>OX276383.1:0-4800000 GCA_946251855.1 Alsophila aescularia | reverse complement strand
TTATTTTCTCTTTCGTACCCACCCAATATAGCAAAAAGCTAAACCAGATTATACCCTAACCCGATCTACATATCTTATGCATTTACTATACTGTGGCATGCCGAAAAGCGCGGCGGCATCCCGACTCGCGTCGTGTTTCTCGCTCGCTGCGTATTTACGCTCGAAACATTTGCGGGGGGTGAGGAAATGTTTTCATACCTACATACTGCCCTAGAAGAGCGCCATAAAAGTTTATATAGATATAGAAAACGTTGATGCAGTTATCCCATGCGGGCGCGTTCGCCGAACTACGTCGATACCTAATTGATGCGAGGTCATGCTCACGCGTGGTCCTTTGTTAATTGACTCAGATGTATGTAGGTCAAAGTCAGGGTTGGATTGGAAGATCCTCTTGATGTCTAAGTACTAAGTACGTCATCAGCCTATATTATCAACTGCTGGGTACGAATTTAGATTCAAAACAAGGAGGCTAGCTTTAAAGATAGTGATCTAGGGGGAGGGCGCTGTTTGATGAAGCACACCCGTGCAAGGACCGTCAGGTGGACTCGCTCAAGCTGAAAGTCAATATTCAGAGTGTCTCGAACCAATCGGTGCCGCCACCGCTAATTATATGCAGTATGCACCAACATTGCTTTGTTTTGGCTTTCCTTCCAACATTTTCGAATTTCCATACCAAACAACTCGTGTCAGTTAACGTCAACAGAAAGAAATTACCTACAAACAAGATAACATAAATGGCTTTTTTATGTAAACTAAGCGTATAGCTTTAGATAATGTGAACTGGCAGTTGAAGTATCTTTTGATGATAAGGAAATTAACCCCTGTGGGGATCGCAGTAAATTGTTATCAATTACTTAACTACCTACGTTATTTTTATAATGAATTTTTATTTTGAATGTCCGAGTCTTGGCAAACTAAGAACTTTGATAGTAAATGAGGAATAAAAACAAAAATATCCAAAAGTTGGCAATATGTAACTATTTATCTATGTCTAAATAGGAATAGTTGTAAAAATATATCTACTAAGTATTCGAAATGTAGGCAAACTGAGAAACCGTGGCCTTGTTTGGTTGGTCAGTTCAAAATACTACAAATAGATGGCGTTACCGTCCCCGTAAGACGGGTTGAGGAACTAAGAGAAAAAATTGGATGATGATGCAGTGGTCTTGGTGGCCGAATTGCGTAGAGGCATGTGCTCCGCAGAGGCATGGATGTATGCGGGTTCGAATCCCGTCCGAGTTCAAAATTGTTCCCTAAGACAAGTTTAATTATAATAAAAATACAAAAAACAAAAACCCGACTGCGAATAAAATGATTGAATACGAGCTGACCGCCCGCAAAAATAATCACACTAATATTATAATGGTGAACGTTTGTATGTATGTATAAAAGGGGGTGTGTGTATGTTTGTTACTTCTTCACGGTTAAATGGCTGAACGGATTTGGATAGGTATGGAGGTACCATATACCCTGGATTAACACATAGGCTACCTTTTATCCCGTAAAAATGCATGGTTCCTGAGGGACGCGGGTGAAACCGCGGGGTGTAGCTAGTATTGATATAAATTTAATGTATCTTTTATACTTTCATATTTTACTTAACATTAATAGTTGCAAGTGCAACATTAGACTAAGTATATATTATTAGTATTAGTATTATTAGTAGACATTAACATGAATAATCCAAAACTGAAAATGTTGTAAGAAGCTTAAAATAATAACTAAGACACTGTTTAGTTAAAATAATTATATATTTTTGAAATGGTTTTTAAATGCCTTCATTTTGATACCCCACGACCTTCATTTTGATCTGCCGGAACCGAACCCTCCGTGAAGCCGAATACCTAACCCAACCAAAGTGATAAAATTTAGTATGTAGATATTACTGATCAAATTCAGTATCAGTAGTGATATTCGTTTAATGGAGATCAATTTTGCTTTTAACACCACACTTTTTGCGAGAATTCATAAATTTGAAAAAGTCGGCAAAGTGCGAAGAAGCGTATGAAAAGTTATACTAGTAGGCATTCAGCTAAAAACAGTTTGTAAGTTATGATGATGTTATTGAAGAATGTGTCCTTTCATGCCTAGAATACCTAATACTTCAATAATATGGCAAACAACGATTACCGCCCGATTTAATAAATCAGAGGTAAAAAACCCTAGTGGCGATTAAGGAACCCATTTTCTTGTCATGCCGGCAAGAAACTGTAAATCAGCGATATATCCTTAACTGAAACACATATTGGCCATATTGTGGTGACTACAAAATAATTTGATAATTTAAGCAATGATTAGAACACCTAATTTGAAAAATTTGAGGTGGCATAGAAATAAACACTTCTAATGTAATATCGTTTTAACAATAGACTTTCAAGCGCAACAATAATATACGTCATAATTACGTACGAGTATATCTCAGTTTGATACATCATGATAAAAATATGAACACATAATTTACGTACTAATGTTATTACTTATTTCATATTTTTTTAAGGAATAACTCCTTAAAAAAATATGAAATAAGTAATAATCCTATTGTAAAACCTTCGAATTCATATCGAAGTATAGCTGAGCACTGAGGTAATGTAATAAAACAGAATCTTAATCACCTAAATAACAACAAATAGCTTTATATCAGTGTCGCGGTAGTTATTATATCATCATTAAGTGATATATGTGATCAGGATATCATTGATATAACACTAAACAGATTCAGAGAACATTGAAATATCCCGTATATCTATCAATACAGCGATAGGCGGTGCTAATATACACACAATATATTATCAAATAGCTGTAAAATAGGGGCCACTTCCCATTGATAGAATCGTGTCTATTCATCATTGATATACAACTGCTCGTATAACACACAGACAGACATACAACATTTGTAAAAGTGTTATATGTTTGTTCAGTAGCTTATATTAAGTCCCCTAGATCTAGAGCATTTTTTTATTATATTCTTTGTACAGCATAGAACTAATTAAAAGTGAGAACCGAATTTGGGCCTGGACCGCATAAATTAGGTGCAACGCACACAATTGGCCTTCCTTGGCCTTAGTCACAATCGGAGTGGCGTTTGTGTAGGACGTGTTAGCAGTGACAGTGACTCTCATTCGCGCTACAGTCTCCGTATGTCTCTCAATCTTTGTTGTTGATGCACATGAAGCACGACGTAGGGAATGTAGCTGTGTGGTGTGGGTGTTTTTGCTTGTAGTTGTATCTAGGCCAGTATTTGTTTACTAAATACTAAGCGTGCCGTATCTTCCCCTTTTTATACACTTTATATTAGCTTCAATTGTATGTTTGTAACCGACTCCTTTGGACGCCATTTTGACCCACTTTAAACGGTCAGATTTCATTCAAATTTTGCACACCTGTCAAACAATGCAATAATACGAAAAAATAAAAAATAAATAAAAAAAAAAGTTTTATTTAAAAAAAAAGCGTGGGTTGCTTCTCATATCTGTCAATGAAATATTTATAACTATTGACCCAAGCACCCCACGATTTTTTTGCTATAAAACTTTTTTTTCTTATTTACACTATTAAAATTTATTTTCTATTTTTTAGTTTGGTTTTCTGTATAAAGCGTGTTTTTTAGTTTTTTATACTATTATTTATTATGTTGAGACTCTTTGTAACTTACTGCTTTATTAAGGCGAGCTTATACTACATTTGAAGGTTTTTGAACCTCTGTAAATCGACTTAAATAAAAAATATAATAAAAAAAATTAATTAAATTTAAATATACACTCTAGAAATTGTAAGTGATAGAAACGTGATTGAGAATAGTAGGCTCGATAAAAAAAAAACAAAGATGACTTTAAATCGGTATTTAAAGGGTGTCCTGTTAAGAGATACTATCATAAAGCCATGTGAAAGTTATTCCAATAGACGAGGCTTTTTATTATTTAGGCAATGCCTAACAAAAATATTCTAATTTCGTTCTTATTTTTTCCAAGAACGAAAAACAACCAAAATTTAGCATTTCAAGCACTAGTTAGCGTCGGTCAGTGACCGCCGCTTCTCCGAAGAAGGACGTGTGTCATTTTTCTCCGCAAAAATACCCCTCGCGCTTACGCTTTAGGTACATGATCATTGTAGCATAGAGCCCTAAATAAATGTTTGGCGGAGTAAAGTTATCGTATAGGTAAAAATCGTGAGTAACGTATTTTTATTCATTGATGTTGATTTTATCAGAGCATCAAGACGAAAGTTTATAATCAGTGTTGCCAGTGATGGACATGCGGCACTGAGACGTTGTCGCTAACTATTGGTCTCATACAAAAGTTGCGCAGCGTGCAATGGAGAGAGCTATGCTAGGTGTTTCACTACGTGATAGAATCATAAATGAGGAAATCCATAGAAAAACGATAGTTACCGACATAGCTCTCAGAGTTTGCAAGTTGAAGTGGCAATGGGCAGGCCATATAGTTCGCAGAACCGACAACCGCTGGGGAATAAAGGTTCTCGAATGGCGACCACGAACAAGCAAGCAAAGTGTGGGGAGACCCCCCAAACGATGGACCGACAACATTGTAGCCATCGCAGGAAGTCGGTGGGTGGAGGTGGCACAAGATCGCTCGTCATGGCGCTCTTTGGGGGAGGCCTATGTTCAGCAGTGGACTTCTAAAGGCTGACATGATGATGATGATGTTGATTTATATTTTCCAAAATGGGTAAGAATAATAAAATAATGCAGATTTGAACTGAAAATAAAAATTATATAGTAAATAAATATAGAAGATACTTACCTATCTCTATCTAAAATAGTAATATAAATACTTGAAAAGTTGTAAGCATATATTTTTTTGTAAAAAAAACATCTGGGCCCAGCGACCCTTGTGTAAACAAACCGTTTTTAAGGCCACTTGAGATGGTTCTATATTAAACAATGAGTTCTGAATAAAGATAAATGGGCCACATGTTTGATTGAAGTATAATTTTAGTCGATCCCGAACAAAATATTTATAAAAAAACACTCTGGAAGTTGAAGACAAGGCAAAATGTACGAATTATCGTAGAAAATATTTGTTTGTAAAAATCTTCAGCAATAAAATAGGTATTTTTTGCTCTATTTAGGATCTACGAAGATCACCCTTTCTATAATATATTAAATCAATACAAAATATACACTATAAATTAGCTAAATGTTTTTTTGAAAATCGACGTAAATTTCGCTAATTTCGCATTTCATCGCTAAACTATGCGTGAAGTTCAAGATTAATTTATGGAAAATCTGGAACACCTAGCAGAAAAATAGAGGTAGATTTAAACTAAGGCACTATTTATCTTTCGCACTTCATTAAAACCGTATGACCCTTTTTAAGAAAATGTTGTGATAAAAATAGGAAAACGAAAAAGCACCGCATTTAGCTATATCAGCGCTTAATGGTAACAAACACACAGGTATACTAACAAATATGGATGTTTTTATCTGAAATAAATCAAATTGAATATACATAAATGCACACAATCTTTTGTATATTTAAAAGATAAGAATGCAATTACAATAATAATTCAGACCAGGTCCTACATAACAATTAACGTACTAAGTAGAAAAGCAAATTTATTTTCTCTTTCGTACCCACCCAATATAGCAAAAAGCTAAACCAGATTATACCCTAACCCGATCTACATATCTTATGCATTTACTATACTGTGGCATGCCGAAAAGCGCGGCGGCATCCCGACTCGCGTCGTGTTTCTCGCTCGCTGCGTATTTACGCTCGAAACATTTGCGGGGGGTGAGGAAATGTTTTCATACCTACATACTGCCCTAGAAGAGCGCCATAAAAGTTTATATAGATATAGAAAACGTTGATGCAGTTATCCCATGCGGGCGCGTTCGCCGAACTACGTCGATACCTAATTGATGCGAGGTCATGCTCACGCGTGGTCCTTTGTTAATTGACTCAGATGTATGTAGGTCAAAGTCAGGGTTGGATTGGAAGATCCTCTTGATGTCTAAGTACTAAGTACGTCATCAGCCTATATTATCAACTGCTGGGTACGAATTTAGATTCAAAACAAGGAGGCTAGCTTTAAAGATAGTGATCTAGGGGGAGGGCGCTGTTTGATGAAGCACACCCGTGCAAGGACCGTCAGGTGGACTCGCTCAAGCTGAAAGTCAATATTCAGAGTGTCTCGAACCAATCGGTGCCGCCACCGCTAATTATATGCAGTATGCACCAACATTGCTTTGTTTTGGCTTTCCTTCCAACATTTTCGAATTTCCATACCAAACAACTCGTGTCAGTTAACGTCAACAGAACGAAATTACCTACAAACAAGATAACATAAATGGCTTTTTTATGTAAACTAAGCGTATAGCTTTAGATAATGTGAACTGGCAGTTGAAGTATCTTTTGATGATAAGGAAATTAACCCCTGTGGGGATCGCAGTAAATTGTTATCAATTACTTAACTACCTACGTTATTTTTATAATGAATTTTTATTTTGAATGTCCGAGTCTTGGCAAACTAAGAACTTTGATAGTAAATGAGGAATAAAAACAAAAATATCCAAAAGTTGGCAATATGTAACTATTTATCTATGTCTAAATAGGAATAGTTGTAAAAATATATCTACTAAGTATTCGAAATGTAGGCAAACTGAGAAACCGTGGCCTTGTTTGGTTGGTCAGTTCAAAATACTACAAATAGATGGCGTTACCGTCCCCGTAAGACGGGTTGAGGAACTAAGAGAAAAAATTGGATGATGATGCAGTGGTCTTGGTGGCCGAATTGCGTAGAGGCATGTGCTCCGCAGAGGCATGGATGTATGCGGGTTCGAATCCCGTCCGAGTTCAAAATTGTTCCCTAAGACAAGTTTAATTATAATAAAAATACAAAAAACAAAAACCCGACTGCGAATAAAATGATTGAATACGAGCTGACCGCCCGCAAAAATAATCACACTAATATTATAATGGTGAACGTTTGTATGTATGTATAAAAGGGGGTGTGTGTATGTTTGTTACTTCTTCACGGTTAAATGGCTGAACGGATTTGGATAGGTATGGAGGTACCATATACCCTGGATTAACACATAGGCTACCTTTTATCCCGTAAAAATGCATGGTTCCTGAGGGACGCGGGTGAAACCGCGGGGTGTAGCTAGTATTGATATAAATTTAATGTATCTTTTATACTTTCATATTTTACTTAACATTAATAGTTGCAAGTGCAACATTAGACTAAGTATATAGTATTAGTATTAGTATTATTAGTAGACATTAACATGAATAATCCAAAACTGAAAATGTTATAAGAAGCTTAAAATAATAACTAAGACACTGTTTAGTTAAAATAATTATATATTTTTGAAATGGTTTTTAAATACCTTCATTTTGATACCCCACGACCTTCATTTTGATCTGCCGGAACTGAACCCTCCGTGAAGCCGGATACCTAACCCAACCAAAGTGATAAAATTTAGTATGTAGATATTACTGATCAAATTCAGTATCATTAGTGATATTCGTTTAATGGAGATCAATTTTGCTTTTAACACCACACTTTTTGCGAGAATTCATAAATTTGAAAAAGTCGGCAAAGTGCGAAGAAGCGTATGAAAAGTTATACTAGTAGGCATTCAGCTAAAAACAGTTTGTAAGTTATGATGATGTTATTGAAGAATGTGTCCTTTCATGCCTAGAATACCTAATACTTCAATAATATGGCAAACAACGATTACCGCCCGATTTAATAAATCAGAGGTAAAAAACCCTAGTGGCGATTAAGGAACCCATTTTCTTGTCATGCCGGCAAGAAACTGTAAATCAGCGATATATCCTTAACGGAAACACATATTGGCCATATTGTGGTGACTACAAAATAATTTGATAATTTAAGCAATGATACCTGATGAACACCTAATTTGAAAAATTTGAGGTGGCATAGAAATAAACACTTCTAATGTAATATCGTTTTAACAATAGACTTTCAAGCGCAACAATAATATACGTCATAATTACGTACGAGTATATCTCAGTTTGATACATCATGATAAAAATATGAACACATAATTTACGTACTAATGTTATTACTTATTTCATATTTTTTTAAGGAATAACTCCTTAAAAAAATATGAAATAAGTAATAATCCTATTGTAAAACCTTCGAATTCATATCGAAGTATAGCTGAGCACTGAGGTAATGTAATAAAACAGAATCTTAATCACCTAAATAATAACAAATAGCTTTATATCAGTGTCGCGGTAGTTATTATATCATCATTAAGTGATATATGTGATCAGGATATCATTGATATAACACTAAACAGATTCAGAGAACATTGAAATATCCCGTATATGTATCAATACAGCGATAGGCGGCTAATATACACACAATATATTATCAAATAGCTGTAAAATAGGGGCCACTTCCCATTGATAGAATCGTGTCTATTCATTATTGATATACAACTGCTCGTATAACTGATATGCAGCTGTATCTGATTACTTTTTGCTAGCTGGGATATATTATTCGGTTTTGATAAAATTATGAACGAAGACAGTTTTTTATTCTTTTTAATTTCGAAAAGTTACGTTCGCCCGTGGCGTTTGATTACAGAAGGTTATCTATCTCATTGCAACCAGTTGCAGTTGTATAAAAAAAAAGTAACAATGTCATTGAGTGTTTGTTACATACAAATCATCAAATTTAATTTTGACTCGAAGTAACGTTTTGAAAAAAAAAAAACAAGGGGCGCGAGGTCCCCAGCCGATGCAGTTGCCTATACTGTACTGCCCAATGGTTAAACCGGCCCTGCCAGTGGGGGCGGCGCGGCTGCGCTATGGTGGAACATCCACATAATTATGCATACACAGAAAGTTAAACTCATTACCCTTTCCTTGCTTCGCCGAAGTCAGGTAAAAAATAATCATCTTGTTGACGGCCTACAAGCCATTACAAGTTTAGTCCAAATGTTCTAGCCCACTCCAGTTGGTCCTTGGTTCCTATTGATGAAGATTTTAGCCCTTGCTGATTTCGGCTTCTGCTAATATTTTTAGCCATGAGCTTTGATGTTTGGCTCTTAGGTACAGGACATTGTGTATCCTTTGCTGTGAGTGTACTCGGTCAATAACTGAACGTATGTGTTCCAAATTGTATACATACCTACTCGCATTATTGATATTGTTGTACTTAATTATGTATGTTCGAAGAGGGAAACAAAGTTATAGGCACTATATACAAACTACTTAATTATGTATGTTCGAAGAGGGAAACAAAGTTATAGGCACTATATACAAACTACTTAATTATGTATGTTCGAAGAGGGAAACAAAGTTATAGGCACTATATACAAACTACTTATTTTTATTTAATATTGTTTGGTTTTGTACAAGTGAACAATTGGGATATTCCAAATTAGGTAAAATATGCACATTCATGCTGATATGATGTTTTATTGTTGTTAATTTCGTGGTGGGGGCTTCGATAATCCGTTTAATTATATTTTTATTATTTACTAGCTGTGCCCTCGGCTTTGCCCGCGTGGTAATTTCTCTGGGTTAAAAGTACCAGTATAATTACGAAATACCAACTTTATTTCAGCCGTCAGAACCTAAACCTAGTCAAACCCTAAGCTATTCAACAGTGAAAACCGGTTCAGTAGTTTTTACGTGCTGCACGAACAAATAGACGAACACACTACTAAAACTACACTATTAAAATTTATTTTCTATTTTTTAGTTTGGTTTTCTATATAAAGCGTGTTTTTTAGTTTTTTAAACTATTATTTATTTAAGCTACCTAGTTCCAACATTTATGTTACCGAGCCGCTTTCTTTGTGGCCCAGAGTATTTTGAATGACCTCCATGTTTCTATGCTGGAGCACCGCATACCTACCTACTTACACTTATATCAGTTTCGGTATTATCTACTGGCTAAACCTAATGATTAGGAATCCGAAAATCTCCTAAAGTCCCGTTAAACTTATCTTAATCGATAACAATAGTAGATATCAGGCGTTGAAATATGGCCCATATTGTGCCCGAGATATCGTTATGTTATCGATTTTACAGACTGCTCGAGTTATAGTGGCACTTTAAAAATCTTTGTTTGATTTCTATGAATTTATCTTTTAGTTTATGGACGTAATAGGATTTTTATAGTTGTTGTAAAATTATACTTAGCTTTGTTTTCTATACTTACTAATATTATCAAGTAGAGAATAAATATGTTTGTTTCTAAAATCGAAGCCACTGGACTGATCCCAAAAAATATTTCACGTTACACATTAATCCAGTTTTTTTTATCTTAAAAGGTTTAAAGTTTTTCTAACTTTTTTGTGCATTTAATAATTTTCTATCTAGGAGTTATTCCATTGTCGGACGGTCGTTAAGGCCGGGTGCCAGTGAATTTTTTGTCCCTCTCATTCGTAATCAAGTAGAGCGGGATAGATGATAGGAGTAAAATTGAAGGTTTTTATTTATTTGTATGAAAACTAAAGCTTGGAACAAAAAAGTGTCTTACCATTTTCTCAATAATAATAAGCTTTTTCTCTTGGTATATCTTTGATATAATTTATTGACAGGATCTCTTTCCAATCAATATTCTAAACATAAAGTAGGGTTACTTTTGATTTTATTTTCTATCGAGTGAATTGATACTAATCATGATTCTGTGTTCACAAAGTAGGAGATAATATGTAAAATTTTGATATGATACCAATTTCATAATTCTGGGTTAATTATAAAAGAAGATACAGACGTTCAAAAATGATCGAAAATTGCTAATAATGCTAGAACCGGGCTTTAACTAGCAGTCAGTTCTAGTTGTAACATAAACTAGATTTACCCGTTAACGCATTATAAAAACGGGTTCTTACTGTAACATAATATTATGTGTCTAAATCTGGCTGTCACACACGTCAAGAGTTTCGTAGAGATTTATCTAAATATTGACTGGTTTAAAGGTAGAGGTATTGAATACAGTAGCACGGTACCTTTATCTAAATCCCTGAATAGGTACCTGAACTCTGATACCTGATAAGTACGGAAGTACTTATCAGCTATCGGAAGGCCTGTTTACTATACCTACAAACCAATCTAGACAAATATTATAAAGATGTAAAGTTGTTTGATTGCATAGGCCGTAATCTCTGGATCTACAGTTCCGATTGTGAAAATTCTAGATATATAGAAAGCTAGGACTAGTTACTTATTGCTCCGGGAAAATGCAACGTTTCCGTGGGACATTCGGAAAACTAAAGAAAAAGCTAGTAAAATATACCCGTCATACCTCAAGGGGTATCTATGGCCAGTGGAATCATGAGGGGTCCGCAGCGATTCCATCTCCAGTGCAGCGGGACAATAGTTCAAACTATCCTCTGGCCTCTTAAATGATCTTAAAGCTATTGGGACTACGGTTAAAATAAATAACCCGTGGACCCACAAGTGGGACATTGCAGTGAGCCACGCGTAAACTGCGTTATTTCTTAGGTAGGTACACTATGTTTTGTAATCTATAATTAAATGGTGGTTCTTTAGCGGAGTCATAAGTCTGTGAGACAGCTTTTCCTTTTGACCCTTGTTTTAAGCGAGGTTTTTTTCAAAAGAGTATATAAAGTGTATAAAAAGGGTATAGAAGTGTATATATTACCTATCTACGGAGAAATTGTATATTCGGGGAATAACTCAAATAATCGAACTTAATAAGTTTTGTCATCTAAACTTCAATACCTACTTGAAATACAGCAGAAAGAAACAAAAAGTCTTTACTAAGAAGATAGTTAAAATATGGCCTCGAGAGCTTTAAATGAGCTCCAGAATGAAAATAAAACGTTATTATAAATCCAAAATCCAAAGTTATGGTACTCTTACTTAACCCAGAGAAATTACGTCGCGGGCACAACAGACTTTTAGTCTTTAATATTTTAACTTAGATAGTGCAGCATAATACGATGTCTGAAGCCTCATATATTTAAAGTCATACCTATTTATGAGTTTTCCAATAGGGACCGGGAATATCTTCAGCCGATGGCAGCCATTTTAGTTTATCTTTTGGCGCAATTTTTTGACAGCTGAATCAGTAAATGCTTGGTATTTATCTAAATGAGTCGCTATACGAGTGAGTGGTTAAACTTTAAAATCAAAAAGATTGTTCAAATCGACAAGTGAATGAGTGAGTCAAATTGAAATACGACGAAACGTTTGTCGATATGGACAATCGTTTTGATTGTGAAGTTAAACCATTCCAACGCGCTGTACATTATACTATAAACCTATATATTATATGAAATTCATGCGTTGTGGTATGAGAAACATTTGGGTCCTTACTAAGAAGGACACTATTCGTTACATAGTAAAATAATGTGAAGCTACCTGGGCCTGCAGTTTCGACATCGACAGCTTTTGCTTTACAACCGAAATCGGTCGCAAAGTCCGATTACAACGATATTTGGAAGTATCTCTGCCAAATATCGATGTCAATCATGATCAATGTCACCGATACCTTTTGACAATAACTGTCGAACCTAACATTTGTCATCGGTATGTACCGATTTCGGTTGTAAAGCAATCACTATCGATATCTCGAGACTGCAGGCCCTGCAATCTGACAGACATTTGGTTTCAACAGGACGGCGCCACCTGTCACATGCCACCAGAGAATCAATCGATTTATTTAATTTTAAAGAACAATTCAACGGCGTCTTAATCTACAGGTGTGATTTCCTCTCGTATTCACGCTGCCATTCGAAGCCGAGGTGGTAATAATTTGAACAACGCTGTATAACATACAAAATGCCAAATATAAAGTTTTCAAAAAAAGAAAATATACGCTAACTGCAAACAATAAACATGTTCTTATTTCAAATCAATTATACCTGGTTCCTATTGAAAAACCCCATTAACACGATTAATTTAAAAGTGCCAGTTCTTTTTAAAAGCTTTTATTTAACTTCACTTGTATCTATAACAATCTATATATATACTATCTATGTATTTTGTCTGTCCCGGAATCTTGCAATTCAAATTTCGAGCACTTCCCGGTTAGCTATCCGGCTGAAACTTTCAGAGTAGCTTAAAAACCGATGACAATGTAATAAAAAAAAGTGAAAGCCAACAATAAAAAAAAAATTATAATAGAAAAGAAAAAGAGGAGAAAAAAATACTTAAAAACGTAAAAGTTATAAAGAAAAAAAAAAAAAAACGTCTCATTTTTTTTTTTTTTTAAATTATACATATTTTAGCAGAGGACCAGTGAAGACTTCAGTTTTATCAAGTTCCTTTCTTATAAAACCTTAGCCGGATACATCTGACCAAGGTCCGTCACTTGCATCTCTAACAATAATCAAGTCAATATTCCGCGAACGCTCGTGAACAGCAGATAGCTAATCGGCGCCAAATCATTTCACCTATCTGAAGATATGGTAGAAAGATAGTGTGATACGCTCACTTGTCACGAGGACCTGAAGATGGAGTGGCTTGGCCTTGAATATCGGAAGCGGCGGTCGTGATAATGTGGCGACGGCTTTCTATTCTGTACTTGGTTGATCAATATCCGACTGGCCTAATGCTACGGTTGAAATATGTCGAAACAAAGATAAATAAAATGTAGTATTAATGTCTGGAGGATATAATGTAATATCATTGCTGGAGAAAAAAAAGCATCCTATGTTCTTCTAGAATATTAAAACCGATAGCAAAAGTAGCATAGCACCACAGTACATATATAGTCCAGGACTACTGTACTATATATGTACTGTGTTAGCTCCAAGCTCTTGATGTTTTTTGACATACTTGTTATTTCGTTTCCATGGCAACCGTTTCTTACAGCAAGTAATCATCATTTTTCAAGTTCTTCCAATTTTCCCGTGCAAACTTAAAATTTCCCGGGATAAAAAGTATCCTATGTTTTATTCCAGGGTATAAGCTATCTCCATTCCAAATTTCATCAAAATCCGTCTAGCCGTTATCGCGTGAAAGCTCCCCAAACAAACAAACAACGTTTCACTTTTATATATTGGTACTTACTATATACTTACAATAAAGCACTAAGTAACAAAACGCCATTACAATGCCGTCTGTCTGTCTGTCTGTCTGTCTGTCTGTCTGGTTAACTTTCTTTGCGTTTCACTTTAAAACGACTGGAGCTGGACCGATTGTAGATTGCTTGGTTGGAAAAAAAATACTATCACAGAATAAACCCCCCACTAGTAACATTTTAAAATAATTATCATTTTTTAATAAATAAAATATAAATATTATGCAATAATCACAGCAGTTTTTCTTATACAAAAAAATGTTTGTCTTACATATATCTACATATATCTATGTATAAACATTAGGTAAATAAATAATCAAATTAATGTAATTTCTGAAATAACAATATCCAAGTAATGACACTAATAAATTACCTACCTATGTGATAAAATAACGTTTCCAAATACAAATGAAACCAAAGACTTTTAAAGGTTTCCACCAAGAGTTCCATAATCCAGATCTAGAAATAACTACTTCCAGAGATGATACAACAAAACGTAGGAAGGTATACAAACAATATTATGCTCTGTGAAACTACACGTTGCCTATTCAATGGGCGAAGATGTTAGCGTGAGTTTAGCGCCAGCTTAGCACAAATTAGCACTTCTCAAGGGAACTACACAGTCACACCGATGCACAGAATAAATAATAGTACACCGAAGATCACTCTGGGGTAGGCACATTGAGCTTCGTTAGGTAGGTTCTTGGCCCGAAGGTTCCTTTAATACAGGTCAGAATATATAAAGAAAATTTAATATAGAATCTATGACAGCACGATTTATTTTTAAACTTATGTACCTATATATCTATACCTACTTATAATAAATCTGTAACAGGTCCAATTCTGTACAGAGAAGATTTTTGTTGTTGTTGTTATTTACTCTCTATTCGATACTGAAGCCAAAACTGTATATTTTTTCATTTTTGTCTTGTTGTCTGTCTATCAGTAACTTGGCCGCGCATCTCGCCGAACTACTGAATGAAGACAAATAGTTAGTTAGTGTGATTTGAGTTCATACTACGAGATAGGACATAGGATACTTTTTATTCCGAAAAAATAAAGGGTTCCTGTGGGATAAGGGTCAAAAGTTATGCTGATTTTGTTTTTTTTTGACGTTATTTCATATCCAATACTCTGTTTTTTTCTTGTTTTTCTGTCTGTCTGTATCTTGACCACGTATCACGCCGAAACTACTGAATGAATTCAAATGAAACTTGGTATAATTTGAGTTCACACTACGAGGTAGGTAGGACATTGGATACTTTTCATCCTGGGTTCCCGCAGGATAGGGGTTGAAAGTTATTTAAAAGAATACGTATCACACTGAAACTACTGGACGGAATTTGATGCAACTTGGCAAAGTCATAGTTTATATGATGGGTTTAAATTGAGGATACTCTTTATCCCGAAAAAATAAATGTTCCGGCGGGATAGGCGTCCAAAGTTATATTATTTTGAAGTAATGAATATCTATAGGTATATAATAAGGCAATAAGTACGAAAAAGTCGGCACGAAGACAAAAACATGGTCTAGGGTACTTTAAATAAGCTACTGAACAAGATGAACATGACATTTTTAAATCATGTCCGTCTGTTTGTTTGTCTGTCTGTTTTTCTGTATGTTTGTTTGTTCGCGTATCATGTAAAATATACTGAACCGATTGCGATGCGGTTCACTGTTGGAAAGCTTAAGCTTTGACTTAAAAACTTGATGTACTTAGTATACTATAAATTAAAAAAAAAAAAAAAAAAAAAAACATCCCGCCACCGGTGAGGAACCTGCAAAATGTTTCTATCATGTTTCTTCATAGTTTTAGAGTTATACTTAGATATTTTATTACTACACATCAGCAGCGACAGGAAGCTCTCAAACTAGATACGAGCGCAATATATCCTTCGCTTCCTCTATCGTCACGAATTACTGTTGTGTCATCTAGTATACTATAGTTATATATAATAATAGCAAATATATTGCGTATTTTTTTGCCTTAACTTTTTTATTGTATAATTTTCAATTGCAAGTTGTTTAATTTAATTGTTTTTATGTAAAGTTTAGATTTTTTAAATTTTTCGTGGATAAGTATGGTGCTGGTTGGTTTTTCTTATTATGGTTATTTTCTTTATTTTTTATGCTGTTGTACTGTGTGTATGTGAAACGTGACGTCACCAAACGGCTCCAACGGAAGACCAGCGCTTGCCAGCATTATGCGGAGTTATCACGCAAATTTTTATTTTCTTTGTGCTGTTATATCAGCCTACTTGTCACAAATAAACTTTTTTCTATTCTATTCAATCCGATGAGTAGGAGCCGAACAATCGATAACATATTTTTGATGGCTGAAAGGATTTTAATCAAATGTTGGTATATTGGTATTTTAGGTCCTGGAATAGCACAAAGATTACTTTTAACATAGAGAAATGACCACGCGTGCAAAAACGTGGTTACAGTTAGTGACTAATGTAATAAATCCTCACTAATATACAGGCTGGACCAAAACGAGAAGTCAAAAAGGGTTATTTCAGGTACCACCTGGGGGTACCTGAAATAACCCTTCTCCCCCCCAACACCTCCCATGTATGTTCTTCTTAGAGTTATGTTTATTAACGTTTTGTTTGAGAATTTTCGGGCGGAACGGTTAAAACTATTTTTCTTTTTGGGATTTTATTTTTATAATATGCTCCCTACGAATCGTACTTTCTCGCATAATATTATCTGATTTATTACAGCAATGCAAGTTACAAAATTTATGATCGAAGTGAAGAAATTACGTTTGAGCGAGACAAAGTTGAATTTTCATCATCAAATTAAATATATAAAAAATATTGACCATTGTTGCTGGGTTACTTTAAAAATTTAGCGAGTCCCTTAGCTTTCATAATATCACTAACAGTGCTACTTAATATCTATTATTAGCTGAAATCGGTCTTTAATAGTACTGAGGTGAAAATTCCCTAAATTACTAATTTGATCCCAGCAAATTATTATTGCTTATTTTGTCATGCCTATGGCTAATTAGGACAGGAAATGCCTCAAATTAATAAAACTAATTACCTAACATTTTCATTATAATAATGTTGTAAAACCATATCAAGAATACAGGTTTCCTCGATACAGGCTTTGCCTATAGAGGAGACCGACAGATATTTAGTAGGTACTCTAAGATAAAAAAAAACTGCAATATTTATGTGGAAGGTGCACATAAATATTGCAGTTATCATCAGGGCCATTATTCTCTATGAACAGTCACACGCGTAATGCGTCGTGCTGTGGAATCGTTCAGAGCAGTACTATTATTTATTCTGTGACAGTACGGCAATTCTCGAACATGCACAAACAATTCCACGCAGATATCTTAACGCGGCGCGTAACGTGTCCGAGTGGCAATAGAGAATAAGGGCCCAGATGTAAAGATCTGAATATGTTTTATTTTGCAGTAATACGTATATATTTTATTTCATTTTTCACATCAAAATATATTAGATTAACATAGAGCATACCTATTATCATTGAGTACGCGGGCAAAGCCGCGGGGCACAGCTAGTGTTAAAATAATCGTTATTACTCTTAATCTTTACTACGCTATTATTTCATGTCTGGAACGAATTAGGTTATATTCTATTTGAATCCAATCAAAATAAATCAGACAAAAGTGAATGCTCTTTTCAATGTTAAACACAAAGAACATGTACATTTAATTGAAATATATTTTGGTACGCAAATATAACTAGATGACGTCAATGAAACGCTTGGCTTGAAAGTCAAGTTCGTGAGCTGGCTTCGGCATGCATTCATTGATTTCTAATATCTCTATTGTCAACCAGGCGCGTTACATGTATAAATTAATTAGATATCGACTTATTTAACATTTAAATAAGACATTTTATATTTCGTTTACTTACAGCAGACCCACTTTACCAACTGTCCAACTGTGTGTGTGTTTTAAATAGGTACCTAAACAGATCTGACCCCTGACTTGGGTTATTACTTATTATTGGGTGCCATTAGCTAAACACGACATGGTGTCGTAGGTACGTGACCTTATTAGATTGATTGACGAGGCGAGCAGGTCGCTCGCCTGATGGAAAGCGTCAGTCCTGCCCATAACAGTTGCAGCGCCACCCAGAACTTTGGTAACAAAATCTTACGCGTCACTGCACTGCGCGATCGTCACCTTGCCCTTCGCTGGAGACATTGCCCTTGCTACGAAACAAAGTAATGTTTACACACTACTGCTTGGCGGTTGCATATCTGACAAGTACTTCCCCAGGCGGACTCTTACCTATGAGGTCTGCCACTACACACTTGTGTTCTAAACTGAAAGCCAATTTCTGTTGGGTAGGTAATTGTTTCTTTATTAAAGTTGTTGGATACAATTTATGGTAGAGCGCCACACATTGGTAATCATAATGATAGGAACGGTATTTGTTAATAATTAATAAGTAATGCACACGTATATTAGTGTTAAAACCATAGACATTTACGTTATAACATTAAATAATATGTTACAAAATGTGCTCTGCAAGGGCGTAACACAAGATTTTAGTGCAGTTACTTAACAAGAATATTAGAATTATTTCATTATCAGTTATGAATAAGTAGGAGTATGGTAGTAGGCAACCTTCTTGGTAGTAGGTAGGTTCACGTTTTGAGCTGCGCGGTGGCATAATAGAAATAAGAGGGGTGTTATAAGTTTAGGGTGTGGCTGTCTGTGGCATCGTAGCTCCCAAACGAATGAACCGATTTTGATAAAGTATTTTATTTTTGAAAGCTGATTTGATTGAGATGGTTCTTAGCTATAAATGAGTGGGAGGAGGCTATATACATTTTTAATTTGTGCTATCTAAACATTTTTGCCAAAAAGCTACTGCAACATAGAGCAACAATATTGTAGCAACTTAAGGTTGCCTGGAAGAGATCGCTGCTTAGTGATAAGGCCGCCGATTGTACTATTTTAAGTTCATTGTTAATGTGCCATATTTAAAGTTTCTTTAGTGCAATAAAGAGTTATCTATCTATCTATCTGTAGTATTACTCTGCATAATATATTGCGAGAGCAACAATGTTGTAGTATATTCTGCATAATCTATTGCTAAAGCAACAATGTTGTAGTATACTCTGCATAACCTATTGCTAAAGCAACAATGATGTAGTATTCTCTGCACAACCTATTGCGAGAGCAACAATGTTGTAGTATACTCTGCATAACCTATTGCGAGAGCAACAATGTTGTAGTATACTCTGCATAACCTATTGCTAAAGCAACAATGTTGTAGTATACTCTGCACAACTTATTGCGAGAGCAACAATGTTGTAGTATACTCTACATAAACTATTGCGAGAGTAACAATGTTGTAGTATACTCTGCATAACCTATTGCGAGAGCAACAATGTTGTAGTATACTCTGCATAACCTATTGCGAGACCAAAAATGTTGTAGTTACTAAGATATTGCCCTGGCTATACAATTGCGGCAATAATCTAATAATTTCTGAGACGCTTTAGCGTACCTACCTATTCCTGCCTAAGTGTGAAATAGGCTTTGATTATATACAGGTATATAATCAAAGGAAATAGGCTAAAAATGATGACGTATTTTCTAACGAGAATCTCAATTAAAAATTAACATTATAATCGGGATATTTACCATGTATATCTTTTGTTTTGAGTTTTCGATATTTCGGCACAGTTGCAAGCGCATGATCACGGAGTAACTGAACTAAATGCGGGTGGGTGTTATAATTCCTACAAAAAGAAAAAACGGTCTACCCTCTTGCGTGCTCGTATTTTATTATTGTCAATGTTACACTGTTTACAATATCACTTCCAACAGTTCCAACTCGATTCATAACTCAACAAACGAAACTTACAGTATCCGCTTGCGCGTTATATCACGTTTACAATGTTAGTGACCATTTCAGTTTAAAAACTTGTAGTTTGTCAATTGTTGCAGTATGCAGTAATCACCAAGTTAACCAACAATGGAGAAGCCGACAATGCATATGCTCTCCGTCCAGGAGAAAGGCGGACAGACACAGAGGAGAAACCAGTACATTGCTGCTATTGCAGGTATGTCCATACTATTCTTCTATAGAATATTAAAAGTATTTCTTATTAAAATAAGCCGTAAGTAATAAAAAATCTGTACAAAGAATAATAATAACAATGGTAAGGGCATTGACTCCTTTGTTTAATAGGGTCGATGTCTAGAGGAGTTAAAATAAGCTACCTAATGAACATAAAACAACATTTTTTTTAAATGGTGTCTGTCTGTTTGTCTGGTTTGTTTGTTTGTTTGTTTGCGTATCACGTAAAAACTACTGGTCCGATTGCGATTCGGTTTTCAATGCTTGATAGCTTAGGGGTTGACTTTAAAAATTGTGTACATGGTATCTCAATCCGATGAGTAGACGCCGAGCAATCGATAAAAACTATTTCACGAAATTGGAGTTTTGTACTTTAAAGATACTTCTGGTCCTGGAATAACATATAGGATACTTTTACACACAGAAATGACCACACGGGCAATACCGCGGGCACAGCTAGTTAAGCCCGAGATATATGTGAATTGGGCTCAATTTGGCGACATTAAAACTTTTTTCTCCGTAATCTTTATAGAAAAAACTTCAAAAATATATATGTTAATTTACATCATACAGAACATCAACTCTTCAGCTTAAAAAAATGAACATACAATTATATATATATATAGGTATGTAAAGTGTTCTAATAGCTACTTTCAGCGCGCGTCATATGAGCGTCATTTCAAAATGTTACATTTAGTTATTTCTATTATCACATCAATGCAAATTAAAAATAAGTACCTATAAATAAAACTACGACAATAAAAAAAAAAAAAAAATTATACCTATATACATTTTAGAAATCTGTAAATTCGAAAATACCCATTTTTCACAGAAAACTAGCATACAGCGACGTGGTGACAATGTATAGGTACAAGCATAATTTAACACAACTCAATTCAAAATTAAATATACCCAGGTCAGACTAATATTACGGCTGTAAAAATCTACTACAAAATTAAATATACCCAGGTCAGACTAATATTACGGCTGTAAAAATCTACTACAAAATTAAATATACCCAGGTCAGACTAATATTACGGCTGTAAAAATCTACTACAAAATTAAATATACCCAGGTCAGACTAATATTACGGCTGTAAAAATCTACTACAAAATTAAATATACCCAGGTCAGACTAATATTACGGCTGTAAAAATCTACTACAAAATTAAATATACTTAGGTCAGACTAATATTACGGCTGTATAAATCTACTACAAAATTAAATATACCCAGGTCAGACTAATATTACGGCTGTAAAAATCTACTACAAAATTAAATATACCCAGGTCAGACTAATATTACGGCTGTAAAAATCTACTACAAAATTAAATATACCCAGGTCAGACTAATATTACGGCTGTAAAATCTACTACAAAATTAAATATACCCAGGTCAGACTAATATTACGGCTGTAAAAATCTACTACAAAATTAAATATACCCAGGTCAGACTAATATTACGGCTGTAAAAATCTACTACAAAATTAAATATACCCAGGTCAGACTAATATTACGGCTGTAAAAATCTACTACAAAATTTCTGATGAGTTAGAAGCAGAAGTAAAACAAAGGTACATAACTATTATTTGTTAATAACTAGCCTAAAAACTTAGAAAACAAGAGCTTTTGCCAATAAATTATTTACTGTTGGAATGTGCTTATCAAGGCCTTCAATTTGATAACCATATAGTAAAAATGAAAAAAATATATTATAACTATAAGGCGCCATGCTGCCGCCATATTGAATGTTTTCAATAAATTATATAGCCTATGTTACTTGGAGGGATGTAAGAATTCTAACGATACCCCATACGTCAAAATCTGTTCAGGCATTTAAAAGTTATGGTGGAATAAAGAAACTCACATACATACATGAATGCTAAAAACAATACACTCCTTTTTTTGGGCAGTCGTGTAAAAATAAATAAATTTTGACAAAAGACGTATCGGGTCTGCTCCTAGCTCCTGCCCATTATATTGCAATGCCAAAGGTATTTTTAGACGCCATAATTTATTGTGCGACTTAAAATCGTATATATTATGATGCAATGCAATAAACTATTGAATATTGAATACTATATACTATATAGAATCTAGCAAACAGAAAATAAAATGACAACTCCCTTGAAAGGTTCAAACCTACCTCAACTCTGTTATATCTGAACATTGAATTATTACAAGTCAATGTATCTGAATAATAAATGATACTATTAAAAGTTGGAATCGCAATCCGACATGAGGATTCGATAACCCACGGTCTACACAAGAAGGTATAAGGTATAAAGGTATAAAGACTCGAGTATACATCGCCAAAGAAACGAGTGAAGCATAGCAAATGGCGGCTACGTATGTGTGCGTGAGTGGATAATTCGGTTGATACACAATTTCATCACAAAAGACTGCATTGTTTTTCATTTATTGTGAAAACTTGTCAGAATTAACAAGACTAACAAGGTCGAGACATTGCTGCGATGTGGCGGCCGATCGGCGTTACATGGTATGAGTGTGCGCGAGGCTTGTGCGTACCCTACGAACGGGTCGGCATATCTTGGGTGCTTTGCTTTTGATTTGGCGGTGTTGGGTACAGATAAACAGATCAGACGGAGAGAAAGGCGGGCGAGCTGCCAACATGCCGCGATGGGGTTGTTCACTTCACCATGCTATTTCGGTATTTCATTAGGTACAATTCTAAAAGTGTGAATAGGACGCCATCAATAAAGGTGGCGTGTTCTTTCTTTGAATATGTGTTACCTTCTAAATATTTAAAATCGATCTTTGTGACTGATGATCGGAAACATACGTTTATTATTTTAACTAGCTGTGCCCGCGGCTTTGTCTGCGTGGTCATTTCTCTCATTGTTACCTATGTGTTATTCCAGGACCAAATGTAGCAAGAAAGTGCAAAATACTAAATTTCAACCGTCAAATAGTTTTTTTATTCTCGAATTCTACTCATCGGATTGATATACCAAGTACACCAGTTTTTATGTCAAGAACTAAGCTATCCAACAGTGAAAACCGTATCGCAATCGGAACTGTATTTTTTAAGTGATGCGAACGACATGATTTAAAAAAATGCTATATTCTTGTACAGTAGCTTATTTTGAAGTAGCCAAGATATTTTTTTTCTGTTTCTACTGCTTTATTATAAGTAGGTACTATAGATTGAATACTACAAGTCCACTTATTGAACAGAAAAAACGCGACCACTAATCTATTCAATAAATCGATAGAGGGAACGCGATACTTTATGATACTACGAGATACGTCTTTAAAATCACACCAAAACCTATGGGTACAGGCACAGTACATATATAGTCTGTGGTATAGGCATGTACTATTATTTATTCTGTGGTACAGGTCAGAAAAGTTCTGTATCGTCTTTCGCTTTTATAACTCTGTAACTATAAGCTCCAGATCTACGGCTCCAGAGATCTAATTTTGGTGTCATTTTTTACCATCAGCTCGATGTCATTTTTTTCAAATGACGGATTTGTAGGAGGCAGAACGCACAGAGAAAAAAATAACAAAATTGTCATTTATGTAATCTTTAATTCGGTATAACTCGTGATTTAGATGAGGTAGCATATTGATTCCGGTGAAGATCTCGTTGAGAAAATTGATTCACAAAAAATAATTCACAAAAGTGGCTACAGTGCCCGGAAAGTCCGAACTAAAATAAAGATTATGCACATCGCTGGAAAGAAGAAGTTCTGGAGCTTACAATGGTACCCTAAACTCCAGCACAGAGCGAAGGAGAGGGTTCCAGGACCGAATCAAATTGTACGTCGCTTAGATGTTTCACGACAAACAAAAAGCCGTGCGCCCTGGCACAACTCCACTCGGTTATTGTTAGTATTCCTCTAGTAGGCCTCTATAGAGGCCGCAAATTTGCGATTATTTGGCTTGTTGCCACAAACGTTAGGCCATTACCTATGTTTTTCTGTTTCATAACTTGATATCATCTCTTCTCTTTCCACAGCTGCGATTGGCGCCGTCATAGCTGGTACCATTCTCGCCTGGACTTCGCCAGCCTTGCCCCAACTGGAGCCCTTCGTCAACAAAACAGAGTCCAATAGCACTGTCGCTGGCAACACCACTGTCGCTGGCAACATCACTATCGCTGACAACTCCACTTTGCTCATCAACACTAACGGTCATGTGGCTGACTTCTTACTGGACACTAAAGAAAGTAAGTACATTGTATAACTTTCGACAGCTTATTGATCGCCTTCGAATTGTGGTTTTCGGATAAATGTCTTCCTAACTAACTACTACGAATAATGATGACCGCTTCCTGCCCGTGGTTCACCTACATCGTCAGCTGGCTGTACCAGCGGCAATTTTTCTTCCCATGGCCTACCTCGAGATAACTGGGTGTACCAGGGGTATTATTTCTTTCCATGGTCCACGTTAGTTCACCTGGCTGTACCAGCGGCAATTTTTTCTTCACGTTGCCCACCTCGATATAACTAGGTGTACCAGGGATTTTATTTCTTTCCATGGGCCACCTTAGTTCACGGCTGTACCAGGGGCAATTTATTCTTTGCGTAGGCCATCCAATCTCTTAACACAGTGAAAACGTAATATTGCGATGAAGACGAATCGAATGATACCTCGCTTGTCAAAATCGGACCAATAGGGGTGACGCTATGGTGGAACATCCACATACGTATAAACATAGACTGTTAACTCATTGCCCATCCTTTGCTTGAAACAAAAAAAAACGAAATGATCCTTATTGATAAAATAAGGATGTTAAACGCAATAGTGTGATAGTCTTGCTTTTGGTGGGAAAGTCACATTCAACCATTATTCTCTAGCTCCACGCAGCAGGTGAACATATGAGAGTGTGGATTCGCTACCACCAGCGCTTTGTCAGGAATGGGACCTAGTCCCACAATAACCAAACTTCGTGCAGCGTGCGATGCCTTTGTTAGATGACTGGATGCCATTATCCAAGTTATTGAACAATAGTTTTTGGTATTTCCCTGAAATTTACTTTGTTTCTAGCATTAGCTACCCTCATGCCTTTAACCATTTCGGCTTCCGTGACTCTTCATTCAAATATTTCCCTCAATTTATAAGTCCGTCTTATGGGGACGGTAACGACATCTATTGCCATCAATATGATCTATTCGCCAGTATTCTGAACTGTACAACCGAACACGGCTCTAAAGCAACTAAATACTTGTCGTAAATATAACGCCTTCCAAATCTAATGTTTTCATTTCACTACGGACCCTGTCCTCTATATAATTAGGGTAAAATTATAGGACATATGCTCAAATTGAAAATTTATCCCGACCCTTACAGTTAAGAACTCCATCATATCAGCTTCCAAACAGAAAAAGGGGGGGGGGGGGGGGCATCATAATAGGTCCATTCGTTTGGGAGCTACGATGCCACAGACAAACACGCACATATACACCTCTCTCTTTTCGCATTTCTTATCAATGAGGAAAAAGGACCATCGACACCACCGAAGTTGGAAAGAAAGAAATATATTCCTTTCTATGATCGTTACAACAAAGAGGACGTGTTCTGTTAGTATTATCCTGTACGTCACAAAATCTAGCAGGTTGTTGTGTGGGCGGGCTTGGCAAGCTCTCCCCGTTATATTTATGAAGCTTACGTTACGAGGCTGAGCACACACCTCCAAAAATTGGCAACAACATGCGGTTTTTTATGACTTCAGTTGCGTAAAGATGTTTGCCGGTCACAAGTTCATTCATTTTTCATGTGCCCAATGGGTAGTGATTTATTAATTCATCTTAAACATTTTAACTTACAATGTGTGGCAATGGGCAGGCCACATAGCTCGTAGAACCGATAAACGTTGGGAAGAAAGGTTCTCGGTTGGCGACCACGGATTGGGAGACGGATGACCTGGTGAGAGACAAATAGCGAGCAAGCTTTCGTTGTTGCGTTCTATGGGGGATGTAAGAAGGTTGAAACAAAGACGAAGACCACACCCCCAAACAGAAGGTGAAACGAAACACCCAAGATATTCCGATCCACTCGTACGCACAAGTCTCACGCACACACTTCACACGTTTACACCATATTATGCCAATCGGTCGCCACATCGCAGCAAGATCTTGAAGCCCGACTTTATTATTCCTGTTAATTCTGTTAAGTTCTTACAAAAAATCTAAAACAAAGCAGTGTTTTGTGATGAAGCTGAGTATCAATCACAAAATACCACTTATTATGCAATTACGCACACATTCACAGCCGCCGTTTGCTATGTTTACTCGTTTGCTTGACAGTGTGGTCTCCGTTTTTTTTGGAAAAGATAAGGTGGAAGATGATGTCAGTGGAACGCGCCCACCTTAACATGAAACATATCAATTTGTTGGGGCTGAGTTGTTTCGAAACATCTCATGCTTGCTTATATGTTGGAGAGAACCCAGGTAATCGTCATAGCTCTTAGGATAAGCAAGCTAAAGTAGCAGTGTGCTGGTCACATTTCCAGAAGAACCGATAACCGTTGGGGTAGACGAGTTCTCGAGTGGATACCATGTTAAGGCAAACGTTGTGTAGGACACCCTGTGGCCAGGATTGTCTGCCAAAGCGGATGGCAGAAAATGGATGAGGAGAGCTGAAGACCGAGCTCAGTGGCGTGCATTAGGAGAGGCCTACGACCAGCAGTGGAGTATGGGCTGATGATGAAGCGAGCATGTGGTAGATTGCTCTGGCAGGGGCGCTGTGTGCGGCGATCGTTAGTGAGGTGCGCGGGCGCCGCAGTCAGGTGGCTGTCATTTCAAGCACTACTAAAAACGTCCATAGTATTTACATAGCTCCTTTAGTGATATAAGAAAGGATTAGGAGTAGATATATTAGTTATTCTTAAAACTAAAAACATGAGTAGGGACTGGAATATGACTGCGAAGTTCTGAACTAAATAATATATTGTTTATGAAACGTCTACTTTTGCAGTACAACTTGCTCTTATTCATCTGTTTCTTTTTCATCATCATCTATCTCCCTACCCTTATCCCACTATTATATATACATATATATTTCTTTCATTTCTCGCTATCAGCCGTCATCTCAGTATTCACTCCCTTCTTACAAATGCCATCTCTCACACAATCCATCTACACTTTTTTTGGTCTTCCTTATTACCAGTTACATTTATTTTTAACACTCTCCTCGTTACATGACATTCCTCTCTCCTCATTACGTGCCAATTCCCAGATAACCTTTTACTTCTCAACTTTTCACTCACTAACGCTACTTTCAAACTTGTTTTTATCTGATCCTTTGGTGGCCCAACAATTCAGATCCATGCATGGCGACACGTCTTATGATGTTTTTATAGATTTCCTTCTTAACAAAACTAAACTCTTACAAAACTAATTTAGGAAACGATCCTGTTTTATCAATTTAAAAATACTCTCCGCTCTCAACATTGTCATCAAATTCATATATCAAATCCAAACATTAACATCTTCACTGTTTACTCTTTTATCGAGAAAATAGCGTGGGCGAGAATCTCGTGACCGCACGAAAAACGTTTACGAAAATACACTTTTCTGGACAAGAAAAGATGGCATTGACCGGCGAATTTCAGTTAGAGCCGGTTTAGTCTGGTTTCTCTTGAAGAAACATGGCAATAATGATTAACATAAAATCTTCATCATCTATAAATATTATTTCTATGAATACTACCGCTGCGTCACTGATATCGGCTGCTAGTGGATAAGTCTGGTGTTGTGTGGTTGATAGTGTTGATATAAAATTTCATCACAAAAGACTGCATTGGTCTGGATTTTCCATGAGAACTTCACATAATTAACACGACTAACACAGACGAGATCTTGCTGCGATGTGGCGGCCGTTCAGCTTAACATGCTGTGTGTGCGTAAGACTTGTGCGTAAGAGCGCATTGGCATATCTTAGGTGCTTCACTCTCGATTTAGTGGTGTGGAAACCGTATTTATTTAAACATTCAGCTGGCAGCTGTTTTTATTAATATTTATTTTAATACTGCATCATTTTTTAATTGAACTTCTAATTATCAGCCGATTATTCGTTTCCGTTTGCTTGAGCAAGCCTTCTCCAAGATAAATATCCATACCAATAATAATTATTATAAAAGCGAAAGTAACTCTATCTCTGTTTGTTACCTTTTCATGTCTAAACGGCTGAACCTATCTTAATTAAATTTGGTACGGAGATAGTTTGAAAGTTGGGGAAGGACATAGAATACTTTATATCGTGATAAATTGTAGTCTGCGCGGATGAAATTGCGGGCAAAATCTAGTTGTAATAAACCATGATCTCCCTTGATATTTCAGTATGGCATTATGCCCTTCAGTTTGTTAGTTCTTTTGACTTGTTCGACTTGCACCAGCAAAATAAAAACAGGAAAACATCCTAAGGAAACCATTCCTTAGGATGTTTTCCTTCCTCATTTTCTTTGTTGAACCGTCTTCGATTAAGGATGACTTTGTGTTACTCCACGTTCTTTAAAATATTTTCAAGAACCATCATCATCATTCACACAGGCTGGAAAACTGGCTAGCTTTATGGAGTTTATTTTTATGACTATATTTCCCAATCGAGACAATCCCACGAAAACAATGAGTTAACATATACCTGATGACGATCTGCGGATGCTCGCATCCTAAACCACTCACGCGCACACCGATGTGAAGATAGCGATGGAAATTCAAAAATAGAACTGGAAATCATTGTTCTGAATGCGTGTGGGATAAAGTAGAGCAAATATTTTAGCGACTGTGCCACAGTCGCTAAAACATTTAGATCCAGAGATAGTTAATGATCCTAGACGGGATGTGAACTGTGAACAAGATATTTGTCTTTGCCTAGATTTTTACAAGAATTTGGATTTGTATTGAATCTCAGATAAATATCCGTACTAAGTAATATTATAAAAGTGAAAGTAGCTCTCTCGGTCTGTTACCTTTTCACGGCTAAACCGATCTTGATGAAATTTGTTATGGACATAATTAGAACCCTGGGGAAGGACGTAGGTTTTTTTTGCTTTTACTTTTTTATCGCTGTAATCTGAGACCGCGTAGACGAAGTCGCGGGCAAAATCTAGTATAATTATAATCAGGACAATTCACACCAATTACCCCAAACTATGGGTACTAGAAAACGGATAAACATACGAATATAAGCATCCATGGTGGAAACAAACACTTGTGCTCATCACACAAATGTTTGCACCTTGCGGGATTCGATCCTGCAACCGTTGACTTCGCAGTCAGGGTCACTTGCCACCCAGCCAAGCTGTCGTCGAGCTGTTGCCTGAGTTGACGGCCGTCACAAATCCTTCAACCTTGAGATATTTAAGGCAAAATAATATCAATACAGCGAGGAATAAACAACATACCGACTGTGTGTTCTGATTTAAGAATAACAACAACAAAATACTGAAGAAAGGATATGACCTATTGACATTGGCCGTACAAAAGATGACGCAAAGTCTGCCGGCGGATGCACGCATCCTCCACCATACACACTCACACACACCCTATGTGTCAGATAACAGAATTGTGAATGACGAGGCCAGAAAGTGTACCATATTTGTACTTTTAGTTCTGAAATCTTTCATCAAATAATCATACACAGAATAAAAATAATATGATAATACTCAAAAGCACTGCAGGCTGCACAATGCACTGCAGGCTGCACAATGCACTGCAGGCTGCACAATGCACTGCAGGCTGCACAATGCACTGCAGGCTGCACAATGCACTGCAGGCTGCACAATGCACTGCAGGCTGCACAATGCACTGCAGGCTGCACAATGCACTGCAGGCTGCACAATGCACTGCAGGCTGCACAATGCACTGCAGGCTGCACAATGCACTGCAGGCTGCACAATGCACTGCAGGCTGCACAATGCACTGCAGGCTGCACAATGCACTGCAGGCTGCACAATGCACTGCAGGCTGCACAATGCACTGCAGGCTGCACAATGCACTGCAGGCTGCACAATGCACTGCAGGCTGCACAATGCACTGCAGGCTGCACAATGCACTGCAGGCTGCACAATGTGAACACACATTTGGAGTTTTTTTAGCCTACAAAAATACCTATAGCCAATTTTTGCAAGGGTCTTCTAAATTCTTAAGGACCTCTTAGGACGCCAAAGTCAGAATGCGGCAAATAAACTGTTAATAAATATTAGAGAAAAATTTAAAGTAAGTACCTGTTACAATAATCATACTTATTGGTATCATACTGATTTGACTTTCGACCCGATATAATCAAGGCCGGGCCTAAAAGTATTTATCAAAAATCTGGTTAGTTTTAGCACCATCATTTGATACTAAGAGCAAAAAATAAATATTTATCATAGTTACCTACTTGTTTATCGTTAGTTAGCTTATTAGTTTTATAGACTCTTTATCAGGCCTGGTGCATTATCAGCTGTCAATCTCCGCTCAGTACTAAAATCCAATCACGACTATCAGTGACTATCAGTTATCAGCCTGGCGTCAGTCCAAGCCGCCGACGAACTGTTATGCTGACTGCCTCCGTGGGCGTGGCAGCTCTACATTCGTCTGCGCTCAGAAGACGAGATTTTGAATGGGAAATATGATCGCTTTTTAACATACATAGGCTGGGTTGTCAATGGGTTTGTCTCGTGCTCATTAATTATTAAAACTTTACGGGTGCTTCGGAAATACGAATGCGAAGAGAGCACCAAGCACCAAGAAACTAGGGTTTTTTTTTATCAATCCTTTTTTAAATGACTAAAATTACAACTATAATATACATGTACCTATATGTCAAATTTATAAGTGCTAATGAGATGTCCCCTAATCATCAATACTGGGATAAAAATATGTTGAATAATAAGAAACAAGGCTGGACCAGTGCCCATAAGCGGCACCCGAACAGGAGTATGACTGTATACCAGCCAATATCATCGGTTTTGTAACGGTGTTTTGAAACCCTATATATGTGGAGGGTATTCGACCAAACTGACCAAACTGAGTTGGTAATCCTCGCTTGAGCGGTACTAGACTGCATTCGTTACTATTAAACATAATTTTGTAAGTCTCATATGCCTACTCCACATCATCATAATTAGCCCGTGTTAGTCCTCTGCTGGACATAGGCCTCTCCCAAAGCACGCCACCAATCTGCAGATCTTCTCTTCCAACTGCTGCCAGCCACTTTGCGATTATCGTCGCTCCACCTAGCTGGAAGACACAATACACTGCTTTTGCCGAGTCGCGGTCTCCACTCAAGAACACATCTACCCCAACGGTTATCAGTCCTTCGACATATATTACCAGCCCAGTGCCACTTCAGCTTACTAATCCTATGCTGGACAACTTTGGTTATTTGCCGGATCACCTCATTACGGACACGATCTTTCAGATAAACTCTCACTCTACGTCATCAGATGGTAGGTCCACAGCTGAACATCGGCCTCCCACAGAGAACACCACAACGAGCTCGCTGTTAGGCTTCATAAGAGAGTTTCACCATAATCATCGTGGTCGGCGCGTCTTGGTGATCGCAGTAGCTGGTGATAATACACAGAAAAATGCTGCCTATTTCCCATACCTAGAAATTATAATAAGCAATCTGTTCCAGAATCCCTCGTCTCCTCAATCCTGGCCATCGGAGCAGCCATCAGCGCCCTGCCAGTGGGCATGCTGGCGCAGAAGGTGGGACGAAGGCCTACCATCCTGATCCTATCCGTGCCATTCATGTTCAACTGGTTGTTGACCATTTTCGCGAATGGAGCTGGGATGCTCATTGCAGCGAGGTTCTTCGCTGGACTTGGCACTGGTGAGTGGTAACATTATCATATTCAGCCTTTTAAATTCCCACTGCTTCGTCTCAGAGACCGGATGGGATCTCATCCACCATGTTGGCTAGTGAAGCTTGATGGATGACAGATGTCATTGTTTTTTTTTGGTTCCTGGCTTACTAAGTAGAAGAAATATATTAGATAATACATTTTGACACATTTCAAGTGCTTCATGCAGCTCCCTATATTTCCCTATATTTCCTGGAATACTTACAAGTGAAAAAACTGGAAAATCGCGGCCACTGATCGTACCTTAAATAAATCGATAGAGGATTTCAATACAAGAAAGAAACAAGCATGCTTGTTATATAAAGTGTCGAGATATCATAATAAGCATTTAAGAATTCTTTCCAAATTAAATTAATAACGTCGGTATGTACAAGTTTTTCTCAGAGATCTTCAAGTCATCTCTTACATCGTATGACCACAACACGTAGACTTGCTTTTCAATCGAGCGCCATTAAAATAGAAAGTCACTGAAAGAAATAAGAAATACCGTAGAAAAATTTACCGATCTCATTGATAGGTAATGTCCGCAGAAGACTCCTTCCAAAACCTGAAAAAAAACATAATTATGTGTTCATTTGATAATTAACTTCTCACCGCAATTCCAGGAGGTATCTGCGTGGCCGCTCCAATGTACATCGGCGAGATCGCGGAAACATCTATCCGAGGGTCTCTCGGCGCCTTCTTCCAGCTGTTCCTGACCGTTGGCATCCTGTTCACGTTCGTCATTGGCGGCTGGACCCATTGGAGGACCCTGTCGATCATATCTGCTGTACTACCGCCTCTGCTGGTTGCTGTGTTCTGGTAAGACGTATTTCATTCATTTTTATGTCTGTGTATCTGTGTGTATGTCTGTGGCATCGTAGCTCCCAAATGGATGGACTGATTCCATTACCGTTTCTTTATTTGACAGCTGGAGCTTGTGATATGGTTCCTAGCTCTGTGTGGAAGAAATTGGTGCAGCCAAAATGTTCTCAAGATGTTGAGCTCAGATCACTCTTTGCGAAGACATCTTGGGCAACATTGAGTTGGTGACCAAATGTGCAGTTTCGATGATGTCTAAAGGATGTCCCAAAATTCACGCAAGAAGTAATTTTGATAGAAAAGCCGTGGGGACTATTTACCCGATATCATATTATACATCAACACTAATATTTAAACAGGAAAGATTTGTGTTTTGTATGTTTGTAAGTGTGTTTGTTTGTAATGGATAAACTCAAAAAATTCTGAACTGATTTGAAAAATTCTTTCACCTGTTACAAAGCGATTTTATTAGCAAGTAACAAAGGTTGTAATTCATTTTTCATAAAATTTGAGATCCTTACGAAAATTGCATTAATGAAACCAAATTAAAATAGATTGACTGCTACAGTAGTAGCAGCCAATCTATATGTTGTGAAGTTAGGCTCTGTGAACGATTGCGCAGGTACTGCTGTGGGAATAAAACAGCATAAAGTAAGAGCGAGATAGAATATGCAAAAAACGTAAGCGAATGAGCGAGGTAGTTATATAATGCTGTCTTCACCTTCAAGATTGGGATGGCACCTGAATAATAGCAGTTTGCGCAGCGACTTGCAGACAACTTCCGAGACACAAACTTTCGCTGCGACTACTGTACATGTTTATAGTAGTCATCATTACCCACAAAAAAGTCCTGTCACAATAACAGTATTTTTTACAAATACAAATAAAGAGAAACCCATGCGAAGCCGGGTCACTAGTTCCATCCCTATACTGTATATACATTATATAAATAAATAAATAAATGAGAAGGTACCTGACGATGACATTTCGCAGACTTGAATCGAAGGAATAATATAAGGCATCGAGAAATTAAAAATGAAGGTGATAAAATTATAAAGTCAAGATTTTTTAAATGTTGAACAAAATTAACTTGTTATAGATTGGTTTCTCGGTTTTAATTAAAAATGTATATAATAAAATATATGCTAAAACATTTGGAATAGCTAAACCAGTACAAGTTCATGGAAACAGGTATAACACGAGACATGTCTAAAAATATTTAAGAAACATTCTGGTAGAAATAATACCTACAAAGAAATCGATCTATTCGTTCATCAACGTTGTTTTTGTCTTTGTTTATCTTGCTGTTATTTTCGATCACTGGACGATGTTAATTGTATGGTCCAGGTGGATGCCCGAAACCCCTCAATACCTGTTGGGTAAGAACCGCCGCCGTGATGCTGAGAAGTCGCTGCGCTGGCTCCGGGGTCCTGACGCTGATCTCACCGCCGAGATTGAGGAAATGCAGAAAGATGTAAGGATTTACTTCAGTTCTATTTTATTCACAAAGCTTTCTCACAAGTCTCGAAGCTTTGACTTCAAAATTACTACTGAATTTTCAACCCTCCTACAATTTAAAAGCTCATTTTTATGACCGGCTAGGCAATCTTTTGACCACAATCTCATAATTTACCGGAAACACTGACGAAGGCAGAGCATTCCACTTCTTTTCAGTTCCTATAATAAATTAAGAAGCTTCGTTCTTGTAGTAATGAATTCCTTTGATTCCAGGTGGACGACGCCAGCCGCCAGCGCGCCGGCATCACCAGCATGGTGACCAACAAGGGCTCCCGCGCGGCGCTGATCTGCGGCCTGGGCCTCATGTTCTTCCAGCAGTTCAGTGGCATCAACGCCGTCATCTTCTACACCAATGACATCTTCCACTCCGCCGGCTCCAACATCCACCCCACCATAGCCACCATCATAGTCGGCGTCGTCCAAACCATCGCTACTTACATCAGCTCCTTGCTGGTCGAACGCGCCGGCCGTCGGATCTTACTCTTGCAGAGCTGCATCATCATGGGATTCTGTCTCATTGTTCTCGGAGTCTACTTCAAGCTGCAAAACGACGCTTACAATGTTTCGACTTTCGGATGGTTGCCTCTTGTCTGTCTGGTCCTCTTTATCATTTCTTTTTCGATGGGTTTCGGCCCGATTCCTTGGATGATGATGGCGGAGCTGTTCCCTGTGGAGTTCAGGGGTACGGCTACAGGTGTTACGGTCATTACCAACTGGTGCCTTGTCTTTGTAGTTACGTTGTGCTTCCCTATTATGAAAGAAGCGATAGGTATATACAGTTGCTTCTGGTTCTTCGCTGCTTTTATGGTGGCCTGCATCTTCTTCGTGTTCTTCTTGATCCCGGAGACGAAAGGGAAGACTGTGTCGCAGATTCAGGCCATTTTGGCGGGCAAGTGATTGTAAGGCTGCTTATTGTGTAGCTTGTTGAACAGGTTTCAAATATGTATTTAAACTGTCTTAAGGAACATTCACGCATGCAGATACGTAGTGAAATAAAAAAATGCATTAGTTAAGTAATAGGCAAGAACTTCTAATGTGAGGGTAGAAACTAAATAGCACATATAGTGGTGGCAAAATTGTGAATAGTTTAAGATACTTTTAACTGCATCACAAACTCTTTGAATTGTTTCTATGAGCATTTTATGTATAATAAAGTGCGAGGCAATAATTAGTCTTAAATGTGAGTTGATTGAATGTTTACTGCCTGCCTCAATATACTAAAAATGAGATACATATCACACCAGATTTTAAGTCAAAACCTGGGCTATCCAACAGTGAAAACCACATTCCAATCGGTGCAATAGTTTTTACGTGATGCGAGAACAGACAGACAGATACCATTTAAAAAAAGATAGCTCATATTTGGTCCCTAGTCCGTTTTATTATTATCTTCATTTTACAGTTTTTTGTTACTTAAAAGAAAAAATCTATTTTGTGCAGTGCCGTGCAGAAAAAAAGGAATAATTATTTAATTGATTCTCTCTTTTATGGAGTTTTTATGTTCCCTTAGTTTCGGTGTTTAGGCGTTCTTCTGCTTCTTAGAAAAAGAACATCTAAACACCTGCACTGTAGGTATTATTATGAAATGTAGTTTAAAAAATACTGTACAAAAGGTAGAATAGAATAATAAATAAACTCACAAATAATAAATAGGTTATAATATCGAAAGATAAATTAATAATTGCGAGTTTGCCAATATACTGACTAATTTACAAATTATAATCGTGTTAAGTTATAGGTACTTAATTTTATGAAACAGATGTATTTTTAACTTCTCACTTCAAAAACCTCAAGGGTTATGCGTTTGGCATGATGTATGTGTTTCTCCGTTGCCACCTAATATTTTGTCAAGCACTTCGTTTATGTATGTATGTCCGAAAGCTACATTATCATAAAATGTACATAGACTATGTGTTATTCTATAGGTACCGTAATAATATAAGTGTCTTCGGGCAAACAATCAACTTATAAAAGGGGGTTGGTGGTTTGGTCTAAGATAAGTGTCAACAAAAATAAATTGTATAAATAATAAACTATGTACGCACTACACGTACGCTAACTCTAAGTTCGGCGCAGTCAGCAGTTTAAACTTCGTTAAGCTAATTATTCATTATAATTCCTGATAATGATTACTTAGCTGCCTGATTGCAACCCCGCGGTCTTTTGCGCCATAAAACAGTTTACGTTACAATACAATATTTGTTTGTTGGTTGAGAACCTCTTTGAATGTTTGTATTGTGTAACTTATATTTTAAAGAATTAGGACATTATTCATAAACTTCTTACTTGTGGTAGTTTTTATTATTAGATTGAGTGACGATGCGTGCAGGTCGCTCGCCTGATGGTAAGCGTGGCACCTGTCCATAACAGTTGCAGCGTCACCCAGAACTTTGGTGTCAAAATCTTGCGCGTCACTGCACTGCGCTCGTCACCCAAGTTATCGGTTTCTATATATCATTGCCCTGTTATTTTGCGGGAAACGTTGACCTTCAATTCAATACATTTGCACACTACTGCTTGGCGGTTGAATATCTGACAAAGGTGTGGTACTTCCCCAGGCGGACTCCAGCGGAGTCGTTTTTTGATTAGCCTATGCTGTCCCAATGGGCTAACGCCTCCCCAAAGTCCTTCGTGTCTCTTTCTTGTTCCATGCGCCACCAAACCAAACCTCCTTGGTGCATGTCCGGGCCGGCCGCGGCCGTGACGTTGAGGAACCCAATGTGTAGCCTCGCACCTACCCCGGCGGCCGAACCTACTTATGCGAAACGTACCAGCTTCTAACAAAATAATAGAATACCTACGGACGACGGGATTCGAACCCGTAGCCATCTATGCCTGTCAGCGGCATGTCACATGTGTTCTTGAACCAGTCGACCTTTTCATCAGCTGAACGATTCGAACGTTGTGCAGAGTTTTTAAGAAACAAGTAGTTCAGAAAAATCTAAAATCTTATGAAGGTAATCTCTGAATTGCAATTTTTTTCAGTAATTATATTGAAAAACTTTTTAATTACCATAAAATATTAAAACTACACAAAATAATTGTAAAATTTATTTTTATATCCGCTGCGCTGCGCCCGATAACACACGCAAGTACGTAAGTAAACATTAGAAATTTAAATAGTTTATCTATGGAAGTAAAAACTGCAAAAAAACGCGATTACCTTAATCAAACCGGTGCGTAAATGAACTAGTTTCTTTGAAAACTCCCAAACTGGTTCCAAACATTTGAATTCCGAATGGTTAATTGAATTACGCTTACTGGCTTCGGTGGACCAAATCGGAAATAATACCAGGCACTATTGAGCTACCATGCACATAAACACTACGTTACAGTCCAAGATTTCCTTCAGTTTTTAGTAGGTATATTCCTATCAGTGTCACATAACACCTTTACTATTTTAGAAAGATTAAAGATAAATAATTCTGGATAATTTATTTTCTAGTTTTAAGTTAGTTGTAGTCGTTAATGTGTAGATGTATGTAGCATTTAATAAAATATGAATTTAGTCATAATAGTGAACAAAAACGTGCCAAATAAATAGAATTTGTTGAATTTGAATGTGATTAGATTAAGTACGTTCTTAATTTTATTGTTTAACGTAAATGTTAAATTAGAATAAACTTATTGAATAAATTTTTATAAATAATAAGTTGTTTATATTGTTAGTCCGGGGGCCTGCTGCCATTTTTTATGTCCAAAAGTTAGAAAAGTAAGATTTTGTTGTTCATTATGTACTGATATTAAACGAAGTGACCGTCAGTTTGCGCATTCCCGTATTCGCGACAGACACCCACGTACAATTTTAAAAATAAAAAACTCATGAAGAAAGCTGAAAGTAAGTTAGTTAATTTGTTATGACGTAAATAAACGGGAAAAAATGTCAGCTGACCTGAGGGGGGGGGGGGGGGGGGGTGTATGTCAGCTTCTCGCCCAAACAAGCGAAAAACATGCACTGAGAAAAGTAATACTAAGAAAGGAGAAGCTAATAGGTAGTTACTGTTACAAACTCCATACTACTTAGTCTATGATTATATATATTGATGTCTGTCATTCATTTTAGTTGTCATATTAGAAATCATTATAAATCTATTTACCGACCGACGACCGGTTGGTCTCGTGGCTAGAGATCCTAGGTACGAAATCGTACGGTCGCGGGTTCGAATCCTGCAAGGTGCAATCAATTGTGTGATGAGCAGAAATGTTTGATTCCGAGTCATGGATGTAATATTCTTATCTATGTATGTTTATCCGTTATCTAGTGCCCATAGCACATGGTATCCTAGTTTGGGGCTAGATAATTGGTGTGGAAATGTCCCGAATATTTATTTATATTATTATGAACTAAATACGTGTTTATTTTAGTTACCTACTTCAATTACATGAAAAAAATAGTCCGCTAAGCTTTTCGCGGCGGAAAAGTCCTCCGGTACGGCCAGCGTATCGTTATGCGCGCGGGCGCGTAGCATATTTCCCCGCATCAGCTGAGCACTTTTTCACCGCGAAAAGCTCAGCGGACTATTTTTTTTATGTAACTTATACAGATAACTTTTAGTTCATGAAGTTTCAGCTTCATTTATATCTGATGTATATTTAATACACGATTGCCCAAAAAAAAAAGAGTGTAATGTTTTTAGCATTCTTGTATTTATGTCTGTATGTATGTGAGTTACTTTATTCCACCATAACTTTTAAATGCCTGAACAGATTTACACGCACGCGGTATCGTTAGAATCCTTACATCCCCCCGAGTAACACAGACTATATATTTTTTTGAAAACATTTTTATATGGCAGCAGTATGGCTACATGGCTACCACAGGCAGTATGGCTACTATACAAAAACCAAGAAACCGAAATGGAAGTAGGAAACGAAACAAGAAAGGCAAGAATAAGGCAAGGCGTAAGACAGGGTTGCCCTCTTTCACCAACAATATTTAACATATTTATTGTAAACGCGATTAGTAAAATAATAGAGTCCGAAAGCGGAGGAATTACATTTAATGGAGAACGAGTATTTTTCATACATTGCGCAGATGATATCGCGGCAGTGGCTGAGAATCAGAAGGTATTAGAAAATCTTGTAAAATTCATGGACAGTACTTGTCAAGAAATTGGATTTAAAATTATTTTCATCAAAACAAAAACAATGACAATCTTGAAAGCTTCACCGACTAGAAACCAAATTAAATTAAACAATAGCCAGTAGAACAAGTAACCACATCCAAATATTTAGGAAGCCTTATCAGCATTGACTCCAGATGCACGCCTGATATTAAAGCTCGAATATCGATGGCAAAAAGAGCATTCAACAACAAAAAACATCTCCTTAAATCAAAAATTGCAAATCATCTCAGAAAAAGGTTAATAAAAATTTATATCTGGAGCATTGCTCTGTACGGAAACGAGACTTGAACAATGACACAGAAAGACCGGGAAAGAAGGCGCATGGAGAAAATAAGCTGGACTGAAAGAAAGACGAACGAAGAAGTACTCCGTCTCGTCCAAGAAAAACGATACTTAATGGCGACCATAGAAAGCAGAAGAGGAAAGATGTTTGGCCACCTTATACGACATGACAACTTCATAAAAACTATCATAGAAGGGAAGGTACAAAGGAAGAGGGGCAGAGGTAGACCTAGAAACAAATTTACAGCTCAAATAAAGGAGAAGATAAATGTCGTATAGGGAAATCAAAGCTTTGGCTGAAGATAGGGAACGCTGGAAATTACTCCACCGACAAGAGCTGAGCTCTTTGGGTAGCTAGTTAAAATGTACACATAAAATATAACTAATAATTAAAAATTAAACAAATTAATTGACCGGTTTTTATGGAGCCTCATGTCACAGCTCGTGTCATAATAACATATTTTTTGCGGGATATCTCCACACTAGGTTCAAACTTCAAATTTATTTAAGTAAGCAACACAATAATAACAAAAGCTAGCGCTTTTACAAGTCAATTAACAAAGAGATAAACGGACAAGAGCGAGTGCACTGCGTGGATTTGGGTAATTCTTGAAAATTGGTACAGGTTTCCGAAAAACACTTTGCTTCTTTTGCATTTTCCCAACCGATAAAAAAGATATAAAATTGTTATCGTAATAAAATATTATTCCCGGGATTTAGTTGGTAATAGATTATGTATCACATTTATTGCGTAGTATTTTGAGGTATAAGTAGTATAATACTTTCGTTACACTTGCATTTTCGTGAAATTATTTAGTTTATCGCACTGTCAATATTTCTTGTCTCCGTGACGATTATAGGGGAAACGATATGGCTATTGGCCCCCTACAGTTATTGGCCATTTTAACTTTGATACTATAAAATAAGCAATATAATGCAGAAAAGGTGGAAATTAAAAAAAAAAATGGCAAAAAAAAACCTGTCCATAAGTTTCAACAAAAATTCGCTAGGTGAAGTGGTTCTTTTGAAATTTGTATTTTCTTGGCACCGGGTCAGACTTTTTTCATTTGGTATTTTGAAAATAACCTAAATAAGTGTAGTTACAGAAATCTTATAAAATGTACAGCTGATATGCACACAATTAACTTATTTGAGATGTAATAGCGATAAGGTCTTCCGTAGCCTAAAAAAAATGTGTGGCCAATAACTGTCACGATTATTTTGTACATTTATAGTAATTGGCCCCATATGTCAATTACTGTATTCAGCCTTAACTTAGCAAACAACGATAGTAATAATTATATTATCTTCGTATTTAAATGTTACGCGGTCTATTCAAATATCATGCATTTTACAGCTTTCTAAATAGTTACTGACCGCGGCCAATTACTGTGTTACTCATATACTAACCAGTACAAAAATTGGCCAATTACTATAATAGTTCTTAGTTTATTTTGGCCCAGGTTACTAACGTTTCCTTATTTTCTATAAGGTCAAACTGAAAAGGTAATAATGCCAAAAATACCCCATTATTCGAAGAAAGCCCTGGATAACGCATTAAAAGGTACACACAGAAAAACAGAGAGACAAGATATAAAAAAACTTGTCCAGGAGCTTATTTTAAGTACCCTAGACTTAAAATAAGCTACTTATTATCTTATTTATGCAGACTTTATAGTACTTTAGTATAAGTATATGTAAGTATAGATTAAAAGTGGCTAATAATTGTATGATTTCATGGCCAATAGCTGCGTTGATATGTCCAATTACTGTGTATTTGATGTTCCTGTTTTTGTGTTAAATTTGTTCAGAGATAACATGGCGTGGCCTCTCTGAATGTCTTGAACAGAAAAGACGTACTTTGTTCCCACTTTTCGAGGATCAGCGTTTTTCGAATAGATGGGATGAAAAATATATTTTCGTTAACATTTTCATTTTTATCAACTCCTAGTGTTGGTTGATACAATATTTTGTTAGCATTAAGTATAATTCCGTTTGCGTCAAACCATTCTTTGAATATGTCCATTATATTATTTATCTTCGTATCTAAATTCTGTTTACATCGGTCTCTTATTCCAACATGTGTATCATCTGCAAATAGACTTACATGTGTCTAGCATGGCATTGAAATACAAAGGTCGTTGACATAGATTAAAAACAAAAGAGGGCCCAAGATTAACCCTTGTGGAACTCCAATATTAACAGCACCCATCACAGAGTTGTGATCATTAACTGATATAATTTGAATACGATTATGAAGATAGCTCTGCATCATTTTCAGCTCGACTCCGTGAAACCCGTAGAGTTATAGTTTCAGCAACATTTTGTCATAGGCAGACAAAATCAAACTTGACAGCGTAGGTAGGTTAGATATTTGGATGTTTGTCTTTAAAATCACGCCCAATATTTTATAGTGTCGTAATGGCGGAACGTGTGATGAGGATAATTTCCCAATTTATTACCATCTTATTATTTTGCTCTTTGGTATGATGAGGTCAACGATGAGACTGCGAAATCCCGCGAGGCGAGAAGTGCAAAACATGGTTAGGGATTTCCCGTTGTAAATATACCCAATTAAGATGAAGGAAGCGTGGATCACATATTTTTAACCTCCGAACGCGAACAGAGAGGGGTGTTATATGTTTAGGGTCTGTTTGTGTGTGTGTGTGTGTGTGTGTGTGTGTGTGTGTGTGTGTTTGTCACTCGCAAGGGAATCAAAACCTATAGGGTACTTCCCTTTGACCGAGAATCATGAAATTTGGCAAGCAATGTCTTATAGAAAAAAACCGAAATCCGTAAACTTTTCACGCGAAAGATGAACAACTACAAGTTTGTTTGTTTGTAAGTTATAGTTGTGTTTGGAGTCGTAGCAAGACTTGCCAAGTATGCTGAACGACCTGTGGTTGATGCTTCTGCACGCATTGGTCTCGGAATGAACATAGACAAGACCAAGATCATGTTTAACGATCTTATTGACCCGGAACCTATTGCAGTCAATGATGGTGGTGGTGAAGTTATTCAAAAATATGTTTACCTAGGGCTAATATTACAGTTAGGTAAGCACAACTTTGAGATGGATGCCAATAGAAGAATTCAGTTGGGTTGGGCAGCTTTCTGCAAACTTCGTCGAGTCTTCTCGTCGTCCATAGTACAGTGCCTCAAGACAAAAGTCTTCAATCAGTGCGTTCTACATGCACGCATGTAGATCATGCCGAAACGTGGACACTTACGGTCAGACTAGTTCGCAGATTTAACGTCGCTCAGCAAGCAATGGAGAGACCTATGCTTGGAGTTTTTCTAAAGGACAAGAGTCGTAATGAAGTGATCTGGCAGAGAAGCAAGTAACCGACATAGCTCTAAAGATAAGCAATCTAAAGAGACAGTGGGCTCATTGTTGTATATGTTACTATCAAGTGGGCTGGTCACATTTCCCACAGAACCGATAACCTTTGGGGTAGAAGAGTTCAAATGTAGTCTAGGACGCCATGTGGCCAAGTGGAGTGACGACCTACGAAAAGTGTCTGGAAGAAAATGGATCAGGAGAGCTGAAGACCGAGCTCGGTTAGGCCTTAGGGGCGCTATAGAAAAAAGACTTAAGCCCCGTTAGCCCCTAAGGGTACACTCTGACCCCAAGCTCAGTGTATTAGAGTGGCCTGCGTCCTGCAGTGGACAAGTATAGGCTGCTGATGATGATGATTATGAAGTTTGTACGGAACGTTACGTCTTCCTGACTACTACAATGCTTGCGCGCTCTTAGTTGAACATAAATCAAACAACTGTTGGCCTCACATCAGTTTATTACATCAAAACTTGGACGAAGTCAAAGACGGACACTCATTGCAAATAGTTCTCTTTTCGATGTCATCCACCCTTGTCGACAACTCGGTAATCTGTTTCTCTATTGCTTTAACATCACCACGGAAACCTGTCACAGTCGCATCTAGTTCCGTCAAATACTTTATTTTGCTGCAAAGTTCGTCGTACTTCTGCGATATGTAATTCCTAGCGTTTCGTGAATCGTTCAGTTCCTTGTCTATCTTGTGAACTATTTCGTACTTTAACTCTTCGAATTTCGACTCAACACTGGGCCCTAAAAGGTGTGCTCCTCTTATTAATACATCTTCTTGTTGTTTGCGGCTGGAATGTAGACATTTAGGCGAGCTGGCCATTTTAGTTGATTTTTAACACGGAATAATTTAAGATTTTCGTAACGTGGTTGCATTTTTGACATGTATTTTTGACGCAATGGAAAAATTTACCAATATTTTTTAAGTTTTTAGCCAGTATGTTTCTTGTATCTATTTTATCTACTGCATGAAGGTTGCATCATGCATTTAAAACGTATTGTATGTTAAACTCTTTGTTTGAAAATATTACTTTGCATGTGTACAATCGTGTACAATCATCCCGAATTTTAGGTAATAAAGATTTGTTCAGTAGCTTTACTCATATTTGTAGAGTGATAGGAGAAAGCCTTATATCTTTCAATATATAAATAATCAAAGCCTTATAAATGTACTTTTCTAATCTCTATGACAAATAGTTATACAAATTCAGTACTTAAATATTTGCTTATGCCAGGGATACAAATATGTAGACAACAGATTTCTGTATGAAAGCCGATGTGATCGAGATGGTTCTTAGCTATAATGGAGGGTTGGGGGAAGGTCAGGCGTTATATACATTTTTAATTTGAGCTTGTTGTAATTTATCTCATGTCATGGAGGTATTTGCCCATAGTCGCCACGCTAGGCATGCGGGTTGGCGACCGGAGGGCGTAGTTTCTTGCACCGGTGACGCTGCTACCCGTCACCAGCCTGTGGAATTTAACTACGCCATTATCGTGATGGTTACGCCATCTGTCGGTCGTCAGACCCTCGTTCACTGTTCAGCAGGATGCACCACGGGCAGGTGAGTGAGGTTGCCTTGGAGCATTATGATGTTAAGCGCTCCCTTATACCCTAAAACCAAGGTTATGTTTAACGACCTTATTACCCCGCAACAGATCGTCGTTAACGATCTCCTCTTAAAGTTGTTCAGAATATGTTTACCTCGGGCAGACTATGCAATAGGGTAGGAACAACTTCGAAAGGGAAGCCGATAGGAGGATTCAGCTGCCCGCATTTGGTAAACTACGTCAAGTCTTTTCGTCGTCCTTCCCACGGTGCCTAAAGACGAAAGTCTTTAACGGGTTTGTTCTGCCAGTAAAGTTATGACCTATGTAGCTGAAACGTGGACACTCGCGGTGGGGCTGGTCCACAAATTTAAGGTCTGCCTCCTGATATTCCTCCTCCTCCACGGAGACGCTTAGTTTATGAAATATTTCAGTTTTAAGTTAATTAAAAATCGTGTTTGGTTGACGAAAGGCCATTAATAGCGCTGAGTAGTCATGTTCTAACCTAACCGACCCTAGTCTTTAGGGCCATACATAACATCAATTTACTTTCTGGCGAAAGCAGAGGAAAAAAACACATTCGACTAATTAGTAATTTTATTTACGGCGACCACACAGCCGCTTTTTAATAAACTTAAAACTGAAATACCTCATAAACTAAGCGTCTCCGCGGGGGGAGAAGGGTACCAGGGGGTAGCGTCAGCTGACGCCTCTCGACTTACCTATGTAGACCGATCAGCATTCGTTCTAATTCCAGCAGCGATTCCGACATAAGGACTATATCATCAGCGAATCGTAGATGTGAGATGTACTCGTCATTTATGTTTATGCTCGTACTTTTCCAGTCCAGCGTCTTAAGCATATCTTCCAGGACGCTAGTGAACAGTTTCGGGGATGTAACATCCCCCTGTCTCACTGCCCTGCGAAGCTGGATATGCTTAGTCAGCTGGTTCTGTTCTTGTACAGACATAGTCGCGGCGTCATACAATCAACTCGATGTATCGCCAGTCCACCTGGCATTGGTTTAGGAACTCGAGAACAGCCCAGGTTCTCATAGTCCACAGATCTGGTTATACTCTTCGGTCTTCTGAATAACCTGCAGCACTGTATGGAAGTGGTCTATGGTCCCGGAACCTCCCAAGAAAACGAGCTTGCTCTGGAGGCTGCAACTCATCAAGTCTTCTCGCTATACGATTCGAGAACCCCCTCGAAAACAGAAGGAGGGGACTAGTTTCCTCCGGTGGCATTTTAATAAATTTATCCTAATGACTTCAAAGAGCGATGGTATTCTGGTATTTAGGTTTGGTCCTCGGCTCTGTCCTAATGAGTTTTCCAATTTATTTGCGAATTCTCATCGCTCCGTGCTTCGAAAGGCCCGTTTAGCTTTAGGTCCCTGGTGTTATGATTGATAGCAGTCTTTGACCCATCCCAGAGGTTCTCGGACTACCAGTTTTTTTTGTCAATGGCCAGCACTACCTCATACGAGCAACCATTAAAAAATTGTCCAGTACATCACTGACGCAGTCTAGCTAGATAATCCTGTACTGTAAATGATTTTGATGAAACTTCGTACGGTAAGTAGGTACGAGTATATATAAAAATAACTTGTTTGTTTGTCGTATGAGATTGTGCTGGCCTCTGGTGTCAGAGTTTGTCAGGCCGCCCGAAGGGCTCTAGCATGGCTTAACGACTGCTATTAATCAATAGCAGCCGGGACTGACGCATTAACGTGCCTTCCGAAGCACGGAGCGATGGAAAACCGCACATAACTTAGAAAAGTCATTGGTGCGGGCCTAGAACCGAACCCGGTATTGTTGGATTCTAAGTCACACTAGTAAACCGCTAGATTTCCATCGCTCTTAGACCCTTAAGATACTTTTAATCACACAGACAAATCCGTCGGGCGCAACTAATAGTAATTAATTAAGAACCAACTTATTCTACCTCATATTTTAATGGCATTAGTTCGGGAATTGTTCTTCGTACTTTTCGTACCACGTTTCCAGCAGTACTTTGCCTTTGCTACGACAATTTTCAAAGGGGTTACTTCCTAATTTGGCACCTTGGTAAAACAATCTACATTCATAGCTATGCCAAGGTGATCACTTAACTCTTATCTTACAATCATGGAAATAATTATCTCGCACTTGATGATGTTTCATCATTCAATTGAAATTGTCTTATCGCCCCCCACTCCTAGCGTGGGTATGTAAAAGATTAATGCAGGAACCCCAATATTCAAGAATTTGTGACCGATGTGACGTTTCGTTTAGACTCTCTGGCCATTAATCAGAGCGTTGAATTCTGGACTATCAACGTAGTTTTGCAGCTCTGCACCGCATTCGATAAGAAACACACATGACAGGAAAGGAGTTGATAGACCTGTAAGGCGCATTCCACTTGCGCCACCTTACTAAGATTTCTGTGTAAAATGCACAACTTGTCATCGACTCGAGAGCTCTCGCAGTGTTTTTAATTGATAATGTGCACTGCAAGAATGGGGTTCCTTGAAGCTTTCATGGAACATGTATTATGCTCATTATACACGTCCGTTCATACACCGGAATTTGACAAATATAGCAGGCGCAGCGAAAGTATGCGTCTCGGAAGTTATCTGCTAGTGGCTGCGCAAACTAGGTACTATTTTTCAGGCGCAATCCAATGAAGGTGAAGACAGCATTGTATAGCTGCCTTGCTCACTCGCTTACGGTTTTCGCATATTCTATCTCGCTTTTTCTTTATGCTATTTTATCCCCACAGCAGTACCTGCGCAATCGTCACAGAGCCTAACTTCACAAACATATACATTGGCTGCGACTACTGTACTTGGCTTCGACAAAGCATCCACTTCCGTTTCTACGTGGCTCGTCGGCTCTTTCCGCCTCAGCTCGGCCTTATTCAAGTTATAAGCCATCACATGTTTTAATGTACATAACGTAAACACTCCAGTTGCGAACTGAACTACTGCCGGTACTACAGACCGGCGGCGGCTGAACAGTCTCCCGTTGTGCCAACCAGACTTATGGTATCAGGCCGAAAAGTAATTATATAGATCAGATGAAGAGTTGCTGATTCACAGTTGACCAATGAGAGCGCGAGGTGCAAAACGTTGCTCGTTGTTTTTTTTCATCTATCAATAAATAGTAAGCTGAAGTCATAGAGAAAGGAAGATAGACATCTTAACTTGGATTAACCAATATTCTGATATGGCAGTACATTTTAATAGTAAGATCCTACGGTAAGATCAGATTATCCTATCTATACCGGTAACAATATAATATCTCCCCATGCCTTAGAGGTCCCGGGAAGAAACTCAGCTGTATACATGGATACGTTAATAAGCATAGATTACTGACCGAACAAGCGCGAAGCGTCACCGTTTCAGCTTGGGCAAAAATGCTTTCGTATGTCCGGCCTGCGCGACGGATGTCCGGCTGTTCTTCTCTACAGGTCGCATTTCTCAACCGATTCTCGTGAAACAGGAATAAGTTCGATAATTCTGTTTATTTTTGTAGATTCAGTTTTTCGTCATTTTTACAAAATGGCGGAGATATGGTGGTGGAAAATGTAAAAAAAACATAATTTAGGTATTGCGTAAAATGTTCAAAAATGACACAAATCTTTTTTGTAACCCATAATACGAGTAAGATGCATACTTCAAGGGTTCAGGGATATGAGGGGGGTCTTTTTTTTTTATTCAGTTTTAAGCATAGATAAAATTTATCTATGGTTTAAGCTATGCAAAGACAGACTCACAGAGCCAATAGTCATCCATACCAATATATAAAAGTGAAAGGTTGTCTATTTTTTTGTTTGTTTAAGGAGCTTTCACGCGATAACGGCTGAACGGATTTTGATGAAATTTAGAATGGGGAGCTTATACCCTGGAATAAAACATAGAATACTTTTTATACCGAAAAATTGTAAGTTTCCACGGGAAAACTGGAAAATGTTGATTACTCACTGTAAGTAACGGTTGCCATTCTGTGGTTGCCATGAAACGAAATAACGAGTCTGTCAAAAAACATCAAGAGTGGTGCTATTGCATTGGGTTTGAATATCCTAAAAGAACATAGGATGCTTTTTTTCGCGATAAACAGTAGTCCGCGCGTACGAAGTCGCGGGTGGGAAAACTAGTAGGAGATCGCTGTCGGGCTCTGTTCGTTCACTTAAGGCTATTTCCAAAAAACCTTGTCATTTCTCTTGTCTTGTTCTCTTGTCTAAGGATCCTATGCATTAATCCAGAACCAAAAATACCAATATCATCAAACATGGTTCAGACGTCAAATGTTTTTTATCTATTGCTCGACTTCTACTCATCGGATTGAGATATCATCAAGTACACCAGCTTTTAAATCAAACCCTAAGCTATGCAACTGTGAAAACCACTATCCCAACCGATTCAGTAATTTTTACGTGATGCGCGAATAAACAAACAGACAGACACTTTTTTATGTTCTTGCATGTTCAGTAGCTTAGTTTAAGTTCCCCAGACCATTTTTTTTAAATTATCTTCTTGGTACAGATTAGTTCCTTACTATTATAAGTCTTGATAGATTACAAATATTTATTTTACTCACCTTGTTTATATGTCAGGATGTATGTTTAGGCTATTATTTATTCTGTGGTTTAGGTGAAACGTTGAAGGGTAATAAAGGATGCTTTGACCCATCAAGTTATTTTTTGTACATAAATACCCGACCCGACCCGATGACAATGCAATATTTTAAAACCTAACCTAATGATACAGACTGAAGAGACATAGCTACTTAAAGTACTAGGAAGTAGGTATACCATGTACCCCATTTGTTTAAGTCAAACCCTAAGCTACCCAACAATGAAAACCGCATCGCAATCGGTCCAGTAATTTTTACTTGCTGTGCGAACAAACATACAGACAACAAACAAACAGACAGACACGATTTAAAAATATGTTACATTCTTGTTCAGTGGCTTATTTTAAGTACATAAACCATTTTTTTAAATTATCTTCTTTGTACAGACTTTTTGTACTTATTGTTTATTTATTTTAAGCAGGTATACATAATTTGTTTCTTTTGTTTCCTAAGTGCAAGAAACCCGATCCACCCGAAAAATTGGAGAAGGTACTAAATAGGTACGGAAAAGGCGAAACCATACCTATAATTCTGCTATTCCGATTCCAGTTCCAATTCATGGCACCTGAGTCACCTGACATGACACCTAAGGCACCTGACATGACACCTGAGTCACCTGACATGACATCTGACATGATTTGATCGCAGTTATCAACATCTCTCTTGTTACCCGACTGCGGAGGTTTATGTTTTTGGGCCGTATGTTTGTATGTTCCTTAGGCGCGTCCTACAGACTAAACGGCTTGATGGAAGTGGATTTGTCTTAATCACGAGAGTGCTATAGGATATATGGCGGCTTACAGCTGCCATATTGCATTTCCGATGAAACAAAAATTAACAAAATCTTATGAGTGAGGTATCAAAATGAATGTCTTTAAAAGACCATTCCAAAAATATGTAATAATTTTATCTAAATAGTAAACTAAAAAGTTTATATATATATTATGAAAGATATTAATACATTATAATTTATTTTTATTAAAATCGTTTGAGCACGATCTCACCTGATGTGAAGCGATGATGTGGTCGAAGGTGTTAGGCTTGCCTAGTAGATACCTACTCACTCTAGACTTAAACACACCTGGGTTATAATTTACCGGAAACACTGAGAGGGCAGAGCATTCAACTCCTTTGCAGTTCTATAATTAATGGAGAAGCGTTAAAGTTTCTTTCTTATGTAAACTTCTAAAGTAAACAAATATAAAAGAGGATTTGGTTTGTTTTATTTGCATAATTTATAATTTGTAAGTTTTTTCCGTGTTTTTCTTTGTGGCGTTTTGTCGATCGATCCTTCTAGAGATTTTAATACCATTTTCCTTGTTATTCCGATAAAGATTCACCTTATCGATGTTATGAACATAAACGTTTTTTCAAATATCTAAAATATCTACATGCAGTTTTAATCATATGTGTTTTTAAATTAAATTTGGAGATGGATTTTATACAACAATATACTTTCTATCTAAAACCGGTAGCTGCTGCTATAGGGATCGCTGTAAAGAACTCAACCTGTAATGTATTGTACTGAGCCCTCCTTACCTCCAACCTCCTCGCCCTTATCTCTAGTCCCTTAGATATCAATGTTGAGTGCACCGTACTTATCATTTTATTACAGTTCTTGTGAGTTCTCTTCGCTGACCAGTGGCTAAAGTGGCAAGATTATCGAGTGAGTACTTGCCATATCTGATTGCCTCCAATTTTTATTTGTGTTTTCAGACAGTTATTTGCGGATGTGTTTGAAACTAGAGTTGAAATAATTCAACTGTTATACGTGGCTCCAGTTTTTATAACCAACTTCAAAAAACGAGACTATCAAGTTGATGTATGTATGTAATAGTGTTGAAAATGCGTAATATTCATATATGTAAGCCTGTGTGAGTATTTGAACAAAAATTACGAAAATGCGAATGTTTGTCCACGTATTTCTCGGAAACTATAAGTATGATTGCAATAACTATTTTTTAATAGTTTCAGTATCTTCCAAATTAGGAAATAGTTCAAGTTTCATCAAAATTGGTTTAGTAGTTCAAACAATATGGTTTGTTAACTGTTTCAAGTGTGGCTTTCTTCGTATAGCGTACGGAAAATTACTTCATTTTCTTAGGGCTACTTTAATAAAATTAAAAGTACTTCATTTTCTTAGGGCTACTTTAATAAAATTAAAATTACTTCATTTTCTTAGGGCTACTTTAATAAAATTAAAAGTACTTCATTTTCTTAGGGCTACTTTAATAAAATTAAAAGTACTTCATTTTCTTAGGGCTACTTTAATAAAATTAAAAAGTAAGATGCACTAATACTAATTTAAAAAAGAAAACCGACTTCAAATCATAAAAAATGAAATAAAAAAATATTTTTTTGTTGTTTTTGCCCTGGTTAGTTTCTACTCACGATAGTCAGATTGGGCGTAGCACAGACCTCAATTTTTTTTCATGATTCCTTTAGTTTAAGTTTTATACGATTTGAAGCATTTAATAATGTTTATTTTGTTTTCCTTTAGTAGATTGTGTTGCTAGGGAGCAAAATAATATTTTGCCGGCGAGGATGCTATTTTGAATCCAGAACGGTGTGAAGGATTCTTATGTAGAATCCTGAACGTTGCGAAGGATTCAATATACGTCGCTCGACCCGAGGAAAAACATTTTTGCGTCCGAGTGATACACTCTACTTTTCATCCCCAAATAAATAAAACGCGCTTTTAGATACTTTACAACTCATATATTTATTTACAAAAACAAATTAAAAATGTATATAACCCCCATACCCCACCCCCCATTATAGCTAAGAAGTGTCTCGATCACATCAGTTTTTAAACATAAAAACCACATCCAAATTGGTTTATTCGTTTGGGGGCTACGACCCTCACTAAGAACCATCTCGTTTACCTCAGCTTTGAATCACAAAAAGCTGCAGCCAAACGGTTTATTCGTTTGGAAGCTACGATTCACATCCCCATTCCCCTCTTCATTTCTTTTTCCTTTTCCCCCCCTCCATTATAGCTAAGAACCATCACGTTTACCTCAGCTTTATTTTTTTTGATAGCCCAACGGGACATAGTTCGACTTTGTATCTTTAGTACCGGAGTTCAAATCCCAACTGGAGTATTTATAATTTGCACATTAAAAAAATATGTGGTGGCTTATAACTTGAATATGGCGGAAGTTGAGGCGGAAAGGGCCAACGAGCCATGGAAACTAATTACTGCACTCTCTGAAAGTCTTGAACAGAAAATACCTACTTTGCTCCCTCTATTCAAGGAACCAACCAGCTGTTTTCGTATAGATGGGATGAAAAATGTATAAAACCACGTTAGTTTGCTTAATAATGTAAACCTCTACGGGGAGGTTCGAGGTACCTATGGCTAAAGCCGTACCGGATGTGGTTGAAACTGTAGTTGAAATAATTCAACTGTTATACGTGACTAACTCCCGTTATTTCCTCTCAGAGTAATTGACTTGTTATTATAATATATTAGTTTCCCTAATTTATTAATTACCTATTAATCTATACCTACTTCTAATAAATCAGTAGGTAACAAAAAGTCTGTAAGAAGAAGATAATTAAAAAATATGGTCTAGTTGACTTAAAATAAGCTACTGTTCAAAAATATTATAAATTGAAAAAAAAATGCCTTTTGTCTGTATGTTTGTTTGTCTGTCTTTCTGACTATTTGTTCGCAGATCACGTAAAACTACTGCACCGATTGCGATGTGGTTTTCACTGTAGGATAGCTTAGCGTTTGACCTAAAAACGGTGTACTTGGTATCGTAATCCAATAAGTAAAACCCGAGCAATCGAACAAAAACGATTGACGTCTGAACCAAGTTTGATGAAATTTGGTATAATATTGGTACTGTGGTTCTGGAATAACTCTTAGGATCCTTATATCACAGAAAAATAGATTGGAACAGCTAGTTTTTAACAATGTATGATTTTATTTTTTCTTCCTGTTTGTGAGATATTACTGACTAGCTAAAGAGTTATAATTAATATGTTACCACTTCACGAGAAAAAACTAGGTACTTTGAACGTCATACACAACAAAATAAAGTCGTAGTCGTCGTAAGTGAGGTTTTCAAAAGACTTCAAAAGGATGAGGTTCTACCTCATCCTTTTGAAGTCTTTTGAAAACCTCACAAAAGAGGGCGTTCCCTACAACAACACGCATGACACACAGTAGGTACCTACATACGAGAATCCATGTAATAATATCAAGTTCTGGTTAGATTCCCCAACATTCAACAAAAAATGTTACTTATCAGTAACGTATAGATGTTTGAAGCGGTAGGTCGGCTGTAGTAGGTACTGCTGGTAGTGAGTGAACTTCGGAACTTTGTGTTTGCTGTAACAATCCCTCTAACGGCTGCGTACTGCAAGACCTTCCATGTAAGTATTTACTTTTTATTAGCATCTAGCAAACCTCTATCCTTCTATTAAATATCCTATCCTGTATCGGACAGATATCATCGTTCATCGATTTAACACAGAAAAAACTATAAATGCAGTTTTAATTCGTTTGAAAACCACTAGATGGATTTCTAAGAACACACCTTCCTATATTTAACGGTAACCATAGCTGCCATAGGGATTAAAGAACTCACCCTGTATACTTGTGTATATAATATAAAATCAATGCACCGTCCCTTCTCATATATTGAATCATGTAGCTCAAACAAAGAAGTAATGTAAAATCTAAAAAATGTCTTGCACGGTTTTTTACCCTTCTGACCGTTATGTTTTTGGGGGTTATGGGATTTTTAATATAAGTATATCTAGATATAAGAATGGTTAAAAGCAAAATGGAGGCCACGAGGTGCCATATCATCAGATAAATATTACACGAACACTAAAATTACGCCAATAAAAAATACTTAATCTACACTAATATTATAAAGACTTGATTTTTTGTATGTTTATATGTTTGTATATTGGTTTGTTTGTAATAGATAAATCCAAAAAATACTGAACCGATTTAAAAAATTCTTTCACTGGGCTGTATTTATTTTTCAAAACATTAAAGATCCCTACGAAAATTGCTATAATGAAACCCACGGTATCAAAAATTTGCCTATAAAAATTTCGATTACTACTGTAAGGAACAGTATGACATGTTGCTGTGGAAACGAAATAATACCAAGTCTGTCAAAAAGCACCACGAGCTTGCTGCCAAAGATTTTGAATTGAATTACGCTTACTGGCTTATTTTTTAGAAGTTACGACGGTTATAATAAACGCTAAAATTAAGAACTAAAGCCGCGGTGTGAGCGCTACCCATGCGAAGCCGGTAATTAGCCGGTAATAAAATTAATACTGTTATATGGGCTGTGGACTGTGAAACGGTTAAACATTAACAAAAACCATTACTGCGTAGGTAAGAAGCAATCTAAAAAGACGGGAACAAGATGAAAATAGAAACATATGTAGATGGTATAATTATTTCCTCGATGATTGAAGTTCAGTTTGTAAGTTGAAATATTGCATGCCTGATATGGGTAAACTGTTACGAGATATGAATTACCTATGTTGCTTTCTATAGTTATTACTGGTAGTTGAGCAATAAATATTACTTTACTTCACTTCACTTCACTTCACTTCACTTCACTTCACTTCACTTCAATTCACTTCACTTCAATTCACTTTACTTTACTTTAGATATTTATAGATACAATGACGATAAAAAAATGCCTAAGTACATAAAAACTAAAACTGAATAGTAGATATTTATACATAGATATAAAAGAAAATTTCAGATATACAAAATTTCGGAAGTACATCAGGTTCATAAGTACCTACAAAGAAGAGTCTTGTTTGTAGGTCCCTAAGATTATAGCACTATCGATTATGTCTATGTCTTGTTATAAGACATAATCGACAGTGCTATAACCAGACTGCGAACACAACTAAAATGAGTTGTTTTTTTTATTGAGTATGATTACTAACCAACTTTAAATCGTTATAGATCCTAATTGGTCATTCAACATGAAAAATGTTAAGAGAAACCTAAAGATCATTTTCAAATACCTATTATTCAATGATAGCCTAGTGGGCTATCATTGAACATAAAATAAAATGCAATAAAAATTTAATTTGAATTTGAATTTTAACATAGTTCGTAGTTTTGTTTTATTTTGACTTTATGGCGTCTAGTTGTCGCCATATTGAATTTAGATTAACGTCATGTCATTAGTGACACTTGCAAGATTAGGGCAAATCGATTGACGTTAGAATCATCAAAATAGGTCCACGCGTTTGGTCTATATAGTGCCATAAAGGAACAGACAGACATACCTAAGCTGATAAACACAATACCTTCCCCTCAGTCGGGTAAAAATAACGCGCCTTTTGCTGGCCCCTCTTCACGATCGGCGATGATCGTAACTCGGGTGATCGTCTGTCATCGGCAAGGTAATCGTACGATCATCGTGCAAGCATCCACACGATCGTCCGTGATCATTTGTTGATCGGCAATCCTTCAAGATGGACGTGTTTATAGCTGCTGCTACCATTAATTAAATTTCAGTATACAATCATTTTGATAATTTAGTTGAACGAAATATTATGATTAGTGGTTATGTGAGCTGTATACCTCGCGAGTACAAACTTTTTTGCAAACAATCTAGTGGTGCACAGTAGCGCCATCTAGTCACCTTATTGTAAAACTAACATTAATAACCAAGGTGCTCCATCAATCTCCACCTAGTAGGTATAGGGTCGATTCCACTGGTAGAAACCTAAAAGTGAGCAATTTACTGCATTTTGAGGAGCTATTCTGATCAACACGCCGAAGATCCTCATCTGATCTTCACCAAATTTTTATAGTAAAACGTTCGAAATCCAATGTAATAAGGCAGAGATATTCAGTAGCCCCCTTTTTGCCCCTTTTTACACGACTGCCCAAAAAAAGGAGTGTAATGTTTTTAGCATTCATGTATGTATGTTTGTATGTATGTGAGTTTCTTTATTTCACCACTAGCTGTACCCGCGGCTTCGCACACGTGTTCATTACTTTAGGTTAAAAGTACTCCATGTTATCCCAGGACCTACAATACCAATATACCAACATAACAACAAAAAGTTTCTTATCGGTTGCTCGGCTTCTACACATTATTTTGAGATACCAAGTACACCAGTTTTTAACTAAAACCCTAAGCTATCCTCAGTGAATACCGCATCAAAATTAGTGCAGTAGGTTTTACGTGACGCACGAACAAACAAACAAACAGTCGCAGATAAACAGTCAAACAGACACCGACGATTTAAAAAAATGTTTTGTGTAGGTACGATACACTGAAAATAAATCAAATTTATAAATGTGACATTTTAATAACATTACAATAGATAACTGTGCAATATTAATTTATAACAATTTACATTACTTGAAAAATCCAATTTACTTAATTTTTCGTTTTGTACAGATTAGAACGAAGTTTCACTTGTGTTGTTAGTGAAGTTAAATAACTGTTCTACAAGTTATTTTTATGACTTTCCCGTAGAATGATTATTATAGCCGATATTCTGGTCGGAAGGCGGCTAATATTACAATTTTGAACTTCTTAGGGAAAATGGCCAATGTTTGAAGTACTGCAACTCAAGTTTTTCAAAAAATTACAGAGCTGCTGTTAGGCTCAAATTATAGCAAATATTGTCTTCTTTATAAAAGTAATAACTAACTTTTCGGTGGGAAGCACTTTTTAGAAGATTCAGATTTGAAAAAAAAAACACGAAAATTTCGATGTTTTTCAAGCACCACGAAGTTAGCTCAGGTCTTTCGAAGCTGCAAATTTAGTTTAACACTACTGGTATCTATCATAACAACATCCTAAAAAAAACAGGACTGTACAGATTTCTGCGACCTAACCACAGAATAAGCCTACCGTGATTTTTGTGTCTACATCATCATAATCAGCTTATACCAGTCCACTGCTGGACGTAGGCCTCTCCCACTGAGCCCCATCTTTAGTTTTTCTCATCCAGTCAGTGCCAGCTGTCTTTCGCAAGTCTTCCCTCCACCTGGCCGGTGGGCGTCCCACAATACGTTGTGTTTTTATGTACGGTAACGGTTAATCCTATATGATAAAGTGAGAAGGCCAGCTTAAGATGAGTCGAACGTTCAAACGTTCTTGTGCATTTAGGGTTTGTAAACCCGACATGATAATATTTAAAGTAGGAACCTCCTTTCATACAAAAAATAAAGAATGAAATCTGACTACGCGTTAATGAATTACAACTACGTTTATATTTTGACTTTCATCCTCTCTTCCAAGGGAACCATGCTAAATATCGGGATAAAAAGTATCCAACATCTTACCTCGTAGTATGAACTCATATCATACCAAGTTTCATTTGAATTCATTTAGTAGTTTCGGCGTGATGGGCGGTCAAGATACATACAGACCGACAGACGGACAAAAATGAAAAATATACAGTTTTTGCTTCAGTATCGAATAAAGAAGACTCTCCAAAAAATATTATTCATTACTTCAAACTTAACATAATTACTTTGGACTCCTATCCCGTAGGAACCCTTCATTTTTTCGGGATAAAAAGTATAGGTAGGTACTCAATTTTAGAACACCATGTAAACTTTGACTGTGCCAAGTTGCATCAAAACCCGTCAAGTGGTTTCAGCGTGATACGTGTTCTTTTAAATAAGTTTCAACCTCTATCCTGCGGGAACCCTTTATTTTTTCGGGATATAAGTATCCAATGTCATACCTCGTAGTATGAATTCAATTCATACCAAGATTCATTTAATTTCATTTAGTAGTTTTGGCGTGATGCGCGGTCAAGATAGAGACAGGCAGACAGACAGACAGACAGACAGACAGAAAAAAAAAATATATACAATTTTGACTCCAGAATCGCATATAACATAACTTTGGACGCGTATCCCGCAGGAAATCTTTATTTTTCGGGATAAAAAGTGACTTCAATTTTAATCCGTCATATAAACTATGACTGTGCCAAGTTGCATGAAAATCTGTTCAGTAGTTTCGGCGTGGTAAGTGTTCTTTTAAATAACTTTCAACCCCTATCCTGCGGAAACCCTTTAATTTTTCGGGATGAAAGGTATCCTATGTCATACCTCGTAGTATGAATTCAATTCATACCAAGATTCATTTAATTTCATTTAGTAGTTTTGGCGTGATGCGCGGTCAAGATAGAGACAGGCAGACAGACAGACAGACAGACAGACAGAAAAAAAATATATATACAATTTTGACTCCAGAATCGCATATAACATAACTTTGGACGCGTATCCCGCAGGAAATCTTTATTTTTCGGGATAAAAAGTGACTTCAATTTTAATCCGTCATATAAACTATGACTGTGCCAAGTTGCATGAAAATCTGTTCAGTAGTTTCGGCGTGGTAAGTGTTCTTTTAAATAACTTTCAACCCCTATCCTGCGGAAACCCTTTAATTTTTCGGGATGAAAGGTATCCTATGTCCTACCTCGTAGTATGAACTCAAATCATACTAAGTTTCATTTAAATTCATTCAGTAGTTTCGGCGTGATGCCTAGCCAAGATACAGACAGACAGACAGAAAGATAAAAAAAAAAAAAAAAACAGTTTTGGTTTCAGCATAGAATACGGAACAGCCTCCAAAAAATTTTACAAAATATCTTCAATGTACAGAATTGGACCTGTTACATTTTTATTATAAGTATAGATGAAAAATAACCTCCAAAAAATTTTTTCACAATATCTTTAATGAACATAATTTGGACCCATATCGCGCAGGAACCCTTTATTTTTTCGGGTCAAAAAGTATCCATAATTTTCAACTATCTTATAAACTATGTCTGTGCCAAGTTGATCAACATCCGTCCAATAGTTTCAGCGTGCTACGTGTTCTTTTAAATAATTTTCCGCCCCTATCCTGCAGGAACTCTTAAATTTTTCGGGATGAAAAAGTACCCAATGTCTATGAACTCAAATCATACCAAATTTCATTTGAATTCAGTGAGTGTTTTCAGCGTGATGCGCTGCCAAGGTACAGACAGACAGACGGACAGACAGACAGACGGACAAAATTTTCAAAAATATAGTTTTGGCATAAGTATTGAATATAGAACAGCCTCCAAAAAATGATGGCGTGATGCCTAGCCAAGATACAGACAGACAGACAGACAGACAAAAATTAAAAAAATACAGTTGTGGCTTCAGTATCGAATATATAGTAAGTACCCTCCGAAAGAAAATTTCAAAATATCTTCAATGTACAGAATTGGACCCGTTACAGTTTTATTATGAGTATAGATAACTTTTAAATGCCTGAACAGATTTAGACGCATAGGGTATCTTTAGAATCCTTACATCCCCCCGAGTAACATGTTATTTTTTGGAAACGTTATATTATTAAAACATTAAAAATTTTAATAACATAACAGTATGGCGGCAGTATGGCAACATTTTCAATATGGGTATCAAATTGAAGTCCTTGATAAGCACATTCCAACAGTAGGTATATAATTTATTGCCAAAAGCTCTTTTTTGGCAGGCGTGTTTTCAGTATGTCGTCCATTGGGACGACTTTGTTGTGGGTCGAGTCGATGAACTAGTCTTTTTTTAGCTTATAAGCTAGCTATTGGGGGAAGTACCCGACAGTAAAAATTCGTTTAACCTGTTGAGAAATGCGACCTGTAGAGGAGAACAGAGATCTGGTCAGAGATCCGGATATACGAAATCATTTTCCCAAGCTAAAAAGGATCGATGTCGCTCGAGCTATGAGCTCGCTCGCTCAGAAAAAAAAATAAGAGAAGATCGTGGTTTTGAGAATTCATCGTATTTTTTATTAGTCAACTTCGTCTCACTGCTGGCCAAAGGCCTCCCCTCCCTCATCGTAATATAACAAAGTAAATATGTACCTATACAAATTTACTAGGTAAACCTTTTTCAGACCTATAATGGACTAGTGACTTGCCCCGGCTTCGCAGGGGCAGCTAAGGATTTCTCTTTATTTGTACACGATTCTACTAGCGTTTTAATGGACTAATTTGAATAAATTATGGTTATTGTGACTTAACTATAATAGTTATACATAAGCCTTCTGCATTTGCTATCTTTCTGCATTCAATGTCGGCGGTGAGGTCAGCGTCAGGAGCTCGCATCCAGCGAAGCGACTTCTCAGCATCACGGCGGCGGTTCTTACCTAACAGGTGTTGGGGGGTCTCGGGCATCCATCTGGACCATACAATGAACATCAGCCAAACAAACAAAAGAACAGAACATAAAAATAACGGCAAGATAAACAAGGACAAAAATAACTTAGAGGAACCAATAGATCGATTTCATTATTTCTACCAAAATGTTCCTTAACTATTTTTAGACATGTCTCGTAGAGTTATACCTGTTTGTATGAACTCGTACTGGTTTAGGTATGCCAAATCTTTTAGTATACAATTGTAATTAAAATCGAGAAACCACTATAACAAGTTAATTTTGGTCATCATTACAAAAAACCTTGACCTAACATAGTTTTTAATCATGTAAAGTTTAAAACTTCATTTTTAAGTTTCTCGACATCTCTCACATTATACCTTCGATTCAAGTCTTCGTAAATATTACCCTTCGTCAGGTACAAGTACTAATTTAATGGCTGTCCCAAAATTCATGCAGTAATTTGGATAGAAAACTCATGTTTAAATTAATTAATTATTTATTCGTGATATATACAGTTTAGGCTTATGTATGGGACTAGTGACTCGCCCCGGCTTCGCACTGGTTGCTAAGGATTTCTGTTTATTTGTACACGATTCTACCCGTGTTTTGATTGACTTAGGTTAAACTTGTTAACAATTCACAACTTGTATATTACTTATGTATAAATTATCCATTAACTAAACCTTACCTATAAACACGATACACTATATTTATTCGATCAAAAAATGTTTTGAAAACAATGTTTTTTTTTTCATAAAAAATAACCTATGGTTCTCGACCCACAATTTGCTTGTCAACCCCTCTATTCGAAAAACGCTGATTGGTTCCTCGATAAGTGGGAACAAAGCAGGTATTTTCTGTTCAAGGCTTTCAGAGAGGGCAGTAATGAGTTTTGAATTTGGAACGTGAATTTTGTTCAGTGGGTCACGTGGCGCGATGGTTTTAAATAAATAATACCTAGTTTAAAAAAAACTAAAAAACACGCTTTATATAGAAAACCAAACTAAAAAATAGAAAATAAAATTTAATAATTTTGAATTAAGAATAGTGTAAAAAATTCAAATAAATATGAATGAATAAAAGTGTAAATAAGAAAAGTAGTTACCTAGTTTATTTTAAGTCGTTTATTTTTCGTCGATTTAATACCCTTTTATGTAAATAATATGAGTTGTAAAGTATCTAAAAGCGCCTTTTATTTATTTTTCACATAGAGGGGGGATGAAAATACACACTATATCACTCGGACCCAAAATTATTTTTACTCGGGCGACGTATATTTAATCCTACATAAGAATCCCCAAAGAAAATCCCGAGCGAAGCGAGGGATTCAATATTTTGAATCCCGACATTGACATTGACATTGACAGCGAGGGCGCTATTGCGCCCTCGCTGTCAAAATGTTATTCTGCTCTCTCGTCATACAATCTACTATTGTAACATAGTTTTTAAGTTGATCTAGATCTATTCTTGCATAGCGACTTATATCGATAAGTCGCTATGCAAGAATAGATATTATTTTGAACGATACATTCCGTGTATACGAGACGATACGAGTAACAACAAGTCTGTATCCGAGACGATACGAGTAACAAAAAATATGGGTTTAGGGTTCTTAAAATAAGCTACTGAACAAGAACATAACTGTTTTTGATGTCGTGTCTGTCTCCGTTTGTTTGTTCGCGCATTACGTAAAAATTTCAATCATTGACCGATTGCGATGCAGTTTTCACTGTTGTAAATCATAAACTTTGGCTTAAAATGTGCTGTACTTAGTATCTCAATCCGATGAGTAGAAGCCGAGAAATCTATATAAAACTATTTGTCGTCTGAAAGAAGATTCATGAAATTTAGTGGGGATATTGGTACTTTTGGTTTTGGAATAACACATACAATTTTTATATCCCAGATAAATGACCACGCGAGCAAAGCCACGGGCACTGCTAGTTAATAATAATACCTTTCTAATCACCCACAAACATAACAATAACCACTCACGTTTGAGTTATGTACCTACCCCACGGTGCAAGTCCGTAATCCCAGCATTACGGTGTCAAATACAATAATCGTGGCTTATGATAAAATAATGATTAATTTTGTTTTAATTTCACACATGATAAATATTCCATAATCTTGTTATGTAACTTGATGTAACAAGACTCGTAAAGAAAGACCAGATTGTGGTTACTTTTTGGGCTCCTGATGCAAGAGGGGTGTTATACTACACTTACAGAATAAATAATAGTACTGCGACGTTACACTTTATTTTGAAACCTATGATGTTGTATGTATGTATACAGTAGCTTGATGATCTTATCCATTAGTTTGATATGTTTAGTCCGTAAATCTTCTATCTATACTCTATATTATACATCTACATATATATATACTTACTAATTAAATTAATAATTATTTTTTATAGGAAATCAAACTCTTCTTTGTTGGATAGCTTAGGGTTTGACTTAAGAACTTGTGTACTTGGTATCTCAATCCGATGAGCGAAGCAATTGTAAAAAATGATTGGAAGTCTGCGAAATTAGATGAAATTAGATATATTGGTATATATTGGCTCTGGAATAACTCATATGACCTTATATCCCAGATAAATTACCACATGGGCAACACTGCAGGCACAGCTAGTATTTAATAATTAATTATGTCATTATTGGTTTGTCATGGTGTGATATCGATAATAATTCGAGTTGCATGTTATTTACAAAATTTTGTAATGAATGTTAATAAGATCATGCAGATCCACTGGTACCTGTGGTCCATCACTGAATAACCGATATCTTATTGTTTCTTTGAAATTTGAATTTCGCGATGAATCTTAGCTATTATTGATGACTGCAATATCTGCGTATTTTTAACTTACATATGTGTAGTAGTTAAGAACCTCGTGCTCTTTCAAAAGTTAATCACCCAACAAGTAAGTCAAAATACGGACATAATTATCTTTATTTGGGAAGCAAACAGTAACACTCAGACGGTAAACAGTTTTCACTGAATTTAGCTGTTTTATGAAATGCGCAAATCGTTTGTAAACACATTTTTACAAATAAGGTTTTGATATATCATCCAAATAAGGTGATACTGTTTAGTCACCTACATTCGAGGACATCGACATTACCTAAAAGTGTTTTTATTGTCTTTAGATGAAGCAGAATACTACTGAATGTAGTGTTCCCAATAGGAAAATATCCAGGTTGTCTCAACCTTTACACCATCGTTTGTCAACCTGGGATCGCGACCCCTAGGAGGGTAGCGTTCGGGTCGCAATCTGTCTAAAAACTAAGACCTGTATACAAACATTAGTTTATTTAAAAAAAAAAACAGATAACAACGTGATAAAATACACTTATTGTTTTAATGATGAATAGTTAATTATTTAATACGACGGTTGACGTTGCTTTTTACGTAGAAGTGTTTCTATACTTGGAAAATGTTCGAAAATACACATATGTAAATTATAGACGATTTCTGAATATATTTTTTATAGCCTCCATAGCCATAGACGGGAAGCCCTTTTCGTATAAGTACATAATATAGTTAGGGATTTAGTCGCGCTGAAAACTTAATTTTTGTTTACTTCGAGTGAAGTAGCGGATGTCGAGAAGGGCAAGCGTTGTCTCCAACTACCCGCATTTGGTTTTGTAAAAGTTCAGAATTGTCACGACACAACACTAACGACATCTGCAGATTTCTTCTGCCGATATTTCAATCACTTGGTTGTGAGTCTTATTTGAAAAGTTCGTGCAATTACAGCGCAGGTTCAAGGTTGAATAAGATGTTAAATTATTATAATATTATGGAGATCGCAAGGTTTTTCACATAGCTTTTTGGCTTTTTAGTGGGTTGCAACACTATAAAGGTCGAGAAGCAATGCTTTCAAATACCTTTGGTCTTATCAATTGCCTGGCGAGATTCATTTACAATAATTAAGTACGAGTACATGAATTAATTTTTATGCATGGATCTAAACTGTTATAATTATTAAGTTATAACTATTTATCTATAGTGCTTTAATTATTAATTTATTGAATGTTAGGAGTCGTTAAGCCATGTCAGAGGATCAGAGCCCCTCAGGCGGCCTGACTAACTCTGATACCAGAAGCCAGCACTACACATACAACCAACCAATAATTGCCACGTATCGGCTTTTCACACAATCATTTACCATGTCATAATTGAAGTTTTGTACGAAATTGGACAAGAATTGCTGTTTAGAAGAAATACTTAAACTCGCTGAAGAACTACGTGAAAATTCGCACCGCAGTCCATTCATTCAGTGACATCGAACAAAGAGGAATGACTAAACCTAACTATCTGCGTGTTTTGTTATCGGCAACCAGGACACATGTGTTTGTTTCGTAATTTTTACACAGAATAAATGATAATAGTAACATTACTCATAACTTGCAATATTTTGTATTTTGTCCAACAGTTACTGGCACAAGGAAGTGTCGGTGTCGACAATGAATATTATGTTATTGCATGATAGTAAAGCCAAAGCCAAAAGTCGGTCATAATCGTAGATCTAACTAAAAGTAAGACGATTAGTTACTAGTGCGTGGACCGCATAAATTAGGTGCAACGTACACAATTGGCATTCTTTGGACTTAGTCACGGTACTTAAAGTCCTTCAGAGACTGTTTAAGCCGGTCATCCTCGAGAGTACTGTCACGAGGCGGTCCAGGGTTTGGGCTTGCTCCACCAGCCCAGGGACCAAGCCTCAGTGGACAACACAAAAGGTCAGGAACAATTAGGAGCACAGGAACAGGAGGAGATGATCATAAACAGCGGCTTCAAACAAAACGAACACTAACGACGGAATTATTATGTATTTTATAATATTCTTTCATAAAATTACGGTTTTGCTAATGCAATCAATGTCCGAATGACAGGTTATTTGAATTTCGAATGAATAATGACAAACTATCAAATGGATTATGAAAGAATTAAGAGATCAAATGAGTATTATTACGAAAGAGGTTTGACCTCGTTTAAATACCCCTCCTCCCCGGAGTTTTTTTTTATGGAAAACAAAAAAAAAAATTTTGTAGTAAGGTATGTAAAATTTTTGTTGTTATTGGTATCCCAAAACAATAGGTTTATTTAAAAAAAAAGAGAAAAAGAAATGCTAAGGACAAAAGAAAAAAAAATAGTAGAAGTTAATAATTAAAATATATATAATAAGGGTAATAAAGTTAAAATAGTAAAATAATTAATTAAAATAATGGAAATGCTGAGCTGAAAAGGAATTTTTAAACTCTGGCCAATTTTCAAAGAAACTTATACAAGCTCCTTTGAATTTTTGTTGTCGACCAATTTGGGTTATCGCCTTTAATTTTTAGGTGAACATGTTTATTTACAATGTCAATATACAATTGATTGGATTCCTAGATGCATTCAAATTCATAAATCACACATTCATTCATCATCATTCATAGTCTTATACCTAGATGCATTCAAATTCATAAATCACACATTCATTCATCATCATTCATAGTCTTATTCCCATTCCTTGGAAATAAAACTCATAAGAAAGAGTAACCCTATATAATATAAAGGTTACTCGTGGAACCAATACAATATAGTGTAGGCTTATTTATACAGTCACTATCCGCTGATTAGGGTGATTATGTGAGTGTATGTGTGTATGTGTATGTGTATGTGTGGTGAGTGTGTGGTGTGTGATGTGTAAATGTATGTATGTGTATATTTATATACAATTAGTTTGCCAAAATGGCTAAACGTACCTTAGGGTACGACATGCCTGTAGCACGTATGTATTTACGTGTATGTACATAGTAAACATTGTGTTAGAACGTTAAAATAATATAAGTAAGGTAGGTAGGTAATAGTATATTAACTATAAGATAATACTGGTTTTATGACCTAGGCTTGGTTTATAGAGTAATCACATTTTGCCGCTCTTTTCAGTTTTGAAAGTTTTGTGAGTAGGTGTAGTAAAAAATAATATATATAACTGGTTTCGCTTTAGGCTGAACATTAAGTTGGTAAATAAAATAAATAAAAAGTACAATCTCATAGCTAACAAGTAGGGTATTAGCTACTATTAGTACAAAATAATTAAAGTATGTAGTAAGTAAAATAGCACTGAATAGCAATACGTAGGGACTTGAAGTCAATATTCATAATGAATCCGAAAAGTTAATGAAGTGAATCAAAAAAAAGCTAAAAATGTGGACATTACTCCGTAAAGGGAAATTATATTAAAATTACATTATTTACAACTTAAATACAAGGTTATTTGTAAGTAAGGAACATACAATGGTAATACGTAGGTATTTAAATATATTATGGTAAGGTACGGGAATATGAAAGCAATGTAACTTTCATAGTACATAATGTATGTATGTATGTATCCTGTTCAAATGTATACGGGCTTTGAAAATCTTGAGTATTCGTGCTATTAAGTAAGGTCGATAACCTTGAACGTAAATTTTCTACAGTTTTCATAGATCAATTCTGGTTTATTTAGATGCGCAGGGTCTATAATTATTAATATGAGACCAGCAAATAAAATTAAGTGTTCACTTTGTAAGTAACGTTACGTTAAGTGCAAAAGTAACGCCTAAGAAAATATAAAAAAAATAGCGTTAATGCAACTACGCGTTAATGCGTCACGCATAATAACGCGTCAAAGTTTAGAGTAATTCGGAACTAGGTAGGCCGATAGTGACATTCAGAACAAAGTACGTATTAATGAAAATGTCTTACTTACATGAATGACTGGAATGGAATTATAAAATACAATTTAGTATAAAAAACTGTTCTGGGTTTGCCAAATATTTCCAAAATTAAATCAAGATGGCCTTCAAAATTAAATCAAGAGCCTTTTAGAATTTTGTGGGATCACTGCTTAGAAAAAATAGCACACGGATTCGCAAATTAATTTCACATTTTAAAAAACTCGAACTCGCAGGTAGCTAGAGCTGGGCAGGGTTAGGACACGTAGAGGGCGCCAGTTGTCACGAGGCGGTCCAGGGTTTGGGCTTGTTCCACCAGCCCAGGGACCAAGCCTCAGTGGACAACACATAAGGTCAGGAACAATTAGGAGCACAGGAACAGGAGGAGATGATCATAAACAGCGGCTTCAAACAAAACGAACACTAACGACGGAATTATTATATATATTTACAAGTCTCCAGTTGTAATAAACTTATTTATGTACTAGCTGAACCCGCGGCTTCGCACGCGTGGTTTTTTTTTAGGTTCAAAGTACCATAATGAGCTATTCCAGGACCAATATGCCAACATTTGATCAAAATTTCTTTAGCCGTCAAAAATACTTTTATCAATTGCTCGGCTTCTAACTCACCAGATTGAGATACCAATTACACCAGTTTTTAAATCAAACCAGCTATTTAACAATCCACATTGCAATCGGTCTAATAGTTTTTACGTGATGCGTGAACAAACAAACATACAGACAAACAGACAGAGGGACACGATTAAAAAAAAAAGTGTACAATACAAGGGTATTAAGCACCCAATCGCATTTTTTATCTTCTTTTTATAGCCTTTTTCGTACCTATTGCTTTATTATAAGTATAGATATATGACTGTGTCAATTTCCATTCAAAAATCCGTCCAGTAGTTTCAGCGTGATACGTTTTCTTTATAATAACTTTCAACACTTATATTGCGGAAACAACCTATATTACAAAAATTGAGAGAATTCATTAGTTTCGCACAGAAACTACTGAATCCATTAAAAAGACTTACTAACTTACTTACTTATTGTTTTAATTATTATTTCAAAACAAAAAATAAAACAGTTTTGGCTTCAGTAGGTATCGAAATAGAGAACCATCCAAAAAATATTATTTATTACTTAAATATTAATATAACTTTGGACCTATATCCCACAGAAGCCCTTTTTACGGGATAAAAAGTATCCATAATTTTCACCCATCTTATAAACTATGTGTGTGCCAAGTTGCATCAACATCCGTCCAATAGTTTCAGCGTGCTACGTGTTCTTTGAAATAATTTAATTAATTAATTTAAGCTAATAATTTTTCACCCCTACTACTCTTTAATTTTTCTGGATGAAAAGTATCCAATGCCCTACTTCGAAGTATGAACTCAAATCATACCAAATTTTATTTAAATTATGTAAGTATTTTTGGCGTGATGCGCTGCCAAGGTACAGACACACAGACGGACAGACAGACAGACCGACAAAAATTAAAAAATACAGTTTTGGCTTTAGTATTGAATGTAGAACAGCCTCCAAAAAAGTTACAAAATATCTTCAATTTACAGAATTTGGGACATTATCCAGTAGGAACTCTTAATTTTTTCGGGCTAAAAATTGTCCTCAATTTTGTAAATTATGATTGTGCCAAGTTGCAACAAAATCCTTCCAGTAGTTTCAGCGTGATACGTGTTCTTTTAAATAAATTTCAACGCCTATCCTGCGGGAACCCTTTAATTTTTCGGGATGAAAGGTATCCTATGTCCTACCTCGTAGTATGAACTCAAATCATATCAAGTTTAATTTAAATTCATTCAGTAGTTTTGGCGTGATGCCTAGCCAAGATACAGACAGACAGACAGACAGACAGATAGACAAAAATGAAAAAAAGAAACAGTTTTGGCTTCAGAATCGAATATAGTATCCTCCAAAAGAAAATTTCAAAATATCTTCAATGTACAGAATTGGGCCCATATATATATATATATATATATATATTTGACACCATATATATATGCGCAGAGTAATTTGATATCAACCGGACAGTAGGCAATTCAACAGACAGACAGACAACTTCCAGTCGTAAGGATTTGACAGCTGGAGGTCGTGCTGAGGCAAAGCGCTAAAGCTAGTGTGAGCCGAATTCGAAAAGTTTACAGTTTTGAATTTAGCGGAACGCTTGGTTGCAGTGAATGAAATGCTTGCGTGTTTTAAGGACAATCCGCGCCATCTTTAAATCGGAGACAGAACTTTGATTCGTTTGATTTATGCGCTGGAGTTGTTGATGCTGGCAAAGATTTTATGCTGGCTTTCTAATAATCTTTGATGCTGGTAAATTATGTAGTGTCTTTTTTGTTCTTATTGCTTTATTATAAGTACAGATACGCTCTCTTGTGTAGATGTTCTACAATAAAAAGACTTACGCCGTGTTAAGGAAGTAGGATACTCCATTGTGCTATACTTACTCGTTCCTTAATATCTAAGAACCATCTTGATTACCTCAGCTTTCAATCATAAAAAACCGCACCTAATTCAAACCATGTGTTTGGAAGCTACGATTCTCACCACTTTTTCTCACCTCCCCCCTCCCCCTCCCCATATAGCTAAGAACCATCTCAATCACATTAGCTTTCAACAAAAAAAAACGAAAAAACACACACACCCACACACTCACACACATACAGTGATACACACCCTAAACTAATAACACCTGTCTCTTTGTTCGGGGGTAAAAAAATGTAAAAATGACGCATAAAATATGTAAACGCTATTAATTTTGAAACAAAAAAAATCTAAAAGCGCGTGGTTTCGATCTACGGACGTCCACGCAAGTTACCACTCGGCCACTCGTTACGTGACGCGGACAACGAAATTTGGTATCGTTCTTTAAACGGATGTTTTATTATTTTTGTTTTAACATATACTTATCCCTTAAAAATCCTTTATTTTTTCGGGAGTAATAGTATTCTAAATTTTAACAGATAATATAAACTTTGACTATGCCCAGTTACATCAAAATCCGTCCAGTAGTTTCAGCGTGATACGTGTTCTTTTAAATAACTTACAACCCTTATTCTGCGGGAACCCTTTATTTTTTCGGGATAAAAAGTATTCTAAATGTTAATCCATAACATCAGCTATGATTCTGCCAAGTTGTATCAAAATCCGTCTGGTAGTTTCAGCGTTATGCGTGTTCAAAGAGACAGACAGACAGATAGACATACAGACAAAAAATAAATAATAACCTTTTTGCACTCCATATCGATTTTGAAGTTTATCTCAATTAAAATTTTCAAAAAATATTTAATGTACAGATTTAGCCCAGTTACAGATTTATTATAGTATAGATAGATAGACGAACAAAGGACGCGCCTTTCCAACTCCAAATTAGAAATACTCATTTTTTTTAAAACATATTCTTATTTAAAAAACAAAAAACCTGTTTATTCTCATTTTATCTTGACTCAACTGGAACATAACTAAATATGTTTTTGGTTGTAACTATAAACAAAACTCTAGGTAATTATGTAACTTCAAAGTTATGTTATTATCAGGCACCGACCTCTTACAAAGGTTCCGTTGCGCGAGCCTTGGCTAGGCGGTAAATTTATCACGTCTCGGCCGGCATCGATGCCGAAAACAACGATGCCGGCATCGGTTGGTGTATGAGAAATATATAGATGCGCATCGATGCCAAAAAATAACGATAACGCCCATCTCTACCTATGACTGTCAACAACGCCTGCCTTCGGTTCAATCAAATATTAAGAGATGTTCCGATCCCCGCCACACCGCACGTTTATTCCCCCGGGGCCCCTGCCTTGGCGCTCGGCCGGGGCGGCGCGGGCAGCGGCACGCAGAAAGTACAGAATAAATAATAATAGCACCCTGATTCAGTAGGTAGGTACATCGCGGGAAAACGAATGCATTATAATAGCTTTGAGCTGTTTTATTTCATTTTATTACGTTATATTTATTACTTCACAATTTAATATCACTTTCGTCCCCTATCCCGCAGGAGCCCTCTAGTTTTTCAGTGGGTATTCTGAATTTTAACCCTTATTATAAGTTACAACTGTGCTAAGTTGCATCAAAATCCATCCGATAGTTTCAGCGTGGAGCATGCGTTTTACCATAACTTTATTAAAAATATCAAGGAAAATGTAAAAAATAACGCATAAATAATGTAAAAATCTTTTAATTATGGAGCAAAACATTTTACGGCGCGTGATTTCGATCCACGTACGTCTGGAATATGCACCCATGCATCTGTCCAACTGGGCCAGTGAGTCTCGTAGCGGAATGACGAAATTCAGTACCATTCTATAAACGGATGTATGATCACTTTAAATTTAACACAACTTTGGACCCATAGGCTGCAGGAACCTTTTAATTTTTCGGGATAAAAAGTATTCAACATTTTAACACATTATATAAAATTTGACTGTGCCAAGTTACATCAAAATCCGTCCAGTAGTTTTAGCTTGATACGTGTTATTTTAAATAACTTTCTACCCCCATCCTGCGGGAACCGTTGATTTTTCCGGGATAAAAAGTATCCTAAATGTCAATCCAGTACGATTCCAGCTATGATTCTGCCAAGTTGCATCAAAATCCGTCTGGTAGTTTTAGCGTGATGCGTGTTCAAAGAGACAGACAGACAGACAAAAAATAAAAAAATAACCTTTTTGCACTCCATATCGATTTTGAAGTTATCGATATGGAGTGCAAAAATAGATCGATACCGATCTCAATCAAAATTTTCAAAAAAATATTTCATGTACAGATTTAGCCCTTTATTTACATTTAGATTTTTATTTACAGTTTTATTATAGTATAGATTTTATAATATTCTTTCGTAAAATTACGGTTTTGCTGTGTAATGCAATCAATGTCCGAATGACAGGTTATTTGAATTTCGAATGAATAATGACAAACTATCAAATGGAATGAAATGGATTATGAAAGAATTAAGAGATCAAATGAGTATTATTACGAAAGAGGTTTGACCTCGTTACAGTACTACGCCAGAGGCGTGGCACAGGAGTGTAGTGATGTTGTTCTTCAGGGAATAGGAAATTACACCCTCTTGAAGAATTATAGGCCCAATTCGCTGCTGAGCCACGTCTATAAACTGTTTTCGAGAGTAGTTACAAACCGTCTCGCTCGTAGGTTCGACGAATTTCATCGTCCCGAACAAGCTGGATTTTGGAAGGGCTTTAGCACCGTAGACCACATCCATACGCTACGGCAGATTATACAGAAGACCGAAGAGTATAATCGGCCACTATGACTAGCGTTTGTGGACTACGAGAAAGCCTTTGATTCAGTCGAGTCGAGACCTGGGCAGTGTTACAGTCATTACAGCAGTGCCAGATTGACTACCGGTACATCGAAGTTTTGAAGTGTTTGTATAGCAAGACCACCATGACGTTATTTCTCTGAAACTGTTCACCTCTGCACTGGAAGATATATTCAAGCTTCTGAACTGGAATGGATATGGTGTTAACATAAATGGCGAATGCATCACTCACCTTCGATTTCCTGATGATATAGTCATAATGACAGAAACCCTGGAAGACCTAAGCACAATGCTCAGTGACCTCAATATTGTTTCCCAACAGGTGGGTCTTAAAATGAACATGGGTAAGACGAAAATCATGTCAAATGCCCTTGTCGCACCCATGCCGGTCTATGTTGGGAACGATATTACCGAAGCTGTTGGTCATTATGTCTACTTACTTCAGATAATCCAATTGGGTAGAACCAACTTCGACAAAGAAGTCAAACGTAGAATACAGCTCGGATGGGCAGCGTTCGGGAAATTACGCCATATCTTCTCGTCCCGTTGTGCCTCTAAACAAAAGTTTATAATCAGTGCGTGCTGCCAGAGATGACATACGGTACTGAGACGTGGTCGCTAACTATTGGTCTCACATACACAAGCACAGAGTCGCGCAGAGTGCAATAGAGAGAGCTATGTTTGGAGTTTCACTACGTGATAAGATCCGTAAAGAGGAAATTCGTAGAAGAACCAAGGTTATTGACATAGCTCTCAGAAGTTGAAGTGGCAATGGGCAGGCCATATAGTTTGCAGAGCCAACAACCGCTGGCGAATAAAGGTTCTCGAATGGTGACAACGAATAAGCAAGCGAAGGGTAGGGAGACCCCACACGTTGGACGGGCGACATTGTAGCCATCGCGGGGGAGTCGTGGATAGAGGCGGCACAAGATCGTCGTCGTGGCGCTCTTTGGCCTATGTTCAGCAATGGACTTCTGAAGGCTGAAATGATGATGATGAGTCACAATCGGAGAGCGTTTTTGTAGCATTTGTTAGCAGTCACTCTCATTCTCACTATTATTCTACGTATATCTCTCTTTCTTTGTTGTTGATGCACATGAAGCACGAAGGCGGGAATGTAGCAGTGTGGGTGTGATTGACTGTAATTGTATCTTTACGTGATATTAAGAGTGCCATATCTTCCGCCCTTTTAACTAGGTCAAAATAGGACTTTTATTTAAAACTTTAACACTAGTGGCTCTGTGAGCTGTAGACCTCGCGCGTACAAACTGCAAACAATCTAGCGGTGCACAGTAGCGCCATCTAGTTACCTTGTTGTAAAACTAACATTAATAACCAAGGTGCTCCATCAATCCCTACCTAGTGGGTAAAGGGCTGATTCCACTGGTAGAAACCTAATACTGAGAAATTTACTGCATTTTAAGGAGCTATTCTGCTCATGACGCCGAAGATCCTCATCAGATCTTTACAAAAAAATTATGAGACTAATTTAAAGTTATTGCCTTTCAAATAAAAAAAGAACCATCGAAATCGGATCTAATAAGGCGGAGATATTCAGTAGATATTCACTTTATGCCCATTTTTGGGGGAAGTACCCCACTAATCAAAAACAATATAAAAAAATAAAAACTATTTTAACCTGTATACTAAGTTTCGTCTAGATGGGTTGAGAAATTGGTCGGTTGCGTCCTGTAGAGGAGAACAGAGATCCGGACGGACATACATCCGAACATACGAAAACATTTTTGCCCAAGCTGAAACGGATTCAGTAGTGCACGATTTGCACTCGCTCGGTGAATAAAAACAAAAAGTAGGTCATCAAAATCCAGTCGTTATCGCGTTAAAACTCCCCAAACCAACAAACAAACAGACAACGTTTCACTTTTATATATTGGTATGGATTCACTTAATAAGTGAATTGGTTTGATTGATCATTTAAAATTGTGTATTTATGTGTTACTTCAATTATGATAAAATTCCTGTCACACAAAAACCATAACTATGCGTGCGTATACCAAACCACATAGAAAAAAAAACAAATAAAAAAATTATATTCAACGTAAAGTGGTGCTAACAGCTAAAAATCTATATTTCCCTATTTTATGTTTACGGACTAAAAGTCTACGTCATCATTATCCATCAACAACGCGTCAGTTGTTTGATTATTGTGAGTTTCAAATGTGTTTTATGTGCTAATTAACTTTATTTTATGAAAAGATGACCTTGATAGTCTGAAACAGCTTTATTTACAAATGAGTCATTAAAATCTTCAAATAGACAAAATTATTGCGTGAAGTAGTTAAAGTTATTTAGTCAATACATTCCTTTCGCAATAATAAGTGTTCAAAATACGTACAATTACGGCAATGTCGCATAAATAGAATGGAAGACAAACGCTGGAGATGGCCGTTTACGTAAAACGCGTGTCTCTTGACGCGATGTTAAAATAGTTTAAGGCGAAATGGTATTCAAATTTGACGACTCGTCCTCAGGAATATTTAAAAGTAGCTTATTGACTTAATTTTTTTATTTGTAATAAATGTTCACAAAATACTTTATCTGGCTGTGGTCACCGAAACACGATTAAATAAATTTGTCTCGATGGAAAAAAAAACTAATGTTTCCTAAAAATAACCCGTTTTGACGGTCCCGTCGATGTAATGAATCAACTTAATTCAGTTTCTGTCGAAGATATTTTTACAAAAACCAAATGTGTGTAATCCCAACAAACATTCAAATACTTCTGTACGATTAGTTTTATGAAAAATCGTAAGATTATTAAAAAAAAGTTAAATTAAATTGAAAATATGATCTAAAGTCGGCTCCCGAGAAGCATCACCTTTCCTGCTTACCCTGCACCATAACGAGCAGGACAAAAATTTGGAGCCCATAGCGCCTTAAGCTTCGTGAACAGTACATATATATTATTGTCCATAAGTGTACTGTGGTATACTGAAGGTCCGTCTTAATGCCATGCAAGGGCCCTTGAGCACACATAGTTTTGGGGTCCTTTTAGAAAGCCAAAAAATGTGTGTAGTCGTTGGGCCTGCAGAACAATTTGTAGGGGGTGAATAATAAAACTGTACCAGGTCCAATTCTGTACATTGAAGTTTTTTTTTTGAGGGTGCTCTTTATTCGATACTGAAGCCAAATCTCTCTGTCTGTCTGTATGTCTGTGTGTCTGTCTGTCTGTCTGTATCTTGGCCGTGCATCACGTTGAAACTACTTAATTAATTCAAATTAAACTTGGTATGATTTGAGTTCATACAACGAGGTAGAAAAAAAATATATAAAAAAAATTAAAGGAAAAAAAACAAGAAAAAATCATCCCGAAAATTAAAGGGTTCCCGCATAATAGGGGTTGAAAATTATTTAAAATAACACTAATTACGCTGAAACTACTGGACGGATTTTGATGAAATTTGAACAGTCATGGTTTATCCAGTAGATCATCGTGTGGCGATATATCTAACATTGCGCAGTCCCGTAGGGTAGGGGTTGAAAGTTATTTAAAAGAACACGTATCACGCTGAATCTACTGAACGGATTTTGATGCAACATGGCACAGTCATAGTCATATAATGTGTTAAAATTGAGGATACTTTTTACCTCGAAAAAATATAAAGGGTTTCTGCAGGATAGGGCTCCAAAATTAATTTAGTTTTGATGTATAAATATGTATCTGTTTATCTATAATAATAATAATTCATTTATTTCAGATTATCAAATCCATAATAAAATTAAAACACAAATTAAAAATAAAATTAATAGAAAAAGAAAATTGAAATTAAATGTCACAAATTAATTAAAAATAAAATTAATATAAAATTGAAATTAAATGTCACAAATTAATTAAAAATAAAATTAATATAAAATTGAAATTAAATGTCACAAATTAAAATTACAAAAATAAATATGTGTTCAATTAACATTATATTATAAATATGAGGGACCGCTGGCATGCAGCTGCATGCACCTCCTCAGCATCAGCGAGTCCCACCGCTCGGAAAATACGCTCAGAATACCGTTCGGGCTGCCACGCATACGCTTTAACAACGAGGCGCACCTTTTTCTCATTATAGCGTAGAAATCATCGGTTTGCGCCTATACTTATAATAAAGCAATAAGTACGACCAAGTCAGTACAAAGGTGATAATTCGAAAAATGGTCTTGGCTACTTAAAATAAGCAGCTGAACTGGAGTATAACATTCTTAAAAATCGTGTCTGTCTGTTTGTCTGTATGTTTGCTCGCGCATCACGTAAAAACTACTGAACTGATTGCGATGCAGTTTTCACTGTTGGATAGCTTACGGTTTGACTTAAAAACTGGGGTACTTGGCTTCGACCAATATTTATGTTATATTGGTCGAAGGTACTTGGTACCTCAATCCGATGAGTAGAAGCCGAGCAATCGATAAAGTTATTTTTGATGGCTGAAGGAATTTTGATCAAATGTTGGTATATATATTGGTATTTTAGGCCCTGGAATCTATACTTATAATAAAGCGATAGGAACAAAAAATCTGTACAAAGGAGATAATTGAAAAAAATATGTCTAGTGTACGTGAAATAAGCTACTGAACAAGAATAAAACATTTTTAAAATTCGTTTCTGTCTGTTTGTCTTGTTGGAACAAATTGATCTAAGTTCCTTCATGTGTCAGAAAGATTTTTTGAGCGACTGCTCGTATCATCGGATTGAGGTATTAAGCCAGATTTTTAGCCAAAACCTAAGCTATCCAATAGTGAAAACCGAATTTTAATCGGTCGTTTCAACACGTAAGTGATGCGCGAAAAAACATCTAGACAGACAGACAGATAAGATTCTTTTTGACCAAACGAGCGTGAAGCGCGAGCGAAGCGTCTCTGTTTCAGCTTGGGCAAAAATTATTTCGTATGTCCGGATGTCTGTCCGGATGACTGTTCGGCTGTTGTCCTCTCATTTCTAAACCAATCTAGACGAAACTTCATATCTTCTATCTATCTATCTATCTATCTATCTATCTATCTATCTATCTATACTTATAATAAAGCAATATGAACGAAAAACTCTGTACTTTGAAGATATATAAGAAAAAAATGGTCTAGGGAACTTAAAATAAGCTTCTGAACAAGAATAGCACATTTTTAAAATTCGTGTCAGTCTGTTTTTTTTTTTAGTTTGTCTGTATGTTTGTTCGAACATCACGTAAAACTACTGAAAAGATTGCGATGCGGTTTTCACTGTCTGATAGCTTAGAGTTTGACTTAAAAGCTGGTGTACTTGGTATTTTAATCCGATCGGTAAAAGCCAAACAATCGATAAAAACTTTTGTCGGCTGAAGGAATTTTGGTGAAATGTTGGTAAGTTGGTATTTTAGGTCTTGGAATACATAGTTACATAGAGTATTTTTAGGTCTTGGAATACATAGTTACATAGAGTACTTTTAGGTCTTGGAATACATAGTTACATAGAGTACTTTTAGGTCTTGGAATACATAGTTACATAGAGTACTTTTAGGTCTTGGAATACATAGTTACATAGAGTACTTTAAGGTCTTGGAATACATAGTTACATAGAGTACTTTTAGGTCTTGGAATACATAGTTACATAGAGTACTTTTAGGTCTTGGAATACATAGTTACATAGAGTACTTTTAGGTCTTGGAATACATAGTTACATAGAGTACTTTTAGGTCTTGGAATACATAGTTACATAGAGTACTTTAATGTCTTGGAATACATAGTTACATAGAGTACTTTTAGGTCTTGGAATACATAGTTACATAGAGTACTTTTAGGTCTTGGAATACATAGTTACATAGAGTACTTTTAGGTCTTGGAATACATAGTTACATAGAGTACTTTTAGGTCTTGGAATACATAGTTACATAGAGTACTTTTAGGTCTTGGAATACATAGTTACATAGAGTACTTTTAGGTCTTGGAATACATAGTTACATAGAGTACTTTTAGGTCTTGGAATAGATAGTTACATAGAGTACTTTTAGGTCTTGGAATACATAGTTACATAGAGTACTTTTAGGTCTTGGAATACATAGTTACATAGAGTACTTTTAGGTCTTGGAATACATAGTTACAAGGAGTACTTTTAGGTCTTGGAAGACATAGTTACATAGAGTACTTTTAGGTCTTGGAATACATAGTTACATAGAGTACTTTTAGGTCTTGGAATACATAGTTACATAGAGTACTTTTAGGTCTTGGAATACATAGTTACATAGAGTACTTTTAGGTCTTGGAATACATAGTTACATAGAGTACTTTTAGGTCTTGGAATACATAGTTACATAGAGTACTTTTAGGTCTTGGAATACATAGTTACATAGAGTACTTTTAGGTCTTGGAATACATAGTTACATAGAGTACTTTTAGGTCTTGGAATACATAGTTACATAGAGTACTTTTAGGTCTTGGAATACATAGTTACATAGAGTACTTTTAGGTCTTGGAATACATAGTTACATAGAGTACTTTTAACCTAGAAAAATGACCACGCGTGTGAAGCCGCGGATACAGCCAGTAGATAGATAAGTACGTTTATCTATGTACGCTATTTACCTAATTATTGTTTTCAATCAAAGTAATCATAAAATACCATTTCCATATCCATCTAATTATCCTATTTTGATATAAATGCTTGTAAAAACAGTTTTTTTTAAAGATAAGATGTAAAGTAAATTTCTATCAGAATGTTTATTTTCATTCACAAATCGAATACACAATACATCCTCCATATAATGACAACGAACAATAAAAGCTTCGCTCGCATAATCTCTCCTACTCCCTGTTCTTAATCATGCTGTGATAACACCTTACAGAGGTAGGTAGCTGAGGAAATTCCAACACTTAAAAGTGTTTATCGTAAATATGCAAAATAATAGCACCTATACACGTCAAAACTTAACATCTCAAGAACAAGGAGAAAATCATAAAATATTATGAAGCGAATAAATAATGAAATAATTGTTATTTATTCTCGGTAATTTAGAATAAGTGATACTGTTCTGGCTCAATTGTAATTATTTTATTCTTTTTAGTGGTTGTTTACAAAATATCATTTTTAATGTGAAGTCAATTTTTTTTTGGAAATATTTTGTTTTTTTTTATTTTTAATGGCCTAAGAGAACATCGGAAAGAATATATGCCAAATAAAATAGTAGAAACTCACTCACTTAAGACTTAAAGCGTTGGTAAACTAAAATCAAGGATGAATAAAACCTTCATAATATATAATAACTGAATTAGTTTTGAACATTTTCCATAATTTTTCATCCACGTAACACCAGAGAACTCATCAAGACAACCCAAATGAGCCCTAACTCGAAAGGGTTCCATCATTTTGGTGTTGAGTTCCTGTGACTACCTTCCGGCTCCATCATCAGGCCCTGAATGCCACATAACTCCAGAGAATTCATCAAGACAAACTAAATGAGCCCAAACTCGAAGGGGTTCCCTCATTTTGCTGTTGAGTTCCTGTGACTACCTTCCGGCTCCATCATCAGGCCCTGAATGCCACATAACTCCAGAGAATTCATCAAGACAAACCAAATGAGCCCAAACTCGAAGGGGTGCCATCATTCGATTGTGTAGTTCCTTTGACTACTACTACACTACTACTACTACTACTACTACTACTACTACTACTACTACTGTAGTTTTTAATTGTCATCAGAACTACACCCATGTGCAAAACTTCAGCATCTTTGGACGTCCTTAAATTGTTCAAAATTGACTTGCAATCCAGTCCTAAACATTTTACCACAGTGAACTAAATTAAAGCTTGTTTAAAGCTACTAAACCAATTTTGATGAAATTTATACAGTACCACACTAGAGGTTTTTACTCAAGTAAAAACAATCATCTAATTCGGTTCAAAAATCCCAAGATATTAGAGAACATAAACTATAAAACAAATTGATTTTCTAATAAAACTACTGAACCAATTTTGATGAACTTTATATGGGACTACACAGAAAGTTTACCCTTTTGAATAAAAACAACCATCTCAATCAGTTTAGAAATCTTAGAGATAAACACAAAATAAAGGCAATATAAACACAAAATTAAATGGATTTACTCAATAAAACTATTTATTCTCAAAAAACTGGTGAACCAATTTTGATACAATTTATATGGGGCCATCTGGAAAGTGTACACATACAAACAAAAAAATGAATTTTTTAAATCGTTCCGCAATTGACGGAGATATCAACCAACATACATAAAAAAAAAAAAACTTAAGTACATATGAACATATAACCGTCTCTTTATCTGAAGTCGATTAAAAAATAACAGATAAGCTACGTATGCTATGAACGAGTTTGAAAAGTAAAAACCCTTCAGACTCTATGGTGCTTTGGAACTACGCTCGTTAGAGAAGAAAGCCAAGAAACTCTTCGGGGATGTCATTTTCACCATTTTTGACAATTCTTTAATATTTCTTTTAATATGCAAGAAATTATAATAATACACATGTAAATGGCAAATGCGCCGTGGCGGTCTCGGTTGCGCAGTGGCGGTCTCGGCTTAGAATAAGACCCCTCCCAATCCTCCCGTGGATGTCGTAGGAGACGACTAAGGAATTACACACCGGAAGATAGGCAGCAGCGTCGTACGAGCACATATTTGTTACACTGCGGTCACCAATCCGCCTGCCAAGCGTGGTGACTATGGCAAACCCCAATATGATAGACACACGGTAAAAACGGCCTCCAGTCCCAGTGGCTCCGTTATTCCTGGCACCGGTAGCAGCCACGGTAACGGCGAAGCAGGGGGTGCTAAGAATCCCTGGCAGAGACCCAGCTACCAACCCCCACGATCTCTGGACCTGGCGACATATAACGCACGCACCTGAGGACCGATGAGAAGTTGATAGAGTTGGAAGAAGTAGTAAGTAAGTTGCGCTGGGGTATTATAGGGTTATCAGAAGTCCGAAGAGAGGGAGAGGATACGATGACCCTCAATTCCGGCAACTTACTCTATTACCGGGAGGGCGACCAGCAGTTCCGACATGGTATCGGGTTTCTCGTCCACAAGTCCCTCGTCAACAACATTGTGAAGATTGAAAGCGTTTCGAGCAGGTGGCATACCTTATAGACAGAATTACCGAACGGTATTCGTTGAAGGTCATACAGGTGTACGCCCCACACTCGAACCGCCCAGACGATGAACTGGAGGATATGTACGACGACATTTCTAATGCCATACATGCCCCGAAAACACACTTCACAGTGGTCATGGGGGACTTCAACGCACTGCTGGGCATGAGGAATGGCGATGAACAGATGAATGAGTGGGGCAGTTTGGATTTGGACAGCGGAACCAAAGGGGTCAGCGATTGGCCGACTTCATGGAGAAGGAGGGACTCTTTATGATGAACTCCTTTTTTAAGAAACGCCCGTCCAGGATGGACGTGGCTGCACCCCGGCGATCATAAACACGAGAAAGATTTCATTTTGACGACCAATAAGCAAATATTCAATTATGTCTCTGTGATCAACAGGGTTAAGACCGGCAGTGATCACCGCATGGTAAGAGGCTCATTGGATATCAACGTAAAGTTGGAGAGGTCTCGTTTGATGAGATCTACTCTTCGCCCAAGTCCTGCCCAAATCCAAAACCCCGAGAGCTTTCAGTTGGAGCTCCATAATCGCTTCCAACTCCTTACCGAATGCGATACAGTGGACGAACTAAACAAGGGGCTGGTGAAAATTGTCGCGGTCGGGTCGGAGTGCTCTAAGACCCACCGCAAAAATAGAACACAGAAACTCTCTGAGCATACACTCAAACTTATGGCAGAACGAGGCGAGATGATGCTGCAGTCTTCAGTGGATATGTCGAGTTACAACTTGCTTTATAAACAGATCTCCAAGTCGATGCGACACGATTTGCGTTCCTATAATACTACTTGAATTAAGAACGCAATAGAGAAGAACAAGGGCTCTAAAGTGTTCGCAAGAGATATGTCTATTGGGCAAAGCCTGTTGACGAAGCTGAAAACCGACAGTGGCAGCATCGTTTTCCCAAAGCCAGAGATTTTGAGTGAGCTCGAGAAGTTCTAAGGACAATTATACACCTCATCACGAAGTCCTCCTAGCACGACTAGCGATGCAAGAGCCCGTTTGACCCGACATTATACCGAAGATATCCCGGACGTTAGCCTATAATCAGAATGCCTCTCAAACAGCTTAAGAGCAACAAGGCACCAGGGGAAGACGGAATAACGACCAAGCTACTGAAAGCGGGTACTTAAAGTCTTTCAGAAGCTGTTTAACTCCGTCATCCGCGAGGGTACTACGCCAGAGGTGTGGCACAAGAGCGTAGTAGTTTTGTTCTTTAAGAAAGGTGATAAAACCCTCATGAAGAATTATAGGCCCATTTCGCTGCTGAGCCACGTCTATAAGCTGTTTTCAAGAGTGGTTACAAACTGTTTGGCTCGTAGGTTTGACGACTTTCAGCCTCCCGAAGAAGCTGGATTCCGGAAAGGCTTTAGCACCGTAGACCACATCCATACGCTCCGGCAGATTATACAGAAGACCGAAGAGTATAATCGGCCACTATTTCTAGCGTTTGTGGATTAAGAGAAAGCTTTTGATTCAGTCGAGACCTGGCCAGTGCTACAGTCATTACAGTGGTGCCAGATTGACTATCGGTACATCGAAGTGTTGAAGTGTTTGTACAGTAAGGCCACCATGACAGTACGTCTTCAGGATGAGATCATGAATTCAATCCAGTTGCAAAAAGGGGTGAGACAGGGAGACTTTATTTCTCCGAAACTGTTCACTTCTGCACTGGAAGATATATTCAAGCTTCTGAACTGGAACGGATTTGGTGTTAACATCAATGGCGAATACATCACTCACCTTCAATTCGCTGATGATATAGACATCATGGCAGAAATACTAGAAGACCTAAGCACAATGCTCAGTGACCTCAACATTGTTTCCCAACAGGTGGGTCTTAAAATGAACATGGGTAAGACGAACACCATGTATAATGCCCATGTCGCACCCATGCCGGTTTATGTTGGGAACGATATTATCGAAGCTGTTGATCACTATGTCTACTTAGGTCAGACGATCCAACTGGGTAGATCCAAATTCGACGAAGAGGTCAACCGACGAATCCAACTTGGATTGGCAACGTTCGGGAAATTACGCCATATCTTCTCGTCGCAGATACCGCAGAGCCTCAAGACGAACATTTATAATCAGTGCGTGTTGCCAGTGATGACATACGGCACTGAGACGTGGTCGCTAACTATTGGTCTCATACACAAACTCAGAGTTGCGCAGCGTGCAATGGAGAGAGCTATGCTCGGAGTTTCACTACGTGAAAAGATTCGTAACGAGGAAATCCGTAGAAGAACCAAGGTTGTCGACATAGCTCTCAGAATTTGCAAGTTGAAGTGGCAATGGCAGGCCTTTTATTTTTGCAGAGCTGACAACCACTGGGGAATAAAGGTTCTCGAATGGCGACCACGAACAAGCAAGCGAAGTGTAGGGAGACCCCCAACACGATGGACGGACGACATTGTGGCCATCGCAGGGAGACGTGGATGGAGTCGGCACAAGACCGTTCGTCGTGGCACTCTTTGGGGGAGGCGTGTGTTCAGCTGTGGACTGCTAAAGGCTGAAATGATGATGATGATGATGAAATGGAAAATACAAAACATAAAAGTGTCAGTGACATGTCCCGCAATCATCAAATTGGGATAAAAATAATAAAATACAAATGACTAACAAGAAACCAGGCTGGACCAGTCCCAACTAACGGCAAAACTTCCGAAACTTTCGAAATAATTGCATAAAAATCCGTGGAAACTTTCGGTTGAAGGGAAAAATTCCGTTAGCTACTTACTCGTACATGGTACTACAGCTTGGCTTTATTTGGTGGCATGCTTTTTGCACTTTGCCGCCGCACCGACACAGGCGCCGCGCCACAGGTTGCATGCTGCAGTTAGGGATTGCTATCCGGCACCAATTTCAATCCGGTCGGTTCCGGCCGGATTAGTCACTTCATAAATATTTTGCCTTTTAATTCTGTTTTTTATATATTTTTTAATTAAACTTCAATTTTATTTGTTACATTATCTTACTTCTTACTAATATTTTATTATCACCGTTGGTTAACTTATGGTTATGGTTAACTTGGTATGGCTACGGAACCCTAAGTGTATGCGTTATTTACACGCACTTGGCCGGTTTTTTAATGTAACGGATTCGGCAATCTCATGCGGATCCGGTAGATTCATGCCGGATCTGCCGGATTTCCGGATTGCAATCCCTAGCAGCGGCATGCTTTTGAGGATTCAAAATGCATGTACGGCGGAACACGAGTCTAATGACGCCTCACGTGTACTAGTCGAACCAGCGCTGCGCACATATATACAGGCTCAAAATAATTTAAACGACGCACGACGGCATAGAATAAACAATAGTACAAGCGACGGTGCGTACGCATAGAATAACATTGAGGTAAATAGTAACATATACATACATCAATGCAGAATAAATAATAGTAAGTACAAGGCGTAAGTTCAACACGCGGCGGGCTCGCATCGAATAGGTACACATTTTGTGTTTGTATTTCGGAATCCGAAGTAAGTACCTTTGAATGAAATACGCATTAATTAGGTACCTACTTACTTACCTATATAATAACCTTTTATTATTCTAAGAATACAGAAAATAGGTAGGTATATTGAATACGTGTAGGTACCTACACCTAGTAGTCGCTTAATTAAATCTTAATGAAAATGAGAAAATGGGTACTTAACTTACCTACTAACGAAGTTAAATTGTAATATTTATTACCTACTTACTTACCTACCTATTTCAATCAACACATGTTATACCTACCTACTCTTAGTGTATACTTTACTGACGTAGTAGGTACCTAAGCAGATACTTTTTCTTCTATCTTCTTTGGTCTTGGGGAATGATTCAAGTTTTCGCGATTTTTTCTGAATGTTTCGGAATATTTCCCTGGGAAACTTTCAGAATGTTTCGATCCTGCATCGCTAGTCCCAACAAGCAGCACCCTTTGACGAATATGACCTGTGTATCAGTCATCACCCCCTCAACCATTTTATCGGGAAGGGTATTCGGTATATAAAGCTGCCGCAAGTGAAGACATTCTAGTGAGCATGATCATAAAATCTTTTTTTATAAATTTTTATTACTTTCAGTGACGTGACGGGCAGGTCACTCATCTGATGGTAAGCGTCACGCCTGCCCATAACAGTTGCAGTGCCACCCAGAACCTTGGTTGCAAATCTTGCGTGTCACTGCATGCGCTCGTCAGCTGAGACATTGGTTGCTGGAAAAAAACTAGTTTCTCTGAACCCTTACACGCTATAAAGTTAACTCTCCAAAAATATGAGCACATCCACCTTCAGTTTTTTGCTCACTGGTGAACATTGTTATGAACCCGACTAAGATGTTCTTTTTAATTATTTCCCCCCAGTTATGGCAGTCGGTAGCGCAGTGAAAGGCGTTGGTAATCCAGCTGTCCTATCACCTGATCATACCGCCTCTTTGGACTCCGAGCCCTGGATATGTTTTCCGCTATGTTTCTGGACACTGAGAGTCGTCCTAATTTATCCGGTTTTCGCGCTGCGACCAAAATATTGGAGAACCCGAACATTGTCGTCTCTCGAAAACCTTTGACTTATTTTAAGTTCGTCCAGTATGGACCAATTCATTTTGTACGCCGTCCATGGAATACGTAACATACGCCTTTATTAAAGTACTAGCTGTGCCCGTGGCTTTGCCCGCGTGGTCATGTTTCTGGGATATGAAGATCATATGTGTTATTCCAGAACCAAAAGTACCAATATACCTACCAAAAATAATCAAACTCCGTTCAGACGTTCAACAGTTTTATTGATTGCTCGGCTACTTCTGATCAGACTGAGATACAAAGTATACCATATTTTAGGTCCAAACCTAAACTATCCAAAAACCACAATTGGTCCAGTTGTTATTAAGTGATGCGCGACCAGACAAACAGACAGACAGACAACCATGTCTCCGAATTTCGACCAAAGCTCTAGTTGCTCCCTATTCGCCTTCGCCAGAACACATAATAGAGAAGAGAAAGCTCTTCTCTACAAAATACTCTTCAACCCTTTTTCTCCCCTCTACCTCAAGGAACGAATCCAGTTTCTACATTCGTTTCACTCCATATATCTATGGTCATCAGAGAACTTATTCCGCCAACTCCATTACACACTACACTCTGTTCAGACTCCTCGATTAATGTCCAAGGTGTCCTTTGGAATGTCAGTCGCCATCAGGCATGTTCAAACAGTTGATGGCTAATCAGTTATCTCTCCTACTCCTCTGCATCCAAAGGTTGTGGAAGATATCACTATTTAGCGATAAGACCACCCAATACATTTCATAAGTGTATATACGCATAGATAGTCGATTTGATTTCTATATATTTTTGCTGTACAATAATGAGTTATCTATCTACCTATCTCCTCACTGATAACTATTTCCAAGCACTGATTTCATACACCTATTATTGTGTAAGCATAAATGTTAAAGTAATATTTTTGTATGTTTATGAATACCTACTGTTAATTTACTAGTATTTAAATTACCTATTGTTATGTAGTTTATAGTAAGGCATTTAATTTAAGTTTTATTCCTTAAGGTATTTACGTTTCATTCATTTTAATATATGGTTTATACACCATTATTAATTAAAAAAATAAGCAGATTAATCTGCTATCATATAGAGTTGATGGTTTCAATTCTCTTGTTCAACTGACTACACTAAACTAAGAGCTTTAAATTTAGTGTAGGTAGAGATTCATAAATGCTATTCTGTTGTTTATTCTATTCTTACTACATTTAGTTTAGATTATTTAAAACTATTCTCATCTCATAAGTTCAACGAAATATAGGTAAACGTCATTGCGGGACTTGAGGAAGGGAGAGGGCTTGTTGTAATGTGTTGGGGCCTGCTTGGGATTGGGGAGGAGGTGGCCTAGGGGGAAAGGGTGATTCCCACAACGACGGACGAGAATCGGTCTGACATGACAATACTAAACTTTAATTTAGTCTGAGAGCTAAATTTAGTCTAGTAACATGAGAATCGGTTTGACAGGTCTAAACCATATTAATATTTATGTATATTTATAGTGATCAAAAGATTCGTAAGATTTGGATGACGACGCATAGATCTCGGTGGCCGAATTGGTAAAGGCATGTGCCGCGCTGAGGCACAGTATGCGAGTTCGAATCTCGTCCTTGACCCAAAATTTTCCATTAGAAAATTATTATACATATTAATATTACCTATTTATTCTGTGGCTAAACTTAAATTTAGCCTAGTTTAGTCTAGTTGGTGACAAGAGAATCGACACAGAGTTTGTAAGTTTGTTCGTAACGGCTAATCTCTATGAAACTACAAAACCGATTCTGAAAATTAATTTCCTGATTGATGGAAAGCTAGGTAATAGGCATAGGCTTTGTTTTCTACCGGAAAAGATAAATTTTCCATGGAATAATCGGAAAACTACTGGCGAGCCATAGTGAATATAACCGTCTATGATTAGATATTTTTCTTTCCATACTGAGGAGTACAGTATCTGGAAGCTGTGAATAAGACCGCCCATTGGTCCTAATATAAATTACTTCTTTGATATATTTTTTAATTTCAATGTAGAGTTTTTGTTTGATTGCCAAGTATCTATTTACATTTGAAATATTTTTATTGATGTTTTAGTTGTAGGGGACATTTGTTGTTGTTTGTCGTATAATGGCAGCAATTTGATCATATTACTCTTTAAGCTAAACAAGACTAAATTACATCAAATGTAATTTAAACCTTGTCCACCTTGTAACAAGGTATTTTTGCCCCTGGCATCTATTCTAAACTTACGGCAATTTAAGCTACACCCCTTAAAATAACGTAATTATAACAGGTTTTTAACACGCTGTTTAACAGCGTTTGGATAAATTCGGACACATTCTGAGACAGCGTTTGGACAAATTGGGACTCTCGCCGCGTGGAAACAAAGTTAATTTAACGCTGACAGGCTTTAGTTATAGTTTAGTGAGTGAGGATTAGATGCCAGGGAAAAAATACCTTGTTACGTAGCCAACAAATTAAGTTTAGTTTATGGGACATTCGTAATCCGTTTTCATAACAGATAAAGATAGAAACAATTAACACAAATGTAAAGCAAGCACAAAAATGTAGTAAATGTATGTACGTCATTCCTTGATAGATCTGCCTGCAGAATTGATTTTAAGACCCAAAAAGTGCAGCGCTCTTATAACACTTATTAAGCTTAATACTTGATCTCTTATTAGGTACTAGCTGAAGCCCGCGGCTTCGCACGCGTGGTCATTTCTGTAGGTTAAAAGTACGAGTACCCTTTGTGATATTCCAGGACCTAAAATACCAATATACCAACATTTGATCAAAATTCCTTCAGCCGTCAAAAATATTTTTACCAAAAAAAAAAAAAAAATTGATATTTTTATCAATTTTTTTTTGTTGTCTTCTACTGATCGGATTGAGATATAAAGTACCCCAGTTTTTAAGTCAAAACATAAGCTATCCAACAGTGTAAACCGTATCGCAATCGGTCGAGTAGTTTTTACGCGATGCGTGAACAAACATACAGACAGACAAACAGACAGACACGAATTTTTTAAATGTTATATTCTTGTTCAGTAGCTTATTCTAAGTACCCTAGATTATTTATTTTTTAATTATCTTCTAAAAAGTCTATACAAATAGACTTTTTCGTTCCTATTGCTTTATTACAAGTATAGATGGTAATTTTAATTTAAATCTGAAGAGTAACATAATATTAATTATTTTAGGCGACGTATTTGATTCTTTTTCCAAATTATCTATAAGATAAGGTTGGGACTGCCACGTTATCGTAAAAAATAGATGGCTATCAATAATTTCGATAATATTTTCAGTAATGAAGTTGTCAGTAGATATAATTATCTACTGATCATTTAGAGAACTTGAAAAAATTAAGGACTTCGAATATGCCTTATTCCTTGTCTACATTCGTAATTAGTACTGAAACAAAATAAAAGAGTTCCAATAGTAACGTAAGCATACACTACGAAACTACGGTTATTTGAAAGTATTTTCCACACTTCGGTTAAAATTATAAAGTTAATGAATGACTTCTAAGTAATTTATATGCTCTTATATATGTATAATTCTGATTGAAATAGTTTCTACTAATATAATATTGGTGCATGCTATACTGGTTGTAAATGTAAAACATAACCAATATTTTTAAATCAACGTTAGGTTTTTGTTGACGATTTAGCCAGCTTTACTCTACAGCCTGACTGTGACTTATTCACATGTGTGGGACGTGTGTGTCACACATTTAATATGCGCATGCGCACATACATTATCAAAACGCAGAATGCAGAAACGATTTTGTTTCTTTAAATACACGTGACATTATAAACGTTGTAAACATCAAGGATAATACAACTTTTTTAAGGTAAACAAGCACAAATTAATTTTAAGGTAAAAACCCCCCCCCCCCCCTGTTTATATACTTCGTGAACGGGTTCGTATCAGTCATTATATTTTTATTATTTTTATCCCAGTATTGATGATTAGGGGACATCTCATTGGCACTTATAAATTTAACATATAGGCACATGTATAATCTTATTGAAATTACAGACATAAAGGATTGATAAATAAAAAAGTATTGATAAATAAATTAAAAAAATATGTCTGACCTGGGGGGTCGAGTTTTTTTATATATATATATTTTTTTTATGGTTTTATAGCTAAGAACCATCACAATCACAACAGCTTTCAATCATAAAAACCGCATCAAAAACCTGTCCATTCGTTTGGGAGCTCGATCACATCAACTTTAAAATAGATATAAACTAAAGCTATGTCAGAGGATTAAAAATGAACTGTACTTTTTTCTGTATCGTATTGTTATTCATTTATTACTTCGGAAGGAAACCTCCAAGGCGTCTAGTATCGATTACCTAGTTACTTAAGTTTCGAGAGTTTAGTTTGCAATTAATACAAATATCAATATAATATATATATATATATATATATCTTTAATTAAATTAGCGTACTATATATATAGATATATATATATAAACATTATTTATGATTTAAATGGACTTAACGTGTAGGCGGTAGGTACTAACTAAGATTGCTCATAGTACACTAATTTAATTAAAGAGATTAATTTGATTAACAACTCAGATCTTATCAAAATACAGAGCAGAATTATATTGCCGATGTATATAACGTGGCGAGCGCCAGCGTGGCATTTCTTATCATTAATATAAAATGTAAGCTAAGATTTAATACAAGATACCCTGATATGTCAATGATTTATTTGATTAAAAAACTAACAATAATAATACAAATTTAATAAAAAAAAAAAGCTTTAACATGGAAATACAAACCAGTTTGGTACCCATGTACCTACTTTGCAGTTAAATAATGAAGTAAAAGACCATTAGTATGTACTTACTAGTCATTTTTTTAATGACCAGACGGCTGCAGATATCGATCTTAATTGTTATATATTGGAAAAATTCAATGATAGATATATAGATACGATATTTCCAAACTTTGATTAAAAAAACGGAATTGGATAAGGTCAGGCATTAGAGGATAATTATGATAACAAACGGCTTTGTAATAATTACGTAAATACCAAGATATTTGTATGTATTGGTTTCGTTATTTCATTAATAAAATAATGGAAATTTACACGTTGTCCATATTATTCAATACGAAAATAAGCATAATACTCCTCATTTGGGGATGTTAAGTTTTTTTTGTTTTTTTTTTTCCGTGACATATAAGTACATACAGTACATGTTTATTTTGTTACTAGTGACTCGCCCCAGATTCGCACGGGTAGCGCTCACACCGCGGCATTTTGCTTACTTTCAACATATTTATACCCGTTGTCATAACTTCTAAAAAAAAACGCCAGTAAGCGTAATTCAAAATCTTTGGTAGCAACGATCGTGGTGTTTTTTGACCATAGACATTATTACTCACGTACTTGACAGACTTGTTATTATTTCGTTTCCATGGCAATTTCTTTCCGTTCTGTATTTTTGATACCTTGAGTTACATTATTGCAATTTTCGTAAAGATCTCTAATTTTTGAAAAATAAATCACAGTCCATATTACTCGCTGATAATGTAGCTTTCTATAGGTGAAATAATATTTAAAATCGGTTCTGTATGTCCTCAGTTTATCCATTACAAACAAACAAACATATAAACATACAATTTTCCAAAAAATAACATTCCTCTTACTAACATTAGAGTAGAAAATGCTACTACTACATGTAAATGTATCAAGTGTATTGAGATATGCTCAAAGATGTTGAATTACGCTTACTTATTTGTTTCTCTGTGGATATGCTGGACTATATTTATTTTGCACCGGATCAAAAAAAAAATGTTATTCGTGTTTACTTTCACTCAACGCTATCCTTAGGACTTATCAGGTTTTTTACTGTCCCCACCAATATATAAAAGTGAGTCGCCGTCTGTTTGTTTGGGGAGCTTTATCGGCAAAACGGCTGATCCGATTTCGATGAAACTTTGTAAATAGGTATTGTACAATATAGAGACCAACATAGGATACGTTTTATCCCGGTAAGTTGCCACGGGAAAACTGGAAAATGTCGATATTACTCGCTGTAAGGAACGGACATGCGTTGCCGTTGAATCGAAATAACAAGTCTGTCAAAAAGCATCAAGAGCGTTGGTGCTATACCTTTGCATTGGTTTTTAATATCCTAGAAGAACATAGGATGTTTTTTTTCGCTATAAACTGAAGTCCGAAGTGAAAGCTAACTAAAACTATGTTAAGTAACTAGTAATTATGTTAAGTGCGTAATGCAAAAAATATTGTCCCGTTAAATTATAAAATTGACTGTATAAGGTTTACTCTCAGAGAGCTGTGGAGAGAGCTATGCTCGGGCTTTCTCTGATGGATAAAATCAGAAACGAGGTAATCCGCCAGAGAACCAAAGTCACCGACATAGCTCAAAGGATTAGCAAGCTGAAGTGGCAATGGGCTGGTCACATTTCTCGAAGGATGGACAACCACTGGGGTAGACGTGTCCTCAAGTTGAGACCGCTTCTTGGCAAAAGTGTAGGACGCCCACCGGCCAGGTGGAGTGACGACCTGCGGATGGCGGCCGGCAGTAACTGGATGAGAGGAGCCGAAGATCGGGCTCTGTGGCGTTCATTGGGAGAGGCCTATGTCCAGCAGTGGACGAGCACGGGCTGATGATGACGAGGTTTACTCTGCTCTAGATTAGCAGTAATCATATTTATTATTATAAAGGTAGGTACTTTTTGAAAAATGGCAGAGATCTTTGTCCAGAAAAAAATACTTTGGCCTCGTTTGTAGCCCACAAACCATCCAAGGTCGCGTCCATCAAGGCCTTATCGATTAATTAAACAAATTATACGCGAAATGTATCTCGTAGCCTAATTATTATCCAAAGATAACACTATCTGTTAGATATTATTCAGATAGCTGTTGTTTTCGAAGATATTGTTGATTGAATCGATACTGATGCAGTAACTTGTGCTTGTGGGGACTAGCTGTCAAGCGGATTGAGCTGATTATACACTGCTTTATCATCAGCCTATGCTAGTCCACTGCTGGACGTAGGCCTTTACTAATACGCGCCACTGAGCTCGGTCTTCAGCTCTCTGTATCCAGTTTCTGCCAGCCGCTTTGGCCACAGGGCGTCCTACACTACGTTTGCCTAAACGTGGTCTCCACTCGAGAACGCGTCTACCCCAACGTTAGCACATTATTATTACGGGATGATTATGAACTAGCAGTGCCCCCGGCTTTGCCGGCGTGGTAATAACCTACGTGTTATTCTAGGACTTGCAGTACCTTCCCTTATCCCACGATTCTGTGGGGTAGGGTCTAAAGTACCTATAATGAACAATAATACTTACTACATTTTATAAAAATTAGTTCAGTCGTCAGATAGGTTTTACACGACTGCCCAAAAAAAGGAGTGTAATCTTTATAGGATTCATGTATGTTTTTATATATGATTATATGTATGTTTTAATGTATGTTTGTATGTATGTTTATATGTATGTTTGTATGTTTGTTTGTATGTACTCGTATATTTTTATCTTTTAAATGCCTGAACTCATTTAGACGTATGGGGTGTTATGGATTAAGGGCTGTTTCATGAATAATAACACCACAGCTGAATTTCAATTATGTATATTGTCTTTTTGAACACTAATTTAATGTTTACACTGAGGTTTTACTATATATAAGGAATTAAGTTAACGGAGCGCGTGCCATCTGGTTGACTGGTAGTATTGAAGAGAGTGAGCGAGAGAGAAGACATATTTTGTATACAAATACTAAACATGGGGTATCGATAGAATACTTACATCACCCCAAATTATTAAAAAAAAAAAAACTTTTTTGCTAAGCATGGTTCCATTTTCAAAAGCATTTTTTTTTGGCGGCAGTTCATTTTCGTCAGGGCAAGGTGTTTTCTTTTTTAATATTATTTTTATTTTATTATTAAACGGTTTTATTTAACTGGACTTGTTTGTTGATTTTTGTTTGTTTATTTGTTTGGGTCAAATCTAATATTTGAAATTTTACCCCCTTTCTGTTGACCGATTGATCTGAAATTTGGTACACGCCTTTAGTTTTGATAACAATACAATTATGTTTATTCAGTATCATTGTAAATCCAAGATGGCCGCTGACACAAAATGGCAGATTACATTATTTTTTAAACCCTTTATTATGGGTATCAAATGAAAGAGCTTAACTAGTAGAATACAGTACAATATGAAAATTCTAAATTCAAGATGGCCGCAAGATGGCTACCACAAACTGATGGATTAATTTTTAGGTTTTCAATCCCCTAAATATGGGTATCAAATGAAAGGGCTTGACAAGTAGAACACAGTACACTTTAGAAATAACTAAATAACAAACTAAAAACTTGAAAATAAAATAAATAATATTTTTTAAAGTTTGATTTATATATATATATACCTACTAAAAGCTAAATAATAAAATAAAATCGTGGCGCGATTCGAATCGTAGCATAACCTGAGTAACAGAAATTCAAATCGCCCCACGATTTTATTATATTTTTTAGCTTTTAGTAGGTACATATAAAAATGGTTAAGTAAAAAAAAAAAACTTTTAAGTTAGTTATTATCGATTGTTCGGCTTTCACCTATCGGATTGAAATACAAATATAACCTTTTAAGTCAAAACCTAACCTATCCAACACTGAAAACCGCATTTCAATAGGTCAAGTAGTTTTTACGTGATGCGCGAATAGACAGACAGATTATTTTAAGTCCTCGAGCCAGTCTAGTTTTTTTACCCGACTACGGCGAAGCAAGCGAAGGGTTATGTGTTAAACTAAAAACATAATCCTATTTTGACAAGCGAAGTATCAACCGATTTATCATAGGCTATTATTTACCCGACCGAAGTCGGGTTTTAGTTTTTGAACTTATGTCTTGTTTATTATCTTTATTGTACAGAGTTTTTGCTACTAACTGCTTTATTATAAGTATAAACTATGGGCGGTAGTGTACCTACTAGCGAAACTAGCGTTAGCATGATAGGTAACTAGCGTTAGCATGATAGGTAACTAGCGTTAGCATGATAGGTAACTAGCGTTAGCATGATAGGTAACTAGCGTTAGCATGATAGGTAACTAGCGTTAGCATGATAGGTCAACGACTTTTGATAATTATGAAATACAATTACCAATTAAAGCTAACTGAAACATTACTACTTACAATAATCTTAAACATGTGCGCTTCAAATGACGTTGAAAAGGGATGGTGCTATCATTAACCCAGAACCACACGGCTATGATGAATGCTCCTTTCAAAGGTTGTCTGAGAGACATTTATTGACAGTTACTTGGAAGGCTCAGTACATGCGCGCGCGCGCATAAACCGTATTTTGTACTGAGTTTTGGCTACCACCGGTACCGCGCGTATTGAGCCTTTAGTGATGTTTTCAGAACGACCGTGCTTCAATTTAGATGGCACGTTAATGGCAGTACATGGAGACAACTTCTGACTCGTAAACTAAAATTAATGTCAACTTATGGAATAGGTATTCAACGTAAAAGAAATAGATTTATATTTTGACTTATAGAATTTTTAATTTTGAACTTGGCGCTTATCCAAAATGCCATCATATCTCACTATCTACATACTCGTAGCTCTAAAAACCATCAACAATAATAAAATCATCAATTATAACGTAAACTAACGCCTATTAAAATTAACGCTACTGATTTTCTTTGAGCCTCAATATAAATTGCTAAGTGAAAAATTAAAGGCTAAACTTTTATGAAATTGAACATAAGTAGTGGGTAAAGGTGGGAGAGTCAGGTTCGTAAAATATTACAAAGATATCTATCCTGAGCTTTGGATAATCGCGCGTAATTTTGATAAAATAAACGTTACAAATATAATTTTAAACTTTCGCGATTCGAACGCATAGTTACACTCGTATATATAAACGGGACTTAATCGCGCTGAAAACTTAATTTTTAATTTCAGTCTTCTCGTGATCACGATCAATGCAACTTGATCGAAACGTCAAGGTAAATAAAAATTGAGTTTTCAGCGCGATTAAGTCCCGTTTAGATATATAACTATGTTATAAATATAAATAATAGAACGCGTTTTTATGTCAAAACGGGTTTTAGTAAGTAGGCATATTTTATAAGCTTAGTTTAACTATTTTGTAAAGAACGGAACTTATAAATACAATATCATTATACATCCATTTGATTCACTCTAAATTAACTATTATTTAGGATTATATATTATTTGGTAAACAACATCGTGAAATCAGAGATATAAAAAGTTATCCATAGATTCTGATATTCACAGGTCGGATACAAAAATCATAAGAAACTCTATTACATATAGTGATGTAGGTAGTCATCATTGTTAATTTTTTGAAGGGATTCAAGCTGTTATGTTGTTAATTTTGTTTTTTTCCTCAAACTTGTGGTTTTTCGAGTGTTAATATGTAATATTTGTGGAATATCAACCATTTAGTGTTCGTTCATGCACAAAGGATAAAAAATTAAAAAACGTGGCACTTTGTGATGTCTTCAAAACTCCCTGGGAAACAGTAAAACGTGCACCATTATACTCAAAGATTTTGAATTACGCTTACCTCTACGGTTTTACCGATTCGTTACTTTGTCAGTTGACTGTGACGTGACAATACGACTTGTTAGTACATTTCTTACTGTCGTTGCTTGCAGGGCGACCGCGGTTAAGCGATCGTAATGGAATTGTAATCGTTTATGACGTCAATGCACTGTCCGTCCTTGTCATATCGTATCACAATGACAAGGACGGACAGTGTATTGGTATTGCTATCGCTATAGCTTTGAGTTAGGCCGTCACTGGCAAAGCTCCTCTGCGAGCGTAAAAGAGGGTAGACAATTTTGTTACTGCTCTTAGAAAAATATCCATCCGCTTTTGCTTCAGTTTATCCGCGATTATGGCGCTTGCAGCAGTGCTTTATCGGAAATTCAAAGGAAAAACGTTGAAAATATCCCGTTTCTAACGTTGATTCCATTCCATTTTTGTTAACCCCCGAACTCCAAATGAGAGGTGTGTTATAAGTTTAGCGTGTGTATCACTGTATGTATATCACTATATCCGTGTCTGTCTGTGTCATCGTAGCTTCCAAACGAGTGGACCGATTTTTATGCGGTTTTTATATTTGAAAGCTGATGTGATCGAGATGCTTCTTAGCTATAATGGGGCATTGGGGGATCGGGTGTTATATACATTTTTAATTTGTACTTGTATTTCCTAATTTATACAGATCAGATCAACGATTCGAAAGTCATCGTTTATACCAAACACATACAAACGCTAAGACAATACAATACCAAAAGTCACATTGAAGACCTCAATCCTCAGGTTAGTCACCTCCAACGGTCACAGTGACCCGTCCAGACAAGTCTACAGCCCGGTTTTCCTCGAGGAAAAAGACAAAAAAGCTTGTTCATTTTAACTACCCATGGCGGAAGCAGGAAGGCGGAATTCAGTCTCGATATTGGTAAATCATCTCAGCTGGCTTCCGGTAGCATTGTTTTATGCGCTATTGGAATAACGGACAATATAATTGAGTCACTGATTTAACTGCACGCGCGTGGTCGACACATTTTTTATCAATTGAAAAACAATAGGAAATAGCAAGCAAAACACGCGACTGGTAATTAAGCATAATTCGCTCCGGATTTTTTTAATAATTACTTCTGTTGATATTACATCATAAAAAAAATTGTCTTTAATTTGGTTTTTATCGGTATAATATGAAAACATTATATATTTTCTTGTTTGAGAATGATCTAACATAATTTGCGTATATTTAAACACGTAACTTTTTGTTTGTAGAAGATTCATCCAACTTTTTGCATCAATAACTTCGAAATACTACGGAAACGTTCGCGCACATTATTTATTCTGCGCCCGCGCCACAGATCACACAGCAGTCGCAACTTGCGCTCGCGCATAATCTCGGACGACATTGATCTTCAGCACAATCGTGCGATGCAAGCGGAATATCTATTGGCACATTATACTAATTGTATGTACTTATGAAACAGTCACCATTTTAATGGGGTACTAAACTAAAAAAAACGGCTTGTATACATATAGTAGTATCTAATCTATAGGCCATCTGGCTTATGTAATCTAAATACCAAGGGTTACTTACGTTCTTGATGTTATGAGACACCTAAATACATAATGTACATCTGGAAAAGAAAAAATCCTTAACAAAATCGCAAAAAAATCAGCCGAGAGAATAATATTCATTTGTAAAACTCTAAGCTCTGATTGGCCTGTTTACGACAGTGGCTACACTTCTCTGATTTATAACATTAGTATGTTAAGTACCATAACGTTATATAATTAACGTTGTTAATACAATTTTCCGTTTTATTGACATGTCAAAGCATAAACATAGGAAGTATGAGTTTAATCATTAAACATAGTATAAGACAATCCGTTTAAAAAATTAGGTTAATCTTCTTGAATGATACCAAGAATGATGGTATACTAACGCGCATTAGAATCCAACGATACCGGGTTTGGTCCTCGGCTCCATTTCTAAGTTATGTGCGGGATTCCCGTCGCTCCATGCTTCAGAGGGCACTTTGCTGTCGATTCCGGCTGTTATTGACTAATAGCAGTCGTTGAGCCAAGTCAGAGGCCCACGGAACTGACAAACTCTGACAACAAAGGCCAGCACTACCTCGTACGACAAGAAGAAAATACTCAAATCGAGAGGTTAATATGCTACGCGACTCGTTAGGAGTCAAGACTACTTTAGGGAAAGGGGAGGTTTGTCTGTCCTTGCTTCTTGCTACGCTGATGATGTCACTGTTCATATAGTACAAACCTTTACTCTCGGAACATTGGTTACTCAACGGACTGTGCACTACGAGCTCGGCGTAGAAACAGCTACGTGAATGTCCGTGTGAGAGACTTTTTCATACAAATCGAATCACAACCTCCTTCTTCAAAGGATTGTTCTTCTTGTGGTTTATAAAAAAAACGTTTTAACAACTAGGTATATCTATACTTATAATAAAACTGTAACGGGTCCAATTCTGTACATTAAAGATATTTAGAATAATTTTTTTAGATTCGATACTGAAGCTAAAACTGTATTTTTTTTAATTTTTGTCTTTCTGTCTATCTGTCTGTCTGTCTGTCTGTATCTTGGCTAGGCATCACACCGAAACTACTGAATGAATTTAAATGTAACTTGGTATGATTTGAGTTCATACTACGAGGTAGGACATAGGCTACTTTTCATCCCGAAAAATAAAAGGGTTCCCAAAGGATTGGGGTTGAAAGTTATTTTAAAAAACACTTACCACTCTGTAACTACCGGACGAATTTTGATGCAACTTGGCACAGTCATAGTATATATGATGGGTTAAAAATGAGGATACTTTTTGTCCCGAAAAAATAAAGAGTTCCTGCGGGATAATGTCCCAAATTCTGTAAATTAAAGATATTTTGTAAAATTTTTTGGGGGCCGTTCTGTATTCCATACTAAAGCCAAAACTGTATTTTTTAATCTTTGTCTTTCTGTCTGTCTGTCCGTCTGTCTGTCTGTACCTTGGGAGTGCATCACGCCGAAAATACTCAATGAATTCAAATGAAATTTGGTATGATTTGAGTTCATACTTCGAGGTAGGACATTGGATACTTTTCATCCCGAAAAATTCAAGGGTTCTTGCAGTATAGGCGTTGAAAGTTATTTAAAAGAACACGTATCACACTGAAACTACTTGACGGATTTTGTTGAAACTTGGCACAGTCATAGTTTATATAATGGGTTAAAATTGAGGTTTCTTTTTATCCCAAAAAATAAAGTGTTCCTTCGGGATAATGTCCGAAATTCTGTAAATTGAAAATATTATGTAATTCATTTGGAGGCTGTTCTATATTTAATACTAAAGCCAACACTGTATTTTTTTAAATTTTTGTTACTTTTTTGTCTGTCTGTCTGTCTGTACCTTGGCAGCGCACAACGCCGAAAATACTTAATGAATTCAAATGAAATTTGGTATGGTTTGAGTTCACACTTCGAGGTAGGACATTGGATACTTTTCATCCCGAAAAAATTAAGTGTTCCTGCAGGATAGAAGTGGAAAATTATTTAAATGAACACTTCGCACGCTGAAACTATAGGACGGATGTTGATGCAACTTGGCACAGGCATAGTTTATAAGATAGGTGAAAATTCTGGATACATTTTGTCCCGAAAAAATAAAGGGTTCCTGTATGATATGGGTCCAAATTCTGTATTTTAAAGACATAGTGCTTTTTTTCTTTGTTATTCTTTGTTCTATTATGATGCCTAAAACTGTATGTTTTTCTTTTTTTTTCTGTATATCTGTCAGTCTGTATCTTAGTCGCGCATCACGCCACCGGAACTACTGGATGACTTCAAAAGAAACTTGGTATGATTCGAATTCGTACTACGAGGTAGGATATAGGATACTTTACATATCGAAAAATTTATGGGTTATTATTTAGGGGTTGAAACTTATTTATAATTGAAACTTATTATATGATGGGTTAAAATTGAGGACACGTTTTATCCCGAAAAAGTAAAGGATTTCTGCTGGATATGGGTCCAAAGTTATGTTAATATTTAAGTAATAAAAATATTTTTTGGATGGTTCTCTATATTCGATACTGAAGCCAAACTGTTTTATTTTTTAATTTTGTCTGTCTGTTTGTCCGTATCTTGACCGCGCATCGCACCCAAACTACTACATGAATTCAAATGAAAAAAATGCTCTTGGGTGCTTAAAAAAGTTATTGAACAATATATTTTTGTTAGTTGATTCTTTCTTTCTGTTTGTCTGTATGTTTGTTTGTTCACGCATCACATAAAAACTACTGGACCGATTACAATGCGGTTTTCATTGTTAGATAGCTTAGGGTTTGATTTAAATCTGGTGTAATTGGTATCTCAATCCGGTGAGTTAGAAGCCGAGCAATTGATAAAGTATTTTTGATGGCTGAAAAAATTTTGTTCAAATGTTGGTATATTGGTCCTGGAATAGCACATTATGGTACTTTGAACCTAAAGAAACGAACACGCGTGCGAAGCCGGAATAACTGTACTTTGAAATAAGAAAGTACAGTTATTTCTTTCGGGAAAACAGGATATAAGTTGTCTGCTTCATGGAACCCGGTAATTGGGAAGTATTCGAGTCAGAAGTTATATTCAGGCGTGTCTGCCGATGCTCTTAGTGTTATTTATTTATTCTTTAGCACACATATGAAATGTACCAGGAGGACTTAGTGCTAAGTAGCAATTTGGACGGCCCGGCCGGTTGGTCTAGTGGCTAGTGACCGTGGGAACGAAATCAAACGGTCGCGGGTTCGATTCCTGCAAGGTGCAATCATTTGTGTGATGAGCAGAAATGTTTGTTTCCTAGTCATGGATGTGATATTCGTATTTATGTATGTTTATCCGTTATCTAGTGCCCATAGTATAGGGTATCCTAGTTTGGGGCTAGGTAATTGGTGTGGAATTGTCCCAAATATATTTATTTAATCATTTATCATTATCAAGTATGACATATGATCATTATTAAAAAAAAGTTTTTTATAAAACAGTTTGTCTTATAAAAAAATAAAAAATTATAAGTTTAGTGGTGTTTGGCGCGAACAGTTACGTATTACAAAATCAAACGTGGGTAGTAGGAAAGAAAGTCTGCCGTTCTACTCAGTCTACTCGTGACCACCATCAATGCAACTCGATCGAAACGTCGAGGAAAAGACAATTAGTCAAAGTGATATTTAGATATAAAATTGTGCGCGAATAAACAAATGCCTTAATGCCGTAATAGATCTAATCACAAGTGGGAAAATTAGGCACCAGTTCCTCGGGCGTGGACGCTAAGCTAAATTAGGCACCAGTTCCTCGGGCGTGGACGCTAAGCTAAATTAGGTACCAGTTCCTCGGGCGTGGACGCTAAGCTAAATTAGGCACCAGTTCCTCGGGCGTGGACGCTAAGCTAAATTAGGTACCAGTTCCTCGGGCGTGGACGCTAAGCTAAATTAGGTACCAGTTCCTCGGGCGTGGACGCTAAGTTAAATTAGGCACCAGTTCCTCGGGCGTGGACGCTAAGCTAAATTAGGTACCAGTTCCTCGGGCGTGGACGCTAAGCTAAATTAGGCACCAGTTCCTCGGGCGTGGACGCTAAGCTAAATTAGGTACCAGTTCCTCGGGCGTGGACGCTAAGCTAAATTAGGTACCAGTTCCTCGGGCGTGGACGCTAAGCTAAATTAGGTACCAGTTCCTCGGGCGTGGACGCTAAGCTAAATTAGGCACCAGTTCCTCCAGCGTGGACGCTAAGCTAAATTAGGTACCAGTTCATCGGGCGTGGACGCTAAGCTAACGGTGAAGCTAAGAAAGGCTTGAAAGCTGTTCAAGCTAAATACTTCGTCTAATTTTGACAAACGAGGTATCCCTTCATCGCAAGAGTGTCATAGGCAATTTTTTACCCGACCTTGTAAAACCTTGGTTTGTAAAGCGAAACGCAAGGAATTTATATACCGACCGACGACCGGTTGGTCTCGTGGCTAGAGATCCTAGGTACGAAATCGAACGGTCGCGGGTTCGAATCCTGCAAGGTGCAATCATTTGTGTGATGAGCAGAAATGTTTGTTTCCGAGTCATGGATGTTAATATTCTTATCTATGTATGTTTATCCGTTATCTAGTGCCCATAGCACAGGGTATCCTAGTTCGGGGTTAGATAATTGGTGTGGAAATGTCCCGAATATATTATATTATTATTATTATACTTAGTATAAGCAAATCAAATTATTTTGATTTTCATAATTGATTGTTATTGTTTTATAGTCTGTGGTTAAGAAGACGCAATTAATATTGACTTTCCTTCCGCCAAACCAATAAAGTAAAATACGACATTATTTGGGTTTATTTTGACTGCAAAAATACAAAACTTCATGCTCGTGATCTCGATGGCAGCTGTCCTGTGGATCAAGTTACGATGTACAAACTATAGTAGTTTACTTGTCAATATGACACGTATTTATTTGTGCTGTACGCTATTTTTTGCCTAATTATTACCAATTTTTACCCAAGCACGGCGAAGCAAGGGAATGGTAATGAGTATAACAATCTATGTATGTATGTGGGTATGTGTTTGTTCTACCATAGCACCGGACTATATAATATGTACTGTGACCATAGCGTCGCCTCTATTGGTTCGATATTGACAAGCGTGGTGTCAATCGATTCGTCTGTGTCAGAGGCATTTTTTTATCCGACTACGGCAAGGCAGAGTAAGGGTTATGTGTTCAAACTAAAAACTTGGTCCGTCTTTGACAAGCGAGGTATCAATCGATTCGTCTTCATCGCAAGAGTGCCATAGGCTATTTTTTACCCGACTGTAGTCGGTTTTTAGTTTTGAACTAACTTATGTCTTGTTATATATCAAATCTATTTGGTATTGATTTATATATATTTTATTTTTTTGACGACCGGTTGGCCGAATGGTTAGTAACCCTGATTTTGAAGTTAACCCACCATTTAACTTTGTATGATGAGCAGAAATGTTTGTTTCCGAGACATGGATGTAATATTCATGTCTATATATATATATTTTTATCTATTTATGTTTATCCTTATCCGTTGTCTAGAACCCATAGTATATTAGTTTGGGGCTAGATGGCGTAAATTGACCCGTTTTTTATATATTTAATAAGTTTTTTTTTAATTATAACTTTACTAATAGCGGCGACCCTAGGTTTTAACAGCGTGGTGATGAATGATGATGATGAAAAGTAGGTATCATAGTACTATTCCAGGTTCTAAAGTACCTGTCTATAATGCAAATTTCATCAAAGTCCGTCCAGCCATTTCAGCGTGAAGCAGTAACAAACATAGGTACACAGCACTCACAAACTTATGCATTTACAATATTAGAGTGAAGTGTAATAGTGTGTGTAACTCTTAGTACTATTTCTAGTTATTGCGATCTCTGTGCACTTTTTCAGCCCAATACATGGTATCTATTTATATTTTACTATCTGTACCCGCGGCTTCGTCATTGCTTCGTTCTCATCGGATTGAGATACCAAGTACCCCAGTTTTTAAGTCAAACCCTAAGCTATCCAACAGTGAAAACCACATCGCAATCGGTCTAGTAGTTTTTACGTTATGCGCGAACAAATATACAGGCAAACAGACAGACACGATTTAAAAAAATGTTATATTCTGGATCAGTAGCCTAGACATTTTTTTATCTTCTCTGTACAGTTTTTTTCGTACTTATTGCTTTATTAAAAGTATAGATTTAAAATGTATCTGTCCTCTAATTTCTTCTTCTTCTTCTTCTTCTTTTTATATTAGATGGCTTCTGCGGAGGCACTAGCCTACTAGCAATTTCGCCAATGTCAAGTTTAATAGTTTATATTAATGTCACGTCACAGTCATTAATTGTCAAGTCAAAGTCACGAATCAGTAAAATGGTGGACATTTACTAAAACTTCCGTAGGAGATTTGGAAAAATCACAAAATGCCATTTATATCTGCGTTTGATTCTTTTGTCTACACTCGTGCACGTTAACGAACACCTAATGGTTAATATTCCACCAATATTACACATCAATAATCGAAGAAACACAAGATTGAGAATAAAATCAAACTCTACAACACAACATTTTGAATTTTTGCAAAAAATCCCTCTAATTTCTTACTATAAAATATAGCCTGTTGTCAAATATAACTGACTTCCACTAGTGTCAAAAACCACTTGTTACAGATTTGGAAGCGACACACCCGGCTCGTGCCAAGAACACCCGCCACCCCCGCGCCAGCGACGTATACAACCCGGGTGACGTAACGTGACGTATGGCCGATAGAGACTACACGTACGACCCGGTGAGCACCGGCGCACCAGTCAACCATCAAACTCACAACATGGAGGCGGGACAATTGTGGCGGCAATATGTCATCGCTGGCGTCGGTATGTGACATTTCATTTATAAAAAATGTGATAAAAATAATCCACTGTGTTAAAAAAAAAAACTGCCGGGAATTGGCAGAATTTTAAAACGCACGTTGCCAAGTTTCGTTTAAAAATGCGCGCGCTTTTTGGCGTGAAGGTAAGTGAAGTGACTGTTTATTTGCGTTCCTGTGCTTTTTAAATGGTTTAAAACGAAGCGTTTACGGTTTGTGCATTTGCGGAATTTTATTACAAATGTCAGGTTAAAATAAAATATATTATTGGAAACAATAGTAAGTAATTAAATATTTTTATATGTAAAAGTGTAAAAAATATAAACGCATATATGTAAGATAAGAAATCGTACGCTCCGCAGCATCATTTAATATCTGCTACAAATAAGTAAAACTGGATACAATCTCCTAGAGACAGCTAAGTAACGACTTATTGTGAATAAGTAAACATTAATGTAATCATTTGTATAATTTATGTGAGAAATTGGACGGGTCACTGAATGACAATAGCTGCCAGAGTCCGATAAATGTACACAAATAAATGTGTTATATTGTGTGTAGATTGTCGCTGGAAGGAATGAGACCTAAATAAAGTTTTAATTTACGAAAGAGACCAAAAGAAAGTTTATAAAAATGTTTACTTACGACTTTCATGACGTAGGTTCTACGGAATAATCTACAATAAGGCATATAATAGTTTTTTGTTTGTGGTATGAGGTAGAGCTGACCTCCCTTTTTTTACACGACTGCCGAAAAAAATGAGTGTAATGTTTGTAAGTTTGTATGTATGTGAGTTTCTTTATTCCACCATAACTTTTTAATGCCTGACCTGAACAGAATTAGACGTACCTGTGGGGTATCGTTAGAATCCTTACATTACATCCCCCCAAAGTAAAAAGTTTTTTTTTTTAAAACATTCAATATGGCTGCAATATGGCTACATTTTCAAATTCGAAAAAAAATATTATTTTTTTAATTTTACAATATGTGCATCAAATTGAAGGCCTTGTTAAGCACATTCCAACAGTAAAATAAAATGTTCCCGATTTTCGGAAATTAAATCAAAAAAAGTTTAAAGTATAAAGTTTTACAGGCACTTTTGCCATAAAACTAACTGTTAAAGTACTATTTAGAAAAAAAAAAATTTGGTCCCTTCAATTCAAGATGGCGGCTAACGCTCCCACCCCTCGATGTTGAAAATTTGTTTTTTTCGTAAAGACCTCCTAACTAAACAATACAAATCAAAACATCTTCTAATCCACCACTTGTAGGGCAATGCTTCATATTTTCCCCCAATGACTGGCCTATGCTCATAATCTATATCTACCTATCTATCTATATATACACTTTAGGAACAAAATAGTCTGTACAAAGAAGATAATTAAAAAAAAAAAGTCTAGCGTACTTAAAATAAACTGCTGAATAAGAATAGAACATTTTTATAAAATCGTGTCAGTCTGTTTGTTTGTTAGTTTGTCTGTATGTTTGTACGCGCATCACGTAAACACTACTGGATTGATTGCGACGCGATTTCACTGTTGGACTGATTCACTGTTGTTCACTAATTCACTGTTGGATAGCTTAGGGGTTGACTTAAAAACTGGGGTACTTGGTATCTTAATCTGATGAGTAGAAGCCGAGCAAACGATAAAAATATTTTTGACGGCTGAAGAAATTTTGATCATATGGTATTTTAAGACCTGGATAGCACATAGAGTTATTTTAACCTAGAGAAATGACCACGCTTGCATAGCCGCGAGTACAGCATTTTTTTTTTCATCTCTAACGTACTATACGTTTACACTGTTAGGAATAATGACGCAGAATACACAGACTGCATACTGGGCCATAGTGGGCAATAAATCCCACGTCTGGCCTATAATAGTGGAAATCGGAACGGAAAATAAGCATCTTGGGCGAAATTCGTTATTATATACACCTATGTACTATCTGATACAAACTAGCTTGTAATGTTTGATTACCACAGCTTCACGCTTAGCTGCCTTCACACGCCCGGTGTTATTCAATTTACAATTTTAAAATTAACAAGGAAATTTACGCACATTGAAAAATTCTATTGAGAATGGTTGCTAACTAACATTGATTCGCTATAGATCCTAAATGGTCATTTGAAAAGAAACATTACAAGAGAAACCTAAATGATTTTGAAATACCTATTCAGATTCCACACAAATCTAGGTACAAGTATTATCGAAATCACTCCAGCCAGTAAACTATATCTTTTGCTGATTTTGCTGTAGTCTTAAATAAATCGACTGAAGTCAAACTCGTGTAAATTTCATAGGAGCTCTAGGTATATGTAGGTACTGCTGCGCCCCGGAGCTTAGGCTGGGTGCAAACTTTGCCACCCCCATCACCACCTTAGAGATGGAATTTAAAAAATCCTTCCTTAGGATACTTAAGGAACATTTTCTCCAAATTTCAAATATCTAGCTACGCCGGTTTAGGATATGCGTTGCCTGTCAGTCAGTCAGTCAGTAGCTGTGTCAGAAAATAATCAGTACGAATTTCGGTACGAACTTGGAATCCACCAATGCTTTAATTATTCTTTAACTTTTTGCAGTTGTCCTTCTAAAAATTACTGCTTACCGACCAGCACTACCTGATAGGAAAAGCAAGCAATTGCAATAGACTCAAGACCTAGTGTATGATAAATTATACATTTGAATGCGTTGCATTAAAAATAATCTTACTGTTAGTGTTGAAACTGCGAATTGTAGTTATATATGGTATCGTAGGGTATTGTGTTTATATCTGACTAAGTATGTATTATTTATTGTGTGGTATGTATGTCTGTTCTTTTGTGACACTATAGAGACAAAACCCGTGGACCAATTTTGATGATTCTTACTTACATCAATCGATTTGTCTTAATCTTGCGAGTGGAAGGAAGTTATGTGTATTTACGTACAAAGTACATACAACTTCCTTGTGCGAGTGTCACTAGAGACATGACATTAATCAAAATTCAAAATGGCGACAACCAGATGCAATAAAGAGAAATAGAAAGGTTTTTTGAAAAAATTCAAAATGTTGTGATGTAGAGTTAGATTTTATTCTCAATCTTGTGTATCTTTGAGTGTTAATGTGTAATATTGGTGAAATATTAACCATTAGGTGTTCGTTAACGTGCACGAGTGCGGGCAAAAGAATCAAACGCAGAAATAAATGGCACTTTGTGATTTTTCCAAATCTCCCTCGGAAGTTTCAGTAAATGTCCACCATTTTACTGATTCGTGACTTTGACAATAATTGACTGTGACGTGACATTACTTTAAACTATAATACACTTGACATTGGCAAAATTGCTAGTAGGCCAGTGCCTCCGCCAGAAGCCATCCAAAAAAAAAGAAGAAGAAGAAGAAGAGAAATAGATAAAAATGTTGCTGAGCTATCTTGAATAGAACATAGATCACGTATCATTTTTCACAAACTAGTTGCCCCTTGCTTACCCCTGTAGATATTTTAGCCGGGTTTTAGATATTGTTTCCTTGGCAAATTTCATCAAGATCGGCTCAGTCGTTTAATCGTGAAAAGGTAACAAACAGACCTCCCTTATAAACAAATAAGAGATAAAGAACAATTTTCGCATTTGTAATATTATCTAATAGTGAGAGGTGTGATAGTTTATTGTTAGGAGGCCTTAAAGTAATTTAAACCATGTCCTATTATTAAAAATTGATTGTTTAGATTGTTGGTATGAAATACAATGAAATGACACAAAAATTATTATGAGGAACGAAAAAAAAACATAAATTCAAATGTAGAAACGGGATATTTAGCATGTATTTCTTTTGTTTACAATGTTTTTATGCCTCTTAAGTTTTTTTTTACCCTTAGATATATTTATAATGTAAGCATATGTTACTTAATTATTTCCTCATCGTCGAATTCAAGGTGCTCAATTACCAATAACATAATCCCCTACGACGTTTCTTATCGAACATGTGTTTTATCTCCCCCTACGATAGCCTGAGGACTGATTAATGATATCCAAGGATTAATGGATACCTAGCGATATCTATGCTTATTATTGTGTGTTATAAAAAATGCTTGGGCGATAAGACCTCCAGTCAATATTGTTGTTGTCAGCGAGTGTTAACATCATTCCGAAATTGAAAATAAAATATTGCGATAACTTTATTTCGTACTAGTTGCGCCCTGCGGTTTCACCCGCGCGATGGGTAATGACGATGATGACGATGATAATGAAAGTTATTCTATGTGTTATAAGCTATCTCCGTTCCAAATTTCATCAAAATCGGTCATCGCGTGAAAGCTCCCCAAACAAACAGACAACGTATAACTTTTGGTGTGGATGATTTTGAATAAAATTTGTCTAGGTTGAACATATTGAATTTCAAGTATAACTAAGGTTATACTATTATTTATTCTGTGGCTATGTTACGTTACGCTATTATTTAAATTATTGGATGCTATGTTCTACTAAATGTAACAAAATTAAAACAGTATATCTTTAAACCTACTTGAATACTGTATAGATTCCTAATAAACTTTCCAAGTTTTGACCTATACATTTTCCCAAAAAAATACAAAGTACCTAGGTACCATTAGTTATTACTATTAACTATTCTGTGGTACCAGTATACAATTTCATTAAATTTGATTTAATATGTAAAATGACCAGAAATTTAAAAGGTTTGTGTGAAATTAAATCTCAACCCCTGCGATGAAAAATAGGGCTCAACCTCTATAGCGTCACTCCCTTAGTCAAATATATATTTTTGTTATATTGAAAAAATGGAGATAACATGCGGTCATAGAACTTTTTTTTTATTATCTATCTTTCTACTCCAGGGTTATATTTTATTATCTATCTTTCTACGCTAGGGTTATATTTTACTAAACGTCTTTTATTTACTATTCTACGTAGTACACAATAACTTCCTTGTGTTATATCTACATGTTAAATAAGTTTTATTACTAAGAGCTTCTTTAAAAAACGCGTAGTTATTGCCTTTTTGATTAAATATTATTTTTTAATAGATTTAAATGTTAAATCAATTAATGAATAACTACAAAATAGATATTACATATTTTTTTTATCTTTGTGTCTTTAGGTAATAATTTTACCTAAAGAAACGTTCAACAATCGCATCGTAAAGTAAAAAACAATTATATAAAATAAATATAAGAATAATTTTCAATAACAGTCTTGGTTATTCCTGAAGGGTTCGTTTTAAATATCATCATGTTTAATCTAGGTACTTAGTACTAATATTTATTCTGTGCTCTAAATAAGAACCTATCCAAACAGCTGCTCAGGGGGCGTGCATTAGGAGAGGCCTACGTCCAGCAGTGGACAAGTATAGGCTGATAATCAAGAACCAACCCAAAACATGCTTACTTATAATAGAATATCATTCATTCACGTAAATTACTGAATGAGTACTTCTATAACATTTTATTGATAGATACCTAATTTATCGAATCCTACGCTATTCTATCGATTTAGTTATACCACCGTTTTGTTGCGATCGTAAAAACAGGTAGACGTCAGCTCTTTGCGTAAGGTCGAATACCCATACATCTAGGTATCTTAATTAATTGCGGTTTTCCAATTTCAGGGGTTTTCAAATTTTTGGGGTTCCCCCTCCAAGGTCGAAAACTTAGATTTTTCATCAGAGTCTAGATATGTAAAAATCGTTACTACACCACCTTTTGCAAGGCAAAGGCCTTTATGCCTCTACTTACTGGCGTATCAATAAAATTATTATTTTCAAAACGGTAAACAAATGTGCGAAATATAATTATGTATTTTTCGTTGATACTGTATGTTTTTGTTATTATTGTAGAGATAAAATGGCAAGGTTAGTTCATGGCGGCCATAATCGAAATGTTTATAGATAGATAACTCTTCAAACTACTAATAATACTGCATCCCAATTAATAATACTTATATCGTACGATGCACAAAAATATTAAAGAAAATATACTAGGTAAGTATATTCACACTTCCCTTTCTATACTTTTTCCATTTTATACTTTACGTAAGTATATTTTTCTTAGTCTATTTTACAAATGAATACAATAACAAACATATTTTCATATGCATATTTTGCCAGCTTCGTGGTGACGTATGAATAATTATCGCAATATTTTTAAATTACGACCCCATACAATAAAAGAGGTTATCAGTGACGATAAAACTCTATAAAATACACGATAAAAAAGTGTTATTTGTCTCGTTTTTAAACGTTGACCTCAAATATAAATTTTAGTAATGTACGATAAACTTGGGTGGCAAAGATTATCGGGTCGATTCCTTCTAGTCATGGAGAGATGACGAGACGTTATTGTTTATCGATAGTACAAAAACTGCGAAAAGTTATTTAGATTGTGTCTAAAGGAAAAATTTGGATCAAGGATCCGTCCTTGATCCAAATTTTTCCTTTAGTTTTCAGTCCTTTAATTTTTACTCAAACCCGCATCACCGGCACCGTGAACACTACACCGCTATACAATCTCCGGTTTCTAATGCCGTCTTACGGGCACGATAACGGGTTTTTTTTTCTTCAGAAAATTATTAGATATGTTTTCGCTTAGCAGGCGCTAATGTGAGCATCTGAAAATCAGAGCCTCTTAAAAGCATCCAAAATCAGAGCCTCTTAAAAGCCTCCAAAATCAGAGCCTCTTAAAAGCATCCAAAATCAGAGCCTCTTAAAAGCATCCAGAAAGTTAATAAAACAAGCACAAATTAAAAACCCCCTCCCATTATGGCTAAGCACCATCTCGATGACATCAGCTTTCAAATAGAAAAAACCGCATCAAAATCGGTCCATTACTTTGGGACCGATACCATTTGGGAGCTATGATGCCACAGACACGAATACATACCCTAACTTATACACCCCTCTCCCTCACTTTCGTAGGGGGTTCAAAAGAGGATGATCAAAAAGCGAACGTTACTGCCGTACCCACCCAATATGGGTACCGGAAACTTTATAAACCTTTTATTTAACTTGCGATGTTTTATGTCTGTATGTACCTATGTGTTTGTTTAGGTCAAATCTTGCAAGCTGAATTAGAACCACTTCCTCTTATCCTACGGAGTTGAGTTCGATCATAATTATATGATCAGCTTCATTCTTAGCGATTTATACTAACCCTCCCAAATTTATTATAGCTAGCTGTACTCCCGACCCAAATATATTATAGCTAGCTGTACTCCCGACCCAAATATATTATAGCTAGCTGTACTCCCGACCCAAATATATTATAGCTAGCTGTACTCCCGACCCAAATATGGAAAATGTATTTATTATGTTTTACATCTTTATACAAAATGAGAACAAGATAGCCGTACCTGATATTGGCAGGGACGGGTTGTAAACAAACCGTGCAAGGGCCGAGACGTGGGGACCTGACTACAATGTTTAAACAAATCGCTAAGAATTAAGCTGTGAAATATAATATTTGATTTTTTAACTGAAATGTTTATTTACTCATTTGATATAAATAAACTGCGGGAAAATCCGCAAAGGGAACCAGTTTAAAATATACACAACCTAAGAGGTACTGAGAAAAGGTTGTGGTAACAAAATACGACACGTCACTTTATTATCATGACAGACATACTCTTTTATTTGAGAAAGGATAATTAATATTTTATTTAAGTAAGTGTTCTAGGAGATTTCTTTTCGGTAAACACATTGTCATTTATATACGTGTCAGCTTGTTTGTCTTTCGTCTGGGATGTCGTTTAAGTTTAAACAAACGATAAACAAAGGCTGGTAATCAAAATTATACTTTTATATCATACTAGCGTTCCCGCCCGCGACTTTGCGTGTACTATTGTTTATCGAGAAAAAAAGCATCCTATGTTCTTCTGGGATATTAAAATAAAAATCAATGCAAATGAGGTTGGGTTAGGTTAGTATATCACCAAAGCTCTTGATGTTTTTTGACACTTATTTCGTTTCCATGACTACCGTTCCTTACAGCGAGTAATTAACATTTTCCAGTTTTCGCGTGGTAACGTACAATTTTCCGGGATTAAAAGTATTCTATGTTTTATTCCAGGGTATAAGCTATCTCCATTCCAGATTTCATCAAAATCCGTCCAGCCATTATCGCGTGAACGCTCCCCAAACAAACAAACAAATAGACAACGTTTCACTTTTATATATTGGTATGGATATTTTGTTGTACCTCGGGTTGACCGGCGTCTTTTTTTCATTCAATCTCGCGCCACACTCGGCAATCCCAAGTTGATATTGTTACCGTCAGGCATGACGCTTACCATCATGCAGATGACTTGCTCACTCAGTTACCTATATAAAAAAACCTGGTAGTATCTAAACCTGTTAATATTATAAAAGCAGAAGTAGCTCTGTCTGTTTGTTTCATACACTTTCACGAATAAACAGGCAGAAGTGATCTTGATGAAATTTCGTATGTTTTATTCTAGGGTGTAAGCTATCTCCATTCCAAATTTTATCAAAATCCGTCCAGCAGTTATCGCGTGAAAGCTCCCCAAACAAACAAACAGACAACGTTTCACTATTATATAATGGTATGGATTATAATATAGGATAAACTTGACAGTAAAAGAAAATAAACTATTGCGTTATTAGATTACATCGGATATTTTTTAAATTAATAAATTACCTTATAATTAAAATAAATTTATTTTAAACAATTAAAAACATAAATAGTATCTTTTTGCCATTTGACTAAAAACACAGCGCAGTACGCGTGACGTCACTGCTTCCAAATTTTCGGTTGTTTTGTTCTTGTGTGGCCAGCGTTTTTGTACACCTTTGAGCAATAGTGACGACTGACGTCTGAGCATACGGCATATTTAGTGTTTGAGCTTACGGTCGCCATGACAGCTATGGTCGTTTTGGTGTGATTCAATTTAACAACTCTCAAAAGTAAAATATATAATGATTTTCGTTTGATTTCTTCACAAATATTGTATTTTTTTCTAAAATAGAGGCTCCTGCACACTATCGGTTAGCGGAAATTAGAGTCAGTACCCTAATATGTCGAAATATTGAGCTTTTTGGATCCAATACCATCCAATACCCTGTTAAGTCCTTGCTTACTAGTAAAGTCAACCACTAAAATTGAACACGACTTCTTGTAGAAAAGATATTTAAAAAAACATGTATTTTTTTCAACACAATATGATAGTTATTGGCTAAGTAAATACATATAGACTGTTTCTTCTTGACATTGGCCAGCAGATAAATTACCAAACAAACAAACTGATACCATTTAATTTTCATTAACAGGAGCCGGACGTATGTTGAGTTTAACATTAAATACGTCAATATTTATGCAATGCTTATACACATGCATGTATCTAACTATCTATGAATACTTATAATAAAGCAGTAGTTACAAAAAGTCTGTACAAAGAAGATAATAAAAAAAAAGATCTAGGGTACTCAATTAAAATACCTAAGCTAACGAACAAGAATATAACATTTGAAAAATCGTGCCTGTCTGTCTGTTCTCGCATCACGTAACAACTACTGAACCGATTGCGTTGCAATTTTCACTGTTGGATAGCCTTAAGTTTTGACAAAAAAACTGGTGTACTTTGTATCTGAATCCGATGAGTACGCAGAAGCTGAGTAATCGGTAAAAAATACTATCTAACGGCTGAACGAAATTTGGTATTTTGTACGAAGCCGTTTAAATAAAATATAAGTTCGCGTTTGATCGTTTCGGTTGCGTTATCAATACGAGACGTAAACTAAATAATTGTAATATCTATTTAGCATGCTGGTTGATCTCAGTTCTAAATAACTTATCAATAGAAGACGTAAATAGTCTCCCCAAGATGCAAACAAGGGAAGAAAGAATTCGGCGTACGATGTAGGACAACAGATAGCTCAATTATTATTGTAAGAGGGATGGAACGACATTCCGGAGGTCGCAGGTTCAGGTTCGTGGTCGAATATTTCCTGTTTTAATTTATTTAGACAGTTTGAAAGAAAAAAATGTGTTTCGCCACAAAATCATTGCCTAAAACTAGTGATGCAACGAATAGTACTTTTACGAATACGAATACGAATACGGATATCAAACCTACTATTCGGCGAATACGAATACGAATATCTCGCCATGGTAATAAAAGACTAATTTATTTGATAAATTTCTATTCTTCTAATAATTAAAATTTACAACAGGCAAATTTTTATTTAAAAAATATAAAATTTGTAGATTTTCTGGTTTAAGGCCGATTTCTTTTTTCAGTCTGATTGTTCCCAGCCGTTGAAAAAAGTCTTTCTGAGGCGACTGTACATGGCTTACATTACATGGTTAAGGCCCTCTGCACACGTGCGTATTTTTACACGCGCGTTTTTCAAGTCTGCCAGTAATTAGAGTTGCGTTTGTACGTAAAATATTAGTTTTTAAATATTCGTATTAGTATTCGCCGAATACGAATATTCGGTAAATGTCTATTATTCGGCGAATACGAATATTCGTATTCGTATTCGTTGCATCACTACCTAAAACCAAAAAGGTGAAAAAAAAAACAGCGCACTGATGCTTCCGTACAAACTTGAATGTATGTAAATAGTTCGTCCAACACGGGAATAGAGTATCGAAGATTAAAAAAATGTGATGTAACTGCAAAGGAGATGTTTGGAAGTGGTACTTTATTCCGGGGAAATTCTAGCAGCTATGATATATAACTCATTTAACAAGCTTATATACTGGGCTTCATAAATATATGTAATTTATCATTTATTGAGCCTCCATTTCTTGAACAAAAGAGAAAATATTTTCCTAGATACAAAAGTTGAACAAAACGTTTAATATTTTATTTTCTAATGAGTTGTGCGTTTTTCGTGCATTGGGAGTAAAACAAATTTATTTATTTTATTTATATGTGAATATAAATAATAATAAAATAACAAAACATTCATAGCGAAATGTCATCAAAAAAGAACCCGTGTGATTTGATCCATGATTCTAGGTCACAGGATCCCTACAGATTTAGATTCCCTTGTGAGCTTCGAAAATTTCGAAATATGCGAGATAAACGGCTGTATCTTTTGATTGCGTTGACTTAGAAGTTTGTTAACCGATTTCAGAAAAGGAAGAGGTTCTCAATTCGACCAGTATGTTTTTATTTAATGTTTGTTACCTCAGTACTCCGTGATTTGTGAACCGATTTCGAAAATTATTTTGTTTGCAAGGATATACTTTCAGATTGGTCCCATAGAAATTTTATGAAAATCGGTTCAGTTGTTTCTTAACCAGTTCCAATAATAAGAAAAATTTGGTTCGAGCGTTCGCAAAGTACGAGCGTTTGAAGTCGGTTGGTAAACAACCGACTTCAAACGCTAATAATATTAAGTCTGCAGTCCCTTGGAGCCTTGTTTTTTTTTTACATAAACGTAAAGTTTATGTAAAAAAAAACAAGGCTCCAAGGGACTGCAGACTTAATATTATTATTGTATTTGATATTAATTTCAACTTAATACCTCTCCTCCTCTCCTGTTACAAAGACAGACAGACAGACAAAAAAATCCTATACGGCTTCCTTTTTTCCTTTTGAGGAACGGAACCCTAAAAAGACGGACTCTACATCGCGAAACAGACGAGTGAAGCGTAGCAAATGGCGGCTGCGTAAGTGTGCGTGAGTGAATAATTTGTGGTGTTAGTGGTACACAGTTTCATCAAAAAATACTGCATTGTTTTTTTATTTATAGTGAACACTTGACAGAATTAACACGTGATCTTGCTGCGTGTTTAAACATTCTTGCCTACAACATAAAAAAACAATCATTTTGAAATCGGCTATAAAATATAATACTGCTGTTATTGGGGTTTTGACGAATAACTGATGTGACGAATTAGGGGTTTTGACAAATAACTGTTTTGACGAATTGCGAAATTGACATATTAAGCTTTTGACTTGTGTAGGATTTGTCCAACCAAGTATTTGACAAGTCTCTTCGAGACCTTTCAAATACATTACAGTTCACATAATAATGTGCTCGTAGGTAACATTTATTTTTCAACATTAATGCCTACAGTTTTCTCACCAATTTTCCTCGTCCTGTTGCTGTAAGTACTATCATTACCAAAGAATAAATAATAGTACTGCCTCATTACTGAGAGCAAACACAACACGTTACAGCACGTGCAATTTTTACATACTGCCCATAAAAGGACTGTACCTAATGTTTTCAGGATTCATGTATGTTTGTATGTATGTGAGTTTCTTTATTCCACCATAACTTTTAAATCTCTGAACAGATTTGGATGTCTGTGATATGTATATCGTTAGAATCCTTACACCATCCCGAATAACATAGGTTTTTATTTTAAATAAAATATTTAATAGTGCGACAATAGCATGGCTCCACATTCATGCTTTCGAAAAATGAACAACAATTTTCCAGGATAAAAAGTATCCTATGTTTTATTCCAGGGCTTAAGCTATCTCCATTCAAAATTTCATCAAAATCCATCCAGCCGTAATCGCGTGAAAGCTCCCCCAAACAAAAATACAAATAGACAACGTTTCATGTTTATATATTGGTATGGATATTACGTGACAGAATACAGTACAGGTCCAGTAAATATTACGTGATGCGTGAACAAACAGGCAGACAGACACACAGAAACGATTTAAAAAAGTGATATTTTCTTGTTCAGTAGCTTATTTTAAGTTCCAACCAATTTTTTCATTATAAGAATAGAATAGAAAAAACTTTATTTGCGACAAACAACACAAAAGAAAATAAAAATTTGTATGAGTAAGTCACAAATCGGCCCCAACTCAGCATAATGCTGGTTGTTAACCAACGCTGATCTTCCTTTGGAGCCGTTAGGTGATGTCACGGTCATACACACATGCACAGCTGCATAAAAAGATAACAAATAACTAAATTAAACAAACGGATATTAAAAATAATAATAAAATTACATTATACAAAACTAACAAGTAAGGAGCTAAAAATTAAAGCTTATAAGTTAAAAAGTAACATATATGACAATAATACACCAGTAACATATAACTACAGTACCACAAGATTACACAACGGTAACTTGTGACGACAAACGGAGTAAAAACAAAGTAGGGATAACAATCAATTTTAAGGTATGGATTATTTATATTGCGCTCGTATCAAATTTAAGAGTTTCCTCTCGCTGCTGATGAGTGGTAAAAAAATATTTGAGTTTAATTCTAAAACAATGAACAATGTCGTTATCGTTGTACAGACTTTTAGTTATTTACTGCTTTATACTAGTACTAGCTGTACCCGCGGCTTCGCACGCGTGGTCGTTTCTATAGGTTCAAAGTACCATAATGTACTATTCCAGGACCAATATACCAACATTTAATCAAAATTTCTTTTGCCGTCAAAATACTTTTATCAATCGCTCGGCTTCTAACTTACCAGATTGAGATACCAATTACACCAGTTTTTAGATCAAACTCTAAGCTCATCGCAAACATCTGTAGGTATGACCGGCTTGTTTGAATTATAAGTATAGAAGATACGAGATATACCACATCGCAAACATCTGTAGGTATCACCGGCTTGTTTGAATTATAAGTATAGAAGATACGAGATATACCACATCGCCAACATCTGTAGGTATCACCGGCTTGTTTAAATTATAAGTAGAAGATACGAGATATACCACATCGCAAACATCTGTAGGTATCACCGCCTTGTTTGAATTATAAGTAGAAGATACGAGATATACCACATCGCAAACATCTGTAGGTATCACCGGCTTGTTTAAATTATAAGTAGAAGATACGAGATATACCACATCGCAAACATCTTCAGGTATCACCGGCTTGTTTGAATTATAAGTAGAAGATACGAGATATACCGCATCGCAAACATCTGTAGGTATCACCGGCTTGTTTAAATTATAAGTAGAAGATACGAGATATACCACATCGCAAACATCTGTAGGTATCACCGGCTTGTTTAAATTATAAGTAGAAGATACGAGATATACCACATCTCAAACATCTGTAGGTATCACCGGCTTGTTTGAATTATAAGTAGAAGATACGAGATATACCACATCGCAAACATCTGAAGGTATCACCGGCTTGTTTAAATTATAAGTAGAAGATACGAGATATACCACATCGCAAACATCTGTAGGTATCACCGGCTTGTTTGAATTATAAGTAGAAGATACGAGATATACCGCATCGCAAACATCTGTAGGTATCACCGGCTTGTTTGAATTATAAGTAGAAGATACGAGATATACCACATCGCAAACATCTGTAGGTATCACCGGCTTGTTTGAATTATAAGTAGAAGATACGAGATATACCACATCGCAAACATCTGTAGGTATCACCGGCTTGTTTCCAAACGTACTCTTAATTACTCAGCGCACTAAATCCAATTACCTTACTTATTCTAATCTGTGATGATTCAAATGATCTGGTTGCGGGCCGCAGCAATTTAAAATATCTATATATTTTAAAAGCTTTCATTTAACTTCACTTGTATGTATGTATGTATGTATCGATGTATCTTGCAATTCAAATTTCGAGTACTTCCTGGTTAGGTATCCGGCTGAAACTTTCAAGGTAGGTTTCACAAACCGATGAAAAAGCAATATTAAAAAAAGGAAAATAGAAGAAAAAAAACGTATAGATGTAAAAAGTGAAGAAAACACATTCATTTAAAAAAAAGACGTTAAAGTATTTTTTAAAATTGGTCTACTTATTTACCACATTGTCAATTTTAGCATCTTGATTCGTTAGCGACGAAGTAGAATGATAGCCATAACTTATAAAGATATATACTTAATATCATACTGGAACATAATAATATCTGATAAACAATAATAATTATAATATCTGATCGTGTGATATTTTCCCGATATCATATCTACCTAAATGACGCAATATTTTTTTTTATATTAATCTAAGGATGGAATTTATTTAGATAGGTAGGTATCCTTTTATCATCATTTGAGATATCATCTGATGCGGTCTAAAATACAAAAGGGTACGAAAAGGGTAATTAAAAAAATAAAGTGTAACTTTTTTTTCACGAACGGCTACACAGGTTTGGTTCTGTAATCGATAGAGGTTATTTATACTCTGTGACGCATAAGTACGAAGTTTCAGGCGTTTGTATTTTTTTCTAATCATTCAAATATTAACTTTAATTTACGATATTCGTAATTTAACAGCACGATTACCATACTACCATCGCAATTAGTAGAACAAAATACTGTACTAATTTACCCAATTTATGGTATTACTAATATTATAAATGCGAACCTTTGTGTGTATAGATGTTTGTTACCACTCAACTCTGAAACGGCTCAACCGATTTTTATGAAATTTAGGTCCTGGAATAATACATAGAACATTTTTCATCATCATCAACCACGCGGGTAAAACCAGGGATCGCAGCTAGAGGTTAAGTAAGATTTCGGTTAGGTATTGGAGAGTTTAGGTACTATAGTACAGTACAATATAATCGCTCATCAAACCAAGACCGAAACTTGGTAAATTTGCACCATAGCACAGAATAAATAATAGTACTTACGACTATAGTGCCATAGAGCTTCAGATATATCCATGTACCTGTATAAAAATAAAAGCCGCAATTAAGTTAGTAATAAAAAAACAAAGAAAGTCTAAGGTAATGTTCACTATTAACAATTTTATTACATCAGCTGCTATTGTCAGGTAAACATTGGCGCATTTAAAATGTGTACCAGCATTTAGAAATACATTGCAAAAAATATATATATATTCGTTTTCCTTATACATTAATTTATTATACATTAATTTATATATTAATTTTCTACTATCCAATTGCCTGAAAAATTCATACCCAGTGTAAGGCTGATTTTAATAAGCGGAATCATTTTTGTAAGTGTTTTTGTATTATTTCCTGAATCCAGATATTACTAGGTTGTCAGAATGTTTTATGTTAGTTGTTTGTATTTTTATTATTTCCTGAATCCAGATATTACTAGGTTGTCAGAATGTTTTATGTTAGTTGTTTGTATTTTTATTATTTCCTGAATCCAGATATTACTAGGTTGTCAGAATGGTTTATGTTAGTTGTTTGTATTTTTATTATTTCCTGAATCCAGATATTACTAGGTTGTCAGAATGTTTTATGTTAGTTGTTTGTATTTTTATTATTTCCTGAATCCAGATATTACTAGGTTGTCAGAATGTTTTATGTTAGTTGTTTGTATTTTTATTATTTCCTGAATCCAGATATTACTAGGTTGTCAGAATGTTTTATGTTAGTTGTTTGTATTTTTATTATTTCCTGAATCCAGATATTACTAGGTTGTCAGAATGTTTTATGTTAGTTGTTTGTATTTTTATTATTTCCTGAATCCAGATATTACTAGGTTGTCAGAATGTTTTATGTTAGTTGTTTGTATTTTTATTATTTCCTGAATCCAGATATTACTAGGTTGTCAGAATGTTTTATGTTAGTTGTTTGTATTTTTATTATTTCCTGAATCCAGATATTACTAGGTTGTCAGAATATTTTATGTTAGTTGTTTGTATTTTTATTATTTCCTGAATCCAGATATTACTAGGTTGTCAGAAACAGAATGGTTTATGTTAGTTGTTTGTATTTTTATTATTTCCTGAATCCAGATATTACCAGGTTGTCAGAATGTTTTATGTTAGTTGTTTGTATTTTTATTATTTCCTGAATCCAGATATTACTAGGTTGTCAGAATGTTTTATGTTAGTTGTTTGTATTTTTATTATTTCCTGAATCCAGATATTACTAGGTTGTCAGAATGTTTTATGTTAGTTGTTTGTATTTTTATTATTTCCTGAATCCAGATATTACTAGGTTGTCAGAATGTTTTATGTTAGTTGTTTGTATTTTTAACCGACTGCATTAACCGAGGTCAGAAAAGGTATCTAGTTCGCGCGTATGTAATTTTGTTAAAAATTCATAATATTAATATATTATTATGTTAGTCCGTATGGGTATCTAAATGCATAATATTAATATATTATTATGTTAATCTGTATGGGTATCTAAATGCATAATATTAATATATTATTATGTTAGTCTGTATGGGTATCTAAATGCATAATATTAATATATTATTATGTTAGTCTGTATGGGTATCTAAATGCATAATATTAATATATTATTATGTTAGTCTGTATGGGTATCTAAATGCATAATATTAATATATTATTATGTTAATCTGTATGGGTATCTAAATGCATAATATTAATATATTATTATGTTAGTCTGTATGGGTATCTAAATGCATAATATTAATATATTATTATGTTAGTCTGTATGGGTATCTAAATCTAACCCAGTAAGGTTTTCTTCTTAGCGAACGGATTAAGTAGATAACTACATCGTTTTTTTCGTCTATTCTCAGTAATTCAATTAACTTTTCTATTGATTGAACTAGATTTTTTAGTCTAACTAATTCAATGAAATAATGTGATTGAACTACTGGTATTTAAAAGTTTCAGTAGTTCAGTTACCAGTCAATTGATTGAACTACTGAGCCTAGTTAGTCTCGTTAGTTCAATGAAAAAAAAACCATAGCCCTATCATCAGCCTATGTCTGTCCACTGCTGGATGTAGGCCTCTCCTAATGCACGCCACTAAGCTCGCGATCTTCGGGTCCCCTCTTTCATTCTCTTCCAGCCGCTTTTCGCAGGTCGTCACTCCATCTGGTCACAGGGCGTCCTACACCATGTTTGCCTAAACGTGGTCTCCACTCGAGAACTCGTCTACACCAACGGTTATCGGTTCTTCTGGAAATGTGACCAGCCCACTGCCACTTTAGCTTGCTTATCATAAGAGCTATGTCGGTCACCTTGGTTCTCCGTCGGTTATCTTCATTACGAATCTTGTCCTTCAGAGAATCTCCGAGCATAGCTCTCTCCATAGCTCGCATACCTTAAATTTGTGGACTAGTATAACCGTGAGTGTCCACGTTTGAGCTCCGTACGTATGACTGGTAGGACGCACTGATTGAAGACTTTAATCTTCAGGCACTATGGTATGAACGACGACGAGAAGACTTGACGAAGCTTGCCGAATGCTAGCCAACCCAGCTGTGTTTTTCTGTTAGCTTCCTTCTCAAAGTTGTTTCTTTCTAATTGCAATATTTGCCCAAGATAAACATATTTTCGGACAACTTCAAGAGCTACACCATTGACTGCAATCGGTTCCGAGTCAAAAAGATCGTTAAACATGATCTTGGTCTTACCTATGTTCATTCCGAAACCGATCCGTCGAGAAGTATCATCTAGGTTGGCCATCATTCATTGCAAATCTTGCAGCGACTCCGCCTTTAGGACGATATTATCGGCAAATCGTAAGTGTGAAATATTCTCGCCATTGATATTAATACCCATTCTTTTCCAATCCAGCGCAGCGTCTTAAACATATCTTTCAGGGCATTAGTGAACAGTTTCGGGGATATAACATCCCCCTGTCTCACTCCCCTGCGCAGTTGGATATGTTTAGACTGCTGGTTTTGTACTTGGACACTCATAGTCGCAGCGTCATACAGAAACCTCAGCACTTCGGTGTATCGCCAGTCCACTTGACAACGCTGCAAAGACTAACGACCCAGGTTTCAACGGAGCTTTTAGACTTCGTGCCCGTACGCTGCAGGTGACAAAATCTAGTGCCTTCTTCCCTAAGGATTCCCAACACGTTTTGGAGTTCCTCGTCCACGTCATTTGTGGTTTCCAAGGCAGCGAATTCCAGCTTGAGTGGAACAGTTCTAATCTTAGGCCGACCCTAACGTAACTAAAAAGTAAAAAAAAACGACTAAAATCAAATCAAAAGAAAGAAATCATTCTTTATTAGGTACCTATTTTGGACCCAGCAAAGACCACAAAAAAACTTTCTTTCTTTTGAGTTCTATGCTATCTGTTTTTAAATTAGTCTTTTTGTAGTTACTGAAGGCACCAGACCGTTTTATTTTATTTTTATTCAGGCTACTATAATGAAAAATAACCTATTACATTTTTCTTTACAAATTAGTATCTTTAAAGGAATGAATATTTTAAAAAATATGTAAAGGACAAATGACTATTGCTTGGTCACCTTACAACTGTAACAATGGTATTATAGTTTAACGTGAGAAAATGACGCGAAAACACGTTTCTATTAATCATACATACATATTATATTTTTATATTATAACTGCCGACCGCGCAATAGCACTATTGCGTGGTCGGTGAAGTTCAATGTCATGTCATGTCATACAACTGTTCAGTAGAGATGCGGCAATACCGGCCACTGTCCGATAATATCCGTCGCTATATTTCCCGGTACCACCAGTGCCTATTAAACAATTTTCTTAGCATAAAATGCTACTATTCTCTACAAAAATGAATCAAGAATGAATCAAAAAGCAACTAAATATCGTCAACAACTGAATATCTATTTAACTTTCCAGTTTTCTTAGGATACTTATTAATATCTACAAAATTTAATTACAAGTTTAGTTTTTTTTTAAATTCGTTACTCGTCCTGAATACACAGCCATCATTTATCAAAAATGTTGTCCGTCTATCCGGCCAAAACGAGACATGTTGCTCTCTCTATTAACGGACATTATTTTCAGATCTTCGGTGATTCAATTGTTAGTGTGATCACTATAGCGCAACACAATAATTTTCGTTGTGTAACTTTTATTTCGTTCTTTAGAATTGTTTGTGTTTTGTGAACTACTTAAGGAAAATGTGACAACATAATAACACCTATAATATAAACAAGTAAATACAATAAAAAAACTAGCATGTACAATTTGTACCGGTTAGACAAACATACGGGAAATTCTTAGACAAGGAAGCGAGTTTGATCTGCTTGTCATCCAGTTTAAAGTTAGCTAAGTATGTATGTTCTAAGTTTAAAATCTGTAGCTCATCGGGAAGTCAGTTTAAAAGAAATTGCGTTTGGACCGAACGGGCAAACAAATAAACAGACAGATAAGAAAGCGAGTAAAAAACCGTGGTGATGAGGTGAATGTAAGTCTTGTATTCATAAACCGTGGTGATGAGGTGAATGTAAGTCTTGTATTCATAAACCGTGGTGATGAGGTGAATGTAAGTCTTGTATTCATAAACCGTGGTGGTGAGGTGAATGTAAGTCTTGTATTCATAAACGTGGTGGTGAGGTGAATGTAAGTCTTGTATTCATAAACCGTGGTGATGAGGTGAATGTAAGTCTTGTATTCATAAACCGTGGTGGTGAGGTGAATGTAAGTCTTGTATTCATAAACCGTGGTGATGAGGTGAATGTAAGTCTTGTATTCATAAACCGTGGTGGTGAGGTGAATGTAAGTCTTGTATTCATAAACCGTGGTGGTGAGGTGAATGTAAGTCTTGTATTCATAAACCGTGGTGATGAGGTGAATGTAAGTCTTGTATTCATAAACCGTGGTGATGAGGTGAATGTAAGTCTTGTATTCATAAACCGTGGTGGTGAGGTGAATGTAAGTCTTGTATTCATAAACCGTGGTGGTGAGGCTATAACTTAAGATACTTTTATTTTTGAAAAGAATTACGGTTCCGTGCATTAAAAACCATTTTGACTACGCGGGCACAGCATATATATAAAATTTCCGTGAAAAATAATCTAATCTAACTGATGGTGAAAACCGCATTAAAATCCGTTGCGTAGTTTAAAATATTAAACGTTACAGACAGACGGCGGAAAGTGACTTTATTTTATAGGTACCTACTACTTATGTTGATATTGTCCTGAATATTTCTAACTAAATCACGATTAATGAAGGAAGGAAAACCATTACATTAATGATTCCGAAAACGAATGCATCTTATTTATAGACTGAAGGTACTCTACTTATGCAGAATTTCAATCAGTAGGAAAATCTAGACAGTTGATCTGACAGTACATACTTATGTTGCATATAAACACAAAAGTAGGTATTTTATTTTTCAAATATCGTAATAAATTATACTGGGCCCTTATTCGTTTCGACAATACAGACAGACACGTAACGCGTCGCGATACGATGTCTTCGTGGAAATGTTCGTAATTTGTCGTACCGCCGGTATAGCTAGGTTCTACTAGGAATTATAAGCGCTCTGTTCTCGCATTTTTCTTTGAGAGGAATCAGTAGAACTGTGTCACTTGCATCACTCAACCTCAAAATATGCTTAGGTAAGAACACATTAGAAGAACATATAGAAATTACATATAAAACATATTAAAAATTGAAAACCTAATACGATTTCGAGTTTACAAGTCGCGGTAGTTGTAGATATACCAAATATTCAAATATATAAATAGCCGTTGCGAACCCAGCGCAGGAAGTTCTAATCAGCTGAACACCCGTCTTAGCACCTCTCTGGATGCTCATGCGGAAATGTATCTCTATTAAATAATGGCTCTACAGTGGTCTGAAGTGTGCATACATGTACATCAACTAACAAGGTTGCGCTTGTTAGAGATGATAATAGATGCCTAGATAAAAAGATAAACGCTTTATTGCACAAAGGGCAAAAAAAACTTTTAACTATAGCAAGCCTTACCGCTTAAAGCCATCTCTTCCAGACAACATTTGGGTGGAGAGGATTTATTATAATCGTTATTGTCGGGGTGCAGTACGTTATAAATAATTTAGAGCGAAACAATAAATCATAGCTACTTCTAATATTACTAAAAACTATTTTATTATTACTAGTATATTATAGTATATATGCAAATACCTATATGAGTATACCTAGTTATATAAATATATTTATAGCATATAACAGATTACACAAATATATGTATACATGAAAACAAAAAAAACAGAAATGTAAGCAACATAACAAACGCGTTACTAAACATAATATTAGCTGAACTTCCATGTACAACCTCTACACTTGACACATAAAATCTTCCAAACACGGCGCACGCGTATCGAAACTGGCAATTTGTTCCACAGACAAACAAGAACGACCGTAAAAAGTGCTGCAATGCAAAGGTAGCTTGAATCCTCACTTGAGCTTGAGGGTGAGATTTTCCGGTGATCTAAGATGGAAGGTGCTGGATGTGCACAGGAAATCAAAGCGTTCCTTAAGATAGCTCGGGATTAAACAAGATGATATAGAGAAGTTTAAGAATATGAGCATTCCGGCGAAGACGAATATCCATTCGTCTTCGCCGGAATACCACCTGAGCTTTGCACGAGGTTTTACCTTATTAAAACAACTAGCTGTACCCGCGGCTTCGCACGCTGGCCATTTCTCTAGGTTAAAAGAATTCTATGTACTATCCCAAGACCTAAAATACCAATATACCAACATTTGATCAACATTTCTCTGAATTGAGATTGCTCTGCTTCTACTTATCGGATTAAGATACCAAGTACACCAGTTTTTAAGTCAAACCCTAAGCTATCCAACAGTGAAAACCGCATTGCAATCGGTCTTGTAGTTTTTGCGTGATGCGCGAACAAACATACAGACTAACAGACAAACAGACAGACACGAATTTTATAAATGTTATGTCCTTGTTCAGTAGTTAATTTTTAATACCTTAGACCTTTTTGTGATCTTGTACAGATTTTTTGTTACTGCTCTATTATAAGTATAGCCTTATCTGTTATATAAGCCCTTCACTGTTGGGCAGAATAATAAAAATAATGTGTTTTATTAAATTATTTTAATATAAAAAGTAGCGTGACATACCTACTGACTGACAGACAACGCCCAGCCTATACCGGTGAACCTAGGTATTTGAAATTTGGAGAAATATTCCTTGAGTATCCTAGAGGTGAACTACGGAAGTAACTATAAACCGTGAAACATGAATACCAACTCCAAATAAAATACCCCTATGATTTTAATTTATTTATTAAAATTTATTTATCATGGGAACCTTTTAATTTATCGGGATGAAAAGTATCCAATGTCCTACCACGAATTATGAACTCAAATCATCCCAAGTTTCATTTGAATTCATTCAGTAGTTTCGGAGTGATGCGCATCCAAGATACAGTCAGACAGACAGATAGACAGACAGACAGACAGAAAAATTATTTAGAAAATATTTTCAATGTACAGAATTTGGACCTTCATGAAAAACCTCCCGCAAGAACTCTTTATTTTTCTGGGATAAAAAGTATCTTAATTTTCACCAATCATATAAACTATGATTCAACCCCTTGTACTGCCTCATAGTATGAACTCAAATCAAGCCAAGTTTCATTTGAATTCATTCAGTAGTTTCGAAGTGATGCGTGGCCAAGATACAGAAAGACAGACAGACAGACAGACAGACAATAGAAAAAAAACAGTTTAGGCTTCAGTAAGAATATAAAAGAGCCTCCAAAAAATGTTTACAAAATATCTTCAATGTACAGAATTGGACCTGTTACAGTTTTATTATAAGTATAGATAAATACTCTTTTTTTTTAAACAGACTTGATGAAATAATAGTTATTGAATAAAATGAAATGTGGTACATAATAATAAATAGCTACGTAGAAAACAGTAATTGTTTGCATGTATATAGGTACTAAGTTGAATTAGGTAGCGCCTCTGACCTCTGATATGGAACAATAGGCTATTTGACTTATTCTAGAAAATCAATTCTTATTACAAATAACCCACACAAATACAAACACATTCTATATTTATTTTCTCGTATACTGCCGTACTTCCAATAAAAAAACAATATAATTTTAATTACTTCCGCAAAAACGCCTTTTCTGTCATGGCACAGTTCACGTAGTGCCTATGACGTCACATGCACATAAATAATAAGGGTTTTCTATGGGTTAGTAAATAAAGCGAGTCACGAGGCCACTATCTTAACTCACAGGTAAAAGCTGAGCAATCGATAATAAACTGTTTGACGGCAGACTTTTTGAACTTTTAGGTACTTTTGTCCAAGAAAAATATCCACGCAAGCAAAGCTGGGGGCACAGCTAGCTTAATAGAAATGAATAGTAATCAGTAGCTCGTTTTGTATACTCTATGATCCATATATTCTTATTTGAGATGGGGGCGGTAAGGCCATATAGTACGGATGTTGTCAATACGCTAGTCGTAGACGCGAGTATGTACTGTGAATTAATGGTGATCCATTTTTGTTCACCAATGAGTTATTGTCTTAAGTTTGATTGTCTATTATTTCATCGAAACAGGCTCTGCATTATTAATGTTATCTAATTAAAATAATAATTTCCGGTCATATTTCTTGCATTATCAATGAATTGATCATGGAAAATTGCAGCTCTGAACTTCATAGATAATTATGTACTCGTACCTACTTATGTGCACGTAGGTAAATATAAGTTTGGTCGTGGTTTGTTTTCATTGTAGACTATAAATAAGTCTTTATAGACAAATGTAAAATTTGGCAATTTATTTTTATTGAAAATAATCATCTTATTTTTTTCAGTTTGTAGAGATAATATTTAGATACAACAATTATTGTACTAACATTAAATTACGTGCCATTAATCATCATTTTTCAAAGTTGAATTAAATTGATTTTAATCAAAATGACAACAGTAAAATTTAACATCGGATAAGTGATTATAATTTAATCTGATTGATTGGTTAATGTCTAATAACATGAATTGCTACAATACCTTCATTCCTTTAATCATGTTTCTGCGAATTAAGGCCGTTTTTTAAGCAGCTATATTTTTATATAATATATAGAACTTCTATTGTAGATACATAATTAAAGTTGTCAAAATGTCAGTACCTCAAAAAAATGCATAATCCGTATACGTAAATGATAAAAATTTCGCGACAAATATTTATTTTTCAAGTTATCACGTCTTTTACGGTATTATTTTCTATAGGCCACGCAGGCAAAGGCGCGGGCAGAAGCTAGTTTATAAACGACTGCCCAAAAGAGTGTTTTTTTAGGATTCATGTATGTATGTATGTATGTATGTATGTATGTATGTATGTATGTATGTATGTATGTATGTGAGTATGTATGTATGTGAGTGAGTTTCTTTATTCCACCATAACTTTTAAATGCCTGAACAGATTTAGATGTATTTGGGGGTCTCGTTAGAATCCTTACATCATCCCGAGTAACATTAGGCTATTTTTATTTTATTTAATATAGCGGCAGATTAGCTCCATTTTTTAATGAGAAAAATAACTTGTTCTATATGGGTATCCAATGAGGGTTTTCGATATTTTTTCTGACACCAGATGTCGCTACATAGGCGTAGGGTCTAAACAACTGTCAAATTGTACTGATATTTATACCAGTGGCACTTTTTACCGATTATTCATCGTATTTGCACTGTTTTACAATATAAATATGGATTGCGGACAAAGAAAATTAGCTTAACTAAAGATTAAGCTCAAACGCAGAGATGTAAACTTTTGCAACCAAAGATTGAGCTCAATCTATAGTTCAGCTACTTTTCTTTGTCCGCAATCTATATTAATATTGTAAATCAGTGCAAATACGATGAATTTTCGGTAAAAAGTTTCACTGGCATAAAATTCAATACAATTTGACAGTTGTATAGACCCTACGTCTACGCAGCTACATCTGGTGTCAGTCAAAAATATCAAAAACCCCCAATTTGATGAGCACATTACAGCAATATATAATTTATTGGCATAACTCAAAACTTGTCACTAAAAAGTCTGAAATAAAAATATATAAGTAAAAAACTAAAGACATGACTGCCCTGCCAAAAACTAAAGACATGACTGCCCTGCCAAAAACTAAAGACATGACTGCCCTGCCAAAAACGAACTAAAAAGTCAACAAGAGATACATAAAATTGTCATTACCGGTCGAGGGGCCGTTCTGTGGAACACTTTTAATCTAAGAGGTCTCCCGACTGCAATGTCAATTTTATTTATCTCTTGTTTTGACGTTTTAGTTCATTTTTGGCAGGGCAGGCGTGTTTTTTTTTAAATTATTTATTTTTATTTATTTAACTGTTTGCATGGTATAATTAACTTTTAACGTACGACACAGTAACATTGTTTAACGAAACCATTGTCTAAAGGTAATTATTTTATCAGCTGCTTATTAAACAATGTCTGCCGACTAACGTATAGCTGTGTAGTCAATATATTTACTTTACTACGTATTTTACCCGACTACGGCGAAGCAAGGAAAGAATAATGAGTTTAACAGACTATTTACATATGTATGTATGGTAATTTTTTATTTTTTTTTGCATATTATTATGTGGATGTTCCACCATAACGTCGCCCCTATTGGTCCGATTTTAATAATCGAGGTATCAATCGATTCGTTTTCATCGCAAGAGTGTCATAGGCTTAGTGTGTTAGAGTGTTTTGAACTTATATCGAAAATAACTACGTCTTGAGAGCTTTGTTGGTTGCTGAATGTACGAGTAGACTAGTGCGCGCTGGAATCCAGCGATATCGGGTTCGATACTAGGCAGGCACAGCAACGAATTTCTAAGTTATGTGCGGATAGGTAGGTAATGTATTACCTAGTATGATTATTTTATTAATCCAATAGATAGATAGATAACACTTTATTGCATACCACTGAAAAGTAAATCGTACATTGTACATAATATAACCTAAAATCGAGTGCTCTGAGCGCTCTTTGGATCTTTCTTTGAAGTTGGGTGGAATAAATCGCGGTGTCATCCGCAAACAGAGCGATCTCAACTTTGGGAGTGCGTGGGAAGTCACTTGTGTAAAGCGTGAACAGGATTGGAGACAGCGCGGAGCCCTGAGGGACACTGGCTCTGATGGGATGGGGGTGGATCGGTCGCCCTCGACACGATAGCGGAAGGTCCGGATCCTGAGGTAGTCTTGTATTGTAAGCACAAGACGATCTGGCACTCCAAGCTGGTATAGCTTGTATATCAGCCCGGCGTGTCACACCTTGTCAAAAGCCTTCGCCACGTCTAAAAATACGGCTATCGTGGTTTGGGGAAGTAGTTTGCTATTGAAACCCGCGAGAATGTGCTCCGTTATGCGGTGCACTTGCTGAGGGCAAAAGTTTCTTGCTCTAAGCCGAACTGCTCATCAGGGATGAGCTTTTTGGATTTCGCGATGGACCAGAGTCGATTCAGAAGGAGTCGCTCGTAGATCTTCCCCAGAGAGCTGAGGAGACTGATAGGGCGGTAGCTAGAGTTTCCGGTTAGCGGTTTTTTCCTGGTTAGTGAATGTCGATTACGTCGGCACTCTTCCAGGCGTCGGGGAAAGAGAAGTTGCTCATAGCTGCATTGAATATGCTAACTAAGGGATAAATTAATGGGACAGAAAGATGGTTGAAGGCCCTGTTGCTGTCGTCGTCAGCGCCAGAGGCCTTTCGCACTTTGAGGGCCTTGATGATCGACTCAACCTCTGCGGCTTTAACGGGCTCGAGGGGAGGGTCGGTCGGGGGTAGGGCATTCCTACGTTCTAGTTCGCGGTCCACCGCGGCGATGGGCCACATACGACCATATACAACGGACTTATAACTGAAGTCGTGCAGCATGAAACTGTTAGTATTTCATACATAATATAATGTCAGTTATCGCCGTCAGTTATAAGTGTTCAGTTAAAACTGTCAGTTGGTTTTTTGAAAGGATTCAAGCTGTCATGTTGTTAATTTTGATTTTTTCCTTATACTTTTGTTGAGTGTGTTAATGTGTAATTTTAGTGGAATATTAACCGTTAAAATGTGTGTTAAGGAGTGTAGGCAAAGAATAAAAAACCGTGGCTTCAAAACTCTCCAGGAAGTTTCGGTAAAACTTTCACCATTTTATTGATTCGTGACTTTGACAATTGACAGTGAAGTGGCAATACGATTTATTATCTGTAAATTTGACATCAGCGAAATTGCTAGCATTGCCGCCGCAGAAGCCATAACGTAAAAAAATATGTCAGTTAACCCTTAATTGGATTGAAGGAGTATACATCCCACATGATTTTTCAATTTTTCACGACAATATGACAAATTTTAAAAAGAAAGAATATTTGTTTCTGCCCAAAGTAAAAAGATAAAACGCAACTCACCTGAATTTTCATCTGAAAACGGTGAAATATCAGTGTTGTTTGTTTTCGTTCAAATAGTCAGACAAATTACAGTACGAATGGATTAAACAAATTACAATGCCGCGGAAAAATGTGGTAAAATTGATTGAATTATTTTATCTTGCACGGTTTGAATTGCTTTCGTGATAATTGTATGATATGTTTAGCTTCAGTAGGTAGCCAACGCATTCAACGCGTTCAGTAGAAGGATGTTTCGCCCATAATTTTTATATAAATAAATATTTAAAAAATAAATGTAAGGTTTTTTATATTATAGCTTTATATAAGATCCCACTATGTTTATAAAAACCGGTAAGCCTCACCCAGGGGTGGTCGTATGTGGCTGGTGTGACAAGCCTGCTCCGCCTGCATACGTTTATCATATCCACTAATGATTCCATTTGAATGCCTGTATTTGCGTTCTCTGTTTACATGGGTTCGGGTTCTCTGTTTACTTTACCTGGCATCGTAAACTCTACTTTTAATGCCGTTTTCTAGGATTTTCCTCGGGAAACGATGTTTACGATCCAATATCGATGTCGATGTGTGTTTTCGCTATTTTTATACGTGCTCAAGATATCAAGGCATTGAAAAATACCAAGGAGCATGAGAAATACCTTTATCATAAATTGGTGACGTTGTGTTTAACGTTAACAGTCCAATATCATTACTTTTATAAAAGTAGTAGGTACCTATTTGAATCCAGTCATGCTAGATATAAAATAAATTATAATTCAAGATATGAAAGAATTTAATTTATAGGTGGTAGAATTTTCCACAACCGTACACAAAAATGTATGTGTTTTTTAAAATTGAATATTGTGTAAAGTCTAAGTGATGTTTTATTTAACGAATAATTTCCATTTTCCATTCTGAAAATAAATATTGCTATCTATGAATAAATAACAATAACAAATGTATCTGTTTAAATGCAATACTTAATTACCACAGGTATGTTTGTGTACCTACGTATAGGCAAACGTAGTGTAGGACGCCCTCCGGCCAGACGGAGCGACGGCCTGCGTAAAGTAACTGGCAACAATTACATGAGGAGAGCCGAAGATCGGGCTCAGTGGCACATTAGGAGAGCCTACGTCCAGCAGTGGACTAATGCAGGCTTTTGATGATGCTTGCGTATACAATTAAATATCGAACACTTTCCTACGGAATCATAAAAACCAATAGGTACTTTATTTTGTGGCGACCGGTTGGCCGAATGGTTAGTGACCCTGACTAATGAGCAACCAACGATCGCGGGTTCGAATCCCGCTAGGTGCAATCATTTGTGTGATGAGCAGAAATGTTTGTTTCCGAGTCATGGGTGTAATATTCGTATCTATGTATGTTTACCCGTTATCTAGTGCCCACAGTACAGGGTATCCTAGTTTGGAGCTAGGTAATTGGTGTGAATTGCCCCGAATGTATTTATTTATTTATATTTTCTTGTACTTAGGTTTACCGGCATTCATTTTTCATTCAATCTCGCGCAATACTTGGCAATTCCAAGTTGTTATTGCTACCGTCAAGCATGATGCTCACCATCATGCAGATGACCTGCTCGACTTGTCATCAGTTACCTATATAAAAAACCTGGCAGTATCTATATCTGCTAATATTATAAAAGCAAAAGTAGCTCTGTCTGTTTGTTTCATATACTTTCACGACTAAACGGCAGAACTTTGATGAAATTCGGTATAGACATAGTTTGAACCCTGAGAAAGGACATAGGGTACTTTTTATAGCAATAAACTGTAGCCCACGTGGACAAAGTGATGAACAAAAGATATTCAGAAAATATACAAATATTAACTACGTGAAACTATATGGAGTGTTTGTAAATAGATAAAAGAGCGGACTTCATTTATCATTGTTCAAGTAAACTTAAAATATTTGTTGAATAAATACTGATGTGGAGTATTTTGCGTAAAAATAATGTGAAGGCATCAATACATTTTGTGTTTGTTATTGTTCGTTTATTTCTATGATCCTTTGTATGCAAACATTCACTAAAATCAGGTGAAGCTTCGCTAAAGTATGTTCGTTAACTATTTATTTGAACAAAAAACGGATTTATTATTAATTTGTACTAAAAAGCAACAACCAATTCTCGTACATCCCGGAGATGTATATAATATTTGATTTGATTGTTATATATATAATATTATATAACAATCAAAAGAAAAACAGGCGAATTAGTAGTACTTAGTCCTTTTTGTTTTTGTCTTACGTAGCCGGGTCTACGTCGTAGAGTCTACAACGTAGGCCCAACTACGTAGAGGGCTTCCCTTTGGTCTACGTCGTAGATGCCATTCCTAAAGGAGGCACATAGACTCGGTCGGTAAGGGAATCCATAAATCACCTTTGTGCTGGCTTCTGGTGTCACATTTTGTCAGGTTGCCCGAGGGCATCTGACTTGGCTTAACGACTGCTATTTGTCAATAAGAGCCGGGACCGACAGCTTAACGTGCCCTCCGAAGGCCACTACAATGCAGCTGAAGTGGCAAGTTTTCTTCAACAGACATATATTTTAAAAAAAACTTTGAAATTGACAAACATACCATAAAAAAAACTTACCTTGGTAGGTAAGTTGGTGGTGGTAGGTGGTCCTCGAATGTGGATGACACACACGTGTTCAATGGTTTGAACACGTGTGTGTCATCCACATTCGTGATGTAATAAGCTGGTCTAGACTCATACACGCCAAAATACTCAAAAGATTTAATATAATTTATATATTTGAATACAGTTTTTCATATCATATCTAAGGTAAATGTTTTAGATAAATATTTCTTTTAAACTAATGCAAATACACACGCGGAACGGTTTTTGTTCACAACTTGCTGAAATTAAATCACATGCTCAAATATTTTAGATAGACCCTTCAGACTAGCTTAGCCCGCGGATTTGCCCGCGTTAAAAGTAACCTATGTGTTTTGTACTTTTTGTCCAAAAGTACCTATAAAGTACAATATACTGCATTCATTTCATAAAAATTTGTTCAGCCTTCAAATGTCTTTTTATTGATTGCTCGGCCTCTACTCATTGGATTGAGATACAAAGTAAACCAGATTTTAGGGCAAAACCTTAGCTATCTGACAATGAAAATTGCATTTAAATTGGTCTAGTAGTTTGACGTGATCCGCGAACTTACATACATACCAGACACCATTTTTAAAATGGGTATATCCTTGATCAGTAGCTTATTTTAAGTCTTCTTTGTACCGACTTTTTGTTACAAGTACAAGTTTATATATTTAAGAATAATATGACGACACATGTAAATTTCGGATAGTATTTCGTAACGTAACACTCCTGCTGATAAAAACTGAGTTTGCACACTTTAGCCCATAATAAATAACAGTACAGGTTCCGTTGTTCAAACATTCTAACGCTTATAGCTTAAAAGATGCTAGACTATCAGTAGCTATTACGGGGTACTACCTAACGGATCACGCGATCAGAATTGCTCATAAACGAATCACGCTCTGCGTTCCCATAGCACCATGTGATCCGTTGCAACTGGTACTTCCCAACGGATCACACGATCATAAATTCAGTTGTACGCGATTTATTTACAACAAAAATATTACATTTTTTACCTGACTACGGCGAAGCAATGAAGGGTAATGTGTTCAACTTTCTATGCATGTTTGTATGTATATATGTATGTATGTTTGCATAGATATTCCAACCCCGATTTTGACAAGCCAGGTATCAATCGATTCGTCTTCATCGCAAGAGTAGCAAAGGAAGGGTTATGTGTTCAAACTAAAAAATATTAAAAACAGTCGTGTTTTAGTTTTTGGTCGACTTCTAAGTCTACTATTACCGTAGAAGGGGTTTTAGTTTTTGAAATTATATCTTATACTAGCTGTACACGCGGCTTCGCACGCATGGTCTTTTCTTTAGGTTCAAATTACCATAATGTGCTATTCCAGGATTAACTTACCAACATTTGATCAAAATTTCTTCAGCCGTCTAATATTGTTTTTATCAATTGCTCGGCTTCTAACTCACCGGTTTGAGATACCAATTACACGAGTTTTTAAATCAAACCCTAAGCTATCTTACAATGAAAACCGCATCGCAATCGGTCCAGTAGTTTTTACGTGATGCGTAAACAAACAAACATATAGACAAACAGACAGAAAGACACAAAAATGTTATATTTTTGTTCAGTAGCTTTTTAAGTACCCAAGACCATTTTTTATTTATTTTCTTTGAAAAGCCTTTTCGTACCTATTGGTTTATTATAAGTATAGATAGATGACAGTGCCAAGTTGCAAAAAAATCCTTCCAGAAGATTCAGCGTGAGACGTGTTCTTTTAAATAAATTTCAACCCCCGTCCAGCGGGAACCCTTTCATTTTTCGGGATGAAAAGTATCCTATGTCCTACCTCGTAGTATGAACTCTAATCATACCAAGTTTCATTTGAATTCATTAAGTATTTTCGGCGTGATGCCTAGCCAAGATACAGACAGACAGAGAGAGACAGACAGACAAAAATAAAAAAAATACAGTGTTGGCTTTAGTATTGAACATAGAATGTCCTCCAAAAAAAATTACATAATATCTTCAATCTATAGAATTTTGAACACTATCCCGAAGGAACACTTTATTTTTCGGGATGAAAAGTATCCTCAATTTTTACCCATTATATAAACCATGACTGTGCCAAGTTTCAACAAAATCCATCAAGTAGTTTCAGCGTGATACGTGTTGTTTTAAATAACTTTCAACGCCTATCCTGCAGGAATACTTTAATTTTCCGGGATGAAAAGTATCCTATGTCCTACCTCAAAGTATGAACTCGTAGTATGAAATCATACCTACCAAATTTCATTTGAATTCATTGAGTATTTTCGGCGTGATGCACTTCCAAGGTGCAGACAGACAGACGGACAGACAGACAGAGACACAAAAATTAAAAAAATACAGTTTTGGCTTTAGTATTGAATATAGAACGACCCCCAAAAAAAATTACAAAATATCTTTAATTTACAGAATTTGGGACATTATCCCACAGGAACTATTTATTTTTTCGGGATAAAAAGTATCCTCATGTTTCAGAATTTTGTAATCGTTGGGGATTTTTGATTGGGGGGTAATTCCCCCAAAAAAGGGGCAAAAAGGGGGTACTGAATATCTCCGCCTTATTAGATCCGATTTCGACGACTCTTTTTTTATTTGAAAATTTGGTGAAGATCTTTGGCATGATGAGCAGAATAGCATCTCAAAATGCAGTAAATTTCCTACTTTTAGGTTTCTACCAGTGGAATCAGCTAGTTAGGGATTGGTGGAGCACCTTGGTTATTAATGATAGTTTTACAATAAGGTAACTAGATGGTGCTACTGTGCACCGCTAGATTGTTTGCAAAAAAGTTTGTACGAGCGAGGTTTACAGCTCACAGAGCCACTAGTTATAAGTTAGTATAGATACAGATATAGACAGATACATTTATACATGTCCGACACGCCCTTATCCGTTTATTTTGTGTGTGTATAGTGACCAATATCTGTGGGGTTTTTGAGCCAATTTCGATGATTTTTATATCTATTTATTTGAAAGGTACCTCCAGTGCGGTCCCATAATTATAATCTTAACGTAAGTTGAAAGTATTAGTGGTAACAAACTTACCATTGTTTGCATCCCCTTTCCCACGCCTACTTACTGGAATAGAGGCTTCCACGATGCGTAATAAAATGAAGCCCTTCCATTTCCTGACGCACACGATGATGAAACCTAGCTCCATATGAACTCATTGTCGTGGTCAGGGCAAAGGAAAAGTATGTTATCACTTACCTATTCGTTTGGTTCGGCGAATTGAAAATTAATTTAAACAGATAAGACTATGATATGTAGCTTATAAGGACCTAGAATCATCTTCATCATCTACTGCTGTACATAGGCTTCTTCCTAGTGAATGCTAGTGAGCCCGATTGTTGGCTCTCCTCATTCAGTTCCAGTCGCTGCCTGCCGCCACCTGCAAGTCGTCACTCTACCTGCCAGTGGGCGCCCTACACTACTTATGCCAACAGGCGGTCTCCACTCTGGAACACACTTACCCCAATGTTTATCGGTTCTTCGAGAGATGTGACCACCCCATTTCCACTCCAGCTTGCTTATTCTCTGGGCTGTGTCGACTACCTTTAATGTTGGTTGCAATATCTTGCGCGGCACCGCACTTCATGCGCTCGTCACCTCGAAACATTTAATATTCTATTTGGTCTAACCCTACTAAACATTATTCTAAGCCCAAGCTTATAATCGCCGGTCAGGTGGAGTGATGACTTGCGGAAAACTTGGCAGGAACTGGACGAGGAGAGCCAAAGATCAGGCTCAGTGGCGTTCACTACGAGAGACCTACGTCGAACAGTTGACGAATACCACCTGATAATAAAGAAGCTTATTAAAGTACTTTTAGGGTTCCACAACTAAATAGTGAAATCGGAACCTATCTTCAACTAGTTTATTTAATCATGTTTTTTTCTCCCTCAGCGAACATCGCGATCGCCTCCACGGGTTACTCCATGGGATGGACGTCTCCCATCAACGTGAAGTTAGGCAACGTGACGCAATCCCCTCTGGAGAACGTCATCACCGATGACCAGGAATCATGGATCGGCTCGCTGCTCACTGTCGGCGCTATATTTGGTAAGCATCATCATTCATAATCATCATCGAGCGGTCGGATCAAGAGCGGTGATAGCCGACTAGTAATAATATGCTTTACAAATCCAATGAAAGCCGGTTCACAAATGAATGCCCTACACAAATGACTAACTAATTGGCCCAACGAGCTGTGGAGCGCGCCATGCTAGGCATCCACATGGTAGAACGAGCTGTGGAGCGCGCCATGCTAGGCATCCACATGGTAGAACGAGCTGTGGAGCGCGCCATGCTAGGCATCCACATTGTAGAACGCAAACGTCGAAATTCAATGTCGTACCAAAGTTGAAGATTTGGCAGGATAAAGTGGAAATGGGCCGCAGATTTGGCAAGACGGGATAAAAACCTAGCCCAAGGAAGGTTTTAGTCATGGAATGATATCCAAGAGACGGGCTGAGACCTCGAGGCAGACCACTAGCCTGATATGGTCAAACGACATTGTGAGGTACTCTGGATGCCAATGGATGAGACTAGCTGCGAGGAAATACTGGCGTGAATGAGAGCAGGGCTATACTCACCAGCAGGTGGATACGGGCTGATTAGATAGATAGAAGTTTCTGTGCGGAATTCGCTGTCATTGCTTATAAACAATGGAAAACTTCGTGAGGAATCCGGCATGTCCACCACACTCAAAATTCAAGGACACGTGACATCCACCACCTAGCTAGTGTACTGGATTGTGGCCTATCCGTTGAGAGAGATCTCTAATGATCATCATTATCTTTATCTTTCCGTTGCTGGAACACAGTCCTTCCCTCACAGAACGCAGGTGTTGACCACCGAAGTAGGAATGTACGGAAAGGCTGCGAATTTAATTTCGGATGAAAACTAGAATCTTTTGTTGCATATTCGAACGATTTGTGTTAGCTGGAAGTAGCTGACGCACAAATTGCACATTAATTCTCGTAATCGTCACGTTTATATTTTAAAAGCTGTAAGCGCCAATCGTAACTCTTAAGAATGTACTATATTATGGAATATACGTATTATTTCCCTACGCCTCCTTAAGAACGGTCGCTTACCGCTTTGTATGGATATGTAACATGTCCACGCAAGGCGATATGCACCTACATATTGAGACGTAATCGCGGCGTGCCCGACACGCCAACTTAACAGCTACAATAAAAAAAAAACTATGGTATTGACCCTATGGCCCCTATGGTCATAGACCTGTGAAGCCTATGCTTCACAGGTCTATGAATTTTGAGTCTTTCCCTCCTGACGTCGGGTTTTGAACACTAAGTAAGGGTATACTACAACTACATTTTTAGTACGTCTGTACTTACGCAAATCGGGAAAATTTCATGTACCGTGATTATTGCGTCTCATGGGAATCTTGGGGTTTGTATCTATATGCTGAAACTTCCGTTTACTAATAACAGAACATAAGGTACAGGTTGATTCTCAATCAAAACTGACCGTGGAAAACTTGTTATTTACTTTCAGGCCCGTTTTTCGGCGGTTTCGCGGCTTCCAAGGTCGGAAGGAAGTGGGGCCTCCTCTCCACCACCATCCCCCTCTTCATCGGTTGGATCCTCATCGCAGCAGCACAGAACATCGCCATGATCTACTCCGGCAGGATATTCTGGGGCCTGGCTGTGGGAATGCTGTTCACTATCACCCCTATGTACTGCGCTGAGATCGCTACGGTAAAGAGTTTAAAAGATAGTTTTTAAAAGATTTTATTTGACTTACTATGTATGTTTGTTTACGTCAAATCTTGCAAGTTGAATTAGAACCACCTCCTACGGAGTTGAATTTTTACGTGTTGGCATGACCTGAATCGACTTCCAGGATTAGCTCCAGATAAAGGAACTCTTCAAAGGTCAACAGCACAGACACGAAATTTTGTGTACCTACGCATACTATTTTGATAGTCAGTTTTAAGTTTTACCAGCCATCACTCCCTTACTAGGTACATACTACAGCGTTTGTTCAGTTTAGTGTTGGAATTATGGAAATCAGCCAAGTGGATTCACAGGCCCAACGAAATTCAAACTCCAATAATAGTAAATTAACACCATCTACAGCGACACCACTGGAACAGCTGTGCCAGCGACCTAAAGCCGTGCTCCGGTATATAAAGGAGCTTGGGTGGCTTGGGTAGAGGCTGGCAGGGGGAAATGCACAATACACACCAAGCAGGACGTCAGTGCAGGCCTTATCGCCCCCATCTCGAATAAGAATAAGAATATGGAAATCAGCCGTGCTGAGAAGATTTTACAGGTTTTGAACCGGTGAAAACATGTTGCCAATATGAAAATAAACAGAACTCTGGTTTCAGGAATGGACAGAAACCTTTTCTCGTCCCGATTTAGTAGATATTTCCACTATACTCGTAGATACCTAATATGCGACGCCACGGCTACATAATGATCTTGATTTTCAAAAATTCTTCAACGTCTTCATGTATCAATGACCCTTAAGAGCAATGTCGATGACTGATGTCATCGAAGACGTATAGTCCTTTACATTTCCGATTAGTGCGTGCACAGAATAAATAATAGTAGTAAGTACGCGATCGCGCGTAGGTAAGGAAAAGATCTACTGCAGATTGTTTACGAGTCACTTCCACTTGTCTCCGCGTATGTCCGTTTCAGTGGACAGTCTTCTATAACCAGCATCGTTTCCTTCCAGGACGACGTGCGGGGCGCGCTGGGCTCGTTCCTGCAGGTGTTCATCACCATGGGGTTCCTGCTGGTGTACGGCATAGGGCCCTTCGTGTCGTACAGCGTGGTTGCTTACGTCGGCGTCGGGTTTGTGGCCTGCTTCGCTGTCACCTTCTTCTGGATGCCAGAGTCACCCATGTACTTCTTGATGAAGAGTAAGTTAACTCAACCGATTTTAACCTTGAACTACAAAAGAGAGGGGTGTTATAAGTTTAGGGTGTGTATCATTGTATGTATGTGTCTGTGTCTGGCTGTGGCATCGTAGCTCCCAAACGAATAGACCGATTTTGATGCGTTTTTTCTGTTTGAAAGCTGATGTGGTCGAGATGGTTCTTAGATATAAAGGGGGAGGCGGGATAATGTCCCTGGAAGTGTAATACCTCAGCCTGGTTGAGGGGATGCTTCGCGATTACCTCATAGAGGCCGGTGACAACGGTGACTACATACGTTGGATTCTGCCACTTCTATATTCTCTATTGCCAAATTCGCGAAGAGCAACAAACTAATTATTGTCGATACGATTTTTACGATCCACATAATAATTTGGTCAATTGGAAAATGGAAGGCGCTGTTCGCTCCTACAATTGAAAAATGGAAGGCGCTGTTCGCTCCTACAATTGGAAAATGGAAGGCGCTGTTCGCTCCTACAATTGAAAAATGGAAGGCGCTGTTCGCTCCTACAATTGGAAAATGGAAGGCGCTGTTCGCTCCTACAATTGAATAATGGAAGGCGCTGTTCGCTCCTACAATTGAAAAATGGAAGGCGCTGTTCGCTCCTACAATTGGAAAATGGAAGGCGCTGTTCGCTCCTACAATTGAAAAATGGAAGGCGCTGTTCGCTCCTACAATTGAAAAATGGAAGGCGCTGTTCGCTCCTACAATTGGAAAATGGAAGGCGCTGTTCGCTCCTACAATTGAAAAAGGAAGGCGCTGTTCGCTCCTACAATTGGAAAATGGAAGGCGCTGTTCGCTCCTACAATTGAAAAATGGAAGGCGCTGTTCGCTCCTACAATTGAAAAATGGAAGGCGCTGTTCGCTCCTACAATTGGAAAATGGAAGGCGCTGTTCGCTCCTACAATTGAAAAATGGAAGGCGCTGTTCGCTCCTACAATTGAAAAATGGAAGGCGCTGTTCGCTCCTACAATTGGAAAATGGAAGGCGCTGTTCGCTCCTACAGTTTCCTCAATGTTCCTACAACCGCTTGTACTAGTTTTAATCATCCTTGGTGGAATTAAAAAAAACATAATAAATGGTTTTTAGAACTGTATTTATCTGTTTTAAAACCACCAATTTATTGAAGTGGCTTAACCAGTAATTGATTATAATATAATCATTAAAAATATGAAACAACTTGTAATACAATCATTGAAAATTTAATAGTATACTGTTTGTGGAAACTACAGTCAGTCATGGTGGAACCACTTGTTTCACTCACTAACTTTGTCATTAAAATTATCATAATTAGTTAATTGTATTTTTCTTTATTTTCAACAAAGACCCATTGTAGAAACTTAAAGTAATAGGGATAACGAAAATTTATATCACATTTTGATCGTACGCAATCACGTTTCGTTGTCCCACCCCCGACAAACATTCCGTAATAAAAATTAATTGAATATACATTTTATCTGCCTTAGAGATTTTCATTCACCTCGAATCAACGATATAAATAACTAGCTTAAAAGCTAAAAAAACACGCCTGCCCTGCCATAAAAGAACTTTTGCCAATAAATTATATACTGTTCGAATGACCTTCAGTTTGATACCCATATTGTAAATATCGTTTTTTTTTTTTTCATTTTTGGTGCCATATTGCCACTATATTGAATGTTTTCAAAAAAATGTATAGCCTATGTTACTCAGCGGGATTAAGGATTCTAACGATACCTCATACATCTAAATTTGTTCAGGCATTTAAAATTTATGGTGGAATAAAGAAACTCACATACATACAAACACATGAATGCTAAAAACATAACACTCCTTTTTTTGGGCAGTCGTGTAAAAACTGATTTAAATTGGCAAGGTCGATCAAGTTTTTTTCAGCAATTCGTAACGTACGAGTATGTTACCTATAGAGTTTACCATACGAACGTACGAGTATGTTACCTATAGAGTTTACCATACGAACGTACGAGTATGTTACCTATAGAGTTTACCATACGAACGTACGAGTATGTTACCTATAGAGTTTACCATACGAACGTACGAGTATGTTACCTATAGAGTTTACCATACGAACGTACGAGTATGTTACCTATAGAGTTTACCATACGAACGTACGAGTACGTTACCTATAGAGTTTACCATACGAACGTACGAGTATGTTACCTATAGAGTTTACAATACGAACGTACGAGTACGTTACCTATAGAGTTTACCATACGAACGTACGAGTATGTTACCTATAGAGTTTACCATACGAACGTACGAGTACGTTACCTATAGAGTTTACCATACGAACGTACGAGTATGTTACCTATAGAGTTTCGAACGTACGAGTACGTTACCTATAGAGTTTACCATACGAACGTACGAGTATGTTACCTATAGAGTTTACCATACGAACACGGAGCATCACTATAATACAGCATTAAAAATTTCATTAGAAATGATTTTTGGAAACTGTATTCGAGAAAGTGTGTTAAATTTCAGCTGTTCCCTCATATACCAAACCAAGAACCATCTCGATCACATCAGCTTTCATACAGAAAAAACCGCACCAAAATAGGTCGTAGCTTTCCTCCCGCCCCTCTCTCCCTACCCATCTTTATAACTAAGAAGAAGAACCGTCTCGATCACATCAGCTTTCAAATACAAATATCGCATCAAAATCGTTAGTTTGGGAGTTAAAAATGGAGTCAACATTAGAAACGGGATATTTTCAACGCTTTTCCTTTGAATTTCCGGTATTTCGGCTCCATTTGTGCATGTGATTAAATGCATTTGAGCATGCATGTCTGACGACCTGCTCGTTGCGGCTTCCCGTGGGGGGAGGGGAGGAGGGCTATGTTCAGCATTGAACGTCTTCCGGCTGGTGATGATGATGAGGATGTTGATGATGATAATGATGATGATGATGTTAATAATGATGATGATGATGATGATGATGATGATGATGTTGATGACGATGAGCAAGTAGGTTCACACGTTAAAGAGAAAAGAATAATTCGACCACGATAGATGACGTAAAGCGTCTTAGAAGACGCTGAATGTTTCCTTCCCTTGTATGCACAAAGAAAACATTCAGCGTTTGAGGTAGGACCAAGGATACCTTAATTGGGAGAGCGACGGAACGCCATTACGGAAGCAACAGGTACAACATACTATTATTTATTCTGTGGATCAACTCTTGATTCAAGTAAAAAAGACTGTGACCGCGCCTATAATATATGATAGTGTAGATCAAATCATGCATCATGCCGCACCAGTTTATACTCAAAACGTTGAATAAACTTCTACGCGATACTGAACTGCTTTAAGAGTGCCCTTCGAATAAAAATACAGTTGGTAGGTACCTAAGCATTATTTTTAGATCAGCGAGATGGGCCGAAGATATTGTAAAGATCGCGGGTCGGATCGGGACCTGATTGGCACAGCACCGAGGCGAGTGTCGAGCTACAAGAGAGAGCTATACCCAGCAGGGGGAAGATAAAGGCTGTTGATGGTGAAACATTGTTCAGTGATCTGACCAATATTGTTTCTGACAAAGCAATAGTTAATAACTTTTAAATAAGAACCTCACCACACAGATGAGAAGAGCCGAGGTTCGGGTTCTGTGGCGTTCATCACAAGGCATATGTCCAGCAGTAGACGAATACAGGCTGCTTATGATGATGATGCTGAATATCAGTCGCCATATCGCCTAGAGACCTAGTCCATGATAATCATGCTAATTATGTCACAGTTCTTAATAAAAAAAAAAACAATGTCGTTTTTGTGTAAAAAACACAAATTATCCACTCACACACTTACCCAGCCGCTAATTGCTATGTTTCGCTCTTGAGTTTGACGGTAAGGAGTGCTTTTGTTACTAACCGTTCTTGGCGATAGTACTCTTTCAGTCTCTCACAGAACAGTCCAAACAACCAAAAGATTCCATCCTTCTTAGTTGTATCAAGAGCTAACCATCCATATACCATTACAGACGACCCTTACAGTGCTGCGAGCTCCCTGGCCTCGATCCGAGGCAAGTCTGTCGCGGGAGTGCAGTCAGAACTGGACAAGATGCAGGCGGACGTGACTGCCTCCATGGCTAAGACGGCTACGGTAAGTTGAAAACCCATTTCCAAAGACAGCAACAGCCTAAATATTATATATTATATTTCACCAAAAACTTACAACAATCAATATGGTGATCCCTGAATCTCACACTAGGAGAACCTGTGTCTGTGTCTTGAGATTCAGTCTCTTCCATTCATGGATTCAATATATATAAACTAAAAAAATAAAAATAAACGAAACATGTAATAAATCTTGCCTGCAGACGGCGACCTAAATTCTGTTTTTAATTTGTAAATAGTTGTCATATATAATTAGTTTTAATTGTAAGATATGTATTTTTTTTTATTCATATTTCTTAATTTAACACAAAGAAAAAGAACCAGTTATTTGAAACAAAAACCGTATAATTATGTCAAGCTTAACTTACCAACGAAACAAGAACTATTTAGTGCCACAAAGGAACAGACATACATACATAGGCTGATAAACACATTACCGGGCTTTTGCGTTACGCGGTCTGGGTGAGTGTGAGTGTATGTATGAACGAAGGAGTGTCCTATACCTACATTACTGATCGAAAGCAATCTCTCAAAATCCATTTTTAGAAATAAAATACCAGTCTTGCGGTCAGAGATGAAATGCAGTTACCACGGGGAAATTTGACAATATTAAAAGTAGATACCTCTTTAATATTGGACAATAGAGAAACAATCATTACAGAGGACAAAAATCATAACCCTACATTTTGCTTCACCGAAGTCGGGTAAAAAAAAACAATCTTAGATTAAAACAATAATCGGTGGCATTCCAATGAGGCATCCTGTTCACAGACTATGTAGGAGATACGTTCTGTTTGGAGTGCAATACACTCCAAACAGAACGATCCAATGGACGTGCTCAATGGATCATGTGAAGAACATTATAATCCTTCTAAGTAAACTTAACATCTCATGAACGGATAAGAACATGAAATATTAAATCAATCCTCCTCCTTGAGTCGTAATCCTAATTACTGAGGGTCGTGACCACCTCTCACTATCCTATCCTTAACTATGGCGTGCCATCTGTTCTTATTGCTGGCGACCTGCAGAGCATCGTAGACGAAGGTATCGAGTGTGGCACGGACCTGATCGGACCAACGCATCGGGCTACGACTTTGCCAGTGACCATAAGTTTCTCCAGGTTGTCTCCGTTTTTCCTGGCTATGTGTCCAAAGTACTCAAGCACTCTCTTGAGGCAGATACTGGAGTCTTGTTGACACCTTAAGTTGTTTGAGTATAGATGCGTTGTTTCGATGTGCTCTCCAGGGTATCCGCAGCGTTCTTCTCCAACACCACATTTCGAAAGCATCAATGCGTTTGCCTTTATGGTCCATGTCTCAGCCCCATATAGGAAAATCGAAAACACTAATGTGCTCACAAGTTAGTTTTGGTTTTCAAAGAGATCTTTCTGATTCCAAGTTCTGTGAATCTGAGACATGGCACCTTTGCCATTCCAATGCACCCAATTAAATCAATTATATTCGTTAAATCAAGTACAGTAGTCGCAGCGGAAGTATGTGCCTCGGAAGTTGTCTGCAAGTCACTGCGCAAACTGTTATTTTTCAGCGCAATCCCAATGTTGAATGTGAAGACAGCATTGTATCGACAGCTCGCTCACTCGCTTACGTTTTTCGCATATTCTATCTCGCTCTTACTTTATGCTGTTTTATCTCCACAGCAGTACCTGCGCAATGGTTCACAGAGCCTAACTGCACAAACATACGGATTGGCTGCGACTATTGTATCTTTGCTTTGAATTTAAAAACACATTTTCTTTTTCGACTTTTGATGTGTTGATGTTTGTGTGTGTTTCCCGCACAGGAAAAGGAAATAACCTTCTGAATCTACCGTTGCTTCGGTCATATAAGCTCGTTAGAGAAGAGAGTACCAAGAAACTCTACGCGGATGTAATCTTTCAAATTGTGTTAACACTTTTTTTTAATGGCAAATAACCTAAAATAATATACGTACATGTATATGTCAAATATAAAAGGAATGATTTCCAGATTGCGGACATATTCCGCGGCGGCAACTTCAAGGCGTTCTACATTTCGTGCGCGCTCGTGACCTTCCAGCAGTTCAGCGGGATCAACGCCGTGCTGTTCTACATGACGAACATTTTCAGGGCGGCGGGGTCTGCGCTGGACCCTTCCATCGCCACCATCATCATTGGATCTATTCAGGTGAGCGAGCATTCGTATCATCTTCATCCACAGTCTATTACGACGATCTTATTACTCCGACACGGCCTCTCTCTCAGAGAGAGAGAGAGAGAGAGAGAGGGAGAGAGTCAGAGACGTGTCTATGGAATGGGCTGTCTATCACACTGGCCCCGTCCGGATTGGTGAAAGTCAAAAGTCTTTGTGATTTGAAATCCTTCAACATACTGGTTTCCTCACGATGGTTTCCTTAACAATTTTTAACCCCCGACGCGAAAAGAGAGAGGTTAGGGTGTGTATATGTGTGTGTGTCTATCTGTGGCATTGTAGCTCCCAAACAAATGGACCGATTTTGATGCGGTTTGTCTCTGTTTGAAAGCTGATGTAATCTAAATGGTGCTTAGCTATAATGGGAGCGTCAATGGTAAGTTTTATGGTAAGTATTTGGTATATCCAGACCAATATATAAAAGTGAAACGTTGTCTGTTTGTTTGTTTGTTTATTTAGGGAGCTTTCACGCGATAACGGCTGAACGGATATTGATGAAATTTGGAATGGAGATAGCTTATACCCTGGCACACATACATAGCATATCTATCTCAGAAAATTGAAAGTTTCCACGGGAAAACTGGAAAATGTTGATTATTCGCTGTAAGGAACGGTTGTCATGGAAACGAAATAACAAGTCTGTCAAAAAATATCAAGAGCATTGGTGCTATACCTACTTTTGCATTGGTTTTTAATATCCTAGAAGAACATAGGATGCTTTTTTCGCGAAAAACTAGTGTTTTCACGGTTTCAGAATGCCACACAATATCAAAAGATGTCGGGGCAGGTCCTTGCTTTTTCACCAATTTCATGATTGATGAGTTATGTTTTGCAGGTCTCTTTAAATGTCATCTATGTATAGGATGAACTGGGTGGGTTTTGAGTAATTTTAGAAGACTGACCCTCAAACAGAATCACGTAAAGTGGATGGATCGTAATGTTATTGTTTCAGCTACTTTATTCCCTTCACTTTGTAATCCTGGGTGTATCCTGAACATTTCTGCGTTCCAGGTAGTGGCCTCGCTCATCACTCCCCTGGTAGTGGACAGGCTCGGGAGGCGGCTGCTGCTTCTCGTCTCCTCTTGTGGTACTGCTGTTGGTCTTGTAAGTACTTTTAAAACTGTGTATTCCTTGCAAAATGAATTTACCTATCTATCTATGCTATGTATACTTATACTTGACGACCAGTTGGCCGAATGGTTAGTGACTTCAAGTCAACCAACGATCGCGGGTTCGAATCCCGCTAGATGCAATCATTTGTGTGATGAGCAGAAATATTTGTTTCGGAGTCATGTATTTAACATTCGTATCTATGTTTGTTAATCCGTTGTATAGTACACATAGTACAGGGTCACATTGTTTAGTTTGGGGCTGGGTAATTGGTGTGAAATGTTCCGAATATGTTTATTTTATTCTAGTTTGTGTCTGTCTGTCTGTCTGTCTGTTTGTTCTCGCATCACTCTTGGACAGCTTAGGTTTGGAATTGAAATCTGGTGTAGGTAGTAGGTACTTTGTATTTCAATACACAATGACAATGATGCGCAGAAGCCGAGCAATCGATAAAAAGTACATGTTGACGGCTGAACGAATTTTGATGTTTAGTATTGTACTTTACCTCTGTTCTGGAACAAAACTTAGGGAAGGTACTTTTATCCCTGAAACAGACCACGCGGGCAATGCCGCGAGGCTCAGCTAGTTCTATTGTAAAACTGTTTTAACTGAGCCTGTATGTGTACATTGAAGCTATTTTTGCAGAAGTAATAGCTGCGGTAATCTGTTGTTTCATAGTGTTAAATTGGTGACAAATAGTTGCAGATTATGCAACAATGTTTGCAAAAAGATGTACAATTTAAAATTAAAATTTGGGTGACGATGCATAGGTCACGGTAGCCGATTTGGTAGAGGCATGTGCCGCGCAGAGGCACAGTATGCGAGTTCAAATCTCATCTGTGATCCAAATTTTTCCATTAGAAAATTATCATACATGTTTACGTTAAGCAGGCGTTAACTGCTAAAATATAAATATTAGATTTAGTAGGCGTTATCTTTCAGACACGAAGTGAATTAACTCCTGCGGAACCACTCGCGTCAGTCTGACCTTTAGTTAAAGTACCGTAACTGACTAAAGGCACAAGGCATAATACCGGTTCCGATATCTGGGACTAATTTCTAAATGCTTGCGATTGGAATGTTTTGAGTTACTGTTCTAGGATGCTATTAAAATTTACAATAAGAATAAGTAAAAATAATATAATGAAAAAAAAGATTTATAAACTACAGCAGTTAAGATTCGAAAAAAACTGAAAACAAGGACAAGTTTTGTGTTCTAACTGCATAAACTCACAAAAACGAATTCAGACTTAACGAAATTATTATCCAATAAAATTCCTCAGTTCAAGCTCTGTTCATTCAAATATAACACTAATAGGAAACTCTACTCTAAGTCGATATAAATAAGCTCGAAATTGCGCTGGACTCCCGAACGCCAATTGGCGTGAATCGTCGTGACCTACGGAGACAAACGCCTTATGCCAATTGTCCTGAACGGTCACGAAAGGGTAGCTGTGGTCATATAGACATTGCTTACTGTCGTTGCTTTGTTTGGTTGGTCAGTTCAAAATACTACCTATAGATGGTACCTTTACCGTTCCCGCGAGACAGGTTCAGAAGCTAATCGGAAAAATTTGAGTGACGATGCATAGGTCGCAAGTAGCCGAATTGGTTAGAGGCATGTGCTGCGCAGAGTATTATCCAATAAAACCGATATGTATGCGAGGTTGAATCTCGTCCGTGATCCAAATTTTTCTTTTAGAAAATTATCAAACTCGTATATGTACAAATTAGGTGGTTTCTTTGGTTAAACAGGAAAAAATACATTACTATTTGACTAGGCTTAAATTGTAAATACCTAGGTAATCCTCGCAGACGACAAAACTTAGCATATTCTAGGTTCTTAAATAAACACTCAAGGGAAATATAAGACTCAATTCCCGACTACTCTTGGTTATGTCTTCGAACGCACCCGACTTGAAGAAGTCCTCACGGTACATTCTTCAATTTCCAGGGTCTACTAGGTATGTACTTCATCCTGGACAAGAACAACAGCCCCATAATAGAAAGCATCCGTATCCTGCCCATCATTGCTTTGGTGCTCTTCATCGTGACGTACTGCTGGGGGCTGGGGCCCCTGCCGTGGGCGGTCATGGGAGAGCTGTTCCCTATTGAAGTGAAGGCTCTGGCCTCGCCTATCGCTACTGCCTACTGCTGGGGACTCTCCTTCTTGGTTACCAGGTAATATTCCTTCTAAACTAAATAATAGTTAGTTAGTTGAAATAGTTTTAACCCCCGAACTTGAAAAGAGATATTATATGTTTAGGGTGTCTGTGTATGTATGTCTGTGGCATCGTTGCTCCCAAGCGAATGGACTGATATTGATGCGGTTTTTTAATTTTGAAAGCTGATATGATCAAAATGGTTCTTAGCTATTATTATAGCTAAGAGGAGGGGGATGAGGATCGTAGCTCCCAAACGAAACACCTATTTGATACGGTTTTTTTGTTTGAATGCTGATTTCTGATTTGATCGAGATGCTTCTCAGCCATCATAAGGGGGGGTTGAATTTGTCTTGTTAACACATCTCATTCAAACTTTCATTTAAATTACATTTGGATAACGATTCCTAACTGATAGGTACACGTTTTACTGTGGGATCTTAATCTAGCAGGTCGTCGGTCCACCTCGTGGGTGGCCGTCCTAACCTGTGCTCCTTCTTCCCCCAACGGTTATCGGTTCTACGAGCTAATGTGGCCTGCCAATTGCCACTCCGATTTGCATTAACCGTCGTGTATTTTTACAATGTCAGAGACCCTCTGGTGACCTGACAAACTCTGACACCAGAGACCAGCACTAATTAATACGACTTGCTTTCAGATATTTCAACCCCATAGCCAATGCTGTGGGCATGGGCGTGGCCTTCCTAATCTTCGGCGCGTGCTGCGTGGTCTCCTTCTTCTTCACGCTGTTCCTGGTGCCAGAGACCAAGGGCAAGAGCTTCCAGGAGATCCAGGACATGCTGGCTGGCAGGTGAGATACAGAGCATCTGCACCTCACTGAACTTAGTGTTCCAGGAGAGAATGTTTAAAAAAAAAAAAACACACCGCTAAATCGAAAGTGAAGCACCTTAGATATGCCGATCCACTCTTACGCACTAGCCTTACGCACACACTTACACTGTATTTGGTGTATGTTATCGGCATATTTGCCTAGTATTATTGATTTGGTCTATTTATAATATTTTATGTATTTCTCCTTGATCATGGGATGCTAACTTTGACTTGTAAAAGTGCAATTATTTTGCCTATTTACAATAAAATACTTTGACTTTGCATACCGATCGGCGCCACATCGCAGCAAGATCTCGGTCTTGTTAGTCGTGTTAATTCTGTCAAGTTCTTAACATCAAAAACAATGTAGTCTTTTGTGATAAAATTGTGTATCAACCAAGTTATCCAATCACGCATACAAACACAGCGGCCATTTGCTATGCTTCACTCATTTGTTTGACGGACAGCACTTTTAAGTGGTAAATAAGAAAATTTCTCAAAAAAATTCAAGCGATCGACTTGCGTTATCGCGGTTCAATAGCTTACAGAATCGGGGCCCTGAATGAAAACAAAACATCTAACATTGTTAGAAATGATCAGAGTATTAACTTCCTTGTGTTTACGAGAAGGTACAAGCAGTAAACTATTCTAAAATAAACCGAGGCCTGGCAAGGTGCCCGATTTTTATCCTACTTTTGTTTAGTCGCTATTTCTGTCGCCAAGTAAACTCTTTAATTTAAGATTCTCATGGGAAATTATTCCAATGTTGACCAATTCTGCTCACCAATCGTGTCAGAATAGTGTTAAATGGGTACCTACATAATATTATAAATACCTACACTATTGGGAATCCAAATCACAAACATTTCGATTCCCAAATGAAAAATCAGAAAATGTAAAATACAACAATTTCGATTGAAATGGCACTCATTCTAGATTAACGGAGACTAAGGGACTTTGCAGACGACGACTTTTTCATTCGCGTTTCTTTAATGCGTTTCATGCGTTAGCAGCGCTGCACAAGACCCGTAGGGTTGTTTGTGCTTGCACGCGCGCTTGCTCCGTAAAGACGTCGTCTGCATAGTCCCTAAATAGGACATAACATAATATTTAGGGTATTACCATAGAATAAATAATAGTACTACGGTATTACTTATCTAGTAGATGTGGATCTCGGTGTATACAACACATATCTGATGATTTTAGATACTTTGTGTATCTTATTACGGTGTTATTTGATTTCTTTTTCTATTTTTTTCAGGCCCTCAAAGCCGCAGAAGGCATAAGAAGACAAGGTTATTCCACTAAAGTTTCTAATAATTATTATTGTCGCTAGATTTAGTACATAGTATTACCACCCAAAGCAAAGCTCGGGCTTCCTATGTTAATGTAAGTACCTACCCGGACTGTAACGGTGCTTTCATATCGCAGGTGTAACTACAGATGCCAATTTACAACCGGCCTTACTAAGGCACTCCGGCGCCCTTAATCGAGGGAATTAAGGACCCGGGGCCCCCTGACGTTTCACATGCGTGGTCGCTCTTTAGTTACGCCTAGATATATCTACATAATATATTTGAATAAGTGTGTACAGATTTGGTAAAAGAGTTAAACCATCCTAATTTATTTTCGAAATCACTTTAGAATAATATCATACTTTAATTGATAAATTAGTGAAATAGGTTCCAACCATATCGTGCATTAGTAAACTTAACAGGGTAATTTAAAAAATATATAAATATTAATGTGTAAGATTATCTTTGAATTGTTCTTCAAACGAAGTTTTTTTTTTAATGTAACCACGCATGTGTTTTTACGCATGTATATAATCTTATAGTGTTTATGATTTTGTATGATATAGATGTGTACCTACATGCAAAATGTGAAATATTGCGCGTTTTTATATCAAGTATGAAAGTGCCTTAAAACTACCAAAGTACAAATTTAAGGTATGTTACAAAGAGGTGCTGCGGACGAGTTGTGATAATAGAGAATTTAAAATATTGTTATGCATTTTGTAAATATTGTTCGGTTGTAATAATTGTTGACAAATAAAAATATTTCTTGTAAGTGTTTCATTTGGTACTTATTTATTTAAATTTCCTCCATTTTACCATAAGTGCACAGCGGTTTTCATCACGCAAGCGGCCTGCTTGTCTCGTCAGTCATCCATCACTCAAGTTATCAGCAACTGAGCTGCCGTTAAATACATTTGAATTTACTTTTTAAAAATAAACGTTCCCGGTCCATGTAAATAGGTACAGGCCATCCCACGCCGCCTACGTCACATGGTAGGCAAGCTACTTTGTTGAAGACTAGCTGAGCCCGCGGCTTTACCCTAATTGTTACAAGGTAATTAATACAAGGTTCATTTCTCTGGGTTAAACGTTACCTATTTGTTATTCGACCAAAAGTATGAAGAGTACAAAATACAAAATTTCGTGCAGCCGTTAAATAGATTTTTATCAATTACTTGGTTTCTACTCATCTAATTCAGATACCATGTACCTACACCAGTTAACTCAAACCCAAAGCTATTCAACAGTGAAAACCGCATCGCAATTGTTGCAGACTGTAACGGATTGAGATACCAAGTACACCAGTTTTTAAGTCAAACCCCAAGCCATCCAACAGTGAAAACCACATCGCAATAGGTCCAGTAGTTTTTACGTTATGCGCGAACAAACATACAGACAAACAGATAAACAGACAAACAAACAGACAGACACGAATTTTAAAAATGTTTTATTCTTGTTAAAATGGTTTGTACACTAGCCATTTTTTTTCAATTATCTCCTTTGTGGAAGAACAAGTGTAGATGTTCACCCGGGTGAACAAAGTGGAAATTATAGTTTCCACTTAGTTGGAATCATTGCACCTAGATAATATCACCTAGGTGAATTGAATAGACATAATTGGTGTCATTTCTTCACCTGGGAATTAAGTCACCCAGGTGAATCACAAGAAGAATAAAAAAGTTGCCCCTGGTTATCCGTGTGATTTCAAGGTGATTAGTTCCAAGGTGAACGAATGACATCAACTATGTCAAATCTATTCACCCAGGTGATATCACCTCCGAGGTGAAATGAAGAAACTATAATTTCCACTTTGTTCACCCAAGTGATTTCACCAGGTTTTTTAGTGTAGGTATGTTTCTCAAATTAAAGACGTAAACACTATTTAAAAATAAATGTTATTGATTATTTTGATTGAACCTTTTGATCGATACCATAAAAATACAGTAGGTATGTTTGTTGGTTTTCTCATCAGGCCGGTCTGTTAAGATCAGCGCCATCTTTGAACCTGTGTTCTGATGACTGATTCGATGTTGAATATATTACCAACCATATTAGTTCCTAAACTTGTCAGACTGCAGCTTTTCGTCCGACGTTGTACCTACTGATCCTTCATGACCTAATCAGTAATCACACTAATATCACAGAACACCTAATAATACTACGCTAATATTATAAATCAGAGATGTGGAGCCGCTGTCGTAAACAGGCCAAACAGAGCTTAGTTTTAAAACTGAATACCGAAGTTCGAATACGTGATGCAAAACTCCATACATTAAAATAGTTTTTACGTAATGCGCGAATATACAGACGAACACCATTTTTTTAAATGTTATATTGCATATCTTCTTTTTTTTTAAATTATATTCGTTGCACAGATTTTTTGCTTCCTATGGTATGAATTGATTATTATTTTTCTGCCTGAAATCGAAAATAATGTCATAAATTGATTTCTCGAAATTGTTTGCTGCTTTTTAGAACGTTCAAGAACTAACTTTTAACCCCCGAACAAAGAGACAGGTGTTATGTGTGTATCACTGTGTGTGTGTGTGTGTGTGCGTGTTTGCGTGGCATCGTAGCTCCCAAACGAATGGACCGATTTTGATGCGGTTTTTCTGTTTGTAAGCTGATGTGATCGAGAAGGTTCTTAGCTATATGAGGGGGGGGGGGGAGGGGGGTGGTGAGAATTGTAGCTTCCAAACGAGTGAACCGATTTATATGTTTCAAAGCCGAGGTAAACGAAATGGTTCTTAGCTATTTGTTCTTAGCTTGTTTGACAGGGCTGTCGTTTTTAAGTTCGTTGTTTGACAGGGCTGTCGTTTTTAAGATCCTTGTTTGACAGGGCTGTCGTTTTTAAGTTCTTTGTTTGACAGGGCTGTCGTTTTTAAGTTCCTTGTTTGAGAGGTCTGTCGTTTTTAAGCGTAGACCCAAGTATGTACCTACTATAGACTTGTCATTGAATTCCTATAATAATGAGAGAAGGACATACATACCATAAAAACAGTAAGATTGAGCAAGACGAATATGCATATTTTTATCCCTTTCGCGTATACGCCTTTGCCTGTTTCTGGGAGCCAGTGATCACTGGCTCCCAACATAAACAATCTAATGTCAGCTTGCGGTAAATTGATAGCAAATTATATGAAAAACTCAATTTGTGATGCTAATTGTGTGTATTTCTCAGTGAAACAGATAATTTATATTAGCTGTATTATGGAGCGTTGTTGTTTATTATGTTGTACAAACCGACATGAGCAGTAAAATGAAGCCATAAACTTTTATCGGTAAGTGAGCATGTTTTCTTAAGTTTTGTCGAAGTATTTGCGATAGAAAACGTTCATATCATTTGTAATTAGTTATATTCACATGTTATTATCAGACCCTAACTAAAATATAAGCTAATTTGGCAGTTTGTTTTCTAGTATTTCCCCGACTAGAAAATATAGTCCTAGCTTACCATGTAAGTGCCATATTTTGACGTGTCTCCATAAATTATTTGGGTTTCCATCGAGTTAGGGATACCAGTGCTCAAGAAGTTTAGTTTACCCATTAATAAATATTTCTCTATAGATGGATTAAAACATTTTGAATTCCTTCGCTTTCACAAGCCAATGCATACGAACTATAAACATACATAAGCAGCTGATCCATAAAAAATGCCATTCGCGTTCATTGAAATGCTTAAATTTTTCGTGATTTATTGATCTCATAGTAAAAGTTGTTCCAAGTTGAGCATAATGAAGACTCGATGACAATTATATTCTCAAATATGTTCGTCGTCTATCTGGCCCATACATACGTATTACATAAAAAGTACAATCATGTGCATATTAATATGACTAGCTGTACACGCGGCTTCGCACGTGTTAGGTTATAACTTATTGATATGTGTAATCTATCTAGTACCAGCCATTTTTATAACAATGTAAGAGCTGACGATATTCAGTTGTGGTACTGGACGAGATTATACAACTTGGTACTTACGTTTTACGTATTTAACAATGTATTGAATATTTTCACTGAATCACCTCACCACTGACGATATTATAATGTATTTATAAAATATTGCACTTCAAGACAAAAGTGACTACCGATTGAATCTTTTTGTAAATAATTATGTAATTTCTTAGATCTGTGGCGAGTTTATAATCTGTGATAATAACAAATTGTTTATGAAGAAAAACTGATCTGGAATCTGTTCCACAACTTATTAAGTAATAGTTTACAATTGATAATTATAGATTTATATAATGGTGTTTAAAATGCTTAGTACAATTATCCTTTAATTTTAAGTACAATTACTGAGTCATTGTATTATAACTCTGAAACATCTGTATTTATATTTCCGTTCAAATTAGAATGATTTAAAATCATGTAAACTTATGATATTGATAGAAATGCTTAAAACTAAGTACTTACCCGATTAATATTAATGTATTATTACTTAATCAGCTCTGTACATTTAAACCTATAATTGTAGTAAAAATACAACTTCTCCCGCTAAAAATTGTAATTTATGAGAATCATATAAGAATACTGTTCTGACTTTCAATATTTAACATTCTGAAAAATATGTATATAAACATCTTAATTATTTAAATGATTAACAAAGTGTAAACAATACCGAGTTAACAATTATTAAATAGTTTCAATGTAATAAAATATGTACATTTCCGTCACTTTGGCGCCATCTGCAGGCTCATTCCTGCTGTTGCAATGACTACGTGACTTTGGCGGGTAGAATCTCTATAAAAAGCAGCCTCTGGGCTGAGCAGCCCTCTCTGTTCGTTTTCTGTCGTCGTTGCATCAACAAGACACCAAAAGTTAAGTACAATTAATATTACCTACACTGTTATTCTGCTAGTCTGTTTCTTTGTCCCATATTTACTGTGTATTTTGCAAATAGATATTGTCGGTTCTATGGTTTTTTCCATATTGGTTATTGTAACCAATGTGACTGTGTTAGAAATGATTAGGATCACTTTGTTCATGGTAAATGCTTTTATTTTGTGCCTGGTGTAACTATGGTGATTGTAAAACGATAATAAAGTGTCATTATGACCTAGTATCACATAGAGGTTGTTAGTATGTTAGGTATTTAGTGTATGATACCTATGTTAATAATAATTGTAAAACTGATGATGAAAAAATATATTCGCCCCGTAGTTTCTTGCCAGTTCTTCTATGGTGGTGTATTCCGAATCTGGTGGTAGAATCAATAAAAAATATAACAATTCTATTTCCGAATCAATAAAAAAATATAACAATTCTATTTCCTTGTTTCTATGAATAATCCTTAGATTATACCCCTTTTTAGTACACATTAGGTAGGTACTAGACTGCTCAGTAATTTTCAAGCTTTTATTAAATATTCCTTAGGTTATTTATTCTGTAGCTGTAGCTACTAGGTACTACAGATACCAGCTATAGGATAAAGCAACTTGCTTTTATTATTAGGTGCAGATAAGTTTCATTTCCTATTCGACAAACCTGACCAACCGAGAGCTAACATTAAAAAACTTAGGTTTTGATAATCTTAACAGTACGTATAATTATCTATACATATGTATATAAATCTCACACACGCGTGCTCTTTTCTTTAGGTTCAAAGTACCATAATGTGCTATTCCAGGACTAATATTCCAACATTTGATCAATTTTTTTCAGTCGTTAAAAATACTTTTTTTATCAATTGCTCGGCTTCTAACTCACAGGATTGAGATACCAATTACACAACTTTTTAAATCAAACTCTAAGCTATCTAACAATAAAAACCGCATTACAATCGGTCTAGTATTTTTTACGTGATGCGTGAACTAACAAACAGACAGAAAGACACGATTACAAAGTTATATTCTTGTTCAATACCTTTTTCAAGCACCCAAGAGTACTTTTTTTCTTATTTTTTGTACAGCCTTTTTCGTACCTATTGCTTTATTATAAGTATAGATATATGACTGTGTCAATTTGCATCAAAAAATACTTCCAGTAGTTTCAGCGTGAGAAGTGTTCATTTAAATAATTTTCAACCCATATCTTGCGGAAACCCTTTAATTTTTCGGGATGAAATGTATCCAATCTCCTACACCTCGTAGTATGAATTCAAATTATACCAAGTTTCATTTGAATACATTCAGTAGTTTCGGTGCGATGCGCGGTCAAAATACGGAAAAACGGACAAACAGACCAAAATAAAAAGTAAAACAGCTTGGGCTTCGGTATCAAATATAGAGAACCATCCAAAAATATTATTTATTACTTCAATATTAACATAACTTTGAACCCATATCCCGAAGAAACCCTTTACTTTTTCGGGATAAAACGTGTCCTCCATTTAACCCATCATATAACTCAAGACGGTGCCAAGTTGCATCAAACCCCGTCCATTAGTTTCAGCGTGGTACGTGTTCTTTTAAATAAGTTTCAACCCCTATCCTGCGAGTACCCATTAATTTTTCGGGATATAAAGTATTCTATGTCCTACTTCGTAGTATGAACTCAAATCATACCAAGTTTCATTTGAATTCATCTTGTAGCTCCGGCGGCACGATGCGCGGCCAAGATACAGACAGATAGACATACGGACAAAAATGAAAAAACATGCAGTTTAGGCTTCATTATCGAATATAGAGTCACCTCCAAAAAAATATCACAATATCTTTAATGTACAGAATTTGGACCCGCAGAAACCCTTTATTTTTTCGGGACAAAATGTATTCATAATTTTCACCTATCTTATAAACTATGTCTGTGCCAAGTTGCATCAACATCCGTCCAATAGTTTCAGTGTGCTACGTGTTCTATTAAATAATTTTCCACCCCCAACCTGCAGGAACCCTTTAATTTTTCGGGATGAAAAGTATCGAATGTCCTACCTCGAAGTATGAACTCAAATCATACCAAATTTCATTTGAATTCATTGAGTATTTTCGGCGTGATGCGCTGCCAAGGTACAGACAGACAGACAGACAGCCAGACGGACAGACACACAGAAAAACAAAAATTTAAAAAAATACTGATTTGGCTTTAGTATTGAATATAGAACAGCCTCCAATAAAAATATACAAAATATCTTCAATTTACAGAATTTGGGACATTATCTCGCAAGAACTCTTTATTTTTTCGGGATAAAAAGTATCCCTAATTTTTACCCATTATATAAACTATGACTGTGCCAAGTTGCAACAAAATCCGTCCAGTAATTTCAGCGTGATACGTGTTCTTTTAAATAATGTTCCACCCTTATCCTGCAGGAACCCTTTAATTTTTCGGGATGAAAGGTATCCAATGTCCTACCTTGAAGTATGAACTCAAATCATACCAAGGTTCATTTAAATTAATTGAGTATCTTCGGCGTGATGCGCTGCCAAGGTACATACAGACAGACGGACAGACAGACAGACAGACAACAAACAAAAATTAAAAAAAAAACGTTTTGGCTTTAGTGTTGAATATAGAACGGCCTCCTATAAAAATTACAAAATATCTTCAATTTACAGAATTTGGGACATTATCCCGCAGGAACTCTTTAGTTTTTCAGGATAAAAAGTATCCTTCATTTTTACCCATTATATAAACTATGACTATGCCAAGTTGCAATAAAATCCGTCCAGTAGTTCAGCGTGATACGTGTTCTTTTAAATAACTTTCAGCGCCTATCCTGCGGGAACCCTTTAATTTTTCGGGATGAAAAGTATCCTATGTCCTACCTCGTAGTATGAACTCGAACCATACCAAGTTTCATTTAAATTCATTCAATAGTTTCGGCGTGATGCCTAGCCAAGATACAGACAGACAGACAAAAATGAAAAAAATACTGTTTTGGCTTCAGTGTCGAATATAGAGCAACCTCCAACAAAAAAATACTAAATATCTTCAATGTACAGAATTGGACTCGTTACAGTTTTATTATAAGATTATAGATAGATAGATTGTATTGTAAGTAATAAGAGTACGAGTACGTATGTATGTAATCATAAAACAAAATATGATAAAATTTGTACCTATTATTTTGTACTTTTCAGACTCCATGAACATAAATCAATCGCGATTGAGCAACCTAGTATTAGTAAAATGAGCGAATTGAAAAAACTGGTATGTTTAAATAATGCCCAAATGAAAATTGGGCATTACAACCGGCCAAACGGCTGGCTAAAGTCGGGGGTTTCTCTTTAATCACACCAAGTTTGACGTTTGTATGTATAACCGTTTTTAAGGCACCAAAAAAACCTTGAAAAAACACGTCTTGTATGAGCGCCCCTTATTTTTACACGACTGCCCAAAAAAGGAGTGTAATGTTTTTAGCATTCATGTATGTTTGTATGTATGTGAGTTTCTTTATTCCGCCATAACTGAATGCCTGAACAGATTTAGACGTAAGTGGTATCGTTAGAAAAAAAATAGCTATTATTTTTTTGAAAACATTCAATGTGGCGGCATTATGGTTCAATTTCCAAATTCGAAAAATAAAATGTTTTCTTCATATTTTGCAATATGGGCATCAAATTGAAGGCCTTGATAGGCACATTCCAACAGTATATAATTTAATGGCAAAAACTCTTTTTTGGCAGGCAGGCGTGTTTTTTTAGCTTTTAAGCTAGTTATTTATATTTTAATTATTTACAAATATATCCGTCACCACCAAATTGAAGTGGTTGTAGCTTCTTCGGTATATTATTTTATTTTTACCCCACTACGGCGAATCAAAAAGCAGGGTTATGTTTTAAACCGGCATGTATGTGGGTATGTATGTTTGTTCATCTGTTCCGTCATAATTTCTAAACTACTTATCATAATTTGACAAATGAAGTATCGTTGGAAGCGTCTTCATCGTGACGCTATGTGACGTCACATTAAGTTGACTACGGATATAAAGACGTCAACTAAAAAAAACACCCATTTTATTACATTTTCTTGTTGCGATTAAATAAAAACACTGCAATCATAAGCTAGATATTATTATGGCCCAGTTCAATCTATCTACAAACTTTAGTTTCGTTTCGACTTGTACTTTTTCGAATAAAACCGGAAGGTAGGTTTTCATGAAAAGAAGAAAATCCACATATTGTCTGTGGCATTCTTATATTGATTAAAAGCCTGATAGATCACAACTTTTTGATTCGTAGAAATCTTTCTTTTCCTAGAAATAAAAATCCATTAAGAAGTTGATACCTAGTTCCGGAATTAGGTGTCCAGTATCGGGAGTCGGAACTCAAGTTTCGGAGTCGAAAACCATTCGATTTTGCATGCCCTAGTGAAGGGCTGACTATGGTGTCGGACGGATGCAATATTATATTTTTTTAAACGCACATCGCTAACTAAGGTTATTAAAGTTATTTTATGTACTAAGTATGTATATATGTATGTATATATGTATTAACTAAGGTGAAGGATGGCGATGTTTGTACTTGTTTTTACTATGTCAGGTCACATTGGTTATCAATCTATGGCTGGTGATGGTTGCTTTTTTTACCCATTGGGTAAAATATCTCTCCTAGCAACTCTTTACGCTACGTCATAAACTAATGCTATCTCTTACCTATACGCTCATAGCAATACTATTGGTATTTACCTTTCTACGTTTTTAAGTTCCTTGTTTGACAGAGCTGTCGTTTTTAAGTTCTTTGTTTGACAGGGCTGTCGTTTTAAGTTCTTTGTTTGACAGGGCTGTCGTTTTTAAGTTCTTTGTTTGACAGGGCTGTAGTTTCTAAGTTCCTATTTGACAGGGCTGTCGTTTTTAAGTTCTTTGTTTGACAGGGCTGTAGTTTCTAAGTTCCTATTTGACAGGGCTGTAGTTTTTAAGTTCCTATTTGACAGGGCTGTCGTTTTTAAGTTCTTTGTTTGACAGGGCTTTAGTTTTTAAGTTCCTATTTGACAGGGCTGTAGTTTTTAAGTTCCTATTTGACAGGGCTGTCGTTTTTAAGTTCCTATTTGACAGGGCTGTCGTTTTTAAGTTCTTTGTTTGACAGGGCTGTAGTTTTTAAGTTCCTATTTGACAGGGCTGTCGTTTTTAAGTTCTTTGTTTGACAGGGCTGTAGTTTTTAAGTTCCTATTTGACAGGGCTGTCGTTTTTAAGTTCCTATTTGACAGGGCTGTCGTTTTTAAGTTCTTTGTTTGACAGGGCTGTAGTTTTTAAGTTCCTATTTGACAGGGCTGTCGTTTTTAAGTTCTTTGTTTGACAGGGCTGTAGTTTTTAAGTTCCTATTTGACAGGGCTGTCGTTTTTAAGTTCTTTGTTTGACAGGGCTGTAGTTTTTAAGTTCCTATTTGACAGGGCTGTCGTTTTTAAGTTTCTTGTTTGAGAGGTCTATCGTTTTTTTCTCTTACCTTGATGATTTACTTACTTGTTTTTTACACCATGTTAGGAATGGAACAAAATTTTGATTTTCATGAAATTACAAAAAGTAATATTTTCATACTACTTTTTGTACATCATACAACAAATAATTCATTCATTCATACGGTTCATTGATTTTATGCAAATACAATCGGACCTTTAATTTAAAAAAAAGTTTATATCTTTAACGGTTATTTATACCTACCATAGAGATTCCAATCAGAAAACTCGCCTATCTACTTTTATGAAGAGGTATTTGTATGTATTTATGTATGTATGCAGGAAGCAATCTCTGAAGCTACTGATCTGATTCTAAATGTTCTTTCACAGATAGAAAGATAAATTACTATTCCAAATTTGCCTAAACTATTTTTTCCCGGGAAAATGCAATTTTTGCAGGCTAACGGGAAGACTACGAGCGCAACCGTGGGGCAGAGCTAGTGGTAATAAATAAAATAAACTGTTAGGCAATAAATAATATATTTCTTTAATAAGTACATACAAACTGCTTAGAGCTAGATCACATCAGTCTTTTACACAAGATTCTTGACTTCGAAATACACAATCCTTTTATCCGAGTAGGTGAAGCAAGGGAAGGGTAATGAGTTTAACAGTCTATATATGTACGAATATGAATATGGATGTTCCGTTCCACTAGCGTTCCATCAATAGCGTCGCCCCTATTAATCCAATTTTGACAAGCGAAGTATCAATCGATTCGTCTTCATCGCTAGTGTCATAAGTTACTTTTTTATCCGATCGTAGTCGGGTTTTAGTTTTTGAACGTAGGTCTTGTTCAAAATTCAAGTTTGTTAAACAATTAAATACAAAAGTATTCTTTTGTATTTAATTGTTTAACAAACTTGAATATTCCTGATATTTGTTTTTGTAAACTATCGCGAGTGTTAATCATATAAAAACGTATTATACGTATTGTTTGTCGTATCAGGTAGCGCTGGCCTCTGGTGTCAGAGTTTGTCAGGCTGCCCGAGGGCCTCTGACGGCTATAAACTTACGGATTAGAATGCTGGAAAATTGCTCGGTCAATTTTGATGTAGTTCTTCTGGGAGTCTGAGATTTTTCGCCGCAACGAGAACTGCCGGCGCGTGCGTATCCGAAGCAAATTTTCGGCTTTACTAAAGTTTATAACTGTTTAAGTTATCGAATTTCGAAGGCCAATTAAGTACTCGGGGGCCCTACTAAGGCTTTGGGACCCCTCAAATACCTAGGGCCCCCAAAATTTGCCTCAAATTTTACTCAAATTCTTTAGAAATATCATCCACAGCGATCAGCGCATATTACTGCATACTCCTTCAAAACCTCACTCTTCGTTATCTTCATAGAATAATTTTCTTAGTCCTTATTAGACTTCGCTCTATAATCATTTACATTTTTTAGTAATTAAGCCAATTTTCTAAAAGAGAAAATCATTGTTAATATTTAAATGAAGCCAGACGTTTTTTGATGTGTAAACATGGGGTTAACGCTGACTGTTGGCGTGGCGATTGAGCGGGCGTGGCGATCGAGCGGTTCCGCGAAGCGAGCGCTCGTGGTTCATCGGCTCTTTTCGCCTCAGCTCTGCCATATTCAAGTTATAAGCCTCACTTTTTTTTAATAATTGTGTAAATCCAAGGCTTTCGAATTTTAGGGTACCCAATAGGACATTGGGGCCGCTTCAATTATTTTTGGGGCCCAGATGGGGGCCCCAAAAGATTACTCAAATTCTTTATAAATGTCATCTATAGCGATCAGCACATCAGATATACTCCCTGCATACTCCTTCAAGACCTCACTCTTCGTTATCTTCAGACTGGCACAGTACAATTTCTTATACATATCCGTTATTTTCGCATAGTCTTTATTAGACTTCGATCTACAGTACTGTATGATACTCTTTAGTATGAAATTTAGCCGATTTTCGAAGAGAGTTAGTAAGCTATGTTCGCTCTGTTTGGTTTTTTCTTCGAGGTCCTTAGGGTCCTTTTCTTTAGGGTCCTCGGGGTCCTTTTCTTGGAGGACCTTCATGATGGAGTGGCTTTGGCGCATGAGCTGGATCGCTGTTTGTAGGGATTTGAGTTTGAGGTTTGGTGATACTGTAAACAAATTTCATGTATTAGATACGAGAACATGATATACTTTTTGTAGAATATGAATATGCTTGTATAGTTACAAGACGACCGAATTTAGTATAGACAAAGTTTTGGGTATTAAACTAACGACCGCACTTTGAATTCGACTTTAAAACTCAACAAAAGTTAGCTAACATGTTGCCGAACAAATCTCTAGTCCATGTTGATATGACTAAAAACGACTATTCGCGCACAATTTAATATGAAATTATCATTTTGACTAACACACTTGTTGCCTAAATTTCCACTACGGCAACAATTGCACGGAACTTTAACCATCTAGAGTATCCAACAAAGTTCCTTTTATGCTCACCTTGTGCCTGCGTTTCAAGTACGATAACAAGCTCCATTTACACGTAGGAACATCCCAACACCTTCGAGGCTGGCTAACAAGTTAGCCGATATGTTGGCGAACAAAGCAACCCTTATCCTCACCTTGTGCATGCATTTAAAGTATGGCAACATGCTGAAGTTGCACGGTGAGGAAAATTCCTATACTTTCGAGGCTCGCGAACAAGTTGGCCAGCATGTTGGCGAACAAAGCAACCTTTATTCTCACCTTGTGCTTGCATTTCAAGTACGGCAACATGCTCCAGTTGCACGGTGAGGAACATCCCAACATCTTCTAGGCTCGCGAACAAGTTGGCCGCTCGCGTGTAGTTGCTCTGGGTAGCGTTGAACAGTGTGCGGCGTTTAGGACCTTCTTCTTGAGTTATTCTGTAATGTTTAATCTTATTTGACTTTGCGGAAATCCATAAGCAAATGAGCAATAACTTAATTTAAAGGGCAGAAATGGGCAAATGACACAAAGTAATCCCGATCCTGTTCAGAAACTACTCACTGTATCCTACTGAAATTAAAATATATGATACTCGAGGATATAAGTAACAATATCTTTGTCCCAAATTATTTTATTTTTATTTTTAACAAATCGGAACGCAATCGTTACCATTCGGAGATGCAATACTTAAAAAAATATGTGGGGAGACGTGGAAGAAGGTTTGGGGAAGTGAAGGAAGGTGGGGGAAAGTGAGGGCATGGTAGGGGGAAGTGGACGAATGGAGGGGGATGTCGACGAAGGGAGCGGGAAGTGGGGAAGGTGGAGCGAAGTGGGGGAAGACTGAAAGGAAGGGTGGGGAAACGTGGAAATGTGAAAAAAACTGGGGAAATGTGGGGGGATGAATGTTTGGAGGAAAGGTAGGGAAGGGTAGTGGGAAGTGGACGACTGATGGAGGATGTTATTTTTTTTTGTCGTAGCTTGAGACACTTGAATGTTTTCAGCTGCAGTGGGGGGGGGGACTAGTGGGGAATGACTCAAAATATGTCAAAATAGCTATTTTGCTAATCTTCAAACAAATCTGTGGTTTTATTAGTTTTCTTTTGATAAAGCTACGACAGGATTAGCTCCAGATAATGGAACTCTGCAACGGTCAACGGCACAGACACGAAATTTTGTGTACGGATTTTATTATGATATTTGGTTGCTGCTCTCAGTACAGGTACAGGCGCGGGCCGCTGCTCACCACTGCGTGGTGAGCACAACCCCTGTCCCCTTCTAACTACAACCCCCGTCCCCCTTATATAATGACCTAACTGCAAGTAGTAGAGCGAGCCGAGCCGGTATATTGGAATAAACGGTGAAATGCCGGCTCGGAACTAGTACAGGTACTGGCGCGGGCCGCTGCTATCCACGCAGTACATCTAACTACAACCCCCCTCCCCCTTATATAATGACCTGTATTGCGAGTGGTAGAGCGAGCCGAGCCGGTGGTACAGCATGCCGGCTCGGAACTGGTACAGGTACTGGCGCGTGCCGCTGCTATCCACGCAGTACATCTAACTACAACCCCCCTCCCCCTTATATAATGACCTGTATTGCGAGTGGTAGAGCGAGCCGAGCCGGTGGTACAGCATGCCGGCTCGGAACTGGTACAGGTACTGGCGCGGGCCGCTGCTCACCACGCAGTACTTCAGGGCGTGCTTCAGGGCTTCCGCCACTTCCGTCACCTCCTGAGGACAGAGAGTTTTAGAGATAAATAAAAACAATTTTAAAAATTAAATAAATTAATTTTAATAATCGCATTAAAATAACCTTCAAATCATAACACAATAGTAAAATCATTGCCTGAACGAGTCTACTCTAACTAAACTAAAACAAGCCCAAATTAAAAAAAATGGTTTAGTCTCTAGGACCCTGGTCTGTTTCCTTACCAGTGCATAGAGCCCAGGCTCGTCCTATATCAGCACAGCCCTAGTGTAGAGATGGCAGGACAGCTTCCAGGACACCAGTTCCAGGCGGAGGCTGCGCCGCACGTTTTTCTGGGCGCGAGGATCTTCTACACTACGTCTCTAGGACCCTAGTCTGATTCCTTACCAGTGCATAGAGCCCAGGCTCGTCCTGCATCAGCACCGCCCTGGTGTAAAGATGGCAGGACAGCTCCCAGGACACCAGCTCCCAGATGGAGGCTGCGCCACACGTCTCTCTCGGCCCGAGGATCTTCAGCGCTTGAAGGTACAGTTCTTCAGCTTGGCTGTATAGGCTGCGTTTTTCGGCGCTGTCGACAGATTCACCTTTAAATTTGTATGTAATGTTGAGCACATGCTTGTTCTACTGCTGATCTATTTATATTAATACATTACGGTATTTCAGGAATTTGAGGAAGAAAATACAACCACAAACACTTTAGCACTTCGTAAACGAGCGGAGAAACTAGTATTCAATCAGAGCCAGCTTTCAGATTTGACGTAGATTCTGAAAAGGCATTTGATACACTCCGGTGGTCATCAATTTGGTCACGACTACAAGCACTCGGCATCCCCACTAAAATCATCTACCTCACAAAAGCTGTGCATCAAAACTACCAAGCTGGGTTCGCCATGAAGAAATTCTGACAGATAACATAACAGTGCAAGCAGGTGTTCATCAAGGTTCCCTTCTGTCACCTATGCTATTTCTCATTGTGATGATTGTCCGTGTCGCGTTTCAATGTGGTATGGAGTAGGGACTAATAGATCTCTTAAAAAACCTGTAATACGCTGATAATTTACGCTTTAGTCATCGCCGCTTTGATATACAGACAATATTAAGGAATTTGCAAAAACCAAGCCGTTGAACTAAAAATGTCCGGGATACCAAATATATGGAGGGACTGATCAGGATCCCTGGCTGAACCAGCTACTCTCATTATGAGACCAGTCGAGGAGAATAAGGCGATTAAACAGTGACAGTAGCTTCTACAATCATGTCAGCCACTGACGCTGCTGATACCTTCCAATTCGCACGCTAGCACTGTCTTGCCAGCAAGCATTCAAGGGACTTGCGATCGAATAGTCACCAAACATTAATAAGAACGAGAGAGGGAGATTGAGGAGCAAAAAGAGATTAACTTACCCAAACCCTCCAGTCTGTTCGCAATGCGCTCTGAACCTCAAGTATCTGCCTTTATTACAATATAACAACGCCAAGTTGGCCTGATCCGACACGTCGCGGAATATCTCAGTCGCCTCTTCCAAGCACTCCAGAGATTTGCGCGAGAGTGAGTTGAACTGCTTTAGCAGGAGTTTAGCTTGTGCGTCCTTCTGGTCGGGCTCTTCCGCGTATTTTAAGTAGATTTCTGTAAAAGAAAACAGACAAATGATGTTTTATGATTTTAGCATTAACGCACGCTTAGCGAGAACATAATAACTATAAACTTTATAAAGGAAAAATTTGGATCACAGACGGGATTCGAACCTGCGTCATCCATGCCTCTGGCGCGGCACATGCCTCTAACCAATTTGACTACCGTGAGCTACGAGGCATGCCTTTTAAGTTTTGTCGTTTGAAGAAAAAACACAACTAGAACCTTATAGTACTTTTTATTGTTTTTCAAAGTATTCACTTCATACACTTTTCCATTCGCTCAAACCAGTTATTATAACATTTATTCCACTCTAAAGTGGGGGTGTTCAAAATGGCTGACTTGAAAGCGTCGACTGCTTCTTCACCGGACTGGAACCTTTGACCACAAAGACTTTTCTTAATTTTAGGAAATGTAAAGAAATCGTTAGGGCTTAGGTCAGGACTGAATGGAGGATGGTCAAGAATTTCTACTTTTTTCTGCTTCAAATACTCAATCGTTTGACGAGCGCTGTTTGAGCTTGCGTTGTCGTGGTGCAGGATGATGCATCGCTTTGAGTTAGATTTTCGAAGTTCGGCGATGACTTGTGGTAAACAAACTGTGGTATACCACTCTGCGTTAACCGTTCTACGATCTTCAAGTGCAATAGTCGCAACATGGCCGGTTTTTCCAACGAACGTGGCCACCATCTTCTTTGAAGTGCTTCGAGAACGAACAACTGTAGTCGGCTTTGGCTCGTCTTGAAAGACCCAGATTGTAGATTGTTGTTTGGAATCAGGATCGTAGGCATAGATCCAAGATTCGTCACCACTGATGATGTCGTAGACGTGATTTGACTCTCCTCGGTTGAACCTTTGCAGAGTTTTCTTACACCATCTGACGCGGGCCGCCGTGTGATCGTCGGAAAGCAGATGCGGTATCCAACGGCAAACTAGCTTTCTCACACCAAGCGCTTCATGCAAGATCTTCTGAATGGTTGTCCCTGAGATGCCTAATAGAGCCTCTATCTCTCGATACGTCACATGACGATCTTCGAGAATTAGTTGTCTCACAGCAATGATGTTATCTTCAGTGAAGGCGGATTTTGGGCGGCCTTCGCGAGATTTGTCACTAACACTAGTATGTCCACACTGGAATTCTAAATACCAGAGTTCGACAGTTCCGACTGAAACCGTGTCAGGCCTCTTCTAAAGTTGTAGAAATTTATTGCACGAACATTCTCCTTAGAAAGATTCATTTTCGTACGTAACCTGACAGATTCCAATCGACTGGACACGAGTACAACTACAGGCAAACACACACACAGCGAGCTCGTTGTTGACGGAGGCGAGGCGCCGCAGCAGCGCCGCGCGCTTGTCGCGCGTCACCCGCGCGGCCAGCCGCTAGTGCGAGCAGGACAGCAGCATCGCCTGCGTCTCGCTCGTCGGCAGGGATATGTACTCACGTTGCGCATCGTTCATGTATCTGACAGCGAGCTCGTTGTTGACGGATGCGAGGCGCCGCAGCAGCTCCGCGCGCTTATCGCGCGTCACCCGCGCGGCCAGCCGGTAGTGCGAGCAGGGCAGCAGCATCGCCTGCGTCTCGCTCGTCGGCAGGGATATGTACTCACGTTGCGCATCGTTCATGTATCTGACAGCGAGCTCGTTGTTGACGGAGGCGAGGCGCCGCAGCAGCTCCGCGCGCTTGTCGCGCGTCACCCGCGCGGCCACCCGGTAGTGCGAGCAGGACAGCAGCATCGCCTGCGTCTCGCTCGTCGGCAGGGATATGTACTCACGTTGCGCATCGTTCATGTATCTGACAGCGAGCTCGTTGTTGACGGAGGCGAGGCGCCGCAGCAGCTCCGCGCGCTTGTCGCGCGTCACCCGCGCGGCCAGCCGCTAGTGCGAGCAGGACAGCAGCATCGCCTGCGTCTCGCTCGTCGGCAGGGATATGTACTCACGTTGCGCATCGTTCATGTATCTGACAGCGAGCTCGTTGTTGACGGAGGCGAGGCGCCGCAGCAGCTCCGCGCGCTTGTCGCGCGTCACCCGCGCGGCCAGCCGGTAGTGCGAGCAGGACAGCAGCATCGCCTGCGTCTCGCTCGTCGGCAGGGATATGTACTCACGTTGCGCATCGTTCATGTATCTGACAGCGAGCTCGTTGTTGACGGAGGCGAGGCGCCGCAGCAGCTCCGCGCGCTTGTCGCGCGTCACCCGCGCGGCCAGCCGGTAGTGCGAGCAGGACAGCAGCATCGCCTGCGTCTCGCTCGTCGGCAGGGATATGTACTCACGTTGCGCATCGTTCATGTATCTGACAGCGAGCTCGTTGTTGACGGAGGCGAGGCGCCGCAGCAGCTCCGCGCGCTTGTCACGCGTCACCCGCGCGGCCAGCCGCTAGAGCGAGCAGGACAGCAGCATCGCCTGCGTCTCCCTCGTCGGCAGGGATATGTACTCACGTTGCGCATCGTTCATGTATCTGACAGCGAGCTCGTTGTTGACGGAGGCGAGGCGCCGCAGCAGCTCCGCGCGCTTGTCGCGCGTCACCCGCGCGGCCAGCCGGTAGTGCGAGCAGGACAGCAGCATCGCTTGCGTCTCGCTCGTCGGCAGGGATATGTCTGGAATAGAAGTAAAATAAAAAACTCTGGAACAGAATTTGTTGGTGGCAAGTCAATTTCATAAGGAATGTCATCACATCATCGTAGCTAATTATCCCCGAAACTGTTCACTAACGCCCTGGAAGATATGTTTCAAGACTCTGGACTGGAGAGGAACGGGCATTAATATAAATAGTGAATACGAGATGTATCCACCCTGTATGCACCTCCATTTCGCCGATGATATTGTCCTTATGGCTGAGTCGCTGCAGGATCTTGAACAAATGCTGGCCAACCTGGCTCATGCCTCAAATCGTATCGCTCTGGGGATGAACATGGACAAACCCAAGGTTATGTATAACAAACTTATTACCACGCGACCGATGGTTGTTAACGGTGCCCCTCTTGAAGTTGTTTAGGAATTTGTTTACCTCGGGTAGATTATGCAATTAGGTAGGAACAACTTCGAAAGGGAAGCCGATAGGAGGATTGAACTGGGATGGGCAGCATTTGGTAAACTACTTCAGGTCTTCTCATCGTCTATATCACAGTGCCTAGAGACGAAAGTCTTGAACGCGTGCGTCCTATCGGTTATGACCTATGGAGCCGAACCGTGGACGCTCACAGTAAAGCTGGTCCACAAATTTAATCTCGCACAGCGAGCAATGGAGAGAGCGATGCTTGGAGTTTCTCTAAAGGACAGAATACGAAATGAGGGGATCTGCAAGAGAACCAAGGTGACCGACATAGATCAAAGAATTAGCAAGTTGAAATGGCAGTGGGCAGGTCACATAACTCGAAGAACCTACAACCGTTGGGCAAACGGATTCTGGAGTAGAGACCGAGCTTAGGTAAACGTAGTGGAGGGTGCCCGCCGGGCAGGTGGAGTGACTTGCGAAAGGTGTCTGGCAGCGACTGGATGAGGACAGCCGAAGATCGGGCTCAGTAGCGTTCACAAGGAAAGGACGAATATGAGCTGATAATGATAATGAACATAGGAGATGAGTAGTGCCGCTAAAAACAAAAAAAAACCGCCAATAAACAACTTACCCAAGTCAAACTCATGCGAAACCTCATCATCCACCTCCTCCGCCATATCCCCTTCAATCTCCAACCTCAGTTTACTGTCAATATCATGGTCAGTCTCGAACTGCTTCCGAAACTGGTCCAGCCTTCCCCAGTGCTTACTCAACTGGAAGTAGTTGTCCCCGACCCGACCTATAAGACAGCTCACGTCCACGACTTTGCTCTTTATTATCATGTGGCTTAACAACTTCTGGCATTTCGATGCCATATCTATATACTTAAGGGAAAAGCCGTATTGTTCGTTTGCGTAGCTGAATTCGGCTAGAGTCGCATAAGCCAGGCAGATTTTCTCGTACAACAAAGTCTTCAAGTGCAGCTTCCAAGCGAAATTGTCGTCTCGATTTGGTTCGTGCCACGAAGGGAACACGTTTTTCTCTTTGCGTATGGTAAGGATGGCGTTCTTGTCTATGGCTTGGTTGGCTTCGATGAGGTAGTTCTCTGATTGGTTGGATAATTTTCTGTCTCGCTTCCTCCTGCGGCTGCGGCTGGTGTGCTGTTGATGCTTTTTCAGAGGTTCGTAGTCCATTTTGATTGGTTCGTAAGGGTTGGCCATTTTTGGGTGCTGTTCTTCGATTATGATTTGTTGTTTGAGACGTTCGCGCTCTTCTTCCTGTGGGGAATGAAGGATAATAAGATTCCGTACAAGGGTCCAAACGAACCACTATTTCTAAGACTACGCCGCCCGTCCGTCCGTCTGTCTGTCCTACCTGTAAAGGGCTGTATGTTTTGAACTGTAATAGGTAGCCGATTGAAAACGTTACAGAATTATTGTATTATAATGGCGGATATCCCTACAAACATAATACGGAAAATAAGGGAGTTGTGATACTGTATGTCTGTCTGTTTGTTTGTCTGTATGTCTGATTGCGCATCACGTAAAAGCTACTGGACCGATTGCGATGCAGTTTTGTTGAATAGCTTAGGGTTTGACTTAAAAACTGGTGTACTTGGTATCACAATCCGATGATTAGACGCCGAGCAATCGATAAAAAAAAATTGACGGCTAAAGGAATTTCGTTAAAATGTTAGTATATTGGTAGTTTAGGCGAACATGCAACAAGCGACACTGGGTATTATACAAAACTAGTTTAGGCGAACATGCAACAAGCGACACTGGGTATTATACAAAACTAGTTTAGGCGAACATGCAACAAGCGACACTGGGTATTATACAAAACTAGTTTAGGCGAACATGTAACAAGCGACACTGGGTATTATACAAAACTAGTTTAGGCGAACATGCAACAAGCGACACTGGGTATTATACAAAACTAGTTTAGGCGAACATGCAACAAGCGACACTGGGTATTATACAAAACTAGTTTAGGCGAACATGTAACAAGCGACACTGGGTATTATACAAAACTAGTTTAGGCGAACATGTAACAAGCGACACTGGGTATTATACAAAACTAGTTTAGGCGAACATGCAACAAGCGACACTGGGTATTATACAAAACTAGTTTAGGCGAACATGCAACAAGCGACACTGGGTATTATACAAAACTAGTTTAGGCGAACAAGCGACACTGGGTATTATACAAAACTAGTTTAGGCGAACATGCAACAAGCGACACTGGGTATTATACAAAACTAGTTTAGGCGAACATGCAACAAGCGACACTGGGTATTATACAAAACTAGTTTAGGCGAACATGCAACAAGCGACACTGGGTATTATACAAAACTAGTTTAGGCGAACATGCAACAAGCGACACTGGGTATTATACAAAACTAGTTTAGGCGAACATGCAACAAGCGACACTGGGTATTATACAAAACTAGTTTAGGCGAACATGCAACAAGCGACACTGGGTATTATACAAAACTAGTTTAGGCGAACATGCAACAAGCGACACTGGGTATTATACAAAACTAGTTTAGGCGAACATGCAACAAGCGACACTGGGTATTATACAAAACTAGTTTAGGCGAACATGCAACAAGCGACACTGGGTATTATACAAAACTAGTTTAGGCGAACATGCAACAAGCGACACTGGGTATTATACAAAACTAGTTTTCCGGCCCGCGAAAACGCGCACTACAGTTTATCGCGAAAAAAAAAACTGATTTCTTCTAGGATATTAAAAACCAATGAAAAAGTAGGTATAGCACCAATGCTCTTGATTTTTGACAGACTTGTTATTTCGTTTTCATGGCAACCACAGACCATTCTGTGGTGGCAACCGTTCTTTACAGTGAGTAATCAATATTTTGCAGATATCCCGTGGAAACTTACAATTTTCCGGGATAAAAAGTATCCTATGTTTTATTCCTGTGTATAAGCTATCTCTACTCTAAATTTCATCAAAATCCGTCCAGCCGTTATCGCGTGAAAGCTCCCCAAACAAACAAACAGTTTATATATATATATATATATATAAAAGTGTTATATATATATATATATATATATATATATATATATATATATATATATATAAAAGTGAAACGTTGTCTGTTTGTTTGTTTGGGGAGCTTTCACGCGATAACGGCTGGACGGATTTTGATGAATTATTATATATTTCGGTAAAAATAAGCTGTAAAAAATATATGTTGCCATACATGCCTCGTAAGTTCAGGGTTACGTACTTCAATTCGAAGACCTTATTTGTATAGCCGTAAGACACACTTCATGAATTGAAAAATAGATTGGGTTGGTAATAGGAAATCTTAAATATCTAAACAGGGTAGATCTTTGAGACGGTACTGTAAGGGCCTACCTTAACCATTGTAGCTACAGGAAAACGCTCTTAGAGGCTGTCCTCAACTTTTGGAGATTTTGGAGAGATTTTGTTAAAAATGTTCAGTCATCGAGAAAATATGCAATTTACACAAAAACTTTTATTTATGCCAATGGATCCTATTTCTTATAAGGATCAAAAGTCTGTGCCGAACCATCTGATGTTCGACACAGACTTTTGAAAAATCAGAAATTACAAAAATAATTTTTTTTTCATACGTTTTGAACGAAATGAATAAAATAAAATTTCAAACATCGTTCGAATACAAACTTTTCAAAACTACTGGCGGCTCTAGCCTGTTTTTTTTTTTTTTTTTTTTAATGGTTCACAAAACTGGATAATACACATTTCATCATTTGAAGTAAGTAAGTAAAATTTCTAGCTAAGTGCATAACCTACTGGAAGTGAACACAACATGCACAGAATAAAAACACTCAACTTTAAGATATTTTTACAAAAAAAAAAGAATAACATACTATTATTAAAAATTAGTCCAATAGACACTTTTGATCCTTATATAGGCCGGTCATTGGGGGGAATATTAAGATTTGCCCTACAAATGGTGGTGAAGAAGATGTTTTGATTTGTATTGCTTAGTTAGGAGGTGTTTACGAAAAAAAACAAATTTTAGACCTCGAGAGCGTTAGTCGCCATCTTTCATTGTAGCAGCCAAAATTAGTTTTTTTCTAAACAGTATTTTAATAGTTAGCTTTATGGCAAAAGTGTCTATGAAAAGTGTAAAGAACCATTATACTTTTACCACCTTTTGCAATTTTTTTTTCCAAAATCTGTGAATGCAGGTCAAAACATCTCCAAAAGTTAAGAGAGTCTCCTGTAAACATTCTCCTGTAGATACCACGGTTAAGATAATTTTGTACAAAATGTATGGGAAAATGTTTTTGCAATTTCTGACATTTCTAGTACGCAAACCTCAGTAGGTTTTATAGAGACTTGATTCTTTTAAGAAACAAAATCGATTGGCATCAAAAAAAGTTTATGTGTATTATTACCATTTTCTTGCTGACTGTACATGTTTACAAAATATGTGAATGCAGTTCAGAATATCTCAAAAAGTTATGGATGGTCTCCTAGGAACGTTCTCCTATAACTATCCGGTAACGTGTGGCGCGCTTCTCCAGTTGCGAGTTTGGAAATCCTAACGTGTGGCATGCTTCTAGACAAGCATTTTTGCAATCTTTTCGATTTATTCCTATTTTGGGTAATGTAAAGGCTCTTTATTTGGTTTATAGTGCTAGTTTAATCGTGTGGCAATTCAATTAAATGCCAAAGTCCAACAAACAGTCATTCCATTAATTTTTGAGTAACAACTCGCTCGAGCGAGTAACAACCCGCTCTCTCAGGAGAAAAAGTGTTTACTTTGAAATATTTTGCAAATTCTGCAAATATGCCGTAAGTTTATTTGATTACAAGTGTTATATATTAAATATGCCGTAAGTTTATTTGATTACAAGTGTTATATATTAAATATGCCGTAAGTTTATTTGAATACAAGTGTTCTATATTAAATATGCCGTAAGTTTATTTGATTACAAGTGTTATATATTAAATATGCCGTAAGTTTATTTGATTACAAGTGTTATATATTAAATTTATCGTTGTTTCAACCTCTATCGATTAAAACATTCATATGAATGAAGCCTCGATTGTTGCCAAAATTTTACAGCTCGATTGCCGTCTGGTAACAATAGCTGCCAGTTTTTATTTTTTTTATTTATTCAAGTTTTATCGAATGTAGGGCCCTTTATTTATTTTAGGGTACTAGTAACAACATGTAGCAACACAATGATATCTTTATATTTCACCTCTATGCTGATGAGTGATGGTGGCCTAACGGTCCTTTAGTGCAATTTAGAATCCAACGATACCGGGTTCAAAACCTTGGCTCCGCACCAATGACATTTCTAAGTTATGTGCGGTTTTCCATCGCTCCGTGCTTCGGAGGGCACGTTATTCTGTCGGTCCCGGCTGTTCTTGATTAATAGCAGTCGTTAAGCCATGTCAGAGGCCCTCGGGCGGCTTGACAAACTCTGACATCAGAGGCCAGCACTGCCTCATACGACAAAGAAACAAACCTATAAGCTCTAGATTTTCCATAAATAATTTTTAAACATCACGCGTGATGTTTGCTCGAATTTATTTCGTTTATAGTTGATTATTTTGATTATTTCGTTTTAATTTTTTATCTGTTGAAAAGGTACATCTGTAACGGTCCTTTAATACAAATAGAAAACCATAGGTCGTCACTGAATACTTAAAATAAAAAATATTGAAAACATTAAATCCATACATTTCGACATTTTTTCAACTTTCCGCGTTTTTTTATAAATGTTTTAATTCAGGATCGATGAAAATAAATTCTAATACGTGCTTTCTATTCATCTCTTCTCAGAACATAGTCATTTGTTTATATGAGGGGGTTCTCAAGTGGCCATACAAACGGTTTGTTTACACAAGGGTCGCCAGGCCCAGATGGACTTCCGGCGGCCGACACACGTTTCGCGCCTTTTTTTTTAACCGTCACACGGGACCGGCTGTAGCGGTTAAGGTACAGTACGGTTACGGTATGGTACGGTTAAGGTCCCATCTAAAATATCCACCCTGTATAATGAACATGCAAGTTTTCATTGTGAAAATATAAAGTACGATAAGATCCGAAAAAGTTTTGATCCGTTTAGAGTTTTAGACAGACGGATGGACAGACAGAGAATGTTGACGCAAGTGTAGAGTTCCATTTGGATCCTTTGGGTACGAAACCTTAAAAGTATTATATTAAATGTTTTTTTTTATCTGTCAATTATCTAATGGACAATTAATTCTAAATTACATGGAAGACTACTTTACCTTACATTTGTCAATAGTAACGTTGTGTAAAGCCAAGAGTCCCTTCAGGGCGTGCAGCAGGGCTTTGCCGCAGCGGTCCGGGGGCGAATCCCCCAGACCTTTGGTCACGTTGGGCTTCGGTTTCTGGTCCTGGAAATATCAAAATACAAAAATATTAAGAGCTTTTTGGAAAGTTGAGTCTATACTCTTTTTTCTACTTGTAGTATAAGTCTATTTAGGTGGAATCTTGCGAGCTCAATTAGAACCGCTTCCTCTTATCCTGCGTGATACGAAGTTGAATTTTTAACATGTTGGTTCAGTTCCAATGACAATTATTTTTTATGGTAAACATGACCATCCAGGATTAGCTCCAGATAAAGAAACTCTGCAAGGATTAACAGCACAGTATCTAAATGTTGAATACGCATTTAATTGTGATAGCCTGTTCTAAGGTTCACCATGATATGGCTACTGCATATATTGGCTATTTTATTTAAATTAATTTATTTGTGTTTATTTTACCTCATATCTTCGGAATTTAGGAACAGATTCGAATTGTTTTTTCTTTTTGTTGATAGTATGAGATATTCAGTGTGGTCCCTTATAAATTTCATCAATATTGGTTTAGTTTTTTTATTAATGATTCCATTTATAGTAACTCAATCTGTTCTTTTGTTTATGTTCCTTCCTATAGGTATCGTATCGGCACGGATCTTGAGCGCACTTTTTTCTGCGAGTAAATATTGCGCGAGGGCGGGTCGTGGCGTGGCATTTTTAATACGCGATTGGAGCGCGTCCTCGCCGTCAGTCGGGATTAGTTCTCTGCAGGCTCGTCACAAAGATCAGACCAAGATCATGTTGACCCGTAATCGATTGCAGTTAATGGTGTGCCTCTTGAAGCTGTCCAACAATATGTCTATGCAATGTGTATGTGTGTATGTTTACCTTGGACAAATATTGCAATTAGGTAAGAACAAGTTTGAGAAGGAAGCCAACAGAGGAATTCAGCTGGGTTGGACAGCATTCGTCAAGCTTCGTCAAGTCTTCTCGTCGTCCATACCACAGTGCCTGAAGACAAAAGTCTTCAATCAGTGCGTCCTACCAGTCATGACCTACGGCGCCGAAACGTGGACACTCACGGTCAAACTTGACCAAAATGAAGGTCGCTCAGCGAGCTATGGAGAGCGATATGCTTGGTGTTTTTCTGAAGAACAGGATTCGTTATGAAGATATCCTACAGAGAACCAAGGTAACCGACATAGCTCTGAGGATAAGCAAGCTGAAATTGTAGTGGGCTGGACACAGTTTCCGAAGAAGAGACCACGTTTAGGCAAACGTAGTGTAGGACGCCCTGTGGCCAGGTGGAGTGACGACCTGCGAAAAGCGGCGAAAAGAAAATTGATGAAAGCTGAAAACCGAGCTCAGTGGCGTACATTAGGAGAGGCCTACGTCCAACAGTGGACAGATATAGGCTGATGATGATGATGATGATGAATGTGGCGTTCTATATAATTTTAATAAGAAACATCTTGTATACCCTATTTATGCAAATAAAAGCAATTTGAATTAGATAAATCAACGTTAGTGATTATGTATATAGGTAATAACTTTGGATATTTCGAGCAATTGACGATGATTCATATTTTAACAAGGGAACAGCTGATCAGCAGTACAGCAACGGTTATATCTTTCTGGGAATAGGTTTAACGCTGGGAACAGGAATCACTTTAGTCAATTAAAAAATATATAAAAAATGACCCATATATTTTGCTAGAAGTGTACGATGCGCGAACCTATCCCCACCATTTCGCTGCGAGCTCAAGATGTCCCATGTATTTTGCTAGAAGTGTACGATACGCGAACCTATCCCCACCATTTCGCTGCGAGCTCAAGATGTCCCATGTATTTTGCTAGAAGTGTACGATGCGCGAACCTATCCCCACCATTTCGCTGCGAGCTCAAGATGTCCCATGTATTTTACTAGAAGTGTACGATGCGCGAACCTATCCCCACCATTTCGCTGCGAGCTCAAGATGTTCCATGTATTTTGCTAGAAGTGTACGATGCGCGCACCTATCCCCACCATTTCGCTGCGAGCTCAAGATGTTCCATGTATGTTGCTAGAAGTGTACGATGCGCGAACCTATCCCCACCATTTCGCTGCGAGCTCAAGATGTTCCATGTATTTTGCTAGAAGTGTACGATGCGCGCACCTATCCCCACCATTTCGCTGCGAGCTCAAGATGTTCCATGTATGTTGCTAGAAGTGTACGATGCGCGAACCTATCCCCACCATTTCGCTGCGAGCTCAAGATGTTCCATGTATTTTGCTAGAAGTGTACGATGCGCGCACCTATCCCCACCATTTCGCTGCGAGCTCAAGATGTTCCATGTATGTTGCTAGAAGTGTACGATGCGCGAACCTATCCCCACCATTTCGCTGCGAGCTCAAGATGTCCCATGTATTTTGCTAGAAGTGTACGATGCGCGAACCTATCCCCACCATTTCGCTGCGAGCTCAAGATGTTCCATGTATGTTGCTAGAAGTGTACGATGCGCGAACCTATCCCCACCATTTCGCTGCGAGCTCAAGATGTCCCATGTATTTTGCTAGAAGTGTACGATGCGCGAACCTATCCCCACCATTTCGCTGCGAGCTCAAGATGTTCCATGTATTTTGCTAGAAGTGTACGATGCGCGAACCTATCCCCACCATTTCGCTGCGAGCTCAAGATGTTCCATGTATTTTGCTAGAAGTGTACGATGCGCGCACCTATCCCCACCATTTCGCTGCGAGCTCAAGATGTTCCATGTATGTTGCTAGAAGTGTACGATGCGCGAACCTATCCCCACCATTTCGCTGCGAGCTCAAGATGTTCCATGTATTTTGCTAGAAGTGTACGATGCGCGCACCTATCCCCACCATTTCGCTGCGAGCTCAAGATGTTCCATGTATGTTGCTAGAAGTGTACGATGCGCGAACCTATCCCCACCATTTCGCTGCGAGCTCAAGATGTCCCATGTATTTTGCTAGAAGTGTACGATGCGCGAACCTATCCCCACCATTTCGCTGCGAGCTCAAGATGTTCCATGTATTTTGCTAGAAGTGTACGATGCGCGAACCTATCCCCACCATTTCGCTGCGAGCTCAAGATGTTCCATGTATTTTGCTAGAAGTGTACGATGCGCGAACCTATCCCCACCATTTCGCTGCGAGCTCAAGATGTCCCATGTATTTTGCTAGAAGTGTACGATGCGCGAACCTATCCCCACCATTTCGCTGCGAGCTCAAGATGTCCCATGTATTTTGCTAGAAGTGTACGATGCGCGAACCTATCCCCACCATTTCGCTGCGAGCTCAAGATGTCCCATGTATTTTGCTAGAAGTGTACGATGCGCGAACCTATCCCCACCATTTCGCTGCGAGCTCAAGATGTCCCATGTATTTTGCTAGAAGTGTACGATGCGCGAACCTATCCCCACCATTTCGCTGCGAGCTCAAGATGTCCCATGTATTTTGCTAGAAGTGTACGATGCGCGAACCTATCCCCACCATTTCGCTGCGAGCTCAAGATCCGTGCAGACAGTTCTGCTTCCGGGATTTCGGTACAGATTGTTTTATAATCGACTTCACAAAAGGAGAAGGTTCTATTTCAAACGAATGTAATAAAATAATTAAATTTCACCAAATTCTCTATCAATAGCAAACTTTCGAAAATATTTTTCTCTTTTGAAAGATTAGTCCGCCAGGTTAGTCCCATATAAATTGTATCAAAATTGGATCAGTAGTTTTTTTGTTTTATTTAATCCATTTAATGACGATGTTTGTACTAGTTATGGTATTTTGTACAGCACTTGTTGTATTTATGATCCCTCTTTTCTCTGGAATTCCTGAACCGATTTGCACGATTATTATTTTTGTAAATCCATCTGAAGTTTTTTTTTAATATTTAGTTTATTTTCGAACCCACTACCAACGGCGTGGCGTCCGACCGCACCACAAACTGAACAATGAACTCTACTTACCTCATTATCCTCATTATCCCTCACTCTACCAATATCTCTCAAAGCGAGCCCCCTCGTCTGCACAGCCAGCGCATTTCCACTTTTCACTATATCTTTCGACCCGCTATCGTTGTCCCGCTCACTCTCGTTGCTGTCGCTACTGTCCTCTCTTTCCAATTCCCGCTCTGACGATTCGACAATGATTTCTTCTTCGTCATGAGGTGTGTTGTTGTCCTGCTCGCTCGTATCGTCGCGGGTGTTGCTGTCTCCGTCGCACGCTTCGAAATCTGCGAAGTCGATATCTTCACCGTCTGAGTCGGAGCTTTCATCTGAAATAGAAATATTTTTTGGCTCTTTTTTATTGTCTCTTAAAATGTTTCTCTTATAATTTAACATAACTTGGAAGGCGCCAGAGAAGCAAGCGCGAAAATTTTGAGCTATTTGTAGAAGTGTTTGTATAAACAAAGAATAATAATTTGTAGTGGGTTTTCTGTAAGCAATATCAATACAAAGGCGTGAGCGAAGCAAGCAACAAAATGTTACAGTTTTTTATATAAGTGTATCATAAAAATCTCAAACAGTTTGATGGTGATGCAGTGGTCACGGTAGTCGAATTGGTTAGAGGCATGTGCCGCGCAGAGGCATAGATGTATGCGGGAACGAAACCCGTACGTAATCCAAATTTTTCCTTTACAAAATTATTACATAAAAGTCTATCTGTTCAGGACTTTTTTATAAAACTTTGTTACCTTTAATTGTTTTGGGTGGCCTGCGGTAGCCCGGGGATTTTTAGCACCCCCTGCCCTGCCATTTCCGTGTTCACCTTAGTCAGGACTAGCAGGGCGACCGGAAACTGGGGGCAATTTTTTATTTGTGTCTTGCATAGGTGGTTTTTGCCCATAGTCGCCACGCTGGGAATGCAGGTTGGCGACCGCAGGGCGTAGCTTCTCCCGCCAGTGACGCTGCTGCCCGTCACTGGCCTGCAGAATTTGGCTACGCCGTTGTATTGATGGTTATACCGCCATCGGTAGCTCGTCAGAGCCTCGTTCGTTGTTCGGCAGGATGCACCGCGGGCAGGTGAGGTTGACTTAGGGCTTGTAGGTGATACTTTGCTCCCATACATCCCAAACGCACCAACCTCGGCACACTCGGATGTGGTAGAAGATATGTTTGATGACATTTCTGCAGCCCTACATAACACCACAAGGGCCCACTACAACATTATCATGGGAGACTTTAATGTGTGGGAAGGTACAGTGGTACAAACTGGGAGTACAGACTTACAGTGAATCGAGAATAGGTCCACACGGTTATGGAGACAGGAATCACAAGGGGCAATGCTAGTTCTTTTTGGAAAAAGACGGCTTCTTTTTGGTAAATTCTCAAATCAGGGATGTCTCAGTGACCAGAAGGTTCAATACCGGTAGTGATCACCGACTTGTCCGGGGCTCCTTGAATATCGACCACAAGTTTGAAAGTTTGAAAGATGCCGTCTGGTGAAGTAATACGCTTCGACCCAACCTGCTCCAAGCCGCTGTTGTATCAGAACAGTTCCAACTCAAGTTGGAATATCGATGCGCTCCTTGGAAACCACAAAGACGTGGATGGAAACTCCCAAAAAGTTGAGGGAATCCTTAGAGAAGAAGACACTAAATTTTGTCATCTGCAGTGTACGGGTACGAAGACTAAAATCTCGGATGAGTCTCTTCGGCTTATGGACAAACGGTGGGAACAACAGCGAGCCATACCGCCAAAAAAAAGGGGTATCAATAAAAACGTACGTAAGCTGGTGCGTCGTGACCTCCGATGCTCAAATACTCGCCGTATAGAAACGGCAATTGAGCAAAATCGGGGTCGAAAGTCTTCGCCCAGCAATTGAGTAGACCCCATCTGACGAAGCTTAAGATCAATTATGGCAAAACCGTTGTCTCTAATCCAGAGAACCTTTCTGAGATCGAAGACTTCTATGGCCGATTGTACGACTCGCATGCTTCTAGACCCAGCTCAAAGAATTCCCGCAAAATTCTGACCAGCCACTACACTGATGAACTGCCCGACGTCAGCCTAGACGAGATTAAGATGGCGTTCAAACAACTTAAGAATGGAAAGGCCCCTGGAGAGGACGAAATAACTTCGGAGCTCTTGAAAGCAGGGGGAAAGCCCATACCTCAAGAGCTTCAGGGGTTATTTAGCACCGTTCTTAACAGTGGGAGAGCTGAAGTTGTGTGGAGAAGGAGTTTGGTAGTATTATTCTTAAAAAAAAGGGATAAAACATTTTTAAAGAACTACCGACCTATTTCACTCTTGAGCCATGTCTTTAAGTTGTTTTCGAGGATCATCTCAAAACAACTCAAAAGAAGATTTGATGAGTTCCAGCCTCCTGAAGAGGTCGAGTTTCGCGGAGGATTTAGCCCATAGACCACATACACACAGTGAGACAGGTTACAGAAGTCTAAAGAGCATAACTAGCTCCTACGTCTTGCTTTTGTGGACTATGAGAAAGCCTTTGACTCTGTTGAAACCTGGGCGTTTCTGGAGTATTTGCAGCGTTGTCAAGTGGACTGGCGATACATCGAAGTGCTGAGGTTTCTGTATGACGCCGCGGCTATGAGTGTCTAAGTACAAAACCAGCAGTCTTAACATATCCAACTGCGTAAAGGAGTGTGACTGGAGGATGTTTTATCCCCGAAACTGTTAATGCCCTGGAAGATAATTTTAAGGCGCTGGATTGGATAGGAATAGGCATTAATATCAATGGCGAAAACATCTCACTCTTACGATTTTCCGATGATATCGTCCTGGTGTAGTCGCTGCAAGACTTGCAATCTAACCTAGATGATGCTTCTCGACGGATCGGTCTCGGAATGGACATAGAGACCAAGATCATGTTCAACGATCTTGTTGACCCGGAACCGATTGCAGTTAATGGTGTGCCTCTTGAAGTTGTCCAAAAATATGTTTACCTTGGGCAAATATTGCAATTTGGAAAATCAACTTTGAGAAGGAGGCCAACAGAAGAATTCAGCTGGGTTGGACAGAATTCAGCAAGCTTTAAGTCTTCTTGTCGTCCATACCACAGTGCCTGAAGACAAAAGTCTTCAATCAGTGCGTCCTACCATGACCTACGGAGCCAAAACGTGGAAACTCACTGTCAAACTAGTCCACAAATTTAAGGTCGTTCAGCGAGCTATGGAGAGCGATATGCTTGGTGTTTCTATAAAGAACAAGATTCGTAATGAAGATATCCGACGGAGAACCAAGGTAACCGCCATACTAGTAGCTCAAAGGATAAGCAAGTTAAAGTAGTCACATTTCCCGAAGAACCGATAACCGTTGAGGTAGAAGAGTTCTCGAGTGGAGTCCACGTTTAGGCAAACGTAGTGTAGGACTCACCCACCAGGACCACCTGGCCACTCCACCTGTGACCAGGTGGAGTGACGACCTGCGAAAAGCGTCTGGAAGAAAATGGATGAGGAGAGCTGAAGACCGAGCTCAGTGGCGTTCATTAGAGAGGCCTACGTCCAGCAGTAGACAGATAAGGCTAATGATGATGTTACCTTTAAAGTCCGGCCTTGCAGGGTTGGTAGTCGCCGGTACGTACAGGTCGGCGAGCATGTAGTGCGACGACGCCACTATCTGCGGGTAGCGCGACACCGCCAGTAGTGTCACCACGTGCTCGAGGAGTTGGCGCACGTGCTTTGAGCGGTTTGTTAATCTGTGGAACAAGGAAATTCTAATTTCGTATTTTTTAAGCTGGTTTGTCCATAATCAAGTCCATGGTTGGGGCCGGATTGTGGCAAAAGAACGATGAATTTGGGTTGTATGTATGGATGTATGAATGTAGGTGTGGCGAAAACACGTCTAACCTTTTTAGTATTGTTACCGACTTTTGCAGTGTTTTGTATATTTCTAACACCATTCAAATAAAGAAGACAAGTTGGATTGTCATAGAATTATGTCATGTTTAGTCCAAAGAGTATACAATTACTAGTTTAGTCTAGGAGAAAAAAAATACTCTTATTTCTCAGAAAATATTAAATTAATAAAATAATAGATCAGAATTAAATTATTTATTTTCCGTTAAGTGAAACGCTAGTTTTTCATTCGAGTAAACTTCTATTAATCACCTGTAAAGCAGGATTATAATAATTTGGGATAAAGAGGCCCAATCAACCTCCCTTCATATGTATTTTTATTTGTTTGTACGTATCTTTGTCGCGTCCTACAGCGTAAATGGCTTGATGGATTTTGATAAATGAGGTATCATTGGATTCGTCTTAGTTAGGAGAGTGCTGTAGGATATATTATGTAGTGTCAAGAAAACTAATATGGCGGCTTACAGCTGCCATTTGTATTTCCGACGAAACAAAAAATTAACAAAACCTATGGAGTTAGGTATCAAAATGAAGACGATTGTATATTATATTTAAAAAACAAGAATCTAAAGCTTCCTCATTATATTTTTGTTCGCAGACAGGTTTTTGTATTTTTTTTTAAATAACTTATTTTTATTACGAGTATATTAGTGAATTTCCCACGTCTTCAGTTTTCCATTGGTGAATTTTAGCAGAGAGGTGGTTTATCAAGTATCCAGAACTCTTTAATTCTCCGGCGTCGACGAATGTATAAAAACAGTGCGAAAAGCTTACGACGATTAAATGCAGCACACGTTATGTACGCGATCTCTGCCTACAAAATGTTTTATGGTCGGTTCCTATATCTTAAAACGAACCATTTTCGCTTACTGTCCGTAAGCTTTTGACATAAACGCCATACAAAAAACGTCAATAAGTAACGAGACGTTGGAAAAATGTCTCATTTCATTTTTATAGGACAAACAGCCATTCGTGAATTTCCAATCTATTTTTATGGTGTTCGTCAAAAACACGAATATGTATCGAAAACGAATCGAATACGAGTGCACATCATCATCAGCCTATACTTGTCCACTGCTGGACGTAGGGCTCTCCTAACGCACGCCACTGAGCTCGGTATTCTGCTCTTCTCATCCATTTTCTGCCAGGCGCTTTACGCAGGCCATCACACCATCTGGCCACAGGGCGTTTAACACTACGATTGCCCAAATGTGGTCTCCACTGGAGAACTCGTCTACCTCAACGGTTATCGGTTCTTCGGGAAATGTGACCAGCCACTTTAGCTTGCTTATCCTTAGAGCTATGTCGGTTCTACGTCGGATATCTTCATTACGAATGTTGTCCTTTAGAGAAACTCCAAGCATAGCTCTCTCCACAGCTCGCTGAGCGACCTTAAATTTGTAGACTAGTTTGACCGTGAGTGTTCACGTTTCGGTTCCGTAAGTCATGACTGGTAGGGCGCACTGATGACGAGTGCACAAACGCCTTTATAAGGTCGACATGTACAGTGCCACCAACTTATCTATGAACTGAATGGTGACGTGAGTGTTCCAGTCAATCGATAAGTAGACCATACAAAAAAACAGAAGAATAAAGAACGAATCTCATTCGTGACGGCCGTAGTTCCCTTTTTTGCCACTTCACAGATAAGTTGGTTGCTAAAGCTTTGTTACATAATCTATGGAATTAAATTTCATCCACTTGTAGTGGTTGGATCCATTTAAAGTTTACATATGTAAATAATATGGTATTTTCTGATGGTGGAGCTGGAAGGTGGGTAATGGAATCCTTGAATGGCTACTAGTAAACCTTTCGAGTCTGGGCTCATTAGACTTGTCGTAAGGAATCCTGTTCATTTCATCTGATGACGAGGGAGTTTTTAGGTTATTAAACGAATTCTCTGTATATTTATACTATTTGTATATCGCGGACAAAGTGGAACATGCTCAACCATGAACATGTTTGTAGTCGTTTTTTTATAATGAACTGACTTACGGAGTCTGTCCATTATAAAAAAATACAAGACCATTCAAACCAAACACCTAGCCCCTAGAGCGACGGTGGCCTAACGGTTCTATAGTGCAATTTAGAATCCAACGATACCGGGTTCAAAACTTAGGCTACGCACCAATGACTTTTCTGAGTTATGTGCGTTTTTCCATCGCTCCGTGCTTCGGAGGGCACGTTAAGCTGTCGGTCCCGGCTGTTGTTGATTAATAGCAGTCGTTAAGCCATGTCAGAGGCCCTCGGGCGGCTTGACAAACTCTGACACCAGAGGTCAGCACGACTTCATACGACAAACAAACAAACCAAGCCCCAAACAAGGATTCCTGTACTATGGGCCCTAGATAACGGATGAACGTACATAGATACAAATATTACATCCATGACTCGGAAATGAACATTTCTGCTCATCACACAAATGATTGCACCTTGAGGTATTCAAACCCGCGACCGCTTGACTTCGCAGTAAAGGTCACTAGCCTCTCGGCTAACCGGTCGTCATTCCTGAGGAGTTTTCATGATAAATAAACTCACCTCATGTTTCTAGCAACACGATACAGCAACATGGCCACAGGCGTCGTGAACGGGTTGTCCATGTCATCCGGACAGAGCGACGTCAAGTCGTACAATTTAACGACATCGTCGTGTGGCCCCTTGAACAGCCAGTACGTGTGCCCTGCCTTCGTGGCGTTGGACTTGAGAAACGACAGAATGTTCTGAGCGACATTCCTGATCACTTTGGGTGAAAACTTGGAATTTTCCATGTTGGGCAGGTCTTCCGTCTTCATAGGCTCGTACTTCTGCACGATGCCGTCTATGTGGTAGCACATCAGCACCTCGGGCACGTTGCACATGAGGTTGTCCAGCCAGTAGTCGATCCCGGTGAGGACGTTGATCGGGTCCCGGGTGTCGCGGAGACGCAGGCTCACGCAGGGGCGGTCCTACAACACAACATCTATACTTATAATAAGTACACATAAAAAATAAGGTTCATTTTTCGGTTTTTCTTTTCATGAACGTCACTTTTTTTATTACCGGACTATTTATCTATTTTCACTTTAATGTTTTTAAGTTTTTGTTTAACCATTAAAAACATGTATATTTTTTCTAATGCTGCTAAAACTTCATGAAAATCTACATTTTGTCTTTTTTCAAGAATTTACAGCAACTTTAGAAAAAAAACAACTTTTTGTTTGTTTTAAATAGAAGAATCCAAATTAAAAAAATACATTCAATCGATTTAAGGAAGAAAATATCGTTAATTGCAGCTGTAGAACGTTTGAAAATATCGTTAATTGCAGTTGTAGAACGTTTGAAAACCTCTAGATGGATTTCTATAGATACATCTTCATATCTTTAACGGTTGTTGTAGCTGCCAAGAGATCCCTGTTAAAAACTCACCCAACTCACATGATAATGATGAGCACAAATTGCGGGATTCGAACCCACGACCGTTGGCGTTGCAGTCAAGGTCATTAACCACTCGGCCAAACCGCGCGGTCATCGTATCTCATCCATTGTATCCATACCTTATCTCCGAAGATGGGCAGATCGCTTCCAATGAGCATGTGTATGTCCTCGAAGGTCCAGTGTACGTTGCGGTTGTAGAGGTGCTCGCACGGAGCACCCTCGGACCGCGTCTCGGGCTCCGGTAGAAATGGGCCTGCAAAGGACGATCACGGTTAAATTGCACTACTTATTAACATATTGTTACTAGTTGGGTTCAGATAATTTTAATTCAATTAAGATTTACACTTTTATTCGGAAAACGACAAAAATGAAGTAAACTCACAAATAACAATAAATCACTTTTTAACTCGATTGTACACAATAATTTCTTGTCACTGAACTCAACTTTAGCACTGTTTATTCGTTTCGGATAACTTTGATCGCGCACGTATCTTAACCGAAATTAAACTGGTAAAGTTTAATGCTACTAAAACGCAGGCGTGTTTGTTCTCTACTACAAAGAAAAAGATTCCTCTAAACCGATCTCCATCCTTACGTAGTGTAACAACACCAATAGGCGACCATCTGGAGCTTTTGGGTGTCGAACTCACATCGAACCTGAATTTTGGGTCTTACATTGAATCCAAAGCCAAAGTAGCTGCAAAGAAACTTGGTATTTTGTCTAAGGTTAGGCGGTACTTCACACCGGGACAGCTTTTGAATCACAGGTCCGATCTTGTAAGGAGTACTGCTGCCACCAATTGGGACGGTTCTGCAAAGTTCTCGAGGCTTTGGATTCAATTGAGAGACGTACTATGAGGCTCATTGGGGATGACACTCTGGTAAAGAGTAAGCTTCAATGTCTGGCGCATCGACGTGAGGTCGCAAGCCTGTCGGTATTCTACAGATTGCACTATGGAGAGTGTGCATAAGAACTGCACAATCTGATTCCCCCATCACCTTTCCATCACCGTACGACTAGACGATCAGCAAAGCTTTTATGGTTGTAATACCTCACACATGAACGAAGCGTTACGCTTTTTCATTTATTATAAGAATTGCAAAGGAGTGGAATGCCCTCTTCTACCCTCGTCAGTGTTTCCAGTAAAATATAACCCAAGTATGTCCAAGTCAAGAGTGAATAGGTATCTACTAGGCAAGCGTGCTACACCTCCGACCGCATCATCGCTTTCCATCAGGTGAGATCGTGGTCAAACGATTGCATATCCAGTAAAAAAAAGTTTTACATCTTTCCTCTCGCTTTACTGCAATCTATGGGAGTGATTTCGTGAAAAGAGACGGAAGCGTGTAACAGGAAGCCGGGAAAGCGCGCGCTATTTAATTTGACCTAATTTGTTAATGTTGCTTATTACCAAGGGGAGATGTCAAATGTTGCACATCAATTATGCAACGCGACTACTGTAAAGCTCGCTCGTTTTTTTTTCCTAGTATGGTTTGGACTACAAGAGGATTGGGGTGATGGGGCGCCGCGTCAAAGTAGTGGCTAGAGGCATCTTTCATGAATTGATTTTCATAGATAGAAGAAAGCTCACGACTACGGTGCAGATCGCAGTTCCTCTGATACCAGGGGGCACCTACTGCATTGCGCGCGAATTTAGTTTGTTAAAAGCTGTGCGACAGGAACTCGTTGTCAGCAGTAGGTACCTAGAAGTACCTCGTGTACACACTCACATGTGTGTGCGGTTTGTCTGTGCTTAACGCGAGGTGTCGTGGCGGTTTGTGCCAAGCTGTGCGACAGAATCTTGTTGTTAGCTGCAGGTACCTAGAGGTACCTCGTGTACACACTCACCTGTGATAGTGTGCGGCGTGTCTGTGCTAGGCGCGAGGTGTCGCGGCGGTGTTTGTGCCAAGCTGTGCGACAGGAACTTGTTGGTTAGCTGCAATGCCGATGGTGATACCGGCGCCATTGTTAAAGACATGCGTTCCTGCAATAGAAGTCGCAAACTGCTTATTATACTATTTTTTTGGTTATCTATGCTTTCTCACTATTGGGCAAAGATCTTCCTCAAATCCTTCCAATAGTCTGTTCTGAGCCACTCCTACCAGTCCTCTTGCTTCGTGTCTAGGTAATTTCGTTACCTATTCGTGGGTAGCCTTATTTTACTTCATCATCATCGTCACCAGCCTACACTTGTCCTCTCCTAATGCACGCCACTGAGCTCCGGTTTCAGATCTCTTCAATTATTTTCTTACAGCCGCTTTTTGCAGGTCGTCCCTCCACCAGGGTGTCCTACACTACATTGCCTAAACGTGGTCTCCACTCGAGAACTCGTCTACCCCAACAGTTATCGGTTCTTCGGGAAATGTGACCAGGCAGTTTAGCTTGCTCATCGTTCCGGGTTATTTGACTTACCTGTTCTGACATAGTCTTGTGAATGTTCTCGTAGAAGAAATCCTTGAGCCATGACCATTCCGACTTCATCAGGTAGTCGTAAACATCAAAATCATCGAGGAGCAATGTATTCTCCACTCGGTGCACCATCATGCTTACCTGGAAACAAACACAATAATAATAAACGAGACGTAAGTTCAAAAACTACAACCCGACTACGGGCGGGTAAAAATAGCCTTTGAAACTCTTGAGATGAAGACGAATCGATTGATACCTCGCTTGTCAAAATCGGACGAATAGGGGTGATGCTATGGTGGAACATACACATACATAGACTGTTAAACTTATTACCCTTCCCTTGTTTCGTTAAACTCGGGTAATTAACTAAGATTTCTTTCTATTATTTTAAAAATTAGGCTTTGCCCCGCGGCTTTGCCCCGCGGCTTTGCCCGCATGGACGTGTTTCTGGGACAAAGGTAACCTACTTATGTTATTCGTAATGTTGTGATTATCTTCATTGTTATAGACTTTTTACCCGAGTACGGCGAAGCAAGGGAAGGGTAAGGTAATGTAATGTGGACGTTAAGCCATAGCGTCGCCCCTATTGGTCCGATTTTGACAAACGAGGTATCAATCGATTCAAATTCAGGTATACAGGTTGTAGTTTTGCATCCCCGCCATATTTGCAGTGGTAGGTATACTCCACTTACAGAACACTAAACATTCATAAAAGAAGTGCAAAAAAAATGAATTAAAAATAAGTAAAAAAGTTTATAAAAAGCGATATGTGTACGCGATCCTAATTTGAAATCACCCAGTGTGGCAAGAGCCTGCGCCCACACACACTAATTAAGCCTTGTCACGTGTATTGCCTCTTTCACGCACACTACGCGCCGGCCGTGGCGTGCGGCGGCGCCCCAAGGCACAGAATAAAGAAGTAACCCAAGGCTAGCGGCACCCTCAAAGAAAGGCGGCGTGACGTAAGCGGCGTTTGAATAAAGGCGGAACGCGCGCGGGTCATTGCCCTGGTCGTTGCCCGAGCAATCAGCTGTTTCTGATTGCTCGGGCTTGTTTCTTGTTTGTTTACACGCTCGCCGCGATACGCTCTATGCTAAAATGGAGCAATTTTCTAAAGTCGCACTTATGGAGATGGTTCATTTGTTTTGATGGTTCATTTATTATTTTTTGTCCACGCCCACGCGACGTGATGTTGGTAACGTAAATTAATGGCAAATTTACGGTAATGTAAACTTGTTCATAATTTTTTTCATTCCTTTCGTACTGTAAATAAGCTGATTCCAATTTTTTTACTGCGCCGGAAAAACTAACTAAGGTAATGTTGTCTTTGATAATACATTCTCACTTACAATAAGTTTATTTATACAAACTGGAATTAAATAGTATTGTGAGTTGATTAAGGTATACCTATTACAATCAACTCTGCGAATATGGCGGGGATGGAAAACTACAACCTGTATAGTGTCATAAAGCTATTTTGTTTACATGTCTACGGCGAAGCAAATGAAGGTTTATGCGTTCAAATTAACATGTGTTGTGTTACTAAAGCCCACGTGCACAGCTGTCTTAGCCCCGGATTAGTGTCTTAGCCCCGGATTAGTGTCTAGTCTTTACTAAATATTTAAGACAAGTAGGATAGAGAGACGTACGCAGACAGTAGCGCGAAAGAGATAACAATATTTTTTGGACTAATTAAATACTTGCTTTTCGTGCAAGTGGGCTTAAAAAACCCGAAAACGCATTCGCCACAGGTTAAAAGTAAAGCAGTTATTTTTAACCTGTGGCGAATGCGTTTTCGGTATTTTTTTGGAATATACATAGAAATTAAAAAGTATGCCACACGCAAAATCGGCATTTGGGGAAGGTAAACTTTCCTTTTTTTTTCAAAATTTTCTCAAATTTGTAGCTTTTGGCTAACCCGTGTCTACGAGTCAAGTATAGTGTAAATAGATATAGGTAACTTACTGTCCCGTTAGGCTGGTACGGCAATTTAAGGAGTTTCTTGATGACCTCGGCCCCGGCGATCACATCGACCTCTCCCACGCAGTCGGGGAACATGTGCGCCATGCGGAAACTGAAAGCAAGGTCACCACAATATTTCACGAAGGATTCTTTTCTTGTCTTTCTACCCGACTATGGCAAAATAAGGGAAGGGTATTGGGTTTTACGGTCTATGTATGTATCTATGTTAGCGTCACCCCTATTGGTTCGATTTTGACAAGTATCAATTGATTCGTCTTCAACGCAAGATTGTCATAGACTATTTTTTACTTCTTGGTATAGTTAATATAATGTTTCAAAGTAATGTTATTTCTATGCAAGCAATGGTGAAGCACAACAAATTTATTTTTTACAAACACCTATACCAATAAATTATTTCATTCCATTTCTAGAATTCAACGATATAGGGTTCGGTCCTAGGCTCCGCACCAATTACTTTTCTAAGTTATGTGCGGTTTTTCATTGCTCCGTGCATCGGAGTGCTCTATACAGCTGCACAGCTGCAAAGTCGGTCCCAGCTGTTATTGATTAGTAGCAGCTGTTAAGCCATGTCAGAGGCCATCGGGCGGCCTGACAAACTCTGACACCAGAGGCCAGCAAGCAAGTAAAAAAATAAAATCTTTTGCTTATTTTTCTTTTGCTGGACACCGTCCCTATTACCTCCATAATTCCTTTCCGTGCACGGTTGTCTGGAAGAGATCGCTCTGAGCGATAAGACCACCCATTATGACACCTATTATTAAGTTTGTATATATAGTTGGTATTTGCGGGACTGAAATTTATACATACATCTATATGATGCTTAATTTTCAAATTGTGTAACCCTTTCGTCGACCTAGCAGTGACTTGGTAATAATCTTGTACAGTTTATATTTTACAGTTAAACCGTCATTACATTTGAGAAAATGCTGCCATCCAACTATATTGCACTGAATTTGTTATTTTTATATTTAATTATAACAACACTACAGAAATAAATTTCAAGGAAATACGAAAAAGAGAATAAATTATTTAATTAAAAATATTTCACGCAGATGAACTATGTTTACTTTCAAATTGATTGACAAATAAAATTCGCTCACTTCGCACACCACTCCCCGCACCCCGCAGCCATTCCGTACTTAAGCGATAGCGCTCGTGAATGGTCGTGTACATACTTCTCTCTAGTCCCGCAAATCCCGCACCCGTAATCCCGCAACACTCGGGATTGGAAAATTACGCGGGTTCCCGGAATACCGGGATTTTCGTATTGCGGGATTGGAAGCCCTGGTGTTGCGGGATGCCTTAGTAGACAAAAAGACTAAAAGTTATCGTTTTTTAAGTTCCGGGACAAATAAGTTTGTTTCATTCATCAATATCCACCTGCATACTTTGTCTTTATTAGTAACGGAGGTACTCAATTCTGACTGTATCAATAATAACTGCACATAAGCAGGGCGGTCGCACTCCGCAACAAGTACAAATAAATTCGAGGACCCAATATTCGGGTCCGTTCAGTCGAGTGTCAAGCGTACGCTCGATGAGTCGCGCGCCTTGTACTTAGCGATAGAGCACCTACTTACGTAAAGTTATTGACAAACTTTATTCGTGTTTTAATTATGAGTACCAAGAAGAAAGCTAGAAAGTACTGCATAGCATTCGGCTGCTTGAATAGTGATAGAAATGACGAATCGTCATTCTTTACGCTTCCAAAGGATATTGAAAGGTAATAAATTGTAATACCTATAATAGGTCCTAGCTACGAATAAGTAATAAGTCAGGAAATGTAACAGCGTTAAAAATATGACCCAACAAAAGTCGTGCCCAAGTAGGTGGGGCTTTAAAGTCGTGTCCAGCGCATCATCAGTCGGACATTTTACATGCAAGCGAGCACACGTCATATCTTCGCGTACGTTTTAGTTTTTATCATTGTGAACTACTGCTGTGAATCATCATGCCAGCATGTGTTATGAAGTGGTTCAGGAGCCATACAAGATTAAAATGTCCAGGGACCACTTTTCACTAGTAAATAGTTGCAAAATTATAATTATATTAGATGTTCAAATACGTTATCAAACCGAGATGGTCAATACTATGCAAAATGAAGTCAGTTAATCAAATATTTGTATAATAAAAAAAACTCGAATACTGTTACTCGACAAAGAGTAACAGTATATACTAAATCCTTGAAACCAGTAAACAAAACTCAGTCCAAAACTGGATTTCTAGGACTCCTCATTATGTAGTTCAAGTTTTAAATTACTTTTTGCACGGCTAGTAGAGGTACAAATATTGAAATTTATTTTACCATATAAATTTAGCCAAGATCATATTGAGTTGTTTTTGGAGTGATCCGGAACCACGGCCGCTGCAACAATAACCCAAACGCCTGACAGTATATGGGAATATATAAAAATAATTTACTGAACTTGAACCACAGCTGAAAATTCACAGGCAACAGCATACCATTAGAGGACATTCCATTTTCAATTTCTCAGAATCCGTCTTCACTACATTGCGAAGAAAGATTCTCTTTGAATGTCTTCTAGACAAAAACTTAATACATTAATTATATTTCGCGGGACATTGAAGGAGTTCAATGAATTGTAAAAAGTAAGCCAAAAAAAACATTGTACAATAATATTGCTTTATTACTAACTTGGTCTGGTCCACTTATTGCATAACATCGTCTACGCCACTATGACTCAGCTGTCCTATCAGACATTGCAGCACGCGCGTGAACCAATCCCTGCTTTTGTTCTGATTTTAAACCAATCACCAAGCATGTCTATTTGTAACCTCGGAAGTGATTCGTATTTTGAATCATACGTCGTTTTGGTTTGAAGGCACTTTTTATGTGGCATTTGTTCTGAATTAGAGTTCCTGACTTATTATTTAGGTCCTAGTTATGTAGTTAGATATTGATATTTTTTTATTACGTAGGTTCCTATAGTTTTATGTTATTTCATTTGTGTTCCATACCGAAGCTACGCATATTTAAGGTTTTTCCGCGCAGAAATAAAGTCGTTTATTAAATCGATCAACGTAATTTTATAATTGATTATAGTAGGTATTGTTGATCGGAAAATGAATTACTGTGCTGACTTAGTAAGTAGCCTACAACTAATTAGGAATTTATATAATATATGTCTCGTATAATACCTACCTACTTTTAATACCTTTTATTACGTAGGTAGCAATTTATTTTTCACTGATTAAAAAGCATGGAATTCATACAGGCACCTTTATTCATCAAAGTGCAATACCTATAGGATATAATCATAATCAACCAACGACACGTAGGTAGGTATCTCACTAAAGTTATCGGCGTTCTGAAAACGGGATAGGTAGGTAGTAAAAGTGAGGTAGTAGGTCTATTCTGATAAGAATGTCATTGTATGTAATAGAACTATTTTAATTTATAATAATAAGTAATAACATAATACATTATTACTTATTTATTGTCACAATATCTAAGTCATAACATATCACAGAATAATTAGTAGTACAAGTACCTAGTCATATCTTAATACAACCCAACCGAGCGAAAAAGGGACAGAGCGATTCTGAAACGGTTAGAGCAATGGAAGTTCTCGCGCGTTGTGATACGGTGCATTCTAGCCTGCACGCGGTGGGCGAGCGCCTTCTAGGTAAATATAATTGAAAGCTCGCAGCGCCGTGCGAGTTAAATTGCACTTTATAGTGTTGTAGCGAGAGTCGCTATTTATTTAAATGACTTTACTCAGCCTTCTGTACTTGTACTATTATTTATTCTGTGACAAAGTAACAACTGACTAATCTATGGCGAGGTATTGTGGGGAAATAAGGGAAGATAGGTACCTGCCGTCTGGATGCGAGTTCTTCGATAGCTTTGGTGGTGAGCAGCAATCCACAGGCTTCAGGCACTGATTATGTTTCCACTACAAGTCAATTGTATTTTTGGGTTTTCAGCTTTCACACACTCGCGTCGCGGTGATTTATATATATTTGTTATTTTGAGGATTTTTGGTTGCGTGTAGCTCAATGTCAGACGCTCGAACATCAACGGTTAGGCGGCGAGAGAAGAATGAACATTGGAACGGGAGCGGGATAGGGAATGAGTGAATGTTGTGAATGAGTGTGTGAATGATTTGTAATTTAGTTCTGTTGGTGTTATAAAAATATTACAGATGGTGCAGACAGGTATAGGTACATTATTAAGTTTGTTCGCTAAGTCATTTTGTTTCTTTATCATTATAACACTAACATCTATACTATAATAAAACTGTAACTGGGCTAAATCTGTACATTAAATATGTTTTGAAAATTTTAATTGAGATAAACTTCAAAATCGATATAGAGTGCAAAAGGGTTATTTTTTTATTTTTCGTCTGTCTGTCTGTCTGTCTCTTTGAAAACGCATCACGCTGAAACTACCAGACGGATTTTGATACAACTTGGCACAATCATAGCTGATGTTATGGATTAACATTTAGAATACTTTTTATCCCGAAAAAATAAAGGGTTCCCGCAGGATAAGGGTTGAAAGTTATTTAAAAGAACACGTATCACGCTGAAACTACTGGGCGGATTTTGATGTAACTGGGCATAGTCAAAGTTTACATTATATGTTAAAATTTAGAATACTTTCACTCCCGAAAAAAATAAAGGATTTTTAAGGGATAAGGGACCAAAGTTTATGTTAAATTAAAGTAACAAAACATCCGTTTAAAGAACGGTACCAAATTTCGTTATCCGCTCAACGTAACGAGTGGCCAAGCGGTATCATGCATGGAAACATAATCCAGACGTCCGTGGATCGAAACAACGCGCATTTAGTTTTTTTTTTGCTCCATAATTAAAAGCATTTACATATTTTATGCGTTATTTAATATTTTTACATTTTTTAACCCCCGAACAAAGAGACGGGTGTTATAAGTTTAGGGTTTGTATTGCGTTGTGAGCTTGCGTTGTATGTGTGTGAATGTGCGTGTGTGTGTACTTTTTCGTATTTTTTGAAAAAGACTGTACAAAGAAGATAATTAAGGTTGTAACGCTACATAATTTACCAGCATCAACAACTCCAGCTCAGAAACCAAACACATCAAAGTTCTGCCTCCGATTTAACTAGATGGCGCTGATTGACCTTAAAACACGCAAGCATTTCATTCACTGCAACCAAGCGTCCTACTAAATTCAAATCTGGAAATTTTTCGAATTCGGCTCACACTAGCTTTAGCGCTTTGCCTCGGCACGACCTCCAGCTCTCAAATCCTTGCGACTGGAAGTTGTCTGTTGAATTGCCTACTGTCCGGTTGATATAAAATTACTCTGCGCATATCTACGAGGCATGCTTTTTAAGTTTTGTCGTTTGAAGAAAAAAACACAACTAGAACCTTATAGTACTTTTTATTGTTTTTCAAAGTATTCACCGCGTAGCTTAATACACTTTTCCATTCGCTCAAACCAGTTATTATAACATTTATTCCACTCTAAAGTGGGGGTGTTCAAAATGGCGGACTTGAAAGCGTCGACTGCTTCTTCACCGGACTGGAACCTTTGACCACGAAGACTTTTCTTAATTTTAGGACATGTAAAGAAATCGTTAGGGCTTAGGTCAGGACTGAATGGAGGATGCTCAAGAATTTCTACTTTTTCCTGCTTCAAATACTCAATCGTTTGACGAGCGCTGTGTGAGCTTGAAAGACCCAGATTGTAGATTGTTGTTTGGAATCAGGATCGTAGGCATAGATCCAAGATTCGTCACCACTGATGATGTCGTAGACGTGATTTGACTCTCCTCGGTTGAACCTTTGCAGAGTTTTCTTACACCATCTGACGCGGGCCGCCGTGTGATCGTCGGAAAGCAGATGCGGTATCCAACGGCAAACTAGCTTTCTCACACCAAGCGCTTCATGCAAGATCTTCTGAATGGTTGTCCCTGAGATGCCTAATAGAGCCTCTATCTCTCTCTCTCGATACGTCACATGACGATCTTCGAGAATTAGTTGTCTCGAATCAATGATGTTATCTTCAGTGAAGGCGGATTTTGGGCGTCCTTCGCGAGATTTGTCACTAACACTAGTATGTCCACGCTGAAATTCTAAATACCAGCGACATGGGGCTTCATCACTGAACACAGATGTTAGCTCTTCAAAACACTAAAGCCGTGTCAGGTCTCTTCTAAAGTTGTAGAAAATTATTGCAGGAACATTTTCCTTAGAAAGATTCATTTTCGTACGTAACCTGACAGATTCCAATTGACGCTGTGACTAAACAACAGCATTAATCCTAATACGTTGAACTGTTTTGAGATTCAAAATTTAAACACATTCGAATATAGAACAGTTCCAAATTCAAAATTGCCGGGAAATATGGAAACGACAGAACTTAAAAGGCAAGGGCTGTTTGATAAGTTGTTTTAAAAAGTAAAATAATATATATATTATTAAACAATTTACATTTATTTCTCAAATAGTCTCCTTTGAGGGCCAAACACTTGTTCAAGCGAGTTTCCAATTTTTTTATCCCCTCCAAAAAATACGTTTTGTCGAGGTCTTCAAAATAGCCGTTTACACCTGCGATGCAGTCATTTGTCAACAATTTTTGCCCTCCAAGCCACCTTTTCAGATTTGGGAATAGTTAATAATCGCACGGAGCTAGGTCCGGCGAATACGGAGCATACGGAACCAGCTCGAAGCCCAACTTGTGGATTTTGGCCATTGCAATAGCTGACGTGTGCACTGTGGCATTGTCTTGAAGAAAGAGGACTTTCTTGGGGGACAATTTTGGTCGTTTTTCCAACAATTCGGCATTAAAACGGTCCACAATAACTCTGCGTAATAACGGCCAGTGATAGTCTTTTCCTTTTCCAAGTAATCAATCATAATGATTCCTTCGCCATCCCAGAAGACTGTCGCCATCACCTTCCCAGCCGACAAAACAGTCTTGGCCTTCTTTGGGGCACGTTCACCAGTCGCCATTCATTGTTTTGATTGCTGTTTTGATTCAGGTGTATAATGATGGACCCAAGTTTTGTCCACAGTGACAAATCGACTCAAAAAAATCCGAGGATTACGCTTCATCATATCCAAACACAGTTTTGAAATTCGCTTTCGTTCGCGTTTTTGTTCGATTATCAACAATCGTGGCACCCATCGTGCAGACATCTTTGTCATACCCAAATCTTCATGCAGGATTTTATGTACTCGCTCAGTGGAGATGCCTGTGTTCTCAGCTATTTCACGCACCTTCACTCGGCGGTTGTCGAGTACAATATTATAGACTTCTTCAACAACATCCTCAGTAGTGACTTCGATTGGGCGACCAGAGCGTGGAGCATCAGATGTGCTTGACCTACCACGTTTAAAATCATTTATCCAGTTATAAACAGTCTGTAACGTTGGTGCGTTAGTGCCATGAACAGAATCAAGTTCAGTTTTTATTGTGGCAGCACTGCAACCCTTCTTAAAAAATGTTTTATAACGGCTCGAAATTCAGATTTTTCTATAGTTGTTGAAAATTTACGAGTGATCACAGTTAACTGACAAAAACTTGTTTTTTTTTTGCTGAATTTTGACAGTCTTCATTTGAAAGATTGTGCCTGCCAGTGTTAATGCCATTTACCAGAAAAAAGGTTTTATAAATAGTTTTTAAAAGGACTTATCAAGCAGCCCTCGTACATACAGATCAACCTATTCTGAATATACGTAACTTATACGAATTACGTATTTTCTTCGCTTCAACTGCACGCTGCACGTCATTCGTTTACCGCCCGTCGCACTACGACGCCTTACCAGGTTTTATTTAAAAACTGGGGTACTTGGTATCATAGGCCTTGCCGCACTGCCTTGCGGTGGAACGCGGTGCGTTAATTCTAGCGTTTATTTCATATTGTATTATACGCGTTTATTTCATCGCAATACGTGCACTTCTATGACACTCCGTACCTTCACAGAATATGCGTTATAAAAACGCAAGGCAGTGCGCGCTAGCCTTATTCCGATGATTAGATGCCGAGCAATAGATAAAAAACTATTAGACCTGAACGAATTTTAAAGAAATGTAGTATAATATTGTACTTGGTACTTTTGGTCCTGGAATAACACGTGTGGGCTACTTTTAAATGAAATGACCACGCGGGCAAAGCCGCGGGCACAGCTAGTAATTAATATTAAGATACATCTTCACTTAGGTAAGATCGTTTTCACCACACAAGCTCGGAAAGATTCTGTTTGTCATTCGAAATCTGAGTGCAAAAACGCATTTTACCCGCAAGCGTGGAAAGAGTTTTTAAAATTCGAACCTTTCTATTCAATATATTTCTATACAGCCAATCCACTGAAAATACATTATTACTAATTTATATTATATTATTATCCGATTCGATTCTACTCTACTTGACTCTATTCGCCTCTTTTTGACTCTACTCGACTCTAATCAACTCTACTCGACTCTAATCGACTCTACTCGAAACTAATCTGCTCTACTCGACTCTACGCTACTGTACGCGACTCTACTCGACTCTACTCCACTCTACACCACTCTACTCCACTCTACTCAACTCTATTCGTATCTTTTTATTTTCAATTCTATTCTACTCTGTACTACTCTATCCTACTATATTCTACTCTGTTCTACTCTGTTCTACTCTGTTCTGCTCTGTTCTACTCTGTCCTACTCTATCCTACTCTGTTTTACTCTGTTCGACTCGGTTCTACTCTGTTCTACTGTATTCTACTCTGTTTTAATCTGTTCTATTCTGTTCTACTCTGTTATACGCTGTTCTACTCTGTTTTAATCTGTTCTATTCTGTTCTACTCTGTTCTACTCTGTTATACGCTGTTCTACTATGTTCTACTCTGTTCTACCCTGTTCAACTCTGTTCCACTCTTTTCTACTCTTTTCTACTCTACTCAACTCTACTCGATTCTATTCAACTTTACTCTACTCTACTTGACTCTAATAGACTCTTTTCGTTTCTATTTGACTCTTTTCAACCCTATTCGACTCTTTTCGATTCTATTTTATTCGATTCTGTTTGACTCTATTCTATTATGTTTACACATCTGCCAGGCATCCCGCGACGGCCTATTTTTATTATTATTATAAACACTAATTTAATATATTATTTTAGCTGTTTTTCTTGCACCTAGCATTTTCCTCGCTGTAGTGAGGTGAAAAGTTTTGTGCTGCAGGCAGCAAAGTTATTTGGCGTCTCGTACTTTTGAAACCCTCGCTACGCTGCGGATTCTATATTTGCATTGAGCGAGCGTTCTTGCGATCTCCAAGAGCGATCTTGTGCCACCTCCATCCACCGACTTCCTGCAATGGCTACAATGTCGTCGGTCCATCTTGTGGGGGGTCTCCCCACACTTCGCTTGCTTGTTCGTGGTCGCCATTCGAGAACCTTTATTCCCCAGCGGTTGTCGGTTCTGTGAACTATATAGCCTGCCCATTGCCACTTCAACATGCAAACTCTGAGGGCTATGTCGGTAACCTTCGTTCTTCTACGGATTTCCTCATTTCTGATTCTAACACTTCGTGAAACACCGAGCATAGCTCTTTCCATTGCTCGCTGCGCAACTCTGAGCTTTTGAATGAGACCAATAGTTAGCGACCACGTCTCAGTGCCATATGTCATCACTGGCAACACGCACTGATTATAAACTTTCGTCTTGAGGCTCTGCGGTATCTGCGACGAGAAGATATAGCGTAATTTCCCGAACGCTGCTCATCCGAGTTGGATTCGTCGGTTGACCTCTTTGTCGAAGTTGGATCTACCCAGTTGGATCGTCTGACCCAAGTAGACATAGTGATCAACAGCTTCGATAATATTGTTCTCAACATAAACCGGCATGGGTACGACATGGGCATTTGACATGATGTTCGTCTTGCCCATGTTCATTTTAAGACCCACCTGTTGGGAAACAATATTGAGGTCACTGAGCATTGTTCTTAGGTCTTTTCTTAATTTCAATTAAATTAGTGAAAATAATAAACTTACCACCCTAGGTGGAACCACGCAAAAAGGGCCATAATCCAGCCTAATTACAGAAGAGAGCCCACGCACCAGTAAGTATCCGAGGTGGATGATTTGAAAGGATTTCAGGGATAAAGTATTTTGTGCGAGGTCATCAGGATCTCTCATTACAATGGGAGTCCCACAGGGTTCAATACTTGGGCCATTCTTGTTCTTGGTTTACATTAACGATCTTCCATTTTTCATAAAGAACTTATGTGATATTGTTTTGTTTGCAGATGATACTTCTCTAATTTTTAAGATTGACAGAACCTTGAATAATTTTGACGACGTTAACAAGGCAATCGCGCTAGTTCTTAGTTGGTTTACAACTAACAATTTAATGTTAAATCCTAAGAAAACTAAATGTATCAAATTTTCACTACCCAATGTCAAAGGCGTTCCTACGAATTCAAGTATTTTAATAAATAGTGAGCCTGTAGACCTTGTGCAGTCAACCACATTTTTGGGTATTACTGTAGATTCAAAATTACAGTGGGGTCCTCACATATCGTTGTTAGCTGGTAGATTGAGCTCTGCAGCCTATGCAGTACGTAAAATTAGACAGTTTACCGATATAGCTACTGCAAGATTAGTATATTTTAGTTACTTTCACAGTATTATGTCATATGGCATTTTGCTGTGGGGTAAGGCCGCGGAAATTCAATCAATATTTGTGCTACAGAAGAGAGCAATTCGTTCCATTTACAATATGAAATCCCAAGATTCTCTTAGGGAATGTTTTAAAGAGATCAATATTCTTACAGTGGCTTGTCAATATATATATATGAAAATATAATGTATGTTCGGAAGAATATCAATACCTTTGTTAAAACTAGGGATGTTCATAATTTTAATACTAGAAATAAAAATAAACTAAAAGTGTCTGGATTTCGGTTAAAGAAAGTCAGTGGTTCATATATGGGGAACTGTATACGATTTTTTAATAAGTTACCTGACGGCATTGATCAATTACCAATGCATAGGTTTAAAACTTTTGTTAAAGTAAATCTCATAAAGAAAGCGTATTACAATGTAAATGATTATATTAATGACAGAAATGCATGGCCTGATGTCTCCAAGCTCCATGATAATAATAAGTGATCATATAATATCATATATATCATATGATATCTCATTGTCACTTTTACCTTTTATATTTGTAGTTTACATGTTTTGTTATAATTGTGACATTTGAAAAATATATAAAGAATGAACAAATATGGAAAAAATACATCCCCGTAGAGTTTCTTGGTGCTCTCTTCTCTAACGGGCGTATTTCCGAAGCACCGGTAGAGTCAGAAGGGTATTTCCTTTTCCAGTGTGAGATTTAACTCTGTTGGCACATGAAAGGGAAATTTCCTTTTCAAACTCAAAGAATACTTAGTTTATCTAAATTTAAATTGATTTGATCTTTTTATAATATTTTATGTAAATCTCTTTGTTCAGATGTTAATTTTGACTTGTAAAAGTGCCCAATAATGTGTTAATTTTTGCCTATTTACAATAAAATACTTTGACTTTGACAACAACAAAGTATTGCCGAGTTGCTAGCTTAAAATTATCTTTGCTGCAGATGCTTATTATTAGCTTTTATTTAATTTACTGAATTAGAACCACTTCCTCTTATCCTACCGAGTTGAATTTTTAGATGTTGGGTCAGTTCCAATGACAATGTATTCTTTTGGTAAACACAACCTGAATTGACATCCAGAATTAACTCCTGATGAAGGAAATCTTCAACAGCATGGACACTTTTTTTTTGTTCGTGTTTTATTATGATAGTCTGTTAGAGTATTACCATGACATGGTTGGTGCACTGGGTTGGTTGCTGACTAGGGAACTCCTCAACAATTAACAGCACAGGCACTTTTTTTTTGTACATGTTTTATTATGATAGTCGGTTAGAGTATTACCATGACATGGTTGCTGACTAGGGAACTCCTCAACGGTTAACAGCACAGACACAAAATGTTGGACTTTATGCATTAAGTTGTGATAGCTAGTTCTAAGTTTCATCATAACATGGCTATTGCATAAAAGCTTCTTCTTTTTAAATGCTTTTTAAAATTTAAAGATAGTTCATTCCACAGGCGACTTGCCATTGAAGAAAATTATTTTAATAGGAAGGAAGTTTTGTGTATGCAAAGAAAATATAGAAAATTGTTGCTATTGATTTAAGATTATTGCGGAGTTTACCTTGACATTCCTGGTCCTCTGGTCAAGATCTGCTTCAACCCGTAAGAGTCAATGGCCGCACCATAGTTAGACGGTGGAAGGTTGAGATCCGTGTTACATTGCAGCTGAGCATATGTAACTGGTGTCTGGAATGCTGTGTATTTCACTACAGCTGTTGATTTGATGGCGGGAGAAGGGCTGCGGTCCTGAGTAACACAATAAACGTAATGAACTAAAAGTCCTATTTTATCTATAAAAGTCTGTGAAACAACTAGGTTTTATTGTAGCTTAGAAGATGGAGTTTTAACTGACTTAACAAGGGAAGTTTTAAATTTTATTGTCTAATGTATCTGCTCCTATGTTTCTTTTGTTTTGTGAAATGGTAGACCTTCAGGATTTAAGGCTAAACTGTAGTTGCTATACCGTCGAGTTTGGGGATGGGGAGGGGTGGAGGGCGTAGTGGAGATATGTAGGAACCCCCCTTTGAAGTAAAAGTTGCGCAGCGCCCCCCTTTCCGAGTTATTATTTTTCTTTTTTTTTCCATCCTTACTTCCAAATGTATTTCCAATGCCATTGATTTAAGATGGGGGGTGGATGGGGGAGGTAGAGGGCTACGCCCTTCTACCCCTCCGCGGCAGCGGCCGGCAAGCGGCAAAGACAATTTACGGGTGTGACCAAACAGCCAATTTTTGATAAACTTAAAACTGAAATATCTCATAAACTGAATATCTCAGCGGGGGTAGAGAGGTACCAGGGGGCAGCCCTTTACCTCCCCCCTCTACCCCCTACCTTTAATCAATCGCATTAGAAGTAAATTTGAAAGTAAGGATGGAAAAAAAAGAAAAAAAACCTCAGAAAGGCTGCACAACTTTTCTTTAAAAAGGGGGGGTTCCTACATCCCCCCTAACCCTTTCCACCCCTCCGCCCCCCCAAAATCGACGGTATAGCAAGTACATTCCTGCCGGATTTCAACTGCATGAAAACTGGTTCGGTAGTTTATTACTAAATCCATTTGAAGACGGTTTTTATTCAAAGCATAATGTACCTAGGTTTTTTATGTTAGTTTAAAATTAAATATAAACATATAGTTCAATTAGGGTTAGTTCTTAACTCAATAATGTATTGGAAAATAGTGATCTGAGACAAAATTATGGCAAAACCTGTCTTCTTCTTCGTGCAAAAGGCGTTTGGAAATCATTAAAATCGTTTAAATTTAAAGTGATAGAAATCTCTGGAAGTTACCTTGGACCGCTTGTTTTCATTTTCATTTTCAACTTCTTCCATTTTCGAATGGAGTTTTCCCAAGGCTCTTGTGTGGTTTGGCGTTACGCAAGGTAAGGCAAGACACGGTGAAGCCGCTTGGAATAAATATATTAAATTAAACTCGGGAACGGTATTTGAACATTTATCAGGAATATAATTACACTTTACCCAATTCAATATATATTTTGTTCTTTTCTACCCTAGCTCCGTGGAAATAAAGGCGAATATTGAAAAATGAAAATCAATTTTTAGAATAAAATAAGATTTGACAGTGCAGCAATTCTATCAAAAAACAAATGTCATTTTGACATTTAGTGTTCACTTGCCCTGCGTTCCAGATAATGAGATGGCATGATTCTGCTGTCAAGTGTGTTGGTTGGTGTACGCAATTACACGGCATTTACGAATTATTTTGTTTTTTCTTAACATACTTGGTTTAGATTCTTTTGTTTTGTAAATATTATTATTTGTGTTTGTCTTGTGCTGTCTGGTGAGTGGGTATTTCGTTAGGATCGCTCATTTTTCTCCGGAAAATTTGTGATCCTCCCGACGCCGACCCACCGGATGGGTCCATGGTCGTGGGAGGTACCCCACTTCCATTGGAGTCTCGAAAACGTTTGCGTTCTACGAATGGAGAGGATGCAATCCCTAAAAAGACCTCAATAACTCCGGCATCATCAGATCAACATGTTTATGTTGTCCCTGAATATGCTCAGACTAAAGATCTGCGATATGATGAAACTGATTTAGGTCCATATATTGTTCATATCAACAAAATAGTTTCAGACCCTGCTTCTGGCACTACTATGAGACTTTTGAAACTGGCCCAGTTACTATTCTCAAATAAAGTGTGCGGAATTGCTTCTGATGGAATTGAATCTACTGGTCGCAATAAGGCATCAATTGAATTCAGAACTGCAAGGGATGCTAATAATTTCTTGGATAGTACATTTTTGTCTTCCAACAATTATGAAACTAAAATTCCGGTGTTTCAGCTTACCCGTATGGGTATAATAAAAGGTATACCAATTGAGTGGTCTATGGAAGAGTTGGTTAATGCACTAGAATGTCCACCTGGAAGTGGTCGTGTAATCAAAGCAAGAAGGCTGAATCGTAAAACCTTTGTAGAAAATAAGCCTGTGTGGGTTCCTACCCAAACAGCTACAATTACTATCAAGGGCAAGCTTTTGCCAAAAAAAGTGTTCTGCTTCAATGCCGCAATTCCTGTAGATACATACCAACTACCATCCATTCAATGCATAGCTTGTAGTAGGTTTGGACACATCCAAACACTATGCAGATCCAAGCTCCGTTGCTTTAAATGTGCTCAACCCCACTCTGGCACCACTTGCCCAATAACAGAAAAAGAAGCATCATGTCTATTCTGATCTGGCAACCATTTTGCTACCGACAAGAAATGCCCTGAGCACGGTAGACAAAAATCAATAAAATCACTCGTCTCAGAAGAAAATATCAGCTATAACGAAGCATCTCAATGATTTCTTGCAGTCAACCGCCGTCTATATGCTGATATAGTCAAAAATAACACAGTTCCTCCTCCCATCCATGGAAATATGCCAACCCGGCCAACAACTCCTACTTCTTACCAAAAAACAGTAATTATTCCTCGTCGCTCCATTCCAACTCCAAAGCATATGACAAAGAGGCTCATGATGCTACAGTTGCCACACCCTCCTCAAGTATGACCAAAGGGTGTGCCCTCAACAGTTCTCTCAACGATAATCTTCTAGAATTTATGTCATACACGTTACTTAACATGATAACCAAATTCAATGACGCTTTACCGAACAACATCCTGCATATACTGCAAAAAATATCGACTCTTGTAAATAACCAACATGGATAAAATCTTACAATGGAATGTGAGGAGTGTCCGATCCAGGACTCATGTTTTTTTTTTTTGATAAATAAGTATAAGCCCGTCGTCGCGGCTGTCTCGGAGACTTGACTTAGACCTGGAGCCACTTTTAGGCTCCCTGTTTATGCCTGTTTTCGGGACGATCACGACGATGGGTGGGGAGGTTGCGCCCTCCTCATTAAAAAGACTAATTCTTACTCTGTTTTACCTCTTCCATCTCACAGCAATAGCTTTAATGCTGTTGCTGTGAGAACTTTAAATATTTCATTTCTTTCTATTTATATCCCACACCCTAGCACCACTGCTTCTATCATTGCTGAACTGTCACCAATTTTTTCGGCCCTTCCCTCTCCTATTATTATTCTTGGTGATTTTAATTGCCATCATCCAATGTGGGGTTCACTCTCTACTGACTCTTTTTCTTCTACTCTTATTGACCTTATGGATGACTTTAATCTATGCCTTCTTAATGATGGCTCTCCTACTCGCCAAACTTCTCCTTTACAGAATCATAGTGCTGTAGATCTAACTCTATCTTCTCCCTCCCTGGCTACCCAATTGTTCAATTGTTATGGCCAGTTCTTCTAAATTTACATGGAAGTGATCACTTTCCTATACTTATTTCTACTTCTACTCAGTCTTCCAATTCCTCACCTCTTCCTCCACTTTTAAAATACAAACTTGTTAATGCTGATTGGGACAATTTTTCCAGTTCCCTTAATTCTAAAATCAGTTCTATACCTCCTATTGATGATAACAATTATCTACTTCTTTATACTGAATTTGTTAATAATATTATCGCACCAGCAGATGCCACTATTCCTCTAAAACATTCTCGTTCCAAAATCCCCTCTCCTCCGTGGTGGGATTCTGAAAGTACATCTGTCATCCGAGAAAGAAATTAAGCTGAAAAATATTTTTATAACAACATTACTATTGAAAATTTTGTTATTTTTAAAAAGGTTCTAGCAAAATCTAGAAGAGTGTTGTCTAAAAAAAAGAAATCAGGTTGGATTAAATTTTGTGAAAGTCTTTCGCCTCGCTCTCCATCTTCTCTTATATGGAAAAAAATTAAAGCATACCGTAGCTCAACAAATAATTCTCAGAATATAAGCTCGAATGACACTTCTTGGTTAGAAGCTTTCATTGATAAATTGGCCCCTCCTTTCGTTCCTTCTGAGGAATACCTAACTGCTGCTTCTCCTGTCAATATTCCTTTTTCACCTATGGATGACCTTTTTTCTTTTGATGAACTCTGTGCCGCCTTAAACCATCTTAAAGATACAGCTCCTGGTCTGGACGGGATACCCTATTCGTTTATATGTCGATCATCTATACTAACAAAGAAATATTTTTTAGATATAGTCAACAAGTTTTGTGAAAAATGTGATTTTCCTGAAATTTGGAAACACCATTTAATTATTCCAATTCTTAAACCAGGGAGAAATCCCTCAATTCCAACGTCTTATAGACCTATTGCCTTATCGTCGGTTATGTTAAAGATCCTAGAAAATCTCCTTAAAAATAGATTGGAATGGTTGTTAGAGCAAAGAGAAATTTTAACTAAATCAAAATTTGGTTTTAGGAAAGGTTTTGGCACTATTCATAGCCTTAGTGTGTTTACTACTGATATTCGCCTTGCTTTTTCTAGGAATGAACATTTGATTGGTGTATTCCTTGACATTACAGCAGCTTATGACAATGTTCATCTTCCTCTTCTCAGGCAAAAAATGCAACAGCTGAGATTACCAGCGAGGATGACACATGTCATATGCAACCTCCTAATAGGAAGATACATATCAGTTAGGTTCCAAAATACGGTTTCTTCTCCAAGATTGGCATGGAAAGGCCTCCCTCAAGGTTCAGTTTTAAGCCCATTACTGTATAATCTATATATGTTTGATCTTCACCAAAGTGTAAACTTATTATGTGAGATCTTAGAATACGCAGACGATTTAGCTCTTTATTATTCTTCTAATTCTATTTCTGATTCAGTAGCTCGACTTAATGCGGCTCTTTCATATCTTAGTGAATGGCTAACAGATCATAGCTTATCACTAGCTCCAGATAAGAGTAATGTGGTAGTGTTCTCTAGAAAAAAAAAATACCGGATGTTCAAATTTATATAAACGATCATAGTCTTACAGTCAGTAATCAAACTAAATTTCTGGGTCTCATTTTAGATTCTAAATTAACAGGTACTCCACACATAGATTATATAAAAAATAAATGCGAAAGAAATGTGAACATCCTCCGTGCCCTGTCTGGTGTGTGGTGGGGTTCACACCCTTTTAATCAAAAAATACTATACAATGCCATCATCAGAAGTCACTTTGATTATGCTGGATTTTTATTAGAACCTTGTAGTAAAGTTTCTTTAAGATTGTTTGATTCCATTCAATCTAATGTCTTCGGATCATCACGGGAGCAATGAAGTCTTCCCCTATAAATGCGCTCCAAGTTGAGTGCGTCGAACCTCCACTAAGACTTCGTCGACAATATCTTGCTGATCGTTTTTTCTATCTAGCCGCTCAGTTCTCTAAACATCCCATCTTGCATAAGCTTTATTCTCTCTCTAACCTAGTTCCTACATCAAATTATTGGCGACATAAAGATCCTCCTTGTCTTTTAAATTCTTATAATAATCTTTCTAATTGGCCCTCCTCTCTCTTACAATTTCCTATCCACCCTCATTTTAGTGTTTCGTATGAAAGTCTAGTCTTAGACCTAACATCCTCCTTCACTTTGGCATTGATATGGACACTCCTGGTGCTAATATCATATTCTATGATAATCTGAACTCTCAATGGCCCAATTGGTTGACTATTTTTACAGATGCATCCAAATTAACAAATAATGGATTGATTGATTCGGCTGTATGGATACCTAAATTTAGAATAATATTAAATTTTAAGTGCCCTGCTGGCTCATCTGTTTACACGGGTGAGTCAGTAGCTCTTTTATAAGCAGTTAAATATGTTGAATCACATAAGCTAAATAAAACTATCATATTTTCCGATTCTTTAAGTTGTTTACAAGACATTTACAAATATCCATTTCGAGCTAAAGATATGCTTCACTCAAATCTTAAAATTCGAGAAATATTATATAGATGCTACATTTCTGGTATTGAGGTAGCTCTGGCCTGAATCCCAGGACATTGCGGCATTGAAGGTAACGAAACCGCTGATCATTACGCTAAACAAGCTGTAGAAACAGGCCTAGAAACTTATACAAAAGGTTTTTCTCGAGACTTACTTAATCTAGCCAAGAAACATTTAAATGACAATTGGCAAAATATTTGGTCTCATACAAAGACCATTAAAGGTAGACATTTTGGTGATATCCAACCTGATATCCCAGTACAACCATGTTTTTTTTAAATTTAAAAAGGCTGATACAGTATTCAATAGTCACCTCAACTATAATTCGCTCTCGTCTTGGGCATGTTTGCTCACCAGTCTTTCTTAACAAAATTAGGGTCAGGGACCATTCTCTTTGTGAGCGTGGTCTCGATGACGGAACTCTTGATCATATTTTCTTTTGCTGCCCTAAGCTGTCTTTTTCTTTGTATGATGTTCTTGATCCTGATATGCCCCGACCTATAAACTTTAAATGTCTTCTTTCATACGTTTTCTCCCCATTTATATATGTTTTATGTAAATTTATAAAAAAAAAAAAAACGTTTATAAAATTAAATTTATGATTTCCTATTTATTTTAAGTAGTTAAATATTTTACCTATAATTTTTCTTTCCTATACTTACTTGTTTATTTCCCGTTTTATTATAGGTATCTAAACCGAGGTTACTCCTGTTAACTGATCAAGCTCCAAATATATCGTACACTGGTCACACTTTGACATTGGCAGAATATCGTCAATCAACGATAAAAAGCCACTCTATAAAAAGAAGAAGAAGAAGATGAGATGGCATTGTGGGCAGTTTCGAAATGTACATTTTTAACAAGCAGTATTTTTTAAACATTTTCCACACATTTAATAAAGTCGATTTTCCTATGTCAACAAGTCATCGTTTAGATGATGCAAAATAATTTTTTACAAAATGTTCTAAAAAAGTTACGTCATTTGCTACAAAACGAAAGTTTAGCGTTTATAACAGTTAATTTCACCATTTGCTACACATGGGGTTTGTAGCAAATGGTGAAATTAACTGTTATAAACGCTAAATATAATCACATTTGCCGTTCCCTTTGGACATTTTGTGGGCGAAATTAGCGTTCTGTATGCCTAGTACAAGTTTGCACATTAAAAAAACGGAAAAAAGTTTCGTGAGCTCGCTAAACTAACAGTACCTCTTGTACAAGTTTTTAAGCGTGGAATGTGGATCAAACTGGATGCGTGTGCGTTGCAGAGCAGAGCGTTGCAGCGCAGCGCGTTGCGTAGGATGTCACACCAGCCAGATTGTCGTGATTTGCGGTGCTGCAACGCTCTGCGCTACAATGTTTTGGACATCTGCCATTTTCGTTTTAAATGGAATACAGTGAGCACAGCGTTAGCATTTTCTAGTTTTCTGATGAAGGATGGTAGTGCAGTATCTCATCTGATGAAGAATTTAATTATTTGTTTCTTAAAATTCCGCATCCAGTTTTAATTATTATTTATTTAATACTTTATGCACAAAAACAGTGTACAGAGGAGGACTTAATGCTAAGACAGCATTTTCTGCCAGTCATCCTGGTCAGTTTTGTACTTAAATATAAATCACCGTTTTCAAGCAGCAAGGTCGCATAGTGCTGCACGTCGACGCGCGTAGTCGTCCGCGGTGTGACATTAACTACAGAAAGTCATCTACCCGCTCGGTTAACCACGCGCTGAAGACCGCAGGACCAAACTGATAACCTAAAAAAAAATGGCCGACGCGACACATCTAACCGCAAACTGGTAATTGATTGTTTATGCGTTGAGACTACAGCTACTTGATTGTCAACCCACAAAAAAAAGAAGGTCGACGCGACACATCTGGCCGCAAACTGGTGATTTATTGGGTACGTGCCGAGATCACAGGTATCTGATTGTCAACCCACAAAAAAAGAAGGTCTACGCGACACATCTGGCTGCGCCGACTTTGCGTAAACAAACAGTTTTTATGACCACTTCATTGAGCGCTTAGATAGAAAAACTGGTGATTTATGGAGCTAAATAGGTACGGCACATATTTCAAGTGTTTATGTTGTGGGTTTCGAAGCAAAATAATTATATAAACACGCTTAGATTTGAATGATTATTGAGGTCAATAATGTTCAAAATCGAGTGGCAAAATTTACGTCACTATTGAGTGGTCCGATGATCGATGAAAACAAAAAATGTGACTGTAGCGTTAGTACCGATGATCAATGAATACAAAAAAAGTGACTGTAGCGCATAGAATCAATTGAGCGGCTAGTACAACGTCGTCAGGCCACGAAACGCGCGCGACGTTGCCAGACCGTGCAAGACCGCCTGCTGCGTTAACCCATTCGGTTTGTCTCTGCGTGGCTTGATGTGCGGTGACGCACGTAGACGCGCAGCGCTGTACAGCATCGTGCGTTTGGTGTGTCATTTCCCATAATATTCCCTACATTACAACGTCATAGCTGCGCTGCGCTGTGCTGCGCTGCGCTGCACTGCATGCGGTTTGACCCACGCTTTATAGTTTTTGAAAACGAAATGTAGTTTCGCCTAGTTCCATACATTTACTGTAATTTACCTTTTAACTAAATTTGGAACTAAAATTGGTAGGACGGGTTTTATCAAATGGTAGTGTTCGAATTCGAAATAAAGTTAGTGGTAGTAAACGAAATTGACGAATTCAATCATTTTCAAAGTGTTGTTACTCGTCAGATAAATTTTCGTGAGAGCTTCATGAGATCTTGCGATTTTTTATTTTATTATGATAACGAGGCGGTATCTTCCGTGGAGGTAAGCCTCGGAGGCTGTAGGAGCTGACCATCGTGAAGTCGAGCGACAGGAGCTTGACGTAGGCGGAGATTAATTACACCCAGTCACATCACATCTCTTACACAACGGTTTCGGCTCACGGGCTCACTAAAGAAGGTTTTGTCTATCACTTAACACATTGCCGGAAAAAACAAATCTCAGAAACTCTCAAAGAATCTCTCTAGACACCAAGGTAAGTTAAAAGTTAGGTACCTAAGTACCTAATCATATCTATAGATACTTTATCTTATTTATCAGTTTTGGATGTAATCGGTAGGAAGAGTTCATATTTTCAAATGAAGTCCACATGATAAATATTTTCGAAGAGCTCGCTTTTACGAACTTCACACTACATATTTCTATCTCTCTTCCCTGCAAGGAAAAAAAGAGATAAAATATATTATCGTAATATCTTCTGACATAAACCGTGACGTGTACACTTTCTTATCACGGGATTCCAGGACGCAGCCAACTTGAAACCATCCTCTCGGTTGAAATTGAAATACTTTTTAATTTCAACCGCTTCACGTGCAAGCCTGGAATAGTAGTGACGTTCCGTGGAGAGGATCTTCGGGTCATGGAGTTCAATCCAGTGATTAGGACCCGATTCGAGCAAATGCTCAGCGATTGCAGATTTATTTATCTGGCGGCTCTTTACAGCTGCAATGTGTTCTTTGACCCTTTCCGCTATAGTACGCTTGGTTTGTCTAATGTAGGAACTACCGAAGCTGCAATCTATCTTATATACGCCAGGAGTTTGAAAAAGAATGACATCTTTCGGTGTTCTAACATGCCTTGCTTACTTGGATAAAGGAGTATAAACGGTCTTGATAGAAAAGTCCTTTAATAAAGCACCGACTTTATCCGTCACTCCTTTTACATAAGGCATGGAAGCCGGCTGTCTATCGACATCAGACCTACTCTTTTTATATCTGCCTCTAGGACACCAACGTATGGTCACCACATATCCGTTTCGCTTGATTACCTCCTGAACATGAGACACTACGGCATCCAAATGTTCAGGGTCACATAGGGCATGAGTCTAAATGTGATCTGGCTACTGATTTTAAATGCAGCGGGTGGTGATGTGAAAAGGCGTTGAGGTATCTGTCAGTGTGTGTTGGTTTCCTATAAACAGAATGAGATAACGAGCCATTAGGTCTCACCGACACTCTGACATCCAGGAAAGCTAACGTTTTCTCCACCTCCAGTTCATAGGTAAACTTGATGTTGCCATGGATCGAGTTTAGATGGCCCAAGAATTGTTCCGCTGTCTGTTCATTGATTTTCATGATACAGAAAACATCATCCACATATCGCTTCCATATCTTCACCGCAAACAATTGTAGATCTATCTCGCCCTTCTCGACGCTGACACCCGCTACTTCAGTCTTCTCGTGACCACGATCAATGCAACTTGATCGAAACGTCGAGGTTAATATATATTAAGTTTTCAGCGCGATTAAGTCCCGTTTAATATGAAGTCTGGTGTTGAAAATAAGCTGTACGAGATCGAGCAATAGCACAAACTTTTTCCTTTCTCCTTTTAGTTGATGAAAAAAATGTTTAGATGGGCTTCCGTTTGTGACGATGTCAAACCTTTTTCATCATAGTCATACCCATTTGATAGTTTGTCTTATTAATTCTAAATTTAGTTAACCTGTCATTCCTAGATTGTCATCCATGCATTGGCCCAACTTGATAGTGAGTTGCGATTTTGTAAAACAAGATTTCGTGATAATATAATAATAATGGTGCACCTGTATATATAGTACTATGTTTTTATTATTACCTCACGCCGATTCCTGATGGTGAAATTACTTTAGTTGGAAATACCATAATACCAAACCTCAAAGCTATGTCAGCTGTGAGCCTATTATCTTCCATATGAGATAAATCTACTACCCATAGCCAAAAGGATGGCTCGCACTACGAAGTTTCCTCTACACCTGTTACTTACTATGGTGAGCTAGGAGTCCCTTTGAGCTGGTACATACCCTCGAGGGGGCTCCGGCCACACGTTTATGCTTGCCGGTGATTTAAGTGTGAATATTTTGGATATCTTAGGGAACCCACTAAGCACAGAGTATCAATGTTTTATGGCTGAAAATGGACCACTCCCAGTTATAACGAAAACCACTAGGAAACTGGCTTGACTAGACCACATCTATATAGAAAATATGGGTAGATGCCAAACATTGAAGGGTGTCGTGTGTCAATTTGATATTAGGTACTGACCATTAGCTGGTCATGGCAGGTTTTAATCTCAAAAAAACTAAGCCTCAAAGGCCAAATGGTTTTATTATATGAAGAGATTTTGATTCAATTAAGAATGATATTATGGCAAACATAGACTGGACATAGTGTTAACCAGTTTCATAGTGTTAATGACGTAAATGAAGCTAATGATATTTTCACAAAGATCTTGACAGAAAGTGTGACCAAACATTCTCTTGAGGTTAAAATAAGCAGATCTAAGTATAATTTAACGCCTTGGATAACTCCGAGATTAATGCGTTGTATGCGGCACCGTGATAAATTGCACTTGAGCTCAAGAAATGATCCAAATAATAGGATTCTTAAAATAAGTTACACGTGATATCACAACTTCTTTCATTATCTTTTGAGAAGGTTAAAGTTGGAATATGAAGACAGTGAGCTTAAACAAAATAAGGATAACCCGAAAAAACTATGGCGTACTACTAAAAATATTTGTAACCTCAATCTATGTAAACGAGAACCAACTGAATTACTCACGTTAGAGGGTTGTCTCAATAAGCAACAATCTATAGATTTTACAAATAATCACTTTTCTACAACTGACCAAAGTTAGATGATATAATTCTTTCTCGTATTGGCAAATGTTAGGAAAATCTCGCGAGGGCAGTTCGAGTCTTCGATTCTCCTGCTAATTCCTTCTTCATGTATCCAACTGACCATGAAGAAGACAAATTAATAATGAGTCTACAAAATGGCAAAGCACCAGGTATCGATGGCTTTAGCAATTCACTTTTCAAACATGTTAGGAATGAAGTTGTGATACCGCTTACCTATATTCTGAATATAAGTATGTCAATTGGGGTCTTTCCTCTTGATTGGAAAACCTTGTCTGTTTGTCCAACATTTAAAACCTATCTCACTTTTAGGAGCCTTTTCTAAACTACTTGAAAAGCTTGTAAACAAACGCCGCGTTAGCTATCTCGAATCACACAATTTGATTTCTTCCAAATAGTAGTTATCGTAAAAGTAGAAGCACGGAAGATGCTGTCACAATGCTTACTACTGCAGTATCATCATATCTTGACATTAATCAGTGCTGTGTTGGGTTTTTTTTGGATTTGGCAAAGGCTTTAGACACTGTCTCCGTTCCTATTCTTTTAAACTTGAGAGTATGAGTATTCGGGGAATAGCCTTAGACTGGTTTAAAAGTTACTTAACGGAGCGGAGACAGTATGTGATGATTGGTCAGTCTATGAGTAGTCACAATACATTCATTATGGAGTCCCACAGGGAAATATACTTGGGCCTACATTATTTCTTCTATATATAAATTATATTCATGACGTGCCTATTCAAAATGCAAAAATTATCTGTTACGCTGATACTGCAGTTATTTTTAACGGACCTACATGGGAAACGGTTCACTCTTCTTCTGAGCGTGGCATGACGTAAATATTTCAATGGTTGGAACATAATCTTTTAACGCTTAATACTAAAAAAAACTATGTTTATGTGTTTCCATAAAACCTCTGTGTCAGCGCCCGTCGCAAACATAAACATTAAAATACACAAACAGGCATGCATTATGGACCCGGACTGCTCCTGTGAATCTTTAGCACGTACAAGATGTTTATAATATATTTGAGTGCACATAGATGAGAACCATACGTTTCAAATACACATTCAGGCCCTTTCTGCCCGAATAAGAAAAGTAATACATATATTGAGAAGTTTACGTTATGCAGCACGAATGGATACACTTACGTCTGTCTATTATGCAATATGCCAGTCCCTCATAGTATATTGCATTACATGCTGGGGCAGTGCAGCCAAAACTTTTATAATTCAGGCAGAGAGAGCACACAGATAAGTTTTAAAGGTTATGCTCTGAAAGCCATTTAGGTATCCTACCACTTATGTATATAATGAAGCTGGAGTTCTTAGTGTGCGTCAACTATTTATTCTAAAAATATCTTTGTCTGTACATAAAGTAGCAATTTCTTCCCCTGACTACGAATTTGTTGTTAATAGAAGACTTTACAGGTTGACTACACCACCCGTGAACACAAAGTTTGCGCACCGTTTTGGGGATTTTGTCAGGCTATATATTTATAACAGAGTCGCCAGATATTGCGACATTAAAAGAAAAATTGTAGCGAAGCTAAAAGTATAATTTGTAAACGGTTGAAACATTAACATGTGAGAAAACAGGATATGTTAAAGGTGAAGTGTTAGTTTATGGAATCAATACAATGTACAAACATACTTATGCATTTTATTTTATTGTTGTAACAACATATATTTATGACAAATGAATAAATTAGAGTAATGTCGATTCAAACGTAATTTTAGATAAGCACTTTGCATGTATTACTTAACTATACATAATAATTATGAAATAACTATATATATTTATATATTTATTTTTGGAATTTCTGTCTGTTTATAATATACCTCCAGAGTTATTTTTTATAAGTTTTAAATTATATAATTTAAAAAAAAGTCTGTTACTGATGTTACAATAAAGGTAATGCTATTTTCGAACCCACGTTACCTCGATACAGGCTTGCCTAGTGAGGTAAAGAAAAGATATATATTACTAGATTAAGAATTGCCTGCAAAATAACCATAACCATTATAATTATTTAGTTTTATGTTTAACGTGTGTTATTGTATAATTTTTGCAGATAATAAACTATTTTTCATTTTTTCAAACGAACGATTTCGTTTTTTTTGAACTATTTCAAATCGAATCCACAGAATAAATAATACCATATCGATCGACAACTGCGTTATCGAAGGGTTCTGAATCGGGGGACTACGGCAGATCTAGTTATGATTTGAGTTCATGCTACGAGGTAGACAGGTTTTTATAATAACGACTACCAGAACTTTTCGAGTATACAAATACAAAGAAAGAGTGTTGTTTTTGGGTCGTTTTTTATTCGGTTTGGAAAGGATTGTTAATATTTATTCTGCAAAAACATGTAAAAATGGCAAAACTGTGGAAAATGGTCAAAGTTGTTAAAAACGTACACTAGTAAACTGTTTTAAACCATATGTCCAAATGTCTGTGCCCTCTTCTCATCTCGAACGCAGGGAAGCTAAGCCAAGCCAACTGCGTTTTTTTTATTATCTTTTATCTATGGCGAAGCCAGCCGGCCGGCCATCTTCTTTTCATTTCATTGCGTTGCGTTAGTTCGTGATCATCGTATGATTAAATTTTATATTCTTCCCTCGTATATTTGGCTTACCTACCAATTTCTCTTTGTTGTCTTGTAATTTGGAATTTGTGTGAATCTTGCGGTGAGTATATATGTGAAATTAGTGTAACCACAACCACAACGCCAAATATTAATAGTCATGAGGAAACACACCGGCATCGGCATTTCGAATGCGTCGATCGATACATGAGCTGAGTGCCTCTACGTGTTAATTTATATTATTGTAATTTACCACGCTCTTTCACTAATTAGAGTTAAATAGTAGCTAGTTTTCTCGCCTCTGACCAAGAATTGTACCCGTAGATTCAAGATGGCCAACCGAAGACCTCAACAAAGCGGAAACGGCGGCCGTCGCATGGACTTCAATCGCAACGACGGGAGAAAAAACTTCGGCAGGAGTGGCGTGTCGCCGTGGCAGGGCGGCGGCCCCGGCGCCGGGCTGCCCAACCTTCTGCCGCTTACCGGGGGCTCCACTGAAGCTACTCTGGCCCTAGCCAGCAACATCATCAACTTACTGCAACCTCGGCAAAACCCTGTCCCTTCATTGTTGGACATGCCCATTAGAAGGGACTTTGGTCCTCAAATGGGACGTTTTGACCGTGGTTTTATACCTAATCGGGTAGGTATTCATTGTGAATGTCAATCCCAAAATATTACTAAAATAACTTTGATAGATTCTTCAGACCTACAGAGTCGAAATGTGATACATACATGATGCGCTTCCCATAGTAGAAAAAATGATATATTTTTCAATTGAATTGATTTTCAATGCATGTGTGTTTTTACAGAAATGTTTCCATTCCACACCAAATGCAAAAGTAGTAGATATACTGCTTAGTTTCAGATTCCTTTCATTGCTCAATACCACATTTTATGTAATTCTCTGCTTCTAAACATTTCAGTGACACGGCTCATAGAGCCCAAGTTTTTAACTAACTCTATTGTTTTCATGAATTCCCTTTAGATGGGCAATCAAGGTAATTTCCGGCGTACGGGAAATTACAATCGGGCTGGTGAGCGTATCGGCACCAATCGTTCAAAACAGTTCAAGCCCAATGATGGGCAGAAGCAACAACCCAAGAGCTCCCCGAAAAAGGAGGCCGATTCTAAGGCTAAACCTGTCAAGGAGAGGTAAGGAACCCTGCTCGTTTCCTTCCGGTGGTCACACCGTACTTCTAAGGCCTCCATTCAGGCCGCACACTTCTTACGTTCACCGGCCTAGCGTGTTAGCCGAATTGGCAATGTAGTAGCTCTCTGCCTGTTGCACAGGTATGAACAATCAGCAATCAAAGATCTTTCTACGAGTTTGTCTTCTCCATGGACAGTTTAATTAACTGTTCATGATTAAGAGCAGCCCCTCTAACAGGGCTCTATAAATTGCATGTACAGTTGAGAGGATAAAACATACAAATTCTATCTTCACGTCTTTTATCTTCTGCTGACTCAATTGGACTTTTGCAGATAAGTATGTGACGCTATCAATATGGTTTTGTCAAAATTGGTTTGAAGTTTGACAATTGGCTACAAACTTAGTATTAGATATGTAAATGCAGCCTGGTTCACACAAATTTACAAGTATATTGTACACATGCTTCCTGTTTATTTTCTATTATTTTGCTCCCGTTCTAAGCCGTTCCTCATAAAATATTGGAAGTAATATTTTAATTTCCAGTTTTGTAAGTTATTCAGATCTTTTTTACTTTGGTTTTAGAAAGAGGCTGCATTCCACTGTTGAAACATACCAAATTGTGCTATAGGCTGTGATTTTAAGTACAAATTAACTTCTTAAATATATCTTCATTTCCATATCCTGTGTTAAGACAGAATTTTCTAACAGCATAAAGGTTGAGTAGGTAATGTCCACTTGCTGGATGACAGGTAGATAATGCTGTTTAGCATTATCACTTCATGTACACTATTGTTTCCATAACTATTCAATATATAGGTAAGTAATACGTACTTGTATGTACAACATTGCCCAAAATGTCCCATGTTGAAAATGTCTTCTTCTTGAAATTTTGAAACTTGTCACTGTTTAAGATGAATTATTCAGTCTTGGGCAGACATTTCATGTTCGTAAATAACAGTCACAAAGTTCTAAAATAGTATTTGTTAAATTTAATCCCTAACTTGCACACTTAATAAAAAAAACAGCCTTGGCATTCAACTTTGGTATGTTTCAACACATCCGTAACCTCAACTTACCATCCAAATTTCAAACAGTGACAACCAAGAAGATAAGAATGAGGATCAAACTGAGAATGTGGAGGTTAAGGAAGAGGACTCTAAGAAGGAATCTCCGAAGACTCGCTACGATGAGATCAACCCGCAACTGTTGAAATGCCACATTTGTAACAAGAGCATGTGGGATGGACGTTCGTTCGAGAACCATCTGAGCGGTCGTGCCCATGCCATCATGATGCAAAAGACGGCACAGAGCTATGCCCTAACTGCAGATACTATGAGACAGGAATTCAAGGTCAGTGTTTTTATTAATGCTAAGTAAGCATATGAGTTAGAACAATATCTATTATGGTTTGTTCTGAACAGGAAGACACTTTGGACATCCATACTTAAATTAAAAAAGTTAAAGAAACTGACTGTATGTTACCTTTTCATGGCTAAACCAAAGTTGATGGGTATGGAGGAAGGAAATTTTGAGGAATTACTTATTTACCGCAATAAATTAGTCCACGCAGATGAAGAAGCTGGCAAAAGCTAGTTTTAACTTATTTTGAAGTAGTTGTAGTAGATCAATCTTGAAGGATCTCATGATCATATGATCAGATTTTCCCCTTATGATGATGCATGTTCAGTTAATGAGAAATTCTTTTCACAATCCATTGAGAAATTACCACCTTGAAGCACATCATTATAAAACCTTGTTAATCTGCAAACTCCTTTTTCAATTTCTACATTATTTTTTGTTTTTGGGGTAACTTAGAAATGTTGTCATTATGAGAAGTTGGCGTTTTACGAGCTGTTGGCTTTTTGCAGGGTTGTCAATATTAATATGAAATGCAATCATTTTATTTGCTTGAATACAAGAATGACACTACATTGTTAGTTGTTAATACAGTTCAGGGATCTCTATATTCGACTAATTTGTTGTGTAAATATTTTAGGGTTATCTACCTACCTGGGTTAAATTTTTCAATGTATGTGAATTTATACTCAATGTTATTTGTTATTTTTATATGGATATCTTAACAGAAGTGCCTTCCAGTTTAGAACAGACTGTCCTGGTGTTATCCAGTACTTGTTGTTGTATGAGGTAGTGCTGTCCTCTGGTGTCAAGAGTTTGTAAGCTGACATGCCAGGACCGACAGCTTCATATTCCCTCCGAAGCGTGGACTGATGGATTATCCAGTACTGTTTGTGCTCTGAAAAGGCTAAAGCGACCTATAACAATCAAATAATTTGACAAAACACTTGGAGACTGCCAAACCAATTGCAATAATATATGTGTCAAATAATTTATAATTTTATGTAGAACAAAATATCTCAACTTCAACTTTTATTTATGGTCCCTGCAGGGTTGCCACAATTTTGCCAATGTTGTGTACATAGAGCAGATTATACAATAAGGAGATTGATCATTAATCAATGATGTGAATGAGTTCATTGTCATAATCCCCACCGGGTTATCCCCGTTGATGGGGATTTCCAAAATAGTTCTCCCGTTTTCCCCACCATCAATTTTAATATTGGCTGGTGAGGATTATGAAAACAAACCTCAACATATTTATTAGTTCTACCTTCAGTTTTTAATTCTATCCTGGGATTCTACCAATACAAGACCATCTTAACATTTTTGTATGGAGCTTGGAAGACATAAACTTCCGACATTTTGTATAGAGCCTGGCAGACCTAAACTTCCGCCATTTTGTAATGAGCCTGGCAGACCTAAACTTCCACCATTTGGTATTGAGCCTGGCAGACCTAAACTTCCACCATTTTGTATTGAGCCTGGCAGACCTAGACTTCCGCCATTTTGAATTAACCCTTTCAGACATAAACTTGCGCCATTTTGTATTGAGCCTGGCAGACCTAAACTTCTGCCATTTTGTATTGAGCCTGGCAGACCTAACCTTACGCCATTTTGAATTTAACCCTTTCAGACATAAACTTGCGCCATTTTGTATTGAGCCTGGCAGACCTAAACTTCCACCATTCCGCCAAGAGAAAAAAGAGATACAAAAACAATGATGATTTTTTGTTAGTGCTCTGTACTCAAAATGTTTGACGAACATATCAGGTTTGACAAATTATTTGATAGTTTACAGGGCCCTAAAGACACACTGTAATTTTTTGTTAGTGCTCTGTACTCAAAATGTTTGACGAACATAACAGGTTTGACAAATTATTTGATAGTTTACAGGGCCCTAAAGACACTGTAGATTTTTTGTTAGTGCTCTGTACTCAAAATGTTTGACGAACATATCAGGTTTGACAAATTATTTGATAGTTTACAGGGCCCTAAAGACACACTGTAATTTTTTGTTAGTGCTCTGTACTCAAAATGTTTGACGAACATATCAGGTTTGACAAATTATTTGATAGTTTACAGGGCCCTAAAGACACTGTAGATTTTTTGTTAGTGCTCTGTACTCAAAATGTTTGACGAACATATCAGGTTTGACAAATTATTTGATAGTTTACAGGGCCCTAAAGACACACTGTAATTTTTTGTTAGTGCTCTGTACTCAAAATGTTTGACGAACATATCAGGTTTGACAAATTATTTGATAGTTTACAGGGCCCTAAAGACACTGTAGATTTTTTGTTAGTGCTCTGTACTCAAAATGTTTGACGAACATATCAGGTTTGACAAATTATTTGATAGTTTACAGGGCCCTAAAGACACACTGTAATTTTTTGTTAGTGCTCTGTACTCAAAATGTTTGACGAACATATCAGGTTTGACAAATTATTTGATAGTTTACAGGGCCCTAAAGACACACTGTAATTTTTTGTTAGTGCTCTGTACTCAAAATGTTTGACGAACATATCAGGTTTGACAAATTATTTGATAGTTTACAGGGCCCTAAAGACACACTGTAATTTTTTGTTAGTGCTCTGTACTCAAAATGTTTGACGAACATATCAGGTTTGACAAATTATTTGATAGTTTACAGGGCCCTAAAGACACACTGTAGATTTTCTTTTTGTTTGTTTTTGACTGTATGTTTTGTGGTAAAAAGCACCCCTGAAAAATATTAGCATTAACTTGATTAGCACCTGTAGCTTTATCAGAGAGCGTCATCCAGATTTTTTTTAATATTTATTATATCATAAATAATCATAATAATAAAGAAAATATAAAAAGCAAAATAATGGGGGAGAAATAATTTATTTTCCAACCAACTTTAAATAGGTTTTCTAATTGACGCGTTAACTACATAAGTGTGTGTTTTTGTGTGGTGTGTGCTTACAACGCTTATTCCAAGCTTCCACGGCCTATTTGCATATGTTTTTATAAACGGAAGATGCCCAATTCTTCCCTCGAACCCCGTGCTTACGCGTATTTTAATTAAGACTCATAAACACCGAGCCAGAAAGATTGAAGCTTGCCAAAGTTTTTTTCTTAACTTTTTGCTAACGTATTTTCAACTAAAATAGCCCATCTCATTGAATTGAAAAATGGAAACCAAAGAAGACGAAAATTGATTCAGTATTTTTTTACTAAAATATATTTGTTTATTAGTTTAAAATATTGTTAATTTTTCAACTTGTGGTTGTGCATGCTTTTGCTAAAATGCTTTTCGGCAGATTTGCACGGATTACCGACGCTTTCACCCCCATACGTCAACGCGCACGCTCCCTAAAGTAGGGGGGGTTGGGGCCATGCCACCGCCGCTCCTGCATACGTCACCTTGGGCTTGGTTCCCCGGCGCCGGCGCACCGACCGGCCCAGGGGACGTATGTATTGCATCCAACATATTTTTTATTTTGACGATTTTATCTTCAACCTATTTAATACTTATACCTTTTATTTTTACTATATTAATTCATACTGCTTGTCGTCTGAGAGAGAAAGAGATGTGTCCATGTTGTATCCTTGTTGTTTGCATTAAAGGTATATTGAAATGAAATCACACCAAAAACATATAGGTAAAAACAATCAAATTTTCTCATCAGAAATGTCATTTGCTATTTAAAAAACCGAAACTTCGAAATGATGGAACTTTACAAGTTACTGGTAGGTAAGGTGCAGATATTGTGTGAATTGCGACATTTTTCAAAACCAGACCAATGTTATCAAGGATCTCAATATTCCTCAGTTTTTAAAATACCGTTTTCCAGACCAAAGTTATCAAGGGTCTCAAAATTCCTCAGTTCTTCAACATGGCTTTTTCCATACCAAAGTTATCAAGGGTCTTAATATTCCTTAGTTCTTACACATGTTTTTTTCTAGACCAAAGTTATCATGCGTCTCAATCTCAATATTCTTCAGTTCTTAATTTCCTCAGGTGACACACGCGGTTGGTGCGTCACCTGAGGACGTACAGGTGCGTATATGAGGGGTTAAACATGCCTTTTCCAACTAAAGTTATCAAGGGTCGCAATATTCCTCAGTTCTTACGCATGACTTTTTCTAGACCAAAGCTATCAAAGGTCTTAATATTCCTTAGTTATCACATATGTTTTTTTTCTAGACCAAAGTTATCAATGGTTTCGAATTGCTCAGTTCCTAAACTTACCTTCTTCCAGACCAAACATATCAAGGGTCTTATATATTCCTCTTTTCCTTTATCCTGTCTTGCCTCAAGTTTTTACCATATATGTATTATTATTTTTACCGTAAAGTTCAAAATGTGAGAATAGTAATAAAAGTTGGCCTGTCAATCTCTACACAAATCCAAGGCACACCGGTGACACTGCCCTGTACGTGCGAGACCGGGCGCCCGATGACATGTTTCGGCGAGTCAGCTCTCCTTGAATATCGGGCGCGTAGAACACACCGGTCCGACATACCGCGCGCCCCGCGCAACTACCGTGTGCCTTTTGAGTCACCCACACTTAGCCGCAAGTGTTTTTACGAGCACACAAGCTTTAGTATCGCTAAATTAAAAATGACGCTGTCGTGTCATTTAAATTATTAGATATGTTCACGCTACTCAAGCATTTACTAATACATTCATAAAAAAATGATTTGGGAGGCGTTATCTTTCCGTCACGATGTTAATCAAAATTAGCCGTGCTGTGTTCGGTTGGTCAGTTCAAAATAATACCAAAAGATGGCATTACGGTCCTTAAAATATGGGTTTACAAACTAAGAGAAAAACTTAGATGATAATGCAGTGGTCACGGTAGCCGAATTGGTTAGAGGCATGTATGTATGCGGGTTCGAATCCCGTCCGTGATCCAAATTTTTCCATCACAAAATTAGTAGATGTGTATTTATTTGCCCAAGGGCCATGTAATACACAATACATCAACCAATTCCTAACAGATCCGCGAAATGAAGCGCAACCGGCGCACCGGGCAGCAGCCGGCCCGCGACTTCTACTGCGCCATGTGTGACATGTACGCGGCGGACGGAGCCCTGCACCGCACCACCGTGGGGCACCGGAAGCTCAAGAAGTACCTGCACCCGACCTGTACGTCCTGCCACAAGGAGATGCCTACGAGGATCGAGCTGGACGAGCATCGGCTGACCGCCGAGCATCTGAAGAACATGCAGGATAAGCAAGAGGTTGTCACCAAGCCTAAACCTGAAGGTAAGTTGTGTCCTGGTTCCATTTAGAACTGTATAACCAACAAATAACTTTCACTTGCATCTTGATCTGTACTATCAGTTACTTAAACGTTATATGAGCTTAAAACCCTAACCGTCTTATTACAAAAAACTACTTTAGTCCTGGATTATACCAAAGCTAAAAAGTCGCGAGTTTGTTACGGTACTGAGGGATTAAAACTTGAACTTATTACAAATCTTCGACTAATCGAGGACCAGCTGATACCAAAGATTGTCTATTGTAAATTTTTTGTCCACAGACTAAGTACAAATATTTACATTCATTTAGACCACGTTTGTTAACAACGTTCCGTTTCTTCACAATATTGATTTATAATTTTCGTTCCTCATCTAACATAATCAATTATTACTTTCGAAAACTTAATATTTGATTGATTTTCAATCTATTCAATTACGTAAGGAAATTGTTATATCGGCCATATTTAAGTTTGACAATTTAATTAGTAAGTAATGATTTTTGCGAGGATTGGAACGTAAACATAACATTACGGAGCGCGCGTAATTTGATAGTTTTTACTTACTGTAAACAAAGTTGGCCTAATTATTGAAAGGGAATTTTTCAAGTGCTTGTGAAACAAAGTGTTGTGTCGAGTTGAAATTGAATAAAAAACGAGTGTGCTTTGTTTTTGTTTAAAAATGAATTAGCAAAAGAAAAAAACGGGAGTTCTGAAGAGAAAGTGAGTCTTTTTCAAATATTAGCTAATCGGGAAGTGCTCGAAATTTGAATTGCAAGACTCCAGATAGCAAAAATACATACATACATACAAGTGAAGTTAAAGAAAATCTTTTAAAAAGGGGTGAAAATTGACGTTATGTGAGTTAGTACCATAGTTAAACTAGGGTCCTAGGAGGATTATATTTAGTACCATAGATGTAACTCGAATCAGCGATAAGCTTCGTTTTGTAATAAGATTTATATTTGGTCCATGGACTATACCCGGTACTGTCGTTAGTCTTTGTTCTGTAATAAGGCTGTAAGACTGTAGGATATAGCAGTAGGTAAAGTTTGTATGTCACATCTGTACAATTGTGCAGACTTAGTCTTTGTCCCAGTTCATTGCCCTGCCCAGCTGACTTCTAGGGTTGAAAGACAGTAAATTTTCGGAAAACTAAAATTACGAGTTATAACTAATTAGTTATAACTCGTAATTTAAACTAGACTTAACTATATTCGATGATCAGTAGATCATAGACTATTAATCCAAAGGTGATTGGTACTTATTAAGCGGGGAACTGCTCTTTAGAGCGAAACTATAATCTTTAGAGCGAAATTATAGTTAAGTCTAGTTTAAATTACGAGTTATAACTAATTAGTTATAACTCGTAATTTAAACTAGACTTAACTATATTCGATGATCAGTAGATCATAGACTATTAATCCAAAGGTGATTGGTACTTATTAAGCGGGGAACTGCTCTTTAGAGCGAAACTATCGGTCAAGTTAAAAATACACGTTTTTCTCTGCAACTTTTACTCAATCCAATCTTCATGACAAACTAAAAACAAAACACACACACCACTCAAAAAGTATAAAAAACATAAATCAATAAAAAAGGACAAATATATACAAAAAAGGCCGCAACATCACTGATGTTCAGTGCTAGCTAACAGACAAATTCTCAATTAGAATCTGTATGCAAGGTTTCAGTATTGCTACACCTTGCTGTTACTCCCTATATATAGATTTAACAGATTATTTACAAATAGCTTATTTGGAATTTTACTCAAACATTATGAAATTAGTTGTGTTTAGGTAGTTTTATCATTTAAAAACTCATCAAGTGTATAATAGCACTTCTCAATTAGAAACTCATCAAGTGTATAATAGCACTTCTCAATTAGAAACTCATCAAGTGTATAATAGCACTTCTCAATTAGAAACTCATCAAGTGTATAATAGCACTTCTCTTTTAGAAACTCATCAAGTGTATAATAGCACTTCTCAATTAGAAACTCATCAAGTGTATAATAGCACTTCTCAATTAGAAACTCATCAAGTGTATAATAGGGCTTCTCAATTAGAAACTCATCAAGTGTATAATAGCACTTCTCAATTAGAAACTCATCAAGTGTATAATAGCACTTCTCAATTAGAAACTCATCAAGTGTATAATAGCACTTCTGAATTAGAAACTTATCAAGTGTATAATAGCACTTCTCAATTAGAAAGGTTTTTACATTAGTTTTAATTTTTAATTTTATTTCAGTTAGTCTGTTATACATTTTTTTAAATCTTGGCCAGGGTAAATATTTGTGTGAAGAGCACAAATGTTTGTGTCCATGTCCGCAACACGGAATGCTAGTCCGGGGGTATGAGTGTGTAAAGATGTTTCTGGATTCCAGTGATGGTGATTTCGACGCTGAGCATGGAGCAATCATACCTACGCGACGACCGGCAGCGCAAGCGGCGCCACGACACGCAGGACGACAAGCTGGAGGAACCCAAGGAAACAGACACCACCAAGGAGGGAGAGGAAAATCAGGTAACCACGATTCTGACTGTGGATTAGCATATAGGAAGTGTACTTTCTTATGAAGCCTGTTCATTCTAAGGTCATCTAAAAATAAATTTATCTCGCCAAAACTCTCGTTAATCGGAGCCCAACCAGTGCTTTTATGGGATTATAACAGTTTAGTTCAAGAAACAGTCATCATCACAACCACAAGCCTGCATTAGTCCACTGCTGGACATAGGCCTCTCCTAATGCGCGCCACTGAGCCCAATCTTCAGCTCTTCTAATGTAATTGCTGCCAGCTACTTTGCGTAAATCGTCACTCCACCTAGCCGGAGAGCATCCTACACTACGTTTGCCTATATGTGGTCTCCATTCAAGAACTGGTCTACCTCACCGGTTATTGGTTCTTCGACTAATGTAACCGGCGCATTGCCACTTCAATTTGCTAATTCTTTGAGTTGTATCGGTGACTTTCATTCTTTGTTGAATAACCTCATTTCAGAAACATAAAAAACCAGTGTTATGTTTTTTTTTCTTAGAGACAAGCCATGTGTAAAGTATGAGTTCATAATCCGGATTTTACGATATGAGTGTAGATAAAATATCTAATTCTATCAAAAGAACGAGCTCAGCAATTGCAAATACTTACTCGTAAACTTAAAAAAAAAGAAGTGAATTTTATGCCAGTAATTTAGAGTAAAATAATCTTGAAGTTATCCGTCTGAGAGTTTTACAAAAAACTACTTTTAAACACTGAAATGTAGTAATAAAAAAAAAACTGCCCTGACTAAAACAAACTAAAAAGTAAAAAACAAGAGATAGATAAAATTGTCATTACCGGTTGGGGGACCGTTCTGTGGAACACTTAATCCAAGAGGTCTCCCGACTGCAATGTAGGTATTTAGTACCAACAAACAGACAGACATTATTTTTTATTTATCTCTATCTTCTGCAAGTTCGAAAGTATCGAGGTCGTCACTCCACAGCTTCCGTGGGCGGCTTCGACGCCTTCGTCGGTCATTGGGTATCCAAAGTGTGTACAAAAGAAAAACTTGTTCACTAGTTATGTTTATTGTACAGACTTTTTCTTGCTATAAGTATAGATTAACATCTTTTTACCAGGATGCAACAGTCAAGACCGAGCCAGGCTCGGAAGAGGATAAGAACAAGAAGGCTGACAAGGCCGTCGCGCTGGACAACGAGAACACAATCATCGACTACAAGGAGGGAGACGACCTCAGCCAAGTCACCTCTGATATGCTGCCTGCTTACAGGTATTAACTCCTTATTATCTACTAGCTTTCGCCCGCGACTTATCCGCACGGACTGCAGTTTATTGAGTAAAAAAGCATCCTACATTCATATAGGATATTAAAAACCAATGCTCTTGATGCTTTTTAACAGATTTACTTACTTACTTTCCACGGCAACATGTCATTTTGTTTCTTACATCGAAATTTTCCAGTTTTTCTATGGTAAATTATCATTTACCGGGATAAAAACGTATCCTATGTTGATCTCTATATTGTACTGTACAGGTACCTGTTTACAAAGTTTCATCAAAATCCGATCAGCTGGCGGCGTGAAACAAAGAAGTTGTATACATTGGTGTGGATTTATTTAATACTTCTTGCGCAAAATACAGAGTACAGAGAAGGGCTTAATGCTATGACAGCATTTTCTGCCAGTTATCCTGGTCGTGCAAGAAAGATTTACATTAAATTATTGTTTAACGACTCAACCGAGTTCTAAAAGAAGATTTTGTCGATCGTCGTTTTTTATCTCAGTCACTGCTCGCACTTAACATTTAAAAACTAGGGAACCATGGATGTGACACACTTTTGACAAGGCAAGCAACCTTATACTGTTGAATAGGGAGTAAAAAACTTTTCATTTCATAAAAAACAAATAACTGATGAGGGTATATTATCGACGCCTGTTTACTTGTTCAACTTCAAAGTTTGGCTAAAGAAAGGGAACGTAGGCAACCTATATTTTTCCGATTCTTGTAATATTCTCTAGACTAATGCTCGATTTTCATAAATAACAAATCAGGAAAAGTTGATCAAAAAGTAAGTAAAAGTTAATATTATGTAACAGTATTGGCCCGTGATAAATGGGGTACCTAAAGCTAGGCAACCCATTTGCGATTTATCAATATACATATTATCTAACATATTGTTACAAGCTGGGGTTCGGATAAAATTCATCATCATCATCATGTCAGCCTTTAGAAGTCCACTGCTGAACATAGGCCTCCCCCAAAGAGCGCCATGACGAGCGATTTTGTACCACCTCCATCCACCGACTTCCTGCGATGGCTACAATGTCGTCGGTCCATCGTGTGGGGGGTCTCCTCACACTTCGCTTGCTTGTTCGTGGTCGCCATTCGAGAACCTTTATTCCCCAGCGGTTGTCGGTTCTGCGAACTATATGACCTGCCCATTGCCACTTCAAACTCTGAGAGCTATGTCGGTAACCTTCGTTCTTCTACGGATTTCCTCATTTCTGATTCTATCACGTAGTGAAATACCGAGCATAGATCTTCCATTGCACGCTGCGCAACTCTGAGCAGATAAAATTAATGTTCGCCAATTACACCAAAAACTAACACTTTTGGTGAAAAACCACAAAAAGAAATTAATCCAACAAATAACACTCAAACACTCTTACACCCGACTAACTCGACTGTACACATTAATCTATTATCACTGAATATTAGCTTCGAACCACTTTGATTGTTTCGTTCCGAATGCCAAGTGAAGACTGTTCCATGCAGCCGATGCGCGCCCTATTTTTACCGCGTCGCACGGATCGAGTTCTTTCCAGAAGGTACTCGGAAGTACTAGCAGTAGTCGGAAGGTACTTTATTAACCTTCAAGGTTGGCGCCGCCTTTGAAGTTACCGCTTCGCGCCGCGCCCGTATGTATCTATGTACATTTCTAGTATATTTCTTGTGTGTAGGTATGTATTTTTATTCAGTAGGTATAATTTCTTTTTTGTATTCTATTTTATTTATTACGCACCACCGACCGATGACTTTGATATCTAAGTAATCCTTTCCATCCTAAGGTTGCCTGGAAGAGATTGCTATATAGCAATAAGGCCGCCCGCATAAAGTGTTGTTGTATTGTATGGTGTGTTCCAGAAGGTTTTGCGTCATCAGACCGCGGCTCCTCGAACATTTTGTTACCTACTGTTTTTCTAATTATCGTCCGGTGTAACAATATAATCTTTGTCATTATCAAATAACAGGGTATATATTTCTTAGATCTTATCTTGAGACCAAAATGTATGAACATAAAAAAGTTAATTTTATACACGAAATATTTTTGTGTCTAAATAATGGTGGCATCATGCACCTATACCCTAGTGCGGGGTATGAGTAAATTAAACATAAGTGTACTGTGGTATGGGTGTATAAACAAACATTATTGTTATTTAACGTCATTATCGTCATACTGTTTTTCTTACAGCACCAAACGCGGAGTGGGCGAGTCATTCCTTACGGAGTTCCGTTGTGTACAGTGCCGGCTGTGCCACAAGTTGTTGGACACGGAGGAGACTGCACAGGTGCACCTGCGCACTTGGAAGCACCACCAGCTGTTCGTCAAGTCGCTGATGCCTCAGGTACGGATGCACTGGTGTTCCTGACATATGTGTCACTCCTCGCGGAGTTCCGTTGTGTGCACTGTGGGCTATGCCACAATTTGTTGGACACTGTGGAGACAGCACAGGTGCCCCTTGGTACCCATCCCCACACAGGCGACGCTTAGTTCCCCCCCCCCCCCCCCCCCCCAACTCCTGCCCCTCGTTTCTATAGCCAAATTGCTTTTACAATTTGTTGATCTAAATTGCCATTGCGTGTTTTTTAACTACCGTGAAATTGTCTAGAAACTGTTTATTGCACCTAGACCCTTCATTTACATGATGCGTATACAGTATACGTAGCTAATGTACTGTATAATCTAACAGTGTTGTTGTCTGCAGGGTGTCGACAAGAGCCAAGAGGCAGCCGCGAGCAACAAGCGGCCCCTGAACGCTGAAGAGGAAGGCAACTGGAAGCGGCGCAAGACTAACGCCGATAACGACAACGAGGACGACACCATGGAGAACGGTGATGACTTGAAGGGTAAGGAATATCAAAACATAAAATAAAATAAATAACTAACTGTTAACTTTGCGAATGCTATTATTTGGCCGGCCGGAAAGGGCTTTGTAAACTTTTAGGTACGTTTTTTTAAATATGCGCGCGATGACCCTAAAACCGGATGCGATGAACTGTTTGCCCACCCATGAGTTAGACCTTGTATCATTGAATAAGCGGGTAAAGTTGCGGGGCGCAGCTAGTTAAATAAACTCACATACCCACATGAATCCTGAAAACATTACATTCCTTTTATGGGCAGCCATATAAAAAGTAGTATATATATTTTTTCTGAACTTGCTACAACTTCGTAAGAATCAACATTTTTATTTTCGTATGTTATGGTAGGAAAGAGAAATTCAAGATGTTGATCTTCTTGAAGCAGTAGCAACTTTTTAAAAATGTGTCCATACAACTTGATGAAAAACCAAATTGGAACCAAAGCTTGTTATTTTCCAGAGGAGCCTCAAGAACAGGCTGATGCTGATGCTGGAGATGACCCGATGGCCAACGCAGATGACTTGGAGGACTGGGAGCAATCTGTCGATGAGATACTTGATGACGAGAAGCAGAATGATGAGCAAGGTATGCTGGACTAAAGAGTATTCATTGGATAGACATATTTTAATCTTCTTGTGGTTTTCAATTCAATGCCTAAAACTCATAACTGTTTACATTTTATAGCACTTTTACAAGTCGTAATCTTAAATCTCCTGAAAAAGGTGAAAAATATTTGCTTTGCCCGCATGGTCATTTCTCTGGTTTAAAAGTACCGTATGTGATTATTCCAGGACGTAAAATACCAATATTACTTATTAAAACAAAAAATCCTCCAGCCGACAAAAAGATTTTTAATGATTGCTCTGTTTAACTGATCGGATTGAGATTACACCAGATTTTAACTCGGAACCTAACCAACAGTGAAAACTGTTGTTCAATCAGTGCAGTAGTTTTTATACGATGTGCGAAGAACAAACATCCAGATAAACAGAAGTGTATAACGCGATTTTTTATAGCTAAATTTTACCTAACGATTGACGCAAGTTCCAAGAAATCGGGTTTTTTCAAAATGGCGGAAGTTTAGGCAATAAGTCAATAACATAGACAACTGCATTATTACTCACGTACTTGCCAATAAGGTTTCGTTTTGAAATATGGGCAACATATGCGGAAATGGCTAGTGCCCAAATTATATAACGATATATCTAGTGAATTTGTCAACAAATATGTAACTAAATATTCCTTAAGGTAGCCTTGAAATAAAAGCTATTACATAATATTGAATACTAATACCTAAATGTCTTCTATCTGCACAATTTAAAGTTATTAGATAAATCGATGTACTTACAAGTCCTTAAATACCTAACTATATTAAACTAAAAATAATTACATAGTTATAACACAACATAAGAGTCATCTGATGATCGACTTACGCGCTACTGCTGTTACAGAGGTAATATGTCAGGCAATGGAATATTTCATTCCATTCTGTGACAAGACTCTTTCCAGCAAAGCTCAGCCTTGGTTTGGATCCAGCTGTGGTCATGCTGTGGCTCTAAAGCGTGCGGCATATCTAGACTGGGCTGATGCTCGAAAGTGCAAGTCTTCTGATATTCGGGCTAAGAAAAGAAAATTTAACGTTGCCGCTAAGACAGGCAAGAAGGCTCTTAGGAAGGCCCATTTTGATCACGTAAGTCGAATTGGGGCCAAACTGGCTTCATACCCCGCGGGTAGCAAAGCTTTTTGGTCCTTGGCCAAGTCGGTCGAAGAAAACTTCTGCCGCCCCTCTCTGCCACCATTGCTGAAACCTGATGGATCACTAGCTCACACTGCTGGAGACAAAGCGAATTTATTTGCTTCTCTTTTTGCAGAAGCCTCGCATCTAGATGCTTCTGGCAAGACACCTTCCTGCCTTCCTCATTGCGGGTTTTTATGCCCGACATTCGCATTCGCCAGAAGGAGGTTCTCAGAACACTTCGAGCTCTAGATGTGAACAAGGCCAGTGGTCCTGATGGTATTCCAGCGATTGTGTTGAAAAACTGTGCGCCCGAATTGTCTCCCATCTTAACGCGTTTGTACCGCCTCTCTCTTCACTCAGGTAAAGTTCCGAAGAGCTGGAAGCTTGCCAATGTACAACCAGTACCAAAAAGGGGTAGTTGTACTGATCCGGCCAATTATCGTCCCATCTCGATAACCTCCTTACTCTGTAAGTGTATGGAGCGTGTCATAAACATTAGGCTCTTGGCATACCTTGAAGACAATGATCTTCTCAGTGACCGGCAATACGGATTTCGCCGAAACCGGTCTACTGGGGATCTTCTCACGTATGCCACTCACGTACTGAGCGAAGCCATCGAGATGCATGGTGAGGCGCTTGCTGCCTCCCTGTACATATAGAAGGCATTTGATCGGGTCTGGCATGATGGCCTTTTAAACAAGCTTCCCTCATATGGTTTACCTGTTGGCTTATGCAATTGAATAGTTGATTTCTTGAGGGAACAATCTATTCGAGGGCTTAGGAGGAGAGGGAGTCATAGAGGGCTGCTCGTCTGATCAAATGGCTATCAATGCCGGTGTACCTCAGGGATTGGTTCTCTCGGCTACACTGTTTTTACTGCACATTAATGACCTTCTGAAGCCCGGTACCTTTGGGTATGCTGATGACAGTACTGTAGTTGAGAGATACACTTCCAATGCTCAAGCCAGCTGTGGCGCTGTCCAGTTTCAGAAAGAGGCTATGGTAGACCGTTTAAATTTAGCCTAAGAAACCGTGTCCGATTGGGGCGATGCTAACCTGTTTAAGTTTAATGCTACTAAAACGCAGGCGTGTTTGTTTTCTGCTAAAAAGAGTCCTTGAAACTGATCTCCGTCTTTCCAAAGTGTAACAATACCAATAGGCGACCATTTGGAGCTTTTGGGTGTCGAACTCACATCAAACCTGAATTTTGGGTCTTATATTGAATCCAAAGCCAAGGTAGCTTCAAAAAAACTTGGTATTTTGTCTATGGTTAGGCGGTACTTCACACCGGGACAGCTTTTGAATCTATCAAGCACAGGTCCGATCTTGTATGGAGTACTGCTGCCACCTCTGGGACGGTTCTGCCAAGTATCAGCTCAAGTCTTTGGATTCAATTGAGAGACGTGCAATCAGGCTCATTGGGGATGACACTCTGGTAAAAAGTAAGCTTCAAAGTATGGCGCATCGACGTGAGGTAGCAAGCCTTGTGGTATTCTACAGATTGTACTATGGAGTGTGCACAAGAACTGCACAACCTGAATCCCCCATCACCTTTCCATCACTGTACGTCTAGACGATCAGCAAAGCGCCACCCTTTCATGGTTGAAATACCTCGCACAAGAACAAAGCTTACACTTCTTCATTTATTATAACTGCAACAGAGTGGAATGCCCTGCCCTCTCAGTGTTTCCGGTAAATTATAACCCAGGTGTGTTTAAGTCTAGAGTGAATAGGTATCTACTAGGCAAGCGTGCTACACCTTCGACCACATCATCGCTTCACATCAGGTGAGATTTTGGTCAAACGATTGCCTAGTCCGTAATAAAAAAAAACTGCAACTACTTTGCAGTTTGGCGGAATATTGTTTTATATATTTGATGGATAAATAAATAGATAATGAAAAGTTGGTTCCAATACATTAAGGCTGGGCGCATACGCACGGTTTCCTGATTCGGATTTCATTAAGGCAAACGTTCTGTTATTTGTATTAGGAATTTTATACGACCAGTACGACGTTCAGTGGTGGCTTTGTGAACGCACGGCGATGGAGAATGAAGATTTAATTGCGATTGCATTTCTGTTATCAATGAAGAAGAAAAAGGAACGTCGTACATCTTGGGTACATCCGTTAAACAGTCGAAGAAACTACGAGAGTCCATTTTATCAAAAGAGAACAAAGACGAGCACATCCAGATAAATTATTTGATTTCACTGCTCTCGTGATGAGACGTGAAAGACAATACGTCCATATGGCATGGCGCGTGGCGTGCTTCTGAATAGAAATTTCCGAACGTGTGCGGTGGTACATAACAAATGTATGCCAGTGCTGCGTTCCGCATGACGTCATTAGGTTTTATCCGAATGGTATTTCCGGACGCGGGGGCTGGCATTCGAAACGTACGTACGGAAAAAACTAAGTGTGCGGCAGTCAATGTATTTTACATCGATTTGATGCATTTTGGTCTCCAAATACGGAAAACTAATTCGGAAATCGAATACGGAAAACGAACATTAAAGGTGCGTCCGGGATTGAAAGGCGGTTTTGCAATTCTAAAATTATTGCAATTATCTGTATACATATAATTTAAAATGTTCTTCTCAGCAGTCTTCATGTTTTATTCATGTTATGATAACAGTTTAAAATGTTCTTCTCAGCAGTCTTCATGTTTTATTCATGTTATGATAACAGTTTGTATGTTGTCTGCAGTTATTTTGCCAGTTTTGACTGCAAAATGCAGTCTACATTAATATTATAAAAAGGAAAGATTTGTTTTTTTCTATGTTTGTTTGTAATGGATAAAGTCAAAAAATAAAGAACCAATTTTAAAAATTCTTTCATTTGTAGAAAGCTACATTATCAGCAGGAAACATGCGCAGTATTTTAAGTCGGTCGGTAAGTAGTTTTAAGTGGGGTCCGGACACGGCTATTTTTTTTTAGAGTTACTTAAAATACTTATAATGATTAAGTAGGTAAGTACTATATACGTAAAATTAATGCGAGAAATTACACCGACGTTCTTGAGGCAGTTTTTTAGTTTGGTTCACGAGGGGAACAGCAAATGCGAAGTGTCTTCAAGATGGGCGTCTGTTAATCTCGAACGATATTTGTTCTTCAAAAAAAAACATTTTTGAGAAAGATGATTCGATGAAAATAGGTAGTTATAGCTAGCGTCACGTAAGTCTAGCGGTGAACGAAATGTGGCGGGGATCTTGGCACAGTCCAGAGCAACAGGCGGACCGCGGTCCGCTTTCCGTATCCGGACCGCGGTCCGCTTTCCGTATCCGGACCGCGGTCCGCTTGTTGCTGACTGCTGGTCCAAGTCTAAGGTATTCAATTTTTTCAATAATGACGATTACACGCTGTATGGAACGAAATGACATGTTGCAGTGGAAATGAAATAATAACAAGTCTGTCATGTACGAGAGTAATAATGCAGTTGTCTATGGTCAAAAAGTCCTCGATCGTTGCTGGCTAAGATTTTGAATTACGCTTACTGGCGTATTTTTTTAAAGGTTACGATTTGTTTGGATTGTTAAAAGAGTCACTAGTCACTAGTTACTGAAAAAGAAACGAAATCTCAAAATAAAATGCACTCGGGCAAAACTGTAGGGCGTAGCTATAGTTACTGAAATAAAAAACTTAAAAGTTACGTGCACCATTTCCAGAACCGGAAGCTGAAGCCGAACCGGAACCGGAGCCTGAGCCGGAACCGATTGTGGAGCCCGAGCCAGAACCGGAACCGGTTGTGGTGCCCGAACCGGTAGTGCAGACTCCCTCACCCGCCGCGGCGAACCAGGCACGCGGCACCCCCCGAGGCAGGGGGCGCGGCCGGGGCAGAGGCCGCGGGCGTTATTAGAGGGTGAAGCCCTAAGGTGGGAGAGTGTGGTTATCGTAGTTTGTCATTGATGTTTATGAAGATAGTGGAGGGAAGAGATGTTTTAATCAACTGAAGGACATTATTCATTGTTGCTTCTTACTTTTTTGTGTGTTCACGTAACGAACGAGGTTTGGGGTGTCTGAACTGATTTGGATGATGTTTTGTGATTACACAATTTCATTAAAAAAACGACATTTCATTCATTAGATTCGATATTTCATGAGAAGTTAAGAGAATTTACTCGAATCACACGGACTCGGTCTTGCTGTAGTGTGGCGGCCGTACGGCACAATAATGTGAGCGTGAGGCGTGTGCGTACGAGCGGATCGGCATATCAGGAGTGCTTCACTATTAAACATTCTTGGCGTGTGTAAATCCTATATAGCGTTAAAAGCCTGACATAAAATATGGTCTATTGCTTCTCTCCACTCCACTCTTTTTAAAAATGAGGAGTTATTAACCTATACTTTTGAAACTGAACTAGTAACGTTTAAAATACTAATAGTTCAGTTATATGTGTATTTAGTGACTTCAAACATATACAGTGTAACCCTGGCTCCACACTATAGCCCAAATATTGGCACCAACATTGGTTCAAATTATGGTAGGCATCCCCAATTTGGAGATCATATTAGTTTAGTCCATTTATAACCAATGTTAACATGTCTGACCTAGAAATTGCTGTAAGAGCTTTTATCATACTGCATGCATATTAATAATAATGAAATATTCTAAAATTCCAACAACTTAGTTGTTAGTCCACACGCATAGATAGAAACTATTAAACAAGTTAGTACTTTACTTTCATTGACTTCCAGTTAGTCCAAAGCAATTTTTAAATTCAAATGCAAAATTGGTCCCTGACAGACAAGACAACGAATTAATAAATTGTGGTAAAAATGACAAAATTTACAACAACTGAACAAGATTGAAAAGATTGTCAAAGTTGGATCAAAAATCATTTGATGTAACCGACTCGCTCCCGCCAACACCAATGCTGGTGGAGTTGGCCGAATAACATTGGGGCCAACATTGGGGCCATTGTGTGCTGCCGGCGTGTTTCAAGTTTATATGGAATACTATATTCAAAGATTGGATATTAACTTGATATGACCTTAATCATAGATAGATTTAACTTTTGCATGATTCGTCAACATATTTCAAGTTTATATTTTAAATTTTAGGGTTAATGTACTTGTAATCAATTACTCGAAAAAGTAACAATATTTTATGTCTATCACCTGTTTTATTCTGGTTTATTTGTATGTAGATTTTTTAGATAAAGTCTAAATTTTCTTTTGTAAAGCAGCGTTATAACTGAAACTTTAAACAACAAATGTTTGCTTTGTGTAGTATGTAGTATGATTTCAGGTTAGGTACTTATGGTATGTTTAATTATATTTTTTCCCTAGGGTAGATCCAGAAGTTAACTTTCTGATTGTTAGGTATAAGATTTTTACCAATATTCCCATACGTTTCACCAAATATTTGAATTGTTTTTTTTACATGCTTATTTTGAATCTTGCCTGACTAGTTAGTTCAAGGGCCTTAATTATGGGACCTTTTCAAAGTCCACCACTAATAATAATTCTTTATGTGAAGACCATAGATTTCGCTGGTCTGCCTTAACATTAAATATACTTATACAAGTTGATTAGAATTTGTTGTTCGTAGCACAATGTATTCAACTACCCTGACCAGGAAATTAAAATAAACTGCCATGACAATGTCACTGTACATGCTAATTGACCATTTAGCTTTAAAGACTAAAAATACTCTTTATATATATATTATGTCAGGGTGTATAGTTTGCCGTGTACGTCACAACCATTTTATTCATAATATTAAAAAAAACATTTGGTCAACACCGTGCATGTTTTCAGTTTTGATATTATGTTGTCATGACAAAAGTCAATGATATTCGGACTGGTGAGGTTTTTCATATTACTGGTCAGGCTTTAGATTTGGACTAAACAGTAGAATATTATAAGAAACCGTATACCTAGGATATACTTTTGCTGAGCATGAACAGAATTTAAAAAATACACTATCACTATCTTTTAAGTAGAAAATATATCAGTATAGGACTATCTATAATTATAAATCAAGATCTGTATCTGAAGTACGGTCACAAGCAAACAAATGTAAACGAACAGATTTTCAAATTTATGAAAACATATTTGCATACAAAATTGGACAAAGTTCAGTTCTAAACAAAGTAAGCGTCCAATTGTGTCAAACATAAGTATACATTTGTGTCAAACATAAGTATACATTTTGCATCATTTTTGTTGATAAAAATGTAAACTTCATTAGACACAATTTAATGGTTACATAATTTAGAACACAACTTAGTGCATATATTTTTGCAAACTGTACAATTAACATATATCTGAATATGTGGAACGTTTTCTTTTGACTGCTTGTGATTTTACAATTCTGTCAAAATATCTGTACACCTGTCTGGGAGGAATCTCTGCTGCGACATGCATACAATATCTGTACACCTGTCTGGGAGGAATCTCTGCTGCGACATGCATACAATATCTGTACACCTGTCTGGGAGGAATCTCTGCTGCGACATGCATACATAATTTGACCGAGTTGTAAAGGCGCTTACTAAACAGTTCACTATAAAGTTCTTGAACGAAATAATCATTGTCTAGCTTTTTATACAGAAATCGAGCAGATTGTTGTGAATGCTTGGACTGATGGTTAGTGCTTATTGGCAATGATGGACTGATTTAGATTGTGTGCCTGTAATGTAGGTGGTTGATATGGTGAATAGACTAGAGGTGAACAATCCACCATTGCCTGTGCCATAGTAACTTTTGCCATTAATAATGCAAAGTTATTATGAAAACATGTTTAAATTAATGAAGTAAGAATATGTAGCTCACCTCCGCCAAACTGTGAGTCAGACAAATGATAAATGGAAAATGAAAATATAATATATAAAACCCTTACTAACCAACCATTACCAAACATGAAATTATCGTAAATTAAAAGAGAAGGCCAAAAGGCGAGAGAAAAAAAATAGATTTTTATATATTATTTTCCCATTTATCATTTGTCTGACTCACAGTTTGGCGGAAGTACGTTACATATTTTTACTTCATTCATTTTAAATATGGATTTCTGCAAAGTAACGCCTGAATCTATCAACTGAAACATATGTTGTTTTGGAGGATTGACCGCCTCTCGGCTATGATAAGCCTGTAAGATAAATCAATGGAAATTCAAATAATAGCCCTAATATAGCTCCTGAGTTACAATTTTCATTCCATACTTTTGAGTAGTTAGAACATCATAGTTTCACAGATAGTTATACATTAGTTTTACACATCATAGTTTTACATTAGTTCACAGATATCTTAGAAGTGGAACTTTTAACAATGAACCCGATACCGACACTAAGTAGAAGATTCTGCAAGTTTGCTAGCGCTTAACACATTCACAGTGCAATGCCCAACATGTGGGACATTTAGACTCATTTACGATACGTGTGTACCACAAATGGGGCACAAACTATAAAGCCATCAGAAATGTTGCACGTGTTTTGTGTAGGTACCATTTTTACTAACTTACATGTGTAACCTAAAAGATTACTAAAATAGTTGTGTATGAACATACGGAGTAGATTTCACGATTTTACTGACAGTGAATGCGCGTGGAATGCGCTTGCGCATGACACATTCGCTGCATTACTGGACGTGGTTGGTTTTGGACTGACCACGCCAACCAAGTACTCGGCTGAGACAATGAAAAAGTACCATCATTTCACTGCCTTGGTATACTCGTTCATGTAATAACCTCATCTCAGTTATGTGCAGTTTCAAATTGAAAACACATTTACACAGTTATTACAGATTTAGATATAAATTGTGTGTACTCCTAATGTACCTACCTAGATATTATATTCTTAAATCTGTTCTTTAAATAATATGTATTGTGTAATTAATCAATTTGCTGAATGTTTGTCAAAATTACTTCATCAATAAACATTTAAAAACTATAAACGTGTTTTCTTTTTAATATATACCAGCGCGCTGCGGCCGGCCACGAAACTCCAGTTGCTATCAGTTGCAATGAGATTTCAATTTAAATTGCTAACTATCGATTGAAAAGGCATAAAAGTGGGGCGAGACAAGTTGCGTAATGAAGGAACTAATACCTAGTATATTAGAAATAAAACATATTTTGAAAGGAAATTAAAGACACATTTCCAAATGTAGAAATCGCATTTAGAATCTTTTTAAGAATCATCATCAGCCTGTGTTCGTCCACTGCTGGACATAGGCCTCTCCTAATGAACGCCACAGAGCCCGATCTTCGGCTCTTCTCATCCAGTTTCTGGCGGCCGCCTTTCGCAGATCGTCACTCCGGGTGGCCGGTGGGCGTTCTACACTACGTTTGCCAAGACGCGGTCTCCACTCGAGGACACTTTTTAAGCATGATGGTAACTGACTGCAGTGGGGGACGCTTCTTCTCAAAATTGAAAAGAATAAAATATGAATTAAGAAATACAATGCTTCAAGAGAGGTTAACCATGACTTCAAACAAAGTTACGTTAATAATGACAAAGCTTTTATCAATGGTGTCAACTTCAATTCATTCACAACCATGATAAATATAACTATAGGAAGCAAGGCATGCAGTCAGTACGTTTACAATTCACCATTTAAACCGTTAAAACATTACACTCCTTCGTTTCTGCGCAGTAGTGTGAAACGTGCAGCCTGCTAACTCCAAGCCTTTAGATAACACGTGTATGTCGTAAAACTGCAGATCTATTGTTAAATTTTAAAAGAAATACTATTATTTAAACTGTTTATGACAGTGTAGCTGGAAAAAGACATTTCAATAAATGTTCTTTTGAAATAAAAAATTGCTATTCACGAATCAGTAAAATGGTGGACATTTACTGAAACTTCCGAGGGAGATTTGGAAAAATCACAAAATGCCATTTATTTCTGCGTTTGATTCTTTTGCCCGCACTCGTGCACGTTAACGAACACCTAATGGTTAATATTCCACCAATATTACACATTAACACTCGAAGATACACAAGATTGAGAATAAAATCTAACTCTACATCATAACATTTTGAATTTTTCAAAAAACCCGTAATAGATCTCATTGAAATCTTCATTTAGGATGACAGCTGTCAAACTTAAAATGGCTATAACTTTGAAACTAACGATCCTGGACTAGACTTTTGTAAATAAATTACTAGTATAGGATCAACGCTGTAGAGGTCAGCTATAGACCAACAGCACATATCCTTTCTAAAAAAAAAACGAAAATATGTGACTGCAGTGTGATCGAGTTCTGCACAAGTTTAGACGGCGAACAAACCTATTGTGAAGAAAGAAGAAATACAGTCCATTATATTAAAGAAGAAAAGTGTTTGTTTTTATTGAAGATCCTGTTAGGAACCCCACATACTTAATATTTTAAATTATTGATGCTAACGGTCCTTTATTTATTCCAAAATCTGCTATATTTCAATGATGAACCTTCTGGTAACCTTATAAATAACAATAAGTACAAATGACTATATCAAAAACCAATATTTCCATTCTAGTTAGCTTTACAGAAAAACCAACAAAAAACGAATTCGGATGACGAATCGAAATATGTATAGTAAAAAAAGCACCTATTTTTTATATTTTTTTAATGGCCTTTTTCTGTAGGTAGGTACTTAGAAATATTGTTTTTTGAAACAAACCGAAAAAAAAGTAGGAATAAAAAAAAACAATGTATTCGACAGTTTTTTTTATATATGGTTATTTATGTAGGTCTAGGTTGTACTATTATTTATTCTGTGGTCTAGGTAAGATGCCTGCATGCCGCCTTGTACTATTACTTATTGTGATGCCCCTTGCCGAGGCCCAGGCGAGTCAAGATTAAAACGCAGCCCTAATGTTGATGTTTGTCAACTTTCGTAAAATCCAATTGGACTTGACTGTACATCTAAGATTAACGGCCAAATGTAATAGCGCTTTCATTTATGATACGACAAATCCTTTATGTTAGAAAGAGACAGCTGTTACCTCGAGAATCTTCTAATCCTAAGGTTTTAAATTTAACGATAAAGCGTGCTATTATATTTCCAAATAAAACGATGAAATTACTAAAACATTGTAATGAGCTGTGTAGCAGAATTCAAGCAGAGAAACAAGTGACAGTCGAAAATGCTTATAAAAGAAAGAAGAGTAAATCACTAAAGAGGTTGGACAAACAATACTATAATACCTTCTTGCACAACACCTATTAACTAATACATAACACGTGCAAACACTAATTATAGTTTTTTTAAAGGCATAAACGGGAGTTACTCATGTACTTGTATTAGTTGAATGATTCCAAATAGGAATAGTTTCAACCACATCAGGTGGACTTTCTCAAGGTGAGTGCGGAACGCTCGCGGCTCGCGTACATGTACAGGCTCGCACTGCGGGGCCAACGCTCGCGCTCGCACCGCGCGCGATGCCTGCTACTGTGCGGGGGGCGAGGGATTGTCTGCTGCGTCGTCGTCGCCGCGTCAATCTTACCTACGCTCGAGTAATCTCGCCCGAGGAACAATCAAACACACAGAATTCACTACATCACCAGTCACATCCTTCACAATATCATATGCTCCACGAGCAAAATATCGTAAAATCCGGATTATTAACTCAAAAATGGTGGCATAATGACATACCTTACGCCCGTCAAAAAAAAAACATTTTAACACTGTTTTTTGAACTAAACATTGTTATAATATACACGGTGAATTTTTGAGACGGGACAGTAAGGGCAGGTACCTTAAAAAATTTACAGTCAGCAAGAAAATGGGAAATTTACACAAAAACTTTTTTGATGACAATCAATCCTGATTCTTATAAGGATTAAATGTCTCTATCAGACCGACTGAGGTTTGAGTACTAGAAATGTCAGGAATAGCAAAAACTTTTCCCAAACATTTTGTATGAAATTACCTGAACCGTTTTAAGAGACTTTCCTTAACTTTGGGAGATATTTTGAACTGCATTCACAGATTTTGTTAAAAATATTACTAATAATATTTTATAATTATTCCGCTGTCATCAAAACGGTTACGTTCCTTTGAGAAATTTCGTAACTCGAACAATTTGCAACTCAGTGTGTTTCAACCCTTTGAATTTGAATATCTCGTGAAGTAAGCGAGAGTAATGGCCATATTTGGGCACTGTAGAGTACAATAGTAATTTTTTTTTCTCTTTTATTTTAGGTGCTTTGAGTCGTCCAACAACTGGGACGGCTGCATACAAAATGATGGCCCCCTAGGCGCTACGTGGCTGTAGTGACGGTCAGGCTTTGCTCAGTTTTTCTCAGATAAAATCTAAAATGAGGTGTTACAGCAAAGAACTCAGGTTACCTGCATATCTCAGAGAATAAGCAAGCTGAAGTGGCAATGGGCTGGTCACATTTGTCATACAACCTAACCTTTGAGGTAGACGAGTTCTAGAATGCAGACTGCCAATAGGCAAACATAGGACGCCCACCAGCTAGATGGAGCAACAAACGCCTGGCCAGTCGTACAAGTACAAATATTATATATTATAGAGTTAGACACTACTGAATGAACCGTAATATTGCGGCCGCACGCTAGACGCGTGCTCTCGATGAGTTGCGCGGTGTTTGCTTACGATGAAGTACCTACTTACGTAAAGCTGTTGTCAAGTTTTATTATTTTCTTAATTATGAGTACCAAGAAGAAACCTAGAATGTACTGCATAGCATTCGGTCTGACGTCTCGTAAAATACCTACATACTGACATTTTATCACGTAGATAGCCATTTCTTTTTTATTCATTATTAAGCATGGAATTCAGACAGGCACCTTTTATTCATCAAAGTGTAATACCTATTAAGTTATAATCAAATAATGAGGTATTAGGTCTATTCTGATAAGAATGTAGTTAATAGAACTATCAACATTTATAATAAAAAGTTAAAAATAATACATTATTACATACTTGTTTATTCTGTAACAATATCTAAGTCAAATCATATCACAGAATAATTACTAGTGCAAGTACCTATTATATATTGATACACCCTGTCGAGCGGAAAAGTGACAGAGCGATTCTGAAACGGTTAGAGCAATGGAAGCACTCGCGCGTTGTGGTACAGTACATTCTAGCCTGCACGCAATGTGTGAGCGCCTTCTAGGTAATATAATTGAAAGATTGCAGCGCTGTGCGAGTTACATTGAACTTTATTGCGATGTAGCGAGAGTTGCAATGTATTTAAATGACTTTACTCAGTTATCCTTCTGTACTTGTACTATTATTTATTCTGTGCAAACGCTTAACTTTAAACTGTTATTGTTGTTTGGTATTTGGTCCAAAACGAAGGCCTTAATAAAGGATGCAGAAAAACCTGAATGTTAAAAGATATGACTCACTTTTACAACTCTCATTAGAAGCGATGAAATGGATTCAAATAAAAAAAAAATATGCACAAAGGTTTTATACCCGATTTTACACAGGATGTAAGAGTTAAAACAGCAGAAACCAATGGGTTCACTAGGAATTGTTATACCTTATCGTCCCACTAATCTGTCCAGTACAGGGCAATAGAATATAACAATGTAACTCTACTTCACATGGCTTGGTCGGTACTGGATGCATTAATGGGAGAAAATCCTGGGACCACGAGAAAATACTAAAAATAATTACCTTTCTGTGGAGCTTAATCTAATAAAGAGACCAACAGCTACTCTAATCTGAGCAAAAATGTAGGGTTCTTCAACTAAACAGTTTATAATTGTTCAATTTATTCTAAAAAGAATAAAAATAGTCTGGGTGTGTACCCAACAAACAGAACAGGTTGAACAGGTGTCTGTTCAACTATTTACATAATGCAGCATAACTGGGTGCATAATGCCGCCCAAAACCAGACTTGTACAATATCATTCACAAATTCGAAATGAAAGATTAGATTTCCAATGTAGCAAATAAACTTACAAACTCAATAAAAACAATATTTTACTTGTTTTTCATCAGTTTAAAAAGCAATTTAGTGTCACTTAGTTGTGTTTTCTGCCGTTTTTTCTTATTTTCGACAGATTTTTTTTGCTTCAGCATTGCCACTTCATCTTTTGGTTTAGTCACTTTTCTTTTGGCGGATTTCTGGACCAGATCGTTGATTATTATTTCTTTTGCAGAAACGTTTTTCACGAGCGGGCTGCTTGTAGAATCTTTCAGCAAAACTTCCTTTTGAAAAGAGACTTTCTTACTGGCGTTGAGTTTCTTCTTAATAACTTTATTTGAGACAGTGTTGGTGCTTTCTTTCTGCTTCTTGGCTAGCTTGTTTAATGCTTTGAACTTATTTTTACCGAACTTTACCATTTTGGAAAAATATCGTGATAACAAATAGTTTTTTTTAAGTAGCTAAATGGGTAAAATTAACCAAAACAAACCAAAACCACATGAACGTCGTTTCAGTCAGTGTCACTACTGTCACTGTCAGGCAGCTGAGACATTTGAAATTACAGGGGTGCGTTCACTTACTACACTCGAATCACCCGTGCTAATGGCTGTGTTCATCTACACGCTCGAATCATCCGTGCGATTATCGCTCGATCATCCGGAGATCGTGAACGACTTTGGACGTCCACATACAACTGACAACTGTCAAGTGTCAGTTTCATACTATTCCTCCCCTCCACTACTATTTTTCGGATGACCCAGGCGAACGCCCAGACAACGCCGTGAACGATTTCGAGTGTACGCGCGGGTGATCCGTGCGTCCTCGAACGTTTATGTGAACAGGCCCAATATCTCGATCATCCGGAGTTAGTGTACGACTTTGGACGTCCACATAGAACTGACAACTGTCAACTACCAGTTTCATATTCATTCTATTCCTCCCTCCCCTACTATTTTTCGGGGTGACTCGTGCGTACGTCCAACGATACCGTGAACGATTTCGAGTGATCGCGCGGATGATCTGTGCGTCATCGAGCGTAGTAAGTGAACGCGCCCCTGCATTAGCAAAAATAACACGCTGTCAGTGTCATTTTACTATTATTTGACAGCTACAAAGCCTAGCCATCATTGATGTAAGAAATGTCTAGCATGAATCTGTGATACTGATCTTTATTACTCTATTAGAGGTTCGTGATGTATAGGGACATTTTTCCTTACTCTATGTTAGCCATAGACATTTCCTACGTACAATGGCCAAGCAAGCCATAGAGAGAGAGAGAGAGTCAATACAAGCCAAGAAGCTTATACCTACACTGGAGATTTACACCCAAAAATATAGAATGAAGACAAGGTTTTTCACCCCTATTATGTTTTCAGGATTCTGTTCTGTTTTTTTGGATAAATTTCATACGCGTCAACTTGTGATTTTTGGACGTCAGTAAAAAAATGTAGAAAACAAAAAATTATCCGCTGGATTCCCTTTGGCGCTGTAGCGACCAAGATCCAAAACGGCAAATCCCCCTTGGTCGCTAGAGCAACCAAAAAAAAACATGGAAGTTAATTTTAACGGTTTGATCTACTAAAATCGATTTAAATGTAATCTCGCATATATTATCGAATTAGTGTGTTTCTCTCTTCAAAAGGATATCTATATATTATACGTAAAAACACTAAACAAGTTTTAAAAATAAAAAACAACGGCCTTTCTCCGCGAGCCGTAAATTTTTGTTGGTTTTCACGAAAATATTCTGGTCACTTTTTGTACTAAACTGTGTTGATGTTTTAATGTTAACGGATAGCTTGGTTCATCTAGTATTTAAATAAAAAAAAACAAAAAACAGTATGTCATCGATTTTGTTTCCAAAATTCGTTTTTTTTCTGAAACTACTCCCATTTTTGGCTTCATCATTTTTCCGCGGTGCTCTCTCCTTACATAATAATTTTATAAAACTTACGTTCGGTTTGTCAGTGGCTACATATATTCAGCCAATCACAGGCCAAGTTTTGTATGGATCCGCCAAACCGTTGAGGAAGGAACGGAAAATAAGTTTTACTCGGCAACAATATTTTCGCGCTATTTTGCCGTATTGCCGCGGTGATGTCATGGTCACGTGGTCGGAGTGTATTTACAATATTGTTTTTTTTTATAGCGGGGGCATTGAGCGGTCAGCCCTTCACTTTTTGGGTGTGCGTTTTTAAGTCAGTTAATTATCCACACCAATATATAAAACTGAAACGTTGTCTGTTTGTTTGTTTGGAAAGTTTTCACACCAAAACGGCTGATCCGATTTTGATGAAACTTTATAAATAGGTACTGTACAATAAAGATACCGACATAGGGTACATTTTATCCCAAAAAATTGTAAGTTTCTTCGGGAACACTGGGAAATGTAGATTACTCGCTGTCAAGAACGATTGCCATGGAAACGTAAAAATAACAAGTTTTTCAAAAAGCATCATGAACGTTGGTGCTATACTGGGGTGCTGTTGGGTCTACCTCGATTTTGTAGTGCATCAGGAATGTTGCAAACGCCCGCACCGATGATTTTTATGCGGTTATGCGTAAAAGAACGGCGTCCCTGATGCGTCGCATGCGGAGTACAGCCAACAGCATGCTGACCGTTATTGCGGATGACTACATTCGTGGTGGTTTTAGGAGGCACTGGGTTGATGTACACCAACCAGTTGCTCAACTCGTGTCTATATAGATTTTTGTCGACAATGTATTTTTAGATATAAGATGTTTATATTATTTTCTAACACAGTTTTTTAAGTTTTGTGTACACAATGGGAAAATAGCCTGATACAAACAAATAAATAAAATAAATAAATATATACTTTTTCATTGGTTTTCAATATTCTAGAAGAACATAGGATACTTTTTTCGTGATAAACTGTAGTCTGCGTGGACGAAGTCGCGGGCGAAAGCTAGTCCAATATAAAAATTATACTGAACAAACGTCAAATATCCCATTCAGAGGCACACAGAGATGAAAAATTAAACCCACTATATTTATAAATTTGAACCATTTTTGGGTGTCCGCTGGTAGTCTTCACCTGACTAGGATAAATATTAGTGACTTTTAGAGGTCACTAAGTTTCGTCTGCTGTCAGATTGACAGCTGTTGATAATTCTATATAATTGATACAATGTGTTAATGGTTATTTTGTTCGTAAACAAGGAGAATACTATCGTGTTGTAATTTGTAACACAGTAGTAGTTAAATAGGTTATTTTTACTTTGTGCGAGTATTTAACTTTAAAAAGACGTTGATATTTGAGTTGAGCAGCTAAATGATAAGATTACAATTGAATTTCACCGCTAAAATTGATCTCAAATCTACATGTATGAAACCGTTCAGTGAAATCTCATTCGTATTACTTTTATCTGACGAAAATGTTACTATTTACTTGATTACTTAAACGCACCCCTGATTGTTGGTAGCTGCCATTTTAATATTTATAGCAACACTGAATTAAGCCGAACTGTCAAAGATTTTCTATCGCTTCGAATGTTTATATTAATATGAATAAATAAAAGCGTATTCTTGTTAAATTCTCAATTTAAACAATGTATTGTATTGTGCACAAGTGCTGAAGTAAATTCTAACATTAAGTTTCACAGGTGATTGTATTTTTACGCTATTAACCGTATTTAACCACTCATACGTTTTACGTTAGAATCTTATTATCACAGACTTATTATAACCTTATGAATTATTAATTTTAGTGTGATGTGTCGATAGATTAATGATATACTTATTTTATTCTGTACCATACCATGTTTTTCGAACCATATTCATCAAATATAAATAAACAGTTTAATTTATGTAGGGTGACCATTAAAACTGCACTTGAGATTTTCTAAGGAAGGATAATTATGGTACTATACTATGCATATAAGTATTCAACAGTCATTAATATAGTCTTGTAGCACTTACAAGATCATCCTTACCCGCCGTAATATTTTGTGATTGTGCTTAATCTGTAATTATTGTAACCCGGACCCAGGCTTACATTCTAATCCAGTCAAGTTCTATGAGCAGAAATCCATACCAATATATAAAAGTGAAACGTCTGTTTGTTTGTTTGTTTGTTTGTTTGGGGAGGATTCACGCGATAACGGCTGGACGGATTTTGATGAAATTTGGAATGACGATAGCTTATATAGCCCTGGAATAAAACATGGAAAATGCTATTACTCGCTGTAAGAAACGGTTGCCACCACACAATGGTCTGTGGTTGCTATGGAAACGAAATAACAAGTCTGTCAAAAACATCAATAGCATTGGTGCTATACCTACTTTTGCATTGGTTTTTAGTATCCTAGAAGAAAAAAGGATGCCTTTTATTGCGATAAACAGTAGTCCGTGCGCACGGAGTCGCGGGCGGGAAAATTAGTACTAAATATATTTTATATTTCAGCTTCCCGAAAGATGGCGAAAGAAGAAATACTTGGTTATCAATCATACCCAGAAAGGCCAGGAAATCTACTAAATAGTGCTCATCGTACTTAAATCACCAAAAAGACTCCTAGGGGATATTAGAAATAAAAAAGCAAAGACAAAACTATCTTATTTTGACGTTAATGAATATCTGTCTTTTGGTTCGAATGTTATTTTTGTTTATTTAGTATGCTGTTCTGTTTTTCTTTATTGATCCCTTTTAGTTTCGTATCCCATAAAGAGATACATTTTAAATAATATACTCGTATCGTATGAGACCTGTCAATTTGATAGCTTTCATAAGAAATGAAGATCTCGATGAGATCTATCCCCTAAGTAAAGAAACTACTAGCCTAAGATTATACGTTTCAAAGTTATAGCTTTTTAAGTTTGAAAGCTTTCATCCAAACTAAAGATATCGATGAGATCTATTACTTTTATAAAGGAACTTAATTTCTGAGTAATAGCTGTTTTAAGTTCGACAGTTGTCATCCGACTTCACACTGTAATAAAGAGAGAAAAAAGGAATCTGACGTGGTAGAAATAACAGTAATAATATATATTTTTTTACCTTTGCTCGAAATCCCCTCTCCAGATCCTGGTGGAGATTTAAGAAAAACTATTTTAGAGTTTTCCTGTAATCCCCACTGGCGGGGACGGTCTTTGTACCTCCCCTCACTTATCCCATACCCCTCCCTTCACTTCCACTCCCCTTACCCCACTCTCCCTCCCTCCCCACATACCCCCTCCCCTTCCCCCACCCTCCCCTTATTTATCATCTCCCTCTCCTCTCATTTACATTCCCCTTCTACCACTCCCCCTACCACCCCTCACTTATCCACTCCCCTTCTCCTCACTTCCACTCCCCTTCCCCCACTCCCCCTCCCTCCCCTTCCCTCCCTTCACTTTTCCCATCAGTTCCCCCTCACTTCCTCCACTCCACCTTCCCCCCGTCTCTACTCAATTTTTCACAAACTGTCACTTTGACACCTGTCACTTTGTTACAAATTAATTAATTATTGCATATAAATATGTCGTTAAGTAATTGGTCTTTTGGTTTCCCACACTGGTGTGACTACGAGTCTATTTATAACATTATGTTTATTACTCGTTGTCGCACCAAACATTGTGACCACGAGTAAAAATAATTCCTCGTGGTCACACCAGTTTGACAAATCGGTGTGACCACGAAGTCCGTTGCCAAACGTCTTCTTTTCTGTTTTTAACCGACTTCAAGAGGAGGTTCTCAATTCGACTCGTATGTTTTTCTGAAATATGTTGATTCAAAATGTTTTTACCTATATTTGAGGAAATTGTTGGATGCCAGTTAGTGCGACCTGTTACACTGTCTCTAGGATATTTTTTTTATAAATTTATTCATTTTAAACATCAAAACACAGAGAACAAACAACAATTATTATTTTACATTAAATAGGTACTTAAAATTACCCAGCATTTGAGGATAAAAATATGGTATCCCTAATATCAGATTAACCCTACGAAATGTAGTAAATCCATCATTTATGTCCTAACTCGTTCCAGCTCACTCAAACCACATCAAGATAGAGCGAGATGAACACAAATGTCAAAATAAAACAAGCCACGCAATTTGTAAGGATAATACTTCGAAATAAATAACCTATTAAAATATCGTCTAAAGCCATCGACCCTATTAAACAAAGGAGGACTAGGGACCAACTACTCAGCATAGACCGCGTATATTAAGGTGCAACGCCCACAATTGGTCTCAGTCGTAATCGGAGTTGCGTTGGTGTAACACGTGCGTGTACTTTACCACATATTATTCGGAATTCGCAGCAAAAATGCCTTCCTGTTCTTTTATAAGGTGCACAAATAGCTCAAGAACCAAAAATAAGTTGCACTGCATTCTTTTCACTCGTGAGTACTATAAATCATAATTTTCTTTAAAATTCTACTGATTGATATTGTTTGAAAATCGCCATTTGCAGAAAGGGACAGTAATATACGATTCGCAAGAGTGCGACAAGACAAACGGTGTATAAAAGTTTGATCTCTTTCTACCGTTAGGAAGAAAAAATTTACATAGATTTTAGAATTGATTTTATGCACCTAAAAATAATTTCATATTTTATTTTAATCTACCTACCTTTTGGTATTTGCCCTTGTTTTTTTATTTTTTTTTATTAATATTACGGACTAGGCAAACGTTTGACCACGATCTCACCTGATGGAAAACGGTGATGTGGTCGAAGGTGTAGCACGCTTGCCTAGTAGATACCTATTCACTCTTGACTTGAACACACCGGGGTTATAATTTACCGGAAACACTGACGTAGGCAGGGCATTCCACTCCTTTGCAGTTCTTATAATAAATGAAGAAGCGTAACGCTTCGTTCTTGTGCGAGGTATTTCAACCATGAAAGGGTGGCGCTTTGCTGATCGTCTAGTCGTACGGTGATGGAAAGGTGATGGGGGAATCAGGTTGTGCGGTTCTTGTGCACACTCTCCATAGTGCAATCTGTAGAATACCGCCAGGCTTACTCTTTACGAAAGTGTCATCCCCAATGAGCCTGATAGCACGTCTCTCAATTGAATCCAAAGACTCGAGCTGATACTTGGCAGAACCGTCCCAGAGGTGACAGCAGTACTCCATACAAGATCGGACCTGTGCTTGATAATGATTCAAAAGCTGTCCCGGTGTGAAGTACCGCCTAACCTTAGACAAAATACCAAGTTTTTTTGCAGCTACCTTGGCTTTGGATTCAATAAGACCCAAAATTCAGGTTTGATGTGAGTTCGACACACAAAAGCTCCAAATGGTCGCCTATTGGTATTGTTACACTTTGGAAAGACTGAGATCGGTTTAGAGGACTCTTTTTAGCAGAAAACAAACACGCTTGCGTTTTTATATCTTAAGTGTTGAACAATATGGTTTCCAAAAAGGCAAGTCTACTACATTAGCTGCATTCAATTTATGTATTTCTATCAAGTCTAAAAAGTCTCTCTTGGTCTGAGGTTTATTCCGAAACTGACACAAACTTGGCGTATAATAAAAATTAGATTCTATTCTTCAAACTATGCTTTCCTGAGAAATGAATTAAATTAACAAGCAAATTCAACCAGTGTAACTGGGTTACCAAAGGTATAAGAATTGCGGCAAGGAATAAACGTAAACTGCGATTTAAATATTATAAGACAAAAAAGAAAAGTAGCCAACTAATGTACTTGCGTTATAACAAAATATTTAAAAATTGCGTTTATACAGCCCAAAAAAATATAAATATTTCATTTATTAATAGTGCAAAAAACGTTTGTATAGCCTCATGGAAGATAATAAACTCAATTTCCACTTCAAAGAAACCAAAAGGTACCTACTATTAATAAACTAACATATAATGATAGCACATTTACTGAAACCTTTGACATTGCAAATGCTTTCAATGATTATTTTATTAACCTGACGAATAATAATAATAAAACTGACATTAATGATTACAAATACAACTTAAAATCTATTGACTCTACTATGTTCTTGTTTCCTACAGACTACACAGAGGTCAGTAGCGTAATCAATGCGCTTAAATCTACGACGGCAGATGGTTATGATGAATTTTCAACAGATATTTTAAAAGTCAGTAGTGATATTTTGTCTCCCTTATTGGTTAACCTTTCGTTTGACGAAGGTGTTTTTCCTGATTTACTAAAACTAACTGTAATAAAACCTATATTTAAAATAGAGGACCAGGAATTACCTGTAAATTATAGACCTATAGCTCTAATTCCTATAATAGCTAAAATATTTGAAAAGATAATGCATAAGAGAATCACTGATTTTATAACTAAGTTCAATATCTTAAGTGTTGAACAATATGGTTTCCAAAAAGGCAAGTCTACTACATTAGCTGCATTCAATTTAGTCAATCATATTGTTAAACAAATTAATATTAAGGTACCTACCACTGCTATTTTCTTTGATATGAGTAAGGCATTTGACTATGTATGTCATAACCTTTTGCTACGAAAATGTGAATATTATGGATTGCGAGGTCAAGTCCAAGCTTGGTTAGGTAGTTACTTAAATAATAGATCTCAATATGTTGAAGTAACTACTCATAATGCCGAGAGAGAAGAAGTAACTTTTAAATCAAAACCTAAAACGAATAGAGCTGGGGTACCCCAGGGCAGTATCTTGGGGCCCCAGTTATTTCTGCTTTATATCAATGATCTCCCAGCTATAACCAATCATCATTGCACTCTATTCGCCGATGATATTTCTATAGTAATCTCTAAAGACTTAAAAAATAATTATAATGATAGCATCAACGATACTATTAAAAATATTGTTGATTGGCTCCAAACAAATGAACTCAGGGTGAATGTTGAAAAATGTAAATACGTTCAATTCCACAATCAAGGGGCGACGAAACAAAAAATAGATCTTAATTATGATGGTAAAACTTTGTGCGAAGGAAAATAAACCACTTTTTTGGGTCTAGTTTTGGATGAAAGGTTCTCGTGGATATCTCACGTAGAAAAAGTTTGTAGCAAAATAAACAGATTTGCTTATGCTCTCTGGAGGCTTACAAAAATTTCTGATAGGAAAACTGTCCTTAAAGCCTACCACGGCTGTTGCCTCAAATTTAAGGTATAGTATCCTATTGTGGGGCAATTCAGTTAAATTGAATAGAGCGCTTATAGCCCAAAAACAATGCGTGCGTGCCATCTGCGATGCTTCCCCATTGACTACCTGCAAGCCTTTATCCGAGGAACTCAAGCTATTGAACTTGCCAAGTCTCTACATCTTCGAGGCTTGCGTTTTTGTTAAAACGAATCCCGTGCTCTTTCATTGTAATAAGGACATTTGTGGATTCAATACAAGATTCCCTGATAAGTTTAAACTCCCTCTTATTAAAACGGAGATATGTAGGCGAAACAGTTACGCTATGTCAGTAAAAATATACAACAAGTTACCGGAATCAATAAAACTTTTCCCAATAAAGCAGTTCAAGACAAAATTGACAGCTTGGCTTTTAGACAAATGTTTTTACTCCGTTACCGATTTTCTGACATTGAAATAGAATACTTTGGACATAGATTAATTATTAAGTTTAACTAAATATGACATTTGATGAATATTAAATTAATATGCTTCTAATGTAGGACAATGTTAATAATACGTATTTAATAAACATTAATATTATAAATATGTGTAATATTACGTACTAAATGTGTAATTTTTAATTTTAAGGTTTTAATGTTCATTTTAATTTGATATACCTAATTTATTTTATAACATTAATGTAAATTTTGCATGCCTGAATTGGTGATGTGTTAAGCCACATAATTATAGCATTTAACACCTTGTATAACCACATTTATGCGAATAAATAATTGAATTTGAATTTGAAATTGTATGTAGTGTATTGCGTTTTTATTTTATAATTTAAACTAATATTTTAATCAGGAAAGATTTGTATTGTTTGTATTTATGTGTGTTTGTATTTTTGTTTGTAATGGATAAACTCAAAAAATACAGAACGGATTTAAAAAAATTTTTTTGTTTGTAACTGATAAACTTATAACATACTGAACGGATTTAAAAAAATCTTTTAATTATAGAAAGCAATATTATCAGCGGATAACATGGGCATAACTTTAAGTATTTTTCAAAAAAAAAAATGAGATATCTAAAATTGCAATAATGTAACCCAAGGTATCAAACATTTGCAAAACTACAGTGCGATTTCCTAGGCCAAAGCGATTTGTTGCAATCAAATTTTCATAGAAATATCGACTCTAACGCGCCGCATTAAGATGAAACGTTTCGCCTCTGGTGCGATATTCAAATTTTGTGTTTTTTGTCGTCACAGCTCTTCAACACTTCTTCAGATATCGCAAGCTGATTTTGCGCAAACTAGGAGACCAAGCAAAAATGTTTTAATGGAATCACATAAATATCATTAGATAAGCTACGAATATCCGGTAACTAAAATAATACTGTAAAAATCATTTGACGTATATTCGTAAATAAACTATTGATATTTATGTCATACTATCAATTAAAAAAATAGTGTTAGGTCTCCTAGTTTGCGCAAAATCATCTTGCGCTATCTGAAGAAATGTTTAAGAGCTGTGACGACAAAAGAACTAAAAAAAATATGATTTTCGCGCCACAAGCGAAACATCCACCTTTAGTGCACGTGATAATGAAAATCTGATTGCAACAGGGTAGGTAATTGCCCTGCAGTGCGATTACGTAATGTTGATCATATCGGTTTCAAGCCGTCAAATTCATTAGTGCCTTGCGATAGAGTCGATTTTGCTAGGTTAGGTTAGGTTTATGTAAACGATTGCGCAGGCACTGCTGTGGGGATAAAACAGCATAAAGAGCGAGATAGAATATGCGAAAAACGTAAGCGAGTGAGCGAGGCAGTTATACAATGCTGTCTTCACCTTCAACATTGGGATTGCACCTGATAAATAGCAGTTTGCGCAGCGACTAGCAGACAACTTCCGAGACACATACTTCCGTTGCGACTACTGTATCTATGTACGTGAATAGTCACGAAACACCTACACGTACCTACATCCATAACATTCAATATGCGTTATAAAACATTGGCTACAAACACTTTTACACGATGTACTTGAATCAGTTTAACGGTTTAACTGATTCAAGATATCCACAGGTTAAACTTTAACCTGTGGATATACTTTGTGTTTTATTTTCATGTGTTTTATTACATTAATAGTAATGTAGTTGACTATGTTCAAAAAGATTATTGCTGTTAATGATTTTGAATTACGCTTACTGGCGTACCTATGTTTTTTTAGAAGTAATGACAGGTACAAAAAAGCTAAAAGTAAGAAAAATGCCGTGCTGTGAGCGTTAGCTACCCTTGCGAAGCCGGAAAAGAGTATATAAATACTACGTGAAGCCGGGACGAGTAGTGTTAAATAAAAGAAAGAAAATTATTTTCAATAGGTACCTTATTTATTGTCATTTTGTCTCGTTAAGACATTGAGAACGCTTAGCAGAAACATCGACACACAGAGAATATTGTACAATCATTAGTACAATAATTACTTAAAAATTAAAGCAATTTAAAATATGCACTGATTTACATTACATACCTACATTTTGTAGTAAGTATTCTTAAAATAAATTGATGATAAGCATATATGCTATTTATGGTATATTTTGTAGTCTTATTACTATAGCGATGTTAACAATATTCCATTCATCAAAAATAGTAAAAAACAAAATAAATGCATTTGAAATATTTTTTAGTCGCTATAAATTATAATTATTTACTCGTAAATTGTTAAAGCATGGTAATGTACGTGTAAGTGAAGAGAGAGCATAAAAACCAAGATCTATATAAAGACATAAAAATTATCAAAAAAGAATTCAAACTATATATTAAAACATTTACAAAATATTAAAAATCTCATTTGGAATGATTACGTATGATTTATATATTTACAACAATTATAAAGTTATTGTACATTAGCAAAATACATAATTTATTTGATTTCAGTTGATCATAATCATAACATAATGTAAATTAAAACACTTCCAGAGTATTTTATAGTAAAAAAATGACTTCAAATAATCTACAATAGTTTTATTGTAACTTACAATAAAAACGTATCAAAAATAAAAAATTACCAACAAGACATGGAACGCTTCTTTGGAAATGAAACAATCACTTATTAACACAGCCAAGAACGTGAATGAATTATTGTTTTTTTTTTAATAAACTTATAATATAACATCTTATCATTCATCTTAGATAAACATGTTACTCTTGGAACTCATATAAAAAAACAACTTAGGAAACCTCTTAAAATATATAAGAACTTATTTAGTTGTAATGTCTTAAGGTTTAATAATATCAACGAAAGCGTCTTTCACAGACTACAATGCTTAAATAAGCTGTATAGAAACATTATTATGTACAAGACCATTTACATAGGTACTTATATTGTATGCGTAAGCACTGTCTAAAATAAAGCAGATAAAGGAATTTAACTTGTCAATATCTTCTTTTGCTTGCACGAGCTGGAATTTGTACATATTGCGTCTTACATTTTATGTCTTGACTTAGTGTTACTCACATTTTTCAACAGCTACCTCAACATTACAAAAGCTAACTAACACATACATTACTTGTATAGTATACATTAATATACTAAGTATTGTCCATTTCAAGTAAGTAGGTACCTAACTACTTAAAATGAAATACCTACCTAACTGAAAAAGGTGTATAGAAAATGGTCAGTTGATTTCGAGTGAACGGTATTATGGTACATTTTAATATTATGTTTTCATTTCTGGTAAAAAGATTCTTTCGACATAAAACGAATCTTTTAAAATTTCACTAGAGAATATCGGTTCGAGAAAGTGTAGAAGTACCTATAAAAGATGGCAGTATTAGCATTTTTTTTAAATATTCGTTATTGTAAACTAGAGTAGAAGTACCTATGCATGAGAATAACTTAGTATGGAAATGAGCTACATTCAGTTACACTTATAAGCGGTATTCTATGGTTCATATATAACCAACCAACTTTCTAAATTGTCATAGTGAATTTAACATACAAACATACAATTTCAAAACACGTACCTACATCCATAACATTTAATATGCGTTATAAAACATTGGCTACAAACACTTTTACACGATGTACTTGAATCAGTTTAACGGTTTAACTGATTCAAGATATCCACAGGTTAAACTTTAACCTGTGGATATACTTTGTGTTTTATTTTCATGTGAAAAAGTTTAATAAGTATAAATTATAATAAATACGTGATCGTAACAGTCCGATATGTCGTCGTCTTGTCCGATTGAGTTGGATGGTCCTCACTGCAATTGCAAAAAACAACAATTTAATAATTAGCTACACTGTCGTGCCCGGAGACGTCAATACTGGTAATTAATATGAAACTGTCAAAATCCTTACTAAAAGAAGGTTTTAATGCTAATTTAAAGGTAATTGACGTCTTCGGGTACGACATTTAGATAAATAACTCCCAACAAGCATGAATTCTTGCACAATTAACCCATAAATAGTTCAATGAAATATACAACATACCTTCACTTTAGGCCTAGTAGCTAACGTCAGTATTTGTATTAAATGAGTCGCGGATTCTGAAACAAATAAATAAATGAGTATAGAAGAACCAAAACACTTTTTTTTTTTTAGGATGTGCAAGCTAAAGTGTTGTCAGGTGGAATGACGACCTGATAAAGTGTCTGGAATAAAATGGACGAGGAGAGCTGAAGAACGAGCTCAGTGGCGTGCATAAGGAGAGAGCTGTCCAGCAGTAGACAAATATAGGCTGATGATAAAATGGACGAGGAGAGCTGAAGAACGAGCTCAGTGGCGTGCATAAGGAGAGAGCTGTCCAGCAGTAGACAAATATAGGCTGATGATAAAATGGACGAGGAGAGCTGAAGAACGAGCTCAGTGGCGTGCATAAGGAGAGAGCTGTCCAGCAGTAGACAAATATAGGCTGATGATAAAATGGACGAGGAGAGCTGAAGAACGAGCTCAGTGGCGTGCATAAGGAGAGAGCTGTCCAGCAGTAGACAAATATAGGCTGATGATAAAATGGACGAGGAGAGCTGAAGAACGAGCTCAGTGGCGTGCATAAGGAGAGAGCTGTCCAGCAGTAGACAAATATAGGCTGATGATAAAATGGACGAGGAGAGCTGAAGAACGAGCTCAGTGGCGTGCATAAGGAGAGAGCTGTCCAGCAGTAGACAAATATAGGCTGATGATAAAACACAAATTAAGTAATTCCGGGTCTAAATAAAACTGCTTGTTTTTAATAAAACTATTATTTGACCTTGCTGTAGCAGTCTTCCGACGCGCGGTCATTGACCTTGCTGTAGCTGTCTTCTGACGCGCGGTCATTGACCTTGCTGCAGCTGTCTACAGACGCGCGGTCGTTGACCTTGCTGCAGCTGTCTACAGAAGCGCGGTCGTTGACCTTGCCACAGTTGTCTAACAGTGTGCGGTCGTTGACCGTGCAGCGGATGCCAAGTTGCCAACTGCATAGGTAGGGGGAACTTGTTTTCGCCGGCCCACCCAACATACTACCAGATAATATTGGAGTACTTGGCATTTTAATACGATGATTAGATGCCGAGAAATCGTTTTTTTTTTATGGCTGAATGAATTATTGCACTTTATAGGTACTTTTGATCATAGAATAGCACGTATGGGCTACTTTCAAATGATCTGATCACGCGTGCAAAGCCGCGGGTACAGCTAGTTATAAGTATAGAAGATAGATATAAGATATATGCACCTTCAAGGCAATAATTTAAATACACATTAAAATGTTGGCTTGTTGACCAATCATTCTATAGATTTTATAATGTGTGTAATTATAATTGTGTATTTACCTTCTAATTTCAATAACTTTTTAGGATTCTATAAAGAATTAGAAAAAAGAAGTGTATACAGTTATGATTGTTATTTAGAAATTTTAGTATTATTAATAAATTTGTTTTGAGTTGTATTTTAATATTATTATTTTTTGTCTGTTTACATGTAACATAATTGAATATTACTAGACACTTACTTGTGATTCTCTGCAGACAAGAGCTCTTCTTGCTGGGGTACAGAAGTACCATGTAGACGGGGACAGCTGTCAGGATCATGAGGCACCCCACTCCGGTCTCGGCGGGAGATGCGAATGCTGGGAATGCAACTACGGCAATGGTGCAGATTATGTAGATTACTGGAAGTAGAAACGATACGTGAATCAGTGTTTCCGGTAATTGTAACTCAGGTGTGTTCATGTGAAGTAATAATCCGTAGTGTTTAGGTACCTATCTATTTATTACGAAAGCGAGCTACACCTTCGACTACATCATCACTGCCCATCAGGTGATTCGTTGTCAATCGATTGCCTAATTAGTCCGTAGTAGGTACCTACACTAGTGGCTCTGTGAGCTGAAGACCTCGCGCGTACAAACTTTTTTGCAAACAATGTATCGGTGCACAGTAGCGCCATCTAGTTACCTTATTGTAAACCTAACATTAATAACCAAGGTACTCCATTAATAACCAAGGCGCTCAATCCCTACCTAGTAGGTAAAGGCTGATTCCACTGGTAGAAACTTAAAAGTGAGAAATTACTGCATTTTGAGGCATTTGAGGAGGTTAAGCATTGTAGCTATTCTGCTCATCACACCGAAGATCCTCATCAGAACTTCACCAAATTTTTATGAGACTAATTTAAAGTTACTAACTTTCAATGAAATATGGCGGATATATTCAGTAGCCCCCCTTTTACCCTTTTTTTGGGGGAAGTACCCCCCCCCCCCCCAATCAAAAATAACCGTTTTTTTTTTTTTTTTTAATTCGCTTATCCTGTATATCAAGTTTCGTCTAGATCGATTGAGAAATGCGACCGTAGAGGAGCACAGCCGAAAATCCGGACAGACATCCGGACATGAAAGAATTTTTGTCGAAGCTGAAACAGAGAAGCATCGCTCGTGCTTCGCGCTCACTCGATCAAAAAATAAGTGTGGATGCTTGCTGTTTTTTATATGACTGTGACGAAATTAGCAGGTCGTTCACCGGATGGTAAGTGCCATTCTTGCCCATATACATTGTCACACAGAACTATGGATTGAAGTCTTGGGTTTTTGGTGTACTTAAGTAGTGTTCATTTTTTAATTTTGCCTAATGCATTTTGTATGCATAGTAGGTAATTTCTGGCTGCCGCCAGCTAAAACCCGACCGGAAGATAGTTTGCAGACCAGCATAACCATAGCACAGGTAATGCTCGGAAGTGTATTTTTTCCATTTTGTCTTTATTTTCAAACCCAACAAATGTGAAACTGAAACATTGAAGGACTTACTTGGGAAGAACAAGTTGACTTTGATCGGGCGCTCCAAGTCAGGTTTCGTGTACCGCAGCACTGGCAAGCAAAGCACAGCCGCGCCGATACTGAGCTGAAATAAAAACATTAAAAAAGTTCAAGGTAAGCACAATTGGTATAACAGTGAACAAAATTCTAACTTTACAGGTACCTATAAACTAATATTGTGTAACAATCAAATAAAACAAACTATGATTTTAATTTTTATAAAATCTACAGTTTTACCTGCGCCTCTGTAATGAATAAACAGAAGACTGGACCGAGTCCAGAGACTACAAAAAAAAACAGGTGGGGCTGTTTCGGAGAGCACGGCCGTTTATTTGTCGTGATACGTGTACACCACGTACAATTTGATCCGGTCCTGGAGGGCGATTCTCACGAAGTGATACAAATATCACAGTAGATAAATGTCGAAAAATCCATACATTTTTCGATATATATCTATTGTGATATAATTATATCACTTCGTGGCCCCCTGGAACCTTCTCGTTCGATGTGTACTGGAGTTTAGGGTATCGTTGTAAGCTCTAGAACTTCTTTCCAACGATGTGCCTAATAATTATTTTAGTACAGACCACAAATTATAAAGTATTATGTATAAGTAGTACGGACTTTCCGGATGCTGCAGATCTTTTGTGATTTTTAATTTCATTCCATCCTTTTTTTATTTACTTAGTCTTCAGTAGACTTTTTAATATTAAAACGAATGTTCCCAACGAGATCTTTACAAAAACACCCAAATAAATTCGCTACCCTATCTAAATCGTGAGTTATACCGAATTAAAGATCACAATAACATTATTTTGCTAACTGCCAGCACGGCCGGCGCGTATTTATTTCGCCGGCGCTGGCATCACCATCGTGAGCATAGTACGCGGTGGTCAACAGAGTACGCAGTAGTCACGAGAGTCTGCGGTCACTCACCCAGGTAGCGAACCCCACGTAGTTGATGAGCGCGTAGATGTCGGACACGGTGAGGTAGACGAGCGACAGCAGCGCTACCGCCAGCACGGCAGGCGCAGGCGTCGCACGTGGCGTCACCATCGTGAGCATCTCCGGCATCTGGCCCTGCGCAGCGCCCGCGTAGAACAATCTGGAATATAAAGGGTAAGGGAGTGTAAACCTTACATTTAGGATCCAACTCAAGCACAGTGTAAGGTTTTGTTTGTTTGTCGTATGAGGTAGTGCTGGCCTCTGATGTCAGAGTTTATCAAGCCGCCCGAGGGCCTCTGACACGGCTTAACGACTGCTATTAATCAATAACAGCCGGGACCGACAGCTTAACGTGCCCTCCGAAGCACGGAGCGATGGAAAACCGCACATAACTTAGAAAAGTCATTGGTGCGTAGCCTAGGTTTTGTACCCGGTATCGTTGGATTCTATATTGCACTACAGAACCGTTAGGCCACCGTCACTCACAGTGTAAGGTAAGAGTTTATTTTTTAAACTCGTTCTATTATATTTATATGTACTGTGGTATTTATACAGTCTACTAGTTAATAAGGACTATATATGTACTGTGGTACAGGGTTCCCTAGTTTGGGCACAGAATAAATAGTAGGTACTACTTAGGTACATGTTTGGGGCTCGGTTAATGGTTATTTTCCTAAATACGAGTATAATAAGTATATGTATTATTTTTTATACGGTTTCGACATCATTGCCACAGATCAATTAAGGTCTTCATATTATGCTACTCATCCACTGCTAGATCTCTTCATGTGGGTACGAAGAATACCATTGAAACTGAACATTTGAGCACAAAGTGTAAGTTTGTATCTGCAACAGTGCCCGTGATCCCTTCACAGAGAGTGGAGACCAGAGCTGAACAACTTGGGAACGGCTACACCCATTTCTTACTAACAAATCTAACACCATCTCGCCGATTCCAGCTTTCAAATTAAAATAAAACAATTGAAATTGGTCCATCCATTTGGGAGCTACGGTGCCACAAACAGACACACCCACCCTGACAACGACTTCGAACATACGCATCTCTAGAGTCAGGGGTCAAATAAATCACAAAGACTTACCGTGAAGAAGTCAGGAGTACTCCGTTGACAGCGCCGAAGGTAGAAGCAGCCACAAACAGCGGAATTGACAGCGCGAACCAACCGAAAAGACGCTCAGCGAAAGTCACAGCCACCGCGGCTGAGCCCAACACCTGGAAGTTAGAGAAAGGTTTCATTAGATCAATTTAAACTGGTTTTGAAATGGGTTGGTCACGTCTCTCGAAGAACCGACAACTGTTGGAGTAGACGAGATCTGGAAGACCGCGTGTAGGCAAACGTAGTTTGGGACGAAAGCTGGCCAGGTGAAGTGCGAAAAGTGACTGGCAGGAACTGGATAAGAAGAGCCGAAGATTGGACTCAGTGGCGTTCACTAGGAGAGAGACCTATGTCCAGCAATGGACGAGTAGGGCTGATGATGAGATCAATTTCACTAAGGTGTTTGAGGGAGAGGGTACGCTTGGATGTGTTTTTGTTTGTGTGATTCTGGGTTCGGGGTTGTGGTCAGGTGGAATAGACGGAGAGAATGCCCCCATATTATCTGTAAGGTTGTTTCTCTTCGCGGTGCAGGTTCTTCACGGTTTCCCTCAGTTCCTCGATAAATGTTGTATGAGGGTGCCTATTGATCACGTGTTTATGAGGGTACGGGTGGAGGGAGTTTGTACGTGTGTTTCTCATACCTCCGTGGGTGATAGCGTGGTGTAGAAGGCTACGTTGGTGAAGGTGTAGACGACAGTAACCAGCGCGCAGGATATCGCTATAGCGCGGGGCAGGTTCTTCACGGGGTCCTTTAGCTCTTCGATTATGAAGTTCAGATAATTCCTGGAAATTTTAAATATTCGTTGATATTTGGGATCGGTATTCCCATTTTTAATTTTCATTTTAATCGACTTCACAAAAAGAGGAGGTTCTATGTTAGACTGTTTTAAAAAAAATGTATGTTACTGATTTCATATAGTATATCAAAATTTGATCTGTTTTTTTTAGTTGTTTAATCTATTTTGCATTTATCACATACATAGTAAACAATAATTATCGTCTTACCATCCGTTGTAGGCAAACAGGCCGGAGTAGAAAGACAGCGCGATCGAGGTGACGTCGCGCGTCGAACCTTCGAACGTGAAGTGCTCTGTTTTGCACTTGTCACATACACAGCAAACAGTAATTATCGTCTTACCATCCGTTGTAGGCAAACAGGCCGTAGTAGAAAGACAGCGCGATCGAGGTGACGTCGCGCGTCGAACCTTCGAACGTGAAGTGCTCTGTTTTGCACTTGTCACATACACAGCAAACAATAATTATCGTCTTACCATCCGTTGTAGGCAAACAGGCCGGATTAGAAAGACATCGCGATCGAGGTGACGTCGCTCGTCGTACCTTCGAACGTGAAGTGCTCGGTTTTGCACTTGTCACATACACAGCAAACAATAATTATCGTCTTACCATCCGTTGTAGGCAAACAGGCCGGAGTAGAAAGACAGCGCGATCGAGGTGACGTCGCTCGTCGTACCTTCGAACGTGAAGTGCTCGGTTTTGTACTTGTCACATACACAGCAAACAATAATTATCGTCTTACCATCCGTTGTAGGCAAACAGGCCGGAGTAGAAAGACATCGCGATCGAGGTGACGTCGCTCGTCGTACCTTCGAACGTGAAGTGCTCGGTTTTGCACTTGTCACATACACAGCAAACAATAATTATCGTCTTACCATCCATTGTAGGCAAACAGGCCGGATTAGAAAGACATCGCGATCGAGGTGACGTCGCTCGTCGTACCTTCGAACGTGAAGTGCTCGGTTTTGCACTTGTCACATACACAGCAAACAATAATTATCGTCTTACCATCCGTTGTAGGCAAACAGGCCGGAGTAGAAAGACATCGCCATCGAGGTGACGTCGCTCGTCGTACCTTCGAACGTGAAGTGCTCGGTTTTGCACTTGTCACATACACAGAAAACAATAATTATCGTCTTACCATCCGTTGTAGGCAAACAGGCCGGAGTAGAAAGACATCTCGATCGAGGTGACGTCGCTCGTCGTACCTTCGAACGTGAAGTGCTCGGTTTTGTACTTGTCACATACACAGCAAACAATAGTTGTCGTCTTACCATCCGTTGTAGGCAAACAGGCCGGAGTAGAAAGACAGCGCGATCGAGGTGACGTCGCTCGTCGTACCTTCGAACGTGAAGTGCTCGGTTTTGCCTGAAAATAAACATGAAGGTAGGTACTGTACACGTAGATTACATAATATGTATGACCATAACATGACAGCTGACGCGATCACAGCCCTTTTTTTTAGTTTAAATTCTTGGTTTTTAAATATAAGATGCAGTTGAAGGCATCATGCATTTTATTTCTCTTTTGACAGGATCAGCAATATACCTCTCATGCCTTCCAATTTTAAAATTCTCCGTTATTTTTAAATAAATTTAAGTTGCAGTCGGAGGCTGCAACGCATACAATTGGCCTTCTTTGGCTTAGCATCCTTTGTCACAATCAGAGTGGCGTTTGTGTAACAAGTGTTAGCAGTGAATCTCATTCGCGCTAAAGTCTGTGCATGTCTCTCTACCTTTGTTGTTGATGCACATGACGCACGAGACGGTGGGAACGTAGCTGTGTGGGTGTGTTTGCGTGTAGTTCTACTTGGTCCAGTTTTCGTTTACGTGATATTACAAGAATAAATTAAAAAAAACACATGCATAAAACCTCAGCTAAAGCAGTCCATTCTTTTGGAAGATACGATTCTCACCCCCCCCCCTTTTTTCCTCAACTCCCCCCCCTTATTTCCTCTAACTCCCCCCCTTTTTTCCTCTAAGTCCCCCCCCCCCCCTTTTCTCAACTCTCCCCCCCCCCCCCCCCCCCGCCGGCCCCGCCCATATAGCTAAGAACCATCTCGATCACATCACTTTTCAAACATAAAAAACCGCATCTAAATCGTTATTCATAGGTAATTAATAGACGCATCGAACGGAGAAATTTCTGCTGGAGTCGGATGAAAATGTACCTACTCTAAACTCAAAGAAAGGTCAATGTCGCACCACATGGCACATATTTAGCTATCAAGATACTTCTGACAGGTTAATGGACTGTGTACGTAAGTACACCTACTGTACAGTACTTAGTTCACAGGCAACCAGCACACAATGCGCCGGATTGCAGCAATCATCCAATAAGAGCTGTTGACGCCGACGCCTTCCGATGGAGTGCCGTCATATTTTAGGACTGGGTTCTAGTATCTAGATACTACAATGTTTACTTAATATAACTAATAGTATAATACAGAATGAATAGTGCGAGGTAGCAGGGCCGCCGCCGGCCCGAGCTACTCGGCGGAAAACGTGAAATATAACTAATAGTATATTACAGAATGAATAGTGCGAGGTAGCAGGGCCGCGAGCCGGCCCGAGCTACTCGGCGGAAAACGTGAAATATAACTAATAGTATATTACAGAATGAATAGTGCGAGGTAGCAGGGCCGCCGCCGGCCCGAGCTACTCGGCGGAAAACGTGAAATATAACTAATAGTATATTACAGAATGAATAGTGCGAGGTAGCAGGGCCGCCGCCGGCCCGAGCTACTCGGCGGAAAACGTGGAATATAACTAATAGTATATTACAGAATGAATAGTGCGAGGTAGCAGGGCCGCGAGCCGGCCCGAGCTACTCGGCGGAAAACGTGAAATATAACTAATAGTATATTACAGAATGAATAGTGCGAGGTAGCAGGGCCGCGAGCCGGCCCGAGCTACTCGGCGGAAAACGTGAAATATAACTAATAGTATATTACAGAATGAATAGTGCGAGGTAGCAGGGCCGCGAGCCGGCCCGAGCTACTCGGCGGAAAACGTGAAATATAACTAATAGTATATTACAGAATGAATAGTGCGAGGTAGCAGGGCCGCGAGCCGGCCCGAGCTACTCGGCGGAAAACGTGAAATTCTCTTATTATAGAAGTTAAACAGGTTCTAAAAAAAAAAAACTGTCAAAATTATAAAAAAGTGAGTTATTTTTAAAACGAATTATTTTTAATGAATATAATAAAGATCGTGTAACCAGCATCAATTTTACACAGGCTCGAGCGAAGCGAGCTCGTATTTTTATCCTATTACGGAAATTTATGTTACGAATGATGGCTAAACAATCTTCATATAAAGGAAAACTGCAAACATATTAAAATACGCAAGCGAAAAAATGTTTAACTATTTATATGAAAATCGAATAATTATAATGGATATTAGATGTGTAACCATCAGTAATACCATGGGCGCAAATTTAACTAACTTATTTATTGAAGCTATTGTTAGAAACGGTGGGTTAACAAATATCTTCTCCTTAGCAAGGGAACTGGAAGCATAATTATAACAAGCGAGCAAAGCGAGCTCGAAAATAGTTAACAGTGTAGGTATATTTCAAAGACGAATGATAATAAGTAGATCTCATTGATAAGAAAACATAAACGCGGGCACAGAATGAACTTACGCGGGTGAAGTTAGTGCGACTATCTCCAACTACTTATTTATAGAAGTTAATGCTAGAAATGAAGAGGATCTCTAGGTACGGGAAATATGTACAACATTGCGAGCGCAGCGCCTCTGATGCCCTGCAGTGCTATTACGCAGTGTTGATCATATCGGTTTCAAGCCGTCAAATTCATTAGTGCCTTGCGATAGAGTCGAAATTGCTATGAAAAAAGTGACAATCTGATTGAAGCCAAGTTCTGTGGTCTGAAGTCTGTATGCGCAGCACACATCAACCGGGGGAAGGAGCGCGCGGCTCTCCCGCTGTCCCAGAACATACTCGTACACACCATAAACTTTACCGTCCTCATGAATCGTGCGATGTTTAATAACCTTCGAAATCTCCAATATATTTTTTCAGTTACTGGCCCCGTCTCATATCCTGGCAGACGCGCCCCATCCTCAAGCGCCTTAGGCCGTCACCTATTTCGCCTATATGGACGGGCCGGCCCAGCGTGGTGCCACAGAATAAATATTAGGTGGTGCACCGGTAATTAACGATTATACATACACAGTTTTATCTCCCCAAATGAGCCTATAATTTTTCCCGACAACGGCGACTCTATCGGACCTATTTTGACATGCGAGGTATCAATCAATTCGTCTTCATCAAAACAGTGACTGCTATTTTTTACCCGACCGTGTCGTCGGTCGAGTTTTAGTTTAGGAACTAGACATGTTAAAGGTTTGTTTGGATTATGGTATATAGATGATGAAAGGGTTTTATTTTGTAGGTAAGTACATAATGGAAAGAAAACAAATATGTATATATTATTTCGGCTTTACCTACCTAACAGGTATTAAAAAAATCCTACGGATTACTGAAAATTGAGAGGAAGGGAAACCGCCCTTGGTTTCACACTATACGTAGCTACATACTATCCAGAAAACCGAATACCTACCCATTAGCAGTCGATCCTAACCATTCCCTCTGGATGAAAAGAACCAATTTACTTCGCTAAATTGATTTTCTCAATTTCCTCATTTATATTCTGCGAATGACATTAATAGATAGCTAACGCGGTGTAGTACATTAGCTATAGTGGTATTTCTGTGCGAGGTCTTTGCTTTTGACGTTGATATTTTGATTACTCGCTGTAAGCAAGGGTGTCGCCAAGGGGGGGCAGCCTGCCCCCCCCCCCCACCCCCGAGATTTAAGAAAAGGTAGCCAAATGCAGAGAAGCCAATGTAAGTCCTAAGCAAGTTTGACTGATTATTTTCCATTTGACTTTCATTCCGTTCCAAGTGCCATCCGCGCTGCTACAGTCTATCTATTGTTCAACCCTTGCAAGTTCAAGTCTACGTGCGCCTAATACGTGTGAGGTCCACGGGTTAGCGGTAACCTACAGTTATCCGGGTTCAACCGGGGTTCCCATGCTCTATTTACGTATCTTCCTGCTGAAAGCTTACGATTATAATGTTTTGAGTTTCTGTTCTAGAAAGCTATTGAAATTATCAATAATGATAAGCAATAATGATTAACATAATATCATATAAATAATTATTTTAGGAATACAGCTGCTTGATTCATAAAAAAACCTTGACAAACTGTGTAATTTTTGGAAATAAATTACCTTTACTTTAAATAAATTCTTTTTTTTTTATTTTGAATTTTTACTGTCGCTTTTTTTATAACATTTCCTCTCTAAAATAAGTTGAAAAAATATGTGCAATCATTATTATTATTCTAATATCAGCACCCAAAGATATTGGCGGGAACTCGCAGAAAAAAACTTTTTTTTAGTGAATAGCGTATTACAATAAATATTAAAAATAAAACAATAAAGAACCTCGAAAAAATACTAAACAGCAATAAAATCTAAAAATATACTCACGAACGAAAACATCTTCTCGCCAAAACGGCTCCGCACTTTGTTTACAAGTTTTAGTGGTCTAATTGTTTTTTTTAAATTATTTTTTTAATCAATTTACAGTTAAAAATAGCTCGTCATTTAAGCACTTTTTTAATTTCTATGTAGGTATTAGTAGCTTAACATTTTCGCGATCTCTATCAGTACCTATTAAAGTTTTTTCATTATTTTCCTATGAGTAGGCATTATGTTTCGATTTGTAATTGAAAGAAAATAATCCAAATTTTTCGCGCTCGCTGCGCTCGCGCTTTTTATTACTCATTCCAGTGTTTTTTTTTAAATCGAAACTTTATATATACTTATTTTTTTTTTGGTGGGTGCTCTTTATTCTTTTCTGAAGCCAAAACTGTATTTTTTTACATTTTTGTCTGTCTATCTACCTGTATCTTGGCTAAGCATCACGCCGAAACTACTGAATGAATTTAAATAAAACTTGGTATGATTTGAGTTCATACTACGAGGTAGGACATAGGATACTTTTAATCTCGAAAAATTAGAGGGTTCCCGCAGGATAGGGTTTGAAAGTTATTTAAAAGAACACGTATCACGCTGAAACTACAGGACGGATTTTGTTGCAACTTGGCTCAGTCATAGTTAATATAGTGAGTAAAAATTGAGGATACTTTTTATCCCGAAAAATTAAAGGGTTTCCGCAAGATAGGGGTTCAAATTTATTAAAAAGAACACGATTCCCCCACGATTACAATTTTCCTCGGGATAATGTCCCAAATTCTGTAAATTGAAGATATTTTTGTATATTTTTGTGGAGGCCGTTCTGTTTTCAATACTAAAGCCAAAACTGTATATTTGAAATTTTTGTGTCTGTCTGTCTGTCCGTCTGTCTGTTTGTGTCTTGGCAGCGCATCACGCTGAAAACACTGAATGAATTTAAATGTTCATACTACGAGGTAGGACATTGGATACTTTTCATCCCCAAAAATGAAAGGGTTCCTGCAGGATATCGGTGGAAAATTATTTAAAATAACACGTTGCATGCTGAAACTATTGTACGGATGTTGATGCAACTTGGAACAGACATAGTTTATAAGATGGGTGAAAATTATGAATACTTTTTATCCCGAACAAAAAAAGGGTTCCTGTGGGATATGGGTCCAAATTTTGTACATTAAAGATATTGTGAAAATATTTTTTGGAGGTTACTCTATATTCGATAATGAAGCCTAAACTGTATGTTTTTCATTTTTGTCTGTATGTCTGTCTGTCTGTATCTTGGCCGCGCATCACGACGCCGGAACTACTGGATGAATTCAAATGAAACTTGGTATGATTTGAATTAGGATATGGAAGTAGGTATTGAGGTAGGATATGAGATACTTTACTTCCCGAAAAGTTTGGCTCTATATTCGATACTGAAGCCAAAACTGTTTTACTTTTAATTTTTGTCGGTCTGTCTGTTTGTCCGTATCTTGACCGCGCATCGCACCGAAACCACTGAATGAATTCAAATGAAACTTGGAATGATTTGAGTTCATACTACGAGGTAGGACATTGGATACTTTTCATCCCGAAAAATTAAAGGGTTTCCGCAAGATAGGGGTTTAAATTTATTAAAAAGAACACGTATCACGCTGAAACTACCGGACGGTTTTTTTGATGCAAATTGACACAGTCACATGTCTATACTTATAATAAAGCAATAAGTACAAAAAAGGCTGTACAAATAACAAAAAAATGCATAATAAGAAATGCTCTTGGGTGCTTAAAAAAGGTATTGAACAAGAATAAAACTTTTATTTCAATCGTGTCTTTCGGTCTGTTTGACTGTATGTTTGCATGTTCACGCATCACGTAAAAACTACTGGACTTTTTCTACTGGCTTTTTTTCGCGATAAAGTCCGCGTCCGCGCGGACGAAGTCGCGGGTGAAAGCTAGATTATGATAAAATATGTTGAATTACTTTTATCCGGTGCTGTATATTGGAATTTATTTAAGTTTCGCGGCTTGGTGATGGCGCGTAATATAGGATTTTCGTATATTAGGATTTTCATGAATCTATATTCAATATGTATCTACAGGTAATAAAGGAAGGTAAAGGTAATAAAGCATTATGTGACAAACAGTCTGTACATTGAAGATAATAAAAAAATGGTCTAGGGGACTTAAAAGAAGCTACTGAACAAGCTATGTCTGTCTGTTTGTCTGTTCACGCATCACGTAAAAGTTCAGTAGCTTAGTCCCCTAGGCCATTTTTTAATTTATCTTCATTGTATAGATTTTTTGGTACATACTATTATAAGTATATATAGAGATAGATATATATAGATTCAGTACAAAATATAAAGCTAATAGTATAGTATATCTATCACCAAACCGCTGGGTAAACTAACCTAAAATTGATAATTAATTAATTGACGAACAAAGTTTTGTGTTTTGTGTTGAGTGTAGCGTGATTGAAAAGATAAGGAGCCGTAGTTTAAAAATAACTGGGAGGGGCTGTGTCAGGGCGCATGGTCGGTTGTTTGTCGTGAAACGTATACGCCACGTACAATTTGATCCGGTCCTGGATCCCTCTCGTTCGCCTGTGCTGGAGTTTAGTGTACCGTTGTAAGCTCTAGCACTTCTTCTTTCCAACAATGTGCTAATCTTTATTTTAGTTCGAACTTTTTGGGCGCTGCAGCCCTTTTTATGATTTTTACTTTTTCCATCCCTTTTTTTATTTACTTAGTCTTAAGTAGACTTTTGTAAAATTTTCATATTGAATCGATTGTTCTCAACAAGATCTTTACAAAAACACCCAAATCACAGAGTTATAACAGCGAGACGTTAACCCTTTTTATCCGACTGAGGAGGGTTATGTGTTTGGTTTGTACGTTTGTTTGTTTATTTGTATGTTTCTTAGGCGCGCCCTTCAGCCTAAACGGCTTGATGGATTTTGATAAATGAGGTATCATTGGATTTGTCTTGATCACGAGAATGCTTTAGAATACATGAAGTGTCAAGAAAACCAATATGGCGACTTATAGATGCCATATTGTATTTCAGATGGAACAAAAAATTACCAAAACCTATCGAGTGAAGTATCAAAATACAGGTCAAATAAGATAATTTCAGAAATATGTAATTCTTATACTCGTAACTAAACAGTAGCAATTTTCTTATAAGCTTCTTACAAAATTTCCAATTTTAGATTATTCATGTTAATGTACATACTATAGTCTAATGTTGCAATTGTAACTATAAAAGAAAAGTCGAATATGTAAGTAAAAAATAAACAATGAAATTTATATAAATACTAGCTACGCCCCGTGGTTTCGCCCGCATCCCTGAAGAATCGTGCATTTTTCCGGGATAAATTCATGGTATAAGCGACCTCCATACCAAATTTCATACAAATCCGTTCAGCCGTTTAAGCGTGAAGAAGTATCAAACGTATACACCCACACACTCTCACATACATACAAACTTTCGCCTTTATAATATTAGTGTGATTATTTTTGCGAGCGGTCGCTCGTATTCAATAATTTTGTTTGCGGGTTTTTTGTATTTATATAATAATTTTACTTGTTAATCATGGTTCAACTTGTAGATCGACAAGGAGAGATGAAACAAGTCAAAATATAATTAAACTCTTGCAAACTTTTCTAGACGCCATCAAGATGCGACAATCCCCTGACAAATGTAGGAATGACATGTTATTTGAATTTAGAATTAACATAGACAAACTGAGAAAGAAATGAGATTAGAGATCAAATGAGTATTATTATGACATCGAGGATTATATTGACATCGTCACAGCACTGTATCAGAATCAGAATCAGAATCAGAATTATTTATTCACAAGAATGTAGTAATTAAGTAGATGGTAATAATTATAAAAGTTCAGTACATCCTACCATAACAATACAAACATATCTATACAAAAAAAAATACAACGATAATAAACAAGATTCAATAGTAAAATATAGGGTTTATTATTTAATTAATGTCAAAATGTCAAATTAAAGTTAATGTCAAATTATATCAAAAATTAAGTCACAGTTGCCAATTAGCAAGCATTAAATCAAGAATTTTAACATTAATTAATCACATTTATTATTTTCCTTATATGTCATGTACTCATTGAGATTATAAAAACATTTTTCTGAAGCACAGTCAGTCTTCTTTTAAACATGTTAAGCGTCAGTTCTTTAAATGTGCATGGTAATTTATTATACACCTTAATGGCTAATGTAGGGATACTTTTGGTCCTGGAATAAAACAGGTAACTTTTATCCCAGAGAATGCCCACGCGGGGAGAGCTGTGGGCACAGCTAGTCTTTGATATAGGTTAATTTTCAATGTAGGCAGACAGCTGTTTCCCAATAAATTGCACAATTCGGCGAAATGTTTTAAATGCAACATAGCGAAGGCTTGACCAATGAACACTTCCTCATCCGTGACGTCACTCGACATTTGCCAAGCTACCGGTCAGGGTCAAGAACGCGAAACTCGTTCATAGTTGAATCTCGATGTGTAATCAAAAGTATCACAACACGGTAACGGCTTCCACGTGGCTTGTCAAGGTCGCTAGTTTTTTGCACTAATAAAACAGATTTTCCATAATTAAAAAATACATAAATAAAGAGTGACGACATAACCCTTTTCGTTTAACGTGTATACGTGTTGCTGCTAGAGCTTCCGGAGAATGAATTCGACTAAAACAATTACTAATTAAAAAAAACGGAAGGTTATTATGCTGTTGGTCTATATATAACTGCCCTCTAAAGCATCAGTAGGGCGGGCGCGAAAGAGTTCCGCCGCAATGGACTATATACATGTCTTACAGGGGTTTTATACGAGTGCGAGAACAAGTGTTGTTTTGATAAGTCTAAGGGGAGCATCCTGAAAGGGTTTGGCCATTAGCGACAACAGTGTTTACTTAATGTTAACAAAACGGCCAAGTAAGACTGCGCACCGAGGGTTCCGTACAAACTTGTAAGTAGGTGTCATAAACCACCTGCCAATAAGTTTATAATCGGGCAATATTTTTTTAGATGGTAGTTATAAGTAGATTGCTGAACTAACCAACCCAACAAGGCTAATATTACCAACTAGCTATGCCCGCGCCTTTGCCCGCGTGGTCACATCATTTAAAAGTAGCCCATAAGTGTTATTCCAGGACCAAAAGTACATGTGCAGTACAATATACTACATCTTCAAAATTCGTTCAGTCGTGACTTAGATTTTTGTCGATTGCTCGGCATCTAATCGTCGGATTAAGATACCAAGTACCTACCCCAGTTTTTAAATCAAACCCTAAGCTATCCAACAGTGAAAAACGCATCGCAATCGAGTATAGTGTAGTGCGCAATCAAACATACAGACAAACAAACAGACAGACACAATTTAAAACTTTTTTTTTAAATTATCTTCATTGTACAGACTTTTTGGTACTTACTGCTTATATAAATATGAAGACCGATAGATTGTTTTTTTTTTGACGTCTTATTGGTACCAAAACATCTACACAATGAAGATTAATTGAAAAATGGCCAAGGGGACTTCAAATAAGCTACTGAACATTTACGTGATGCGTGAACAGAAAAACAGGCAGACATATTTTTTACAGATTTTTGGTACGTACTGATTTATTATAAATATAGAGATTAACTTCGTGGTATGGGGTTCTTCTTACGGTATTTTAGTTGTATTGCTAATCCTGTGCCATTCATGTGCCTTACTTGAGGCCCATGTCGATAAAGATGATTGAATATTGAAGTACTAACGTAGGAACTAATTAATCAGAATACGTAATATAAGGTGATTATTAAGACGACCCGACTACAGCAAAGCAAGGGAAGGTTAATGAGTTTAATGGTCTATGTATGTATGTATGTATGTATGTATCTATATATGTGAGTACAAAGAAGTTCCACCACACCATCGCCCCTATTGGTCCGATTTTGACAAGCAGTCAATTGACACCTCGTCAATCGATTTGTCTTCAGGTATAGAGTGACATAGGCTATGGTTTTTTCCCGACCACGGCAAGGCAAAGTAAGGGTTATGTGTTCAGACTAAAAACTTGGTCCGATTTTGATAAGCAAGGTATCAATCGATTCGTCTTCATCGCAAGAGTGTCATAATATGCTATTTTTTACCCGACCGTAGTCGGGTTTTAGTTTTTGAACTTATGTCTTGTAATATCGACACAACTGTGCACACAAGAGTGGCTAGGAATATCACAATAGTAGACATGACAATAAATTAAAACAGTTTGAATGAAAGAGCACAGCCACAACGATTTGCGTAGCTTTATGTTTGTACAACTCTAGTTATCAATAGAAGATAAACATTTCCTAATACGCAGGGCCAGGGGTCAACCTTGAGTCGCTCAAAACATCTTTGTTTGAATACTTTGTGATATATACATACATTAGGAAATTATCCCAGCGATTCCGACGTATAATAAATCCAATACTAGGTTAAATTATTACCTCCACAAAGCTTGTTGGTTGATAGCAGGCAATACTTATATGTTCTTACTCAAACGACTGTACTGATTTGGATGAAATTTGGTACCAGGATAGCTTATATCCTGGATAGGCACATAGGCTACTTTTCATCATCATCCATCAGCATGATTCACGCGGATGTAACCCCGGGGCGCAGCTAGTAGCGTATAATGTGAACCAGTCTTGGACACAGATTTATAAATGTGTACGAGGTTACAACTGATCAATTACAACTTCATAGAAACGTCGAGGTAAATAAAAACAATGTTGAATAACTCCATGTTGTCTAACACGACATGTTTCTAACACGTCATGTTTCTAACACGTCATATTTCTAACACGTCATGTTTCTAACACGTCATGTTTCTAACACGTCATATTCCTAACACGTCATGTTTCTAACACGTCATATTTCTAACACGTCATGTTTCTAACACGTCATGTTTCTAACACGTCATGTTTCTAACACGTCATATTTCTAACACGTCATGTTTCTAACACGTCATGTTTCTAACACGTCATGTTTCTAACACGTCATGTTTCTAACACGACATGTTTCTAACACTGGATATACTCTTACCTCTACACAGCTGGTAGATCCCAGCAGCGATGATTATGAACAAGGCGAGGAGCTTCGCGTATGTGAACCAATCCTGGACCCTGGTGGCAGCGCGGACGGACCAGCAGTTGACGAACGTCAGGAGTACTATGAAAGAGAAGGTCTTTATGTTTATGAGGGAATTAACTCCCAGCTAAAATACTTAATTTTAAAATACAAACAGATAAAATACACACAAATAAACATAGTAAATATATACGCAACTGTATACGTATGTGATGTAATGAGATAATAATAATAATAATCAATAACAGCCGGGAGCGACAGCTTAACGTGCCCTCTGAAGCAAGGAGCAATGGAAACCCGCACATAACTTTCAATAGTAGATTAAATGACGAGGGAGCAAAATAATATTTTGACGGAGAGGGTGCTATTTTGATTCTAGAGTTGTTAAGTAGAATCCTGAACGTAGCGAGGGATTCAATATACGTCGCCTGAGGAAAAATAATTTTGCTTCCGAGTGATACACTATACTTTTCATCCCCCTCTATGAGACAAATAAATAAAAGGTGCTTATATATATTTTACAACTCATATTATTTATTTAAAAGGGTAAAAATAAAGAAGAAAAATTATCGTCATCATCATCATCATCATGTCAGCCCTTAGCACTCCACTGCTGAACATAGGCCTCCCTCAAAGAGCGCCATGACGAGCGATCTTGTGCCACCTCCATCCAGCGACTTCCTACGATGGCTACAATGTCGTCGGTCCATTGTGTGGGGGGTCTCCCCACACTTCACTTGCTTGTTCGTGGCCGCCATTCGAGAACCATTATTCCCCAATGGTTGTCGATTCTGCTACTTATATGGCCTGCCCATTGCCACTTCAACTTGCAAACTCCGAGAGCTATGTGGGTAACCTTGGTTATTCTACGGATTTCCTCATTTCGGATTCTATCACGTAGTGAAACACCGAGCATAGCTCTCTCCATTGCACGCAGCGCAACTCTGAGCTTGTGTTTGAGACCAATAATTAGCGAACACGTCTCAGTGACGTATGTCATCACTGGCAACACGCACTGATTATAAACTTTGATCTTGAGGCTTTGCGATATCTGCGACGAGAAGATGAGGCGTAATTTCCCGAACGCTGCCCATCCGAGTTGGATTCGTAGGATGACCTCTTTGTCGAAGTTTGTCAGTTGGACCGTCTGACCTAAGTAAACATAGTGATCAACAGCTTCGATAATATCGTTCCCAACATAAACCGGCATGGGTATGACATGGGCATTTGACATGATGTTCGTCTAACCCATGTTCATTTTAAGACCCACCTGTTGGGAAACAATATTGAGGTCACTGATGATCCATGATGACTATATCATCGGAAAATCGAAGGTGAGTGATGTATTCGCCATTGATGTTAACACCATATCCGTTCCAGTTCAGAAGCTTGAATATATCTTCCAGTGCAGAGGTGAACAGTTTTGGGGAAATAACGTCTCCCTGTGTCACCCCTTTTTGCACCTGGATAGAATTCGTGCTCTGATCCTGAAGACGGTCTGTCATGGTGGCCTTGCTGTACAGACACTTCAACATTTCGATGTAACGGTAGTCAATCTGGCACCGCTGTAATGACTGTAGCACTGCCCAGGTCTCGACTGAATCAAAGGCTTTCTCGTAATACACAAACACTAGACATAGTGGCCGATTATACTCTTCGGTCTTCTGTATAATCTGCTGGAGCGTAAGGATGAGGTCTACAGTGGTAAATTTAGCTTGTTCGGGAGGCTGAATGTCATCAAACCTACGAGCGAGACGGTTTGTAACTACTTTCGAAATCAGCTTATAGACGTGGCTCAGCAGCACCTCTTGAAGAATTATATAATATATATAATTCTTCAAGAGGGTTTTATCACCTTTCTTAAAGAACAAAACCACTACGCTCCTGTGCCAAACCTCTGGCGTTGTACTCTCGAGGATGACGGAGTTAAACAGCTTCTGCAGGATTTTAAGTACCGGTTTCAGTAGCTCTGTCGTTATTCCGTCCTTCCCTGGTGCCTTATTGCTCTTAAGCTGTTTGAAAGCCATTCTGATCTCGTATAGGCTGACGTCCGTGATATCTTCGGTATAATATCGGGTTAAACGGGCTTTTGTATCGCTAGTCGTGCTAGGAGAACTACGCGATGAGGTGTATAATTGTCCATAGAACTTCTCGAGCTAACTCAATATCTCTGGCTTCGACGAAACACTGTCGGTTTTCAGCTTCGTCAACAGGCTTTGCCCAATAGACAGATTTCTTGCGAACACTTTGGAGCCCTTGTTTCACTCTAGTGCGTTCTTAATACAAGTAGTATTATAGGAACGCAAATCGTGTCGCATCGACTTGTTAAGAGATCTGTTTATTAAGCAAGCTGTAACTCGATATATCCACTGAAGACTGCAGCCTCATCTCGCTTCATTCTGCCATAAGTTTCAACATATGCTCAGAGAGTTTATGTGTTCTATTTTTGCGGTGGGTCTTAAAAACTCCAATCCGACCGCGTGAAAAATTTCCACCAGCCCGTTGTTTAGTTCGTCCACTGTATCGCATTCAGTAAGGATTTGGAAGCGATTTTGCTTGGAAGCTCTCGGGGTTTTGGATTTGGGCAGGACTTGGGCGAAGAGTAGATCCCATCAAACGAGACCTCTCCAGCTTTACGTTGATATTCAAAGAGCCTCTTACCATGCGGTGATCACTACCGGTCTTAACCCTGACAACAAAACATTACCATTTGTTTGAAATTTAGTACCTACATTTAAGTTTACAAAGCTTAACTACCATACATCCTTTTAATTTAATATCTGATATTATTCTGCAATTTTAATTTTAATTTATTATTCCTTTTCTCCTTGACGATGATATTGTAATTCGCACGCTTTTCATTTTTTCCTCCTCTCCGTACATCACTGATCTCTATGGATAGGCTCTTTTGTCTATGCCATACATTCAAATTATTCTTTTTTCAAATACAGACAGCGTGCCCCGCGACCCAATGAACAAAATTCCATTGTATGTAGGAAATGTCTTAGCAAAATTCACGTTCCAAATTCAAAACTCATTTTCCCTCACCGAAAGTCTTGAAACAGAAAAGACGTACTTTGCTCCCACTTTTCGAGGAACCAATCAGTGTTTTTCAAAAAGATGGGATGAAAAAGTCATTGTTAGTACAGCTTCTATATAGTTATAGACATACCTAATACCTACACCTACGTCTCATACTCTCATGGGCAAACTTGATCCACCTTTTACACAATTTTTGTTGATGCTCACAACTCCTTACTACTATTACTAGAAAACTTATTGGAAATATTTCATCTGAACAGTTCCGGAATTAGATTCCTAAGTGAATTGCGAAGAGGGACGATTCGTGTATTTATTAACTTTCCCGGAAATTATTATCAGTTGGAGGCTCTCACGCCCCGGCATTGTCTGGTGCTTACGAATCTATCACAAGAAATCGGAATAATATGCCATCGAATATTTGAATAGTCGAGCAGGCTTTTCATCTCGCTCAAAATTACTCTAAATTCAAATGTTTTTTCATTCCATAAAATAATTAATATACTTATGTCTAGCTTCCAATGAGACTTATGTTTAAAAAAAACACATCATGGACTACGGTCTACTGATAGTTGAGGCATGCAGCAGAATTTACTAAACCTATTGTGAAACCTCCTATGGCCTAATAAGCCTATGGCGATGTTTCTGTCACAATCACAACACAACGCCAACAGAGCTCGATTAGATAATACAACGGAATTCCAGATCTCCAAAAGAAAAAGCCATACTTACAAAGTCTTGAAGGGACCTCTTTTCTGAAGCTAGTTATAATGAGTAGATCTATGTAAGTACTTACGTATACAGCAAGCGGCTAAAAGCCTCGTGGCATTTTCAGGAGGGTCACACTCGGGGAATATCGGCTTCAACACGTAAACGGCGAACGTTAGCGCTACGATGGCCTGGAGAGAAAAAAAACAGGTACATTGCTAAAAAATTACTAAGTATACATTTTTATGTTGAACTGATTAGAATGATATAATTATGCATGAGTCTGAACGACACTATTTTGTTTTGTTCAATCAATTTTATAAACATCGAATTCTGGCGCCCAAGTTAGAACGAAAAAGCTCAAAGCTTGTAGAGGTCAATGACTTATATGCTGGGTGAAATCCTCTTACGCTGAGATATAGAGACGGTACTTCGCCACTTAACCAATTCAGCTACTTATCACAAATAAATCAGAACATATTGTTGTCACGAGGCGGTCCCCGGGTTTGGGTTGCTCCCACTATTCCAGGACACAAACCTCAGTGACACAGAATTACAGGAACTTCCTTCCGCTTGATTCTAGCACACGGCGGGAGCAGACTCGGCAGGCCAGAGTCTGATATCGCCCGGCTCTTTCCTAAAAGAGTTCCGCGCGAAGCCGTTCATCGAGTGCAACGCGATCGGGCGCTGCATCTCAACGATGTTCCTCAAACCAGAGCAGCAGACTTTCAGATTTTTTATATTAGTGTTAGCGAAGGAAGGACGAAAGATATATTTTTTCAATTAAATCAATGAAAACACTAAAGTGGAATGTTTTTCTATTTTTTACCAAAAATCAATATGTCAATGACAGGATATTTGTATTTAGAATGAATAATGAACTATCAAAATGAAAAGAAATGGATTATGAAAGAATTAAGAGATCCAAAAGAGTATTATTATGAAAGAGGTTTTGACCTCGTCACATTGTGATTAAGTTTAAGTAAGCTTTACTTTGGATTGTGCTGAAATAATATGAAAAAATTAAGGCAACCGTGATACTAAGCGCATACTTTTGCTACGCATAATTTTCTATGATCTTCTCATTAATGTTTATTTATTTTACGAATATTATTCAATATTTTGTGCAAAAATTCAATTAGCTTGTTGTGGTGCCCAACGTGGAACGAAGAGCTCAAAGGTTGTAGAGGTCATTGACTTTAGTTGATGCTGCGTAGGAATCCGTTGGCATCCTCTGGGCCGTTGGCATTTCTCGAACCGTCTTTTAGTGTAATACCTAGTCTTTATTTTCGTCAAATAGTAACCTTTTGCTAATGTTTTAAAGTAAATTCTAAACAACGTCGACCGGGCTATTGTGACCATGAAAGGGTCAGTATATAAACGAAAGCTTTACGCAAATAGATAGAATCCAATATTGGAATCGAGGGAAATCCCATGACAAATAAAGTTTATCCCCGCCCCACGTTGGGCGCCAATAATACAAGCATTGGACAAAGATATAATACGATACAAAACTCTTTAATGTATACCAACGGCACTAAAATTCAAATTTAAAAAGTACCTAACTGGGGTGGTACAGTGGGCGGTCTTATAACATATAGCGATTTCATCCAGGCAATTTTTTTAAGAACAGTTTCAGAATGAGTATAGACATAGAACAGTCGTAGTAGGCAACTAAACGTATTGTATTGTTTTCCTTTTATTTAAACTACCTATAATGTTTACTGTAGGTCCTTTGTTACTTATTAAACCGATTCTGTGGCAGCATTTTTTTTTCACAGTTTGATAATGCGTAGCTACTTAATATGACTATATTTAAAAAGGTTCTCATATAAGGGTCAAGGAATCATGCCTTGTGCAGGAGCCATCATACACACGGCATGATTCTCATAGAGTCGGACTCTAGCCCCTTGTGAAGAACAAGAAAAGATAATAACAATGAATACATAAGGCTTGACATATGATAACACCCCTCTCTTTGCGGTTGGTGGTTAAAAATAACAGCTTACCTAACCTATTTATGAAAAGAAAGTCTGTCTCCACAACGCCAACACTTTCGCCATAATATTCATCCGATGTTATTCCTAAATCTACGTTCTATTCTCAGAGTTTCTTCCCACGCGTTTCGAATTTGCATTGACGTCCTTTGCTTAGGTCATCGTTTCTCAACCTGAGTGTCGTGACCCCTAATAGGGGGGGAGGGGGGGGGGGGGGGTCGTGTTCAGTATTAAAGGGGGCGCAATCTGTCCAAAAAAGTTAATACTTTACATTTCATTAAATTAAAGTTTAAAATTAGTTATCATGAATTAATGCGGCTTTCATTAACTGCACCTAGCTGCCGTGGCAGCCAAAACTCAGTATCAAAACCAGTTTAAACGCGCGCGGGTGCACGTACTGCCTGAAAAGTTTTTCTATATGTAGAAAATGTTTGCAAATACACAAGTAAATAATTTTCGAAAGTTTCAAAAGATTTCTCTTTTTAGTTTTTAAAGTCACCATACGAGTAGATGAGAAGCCCCTTTTTGCATAAATATTTTTGTTACTAGGCTTCCGTAGGTACTCACTCACACCGTAGTGCAAGCCAAAATTTAAATAAATCTTAAGATATCTTAAGTACAGCGCATGTTCAAGGTTACACTTTGAATTAATTTAATGATTATAATATTATAGTCAAAGCGTCCCAAGGGTTTTAGCTTACGTCTAACATTTTGGCTTTTTAATGGGTCGCAAAACTTAAAAGGTTGGGGAACAGCGGCTTAGGTCGTTACTCGTGGAAATGAGGGTTGTCAAAACCAGCAATGACATCAGTTTATTCGGAGATAGCGTTGAAATGGTGTCTCAAATCAAAACCTTGGCTGCTTTTATATTTATTATATGCTAAATGATCTATGAGCTCTGCATTCTGTTGTTTATTGGTTGTGTCTCTGCTTGAATTTACTTATTTCCTTGGAGGAACGGTGCATTCCAAGACGAAAAAGTACCTTCCTGCTCTATGTATTAGCTAATTCTGGGTATAGGTAGGCTATTTTTCTACCAGTTAGTTGCAATTAGGTACAGAGTTATCGAGAGAAATAATAATAACTGTCTAGGACTTTGATAAATCATCAGAATGAGGTTAGATATCGTGATAAGTAGATATTGTGTGCACATATACATTGTCTTAAATAAATAGGTGAAATATGAATATCAAAATAATAATAACTGTCTAGGACTTTGATAAATCATCAGAATGAGGTTAGATATCGTGTATAAGTAGATATTGTGTACACATATACATTGTCTTAAATAAATAGGTGAAATATGAATATCAAAATAATAATAAGTGTCTAGGACTTTGATAAATCATCAGAATGAGGTTAGATATCGTGTATAAGTAGATATTGTGTGCACATATACATTGTCTTAAATAAATAGGTGAAATATGAATATCAAAATAATAATAACTGTCTAGGACTTTGATAAATCATCAGAATGAGGTTAGATATCGTGTATAAGTAGATATTGTGTACACATATACATTGTCTTAAATAAATAGGTGAAATATGAATATCAAAATAATAATAAGTGTCTAGGACTTTGATAAATCATCAGAATGAGGTTAGATATCGTGTATAAGTAGATATTGTGTGCACATATACATTGTCTTAAATAAATAGGTGAAATATGAATATCAAAATAATAATAAGTGACTAGGACTTTGATAAATCATCAGAATGAGGTTAGATATCGTGTATAAGTAGATATTGTGTACACATATACATTGTCTTAAATAAATAGGTGAAATATGAATATCAAAATAATAATAAGTGTCTAGGACTTTGATAAATCATCAGAATGAGGTTAGATATCGTGTATAAGTAGATATTGTGTACACATATACATTGTCTTAAATAAATAGGTGAAATATGAATATCAAAATAATAATAAGTGTCTAGGACTTTGATAAATCATCAGAATGAGGTTAGATATCGTGTATAAGTAGATATTGTGTACACATATACATTGTCTTAAATAAATAGGTGAAATATGAATATCAAAATAATAATAAGTGACTAGGACTTTGATAAATCATCAGAATGAGGTTAGATATCGTGTATAAGTAGATATTGTGTACACATATACATTGTCTTAAATAAATAGGTGAAATATGAATATCAAAATAATAATAAGTGACTAGGACTTTGATAAATCATCAGAATGAGGTTAGATATCGTGTATAAGTAGATATTGTGTACACATATACATTGTCTTAAATAAATAGGTGAAATATGAATATCAAAATAATAATAAGTGACTAGGACTTTGATAAATCATCAGAATGAGGTTAGATATCGTGTATAAGTAGATATTGTGTGCACATATACATTGTCTTAAATAAATAGGTGAAATATGAATATCAAAATAATAATAAGTGACTAGGACTTTGATAAATCATCAGAATGAGGTTAGATATCGTGTATAAGTAGATATTGTGTACACATATACATTGTCTTAAATAAATAGGTGAAATATGAATATCAAAATAATAATAAGTGACTAGGACTTTGATAAATCATCAGAATGAGGTTAGATATCGTGTATAAGTAGATATTGTGTACACATATACATTGTCTTAAATAAATAGGTGAAATATGAATATCAAAATAATAATAAGTGACTAGGACTTTGATAAATCATCAGAATGAGGTTAGATATCGTGTATAAGTAGATATTGTGTACACATATACATTGTCTTAAATAAATAGGTGAAATATGAATATCAAAATAATAATAAGTGACTAGGACTTTGATAAATCATCAGAATGAGGTTAGATATCGTGTATAAGTAGATATTGTGTGCACATATACATTGTCTTAAATAAATAGGTGAAATATGAATATCAAAATAATAATAAGCGTCTAGGGACTTTGATAAATCATCAGAATGAGGTTAGATATCGTGTATAAGTAGATATTGCGTGCACATATACATTGTCTTAAATAAATAGGTGAAGAATGAATATCAAAATAACAAAAATTTGTGCTTCTACTAACAGAAGCATGACTATTCTTACTCATTAGTTAATTTTTACCCGACTTCGTAAGCAAAGGAAGGGTAATGAGTTAAACAGTTTATGTATGTATGTATGTATGTATGTATGTATGTATGTATGTATGTATGTATGTATGTGGATGTTCCACAATAGAGAGTCGCTCCATTGATCCGATTTTGACAAGCGAGGTACAATCGATTCGTCTTCATGTATAAAGTGTCATCAAGTATTATTTATTCTGTGACGTCATATGCTATTTTTTTACCCAACCGTATTCGGGTTTTAGTTTTTGAACTTATGTCTTGTTGCTGTAGCTAAAGGTCTAGAAGATATCGATTTTAGCGATAAGTCCGCTCATTGTACATTGTGTATTTTTGAATATCAGTGCATCTACAAATGAACAATTTTTGCTAAACCCTAACTAAGCCTTATTGTATAAGCATATTGTAAGTGCGTTTACTTTGCGACCATAACAAATAAACACAAAATAAGACAATTTTAACTCGTACTCCAATAAAATAAAGCACGTTCGCCTTGGAGGTCACAGATATGTGAATACCAAGACCTATTAGTTAACCGAATGAGTTCGTTCAATCGATATTGTGATTCAGGCTTTGGTTAGTATACTTATACCTACTTTAATTGGATTTAGTGATCATACACTTGCCGGATATAGGCGGCAAAGGGCCTAACTTCTCCTAGACACACGAAACTCACTATATGCGCTCCGGCAATCTTTACTTAAGGCCGGGTGTCAGTGAATTTTATGTCCCTCTCATCCGTGATCAAGAGCGGGAAAGATGACGTCTCGGGAGTAAAATTTTAGTTATTATTTATTTGTAGGAAAACTAAAGCTTTGAATTAAAAAGTGTCTAGCCATTTTCTCAATCATAATAAGCTCTTTCTCTTGGTATATCTTTGATATCATTTAGTGACTCTTTCCAATCAATGTTCTAAGCATAAAGTAGTGTTTGTTACCTTTGATTTTATTTTCTATCGATTTAATTCATACTAATCATGTTTCTGTGTTTGCAAAGTACGTGATAATATGTCAAATATTGTTGTGATACCAATTTCATAGTTCTGGGTTAATTATAAAACAGGATACAGACATTCAAAAATGATCGAAAATTGCTCAAAGTGCTAGAACCGGGCCTTAACTTTTATCTAAGTATTATTCAAATATCAGACCAATGCGTCTGACAATAAGTCTATAATTAAAACGCAAGATTTTGTTTGGCAATAATTATTAAAAACTTTCGTAAAGTTGAATTTCGTAGAGTTGAATACTGCTGCTTACAATAGTTACAACGCACAACAAATTGAATGAGCAAAATTATTTAAAGTTGCTACAACTAAATGAAAAACTAAATTTTATTTTATCTTTCATATTTTTTTTATAACTAGCTTTCCCGCCCGCGACTTCGTCCGCGCGCTCTACTGTTTATAGCGAAAAAAGCATCCTATGTTCTTCTAGGATATTATATAGCACCATACTCTTATTTTATTTCGTTTCCATGGCAACCGTTCCTTACAGCGAGTAATCAACATTTTCCAGTTTTCCCGTGAAAACTTACAATGTTCCAGGATAAAAAGTATCATGTTTTATTCTAGGGTATAAGCTATGTTAATTCCAAATTTTATCAAAATCCGTCCAGCCGTTATCGCATGAAAGCTCCCCAAAAAAACAAACAGACAACGTTTCACTTTTATATATTGGTATGGATGGATGTATGTGTATGACAGTAAAAAGTTGATGATCATGAAGTTGCAGCATTTTAGAAAAAATAACAATAACAAATAACAAAAAGTACAGTAATTGGTGGAAGCGACATGTGATCAGAATGCTAGCTTCTAGTTAGGTTAACACAACTAAAACCCGACTACGGTCGGGTTAAAAATAGCCCATGACACTCTTGCGATGAAGACGAATCGATTGATACCTCGCTTGTCAAAATAGCCCATGACACTCTTGCGATGAAGACGAATCGATTGATACCTCGCTTGTCAAAATCGGACCAACAGGGGCGGCGCGACGCCACAGTATTACAATAATATTTTTAAAACTGTGGCGACGCTATGGTGGAACATCTACATACATATACAGGCTGTCCCGTAATGAGTGGATAATCCTGCAGGTACTTGTAGAGGGGGGCAAGGCGGACAAGAAAAAAAGAAGAAAAAAAATAAACTTCAAAAAGTACCAGTTTAGAATCCTCTTGAAGTAGACATGTTTTTAAAATAGTTGGCCACCCAAGGTCTCATACATTTTTTTTACACCACTGATGCTCAAACATAACATTCAAAAAAAAACCTAATTGTATCATGTAACATTGTGAATAAGGGTGCGAATTTTCTCAAGTGTACAAAAAATTACTTAGGTCCACTATATGTTTTTTTTATGTGCCTTTCTCCCCTCCACAAGTACTTGCAGGATTATCCACTCATTATGGGACAGTCTGTATACACACATAGACAGTTAAACTCATTACCCTTCCCTTGATTCGCCGTAGTCGGATAAAAAAACAATATTACATATATATTCAGTCACATTTCCGTCTTTCCAAAAGGGCTGTTAGATTAATAGTTTAGTATTTTTGTTTTAAAACGAATATTTGTTTTTCATACGCTTTTCCCTATAAATAAACTGTTACTATAAGCTAAAGAAGCAAGCACTCACCTGAGAACAAGGGCGCACGATCATGCACTCAATCCAGAGCCGGATGAAGGCGGCGAAGGGGCCGAACGTCTCCATGATGTACGCGTAGTCCGCACCGCTGAGGCGGATCATGGTGCCCAGCTCGGCATAGCAGTACGCGCCTATCTGCCAAACAACATTTATAATAATTACTCTATGGTTTTAGAATAAATAAAATAATAATAAAAATAAAATAATAGTAATAATATTTGCCTGTTTAGCAAGAAAAAAATATATGAAAAAGTATTGTTTAACTAACTGCGCCCCGAGTCTTTGTACATTTTGCCCCCCTCCATTACCCTCCGCTCCTGGATGTCTGTTTATGTGTACGGTTTATTGCATGAAAGAAATTTGTATAAACTTGTTCCATCATCAGCCTATATCTGACCAGGCCCACTGCTGGACGTGGCCTCTCCTAGTGCACGCCACTGAGCTCGGTCTTCAGCTCTCCTCATCCATTTTCTTCCAGCCGCTTTTCGCGGGTCATTACTCCACATGGCCACAGGGCTATAAACAACTACAGGGTATTGTTTACCTTTTGTCTTATAACTTAAAATCTTCCAGCTTTAAAATTGAACCATAAAATTAAATTTTGTACTAGCAAAGTTGTCGCTTCCCCCCTCCCCTCCCTTTTGACTTGATTGTCTCACTTTGTAACTTTGAACCCCCTTTTAGACCCCCATATCTTAATAAGTACCCTACCGATTTGGTACAGTACAAATCCAAACTGTAACATCCAGAAAAGTGGAGGTACAAATACGCGGTGCCGCTAAAGACGTCGTGCGGTGATTCCATAGAGAAGTTTTTAACCCACGAACAAAGAGACGGGTGTTATAAATTAGGGGGTGAATCACTGTATGTGTAAGGGTGTGTATGTGTGAGTGTGTGTGAGAGGGTGTGTGTGTGTGTGTTAGTGTGTGTGAGGGTGTGTCGGTGTGTGTGTATGGCATCGTAGCTCCCAAAAGAATGGACCGATTTAGCTGTGGTTTTCTATGTTTGAAATTTGAAAGCTGAGGTAAACGAAATGGTTCTTAGCTATAATGAGGGGGGGGGGTTGGAGGGGGGGGTGAGGATTGTAGCTCCGAAAGGAATAGACCGATTTTAATGAGGGTCAGAGATCACATCAGTTTAAAACATAAAAAATGTTTTAAAACTGATGTGATCGAGATGGGAGTTGAGAAAAGGGGGGTGAGAATATCTTTCAAACGAATGGACCAATATAGCTGCGGTTTTTTATGTTTCAAAGCTGAGGTAAATGAGATGGTTCTTAGCTATAATGGGAAGGGGGGGGGGGGGGAGGGATAGGGGTGACGACAGTAGCTCTCAAACGGATGGAACTATTTTTATGTTTGAAAACCGATATAAACGAGGTGCTCCTTAGCTATAATGGGGGGTGGGAAGTCGGGGGTTATATAAATTTATAATTGTACTGTTGTACAAAAACGCTCTCTTTTGATATTTTGTGGCTACAGTTTACTACGAAAATCAGTAGCGTTAGCTACGAGAGGGTAGCGGAAGCGTCTCAAGGACACATACGTGTAAGTACTAAGTTTAAGTCAAAACCTAAGCTATCCAACAGGTAAAACCTCAGTTTAATCGGTAAAAGTAACGGCGTTACGTTACGTGAGTTAACAAACCAATATACATACAACCTTAACACATAACCCTCCGTGTAGTCAGGTAAAAAGATACATAATAAGGTGAACGTCCAGCTGCACTAAATATACGGCTTATGTTATTTAAAAAATTACAAGTGATTAATTGGGTAACTGAATTATTTTAACTGTATTTATTTTACTTCATATCTAATTCTCCATACACTGCATTCTGTTGTGTTTAGTTTTACTTCATATCTAATTCTCCATACACTGCATTCTGTTGTGTTTAGTTTTACTTCATATCTAATTCTCCATACACTACATGCCGTTGTGTTTAGTTTTACTTCATATCTAATTCTCCATACACTACATTCTGTTGTGTTTAGTTTTACTTCATATCTAATTCTCCATACACTACATGCCGTTGTGTTTAGTTTTACTTCATATCTAATTCTCCATACACTACATTCTGTTGTGTTTAGTTTTACTTCATATCTAATTCTCCATACACTACATTCTGTTGTGTTTAGTTTTACTTCATATCTAATTCTCCATACACTGCATTCTGTTGTGTTTAGTTTTACTTCATATCTAATTCTCCATACACTACATTCTGTTGTGTTTAGTTTTACTTCATATCTAATTCTCCATACACTGCATTCTGTTATGTTTAGTTTTACTTCATATCTAATTCTCCATACACTGCATTCTGTTGTGTTTAGTTTTACTTCATATCTAATTCTCCATACACTACATTCTGTTGTGTTTAGTATTACTTCATATCTAATTCTCCATACACTGCATTCTGTTGTGTTTAGTTTTACTTCATATCTAATTCTCCATACACTGCATTCTGTTGTGTTTAGTTTTACTTCATATCTAATTCTCCATACACTGCATTCTGTTGTGTTTAGTTTTACTTCATATCTAATTCTCCATATACTGCATTCTGTTGTGTTTAGTTTTACTTCATATCTAATTCTCCATACACTACATGCCGTTGTGTTTAGTTTTACTTCATATCTAATTCTCCATACACTACATTCTATTGTGTTTAGTTTTACTTCATATCTAATTCTCCATACACTACATTCTGTTGTGTTTAGTTTTAATTCATATCTAATTCTCCATACACTACATTCTGATGTGTTTAGTTTTACTTCATATCTAATTCTCCATACACTACATTCTGTTGTGTTTAGTTTTACTTCATATCTAATTCTCCATACACTGCATTCTGTTGTGTTTAGTTTTACTTCATATCTAATTCTCCATACACTACATGCCGTTGTGTTTAGTTTTACTTCATATCTAATTCTCCATACACTACATTCTATTGTGTTTAGTTTTACTTCATATCTAATTCTCCATACACTACATTCTGTTGTATTTAGTTTTACTTCATATCTAATTCTCCATACACTACATTCTGTTGTGTTTAGTTTTACTTCATATCTAATTCTCCATACACTACATTCTGATGTGTTTAGTTTAAATATAATATTTATTATTTCATTTAAATATAGTTTATATTACCTATTAATCCATACCGATACATAAAAGTGAAACATTGTCTGTTTGCTGGTTTGTTTGTTTGGGGAGCTTTCACGCGATAACGGCTGGACGGATTTTGATGAAATTTGGAATGGAGATAGCTTATACCCTGGAAAAAACATCGAACACTTTTTATTCCAGAAATTTGTAAGTTTCCACGGGAAAATTGGTAAATGTTGATAACTCACTGTAACGAACGGTTGCGATGGAAACGAAATAACAAGTCTGTCAAAAAAACATCGAGAGCTTTGGTGCTATACCTACTTTTGCATTGATTTTTAATATAATAAAATAACATAGGATGCTTTTTTCGCGATAAACTGTAGTCCGCGCGGACGTAGTCGCGGGCGGGAAAGCTAGTGTATTTACAATTACTATGACTGTTTACAAACATATTTAAATATTTATTTTTATATGTGTATCTTTTTACTCTTTATTCGTATGCAGCTAGAGTACATACAGACTAAATATCGACCGAGAGTAATCGGGTCGGGCGCGGGCGCGCTTACTTCGTACACATAATAATATCTCTCTGACAATTAAGCAACTTTCTAGCAACAGCAGCAAGCCTAGTAACTTCCTAATCTGTCCTAGCAACAGTAAAAAGTACACAAATCACAATATCTACTATCTTAATGGACCCAATATTAGACATTATCGACCGGCCATGTGACAATGTTATCACTAAAAATTTTGTCATTTGTGTAGGTACAAATCACAAAGCGATCGTTACTTTGGTTCATACATTACCTACTAGTAATTCCATTGTGATGTAAAGTTATGGGTTGCAGATATTGATAATGTTTGTTTTGTTGTCGTATAAGGTAGGAAAGGCCTCTTGGTGCCAGAGTATGTCAGGCCGCCCGAGGGCCTCTGATATGGCTTAACGACTGCTATTAATCAATAACAGCCGGGACCAACAGCTTAACGTGCCCTTGTAAAACCGCCCATACCTTAGAAAAGTCATTGGAGCCTAGAACCGAACTCGGTATCGTTGGATTCTAACTTACACTATTGAACCGTCGGGCTACCAATATAATCATCATTAAAAGGACCATCCATAAGGGAACAGCATAAACGACCTATTGGGTCGGAGCGTCTGGTTGAAGCAACACGTGACCAAAACACTTACTTCATGTTATGCCGATCCTCTCGTACGCACAAACCTCACGCACACGTCTTGTTAGTCGTTAGGTAATTCTCTCAAGTTCTCATGGAAAATCAAAAACAGTGCAGTATTTTGCCTAAATTGCGTATCAACCACAAAACAACAAATTATCCACTCACGCACATATACGCAACCGCCATTTGCTTTGCTGCACTAGTTTGTATGGCGGTGTAGAGCTTCTTTTTTTAACCTTATTGGGTACTTATATATTAGAACTAGCTGTACCCACTGCTTCGCACGCGTGTTCTTTTCTTTAGGTTCAAAGTAGGTATCATAATGTGCCAATATACTAACATTTGAACAAAATTTCTTCAGCCGTCAAAAATACTTTATCAATTGCTCGGCTTCTAACTCACCGGAATAAGATACCAATTACACAAAATTTTAATAAAACCCTAAGCTATCTAACAATGAAGACCGCATTGCAATTGGTTCAGAATTTTTTACGTGATGCGTGAACAAACAAACATACAGACAAACAGAAAGAAAGAAAAGATTAATAAAAAAATATGTTCAATAAATTTTTTAAGCACCCAAGAGCATTTTTTTGTTGGGTGCGATGCGCGGTCAAGATACGGACAAACAGACAGACAAAATTAAAAAGTAAAACAGTTTGGCTTCAGTATCGAATATAGAGAACCATCCAAAAAATATTTTTATTACTTAATTATTAACATAACTTTGGACCCATATCCCGCAGAAACCCTTTACTTTTTCGGGATAAACGTGTCCTCAATTTTAACCCATCATAAAACTTAAGACAGTGCCAAGTTGCATCAAAACCCGTCCATTACTTTCAGCGTGGTACGTGTTCTTTTAAATAAGTTTTAACCCCTAGATATTACACATAACCCCTAGATAATACATTTTTCGATATGTAAAGTATCCTATGTCCTACCTCGTAGTACGAACTCAAATCATACCAAGTTTCTTTTGAATTCATCCAGTAGTTCCGGCGGCGTAATGCGTGGCTAAGATACAGACTGACAGACATACAGACAAAAATGAAAAATCATACAGTTTAGGCTTCATAATCATGCGATGCGATAGAGTAATTTCCAAAAAAAAACACTAAATCTTTAATGTACAGAATTTGGACCCATATCCCACACCTTTATTTTTTCGGGACAAAATGTATTTATAATTTTCACCTATCTTATAAACTATGCCTGTGCCAAGTTGCATCAACATCCGTCCAATAGTTTCAGCGTGCTAAGTGTTCTTCAAAATAATTTTTCACCCCAATTCTGCAGGAACAATTAATTTTGTTCGGGATGAAAAGTATCCAATGTCCTACCTCGACGTGTGAACTCAAATCATACCAAATTGCATTTGAATTCATTAAGTATTTCGGCGTGGTGCGCTGCCAAGGTACAGACAGACAGACGGACAGACAGACAGAAAGCCAAAAATAAAAAAAATACCGTGTTGGCTTTCGTATTGAATATAGAACGGCCTCCAAAAAAAATTACATAATATCTTCAATTTACAGAATTTTGGACATTATCCCGAAGGAACACTTTATTTTTCGGGATAAAAAGTATCCCCAATTTTTACCCATTATATAAACTATGACAGAGCCAAGTTTCAACAAAATCCGTCAAGTAGGTTCAGCGTGATACGTGTTCTTTTAAATAACTTTCAACGCCTTTCTTGTAGGACCCTTTAATTTTTTGGGATGGTAAGTATCCTATGTACTACCTCAAAGTATGAACTCAAATCATACCAAATTTAATTTGAATTCATAGAGTATTTTCGGCGTGATGCACTTCCAAGGTACAGACAGACAGACAGACGGACAGTCAGACAGAGGAATAAAAATTAAAAAAATAAAGTTTTGGGTTTAGTATTGAATATAGAACGGCCCCCAAAAAAAATTACAAAATATCATTAATTTACAGAATTTGGGACATTATCCCGCAGGAACTCTTTCATTTTTCGGGATGAAAATCCTATGTCCTATGGCCTATGTCCTACCTCGTAGTATGAACTCACATCATACCAAGTTTCATTCAAATTCATTCAGTAGTTTCGGCGTGATGCCTAGCCAAGATACAGACAGACAGACAGACAGACAAACAAAAATGAAAAAAAAAACAGTTTTGGCTTCAGTATCGAATCTAGAGTAAGGTTCAAAAAAAAATCTAAATATCTTCAATGTACAGAATTGGACCCGTTACAGTTTTATTAAAAGTATAGATAAATACTCGTACCAGATTCCGTTCCTTTCTACTTCTCAAACAAAATACGTAATCAGAAGATAATTAGGTACCTAAAAACTTAAAAGCATCCTCAAGACAGAATTGCTTATTATATTGGCATTTCAGTAAGTAAGTTTTAATAAGTCCCAGCGGTTTAACCTAAGAGCTTTCAAGCTTATTGGTAGAATGGAACGAACGTTGAGAAGTAGATCTTGTGCCAAGACAATTTATACAACTTAACTCCGATAACTTTTTTTATATAGTGTGGAAATAGAAGATCGTGAAAACCGGAACAAAAACAGTTGTATTTTCTGAGTTATTTGTGAATAGACAGATGCTTTCGGTGACTTTGTTTTCAACCACTTTAAGAGAAGGTTCTCAATTCGACCCGTATGTTTTTTTTGTATGTATGTTACGCGATATCTCCGGCAATGGTGGATCGATTTCAAAAAATCTTTTTTTGTTTGATAGGATATGCCTCAGGGGTAGTTCCTATTTATATTTCACGATAATATTCCATCTGTAAGGGTGGAAAATTAGGGGATGGCTTAATTTTATTAACTTTCTCCCACTTTATGACGCGATATCTCCGTCGAATGTGGGTCGATTTTGAAGTTTTTTTTTATTGAATAGGATATGCTTTAGGTGTCCCATTTATATAATTTGGTGAAGATCTGATGAAGAATTTCGGAGATACAAAGGAACTCCTCAGTGGATAATATCAAGTCACTTGCAATTGCTTTAATTGCATGTTCATATATTGTTCACGCAAAATAAGGAAAAAAAATAAGTAAAAACCGACTTCAAAATGAATAAAATAATCTTATGTGGGAAACAGTTAAAGAAGTCGGTGCCCAATTTACTTAAATCTAACCAAATCAACGGCACAGACCTCCTTAACTGTTTCCCACATAAGATTATTTTATTCATTTTAAAGTCTGTTATTACTGTTTTTTAAAGTTTATTTTATATTATATTTAGTGATAATAGTGATGAAGAAGCGAACGCTTCGTGCCATACAAAGGTATATGAGGGTCCTCTCTACACAATCTCTTCGGTACAATCTCATGACTAGGTACTATGTACTCGTATCTACGTCTGTCGTTTCTACGCGTTCGGCGCAACGCACTATAATGTGCAGCGCACTCCAAATGTTAACGCAAATAACCAAATTACCTGCAGTCTAATGATCACGCTCATCCTACGAGCAAATTAACTGCCGTCTAATATTCATGCACATCCTACGAGCAAATTAACTGCAGTCTAATGTTCACGCACATTCTACGAGCAAATTAACTGCAGTCTAATGTTCACGCACATCCTATGAGCAAATTAACTGCAGTCTAATTGGCAGCTATTCAGATTCCTTCGGATGTTGTTATCAGCAATCAATAAAAACTGGTGTTCTGTGGTAGGTACAATTAACTTACCATACTGAATACTCCAGACGCGATCCACACCAGCAAACTAGCGTTCACAGATCCAGTGTACTTCAGCACCCCGGTCGGAGACACGAAGATCCCACTTCCGATGATGGACCCGACTATGACAGTGATGCCGTTGAGCAGGGACATCTTGGCTTCCAGGGCGCCGCCGCTGCCCTTGCCCACAGATCCCTCGGGATCCGATTTGAGGGTATCGCACTCGCCATCGTCTGCGGGTTTCGCTTTTGGTGACCTGTGAAAGACAGAGTATTTTATTGATTGAGTGACATCGCTCGCTTGATGGTAAGCGTCACGCCATAACAGTTGCAGTGCCACCGAGAGCTTTTGGTTGCAAACTGTTGCGCGTCGCTGCACTGCGGTCCCTGAGGCATTGGTTTACCTACCCGATAATTTCGCTGGAACCATTGCCTTTCAAACCGAAACGCAGAAAATGTTTATACACTACTGTTTGGCGGTTGAATATTTTACAAAGGTTTAGTACTTCCCAGGCGGACTCTTGCGTAAAAGGTCAAAGATTGTATTACGTGCGCTGTAATACACAGTCCTTCTCGCGAGAGTATCTAGTTCTTAGGATGGAAGTATCCTTGGTCCACAGAGCGACGGGCCGTATGCTACGTCTTCCGGTTAGTGGTTACAATTTGAGAACCTTTATTCTACAAAGGTTACCGGTACTACGAGCTGTGTGGCAAACTTTGGCGTGCGAATTCTTGCTTGCGCACCTTTGATGAAGAGCCTTCTGCGCTAGCAATCGCAGCGGTGCGCCTTCGCGCATCCCTAGCCCTGTAACACTGTCAAGGTCGACTAAAGACAAACAGCATGTATATGTCGCAGACAGATGGCTTAATCCGCAGTTTAATTAACTGCCTAGCCTTTTGATTAAATGGCACCATTCAACTAACGCCCTGAATGATATTCAGCCGTGTGACATTTAATCAACTGGCTAACTGATTGCTTAGCTTAGGCCATTCATGCAATTGAGTGACCATAAGACAAAAAAAGACGCAATTGTATCAAACATAGTAGTTTGCAAACAGTCATTTTTTTATATACAGTTTTCATGCTATATATGCCTGCGACATGAACATAATAAAAAAATATAAATAAATGGTCGGTTTGGTCGGCCCATTGCCACTCAACACTAATACTGAGACCTATGTCGGCAAGTTTATTTTATAGCTGACTTTTTTATTTTGGATTTAATCTCGCAAGGAGACTTCAAAGAAAAAGAAACTATAATATATTAAAAATACAATTTCATTATATATATTTTATGCAAATATGATTTGAACTTTTGTTTAGGGATAGTTATCGCCATACGATTATTATTACACTGCCTAATAAAACATATGGCATATTAGCTTTCGCCCGCGACTTCGTCCGCGCGGACTACAGTTTATCTCGAAAAAAAGCATCCTATGTTCATCTAGGATATTAAAAACCAATGCAAAAGTTTAGCCCCAACGCTCTTGATGCTTTTTGACAGACTTGTTATTACTTCGTATCCACGGCAATCCAGTTTTCCCGTGGCAACTTATCATTTTCCGCCCACTGGTTTTGAAATAAAAATACACAATATATTTGAGACATTGTCTATTTTCCGTGCTTAGATTTCATCTACATTTCTAACATGCTGGCTTCGCTCGCACTTTACAGTCATAATAATAAATATAATGTTATAATCAGGCAATTAATTATAGCCCTTCAATTCTAAAATAAACTGCTAGAAATTGAGAAAAATAATCACGTCCGCTGCGCTAGCGCCATTACTCGTAAATTCAATTGTCCGTTCTCACATTGCCGCTCACAAAATCCATTACAATATCCTTTGTTTTTTCACATATACTAGAAATTTTCGCGCACAATTCTCCACATTATTACTTATCACAAAAACTTTATAACAGGATAGAGACGCTTCAGAAGATCAGAGTTTCACACACCAATGGTCAGCGTGGCCATGGATTTATCCCCCTGCAAATAATTCTGCCGGCGCCCCTGCTTGTAAACTATTTAGTAGCCGTAAGTACCTTGTTCATGATATTGTGGGAATGTCATCTATACATTTCAAATGAAACCCTATAAATTTCACAGCGTTCTAATTTCTCCCAATCATATCCACAACCCAAGAATGCTTTCCGAGAATTATGGGTACCTAAAGTAATACCTAGCTGTTTCCTTCTGACAAACGGTTTACCTGCTAAAATTGTTATTCTTTATGTTCTCAGAATACGAGGGTCTATAATAATAACAATATAGAGAACATAAAGGTTATTTTCGTGTAGATCAATATTTACTGCGGTACCTATTTAGGTAAGTGCGAACACCTGAGTTGCTGTGTACCTAATCTACTTACGTGGGGTTAAACGTCTTTACATTTTTTATCCGAGTACGGCGAAGCAGGGGAAGGGTAACGAGTTTAAGAGTTTTTGTTTGTATGTGGATGTTCCACCATAGCTCGCTTCTATTGGTTCAATTTTGACAAGCGAGGTGTCAATGGATTAGTCTTCTTGTAAAGACAAGGTTGACACAACTTGACAAAGTAAGGGGCCATTTGTCATCGCAGTTGACCGAAATTGGAGTTAGATTTTGATGAATTGTCCAAACGTACATAACTAGCACTGAGATGACATACGGCACTGAGACGTGGTCGCTACCTATTGGTCTCATACACAAGCTCAGAGTTGTGCAGCGCGCAATGGAGAGAGCTATGCTCGATGTTTCACTACGTGATAGAATCCGAAATGAGGAAATCCGTAGAAGAACCAAGGTTACCGACATAGGTCTCAGAGTTTGCAAGTTGAAGTGACAATGGGTAGGCCATATATATATACGCCCACGAACAAGCAAGGGAAGTGTGGGGAGACCCCCCACACGATGGACCGATGACATTGTAGCTATCGCAGGAAGTCGGTGGATGGAGGTGGCACAAGATCGCTCGTCGTGGCTCTCTTTGGGGGAGGCCTATGTTCAGCAGTGGACTTGTAAGGGCTGATATGATGATGATGACATAACTAGCTGCGCCCTGCGGATTTTCCCGCGTGTATATTTTTCCAGGATAAAGTATCCTCATGTGTGTTATTTCAAGATGAAAAGTAAGTAGCTACTCGTATTTAACGTACACTACTTATACCAAATTTCGTTCAGCTGTCAAATAGTAGAATACTCAGCTTCTACTCATCGGAATGAGATACAAAGTAAGAATTAAGTAAAAACTAAGCTATCCTACAGTGAAAACCGCATTTTAATCCGTCCAGTAATGTTTGCGTGACGCGCGAGCAAACATCCAGACACGATTTATGAAAAACCTGTTTTTTTTTCTGTAGCTCATTTAAAGTCTTCGAGAACATTATAAAAAAATCTTCCTTGTACAGAATTTTTGTTAGTAACTTTACTGACTTATTAAAAGGATAGAAAGACATCCTAACATACATCCGGATATTTGTTGAAAGGTTAGAAGATATATAGAAGGGTTGAAGTTAGCATACAGATTAAAGATCATTATAGATATTGAGGTATAAACAGAAATATTTACAACAACAAAATCTAATTGCAGCACACAACACGAAAACCGGATTCCTAACTCAGGGTTACCACTAACAAGCCAATTACGTCCAAACCGACGAACGTGTTATCGTATAATAAAACAAAATTGACCTCCTTGTGCGAAATGCGATGCCCGAAGACGCAGACCCTATTTTCCCCACCATATTTCACAGCTATTTTTAGCACTGGCGACACAATCCTCTTAAATCTTAAAAAAACTTCAATCTTTAAGATCCTCTAGTCTTCTTCTGTAGACTTAAACGGTTTTTTGAGCTTTTATCTTTTGACAAACATCCAAGAAGTTGCGCTCATTAGATCGCTGTAGATTCACACATAGAAACACTCCGTTAACACTTATTTTCTGAAACACTAGTGGCTGCTACATAGAAGCACGGTGACTGGCGGCACAATACAAATTACACATTGTTACTCAAGCACTCCGAACGGAACTCCCAATCAGACTTGTTACTGGGGTCTGGACCTTCCGCTGCGAGAGAAAGAAGGTGCAGTTAACTCAATTGGTTAATACATTTTGAAGAGTTGGATCAGTGGACATTTTGTGAGACGAAACCTATCTACATATTCGTCGAACTTTAGTAAAGTAGAGTGGGTTTGTCTCGATAGGTTCTTGGGTTCAATTATAAACAAGTAAAATTATTATACAAACACCAAAAACCCGACTGCGAGCAAAATTATTGAATACGAGCGACCGCCCGCAAAAATAATCACACTAATATTATAAAGGCCAAAGTTTGTATGTATGTAAAGGTGTGTTTGTGTGTATGTATGTTTGGTACTTCTTCATTCTTAATCGGCTGAACGGATTTAGATGTAATTTAGTATGGAGGAAGCTATACTCAGGATTAACACATATGCTACTTTTTATCCCGGAAAAATGCACGGTTCCTGAGGGACGCGGGTGAAACCGCCGGGCGCAGCTAGTGTTTATATAAATTAAATATTTAATTTTTACTTATATAATTTATTTTACTGTAATAGTTGCAATTGTAATATATTAGGCGATAGTATTTACATTAACTTGAATAATCTAAAATTGAAAATTTTGTAAGAAGCTTAAATTACAATGCTACTGTTTAGTTATAAGAATCATATATTTTTGTAATTGTTTAAGACCTTCATTTTGATACGTACCTCACTCGATAAGTTTTGGTCATTTTTTGTTCCGTCGGAAATACAATATGGCAGCTGTAAGTCGCCATATTAGTTTTCTTGACACTTCATATATCCTATAGTATTCTCGTGATCAAGACGAATCCAATGTTACCTTATTTATGAAAATCAAAATCCATCAAACCGTTTAGGCTGTAGGACGCGCCTAAGAAACAATAAAATAAAACGTTGAAAAATAAAGTTATTAAAAGTGAGTACCTAGTAGTGTAGTAGAGTGTAGTAGCCGAAGATCGGTCTCAGTGGCGTGCTTTGGGAGAGGTCTATGTCCATCAGTGGACTGACACGGGCTGATGATGATGATAATGATGATGATACCTCCCCATGAACATTAAGCAGTGTGATTATATTTAAAAAAGTATTTCAATGTACCAGGAGAGCAGAAACACTAGAAGTTTTATCATCATTAATAATTGCAAAATAATTGCATATTATTTTTCAAAGTGACGTGACGGGGGTGGGGTTGACGGTTGTTGTTAGGGGTTTTAAAGGGGACGGGGCCAGGGGGAGGAGAATGGGACCAAAATAAGGAAGAAAATGGAAGTTTTAAAGGACTTTTCAAAATGACAAGTGTCAAAGTGACAGTTGTCAAAGTGACAGATGTCAGAGTAGCAGGTGTCAAAGTGAAACCCTCGGGATGCAACATGGAGGGATTTTTTTAAATTTCTTTTCTAAAGTGGTAGGAGTGGCAAATTTTGACCGCGGGCGAAGCTGCGGGGTGCAGCTAGTTATCAATAAATATATTCGGGACAATTCCACACCAATTACCTATCCCCAAACTAGTATACCTGTACTATGGGTACTATGCAACGGATAAACATACATAGGTACGAATATTATATCCATCACTCGGAAACAAAAAATTCTGATAATCACAAAAATGATGGCACTTTGCAGGATTCGAACCCGAGACCGTTGATTGACGTCGCAGTCATGGTCACTAACCACTTGGCCAACAGGGCGTCAAAAATTATGTTGTCAAAATCCAAACAAAACAAGCGGTTAAATGCTTGAGCGTAGCGTTAATTGACGACTAGGTGCGGTAGTATGACATTTTCTTCTCTAAGGGTGCGGCAGTAAGTATGTCATTTTTACCCTACAACTCCGAAGCAAGAGAAGGGTAATGAGTTTAACAGTCTTAGTATGTATGTATGTGGAATTGTGGATGTTCCATCATAGCGTCGCCCCTATTGGTTCGCTCACGGTTCGCTTTTGATAAACGAGGTATCAATCGATTCGTCTTCATCGCAAGAATTTCATGGGCTATTTTTACCGGACCGAATCTAGCAGAGTTTTAGTTTTTGAACTTATGCCTTCTTTTAATCAGTCTTATCTAGAACTCGTAGACTTCTCGTAGCTGTAGCATGGTGTAACGCAACCGTAGCATGGTGCTACGCAACTTCTACGATACTATCACCCATAGAAAATAGCTATCTCTTTGATAAAATAGTAATCTCTTCACAAAAATAATAATTTGAATAAGGATAAGCGTATCACACTATTCAACAGTGCATTTTAATGACTAGCAGCGCCCGGCGGCTTTGCCCTCTTGGTCATTTTTCTGAGATCTAAGTATCATTTGTGTGTGTTATATATAAAGTACATTATACCAAACACCAAAAATCGTTCAGGGTTCAGTTTTTTCTTGATTACTCGCTTCTACTCGTCGCATCGAGACTTTAAGTCAAATATTAAGATAACTAGTTTTACGTGTTTTTTTTTTATTTTTTTACGGACTAGGCAATCGTTTGACCACGATCTCACCGGATGGAAAGCGATGATGTGGTTGAAGGTGTAGCACGCTTGCCTAGTAGATACCTATTCACTCTTGACTTGAACACACCGGGGTTATAATTTACCGGAAACACTGACGAGGGCAGGGCATTCCACTCCTTTGCAGTTCTTATAATAAACGAAGAAGCGTAACGCTTCGTTCTTGTGCGAGGTATTTCAACCATGAAAGGGTGGCGCTTTGCTGATCGTCTAGTCATACGGTGATGGAAAGGTGATGTGGGAATCAGGTTGTGCAGTTCTTGTGCTCACTCTCCATAGTGCAATCTGTAGAATACCGCTAGGCTTGCTACCTCACGTCGATGCGCCAGACTTTGAAGCTTACTCTTTACCAGAGTAACATCCCCAATGAGCCTGATAGCACGTCTCTCAATTGAATCCAAAGACTCGAACTCATCACTCACTCGAATCAGACAAACAGACGCGATTAAAAAATATATGTATTGTTGCTAATAATTTTGTAGCTAATTTAAATCCAAGAGACCATTTCTTTTTAATTATTTCTCTTCTTGGTACTTTTTTCTTACTTACTGTTTCATTAGGTACAGACGAGTCATGGGTTTCATTAGGTACAGACGAGTCATGGGTTTTACTTTTTGAACTTATGTCTTTTTTTAAGTCCCCTCGACCATGGTTTTTGAATTATCCTCATTGTACAGACTTTTTGGTACTTACTGCTTTATGGTATAAGCACAGATAATAGTACTTATAAGTATAGATAGATATATTATAAACATGGGAAACGTATAAATCGTTCCTTCCCAGCGTTCTTTTAACTCTTTTGTGGCGGGTTCAAAGGAATATAGCTTGAGAAAAGAGTGCTTGTAAAGAAACGATTTGCCAACCGCTAGTGCGGGTCAATTGGGGTCCCTCAAGGACGCACTCTTGGGCCGTTGTTGAATAATATTTGTAAATCGTACACCTACGTAAGTAAAAGATTGATTAAATGTGAGCTTACACAGTTACTACATAAACTTTATACAGAATTAACTTAATGTTGTTGTTAATTATATCTTTGATGTCAAGGAAGTTACATATTTAAAAAGACCTTAAAAACAACTGAGTAGGTACTTAAGTAAATAGATTGTCTTATCAACAAAATACAACAAACAAAACATGTTTACAAATAAAAAATAATCATGAAATACATAAAGACATAAATAAATGTGATATCTAGGGGCGGTAGAGCAATAATAGACCCCGGGTAGGATCGTCAGCTAGTTTCCTTGGTTTCTCCCTTCCCCCACAACCTTCCTCCCCTCAGGTGTATCGGAAAGGACGTTGACGGCCTTTAGTTTTACACCTATCAATTGAAATTTTTATTTCATTCCGTTATATGCACATTCACTTGATTCTCTATTTTAATGTAGTAAGGTCTTCAATTAAAGATGAGAATTATACCTACTATCCCCACTATCCCCATTATCCCCTCCAATCCCCACTAATATATATAAATGTGAAACGTTGTCTGTTTGTTGGTTTATTTGGGGGTGTTTTCACGCGGTAACAGCTGGACCGAATTTAATGAAATGTTGTGTGTAGATGCTGTATACCACAAAGATCAAAATAGGATACTTTTTATCCCGGATAAGTGTCCACGCGGGCAAAGCCGTGCGGCGCAGCTTGTATCTACGGATACATATTTTTAAACTATCACTGTTTTCTTAATTAATTTAAAATCTCCTACAAAATTGATTTCGATAATCTCAAATTGACCTATTGAGTGATTTAAGTGCAGTACCCTCTTGCACATGGAACTGGGCTGGATCTGGTACTCGCTATCAGAAAGCTGACCTTTGCTTCGTGATACTGAGTATCAGTGAATACCTACACACGCTCTGGTTGAAAGATATTCAAATCGTTTGATTCTGTTATGTAATGCGAGTTATCACCAATTATGTTTGTTCAATAACTCTTCTACCCATTAGCCAATGTATGAGCCGGTGGAGCTACCTAAGTATATAGAGATTTAAAATTTGGAAATATTGCTTGATCCTATAGTTGCACTAAGGAAGGTTTTTTGAAATTCCATCCCTAAGAGGGTGAGTGGGGGTAGAAAAGTGTGCACGCGGGCAAAGATGTGGGGCACAACTAGTAATAGACATAGAAACTCTATTGAAACGCCAGTAATTGAACTTCTTTGCAAACACCACACATCATAGTCATAGTACCTATGCATTGTCACAAATTGTGACACGTATTGTTAAGTTTAATATTGTATATCTTGTTATTCTATGGTTTAATCACAATGGGCAGTGTTATCGCTCAGAGCGATCTCTTCCAAACAACCGTTCACGGAGAGCAATAACGAGATGTACTTACCTATTAGGACCTAAAGTTTTAAGGCAATAAAAAAGCAGTCTATATAAATATAATTACACTAGCTGCACCCTGCGGCTTTGCCCGCGTGGTATTATTTCTGACGTAAAAATAAATAAGGCTTTTTAAGTCAAAAGCATTTGTTGTAAATAAGCAAAATAATATCATACTTATTTTTCACTCACTACACATTGCAAATTTCACTTCGCAAACATTTTTACCCCGGATCTGTGCAACAACGTATTGATTCTTCAGCACCCTCCGCAAAAGGCCCTTTTGCTCTAGGAATACCCTTGACCCACAAAGGGGTGTAGCCCTTTCAAATGGACTAGTGACTAAGGGTACATTTGGACGGTCAAAAACGGACCCCTCGTGTATGGTTTTTGCACGTAGGTACCTATTTAGTTATATTTGCAAGTTAAAATTGAAAAGCATCTGGTAAGGGACACAATAGGGTGCGCTTTTCGTATGAAGAAATATAAATTGTTCCAAATATATCTCTATGGTTTAATGTTACGGTGGTACCAACTAGACTGGTGGAACCAAGGGCAAAAAAAAAATTACCCGGGGTACTACCAGTAGGACCAACGGTAGTATCACGGGTAAGTAGCGATTATTTTGATCAAAAGTGGCAATAATGCTGCCAGAATGTTGATCAAAGACTAAGCAAAAACAATGTGGCAATAATGCTGCAAGCATTTTGGGATCGTTGCCCACTGGTAAGAGACTAGATATATAATTATTTGTTATTTCTTAATTGGTTTTTCTGTGCATAAAAATCTAGTCTAAACTTAAGCTGTCTAACAGTAAAAACTGCATCGCAATCGATCTAGTAGTTTTTACGGGATCCGCGAACAGACAAACACGACCGACACGAATTAAAAAAATGATATTTTAATTTTAAGCCCCCTTAGACCAATATTTTAGGGTTCCGTACAGGAAAAGAAAAATGGAACCCTTATGGGATCACTTCGTTGTCCGTCTGTCTGTCCGTGTCGAGACACTTTTTCTCAGGAACGCGTGGAGGTATCAAATGGAAGTGGAAATAATATCAAATACTCATTAAATATCACTTTCCCGTTGACCTAGAATCATGAAATTTGGCAAGAAGCAATGTCTTATAGCACAAGTAAAGGGAAAAGTCCGAAAACCATAAATTTGTACTTACATCACAAAACAAATTTAATTTTTGATTCCCGTGTTGGACGAACTATTTATATAAGTACCTACCTACAAGTTTGTACGGAACCCTCAGTGCTCGAGTCAGTATGTATCGCACTTGGACAGTTTTTTATTTTAGAAAATATACAATGGTGTCGATTCTGTTGTTCCCAACTAGACTAAACTACGCTAAATTTAAATTTAGTCCTGCCAAACAGATTATTTTGTTACAAACTCACTAAACTAGCCTAAATTTAGCTTTCCGACTAAATTTAAATTCTGCGATGGAACTAAGGGACTTGGGAGAGCGGGTATTGTATTGTGCACGGCCGGAGGTGGGGAAAAAGACACCCGGGATTAGGGGAAAAGTGAGGGGAGGGTGAGGGGAAAGTCGGAGAAGGTAGGGAAGTGAGAGGAGTGTGGCAGAAGGGAGGGGAGGTTAGGGAAAGTGGGGGAAGTTAATAAAAAGTGACGGAAAAGGAGGATAAGTTTCGAAAAAGTGAGGGGTCCCCCATCCTCCCCTCACTTTTTACTTGGAAAATATGAGGGCAGGATGGGGTACTAAATTACCCTAACCTTCCTTCACTTTTTTGTCTTACTCCACCCTCCCCTAATCGCCCTTATCCCCCTCCCTCCTAAACCCCCCCATCCGTTCCCCGCTCTCAGCCGTGCACAATGCAACACACCCTCTTTCTCTGCAAGTTTTTTAGTTTACTTAAAACGATGAAATAGATTTTACAAATCTCTACACTAAATTTACTTTTAGTGTAGTTTAGTTTTAGTGAGTGAACAACAGAATTGACACCATTGATTCTTAACTAAAAACTAGAAGTATGCACAATCTACATATTTTAGAAACAGCTTGTTTATCTTACGTAGATACATATCTATACTTATAATAAAACTGTAACAGGTCCAATTCTGTACATTGAAGATATTTTGTAGCTGTATTCCATACAGAAGCCAAAACTGTTATTTTTTTCATTTTTGTCTGTCTGTCTGTCTGTATCTTGGCTAGGCATCACGCCTAAACTGAAATGAATGCAAATGAAAATTGGCATGATTTGAGTTCATTCTACGAGGTAGGACTTTAGATACTATTCATACCGGTAAGTTAAAGGGTTCCCGCTGGTTAGGGGTATTTTATTTGGAGTTGGTATTCATGTTTTACGGTTTATAGTTACTTCCGTAGTTCACGTCTAGGATACTCAAGGAATATTCCTCCAAATTTCGAAAATACCTAAGTGCACCGGTTTAGGCTGTGCGTTGTCGGTCTATCAGTCAGTCAGTCAATAGGTATGTCACGGTACTTTTTATAGGCATGATTCAAATAATGTAATTAAACACATATTTTTATTATTCTGCCCAAATGTGAAGGGCATCTATACTTATAATAAAGTAGTAAGTAGGTACCAAAAAATCTGTAAAAGGAAGATATTTAAAAAAAAACTAGGGTACTAAAAATAAGCTACCGAAAATTACATAATTTTTTATATTCTTGTCCGTCTGTTTGTCTGTTAGTCTGTTCACACATCACGTAAAAACTTCTGGACTGATTGCGGTTTTCAGTTTTCGATAGCTTGGGGATCGACATAAAAATTGGTGTACTTATTATTATTTCAATCCGACGAGTAAAAGCCGAGCAATCGATAAATACTTTTTGACAGCTGAAGGAATTTTATTTAAATGTTGGTATATTAGTATTTTAAGTGTTGGAATAGTAATAAAGTTATTTTAACCTAGAGACATGGTCATGCGTGTGAAGCCGCGGGTACAGCTAGTCGAAAACAAAAATACTATTATGTATCTACACGGCGGAAACAGCACAATAAGATAGCTAGGGAGGCACACAAAACCAGCATTTGGAAATTATGGTATTATATTCACGGAGATGAGTTTAATAAATATAGTTCGGGAATGACACGAAGGTTTAAAAATACAGAGTCTACACTTCCAAATCAAAAGTGAAGATAATTATGTCGATCCGCTCGTACGCACAAGCCTCATGCACACACTTAAACCATGGGTGCATTCCGAGACGCGCAAATATCGATAAAATCGATATTATCGCGCTAAAACGCGTACTGAGTCAACGTGAGCGCAACAACGATATCCCTTGTGACGTACGGATTACGTCATTACATCCGCCATTTTGCGATTACACCGACTATGCCCCAAACCGATATCACCGTGAGCGCAAAGAAAACTGTTGTTTGAATTCAGTTGTGTGTGATTTTCGTACAGTTTTCCAAATATTACTACAATTGATCAATGTTTAGACAGACTACTTTGCCCACGAGTAATACTTTGTATTTTGAGCAAATTTTGAGGTTATGTTGTTGTGATCTTGTAATCATGCTCACGAGCGTTCCGAATCAACTGCAGCACTTAACTGCCGTGAGCGCGATATCTGAATCGGAACGCAAATTAGCACTGTGATCGCTCACAGCGTTATACCGTAAACATACACAAAACACGAGCGAATCAAGCGAACGACAAGTTGTTTGTGAAGTGAAATTTGTTATTTGTTTGTTTTTTTTATTATGACTTTGGCAGTTTTGACATATTCAGATTTTATTTACCACTTTATTAAAGCAGATAAAATTAAATCTAAATAAAACGGTCCATTTTCTTGGTATCATTAGCTGTAATTTATAATATAGAATATCAAGAAGGTAGAAAAAACTACCAATAAATACTATAAGAAATGTTCTTTTTACAAAACAAAACAACAACAACAGCACAACTTGCCATAAACAAGGGAACGCAGAATGTCATACCCGCCAGTAAGAGTAATTCAAAATCTTTGGTCATACCCAAGGAAGTTCTATGTACTTATAGAACTTCCTTGGTCATTCCAGACTACAGTACTGTCACAGAATACCTAATAATACTACGGTACTGTTACCAAAACTGTCGCCAACGCCATCTAGCGAGAGGAGATAAATAATGCTAAAATGACACTTGGAAGACCGCTCATTCCGTCAAGTTCTTACGGAAAATCAAAAACAATGCAGTCTTTTGTGATGAAATTGTGTATTAACCACAAAACACCACAAATTATCCACTCCTGCACACACACACACACATACGTAGCCGCCACTTGCCAAATAACTCTTCTTATGATAAAACTCTTTTGTTTGTTTTTATGTTTTTATGACATTTAAATTGTTTTTATGACATAAAGGAGTTTTTTGATTTCAAAATGAATAAATGACTTATTATATTGACATCATATTGACATAAATACTGAATTGAATCTAATAATGTATTTTGATTGATCATATATTATGTGCTTAGTATGACATGGATAATTTTAGTTTTATTAATATTTATAATTCCTTTGTCATAATTTGCGTGAATAATTTTAATTTTGAATTTTTAATCATATTGTATAATTTCTAATTCTATTGTTTTATGTGTAAAACAATATTGTATGCCAGTTTCTGGTGAAACATGCTGGACTATTTCACGTATACTATACCTACCTACCACCTAATTGTACCATGTTTCGGACAAATAAAACATTTTCATTTTCATTTTTTTCATTTGGTGGTGTAGATTCCGTATTTTTTTACCCGACTGAGGAGGGTTATGTGTTTGTGTTGTGTGTACGAGTATGTTTGTATGTATGTTTTTAGGCGCGTCCTACAGCCTGCGTCCTAAAGCCGTTTACGGCTTGATGGATTTTGATAAATGCGGTATCATTGGATTCGTCTTGATCACGAGAGTGCTATAGGATGAAGTGAATATGAATGTATATATATGAAGTGTCAAGAAAACCAATTTGGTGGTTTACAGCTGCCATGTTGTATTTCCGGCGGAACAAAAAATGACCAAAACCTATCGAGTGAGGTATGAAAATACAGGTCTTTAACCGCCGGAAATACAACATGGTGTTTAATATTAAAGACCTGTATTTTCATACCTCACTCGATAGGTTTTGGTCATTTTTTGTTCCGCCGGAAATACAACATGGAATATACAATGTATATACATTTCAAAAATATATAATTATATAACTTAACAGTAGCAATTTTCTTATAAGTTACAACATTTTCAATTTTAGGTTATTCAAGTTAATGTTAATAATATAATCTAATGTTACAATTGCAACTATTAAAGTAAAATATAAATTCATATAAATACTAGCTCCGCCCCGCGGTTTCACCCGCATCCCCGTCCAATATATTTTTCCGGGATAAAAAGTAGGTACCCTGTATGTTAATCCAGGTTTGGCCGTACCAAATTTCATCCAAATCCGTTCAGCTGTTTAGGAGTGAAGAAGTAACAAACACACACACACACACACACACACACACACACACACAAACCCCTACATACATAGCTTTCCCCTAACTTTCCTCTTTATAACATTAGTGTGATTATTTTTGCAGACGGTCAGCCCATATTCAATAATTTTGTTCGCAGTCGGGTTTTTTGTATATCTATTTTACTTGTTAAACCTTTTTTTCATCCAGTTTATTGTACAAGGCTATAGTTTAGGTGTATAGGTTAAGAAGTAACTATTATTTAATCTGTGGTATAGGTACAGCACGATCGCTTCTTGGAACAGTGCGTTTCAGTAGCCCGATTCCATAACTTGGCTTCAATCGAATTATCACTTTTTTCATAGCAAATTCGACTCTATCGCAAGGCATTAGTGGTTGCGATACTGAGAATTCGATTGAAGCCAAGTTATGGAATCGGGCTGCAGATGCGGTGAGTTGCGGTGGTCGCTATCATCCGCTGCATTGACATTATTTGACATCCTATGATTTTCCACTAGATCACTACAGTATACAGCAAGCGATATTACTAACGTATTGTAACACTGCAAAAACAATTTCTACCGCCCGCCACCGAGTAGATAAAGTTTACCGTCGAGCATCACCGCTTCCGCTGTCGCACCAGTTTCACAGCTTATTGTGGTGAAATGCAACTCTGTGGTTGCCACGGAATGATACATTTTCGCCATTTCATAAAAAGGGTCACGCTAAAAAAAATAGTTGTAATCAAACTTTGTATTTAGTCAAATTTGTAGGAGAGTGTTGTGAACGTAAATAATTAATTTATAGGAGAGTGTTGTGAACGCAAATAATTAATTTATAGGAGAGTGTTGTGAACGCAAATTTTTTAATTTATAGGAGAGTGTTGTGAACGCAAATAATTAATTTGTAGGAGAGTGTTGTAACGCAAATAATTAATTTATAGGAGAGTGTTGTGACGCAAATAATTAATTTGTAGGAGAGTGTTGTGACGCAAATAGTTAATTTATAGGAGAGTGTTGTGACGCAAATAATTAATTTGTAGGAGAGTGTTGTGAACGCAAATAATTAATTTGTAGGAGAGTGTTGTGACGCAAATAATTAATTTATAGGAGAGTGTTGTGAACGCAAATAATTAATTTGTAGGAGAGTGTTGTGACGCAAATAATTAATTTGTAGGAGAGTGTTGTGACGCAAATAATTAATTTATAGGAGAGTGTTGTGAACGCAAATAATTAATTTGTAGGAGAGTGTTGTGAACGCAAATAATTAATTTATAGGAGAGTGTTGTGAACGCAAATAATTAATTTGTAGGAGAGTGTTGTGAACGCAAATAATTAATTTGTAGGAGAGTGTTGTGAACGCAAATAATTAATTTTGATAACAAGTTAGATGTCCGGACAAAGTTAAATCCTCTAAACAACTGGCTAATATGAATAATACGAATAATATAACTCATTATTGCACACAGAATATAAAAATATTACCTACCTAGAACAAAAACTATCTTCTCCAATCTATACATATTTATAATAAAGCAGTAAGTAACAAAAAGTCTGTACAATGAACATAATTAAAAAAGGGGTCTGTGATACTTAAAATAAGCAATAATATAACAATTTTTTTATCGTGTCTGTTTGCATAATTGTCCGCGCATCACGTAAAACTACTGGACCGATTGCGATGCAGTTTTCATTGTTGGATAGACCATGCTTTGAATTAAAAACTGGTGTACTTGGTATCTCAATTCGATGAGTAGAAGCCGCGCAATCTATAAATAACTATTTGACGGCTGCATGAGGTATTTTGTTCTCTATATGTACTTTTAGTCGTGGAATAATACATAGGTAACTACGCGGGCAAAGCCGCAGGCACAGCTAGTGGTGGAATAAAGAAACTCACATAAATGTATGTACATACCTGAACCATAATAACATTACACTCCTTTTTTGGGTAGACGTGTAAAAAAAGCAAGTTAGAACCATCTTTGTCTGTAGCTTGTACTATTATTTATTCTGTGTCTGTGGTCAAGTTTATGGGAGCGTGTGTAAAACCATGAACACACTAACCACAGACTACTTACAGATACTACGTACACTGACCGGAGGCCGGAAACGGTCCAGACACGCTACATACGTTTACAATTTCGCCAGAACTCTTCAGTAACAAAGAAATTATTACAACGCGTCGCTATCAAGCGCCTGATTGAGCTGTACCTATGCCAAATTCAGATTTGTACTTATCTAGTACTAGCTGTGCCCGCGGCTTTGCCCGCGTGGTCATTACATTTAAAAGTAGCTCATACGTGTTATTCCAGGACCAAAACTACCTTTAATTTAGAGTATAATATTATACTAAATTTCTTCAAAATTTTTTAACGATAGCTCGGTTTCTAATAATTGGATTAAGATACCAAGTACCCAAGTTTTTAAGTCAAACCCTAAGATATCCTAAAGTGAAAACCGCAATCTGTAGCTGCTGTAAGCTGTAATCGCGGCTTCGCACGCGTGGTCATTTCTCTAGGTTAAGAGTACTCTATGTACTATTCCAATGCCTAGAATACCAATATACTAAAATTTTATCAAAATTCCTTCAGCCATCAAAGTTAATATCGATTGCTCGGCTTCTACTGATCAAATTGAGTTACCTGCCAGTTTTTAAGTCAAACCCTAAGCTATCCAAAAGTGAAGACCGCATCGCAATCGGTCCAGTAGTTTTTACGTGATGCGCGTACAAACATACATACAAACTTACAAACTAACTAACAAACAGACAGACACGATTTAAAAAATGTTATATTCTTGTTCAGTAGCTTATTTTAAGTACACTAGGCCATTTTTTTTTTATTATCTTTGTACAGACTTTTTCGTGTATATTGCTTTATTATATGTATAGATAAATGTGCTATTCCAGGACCTAAAATACCAATACTCAAAATGCCTTCAGCCTTCAAATAGTTTTTTATCAATTGCTCTGCTTCTACTCTTCGGATTAAGGTTCCAAGTACATCAGTTATTAAGTCAAACCATAAGCTATCTAACAGTGAAAACGACATCGCAATTGGTCTAGTAGTTTCACATGATGTGCGAACAGACAGACAGAAACGATTTAACAAAAGTTATATTCTTGTTCAGAAGCTTATTTTAGATCATTTTTAGGGTTCCGTACCTTAAAAGGAAAAAAAGGAACCTTTATAGGATCACTTTGTTTTTCGTCCGTCCGTCCGTCTGTCTGTCTGTCAATACTCTTTTTCTCAGGAACACGTAGAGGTATCAAGTTGAAATTAATATTAAATATTCAGGACAGTCTATTGGAACTGTGAAAATTCAAAATTCTAACCCCCTGTCCTATAAAAATAAAACGAGTCGTTTTTCCAACGTCTCGTTACTTTTTGACGTTTTTTGTATGGCGTTTATGTCAAAAGCCTACGGACAGTAAGCGAAAACGGTTCGTTTTAAGATATAGGAACCGGCCATAAGTCAACGCGATCGAAAGATACGGCCGTTTATGCTGCATATTTCGACATTTACGACACTCGCAAGGTGATAGAAAAAAGTAACTTCCGTAGACCTAGAATCATGAAATTTGGTGAGAAGCAATGAAAAAATACATTTCTTTTTTAAATCTTCGAGACTCGATTCCCGTGATGGACGAACTATTTACGTACTCGTACCTACAAGTCTGAACCCTCCTCAAGTCTGGGTTCTCCGTAGAACCCTCAGTGCGCGAGTCCAACTCACACATGGGCGTTATTATTATCTTTATTGTACAGATTTGTTGATACGCACTTCTTTATTATAAAGAATAGATTTATTTTGTAACAACTATTCATGACACGTTTGAAGCCAATTTTAGTTTTTAACCTGTGGATGAATTCGTTTTTGGAGTTCTTGGGCTATTTTTAATAGTAGTTTATGAAACGGTTGCATAATGAGGGTTATTAAAACACGAGATTTTTATAGTATCTCGAGTGTTTTGAATTCGCGCGCATACGGTCTAAAACGCACCGCCGTAGATAATGAATGGCGAAAACCCTCGTCGTTTGGAGCCAAACCGGTGATTTTACGGGATAAAATGTACATAATAAAACATTATTTATTCCAAAAAACAGTGTTATATATTTTTTTCTTATAGAGACGTGCCGTGCGTAAAGTACGTCATTATGCCACTATTTTTGAGTTCATAACCCCGATTTTATTATATGAGTGTAGATAAATATATGAATGCAACTTTAAATACTTACTTAGGTATACATACAATAATTAGTATCTTACAAAACCTGAACAATCTCTTTCAGATTAGCCTTGAGATCGATTCGAAACCGCCAAATTAAAATTCTTCAGATACTGCCAATGTCAGATCTAAATTGCTAGCCAATTACTCAGCTGTTCCAACCCAAAAAACACAGTAGATATATACCTACCTAGGTAACTAGGTTTTACTGAATAGTACAAAGGATACCGCTTTTATTTATTTTACACAAGAAACTGTAAGCTCTCTCTACCTACTTTATTAGCACATAGACTCGAGTATTGTTCGCAAATTTGGAATCCTCAATGATATTTACAAAAATCGGCTTGAATGTATCCAATGTTGATTTCTAAGACATCTATACTTATAATAACGAAATAAGGACAAAAAAGTCTGTACAAAGAATATACTTAAAAAAATATTGTCTGGGTAGGTACTTAAAATAAGCTACTGATCAAGAATATATCATTTTTTTAAATTATGTCTGTCTGTATTTTTGTTCACGCATCTCGTAGAAACTACTGGATTCGACTGTGTGATTATTTGATTTTTACTGGATTGCGATGCGGTTATGTAGGTACTTGGTATCCGATTATTAGAGCAATCGATAAAAAACTATTTGACGGCTGAACGAATTTTGAAGAAATGTAGTATTTGTACTTTATAGGTACTTTTTGTCCTGGAATAACACGTATATGCTGCTTTTAAATGAAATGACCTCGCGGGAAAAGCCGCGGGCACAGCTAGTCTGCAATATAAATGCAAGATATATGATAATGATTATGAATCAAGAAGCAAGAGGCACCATATATTAGGTACCCCTTACAGAGAGACGTAAAATAGCGGACTTATGTCTAGAAACTAAGATAGCTCAATGTCAAATTGTCTCTCCACACCTCTCGAAAATTAGTCTAAAAGTGCCTACAAGGTCTGTAAAGCAATCAATCACTTTATATATTCCTCAAATGTTGGACATTGGTCCAACATTGCCAACGCCAACGCTGTGCCTGTATTGACAGGCTGGATTTTTGAGACGGGACAGTAAGGGCAGGTACCTTAACCGTTATAGTTACAGGAAAAAGTTCCTAATCCTTAAAAGAAACAGGATCGAAAAACATAAAGAAAAGTTTTTGTGTAAAATTACCTTTTTTTTTGCTGACTGTACATTTTTTCCAAAATCTGTGAATGCAGTTCAGAATATCTCAAAAAGTTACGGAAGGTCTCCTAGGAACGTTTTCCTGTAACTATAAAGGTTAAGGTACCTGCCCTTACTGTCTCGTCTCAAAGATCCATCCTATATAGGCAAAACTCTTTCATAGGGACATATTAATAAGGTTTAATAACTAGCTTAAAACCTGCCCTGCCAAAAAATAACTTATTCCAATAAATTATATATTGTTGGAATGTGCTTACCTTCAATTTGACCTTCAATTTGACGCTACCTGACAATGGAGTCATAATGCCGCTAAATACAATTTAAAAATAAAGGGGCCCATATTACTCGTGGGGATGTAAGGATTCTAACAATACCCCACACGTCTAAATCTGTTCGGGGATTAAAAAGTTATCGTGGAATAAAGAAACTCACATACTCACATACATACAAACATGCATGAATTCTAATAACGTTACACTCCTTTTTTTGGGCAGTCGTGTAAAATATATGGAGTCTTAATGCCAAACAAGCGAGTGAAGGCTCCGTGAAGCGTATCAGTAATTGGTGGCTGCGTATGTGTACGTGTGTGGATAATTTGTTGTTTATTGCCACCCTGTGGATAGAAGTCTCTAAATTAACATTGATTAAAAATCGCAATGACTGATTTTCCGTGAGAACTTGACAGCGAGTTCGTTGAAACATAAAACGTTGTACGACACGAAACATACAGTTACAGGAGGTAAAGTTTGCCCATTACCTACGTCCGTAGTCTACGTGGTGTTTGCACAGCTTGTCAATTACTTTGTATTGACGTATTGGTTTGGGCAAGGCCGTATGTTTCCGACCTACCCGACTTCGGCGAAACCTAGAGTTAGGATTTTATACGCTTTATATTAGCTTCACTTGTATGTTTGTAACCGACTCCTTTGGACGCTATTTTGACCCACTTTAAACGGTAAGATTTCATTCAAATTTTGCACACCTGTCAAAGACCGATGACAATGCAATAATTAGAAAAAAAAAACCCCAAAAAAAAAAGTAGAAAATAAATAATAGTTTAAAAAAACTAAAAAACACGTCTGGACGCACGCTTCGTGGCAAGCACGCTTTATATAGAAAACCAAACTAAAAAATAGAAAATAAATTTTAATAGTGTAAATAAGAAAAAAAGTTTTATATAAAAAAAAGCGTGGGTTGCTTCTCATATCTGTCAATGAAATATTTATAACTATTGACACATACATCCCACGATTTTTTTGAAATAAAACTTTATTTTTTTATTTACACTATTAAAATTTATTTTCTAAGTTTTAGTTTGGTTTTCTATATAAAGCGTGCTTTTTAGTTTTTTTAAAGTATTATTTTTTAGTAGTAGCATCATTGTCACCATTGCTGGGACTCTCATATATAGGTAGACAAAAACCAGCCTACTGCGAGTCGGACTTCGCACCGAGGGTTCTTGTAAATATATAATAGTTCGTCCTTCAAGGGAATCTAGTCCCGAAGAAAACAAAAATATTTTTTGTGTACGGTTTTTCGGATTTTCCCTTTACTTGTGCCTTGCTTCTTGCCAAATTTCATGATTCTAGGTCAACGGGAAATACGTTATAGGTTTGATTAATTTGCGTGTGTCAAAATATGCAGCATACACGGCGGTATCTTTGACTGCGTTGACTTAGAATATGCGGCATAAACGGCGGTATCTTTGATTGCGTTGACTTAGAATATGCGGCATAAACGGCGGTATCTTTGATTGTGTTGACTTAGAATATGCGGCATAAACGGCGGTATCTTTGATTGCGTTGACTTAGAATATGCGGCATAAACGGCGGTATCTTTGATTGCGTTGACTTAGAATATGCGGCATAAACGGCGGTATCTTTGATTGCGTTGACTTAGAATATGCGGCATAAACGGCGGTATCTTTGATTGCGTTGACTTAGAATATGCGGCATTAACGGCGGTATCTTTGATTGCGTTGACTTAGAATATGCGGCATAAAAGGCGGTATCTTTGATTGCGTTGACTTAGAATATGCGGCATAAACGGCCGTATCTTTGATTGTGTTGACTTAGAATATGCGGCATAAACGGCCGTATCTTTGATTGCGTTGACTTAGAATATGCGGCATAAACGGCCGTATCTTTGATTATGTTGACTTAGAATATGCGGCATAAACGGCCGTATCTTTGATTGCGTTGACTTAGAATATGCGGCATAAACGGCCGTATCTTTGATTGCGTTGACTTAGAATATGCGGCATAAACGGCCGTATCTTTGATTGTGTTGACTTAGAATATGCGGCATAAAAGGCGGTATCTTTGATTGCGTTGACTTAGAATATGCGGCATAAACGGCAGTATCTTTGATTGTGTTGACTTAGAATATGCGGCATAAACGGCGGTATCTTTGATTGCGTTGACTTAGAATATGCGGCATAAACGGCGGTATCTTTGATTGCGTTGACTTAGAATATGCGGCATAAACGGCGGTATCTTTGATTGCGTTGACTTAGAATATGCGGCATAAACGGCCGTATCTTTGATTGTGTTGACTTAGAATATGCGGCATAAACGGCGGTATCTTTGATTGCGTTGACTTAGAATATGCGGCATAAACGGCGGTATCTTTGATTGCGTTGACTTAGAATATGCGGCATAAACGGCCGTATCTTTGATTGTGTTGACTTAGAATATGCGGCATAAAAGGCGGTATCTTTGATTGCGTTGACTTAGAATATGCGGCATAAACGGCCGTATCTTTGATTGTGTTGACTTAGAATATGCGGCATAAACGGCGGTATCTTTGATTGCGTTGACTTAGAATATGCGGCATAAAAGGCGGTATCTTTGATTGCGTTGACTTAGAATATGCGGCATAAACGGCCGTATCTTTGATTGTGTTGACTTAGAATATGCGGCATAAACGGCCGTATCTTTGATTGCGTTGACTTAGAATATGCGGCATAAACGGCCGTATCTTTGATTATGTTGACTTAGAATATGCGGCATAAACGGCCGTATCTTTGATTGCGTTGACTTAGAATATGCGGCATAAACGGCCGTATCTTTGATTGCGTTGACTTAGAATATGCGGCATAAACGGCCGTATCTTTGATTGTGTTGACTTAGAATATGCGGCATAAAAGGCGGTATCTTTGATTGCGTTGACTTAGAATATGCGGCATAAACGGCCGTATCTTTGATTGTGTTGACTTAGAATATGCGGCATAAACGGCGGTATCTTTGATTGCGTTGACTTAGAATATGCGGCATAAAAGGCGGTATCTTTGATTGCGTTGACTTAGAATATGCGGCATAAACGGCCGTATCTTTGATTGTGTTGACTTAGAATATGCGGCATAAACGGCGGTATCTTTGATTGCGTTGACTTAGAATATGCGGCATAAAAGGCGGTATCTTTGATTGCGTTGACTTAGAATATGCGGCATAAACGGCCGTATCTTTGATTGTGTTGACTTAGAATATGCGGCATAAACGGCCGTATCTTTGATTGCGTTGACTTAGAATATGCGGCATAAACGGCCGTATCTTTGATTATGTTGACTTAGAATATGCGGCATAAACGGCCGTATCTTTGATTGCGTTGACTTAGAATATGCGGCATAAACGGCCGTATCTTTGATTGCGTTGACTTAGAATATGCGGCATAAACGGCCGTATCTTTGATTGCGTTGACTTAGAAGTTTGTTTTTTTCACAGTTCCAAGGGACTGTTCTGAGTATTTGATATTCATTTCAACTTGATACCTTTACGCGTTCCTGAGAATAAGAGTCTTGACAGACAGAGATAGACAGACAAATAAGTAATCCTATAAGGATTCCTTTTTCTCCTTTTCAGTCATGGAACCCTAAAAAGGTGGCTTCATGATATGGTCGACGTCATACCAAAAAATCATAGCTGGCGCTACCCATCGATACTGTACTCGACACCATCGACATGACGTGGTTTCAAACATAGCACCATGCTGTCCACCACCGATGACGCTACCCGACATATCGTTCAAATCGTCTAATGTACAAGTTTAGCTAAGCAGGCAACTACTCGTCAACTACTAGTCGGATTTTAATGTGTTATTTTTAGATATAAGTACAGAAGTGATAGATCTCATTGACTTCTTCGTTTTGGATGAGAGCTGTCAAACTTAAAATGGCTATAACTTTGAAACTAACGATCCTGGACTTCTAGTTTCTTTACAAAAGTGATAGATCTCATCGATATCTTCGTTTTGGATGACAGCTGTCATACTTAAAATGGCTATAACTTTGAAACTAACGATCCTGGACTAGTAGTTTCTTTACAGAAGTGATAGATCTCATTGAAATCTTCGTTTTGGATGACAGCTGACAAACTTAATATGGCTATAACTTTGAAAATAACGATCCTAGACTAGTAGTTTCTTAACATAAGAGATGGATCTCATCGATATCTTCGTTTTACTGTTGCCATTTTAAGTTTGACTGTTGTCATTCAAAACGAAGTTATCGATGAGATCTATCACTTTTGTAAAGAAACTACTACTCCAGGATCGTTAGTTTCAAAGTTATAGCCATTTTAAGTTTGACAACTGTCATCCAAAATGAAGATTTCAATGAGATCTATCACTTCTGTAAAGAAACTACTAGTCCAAGGAAGGAAATGAAGTTACAAAATCATGATTTTTTAAATTGATTTGTTAACCTGGGGTTTTCTAGCTTACAGGCTGTGTTGACAAAACGTAGAAAAATAATTACTTAAGCTCTGTAAATATTATATGTCAAGACGCTGCAAGATTTATCGCATAAAATTCCGCCTATGTTCTTTGCGGGCTGCCAATAATGAACGGTATCGAGTATTGGGTATCTCATTATGTTTGTGAATGGGCGCCATATCTCCTATTTATTTTGTGAATGGATGCAAAGTTAATTGCAAACATTAAGAGACATCGTAAAGTTTGCAATATAGTTCGTTTTGATACCAATTGTATTGTATTATTTTGATACCGATAACGATCTATATCTTAAACAGTAGCTCCAGTCTCGACACAGATAGCATTGCCATCACAAGCTACCGATCGCTAAATAAACACAATAACAATAGTGCTTACCAAAAATAGTGCTCAAAGTCGGTATATGTATTTTACGACCGATTTCAGTTGTAAAGCAATTGCCATCTATATCGAGAATGCTACCCCAGGGCTTTTTCAAGGTTAAAAGAGAATAGGTAGGTAAATTACTTTAGATCTATATTAGCGTGCTCTGTATTCGCCAATATCCTAGCTACCATCAGGCGAGATGGTATGGTCCAACGTACCTCAGCAGATCTAAATATCCTAGCTACCATCAGGCGAGATGGTATGGTCCAACGTACCTCAGCAGATCTAAATATCCTAGCTACCATCAAGCGAGATGGTATGGTCCAACGTACCTCAGCAGATCTAAATATCCTAGCTACCATCAGGCGAGATGGTATGGTCCAACGTACCTCAGCAGATCTAAATATCCTAGCTACCATCAGGCGAGATGGTATGGTCAAACGTACCTCAGCAGATCTAAATATCCTAGCTACCATCAGGCGAGATGGTATGGTCCAACGTACCTCAGCAGATCTAAATATCCTAGCTACCATCAGGCGAGATGGTATGGTCCAACGTACCTCAGCAGATCTAAATATCCTAGCTACCCTCAGGCGAGATGGTATGGTCCAACGTACCTCAGCAGATCTAAATATCCTAGCTACCATCAGGCGAGATGGTATGGTCAAACGTACCTCAGCAGATCTAAATATCCTAGCTACCATCAGGCGAGATGGTATGGTCCAACGTACCTCAGCAGATCTAAATAATTCATATAAAAAAATTGTCTGACCTATTTCATATTTGCTATACGTAAGTTCTTTGCCATGCTCTTTCCAATGAAAACTTCGTAAAAAATGCTTGGGACTAAAATATGCTCATTTTCTTCCTCCATTTGTAGAACTAGCCATGCATGTAACAGCAATGATTTCACAAGAAGAGAGAATTGTTTAGCATGTTATGTGTGTCTTCCACGGCCCACGCCATAGAACACCAAATTTTGTTTGTCTTTCTAAATTCCCTGGCCCACGCGATGTTCTCCACAGGGGGCTGGGTTCCTCCCTCGGCAGATGTGATGGGGGAGATGTAGGCAGAATATTAAATGCCGTTGTACCTACTTAGGTGAAAGTGACTTACAATACGAGAAATACCTACAAATATGTACATTCAGCAAACGGTATTTAAGATAAATTGCTCTGTGTTCAGGAAAATGCTTTAGTTTTCCTTATTTTTTTATATAGCCTACATAAATTGAAAGTTTAGCTACCTAGGTATCTAGTACCTAAATGTAGGTTTTTATATAGCCTACATAAATTGAAAGTTTAGCTACCTAGGTATCTAGTACCTAAATGTAGGTTTTTATATAGCCTACATAAATTGAAAGTTTAGCTAACTAGGTATCTAGTACCTAAATGTAAGTTTTTATATAGCCTACATAAATTGAAAGTTTAGCTACCTAGGTATCTAGTACCTAAATGTAGGTTTTTATATAGCCTACATAAATTGAAAGTTTAGCTAACTAGGTATCTAGTACCTAAATGTAGGTTTTTATATAGCCTACATAAATTGAAAGTTTAGCTACCTAGGTATCTAGTACCTAAATGTAGGTTTTTATATAGCCTACATAAATTGAAAGTTTAGCTACCTAGGTATCTAGTACCTAAATGTAGGTTTTTATATAGCCTACATAACTTGAAAGTTTAGCTACCTAGGTATCTAGTACCTAAATGTAGGTTTTTAAATAGCCTACATAAATTGAAAGTTTAGCTACCTAGGTATCTAGTACCTAAATGTAGGTTTTTATATAGCCTACATAAATTGAAAGTTTAGCTACCTAGGTATCTAGTACCTAAATGTAGGTTTTTATATAGCCTACATACATTGAAAGTTTAGCTACCTAGGTATCTAGTACCTAAATGTAGGTTTTTATATAGCCTACATAAATTGAAAGTTTAGCTACCTAGATATCTAGTACCTAAATGTAGGTTTTTATATAGCCTACATAAATTGAAAGTTTAGCTACCTAGGTATCTAGTACCTAAATGTAGGTTTTTAAATAGCCTACATAAATTGAAAGTTTAGCTACCTAGGTATCTAGTACCTAAATGTAGGTTTTTATATAGCCTACATAAATTGAAAGTTTAGCTACCTAGGTATCTAGTACCTAAATGTAGGTTTTTATATAGCCTACATAAATTGAAAGTTTAGCTACCTAGGTATCTAGTACCTAAATGTAGGTTTTTAGAAACTGTCCAATTTATCTAAATACTTATGTGGCCTCTAAACAGCACTACCTCATTAATGACTACTTCTTATTTAGAATTTATTATTAATTGCCTACTCGTTACTTTTACCGCTAGGTATATACCTACTCTAAATATAAATATATATAAAATATATAATAATATATACATATATTATATATGTATATATTATATATGTATATATTATTATTATAATAAATATATAATATACTCTGTACCTACTCATGGCTGCGGCAAGAAACTAAATTATTGGAGAACGTATGAATTATTCTCCGAAGACATGTAGGTACTTTCCCCGTAGATATAACACTTTTGAAAAATGCTCGCTTCTCTTTCCTAGACCCACTTTCGTCTAGTAGGTACAGCAGAAGTGTAAAATATTAATATATATACTTACACAGTAGATTCAGATAGTACTTATTTATGTTATGGTTTCTGAAGGGTCTGTAAGAACCACTATTTAATTAAATAATTGTCTATTATGATAGCGGTGCGCCTTTGAAAAGCCTATAAGTACCTACATTGTTTAATAGAATATCGTATCGAAAGCGCAAATGTCTTGCCAAAACCAGAGGTCAAATCAAAGGTAGCAGACACTCGGGCATGTGCTGACTGAGGTCGCCAGGGGAAGCTACCCTGCGGGGGGTGGATCGATGATACCACGTGCTCTCGTCTGACGCAGCATCCGCCCGAGTTGTACTATACTCGTAACAAGCCCGCCAGAGGAAAAGCGCAAAGTTCTTGCCAAAACCAGAGGTCAAAGGTAGCAGACATCGGGGCAAGTGCTGGCGTGGCCAGGGGTAACACCCTCTGGGGGGTGGATCGATGACGCCACGTGCTTGCGCCTGACGCAACATCCGCCCGAGTTGGTACTACCCTATAGTACCAACTTGGACTGATTTTGCGTCAGACACGAGCTTGTGGCGGGAAAGCAGGAGAAAATGTTTGGGAAATATGAAGAACAATCTGAGGAAGCTTTCTTTGAAAATGTTTTTAATTGATGCCACATTATACATATATCTCAATGGATCGCTAGGGGAAAAAAATGGCATTCGTCGGCTGTGTGGCACCCTAAATTGATAACTCCATTGTAACAACTTGTGAGAAACGTTAAGAAACTGATATACAGTAGTGTATCAGTTACATATAAAATACACTCGTATACGTAGAGTATAAATAATAAGAATAAATAAAAAAAAAACATTTACGGGTTTTTTTAATGAATGTCATGAATGTTTTTTGTTGCTTGTAACTTTTTACGATTATAAGTTTATTTTTATTAGTTTTTAGTTTTTTTATTTCTTTGTCATCGGTTTGTGAGCTACCCTGAAAGTTTCAGGCGGATAGCTAATCTGGAAGTGCTCGAAATTTGGATTGCAAGATTCCAGGACAGGCAGAAATACATCCATACCCATATATAAAAGTGAAACGTTGTCTGTTTGTTTGTTTGTTTGAATATTTGTTTGTTTGTACTTTCACGCGATAACGGCTGGAGCGATTTTAATGAAATTTGTAATGGAGACAGCTACCCTGGAATAAAACAAAGGATACTTTTATACCGGGAAATTGATAGTTTCCACGGGAAAACAGGAAAAACTGGTAAATTTTTGATTACTCGCTGTAAAAAATGCTTGCCATGGAAACGAAATAACAAGTATGTGAAAAAATATGAAGAGCATTCATAGACACATATATATATATATATATATATATATATATATTATATATGAGAGAGAATTGGTGCTTTACCTACTTTTGCACTGTTTTTTTTTAATATCCTAGAAGAACATAGGATGCTTTTTTTCGCGATAAACAGTAGTCCGCGCGGACGAAGTCGCGGGCGGGAAAGCTAGTAGATAAATACAAGTGAAGTTAAAAGCTTTTAAAATACACTCAAGAGCAAGAAATCCAAGATCCCGTAGGTATTCATATATATTTATATATAAACATAAGACATTTTATTAATATAGTAGTTTTTACGGCAAAAAAATGGAGTGCTCATTTTTTTTTTTGTTTATAGTGAAATCATTTATTTAAAAAATATATGAAATGCAGTCGTCTAACTCCTACTATGTACTATTAGCTTGCACATCTTGTAAATGCAGTCGTCTAACTCCCACTATGAACTATTAGCTTGCACATCTTGTAAATGCAGTCGTCTAACTCCTTCTATGTACTATTAGCTTGCACATCTTGTAAATGCAGTCGTCTAACTCCTACTATGTACTATTAGCTTGTACATCTTGTAAATGCAGTCGTCTAACTCCCACATGTACTATTAGCTTGCACATCTTGTAAATGCAGTCGTCTAACTCCCACTATGTACTATTAGCTTGCACATCTTGTAAATGCAGTCGTCTAACACCCACTATGTACTATTAGCTTGTACATCTTGTAAATGCAGTCGTCTAACTCCCACTATGAACTATACTGTACTATATGTTTCGTTATACTACTATCTGTGCCCGCGACTTTGCCCTCGTGATTATTTCATGTAAAAGTAGCCCATACGTGTTATTCCAGGACCAAAATCTACATTTATTGAAAATTCGTTCAGCCGTCAAATAGTTTTTTTATCAATTGCTCGTCCTCTATTCATCGGATTAAGATACCAAGTACCCCAGTTTTTGAGTCAAACCCTAAGCTATCTAACGGTGAACCGCATCGCAAGTTTTTACGTGATGCGCGGACAAACAAACACACAAAAACACAGACACGATTTAAAAAAATGTTATATTCTTGTTCAATAGCTTATTTTAAGTACCCTAGACTTTTTTAATTGTTTTCTTTGTACAGACTTTTTCGTTCAGATTTGATTTAATATAAGTATAGATAGGTACTTAATACTTTTCACAGAAAACACGAATCTGGCAAGTAAAGCTTAAAGTCACGTGGTTAAGACTAAAACTACCGAGAATACCGTCTAAGCTGCTGCCTGCTAAATGGCGTCAAATGGTGGGAATAAGTCAATTTGCGTGACAATAAAGTTAGGATGTGGAGCTGTATGAATGATATGAAGATGAAAAGTAGCCCATGTATTAATCCAGGATATAAGCTATCCTGGTACCAAATTTCATCCAAATCAGTTTAACCGTTTGAGCGTGAAGGAGTAAATGATGACGTTGATCATCAGATGTGGCATTATTTGTATGGCTGCTACACACATACACACACACACACACACACACACACACACACACACACATCGCGTGTTTGCATCTGGCGACCGGCAAAACCCCACTTGTACATGTTACTCCAGTAGGGGTGTGTGTAGCCGGTTTTGTGACTTTCATTACAAAGTGAGTAGCAGCAGGAAGTTTTCCTGCTAGAGCATCTGTCACTGGGAAATACTTAATGCCTATCAATATAGTAGGTACACGCAAACTCTTTTATTGAAAGGAGGAAAAATGTTAAGGCCTAAAGCCTAACAGCTATTGTGCGTATAATACCTATAGTGTGTGGGCAACGGCCTTGTATTGTATGCTGGCGTAGCGGGTGGTATAGAGTTTTCCTCAAAGAAATTAAGTATGGTAATTAATTTATACTTATAATATGTGGTTTATCATCTGACTCTTTATCCTCTAGTAATACTCGGCCGGCTGCAAGCTGCTGATTACAGCCATGCCGACCGACCACGTGACACAGTAGGTAGCTACTAAATGAATTTTTGTACATAGATCTTCATAGTACCCGTATTATGACACAACTGTCCAAAAAAAGGAGTGTAAAGTTTTCAGGGTTCATTTATGTATGTTTGTGAGTTTGTCTGTTCCCCCATAACTTTGAAATGCCTGAACAGCAGTGCAAGCATGGATCTTACCGATCGATAAAATTCGATAAATTTATCGATCGGTTAACAGTTATTTTTTTATCAATTTTATCAAAATGCAGTACCATGGATCTAGCCTCTCGGTAAATTTTATTGATTCGATAACACGTCGTGAGTTTATCGATTTGTAAAATGGCAACTCGTGGACTAAACCATATATCAGATAGACGACTAATTGTCTAAAAATTGTTTTTTGACACAATTTGGCAGATTTTTATTATTTTGAGTTGTTACGGAGAAACTTCTGTCATTTGGAATTCTACCTAACTACCATAAAGTAGTATATTCCTTGAACCTAACCTAAAGTATAACTAGCCATGACAAGTCTGACAGTGCGCTGTCCTAGTGCTATATTATATTCCTGGCCGATGCATCGTTGGTGCAACTGCCCTCGGTGAAAAAGCGTACAGCTGATAGAACCTACAACAATGATTATACAAGTAGTTTTTTAGACTGAGTACCTACTAGGTACCATAATAATTAGAGCATTAGACACAATCACAACAAAAGATAATTTCTGGAAATAGGAAAAACGTAACTAATTATTTTGGTATTATTAAGTAAAGTAGATACTACAACATGCGCAGGCAGTCCATTAGATTGAGTCCTTCTCAAACGCCCTCAACATCTTGAATGAGGGCGAGGGCAATTTCCTTATAAATTCTAAAAAGAATCTTAAAATGCTGTTCTTCCAGATCGAAAGGATCATTGGCATCCCTGAAACTTGCCTCACGATGTTCTGACACCTCCACGTTTTGGCTTATAATCCGAAAATAAATTTACAAAAAAAAGTTTGTCGTGTAACTTTGGAAAGCCGATAAAATTCGATAAATTCGGTAAAATTACGGACATTATATCTACAACAATTGTCAAAAATAAGATTCATGCTTCCTTTTGTCGATATAAATCTATGTATTAAATATGATTTAACGAATTTATGTGGTTGTCGATAAAGTACGTTCCGTGCTACCGAACTCGTAGTATAGAATATTAACGGCAAACTTGATTTAAAAATCGGTAAATTTATCGATCGATAAGATCCATGTTCGCACTGCAGATTTGGATGTTTGGAGTATCGTTAGATTCCTTACATCATCCCGAGTAACATCTATGCTTTATTATTTTGTAAATTTAGCTTTTTGTCTGGTCAGACGTGTTTTATTGTCTTACTTGATGATTTATAACTTACTAGCTGATGCCCGTGGCTTCGCACGAGTGGTCATTTCTGTAGGTTAAAATACTCTGTGTGCTCGTTGTGCTTTGTAATAGTAATCTTTGTGCTATTCCAGGACTTGGAATACCAATTTACTCGTACCAACATTTGATCAAAATTCCTTCAGCCGTCAAAAATATTTTTATCGATTGCTGTGCTTCTACTCATCGGATTGAGATACCAAGTGCACCAGTTTTTAAGTCAAACCCTAAGCTATCCAACTGAGAACAAGAATTACCTTAATAATAATAATAGAAATGGGCGGGTTGTTCCTGTTTCGTCGCAATGCCTATATATTATATATTTAATTTAAGTAAGCACCTAATAAAATTGTAGCTGTTTCATTCTACACCTTTGCTTCGATCACCTCGATGTTGTTGTAATTGGTATGCGCTTGGTTGTTGTGTTATCGTATTTATATTCTAAAAAAATAAATTTATTAATTGCAGTAAATGCTCATGCACACTATCGTTCATTAATTTTCATGTTCTCGCTTTCTAATCTAAGGTTGCCTGGACGAGATCGCTACTTAGTGATAAGGCCGCCAACTGTACTATTTTAAGGTTAATGATGTTGTGCTATAATTTAAGTTTTTAGTGCAATAAAGAGTTATCTATCTATCTACCTATCTATGCGGTCTCCACATTGTTTTACTTTCGAAAATAAGGAAATTAATTAAATGGAAGTGAAGGTTAATATTTTATAATAATTAAGGAAAGGTCGCTTTGTCTAACAGTACGTTAGAGAACAAAATTCTGATTATAAAAATGGTGAAAAAAACTATGAATAATTAATGCTATACGTTGCAATGTAACCCAGTGTATATTTATAATGTAAAGTCCGAAGCAAGGTCCGCAGATTCTGTACTAAACTAGAAACCATATTTTTTTAATACATTTTCGTTTTATTAAGACTGATTATTAGTGCGATGCTTAAAACATAAAATATGCGATGTTTCCATTAACATCTCATACATACATTTCGAATTTAATGTTAATTAACTTTAAAATTAATAATATCAGATCATATCTCCGAGCGACTCACAAAATGTCAAAGGTGAACTAATATAAATACAATAACATCAAACTCATTTAAATATCGCACAGCTATTATCTAATACTCACATTTTGATTAATCAATTCAGACGATAAAATTCACCGAAATTTTTATCAGCCAAAAAATCACTACACTGATTTTCCCGCGTTTTTGCTGCCGGAGCGACTGAGCCCGCCAACTTTGGCCGCGAGACTGCCGTGCGCCATATAAGAGCGGGATAGAAGATCGCTTGCTTACATGTGCAATAAGGGTAAAAGTAGGGGGTTATTGAGCGAGGGTTGAATATTTCAGGGGTGAAGTGAGATGCAAAGATTACCTATTAAAATCATGGATACATTCTTTTAGTTCTTGAGATGATCATATTTTCTAACTTATGTACCTATAACTCATTTCGAAAAAAATACGTTTAAAAAAAATCTAAATCGATTTAAACTCGAAATTGCATCGATGATAGTCCCTCTATGCATCGATGTAATATGTAGTTTTCTATGATCGAAACGCACCAATGTAAATGCAAACCCGTAGTATCAATCCTGCAGTGCTATTACGCAATATTGATAAAATCGGTTTCAAGCCGTCAAATTCATTAATACTTTGCGATATAGTCGATTTTGCTATGAAAAAAGTGACAATCTGATTGAAGCCAAGTTCTGTGGTCGGGCTCTTGGGTTTCAATCCGGTTTTCAATATCAATAGCATTAATGCGTTGCGATAGAGTCGAAATTGCTATGAAGGAAGTGACAATCTGATTGAAACCAAGTTCTGTAATAGGGCCACAGCAGCCCGATTCCATAACTTGGCTACAATCGGATTATCACTTTTTTCATAGCAAATTCGACTCTATCGCAAGGCATTAGTGGCTGCGATACTGAGAATTCGATTGAAGCCAAGTTATGAAATCGGGCTGCGGGGCAGCCAGATGTACGATTTAAATCGTACTCCTACGATTTTTAGGCTTTTTTAATAATGTACGGTCGCTGGACCAAGATCTTACGGCAAACGTACTTTTTTAAGGTACATTTTACCTGCTGGGTGACCGCGAATACGCAAAGTAAACGTAAAGGTTTTCAATTTGATATTTTAAAACAATTAGCTGGAACATTTTGATATCAAATAAAATATAAAATAAAATATATATATTTATATCAAAGAAAAAGTCCTCACCTTACCTTCCCTATACATCTTAGAAATACCAAAATTCGTCAGAAAACACATACATCTATTCAAATTCGATACAAATAAACGCCGCAATACTAAGTTAGTTCTACCTACACCTAGATTATAAATGTTTAGAAATAGTCCTCAATATCGTTGTATCCAAATCTATAATAATCTACCGGACAGCCTCAAAAGTATACATATGGATAGTCTATTCCAAAAAACCCTGAAATCTATCCTCATATAAAAGGCCTATTATAATATCAACAAATTTATGAAAGACAAATGGAAAATATAATTATTGGTAAACTAGAGTAATTAAATCCATATTATTATTTAGTGCTATTTCAAGAAAGTTTATTATATTAAGATACATAATTTATTTAAAATAACAGCTGTGATACCTACTGAGATCGAGAAAATAATTACCTATACTAGTAATAACTACCTAGTTAAATAATTAGTACCTACCTTTATATAATTTAGTGTAAGTACTTACCAAGTACATAAGTAATAAGAATTGTTCCCTCTCCTCTATATATTTGCGACACCCTCGTAGGGTCTTTGTACTTACAAATAGTTTGTGTCTTATTAATAAGTCTAGCTACGAATGTTTGTACATTGTGCAATTTAAATAAATAAAGAACATTTTGATATACCTGTCATCATTTCAAAATGAAACGAACATGCCTTAGAATAATTTGGAACATACTCCTTCCCCCTTCCTCCTTCCATACTACTCTCCACCCCCCCCCCCCCCCCCCCCCCCCATCATTTTAATACAGTGACTTGCATACAACCGCTTATGATACTGATTTCAATAAGTATAGTAAAACCCAATGATATTATATTAAAAAGAAGGTAGAATGCAAATAAAGATACTGAAGGTTGAACCCGATGATTTTTCCAAAGATGCAGGCAATAAATGAAGAACGGAAGCATAATTAGTTTACCAAATTTTTATTGATATATCATTTTATCATATTTTATGTATATCTCCTTGAGCATGAGATGTTAATTTTGACTAAAATGAATTAAAACCTTTTTAGTTTTTTTTTTATTAAGGGTTAGGGCAATCTTTTGACCACTATCATCAAGAAAGCGATGATGTGGTCGAAGGTGTAGCACGCTTTCCTAGTAGATACCTATTCACTCTTGACTTGAACACACCTGGGTAATGTTTTACCGGAAAAAATGACGAGGGCAGTGCATTCCACTCCTTTGCAGTTCTTATAATGTCATGATTTCCAATTTTATGTTAAAATTGAAGGGTTTTTGCAGTAGTTTTAGAATTCAATTTGACTAATACTTCAGGAATATTTAAAAAGTATGGCTACCGGAACGTAAGATGAAGGTGGCGCCACCTGGCAATCGTTTGCCTTACCATGATTCTACCGGAAACATAGTCTCACGACGATGGCGCCATTTTTTTTCTTGTAGGGGAAAAGATTGTGAGGAGGTAGTTTATTCAATTCTTGTTGAGCATCGGAACGGAGAAGTCAACTGTAAAGTAGAATATAAGTGACCATTGAAAATACATGTGTATGATGTCTGAAGAATTTATTTACTACAAATGTAAAGTAGATTATAAGCGACCAGTGGAAAATACAAGCATTTTATACCTAGTGGACGAATTTCTTTAGAATAATAAATGAAGAATCGTAACGCTTCGTTCTTGTGCGAGGTATTTCAACCATAAAAGGGTGGCGCTTTTCAGATCGTCTAGTCGTACGGTGATGGAAAGGTGATAGGGGAATTGATTGTGCAGTTCTTGCGCATACTCACCATAGTTCAATCTGTAGAATACCGACAGGCTTGCAACCTCACTTCGATGCGCCAGAATGAGCCTCATAGCACGTCTCTCAATTGAATCCAGAGCCACGAGCTGATACTTGGCAGAACCGTCCCAGAGGTGGCAGCAGTACTCCATACAAGATCGGACCTGTGCTTAATAAAGATTCAAAAGCTGTCCCGGTGTAAAGTATCGCCTAACCTTAGACAAAATACCAAGTTTCTTTGCAGCTGTCTTGGCTTTGGATTCAATGTAAGACCCAAAATTCAGATTCGATGTGAGTTCGACGCCCAAAAGCTCCAGATGGTCGCCTATTGGTTATTGCTAAACTACGGAAAGATGGAGCTTGGTTTAGAGGACTCTTTTTAGCAGAGAATAAACATCCCTGCATTTTAGTAGCATTAAACTTAACCAGGTTAGCATCGCTCCAATTGGACACGGCTTCTAAGACTAAATTCAAACGGTCTTCCATAGTCTCTCTCTGAAGCTGGTCAGCGTCGCAGCTGGCTTGAGCAATGGAAATGTATCTCTCAACTACAGTTCTGTCATCTGCATATCCAAAGGTACTGGGCTTAAGAAGGTCATTAATGTGCAGTAAGAACAGTGAAGCAGTGAGAACCGATCCCTGAGGTACACCGGCATTGATAGCCATTTCATCAGACGAGCAGCCCTCTAGGACTACCTGAATAGATCGTTCCCTCAAAAAATCTGCTATCCAATTACATAACCCAACATATAAGGGAAGATTGCTTAAAAGGTCGTCATGCCAGACCCGATCAAAGACGTTTGATATGTCAAGGGAGACGGCAAGCGCTTCGATGGCTTTACTCAGTACGTGAGTGGCATACGCGTGAAGATCCCCAGTGGATCGGTTTCAGCGAAATCCGTATTGCCGATCACTGAGGAGATCATTTTCCTCAAGGTAAGCCAAGAGCCTTATGTTGATGATGCGCTCCATATACTTACAGAGTAAGGAGGTTATCGAGATGGGGCGATAATTGGCTGGAAAAGCACGACTACCCTTTTTTGGTAGGTACTGGTTGTACATTGGCAAGCTTCCAGCTCTTTGGCACTTTACCTGAGTGAAGAAAGAGGCGGTACAAACGCGTTAAGATGGGAGACAATTCGGGTGCACAGTTTTTCAACACAATCTCTGGAATGCCATCAGGACCACTGGTCTTGTTCACATCTAGGGCTGAAAGCGTTCTGAGAACCTTCTTCTGGCGAATGCGTATTTCGGGCATAAAAGTCCCGCAATGAGGAAGGCAGGTGAGAATGAGGTTCATCTGGGCAGTTCTTTCCATATTTTAATGATCGGCGGTGGGTCGTTTGATCTTGTAAAATGTTATATATATATATATATATATATATATATATAGAGATAGATATATGTTTATGTTGAGTTGCTGGGTCCCAGACAGGTGAATGCTGGGAACCTCCAGGCCTGGGGATGTTTTGTACTGCCGGTACCTTAATCCTTGTGCAGTTTGGCTGCCGGTTGAGACCTTAATTTGTGCAGCAGCGAGTTCGGAAGCTTGCATCATGGTCAATAATAGGCCATCATTCTAATCCGCTGGATCTAGGCTGCCGGCTTCTAGGCCTTAATCCTTGTGCAGCCGCGGGTCCGTATACCTGCTATAATGTAGAAGAACTGGCTGACCAGCTAAGTCCTTGTCCTTGGTGTGATCTATTGTTTAAACTTAACCCTTTTTACGTAAAGTGTCTTATACACTTAGCATGTGGGCCTTATGGTTTCACTTCAGCTGAAATCATGGGGCATAAATGTTTTATACAGGTGGAGCCATCATTCGTCCACTTCTGTTCGGGAACGAGCGCGAAGCATCATCTAACTTCGAAATTTCTAACGTGATAATACTGCTACTTTTCTGGTGAGCATTGCACTATAGTACTGAACTGTTCTGGGACTGTTATGACCTAAATAACCATTGATTACATCCTCTGTTTCGATTTACCTACACATCAATCATATGATTCCCTGGAGTCTAGATCAAGTTCACAAAAGCTGTTTGTGGTCGTAACAGTTGCCACGACTCTGTGAGCCAGTGATCCATCTGGTTTCAGCAATGGTGGCAGTGAGGGGTGGCAGAAGTTTGCTTCGACCAACTTGGCCAGGGACCGAAAAGCTTTGCTACCCGCGTGGTGTGAGCCCCTATTCGATCTACGTGATTAAAATGAGCCTTCTTAGGAATCTCCTTGCCAGTCTTAGCGGCAACGTTGAATTTTCTTTTGTTAGCCCGAATATTAGAAGATTTGCGCTTTCGAGCATCAGCCCAGTCCAGATATGCCACATGCTTTAGAGCCACAGCACGACGACAGCCGGATCCAAACCAAGACAGAAGAATGAGAAGAGGCTTATCACTGAACAGTATGTAGATAGATAGATACATTATTGCACCTAAAAATATATTATTACATATAAAATATTTCTTAAACATAAGTACAATGGGCTCTTAGCGATAAGACCGCCATTTCCTGACATATTACCTCAGTAACAGCAGACGCGCAAGTCGATAAGTCCTGAGAAATGATTCATGTTTGCCGCCAAGGGTACGATGCAAGGAATTGCCGCATCTAGTCCCTATCTGCCGAGTTGTATCTCCACACGCGTCTATTACCCTTAAGGCTAGGATCAGGTGGGGAATACAAAGAGACGTACTTAACCAGATAGTGATCATAGCTATCAAGAGGCGGGGAAACTGACACGAAGTATCGGTCTGGTTCAGACGTCATCAGCAGGTCGAGACAGTTGGCAGAGTGTAACCATCACGGTCGGTTACCCGAGTCGGCTTCTGCACCAGCTTAGAGAGATCTAACGCTAGAGCAAGCTTTCTAGTTTCTCTACCAGCGTGATCAGTTTTCTGGTATGGGACAAGCCACTCTTTAAGGTGGGCGTTAAAATCCCTCAAAAATACCTATTGAGCAGACGGGTAACGCTATTGAGCTACACTTGCCGCCTCACCAAAATATTCCACCATAAAGTCGTCCCCCGATCTCCACTGTGAGAGCGGTAAACACAGGCATACATAATTTTCTCTACGCCCGTGTCCAGCAGCACCCAAATAACTGAGAAGTTAGGGTGCTCAAGATTTCGGATACGCAGACAGCATATGTCATCACGGGTGAGTAAACAGATGCCAGCGTTTGGGATTAAATGGTGCTCCAAGACATAGCCTGGGTAATCCAAGTATGCCGTATCAGCTGGACATCCTATCTGCGTCTCCTACAAGAAGAAGAAGTGGGGCTTAGAGGTCTCCAGATGATAGTGGACCAGTTGGAGATTCGAGTGAAGCCCATGAATATTAACAAGATCTACTTCGTGCATCTGCCGTTTAAACTTATTTCTTCTTTAGACTTTTTTCATGATGAGTGTGAATAGGTTGGACAATTAATAGCAAACGAGATGTCATAATGGCTAACCCACGAAAGTCAAGGCATAACTACGACGTTAGAGAACTTGCGTGGAGACTGTGGGGACGCCCCAACCCCCCAGAAATAATTCATCAGTTCCTCACATCCGGTCTCCAGCCAGCCCAATAGATAATTTCAGGATTTTACACAAGCAGCGCAGCCTTTCATGATGGGCTAAACTACTTGGGTGGACCAGCAGAGACCACCGTGATCGGATCTCACTACCCTCCGAAGCAAGGCCTCCGACGCTGAAACACTATGATCCCGATCACGGTCCACCCTTCCAACACGACTGTATCCTACAACTCATCCGGACAGCTTCCCTGAACATAATGATGGAACACGACAAGTCTTTTGGCATCAAGGCTTTGACCAGACGGTGGTAAAATAAAAAGCCGCTGGCCGAAGCCTACCACCAGGTGATTCCTGGGTGATTCAGTTGCTCTTTTGGCACCACCCAAGTGTCACTTGTAGGACAAAGAGGGCTGAATCCTACGGACGTGAGCAAACAATAAACCTTCAAAAAAATGTGCTATTATTTTACCTATATACAAATCTTTGACTTTGAATGGCGCAGTTTTACCAACATTATTGATAAAGTTGTTCTTACTTTTACGAGTTTTGAGACCTTATCAAAAAACATATAAGCCAATAAGCCAAGCAATTAATAAAAATAGGCGAAAATTGTATAAGGTTTTTTTTTTTTTTTTTTGTGGCTATTGTCTTTTTGACATTTCTGCCAGAGTCGTTACAGAGAAACGTTAACAAGACCAGATTAATATGATGAATTTTACAAACATAGGAGAACTACATACATAAATGAATTAAATATATATATATACATATGAACTATAATTTATAAAACTACAATATACACAAATACTTAAAGTTTCAGATTATTTAATGAAAGGAATTGAACTAAAGACATATAAATATTACGACTATTGGATGATAAAAGTTCTGTTATATGAGTTGGCAATGAAACTTCTAGTGAAATAAGAGACTGAAAGAATGAGAAATGATTCAGTAGTGGACATGAAAAGAAAATATGATTGAGATCTCCATCATCAAGACCACATTCACATATTGAAGAATCTTTAACATGAATCTTTTGCAAATGAGTAGGGATACAACAGTGACCCAGCCTCATACGAATGATTGAAGATGTAAAAAGCTTGCTGAAGTGCCACCGTGCAAACCATGGTTTACTAGGGATGTCAGGCTGAATTCTAGCAAAACCAGAACCTTTGTATTTGCTAGAAGATCTCCAGTTTATACACCAAGAATTTAATAAATATTTTTTTGGTAGGCAAATAAGGTCCTGGCTATAATTTATAAAAGGAATCTTATCGCCACAAGAAACTGCTTCCTTGGCCACTCTATCGACACGCTCATTACCAGAGAGACCAACATGCCCAGGCACCCAGGCAAGAACTACGTCTAAGCCTTTAAGGAGACATTCAGAAATAGACTTTTTGATATGAAGTAAGATTGGATGAAATTTAGAATGAAATGGATTAGAAAGCAAAGATTGGAGGGAACTACGTGAATCTGAGAAGATAATAGTACGACGAAGTTTAAAGAGAAGGACATATTTAACCGCTTCAAGTATAGCCAAACATTCACCGGTGAACACTGACGACTCAGGAGGACACTTAACTTTTTGGACAATGTCGAATTGAGAATGGAAAACACCACAACCAACACATCCAACTGGCGATAATTTTGAGGCATCTGTGAATATTGTATGCCAACCAAGCCAATCCCTGTGCAAGATCTCTCGAAAATGCTCATCAGCATAAAGGTCACCTTTGCAGATATCAAACTCTAAAATTATTTGCGGATGAAAGGTAACAATGTCGTAATCAAAATTAAAAATTGGGAGTTTTGGAGACCGGTATGTAGGGTCTTTAAGGGATTTATAAACTATGAAACTTTTGAGCAACAGAGGATGATGTTTACATCTCCAATAACGGGAGGTATAAACGTATTGATAGAAAAGTTGAAGCTTGGGTATAAGAGGATGATTAGAAAATTGAATAAAACGAAAGAAGAATCTGTTGGAAAGAAATTGTCGGCGAAGATGGAGAGGAGGATCAACACACTCCACCTGGAGTGCATTGATTGGAGAGGACTTCATCGCACCTGCGATAATCCGAAGTGACTTTGACTGAATTAAATCAAGTTTTCTTAAGCCAACCCTGCAAGCAGGATCAAGCAGAAAAGTACCATAATCTAAAACGCTACGAATTATAGCGTTATATAAAAGTTTAAGATTAAAAGGATGAGCACCCCACCATACTCCCGACAGACACCTTAAAATGTTCAGATTCCTCTCACACTTATTTGCAATATATTCACAATGCAAACGTCCAGACAACTTATTGTCCAACAAGAGACCGAGGAATTTTACGGACTCTTTAACTGGAATTCTGCTCTCATTAACAGTAATGTTTATATCAGGAAGATTTATTTTACGAGAAAAGATAACGATATTACTCTTAGAAGGCGAGAGATCCAAGCCATTTTTATGAAGCCAAACATTTAAATAATTAAGGGAAAGGGAAATACAGTTACTAGCATCATTAATTTTATGATGAGTACTATATAAAAGAATGTCATCTGCATATTGAAGAATGCGGCAGAGACCAATTGAGGATTCTAGATCATATGTATAGACGTTATAAAGGAGAGGACTGAGGACAGAGCCTTGAGGTAATCCCCGCCATATGGTTCTAGTTGAAGAAATCGAGGGGTCACTACAGTGGAGGAATATGTATCTCTCTGAAAGAAGGTTCATTACAAAATTACTTATCTTTACTGGAATTTTCAACCGACTAAGCTTATTCTTGAGAAGGGGAAGCTGAACATTATCATATGCTGCAGAAATATCTAGGAAAGCACCAACAACAGATTCATTGCGAGTAAAGGCAAGTCTTATATCGGTAGTAAATATACCCAGGCTATCCATAGTGCTTTTGCCCTTTCTAAAGCCATACTGAGACTTTGCAAGAAGCTCATGACTTTCCAGGAACCACTCAAGGCGGTTCTTTATTAAGTGTTCAGCAAGTTTAGCCAAAACTGAAGAGAGAGCAATAGGGCGGTAAGAATTAGGATCTACCGGATCTTTATCAGGTTTAAGGATAGGGATTATGAATTGAGATTTCCAAGTAACTGGAACATATCCAGAATCAAAAATTATATTAACAAGAGATAAATAATAGATATGAAGGCGGACGTTAGCTTTCGAAAGAAAAGAATACGGAATGCCATCCATACCGGGGGCTGAGTCTCTGACTGATTTCAAAACTATTTCTAATTCTTTTAAAGAAAACGGTTGGTCTAAAGTTTCAATAGATGAAGGATTAGAAAGGGATGGTAGTTCTGAGGGAAGAGGGCAATATTGAGGGGCTAATTTGTCCATGAAGGAGTCAGCCCAAGCCTGGGATGGGCAACAACTTCGATAAGGAGGACACCACGAACGACGATACCTATGGATCTTCTTCCATATCAAAGAGGTAGGAGTGTCGGGGCCAATGCTAGTGCAAAAAACTTTCCAGCTATCACGTTTCTTATTATGAAAGAGGCGTTTAGATTTTGCGATTACTTTATTTAATTCAGAGAAATTTTCACTAGTCATAGCCATACAAAAGGTAACTTCAGCAACCTTACGAGATTTAATTGCTTCAGTACAGTCTTTATCCCACCACGGAGGAGATGGAATTTTATTCGAATGAGGTTTTTTAATAGGGAAAGACCCATTAGCACACTCTAACAAACTGTGCACAAGCGCATCAGAACAAGATCTTATATTGTAAGAATTTATGACAGGTAATTTAGGAGAATTTATATCAGTGAGTTCATTAAATTTGGCCCACCCTGAACTATTATTGTCTATGGCATATTTAAGAAGAGGAGGATTTCTAGAAGCAGTACGCGGACATTTTTGTGAAATATTTATAAGAATAGGAAAATGGTCACTGCCATAAGTAGAAGGAAGGACACACCAAGACATAAGTGAAGCAAGTTCTGGAGAACATAAGGACAGGTCCACTGCACTAGGGTGTTCATCTGGCCGAGATCTTCTAGTCGGGGAACCGTCATTTAAAATACAGAGATTAAGATGATCTAAGGAGTCCAATAAAAAGATCCCAGGTGAATCCGACAAACCACAACCCCATACAGAGTGATGACAATTCAGATCACCCAAAACTAGAAGAGGCTTAGGAAGAGAATTTAAAACATTAATAAGTTTACGAATTATAGATTTGGAAGGCAAAGGAATGTATAGAGAGATAACTGTTGAATTCTTAAGCTGAACAGCAACCACCTCGAAACCTTCACCATAATAAGGCAAAGAAATAATTGAGTAGGTAATATTATTTTTAATAAAAAGGGCAACACCACCAAAACCATCTTGACGGTCTCTTCTAACATCAACAAAACCCGATAACCTAAATTTGGAATCGGGTCTAAGCCAAGTTTCTGAGACCGACAAGATGTCCGGACTGTGATGGTTAACTAGATAAATAAGATCGGACTTTTTGTTAATAATACTTCTAGGGTTCCATTGGAGAATCCTGTAAACTTGATCCATTTTGTAAGAAAGATAAGAGGCAACTTAAGGTGGGGGCAACGTTGGACGGTAAGTTAGAGAGAGACGGAGCACTGTTTAATAAAGGAAGAAGAGAGTTTATAAGTTTCATAAGAAGATCAACAACGAGTGACTGAAGAGGGGGATTATCTATATTTACTCTGTCCTGAGCTTGAAGAGCGCAGCCATTAGGAGCTGCTTCTGATAAATCGTCTCTAATAATATTATTATGAGCGACTCTGTCGTAACCGTTACCGTTAGCGACGGCCGAAGTAGGGGCATGATGCTTCTGAATTACCTTCTTTTTGTATACGACTCTTTGAGGTTCCACAGTATTATTTTTGATCATATGAAAGGAGGGAAAAGGGGGAGAAGGAGACGTAGAAGAAGCGACGTTGGCGTAGGACACTTTTGACACAGAAAACAATTTAGAAGCTTCCGAGTAAGAAATTGCTTTTTGCGCCATAGCTACTTTTATATTTTTTTGACGTTGCATCTCCGGGCAAGAGTTATTCGTGGCAAAATGGTTACCCTTACATGAAATACATATTGCATTGTCCTCCTCTACTCGGCAAGACTCGCCAAGGTGAGAGGACGCACATTTATAGCATGTTGGATTAGAACGGCATTGAGTTTTCGTGTGACCATACCGACAGCACTGGAAACATTGAATAGTTGGGAAGTTATACAATGCCACTGGGAACGAATTATAACAAAGAAACACTCTGTTTGGAAGTATTTGGCCATCAAATGTTAGAACCACCGTTTGGGACGGCTTCCAAGCCACGGATCCATCGATTATAACTTTATAATTTAGTCGACGGACTTTTATAATCGAGCCACAATTGGGAGGGACCTTCATCTCTTCTTTTATCATCTCTGGGGACATGTCAGCTGGGATACCTCGTATTAATCCCATTCGTGTTACATTGTATGAAGGAATTAGGGCATTATAGTTATTTGCAGACAGAGTCGGAGATTCTATGAATTTGTTGGCGTCGATTCCGGAATGAAAATCTAAGGATATTCTGTTTCGCCCGATACTTTTTATTGAACCATCAATAATCCCTTGAAACTCTCTGTATCGGCTAAACAAAAAACGGCCGAAGGTGACTGGGTGTAATGTTGTACCGTCTGATGCAGAACTTTGAGATCTTTGGACATGAACCGTAAAAGGCCCGCGATCTGTATGAATATACAAGTGGCGACCTACAGGTGTAAAAGCTTGACCTAGATCTTGCGATTTTATTGCAGGTGTAGAGGACAAGGAAGCCGGGACTTGGTGAAGCAGGGGAGGAGAAGTAGCTGTTATATTCGTTGAGGCATCAGAGAAGGAGGTTGGAGGAGTACGCTGCCCTGCTTGGAGATCAACTTCATCACCTGTCAGCGTAGATTGTGATACCGAACGAGAACGATTAATACATTCTCTATTTAACGCTCTGCGCTTTCGAGCACATGAGGACTCAACCTGCTCAGTAGTCATCACCATTGTATAGGCAGCCGGAGACGGTGGCCTAGTTACATCCATACCGCCCCCAGGGTCAGGAGGCTCATTCATATTTTCCTTGGAAAAGAAAGCTACTTAATAGATAAAATACACTAACCAATAATTCCTTGGGTGAAAAACTACAGAAAATATTAAACAGGTCTAGATATTTACGCGATTAATATCAAAAACCAAAATTGTTACAATTTTTCACCTATTGTCAACAATGACGCTCCGCCCAGCCCTCTTGTATAAGGTTTGAACATAATTATTTATATTTCCCTGGCATACATACGACTTTTTTGTAGCTGGTGTACCATCAAGCCTTTTTTACACCTGGCAGCCCTGATACAAACTTCAAAATATCTGCTGTCATTTTAATTTCAACTTCGGGGCCGTTCGTTTTGTAACAATTGACGAAAATGGCTGTGTTCACCTACACGCTTGAATCATCCGTGCGATTATCGCTCGATCATCCGGAGATCGTGAACGACTTTGGACGTCCACATACAACTGACAACTGTCAAGTGTCAGTTTCATACTATTCCTCCCCTCCACTACTATTTTTCGGATGACCCAGCAGCCCGATTCCATAACTTGGCTTCAATCGAATTCTCAGTATCGCAGCCACTAGTGCCTTGCGATAGAGTCGAATTTGCTATGAAAAAAGTGATAATCCGATTGTAGCCAAGTTATGGAATCGGGCTGCAGGCGAACGCCCGGACGATGCGACGCCGTGAACGATTTCCAGTGTACGCGCGGGTGATCCGTGCGTCCTCGAACGTTTATGTGAACAGGCCCAATAACTGTTAAAAACGCTAAATATGATCACAATTGTCGTACCCTTTGGCCATTTGTGGGCGAAATTAGCGTTCTGAACGTTTTTGATCACCGTTCATTTTGAAAGTTTCGATGACATGTTGACATAGGAAAATAGACTTTATTCCGTCAAGGATAGGGTCTTTTTTATTCAGTTTGAATAGGATCGGTAGTGTCAAAAGTTGCAAAAATGACAAAAGAGTTGAAAATGTTAAAAGAAAACGACTTGTTACAAATATACATTTCGAAACTGCCCACAACGCCATCTCATCATCTCGAACGAATGGTTCAACGATCGATCAGCTGACGGTGACGGAAAGTGGACGATACGATAGGTACGATACGAGCATAGAGTAAAGTAACGTCGAATTGACAAAAGTGGTGTTGTGAAGTGGATACGGCGTCCAAATTCATTAAATTCCACTAGAAATATGATAGACACAGGGCGCCTTCTGGTGCTATATGGTAGCCAAACATTTACAGCACAGGAAGCGGCTCAAAGGATATGGAGAACGTCCAAGGCGTTAGGTTTTCGAGGTCCCGTTCAGGCTATGGATGAATACCCTATTTCCAAGCTTATTCAAGAAGAGTTTGCTATATTTGTGTGCGCCACCACCGGCCAGGGTGATGAACCTGATAATATGAAGAGGTTTTGGAAATTTCTACTGCGAAAAAGTCTGCCTACAAACTCCTTAGTGAAACTAAAGTTTGGTGTCCTCGCGTTCGGCGATTCTTCCTATTCTAAGTTCAATTTCGTGGGTAAAAAGTTACAAAAACGATTGTTACAGCTGGGAGCTACACCTTTGATAGATATTGGTAAGTTGCCACAGAAATTGATTAAAGTTCTTCATAACTTAAGTTGAAGTTAGGTTTTCACTATTATCTTTATTGTTCAGACGTGATCCAGATACGATCATATTTTTATATGATTTTAGCATTTACGCATGCTTAGCGAGAATATATTTAATAATTTTCTAAACAAAAAATTTGAATCATGGATGAGGTTCAACCCGCATCATTCCGTGCCTATGCGCTTCACATGCCTTTTACGAAGTTTGGCTACCGTGACACGTACACCATGCTACAAATTTCTCACATAGGTTGTAAGCCTGTTTTACGGGGACGGTAACGCCATCTATTGGCAGTATTCAGAACTGACCAACCAAACATGGCTAATATTGCAATTAACTATGTGTTGTAAAGATAATGCCTCCCAACTCAAATGATTTTAGCATTAATGCATGCTTAGCGAGAACATATCTAATAATTTTATTATAGCAGGGTCATTCCATGTTGGTGGTCGGGACAGTTTTACTCAGTTTTTCGGTATATTTTTATGTGTAGCTGTGTAATTATACACTTTTTGCATAATGACAATATACAGAAATGTAGTTAAATATATGTGTATGGATATCGTCCAGTAAAATACTTGCATTTTGATATGTTATAATGAAAAAGCGCAGTGTACAAACCAACCTCTCTAGATTTATGCACACAACAATGAAATTCAGCCCCTCTAGACATACTATGGCGTTGCATTTATTTTAATAGAAGTTGTTCTAAATAACAAGACAAAACTAAGTAATATCTAAACTAAATGTCTCCAGAAAGTTTTTTCAAAAGTGCGGTGGTTGGGTTAAGGTTTCATAGCGGTTGGGACGAGTACCCAAATCACGACAGTTTAAAAAGTACTTTGAATGGTTTTATTCCTCAAGAGACCTAAGTACTTATTTAAAATTAATTTTTTTCGGTAGTGTTTTCAATTAATGACCCAGCATACAACAAAATATTGGGTAGGTACTGATAAAATGTTTATGCTACAAAGTCACTCAGTCAGTCAGTTTGTAAAAGTACTTCCTAAAATTACATCTTTTAAAATAGTTTTTTCTTCATATTTGATACAAGGTCTTTATTCGCACCCAGGACTCTGCGACTATCAACATGACCTTGGCCATGATGCTGTGATGCAGCCCTGGATTAAAGACTACTACTCCCGTCTCAAGATCTATTTCCCGAACCTAAAGACGGACAACCACAAAACCAACTTTATACCTCGTTGGAGCGTCACATTGTTAAAAAACGAAGATGTACCTAAAGAAGAAACTACAGAGGATATCTATTTCGGAGACGGCAGTAAAGATGACTTCTTAGATGCAATGTTATTGGAAGTTGAGAGTAATGTGCGGACCACAGATGAGAGCCATTTTCAAGTGAGTTTCTTTGTTTCATAAAGTGTTGTGTAATCTTGTGTTTTTTTTAAGGTACCTGCTGTCAATTTTAATAAATTTAATGACAGGCTATTAACCTGATTTGAAAGTCTAGAATATTGTATTACAGTTAATACCTAAACATTTTGTTTTATCTGCACTGAACAATGTGACTGGACATTGAAAAGGAAATACCTACTGAGCATATTTTTTTTATGAAAATAAATTATTCATTCCGTAGGATTCAAATATATAACGAATGGAAAAATAATTTTGTATGAGTTTCACAAGATAAAGGGATCTGGTATAGGACCATACAACATGAACCCCCTAGATTACCTTGGTTCCATAAGACAAAATTAAAAAGACCAATGATTGTAGGTAATGGTGTGTAGGCTTCGCTTTGGACATATTCCACTCAATGGCATTAAACTCAGACCAAACGAGGAAAGCTGATTCAGCAAATTGTGAAATTTGCAGCAATGTTTAAGATACCCAACACTTTTTTATGAAATGTGCCTGTAGTGAATAAATTAGGTGTAAGTTAAAAGATTTGGGTCTAAATTATGAAGATGTTGGTATATTTCAGTGTCTTAGCAGAGCCAACATCTGGCATTGCTAAAAAAAATCTACAATTTGTGTCATAAAGTCCTGAATCCAAGTGATTTATAGTTTTATGGTTAGTGAATGTACTAACATAGCTGCGAATAATGCAGCTAAAACTCCTTTAAAATAAAAAGATTAAAATTTAAAGTTTTTATCCAAATCACTGGGCAAATATAGCACTGCACTGTTCTGCGTAAAAGTTTGCATGCAACATTCATAACTATTTTAGAGCCTAGTTAGTTTAGGCTAGTAAAATTAATAATAGGTCTTTACTGCATGTAGCGAGTGAATAAGTAAAAAATATGAATACGAGAAAAAACGATGGCTGCGATACAATTATTTAAATTTGAGAATGGAAGTATTAAAAATGAGTGTGGACCATGCACAGCAGTAAACTATGAAATGAGGTTGCAATGTTGATGAAAAAGGATGACTTTGTCATAAGCCTAATGCCTATGGATGTCCATTCCTACTAAAAGTAGAATAGGGACATGGGATCAAAACTTGCCTAAGGTGCCCTTTCTTTTCTAGCGGTGGCGTGATGATCTTGATACTTTAAGATTGATATATAATTGAATAGGTTACTAAACCTATGGAATTAAATACCTAACTTAGCAAAATGAAAATTGATAAAATTAGTTTCAAAGTTCTAGATTGTCCATACTGCCCCCATTTTACGGTACCTAGTATGCCTATCCGGCAGCTTGTATTTAAATGTTTCAATCTTCTTTGGTCATTTTTGTTGATATTACAAGCAGCAAACACAAAAATGTGTGCAGTCCCAACATTCCCAACTCACCTCATAGTTGGGGTTATAATAAGGGATAATAGAGGGGACAGTAGGGCGTAGGGCATACTGCTAGGGTTGACATTTTTGTTATAAGAATTAATTACTATGGGTATGTAATTACTATTGGTGTCGATTCTGACGTGACCACTTAAATTTAAAATTCTCTAAAATTAGGTTTAGACATGTCAAACTGGATAACCTATTCTGAAGATGCACACCTAAATTTAATTTTGAATTTAGATGACCTAACCATTCGGCCAACATCTTGTAATTATTCTTGAACTCCCCTGGGGGACCAAGTGTAATAGTGAGTATCCGTGGACTCTTCAGGGGTTCCAAAACGAGGGGGGGGGGGAATACAATAATTGGGCTGCAATGAACTTCCTAGATCTTTGCCCAAGTATATTAAGGTATTATAATTGTTATACCAAAATAATGGTAATTTTTCAAGAGTTAACACATTATATAAAAAAACAAATACATATACATTGAAAATTAATGAATCTTTTAGTTTATTTTAGTTTATCAGGTCCGGTTCAGCCTTTTAGTCATGAAACTCGTCACAACCTCTCGCCCACTTCACACACTGCAGAGGTCATCACCTCAGCTGCCGCTTGTAACGACTCTATAGAGCACCATTTCTCTCTAATGCGCTTATCAATCTTATCAGAAACTGATAACTTTGGGCGCCTTGGCCTCTGCAGTCTGTGTCTGTATCTCGACCACGAGCAGATGCTGTGTTGCCAGCATTTGTGGCAAATGAGAGGCTTGTATCTTCGGCATCGAGTGAAGCTGGAGATGATACATCTTCACCCAAGGCATTAGCATTGGTAGCAATCAAAGTGGGAGCCGCCAGTGTCTCCAAAGTGCAGGAAGATTAAGTACATTTTTTATATATATTTTTTTTTGTCTTTCTTTGTACCTAGGCTTTATTTTTAATCTATATTTTGCTAAGTAACTCTTCTGACGATTTCTTACTAAACATCTGCCACAGTGCTTGTACAGCCAAAAACATTAAATCTATCCTTAATTGTTTGGCTTCCTCACATTCTATATTACCTGGAATAGAGGCAAATAAACAATATTAAAAACCCAATTTCGACTAAATGCAAGTACCTACTTAATCAAATTTTAACTAATTGATTCTGATTTACGGACATATCGTAAAATAAAACCTTTGGTACTTACCTCTCACCAAGTCCATATTTACATGTAGAATTTCAACAAGCAGCCCTTGTTGCCGCTTGTTGCATCACTTTCTCATATTTTGTGGCTCCATTGCCAAATAATCAACTTCAACTTCTTTGTTAATGGCTTGTGTGGGGTTTCCACAATTTCGCCAATGTCTCGTGGATAGAGTTGAAAACAAACGCTGGAGATGGCCGTTTTTTTTTTTTTTTTTTTTAAATAATTTTGTCTGAGTATATATATATATATATATATATATCTGAAACAACCGGGACAACACAAGACAATTAGGCATACACAGGACAACACAAATATAAATTACTTAATAGGTACACATATAGTAAATGTTAAATATTTGTAGTATGGTATAATAATTATAGTTTAATTTTATTAATTTGGATAAATTTACATAGAATATGAATGGTAGGAGTAAAGGTAAGGGACAGCAGGTAATTCAGATTAGTAGGACGGGGGGTTTCTGAAGGAAGCATGTCCAACAAAGAGCAGATCAGCCTCGGACAACTGAAAAAAATATGGTCTGTAGTGCCCTCATCAAGTCCACATTCACAGAGCGAATGATCACGAACTCTTATCTTGGCCAAAAATACTGGAGTACAAGAGTGACCCAGCCTCAAGCGACAAATGGTTGACGTGGTTCTTTTGTTGATGTTCTTAAATTTAAAAAACCATGGTTTGGGAGGAATGACAGGTTGTAGTTCACCATAAAATTTTCCTTTAACAGTTTTAGACCTTTGCCAAAGAGAAGCCCAAGTGGTGCGCAGTTGAAGTTGACATGTGGAATAGAGATCGTGAACACAAATTTTATAATGATCTTTGTTACCATAAAGAGTAGCTTGTTTTGCACATGAATCTGCAGTTTCATTTCCTGGAATACCTACGTGGCCTGGGATTCATGCTAGAACGACATTTAAACCCTGTTGATGGCAATCATACAGAGCTTCTATTATTTCTAAAATAATAGGGAACCTTGACTTGCTTCTAAATTGGTTGGACATAACAGCTTGGAGGCAACTTTTAGAGTCTGTGAAAATTATAGATTTTTCTATCCTGTGAGACCTGTGGCCCAATTACAGAACTTGGCTACAATCGGATTGTCACTTTTTTCATAGCAAAATCGACTCTATCGCAAAGCATTATTGAATTTGACTGCTTGAAACTGTCATGATCAACATTACGTAATCGCACTGCTGACATATAGAATAGACTCTAAGATAGCAACTGATTCCCCAGTGAATACTGAAGAAATTGGTGGGCATTTATTGCTCAGTATTATTTTAAACTTGGGTATCCACACAGTAGCGCCTACATCTTTATCTTTCCCTAGTTTGGATGCATCAGTGAATATTGTAACCCAATCCCTCCATTCACTATTAATTCTTTCATTAAACAGCGTGGTGGGTTCAACGGTATTCTTGTCTATGCCAAAATCAAGAAAAATCGAGGGTTGGAATATCAGAGCATTATAACTTACAGAGAATAGGGGATTCATGGGGAACTGGAGAACTGGGCAGGCTAGTTGAGAGTATTTGATAAAGCTGCGAATAATACATGGAAGTTTTTCCTCGGATCTGTATCCTTGGGATCGAATAAAACTGTAGAGTTCATTAATTTTCAACAAGAGTGGGTGATCTGAATTTTGTACTAGTTTGAATAGAAACCTGTCAACACGAAATTGTGAAGGTGAAGTGGGGGTTCAACGCATTCAACCTGCATAGCATTAATTGGGGATGATGTCATTGCACCAAGAATAATACGGATACATTTTGATTGTATTTTGGTAAACTTATCAAGAGCTGCTTTATTACCAGGGTCTAGTAAGAATGATCCATAATCTAAATGGCTGCGAATAATAGCATTGTATAATATTTTTTGGCAGAATGGATGTGATCCCCACCATACCCCAGAAAGGGCACGAAGAATATTTATATTTTTTTCACATAAGTCATAAGTCATAAGCATTTATTCATACCGTAGGTACACATGGAACACTTGGTCATGTCAAACATTTCAATTCAAATAATTTAAGAGTACATAGTATAGTAACAAAAAAATGTGCGGCTGTACAGAGGCGTTATCAAACAATAATAAAAATGATAATAAATGACAATATGCATACAAGTTGTTGGTTATCAGCTGTAAAGAGGCTTTGTCAGAAATTACAAACTAACAAAAAGCAGCTGTAATAGGGCCATGGTTCACAAATAGTGTTAGAAGCTTTACAGGGCTTTGTCAAATACCTACCTAAGTTTGCACAGAGCTAGACGAACACCAAGCATATTTGTCATCAATGTGATCTTTATAATTATAATATGCCTTTTCCATTAAACTGTCCTTAACATGTTTTTTAAACTGAGTCTCTTTTAATTCCAATATCTCTTTCGGTATTTTATTATAGAATCGAATTGAATTACCTAAGAAAGATTTGCTACTCTTCTTAAGTCTGAAAGAAGGGAACAATAACTTATTTTTGTTGCGAGTATTAAAGTTATGAATCTCGCTTCTTTTAGTAAACATGTTTATGTTTTTACGAGTGTACATTATATTCTCGTAAATATATAGGGAATGGATAGTCATTATATTTATTTTCTGAAACATTTCTCTAAGTGAAGTTCGCGGACTCAGATCATAAATTGCTCGAACTGCTCGTTTTTGCAATACAAAAACCACGTTTATATCTGTCGCTTCCCCCCACAGTAGGACACCATAAGACATTATACTGTGAAAGTAGGCATAGTAGACCAACCTCGCAGTGCTAACGTCTGTAAGTCTTCTTACCTCACGAATCGCGTGGACTGCAGAACTTAGTTTGCCACCTACTTTTTTTATATGAGGTCCCCATTGCAGTTTACCATCCAAAGTTAACCCCAGAAACAAAGTTGAATCCACTAATTCAAGCTTCTTGTCCATGAGTCTAAGATCACTATCTACTAGAGCTACATTGGGCATCGTAAACTTGACACATTTTGTCTTGGTAGAATTTAATACCATATTATTAGCGGAGAACTAGTCACTGACTTTTAACAAAACCTCGTTTACAGGACCCCAATCGCTATTACATCTTTTTACTTTAAATAAGAGAGAGGTGTCATCTGCAAATAGCACAATTTCTGTATTTGTTTGTGAGTGCAAGAGAAACGGTCGTTCACATATACTAAAAATAGGAACGGTCCCAAAATAGAACCCTGAGGTACCCCCATTGTGACAGTAGATCCAGATGAACTGACATTGCCAATATTGACACGCTGTTCCCTGTTTGATAGGTACGACTTCATAAGATTTATCGCTTTTCCACTAAGACCATAGTACTTAAGTTTGGAAATCAGGGTGCTGTGGTCAACACAGTCAAAGGCCTTGCTGAGATCACAGAAGACTCCGATTGCGTCACATGAATCTTCCCATGCATCCAGAACGTAACTAAATAGTTTTGAACCAGCATCGATAGTAGAACGTCCTTTTGTGAACCCGAACTTCTGTTCGTGTAAAATATTAGTAGTGTTAAAGAATAGTAGTAATTGGTTCAAAATTAAATTTTCAAATACTTTGCTGATCGATGGCAAAACTGAAATAGGCCGATAGTTACACGGATCTTCCTTACATCCGGACTTAAAAATAGGAATTATTTTACTGTGCTTCATCATACTAGGAAACAGACTGTTATCTATACATGAATTAAAAAGTTCTGCTAAGTAAGGAGCAATTGTCACAATAATACTCTCCAATACTTTAACTGAAAGGCCCCATAAATCTTCAGTTTTTCTAATTTTAAGTGACCTGAATGTTTTAATAATAGTTGTTGATGTTACTGAGTGGAATGCAAAAGAAGTAGACGAATGCTTAACGTAATTTTTTTAAATAGATTCTGCTGTTATGGACGAAGCATTTAAATTACTCGTCAACTTTATTGGAATATTACTAAAATATATTTCGAAGGCGTCAGCAACTTCCAGTTTGTTGCTAACTACCTTATTGTCAATAATCAAGGTGCAGGGATTCTCAATTACTTTACCCTTGCCTGTCTCTTTTTTAATTATATTCCAGGTAGTTTTAACTTTATTGTCAGACTTCAAAATTGTATCCCTAATAAAAAGAGACTTTGCCGTCCTGCATACTTTTTTAAATATTTTAGAGTATTGTTTAGCATATTGTAAAATTGCACTATCAGGAAACTACACGCTGTAACTACACAACTTGGGCCTTTTCAATGGAGATGATGCTTATAGACTGGCTTATGGGATTGCGTACAAAAGCAACTCTTAGAAATTCTCAAGAAGTTCTACGCCGCGATGACAGGGCTCGCTCTAAAATAGGGTTGTGCTGTCATGAGAGAATATTCTCCAAGATAATGGGTTCTAAAACTGCCTTTGAAGCATGGAATAATTTAAAAAAAGCTTACACCGATGGTGCTCTTGTCAGAAAGCTTACATTAATGTAAAAGTTACTGACTACTCGTTACACTGTCAAAGTGGAAGTTATGTAAATGAGATTATGTCGACCCATCAACAACTATATAAATTAATCAAAAAATAGATAATAAATTTCTTGAAATCATACTACTTTGTGGTCTACCTGAAAAATTCAAGCCTTTTGTTATGGCATTGGAACATTCCGGCTCAGACCTTACTTCTGATAATGTAGTAACTGCACTACTAAAGGAAGATAACCGTGACTTAGTCAGCAGCAGCAGCACATCTGAAGATACTGCTTTAGTGTCGTCGAATAAAAGTTTTCGTACAGACTAAGAAAATATTTTGCAATTATTGTCGTAAGTCAGGTCACACTTTAACTAACTGCAGGATTCTTAAAGATATAACCAATAAGGAAAAAGCTGATATCAGTGAGGTGACACTGATGGTCAACCCTCAACCTGTAAGTAGTAAAACAGTCTGTAGTACATAGTTCGGTGAATTGTAAACCTGATTGCAACTCTTCTGTTTGTTAACCAAATGTTGATAATTCGCTTCTTGTAAAGAGTAATGACTGGTATATCGGTTCTGGTGCTACAATTCATATGACAAATAGACGTGATTAACTAGAAAATACTAAACCTATTAAATAAACAAGTAAGAGCTAATGATGAAATAATCCTTTCAGATACCATTAGTAATATAAATCTAAATACATCTTCGAATAGTTCTAAAATTACCGATGAACTACATGTTCCAGACCTGTCAACGAACCTGCTCTTAGTGAACTCGTTTGTAAAAGAAGGAAACATTGTATTATTCTCACCGCCTGGAGGAAAAATGTTGGATGCTCAAACTTGTAAGGTTTTTGGAAAAGTTTTATGTACAGCCTCAAATGTTGACGGTATGTACAAAAAAATTAACAAAATAAAAATATGTAGCTTACTTCCGCCAAAACTGTAAGTCAGATAAATGGTAAAATTAACACAAGTAAAGTCAGACAAATGATAACGCCTGAATCTATCAATTGGTATGTACAAACTTGAGTTATCTATTGCCAATGCGAATTTAACAGAAGCAACAGATAACTCCGCGAACTTATGGCATAAACGCCTAGATCATCTTAACTTCAGATCTGTGGAATTACTCTGCCTACACTTAGCTCTTAGTGTGAATTATTCAAAACATGTCTGTTCAATTAAAGATAATTGTATTGCTTGCGTTGAAGGCAAACTTTCAAAGCAACCTTTTAAATTGTCAGATTCAAGGACAACAGATATTTTAGAATTAATTCACAGTGACGTTTGTGACCGGACCTATGAGTACCCGCTTTTTTGGGGGTGATTTATATTTCGTAACCTTTACGGATGATTTTTCTAGAAAAACTTTTACCTACTTAATAGAACAAAAATCAGACGTAGTCTAAAAGTTTTGCGAATTTAAGAACTTAGCCGAGAATCAAACTCATAAAAAAATTAAGATTTTACGTTCTGATAATGGCGGGGAATATATAAATACTAAATTAAAAGAGATTTTTAAAACAAGCGGGGATACTACATCAGACTACTGTACCGTATAACTCCGATCAAAATAGTATAGCTGAAAGAGTTAATAGAACTCTTGTTGAAAAGGCAAGATCAGTGGCGTAGCTACCTTGGGTGGCACCCGGTGCGGAAGTTGATGGTGTCACCCCATCGAAAGTAAAAAGCAATAAATTTTATATGATAAAGGACATGGATCATTTATTATTTATAATATTGAAGAAATAACAAAACACAATAATAACTAAGACAGAAAAGGAATTGTTATACAATTAAAATTTCTTCTTTCTAGCTTTGACAGCTGCAAACTCAGCAATAACTTCTTCGAAATTTATATTTTGTATTGCCTCGTGTTCGATGGCTAATATACCAAGATTGCTAAGCCGCGATTGGGTCATTGTTGCCCGCAAATAGTTTTTTATTAATTTTAATTAACTGAAACTCCTCTCACATGAAGCTACGGACACGCAAACCGTCATGAACAATTTCAGTGCAATCATAAGATTTGGAAGAGATTCTGTAAAATCCCATTCTACAATAAACTTTCAAAAATCGCGAGTATGGGACGGGAAATCCCCCACGACAGCGTCAGGCTCTTTTGCTGGAATCCCCGAATTATACATAGAGCTGAGCCAGTGCTAGTGGAGGAATCCCCGAAAAATAAATTTTTGTGCTAGCGTTTTTTTTTTGTTTGTACATTGTTCTTAAAGTTGAGAGACCGGGTGGGTGTCACCCCAAAAAAGGTGACACTTGGTGCGCCCCCCCCCGCCCCTCCCCCCCATCCCTTTGCTACGCCACTGGGCAAGATCTATGCTTTCTGAATCCGGTCTACCTCAGGTTTACTGGAGTGAAGCCAATACGGCACCATATTGTCAATACGGCAACATATTTAAAAAAATCTCTCAAAGACTAAAAAAAAAGCCTTAAGAGGCACTGGAGGAAGCGTAGACAAAAAGAAAAGTAAATCTGTCATATCTGCGTGTTTTTGGATGCCGGCTCTGCATCCAAAAACACGATATTTCCACGTCATTCCTAAACAAACCAATGTCAATTGAATGTGGTACTATGAAGAATGAGGTTGGAACTCAAAAGTCTGATCCTATCATCATTACAACTCAAGAACATTTTGAAGATATATCATCAGAAGGGGAAGTTAACGTGACTCCACCAGAACCTGTCAGTCAGGATAATGAAATCATTATACCACATGAACCTGTATACAGGAAAATGAAATCACTTTACCTCAAACTGAAATTCAGAAAAATGAAGAAGAGTTTCAGGACTCTGTTGAAGAGATTATAGAGGATCCTTCTGGCAATCAAGCACAGTCTCAAGAACAAATTGAGAGGAGATACCTTTTAATGAATATAACTCCTAAAAAATGGCTAGATGATATACTTCTGTACAAAGCCATAGAAAATGATACTCCTGCAACTTATAAGGAAGCTGTTTCTTCTAAAGATAAAGATAAATGGCTTGAAGCTCTACAAAATGAATATTATTGACTTGTTAATCATGAAACTTGGACTCTTGTGGATGAGCCCAATGACAGAAAAATAATTCGTAGCAAGTGGGTATTCAAGATAAAGAAAAATGCAAACGGGGAAATCGTACGCTACAGGGCAAGATTAGTAGCAAAAGGATTCACATAAACTTACGGCACACGCCTGTAAACTGTCAGAATACTATTATCTTTCGCAGCACACTGGAACATTACCATGGATTAAATGGATGTGGAAATAGCTTTCCTTAATGGCTATATTAATGAAGAAATATTCATAGGACAACCTGAAGGTTTCACCAAACAATGCAATAAGAGGAAGGTATGCCCGTTAAAGAAAGCACTTTATGACAATCGAATCTGAATCGATTTGTAACTACTCTCGAAAACAGCTTATAGACGTTGCTCAGCAGCGAAATGGGCATATAATTTTTCAAGAGGGTGTTATCACCGTTTTTAAAGAACAAAACAACTACGCTCCTGTGCTACGCCTCTGGCGTAGTACTCTCGAAGATGACGGAGTTAAACAAAGCTTCTGAAGGATTTTAAGTACCGGTGTTCCACCCGCTTTCAGTAGCTCTGTCGTTATTCCGTCCTCCCCTGGTGCCTTGTTGCTCTTAAGCTGTTTGAGAGCCATTCTGATCTCGTATAGGCTGACTTTCGGGATATCTTCGGTATAACGTCGGGTCAAACGGGCTCTTGCATCGTTAGTCGTGCTAGGAGGACTACGCTATGAGGTGTATAATTGTCCATAGAACTTCTCGAGCTCACTGAAAATCTCTGGCTTCGACGAAACGATGCTGCCATTGTCGGTTTTCAACTTCGTCAACAGGCTTTGCCCAATAGACAGATCTCTTGCGAACACTTTGGAGCCCTTGTTTCGCTCTATAGGGTTCTAAATACAAGTAGTATCATAGGAACGCAAATCTTGTCGCATTGTCTTGGAGATCTGTTTATTAAGCAAGATGTAACTCGACATATCCACTGAAGACTGCAGCCTCATCTCGCCTCTTTCTGCCATAAGTTTGAGTGTATGCTCAGAGAGTTTCTGTTGCCTTACCAAAGGTTAATTAGTTCTTTAATGTAACTTTCAGTCGGAAGTAGACCAGAAATTTCACATGCTGAAATTTAATAATAACTTTGGATCAGTGCACTGGAATGCAGCAAAAAGAGTTCTAAGATATTTAAAAGGAACATTACAATACAAACTCAGTTTTCAGAAAACAAGTACACTTAAACTGAGTGGATATGCTGACGCAGACTACGATGCATGTCTAAACGATCGGAGATCCTATTCAGGCTACGAGTTCTACCTAAATGGACCCGCTTCGTGGGAGTCTCGAAAGCAGCCTCGGTGGCTTTATCAACAACCGAAGCAGAATATATGGCTCTCAGCGATGTTTTAAAAGAGTATAATATTTAAAATAAGTATTTGGTTTAACCAATGGTGTTTGTATTACAGTGATAATCAGGGAGCTCAAATCTAAAAACAACGTTCACCATTCACGTACAAAGCACATTGATATGAGTCAACTTTTTAAGAAACCTTGTGGTAGGATAGTGGTACATTTTGTATTAATTATGTTATCACAAATGAAATGAAGGCAGATACGAGTATCTTTACCAAGTTTTTACCAAAGCAAAGACATCTGTGTTTAATAAAAGATGTATGTTTAGTTTAACATTATATTGGCCTATTGTCTATCTAGAAGTAGGGGAAGTGGTGGAACTATTTAAAATGAACCAAACAGTTTTATTATTCCATAGATACTTTTTAACTCTTTGTTAGCCGTACTATTCTTTTGTTTTTTACTGCTAGTTGTCCCTTTATATTTTATTTCATTCTAAATAAATTCACAAAATTATTATCTTATTTTATTTTGAAGTTATTCGTTTATTCCATACGTTAAACGTCCTGCGTTACTTTTAAGGATTCGCAAAGTTTGATTTACAATGCTTAAAAATAACCATGAAGACAAAGGCGGAGCTTGCTTCGCTTCACTTCACTCTTGTCTTCTAATCTACCAAGGCCAAGTTGGATCGCCCCTGAAAAGTATTAACACAAATTGATATCAAGACTTATGTCATATGTTTGTGTACAATAGACAAATATTCTGATTCTGGCACTTCGCAGGCCGCTGCCAACTCAACTGTAAAGCTTGTAACAGTTGTGCCAAATAATCTTTTGCAGATCAGATGTTGTATACTGTGTTCCTTTTTTCAGGATGTAAGATTAATATCATTTAAGACGACTGGAGACACTGCTCTAAGGTACAAGCCAGGAGATGTATTCAACATAAGACCGAGGAATTCAAAGGAAGACATTGAAGACCTCTTTGGAATATTTGAAACTCACAATTTAGACATCAAACAACATTATAGACTGCTGGTCGAAGAGTATCATGATGGTAAGTTGTAGTAATTTTATACCAAAGCTCAGAAAAATGCTTATGCAAGAAAGCTTATGTTAAAATAATAAGAATGCACCACAGTGATATTTATTTGTTTTGAATGCAAGATGCTTTTCGTTTTTTCTGATTGGACAAATGCTACGTTCAGATTGGCATATGGTCGTTATGGGCAGTTTCGAAATAATTCGATTTTTACAAGCCGTTCTGTTTATACATTTTCAACAGTTGCAATTTTTGCCACACGAAAGTTGACCCTATAAAAATGTATCTGTCATGTCATCTGAACATGCGAAACGAACGGTGGTCGAAAACATATTTCATTTTTCAAGTGCCAAAGGTGATCCTGCCTGCGTTTGAGATGATGAGATGGCGTTGTGGGCAGTTTCGAAATGTACATTTTAACAAGCCCTTCACTTTGAACATTTTCAACAATTTTGTCCTCTTTGTAACTTTTGACACTACCGATCCTTTCCAAACCTAATGAAAAATCACTATACTGCTATGACGGAATAAAGTCGATTGTCCTATGTCAACATGTCATCTAAACATGCAAAACGAACGGTGATCGAAAACGGTTCAGAAATGTGATAATATTTAGCGATTTTAACAGTTATTTTCAACATTTGCTTCAAAACGAACGGCTCGCATATTTACCGATTTTTATTTCCGTCATTTGCTTCAAAACGAACGGCCTAATAATGTAAACAATCGGCCTGCTGACAATGTCAAAATCAACACGTGTGGTGTCAATGTATAACATTTTGACACGAAAGCCAATGTTGTGCGCGATGTTTTTGTTTTAAAACCCGACATTTTTCTTATTTTTGCTAGTAAAATAGTGAATTATCAGAATGCTACGACGCCAGGCGCGTTTACGTCGCGAATACTTGTACAGAAAGTCTGTCGAGGACAAGCAAAAAAGTATTCAAGCAAAAAAAGATCAACTCAAGAGAAGCTTGGAAGAAAACATACCGATTCATGGAGATCTGAGGAGAGAGGCACTAAAATTACAGAAGAAAATAGAATATGAAGACAAAGGTAAGTTATTTTCATGTAAAAATATTGTTTCTGTTTAAAAATACTAAAGGTGTTTATAACCTCTGTAAAGTAGCCTTGTAAGGCCGGGCGCGGACACACAAAACAAGCCGTTTTCTATGCGGTTCTGACATTTTTATAGGCAAAGATTTGAGTCACAAACAAGCCGCTTCTTTCCATTCTTAAACATTGACTCAGATCAATTTAGTCCAGTCTTGGTTCATTGTTTTAAACAAATGATGTTCTACCACTAGACGCCTTTTGCGAGGGTATAATAATTAGTATATACTACACTTATGATTATTACTGATACACTTAGCATTAAGCTGATGTGTGTAAATCTGCTCCTGTGTCCAATGCTACAACTCTAACATTGCTCATTTCAATGGCTTTCTAGAACAGAAACTCAAAATATTTTATAATCGCAACCATTCAGCAGGAAGAGACATAAATAGAGCATGGGAACCCGGTTCAACCCGGATAACTGCAGGTTACCCGAGGACCTCACACGTTTTCGGCGCGCGTATGCTTGGACTTGCAAGGGTTTAACAATAGACTGTAGCAGCGCGAATGGCACTTGGACTGGAATGAAAGTCAAATGGAAAATAATCGGTCAATTCGGCTTCTCTGCATTTGGCTACCTTTTTTTTTAATCTAATCTGGGGGGGGGGGGGGGGCCTTATGTAGCAATAATATTCATTAGGTACCTTCCATGACTACAATAGTTTTTGTCAGTTGTATTCAGTATCTTTATTTGAATAACTAACATACAAAAGGTCATATTTTAGTCTAGTACTTACAACATAGTAGCTCTTTTCAGGCATTGCAAAAGTTTCATGTTTAGAGTAGGTAAGAGAAAGATATACAAGCTGTGGCGATATGTCTTCAAACCAAGAAATATTCACTTACTGTGTCTGCTATCTACTGTCCACCTCGGTATATGATAAAAAAAGATCAATATGTGAGCTTTCTAAATCGCCTTGGTAATCGATTTGTCTTAGGAGGAGACTTTAATGCTAAAAACACGTAATGGGGTTCTAGACTAACCACTACTAACGGTAAAGAACTATTATATGCCACAAAAGAGACAAAATGCGATGTTATATCTACTGGAAAGCCTACTTACTGGCCAACAGATCCCAATAAAATTCCCGACCTCATAGATTTTTTCATAACTAAGAATTTATCATCCAGCTACTTAAAAGCGGAACATAGCTACGATATGAGTACAGATCACTCTGCAATATATTTAAAAATAAGTTAATAAGTTAACAGATTGGGAGAGCTTTAAGATTGATTTAGATAGTTGTATTGATCTCAAGGTTCCACTCAAGACACCAGAACACTTAAACATTGAATTAGAAAAGTTTATTGGGCACATCCAACAAACAGCATGGGAAAACACGCACATTCATAAGGTCAAGGGAAAGATATACCCTCTGTGGATTAAACAACTTATAACGCAAAAAAGAAAACAAAGGAAAATATGGCATCAGTCTAGGTCTCCTGAAGACAAAAACCAGCTGAACAATCTTACGAAAAAAGTTAAGAGGCAAATCCAAAATTTTAATGATGACTCCACTAACAATTATCTCCAGAAGCTTACCAGTGAGTGCAGTACAGACAACCCATAATAAAAAAAAAAAAAAAAAAAAAAAAAAAAAAAATACAATGAAAGATGTTAACGGGAAATGGGCATACAGCAATGATCAAATAGCTAGAAGGATTGCAGACCACTTAGAAAACATCTTTCAACCGAACGAGGATGGAACAAATGAAGCCCTTACTTTAGACGATAGTATGATGCTACATGGATGTGAAGAAAATATTAAATTAGTCACACCGAGAGAAGTTGAACGAGAAATTAAATCAAGTATAAACCCAAATAAATCACCTGGCTATGATTTGATATCAGGGGAAATATTACATAATCTACCAAGAAAGGGTATAGTTATGCTAACAATCCTCATCAATGCCTCACTGAGACTAAAGAGTGTACCCGATTTATGGAAAGTTGCTGAAGTTATAATGATACCAACGCCTGGAAAACCGCCTCATGAAGCTACTTCATATAGGCCGATCTCTCTGTTACCCGTAATGTCAAATCTTTTCGAAAAACAATTGCTTAAAAGAATAAAACCAAACAAGGAAGTGTTTTAGGTCGGTCCTGTACCTGCTATACACTTGTGATATACCTGAAATAGAAAATAACATCATTGGGACCTTTGCTGATGACACTGCTATAATGGCTGTTGGAAGTACCCACGAAGAAGCAGCAGAAAAGGTCCAAATGGCTGTTAATGAAGTCTATGACTGGGCCAAAAAATGGAAAATTAAACTAAATTAATCAAAATCAATCCATATAGGCTTTAGCTACAAAAAGCATAATTATTCACCAGTATTTATTAATAATAAGCAAATCCCTTATGAGAATACAGTAAAGTACCTCGGTATGACTCTTGACGCTAAGCTCCGCTGGAAAGCTCATGTCAAGAAGAAAAAAGAAGAATTAGAACTACGGTTTAAAAGAATGTATTGGCTGCTTGGGAGACACGCTACGCTGTCAACACATAATAAACTTTTACTATATAAACTAGTCCTAATGCCAGTGTTGCAATGACGTATGGTATACAGCTGTGGGGCTGCACCAAAAAGAGCCACATATTATCAATACAACGTCTTCAAAATAAAGTACTGATGGAAATAGTGAATGCACCTTGGTACATAAGAAATGACGATCTTCGGATCATCGGGCCCTTAAAGTAGAGTTTGTTGATAAAGTAGTCAAGAAATATGCAGAAGCTCATGAAAAAAGACTTCATCATCATGTGAATGTCGAGGCAATCCAGCTCCTCGACCACACGGACATAGTGAGAAGACTCAAAAGAACAAAACCGTTTGAGTTAGTTTAGTGTTATTGTATTAGTGAAATGTGGTTCAAGTGCTACGTATAAAGAACACATGAACAAAGTGTCTTTGCCTTAATAGTGACTGTAAGAAAAGTGTTATTGAACACATTCTTAGTTATATTAAATCTAACAGTTTAAGTTAAATTTAAATTACTTATTAGCCTAAATGATGGTTAGATTGTAATATAAATAAAGTACATACTTAAAATGTACTCTAGGAAAAGGAAAAAAAGAAAAAAAGTTTAGTGTGCTATAATTTAGTATTGTATTACTTAACCTAAATTTTAATGTTGTAGCTTCTGTGAAAAGTGGTCTATGTAAAGTTGAATCGAGTGGGAGGGTAAAAAATATATGGTTTGTGTTAAAGCTCACTATTTTAGGCATTGATCTAGTAAAATGTATAAAAATGAGCAAATTGTGATAAGCGGAATCCAACTATCGAAGTTCGTCTGGCTTCTACAAATTTAGTTGATAATTACAAGTTCACATTTTTTATTTGCGGAAGCCGACCGTAAATGGTATATTTCTGCAAAAAAAAATTTGCCTAATTATAATATTTTTGCACAATACAACTGAAAGCCACTCACAATGGTCTACTTTTGCCTTACAAGATGCAACCTATCAATCTGTATGTCTTAATTTGCAGAGAGAAAGCATCAATAATATGTCAGTGATTGTGAATGTTTTTCTTGATCAGTAATTGCATTAGGGGCTTATTCTTATTTTTAACCCCTAAACTCGAAAAGAAGTGTTATAAGTTATGGGTGTGTATTGCAGGAGAATAAGATCTAAGTGCCAGAGTTAGGTCTGCAGTTCTTTGGAACTCCTTCATAAGCCAGCCCAGTAGTTGTATTCTTATCTGTAGCCTAAAGGGATTATTACATTACTCTCCGCAATTGTGTTTTTATTAGGGTTTATAATATGCGCTTAATTATTATTGTTGTACAAACTTTATAAGACGACTTGAATAGACAACCTTTTCCATTTTTTAAGTAAGTTAATAAAAGATCATACATAAATTGAAAATATACATATTTTCTTTCGTATTAGAAGATTTATGTGATGTTAAAAACATCAGAATAATGTAACTAATGGAGTAGATTTTATGTTTACGTGATAAAAACTAAAATTTATAAAAATGAAATATATTTTTCTACCACAAATCTTAAACAATACATTTCAAAACCACAACAGAATCTAAATTTTTGTGTTAAACGGTACATCTATGCGATGCGGTTACTTAGGTATATAACATTGTCAATCCATAATGAAATGGAGTGCTTCAACGCGTTGCCGCAGCACTGAACGGTTGCACGAGGGCTTAGGTACTAAATTTAATCATTCTTATACTGCTGCAAGTCTTTGTTTTTTTTATGTAATAGTATAACTATACTAAAACCGGTTATGCTCGCTTTGAGCCTCTAAATTGTATTATTTTTCACAAAGTTAATTATTGTGTTAGTTAATATAATTTATCATCAACACAAAAAAAAACACCATATGAGTAAAATTAACTGGGTCTATTTCGAGTTGTACCCAAACTCGAGTTGGCTTTGATTCAAAATATTGTTGTGTTATTTGGGTTAACCCCAGTCCTACCAAAAAACACAAAATATTAAACATCATTTTATGTGGCATAACGAATAAACGCAATGCATTTCTCCTTTTTTATTAGAAATGTTACGAACATTTATTTTATCCGAACCAAATGATAAAAGATAATATAAATGTATGCCAATTAGACCAAAATTCACACCTTTATTCGAAAAACCACAAAAAGAAATTAAACAGACAAGTAACACTCAAACACTCTTTAACTCGACTGTACTCACTAATCAATTATCACTGAATACTCGCTTTGAATCACTATTATCGTTTCGTTCCGAATGCCAAGTCAAAAAAACTGCCAATGCGCGCCCTATTTATACGGTCCAGTAGTTTTTACGTGATGCTCGAACAAACATACAGACAAACAAACTATCAAACTGACAGAAACGAATTTACCCTAGACTTTTTTTTTTAAATTATCTCCTATGTACAGTTTTTTTGTTCTTATTGCTTTATTATAAGTATAGATTATGGGTATTAAAGAATACATTAATCTTAAACAATACATTTCAAAACCACAACAGAATCTAAATTTTTGTGTTAAACGGTACATCTATGCGATGCGGTTACTTAGGTATATAACATTGTCAATCCATAATGAAATGGAGTGCTTCAACGCGTTGCCGCAGCACTGAACGGTTGCACGAGGGCTTAGGTACTAAATTTAATCATTCTTATACTGCTGCAAGTCTTTGTTTTTTTTATGTAATAGTATAACTATACTAAAACCGGTTATGCTCGCTTTGAGCCTCTAAATTGTATTATTTTTCACAAAGTTAATTATTGTGTTAGTTAATATAATTTATCATCAACACAAAAAAAAACACCATATGAGTAAAATTAACTGGGTCTATTTCGAGTTGTACCCAAACTCGAGTTGGCTTTGATTCAAAATATTGTTGTGTTATTTGGGTTAACCCCAGTCCTACCAAAAAACACAAAATATTAAACATCATTAAAAATACTACTTATGTTGAATAACCATAGACAACTGCATCATTACACATTTCGCACCTAGAAAGTACCTGAATATTTTTGTGGTACAAGTTGGGATAATTCATTTAACTCAAAAATTAAGCAACAACTAGGTTAATTGCATCAATCTACACAAAATTATCTCTGAAACTAAGAGAGGTATCTGCAACTGAGTTAGGATGGAAATAATTGCATCAATCTACACAAAATTATCTCTGAAACTAAGAGCATCTGCAACTGAGTTAGGATGGAAAAAAAAGAAATTTATTTTAAATGAAGGTCAGTTAAAAATGCGAAATCGCTATAAGTTGAGTTATATCATTTAACACAGGAGACAGAAATGTTTATTGCTCGCTTGCTTGACGTAAATCAGATAGTGCTGGTCTCTGGTGTCAGAGTTTGTCTGTCAGCCCGCGGGCCTCTGACATGTCTTAACGACTGCCTTCAATCAATAACAACCGAGACCCACAGCTTGAAATACCCTCCGAAGCAAGGATAGATGGAAAAATAAATATATATTGATTTAGTGCACCTATTTTAGATAATTGTGTCCAGTCCAATGAGGGAACAGTTCATTGGGAGAGCTCTAGTGACAGTTATATGTAAAAATAACCGTAATGGATAGATTTATTACTTAGAATACGTTTCATCATGATTTTTTGCATGAAGAGAACTGTTCAGTATCTCATCTTCATCATCTACTTACGTATAACTTCAGGGCCACAGCAAGCAGCCGCGATCGGCGGGTTCAGTGGAGGCGCCAACACACAGAACTCGCAGGACGATGAGTACAGATATGCAGGTGTTGAAGACCCTAAGATCATGATCACCACATCTAGAGAACCCAGCGCTCGGCTGAAGATGTTTGTAAAGGAATTAAGGTTCGTAGTTGTACATTAACTAGCTCAGTAACAGTTAACAAGTTTGACAATTAACAGGTTTGTAGTTGTACATTAACTAGCTCAGTAACAGTTAACAAGTTTGACAATTAACAGGTTTGTAGTTGTACATTAACTAGCTCAGTAACAGTTAACAAGTTTGACAATTAACAGGTTTGTAGTTGTACATTAACTAGCTCAGTAACAGTTAACAAGTTTGACAATTAACAGGTTTGTAGTTGTACATTAACTAGCTCAGTAACAGTTAACAAGTTTGACAATTAACAGGTTTGTAGTTGTACATTAACTAGCACAGTAACAGTTAACAAGTTTGACAATTAACAGGTTTGTAGTTGTACATTAACTAGCTCAGTAACAGTTAACAAGTTTGACAATTAACAGGTTTGTAGTTGTACATTAACTAGCTCAGTAACAGTTAACAAGTTTGACAATTAACAGGTTTGTAGTTGTACATTAACTAGCTCAGTAACAGTTAACAAGTTTGACAATTAACAGGTTTGTAGTTGTACATTAACTAGCTCAGTAACAGTTAACAAGTTTGACAATTAACAGGTTTGTAGTTGTACATTAACTAGCTCAGTAACAGTTAACAAGTTTGACAATTAACAGGTTTGTAGTTGTACATTAACTAGCTCAGTAACAGTTAACAAGTTTGACAATTAACAGGTTTGTTCTTGTTCTGTGGGTTATTTTAAGTAAACTAGGCCATTTTTTTGTAATTATCTTTGCACAGTATTTTGTTAGGTACATACTTACTGCTTTATTATAAATAAGAAATAAAAGGTCAGGCACAGTTTTTCATCAAAAATCTCAATTTTCCTAATTACTTATGAAAAACTGAGCCTGCCATATTATTTTTAAAAATTTAAACTCTGATACACTCGTAATTTAATTTTATTTCGGGAACTTACATTCAAAATTTCGACTATTTAATGTCAACAGTGTCTTGATGATAGAATTTTGTTAAAACTTTGGCCTCTTTTTAAACTCCTTGAATGCGTTTTTTTTTCTTATGTACGTTGTTACCTTTTTATAAACACACTCTCTACATTCAGCGGTTAAGAATATACGTTGTTCTGGCATTGGAGCAATTTTGGTAAAGTTTTTTTATTTTTATTTTTGTAACTTTTTACCTATGAGACTTACAGAACAACTGTGAATGCAAAGAATTTTGCAAATATTGTTTTTTATAGTTTTCAAAGACACTTTTGCCATAAAGCTAACTGTTAAAGAACTATTTAGAAATAAAAAATTTTGGCCTCTTCAATTCAAGATGGCGGCTAATGCGGGGTGGGACATCGAGGTCGAAAACTTGGATTTTTCGTAAAGACCTCATAACTAAGCAATACAAATCAAAACATCTTCTAAACCACAATTTGAAGGGCAACGCTTCATATTTTCGCCCAATGACTGGCCTAGAGGTATCCTTCTTCTTATTCGTTTCGCTGTTGACAGAGCGGTTGTGGTTGTATGGGGCTGATGTAGATCGATTCATGTTGTCGCCACCTCTCCCGACTTGTTGTCATCCTTGAAGTATATCAATGCAAAAATAACAGTACAGGTGGTTATTCGCTGTGACCATTCAGACACGTATCGCGACGCGTTACAAAACTATCTTCATGAAATTGTTCGTACACTGTCGTTATCACACGTTTTATACAAAGAATTTTATGTGGCATAACGAATAAACGCAATGCATTTCTCCTTTTTTATTAGAAATGTTACGAACATTTATTTTATCCGAACCAAATGACAAAGGATAATATAAATGTATGCAAATTAGACCAAAATTTACACCTTTATTCGAAAAACCACAAAAAGAAATTAAACAGACAAGTAACACTCAAACACTCTTTAACTCGACTGTACTCACTAATCAATTATCACTGAATACTCGCTTTGTATCACTATTATCGTTTCGTTCCGAATGCCAAGTCAAAAAAAACTGTCCCAGGCAGCCAATGCGCGCCCTATTTATACGGTCCAGTAGTTTTTACGTGATGCTCGAACAAACATACAGACAAACAAACTAACAAACTGACAGAAACGAATTTACCCTAGACTTTATTTTTTTAATTATCTTCTATGTACAGTTTTTTTGTTCTTATTGCTTTATTATAAGTATAGATTATGGGTATTAAAGAAGGTTTAATTTTTACCCTCTTATTTGTCTTGAGAATTGGTGCGAAGTGTCCTGAATATTTATTTTAATTTCAGGTTGATATTCCCAAACAGTCAGCGCATGAACCGCGGTGGATACGAGATGTCACAATTGATCCACGCGTGCCGCGCGAACGATGTCACTGACTTCATTGTTGTGCACGAGCACAGAGGTGTGCCGGATACTTTGGTAAGTTTACACACCTGTTGTCAAACAATACACTTCTACTTGTATAATGTCGTGTCTGTCTGAATGCAGTCTTATGGGGGGGCTTGGGGTTTAATTAGAGAAGGCTGGCGATTCTTTGGTCAATCCATACCAATATATAAAAGTGAAATGTCTGTTTCTTTGTTTGGGGGAGCTTTCACGTGATAACGGCTAGACGGATTTTGATGAAATTTAGAATGGAGATAGCTTATACCTGGAATAAAGTATAGGATTATTTTTATCCCGGAAAAAAAAAGTATCCACGGGAAAACTGGAAAATGTTGATTACTCACAGTAAGGAACGGTTGCCATCACAGAATGGTCTCTGGTTTCCATGGAAACGCAATAACAAGTCTGTCAAAAAACATCAAGAGCACTGGTGCTTATACCTGCTTTTGCATTGGTTTTTAATATCCTAGAAGAAAATAGGATGTTTTTTTCGCGATAAACAGTAGTGCGCGCGGACGAAGTGGCGGGCGGGAACACTAGTTTATATTATAATTCCTAGACACCTTTATAGGTACAGTACATTTGGGCTAGAGTGAGGAAAGAGAGCGCCGTGTGGATGCTATTGATATACATACGCCCGAAGCATAGACACTCCGTACTCTAGACAGGCTGATGACGAACGTCGCAATGAGAGCATATGATTATCGCCATTTTGCCGCTGATAGCAGTAGTTTGGCAGTCGTGAGCGTCCACAGAACTAAAGTATTTGTACTATTATTTATTCTGTGACTAACGTCAAGATAACGATCTGTGACTAACGATCTATTCGAGTAGTCTTAGAGGGCTGCTCGTCTGATCAAATGGCTATCAATGCCGGTGTACCTCAGGGATCGGTTCTCTCGGCTACACTGTTTTTACTGCACATTAATGACCTTCTGAAGCCCGGTACCTTTGGGTATGCTGATGACTGTACTGTAGTTGAGAGATACACTTCCAATGCTCAAGCCAGCTGTGACGCTGTCCAGTTTCAGAGAGAGGCTATGGTAGACCGTTTAAATTTAGCCTTAGAAGCCGTGTCCGATTGGGGCGATGCTAACCTGGTTAAGTTTAATGCTACTAAAACGCAAGCGTGTTTGTTTTCTGCTAAAAAGAGTCCTCTACAACGATCTCCGTCTTTCCAAAGTGTAACAATACCAATAGGCGACCATTTGGAGCTTTTGGGTGTCGAACTCACATCAAACCTGAATTTTGGTTCTTACATTGAATCCAAAGCCAAAGTAGCTGCAAAAAACTTGGTATTTTGTCTAAGGTTAGGCGGTACTTCACACCGGGACAGCTTTTGAATCTTTATCAAGCACAGGTCCGATCTTGTATGGAGTACTGCTGCCACCTCTGGGACGGTTCTGCCAAGAATCAGTTCGAGTCTTTGGATTCAATTGAGAGACGTGCTATCAGACTCATTGGGGATGACACTCTGGTAAAGAGTCAAAGTCTGGCGCATCGACGTGAGGTAGCAAGCCTAGCGGTATTCTACAGATTGCACTATGGAGAGTGAGCACAAGAACTGCACAACCTGATTCCCACATCACCTTTCCATCACCGTATGACTAGACGATCAGCAAAGCGCCACCCTTTCATGGTTGAAATACCTCGCCCTGCCCTCGTCAGTGTTTCCGGTAAATTATAACCCCGATGTGTTCAAGTCAAGAGTGAATAGTTATCTACTAGGCAAGCGTGCTACACCTTCGACCACATCATCGCTTTCCTTCAGGTGAGATCATGGTCAAACGATTGCCTAGTCAGTAATAAAAAAAAATAAAAAAATAGAGGAAACAATGTAAATTTTAGTTCCATGGACGCTCGGTGGGGCGCTTTGAATCGGCACAAACGAAAGTAAGGCAGAGCCTATCCATAGAGATCAGTGGCCCGCAATATTAGACATCGATCGAGACATCTTAGTTCGAACATGGGTTCAATGATGGCGCTGGTCTTAACAGTACTGATTTTCTTCTTCTGTTGTACTTAGCTTTATAAAGACCTCTGGATGTTCCAGGTGATCTGCCACCTGCCGTACGGCCCCACGGCGTCGTTCACTCTGTCCGGAGTGGTGATGCGGCACGACATCCCGGACATCGGCCCCATGAGTGAACAGTTCCCACATTTAATCTTCCACAACTTCAAATCTGACCTTGGTAAGATATCATAAAGTCAACTTTATATTTCAAACAAGCACAAATTAATAATTTATAAACCTCCCACCCCCCATAACAGCTAAGAAGCTTCTCGATCACATCAATATCTTTCAAACAGAAAAACCGCATCAAAATCGGTCCATTCGTTTGGGAGCTACGATGCCACACTTGCCACAGACAGACACATACACGGATACACTCCCTAAACTTATAACACCAGTCTCTTTGTTCGGGGGTTAAAAAGAGCGGTAGGTACCTAAAATGTGCCTGTAGAGAAAATATGTCCCAGATTGCTGTCGTCCTAAAAGTCTTTCTCAATAAATATAAATTTAAACTTTCAGTTTGTTTTGTTTGTCGTATGAGGTAGTGCTGGCCTCTGGTGTCAGAGTTTGTCAGGCCGCCCGAGGGCCTCTGACATGGCTTAACGAGTGCTTTTAATCAATAACTACCGGGACCGACAGCTTAACGTACTCTGCGATTTTATGTTGCACGTGCACGTTTTTATGTTTTTGGGTTGTGTGTATGTAAGTTTGTATATTTTTTTGGCGAGTCCTACAACCTAGTTTTTTGCGAGTCCTGCAACCTAGTTTTTGGCGAGTCCTGCAACCTAGTTTTTGGCGAGTCCTGCAACCATCTTGTTGCTTCGCTTTCCCTGTCTCGGATCACCACTCGGTTACCGTCTTACTGTCTTACCGTCTTTAATTTGTAAGTAGGTACACCACAAAAAAACAAACTTCGAGACTTGATTCCCGTGATGTGGCCGGACCCTCGGTGCGCGAGTCCGATTCGCAACTGACAGTTAAAAAAAAAAGCATTCGGCGTCATGAGAAAAGTAGCTCGCCAGGTCCTAGCTGATCCCGTCAAAGGAGAAATGAAATGCACGCTGCCTCCGACTGCATCTTATATTTCAAAATCAAGAATCCTAATTGAATTGCCTCATTTTAGTACTGTTCGCTGTCAGTTTTCTATAATAATTTATATTTATTACTTACAGGTTTAAGAACAATGAGCATTCTCAAGTACCTGTTCCCAGTGCCCAAGGCGGACTCGAAGAGGGTGATCACATTCGCTAACCACGACGATTATGTGTGCTTCAGGCAGCACACTTACAGAAAGGTAAACCACACAATAAAACAAAACAAAATAATAAATAAATAAATATATTTGGGACAATTCACACCAATTACCTAGCCCCAAACTAGAATACTAAACTAGGATACTATGGGCACTAGGCAATGGACATATAGAATACATATTATACATATATTACACCCATGACTCGTGAACAAACATTTCTGCTCATCACACAAATTATTGCACCTTGCGTTATTCGAACCCGCAATTTGTTCAGGATTAATTTTATGTATGTATGTATGTGAGGTTCTCTGTTCCATACTTTTAAATGCATGAACAGATTTGGATGTATGGGGTATCGTTAGAATCATTACTTCACCCCAAGTTACATAGGCATATTTTTAAATATTTTTTTGCATTTCTTCCGTATTTTTTGTCTTTGATGTTTTTTTATATTTATTATCATTCGTTTCCAGTCCGGCAAAGACATAGAACTGTCGGAGATCGGCCCCCGCTTCCAAATGAAGCTGTTTGAGATAAAGCTGGGAACTCTGGAGGCCATGGCGGCGGCCGACTCGGAGTGGGCGCTCCGCCCCTACATGAACACGGCGGCTAAACGCCGGTTCTTGAGTGACGAAGATGGGTGGCAGGAGGACCAGGATTAATTAAATATGTTATATAAAGCATGGCTGTTTTTTTATATACGTTACTTACCTAATTTGCTTATAACTTGACCTACTAGTGCTAATAAAGGACCCTGTTCTAGTGATCCCCTCACTAGAAAGGAGTCCTTTCTTTTAACTATGGAACCTGGGGGCCGACCCCCTAATTCAATTGCTGTGGGAATTGTAATCGTTTATGACGTTAATGCTCTGTCCGTCCTTGTCATATCGTAACACAATGATAAGGACGGACAGTGCATTGTTATCGCTGTCGCTACAGCTTTGAGTTGGGCGGTAGAGCCCCTGGCATACCTACAAGTTTAGATTACAAAAGCCAGTTTTGCTCTAGTTATTGGAGCTCAAAGATAGCAGATCTAAGTACGTCATTAAGGTATCTTTGAGCTCTAATATCCTAGAAATGTGTCCTTTTTTTGTATGTACTGAATCCCTCTATCAATTTATTAAGGGATCAGAGGCCACGAATTCGCGATTTTTTCGAATGACGGACTTATATCTATGCCACAAATGTTAGAATACCTTTATGACAAAAGTGTAAGTTGCCATAATCACCGCACTTGACAGGCGTCTTGGTGATCGCAGTAGTTGGTCCTGGACTCCCTTAGCTGATCTCACATCACCTTTGGGATGAGAAGTGGTGGAGCTAGTATGACAGGCACCACACGGCTAAAGTGAAAACAAATACAATACTTACATCGTTTATTGTTATTGTTACGAGCTCGGATAAAATAATATACGCCAATTACACCAAAAATTAACACCTTTATTCGATAAAACCACAAAAATAAATTAAACCGACAAGTAAAACTCAAACACTGTTAACTTGACTGTACACACTAATCAATTATCACTGAATACTCGCTTCGAATCACTTTGATCGTTTCGTTCCGAATGCCAAGTCAAAACTGCCCCAGGCAGTCGATGCTCGCCCTATTTATACCGCAACGGAAGTTTCCAGAATGTACTCGTACGTACTCGTATGTACTAGCAGTAGTCGGTAGGTATTTGAACTATGAAGGTCGGTGGAGCATTTGAAGTTGCCGCGCGTGTAGGTACCTAAGGCCGGCGGCGCCTTTGATGTCGTGCCGCCCCTGTAGGTACCTAAGGCCGGCGGCGCCTTTGATATTGCCGCGCCCGTAGGTATATACCTAACGTGCACTCTGGAAACTTCTGTATGTACCTACACTTCACTGGTGTGTTCCAGAATGTTCCTTTAAATGTAGGTATTGCGTCATCCGACCGCGGCTCGTGACTGTTTTTCTAAGAATGGTCCGACGTAACATTATTAAATACGTTTTGAGTTCAGTTTGCCTGGATAGATAGATAAACTCTTTATTGAACACCATCATTAAAACAAATTGCACAAAAATACTATTTAAAAATAAAAATGCATTTTACAAATAAAAATGCAGATAACACATGAAAAGATCCCATTGTTTATTTTTTCATATTATTTATTTATTCTGTGGTAGGCTTCGGGTTCCATAAAATGGAACGACTAAGTCCAAGAATAAAATAGTATTAGCGTAAGTATAGCGAACAAACCTTTTAATCTTGGCTAATATCAATAACTAAATATTCCTAACAACAAACTAATGCAACTTGATCGAAACGTCGAGGTGAATAAATATAAAGTATTCAGCGCGATTAAGTTCCGTTTAAATATATACCTAAATATAACTATTCCTTGTCACCTAGACAAGCTCTGTTATAATTAGATCGTCCCGCAATTTAACCCGTATGGATGTCCCCATAACATATGGGCCCTATCGCGGAATGTCCCTATAGAATATGGGCCCTATTGGCACTTTCGACTAGATACGCTCAAGTCCTTAGGTACTTAAGTTTAATGAACATATTTATATCCTTATGAACACATAGTTACTGTAATGTGCATGTACGGTTCTGATTTTGGAAATGAGTTTGCAATCTCTTTGAGTTATCATTCACTGGCCACTTAGCTTTTAAATGTTTTTTTAGAAAATCTTTAGGTCAATACTTTGACCGAAGATAGGGAGTAATGCCACAGGTACATATATAATCCTTATGGAACTATATAATATGTACTGTGGTAATGCCGTGGTGGTCCCGTTCGTGATATGTCCCGCATACTCAATACGGCCCTTTCGTGGAATGGCCCTTTCGGAAAGCTGGACATTCCTCCACCGACCAGAGCTGCGCTCTTAAAAGAAGAAGAAGAAGAAGTAACCTACGCAAATAAATATCACAAGTAGAAGAAATCGAGCGAAACAACACAGGTATTGCGAACGGGACCTATCGCGTTCGGGACCACTCGCGAGCGGGACTTATCGCGATCGGGACCTATCACGAAAGGGACTTATCGCGAATGGGACCTACCGCTAATTGTACAACATTTTAGGTGCAGTGGCCCAATTACAGAACTTGGCTTCAATCAGATTGTCACTTTTTTCATAGCAAAATCGACTCTATCGCAAAGCATTATTGAATTTCACGGCTTGAAACCGTCATGATCAACATTACGTAATCGCAGTGCTGGACATAATGCGATAGGGACTAAACCGTCCAACAGAACTAACTATTAACTTATTATAACTAACTATTGCAGAACTAACTATTTATATAATTCCGTTCGTTTTGTAGCAAATGGCGAAAATAACTATTAAAGACGCTAAATATGATCACATTTGGCGTTCGCTTTGGACATTTTGTAGGCGAAATTAGCGTTCTGAACATTTTGGATCACCGTTCGTTTTGCATGTTTAGATGACATGTTGACATAGGAAAATCGACTTTATTTTGTCAACGATAACGTTTTTCAGTTAGTTTGGAAAGGATCGGTAGTGTCATAAGTTGCAAAAATTGCAAAAGTGTAGATAATGTCCAAAATAAACAGCTTGTTAAAAATGTACATTTAGAAACTGCCCACAACGCCATCTCATCATCTCGAACGCAGGGAATATCCAAAAATTTCAAAACACAACCAGCGCGATTTTTCCTCTTCAGCGCTGCACAAACTTTCGCATTTATATTAATAAGTAGTAGGATTCTGTAGCGTCAGCGCCAGTAGTCAAAGAACATGACAAGTAGATTTTCCAAAAAATACCTAGGAGTTTGCACATGAGATTGTACCTTGTTAGTAGGTAGGTACATACTAGGAGTTTGCACATGTGATTGTACCTGGTTAGTAGGTAGGTACATACTAGGAGTTTGCACATGTGATTGTACCTTGTTAGGTAGATACATACTAGGAGTTTGCACATGTGATTGTACCTTGTTCGTAGGTAGGTACATACGAGGAGTTTGCACATGTGATTGTACCTTGTTAGTAGTTAGGTACATACTAGGAGTTTGCACATGTGATTGTACCTTGTTAGTAGGTAGGTACATACTAGTAGTTTGCACATGTGATTGTATCTTGTTAGTAGGTAGGTACATACTAGGAGTTTGCACATGTGATTGTACCTTGTTAGGTAGATACATACTAGGAGTTCGCACATGTGATTGTACCTTGTTAGTAGGTAGGTAGGTACATACTAAGAGTTTGCACATGTGATTGTACCTTGTTAGTAGGTAGGTACGTACTAGGAGTTTGCACATGTGATTGTACCTGGTTAGTAGGTAGGCACATACTAGGAGTGTTAGCAGGTAGGTACATGCGAGGAGTTTGCACATGTGATTGTACCTTGTTAGTAGTTAGGTATATACTAGGAGTTTGCATATGTGATTGTACCTTGTTAGTAAGTAGGTACATACTAGGAGTTTGCACATGTGATTGTACCTGGTTAGTGAAGAAATCGAGCGAAACAACACAGGTATTGCGAACGGGACCTATCGCGTTCGGGACCACTCGCGAGCGGGACTTATCGCGATCGGGACCTATCACGAAAGGGACTTATCGCGAACGGGACCTATCACGAAAGGGAATTATCGCGAACGGGACCTACCGCTAATTGTACAACTTTTTAGGAGCAGGACATAATGCGATAGGGACTAAACCGTCCTTACCCGAAAAGTTATTCCAAATGTGTTATTGCAGAACTTAAACTATTTATAGAATTCCGTTCGTTTTGTAGCAAATGGCGAAAATAACTATTAAAGACGCTAAATATGATCACATTTGGCGTTCGCTTCGGACATACGATACGAAATACTTTATTGTATACCAAAACAAAGAGCAAACAATATCAAAACTTAAATAAGGTAATACAATGGCAAAAGTGTAGAAAATGTCCAAAATAAACAGCTTGTTAAAAATGTACATTTAGAAACTGCCCACAACGCCATCTCATCATCTCGAACGCAGGGAATATCCAAAAATTTCAAAACAACCAGCGCGATTTTTCCTCTTCAGCGCTGCACAAACTTTCGCATTTATAATAAGTAGTAGGATTCTGTAGCGTCAGCGCCAGTAGTCAAAGAATATGACATGTAGATTTTCCAAAAAATACCTAGGAGTTTGCACATGTGATTGTACCTTGTTAGTAGGTAGGTACATACTAGGAGTTTGCACATGTGATTGTATCTTGTTAGTAGGTAGGTACATACTAAGAGTTTGCACATGTGATTGTACCTTGTTAGTAGGTAGGTACATACTAGGAGTTTGCACATGTGATTGTACCTGGTTAGTAGGTATGCCACACAAATTTGTAAGACAATTCCTTTGCCTTCTTACGGGCTTCAGCGTGCAGCGACTTGTTAGCGGGTGTTAAGTGCTCGGAGACAAATACAGGCCTCCGGGTGCCTCCAATACCCACGTGGTGTGAGTTCAACTTTTTATCAGGATTCTTCTTATTAAACTGAGCAACAGCGGCGAGAACTCCATCACGGTGTCGGGGAGAACGCAGTTTAGCAATTATACCTCGAGGCCTATCGCTGTCCCGGTCCAGTTTAGCGATTCTTGTCACCTGCTGGATGTCGTCCATAACGATGGTCAACGGCTTTTGAGTTGAACGACGGTATCAAAGAAGTTCTCAGATCGGGTTTCCGGGATTCCGTTTATTTCGATGTTGCTCTCTCTCATGTGAAGCTCGACCGAGTTCAACCTACCCGACATGACATTAATACTACTTTTAAGACTCTCATTATCAGATTTTAGTTCAGCTATCATGGTGTCTTTTTCATCCAAACTAGCTTTCAGACCATCAAATTGCTTACTAAAGAACGAAAGAGATTCTCCAAAGCTTACGATTTCGTTGTTAATGTTTTTGAGCTCCTGTTACTTGAGCTTTATTTGCCTTCAGGGCGGCGGTCAGCTCTTGCTTCAGAATCTCTCGAAATCTGGCTTCAGTAACGTAATCATTTGAATCATGGGCGTCCGCAAAAATTTGTTCAGGTTTCTTACGTAGGGTAACATTGCACGCTTCATCGGAACCTGCAACATCGTTATGCACCCGCAGCGGACTGGTCACGGAGTACAGACGCAACGGCGTGTTTATGTTGCTGTTCTTTGGTAGTTTGCTGTTGCACGCAGGACATTTCCACGAGCTCTTCTTCAAAGAATCCATCGAAGCGAAGTGTTTAAAAGTAATATTCACGCAATCGAGGTCATACTTTTGCTTGCAAAAAGAGCACGATAAAAAATCTTTTTTTGGCAATGCCTTCAGGCAAGCTGCGCATGCATTCGAATTAGAAGCCATCGCGATGAATTGCGGTTAAATATGTTAGTTTATTTAGTTTCTCTACCTTTAGGCCACAAATCTTATTCAAATACGCGTTCGATAATTATCACCAATTGTGCAACGTTCATTAGTACCGGTCATTGGCAGGAGGTGGCGCTAGCAGTATTTTAAATGCGTATTAATAATTGTAATGTTGTGGTTATAATTAAGGCTATTAAGTTAATAATACTAGCACAGTTCACAAGAAGCAGTCTGCAGTCCATCCATACTCATGCAATACATAGCAACACACGGAATCACTAAGATTTCTCAGAAATTTGCCGCAGAACACTTAACAATCACCAAGCACATGTTTTGAACCAAATGTTCGGATTAATGTTGTTTTCCGTGCCGTGCTAATGAAGATCAAACGCACACAACTTCACAGAGTCGTACAATAACTGATTAAGCAATTTTTAGGCATTAATGACGGTTAAAACACAATTTAGAGATTTTTGTTTTACGAGCACAAATTAGCGCGCGAAGCGCCACTGTTGTGTGGTATAATCACATGTGCAAACTCCTAGTATGTACCTACCTGCGAACAAGGTACAATCAAATGTGCAACACATACAATCACTGTCATAGCTTATACGACATATGCTATAGAAAATACAAAAATAACATTAAAAGTAATATATCAAAAGCCCCTAAGGCCTTTTGGAGTTACATTAAGGAAAAGAAAAGCGGTCAGTCCACACTACATGCTATTATGGAACTTGACAACACTATTGCAGAGTATAACACAGAAGTAGCAAATCTCTTCGCTAAACATTTTTCATCTGTTTACACACTTAACTCTTCTGATCATCTACCATCTTTCAATTACCAATATTTTCCAATAACTATTTACCATTTCCACAGTTTTCAGAAACAGACGTTAAAAAGATGATAAAAACACTAGATTCTTTAAAAGGTTTTGGCCCAGACAATATACCTTCGGTATTCGTAAAACAATGTGTAACCGCTATCGCATTTCCATGAAGGCTCGTATAGTCCCCGTGTTTAAAAAAGGTGAGCTGCATTTTGTAAAGAATTATAGAAAACACAAAAAAGAAGAAAATAATTCACGAAGAAGAGATTTTTTTTTCACAAAAATTATAAAGAATTATAGGCCAATTTCTATTCTTAGTTGTTTTTCCAAATTATTTGAATAACTTATTTATCCCTTAATATACAAACATGTCGACAATATATTAACAGACTTTCAGCACGGTTTTCGCCATGGGCGTTCTACTGAAACAAATCTTGTATCTTTTGTGTCTGATATATCGCAAATTGTTGATAAAGGAGGTCAAGTTGATGCAATTTACTTGGATTTTTCTAGCGCATTTGACAAAGTAGATCATTCTATCTTGCTTAAAAAAAATTATGTTACGGTATTGATGGATCACTACATAAATGGTTCGCATCATATCTTGCCAAAAGGCATCAAGTTGTCACTGTGAATAATATTCAATCGCATGCATATTATGCCGTATCAGGGGTCCCTCAAGGATCACATTTAGGCCCTATATTATTTTTAATATTCATTAATGATATATACAAACACATAAATCACTGCAAAATATCACTATTCGCTGATGACATTAAAATTTATAATTCAATTGATAGCCCTGCTGATTCCAAATTAATTCAAAGTGATCTTAACTCTATTCTTAATTGGCGCATGTTAAATCTTATGACTCTGAACGCAAACAAATGTTTTTATATTAAATACACCCGAAAAAAAATACCACTTGTCATTACATATAAGCTTGGCTGCGCAATTTTACAGGAAGTTAAGGAAATTCGTGACTTAGGAGTATACATCGATAGTAAAATAAATTTTGTATCGCACATAGATAAAATAGTTACAAAAAGAGCTCAAATGTTAGGATTTATTAAACGCAACAATGGGTATATGGGTTTAAAGCACATACTAAATTAATATTGTATAACGCACTTGTACGCAGCCATCTAGAATATGCATCTGTCGTCTGGAGTCCTTATTACACCATTCACTCACAACGCGTTGAGAGCTTACAACGTCCTTTTACTAGATATCTTGCATTTCTCATACCCGATTTCTCCCATAGACATCCCTATAGCCAGCGCCTTATAAAGTTCAATATGATATCACTTCGTGATCGCCGAAAACTAACAGATATAACCTTTATACACATAAACGGCAAAATACAATGTAGTCAATTACTTGAACTTTCAGTTCCCTACAACTATCCACGACACAAAATATTTCATACCCCAGCTGCACGCACAAATCTTGGACTACAAAACCCCTCTTCACGTATCTCAAACAAATACAATGATTTCTCGATTTGTACAAAACTTTACACTGATTGAATAATACGTCTATCTTAGACATAATACGTCTATCTTAGACATACTACTTCTTTCAGCAAGCAAAGAGTATCAACAAAGAGATGTATCTAGGAGGATTCAGCTCAGCTGGGCTGCATTTGGCACGCTCGAAGATATTCTAAAATCAAGATTTGTGTTGTCCACACACGCCCGCGGCTCGCCCGCACACGCGTCTGCACTATAATATCACAGAATAAACTAATAGTATGTACTTTCGGAGATAATTGTGGACAAATAGACGAGTTCGGTAGCTTTCTTTTATAATATGTACCTAGTGATAGAGATGATTTAGATTTCTTACGTTGAATCCTATCTGTCTGTACACCAAATATCTTGAAGATCATCAAATATTTGGTGTAGCTACCTACACATAGAAACAAACGTAATGAATCAAATGTAGGTTCTTCCATTTCTGGTTAGCATATGGACTCAAGGTCCTGCAAAGAGGCCCCTAAATGACCACTCCCAATCTCATTCCAGACATGCCAATTCCGCACTTCCTTCAACGTCCACTCACCATGTACGAGGTCGCGGAACAGTACTGGGACCTCAAGTGTTACCCCACGCAATACGTCTTCTCCCTTCTGGCACTGATATCTGACGATAAGTTAGAGCGGGACAAAAGTATGGAGCTGAGTGCACCCGAGGGGCAAGAAGATTGGTTGAATTATTGCAGAAGGCCAAGGCGGACCGTGCTCGAGGTAAGCGTTTATTGGCAACAGTTGACAGTGTAGGTATCCTAAATCTAATTGTTGAATCTAAAAATCAACTTTTACGTTAAGTAATCCCTCGAGCCCAACGCCTACGCGATATCGCATAAGCGCTGGGCTCGAGGGATTAATCTTACTTCTTAATTAATTAATCTAACATAAACTTGAACTTAATAGGCCGGTCATCAACGACATCGTGGGTCGCAATAATATGAGTCCTGCTTTTTTGGGATGTTAGGATAGATAACAAAAGTATAAAACTAAATTTGCAGCTTCGAAAGACCTTTGCTAACTTCGGTGCTCGAAAAACATCGAAATTTTCGGTCTTTTTCAGATTTTGGCTTATAACTTCTAAAAAGTGCTTCTTATGGAAATGTTATCTATTTAATTTTTCGCAACCGTTCGATTTCGTACCTAGGACACGATTAATAATTGGTAAATTGCGATTATAGTAATCAACAATTGATTTATTAACCCCTGAACTCCACAAGAGAGGGGAGGTATAAGTTTGGGATGTGTATGTACCATTGTGTCTGTCTGTGGCATCGTATCTCCCAAACAAATAGACCGATTGATGCGGTTTTTTCCGTTAGAAAGCTGATGTGATTTAGCTGTAATGGAGATATAATGGGGGGTCGGGGGTTACATTAATTTTCAATTTGTGCTTGTTATTAATCGTAGTTGTTTTAGTCACGATTAACAATTGATTAATTATTTAAAGTTGCCCCAGCCATTAAGTTTTGCCCAACTCTGCAGCAGATGATATGTATAATCGTTTCAGGTCCTCCACGACTTCCACAAATCAGCCTCAAAGCTTACGATCGACATACTCTTCGAGCTGTTCTCCACAATCAAGCCTCGCTCATTCTCCATCGCCAGCAGCTCGCTCCCTTCATCAGGGCGCAGGATAGAGCTCCTGGTGGCCGTTCTCAAGTACCAGGGGAAGCTGAAGAAGCCGAGGCTGGGGCTGGCTTCGAACTGGTTGAAGGGCTTGGAAGTAGGGGATCGGGTTTATGGATGGATTAAGAACGGGAGTTTCAAGTTTCCTGCTGACAATGTAAGCATTCCTAAAGTGACACTCAAGCTTTCAGTTAGTTAACGTCATCGATCTAGTTAAAGTCACCGATCAAGTTAAAGTCATCGATCTAGTTAAAGTCATCGATCTAGTTAAAGTCATCGATCTAGTTAAAGTCATAGATTTAGTTAAAGTCATCGATCTAGTTAAAGTTATCGATCTAGTTAAAGTCATCGATCTAGTTAGCTTCATGCGCATCAACAACAAAGATAAAGTCAGATAATGAAAGTCACTGCTAACACGTGCTACACAAATGCCACTCCGATTGTGCCTAAGATCAATTATGTGCGTTGCACCTAATTTTCGAGGCCCATGCCCGTGCTGGTACTTAATCTTCCCACTTTTAATTAGATCTATGTTATCTAAGCCTGTACTACTTAAAATTGTGTAGTAGTAGTAATGGAGTGACGACCTGTGAAAAGCGGCCGGAAGAGAATGGATGAGGGAAGCTGAAGACCGAGGGCCGTGGCGTGCATTAGGAGAGGCCTACGTCCAGCTGTGAACAAATAAGACTGATGATGATGATGACTTATAATAAACTACTGATTTTTTTAATATTTTTTCTGTCTGATTGTCTATTCGGTGGTTCGTGGATATTCGGTGGATGTGGTTTTCATTGTTGGATAGATTTTTACTTACAAACTGGTGTAATTGGTATCTCAGTCCGATGAGTAGAAGCCGAGCAATCGATGAAACCTACTTGACGACTGAATGAATTTGGTATTTAATTTGTACTTTATAGGTACTTTTGGTCCTGGAGCACAATAGGTTACTTTTAACCCAGTGAAATGACCATGCAAGCCCAGCTAGCAAAGTAATAAAATGAATGTAACTTATTCCAGAACACCCCCCACATAATGATAGGCCCCGGCACCGGCCTGGCCCCCTTCCGGAGCTTGCTGCAGACCCGCGTGCACCACCACTCGGCTACCAGCACCAACATGCACTTGTTCTTCGGCTGCCGGTACCGGGCGAGGGACTACCACTGCAGGGAGGAACTGGAGAGGATGGTGGGAGAAGGGAAGCTGAGTTTATACTGTGCGTTCTCGAGGGATCAGGACAACAAGATGTGAGTATATCATACCGGTATTGCTTAATCTAATGTTGCTTATACTTCGTCGCTATTAAGTTTAACTCACATTCCTACTCTACCACAATACACAGTAATAATAATACGTATTTTGTTATAGGTTATTTATGTATTTTTCATAATAATAGGTTAATTTGTCCAACTACAGTCAGTTGGGAGTTTTAACGAGAGCGAAAAATGTGACGTGAAGCACTTTACTGAAATAGTTCCAAAATATAAATACAATCAAAAGGGTTAAAAAAAAAACGGAGTCCACACCGCCAAACCGAAAGTGAAACACCCAAGATATGCCGATCCGCTCGTACACACAAGCCTCACGCATAAACTAACACAATGTTATGCCGATCGCCCGCCACATCACAGCAACGGCTCGACCTTGTTATTCGTGTTAATTCTGTCAAGTTCTCACGGAAAATAAAAAACAATGCAATCTTATGTAATGAAGTTGTGTATCAACAACAAACCCCACAAATTATCCACTCACGCACACATACGCAGCCTCCATTTACTATGCTTCTCTCTTTTGTTTGGCGGCGGTAGACTCTGTATTTTTTAAACCTTCTTGGGTACTTCCGTAGTCGGCTGGATCTCCTCAAAATGACGTCGTCATTCTTCTCTGCGTCATTGTTTTCACGAGTCAAAGTCCGCTATATTATTTTGTGTCGCCACAACCCATAGAAAACCGTAAGCGTACCGACTAACAAATATTCTGGAAGATAAAATACACCAATTAAATAAAAATAGCGAGCTTTGACTTGTGAGAATGACGACGTCATTTTGAGGAGATCCACCCAGTCCGTCCCACGAAAGTCCTGCAGTGCCAAGAGGAACTAATTTTCAACACAACATTATCGCTGTCGCATAGAAACTAGCGCCGCGTCTGTGGGACCTCTTTAGTGACGCGGACTGTAATTTATTTATACTTGACTCTGGCATGCACCAGTCGTGCGGGATTTTCTCGAGCTGTATTTCGCGTCATTCCTCATTCTTTTTTTTTGGGACTATTATGATGGTTTCATGAATATTGGTTCAGTAGTTTTTCAGTAAATCCATTTGAAGCCGGTTTTTTGGTTCAAAGAATTCAAACACTAAAACTAGCCTATGGTACTCTTGCGATGAAGACGAATCGATTGATACCTCGTTTGTCAAAATAGAACCAAGTTTTTATTTTGAATACATAACTCTTCCTTTGCTTCGTAGTAGTCGGGTAAAAAAATATAGCCTATGACAGTATACCTGAAGACGAATCGATTGATACCTCGCTTGTCAAATTCGGACCATTAGAGGCGACGCTATGGTGGAACATCCACATACCCACATACATAGTATACATAGTCAAAGTCAAGTCAAAGTCTTTTATTGTAAATAGGCAAAAATAATAGCACTTTTACAAGTCAAAATTAACATCTCCTGAACAAAGAGATTTACATAAAATATTATAAAAAGATCAAATCAATCCAAATTTAGATAAACTAAGTATTTTTTGAGTTTGAAAAGGAAATTTCCCTTTCATGAGTTAAATCTCACACTGGAAAAGGAAGTTAAAAAAACTCGCTGTACTCGGGTAAAAATAGAAATCCTTTTTGATAATCCAAAATGTTGTTCCAGCTATGTCCAACACAAGATCGCCGAGCACAGCCGACTGCTCTACGATCTTATAACGAACCGCGACGCACACATCTACATATCGGGCAACGCCAAGAACATGCCCGACAACGTGCGCGATGCGTTCGTGGAGGACGTCATTAGTAAAGAGGGGGGGCTGAGTGTGGGGGAAGCGAGGGGGGTGCTGCAACAGTTGGAGGGGCGGGGCCGGCTGCAGGTTGAGACGTGGTAGACGGTTCTGAAGTGAACCTCGTGGACGTACTAGGGGTGAGATTTAGAAACGATCTTGAGTTTAATTCGGCTGTGGTGTCTCGACTAACCGAAAGTGCTAAAAAATACGACAGCGAACAAAACTAAAAAGAGTCAATCATTTAAGACAAACCGATTGACGTAAGAATCATAAAAATCAGTCCACGTGTTTGGTCTCTACAGTGCTACATAGGAACAAACATACATACATACACAAGCTGATAAACATATATCCCTCCGCGCAGTCGGGTAATAAAACCCTTTTCATTCAAACGTTACCTTGTTCATTCTGATGATTCATTGATGTCTGGTACAAAAGCCATTCTCGTGAACGTGTGCTGCTTGTGGGGACTGGTCCAGCCTAGTTACTTGTTGTCGGCGGCTTCACATCTCGTACAAGTTTCAATACATTGTTCATGATTTGCCGACATGGCACCAAACCAGCTGTGTCGGCGACTTTGAGTTATAGACTCCGTTAATAACGCCGTACAATTTGTGTTGCTTGTACTCGGTTTCATACAATGTTGGAAACACGCTCGTCTGCCAACTTCAGGCTGAGCTGAGATTCAGAATGAATCACGAAGTTGAACTCTGTACTTAAGGATGTTGTGGAGTGACAGAAAACCCGGTACATAAAAACGTTCGTTCAAAAACTGCAGGTAACAACGAAACCAAACTTTGTAGATAAATGAAGCTGTCCTTTATCAATGTTTTTGATATAATCAGAAAAAAAGTTAGCTTTATGTTAACTTTGTACAGAAAACTAATAATTTGAGCTAATTTAGTTAGTTTTATGTATTCCAACTCTGACAATTAATGATAAACATTAGAGCTACGTCGCTTCCAAGTTTATAGTTTGTCAGGTCGCCCAAGTCTTCTGACGTGGCTTAAAGACTGCTATTCAACTGTGAGTAACCAGGGCTCTCCAAAACGCGAAAGAATCCGCACATAATTTATTAAGTCATTGGTCGAAAATCAAACCGCAATAAATCATTGGATTGCAAAGTAAGATACTTGTTACCTTACTGCCTGTCTGTCCGTCTGTCACAGCCAATGTACGATACTTGTTACCTTACTGCCTGTCTGTCCGTCTGTCACAGCCAATGTAAGATACTTGTTACCTTACTGACTGTCTGTCCGTCTGTCACAGCCAATGTAAGATACTTGTTACCTTACTGCCTGTCTGTCCGTCTGTCACAGCCAATGTAAGATACTTGTTACCTTACTGCCTGTCTGTCCGTCTGTCACAGCCAATGTAAGATACTTGTTACCTTACTGCCTGTCTGTCCGTCTGTCACAGCCAATGTAAGATACTTGTTACCTTACTGCCTGTCTGTCCGTCTGTCACAGCCAATGTAAGATACTTGTTACCTTACTGCCTGTCTGTCCGTCTGTCACAGCCAATGTAAGATACTTGTTACCTTACTGCCTGTCTGTCCGTCTGTCACAGCCAATGTGCTCCAAATCTGCTGGACCGATTAACTTGAATTTTGGTACACATATGAATTTGTGTGACCGAAACTCGTGTACCTCTCAAATGAATTTTGAACATTTATTTATTTATTGTTCAGCATTAATTATATTCATAGCCGGAGAGCCGGGGTAAATGGTGCTTGGTGAAGCACATTGGTTCTACTGAATGGCGAACAAACAAACAGTTTGCGACAACGCGCACGTATATAGTTGTTTGGTACGTTCAACTTCAAGCACGCATTCCACACATAAGAAGTACGCGTTTTATGTCATCGAGCGTCGTCGAGCGACGTTTGCGAACGTAGCTCATTCTATGTACAGTTAGGCGCAGCGGATTTTTGTGTCTCGGAAGTTGTCTGCTAGTCGCTGCGCAAACGCAATCCCAATTTTGAAGGTGAAGACAGCATTGTATAACTGCATCGCTTAGTTTTTCGCATATTATATCTCGCTCTTACTTTATGATGTTTTATCCTCACAGCAGTATCTGCGCAATCCTTCACAAACACAAAGATTGATAGGTTTTGATTACCTATGATCTGGGTAGTATTTAATAAGACCGTAAGGCAACACGGTAACTTTGGCTACCGTTACACTATACAAAAAACCAGTTCTGCACGAGCGCTCGCTTTGAGCTTATGGGACGATAATGAACTTCCTCAATGTCAAGCATAAACATATTTTGAAATAAGGAAGCACGAGTTTAATAGTAGCAAATTTTTTTTTTTTTTTTTTTAATAGTAGCATGTTTTTTTTTTGCTACGTGAGCGCTATTTTAATCCAGAGCGGAGTAAAGGATACTTTCTTCTTATGTACTCGTAGAATCCCGTAGAAAGTATGGAGGCGAAACGCGCCCGTTATATTTCAAACTCCAGAATCTAAAACTCGCTTGCCTCTTGTTTAGTTTTGTTTACCGCAGTTACATTTGAATTAAAAAAAAAAAAAAAGTTTCTTTTTGCGTGATACTTGTTCTTTTGCCATGCCCTAGTACAATGGACTTCACTAGGTAATGTAAAGTAACTATATAATTATAATTAAATAAAACAATGATGTTATTGGTGTATGTTTTAAATTGTTATGATTATTTTCCAATGGTTTTAACTGTCTATCGACAGTTTTACTGAACAGTTAATAGTGATAGTATACCTATGGCCGGTGTTACAAGGTGTAGGTAGATATAATTGAATAAGGCAATTCTCGAATCACAATATTAAGGTGCTTTCAGAGATTTACGCTTTTACCAGAACCACGAGAATCTTATCTTACATACAAATAAATAAAATTGAAGTGTCTGTTTGTGTAATGACAAAATAACAGATTTTTACTAAATGCATAATATGACACGGTACTCATAACGAAAAAGACATATTTTTTTGTCTGTTGTCTGTCTGTGTGTTTGTTCCCCTAATCTCCGAAAGGCTGGACCGATTTTGACGGGACTTTTACACTGAGAAATAGCTGATGTTACAAAGAGTAACATAGGATACTTTTATTTTCGAAAAATAATGAGGTTTCTGTGCAAAAAAACTCATAAATTTTAACCACGCAGGCAGCTAGTAAGGAATATTACTAAGTAGCTTATAGATATGAAACTCGCAGAATATTATCTGTTTCGGTCGGTATCCAAGTCTTTCCAAGGGGGATGCCATCGCGTGTGACCAAATATGTAAAAATAATGTAACTAAACGGTGTGACCACGAGTCCGTCGCCCATCGGATTAACCGATACGATTTGAATCGTATTTATTTCCTATACGATATTTTTGACCCGATGATCGTATATTGGCAACTTCGAGCCAACCTTCAAACGGGACTACGTTGTTTAATTTGCCGTTTATATCATTTTATTTGGTTTTTACAAATGATCTTTTCAGTATAAAAAAACATAGATAAGATTTTTCTGTAGGCAATATTCACTTTGTCGTCATTAAATAGTAGATTACTGCATCGAGCGGAGAGTGACTCATTGCTGCACCGAGTGGTTAGATTGGAGCCCGAGCTTTAGCGAGGGCTCTAAAACCACGAGTGCAGCAAGGAGTCACTTGAGCGAGTGTCAGTAATCTGCTTTTCTTTCCACTACAAAGTAATATCATAATTGTTCACATAAATGTAAGCAGTACAAGTTTTCAGTCCCAATGACTTTAAAATTAGCGCCAATTCCTGCGCGCTCATATAAAAAAAATTGTACATTCTATTTTTAAATCTCTATTGGACGAATGCATTCATTCAATAATAGCTGCGCCCAGTGGTTTCAACCGCATAATGGATGCTGTTGATGATGGTGATGAAAAGTATCCTGTGTTATTCCAGGCTATAAGCTATCTCCATTCCAAATTTCATCAAAACTTGTTCAGCCGTTTGAGAGTGATATAAAATGGTGATGATGAAAAGTATCCTATGTGTTATTCCAGGGTATAAGCTGTCTCCATTCCAAATTTCATCAAAATCCGTTCAGCCGTTCGAGAGTGATGTAAAATGGCGATGATGATGATGATGAAAAGTATCCTGTGTTATTCCAGGGTATAAGCTATCTCCATTCCAAATTTCATCAAAATCCGTTCAGCCGTTTGAGCGTGAAAGAGTAACAAATTTACACACACAGACACAAACTTTCGCCTGTATAATACCAGTGTGATGAATCATGTAACTAAAAAACCAGTGCAGTAGTGGATTTGAATACTTACTTTCCGCATTGTAAAACTGCAGTAATGGATTTGAATACTTACTTTCCGCATTGTAAAACTGCAGTAATGGATTTGAATACTTACTATCCGCATTGTAAAACTGCAGTAATGGATTTGCATACTTACTTTCCGCATTGTAAAACTGCAGTAATGGATTTGAATACTTTCCGCATTGTAAAACTGCAGTAATGGATTTGAATACTTACTTTCCGCATTGTAAAACTGCAGTAATGGATTTGAATACTTTCCGCATTGTAAAACTGCAGTAATGGATTTGAATACTTACTTTCCGCATTGTAAAACTGCAGTAATGGATTTGAATACTTACTTTCCGCATTGTAAAACTGCAGTAATGGATTTGAATACTTACTTTCCGCATTGTAAAACTGCAGTAATGGATTTGCATACTTACTTTCCGCATTGTAAAACTGCAGTAATGGATTTGAATACTTACTTTCCGCATTGTAAAACTGCAGTAATGGATTTGAATACTTACTTTCCGCATTGTAAAACTGCAGTAATGGATTTGAATACTTACTTTCCGCATTGTAAAACTGCAGTAATGGATTTGCATACTTACTTTCCGCATTGTAAAACTGCAGTAATGGATTTGAATACTTACTTTCCGCATTGTAAAACTGCAGTAATGGATTTGAATACTTACTTTCCGCATTGTAAAACTGCAGTAATGGATTTGAATACTTACTTTCCGCATTGTAAAACTGCAGTAATGGATTTGAATACTTACTTTCCGCATTGTAAAACTGCAGTAATGGATTTGAATACTTACTTTCCGCATTGTAAAACTGCAGTAATGGATTTGAATACTTACTTTCCGCATTGTAAAACTGCAGTAATGGATTTGCATACTTACTTTCCGCATTGTAAAACTGCAGTAATGGATTTGAATACTTACTTTCCGCATTGTAAAACTGCAGTAATGGATTTGAATACTTACTTTCCGCATTGTAAAACTGCAGTAATGGATTTGAATACTTACTTTCCGCATTGTAAAACTGCAGTAATGGATTTGAATACTTACTTTCCGCATTGTAAAACTGCAGTAATGGATTTGAATACTTACTTTCCGCATTGTAAAACTGCAGTAATGGATTTGAATACTTACTTTCCGCATTGTAAAACTGCAGTAATGGATTTCTATACTAACTTTTGTGCATTGTTTTTATTGATCAGGAATGAGGTACTTTCTGCTTACGGTTTAGGTGATACTCGTATTACTGTGTAGTGGGGAGAAATAGTACATTACTGGCGCGGTCTGTAATGACTGCGTTGCTGGCAGCGATGATGATGGTCGAGAGCGTAGCTAAGTTAAGTTCGACGCCATCACAGCGCGGTCAGCATTGCAGCCCTTGATGGCCAAGCTGGAATGAAGGCCGAGACCGAAGGTCGAGGCCTTTATAGCGCGGACAGCAAGGGCTGCAATGATGGCCAAGATGGAGGCCGAGAACTTAACTAAGCAAAGCTCGAGGCCATCATATCGTGGCCAGCAGGGCAGTCATTGCGGACCAAGGCTTGTATAGTGCTTTACTCAAACAATGCCAGGAATTTAAATAAAACCAGCTTAGTATAATAAGAATTTACTCAAACAACAACTACAAAGACAACAACAATGACCACAACAACAGAAACAGTAACAGAAACAACAACAACAATCACGATCACATCAGCTTTCAAACAGAAAAAAAAAATACATCAAAATCGGTCAATAATTCTGGGAGCTACAACGCCTCTCTTTTCGCGTTCGAGGTTAACGAACCCACGGAATAAATAATAGTGCTACGACAAAATACGACAATAATGGATTTTCAAAGGAAATTGCTGGCCGCAAAACACGACAATAATGAAATTCCATACAACTTTGCTGGCGCCTATTCAAGCAGCGCGGCAAGGTCGACTTTGCCCAAAGAAGGTTGTCGAAATAATGACCACATTACAAACTTGTTTGAGTAAAATATATTGCAAGTCTGCTCATAGTTTTATTTTTATCTAAACGCACTTAAGCCAGTAAGCGTAATTCAACCTCTTTGTTACGAACTCATTTTTTAAGTGTACCAACTTTCAAAGTGACCAAAATCTAAAGAAATGTTAAATAAGATTTTAACATTTCTTTAGATTAGATAGGATACACAAACGTATATTATAAGTTAATGTAAATATCAAGGTTTAATAAAATATGGGTTCTACATCGCCATAACGACGAAGCAACTGCTTCGGTATGTGTGTTTGAGTGTATAATTTGTGGTGTTTTGTGGCTGATACACAATTTTATCACAAAAGAGCATTGTTTTTTATTTTTGGTGAGAACTTAACAGAATTAACACGACTAATAAGAGCGAGATCTTGCTGCGATGTGACGGCCCATCGGCATAACGTGGTGTACGTGTGTGAGGCTTGTGTGTGCGACCGGATCTGCACATCTTGGTTGCTTCACTTTTGATTTGGTGGTGTTGAATCTATCTTTTTATAAACATTCTGGGTTAATATATTGTTAATGTTTGGATGATGGTAGAAAATAGTTTTTCATTTGTATAGAGACAGCAAATATTAATATGCATTTAATTAAAATTTAATGTTTCTAGGGACGAATATTCCGGCTGCCACTATGATGAACGTGATAACAACTTATCCTTAATAACTTTGATATAATACATTAGCCTCCAATTATTTAGGCGTGAATTTTATAGTAATGTTAACTATTTTAATAATTATATTGTTTTATAAATAATCTTTACCTGTTTTATTGCCTATTTTCTGACTTTTGTTCAGGTAATCCTTACGAATACTATTAAAAAGCGAAAAGGTCTCTCTGCTCTGTTTGCTACCTTTTCATGACATGAGGAATGAACCGGTATATTACCCACCCGAACTGCTAAGACTGGTGCTAATACTGCAGGTAGACCAGAACGGTACTCCAATCGACCACGAGTAACCCTATGACCATCCACAGGATGCAAACGGTCTCATCGGTTCAGCTGAAGCGATCGAGATAACCTGGTACAGGTACATAAACCAGTGCAGCTCCGAATCTACGTTTTTTTTCGAATCGGGCAGAAACATGATGTTTGCGCCCCTCTCCTCCAGTGGGTGTATTTCCACTCACCGGCACGGCACGGGCCCGGCAGCCGGGGAAGCAACAATTTATGAAATATATGCCATGTTTATCCACTTACCGGCGCCGGCAACGGCACGGCGATGACTACCGTCATACACACATGCAGGATGCCGTACGTGTTGTGTACGTATTGTAGGCACCGTAGCCGGTGTGCATGTTGTAGAACTGAAGTCAGTGTCAGTACTGCCCAAAAGCCGAGCGTAGACTGGCACCGGACGCTCCAGTGGAGAAACACCCAATGGGCCACACAAACAGAAATAATTTCAGAAACAAAAACCCGACTACGGTCTGGTAAAAATTGCCTATGACACATGCGATGAAGACCAATCGATTGATACTTCGCTTGCCAAAATCGTACCAATAAGGGTGACGCTATGGTGGAGCAGCCATCACACCCTTCCCTTGCTTCGACATACTCGGGTAAAAAACACAGACTTTTAGACGTCTGTGTTAAAAAACTGCTGAACCAATTTTGATACAATTTATATGGGATCACATGGAGACTATACCCTTTCAAACAAAAAATTTTTTTTTTTAAATGTGTCCTCAATTGACGGAGAAATCGACCGACTTACATTTAAAAAAACACATACAATCGAACATATAACCGTCTCCTTTTGTGAAGTCGCATACATTGACGTTCGACTGTTAGGGTTTATTCGACTCGCCTCGTGTAGTTCCGCCCCTTTAATCTGCGGGAAATATTGTTTTCTAGGCGTAGAGAGTATCAATTTCTAGGTGACGTCTGGATGCAACGGGGCAAAGAGTACCTATATTAGGCATCGGGGATTTCCACAGACATCAGTATAAGTAGTCGCAGCCCATGTATATGTTTGTGAAGTTAGGCTCTGTGACGATTGCGCAGGTACTGCTGTGGGGATAAAATAGCATACAGTAAAAGCAGCTGTATTCACCTTCAACATTCGGATTGCGCCTGAAAAATAGCAGTTTGCGCAGCGACTAGCAGACAACTTCCGAGACACATACTTTCGCTGCGCCTACTTTTTTTTGTTCACTACGCACGCGTTCAAAAATCAACAACTTAGAATGGTTTCTAAAGTCAACTGGGTTGCGTTTGAAAATCAAATGAATCTATACATATAATGAAGCAGTAAGTAACCAAAAAACTGTACGAAGAAAATAATAACACTTAAAATAAGCTACTGAATAATAATATATTTTTTTAAATCGTGTCACTTCGCGCATAATAATCAATTAAAAACTACTGGACTGATTGCGATGCGTTTTCCACTGTTGAATAGCTTAGGGTTTTTAATAAAAACTGGTATACTTTGTATATCAATCCAATGAGTAGAAGCCGAGCAATGGAAAATTTTTTTTCAAAGGTTTTTTATTACCACTTGCAACTCAATTTCGGGCACTTCCCGATTAGCTATCCGGCTGGTACTTTCAGGGTAGCTCACAACTCGATGACACTGAATGTTGGAAAAAATAGATTAAAAACGTGGATTATAGATTCGTTTTTTAATCTAAATTCGCTGCTTGTTTTATGAAATGTAGTTTATAGGTTATGTACCTAAATTCTAAGAATTAGACATTTGTAGAATTTGTCATTGTGAGAATTTGGCTTTTGTAGAATTGTCCATTATGAAACTTGCCATTTGTAGAATTAGTCCTTTTAAGACTCATATGCTATTTCGAGAATTGGGCATTTTGCACCTAAACCGTTTTTTTCTTCAAACATAAATTTGCTGACCCCCTGGAATTGCCAGAGCAGGACCCCAGTATGAACTCCCCCCGCCCGCCCTAGATCCGGGGCTGAATCAGCGATGTCTATCAGCAGTGGCCGTCTAACAGTGAGATTTTAGTAATTTGTTAATAGTTTTCGATTTTATTTCTTAGGTTTTGTCGATTATCATGGAACAGCGAGCCGTAAACAAATAAAACTAACATTTAAATAAATAAAATATTTAATTAACTTTAATACATGAACAGCAATAGATACATTTCTATTGTCTACAATTTTAAGCAAAAATATGTTTCAATAAACTACATTTTATAATATGCATTATTCCCGTAACCTTTCGTAAATTATAACTGTAAATAGTAAATTTTGATATTTAATTCATTTTAAATGAGATTATTTTTAATATTTAAGCTGAAAACTTCAACCACTATAATTAAATAAATCAGGAACATAATCATTAAGTATTCTTCACAAGTCAATAGAATAAAAGCAATGTATTACTTATATCTTAAAAATTAAGTACATATCCAATATGCATAACTATATAAATAAATGCAAGATTATCAATGTTTTATAATAAAAATAACTTAAAGTACATACAACTACCTACTCAATAAAAACTGTTTAAAATAATAACATAAATGATAAAATAAACTTCGTTGTGAGAAACTGAGATTTCGTATTATCTTCGACGAAAGAATCAGATACCAGTGTTTTATAACAACAGAGCTAAGTCTGAGCTCTTTTTCATCAATAAATATGCCACATTATAATTTTGAAAATCTATTTGCTTAACCCATTGACTGCTGACTACGATTACCAACATAAATAGCATAGCATAATAGCATTCAATAGCACTTTTAGAACATGTAATTCTCAACTTTAATGAGACGTTGTAAACTTATTTTTTTATACTAATTTAAATGAATTTACAAGAAAAGTTAACCGTACAATCTGAATATAGATTTAGGATCACAAAACAACAATTTATTTGGCTTTTGTACAGAAACCAAATAATTTATTGTTGACCGTACCTTCAACTTTAAAGCAGTCTGGATTTCGGTCAGATAATGCAGGCGTAGGCTGCTTCTCGTCGTAATTTAGACTGCTTCATTTTTGACGGATGCCAACTACGAGTACTAAAAAATCGGCTTTCAATGTACTTACATTTCATGCACTAGGTATTATCATTTTAACAGTAAGGTCTGCTAAGCGAAACCATTACACTAATGCTCTCACTAAAGCGAAAAGCGAAAGTAACTGTCTCACTCTGTTACGTTTGCATAACTAAATAGCTGAACCGATTTTGATGAAATTTGACAATGAAATGGTATGAATCATAAAGAAGGGCAAAGGTTTTTATTACTTTTCCCCGGAACGCGGGTAAAGCCGCAGCTAGCAAAATATAATTTTTATAAAGGAAAAATTTGGATTACGTATAGAATTAGAAACAAAAGGAACAATTCACAGGTAGCTCAATTGGTTAAGAGTATATGCCGTGTAGAGGCATGGATGCTACAGGGTTGAATTCCGTAGGTAATCCAAATTTGTGCGTTAGAAAAATTATAAATTAAATTATAACATATTACATTTATCTCATTTAATAGCAATCAATGTGGCAATCTTTTATATTAGCGTTCGCAGACAACGAAAAAGATTGCAACATGGCTTACTCGCTAAAGGCGGTGCCTACACGAGCGAATTTCTAGCGGCGATTACACGGAGTGGAACCTACTAAGTACAAGAAATATAAAAACCCGCGTTAGATCGCTCGTATAGATGTCGCCTTAAGACGCACAAAAACGCGGAGCTTAAACAAAAATGCTACCACCAGCTTTGATAACAAAATGTAGATTCTAAAGTATCACAACAACAAGCGAACTGGAAAAATGCAAAATCTAAAAATACTTGTAAATCTATAAATGAGTCAAAATTCCTTTCATCAAAAATATATTCGCACTAAAAACTAAAGTTCTACAGTTCATCCCACCTGTGGGTCGAGAACCCGGGGGTGCCACCCAGGACTATGATTGCGAACTGGAAATGTGGTTGCCAACCAGAAGCATAGATGAATAATATTATCTATGCCAGAAGTATGGTTACCAACCAGAATCGTAGATAAATAATAAATTATCTATGCCAGAAGTATGGTTGCTAACTAAAACTATAGGTGCAAAATCTTGGGCGACACTGCACTGTGGTTGTCACCCTAAGACATTGGGATTTCTTATATGCCTAGTAATTTTAAAACTGTTTGTAGGCTGAATATCAGGCATGGCAGAGTATTTTTAAAAATTGGGACGATTATAATATTCTGTCTGATATCACACCAAAATAAATTATACTGGATATGAATTTCCTATAGGTTAATAAAAGGTAGTTTCTTTCATACAAACCAGATGGCGTTGTAAGCAGTATCTGTCAACTGTATATTGCCCACAGAGCAATGATGTAAATTTTGTTTGCTTTACTATGGTTTTTTGTGTATAATTTATACAAAAAGTCAGTGTTTCACAAATAGCGATTTTATTGTGAAAGTATTATAGTTGCAAGTTAAAAATAAAATACGCGTTTGTGCCTGACAAACATGTAAAGACATGGGAAGCCATACATACCCTGGTAAAACTATGACCATACCCTGCGTTCGAGATAGCGTTTTGGGCAGTTTCGAAATGTACACAGTAACAAGCAGTTCACTATGAAAATTTTCAATTTATAGAGTTCAACGCCATCTGTTATTGCATTGAATTTTTTTTTTATAAGAAAACGCCTCATTTGAACTAAATAACTCATGCCGATTTAGCCTGGCAATAATATCGAGGCCGGTTTGTTCCTCAATCCCGGCTCCCTCCATACAAGTAAGCAATATATACCGTATGTAGTATAACCACATAAAATCGTGAGTGAGATAAGTTTTCAATAATGAAATCGCGCTCGCTTTAACTTCCATAGCAATTCAGTGTAAATAGTTTGTTTTTATTGCACGAACTGGCTCCGCGTACTTAAACGCCATGCTTATTATATTATGCTGGTGGTCGCATAGTTGAACTACATAATTAGGGAATGAAATTTGAGGAAACCGCTAGACAGCGGCGAGGCACGACAAAGCATGCATTAACTATTATTTAATCTGTGGCAAGGCGGTTAGTCCAACCGGTAATGCCAGTAAATAGGTATTTTTGTCCTTCAAAAGGTGGAGTAGAAAAAGTGTTGCTTAGGTACGAGCTGTGTAAGAAAAACCTATATTTTTGACCTCGAGGGTTGCATTAGTATTGAATAGGATTTTCCGCCGCTTGTATCTATGTACCTATAATTACATTTCATTTCATTTATTATTTGCTGTAATGTACATCGAAGGACAGATCTTAATTTAGTCAGAAGGTTAAATACATCATACCCGGTAAGGGCGTACAGAATAAATATGGATTCAAAAATTATTTGAAATGTCTTCTTTATGCTTCTCATAGACACTTTTGTCATAAAGTCAACTTTTGAGGAATTACTAAAAGAAAAACAAACTTTGGCACATTCAATTCAAGATGGCGTCTGGCGCCAGCCTGTGCGGCAGCTTCCTAAAGGACTGCGGGTTTGTGTTTTTTCATAGTGACCTCATATTTAAGAAATACAAATCAAAAACTGTTTTACTCCACCTTTTGTAGGGCAAAGACACTTTTATCCCCCATTGACTGGCCTAGTCTTATAGACTACAAGCGATGCGTCACGGCCAATTGACTATACTTGTTGCTATAGCGTCTGGCGACTGCGCGTGTTGTTGGTCGTCAACACTTTCAAGTGTCAACTACACTTTTTATTAACTGTTTGTTCACTAAGTCTCATAAAGTAGGCCGCTGCGTGCGGCACAACCAAGCGACAAGCGACCACACGTGTTGTTGGTCGTCCCGACTGCCAGCTACACTTGTTGTAAGCCGCTCGGAAGCAACTGCCACGTCGCGAGACCGCAGCGAGGCACGGAAAGCATGTAGTAAATATTTTATTCTAAGCATTCACTATTGTCACGACTAGACGACTGCATGCGGCGCGACCCGGCGACTGGCGACTGACTACACTTGTTGTTAGCCGCGACCGGCGACTACACGTGATGTTCGTCGCGGCGCGCGCAAGTCGCGCAACACGTCAGCTACAGCGGGCAACCGCCTCCCTACGCACATACACAACACGGTTAACAAACAAAAAGGCGGGGTGGGGGGGATGCTCAGACTGTTGAGAACTTCTTTAAGTTTTCGAATTAGTATTTTTTAATATGACTAAAAGTAACCACAACTCTTGCAGTGCTCGCATTGCGTACGATTAGAATGTTTTGAGTTCTGTTCTAGAAAGCAATTGAAACCAGCAATAAGGATAAGTAAAAATAATATCATATAAATAATTATTTTATCAACTACAGCTATTTAATTCGTAAAAAAAACTCGATAATCTTTGTTATTTATCAAAATAAATGATTTTTAGTATAAAAAAGTTCAAATGACTAATCAAGTTTGTGAAAGGCTTGTATCTACTACTTTGCTCCCACTGGACCTTTCAATCAAGTAAAATATTAATTAAAAAAAACATTATTATTAACGGAGTTTTTTTTACATATTCAAGAGTCTGAGCAACCCTGACTTGGGATTTGTCCAAGAGTCTGAGCAAACCTGACTTGGGATTTAAAAAATCATCGAAACTACACAAAGACAATGAGCCCAAAATAGTAATGATAATAATTGTTATTTTTTAGAAGTACTTACAGCTCTCTATTCAAAAGTTGAACTTTACCAAGATAAGAGAAGTCCAAATATTTTAAGCTCATATTAATAACAGATTAAAGGCCCATATTCACCAAATAGTAACATTCATTGTGTTTAATCTGCATCAGTAAAAATAAAATATTTGAAAATGGCAACTTTCCGCATACAGTATCTCTAGTAAACAGCGGCAGACCTGCGTGCGAAATAACCTTATTAGAAAGTTCCCCTCCATCAATAGATCCCCGAGTTACTTTGCTTAGTTATAATGAATGTATCTGCAGATAATTCAGTTTGTCTGTAACTAGCTGCGCCTCGCGGTTTCATCCGCGGATTATGATGATGGATGTTTGCGATGTAAGCGATCCTGGTACCAAATTTCATGCAAATCCTTTCAGCCGTTTGAGTGTGAAGGAGTAACAAACATACTCACACACTTCTAAATATGGATGGCGCTGATCGGTTTTTATGCATTTTATGACGTTTTGTATGGACTGTGAGTTGTAATGTACGGAGTTCTGCATCGCGCATACGAAGTTTCCCGCTTGATAAGAGAGTATTTATTTTTAAAACTGAGCTCTGAATGGCCTTTTTATGACTTCTCTGATTTATAATATTAATGTGATACGATTTGGTGAAATTGTGCGCGGGAACAAGTACGAGGGAAACATAAAACATCAAAAAGATTATTAAAAATCTAGTTACTAGTAATTATTATAACAAACATCTGTAACAAAAATATAATTAAAGCGATAACAAGACACTACATCTACATAGTAAAAACTCTGGGTTTAGAAATCATAGACAAATAAGCACAAAAATATGTTAGTAAACATACTGGTCCTGAATGCTAATCTAAACACAAATCAATCAGTAAAAAATGTTGAGATGTAAATGGATAAACATTTGTTAGCAAACCATACGAGTACTTAAAGCTAATCTAATAACCAACCAATCAATCAATAAAAAATGTTGAGATGTAAATGGATAAACATTTGTTAGCAAACCATACGAGTACTTAAAGCTAATCTAATAACCAACCAATCAATCAATAAAAAATGTTGAGATGTAAATGGATAAACATTTGTTGGTAAACATACGAGTACTGAATTCTTATCTAAACACAAATCAATCAGTAAACAATGTTGAGATGTAAATGGATAAACATTTGTTGGTAAACATACGAGTACTGAATTCTTATCTAAACACAAATCAATCAGTAAAAAATGTTGAGATGTAAATGGATAAACATTTGTAAGTAAACCATACGAGTACTGAATTGTTATTTAAACACAAATCAATCAATGAATAATGTTGAGATGTAAATGGATAAACATACGTTGGTAAACATACGAGTACTGAATTCTTATCTAAACACAAATCAATCAGTAAAAAATGTTGAGATGTAAATGGATAACATTTGTAAGTAAACCATACGAGTACTGAATTGTTATTTAAACACAAATCAATCAATGAATAATGTTGAGATGTAAATGGATAAACATATGTTGGTAAACATACGAGTACTGAATTCTTATCTAAACACAAATCAAGCAATAAATAATGTAGAGATGTAAATGGATAAACATTTGTAAGTAAACCATACGAGTACTGAATTGTTATTTAAACACAAATCAATCAATGAATAATGTTGAGATGTAAATGGATAAACATTTGTAAGTAAACCATACGAGTACTGAATTGTAAAAAACACAAATCAATCAATGAATAATGTTGAGATGTAAATGGATAAACATATGTTGGTAAACATACGAGTACTGAATTCTTATCTAAACACAAATCAAGCAATAAATAATGTAGAGATGTAAATGGATAAACATTTGTAAGTAAACCATACGAGTACTGAATTGTTATTTAAACACAAATCAATCAATGAATAATGTTGAGATGTAAATGGATAAACATTTGTTAGTAAACATACGAGTACTAAATGCAAATCCAAACACAAATCAATGAATAGTATTGAAATGTGAATGGTTAAAACACTAAAACTTTAACACTAAATATGGCATCAATGTCTACCATAAATCAATAAACGTGGTAAATCTTACACTAAATAATTTTAATACTCTTTTTTATATTTTTTTATTTATTTTTATATTAATACAATTACGCAACAAAAATGTAATGTAAATTATTTTTGTTATTAGTTTATAATTGGCACTAAAATACAATACTATCTAATCTAAACGTTACTCTATCACAGAGGAATAGGTACAAATATCAGAATATTACATTAGATACAGAGAATTTACAAATACGTATAAATTCATGTAAAAATCTCTCTCGATTTCTTAAATATGTCAGGCAGGAAGATCTATAAACTCTCATACCTACTGCAAGAATGCTTTTAGAATACTAATAACGATAACTTTCACGACAACTGTAGTAGCGAACTTTTTGAATCTTTATAATATTTTTTATAAGTACTGAAATAGTAAACTTTCGTTTTTTAGGATTCCGTACCCTTATTGGATCACTTCGTTGTCCGTCTGTCTGTCTGTCAGGACTCTTTTTCACAGGAACGCGTGGCGGTATGAAGTAGAAATTAATATCAAATACTGAGGTCTGCAATCCCTTTGAGCTGTGAAAAAAGCTCCAAGTCAACGCAATCAAAAGATACGGCCGTTTATGTTGCATGTTTATACACTCGCAAGCGAATCAAAATCTATATGAAAGATATGATGATATGAAATTTGACAAGAAGCAATTTCTTATAGCACAAGTAGAGGGAAATTAAGAAAAAAGAAAATGTATAGATACATTACTATAAAAAAAAGATAGATATCACACAAAAAAAAATTAGCGAACTGACCATTTTCAGATTGTCATAATTATTTAATTGGTCGTTACTTTTGCAAGGGGCCACGCAGCACTCATTTCGTATAGTTACCAGTGTGTTTTCGATCTTAGAGCCGGACAAACATATTTACTTTGAACAAAATGTGACCAAAATTAAATAAAAGCGGTCATTTATTCCAAATATGTCATATAATACTTTTTTGTAAGAGCAACACTATTAATTTCTCAATGGATAATGTACAACTACGGTATAATTAATCAAAATGGTTTAAAAATTGAACATCTCACATAAGTATATATAATTATTTAATACTTGGATACATATAATACTGCATAAAAATACATCAAGGGCTCAATATTTGAGTACGAGTATTTGAGTACGAGTATTTGAGTACGAGTATTTTGGTACTAGCATTTGTGCTTTCGCATAGTATTAGTCTTTAAATGGAAGAATATTGGATAATGCAAGAACGTTTAAAAAGATACGACTCCTCAGCGCCTAACGCAAAAGTGAAGCATAGCAATGTCAGAGGCGTAACTTAAATGCCGCGGTGTCGCCACGCGTCTACGAGCGGGAAAACGACCCGACTACGGTCGGGTCAAAAATAGCATATGACACTCTTGCGATGAAGACGAATCGATTGGTACCTCGCTTGTCAAAATCGGACCTAGTTTTAAGTTTGAACACAACCCTTCCTTTGCTTCGCCGTAGTCGGGTAAAAAATCCTATGACACTATACCTGAAGACGAAAGGATTGATACCTCGCTTGTCAAAATCGGGCCAATAGAGGCGACGCTATGGTGGAACATCCATATACATACTTATATTCATACATGCATACATAGACTATTAAACTCATTAACCTTTTGCTTCGCCGCAGTCGAGTAATAATACGAGGCGAACGGGGATCGCTATACTGGCACGGCCAGCTGATGAGATAGAATGTCTTCGCGCTTTCTGCGTATTTATCAACTTCTATTGATTTATCCGCGCGTTTCCTTCGAGCAAACTACCAACTCAGAGTTAAACACGAAACAGCCAATTTGGATAAACTTACAGAAATTTAGCTATAAAACTACACGTAGGTGAAACAAAATATTAGAACTAGAATTGTTTTTACACAATTTCACCAAAAAAGACGGCTTTGTTTTTAGTTTCGTGACAACTGAAAGAATCAACGCGACTAACACGGTAAAGTCTTGCTGCGATGAGGCGGTTGATCGGCATAACATGGTGTAAATATGTGCGTGAGCCGTGAGGCTTGTGCGTACGAGCGGGCCGACATATCTTGAGTGCTTCACTCTTGAATTGGGCAGTGAGGACTCTTCCTTTTTTTTAAACGTTCTTGGTATAATGGTTCTCAAAAGTCATTTATAGGAAGACCGATAAGATAAAACTAAGAAACAATTATTATTTGTTATAGCGATAATTAAGTTAATATAATAATTAATTTAGACAATTGACATCTAAATTCAACATGTAACGACTATACTATGAACATCTACGATAAATTCTTTTTCCGTGTCTATTCGCATCCGTTTGATTTTATACTGAGCATTTTGAAAAGAGTAAAATTAGAAAATTGATCAACTTTTGCCAAGAAGAATGAGTAACGTAATTACCTATTAAGTCCCGGGTTGGAGTATTCTACACGCCGCCGCGCCGTGGCAAATAACGTTAGTTTTACGACTTTTGAGATTTCGAAATTTTCAGTCATGAATTTACTTTTAAAGATTATTTCAGGAACAGTGCTGTGCAAACCCTAATAGCACAGAATAAGTAATAGTACTACATAGTATGTCAGCTGGGAAAAATCCATAAAGTGCCACCAACTTATAAGTTCAGTCGAGCGGGGCGCCACTATCCTTACGATATTAACAAGATATTGACAGTGAAGTATGTGGCCGTAAACTTAAGTCTATAAAAATGATTTTATGTCAACTGAACTGAAAAGTTAGTGGCACCGAACCTTGACCTCGAATTTGTGCTTGTCAAGACAAACATCAAACCCACTGCCCACTGCGCAGTAGTCAGTCAAACGTCAGAAGTGAAAATCTAACGTCAGAAAATACCAATTTTCTAAAATATTTTGTAAAAAGTGATTATTTAGTTACAAAGGCCTCCACTCAACGGGGTCTTTTCACCAAGTCTTTTCAAGCGAGGCCTAGATGACCCCGACCCCGCAGATGTATGTACATAATTTTTGTGCGACGTAATAAATCAAATCAAATATTTATTTATTTTCCTCACACATGGTTTACACGTTAATTGCGATCAGACAGGACTAACAAATAAACATGAGACATGAGATGTAGGGTCACCAGATACATAGTAATCAAACATTTAGGGTTATCGCTTTTTTTGTATTGTATTTTAAATACTATGTATTGTACTATACCTTTGTACACGTAAACGCATTTACATGTTTGATCGAAACAAACCTGCTGCGTACTTATAAGGCTATTTAGTGACACGTTGTATATTGATAGAATCTTTCTTCAAATCGCAAACACAGAAGAAGCGACCTTTTACAGACGAGAAGTTTTTTTTTTAATAATAATTGATTGAGTTAATTTTATTATAATATACATTATTTATTTGTATTTATTTATGTTGCAATACAAAATAATAAATAAAAGATTACCCGTTATTTTTTTATAACATTTCTTATTTTTGGCACATATTGAACTTGACAACCATTTGAATATCAGTTCTTTTGGAAAAACATAAATTCAATTACCTACATAGTTGTTATTTTTTTCGTGCCATATTTAAGGGATTTCTTTACCGAGTTGGATCGTTTTTTTTTATTTGGGTTGACCCAGGTTTTCATAAAATTGGTTCAGCAGTTTCGTTAGAAAATTCATATAAGTCGCTTTTCTCATTGTTATTTGCTCATTATTACTCTTTCAAATCGCTCAGTATACTCTTATGCCCATACCATCTTTACCTATCTGATATCCCCATACCTCCAAGATACATTTATATAATACAAGTTATCACACAATAGCTTCCGTATCGCTGATGACATGTATGCCGTGCTTCGTCAAAATCAACCGAACGATGTCGTTACAACTCCGCGTCTTATAGTTCTTGCTCTCTCTATCCTTCAGCTTAATACTCTTGACCTTGTCGCAGAGCTTGCTGACCTCCGACTTACTCTTCTTCATGTCCTCGGGTCTAAGCTTCCTAATAGTCGAAGAGCACCGCTTCTTAACCGGCTCCACTTGTAAATTCTGCTCCACGTTGCCTTCGCTGACTCTCCGCCTATACAACTCGTAGTCGATATCGTCCTTACGCAAATAGCTGTCTAAGGAACAGTGGGTGTTTTCGGCGAAATCCAAACTTACCTTTTCGGATGGTGTCGCGTCGCTGACGATTTTGACCGCTTTCCCCGGGACGTAATTCGCTGGGACTTTATCTATGTACGCCATTTTAGGTTTTAAACTGTCTGTGAGCGGACTAACTGAGTCAGACAGACTCGGGAGTAGGAAGTTAGTTTTTTTTGCTCGTTTGACTGTTATAGTCTCGTCGACTATGGAAGGCTTGTCCCTTATGGATATGAGTATGTTTTTGAATGTGGTCTCGTCGGGTGAAGTCATGACGACGTCCTGCGGTGAACGCTTGCCGTAAGTGATGAGGTTCGAAAGGTACTCACTGTGGTCCGGGTTGCGTGGAAAGAAGCGCACTTGTTAGTCATCTCTGTGTAATGTATTCTAGTGTTAGTTTGTTATAAACCTAGCTTATTATATTGGGAAAACTTTGAAATGTTGTTGTTCAAGAATTTAGATATACTCTGGGGCGCAAAGGAAGCGGCTCGAATACAAAAACCTCAATAAGTTCCAAAATATTGGAACTAGCTTTATGAAGTAAATACTGTATTATAGACAATTGTATAGTGATTAAATAAAAGTCATAATGTTCAAGATTATGAAGTTTATTTTGATTAAAAGTAGGTTAGGTAAAAATTTCAATTTTTCAAAAGATGTTTTTTTTTCGTTTACTAGGTACTTACAGTGGCAACAATCGGGGTTGATTCACTCGAGCCGTTAATACAATCACCAAAAAGAAATAAAAAGGTTTTATTTGTTCCTATATTTGTAATGAATTAAAACTTTTTATAACCGCTGCTTTCTTTACGGCCCAATGTATATATCTATTTATACTTATAAATAGAGAATCCAATCCCGCAAATTCAAGATAACGAACAAATTTTGGGGGATCAGTAATACGGGAATTGGGGGACAAAAAAAAGTTTGCGATACGCGTATCCGAACGTAAGCAATCCAAACCTACGGCTGGGGATTTACTACGAACTATGAAGCGTCCGGTCCGGGCAGGAACCTCTCGCAGTATCGGCATATTGAAAATTACATCAAACAAATAAGGACACGGTGTCGAAACAATGTCTTACTTTGACTTAAGTTGGTATTGAGTCTTAAATGACGTGATGTTGGGCGAAGTAACACAACACCACTTGAACCTCTTTCGACTAGTTAGTATTTTTGCAGTAAATTTGGTCCTTCGAGCTGAAATCATGATCCTTCGAGCTCAAATTATTGTTCTTTTACCGTAGCTAGTTACGGAAATTGTTATGAACATGTAGGTATTTTCTCATTTGATATACAGTTATGAATTATAAAAAAAAACTCCTTCATTGATAAAGGCCGGTTGCGATAGACAGATAAATTCGTACAATGACCCCTCACTACTTATCTCAATTGCTCGCGCATAAATGTGCCAGCGCGACGGCAATACATATGTATGCGACCGGGCTTTAGTTATGAAAAGGTTACGAAAACTGCAAATTTATTCTTATTTGACAGCCAGTTACGAAACAATGAAAAAAAAACTTCCATTTTCGTACCTAGTTATGAAAAATAGTTACGAAAACGGCACAAGGGAAATTATCCTGTTTTTTTATTATTGATGTTTGCTTACATGTTGCCATGTGTAGAGTAGAGGCGGTGTTGCCGTATGTAGGACAGCACGCTGTCGTCGGTGAGGTACTTGGCGCTCTCCCCGCGCCGCACCAGCCGCCGGATCACCGTCGAGCTCACTTCGTTAGCGATGTAGTTCGTCACTAACAGGACGTTTTGCTGAAATTTATATCGGGACAAGTGCTGACAACATAGCATGGTACAAAAAAAACGACTTCAAATTGATTAACTAATAACTTTAAAAACTACTGATCCGATTTTGATACAGTATACCTATAAAACAAACAAGTATCGGTCCGCATTTGACGGAGAAATCGGTGAAAAGCCATTTTAAAAACATACCGTCTAAAATAGAAACTTCTCCTTTTGTGAAGTCGATTGAAAAGTATAAGCCGTGCTAATAGCACCACCCCTTCACAACCCGTAGGTGCTGTAAGAGTTAGGGGTTTAAGGAAATGGCCATCAACATTTTTTTATTGTGTCAGAAACAACTGCGATCACCATGCCGCCTGCCAGCTTTGTGATTATAGCAGGACTTCCCACCATTATGTGAGAGGCAGTGGACGTCTTCCGGCTGATCTCGCTTGCTTGTTTGTTGTATGAGGAAGTGCTGGCCTCTGGTGTCAGAGTTAGTCAGGCCGCCCGAAAGCCTCTGACATGGCTTAACGACTGCTATTAATCAATTACAGCCGGGACTAAGTGCCCTCCGAAGCACGGAGCGATGGAAATCCGCACATAACTTAGAAAAGTCATTGGTTGAAAAGCCGAGGACCGAACCCGGTATTGTTAAATACTAACTCGCCACCATCGCTCTATGATGAAGTGAGACTACAATGTACTTACTCTATGTTTGTAGAGCATGTCGGATTCAAATATGAACCGTCCCGGGTCGCTGCCCGCCCGCGACACCACGACCAGCCCGTGCTTGCCCACTATCGTCTCCAACTGAGGACAAAACAGTATAACATTACTTTCCACAACGTTGCGAGGTCGTCTAGTCTAAAACTGAACGCCTCTCCAATGCGTTCACATGCAAAATAGGTGTAAAGACCGCAGTACACACAAATTGGTCGTTCAATCACAGAATAACTAATATTGCTAACGCAACCGCACGACCGGATCTGTTGGTCAACTAGTGCATAAATGACACGAACACACGCTCGAACGTATCGTGCCATGCAAAGCGCGCGCTCCCGCCATACAATGCTAGTTCATGCACTGATCGCACGATTTATTGATCAATAAGAACGCGGACGAGACCAAGTTTACAGTAAAATCGTACAATGAAACAACCAAGTTAAGTGGAGGGGCGTTCATTTTAAGATTAGATGATCTCTACAAGCGTGTTAACTCCTCGCGGGCCATTTGGGCTTTTAAGCCCGACCATCGCAAGCACGCGCCGTACGGCAGCGAAGTGGCCGTCGAAAAGTTAAGTAAGGGAGTTAGCATATATTCGAGTTAATCGGTAAACTTTCCTACACTCACGGCGTGAATTGTCCCGCGAAACAGAATAAGGCTTAAGCCAGACGAGATCGCAGCAGCGAAAAGTTCAGCATTATAGTTGCCGTCTCGCTAAACGGGCGGTAATGATAAAATCATTATAACATTAGATTTGGGAGGCGTTATTTTTAAGGCACGAGATTAAGATGGATGGTCCATGACATGAATTTCACTAGATGGCGCTAATTACAATATTAGCTTCATTTATTTCTTTGGGCCTTAAATTGCAGTCAGGTTAGATTTAAAACTTTATTTGCGGTTAAAACACTATACGATGTTAATGTTTGATCTATAGTTTTAATTGTCAAACTAAAATTATAACCGTATTCGTTCCCTAAAAATGTGGGTTCAAGACTTGACTCAAGATCTGAACCCAAATTTATAAGGAACGAATACGGTTAAAGTATTAGATTTACAGTTGAAACTTAAGATTAAATATAATCATTACACAGTAATATAGCCGCCAATAAAGTTTTAAATCAGATGTGAATGAAAAAAGCCAAAAAATAAAAATTATGCACATATTGATATTTAGTGCCATCTAGTGAAACTCATGTCGTGGACCATCCACCTTAATTGTTAATATTAGCTGTGTTCAGTTGGTCAGTTCAAACAACTACCAATAGATGGCGTTACCGCCCCCGTAAAGACAGATTCAGATACTGAAGGAAAAATTTGCTGTGTGGTCACGATAGCCGAATTGGTTAAAGACATGTGCCCCGCAGAGGCACAGATGGTGCAGGTTCGAGTCCCATCCGTAAACCAAATTTTTTGTTTGAAAAATTAGTAGTTATATTTTCGATAAGTAGGCGTTTTTTCTAAAATTATAAAAATACACATATATATAGTATTAGAATACTTACATCTTCATCGGACCAGAGGCCGGGCGTCGCGAACGACTCCAATAAATCCGCTCCACACAATAGCTTCACGGTCACCTGAAAACATGCAATAAAGAGACTTAATTACTGGTGAAGCCCAATAATTAATTACGCTATAATTCTGCAGCAGGAGCGTGCGTGGCCGCCACGGTTGTCAAAAAAACGTTTTCTATACCAATATAAAATTCGGATCGTTCGTGCGATTGATTTATATCTAAATCAAATTTTGACACACGGGCTTTGTTACCACACCAATAATGTTTAAAATTAACTTTCGAAATTTAAATAATAATTATAAATTTTCAACAAAACGAGGGCTCGTATGGCCATGTTCCTACATCGATCCTTCGAACCCTTTTTATTCTGAAAATTTCTTACTAAATTTTTAGTACAGACAAAGATTGTCGGATTCGGATTGATAGGACATTTGTGTCAATTTCGTAATGTTAAACAAGTCGTCCAGTTTGGCCAATTTAAACACTTTTGCAATTTTTGGCACTTTTGCTACTAAAATTCCTTCCTAAGCCGAACGAAAAACGACTGTATACCCTACGGTATAAAGTGGCATTTCTGATGTCATTTTAAACATGTCATTTTGGTATGCTAAACGAATGGTGTTCGATAACATTTCAGAACTCTAATTTCGCCCAAAAAATTCCAAACCGAACGGCAAAGCTTATCATATTTACCGTTTTGAACAGTTTTTTTTTCCATTCTTATGTTTAGGCTTGAAATCATAGCGACCGGCTGTGCGTTAAAACTAACTCCCTAGATCGGCCTGTCTCACTCTTATGTTTAGGCTTGAAATCATATCGACCGACTGTGCGTTAAAACTAACTCCCTAGATCGGCCTGTCTCACTCTTATGTTTAGGCTTGAAATCATAGCGACCGGCTGTGCGTTAAAACTAACTCCCTAGATCGGCCTGTCTCACTCTTATGTTTAGGCTTGAAATCATAGCGACCGGCTGTGCGTTAAAAATGAATAAGAAACAAAATGATTAAAAAGCATAAATGTTATTAATATTATCCGAACCCCAGCTCGTAACAGTATATTTTTATAGGCATTTACGCGTTTTCTAATGGAGTGATTCTTCTGTACACAGTACCTACTATATGTATTCTGTGCCTAAATGTTGCCGTATGTACAACAGTCAGATGCATGACGCTTTCTAATATGTTATTATACGCTTTATATTAGCTTCACTTGTATGTTTGTGACCCACTTTAAACGGTCAGATTTCATTCAAATTTTGCACACCTGTCAAAAACCGACGACAATGCAATAATTCGAAGAAAAAAAACGCTCTTATAAATAAACCAAACTAAAAAGTAGAAAATAAATAATAGTTTAAAAAAACTAAAAAACGCGCTTTATATAGAAAACCAAACTAAAAAAATTAGAAAATAAATTTTAATAGTGTAAATAAGAAAAAAATGATTTATTTAAAAAAAAGCGTGGGGTGCTTTTTAAGATATTAAAGAAATCCTTCTTCTCATATCTGTCAATGAAATATTTATAACTATTGACCCATGCACCACGTTTTTTTTTAAGCCGCGGCCTTTTTGGCACCGCATGTCAAATTTAATTGTTTATTCATTTTTTCTGAGGGTCAAATAAATGTTTTTTTCTTTCTTTCTCCGCGAAGGACCAGGTTTTGTACCTTGTCCTACTAATTGCATTTTCAGCTGTATGTAGGGTGCTCCGTACCTTGTCCTCCAGGTTCCCGTTGAGGCGCGCGTTATTGTTGTCGAGCTCGTCTATGCTGTTCACGTTGAGGATGTCGTCCGGGATCCATGGCGCAGGGTTGGACTCTAGGTTGGCAGACAGGTGCTCGTTGATGACATCCTGGAAGCATAGGAGACTGCTCTGTAACGTATAAAGTTTGACAATCATCCATAGCGGAGATGACGTATCCTTGGGTAACCCACGGGACCTGTGTCTCGGAATGCCATAACTGGCGTAGTATGTTATTGTGCCGTGGTCATGGTGTGATAGGTGAGGGGTATTTATAGTAAAAATTAAAAGCAACAGATATTTTAAAAAAACAGATAGAAATTGTTCCTTCAATGATGGAATAACTGTTACTTACATTATCAGACGTATATACCAGACGGGCGGCGCGGCGGCGGCAGCCCATATTACCTACGGCTCTTTTACCGGCATAGTACGTGATATCTGTTTTGGTATCATTCTTTTGTACCGCACTAAAAAAGAGGCGCCTAGTATTTATTGAACAACCCCCCCTTTGATGCACTTATGTTCTATATTCTAATTGTGACCTTTTCTAGTACATACATTATCTATATCTATACATATAATAAAACTATAAACAAAGTGAAATCTGTGCATGGAAGATAATTTAGAAAAAATAACATTTTTATTTGAGTGAAGTTGAAAGTAGGAGAATCCAAAAATATCGTCCTGAACTCCCTTTGCTGGTTCTCACAGCACCCGCAGGGTGTGAAAGAGCGGATCTATTACTAAGCAAGGCCCACTTTTAAAGCCTTTACTCCACAATATCTTTACAACCCCTAAACTGATGATGATGAAAGCTACAAGCATTGACTATGAGTACCTGATGGTACTGCATAGAAATCTTGGTCCTCGTCCACCCAGACTGCTGCGACTCCCACTCCGATATTTTGATCCAGCCGGACGAGCTGAGGGCCCTCTTCAGCATCGCTATCCTGCAATTGAGAAGGTGGAACGAGAGTGATATGGTTGAGTTGAACTTCTCGTAAGATAAATTAAATTACAAATTGAATAATAACTACGGGAAGCTTATGTAGCTTACTTAAGCTACGGGGGCAAGCACTGAAACACTCAATTCCGTAGGAGTCCACCATTCTTCCTTACTTAAGCTACGGGGGCAAGCACTGAATCACTCAATTCCGTAGGAGTCCATCATTCTTCCTTACTTCAGCTACGGGGGCAAGCACTGAATCACTCAATTCCGTAGGAGTCCACCATTCTTCCTTACTTAAGCTACGGGGGCAAGCACTGAATCACTCAATTCCGTAGGAGTCCATCATTCTTCCTTACTTCAGCTACGGGGGCAAGCACTGAATCACTCAATTCCGTAGGAGTCCATCATTCTTCCTTACTTCAGCTACGGGGGCAAGCACTGAATCACTCAATTCCGTAGGAGTCCATCATTCTTCCTTACTTCAGCTACGGGGGCAAGCACTGAATCACTCAATTCCGTAGGAGTCCATCATTCTTCCTTACTTCAGCTACGGGGGCAAGAACTGAATCACTCAATTCCGTAGGAGTCCATCATTCTTCCTTACTTCAGCTACGGGGGCAAGCACTGAATCACTCAATTCCGTAGGAGTCCATCATTCTTCCTTTCTGGACAACGTGCACCTTTATATGTTCTACTAGAGCTACACCCCGCGGTTTCACCCGTGTGAGTGATGATGATGATGAAAAGTATCCTATGTGTTATTCCAGGGTGTAAGCTATCTCCATTCCAAATTTCATCAAAATCCTTGCAGCCGTTTGAGCGTGAATTAGTAACAAACATACACACACACAATACAAACTTTCGCCGTTATAATATTAGTGTGATGTTATAATTGTTACGCCAGTCGATTGTTAGAAAAACAGTAGCTACTAAAGTTTCGGTCGGATGACGCAATACCTACATTTAAAGGAAAATTCTGGAACACACTAGTTGCGCGTAGGTACCTACAGTTTCCAGAGCGCGCGGTAAGTAGGTACATAAGGGCGCGGCGCGGCAACATCAAAGGCGCTGCCGGTCTTAGGTACCTACAGGCGCGGCGCGACATCAAAAGCGCCGCCGACCTTGAAAGTTCAAATACCTACCGACTACCGCTAGTACATACGAGTACATACGAGTACCGTCTGGAAACTTCCGTCGCGGTATAAATAGAACGCGCATCGACTGCCTGGGACAGTATTAACTTGGCTTTCGGAACAAACGATCAAAGTGGTTCGAAGCGAGTATTCAGTGATAATTGATTAGTGTGTACAGCCAAGTTAAAAAGTGTGTTATTTGTTGATTTAATTTATTTTTGTGGTTTTTCGAATAAATGTGTTATTTTTTGGTGTAATTAGCGTACATTAATTTTATCCGAACCCCAGCTCGTAACATAATCATATTTCATATTCTGTTGTAGGGTTCACTAACAGTAAAATTGTTGGTTAATTTTATGAAATGAACCATGTCTTTTTTGATGTTCAAGTTATAACTTCATTATCTTAACTATCATAAAGTTTTATTAGTCAGTGAAGTCTATAACAAATTATTATAACATAGACCCAAAATTAGGCACATATTTTAGATTGGTGGTTGACAATCATCCGTTTATCCCTTTTTGTCATACTGAAAAGGTCATAAGATTGAAAAGTTGTTGTAAGTGAGTAAATGCAACTAATAGCTGGGTCCGCGGATTGTCTGCAAAGTTATTTTTTTCTGAGAAAGTAGTAAGTACCTATAAAGTACAATGTACCAATTTCAGCCATCAAATAGTTTTTAACAATTGCTCTGCTTCTACTCGTCAGGTTGAGGTAAGAAGCACACGAGATATGAAGTCTAATCGTAACCTATCCGACAGCGAAAACTGCATTTCACGCAGTCCAATCGTTTTCACATGATGCACAAACATTCACATCAAATTTTATAACTGTTTGATTATAGCACCTTTCATAACATTTTTTGTTTTTTTAACCCAAAAGTTGAATAAAAAACACTTTGCTTCTTTTTTTAATGTAACTTAATAAATTATACTTATAAAACAAGATGCTTCCGTTTTTCTTCTCTTACTAACAATGTTTTTTTAATGGTTATTAATAAAAGTACTACCTAACGAAGAGATGGGTGTTATTAGTTTAGGGTGTGTATCAATTTGTGTGTGTGTATCCGTGTCTGTCTTTGGCATCGCAGCTCTCAAACGAATGGACCGATTTTGATACGGTTTTCATGTTTCAAAGCTGAGATCCTATGAGGATCGAGATGGTTCTTAGCTATAATGAGGGAAGGGGTGAGGATCTTAGCTCCCAAACATGGATGGACACATGAATGTGATTGAGATACTTCTTAGCTATAATGAGGGAAGGGGTGAGGATCGTAGCTCCCAAACATGGATGGACACATGAATGTGATTGAGATACTTCTTAGCTATAATGAGGGAAGGGGTGAGGATCGTAGCTCCCAAACATGGATGGACACATGAATGTGATTGAGATACTTCTTAGCTATAATGAGGGAAGGGGTGAGGATCGTAGCTCCCAAACATGGATGGACACATGAATGTGATTGAGATACTTCTTAGCTATAATGCGGGAAGGGGTGAGGATCGTAGCTCCCAAACATGGATGGACACATGAATGTGATTGAGATACTTCTTAGCTATAATGAGGGAAGGGGTGAGGATCGTAGCTCCCAAACATGGATAAACACATGAATGTGATTGAGATACTTCTCAGCTATAATGAGGGAAGGGGTGAGGATCGTAGCTCCCAAACATGGATGGACACATGAATGTGATTGAGATACTTCTTAGCTATAATGAGGGAAGGGGTGAGGATCGTAGCTCCCAAACATGGATAAACACATGAATGTGATTGAGATACTTCTTAGCTATAATGAGGGAAGGGGTAAGGATCGTAGCTCCCAAACATGGATGGACACATGAATGTGATTGAGATACTTCTTAGCTATAATGAGGGAAGGGGTGAGGATCGTAGCTCCCAAACATGGTAGGACACATGAATGTGATTGAGATACTTCTTAGCTATAATGAGGGCTGGGGTTATAATTTTTTTTTAATTTGTGCTTGTAAGGCAACAACTTTCTTAAATGTTGTATTCTTGTATAGTAATTTATTTTAAAGTCACCTCGAACAATTTATTTTTTTAGTTACCTTCTTTGTTCAGACTTTTTGTTCAACTACTTTTGTTTTTGTACTCTGCCCACTGCAGGGCATAAGCCTCCACCTTCTTACGCCATCTATCTCTGTTTGAGACAATCTGGTCCAGGTCTTACCAGCGGCTTATTGTCACTAACCTCTCATTCATATAAAAATGTAAATTGTTGTTCCAATGTCTCGTAACTTTTTGAAGTTTCTTGTATGGTGTTTATGTCAAAATCTGACGGACAGTAAGTGAAAATGGTTCGTTTTAAGATACAGAAACCGGCCATACTGCTTTATTATAAGTATTTATTTATTTATTTATTCAATTGAAACGGTAACTCCTATTATATCAATTAATCACATTAAACTCCAGTATACATTAAATTCAGTCCTATTCTAAACACACAAATTTGAATTATAAGTAGAATGTCACAAAGTAATAATAAATGACAAATAATGTATTTAAAATATTTCCAATACATATAAAGTCAATAGAAATATCGAGAGCATTATGGTAAAAAATTCAATCTGCCAAAATTACAATAATAATTATACCCACTACAAAAATCCAAATTTACAAGTAAAATATAAATAATTAACAAAAATACAGATGTCATAATCATGCAAGCATCTCACAGTACTCCAAACATCCCGATAAGAGCACCTTCCATTCATCTGCGAACACATCACAATTCGGACTAGCTACCAGGAGGGCATTGAGCACAGTGAGAGTCCGTGGTATAGGTGATCTAGAACGGGCTTTGGTACGACACACCGGGACCGCAAATAATCTATGTTTTCTGCTCCGATGGTAATTATTGGGAACAAATAATTTACACAGCTTACTATTTAGATCAAGGGCGTCAACCTTCCCTCGAAGAATCTTGCACATCATCGCAAATTGGTCACGAGATCTTCTGACCTCCAAAGAGTTATACCCTAAGCAACCTAGAAGAAATTTCGTTGGGTACATGTAAGTTTAATAGCCATATATGCGCTTGTATAAGTACCTTAGAAAAGCCTTCTGTACTTTTTCTAATAAAAGCGCATATTTACTCTTGTGTGGGTGCCACACACATGCACCGGCTTCTAGCTTACTGCGAACCAAGGCGCTTAAGATTAGCTTGATGACCCCTATGTTCTGAAAATCTTTGGAGATCCGAAGAACAAAACCTAGTTGCTGAAAAGATTCCTTAGCCACTGTCGTTATATGGTCATGAAAAGTGAGTTTTTGGTCAAACGTGACACCCAGATCTCTAACAGAAGAGGATCTTGATATTATACATGAGTTCAGCTTATAGATAAATTCTACAGGATGTTGTTTTCTGCAAAAAGTCATCTCGAAGCACTTCAAAGGATTGAATTCCATTTTATTATCCACACTCCACTTATAGATTGAGTCGGTGTCACATTGAAGCATTAAAGAGTCTTCCTCTGTTCTTATTTCCAAAAATAGCTTTAAGTCATCGACATAGAGAAGACATTGCGCGTGTTTGACGACTGCGGGAAGATCATTGATCATAAGGATGAACAACAGAGGGCCAAGTATCGATCCTTAACTCACCCCGGAACGCGTGTGATAGGGTCGGGACTCATAGAGACCAAGCCGAACTAACTGCTGGCGATCTCGAAGGTAATCGGCGATAAAATGGAGGAGGCCAGGGGCCAAGCCTAGCACATTAAGCTTCTCCATCAGTATGTCATTATTGACCCTATCAAACGCCTTTCGGAAATCAAAGTAAAGCACGTCAACCTGCCCTCCATGATCAAGTCGGGTAGAAATAAAGACTAGCACATTAAGCTTCTCCAGCAGTATGTCATTATTGACCCTATCAAACGCCTTCCGGAAATCAAAGTAAAGCACGTCAACCTGCCCTCCATGATCAAGTCGGGTAGAAATAAAGCCTAGCACATTAAGCTTCTCCAGCAGTATGTCATTATTGAACCTATCAAACGCCTTCCGGAAATCAAAGTAAAGCACGTCAACCTGCCCTCCATGATCAAGTCGGGTAGAAATAAAGTCAACAATGCTTAGTAGAAATAGAATAGAAGAATAGATAGTATATTTGCCTTTGAATAAAACTTTGAGTATAGTATTGTATACTCAAAGGAGCGAACAGATATTTGCTAATGTCACAGAATAAATGATAGTACTATGTGCAGTTTTCTCCGCCAACCTCTACCCTAGACATTTAGACATCCGAATGTATTGTAGTCCCAATGTACTCATAATGTAAAATCCGGATTATGAACTCAAAAATGGTGGCATAATGACATACATTACGCATGGCACGTCTCTAATAAGAAAAGAAAAAACATTATTACATTGTTTTTTGTACTAAACAATGATGAAATATATTTTTTCCCCTATAAAAGCACCAGTTTGCTCCGCACTACGAGGGTTTTCGCCTTTTATTATCTATGACAGCATGTGTTAGACCATATATGCGCACGAATTTGCTGTGGACTGGATTTTGGCGCCATAATTTACTTTACATTAGTACCTCTCCAATTTAATGTGTTTTTAAAAATGTGACAAAGATGTGTTAAACATGTGAAAACAGTGTTTGTGAGGAAAATTTGACTCCACCTGACATCACGGAATAGCAACAAACATGATGAACAAGCTTGTACCAGCAAAATTAAGAAAATATTACTACATTATTTTTTACATTAAAAGTAAGTTCTTCTTGCATGAGTGTAGATAAAGTACGATACGAAACACTTTATTGTAATTACCAGCTAGAATACATACACATCATTATTGAATTAAAACTATGGTAGTACAATGGGCGGTCATAGCGCTTAAAGCGATCTAATAATATTGATTTAATGATAACCAACAAAGGCCTTGAATTTATTCTGAGTACCTGATAACCAACTAAAGTTACACTTATTAGCGTTACTTGACCTGTTACTTGCTGCGATAAGATAATGACACATAAATAGTTTCTGTCCAAAGCCTCTGACTTCTCTTATCAACTGCATTGCTATTAATCAATAGCAGCCGGGATTGACAGCTAAACGTGCCCTCCGAAGCACAGTGATGGAAATCTGCACATAACTTAGAAATGTAATTGGTACAGAGCCTAAGACTGAAACCATTATCGTTGGATTCTAAGTTGCACTATATAACCGTTAGGCTACCATCGCTCTTTATAATATATTAGTTTTCTCGCCCACGACTTCGTCCACGCGGACTATTGTTTATCGCGAAAAAAAGCATTCCAAGTTCTTCTAGGATATTAAAAAGTTTAAAAACCAATGCAAAAGTAGGTATAGCACCACTCTTGATGTTTTTTGACAGACTTGTTATTTCGTTTCCATGGCAACCGCAGACCATTCTGTGATGGCAACAATTCCTTACAGTGATTAATCAACATTTTCCATATTTCCCGTGTAAACATACAATTTTCTGGGATAAAAAGTATCCTATGTTTTATTCCAGAATATAAGCTATCTCCATTCTTAATTTCATCAAAATCCGTCCAGCCGCTATCGCGTGAGAGCTCCCCAAACAAACAATGTTTCACTTTTATATATTGGTATGGATGGATTTCTTATTTTCATACTCAGTAATGATAATTGAATATGAAGAGATGAATGTTAGAAACTTTTTTTTTTTTATCTTTCGTTTTTTTTGTGTTGTCAATTGTCATTAGGCTTTTGTGATGTCACAAATAGATTCGAGCAGAAAAACATAGCCAAGGCCTATGGCCAGCGGACTTAGCATGTACTAAGCTGGAACCTATGCACAGAATAAATAATAGTATTAACTCAGCTCAACTTTGCATCTATTTGTATTTTCCTATTGTATATACATGGTATGTGGTAAGGTATGGGTAATCATAACTGCCATAGAGAACCCTGTTAAAACTCAACCTAAATATAGTATTGTGTTGTCAATTTCATATATTTTCTTTTTTCTTCATCAACATCTATTTCAGTTTTTTTTATAGATTTTAGAAAAATAACTTTAGTAAAAAGTGATTGATTAAACTTGATGTGTTATCAACATCTATGTGTGTGTTATTTAAAGTACTTTTTATTAATAATTTATCAGCAAGTACTATTTAAAGTACTTGCTGATAAATTATTACAAGTTGTAACATGAATTTTGAGTCATGATTTTACAACTCTGTCCTTAAGTAGTCAAATTTATGTACGCTTCACATTATCACATCATAGTCGGTAAACAACCACTGATGAACTTGGCCTGCCCCATGAATGCCACAACAAGCAATGAATCTACAATAATTTAAATTAATTTAAGTATACTGCAAAGTACAGGGAAATAATCTAAATAAATGTTATGTAGGTATGTTTAATACTAGGTTATATTTTCCTTGTAAACATTTTATAAACATTGAATGTTTCATATAATAAGGAAAGCAGGATTCTTAGACCCGTTGATTCTTCCATCAGTGAATATTTACCTCAAACTAATTTCACTTTCATTAGGGAACTCTGTAAGTCACTATATCACATATAAAAATCAAGTATAAATAAATTTTAATAGAGAAATTTTGGTACTCCAGGATTTATACTCATCTTTAATTTTACTTTTGAACCTCCAATTATTACAGTATTAAATAATCATAGCCAAAAATATATAGATACAAATGTCCAAGGACTTACCTATGTGGAGCAGCCACCAGTTCTTTTTTACCATAAGCATCATGAACAGGAGACACGATGCCACCCACTACAGTTCCCAAACCGAGAGAGTTTATGTAGTCCCTCGCAATTTCTGAAAAAAGCAACTCTCTTGAATCAGTACAACGCAATGTCTCTACATATTGTGTAATAATAAGCTTACAAATAACTTAAGTTTGCATGATTTGAAGATGAAGGGCAAGTTAGAATATTCCAAAAGTCAATCCAAGGCAAATATTCCTGAAATTTATGAATTTCTATTGCGTTTCCAATGAACCGAAGAAACTCACCAAACATTCGCAGGTGCATGTATGTTGGCGGGCTGAAACTACCACAAGCCATCAAAACTATCTTCCCTTGAGACATGTTACTTTTTCGATAGAATTTACAATTATTTAATCAGTATTTTGCAACCTTTCTTTACATCACAACAAATAACTCTCTTGCACCGATTGACAAAGAGAATACATTTGAATACAACCCACAGATACAACCGCTACACTACTAGGGGGCCGTTCGTTTTAATGCAAAATGATCGAAAATAACAGTTAAAAACGCTAAATATGTTTCGATCAGCGTTCACTTTGGACATGACAGTTAAATTTGACATCAGAACAGCGACTTTATGTCTAAGTTTTTAGGGTTATTTTTCATTCGGTTTGGAAAGGAACACTAGTGTCAAAAATGGCGATGGAAACAGCCCAAAACGCCACTTCATCATCTCGAATACAGGGTAGTTGGGAACAATCATGGATGTAGAATCAGAATGGATAGAGCTATAGCTCCTCCGGCCATTCATTCACCTCGTGTCCAGTTTTGACCTCCTAGGAGGCCACAACATTGAGCCCGTGTGCTTGAAAAGTGAAATTCTGCTCAAGTATCTTTGCTACGACTAGACATTCTAGCAAAATAGTGAAACTATGTTGTGTTGTGCTGTGTTTTGCCAGTCAAGAACAGTAATAGGTGGAGTAAAAGATCTGGAATTATCATTTCACATGTATGGTTTAACTGGCCCTTATTATCTTAAATATCAAAGTTTCAAAGCAAAAATTTATATCATATTAAGAATACACATCATTAACGACATAAAATAAACTCGTGGTGATAATAATTAACTGAGGTTTTAAAATTTTCATAGAAATTACACCAGCGTAAAATGGACACGCTACCTTAGTATTCCCTCTGTCCATTCTTATTCTAGGTCTTTGAGAGCAATGGTGAAGGAAATGTCTAATATCCCTGCATTCGAGATGACGATTTGGCTTTTGGGCTGTTTCGATTGCCATTTTTGACACTAATGATCCTTTCCAAACCGAATGAAAAGCTACCCTAAAACCAAGCACATAAAGTCACTTTTCCAATGTCAAATTTAACTGTCATGTCCAAACGGAACGTCGATCGAACATATTTAGCGTTTTTAACTTTTCGATCATTTAGCATCAAAAGGAACGGTCCATACGTATCTAATAGACAGCAGTACGATTACGTAATGTTGATCATGACGGTTTCAAGCCGTCAAATTCAATAATGCTTTGCGATAGAGTCGATTTTGCTATGAAAAAAGTGTCAATCTGATTGAATCCAAGTTCTGTAATCAATTTTTCATAGCAAATTCGACTCTATCGCAAGGCATTAGTGATTGCGATACTGAGAATTCGATTGAAGCCAAGTTATGGAATCGGGCTGCCGGACATGTCAAGACGTCCATGACGCATAGCAACGAACAAACAATGAACTAAAAATGGCCAACCTCATAGTGATGTGACCCAACCAACAATTTATAAGATCGAAAGACTATTACTTTGTATCGATTTTATAAAAACTTTATGTTCTACCAGTGATACCTTTATGACGTCAAAGCGCTTTTATGAAAGAGATGTTTTTATGCTTTTATGACGAGAGTTTAGCGTCCGCTACGATTTATTTATTTACCACATCTTGGCCGTGGCGGTCTCGGCTTAGAATATGACCCCACCCAATCCTCCCGTGGATGTCGTAAGAGGCGACTAAGGGATTACACACCGGAAGATGGGCATCAGCGTCCTCCGAGCACATATTTGCTACACTGCGGTCACCAATCCGCCTGCCAAGCGTGGTGACTATGGCAAACCCCCCCAATATGATAGACACACCAAAATGACGGACCCCAGTCCCCGGCGGCTCCGTTATTCCTGGCACCGGTAGCAGGTGTAGAAGTAATGGCAGCCGGAGTGAACACAGCTTCTATAAATTGGCTTCTTGATAGCGGATGCAGCGACCACATTGTGAATAATGTGAAATACTTTGTAAGTACAAAAAATCAAATACTTTTGTAAGTACAAAAAATAAGATAGTCCCGTAAACATAAGAGTAGGAGATGGGTTCAGTTTAAAGTCAGAAATTATAGGATACATAACTATGTATTTTCATGCGGGTAGAGAATTTCATAAAATTGACATCGATCAAGTATATTATGTTCCAAGCATGAAACGAAACTTGCTGAGCGTGTCATGCATAGTAAATAAGCATAATATGATTAAATTTCAAAATGAAACTGCAGAGATCTTTAATGCTGAGCACAAATTATTAGCAGTAGCTAGGAAAAATAATAAATTGTATGATTTAGAAGGCAAGGTAGGTAATAAAACTAAAAAAGAAAATGTAGATACTTACACAAATGAATAGACATTGTCAACGAAAGAGAAATTGCACCGAATATTAGGTCATGGAAACTTTTCAAAGCTTAATCAAATGTGTAGGCATATAGTTCTATATGGTTTACTTGAGAGGTTTGAAGTTACGTGCAGTGTGAAATTTATTTGCAGAATAGAACGTCAAATTTACCTTTTGAAAACAATAGACGTAGAGCAACAGAGATATTGTAAATTATTCATACGGACGTTAATGGCCCAATAATTCCAACAGGTAGTAACGGTCGATGATAGTTCGTCTCATTTATTGATGATTACAGTAGACAAGCTTCAGTGTGTGCAATAAAAAATAAAAACGAGGTATTTGACTGTTTTAGAACATACGTGAACGCGTTGCACAACCAAACAGGCAAAAGAGTGAGGGAGATTAGATGTGACAACGGCCGTGAGTATATAAATAGGGATTTTTATGAGTTTACTAAGCAGCAGAGGATATATAAGCCAGGTCCAGCATACTCACATCAATTAAATGGTGTAGCTGAAAGATTCAACAGAACGGTAATGGATCATGCCAGATGCTTAATGACGGAAGCAAAGATAGACAAATGTTACTGGCCAGAATGTGTACTGACAGTGGCATACCTTGGAAACAGGATTCTTACAAACACAGCAGAAAAAAGAGTCCATATGAAATATTTCATGGCAGGAAACCAGACACAAGAAATTTAAAAATTTATGGCAGTACAAGTATCGTTCGAGTTCCCGAAGAAACAAGAACTTCAAAGTTAAATCCGAAAGGCATCAAAGGGATTTTAGTTGGTTATCCAGATACGTGATACAAGATATTGGTAGATAACAAAATAGTATAAATAAGTCACCAGGTGACTTTCATAGATCCAGATGCAGAGGTGATCAGATTTCAAGATCTAGAAACAAATGATGAACTGAAAATTGCAGAAAGAAGTTCGAATAAAAATGTCGAATTTAAAAGATCTGAGACTAATGGAAATATTGAATGAAAGTAAACAGAAACTAAGGAAAATAGAAAACAGTGATATTGATGAATTTTATGACACTGTAGAAGATGAAGAAGATAAATGAAAGAAATCTGAGTTTGAGGAGGTGAGTGCGCTGAGTCAACCTAGAAGAGAAAGAAGGTTACCCGAAAAGTTTAATGATCGTGTCGTTTATGTAAATGTTTGTGATGCCGGAGTACCAGATACTTATGAAGAAGCAGTTAACAGCTTAGAAGCGAAAAAGTGGAAGCAAGCTATGGATGAAGAAATTAATAGTTTAGATGAAAATTCAACGTGGGAAATTGTTGACAAGCCAATAGATAAGAAGATAATAGAAGTTAAATGGATTTTTAGAATATAAACAAATGAAAGATATAAGGCACGTGTAGTAGCAAGAGGTTTTCAACAAGTGTATGATGATAACGAAGAAATATACTCACCTGTAGCGAGAATGACAACTATGAAAGCATTACTGTCTGCAGCGTGCGCCAAAGGATGGGATATCCAACAAATGGACGTTGAAACTGAATTTCTTAATGGAGAAGTTAAATCAGAAGTTTATTATATCTCCACCTCATGGTTATATTGTGGAAGATAATAAAGTGTGCAAGCTGCGAAAAGCTTTATACGGATTTAGGGAGAGCCCCCGTGACTGGAACAATTGCTTTAATGATTTTATGTTAAGCATTGATTTTAAAAGGTCTGATTATGACTATTGTTTGTATACGGGATATATAAATGATGTGAATAACTATATTTATGTCTTTATGGCGATGATATTTTAATCTGTGGCGAAAATAGTGATTGTTTACAGATGCTCAAAGAACTTCTAAAAAAACGTTTTCGAATGAAAGATTTAGAAATGGTGAAGCAGTACTTAGGAATTGATTTAGATTACCAACAGAAAGAGAAAAAAATGACACTGAGTCAAGAGAATTATACAGATACTCGTAGTTTAGTGGAGAAACATAATGTGAAGGAGTCCAAAAAATTCGAAACCCCAATGGATTTAAATCTTTCACTTGATCCCAGTGATGGAGTAAATACATCTATAAAATACAGAATCTTAATTGGAGCACTATTATATGTTGCAAGTGGACCACGACCAGATGTGTCATATTATGTGCTGTTAACTATTTAAGTCGCTTTCAAAACTGTTACAGCGACACCCACTACAAATATGCATTACGTATTTTAAAATATTTATATGGGACTAAACATTTGAAACTTAATTACAGTGCTGAACATGATGAAAGTTTTGATGCATACTGGGATGCTGACTGGGCAGCAGATAAAATAGATAGGAAATCTACGACGGGAATTATACTAAGACTGTATAATAATCCAATAACGTGGAAATCACATAAATAAAAAATTGTGTCACGAGCATCTCATGACACCATTTTTTGCTGCTGAAAACTCATGCTGAATATTACGCATTAGCAGATTGTGTAGCAGAAGTTTGGCCGGTGATAGGAGTATTGCATGATTTAGATATTGATATCATAGGACCAGTTAAAATTTATGAAGATAATAGTGGTATCATAGCTCTTTTTCTAAAACGGTAAATTTTGAAAAAATTGAATTTGGTAATTCGAATTGTCGTCTTGTGTCAATAAGGAAATATCACTGTACATATTATTAAATAAATTCAAAATAAATATTAAAATGGTTTTCCTTCACGGCTGATAGATATATATTCGATCCGCAAAACGGTAACCTCAACAATCAGAAAGTCCGAAGAGAGGGAGAGGATACGATGACCCTGAATTCCGGGCTCTATTACCGGGAGGGTGACCAGCAGTCCCAATACGGTATCGGGTTTCTCATCCGAAATTCCCACGTCAAAACCATTGTGAAGATAGAAAGCGTTTTCAGCAGGGTGGCATATCTTATACTCAGAATTACCGAACGGTATTCGTTGAAGGTTAGAATAGAATAGAATAGAAAAAAAATTGTATAAACTGTGTACATTAGATATATAGATATATATATATATATATATATATATATATATATACTTCGTCATTAGGTATAAAGGTCTTATGATATGATATGATATGAGTCGCAACAGTTTTATCCGGAATGGACGTACAATAATTATCATCATTTTTAAATTAATACCTACATACTACATACATATTTTATGGGTTTAAATTATTATAGCTACTTTATACAATGTATCTGAAGCAAAATATAAAAAAATAACCGTTACTTTACTTATAACACAAAAGATACTAACTTAACACATTCACCGGTCAAAAATATTCTTTAATAGAATAAAAATTATGTTCAATTAACCATTTAAAAAACTGGCTTCGAAATCCTAAACTAGGTCAACTCTTTTAATGACTCTGGGATGTGATTAAAAATGTTTATAGCCATCACATAGCTGCAGTTTCTATGAAAAACCTCGTTATTACATTGCGGTAGTACTAACCTACTCGGGTACCTAGAGTAGTAGAAACTACATTTATCTCTTCTTTTTTTTAAGTGTTCTGGGTGCTTCTTTTACAAATGCACATATTTCGAAAATGTACATTGATGGAAGCGTAAGGGCCTTTAAATCTTTAAAGAGTTGTTGACAAGCATCTAGAGGCTCGGCACAACAAATAGTGCGAATGCATCGTTTTTGTGCTATAAATGCTCGATTAAGCTCCACTTCCCCAGATTAGAAGACCATATGTTAAAACCGCAGCCACATATCCGTGATAGTCCATAAGGGAAGTTTCTTTTTAAGCTACTAACGATAACCTACGAAGTGCAAAAACAAAACTGCTAAGTTTTGAACACACTTTGTCGACATGCGCCTTCCAGTCACAGTGTTGGTCAATCGTTATTCCAAGAAATGTTGCAGAACTAGTTTCATGGATTATATAATTTTGATATTTTATATTAAGATTTAGTGGCTTAGATCTGATATTATAAAATTGCATGAAATTCGTTTTACTTATATTTACTAAGAGAATATTTATGTTAAGCCAGTCTTTTACATTTAAAATTGTTTCATTAATATAAAGTTCAAAGTCTTTTGTCTTTTGTTTTGGAATTATTATAGATATGTCGTAAGCAATAAGGAGTCAGTTATATTGGGCAGGTCGTTTATGTATAAAAGGAATAAAAGTGGTCCCAATACGCTACCTTGTGGTACGCCAAATTTATGTTCATAATTAGATTTAAAACTAGTCATCATGTTATTGCTATTAATTTTAATCATTTCAACACACTGTTTTCTATCGTGAAGATAGCTCTCTATCCAATCGTAAGCAATCCCTCGAATTACATATAACTCCAGCTTTTTGACTAAAATTGTGTGGCAAACAAAATCATAGGCCTTGTAATGTCAAATTAAATAACTGACAGTGGAATTTTTTCATTTATATATTCTGTAATACTTTTAACCAAGAGGAAACTAGCCAGAGTGGTTGATTTATGTTTTTGGAAACCGTTTTGTTCTGTTTTAATGATGTTGTGTTTCAATGTAAATCTATATAGCCTGTGATGCATGGCTTTTTCAAATATATACAGGTGTACGGCCCACACTCGAAACGCCCGGACGATGATGTGGAGGCTATGTATGACGACATTTCTAATGAATTACATGCCCCGAAAACACATTTCACAGTGGGGATGAGGGACTTCAACGCACGGCTGGGCATGAGGAATGGTGATGAACTGAGAGTGGGGCAGTTTGAATTTGGACAACGAAACCAAAGAGGTCATCAATTGGCCGACTTCATGGAGAAGGAGGGACTCTTTATGATGAAATCCTTTTTCAAGAAGCGCCCGTCCAGGAAATAGACGTGACTGTCTGCACCCGGGCTGTCATAAGCGTGAGATACATTTCATTTTGACGGCCAATATATATTAAATGAGGTCTCTGTGATCAACAAGGTTAAGACCGGCAGTGATCACCGCATGGTAAGAGGCTCATTGAATATCAACGTAAAGCTGGAGAGGTCACGTTTGAAGAGATCTACTCTTCGCCCAAGTCCTGACCAAATCCAAAACCCCAAGAGCTTTCAGTTGAAACTCAAAATTGCTTCCAAATCCTTACCGAATGGATATAGTGGATGAACTAAACAACGGGATGGTAGAAATTGTTCACGCGGTCAGGTCGGAGTTCTTTAAGACCCACCGCAAAAATAGAACACAGAAACTCTCTGAGCATACACTCAAACTTATGGCAGAAAGAGGCGAGATGAGGCTGCAGTCTTCAGTAGATATGTCGAGATACAGGTTGCTTATCAAACAGATCTCCAAATCGATGCGACATGACTTGCGTTCTCATAATACTAATAGTATTAAGAATGCAATAGAGCGGAGATCAAAGAGTTCGCAAGGGATTTGTCTATTGGGCAAAGCTTGTTGCTAAAGCTGAAGACCGACAGTGGCAGCATCGTTTCGTCGAAGTCAGACATTTTGAGTGAGCGCGAGAAGTTCTATGGGCATATATACACCTCATCGCGTAGTCCACCTAGCACGACTAACGATGCAAGAGTCCATTTGACCCAACATTATACCGAAGATATCCCGGACGTAAGCCTATACGAGATCAGAATGGCTCTCAAACAGCTTATGAGCAACAAGGCACCAGGGGAGGACGCAATAACGACAGAGCTTACTGAAAGCGGGTAGAACACTGGTACTTAAAGTCCTTCAGAAGCGGTTTAGCCAGAGGCGTGGCATAGGAGCGTAGTGTTGTTGTTCTTTAAGAAAGATGATTACACCCTCTTGAAGAATTATAGGCCCATTTCACTGCTAAGCCACGACTATAAGCTGTTTTCAAGAGTAGTTACAAATCGTCTCGCTCGTAGGTTTGACAACTTTCAGCCTCCCGAACAAGCTGGATTCTGGAAAGGCTTTAGCACCGTAGACCACATCCATACGTTCCGGTAGATTATACAGAAGACCGAAGAGTATAACTATGTCTAGTGTTTGTGGACTATGCGAAAGCATTTGATTCAGTCGAGACCTGGACAGTGCTACAGTCATTACAGCGGTGCCAGATTGACTACCGGTACATCGAAGTGTTGAAGTGTTTGTACAGCAAGGCCACCATAACTGTCCGTCTTCAAGATAGGAGCACGATTTTTATCAAATTGCAAAAAGGGGTGGGACAGTGAGACGTTATTTCTCCGAAACTGTTCACCTCTGCTCTGGAAGATATATTCAAGCTTCTGAACTGGAACGGACATGGTGTTAACATCAATAGCGAATAGGTAAATCACTCACCTTCAATTTGCCGATGATATAGCCATCATAGCAGAAACCCTGGGAGACCTAAGCACAATGCTCAGTGACCTCAATATTGTTTCCTAACAGGTGGGTCTTAAAATGAACATGGGTAAGACGAACATCATGTCAAATGCCCATGTCGTACCCATGCCGGTTTAAGTTGGGAACGATATTATCGAAGCTGTTGATCACTATTTCTACTTAGGTCAGACGATCCAACTGGGTAGATCCAACTTTGACAAAGAGGTCAACCAATGAATTCAACTCGGATGGGCAGCGTTCGGGAAATTACACCATTTCTTTTCGTTGCAGATACCGCAGAGCCTCAAGACGAAAGTTTATAATCAGTGCGTGTTGCCAGTGATGACATACGGCACTGAGATGTGGTCGCTAACTATTGGTCTCATACACAAGCTCAAAGTCGCGCAGCGTGCAATGGAGAGAGCTATGCTCGGTGTTTCGCTACGTGGTAGAATCCGAAATGAGGAAATCCGTAGAAGAACCAAGGTTACCACTCTCAAGAGTTTGCAAGTTGAAGTGGCAATGAGCAGGCTATATAGTTCTCAGAACCGACAACCAATGGGGAATAAAGGTTCTCGAATGGCGATCATGAACAAGCAAGCGAAGTTTAGGGAGACCCCCACACGATGGACCGATGACATTGTAGCCATCGCAGGAAGTCGATGGATGGAGGTGGCACAAGCGTATTGGCGCTCTTTGTGGAGGCCTATGTTCAGCAGTAGACTTCTAAAGGCTGACATGATGATGAACATGAATATAGGATTGGTCTCTTATTATTAGGGTGTAAATTATTTGGTCGCATTTTATTGGCCGTGTTATATCAACCAGAGTTGATTTTTTACCGGTGATAATACGCAGGCAGGAAAAGAAAGCTAAATTATGTACGCGCATTATTGGCTGTTCATTATACTTCTACTCCCTCCGCGCCTGTGACTTTTTAAAAACATTCGTGTGTAGGGCAGACAAGACCACGTGGTGTCGGGATTGGCCGATTCAGTTCTGTGCCAGTTTTTTTCTTCTTGACACCCGCCTCCACAAACGAGACATCAAGGATTGATTCTGCCTTTATCTTTGGTTGGCTTCGTATTATTAGCCATGTAATATTGGTCGTACAAAATTGTCACGGGCTGATATAACGCATCCAGTTGTACGTTGGCTGCGTAATACTGGCCGTAAATTATCAACCCGGACTGATTTTGTATTGGCCAGTAATAGCCGTCCAAATATTTCGAATTCATGTACACGTAATATCAGGCCATATATTATTGGCTGTACAATACTGGTCGTACATTATTTTGGTCGTATATTATCGTCTTCCCATTATCAACACAAACTGAATTTGTTAAGCCAATGGGTGCTTTTATAATGCCGTGCCTGTTACACAAGGATTGTACAAGGATTCTCAGGCCGTGTCGTGCATTATCGGCCGTACAATACTGGTCGTACATTATTTTGGTCATATATGATGTACATTACATAAATACCTATTCGGATGTAGTACTTTAAACCTTACGTATGTCAAAGTCTATGTTACTCTATGATGTATACATAGGCACACAGAATAAGTAATAGTCACTACGGGCAAATTGGCGCGAAATATTGTTGTCTCTGTGGTCGCTTCAAACTTATTTTCCATTTCTTGCTCAATGGTTTGGCGCAATCGTACAAAACTCGGCCTGATTTGCTGAATATATTATGTAGCCACTGACAAACCGATCCAAAGAGTTATGAAATTATTATGTAAGGAGAGGAAAATGATGAAGGCAAAAATTGAGTTTTTTCCTGGGAAAAAAATTGAATCTTGGAAATAAGATCAATGTCAACCTGTTATTATGTTTTATTTAAATATATTATGAATTGATCTATCTAATAACTTTAAAATATCAACAAATTTTAATAGAAAAAGTGACCAGAATATCTTTGTGAAAACACGAAAAAAAAACAAAGAAAATGTCAAAATTACAGATCTGTTCTATTACTACTTACTAAGGTTATTGGCACAAATATCCAAGGCAAACGCCCAATGTGATCTTATTAAGCGTTTTTAACAGTTAGTTTCGCCATTTGGTTCAAAACGAACGGCCCCATCTCTGCTCGCTCTCTGCACTGCAATATTGCGAAAAGCAATATTGTTCAGCAGTGCGATTACGTAATGTTGATCATGACGGTTTCAAGCCGTCAAATTCAATAATGCTTTGCGATAGAGTCTATTTTGCTATGAAAAAAGTGACAATCTGATTGAAGCCAAGTTCTGTGGTCGGGCCCCTCATCGGTTTCAATTCGTTAAATTCATTAATGCATTGCGATCGAGTCGAAATAGCTGTGAAGAAAGTGTCAATCTGATTGAAAACAAGATACGGAATCGCACTGCTGTATTCTGAGGATTATGTAGTATCCTGCAGTGCAATTACGTAATTTTGATCATTGCGTTTTCAATCCATCAAATTCATTAAGCGTTGCGATAGAGTCGAAATTGCTATGAAGAGAGTAAGTAATAGTCACAACCATCTGATTGAAACCAAGTTCTGTGGTTGGCAGTGCGATTCCGCAGGCAGGCAGTCATTCTTCATAGCAATTTCGACTCTATCACAACGCATTATTGATAGCGATAATGAAAATCTGATTAACACCAAGGCTATTATTATATCTTGGTGTTTGGTGATGGTGGTATCATTAACGAATTTGACGCATTGAAACCGATATTATCAATATCGCGTAATAGCAGTGCTGCAAAGAGTATAAATATTAAATACTAATACTGTATGTAGGCTGCTGTGGACCCTGTGGATTAGTGTGAGTGGAAGCAATCCACACCAACGACATTATTGCTGTGGTTTAAATTGCACCAGTGTGCACTATGTGTACTGTCAGCGCGCAAAACGTCGGATTAAAATGCTCATTTATTCTCCACGTCGGTAACATGATGTCAGGAGTGACGTCATTTTGGTGTGTACACAACGCTTACAAAAAAGAGGTAGAGCAGCGTCAAATTCAATTGACATATGTCATTCTGTGTTGATATGTTGTTGGAACTCCCGCTAGACTGCCAGTACATATAATAATGATTATATTCTTTTAGCAGAATCAAACGAATTCAACAGAACTAAGAGAGAAATGAGAAAACTAAAAACAAAACAAAACAACAGTAGGTAGATTCACAGATCAGCTGACTCAAATGACATAAGCATGCAATCGTCGGTCTAATTTGTTAGCGTGCATATGCTGACCAACAATTTAAACCGATCGTTAGCAGTGTTTGCAGTCTCAGCACTGTGAGAGCAATTTAAACACACACTGTATGAAATGGTTAGGTACTCTATGGTCTTTAAGATCCACATTATTACACACCAACGATAGGTACATAAAAATAGTGTAAGTTACACACTGTGGAAGTGTGACATTGTGATAGTGTGGATTACATTTACACCAAAGCACAGAATAAATAATAGTACAAGTAAAGAGACCAAAGAGTATAGTAATATATACAAAGTTGTCTTGTCCCCGTATCTTCTTTGTAGTTTGTGGTCTTGTCTCCCGTCCCAAAGAGTACGTAGTATCTCTACCTAGTCTGTGGTGTACACTACGTCCCGTCCCGTTTCGCATGACATGGTTTTATTTTTCTCAAATAAATTTAAATTAATACTTACGTAAACAAAATGTATATAAAGTAATCAAATTAAACGCATGTTATTCATGGCGTGGCACTAGTGACCTGTGGCAATATGTAAAACAAAAAGTAACCTTACCAATCAGCTGACCAAAAGTTATTTGGGAAAATTTACAATTTTCCTATAAATATGAGAGTGAACCTACGCTTGTTGTCTTCTGTAGCGCAGAGGAGACCATTTTACGTAACTACACCTATATTTTACGTTAATGCCGGTGAGGAAAATAATCCACTATATGCTCTATGCCTATATTAAAATCTGGCAAGTATACTTCTCAATGCTATGAGAAGAAGCCAAGGGGACCACTGTACAAGCTTGGCCCACGATTTTAGTGGGGGAAAGGGTGGAGGGGAGAGGGTGTAGAATCCACCTGAAAGTGGGGGGCTAGATCTTCCCCCTCTGAGATATGTTTTTGTTTTTAAATTAATAAAATGCATTTTTTTTCTTAATTAACCTTGAGTTAGGGGTTGTTTCGTTGGCCCCTATCAGTTCCCCCTCCCCCCTCCGTCCCGCCCCTAAAATCGTGGGCAAAGCTTGTACAGTTGAGCCAAAGCCAAGCAATCGATAAAAAAAGTAACATGGCTACAATTAATTAAAAAAAAAAAAAAAGAAGATTTTTACTAAAATTGCAATAATGTAATGAAAAATTTGCCTTTTAAGGTCATTATTGCCTTGCAACCTACTGCCTACTGCAAAAGCTATTGATGATACATAAAATAATACACTACATGTTTATCTCTTCACAACCCACAAAAAAGTCAGCGAGGCTATATGTCTAACTATTATAGTTAATTTAATTATTTCAGCTCCCCACTTGGGTCATCTCTACACAGCTGTAGTCGCAGACGCAATACAAAGGTTTGAGAGACTTACAAATCCAAACTGCAATGTTATATTCAGCACTGGTATGTATAGATCCATTTGATGTTTTTTTTTTATCTCATAATATGTGTTGATTATTCTCTTAAACTTATGAATACCATAGAGATAAAGAAAAAGAATTTCAGCCTTTCATACAAACTTAGTTTACACTTTATAAAAAAAACAGATTGGAACCAAACTTTGTAAATAGATTGTCATGCTTGCAATAATCCTGTATTTGAGCTATTTTTATTTATTTATTTACCTATTTATTTCAGGCTATAATATTTTCATCATAGTCAAGATGTATGTATTAATATTTAATATTAATAATAAAAATATAACACAATTTATAAATTTGACTACTTGTACATATATATATATATGTATATATATATATATATATATATATATACCTCACCTCATTGCTATGGTGTATGTTAAATAATAATAACATTAACAAATTAAAGAAATCAAAGTATTTATGATATTTATATATGACTATCTCGCTCTTACTTCACGCTGTTTTATCCCCACAGCAGTACCTGCACAATCGTTCACAAAGCCTAACTTCACAAACATATCGATTGGCTGTGACTACTGTAAAAAAATCAACTCCTAAACAAACATCCATACATTGCATGTTAAATAAAAGTTTTAATCTACACTCATATAGTAAAATCCAAATTATCAACTCAAGAATGGTGACATAATGACATAGGTACATTACGGCACGCATGGCACATGTCTAATAAGAAAAAAAACATTATAACACTGTTTTTTGAACTAAAGGATGTTATAATTTTTTTCTCTCATAAAAGCACCGGTTTGGCTCCGCACTACGAAGGTTTTCACCATTTATTATCTATGGCGGCGCGTGGTACATCGTATGCGTGCGAATTCGCTGTGGACTGGAATTTGGCGCCATAATTTACTTTACATTTGTATCTAACCTTTAATCTGTATTTGTTGATCAAATGTTTTATCCTGTTAAAAATGTGACAAAGATGTGTTAAACATGTGAAAACAGTGTTCGTGACGAACGAGCTTTTAACAGCAAAACCAAGAAAATATTACGACATATTTTTTTCAATAAAAGTTAGTTCCTATTGCATGAGTGTAGATAAAATAGTGTATGAAATGGCAGATAACTAGGTATTAAACACTCGAGTGATACTATTAAAAAACTCGCTTAAGATTCGTTTTTAAACTCACTCTCGTGTTTTAATCCCCCTCATTATGCAACCGTTTCATAAACTACTATTCTTTTGTCAGCCATTAGATAGTTTTGATCGATTGCTCGGCTCCTAATCATCTGATTGAGATCCTAATTCCAGTTTTTAAGTCAAACCTTAAGCTATCCAACAGTGAAAACTGCATCGCAATCGGTCCAGTAGTTTTCACGTGATGCGCGAATAGACAGACAGACACGATTCTTGTTCAGTAGCTTATTTTACGTCCCCTGAACCATTTTATAAATTATTTTCTTTGTACATACTTTTTGGTACGTATTTGCTTTATTATAAGTATTTAATATATATATAACGCCGTATGAACGTTGCTCCTACTGGTCCGATTTTGACGAGCGAGGTGTAAATCGATTTGTCTTGTGGTATAGAGTGTCATAGGCTATTTTTTTACCCGACTACGATGAAGCATATGAAGGGTTATGTGTTCAAACTAAAACACTTGCTTGATTTTGATAAGCGAGGTATCAATCGATTTGTCTTCATTTATAGTGTCATAGGCTATTTTTTTACCCGATTACGGCAAAGTGATCAAGGCCAGGGGTCCTGATGGCATTCCAGCGATTGTATTGAAAAACTGTGCGCCTGATTTGTCTCCCATTTTAACGCGTTTGTACTGCCTCTCTCTTCACTCAGGTAAAGTTTCGAAGAGTTGGAAGCTTGCCAATGTACAACCAGTATCTAAAAAGGGTAGTCGTGCTGATCCGGCCAATTACTGCCCAATCTCGATAAATTTCTTACTCTGTAAGTGTATGGAGCGTGTCATCAACATAAGGCTCTTGGCATACCTTGAGGTCAATGATCTCCTCAGTGATCGGCAATACGGTTTACGCCGAAACCGGTCTACAGGGGATCTTCTCACGTATGCTACTCACGTACTGAGCGAAGCCATTGAATTGCATGGTGAGGCGCTTGCCTTATCCCTTCACATATCGAAGGCCTTTGATCGAGTCTGGCACGATGGCCCTTTAAGCTAGTTTCCCAAATATGGATTACCTGTTGGCTTACGTAATTGGATAACTGTTTTTTTGAGGGAACGATCTATTCGAGTAGTCCTAGAGGGCTGCTCGTCTGATCAAATGGCTATCAATGCCAGTGTACCTCAGGGATCGGTTCTTTCAGCTACACTGTTTTTACTGCACATTAATGACTTTAAGTCCGGTACCTTAGAGTATGCAGATGACAGTACTGTAGTTGAGAGATACATTTCCAATGCTCAATGCTGTCCAGCTTCAGAAAGAGGCTATGGTAGACCGTTTGAATTTAGCCTAAGAAGCCGTGTCCGATTGGGGCGATGCTAACCTGGTTAACTTTAATGCTTAATAAAACGCAGGCGTGTTATTCTCTGCTCAAAAGAGTCTTCTAAACCGATCTCCGTCTTTCCGTAGTGTAACAATACCATTAGGCGAACATCTGAAGCTTTTGAGTGTCTAACTCCCATCGAACCTGAATATTGGGTCTTACATTGAATCCAAAGCCAAGGTAGCTGCAAAGAAACTTGGTAATTTACACCAGGACAGCTTTTAAATCTTTATTAAGCACAGGTCCGATCTTGTATGGAGTACTTCTGCCACCTCCGGGACGGTGTTGCTTACTACAAGCTCGAGGCTTTGGATTCAATTGAGAGACATGCTATGAGGCTCAATGAGGATGACACTATTCATTATATTCTAGTAAAAAGTAAGCTTCAAAGTCTGGCGCATCGACGTGAGGTCGCAAGCCTATCGGTATTCTACAGATTGCACTATGGAGAGTGCACAATCTGATTCCCCAATCGCCTTTCCATCACTAGATGATCGGCGAAGCGCCACCCTTTTATGGTAGAAATACTTCGCACAAGATCGAAGCGTTACGCTTCTTCACAAGGACGGATCCAGCCTTAGAGTCAGGGGGGGGGGGGGGTCACACTGAACGGGTTCCAAAATTATACAATACTAGCTATTCCCCGCAGTATCAATCGTGTAGCCTATGCCACTCGGGAATAGTTTAAAGTTTCGCGAAAATTTTCAGCTACTCATACATTTATTAGTGTAGTTATATATAAAAAAAAACGTTTATGATCACATAGAATGTGTACAAAACATAAAATATTATTAAGAAAGCGCGAGCGCAGCGAGCACGAAAATTTTGAGCTTTTTCCGTTATATTATACGAATGAGGAAACAGAATAAACCATTTAACAAACGCTAGTGTAGCGTGCGCGAAAATGTTCGGTAATGACAGAGTTAGACAATAATGGAATTCCTCAGCTTGCGAGAATAGGTAATATAACAAAGGCGCGAGCAAAGCTAGCGCAAAAATGTTGAACTATTTGTGGTCGTGCGTATGACAAAAGATGAAAATTACTATGGATCCACTGAGCAGATCACTGACTAGACTAGACTGAGAGAACACTGACTATATGAACACAGCCAATAATAACAAGGAGCGAACGTAGTTAGCGCGATAATTTAAAGTTACCTATTTCATAGAGAGCGCGAAAGTTTGGAGTTATTTCTAGTAAGTTTGGGTTTATCAGAACATGATATTATTATAAAAGCGCGAGCGAAGCGAACGCGGAAATTTTGAGATATTTCTATTAGTAGAACAAATAAACATGATGACAAAATATACGAAAATAACAAATGGAACTAAAAAATCTTTGGTTGAAATATGCCCAGGGGGTCATGACCCCCCCCCCCCCCCTCCCCGGATCCGCGCTTGCTTCTTCATTTATTATAAGAACTGCAAAGGAGCCTGCTCTCGTCAGTGTTTCCGGTAAAATATAACCCAGGTGTGTTCAAGTCAAGAGTGAATAGGTATCTACTAGGCAAGCGTGCTACACCTTCGACCGCATCATCGCTTTCCATCAGGTGAGACCGTGGTCAAACGATTGCTTAGTCTTTAAAAGAAAAAAACAAAGGAATGGTTATGTGTTCAAACTAAACACTTGGTCTGATTTTGACAAGCGAGGTATCAATCGAGTCGTCTTCATTGCAAGAGTGGCATAGGCCATTTTTACCCGACCGTATCCGATTTTAATTTTTAAACTTATGTCTTGTCATTTAAATCATATCCATAAAACATTCCACTTCCAGGTACAGACGAACACGGAACGAAGATTCAACAAGCAGCCGCCAAAGCGAACCTCTCTCCACAGGAATATTGCACTAACATATCCAGTGAGTACAGGCAGCTGTTCCAAGAGTTCAACGTTGGCTACACGGACTTCGTACGCACCACCGAGGAAAGGCATAAGAAAGCAGTCACTCATTTCTGGGTAAGAAAAACATTGCTACAAGATGTAAAATAATATCTAGCCGCTTTTCGCAAGTCGTCACTCCACCTGGCTACAGGGCGTCCTACACTACGTTTGCCTAAACGTGGTGTCCACTCGAGAACTCGTCTACCCCAACAGTTATCGGTTCTTTGGGAAATGTGACCAATTTAGCTAGCTTATCCTTAGAGCTATTTCGGTTACCTTGGTCCTCTCTCGGATCACTTCATTCAATCTTGTCCTTCAGAGAAACTCCAAGCATAGCTCTCTCATAGCCCTGTGGCCAGAGAGAGTGTCGGAATTGCGAGAAGCGGCTGTAAGAGAATGTACGAGGAGAGCTGAAGGCCGCGCTCAGTGGCGTGCATAAGCAGAGACAAAATTTGTAAAATTTAATTGCATGCTTTGCTTAAGCCTTTTTGTTCACTAATCTACCATGGATATATAATTAATAACGACTGCGACCGACAGCTTAACGTGCCCTTCGAAGCACGGAGCGATGGAAAACCGTTCATACATTATAAAAGTAATTGTTGCGGAAACCAGGACCGAATCCGGTATTGTTGGTTTCTAAGTTTCACTAGTATACAGCCATATTATTTTAAAAAATAACTCTTTCCTACACAGTGTTTGGGGTAAGAAATTAGAAATGTTGTGTATGAAATTTAGTTCCTTCAAAACATTCTAGATGACGTTAGGCGTTCTTAACACACGCAAGCGTTTGTTGCACAGGATCGTGGCGCCGAATGTTTCCGAATCAAAATACGGTTTCATGTTTCAGTGGCCGAAACCAATTTATTACCCGACTGACCGGATCACCGGAGGGTATTGTGTTTATTGTGTTAACTTGTCAATGTAGACTTGGATCGATCGCGACCCATTGGCAACGTGATGATCGAATCACGAAGACTTGATCATTTTCCAATATCGATAGGCGTCGCCGCTGGTACTGCGGGATTCGATTACGCATAGATTTGATAAGGCTCGCGATCGAATCAAAGTGATTCGATCAATCGCGATCGACTCATGACTATGTCATTGTGTTTATCGGCCTACCTATGGTATAGTAGCACTATATTGAGCAAACGCGTAGACCGATTTTGATGATTCTTAATTTCTTATGTCAATCGATTTGTCCTAATCTTGCGAGTGCTACTAAAGAAAGACATGACAGTAATCAAAATTCAATATGGCGACAACCAGACGCTTTATTGTGAAAACAAAAAAAAGAACAAGACGACGTACTATGTTATACCTAGCGGCACGTAAGTCTAGCGGTGAACGAAACGTGGCGGGGATCTTGGCACAGACAGTTTTTGATAAAAAGTATTCAAAATTTTAACACATTATATAAACTTTGACTGTGCCAAGATCCCCGCCACGTTTCGTTCACCGCTAGACTTACGTGCCGCTACGCCGCTAGGTGTATGTGGGGTATCAATGCATAGGTATTTGAAAATCATTTTTAAGTTTCTCTTATCATTTTTCATGTCGAATGACCATTTAGGATCTATAAAGATTTAAACTTGATTAGCAACCATTCTCAGTCGGGTTATTTTAAAGTGAGTAAATATTCTAACTAATGTGTTATTTAACTCTCCTTTACAGAACAAGTTAGTGAAAAACGACTACGTGTACAAGGCGAAGTATTCCGGCTGGTACAGCGTCAACGACGAGGCGTTTGTGCCGGAAACACACGTCAGAGACGAACTTAAAGATGGAGAGACGGTACACTATAACTCTACTTACTCATAATTTCTCTTCTCTCTCTTCTTCTTTAGCCGTTTTGGGTCAATTCCTGGACATTGGCCATCCAGTCATGTCCCACGCATTCCCGTATATCGTCCTTCCAACGCTTAGGAGGACGACCGCGTGGTCTGGTGTTCGCCCACGGTCTCCATTCGAGCACTCGTCTGGTCCAACGGTCCCAGTCCATGCGAGCAACATGATCGGCCCAACTCCACTTTCGCTCCGCGACTCATAATTTAGGCATCATTTAATTAAACGGTCAACAGACGGCGGTCAGCTCTAAAACACCGTTAATGAGTGAAATGAATGGAATTGCTCAGAAACGAAAACAAGATTGATCAGTAAATAATGGCATATTGTATGGGGCAGCTATAAAGTTATTTGTTTAGCTAACAAACTCAAGAATTAAGGCGAAAACTCATTGCATATCTTGACAGAAGTATATCAGGTTCATACATTTAACAGAACGCTACACGACTCCACGATATTCTAACCATACTAATGGTGGGTTGCACCATCTTATGTTAGCAACAACAAACATCGACATTACAGTTAAAGTACCGGTTAGGCAAAAAATTAGTTGCACCATCTAACAATTGTTAAATGTTAATTTAACTGTTAACCGTAGCTGCCCAAGCTTCGCTGGTTAGTGTTATTGTTTATGTTAAATATCTGTCAGATGCATACTCAGTTAATTGTAACTTTATCAATAAAATATATGATGGTGCAACACTTGCTCGCTAAATACAATACAATAACACTTTATTGTTACACCAAGAAGAAGGTAATATATAGTATAAACTCATGAAATGAAAGGTACAATGGGCGGCTTTATTGCTATATAGCAATCTCTTCCAGGCAACCTTTGGATGGAAAGGATTACGTAGATATCAAAGTCATCGGTCGGTGGTGCGTAATAAATAAAATAAAATACAAAGATTAATAAACAAGATATTATACCTACTAAATAAAAATACATACCTACACACAAGAAATATACTATTTACACATAAATTCAATAATAATAAACATATAACTATAATACCAGCTACACTACACACACAATAAGTTCTAATCAACAAGGCACGTCTTGAGATAATAATAAACATATAGCTATAATACCAGCTACACTACACACACAATAAGTTCTAATCAACAAGGCACGTCTTCAGATAATAATAAACATATAACTATAATACCAGCTACACTACACACACAATAAGTTCTAATCTACAAGGCACGTCTTCAGATAATAATAAACATATAGCTATAATACCAGCTACACTACACACACAATAATTTTTAATCTACAAGGCACGTCTTCAGATAATAATAAACATATAACTATAATACCAGCGACACTACACACACAATAAGTTCTAATCTACAAGGCACGTCTTCAGATAATAATAAACATATAACTATAATACCAGCTACACTACACACACAATAAGTTCTAATCAACAAGGCACGTCTTCAGATAATAATAAACATATAACTATAATACCAGCTACACTACACACACAATAAGTTCTAATCTACAAGGCACGTCTTCAGATAATAATAAACATATAACTATAATACCAGCTACACTACACACACAATAAGTTCTAATCAACAAGGCACGTCTTCAGATAATAATAAACATATAAGTATAATACCAGCTACACTACACACACAATAAGTTCTAATCAACAAGGAACGTCTTCAGATAATAATAAACATATAAGTATAATACCAGCTACACTACACACACAATAAGTTCTAATCAACAAGGCACGTCTTCAGATAATAATAAACATAAGTATAATACCAGCTACACTACACACACAATAAGTTCTAATCAACAAGGCACGTCTTCAGATAATAATAAACATAAGTATAATACCAGCTACACTACACACACAATAAGTTCTAATCAACAAGGCACGTCTTCAGATAATAATAAACATAAGTATAATACCAGCTACACTACACACACAATAAGTTCTAATCAACAAGGCACGTCTTCAGATAATAATAAACATATAACTATAATACCAGCTACACTACACACACAATAAGTTCTAATCAACAAGGCACGTCTTCAGATAATAATAAACATATAAGTATAATACCAGCTACACTACACACAAAATAAGTTCTAATCAACAAGGCACGTCTTCAGATAATAATAAACATATAAGTATAATACCAGCTACACTACACACACAATAAGTTCTAATCAACAAGGCACGTCTTCAGATAATAATAAACATATAAGTATAATACCAGCTACACTACACACACAATAAGTTCTAATCAACAAGGCACGTCTTCAGATAATAATAAACATATAACTATAATACCAGCTACACTACACACACAATAAGTTCTAATCAACAAGGCACGTCTTCAGATGAGTAAAGTTTTTAACCAACAGCTTGAAAGTTGTCAGAGACTGTTCTCGTCTTATTGGAAGTGGAAGGGCATTCCAAAGTCGTACAGCTTGCACTGTGAAAGAATACTACGGTGCACAGGAGAAACTAAACTTCATGGTTAAGGTTATAGTTAATTTAAAGTATAACAGTAACTTTAACTGGGATAAGGTGCAACCCAGCCTCAATGTATGAACCCGATAAGCTTCAAGAAAGCCGCGGCACGCCATGACACTAAATGTTTCCGCGTGAGTTCGTTGAAACAAAACAACAAACACGATGTTGGATCATTAAGCTTACTTAATGATCCAACCAGACAAACCATAACGCTTTTTTATGACAGACTAAAGCTGGGTGGCACCATAATCCCGGTTAAAGTTACTGTTATAGTTTACATACAGTTAGCAGTTAAAGTTATGTTACTATGTTAGTTACTTTAACTGAAATGTCGATGTTTGTTATTGCTAAAGTAAGATGGTGCAACCCACCCTAAGCAATCGTTTGGTCATGATCTGACCTGATTGAAAGCGATGATATGTCAGTGACCTGTTCACTCTTGACTTGAACACACCTGGGTTATAAATTACCGGAAACACTGATGAGGGCAGAGCTGATGATTCTCCTTGCAGTTCTTATAATAAATTAAAAGAATAATATTTATTATTAAAAGGAAAAATCGAACTGCACAAAAGAGTGAACTAGTTTTAGTGTAGAGACCGCGATTAGACAAACGTAGTGTATGACGCCCGCCGGCAGGTGGAGACACCGCATGCGAAAAACGGCTGACAGGAACTGGATGAGGAGAGCCGAAAATCGGGCTCACTGGCGTTCACTAGTAGAGGTCCAGCAGTGGACGGAGGCGGGCTGATGATAATGATAGTAAAACGTAGGATTGACGTTTGAGGGGGTTAAGATTGCGTATGTCCAAGAATACGTGTTCCTTGGCCATATAGTCACGAAAGACATAGAAGAAGTTAGACGCATAGAAAATGCCTGGCTATAGACCTTTTCATTACCGGTATGCGCATGAGTGACCGCCATATTGAAGTCAAATGTTCAACGAGTTATTTACGACCCAGAAATCTGAATAATATCTGAATCGCCGATATCTAATATTTTTGAAGTAATTAGGTAGCTTTTTAACTACCTTAAATTATTTAAATTTAACTAAAATATGTAACTGTTCAAAATATAATAGAGAATATTTACTAATATACCATTGCGAGATCGCGCACAGGGGCAATAAAAAGATCTGTTATAATATGCTATTGCGAGATCGCGCACAGCGGCAATAAAAAGATCTGTTATAATATGCCATTGCGAGATCGCGCACAGCGGCAATAAAAAGATCTGTTATAATATGCCATTGCGAGATCGCGCACAGCGGCAATAAAAAGATCTGTTATAATATGCCATTGCGAGATCGCGCACAGCGGCAATAAAAAGATCTGTTATAATATGCCATTGCGAGATCGCGCACAGCGGCAATAAAAAGATCTGTTATAATATGCCATTGCGAGATCGCGCACAGCGGCAATAAAAAGATCTGTTATTTTATGCCATTGCGAGATCGCGCACAGCGGCAATAAAAAGATCTGTTATAATATGCCATTGCGAGATCGCGCACAGCGGCAATAAAAAGATTGTTATAATATTTTAAGGTATTATAACAATTTAAATAATTTAAGGTAGTTAAATACTTAGTTCACTTAATTAATTAAATACTACAAGAAAATTGCAAATCAGCAATCTGTATCAGTAGTAGAACCGGGAATCTGTATCAGGTACCTACCTGATACAGATTCCCGGTTCTACTACTGTTTTTTTTTTTGTTTTTTTTTTCTTTTTTTATTACGGATTTGGCAATCGTTTGACCACGATCTCACCTGATGGAAAGCGATGATGTGTGTGATGTGTGTGTGTGTGTGTGTGTGTGTGTGTGTGTGCGTGTGCGTGTGCGTGTGCGTGTGCGTGTGCGTGTGCGTGTGCGTGTGCGTGTGATGTGTGCGTGTGCGTGTGCGTGTGTGATGTGTGCGTGTGCGTGTGCGTGTGCGTGTGCGTGTGCGTGTGCGTGTGCGTGTGCGTGTGCGTGTGCGTGCGTGCGTGCGTGCGTGCGTGCGTGCGTGCGTGCGTGTGTGTGTGTGTGTGTGTGTGTGTGTTGGTGTAGCACGCTTGCCTAGTAGATACCTATTCACTCTTGACTTGAACACACCTGGGTTATAATTTACCGGAAACATTGACGAGGGCAGGGCATTCCACTCCTTTGCAGTTCTTATAATAAATAAAGAAGCGTAACTCTTCGATCTTGTGCGAGGTATTTCAACCATGAAAGGGTGGCGCTTTGCTGATCGTCTAGTCGTACGGTGATGGAAAGGTGATGGGGGAATCAGGTTGTGCAGTTCTTGTGCACACTCTCCATAGTGCAATCTGTAGAATACCGCCAGGCTTGCTACCTCACGTCGATGCGCCAGACTTTGAAGCTTACTCTTTACCAAAGTGTCATCCCCAATGAGCCTGATAGCAAGTCTCTCAATTGAATCCAAAGACTCGAGCTGATACTTGTATTAGTTTCTTTGATAAACGCCCACACTGTTCGCAAATTTCAATTCATCATGGCGGTCTCGCGGAAAGTAATCGACGACGTAAAGTCTATTGGTCGTACTAGAAACATTCTCAACCTCTACAATTGTTCAGGTCAAAGTGTCGGCCGAGTCCGGACACCGCGTGGAATGGACAGAAGAAACTAACTACATGTTTCGTCTGAGCGCGTTCAAGACACATCTGCAACAGTGGCTCAAAAATGGTAAGATAAATCTTGTTGTCTCGCTCATCTCATCTATGCATCCTGTGTTAAAATCAACTAGGTATGTATCTTCAGGCCTCGTGTATTTTTCCTGCTATCCTTTTTTAACCCCGAACCAATAGATGGGTGTTATAAGTGTACTGTGTGTGTGTGTGTGTGTGTGTGTGTGTGTGTGTGTGTGTGTGTGTGTGTGTGTGTGTGTCTGTCTGTCTGTGGCATCGTAGCTCCCAAACGAATGGACCGACTTTGATTGAACTATATGGGAGGGGGGGGGGGGAGGGTGATTTTATGTTTGAAAACTGATGTGGTCAAGATACTTCTTACATATAATTATGGGGAGTCGGAGGTTATATAAATTTATACCATAATAAAACTGTAACTGAGCTAAATCTGTACAATAAATATTTAAAAAAAAAAATTGACAAAAAAAACAAAATCGTTATGGAGTGCAAAAGGTTATTTTTTTATTTTTTGTCTGTCTGTCTGTCTGTCTGTCTCTTTGAACACGCATCACGCTGAAACTAACAGACGGATTTTGATATAACTTGGCACAATCATAGCTGATGTTATGGATTAACATATATAATACTTTTAATCCCGAAAAAATAAAGGGTTCCCGCAGGATAAGGGTTGAAAGTTATTTAAAAGAACACGTATCACGCTGAAATTACATTATCTGTTAAAATTTTGAATACTTTTACTCCCGAAAAATAAAAGATTTTTAAGGCATAAGGGACCAAAGTTTATGTTAAATTAAAATAATAAAACATCAGTATAAAGAACGGTACCAAATTTCGTTATCCGCTCAACGTAACGAGTGATCAAGTGGTAACATGCATGGAAACATAATCCAGACGTCCGTGGATCGAAACCACGCGCATTTAGTTTTTTTTTGCTCCATAATTAAAAGCATTTACATATTTTATGCGTTATTTTTAAATTTTTCATGATATTATAAGGAGGACGGAAAAGTATGAATTGTAGCTACACGGTCAAGAACACATTTACACCATACTCGTACTTTATAGGAGAGGTGTTGAAAAAAAAAGTGAAGCAAATTTGAAGCTTCATAAGGCTTCAAATTTGAGTTATTTCTTTAAAATATTGTTCTGATTCCAAAAAATAACACTGGAATGAGTCAGTGATTCAGTTCCGTTTTTTTTGTAATTATTTGCTTTCAATGTACCTACATATCGAAACACAATGGCTATAAGCATAGGAAAACACTGAAAAAAAACCTATAACCAATAGGTACTGACAGAGATCGCTAAAATGTTGAGCTACTAATATTTGCATTAAAAAAGTGCTTAAAAGATGAGCTGTTTCCAGAGTAAAATAATTCAAAATTCCCAGTTATAGCTCTTGACAACCAACAAATTGTAAACAAAGTGCGGAGCGGTTTAGGCGGGTTTTTTCGTTCGTGTGTATATTTTAGATAGTTTAATTACTGGTTAGATTTTTTCGAGGATCTTTATTGTTTTATCCATAATGGTATGTACATTATGTCATTTATTGTATTAAACTTTTAAGTTTTGATACGGCAATTTCCCGTCAATATCTTTTGGTGCTGATATTAGAATGATTAGATTGCATATATTTTTTTACTTATTTTAGAGAGGAAATGTTATAGAGAAACCGAGGATATAAAAACAAAATAAAAAAAATGAGTTTATTCAAAGTAAATGTAATTTATTTCCAAAAATAACACATATTTTCAAGGGCTTTTTCGAATCAAGCAGCTGTAGTTAATAAAATGAATATTTATGTGATATTATTTTCATTTATTCTTATTGACAATTTCAATGGTTTGACACAGAAACTCAAAACATTATAATCTCAAGCATTCAGCATGAAGAGACGTAAATAGAGCATGGGAACCCAGTTCAACCCGGATAACTGCAGGTAACCCGAGGACCTCACACGGTTTAGGCGCACGTAGGCTTGGACTTGCAAGGGTTTAACAATAGACTTTAGCAGCGCGGATGGCACTTGGAATGGAATTAAAGTCAAATGGAAAATAATCGGTCAATTGGCTTCTATGCATTTGGCTACCTTTTTTTGAATCTACAGGGGATATGAAATGACCACGCAGGCAAAGCCGCGGGCACAGCTAGTTTTTAATATGTGCTTATTAAAAGCTTTTATTTAACTTGCAATGTTTGTATGTATGTCTGTTAAGTCAGTTAAACCACTCCCTCTTATCTAACGGAGTTGAATTTTGCATGCTAGTTCAGTTCCGATGAAATTTTTAAGGTAAGCATGACCTGACTCGACATCCAGGAACAGCTCCAGATAAAGGAACACTTCAACGGTCAACAAAACTGTCACGAAAATTTGTGTACACATTCTAATATGACCATGACATGGCTGCAGCACTCCGGGTTGGGTTCTCACTTGGAAACTCCTCAATGTTTAACAGCACATACACTATATTTTGTGTACCTACGCATTATATTATGCTAGCCGGTTTGAAGTTTTACCATGACATGGTTGCTGCTCTCCGGGTTAGCTCCTGACTTCGAAACTCCTCAACGGTTAACAGCAAAGACACGAAATGTTGTATACGCATTTAATTGTGATAGCCCGTTCTAAGTTTCATCATGACATGGCTGCTGCATAAAAGCTTTTTTAAATGTTTTTAAATTAACTTATGTCTCTTATGTATTATCTATGCTACTACTTTATAGGTGTATATTCCTTTGAAATGATATTTCTTCCCATTCCCTATGTATTGCAATGACTCTTCTTCCATCATGGATTTTCCTCTAATTTTACACTTCTTTCTCCATGTTTTTAGGGTTCCGTACCTCAAAGGGAACTCTTATAGGATCACTTCGTCTATCTGTCAAGACCATTTTTCTCAGGAACAATTGGTATCAAGTAGTATGGAAGTATCAAATTGAAATTAATATCAAATACTCAGGTCTGTAATCACTTGGAGCTGTGAAAAACAATATACTTCAAAGTCAACGCAATCAAACGACACGGCCGCTCACACACGCTTTACGCTTTACTTTTTTATGCTTTTATTTTGACACTCGCAAGGCAAACAAAACCTATCCTTTTGACCTAGAATCATGAAAATTGGTAAGTAGCAATGTTTTCTAGCACAAGTAAAAAGAAAAATCCGAAAACTGAAAATTTGTAGTTCTCTTCTCTTCTTCTCTTCTTTAGCCGTTTTGGGTTCATTTCTGGACATAGGCCTCTCCCAATTTCCACCATGACGTACGATCCCGTGCCTTGGCCATCCAGTCATGTCCTACGCATTCCCGTATATCGTCCTTCCAACGCTTAAGAGGACGACCGCGTGGTCTGGTGTTCGCCCACGGTCTCCATTCGAGGACTCGTCTGGTCCAACGGTCCCTGTCCTTGCGAGCAACATGACCGGCCCAACTCCACTTTCGCACCGCGATTGCTTGGAACACGTCCCTTACTCTCGTTTTCCGCCGGATCCACTCATTCCTCTTTCGGTCGCGCAAATTTATCCCGAGCATAGTTCTTTCCATCGTTTTTTGCGCGACTCTGAATTTCTCGGCTGACCGTTCAGTAAGTGACATGGTTTCAGAGCCATATGTGAAGACTGGCATTATGCATTCCTCGAACACTTTTGCCTCGAAGGAGGACTCGACGTAATTTCTTATTTGCACCAAATGCTGCCCAGGCTTGGGATACCCGTCTTTCTACTTCCGCTGTTTGATTTGTGCTTCCCAAAGTTATTTTGTGGCCGAGGTAAATATATTCGGTGACAACATCCACTTGAATGGTCCGCCAATGCTTCCTCCACGGCCCAGGCTTCGATCGAGTCAAACGCTTTCTCATAGTCCGATGTAAATTTGTAGTTACATCACATAAAATAAGTTTGTACGGAACCCTCGGTGCCCGAGTCCAACTCGCACAGGGTCGTTTTTTTCTGTGATTATAATTCCTCCCTCATGTATTTTCTTCTGTGATTTTACTTCTCCCATGTATTTTCTTCTATGATTTCACTTTCTCGCCGTGTATTTTCTACAGTGATTCCACTTCTTTCTCCATGTACTTTCTTCTATGATTTCACTTCCTTGTGTTTTTCTTGTGTGATTTGATTTATTTGCCCATCTTCTTCTTCTTATCGTGTCATTGGTTCGGCTCTAATTAAGTAAAAGTTGCTAGATAAGTAGCCAGGTCTAAAGCTCTTTTCCCATTTGCTTCTGTGATTCCAAATCATCTCACATTTATTTTCTTTGATTTCACTTCTTTGCCAATTTTTTTTGTGTTTATTTTCTTTCCCTGTATAGTTTCTTCTATGATTTCACTTTCCTGTGTATTTTCTTGTGTGATTCCACTTTATTCTCCGTGTATTTTCTGTGATTCTAATTCATCCTCCATGTATTTTCTTCTTTTATTTGATTTCATTAATTTCTTGCCAAATTTGAAATGTAGCCCTAGATAGCCCTTGATTAGTTTATACCTAACTAGCTGCGCCCCGCGGCTTTGCCCGCGTGCAATCTTCAAACATGACATTAGTCTTTTGTTTTTTATATGTATATATTTTTTGTTGTTGATTATATACACACGTGGGCGTCATCAGAAGTATCTACCTCTTTGTTGTTGATTATATACACACGTGGGCGTCATCAGAAGTACCTACCTCTTTGTTGTTGATTATATACACACGTGGGCGTCATCAGTAGTACCTACCTCTTTGTTGTTGATTATATACACACGTGGGCGTCATCAGTAGTACCTACCTCTTTGTTGTTGATTATATACACACGTGGCCGTCATCAGAAGTACCTACCTCTTGGTTGTTGATTATATACACACGTGGGCGTCATCAGAAGTACCTACCTCTTTGTTGTTGATTATATACACACGTGGGCGTCATCAGTAGTACCTACCTCTTTGTTGTTGATTATATACACACGTGGGTGTCATCAGAAGTACCTACCTCTTTTTTGTTGATTATATACACACGTGGGCGTCATCAGAAGTACCTACCTCTTTGTTGTTGATTATATACACACGTGGGCGTCATCAGAAGTACCTACCTCTTTGACTCCTTTCATTTTGACAAAAGCTTCAAAGTTCATAACCTTAGGATGTTTGGTCAAATTTGATTCATATCCTTCAACACAAAAAAGAAAAAATATATAAAAAAGTTATATAGAATTTTTGTTTTATTTTTCTTTCTAAATTGAGTTTTTTTTATGAGATGGTAGCCTAGCGGTATACAAGTGCGAATTAGAATCTAACGATACCGGATTCGGCCCTAGGGTCCGCACTACTGACTTTTCTAAGTAATGTTCAGTTTTCCATCGCTCCGTGCTTTGGAGCGCACGTTAAGCTGTCGGTATCGTCTGTTATTGATTAATAGTCGTTAGTCCATGTCAGTAGCCCTTGGGCGGCCTGACAAACTAACAGCAGAGGCCAGCACTACCTCATACAACAGAAAAAACAATATTATAAAGGCGAAAGTTTGCATTTATGTGTTTGTGTGTGTGTGTGTGTGTATGTTGGTGTGTGGGCGTGTGTATGTGTGTATGTTTGTTACTCCTTCACGCTCATACGGGTTAACGGATTTTGATGAAATTAGGAATGGAGATAGCTTATACACTGGAATAACACATAGTATACTTTCATCATCATCATCATCACTCCGTGTTCGATCCCTCATGTAGTAACGCGCTCACTTGCAGACGGTGTGATAACTCCGCACAAGTTCCAGAAGCAGCTGCGTGACATGTTGGACAACGAGGCGTACTTCCCGGACATCTCAGTGAGCAGACCTAGCGCTCGCGTGCACTGGGCGATCCGGGTATGTACTCTTCATCATCATCAGCCTGTACTTGTCGTGGGCTGGTCGTAGGCCTCCTCTGGTGAACACCACTGAAACTATTCACTGAGACTAGCAGTTTCTTTACAGAAGTGATAGATCTCATCGATATTTTAATTTTGGATGACAGCTGTTAAACTTGAAACGGCTATAACTCTGAAACTGTTGATCCTAGACTAGCAGTTTCTTTACAGAAGTGATAGATCTCATCGCTATCTTCGTTTCGGATGACAGCTATCAAACTTAAAAGGGCTATAACTCTGAAACTATTGATCCTACACTAGTAGTTTATTTACAGAAGTGATAGATCTCATCGCTATCTTCGTTTCGGATGACAGCTATCAAACTTAAAGGGGCTATAACTCTGAAACTATTGATCCTACACTAGTAGTTCATTTACAGAAGTGATGGATCTCATCGCTATCTGCGTTTCGGATGACAGCTATCAAACTTAAAAGGGCTATAACTCTGAAACTATTGATCCTACACTAGTAGTTTATTTACAGAAGTGATAGATCTTCATCGCTATCTTCGTTTCGGATGACAGTTATCAAACTTAAAAGGGCTGTAACTCTGAAACTATTGATCCTACACTAGTAGTTTATTTACAGAAGTGATAGATCTCATCGCTATCTTCGTTTCGGATGACAGCTATCAAACTTAAAAGGGCTGTAACTCTGAAACTATTGATCCTACACTAGTAGTTTATTTACAGAAGTGATAGATCTCATCGCTATCTTCGTTTCGGATGACAGCTATCAAACTTAAAAGGGCTATTACTCTGAAACTATTGATCCTACACTAGTAGTTTATTTACAGAAGTGATAGATCTCATCGCTATCTTCGTTTCGGATGACAGCTATCAAACTTAAAAGGGCTGTAACTCTGAAACTATTGATCCTACACTAGTAGTTTATTTACAGAAGTGATAGATCTCATCGCTATCTTCGTTTCGGATGACAGCTATCAAACTTAAAAGGGCTATTACTCTGAAACTATTGATCCTACACTAGTAGTTTATTTACAGAAGTGATAGATCTCATCGCTATCTTCGTTTCGGATGACAGCTATCAAACTTAAAAGGGCTATTACTCTGAAACTATTGATCCTACACTAGTAGTTTAATTACAGAAGTGATAGATCTCATCGCTATCTTCGTTTCGGATGACAGCTATCAAACTTAAAAGGGCTATAACTCTGAAACTAATGATCCTACACTAGTAGTTTAATTATAGAAGTCATAGATCTCATCGCTATCTTCGTTTCGGATGACAGCTATCAAACTTAAAAGGGCTATAACACTGAAACTATTGATCCTACACTAGTAGTTTATTTACAGAAGTGATAGATCTCATCGATATCTTCGTTTCGGATGACAGCTATCAAACTTAAAAGGGCTATAACACTGAAACTATTGATCCTACACTAGTAGTTTATTTACAGAAGTGATAGATCTCATCGATATCTTCGTTTCGGATGACAGCTATCAAACTTAAAAGGACTCTTAAACTATTGATCCTAGACTAGTAGTTTCTTCACAGAAGTGATAGATCTCATCGCGATATTCATTTCATACGAAAGCTGTCAAATTGACAGATGACATCTGTCAAAGGTCAAACTTCCAGTATTGACAGCTAATGTCAGAAATGACAAGCAATGTCAAAAATGTACGGCAATGTCAAAATTACAGTCAATATTAAAAATGACTGCTGATGACAAAAATGTCGGGCAATATAAAAAATTACATGTACCATTTTTGAGGTTGATTTACTTTTCTGTTCATAGCCTTGGTTATTTCGAACAAACGGCGCAAACAATAATATTAGTGATGCCCTCGAGTTTCGCCATTAGTACTAACTACCAATCAGAATCAGATCCTGTCCAATCAGAACCAGTTATACAATCCAGGAAATAACACATTCCAGGTTCCAGGTGACGAAGAGCAGAGTATCTACGTGTGGCTGGACGCTCTGATCAACTACCTCACAGTCATCGGGTACCCTGACGAGGATGCTATGAAGGCACGTGGGCGACCCTGGCCGGCCGACGTGCAAGTCGTCGGGAAGGATATATTGAAGTGAGTAAGATAACACATTCCAGGTGCCAGCTGACGGAGAGCAGAGTACTTCGTGTGGCTGGACTCTCTGATCAACTACCTTACAGTCATCGGGTACCCTGACGAGGACGCAATGAAGGTGCTCAGGCGACCCATGTCGGCCGACATGCAAGTCGTCGGGAAAGATATATTGAAGTTAATCACTGATAAATGGACATAAATTGAAGAGAACATATACACATATAATGTATACATAATAACATTTACATATTGATTGTTGTTATTTTGTTTGGGGATCTTTCACGCGATAACCGCTGGACGGATTTTGATGAAATTTGGAATGGAGATAGCTTATACCCTAGAATAAAACAAAGGATACTTTTTATTCCGGAAAATTCCACGAATTCCGTGGAAGTTTCCACGGGAAAACTGGAACATGTTGAATACTCGCTGTAAGAAGTTGATGCTATACCAACAACAAGCCACAGAGGCCATAACCAAGAAGTCTAAGTCTACTTTTGCATTGGTTTTTAATATCCTAGAAGAACGTAGGATGCTTTTTTCGCGATAAACTGTAATCCGCGCGGACGAAGTCGCGGGCGGGTAAGTTAGTATTCTATAATTATAATAAAGCAATAAGAACGAAAAGTCTGTAAAAAGAAGATAATTTAAAAAAAAATGTCTTGCTTGCTTAAAATAAGCTACAGAACAAGAAAAATCATGCCTGTTTGTTTGTTTGTTTTTGTGTGTATGTTTGTTCGCGCATCACGTAAAAACTACTAGACCGTTTGCAATGCGATTTGAATCACTTGTTGGATAGCTTACGGTTTGACTTACTACTGGGACACTTGTTATCTCAATCCGATGATTAGATGCCGAGCAATCAATAAAAAACTATTTGACGGCTGAACGAATTTTGAAGTAATGTAGTTTATTGTACTTTATAGGTACTTTGATCCTGGAATATCACGTGTGGGCTACTTTTAAATGAAATGACCACGCGGGCAAAGCCGCGGGCACAGCTAGTAAAGCAATAAAGCAACAAAAAGTCTGTACAAAGAAGATAAATTAAAAAATAATGGTCTATATAGACTTACACTAAGCTACTGAACAAGAATATATAATTTTTTTAAATCGTGTATGTCTGTTTGTCTGTTCGCGAATCATGTAACAACTACTGGACCGTTTGCAATGCGATTTTCACTGTTGAATAGTTTAGGGTTTGACTAAAAACTAGTGTACTTGGTATCTGAATCCGACGAGTAGAAGCCGAGCTATCGACAAAAATCTGACGTCTGAACGAACTTTATTATTTTGTACCTTATTTGATACTTTTGATCCTGGAATAACACATATAATTACTTCAATGACCACTCGGGCAAAGCCCCGGGCACGGCTAGTAATTCATAATTATTATGTTAAGTACTGATAAAAACATAACTCAGTAGATTTGCCTTATTCGGGTAAAACTTGGTTCCGTCGGCAGTCTACAGATGGCACGCTTGAAGTTCCTCTTCCCGTAACTAGATGGCGTTAGGATGCGAGTTAGCTCGCGGTGGTGTTTCATTCGCGCGCTCTACAATACGCAACTGTTTTAAGTAGCTCTACGATCGCACAGCATTGGTTATAATAACCTTTGTGTCTTTTTGAAAGCTTAATATTCGCTAATCGGCGAATTATTAAGCTAACATAAATCACACTCAGCCTTATTACAAAACATAGACTAACGAAAGTACCGGTGGACCAAACATAGATCTTATATTATAAAACGAAGTTTATCGCTGATTCGAGTAACATCTATGGTACTAAAGATAATCCTCCGATGACTCTAGTTTAACTATGGTACTAACTAACATAACGTAAATTTTCACCCCTTTTTAAAAGCTTTTATTCAACTTCACTAATATGTATGTACCTATGTATTCTTGCAATCTGGAATCTTGCAATTTAAATTTCGAGCACTTCCCGATTAGCTAGTATTTGAAAAAGACTCACTTTCTGTTCAGAACACCAATTTTCACTCTTTTTTTATTTTGCTAATTAATTTTTAAGCAAAAGTAAACTCCTTTTCTGTTCAACTCGACACAACACTTTGTTTCACAAGCACATGAAAAATTCCCTTTCAATAATTAGGCCAACTTTGTTTACAGTAAGTAAAAACTATCAAATTACGCGCGCTCCGTAATGTTATGTTTACGTTCCAATCCTCGCAAAAAACATTACTTACTAATTAAATTGACAAACTTAAATATGACTGATAAAACCATTTCCTTATGTAATTGAATAAGTATTGATTAAAAATAAACCAAATATTAAGTTTAAGAAAGTAATCATTACTTATGTTTGACGAGGAACGAAAATTATAAATCAATATTGTGAAGAACCGGAACGTTGCGAACAAACGTGGTCTAAATGAATGTAAATGTTTGTACTTAATCTGTGGAGAAACATTTATCTATAGACAATCTTTGGTATCAGCTGGTCATCGATTAGTCGAAGATTTGTAATAAGGTCAAGCTTTAATCCCTTAGTACCGTAACAAACTCGGGCTTTTTAGCTCTGGTATAATCCAGGACTAAAACAGTTTTTTGTAATAAGACGGACCATGTTCAATTCAAGGAATTAAATGTAATAGGTGTATAAATGTAGTAGGTATGTACTACCAAAGAGTATATAAATACTACGTAAGAAGAGACGGGACTGACGTATATTGGAACGGATCTTGTGAATTTTTAAAACGTGAGCTGAGAATTAGTGAAACAAAACAAAACTAATGACCATAGATATTAACACTCTATATCGAGCATGTTAGCCAACATGAGAAACAGAAAAAGATGTCTGCAAACATAGCACATTTCTATCGATATCGATATTTTGAAATAAACAGAAGTAAAAAGCTTTCCCTGCTTTTTGATCCTTCGATGTCGGCTCTTCCTGTCATTGCGAAGCAACTACTACTACTACTACTTACTATTTTAATTTATAGTGGGGTTTATAATAATAATATGTTTTTTCTAAGCATGTGGTTTTTATTACATACAAAAATAATACAGTATATAGTACACAATACATTTTATATCTTTTTCCCTGAAAATAATCTATAATCTTCCTTACTCCTTACTTAATATTACAAACTAACAGTGCTCCGTGATTAATAACAGTTACAGTAGTCGCAGCGGAAGTATTTGTCTCGGAAGTTATCTGCTAGTCGCTGCGCAAACTGCTATTTTTCAGGCGCAATCCCAATGTTGAAGGCGAAGACAGCATTGTATGACGACGGCCTTGCTCACGCACTTTTGTATTTCGCATATTCTATACTTATACTTGATGCTGTTTTACTCCCACAGCAGTACCTGCGCAATCGTTCACAGAACCTAACTTCACAAACATATAGATTGGCTGCGCCTACTATAATAGCAGATATGGAATAGCCAATTCATGCAGCTTTTCGATCGTTATGTATGCCAAGTCGTCACTTTTACCCAGTTTTTGCACCTGAAAATCAGATTTTTAATGAAAATTGGATGATTAAGCGGTTTTAGGCTACGCGCCATTAGGTATTCTAAATGTTTCTTTTACTACGTTTACTATCATATAGCGTGGAATGCAGCAGGACTTAGAATAAGATTAGGAACCAAATGTCGGATAACGGGTTAGAAAAAATATCGATAACACCGACACCGCACTAGTGCTAGCAAGGCTATGTTATTTAGTTCAATATTATAAATGAAAAATCATTATTTTCTTGTACTTAGTAGATTACCGAATAGATTTACCACTTACCTATCTTTATTCAGTGGAAATTTTGCCATAAATTTTCGTTTTTGACCCATCGCTCTAACAGATCGCAAACCACAAATTTCGCAAGTTTATAGCGCGTTGCTTAAAAACTTTCAAACTCAATCACACTATTATTTATTTAATATAGAAAAAAAAACACCATCAAAGCATTAAATACGAGTACATCAACATACGGTAATTATCACAAAAGCAACCTGCCTAATAATTTTGTAAACAAGTTTAAACCACAGAACACATATTCGTTCTTTCATAGTGAAGTGCAAGAAGGTTATGCATATAATGAAGTAGAAAAGATAGCAGCTATAGACATTAGTGCACGTTTGATACAACAGTTTTTTATTAAGCTGTTGCGCCTAACTGTGTACAACTATACTATGTACTTACGTAGGTACATACAGTGGTATGTAAGTACCAAAGAGTCAAGGAAGGAAGTTATATGTACTTTCGTACAACTGGAACGATATCTTCAAAGAAAAACTGGGGTATCGATTATTTGACCTTGAAAACGATTTAAAAATATAAAAAGACAAGGAAGTTGAGCTTTAGCCCTAGTTGTCTCTTTCTTATTTATAGTGCCTATCTCAGATGACAGCAAATATTTCGTAAGACAAACAGGACAAGAACTTCTTCAATTTCCAGAATAGTATATAAAATCTCATTAGACAGAGTATATTATACCATGTAAATATATTATCTAGGTGACCTCTTTGGTACAGTTGTCTTTGCGATGATTATTTCGAAAGTTTATTTTAGTCTGTGCAAAAACTCTGAAACTTTGTACGAGAGAGAAAGAGACTTCCGATCCCACGTATAATTCCTTTTCTCGCATTTTCATTTTAAATTACGTTTTCGGTGAGACCACATTTTTATAGGAAAGATATCGTTCCTGTGGTACGTAAGTACATATAACTTCCTTGCAAAGAGTATACAACTACTACGTAAGAAGAGGCTTCCATAGTAAAATATAAAAAATTAATCAAATGGATGTGGATAGTCTTTTTCAGGGTAGCAATATTTTAAAAGTTAAAAAGTCATGTCTGTGAAGTGGTATAAAGCTAACATCAAAGAGTATATAAATACTACGTAAGAAGAGACGGGACTGACGTATATTGGAACGGATGTTGTGAATTTTTAAAACGTGCGCTGAGAATAAATGCAACATAACAAAACTAATGACCATAGGTAATAACACTCTATATCGAGCATGTTAGCCAACATAACAAACAGAAAAGGATGTCTGCAAACATAGCACATTTTTATCGATATCGATATTGTGAGAAAAAAATTACGTATATATTTATATGGGGTTTATAATACTATTTTAATTTATATGGGGTTTATAATAATAATATGTTTTTTCTAAGCATGTGGTTTTTATTATATACAAAAATAATACATTATATAGTACACAACACAACTTTTTGCCTTAAAATAATGTCTAATCTTCCTTACTCCTTACTTAACATTACAAACTAGCAGTGGTCCATGATTAATAGCAGTTAAGGAGTAGCATTTTTTTTAAATTGGGTTGTTTCTTTTTATAGTCGGTGTTTCGAAAATGTTTGCCACAGAAATATTTAATTCATGCAGCTTTGCGATCGGTATGTATGTCAAGTCCTCTTTATCGGTCACTTGTATCCAGTTTTTGCACCTGAAAATAAGTTTTTTAATGAAAATTAGAAGATTAAGCGGTTTTAGGCTACGCGACATTAGGTATTCTAAATTTATACTTTTACTACGTTTACTATTATATATCGTGGAATTCAGAAGGACTTAGAATAAGATTAGGAAAGAAATGTCGAATAACGGGTTAGAAAAAATATCGATAACACCGGCACCGCACTAGTGCTAGCAAGGCTATGTTATTTTGTTGAATATTATGAAAGAAAAATCATTATTTTCTTGTACCTAATAGATTACCGAATACATTTACCACTTACCTATCTTTATTCAGTGGAAATTTAGCCATAAATGTTCGTTTTTAACCCATCGCTCTAACAGATCGCATTCGCAGAAACCACAAATTTCAATCACACTATTATTTATTTAATGTAGAAACAAACACCTTCAAAGCATTAAATACATCAACAGACGGTAATTATCAGAAAAGCAACTTGCCTAATAATTTTGTAAACAAAGTTAAACCACAGAACACATATTCATAGCGAAGGCGTGCAAGAAGGTCATGCATATAGTGAAGTAGAAAAGATAGCCGCCATAGAAATTAGCTCACGTTTGATACAACAGTTATGAACAGTTTTTTATTAAGCTGTTTCGCCTGACTGGCTAACATAATGAAATTAGTAGTGTTGTTCAATACTGGGAATGTCGATAAATGAACAGCTTAGGATATGTAGCAGTATTCCTAAACTCGAATAAAATTTTGATCCTGGATGATAGAATAATAAATTAATTCAAAAGTTTGTTTCACTATATATATTTCTGGTAATGGACGAAATATAACTAAAACCTTAAATCGTCAAATTTATAATATAATACAAACTTTTTTTAAATATTTACACTCAAACTTTATTATTTTATATGTACATGTATCTAAAGACCACCGTCCGTTATTCTGCGTTATTCTTGGGCCGCCTATTGTTACACTATGAGATAGAAAGATAAGATGATATTTACAATTTAAATATAAATCAAAATAAAATACGTACGTTTCGTAGAATCATTATGACAGATTACTTTCGACTAACCAGTCAAATAACATAAAAATAAAGCGATTTGTGTGTGACGTTCAGAAACTGCACTCACAAATTAACGCATGATACTTGGTGGCACTTCGTTAACATGGTCAGATATACATGGATAGATGTATATATTTTTGTATATGTTATTGTGATTGTTGAGGACTGGCTGGAAGATTGTCTCTATGTTCAGATTGTCGATGTATTTTATAAATATTTTCAAATTTTTGACTTGTCTCTCAGTGAGTCTTAGTTGCTCGTATTGTAAGTTGATTTGGCTACAAATAAATACGTGTATGTTAAATAAATTATCATTTGAAACCACCAACATTAGCTTCTTTCCATCCACAACCATACAAACCTCGCGCTCGTGAACAGTAATATATCTACAGATAAGTAAAATACAATTTTAAATAGAATAAAGTGTCATCGGTTTGTCCTTACTGATTACTTTAAGCAATTATTATCAAGGTTGTAATTTCTTTTAAATAAACATTTTAACAAAACAATTTCAAAGACATTATTGCAAAATTAAAAGTAATGAAGTCCTCACGAAAACCCCAACTATGTTAATCAAAGTATAGTAAGTAGTAATTGAAATATAAGCCTAAGATATCCTTTTATTGAATCCTCAGTGAAACCTCATGATACTTATCATTAATTTGTTACTTATCGATAAAAGTTTATGTGGTCATGATTCTGACATTTTCAACTATTTGTGTAGCACGGCACAAACAGTAAAAGCAATTGAAAATATTGAATCACCTGCCGTAATATATCAAACTGAGCAAAAAAATCGAAAGATACGCGCTCTTTTTATTTTGAAAAGAAAATCGGTCGGAAAAGCGCTAGCATGAGTGCAACTGTTGTTGCAGCGAGCCGCACGCTGGATAATCGCTAAAGAAGTTGCAGTTTATTTCAAATGGAGTCCTTGAAGTCACTCTCCGTGTTATGGACTCACAAATGCCTTCTCAGCAGAATTACTCGGCTGTGATGAATTTCCCACGCAGTTTTTTCTGTTCGGGCCCTTTTAGATTTTGCTCTGTTGTTTCGATTGTTATACGTTTCTTTTCCTATTATTTGAGCTACTTTGGTGACTTTCATTCTTCTTTCATTTTCTATTTTTGCGCTTGCAGCTTTTCAATTGGCACATAATTATGCTAAATCTATTCCCACAGCTTTTATATAACCTATATACAAAACATTATACCTAGCAAATGCATTATAGTTTAAGGAGGAAGCACGAACTAATTATATACAAAACATTATACCTAGCAAATGCATTATAGTTTAAGGAGGAAGCACGAACTAATTATATACAAAACATTATACATAGCAAATGCATTATAGTTTAAGGAGGAAGCACGAACTAATTATATACAAAACATTATACCTAGCAAATGCATTATAGTTTAAGGAGGACGCACGAACTAATTATATACAAAACATTATACCTAGCAAATGCATTATAGTTTAAGGAGGAAGCACGAACTAATTATATACAAAACATTATACCTAGCAAATGCATTATAGTTTAAGGAGGAAGCACGAACTAATTATATACAAAACATTATACCTAGCAAATGCATTATAGTTTAAGGAGGAAGCACGAACTAATTATATACAAAACATTATACCTAGCAAATGCATTATAGTTTAAGGAGGAAGCACGAACTAATTATATACAAAACATTATACCTAGCAAATGCATTATAGTTTAAGGAGGAAGCACGAACTAATTATATACAAAACATTATACCTAGCAAATGCATTATAGTTTAAGGAGGAAGCACGAACTAATTATATACAAAACATTATACCTAGCAAATGCATTATAGTTTAAGGAGGAAGCACGAACTAATTATAATCAAAACATTATACCTAGCAAATGCATTATAGTTTAAGGAGGAAGCACGAACTAATTATATACAAAACATTATACCTAGCAAATGCATTATAGTTTAAGGAGGAAGCACGAACTAATTATATACAAAACATTATACCTAGCAAATGCATTATAGTTTAAGGAGGAAGCACGAACTAATTATATACAAAACATTATACCTAGCAAATGCATTATAGTTTAAGGAGGAAGCACGAATTAATTATATACAAAACATTATACCTAGCAAATGCATTATAGTTTAAGGAGGAAGCACAAACTAATTATATACAAAACATTATACCTAGCAAATGCATTATAGTTTAAGGAGGTAGCACAAACTAATTATATACAAAACATTATACCTAGCAAATGCATTATAGTTTAAGGAGGAAGCACAAACTAATTATATACAAAACATTATACCTAGCAAATGCATTATAGTTTAAGGAGGAAGCACAAACTAATTATATACAAAACATTATACCTAGCAAATGCATTATAGTTTAAGGAGGAAGCACAAACTAATATACGGGATAGGAAGTAGTATCACAGAATAAATAATTGGTACATAATAGTAAGGAATTGTTGCAAAATATTTGTGCAAATTAAGTAAGTCTTCATTTGAAAGATTGTGCCTGCCAGTGTTAATGCCATTTACCAGAAAAAAGGTTTTATAAATAGTTTTTAAAAGGACTTATCAAACAGCCCTCGTATTATCTTTCTACATATCTACCCGTACGAAGCCGGGGCGGGTCGCTAGTCTACACTAATATTATAAAGAGGAAAGATTTGTTTGTTTGATAGTTTGTAATGGATAAACTCAAAAAATACAGACCCTATTTTAAAAATTCTTTCGCATAAAGAAAGCTAAATTATCAGCGAGTAACACTAGCAGCATTTTGTATTTCAAAAAATTTGAGTTCCTTCGGAAATTGCAATAATGTAACCTGAGGTATTAAATTTTGCAAAAAATCTCGATTACTTTGTATCACAAACCAAAGAGTATATAAATACTACGCAAGTTCACAAACTAAGAAGGAGATACGGGTCTTTGTATATGGAACGTTGCCATGGAAACGAAATCACAGAACATCTAATAATCATTGACGTAGGAAATGCTCCATGATAATAATACACGAAATAGTAACAGTAATTCAACCTCCTTGCGTTAAACAGAATAATACTATAGACGAAATGGTACGTGAGTATAAAACCTATAAACATTTTGTGTAAGAAATTGTTGTTGTTCTATTTGTCCAAATAAAGTACCTACTAATTTTATATTTCTATATAACTACCCGTGCGAAGCCGGGGCGTATTATATAAAGGAAAGATTTGTTTTTTGTATGTTTGTTTGTAATGGATAAATTCAAAAAATACTGAACCTATTTTAAAAATTATTTCACCTATAGAAAGTTACATTATCATGGAGTAACATGGGCTATATTTTATTCATCAAAAAATTTGAGATCCTTGCGATAATTGAAATAATGTTGATGCATTATTTAAATTTTCGCAGGGATTTGTGTTCAAGGTATCGAAAATGATCCTACAAAATGTCGATTACTCGCTGTAAGGAACGGAATGGCATGTTGCAGTAGAAACGAAATGATCACAAGTCTCTCAAGTACGTGAGTAATAAAGCAGTTGTCTATGGTCAACAAGCATCACGATCGTTACTGCAAATGATTTCGAATGACGCTTACTGGTGTTTCTTATATTTTTAGAAGTTACGACGGGCTTAAAAATGCTAAAAGTAACAGAAATGCTGCGGTTTCAGCACTACCTTTTGAAGCCGGGGCGAGCTACTTACTAGTCAGATAATACAGCATTGAAATAGTTTGTAATATAAAAAAATACTGTTTATCTTTAAAGATTCCACGGCATTTACTGGCCAGCCTTCTTAATGGCGATTAAGTGGCACCCGCCGCGGCGCCTAGTCTGCCACTCGCACTGGACAGTCGACGGCGCCAAGATGTCCAAGTCTCTCGGCAACGTGGTGGCGCCGAGGGAAGCACCCGTGGAGCCTAGTGCCTTGAGATATGTGCTGCTGAGGGAAGCGACCATGCATGCTGACGCTAGTGAGTACAACGTGCAAGTGGTACCCGCCGCGGTGCCTAGTCTGCCACTCGCACTAGACAGTCGACGGCGCCAAGATGTCCAAGTCTCTCGGCAACGTGGTGGCGCCGAGGGAAGCACCCGTGGAGCCTAGTGCCTTGAGATATGTGCTGCTGAGGGAAGCGACCATGCATGCTGACGCTAGTGAGTACAATGTGCAAGTGGTACCCGCCGCGGTGCCTAGTCTGCCACTCGCACTAGACAGTCGACGGCGCCAAGATGTCCAAGTCTCTCGGCAACGTGGTGGCGCCTAGGGAAGCACCCGTGGAGCCTAGTGCCTTGAGATATGTGCTGCTGAGGGAAGCGACCATGCATGCTGACGCTAGTGAGTACAATGTGCAAGTGGTACCCGCCGCGGTGCCTAGTCTGCCACTCGCACTAGACAGTCGACGGCGCCAAGATGTCCCAAGTCTCTCGGCAACGTGGTGGCGCTGAGGGAAGCACCCGTGGAGCCTAGTGCCTTGAGACATGTGCTGCTGAGGGAAGTGACCATGCATACTGACGCTATAGACCAGTAACTAGGTAGTTTTGTCCTACAAATGGTGGAGTAGAAGATGTTTTGATATGTATTACTTAGTTATGAGATCTTTATGAAATAAACAAATTTTCGACCTCGAGGGGTGAGAGCGTTAGCCGCCATCTTGAATTGAAGGGTCAAAATTAGGTTTTTGAGGTGTTCAACATGTAATGGCGTGGTACGGAGGTAACGCCGACTCTTAGCGTGACGATCGAGCGGCGCGGCGACGCATTATCTTGACCATATTAAAGTTATAAGCCATCACATATTTTTTTTATGTGCAAAACGTAAACACTCCAGTTGCGAATCGAACTCTGGTACTACCGGACCGGCAGTCGAACGTTCTCCCGTTGCGCCTACCAGGGCCCCAATTTATATTTGGCAAGTTAGTATAGATCAGATGAAGATTCACAGTTGACCATTGAGAGCACACGGTGCAAAACGTTGCATGTTGTTTTAGTTATTTTATTTTATTATGTTTACACATCTGCCAGGCGTCCTGCGACGGCTTTTTTTCCATATATAGTAAAAAAAAAAAAACGTAAAGACCTCATAACTAAGGAAATCAAAACATCTTCTACTCCACCATTTGTAGGAATACGCTTCATATTTTCCCCAAATGGCAAGCCTACTACTGAGTTCAATATGCAAGGCATGCTGACGCTAGTGATTATAATGTGTGAGGCATGCTGACGCTAGTGAGTATCATGTGCGAGACATGCTGGCACTAGTGAGTATAATGTACGAGGCATGCTGGCACTAGTGAGTATAATGTGCGAGGCATGCTGACGCTAGTGAGTATAATGTGCGAGGCATGCTGACGCTAGTGAGTATAATGTGCGAGGAATGCTGACCTGACGCTGGTGAGTATAATGTGCGAGGCATGCTGACTTGACGCTAATGAGTAAATGGGTCACACTGAAAGTTTTGCACTCCTGGCTGCTCATAACTTTTTGAATTTCGAATGTTATATATATTTATAAACAAACTCATGCTAGTTTATTAAAAAAGGAAATGGCGGGAAATCGTTTGTCAATTGTTTTTTTTTTATCATAAATTGAAGTTTGTCGCGTCCGTAGTGTAAATGGAATGGTCAAGAAAAGATTTGAGAGCGATGTTTAAGATTTCAAAAGTGCTCTTTCTCCTCAAGAATGCGTTGTGCGTCTTCAAAATGCTTTTGGGAGGAAAGCATCTCATCTGAGTACTGTGAGAAGCTGGTACGCAGAATTTGAACGTGGACGCGTTTCTCTGAATGAAGACATTCGTGAAGGTACGACCACAAAGGAAACCTTCAACTGCGACCACAAAGGAAAACGTGGCTACTGTTACGCGGCTTATTGAAGAAAACCGACGCATCACCTACGAGGCGATTAGAGACTGTTTGGGGAATGGTACGAGTAAAAGCCAAATTCAAAAAAATATATGACCATTTAAAAGTTAGGAAACTCTGTTGTCGCTGGATACTTCACGAACTAACTTCAGAACAGAAACAGGCTCGTGTTGATTGGTGCACAAAGATGTTACTCAAGTACGACCACGGACATTCTAATACTGTTTAAGACATTGTCACAGGAGACAAAACGTGGATTTATTGTTTTGAACCAGAGAAAAAAACAGCAGTCTTGTGAATGGGTGTTCGAAAGCGAGAACATACCAACAAAATTAAGGTAAAAAATGATTGCGTTTTTTCTCCCGCACGGGTCCGTTTGCACTATCCCACTTGAAGATCAAAGAAGTGTTAATGTTGAATGGTACACCACCATTTGTTCACCCAGTGTGCTTAAAAAAGTACGAGAAGAACGACCGTGAAACCACATTCTCTTGCACCACGACAATGCTTCTTCGCATAGGCTATTTTTAGCCTCTGAAAAAGTAGAGCTCGTGACCCATCCTGCACATAGTCCAGACCTCTCACCATTTCTTATTTTTTCCGAAAATCAAAGATTTTATGAGAGGTTAGACTTTTACGAATTCTGAAGAGACCGTGATGGCATTCAATCAACACGTGGAAAAGATGCCGTCCGGTCATTAGTCCTCTTGTTTTGAAAAATGCTTTAATCGAATAAAAAAATGTTTAAAATGTAGAGGAGAATATTTTGAAAAACAATGAATAGGTTATTTTGCTTTTAACCTGTTTTATTTATGAAATATGCAAAACTTTCAGTGCGCCCTACGTATAATGTGCGAGGCATGCTGAAGCTAGTGAGTATAATGTGCGAGGCACGCTGACGCTAGTGAGTATAATGTGCGAGGCACGCTGACGCTAGTGAGTATAATGTGCGAGGCACGCTGACGCTAGTGAGTATAATGTGCGAGGCACGCTGACGCTAGTGAGTATAATGTGCGAGGCACGCTGACGCTAGTGAGTATAATGTGCGAGGCACGCTGACGCTAGTGAGTATAATGTGCGAGGCACGCTGACGCTAGTGAGTATAATGTGCGAGGCACGCTGACGCTAGTGAGTATAATGTGCGAGGCACGCTGACGCTAGTGAGTATAATGTGCGAGGCATGCTGACGCTAGTGAGTATAATGTGCGAGGCACGCTGACGCTAGTGAGTATAATGTGCGAGGCACGCTGACGCTAGTGAGTATAATGTGCGAGGCACGCTGACGCTAGTGAGTATAATGTGCGAGGCATGCTGACGCTAGTGAGTATAATGTGCGAGGCACGCTGACGCTAGTGAGTATAATGTGCGAGGCATGCTGACGCTAGTGAGTATAATGTGCGAGGCACGCTGACGCTAGTGAGTATAATGTGCGAGGCACGCTGACGCTAGTGAGTATAATGTGCGAGGCATGCTGACGCTAGTGAGTATAATGTGCGAGGCACGCTGACGCTAGTGAGTATAATGTGCGAGGCACGCTGACGCTAGTGAGTATAATGTGCGAGGCATGCTGACGCTAGTGAGCGACGTATCGACGTGCTATAAAATCTTAACTTATAGCACGTCGACATTGATATTAAAATAGTACAGTGGGCTAGATTCGGCGGCCTTATCACTAAGCAGCGATCTCAGACAAATAAACAAAGTTTTTAATGTTAGAGATATAAAATGATATGGTGTTATTTAAATGTTTTATGGTAGTCAAATAGTCCATTTGTGTAATTACTACAATAATATTGCGATTACCCTCAACAGGTTCGTTAATGTGTCAGTTTCTTTGGTAAACGACTATACCGATCGAATTATTCTAATTCGGAATGGCTGACATGCGGAACAAATCTGAAAATTAATAGGTCTTTGTGCGGTCAGAATCTAGTATCTATATACAATATGATCATTGGACATTAAGTATGGCTGTGTCATGTGCTTCCAGACTACAGTGAAGGCAAGCTACTCAACATAGCGAACTCTGAGCTGGCGGACACCCTCGGCAACCTGTGCGCGCGCTGCGTGGGGGCCGCGCTGAACCCCCGCGGGGAGTATCCCGCGCTGCGCGCCGCCCCCCTGCAGGCGCTGCGAGGAGAGTCTGCCACGGACTGTCTGCTAGAGCAGTGTGCGAGACTGCCGGGTTAGTATCTGTACGGGTAATCATCCCCCCCCCACCCCCCTACAGGCGCTGTGAGGGGACTCTGCCACGGACTGTCTGCTAGAGCAGTGTGCGAGACTACCGGGTTAGTATCTGTACGGGTAATCACGTGCCCTCCCTACGGGCGCTGTTAGGGAACTCTGTCACGGACTGTCTGCTAGAGCAGTGTGCGAGACTGCCGGGTTAGTATCTGTACGGGTAATCATCCCCCCCACCCCCCTACAGGCGCTGTGAGGGGACTCTGCCACGGACTGTCTGCTAGAGCAGTGTGCGAGACTGCCGGGTTAGTATCTGTATGGGTAATCACGTGCCCTCCCTACGGGCGCTGTTAGGGAACTCTGTCACGGACTGTCTGCTAGAGCAGAACCAAAGTAACTGAAATAACTCCGAGGATAAGCAAGCTAAAGTGGCAGTGGGCTGGTCACATTTCTCGAAGAACCGATAACCGTTGGGGTAGACGAGTTCTCGAATTTAGACCACGTTTAGGCAAACGTAGTGTATGACTCCCTGTGGCCAGGTGGAGTGAGGACCTGCGAAAAGTGGCTGGTAGAACATGGAAGAGGAGAGCTGAAGACCCGAGCTCAGTGTCGTGCATTAGGAGAGGATGTCCAGCAGTGGGCAAATATATGTTGATGATGATGATGATGATGAGTTAAAGAAACACAACTGTTGTATCCCGCCATAAAACAGGCGCTATTTCACTGGCACATCATGCACTATCGAAAGGTATTCAGTACTTTACGCACAGTAAAGACTTGGTTGCGGTCAACAATTACAGAAACCCGGCTTGTTCGGCTTTGCATGATGAGAATGCATAGGAAAAGGGTTCTGGAAGCACAAAATAAATTTGAAAACTAACGCTTAGCTAGTTAGCCAGAACCCTCTCGCAGGTTGTTATTGAAATAAGGTCAGTAAATAATAACCTTATTTAAATTCCTACCACTTACAGAGTTTATTTAATTCTGCCCCACCCCTAAATAAATGCTCGGTACGCCCATTAGTCTAACGCCACGGTTTTGAATCTGCAACTAAATCTGAGTCAATAATTACCACAAGGAAAGTTTAAAACTATTATCCTTGGATTAGTAGGTTAGGTACTATTATCCTTGGTTTAGTAGGTTAGGTACTATTATCCTTGGTTTAGTAGGTTAGGTACTATTATCCTTGGTTTAGTAGGTTAGGTACTATTATCCTTGGTTTAGTAGGTTAGGTACTATTATCCTTGGTTTAGTAGGTTAGGTACTATTATCCTTGGTTTAGTAGGTTAGGTACTATTATCCTTGGTTTAGTAGGTTAGGTACTATTATCCTTGGTTTAGTAGGTTAGGTACTATTATCCTTGGTTTAGTAGGTTAGGTACTATTATCCTTGGTTTAGTAGGTTAGGTACTATTATCCTTGGTTTAGTAGGTTAGGTACTATTATCCTTGGTTTAGTAGGTTAGGTACTATTATCCTTGGTTTAGTAGGTTAGGTACTATTATCCTTGGTTTAGTAGGTTAGGTACTATTATCCTTGGTTTAGTAGGTTAGGTACTATTATCCTTGGTTTAGTAGGTTAGGTACTATTATCCTTGGTTTAGTAGGTTAGGTACTATTATCCTTGGTTTAGTAGGTTAGGTACTATTATCCTTGGTTTAGTAGGTTAGGTACTATTATCCTTGGTTTAGTAGGTTAGGTACTATTTAATGTGAGAAAATAAACTTCGACAATGTAATACTAGTACATTACTGCCGCGGTCTGTAATGGCTGCGTTGCTGGCAGCGATGATGATGGTCGAGAACTTAACTAAGCAAAGCTCGAGGCCATCATAGCGTGACCAGCAGGGCAGTCATTGCGGACCAAGGCTTGTATAGTGCTTTACTCAAACAATGCGAGGAATTTAAATAAAACCAGCTTAGTATAATAAGAATTTACTCAAACAATGCAACAACAACGAAAACAACAACGACAAAGACAACAACAACGACCACAACAACAGAAAAAGAAACAGTAACAGAAACAGAAATATAAACAGAAACAGAAACATAAACAGAAACAGAAACAACAACAATCACGATCACATCAGCTTTCAAAAAGAAAAAAAACCATCAAAATCGGTCTATTCGTCTGGGAGCTACAACGCCTCTCTTTTCGAGTTCGGTGGTTAACAAAACCACAGAATAAATAATAGTACTAAAACACGACAATAATGGATTTTCAAAGGAAATTGCTGGCCGCAAAACACGACAGTAATGAAATTCCATACAACTTTGCTGGCGCCTATTGAAGCAGCGCGGCAAGGTCGACTTTGCCTAAAGAAGGTTATCGAAATAATGACCACATTACAGCTTGTTTTAGTAAATATTTTTATATTATAAAGTTTCTACAACTTGAAGACAGTCAACAGTTTTTTTTCTCTTCGCCAACATTGTTTATTTTCATGTAGGGGAATAAACTTATTTTTTGTTCGCTATAAGCAGCAGAATCAAACATCTTCTTTTTACATATAATCGATTATTGACAAATAATTGGATTGTTTTATGATTTTAACATTAACGCTTTTTTAGCGAGAACGAAGCTAAAGGAAAAACTTGGATATCGTTCTAGTTGTCACGATGGCTGAACTGGAAATAGTAGATTGTATTACTAGGGAGCGAAGTAATATTTTGGCGGCGAGGGCGCTATTTTGAATCCAGAGCGGAGTGAAGGATTCTAGAGTAGAATCCCGAGCGAAGCTAGGGATTCGAATCCTGAACGTAGCGAATGATTCAATATACGTCGCCGAAAGGAAAAAAAATTATGCGCCCGAGCGTTACACTGTAATTTTCATTCCCCTCTATTAGAAAAGAAAGAAAAGGCGCTTTTAGATACTTTACAGCACAAATTAAAAATGTGCATAACCCCCCAACCACCCCAATTATAGCTAAGAACCATCTCGTTTACCTTTCAAACATAAAAAACCGCAGCTAAATCGGTCCATTAGTTTGGAAGCTACGATTCGATTACTGCTTATTTTTAATTGTAATAATTACACAGTTACATGGCTTAACGACTGCTATTAATCAATAACAGCCGGGACCGACAGCTTAACGTGCCCTCCGAAGCACGGAGCGATGGAAAACCGCACATAACTTAGAAAGGTAATTGGTGCGGAGCCTAGGTTTTGAACCCGGTATCGTTGGTTTCTAAGTTGCACTGAAGAAGCGTTAGGCCACCATCGCTCTGGCGGCCCTGGGGCGGATTGACAAACTCTGACATCAGAGGCCAGCACTACCCCATACGACAAGCAAGCAAGCAAGCACACAGTTACAAATAAGCAGAATAACAGAGTAATAAGAAAAGCACTTAACTTGTCAAGGTCCTCTCGGTGCGGCGGTCACAAGAACATTAAACGTTGTTAAGTCGAGTGAGCCTTTATATAGCATATTCGAACATCCGACGCTGTCTTCAGTCATCCGAGTGGAAGACATCGTCCAAGTTATTTGAGTCGTTTGAAAACAGATCAACGAATATCTACCATTTACTTTATTAATTACATTAGACATCTCTGGTAGTTGTATTAAAATATTGGAATACATTTTAACATCATTCTAATAACTAATAATAATAATATATTCGGGCCAATTCCACACCAATTACCTAGCCCCAAACTAGGATACCCAACTAAGGCATAATAATACAGATGTTTCATAGTGATGGATGACATACACCGTAAGTTTACACGTGGTACTTTACTTTTGTTAAAGTAGCCAATACTTCGTTTCAGAACGAATACTACGTAATCTGAGTTTCGTTCTAAAAGTGGTTGGACTTAAAGTAGACAATACTTTGTTTCAGAACGAATACTTCGTTGTTATACGAATACTTCGTTCTGAAAGCAGCCTGATATTTGCAGCGAATGTTGTTTACAAGTAACGTTGCTACAAGGTGATAGTTTTATACTTACGTGTTAAGGTGATTTATGGTCGGTTCCTATATCTTAAAACGAACCGTTTTCGCTTACTGTCCGTAGGGTGTTGATATAAACGTCATACAAAACCCGTCAAAAAGTAACGAGACGTTGCAAAGACGACTCGTTTCATTTTTATAGGTATGGAATGGCTCAGGGCGAAACTCACTTCTGGGCCACTACTCACGGTCCAGAGGCCACTCTGAATGCAGTAGGTAGTTTCCCATCGTGAAATGGTAACGTGGTTAACTCGACACAAGCAATTTTTTCGTCCTTAAAATTATTTTCCTATAAGCTTAGCTCTTCCAGGATCTGATAAAAAATAAAGGGCCGGAGAGCAAAAAACAATTACGTCATAGAAAATAGATGGCTTCCATTTGCAAAGAAAAACAAATGAACATCAGAAAAACAAATATACCTCACCCCATAAACTCTTGGCTATACTAGGGGGGTGGGGGAGCGGGGGGGGGGGGGCTTATATAGGTACATTTTTAAAATGTGCTTGTGATTTACCTCGTTGATCTACAGAAACCTGCCACCGCTACTACACCAACCACCAGTTCTACAAAGTGGTGGACGCCGTTATCCACGTGCTGCACCTCGCGAACCTGTTCTTCGAGACCCACAAGCCCTGGGAGCTGAAGAAGCAGCCGGAGAGACAGCCGGAGCTGGACGCCGTGCTGCACGTCACGATGGAAACTTTGAGAATCACTGGCATTATTCTACAGCCGATTGTTCCCGACTTGTGCGAGAAGTTGCTCGATAAACTGCAGGTAATCAATTAGACTGTATAATATTCTATCCACTGAATAGAGTTAATATAGCGTTCTCTCTTTTGCACTTTTGTATGTAAGTGACAGGGACAGATGACTGCATTTTGAAGTCAGTGGTAAACAATTGCCAAGAAATGTAAAGATTGGCTTACATGGTGTACTTTACGGGGAGTAATATTCCTACTTTTTAAAGTAGTTTAACCAATGCAAGAAAATATTATAGTTTGTAGGTACCTTTTAGGACTTTTAAAATAAAAAAAGAGTACAGGTAAGGTTGGATATAATATTTTATCTCATAATTCATTAATCAGTGTCTTATTCACTTGAGTTTTCATCTCTTACATTATTATAAATCTTTCCGTCATAATTTCTACATTAAATCCATGACATTCATGTTGGGTTCTACCACCTCTATGACGTGCTTAATACTTGCTAAACTTTCAGTTCGTCACAAAACACGCCAAGTAAACAGATATCAGTCCGAAAAATATGCCAAGTCGTAGGGTAAGCAAGAACATTATATGCGTCCGCACCGTGCAAGCGACAGATGTAGACTGGCATTTCGCCACCATGTAAACGTTTTCCTAGCTCGTTATCGCCAAACAATGGCGACGCTGTGACTTTTCTGGTATTCTGTTCGGTGCATAGAGTATAGCTGATTTCACACGGAAACCATAACTGTATTTTTCCGAGATCAAGAGTACCAAACACAGTAATTAAATTTAAAAAACCGGCCAAGTGCGTGTCGGAATGGCGCACCGGAGTTCCGTAAAAAACCTTGTTTTTTTTTTTAAATTTGTTACTAATTACGGTTTTCGCATTTTTCCCTTTACTTAAGCTTTTAATCTATTGCTCGGCTTCTACTCAAAGGAGATAGCGTCAGAATGGCTGGTTGCCTGATGGCACTGAGTGTATATTCAAGAATTGCTATTAATTTGCTAGTAATTGCTACCTTTCCTAAATAATTTCTTCCTACGACACATATTGAGAATTTAAAAAAAAAACCTGATATCAGGAAAACTTGTTTTTTTTTAAATTTCATTTTCCATTCGGCCACTTTTTTAGCATGAAGGGCGGAGATTTTCCAAAAGTGTGTAGTACCAATAATTGCTATCTATTTGCTAGTTTCACGAATTAAACGGCTTTGGCTTAACCAATGTAGATAACATTGGTTACAAAAATATAGCTGATTGAACATTTTACGAAATGTTGCCTGATTAAATTGTAAAGGCAACATTCTTTAGTCATACGTCGTCATATTTATACGGCAGGCGTTCAACATATATTTCGAGGCGTAAAGCGTAAACAAAGTAGATTGAGATGTCAAGTACACCAGATTTTAAGTCAAAACCTATGCTATCCAACAGTGAAAACCGCATCGCAATCGGTCCAGTAGTTTTTACGTCAGGAATAGAAAAAAAACTTGTTCAGTATAGTCTCCTAGATCATTTTTTAAAATTATCTTCTTTGTTTAGACTTTTTGTTACTTTGTGCTTTATTATAAGTAATAAATGATATATCTATCTACAGATAGACAAGAACCGCAGAAGCTGGCAACACTGCGAGACGCCATCTTGGATCGACGCCAACGCCATCTCTGAAACGAAACGCATACAAAGCGGCAAGTTTGTGCTGTTCCAAAGGATCTATAAGGATAAGAAAGTGTCACAGCCGGCAGTTAAAGAGAAGAAAGATAAAAAGGAGAAACAGAAGAAGGAAGCCAGCAGCGGTTAGCGACTATTCTTCTGTAGTGACCTTGATGCGGGTCGGCTGTAGGTAGCTAGAATAACAATAAATATCACTTCTGCTGGTAACATTCATATTATATACTAGCTGTGCCCGCGGCTTTGCCCGCGTGCTCATTTTTCTGGGTTTAAAGTAAGCTATAGTACAAAATACCAAATTTCGTTTAGCCGTCGTATAGTTTCTTATCGATTGCTCGGCTTCTAGTCATCGGTATGAGATACATCAGTTTTTAAGTGTAAAGCCAAGCTATCCAACAGTGAAAACCGCATCGCAATCGGTTCAGTACTGATTACATGATGCGCGAACAAACAGACAGACAAACACCATTAAAGATGTTTGTTATATTCTTGTTCAGTAGCTTGTATTAAGTCGCATTTTTTAAAAATGTTTTCTTTGTACAGACTTTTTGTCTTACTGTTTTATCATAAGTACAAATAAATACTAGATTCTGTCCGATAATCTTTTAATTGTCCGATTTATTTCGCGGGACCGCCATTCTGAATTCAAATATTTCGATCAGAATATTGACGGTGGACGGCTAAATTAATAACAGTCCTCCATACCTTACATCCGATATATGTGCCAATATTTTACAGGAGTCAGTTACTTTATCTTATGGTAGTGTTTAAATTATATGGATGATAATTTAGTTTCCGAAATACATTAAAATCCATTGTAAAGATCCATTGATGGATCTTTTGCACCTGTATGTCCACTTTATATAAACATTTTACTGTGACATTTGTCATATGTCTTCTGAAGGTTGAAGTTTGACATTTGATATTACGTAGTTACAACGACAGTAAGAAATGTCTATACGATGATTCGGCGGGAAATTGGAAGTGTTGATAAAAGAAGATTGAACTTTAAATGTCTTCTTTCATACGTTTTCTCCCCATTTATATATGTTTTATGTAAATTTATAAAAAATAAATTCGTTTATAAAATTAAATTTATGATTTCCTATTTATTTTAAGTAGTTAAATATTTTACCTATAATTCTTCTTTCCTATACTTACTTGTTTATTTCCCGTTTTATTATAGGTATCTAAACCGAGGTTACTCCTGTTAACTGATCAAGCTCCAAATATATCGTACACTGGTCACACTTTGACATTGGCAGAATATCGTCAATCAACGATAAAAAGCCACTCTATAAAAAGAAGAAGAAAAGAAAATTGCTTGTGTTTTTGGCGCGGTCCATTTTGAACCCCCGAACAAAGAGATGGGTGTTATAAGTTTAGGGTGTGTATCACTCTGTGTGTGAGGGTGTGTCAGTGTGTGTGTGAGGGTGTCTGTCTGTGGCATCGTAGCTCCCAAACGAATGAACCTATTTTGATGCGGTTATCCGTTCGAAAGCTGATGTAATCGGTTTTTTAAGTTTGAAAGTGGAGGTAAACGAGATGGTTCTTAGCTATATGAGGGGGGGGGGGGGGAGGGTTGGGGTGAGGATCGGATCTCCGGTGCGGTTTTTGACGTTTCAAAGCTGATTTGATCAAGATGCTTCTTAGTTATAATGGGGGGTGGGAAGTCGGGGGTTATATAGATTTATAATTTGTGCTTGTATAATGTAGTTTTAGACACACGTTAGTTCTAAAAATCCACTTTGCAAAACAAACATGGAACAAGGAATAAGGCGGACATAAAGGTTCAAAAAGATCCATCAATGGTTCTTTACAATGGATTTTAGTGGACCTATGGTTAAATATAGTTATTCGTAAAATATTGAGCATTTCTGTCGGGCTGGCTTGCTATGAAATATTGGTGCTAATTTATGCTAGGTATATTGTAATAATTTTATTGTAATGTTTCGAAATACTTAGTTTAAGGGTCAGTAAATATATAATGACGAAATAAAACGCTGAATTCTATATCGGAGTCAATTTATTTATGAATACGCTTATTAAATAATAATATTTTCATCAAAATACTGTGTTAACGACTAACAGTATCGGAAGCTAAGATTACTAATAAGCTAGATACAGCGACGCGAGGCCACACTGACCAAACAGAATGCGCCTGACAAACAACGAAATCTAAAAATAACTCATTTTTACATTTTCCCTACTTCTTAAAGTATTCAAAATCTCCAGTTTCATAGAAAAACGCAACTTATTTGTAAAGTATTAGAAATAGACATAAGACGCTATACGCATGCGTGAACGCCATATTGATTTCAATTGTTTCAATAGACGTTTTTCAAAGAAACTAGTACATTTACGAACTGGAAATCTGTTGGTAATCGCTGATTATCAATTTTTGTTGTACCTAGTTATTTGCCTCATTTCTACAAAAAATATATTACAAATCAGCGATTATCTCAAACAGATTTCCGGTTTGTAAATGTACTAGTTTCTTTGATAAACGCCCACACGCTGAACTACTGGCATTGTTTGGTTGTGTCATTGGTATAATATATTTCCCTTTGGCACTACTGGTAGTGCCTAAGGGAATAGCAATTCTCCATGACACAACTGGTAGTGCCAAGCAGTTATGCCACAGGTAAGTCACCAACTAAACATTTGAATTCAGAATGGAAATGAAAAGGTCTATTTGAAAGATAATCGGCTGGCATTCGTTCTTTCTGCTTGTAAAGTAAAGAACTATTTAAGTTCAAATTTTGAAGCGTTTTACATATAAAAAGTTTCTTATCTCCATTGCATTGAGTTCTATCACTAAATAATTACGAAATTCATCACGCGCATTCCTCTTAACATAGCGAGCTATACTATAACTTCAAATCATACAAGCAATCGACGGTTGCGTTAAATAAAATAGTTTTCCCAACTGCTTGATGATTTCGAGACATAGTGTAGCTACAACAACAATTAAAAAATTAATATCGATAAACGCGGGATGCGAATAGAGGAACCTGTGAGGCCGCCATCATACCTTTATGAATCTCGATCGGTTCAATTCAAATTTAAATTAAATTTGTAACTCAATACGGTGTACATTGTCTCGCAGCGACGAGCAGACAGCAACTACATTTTGTAGCTTTACTAAATTGTACCGTATAGTACGGTAAAAACTTGAGTCTGAATTGAAATGAACCAATAAGATCTTACCGATCATACATTTGAACTTTAGGTTCACAATACATGAAACTCCTGTACCCATGAAAGCTTGTGCGGAAATTCGGCATTATGTATTTCATTTCAATTTGACGGGATCAGCTAGAACCTGGCGAGCTACTACTACCTCCGACTGCATCTTATGTTTCGAAATCAAGAATCTAAGGCTTGTTTGCCTCTTTCTAGTTTTGTTCGCATCGGGTTTTGTTTTTTTTTATAATTATTGTTTTTTACTTACACTGAATCTCTTTCATGAAATAAAAATAGTATTTGTACATGTAGTAAAAAGATTTAGTTCATTCACTCAGTTTAGTTCAGTGAGCTGTTTCAGGCCGTGCATTTTCGGCTTTACAGTATAGGCTATCACAGTGATTGGGTGAAAGCTACATTGGTAGCGATTCGGACATCCCCTAAACTAAACTTTTTCAAATGTAATTTAAAGCTTGTAGGCTTCGTAAGAAGGTATTCTTTGCCCTGGCATCTCTGTCTCACTCACTAAACTATCACTAAAGCCTGTCAGCGTAAAATCAACTTTGTTTCCACGCGGTGAGAGTCCCGATTTGTCCAAACGCTGTCTCAGAACGTCCGAATTTATCCAAACGCTGTAAGACAGCGTGTTAAAAACCTGTTTTAATTACGTTATTTTAAGCGGTGCAGCTTAAATTGACGTAAGTTTAGAACAGCTGCCAGGGGGCAAAAAGACCTTATTACGAAGACGACAAGGTTTAAATTACATTTGAAGAAATGTAGTCTTGTTTAGTTTAAGGAGTAAAATGATCGAATTGCTGCCATTATATATTTAAATATGATTGACACTGATTGATTTATTCCACCTCATAATCAACTTGTTGACTGTCGGCCACACGTGGGGAGTTTACTTGTTGGCAGGGAATGCTTGTTCATTAAGTCATTAAAGTAAATAAATCTGAGCATTTCAATATTTTATGTTCATAGTTCAGAAATACAACACTAAGATATGAAAGCGTGCAACATTATTTTACAAAGTTAGTTACCCTCCTCGATTAAAAATTATCTGTACAAAGAAATTTCAATGTCTGTATTTTTTTTTAATGAAACGGATATTACTTTTGTATGAAATGAAGAAATTCCGCAGTACTTCATGGCAACATTAACTCTCCAGCTCGAAGCTTTGCTGGCTGAATATTCCAAACTACGAGTTTAAAATAAATGCAATATCGATTAAAAACTCGTCGGTAGCTATTTGATGACAGGCCTTTTTACAATTATGTAGAAACTTAACTAAATTCTATCACGAAAATGCCTACCTACCTACTTTTATACCAAGTGTACGATATTCTTATAAGTTTTTTATAATTTTATTTTAAAATGTTTGTCATGACATTTAGTTTTCCGTCTATTCGCATCCACAGTCAAAAATGCATCAAATGAGTATGACACAGGTAAATACACAAATATTATAAATTCATACAAAAATTCGGAGACACATACGTTACTTCATAAATGCTTAAATTCGCCGTCTCCCTCGCACACATTGTCTTATCCGGGGAAGATAAAATATTTCTTTGAACAATAATAACAGTAGATATGATTTGCAACACATATCAACTTATTCTTAAAAACTGAGTTGAAATTTCACCCTTAGTAACCTGAGTCAGCCAATTCACTTCAATAAAATCGTTATTTTATGATATTGTATATATTTCCAATACCGAATTACCGACCCAGGCTAAAAAATAAATTTTCCCGTTCACCATATTTTACGAAATTATAAAGGATACCCTGGAGATCTAACTTTTAAAATTAAATGAAGAAAGTAATAAGAAATTCAAACCGGGTTAACGGATCTACCATAATTCTTTAAATCCGAAGTTTCGTATATCGTTTCGTGCAAAAGGCGACCATTTTCAGGCCATCTACAAAACGAAACTTCGTATTTCAATTGTTAGAGTAGAGTATGTAGTGAACATACACAAAAAATACAAATAGAGATATTACAAGTGTGTGCAAGAGACACTGCATACAAAATTCTTTCAAACACACGCCACACGTCCCATACAATATAACTGTACATTTGAGCTCCGCAACTCGGCGGTGGTAAACTTGCTCTACAAATGTATCGAGCTCATAGATATTACCATAGTTATGGTATCTACGTACCGTATAAACGGTACTAAGACGGCTTGGCATTATTGCTGGCCCGATTTTGCGTTTGGATACTAATTTTGGGTAACATAAAACATGATTACTTCCATTAGTCCGGTAATTATTCTCTGCGAGAACTTATGAAAGCACATATAACTTTAACGTTTAAGAAGATTTACTGAAAAAAAAACTGAACCAATTTTGATGAAATTCTTGCGGGATCAAACTGGAGGTATGCCTTTTAAAACAAAAAAGGAATCATTTAAATCGGTTTAGAAATTCCAGAGATATGAAGGGACAAACATAAAAATGTACGGACGTATTGTTATTTTTAAGGCGATGAAAATAGTATTCTGTTCAAACTTATACCATTGTAAAATTAAAGAAATAAAAATTTGCTTTTAAACTCTGTGTCTATATTCTCTAAATTAATATCCAAACGCATCAGATTTCATATAAACGAAGCATTGCAAAAGCTGAGAACATTCCCGTTCATTCACTCACGCATCTCAACTCGAGGCTATTACAAATTGATCTAAAAATAATTATTAGTCTATGGCAACTTGAATTTTGGAATAGACAATGTCAGTTTAGAGCGAACAAGTGAATGAACGAAACGAATCGTTCAATACAAAATACTTGTGCGAAAATACATGTACATTTTTCTGTAGCGTTTTTTATCTTATATCTTATGGTGATGAAAGAAAAATAGTAAAAATAAATTGACAGTTAACTCTTTTACACGCATTTTAACGCAGCCATCTTTTTTAAATTCCAATCCAATACACCACGACACTAAAATATTACTTTAGACTTTTGAAATATTACTTTAGACTTTTGAAATATTACTTTAGACTTTTGAAATATTACTTTAGACTTTTGAAATGTCAAAGTATTTTATAATAAAAGACATACATCAAAATGTTGAATGCTTACGCATGATAGATGATAGATGTTCTGGCATTTTACAGGACACATTCATGTGACATGTTGTATAACAAATGTAATCTATGGCGCAGTTTTTCAGAGCTATACAAAATCGCTGCTTTATCTATGGTTTACTTTCAAGTCGATCCGTGAATGGGGCGTAATCGCTAACGATTAATTCGATAACTACGTGTTCCCCTTGAACGAAGTTAACTATCGATAAAAACTTTTATTTAATGCCAAAATCCCTTTACTTAAACACTTCATTCTTCGTTTCTATAAAAATTACACCAGACTTTTAGACACAAAAAGGAACAATTTCTCCATAACCATAATTCATAACACCATAGACTAAGGACAGAATACCATAGACCAAAGTTATTTTTTAAAATTATTGCTTGATTTCGTAGAATACCGTTATATATCGGAAATAGAAAACCAGCTCATTACAGTCATTCAGTGTGCTTCGTTTTATATACATAATACAATATCATATTGTAATAAATATTTAGTTAATACAAAATGTATCTGAGTCGACATTTTTGTAACAGTATAGATAACTAAGAACTTTTAAAAGTTGTGCATATAATATAATAAACATGTACCTAATTACAGATCTAATTATTATAATTTATTATTTTATTATAATTTATTATAATAACTATTACACATGAAATCGCAAATCCATGATAAAGAATAAAGTGAAATATTATATATAAATCCTAAGTAAACATTTATATTAACGAATACATAACAAATATATACAATTTGTTCTTTTCAATACCCGGCGATTAAAATGATTTCAGTTAAATGCAGGACAAATAGCTAGGTACACGATAATTTTAATCGGCCTATCACGATGAAATTGTGATAATGGCATATATGAGCGATTCGTTATCATTACATGAACATGTGTGGTGCAGCCGTGTGGACCTGTCCACCGCGTCTCACCCCGCGGGTTCCGAGGACCAGCTTAGAAAATGAACAGCAGATGTCTCTGGGTAAATATCTACACGTACTACCGCCCCAGGCGTGGTGGTTATGGCAAACCCCTCTATTAGGGGGCGGGAGGCCCAGTTCAGCGGAGCACCACACTTTTTATTTCGTTGTATTGTTAATATTCAAATGATAACGATAAAAAAACGCTCAGTCACCATAACAACATGAGGTGCAGACATAACCGTTCACTAAACCTAAATAGTTAATGATGCACAACAACGTTTTGCACAACAAATCCAACTGATACTCGTACGTATTCGTCATTACTATGCGTACTTCGTGATGTTTGTTTGTAAATTTTGTAACATCATGTCTGACTACTCAGAATTGTCTAACAAACTATTTTCCTAACCCTAAAAATCGTTGTTTGGAACCGAATGTACTGGTAGTCACGTATTAACGCAGACAGAGCCGCGGGAAATAGCCAGTTACGAATGTGCTGTACATTTTTTGGAATCCTTTTGCCTAGAGTTTTTATTTGATTTGATATTAAGGGGGCACTAAATCATTTTTTTATTTGATTTGATATTAAGGGGGCACTAAATCATTTTTTTATTTGATTTGATATTAAGGGGGCACTAAATCATTATTTTTTTTGATTTGATATTAAGGGGGCACTAAATCATTTTTTTATTTGATTTGATATTAAGGGGGCACTAAATCATTATTTTATTTGATTTGATATTAAGGGGGCACTAAATCATTTTTTTATTTGATTTGATATTAAGGGGGCACTAAATCATTTTTTTATTTGATTTGATATTAAGGGGGCACTAAATCTTTTTTTTTTTTGATTTGATATTAAGGGGGCACTAAATCATTTTTTTTATTTGATTTGATATTAAGGGGGAACTTAATCATTTTTTTATTTGATATTAAGGGGGCACTAAATCATTTTTTTACTCGAGTGACAATTTAGCATACTTTTTTAATAATATGACACTCAGTATGATGTATGTTTTAAAATAATTTAGCGCCGACCACTGTTGTCAGAGTATGTCAAGCCGCCCGCGGCCCTCCCACGCGGCTAAACGGTTCCTAGCAATCGGGAGCGACGGCTTAAAGGCCGGTTCCTATATCTTAAATTAGTTACTGATGGATGGGTTAGCATAAAGCTTGGAGTTGATACAAAATGGTGTTCCTATAAACATCAGTGAACAGTCAGTTCGATTGCGTAATTCGGTCAAACTACGGAAACTCGACTCACTTGTGGAACGCATGACGCCTCGTTATTAGTAGGCTGATTACGAATGGTTGCTGTGAAATTGACGTATCGTTGATTATAGAAACCGGACAGTCATAATAAAGATATAACACTTCGCATCAATCAAACTTTAGTTATAATAATAATACTTTCAATTGTTTGACGTACAAAGTTTACAAACAAGCATCAACCGAACTCCAAGCCAAAACACTACCAGATAAATGTATCGTTACCGCGCCCGTAGCCTTACATCCGTAGGGAACTACTACACCGTATAACTGTTTTTCTTGCTTTCTTGTTATCTACTAGCGATCCGCCGCGGCTTCGCGAGGTTTTGTTTGTCGTATGAGGTGGTGTCAGAGTTTTTTAGGCCGCCCGAGGGCCTCTGACATGGCATATTGACTGCTACTAATCAATAACAACAGACAGGGGCAGACAGTTTAACGCGCCCTCCGCACGGAAAGGTATTATTAATAGTATAATATTCGGTAGATCAGTACTTTAAAACTATCCTTTCAATTCTCAGGTTTTTACTGCACCTATTTCACAAGAAGTTAAGATTGCAGCTTCGTACCTACTATTAGCTGTTCTGTGATGTTAAAGATAGAGCGATGATGCGGTACGGTTTTAATTATACAAGAAAATGTTAGAAAACCTTTACGCCCCCGTGTGAAGTCGGGGCGGATTGCTAGTAACTATGGGCAGTGATTGTACCGTTCAATCGTACCTGTATGTAATAAATAACACACGTAGGAATAAAGCATAGACTAAGCATTCGAACCTCTTTCACAAACACTTTGACAACAATGACAGACGAGAATTAGTCGACATTGGACCTATTCGCAAAACGGCTTACCATTAAAATGAAGACCTATTCGCCGAATGAGTTATTCTTAAAAAGGCCTGTTTGTCCAATGATTTATTCCTAAAAAGGCCTGTTCGCTGAATGAATTATTCTTAAAAAGGTCTGTTCGCCGAAGGACTTATTCATGAGGCCTTTTCGCCGAGTGATTTATTATTTTTAAAGTAGTGTGCTGAAGTACCAGCACTTCCGCAATCCAGTACATTTTATTTCAAAACTGTTGACCAAAATTCATGAACATTATTCTTATCGGGTAATTTATTGTATTTATTTATTTTATGGCAACCCTGTTGTATTGTGAAAAAAAAGCATTAGAAAAGGATTCAAGAATAATTCCATACCAAAAAATATATAAAGACTCCATTTTGTCGATAGGGCAGTAATAACTAGCAAACAATGTAGCGATCTTACTTTTTTATAAGTTGGTAAGGTTTTTTAAAAAACAGTCGTATTGAGAACTTATTTTTTAAAGTCGGTTATAAATGAGTCCATTCGTAAATTAATATTTTTAAGAATGAGTCTTTGTACGAATAGGGTATTTCCCGTACATGGGATTTTCAGAATAAGGCATTGCGAACAGTATAGGCGTACTGTATGGGTTTTGCACATTAAGAAAACGGAAAAAAGTTTCGTGAGCTCGCTAAACTAACAGTTTTGGGTGTAATCGGTAGGACGAGTTCATGTTTTCAAATGAAGTTTACACGATAAAAAAGTTCGAAGAGCTCGATTGAACGAACTTCACACTATATATTCCCCACAAGCAAAAAGAGACAAAATATAGTTTTGTAGCATGTTAAATCATAACTCCGAGGGAGATTTGTTATAAATCCCCATTAAATTAAATATATTGGGTACAACGCCATCTGGCGAGGAGGGGCGTCTTCTCTCCGAGATCGCATATAATGCCGGCGTTAGCAAAACCTATTGGTAGAAGCGCCATCTAATGGATCGAGGTGCGTTTTCTCCTCAGTGGAAACCAGTCTCGAAGTTTGGTTAACAAACGCCGAACGACCGTTCGCTGCGCCACTTACTTAGCCAGTCGATGAAGGGTCAATGAAAGCGTTTCTTTATTGAAGACTGAATGATGATTTTGCCTTTCTAAAAATCAATGGATAATGGTTGAATCTGCCTCTGCAAGTAGAAGGGCAAAGTTTTCATCTCATGGCTCAAAATGGTTGAAATAGGTAAATCCACGCAGCGACAGCTAGTGTCGAGAGACATGAACTAGAAGGAAGGTGTAGACGATGCAGAAACCTCTGTCGAGAAGAAGCGCAACTTTTGGGTGACACCCTTATAATAAACGTTTCAGGATTATTTTCAGGCCCTGGATAGCTTCAAACAAAGGGCAAAATATTTGGAAAATCCGGAATAAATCGTATCTTTGAGTTGGCGAACAAATCAGAAATTCAGAGGGCAGCGATTCATATGTCAAAAATAATTTACACATACAAATCGCTTGCAATGGTCACACCATGGTATGTTTTGACGGGTCGAGTAGAACACAAGAAACTTCCAGTTCATTTATTTTTTCTATATGGAGTTGAGATAAAAAACCACTTAATCTCGGCGGAACTTGACTGGATTGCACCGGAGCTTGCCGGAGGACAGTGACCCGTATAGCTAGGCCAACAGGGTCTGGATTGCGATGCAAGCTGCAGTGTTGTTTCCAGAAGATGCTGGAAGCCGGATGTAATGTATGGGGCTCCATTTTGCTACTCAACATAAAATACAGTATTCGTATAAATACGAAGACGATGGCCTGCAGGGAGCATTTCCAATACGGTCAGTGAATTAGTTTGTTTCACATAGTTGCACGTGATTGAGATCGGCGCAGGCAGCAGTCTTTTGTGTGAACGGAGCGACCGATATACGCAATGAGGAACGTCCAGAACGAAGCGCGGAAACCGTGACTACTTGGTAACCGGCGAAATAAGTATACGAGAGCAAAATCCAGGAAGTAGTTGAGCATCGACGGACGACCGCTGCCGTCATCACTGCAAGCTGCTGTTGCGCCGAGCTCCCGGGGTCACCAGCGATCTGGGGGGGACGCACCATCTGTCCCGTGGGACGCACCATCTGACCCGTGGAAGACACCGATCGAGAGAAACACCAGACACCGACTGTGGGAGACGCTGAAACCGTTCGAGAGGAGCGGAACCGTTTGTGGAGAGCAGGAGGAGCTGAACGACTGGAGTAAAGGAGGCGATCCACGGCGGCACGCGAGTCGACAAAAACTTCCAGGGAAAAGTTCCGGGAAGCTTCCAGGTTGGTCCGTTCCAAATCATTTCGTGTCAGCGAGCTGCGGTAGTGAAGGAAGCCTTCGCCTTGTTGCGTGTTAGGATACAGTTTTGAAAGATACTTTCCGTTTTAAAGTTTTACATCCCTCTGGGAAACACAACCTTACACACACACACTCCTGTTTGCACAAATACATTTGATTTAGAACGTGCTTAGGCATATACGACAGTATTCCGTTGCGTTGTGACCAATATATGATGAACTGCTGACCACTGTCTCTAAGTTTTTACTAGCCTAGGATACTGCAGTTCTAATGTAGATTCATATCGTACAGGCCGAATTTAGGTACTATTAATGTAGGAACATTTTGTAATCACATTTGAGTTTTTAAATCTTGTGATTAGAATTAGCTGTAGATCATATTTTTGATGCAGAATAAACTTAGTTAAGTGAAAAATACTTGTTTTAGATATCCTCAGTAAAGGGGAGAGAACTAAGCTTTGATAACATATGTGTATATTTTTATTGTAATAAAGCCGTTTGTTATTGAATTAACCATCCTGTTTAAATTACCGCCTTTACCTGAGAAGGAGGACCGTAACCTTATCCGGGCAACGGTCTTTCAGTCTAACGTATTGGTGTTTGACGTTTTGTTTTTCGTTTGTCGTTTTTATCTGTGGTTTCACTGTGAAAAAATGATTATCGATTTACGTTTATTGAGTGATAAATGGAATGAACGTATTTTTCTGATTCTTCCGGTACCTTTGGTCTTTAATTTCGTTCAGTACTAACGAAGTTACGGACCAAAGTAATCCAACAAAACCTAGCTATTTTAAATTGATTTTATGCCTTAAGTACATCTAGTAATACTTGATTTTTGATAATTACTAGTTGGGAATCCTGGACTAAGTGTTTGTTTTATCAACTGTGAAATAGAAATCGATGTGACGTCATCACGACATTGAAATTGTAAAGTAGGTAGATTGGTAGTGTTTCGCACTACAATTAATGTAATTTTTTTGTAAGTATTGTTGTAGGTACATAAGTGCTACAAAAATACAAAATACAAGTTCAAAATAAGATAAAGTGTCTATAGGTATGAGTACTTAGGTACCTAACTATTAACTTACATTGGTATCTAGAGAGATTCTTTGAGAGTTCCTGAGATTTGTATTATCCCGCAGAGTATTACCACAGAATAAATAATAGGTATAACAGAGATAGACAAAACCTTCTTTAGTGAGCCCGTGAGCCGATACCGTTGCACAAAGTTAGTGTAAGAGATGCGGCTGGGTGTAATTAATCTCCGCCTACGTCAGGCGTCCTACCGATTTTAGTTCCTAAAGTTTCCGCTAGAGGCGCTGCCAGTAAATGTATGGAACTAAACGAAACTACATTTCGATTACAAAAACTTTAAAAACTCGTTCTAGGGGTACAGGTCCTTAAAAGACTAGGCCATTTTGCGAATTGGTCCAATGTCGACTAAACCGAAATATGCAAGTAAAATAAATTATTTTCAAAGAAGTTACGCAACTTGGCGATCCTTTTTATATACTTGTCCAGGCGAAACGAGAACCGTCGCGTCGTAAAAGAGAACTAAAATAAAGATTATAACATGCCAACATTTCTATGTCAAAACAAATGTTAATAAATTAAAATATTTTAGACCTAAAATATGAACCAGACAGTGTTGCCAACAATACAAAAGAGGTAATTAAGCGCTGCAGCACCCGCAAATCCCGTATCGGTTCTCTTTCCGCACAGACTATATACACAATATGAACAAATATTCCTGTCAGCTAATTTCGGCTACGGGCCCGCGAATCTACGTATACTAGTCACAATCACTTCACGAGTAACACTTTTATAACTAGACAGGTCAAAACGATGCTTTCTATGTAACACTCGGAGGTTTGCGCTGCGTAGTTTCTCTTTAGCGATAAGACCGGCATTTGCACTTTGATGGTATTGTGTTCAGTTTTGTGTAATCCTCGATGGCATGCTATCAAGTATTGATGAAGAATTAAAAGTTCTGTATTTTTTTGTCTATGGTTCGTTGAGAGAGCATTTTAAATAAAGTCAATTACACCAGTAGGTGCCCCACGCGCGTGCGTAAACCGTTTTTTGTACTGAGTATTGGCTGCCGCAGCAGCCGCGGGGCACTGAGTCTTAAGGAAAAAAGTAAGTCATTCTAAAAACTTAAATAGGATTAACTTATAGTAACTATGAAATAATGTTATTATTGTTATTTCTCTTAAAATGTGATTAGTAGTTTACGGCCGCTAGATGGCGGCATGGCCTTCAAACAATACCATAAGGGCACGCTGTTTGTTTACCATACCTTATTTTCTTTTTACAAAAGTCTATATGTTTGTTTCATGTCTTTTTACATAGTAACTTTGTCATAGATAAATGAAAAACGTAAATTTCTAGTGTAGCGTCAATTGTACTGGTAACGCAGCGCAAACCGTGTGAGCGTGCTAGTCCGGCGAGGGCGGTGGTGAGGCGGGAAGCGCGGGCGGCGGTCAGCTGTGGGCGGCGGGCGAAGCCGCGGGCGGCAGCAGGTGCTCGGGCACAGCCACGGGGCGGAGCCGCGCCGGTACCTTCTTTTGTGGACATAGAACCTATGGAGGAGGAAATACTTTATAACAATACTCAATATTTTATGATTTTAGCATTACCGCGTGCTTAGCGAGAACATATCAAATAATTTTCTATAGAAAATACGGATCACAGAAGGGATCCAAAACCGCATCATCCAGCGTCTGCGCGGAACTTGCCTTCAACTAATTCAGCTACCGTGACCAGTACATCATCAACCAAATTTTCCCCCAGTTTCTAAATTTCAGTTCTAGTAGTCTTTTATGGCATATAAAAGATTGCTAGATTTATATGTAAAAAAAATAAAAAACTTCTAAATACTCTTCCTTTCCTTAAGGTTCTTTCTGTTGTGATCGTGTTATCACAATACCAGTAAACAATAAACAACTGCTATGAGATACAGACAAACAATGAATAGCTTTAGTGGACCGAGCAAAACGAGCTCTCCAAGAATCGGTGTTATTTGTTGAAATATAAATTTTGAAACGTTGTTAATCCGATCTTCATACATGGTAGGTTATAAGATTACCGATAATCATAATAATTTTTATTTTCTTATATTAGCCAAATCAAACAATGGGAATCAGTTTATTAGTCATCTCCATAATAAATTTCATGAAGCTTCGTTCAGTCGTTTTGTCGAGAAAAAGTAACAGACAGAGCTACTTTCGCTGTCATTAAAAGCTTTTATATAAGCTTCACTTATATATAAGTATGTCCTAGAATTATACAAACAATATTTCACCCACTTCCACTGAAGCTATTGGGCTGAAATTTGGTTCTCGTTACATTACATGCCTACTGCATTTTTTTTAATTATACTTGTAATATAAAAAAGGTATGTATGAAAAAGATTTTTTAGGTCACGGTGGAGCACCTAAAATTTCTTAGTTGGACAATGGCAATAAGTTTATAGGTCAAAAGTAAACTTACTCTTCTGGCAAACGTGAAACAGCCCGTTTCTTCCTCCGGTGGGCTGGCTGATGGCACGAGGTTCAGGTCCACCGTCGGCGCCTCGCGCCCGTCGTCTCCTGAGAATATAATAATTGTCTCAACGTAGGCACACCCAGCCTTTGACACTTCATACCACCGCGTTGATTTAAACCCACCCCAGACACCACTTCATACCACTGCGTTGATTTATATACCTAGTACTGTCACATATGAACAGATAACGTTTGTACACCCGCCAAATGTGTGTGTAAGTACTAAGGGCTACAAAAATATAATATAGTAATGACGTGACCAAACACAAACATCCTTCGCGACCTAAACAAAAGACAATTCGCTAATATGAGGGTTCATACAAACCGTTTGTCTATTAGATTTTGTTTTTTTTTTGAGTTTGCAGTTGTTTGTCCGACTGCGCGCGCACGGCGACCCGAGCATACACCCGACATTGACCCTTGAGCTGCGACGGGGGGGTGCAGGGTCGCGAATTGCGCGGGGCGGAGGGTGGCCATTCTATACGTTAGTACTATTATATACTCTGTGCTGTAGTGGTGGACAAGCAGTAGCATGTGTGCTTCACAAACGGCACCCGGTTCAAAACCTCGACACTGCTCCAGTGACCTCATACAGAGCGATTAAGTCCCGAGTTGTAGCGAGTAGCGTCACAAGTTAGCGTCGAGTTGTTGTCACAAGTAGCGAGTAAGACAACTCGTGGGTTGAAAACGAAAATACTCCGACCAAGAGTTGGACTACTTCGAAGTTAATTCTTCTGGGAGATTTGTTTTCACCTGAACTGTTTTTTAATAACGGTTCACCCCTTCAGCTGAATTATTATAAGTCTGTTTACTCCATCCGAACTGTTCGATATTGGTTCTTCGCCTGAACTGTTCGAAGCCGGTTAACCCATTTCAACTAAACTGTTCTAAGTTGAATCACCCTGTCAACCTGATGTCTGCCCACCCCTCCTCCCCTGAACTACTCGATGTCGGTTCAGCCCTTCACCTAAACTGTTCGCATAAAGTTTAATCCCTTCACCTGTCTAATCGATGTCATTTGACCGCCTTCACCTGAACCGTTATATCTGTTTCTTGTTGTATTCACCTCTAGCGAAGACGTTGAGTTCAGTGAAGCAGCCCGTCTCTATCATCTCGGTCTGCCACGGTATGCTGACGCTGCCGGTGTTGAACTTGCCGTAGAACGTGTCGTCTCCCGCGTCGAGGTTCACGCCCTTCACTGTGCTGAACTGTTCTATGTCGAGAACGTCTTTTGCGTATACTGCGTGCGGCTGGAAATACCAAAACATATATTTAAAGTACGTCTATGCTCTTCTAATAAAAATATTATTCCAGATGTAATAAAAAAACGCTCGCTTTCGAGTGGCTTTATAGGAGTTCTGGGGCTGTAACATATTTTGATGTTACACAGTTAGTTTTTTATACATAATGTTTAATATTCTCGTATAGATTTTTGCTCCTTAAGATAAAATGATCACGCTCGCTTTGCTTATGCAATGAATTGCGATGTACCATATTTCTTGAGAGTAATTATTTGGTCCTATCAAACAAACTGTAACACAACGTTCGCTGCTTTTGCAACATAAATTAACTGTATCTGCAGCATGGCTCAGTGACGTCACTGATATATTTGAGAACGAAGCAAGCATGAAAATTGAGAACTATTTACAGCAGTTCATCTATTAAGTTTGTTAGAAATTAAGTTCCAGTAAGCAAGGAAAACCGGCAATTTAATCACAACACGAAAAGTCTCACAGCAATAGATTTATGTAAAAACGAAGGACACTATTGAATATTCTGAGTAAGTATTGTGAAACATGTAATATTAAACTGTGTACAAACAGTGTGTACACAGTTAATAACGAAGGATGTATATCCTGAAAATGTGAAGGAAGGGGTATTGCTATAAAAGTACGAACGAAGCGGGCTCAAACATGCATGAAAACAATTATGGTATTTTTATCTAAAACATTTAGAATTATGTTATTTTTGTGATTCCAATGAAAGCCGTGCCCAACTTTTCTGATAGGTTGGCTTCCGCTGCTGGGTCATCATACTCACGTCGGGAACAAACGGCGCGGGTATCATCCCCGCCTCCAACCGTGCCCAGTTCATCTGCGCGACAAACCGGTACGCCTTGACCTTCAGCAGGCCGCTCCGCCCGCACCCGCCTCTTGTCACTAGGTTCCCCCCGCTGCGGGGTCATCATACTCACGTCGGGAACAAACGGCGCGGGTATCATCCCCGCCTCCAACCGTGCCCAGTTCATCTGCGCGACAAACCGGTACGCCTTGACCTTCAGCAGGCCGCTCCGCCCGCACCCGCCTCTTGTCACTAGGTTCCCCCCGCTGCGGGGTCATCATACTCACGTCGGGAACAAACGGCGCGGGTATCATCCCCGCCTCCAACCGTGCCCAGTTCATCTGCGCGACAAACCGGTACGCCTTGACCTTCAGCAGGCCGCTCCGCCCGCACCCGCCTCTTGTCACTAGGTTCCCCCCGCTGCGGGGTCATCATACTCACGTCGGGAACAAACGGCGCGGGTATCATCCCCGCCTCCAACCGTGCCCAGTTCATCTGCGCGACAAACCGGTACGCCTTGACCTTCAGCAGGCCGCTCCGCCCGCACCCGCCTCTTGTCACTAGGTTCCCCCCGCTGCGGGGTCATCATACTCACGTCGGGAACAAACGGCGCGGGTATCATCCCCGCCTCCAGCCGTGCCCAGTTCATCTGCGCGAAGAACCGGTGCGCCTTGACCTGCAGCGCACCGCGCCGCCCGCACCCCCCGCACCCGAGCCGCGCGCCCGCCGTCTTGGCGAGCAGCGCACAGCACAGCGAGCGACCGCACTCCGTAAACTTACTAGAATATTTCTCTGTTTCGTGCTGTAAAAGATAAGATAAAGTTTATTTCAAGCCACAATATTGTTTTCATCGCATCCATTCGAAAAACCATGATTGGTTCCTCGAAAAGTGGGAGCAAAGTAGATATTTTCTGTTCAGAGAGTAATGAGTTTTGAATTTGGAACGTGAATTTTTTATGTTGGCGATCGATCGGGCCAGCGACGCGAGCGCTCGTGGCTCGTCGGCTCTTTCCGCGTCAGCTCGACCATATTCAAGTTATAAGCAATCACATATATTTTATATGTGCAAAATGTAAACACTCCACAATTGGGAATTGAACTCCGGTACTAAAAATCGGAAGTCGAACGATGTCCGTCGAGCCATGCAGACTTATGGTATTACGCCGAAAATTTAGTATAGATCAGATGAAATAGCAGCAGCATAGATGAAGGGATGCTGATTCACAGTTGCCCAAATGAGAGCGCGGTGCAAAACGGTTGTTCATTGTTTTAGTTTATTTTTGTTTACACTTCTGCTTTACCTAACTAAATTATCAGCCTGCCAATAAAATAAATAACTTTTGAGACATACGTCATTTAGTTCCGAGCTAAATTGTGTGTTCAAACAGCACTCGCGATATTCAACCTTGTTACGCAGGCACTTCATTGCTTATTGCGGGTAGCGGGTGGCAGAGTATAGGGGAGTGGGGAGTGGGAAAATGTAACCTTGGAGCCTGGCCTTAAGCGATGTCAGAGGCCCTCGGGTGGCTTGACAAACTCTGACAACAGAGGCCAGAACTACACGCAACTCTGTCTCTCCTCTCTATCTATCCGTTACCTTTTCACGACTAAAATGCTGAACCGATCTTGATGAAATTTAGAATGAACACAGTTTGAACCCTGGAGAAGGACATGGGATACCTTTTATCACGATTTTCTGTAGTCCGCGCGGACGAAATCACGGGAAAAACCTAGCAATTAAATAATTTATTGACAACGAGAAGCTTTTCTGTGGATTCTTTGGCTTTATTTATTTATTCATTTAGACACACCAACGAACAATTCACAAAACATTAATAGTTAGCTTAGGATAAGGGTACATACAGATCAGGTGAACCAATCAATTACAGGTGTATACAACACTTTATAGTAAAAACACAACATTAGGTTAATATAATACATGGTATTATAAATATAAGTAGTATTAAACAAAATTAAAAAAAAACTAAAAGTAACATTAATATGACATTAACGTGAAGCAATCAGGCTTGCGAAATGGCTCTATGAGCCTCTTTTTTACAATGAGACAAAGTAGCATCAAAGATATCTAGGCTTGGGTTATCCTTGTACAAGTTATTGTAGCTATTAATAATATGGTTTAGCGGCGAATTGTGACCCAATTTTGTTCTACTCTGACGGGACTTTTTTACGGGTTTTTAACCTAAAATTAGGGCGTGGGACCGTAATCGCGATCTCAGACAACAACTCATGAGAACTCAACAATCCATTAAGAATTTTATAAAAGTTAACCAAATCAGTGATGTTACGTCGTTCGTGTAGTGAATCTGCTTTGAGAAAACTCAGGCGCTGGGGGTAGTCCAGATTCTTGAGCATATTTGTATCTTCATGAGCAAGAAACCGGGTGAACCGGCGTTGGACTCGTTCAATTCTGTCGATGTGGTTTTTATATGTAGGGTTCCATACTGTCAAAGCATATTCTAAATGAAAACTTAGGCGCTGGGGGTAGTCCAGATTCTTGAGCATATTTGTATCTTTATGAGCAAGAAACCGGGTGAACCGGCGTTGGACTCGTTCAATTCTGTCGATGTGGTTTTTATATGTAGGGTTCCATACTGTCAAAGCATATTCTAAATGAAAACTTAGGCGCTGGGGGTAGTCCAGATTCTTGAGCATATTTGTATCTTTATGAGCAAGAAACCGGGTGAACCGGCGTTGGACTCGTTCAATTCTGTCGATGTGGTTTTTATATGTAGGGTTCCATACTGTCAAAGCATATTCTAAATGAAAACTTAGGCGCTGGGGGTAGTCCAGATTCTTGAGCATATTTGTATCTTTATGAGCAAGAAACCGGGTGAACCGGCGTTGGACTCGTTCAATTCTGTCGATGTGGTTTTTATATGTAGGGTTCCATACTGTCGAAGCATATTCTAAATGAAAACTTAGGCGCTGGGGGTAGTCCAGATTCTTGAGCATATTTGTATCTTTATGAGCAAGAAACCGGGTGAACCGGCGTTGGACTCGTTCAATTCTGTCGATGTGGTTTTTATATGTAGGGTTCCATACTGTCGAAGCATATTCTAAATGAAAACTTAGGCGCTGGGGGTAGTCCAGATTCTTGAGCATATTTGTATCTTTATCTTTATGAGCAAGAAACCGGGTGAACCGGCGTTGGACTCGTTCAATTCTGTTGATGTGGTTTTTATATGTAGGGTTCCATACTGTCGAAGCATATTCTAAATGAAAACTTAGGCGCTGGGGGTAGTCCAGATTCTTGAGCATATTTGTATCTTTATCTTTATGAGCAAGAAACCGGGTGAACCGGCGTTGGACTCGTTCAATTCTGTCGATGTGGTTTTTATATATAGGGTTCCATACTGTCGAAGCATATTCTAAATGAAAACTTAGGCGCTGGGGGTAGTCCAGATTCTTGAGCATATTTGTATCTTTATCTTTATGAGCAAGAAACCGGGTGAACCGGCGTTGGACTCGTTCAATTCTGTCGATGTGGTTTTTATATGTAGGGTTCCATACTGTCGAAGCATATTCTAAATGACTTCGTGCAAGAGCTTCGTTAAACAGACAACGTAACGATGCCGGTCTCTTGAAGTCTTTGCAGTTTTGCTTGATAAGGCCAACCATTTTCGCAGCTTTGCCAACGACACTATCAATGTGCTGTATGAAAGAGAGCTTGCTGTCAACCAGCACTCCCAGGTCCCTAATACAATTCACCTGCTGCAAGCGAACTCCATCAATGGAGTAGTCGGATTGTATTATATTCTTGTTTCTAGTTATTTTTATATGGAAACTATGCTATGCTATGGAATAGGCCTATGTCCAGCCATGGACTGACTCTAGCTAATGATAATGATGAATTCATGGAACAAAAATCGACTTTAGATGGAATCCACACCAGTATATAAAAGTGAAACGTGATAAACTGTAGTCCGCGCGGACGAAGTCGCGGGCGAAAGCTAGTTACTGATAAACTACAGAACTAACTTTGATAAAACTTATCTAAGAACAATAATAATAAACGGATAATTCAAATCTGCTCAGATATTCCGAAGGTATGAGTTGAGACAGACATACACACCGATAATACAGTTAAATTGAAAACCACTTCCATTCTGAAGTAATATGAAAAAGTTGATAAACTTCAAGAATAGAGCACTTACACAGCACTTACTGACAGTAAACGAAAAAACAACTATTTATTAATATAGTAGTATCGTAAGGATTCCGAATATAAATGTTTAACTTAATACATTCATAAAAAAACAGCATATTCACCATTTGACTAACAACACTGCACAGTACGCGTGACGTGACTGCTTACTAATTCGCGGTTGTTTTCTGTGGCGTTTTGTACACATTTGCACAACTGTGACATCATACTGAGCGCCATGACAGAGATTGTCGTTTTGGCGCGGTTCAAGTTAACCACTCTCAAAAGTGCCAAAATATAATGATTATCGTTTGATTTCTTCTTAAATAATGTAGCATTTTTTTTGCTAAAATAGAGGCTTCTGAACCGTATCGAATAGAAAGTAAATGGCAACACATCGAGTGGTAGTCACGGAAGGGGCAGACACCCAGCTATTTCATTGCAATCACCGCTCGAAGGACCAAATTTGTTAGTCCTTCGAGCCGGATATGAACGAGCGAGTAATAGATTGAAAACAGTTTTTATAATGAGCGCAAGTATTTGTAGCCCGGAGTAAATGTGTACCGCGGCCTGCCGTGACCTCGCACTGACCTTGACCCTGCGGTCGACCTCCTCCCGCTTGACCTTTTCCTTCCTGGCGCGGAAGGGCGCGCGGCCCTCTATCATCTCGTACACCAGGCAGCCGAACGAGAACCAGTCCGGGCTGTACGTGTACCGTTCGTTGTCTATCACCTGCGGAATAATAACAAGTCCATTAAAAACATTTCATAAAAAAAGCTTTAGCAGTAGGCATGTCATGGTGAAACTTAGAACGGGCTATCACAATTAAATGCGTATTCAACATTTCGTGTCTGTGCTGTTAACCGTTGAGGAGTTCCCTAAACAGGACCCAACCCTAAGTGCAGCAACTGTGTCATGGTAAAACTTAAAACCGGCTATCATAATAAAATGCGTACACAAAATTTCGTTTCTGTGCTGTGTACCGTTGAAGAGTTCCTTTATCTGGAGCAAATTCTGTATGTCGATTCAGGTCATGCTTACCCATTAAAATTCATTGTTATCGAAACTGAACCAACATGTAAAAATTGAACTCCGTAGGATAAGAGGAAGTGGTTCTAATTCAGCTTGCAAGATTTGACCTAAACAAACAAACATACATACAAACATTGCAAGTTAAATAAAAGTATTTTTTAAATGCACTCACATACCCTCATACTAGTTCTCCTGTGTCGCGCAACTCATCCAATCCTCTTTCATAATTTACAAGGCTTATGCCACAATGTCCTCACGAACTATAAGGAGCTCTAGAATTTAAGAGATTTGAATAGAAAAAATATATGGTACTCTTGAGCCTTTCATCCAGTTCAGTATCTAAATTAAACAGAACATCAACTGATCTGTGAAGTGGCAAAAAAAGGAACTACAGCCACCACGAATGAGGTTCACATTTTTCTATTTTTTGATTTGTCTACTTATCGATTGACAGGAACACTCACGCCACCATTGAGTTCTCAGATAAGTTGGTGGCACTATAAGTGCGTAAACCCATAGATTCGTGGCCAGAGAGATTAAAAGCTTGAATCAAAGCCAAAGGCGGTTCCTTCTAGTAAAATTGATTTTAATTTATGGTTTAGACTTCGATAAATATGTAACTTTTATTCTTATTACATTGTTACTTTGAAATAAGCACAAAAAACTTCCGAAACTCCCACCCAGTTTTTTTTTGTTTTTAGAATAAACACCAATTACCTAGCCCCAAACTAGAATACCCTGTACTATGGGTACTAGACAACGGATAAACATACTCAGATACGAATATACGAGGGCTGTTTGATAAGTCCTTTAAAAAAATATTTATAAACCCTTTTTTCTAGTTAATGGCATTAACACTGGCAGGCACAATCTTTCAAACGAAGACTGTCTAAAATTCAGCAAAAAAAAACAACAAAAACTTGTTGACAAATGAGGACTGCATGGCAGGTGTAAACAGCTATTTTGAAGACCTCGACAAAACGAATTTTTTGGAGGGGATAAAAGAATTGGAAACACTCTGGAACAAGTGTTTGGCCCTCAAAGGAGACTATGTTGAGAAATAAATGTAAATTGTTTAAAAAACTTTTTAAAACGACTTATGAAACAGCCGTCGTAGCTAAGAAGCAATCCGATCACATCAGCTTCCAAACATAAAAAAACGCATCAAATCAGTCCATCTGTTTAAGAGCTACGATGCCACAGACAGACACACGGATACATACATCTGTTTAAGAGCTACGATGCCACAGACAGACACACGGATACATACATCTGTTTAAGAGCTACGATGCCACAGACAGACACACGGATACATACATCTGTTTAAGAGCTACGATGCCACAGACAGACACACGGATACATACATCTGTTTAAGAGCTACGATGCCACAGACAGACACACGGATACATACATCTGTTTAAGAGCTACGATGCCACAGACAGACACACGGATACATACAGATACACATCCTTAACTTATAACACTTCTCTCTTTTCAAATGGGTTAAAAAATATGCATTTTAATTTGTAATAAAACTTAGGCCATACTAGGTGCGTAATCAGTACCTCAGGCGCCATATACCCGACGGTCCCCACCCTGCCCCTGACGGAGCCGCCCTCCGGCACGTCGACGGCCAGCCCCAGGTCCGAGATCCTCACGTGCCCCGCGTCGTCCAGCAAGATGTTCTCCGGCTTGCAGTCCCTGGGAATTGCACTCAACTTTACTATTTACTAGCGACTTGGTCTGCAAGGACTCCAGCTTTTTATTGAGATAACAAGACATAATCGAAACTGCTATACACGCGACTACGAACATAACTAAAATGAGGCAAAAATTTAAGTTAGAATGCTCGCTAAGAAATTTAAATCGTTATAGATCCTAAATGGTCTTTCGAAATGAAAAATTATAAGAAAAATATAACATGATTCGCAAATACCTTTTCAATGATACCCGTGTAACATAGTTAGTCTTATTTTATTTTTATTTTTTGCAATATATTATGCCATATTCAATTTTGATTACTGTAATGTCTTTAGTAGTAGGTAAAATCGGCCCACGCGTTTCGTTTATATAGCGCCACAAAGGAACAACATACATATACACATATGCCGATAAACACATTACCCTGCGTGCAGTCGGGTTAAAAGTATCATATGTCCTTCCCCTGGGTTCAAACTATCTCCATACAATATTTCAACAAGATCAGTTCAGCCGTTTAATCGTGAAAAAGTAACAAACAGACAAACTAAGCAATTTTCGCTATTATGATTATTGGTCATGTATGTTTGTCGTATGAGGAAGTGTCGACTGCTATCAATTTGTCTTGCAACTTTTCAATATAATTTTGACAATCACGAACATTAAAGTTTCTTCCTGTGCTTTGTTTTTTGATCTCAGTAAAGCATTTGACTTCGTTGACTATAACACTCTAATATGTAAATTTGAAAAATATGGCATGGAAAGAACAACTCGGTAATAGTTCAGTTCTTATATAAATAACAGAAAACAGCTGTAGCGAATTATAAACTTTTTCTTATTTATGACTCAGTAAAAGAGGGAAATAACTGTGGACTTCCCCATGGGAGCATACTGGGCCTTTTACTATTTATTCTGTATTTCAATGATCTCGCTCTATATATGTACAGCATAACAGCATTATATCTCTTCGTAACACAACAGTTGTCATTAACAATATGCTATATTGATAACTGTTGAGTCACAAATATGTGTCATTTTCATACTTATGAAAATGTTTTTAAAATCTGTTTGTCTACAGTATATTGGTTCAATTCTAATAAATTAAAAATAAATATATGTCTTAGGACGAAAGCTATAGTTTTTTTACTATTAACTGCGCCGTAGACGTGCAATTCAGATACGTCACCTGTACACGATGCCCATCTTGTGCAAGTGCTCGAGCCCGCACGCCACTTGCGCCGCGTAGAACCGCGCGCGGTCCATTCCCAGCCCTGTGTCCGCGCCGCACATGTTGTAGATGTGGAACTTGAGGTCGCCACCTGAAAACAGAAGACAACAGGTTGAGGTAATGCAACTACAACATCAAGTCATCTTGGTGCCCGGTTCTTATAAAACGACTCGTTTTAGTAACAAACAGTAACATTACCAAGGTAACTGACATAAGGATAATCAAGATAAAGTGGTAGTGGGCTGGTCACATTTACCGAAGAACCGATAACCGTTGGGGTAAACGTAGTGTAGGACGCCCTGTGAAAAGCGGCTGGAAGAAAATGGATGAGAAGAGCTCAAGACCGAACTCAGAGGCGTGCCTTAGGAGAGGCCTACGTCCAGCAGTGGACAAATATAGGCTGATGATGTGATGATGATGATGATGATGTAAGGTAAGTTCATAAATCTATACTTAAAACAAGAATAAACTAAAAAAACACTAAGTACCATCTCAATCACACCAGCTTTCAAACAGAAAAAACCGCATCCAAATCTGTCTATTCCAGTATATTCGTTTGGGAGCTACGACGCCATATACAGACACTCAGAAACACACGTTAAACTTATAACACCCCTCTCTTTTTGCATCGGGACATACCTACGGATTGACTGATAATCAACGCACAGCATGATATGCCGGTGGACATGCCGGTTGCATTATGCCGGTTTATGATTTAAAATTTGGAGGAAATATTTCTTGAGTAGATAGATACTAAGCAAGGTTTTTCAAATTCCTTCTTAATGATGAGTAACATTTACTTCCAGACGTAAGCTGAAACTGTTCCTATAAAACGAAGGTTCATTACTAACGGATGGGAACCCTCCCATCCGTTAGTAATGAACCTTCGTTTCGTTTTCACCAGCTACATTCTATTAGCATAATGCATGGAGATGGTAGGTTATAGTGCTCCTATAAAAGTTAAACATCAGTGACCGGTCAAATTTACCTTCCGTATTCGGTCAAAATACGGAAACTCGTCGCAGGCGGTCGGCGTACAAAACTTGTGGAACGCTATGTGACGCCTGATTATTAGTAGGTTGATTACAAATGGTTGCTGTGACGAATGACGGATCGGATCGGAAACCAGCCAGTAGTCCACGTATGGAAAAGGACTTTGAACAAGACATAAGTTCAAAAACTACAAGTAAAATTATTATAAAAATACAAAAAAAACAGACTGCGAATAACATTATAGAATACGAGCTGACCGCCCGCAAAAATAATCTCACTTAGGTATATTATAAAGGCGAATGTTTGTATGTATGTATGGTTGTGTGTGTATGTTTGTTACTTCTTTTAGTACGGCTTATACCCTGGATTAACACCTAGGCTACTTTTTATCCCGGAAAAATAGATGGTTCCGAGAGACGCGGGTGAAACCGAGGGGCGCAGCTAGTATTTATATACATTTTATTGTTTCTTTTTTACTTACATATTTTAATTTTCATTAATAGTTGCAGTTGCAACATTAAACTATAGTATTTACATTAACTTGAATAATCTAAAATTGAAAATTTTGTAAACAGTTCAAAAGAAATTTGCTACTATATATTTTTTTTGTTATTTGTTTAATTATATGAATTATATATTTTTGAAATGTTTTTTAAAGACCTGTATTTTGATACGTCACTCGATATGTTTTGGTAATTTTTTATACGGGTAAAAACCCGACTACGGTCGGGTATAAAATAGCCTATGACACTCTTGCGATGAAGACGAATCGATTGATACCTCGCTTGTCAAAATCGGAACAAGTGTTTAGTTTAAACACATTACCCTTCCTTTGCTTCGCAGTAGTCGGGAAAAAAGGTGACTTTCGTTCCCTCAGCACGGAACCTCAGAATCATTAACTAAGATAATTATTGCAATAACCTTAAGAAATCTTACAAGATATTGGATTCTGTTTCCTCTCATCGCGTCATCGGTCCCTAAACTGGAGCTAATGACAAATTATACTCCTATTTATCTGCAAGACGAAAATGGTTAAGAAAGTTTGTCGTGTATTGATATTCAATTGATTACAGAAAGTAGAACAGTGAGAGTTGAAGTCTTTAATAGCAGGAAGCTACTGGATGCAAATGCTCGCTGTGGCGTTCTAAAGGGGAGTCCTATTCATCACTGGCCGTCACCGGACACCGGACGATGATGACAGAAAGTTGCTCACCATTCATGATTGTGAGCACGAGACATAGCGCGTCCTTGGTCTCGTACGCGTACGCGAGGTTGACGACGAACCGCGAGTTGATTCGCTGCAGAATCTGCTTCTCTATCAGCACCATGGCCTCCCCTTTACGCTTCTTGATCCGCTTCTTTTCTAGCTTCTTGCATGCGTACATCTTGCCTGTTGCTCTGACCTGAAATCACGATAACGCTTTGTTAAATCATGTTAAGATTTGAAGGCGGTAAACCGTAGAAATCATGGATGTCCGCTTGATGATGGGCCAAGCCTAACACAGCAACGTTCCCTGGATATACCAGCAGAAGTATTGGACTCGCTCGCATTCATGGCAAAAGCTCTCGAGTCACGGAGCACATACCTAGTAGTTCGTTTCGTGGAAATGAACCGAGCACATTGAAATAATGCCGTTTGTACATATTGGCCACAATCATGTTTTATGTTATATTTAAGTCGGTGTGCTTGAAAAACAAAAAGTTATTATATGGCTGGTACTAGGATAAAAACATACACTATTAATGAACCAATTTTGTAAATTTTATGTTTTAATAAAGATATTTCAAAATTTAAAATTGAATTTGTTACATGTTCAAGAGTTTAGTAATGGGCCTTCCACAGAAATAGTGAAAATACATTAATCCGCGCTATGGACCGAATGCGCTCCTTCCATGATCATGTCTTCATCTGTTCTAGTTCTCACCTGACAAGCGCAGACCTCGCCAAACCCACCCTTCCCTAATACCCGGTACATCCGAAAGGTATGCTGGGTTATAGACTGAGCTTCCAGCCACTTCCACTGGAGGTACCGGTAGAAGTACATGGACTGCTCGAACTCCCCGAACGGAGTCCCCGCAAGGAAGTTCTTCACACAACGGACGCATTCTGAGAATATGTCTCTGGCACCAACTGGAAGACAAAATGTAATGGTGTTGATAATATTCGCCAAAAATTTGACCACTTCTTTTGAGAAAGTCTACAAATGTCCACGAACTTCAGTTAGTTTTGAACACTGCTAAGTAATTGAGGCTCACTGGTTTGAAATCAGATTGGTCAGATACCAGCCTCATGTAGTCGTACGTCGTAAGCCAGCCGAATGTCACGTTAAAGACAGTTTTCCTAACCTTCTTGAAAAACCTGGTCAAGATTGGTTCACTACCGAGATAAATGACGTTAAAGGGAGATTGCTTAGCCCTGCAGTTGCAGAATGAGTTGTTTATGATGACGATGGTAACTCACTTTCTAAATGCGAATTGGCGTCATCAATAATTTGCCTGCCGACGACATCGGACACCGATTCGTAGTCGTCCGTCTTCAGATACTTCCCGAAAACCTCGGATGCGTGGAGTATCCGCGTCTCGTCTACTTCCACCTCGTACTGCTCCGCCTGGAATAGACAGACCAACTGCTTCGAGTCTTTTGGATGATCTGCTAAGGACTACAGCGGATGCGTGGGGTTTTAATGCTGCTGGGAGGTTTTAAAGTGTTCAAACAATCTAAGAAGGTGCCTAGAGATAAGGATTTAAAGAAATCAAAGTACATGTCACTGCGGGAATAAAAATACGGGTTTCGCTACCGTGTCATGATGTTTTTTGAGTCTGTTCCCGAATTTCAGGAATATATCTTGAATAGTAACTGATTCTCAGTAGGGTAGTGCAAATTATGGGACAAGGTAGGTTTGTATATGAAAGATATCTAAAAAAACGTGGTTGAGCTGTGCTGATGTTAAATTATTTTAACATGCTTATACCAAAGCTAAATAATATTGAACTATCTGTTACAAACTTTTAACGTGTCCATGCCTACGCAAGCCTCGGCAAGTCGGGTTAGCAATAAATACTTACCGCATCGAGAAAGCTGTTGTACTTATGGTAATCGGGCCTGGTTCGCTCGCAAAACTGCCGGAACAGCAGCTTGCCGATCGGCTGCTGGTCTACCACGTAGTCGTAACCTACATCTGGAACAAAGAGAAAGGATCTTTAGCATCATCATCATCATCATGTCAGCCTTTTTAGAAGTCCACTGCTGAACATAGGCCTCCCGCAAAGAGCGCCATGACGAGCGATCCTGTGCTGCGATGGAGGTGACCATTCACCGACTTCCTGCGATAGCTACATGTTCAATGCGATGGCTGTAGTAACAGCCATCAGGGTGGGAAAATACTTGTCGCGGATACCCATCGAGAGCTCGTTAGCCGTCGTTTTAGCTCGACGGTTCTCCTCATCTATTTTTCTAGCTTTGAATACAACTCAAGCTGCTGTTGTCCAGATCGTATTTTGTTCTCACACATCGTCAACAACAGTGACTGTTGATTTGACGATGCGTGATGTACTTAGACAAATTTGAATACAACTCAAGCTGCTGTTGTCAAGACCGTGTCTTGTTCTCACACATCGTCAACAACAGTGACTGTTGATTTGACGATGCGTGATGTACTTAGACAAATTTGAATACAACTCAAGCTGCTGTTGTCAAGACCGTGTCTTGTTCTCACACATCGTCAACAACAGTGACTGTTGATTTGACGATGCGTGATGTACTTAGACAAATTTGAATACAACTCAAGCTGCTGTTGTCAAGACCGTGTCTTGTTCTCACACATCGTCAACAACAGTGACTGTTGATTTGACGATGCGTGATGTACTTAGACAAATTTGAATACAACTCAAGCTGCTGTTGTCCAGACCGTATCTTGTTCTCACACATCGTCAACAACAGTGACTGTTGATTTGACGATGCGTGATGTACTTAGACAAATTTGAATACAACTCAAGCTGCTGTTGTCAAGACCGTGTCTTGTTCTCACACATCGTCAACAACAGTGACTGTTGAGTTGACGATGCGTGATGTACTTAGACAAATTTGAGGCTGCATAAATAGCAATCTAAACAATCTACTCTTCTTTAATGAAATCATTAAAGCTGATCTGCAAGTCAGTAGTAATAACAATCTTGGTTCATTTAAATAAGCCAAATTAACTTGCTCCAATGACTTAACTTTATTGGCAACTGTTCTACTCCGATATTGAATTGCTGTAAGTTATAGCCAAATTTGGAAGTTGCCATTCCATCCAGCCGTAGTTTATTAAAGTAGCGGGACCGAACATCCTCGTCTCCAAGTTTTGATAGGCACGAGAACTAATTTCAATTTGTTTCTGGCAATGGTCCCTACTGGACGGAACTAGAGTAACTATTTCATTAGGGTGAGATAAGGATCATTGTTGTTTTCACTATCCAGACATACGTTTGCTCTACGTGAGCACACGTGAGCATTTGCTTGTGTTGTTGTCTTACATTTTCGTTTTTTGTATTGGTTTTTTTTTTTTTTTTGCAATCTTGCCGCTATCGAGCAAAAACTCCGCAAATGTATTTAATTCAACACATGTACAACATTTCAAGACATGTATTAATGAATGTATTGCTTAATATGTATGTAGGTAAACAAATTGATACTGCCATTAGACCATGAGGGAAAATATGAAGCTTTGCCCTACAAATGGTGGAGCAGTTTTTTTTTTAATTTGTATTGTTTAGTTATGAGGTCCTTTCGAAAGAAACAAATTTTCGACCTCGAGGGGTGGGAGCGAAGGCCGCAATCTTGAAATGAAGGGGCCAATATTAGTTTTATTCGCAATAGTTCTTTAACGGTTAGCTTTATGACAAAAGTGTCTATGAGATGTATAAAGAAGACAATATGTGCAACATTTTTTGCATTCACAGTTGTTATGTAAGTCACTTAGGTAAAAAGTTACAAGAAGCGAAAAACACATCTTTACTAAAAATGGTTCAATTCAGTTCCGCCTGGGGAAGTACCACACCTTTGTCAGATTCAACCGCAAAGCAGTAGTGTGTAAACATTTCTGTGTTTCGGTTTTGAAGGGCAATGTTTCCAGCGAAATTACTGGGCAGTGAGACTTACAACCAATGTCTCAGGATGACGAGCACCGTGCAGTGACGCGCAACATTTTGTATCCTAAGTTCTGGGAGGCACTGCAACTTTTATGGGCAGGTGTGACGCTTACCAACAGGCGAGCGTCGTGCTCGTCTCGTATATGCCATACTAGCATTGTAATGAAAAAGCCTTTCCAAAAGTTTTTAAGACTGCTATGCGGTAGATACTTGAATTTTTATCCGTCTGCGCGGAGGGTGATGTGTATGTATGTGTATGTTCGTTCCTTTGTGGTGCCCTAGAGAAAAAACGCGTGGGCCAATTTTGATGATTCTCACGTCAATCGATGTATTTTGTACGCAGTCAGGTTTTTTAGCACTTTCGATTATGTCTTGTTTTTTGTAGATTTATTGACCAAGCGAGCGCGAAGCGCGAGCGAAGCGTCTCCGTTTCAGCTTGGGCAAATATGCTTTCGTATGTCCTTCCGGATGTCACTCCAGTCGGATGTCAGTCCAGATCTCTGTTCTCCTCTACATGTCGCATTTCTCAAACGATCTAGACGAAACTTGGTATACAGGTTAAACGAATTTTTAGAATTTTGCAGTCGTCGGGGATTTTTGATTGGGGTACTTCCCCCAAAAAGGGGTAAAAAGGGGGCTACTGCATATCTCCGCCTTATTAGATCCGATTTCAATGGTTCTTTCTTTATTTGAAAGGTAGTAACTTTAAATTGGTCTCATAAAAAATAGGTGAAGATCTGATGAGGATCTTCGGCGTGATGAGCAGAATAGCTCCTCAAAATGCAGTAAATTTCTCACTTTTAGGTTTCTACCAGTTGGAATCAGCCCTTTGCCCACTAGGTGAACCTTGGTTATTAATGTTAGTTTTACATTAAGGTAACTAGATGGCGCTACCGTGCACCGCTAGATTGAATGCAAAAATGTTTGTCCTTCGAGGTCTACAGCTCACAGAGCCACTAGTCTATCATCTCATCATGCGCTTCTTATCATGTTTTATCCGAAAATAGTCACAGCACAAGAAACGGATGGTTTCTTTGACAAATAGATATGACTCCACGCCTCCTCCGGAAACTAAATATAAACAGCTCATAACTCCAAAACTCGTATATCTAGGAAAGCGGTAACTCCATTTTCTTTACGACATGAATTTGTCAAGTTTAACTGACTAGGGGTTGTAAGGGCTTAAGCAGTAAGGAGTTAAGCCACTTTTACTATTATTTATTCTGTGGTTTAGCTTCCTTCGATTTTCTACATTTCGTCTGTGACAGGTGTTTTTTTTTCACGGAGACCGTAGCTCTTTGCCTATACCTACGTATAACCAAAATATATGCCATACTAGCAATTGCCCGCGACTTCGTCTGCGCGGACTACAGTTTAGCGCGATCAAAAGTATCCAATGTCCTTCGGCAGTGTTCAAACTACCTCAGTACCAAATCATCAAGATCGCTGACGCCTGCGCCGCTTAGTCTTGAAAAGGTAACAAACAGACAAATATACAGCTTTAATTTCGCTATTATAATGTTATGGTGTGGATAAGGAAATGTAGTAGTGTAGGAATGAGTTCCTCTACGACTAGTTTAAAGAAATGTTCTTGGGCTCTTTAACTAAACTTTGAACATAGCTTCGTAAATGTGTCTGTACATATAAGCAGTGTAGTGGCCGGCATATCAGGACTACCTTCTCATCACGTGCTGTGAGAACTAGCTAAGGCAACTTAGGCGATGGGCATTTTCCTGTGTTCTATCACCATCACCGAGACTCGTGCCAAGAGGGATATTATGGTGGAGGTCAGTGTTAAGCTGTAGACATCTTAGGGCTTATGATTAGGGCCCGTATTCAATGTCGGGCATTATAGGTCTCCTTTATGTATTTTAACCCGACTACGGCGAAGCAAAGGAAGGGTAATGAGTTTAACAGTGTATTTTTGTGGATGTTCCTCTATAGCGTCGCCCATAATGATTCGATTTTGGCAAGCGAAGTATCAATCGATTCGTCTTCATTGCAAAAGTGTCATAGGCTATTTTTACTCTATCGTAGTCGGGTTTTAATTTTTGAACTTAATATTCTTGTTCAGAATACTATCAGAGACAAAAGTCAGGCTCCTACTTTAGTCGCTGATATCAACAAGTTCGTCATTCTGTGACAATGTGAAACTCTTCTTCACGCATGGCCAACATAGTTAAATGTCACATATATGGGTTTGCATAGTTTGATAGTGTGAGCGTCTGAAATTCGGTGTTTTGTTCGTGAATTCCATACTGCTATATAAAAATATATGTTGCTATATAATATATATTGCGGCAATAGGACGAGTCTTTATTACTATCGCTGCCGTTATATGGGGGAGCAAATGAGGATTGATGACCTGCGCCATACATTTGTCCCGAATCTAACGGGGTTAGGCTTTTTGGGGTTCCGTAGTCAAACAAGGAACCCTTATATTTTCGCCCTGTCCGTCTGTGTCACATCCATTTTATTCAGATGCTATTAGTACTACAAAGGTGTATTTTGGCACTTGTTTATGACCGCTATATAGGTGTATAAAAAAACACTTAAAAATATATATTTTTTGGGTTTTTCCTTCCAAACAAACTTCTGAAAATAACATTTTTTTTACTCCATCGAGAGGGGTCTCATTGAATGGTATTTTTTAAAATTATATTGAGGTTTCATGCATGTTAAAATTGCAATTTACTAGTTTACGAGTAGTTATCTCCGTATAAATCCATAGTGAGAGAGAACATAATGGTAAAAAAAGAACAAGTCATATCGCGTAAAATGTACTGGAACGATTGCAATGCGGATTTCGTAGTTGGATCCTGGCTACGGAACCCTAAGTCTATGAGTGTCCGACACGCACTTAGCCGGTTTTTTTCTATACCAAATTATGTGGAACAGCGATAAAATGTTATGAGCGTCAAGTTTTTGTATGGCGGTGTTTGTCGCGCGCGTTTCGTGACAGAGAGAATGGGTGATATAAATCTGAATTTAGCTACCACTGTCTATCGTAAAGCTTTTATTTTGTTAGGCTGTTGACATGAACGAATAGAGAATAATAGCACTGAATAGAGGCTGCTACTACGTATATATGTGTATACTCTAAAAACCGGCGATATCAAGAAATGACTACATTATCGACACCTTAGCTCCACTATCGGTGGATAGAGAAATATTTATTCTAAGATCGTAAGCTTATCGGCTAAAGGCAACTTAACGTTGATGTACGGAGACCAAGAAATTCACCTTTGTACGATGCCACAGACAGACACACGGATACATGTCCAAAGCATTTGAGTGCGTTTGCCGCGAAACATTATTTTTTAAGTTGAAGCATTACTGAGTTCATGGGACAGCTCGCGATTTATTATCCTCGTATCTTAGCAATAGAATCCAAAAAATGGATGTAAATGGTGTGAGGTCACCTGGATCTCTTATTACAATGGGAGTCCCACAGGGTTCAATAATGGGTCCATTCTTGTTCTTGGTTTACATTAACGATCTTCCCTTTTTCATAGAGAACTTATGTGATATAGTTTTGTTTGCAGATGATACTTCTCTATTTTTTAAGATTTACAGAACCTTGAACAAATTTGACGATATTAACAGGGCAATCACGCTAGTTTTTAATTGGTTTACAACTAATAATTTAATGTTAAATCCTAAGAAAACTATTATGTATCAAATTCTCACTACCCAATGTCAGAGGGGTTCCTACGAATTCAAGTATTTTAATAAATAGTGAGCCTGTAGACTTTGTGCAGTCAACCACATTTTTGGGTATTACTGTAGATTCAAAATTACAGTGGAGTCCTCACATATCGTTGTTAGCTGGTAGATTGAGCTCTGCAGCCTATGCAGTACGTAAAATTAGACCGATATAGCTACTGCAAGATTAGTATATTTTAGTTACTTTCACAGTATTATGTCATATGGCATTTTGCTGTGGGGTAAAGCCGTGGACATTCAATCAATATTTGTGCTGCAGAAGAGAGCAATTCGTTCCATTTACAATATGAAATCCCGCGATTCTCAAGGAAAATTTTAAAGAGATTAATTATATTTCTTACAGTGGCTTGTTAATACAATGTGTCTGGTCACCGGTGTCGGAGACTTAAGGGGGGTTAAATATGGGGATTTTTATCGACAAATCACTATCTCGATTTTCTCTTGGCCTCTCCATACTAAAATGGCAGCCATTTTGTTTTTTTTACTTCGCAGCTCAAACGCCTACACTGATTTAATCATTGCTATCGATGTAGACGTGTTAGGAAGACGAAAGAGGTATCATTTGAAAGCTAACAATGAAGACAATCAATTTATGATACATTTTATTCAATATCTTTTTCACAAAATAACATAACAATATTAACAAAATAAAAATCGTATTTATTTATTGCATTTTTTTTAGTTTTTTAATTTTTTTATGAAAACTAACCTGTCATGCTATTTTTTTTTAATTGTATTATCATAGTACAAGATATTTCCATTAAAATAAATCTTACATCAAGGTCCTAAGTTAAATATTTTCGAAGCTATGATGGTTTAAATATGACCCTTAAAAACTCTATTAATACACACGTCAAAGCTATGATGATTGGGATGGGAAAAGGCAAGAAAAGAACAAAGTAAAACCATTAATTATCATTTATTAATTTAATACCATCTAAACTAGGTACTACAGCCACGATTCAAAATGTCCTCCGTTTTGTTGTAGACAAGCAGTTGATCGATAGCAATGATTAAATCAGTGTAGGCGTCTGAGCTGCGAAGTAAAAAAAAACAAAATGGCTGCCATTTTAGTATGGAGAGGCCAAGAGAAAATCGAGATAGTGATTTGTCGATAAAAATCCCCATATTTAACCCCCCTTAAGTCTCCGACACCGGTGACCAGACACATTGTATATTTATTTATTTATTTATTTAGACACATTACAATATATATATATATATCTATACTTATAATAAAACTGTAACGGGTCCAATTCTGTACATTAAAGATATAGTGTTTTTTTTTGGAAATTACTCTATTTTCGATTATGAAACCTAAACTGTATGTTTTTTCATTTTTGTCTGTATGTCTGTCAGTCTGTATCTTAGCCGCGCATCACGCCGCCGGAACTACTGGATGAATTCAAAAGAAACTTAGTATGATTTGAGTTCGTACTACGAGGTAGGACATAGGATACTTTACATAACGAAAAATTTATGGGTTATTATTTAGGGGTTGAAACTTATTTAAAAGAACACGTACCACGCTGAAAGTAATGGACGGGTTTTGATGCAACTTGGCACTGTCTTAAGTTATATGATGGGTTAAAATTGACGACACGTTTTATCCCGAAAAAGTAAAGGGTTTCTGCGGGATATGAGTCCAAAGTTATGTTAATAATTAAGTAATAAAAATATTTTTTGGATGGTTCTCTTTGTTCGATACTGAAGCCAAACTGTTTTACTTTTTAATTTTGTCTGTCTGTTTGTCCGTATCTTGACCGCGCATCGCACCCAAACTACTAAATGAATTCAAATTAAAAAAATGCTCTTGGGTGCTTGGGTGATTAAAAAAGGTATTGAACATATTTTGTTGTTAATCTTTTCTTTCTTTCTGTTTGTCTGTATGTTTGTTTGTTCACGCATCACGTAAAAACTACTGAACCGATTGCGATGCGGTTTTCATTGTTAGATAGCTTAGGGTTTGATTTAAATCTTGTGTAATTGGTATCTCAATTCGGTGAGTTAGAAGCCGAGCAATTATAAAGTATTTTTGACGGCTGAAGAAATTTTGCTCAAATGTTGGTATATTGGTCCTAGAATAGCACATTATGGTACTTTGAACTTAAAGAAAAGAACACGCGTGCTAAGCCGCGGGTACAGCTAGTATATATATATATATATATATATATATATATATATATATATGTAAAGGTTGTCTGGAAGAGACTTTTAGCGATAAGACCGCCCATTGTACCTATAATCTAAGAGTTTTCCTCAGTATCGTTTTATTTTCTTGGTGTCAATAAAGAGTTAATCTATCTATCTATAATGTATGTTCGGAAGAATATCAATACCTTTGTTAAAAATAGGGATGTTCATAATTTTAATACTAGAAATAAAAATAAATTGAAAGTGTCTGGATTTCGGTTAAAGAAAGTGGTTCATATATGGGGAACAGTATACGCTTTTTAATAAGTTACCTGACGGCATTGATCAAATACCAATTCATAGGTTTAAAACTTTTGTTAAAGTAAATCTCATAAAGAAAGCGTATTACAATGCAAATGATTATATTAATGACAGAAATGCATGGCCTGATGTCTCCAAGCTCCATGATAATAATAAGTGATAGCTTCGATGTTTATGTTAAGTGAATAAAATCTTGAAGGTACTTTGTGAGATGTCTCACAACATGCCATGAGATCATGACATGATGTCGTTGTTTTATACAACAAAACTAGTTAGAATTTTTACTTTATTTTTCCCAGTTGATTGATGTTTGTGGGACATCTCATTGTCACTTTTATCTTTTATATTTGTAGTTTACATGTTTAGTTATAATTTGTGACATTTAAAAAAAAATTATTAATGAACAAATATGGAAAAAATACATCTCCGTAGAGTCTCCGTGCTCTCTTCTCTAACGGGCGTGTTTCCGAAGCACCGGTAGAGTCAGAAGGGTATGTCCTTTTCCAGTGTGAGATTTAACTCTGTTGGCACATGAAAGGGAAATTTCATTTTCAAACTCAAAGAATACTTAGTTTACCTCAATTTATATTGATTTGATCTTTTTACAGTATTTTATGTATTTCTCCTTGTGCATGAGATGTTAATTTTGACTTGTAAAAGTGCTATTATTTTTGCCTATTTACAATAAAATACTTTGACTTTGACATACATACCCTAAACTTATAACACTCCTCTCTTTTCGAATTCGGAGGTTAAAAAAGGAAACTAAAGTCGAACACAGTCCTTTTGTGAAGTTAATTAAAAAGAAGGATCCTGCAGTAAGGTCGTGAAAAATACTATGAGCATAATAACTGTACTTAAAACTTCTATTAAGCCATTGTCACAGTAAAAATACTATGAGCATAATAACTGTACTTAAAACTTCTATTAAGCCATTGTCACAGTAAAAATACTATGAGCATAATAACTGTACTTAAAACTTCTATTAAGCCATTGTCACAGTAAAAATACTATGAGCATAATAACTGTACTTAAAACTTCTATTAAGCCATTGTCACAGTAAAAACCTCGGGTTAGTGAACAAACCGCCCGAGTTCTCGGCTATATTTTATCTTAACTACGTCTTATCCCGCTAACTGTCATGATATGGCTCATTGACTACTACGGTTACTATCGTTTGGAAGATACAGGGAAAATCATACGAGCGTACTATATTTGATGACTTACAGGCAAAGACCACACCATCAGCCCGTATTCGTCCACTGCTGGACGTAGGCCTCTCCTTGTGAACGCTACTGAGCCCAATCTTCGGCTCTCCTCATCCAGTCGCCTTTCACAAATCGTCACTCCACTAGGCCGGCGGCGCCTAACTAAACTCGGTCTCCACTCTATAACTCGTTTTCCCCAAAGGTTTACGGTTCTTCGATTAATGTGAGCGGCACATTTCCACTTATTCTTTGAGCTACCGCACCATAAAATTAAGTAATCTGGGACCACACAGTCAAATGACTATGGGTTATAAGGTTGGTTTAGATGATCAAGTTTCATACATACGTACTATAAACTTTCTTATTACCCGGAGCCATTACCCGCTTGGGGTTTACGGGCTGTTGCAGCTGGAGTTTATTGTGCATTTCCCCCTTGCTTTACCTACACCGACTCAGTTCTACCAAGGGTCGTTCGAAAACCAATTTACGATAGAAAACGTCACGTAGTCCCATGAAAGGCTTCGATATGGATCTCGTTGGAAAACCAATCAGGACGGCGAAGCCAAGGCGGTGCCAGGTGGGTACAACTCATTGTACGAGTTAACACAGCTCTTGTGAAGTTAGCTTTAATATTAAATACTAGGGACTCGCCCAGGCTCCGCACGGGAAGCTTTTATCTTTATTTCACGACTGCCCAAAGAGGAGTGTAATGTTTTCAGGGTTCAAGTATGTTTGTTTGTATGTATGTTTTATATTCCACCATAACTTTTAAATGCCTAAACATATTTGGATGTATGGGTCATCATCCCGAGAAACAGTTTTTTTTTTGAATAATTTCTATTTGGCGGCATCCATTTACATTGGCTATTCTATTTACAGAGGCGAAAAAAATATTAAAATTTTACAATATGTGTATCAAATTGAAGGCCTTGATGAGTACATTCCAACAGTATATAACTAATTAGCATAAGTTCTTTTTTGGCAGGGCAGGCGTGATTTAATTATTTTTTTATTTATGTCTCATTTGTACACGATTCTACCCGTGGTTTGATTGAATAATTTGAACATAAAACGGTTATTGTGACATATAGCCTCACAGACTTTTTCGTGAGCAATGATGAGTAACTATAGGTACTATAAACATGTAGTACATTATTTTCTGTACCATCAATAGTTATCGTTTTATAGGGAAATTTTGGATACCTTAGGTTACAATATTGGAATTTTCGTAGGGTTCTCTAAGTTTCAGAAAAATAAAATACAGCCCAACAAACAAACACACATACAAAAAAAACAATAATTTTCTCTTTATAATATTAGTATAGATACGGAGAATGTGAAGAGATTTTAATACGATATCATTTCTGTTAGAGACACAAACATTTGATTTGACCATTCGACACAAAAAAAAACTCGCATATGATAGTTTCTAGTTTAGAAATCGACTTCTTAAGTTATTGTCCGAGTATAACTTATTACTGTTCCGAGATTCAAACAGTTTATTTTTTCCAAAGTTCAGTCTTCTCGACTACTTTTGACGATCAAGGTAAGAAAATATCTTCAAGTAGACGTTAACTTACGGTCTGAGATTTTGAAATTTGATAAGATTTCTGCAAGAATCATCACAGGTGAGCCCGTGGTCGAAAGATTGTCTAGCCTGAAATAAAATAAAAAAAAACAAAAATCTGGGTACAACCGCAGCATACCTCCCGTTTTGCAGTAGTTTGAAACCACTAGTTAAACAGTGAAATAAAATTATTTTACTGGGCAAATTGTTATGGGCAGGCTTACCATCAGATGAACAACCAGATAATGATGATCAAGCTGTACAAACCATCCGAAAACATTTAAACCCAGAGGGCGGGTGACTCAATAAATTGGTCAATAAAGTGGTTGGTCTATAACGCTGTCAACGTCCATCTGGCAGATTTATAAACCGACACATCATGCGGGATTATCCACTTATCGGATGCAGGAGGTATTACAGGCAGCAGCTGCAGTGCAGCCGTAAACAGGGTTCTAGTAAACTTTAATCAAATTGATAAGGAAACTTAAGTGAAGTAAGGTGTTTTATTACAATGAAAACTGTAAACTAGGAAGATGTATTAATTTTATCGCTGTCTCTTTGGTTTTTGTTTAGCTACACAGACACAAAACACTAAAGAATGACATTGATTTAGATGAATTGCGTTTCAGAAATCCAAAGAGAGTTAACAGACTGTCAAATGTGACAGCCTGTTAGCTGATTCTTGATGTGACACGCGTTTCAGAAACCGGGTAAGTCTGATCACCATGATGTTTCAATCCAAACAGCCCATCTGACTGCACGAAATTGAAACATGGATACGAAGACAAACCAAACTGTCCCGTGATCATTCACGGGACAGTTTGGTTTGTTCTTAGTACAAAAGCAACAAAAAACGTCGTTGGGATGTCGAACCTATTATTTACAGATGTTGGGCGAGAGTTCACTACGGATTGATTTTCTTTGTTTACCAAAAGGATCAAACGAAGTACTGTTTGAACATCCAAGTATCCTCAACATATCTTGCGTATACAAGTATATCCAAGTATCAAATGTCATCAACACAGGTTAGCTGCAAAGAACTTGTTTTAAAATTGCGCCACAGCTTAGTAGGTTATGAACACAAATCAATGTGTAGTAAAGTAATCGTAATCTTGTAATTGAATTTAATGATGCGAAAACTAGATGTACAACGTTTGCTCGAAGCAAAAGCGATCGTATTTTAAGTGAATGCTACATATTGACATTGACGAGATCTGGTTGCTCAAGAATCATCTGCAATTTAGAGGAATGTCGCTGTCGCCTTCTATATCTTCAGGATCATACTTCTGATTGTGATTTTGGATATCCTAAAATATAACTTAAATGGTTGTATTTGATGCATCTGTGTAATTTTAATAGAAACCTAATCAAATTTAGATCTCCAAACGTATTTGTTACCTTGCTACTTAAAATGTTATGAACTGATTACAGTTCCGTTTTCAGGATAAGATATGTTGCATCTGCGAGAATTTAGTAGAAGCCGAAAAAATTTACCACAAACGCAGTCGCTGACAATAGCTAGGTCGGCCGATATTTGCCACATTTCCTTCCGTTTAATCACAGGGGTTGACCACCGTAAAATGTAGTTTCCGGAAAACAGCGGACGGTGCCTCCGCCAAAAGGATATTAATATCCGTTCCGAATTCATTACACCGCAAATCTGTCCTAAAATCATAATCTGTCCATTTTACCTTTGTTTTCCCAACAGGAAATTACCTTTGTTGCATAACTTCCTCGGAGTAACAACATAAATTGCTTCCTGGAGTCTTTGAGTCGCGTCTTACCGAATAATTCTTATCAAAGTACGAGCGACTTTCCGGCGATATATGAATACAGCTAAATTACCTACTATATAAATGGCGGGCAGAATGTATGAGCAGACAAAATTTACTTTCCTAAGCAATACGTAGTGCTTATACGTCGCCGGGGCATGCTAGGCATGCAGATGGGTGCTGGGGTCATGCCATCTACCTTTTCCATTTTATCTGCATCCGATGTTCGTATAAGTAAAATAATAGTAGACTGTATAACAATTGCATAAAACAAGCCATATTATTCGAGACAATCATCCTCCATTTTATTGAATTTGAGGATAAAATGACTTGTTTCATAAGCGAGTTATACATTCTGCTTTTCGTTCTGATTGCAAGGAAATTAAACAGTGTTATTCTGAATATTTACTTGTTTCCCGCTTATTCGATGCATGAAATTATTCTTATATGTTATAATTTTCTTTGGCTAGATTTTGGCGGCAATATCTATTGAACAACTTTATTTGCAAGTAAAAACAAACGGGAAATTACGCCATATCTTCTCGTCACAGATACCGCAGTGCCTCAATACGAAAGTTTATAATCAGTGCGTGTTGCCAGTGATATCATACGGCACTGAGACGTGGTCGCTAACTATTGGTCTCATACATAAGCTCAAAGTCGCGCAGCGTGCAATGGAGAGAGCTATGCTCGGAGTTTCACTACGTGATAAGATCCGTAACGAGGAAATCCGTCGAAGAACCAAGGTTATCGACATAGCTCTCAGAATTTGCAAGTTGAAGTGCAATGGGTAGGCCATATAGTTCGCAGAGACGACAAAACATTAAAGGTTCTCGAATGGCGACCACGAACAAGCAAGCGAAGTGTAGGGAGACCCCCCACACGATGGACGGATGCATTGTAGCCATTGCAGGGAGTCTCAGCATGTGCTGTGTTTTGTTTGCGTTTCTTTCCATTAATGTTTTCGGAATAAGTTTTATTTCTTGTTCACTTCACGACATATATAACTAACAGTAATAATGCAAATTAAAAAAAAAAACAAATATTTAAATACTGTTAAAAAATACGAGAGCTTCTATCCCGCCACTTATTTTTTAAACATTCTACGTGAAACATTATGAAATAAACATAATCCTAATGAAACATTAGGCTCGTGTCGGAGACCATAGAGAAGTAGGTCAATACTCTTCGCACTATACTAGAGCATGAAATGCAGTTTTAATCCGCTTACAAGAATTTTACGAGCGTGACAAATGAAAGTTAATTTGTTCTCCTCTCACTGGCGGGACACGAGTAAGTTCCGATTACAAGTAGGTTTTTGCGGAGTGGTTTTTCGTGATACCCCTCAATAATCCTAGAGGTTATCTATAAGTCTGGGAATGACGAAGTGACTGATAGCATTGTATGCATGCACTCGGAACTAATAACAAACAGCATTTAGCGCATGTTGAACGCCTATGAAAATCAAGCAATAACCGTATTTTTTAAGGTTCCGTACCACCAAAGGAAAAAGGAACCCTAGTAGGTGGTTATAGGACAGACATCCATTTTCTCAAGAACGTGTGGAAGTATCAAGTTGAAATAAATATCAAATACTCAGGTCTGCCATATATTTTATGTCATATATGTCTTGGAGATGTGTCTAAATCAACGAAATAAAAAGATACGGCCGTTTATGCCGCATATTTTGACACTCTCAAGGGAATCAAAACATAAAGCACGGTGTTACAACATTTCCCTACAGTAGCGCAACGCCTTTGATGTGGGGCGATGCCGTCGCCTGTGTAGGTACTAAAGCACGGTGTTACAACATTTCCCTACAGTAGCGCAACGCCTTTGATGTGGGGCGATGCCGTCGCCTGTGTAGGTACTAAAGCACGGTGTTACAACATTTCCCTACAGTAGCGCAACGCCTTTGATGTGGGGCGATGCCGTCGCCTGTGTAGGTACTAAAGCACGGTGTTACAACATTTCCCTACAGTATCGCAACACCTTTGATGTGGGGCGATGCCGTCGCCTGTGTAGGTACTAATGCTATCATACGCAAAAATACAACACAATTATCACAAAATTGGAAATAAAATAATTGTAATTATTATTATATTAATCATGAATTAATAAGAATCACTTTTCCTATTGTATACATTTAAAGGTTTAGCACTGCCAGATACCTGCATGACGCTTTATTTGTGGTTGATTTTAGTTTTCTATCATTAAATTTAACTATAAAATAAAAATAAAAAATCGGGACAACTATATAATAAATTCGCATTCAAATGACCAATTTTATTTAAAAAAAAATGGTGAAACATGAGCATGGCCAAGAAAGAAATTCTATTTTACTTAGTAATACAAATAATTTATCTAAAATATTGTTTCCAACAAACGAAAGGACATTTTATCTAAAATGGGCTTCTAGCTCGTTACAATATCCAACGAAATCAGCTGGAGGTATCTGTAGTCCAACCAAAGGAATCACGGAGATACTATATACACGTTTGTAAAAAATACTTGCTGGTGGTTCGTCAGCATAACTTGATGCGTACTTAAATATTAATAAAAAATTGTGTTTATCTATGAAATGTTAAATCTTTGTTGTATTTCGAAATCGAATTACATCCGTATACAGAACAGTTTATCAGCACCATTTTATTTAGTGATTTTTACTAGACTTCACTAAACGAAACAAAAAAACATTGTAAATCACGCACCACAAACTATGCGAGTTTGTGGTGTGCGGCCCGCGGCGCCCGCTTCTCCGCGAGTTCAGGGGAACGGAGAAGAAACGGAAAATCCGAAAACCGTAAATGCCACATCACAAAAAAAACAGTATTCCCGTAATGGACGAACTATTTATATACGTACAAGTTTGTACGGAACTTTCAGTGCGCGAGTCCGACTCGCACTTGTACGTTTTTTTTGTTAAATATTCTTCTTTACATTAGCATCAGGTCTAGGACTGAGAAGTAAGACGGAGCCAGAAGTTTAATGACAAATCCTCTACTTGATACCTTTGTATCAGGATTTGTGTAGACCCCCTGCAGCATCAGGATCAGGATTGAGGAGTTTGAACCCGGAGCACAATTGCAAAGTCATTAAGCCATGTCAGAGGCCCCCGGTAGGCCTGACAAACTCTGACACCAGAGAGAAGCCATCTCTAAACTAATTAATCCACGATACTAATTAAAACTCAGCAGTACTTATAGTCTCTCGCTTGGTTTAGCGGTAGGTCGAATCTGTTCTGAACTCTGGAATCGTCCGCGAAGTATCATGATAATTAGCTAAAAAATCAGTCGCAAAATTAGAACCGGGCATTGGTGGTGGTCCACCTGCTCAGTTCACCTGGGTGGACCACGGGCACTTTTTCTTGCCCGTGGTTCACCCTCACGATAAATAAGAGTGTTTAAAAAATATCTATTGCCCGTGGTCCACCTATAAAAGTATTTTTTTTAAACAACGCAAAATATTCACAACCTAACAAACCTATACATGTATACAAGTGAAGCCAAATCAAACAGCGGCTGAACAGTAAAGTATAAGTTTAGAAAAATGTAAGAAAGAAAAACCTAACGCACCTAAACATTATAAGAAAGGTATTGTACAAAATTGTTCAGAAAGTTTCTATCCAAAGATTTTTTATTCATATTTTTTTCTGCTTTTATAACAAATCGAAAGGCAATTTCAATGTAAACTTGGAAAAAAAAATTACACTTCTTTTTCTTTTCATTTGAGAGCCCAGCTCTTGTCGGTGGAGTTATTTCAAGAGTTCCGTATCTTCCCTATAAATTTTTCCCTCATTGCTTCGATATTCTGATTTTAACATTGAGCGTGTCGCTTTTCTGCGTTATTCATAATTTTATTCACTAAATATTATAATGATATATAGCCATATTATCGTTATAATATATCAGAATATATAGTGTATTTATAGTGTCCAATTACTACTCCATCCACCAGCCCAGATCTGTTGCTGTATGTTTTGTTTCCCACCATCAACATATACACTCTCTGTGGAAGAAAATTTAAGACCTGGTGAGGCCGTTGATGAATTCAGACGACTGTTTTGCTACCTTCCGCAAGATCTTTTTAAATGTTTTGAAAGCTGGTTTAGTCGAATGAATAAATCTATAGTCTGGAGTGAAGTATTTAAAAAAACAGTAAATAACATTTTCTCACCTTTTTTTGGGTTTAATAATAACTTCCGGAACAGCCCACGTAGGAAATACCCCTACTACCTACGCATCTGTAAGAAGACCTGCCTTTCAGTGTTGAGGGAGGACCTACGTAACGTGTTTGTAATACATTGCATTCATGTTACACTGCTACAAATTGGAAGCGTTTTACGAGTCATTTCTACACATGCGAATCGTCCAAGTTCACGTACTGTCTCCGCCATTACCAGAACACAATGCTTCCTCTAACAAATCTCAAATCACGCGGAAGGGTCCTATTACGCAATCAGAGGTGGGATCGGACCCGGCGCTAGTGGGGCTATCGACCTGCCGCCTGCCTCGAGCTGGGTATGGATTTTTTATAGTCGTCGGGTTTCGTGTTTCTAGGCTGACTCTCACAAGAATATTCGGGGAATATTCGGGTAGTGCTTTGACAAGAATTCCCTTCACCTTGTAATTTTTTAAGGTGGCAGAACTCTTCTTCAATAGCCCTATTGCGGGATTACCACCTCTTTGCCCGATATTCAACTGTCAAGCAGTAGTGTGCAATGTTTCCTGTTTTCCGCTTGAACAAGAGACTTAAAATCCAATTTCGAGCTGACAAGTTTAGTGCAGTGCATTTTGCTTCAAAGTTTTGAGTGGCAGTGCAATTTTATTGGGCAGTTGTTGCGGTTAGACAAGAGCCTCCTCCAACTGCAGACTACTGAATGATAATACCGCGTTGGAACTTGCACGGTCACCAGATTTGTTTCCATAACGTTTTTCTACCCTGCAAACCACTAACTTCCGAGGACCTCCCTCACTGTCTATGTTGTATAGAATTTCCGGATAAAAGGACGCATCAATCAGTGCTGAGGCGAAGCGGTCAGATTAGGATGGATTGTAACTATCGTCTGGGGGAATAGGCTTCGCTTCTTGAGATTTGCTGGAATAACTGTGGGAACTGAACTTTTTACGAAATCTCCTGACACAAGCGATGATACTTTTACCGGAAACGTTTCCAGCCTGATCCGTAACTTGAATTCTCTATACTTGAGAGACAGTAGAGCTATTAGCAGAATATTTCTGCATTTTTCATAGGTCAAGTTTCATAGGGGGGCAAGATTCCCACCTTTCGTGCTCGTCGCGTGAATGATAGTCATTGTTAACTTGTGCTACAAAAACACCACTCCGATATGATTAAGACCAAAGAAGGCCTAAGAATTGTGTCGTACGCTGCACCTAATTGATGCAGTCCACGCCCAAAGATCTTCCCACTTTTAATAAGATCTATGACATTCAACGGTTATTTTAATGGATTGAATTTGCAGAAACGAACTAGACGATCTAGACAACCTAGAGAATCTAGACTGATCAGATATCTTGATTACGTGATCCGTGCCAGCCCAGACTAATTTTTTTTGTAACTTTTTTGTCTTAAACTAGATATTATTAAAGAAATTAATGACAAATATCTTGGGTGGGTTAGATATTTTACAGATGGGTCTAAAAATGTGGATGGCCTTGGAGCCGCTTACTACAACAGCAGTGGACGTAGATCTGCTATGTTCAAAACAACTTCTGATGTATCGATTATGGCGATGGAACTCAGTGCAATTTCAGAAGCTCTTGATTCTGCATGTAACTCGTGCCACCAAAACATAGCCATATTTACAGATAGTAAAAGTGCACTGCAGCATTTAGCTCGATGCGCCTCTGGCTACAGAGGTGTTTCGGTAGCTTACTCCATTTTGAGAAAGATTAATAATCTTAAAATTAAGAACATAGAACTGAAATTACAGTGGGTTCCATCACATATAGGTATAAGAGGTAACGAGGAGGCTAACAGATTAGCAAAATTAGCAGTGACAGAAGGAACCGTTTTTTTATAAATCCAAACTATACGGAGCAATCATATAAATGTAAAAACAAATGTTGGGATAAGTACAAAGAATATTTTGATGAGAGAGAGAGAGAGATGAGAGGAGTAAAGAAAAGGGTATTTGGTACAAAACTATTCAATGTCAGCCTCCTCGAATGCCCTGGTTTGTCAGAACAAAAATGAGCAGAAGACATGTTGTCTTAGCTCATAGAATTTGTTCCGGGCACATTCCATCAAGGAAGTTCGGGTATTTAATGAAAAAAGAAGCTTCGCCAAATTACGTACACCACCTATTGATGGAATGTGTCCGGAACGAAAGTCAGAGAAATTCATTGATGCTTAAACTAAATCTAAGTCAATTTGATATGGGAGTTTTTATACACATTTTAGCAGAACCTACATCTGAAGCTGCTATGTTGCTATTTGAGATGTTTAGGAATCAATGAAATTCGTTGCGTAATTGTTTAGGGTACGATGGGACTGGCATGCCACACTGTGGATAGAAGTTCCTAAATTAAACATTGATTCAAAAAAAAATAAAAAAACCTAAGACCTCAATAAGTCTCCATTTGCTAAATTATTCAGATCCTAAAGAATGTTAATCCGGTCATGTTATAAATCACAGTCGAAACTCCACCCTCGCGATCAGATCCCACGCAAACGTACAATGTAGTACTCGTAGTCGGATTCCAATAACGCAATGTTCTGACATGATGTCTGTTTGTCCGACCTCAACTAGTAACGATTGAGTGCCCCCAAACCTAGCGAGAGTTGCCATGCGCAAGAAAATACCCAAAGTGAAATCAATTCGAGACACTCCCATGCACTAGGAGCGCTGACGTTCATAGAGCTCGTAGTTGCTTGCCAGCATAAAACACCCACAGGAAAGACTTAACGACATAGTTCGTAACCGGAATAGGTACTCCGATTTATCTTACCCGTGAGTTATTTTTTTACATATTTTAATATAAACTTGCTGCTCTGCGCCTCGGCTCCGCCCGTAATTTTCCCGTTATCCCACTTTGCATTTTCCCGGGGAAAAAGTAGCCTATGTTCAACTGGAATAGTGTAGCTTTCTATCATGTCAATGATAGAAAGCTACACTATTACTATTATTATATTACTATTATTATATAATAAACGTAATAAACGCTCTACCCTACAGCTCTGCCCGTAGTTTTCCCGTAATCATAATAAACCAGCCTTATTCCGCCCACTGCTAGTAGGGCTAAGGCTTATGTCGACCTTATGTCACAAGACTCGCAAGCCGCGGCTTGTGACACCTATCCATCTCGCTGCCGGACGACCATTACTAATAACCTATTTGTTGATTTGTTTGGGGCGTTTAAGCGGCAAAACTGAATTTGATAAAAAAAAAATATGCAGAATTGTATTTTGATAATGACATTATATTTAACACTATAGAGATAGGATATTTTTTATTCCGGAAACATGATCACGCAGGCATCACCGCGGGGCACAGCTAGCAGCTACTAACGAATAAAATAAATACAGCAAAACAAAAATCGACGTAGAAGGACGCCCATCTTATTTTTCCTCCCTGAAAGTAAGTGAATCAGCATAAGTACAATAACGAAACTTTCCCTAACTACTCTGTCCCTAAACTTGGGTAATTTGGCGCATAGCTCTGGCAGCCCTCACAACAGTACACAGGGCTCGAGGTATAAACAGTATGGGCATTCCTAAACCCTCCAATTAAACTCACATCCGTGCGAACCGAATTTATGTATTCTTCTCATAATAAAGCAGTATGTAACAAAAAGTCTGCACAATGAAGATAATTATATAAAAACTGGTCTAGTACTGGGATCTAATTATGCTACTGAACAAGAATATAACATTTTTTTATATGGTGTCTGTCCGTCTGTTTGCTTGTTCGCCCGTCAGGTAAAACCTACTGGATCGATAGAAATGCAGTTTTCACTATTGGATAGCTAAAATCTAGTGTACACAAGAGAGCATTCGTACTGGGAAACTTGGTCCTCATTATGGTTTCTTTTTTCCCAAGAGAAATCTACGGTAAGTTACAGGGAAAAAACAGTAAGAAAATTTCACAATATCAGTTGAGGTTGAAGGTAAGTAGCCAAGCGACCACTTAAGTGCCCTACTATTTTATAATCCATCTAGAATCAATGTTTTATAAACATCAATTCCTTCGCCGATAACTCGTACATACAGACATTTTATATCTAGGTCTGTGCACATGACAAGGGTGATTTGGTTTTGAACTCCTTCGACGAGGCCTTAGTCCACATCAATCATCGCTCCACATACAGGACATTTGGCATTGCGGCTCGAAGTAGCCAGCAGTCACAGTTATTGACGAGTCCTTACTAGAGCCGTGTGGGCCGTAGCGTAGCGCCCGCGAAAATGTTGAGCTATTTCTATCAGTACAGCAATTGATTTATAAGTTTAAACTTTAAATAATACGAAATATTGTATTGACTAGATCAGAAAGCGCGAGCGAAGCAAGCGCCAATAATGTAGAACTATTTCTATTAATATTTTAATTAAAATACAATACTGATTCACAAGCGAAACTATCGCGTCAATCGGCTAGAGATAAGACTTTTTTTTGTTTTTTTGTTTATTGCTTTTTGGAGACGAGCCAGTGCTGCCCGGCGCCCCTCCAGAATATGGCACTCGCTGATTTCAGAGTAAGGCGTCACGGTGCCCCGCACACTTTGCATCCACCCCGGGGCTAAGACGCTCAAGGTATTTTTTCGAATCGAACCGCTGTAGTTAACAAAATAATAATTATATAAATGATATTATTTTCACTTATCCTTAGCTAATTTCAATGGCTTTCTAGAACAGGAACTCAAACCATTCTAATCGTAAGCATTCAGCAAGTAGAGAAGTAAATAGAGTATCTCATACTCTATTTACTTCTCTAATTGCTGAATGCCCCCGGTACAGGTTCCAGGTGTAGGTTACCGCTACCCCGTGGACCTCACACGTTTATAGACAGGAGACACGCAAGAGTTAACTTCACACGGTAAGTATCTATTTTAAACAACTTCCACAAGTGGAAGTTGTGAGTAAATAAGTACCAAGGCCCGTCTGCCTTCCCCCACGCTACGCCATTGCGCGTGGGCCCAGCTTAATATTAGGTCATCATCAGTCTATATCTCTCCACTGCTGGACGTAGGTCTCTCATAATGCACGCCACTGAGCTCGGTCTTCAGCTCTCCTCATCCATTTCTTCCAGCCGCTTTTCGCAGGTCGTCACTCCACCTGGCCACAGGGGGTCCTACACTATGTTTGCCTAAACGTGGTCTCCACTCGAGAACTCATCTGCCCCAACTGCGATCGTTTCTTCGGAAACTGTGTCCAGCCCACTACCACTTCAGCTTGCTTATCCTTAGAGCTATGTTGGTTACCTTGGTTCTCTGTCGGATATCTTCATAACGAATCTTGTCCTTTAGAGAAACTCCAAGCATAGCTCCCCCCCGCCCCCTTCTAATCCCGCGGCTGCAGTGAGAATCAGCAAGGGAAAATAATAACTCGGGAAATAGACAGCTGCGTTTGCCCGCGTCACCTATCAACATATTCTACGTCACCAAGCGATCTGCCAAGCGTGGTGCTTAGTAAAACCCTCCCTATTATAGGGGAGGCCCATAAGCAGAGAACTTTTTCGGGTTGATTATTTGTTGTGATGGGAGTCCTTACTGCTCGCCTTCATTGTAGTGCGTTTACAGGGGAGCAGAAATACCGACAGTACGACGACGGATATAAAATAACACTTCGCGTAACGTCAGCTGGTTTATTTGTATTCCGCGTATCTCCGACTGCTGACCGATTTCGATTGAACTCCCGGAGGCATACGTTGAAGTTTTTGTTGCTACCACAAAAGTTGTGATGAATAAGTTATATTGAATTATTGTGGGATTCATCTTCTTTTCGTGTCAGGAGTTGTGAAAAAAACTTGAATGGCCCTTAGAAGGTTGTGGTTGAAGAATTCGTTATGTCGACTTATTCAATGTCCAATTGCTTTAAATACAGCCAGAAAATATTCTTGATCTCCTGTTGACATGACAAATACAGCCAAACACAACCACAAAGATAGAGAGACATATGCAGACTGTGACGCGAATGACAGTCACTGCAAACACGTGCTACGCAAACGCCACTCCATTTGTGTATAAGGCCAAAGAAGGCCAATTGTGTGCGTTGTATCTTCATATTCCCATTTTTAATTAGATCTATGAACCATAACCATGTCCTAGTAAAATTAAGGCACATCAGTAAAGTCGAACGTAGTCGATATGATCTAAAAAAAACTTGTTTTCAGACATTCGCTTTTCCATGATTTACAACCCATTAAACCGAAATTTAATAGAGTTGCCTGAGAAGCGAAATACAAAGGCCATTATAACCAGCCAAAGAGGCCGATATACTATGAAGCTTCCGAGTGGTACTTGACGGCTTTGTCGAATTCAACGGACAAATTATGCTAATTTTACGGAGTAAACTCAGGAGGACCTAAAAACAGTCCTTGAAGACCTTCGATCTTTTAGGCCACTAGGGAATCTTAGGTCGAACTGGTTTGTTTGATTGTTTAATATTGAAGTCGGCATACTCGTACCTTCGACATTTTAGTTACTTTAGTTAGTAGTTCGTAACGTAACGTAAGTGTCGACCCACATTTGTCGGCGTTAGAGCGTTCAGTTCTTTACTGGGTCATAAAGATTACGCGAGTCATCATTGTTCTATGGTCTATTCAACTCTATTCAGTCGATTCAGTCCATTGCTGCTAGAGATAGGCCTCTCCTAGGCCAATGAGCCCGGTCTTCGGCTCTTCTTATGTAATTGCTGCCGGCTACTAGATCATATAAGCGGTCATAAGCGGGGCATATGTAAGGCACCGCTCCACATGGCGTCCTACACTACATTTTCCCCTAAACATTTTCATCACCATTGAATACGTGGTGTTGTACATTGTACACGTTGGCATATCGCGTGCCAACGCTAACTCAACAGGAAAAATCTTCTTTAGTAATTGTCAAAGTTAAAATCGTAAAGTTTGTACTCATCCCCTACTGTCCTAATAATGTAAATTCCCCGACAAGTGACAAGCAAATCCTCATTCCAACAGGCGGGGGACATTTTAATCAAATAGCATTTAGAATTCTGGATACAATCGGATTTCAATTATGTACGGAATCCTGGAATTCTCGGGTCACATTACTGGATGATTTGAATCGAACGTTAAAAGTCGTTTGCAAATTGCGAATAACATTTGAAAGTTTGGCGATAAAAACACCAAGAAGTCATATAAAGGGGAATGGAAACAAGGCTTATTTCCATTTTATCTCCGTTTCATCACAGCGTGAGGTCTCTTTGTAGAGATGATAGAAGATCAAACACGACTTTGATCTATTCTTTGAGCGTTTGCATTTGACTCGTTACGTTCACTTTCGAAAAACTTCCGATGTTCTTACCCTTTGATAATATGACAATTTGTTTTCGGTAAAACAATATTCGGCAATCTATAAATCGGCAATTAAGTGACGTGTAACTAACTTTACCTAACGTGTCAATAGTTTGTCGTCGTCAGATCCAATCATCTAGATATTCTAGTCTAGATGAATCGAGAGACTATATGGAGAACCTATGAAGACGTCAATTAACTTGTAACTAGCATTAAGACCTAATTTTTGTATGGATGTTCACAGAGTTTTATGATAATTAGCGCTAATTGACGTCTCGGGATGGGAGTTTGTGTTTTAGCCTGTAGAAGACATTTGAATCACTGTAATCTGCCTGTATGTATCGACTCAATTCCAAGTTAGTATTTCCGATATTCCTCCTTATGTAATTCTGAAGACTAAAGAGATTGGCATTATTCTCAAACACAAACAGAAAACAAATAAAACTTGAAGATCCTTATTAAGTACATTCCAAGTCCCGGCGACGGACGCCTGTCGTCCGTAAAATCGATAGTCAAACTACGTTGAGATTTCCGTTTTAGCAAGTTAAATGAAGCATTGCTAGGGAAAACTGCCTCAAGGTTGTTTGAAAGAAGCCCGCCCAACACAACGGCTATTGTACAACATGAAAATGTTTTGACATTGTGGAACTCGGGAAGAAATGGAAAGGCGGTCCTAACGAAGCCAAGCTGTTGATATTGTTCGTCGTGTCGATGAGATTGTGTTATATTGTTAGGTTCTATTGTTTGCGTGATACAACTAGTATCGCTACATTATGACTATTAGTTAGACTAATTAGTCATAATGTAGCGTAGTAGTAGTCGATGGACCTTATCGAGCTATTACGCGTTTTTAGAATGGCCGGCACCAGTACACCATTCCCCACGGCCGTAGGGCCTAGGGGAATGTATGAAATAAATAAGTTAATTAAAAAATGCTTAATTAAAAGGTTTTATGCAGTAGCCATGTCATGATGAAACTTAGAACGGTATATCACAATTAAATGCGTATACAACATTCCGTGTATGTGCTGTTGACCGTGCAGGAGTTCCCTAATCAGGAGCCAACCCTGAGTGCAGCAACCATGTCCTGATGAAACTTAAAACTGGCTATCATAATAAAATGCGTACACAAAATTGTATGTCTGTGCTGTTGACCATTGAAGAGTTCCTTTATCAGGAGCTAATCGTAGATGTCGATTCAGGTCATGCTTACCATGAAAATGCATTGTCATCGGAACTGAACCAACATGGTAAACATTCAATTCCGTAGGAAGTTATTCTAAATCAGCTTGCAAGATTTGATCTAAATAAACTAACATACATACAAACATTGCAAGTTAAATAAAAACTTTTAACAAGCACGGTCAATCACTTTCACAAGCACGGTCAATCACCTTCACAAGCACGGTCAATCACCTTCACAAGCACGGTCAATCACCTTCACAAAAAACCCGACTGCGAATAAAACAAAAAGTAGCAAAAAAACTAGTGAGAATGGTTGCTAGGCAACTTTAAATCGTTCTAGATCCTAAATGGTCATTCGAAATGAAACCCATTTAATAATACCTATTTAATGGCGTCTGTTTGTCGCCATATTGAATTGTGATTATGTCATATCTTTAGTAGCACTCGCAAAGACAAATCGATAGACGTAAGAATCATCAAAATAGGTTCACGCGTTTAATCTATCTATATAGTGCCACAAAGGCACAGACATAGATACATACATAGCCTGATAAACACAATACCCTCCGCCCACTCGGGTAAAAAAGCGCAATTTTTCACTGGCCGGTACTAGCAATCAGATTTATCGTGACAGCTGTTTCTCAACTTCTGTCCAAAACCCCACCCATTTTGCCAAGTGGAAAATCCAGTCACCAGCGTCAGCTCTGTTAGCTATTGACAATAATCCTCGCTACTGCGATACATCTGCGATTGACTAGTCATCTGTACGTAACGCAGAAGCATGGCTGTTCTAAGGCTTTCAAAAAGACCTTGAGTGTTGCCATTAAAATAAAATTGATAGATAGATAGATACTCGTAGATAGATAATCACTTTATTGCACACCAAATAAATCATACACAAGAATAGACATTTCACTTAAATAGACTACAATGGGCAGTCTTATTGCTTAAACCTATTTCTTCCAGACAACCGTTGCATGGGGAGGAATAGGTACATTTAGTTTTCATGGACGGTGGTGCTCAATCATACACAAAAATAATTAATAAGGTAACTTGAACTTAAACAATTACTCTAGTTTTAACTTAAACAACAATAATAGCTATCAATCAAGCATCAGCGTCAAAACAAGCCATAAGCCTATATTTCTCCACTGCTGGACGTAGGCCTCTCCTAATGCACGCCACTGCGCTCGGTTTTCAGCTCTCCTCATCCATTTTATGAACTTACAAAGTATCAAAATCCAATGTCACCTGTGTTAGCGGTAGGCAAATAAGTAAAACTGTTAACTGATATGATAAGCTGCCCTGATAGTGATAACCTGATATGAAACTGATTGATAAGATTCACGATAAATCTACCAACACATTTTACTCATTCATTACAGATGGCTATCTTATCAGTTCATTGGAAAGCCGAGTGGTTTACTAGTGTGCGTTAGAACCCAACGATACCGGTTTCGTTCCTCGGCTCTGCCTCGATGGTTTTTCTAAGTAACGTGCGGATTTCCATCGCTCCGTGCTTCGCAGGGCACATATGTCTTAAGTACAAGTGTCAGCTGTTATTGATTAAAAGCAGCCCTCGGGCGCCGGGCGGCCTGAGAAACTCTCACAACAGAGGCCAGCACTACCTCAAACGAAAAGCAAGCAAGCAACATTTCAACGTTCCTATTCTTGACCCGCTATCTCAAAAAGAGAGGGGAGTTATAATATAAGTTTAGGGTGTGTATGCATGTGTATCTGTGTGTCTGCCTGTGGCATCGTAGCTGCCAAAAGAATGGACCTATTTCGATGCTTCTTAGTAAAGCTTGTACTATTAGTTATTCTGTGGTGAAGGGGGGTTTTGATTTGTGCTTGTTAAATCGATGGTTTTTTGTTTGTCGTATGAGGTAGTGCTGGCCTCTGGTGTCAGAGTAGGTCAGGCCGCCTAAGGGTCTCTGACATGGCTTAACGACTGCTATTAATCAATAACAGCCGGGACCGTCAGCTTAACGTGCCCTCCGAAGCACGGAGCGATGGAAAATCGCACATAACTTAGAAAAGTCATTGGTGCGGAGCCTAGGACCGAACCCTGTATCGTTGGATTCTAAGTTGCACTATTGAACCGTTAGGCTACCATTGCTACAACGATGGTTAGAAACCAGGATAAAATACGGAAAGGAGCGCGTTGGAAACAGTCCCAAAGTACTTTACGTAAGTGGCACTTTCGTTCAGCACATTAGGACCTAAGATTACACGCCCAAGAAAAATGTTGAGCACATAATATGTCGCTCACAAAATTCCCAACCCTTTATGAACATAAGTAGGTTCTAAAACATATCTGCAAGTATGCTGATGGAAAAATGTTGACTTGAAAGGTCCAAACAGCATTTTATCAAATCAAATAATGTATTTATAAGAATATTGTAAGTACATGTGTTTATAATTTATTAGCTCAATATTCAACCGTTCCTGGCGTACAAATATTTACAATTATTATTAACATAACAAACATATGGAATTAAATTTAAACATGCAATTAAAAAGAAAAAGGAAGAAAATGTCAGAAATACAATTGAAAATGATATAACATAATTTAATCAAATTGAATTAATAATGCTAGAAATAAAATTGGGTAAAATGTCAGACATATAAAAAATAATTATATAATTTTTCATCTATGAATTCTCTAAATGAATAATAGCACTTTGATTTCAAAAATTTAAAAAGTTGGCGTTTAAACATGTTATAATTAAAGTCTTTGTAACAGTTGGGCAATTTATTGTACAGATGTATTGCCATGCAGTAAACATTGTCGCTGTATACCCTTAATCTCTGATTAGGTACATACAGTTTAAATTTATTCCTATTATTAAATCTGGAAGCAACTTCATTACGTCTGCTAAAATATTTATCATGTTTGTATACAAAAATGCAAATTTCATAAATATAGAGACAGGAAATAAATAAATTAAATATAAAAAAAAAAAAAAAAAAAAAAAAAATGGGGGGGGGGGGGATATATTTTTATCAATAAACAATGGTTTACAGCTATCTAAGGGCTCTGCTTTGCACAATGCTCTCAGACATTTCTTCTGTGTTATGAAGGCTCTGCCTGCATCTACAGAATTTCCCCACATTATAATACCGTAGCGAAGAACTGAGGATACGTAACTATGATAGGCGCTAAGTGCAGCCTCCATGGTGGCTACATGTCTTAAGCGATGAAGAACATACACAAATCTTTCCAGTTTTGCACATAAACTGTCTACATGTTCTTTCCAGTTGCAGTGCTTATCAATTGTTATTCCCAGAAACAAAGTTGATTTTACATCATCTACAACATTGTCACCATATTTAATATTAAGTTTGATAGGATTGCTGTTGTAAGTCTGAAATTGGATCATCTTGGTCTTCTTAATATTTACGTGTAAATTATTGTACGTAAGCCAATTTATAATAGAATTAAGGGCTATATTAATTTCGGACTCAAATGTACTTACATCTCTACCCTTTATAACAAGGGTAGTATCATCGGCGTATAGTACACACTTATGTTCAATAATGTTAGGCATGTGATTTATATAAATTAGAAATAGAAGTGGTCCTAGAATGCTCCCTTGGGGAACTCCACATCGATTGACACTAAAATTGGACCTGTTAACAACCTTATTGGACCCTGTGAAGCTACAAATTTCAACACACTGGCGGCGAAAACATAAATAGCTTTCCAGCCAGTCCAGCGCTGTTCCTCTCATACCATACTTCCCTAGTTTGAACAAAAGTAATTTATGATAAAAATGACTGTCTGAAAATTATGAAAATCACTGTCAAACAATGAACGAAGTAATGAAATTCACTGTCAATCAAAAAACACGCGCAAACCAGACTGAAAACGTGGACAACGAGTTGACCGAGCCAAGTGAGGTCTCCAAATCAACATCGACGTATATAGGCGGTCCGCGTTGGTATGTTTGTTCGCCGCGTGGGCCCTTAATAATAAGACCATCATGTGGGACCATCCCTTATGATCCCTCGGGTGCGTGAGGACCAGCTAAAGGAATAAGCAAAGGCCCACATCTACTGCGAGCACCAGGCCGCCTGCCAAGCGTAGGAGTTAAGGCGAAACCCCTCTAATAAAGGGAAGGCACAGGATCAGCAGTGGACAGATTCAGGTTGACGATGTTGTAATATTTACTCAGAGCCTGGCACCTAGTACCTAAAGCTTTTCCAATATTCAAATTTCACATTAATCTACACTAATATTATAAAGAGAAAAGATTACTTTTATGTGTGTTTATCTACACTCATATCGTAAAATCCGGATTATGAACTCAAAAATGGTGGCATAATGACATTCTTTACGCACGGCACATCTCTAAATAGAAAAAAAATACATTATAAGACTGTTTTTTGTACCAAACAATGTTATAATATAGCGGACTTCATAACAAAGAGGCGTATGATCAAAAATTTGATTTTGCTTTTTCAGTGCCGTTCAATTCCTATACTAGCAATCCAAGTACAGAACCAGCAGACTAAGTATATATATATATATATATATTTTTAAGACTCTGGACTGGAAAGGACGTGGCATTAACATTAACGGTGAGTACGAGTACATCTCACTCTTGGGATACGTGGATGAGATCGTCATTGTGGCAGAAACGTAGCATCGATGCAAGGGAAAGGTAATAGTTTAGCAGTCTATGTATGTATGTATGTATGTATGCATGTATATATGTATCTATGTATGTGGGTATGCGGATGTTCCACCATAGCGTCGCTCCTATTGGTCCAATATTTTTAAGACTCGCTAGTTGTCCTTACGAGCGAGGTGTCAATAGATTCTTCTTCAGGTAAAGAGAGTCAAAGGCAATTTTATTTACCCGAATACGGCGAAGCAAAGGAAGGGTTATGTGATTAAACTAAAAACTAGGTCTGATTTTGACAAGTGAGGTTTCAATCGATTCGTCTTCATCGCAAGAGCGTCACAGGCTTTTGTTTACCCGACCGTAATTGGGTTTTAGTTTTTGAACTTCTGTCTTATATTTCAAATTAGTCGAATCAAAACACGGGTAGAATAGAAATGTTGTATTAAGAAATATTTAGAGAAACCCTTAGCTACCCGTGCGAAGCCGGGGCGAGTCGCTAGTTGACTATAACATAGCTGTCAAAAAATGCACAAAAGCTACCTAATTAATAGCAAACGCTTCACTAATTGTTACATTCAAGACAGTGTGTAACATGTACTTAGTAATTTAATTACGCGTTACATTAATTACAGGCAAGAGTTAAGGTTGGCTTTGTCCTGAAAAATTACTCCTGCGAAGTCTCGTCTTTTTAATCAAAAATATGTGTATGTAGATAAGGCCAACGACCGTTCTATTAACTTTACGTAACTTTAATTTAGGTAGGGATTAGTTATAAGGGGTTTTCATGGGTACCGAAATAGGATGCCAGCTATTTATTCTTTGGTGCATAATACAAAAGGGAGGGATAGAGAGAGGATCGGTAACCAGTAAAAAGTGCCTAAGTTAGATAAAACATTTGGATATTATGGTCTCCAGAATCATCCTTCGCTGTTGTGAGTTTGTCAGGCCCATGGGCTTCTGACGCGCTTAAAATGCTATCAATTAGTAACATGGACCAACGACGGCCGTGCCCTTCGAAGCACGGAGCGATGGCAAATCCACAAAGACACTGGCCGAGGAACGAAACCCGGTCTCATTGTATTGGTCGGTCACCGTGTCGTTCCGCTTGGCGAACATCAGTTTACTATTACCTATTCTGTCTATCCCTACCGACTACTTCGTAGTACTATTATTTATTCTGTGCGACTACCGACCACAAACCCGCCCCTAGTTGGCATTAATATATCAATTAGTAATTGCTCCCAATTGTCGTGCGACGGTGCGCTCCCCAGACAATCAAGTGCCATTAACATTTAATTGTAATAATTGGACTTTTAAATATTTTTAACATTGCTGTCTAATCGTTTTGTTGTTAGAAAGAGTTTGAAATAGAAATGAAGAAAAATCATCAGTCAAATACAAAAGAAAATAGTGTCTGGTCCACTCGAATGATTCGCGCGACTAATTCGCTGGTTTTACAAGTTTGCTATACAGACACAGAATAAATAATAGTACAAGATACAGGGGATGGAATTTAATTTAAGATTTGCACGACTAATGTTTAAAAAGAAAAATGACGAAGTGCGAATCAAATTTAAAGGCGGTGGAGGAAAAGTACCAACAATATTAATGATAGCAAATTTAACGCAGAGGAAGGGTAATGTGTTTATCAGCCTATGTATGTATGTATGTTCTTTTGTGGCACTATATCTTACGTCAATCGTTTTGTCTTAATCTTAATTGCAAGTGCTACTAAAGACATGACAGTAATCAAAATTCAATATGGCGATAACCAGGCGCCATATTGTGAAAACGAAAAAAAAAGTCGAAGAACTTGATTGGATAAGTATTTGAAAATCATCTTTAGGTTTCTCTTCATTTTTCATTTCGAATGATCTATAACGATTTAAAGTTTGTTAGAAACCATTCTCACTTAAATTGCCTCTTTTTAGTTTTATTGGCAGTCTTGGTTTTTAGTTTTATTGGCAGTCTGGTTTTTTAGTTTTATTGGCAGTCTGGTTGTTTAGTTTTATTGGCAGTCTGGTTTTTTAACACTTTGATTGTCTTGTTTTTTAGTTTTATAGGCAGTCTGGTTTTTTAGTTTTATAGGCAGTCTGGTTTTTTAGTTTTATTGGCAGTCTGGTTGTTTAGTTTTATTGGCAGTCTGGTTTTTTAACACTTTGATTGTCTTGTTTTTTTAGTTTTATAGGCAGTCTGGTTTTTTAGTTTTATAGGCAGTCTGGTTTTTTAGTTTTATTGGCAGTCTGGTTTTTTAGTTTTATTGGCAGTCTGGTTTTTTAGTTTTATTGGCAGTCTGGTTTTTAAACACTTTGATTGTCTTGTTTTTTAGTTTTATAGGCAGTCTGGTTTTTTAGTTTTATTGGCAGTCTGGTTTTTTAGTTTTATTGGCAGTCTGGTTGTTTAGTTTTATTGGCAGTCTGGTTTTTTAACACTTTGATTGTCTTGTTTTTTAGTTTTATAGGCAGTCTGGTTTTTTAGTTTTATTGGCAGTCTGGTTTTTTAGTTTTATTGGCAGTCTGGTTTTTTAGTTTTATTGGCAGTCTGGTTTTTTAACACTTTGATTATGTCTTGTTTTTAAAATTAATTATAACCGATACCGATTATTCTAAGTTAAGACTTTTTTATTATTAATGTAATTCCTATGTTGGGGAATAAAGAGTTATCTATCTATAACTGCATTCAAAGATTTTTGAAAACTTGTTTGGGTACCTCAGCCGGAAACGAAACGACAAAAAATGCGAAAATCTTTATCGTATAACTTTATGCCATCGGAAAATCCGATTTGGATTAAAAACAAATAAACATCAATAGGAGAGGATCAAAGGCCCTAAGATCTAAGATATTATAATTATGTATTCCAAGTTATGTCGAACCACAGAATAAAGCCGAACCCGCATTACTGAAGATGTTTACTGCGAAATATTGAACCATTCAGTGGTGTTCATTATGGAGTGCCATCAAACGGCGAAAAGGAAATTAAATTCTTTAATTACCCTTCAGGCTGAGGAAGCTGCCGTATTTCCCCTAACGTATTTTTACCCTTTTGGTCTATATTGGTCAATTAGGAAACGAAATAAGTTTTACTAAAATAACACTTTTAAAGTAAGCTTCTTTAAAATGCCGTCGCAAATACGGATTTATTGAAGACTAGCTGTCCCCGCGGCTTTGCCCGCGTGGTGTTTTCATTTAAAAGTAGCCCATACGTGTTATTCCAAAAAATACATTTCTTTAAAATCGTTCAGCCATCAAATAGTTTTTTATCGATTGCTCGGCATCTAATCATCGGATTAAGATACCAAGTAACCCCGGTTTTTTAAGACAAAACCTAACCTATCTAACAGTGAAAACCGCATCGCAATCAGTCCAGTAGTTTTTACATGATGCGCGCACAAATATACAGACAAACAAACACACAGAAAAGATTTAAAAAAACTTGTTCAGTAGCTTATTTTAAGTAATCTAGACATATTTTTTTATTGTCTTTTATTGCTTTATTATAAGTATAGACTAGTGTCTCGCCCGGCATCGCACGGGTTGCGCTCATTTACCGCGGCATTATAAGTATAGACTAGTGTCTCGCCCGGCATCGCACGGGTTGCGCTCATTTACCGCGGCATTATAAGTATAGACTAGTGTCTCGCCCGGCATCGCACGGGTTGCGCTCATTTACCGCGGCATTATAAGTATAGACTAGTGTCTCGCCCGGCATCGCACGGGTTGCGCTCATTTACCGCGGCATTATAAGTATAGACTAGTGTCTCGCCCGGCATCGCACGGGTTGCGCTCATTTACCGCGGCATTATAAGTATAGACTAGTGTCTCGCCCGGCATCGCACGGGTTGCGCTCATTTACCGCGGCATTATAAGTATAGACTAGTGTCTGGCCCGGCATGGCACGGGTTGCGCTCATTTACCGCGGCATTATAAGTATAGACTAGTGTCTCGCCCGGCATCTCACGGGTTGCGCTCATTTACCGCGGCATTATAAGTATAGACTAGTGTCTCGCCCGGCATCGCACGGGTTGCGCTCATTTACCGCGGCATTATAAGTATAGACTAGTGTCTCGCCCGGCATCGCACGGGTTGCGCTCATTTACCGCGGCATTATAAGTATAGACTAGTGTCTCGCCCGGCATCGCACGGGTTGCGCTCATTTACCGCGGCATTATAAGTATAGACTAGTGTCTCGCCCGGCATCGCACGGGTTGCGCTCATTTACCGCGGCATTATAAGTATAGACTAGTGTCTCGCCCGGCATCGCACGGGTTGCGCTCATTTACCGCGGCATTATAAGTATAGATTAGTGTCTCGCCCGGCATCGCACGGGTTGCGCTCATTTACCGCGGCATTATAAGTATAGATTAGTGTCTCGCCCGGCATCGCACGGGTTGCGCTCATTTACCGCGGCATTATAAGTATAGACTAGTGTCTCGCCCGGCATCGCACGGGTTGCGCTCATTTACCGCGGCATTATAAGTATAGACTAGTGTCTCGCCCGGCATCGCACGGGTTGCGCTCATTTACCGCGGCATTATAAGTATAGACTAGTGTCTCGCCCGGCATCGCACGGGTTGCGCTCATTTACCGCGGCATTATAAGTATAGACTAGTGTCTCGCCCGGCATCGCACGGGTTGCGCTCATTTACCACGGCATTATAAGTATAGACTAGTGTCTCGCCCGGCATCGCACGGGTTGCGCTCATTTACCGCGGCATTATAAGTATAGACTAGTGTCTCGTCCGGCATCGCACGGGTTGCGCTCATTTACCGCGGCATTATAAGTATAGACTAGTGTCTCGCCCGGCATCGCACGGGTTGCGCTCATTTACCGCGGCATTATAAGTATAGATTAGTGTCTCGCCCGGCATCGCACGGATTGCGCTCATTTACCGCGGCATTATAAGTATAGATTAGTGTCTCGCCCGGCATCGCACGGGTTGCGCTCATTTACCGCGGCATTATAAGTATAGATTAGTGTCTCGCCCGGCATCGCACGGGTTGCGCTCATTTACCGCGGCATTATAAGTATAGACTAGTGTCTCGCCCGGCATCGCACGGGTTGCGCTCATTTACCGCGGCATTATAAGTATAGACTAGTGTCTCGCCCGGCATCGCACGGGTTGCGCTCATTTACCGCGGCATTATAAGTATAGACTAGTGTCTCGCCCGGCATCGCACGGGTTGCGCTCATTTACCGCGGCATTATAAGTATAGACTAGTGTCTCGCCCGGCATCGCACGGGTTGCGCTCATTTACCGCGGCATTATAAGTATAGACTAGTGTCTCGCCCGGCATCGCACGGGTTGCGCTCATTTACCGCGGCATTATAAGTATAGACTAGTGACTCGCCCGGCATCGCACGGGTTGCGCTCATTTACCGCGGCATTATAAGTATAGACTAGTGACTCGCCCGGCATCGCACAGGTTGCGCTCATTTACCGCGGAATTATAAGTATAGACTAGTGACTCGCCCGGCATCGCACGGGTTGCGCTCATTTACCGCGGCATTATAAGTATAGACTAGTGTCTCGCCCGGCATCGCACGGGCTACGCTCATTTAACGCGGCATTTTTCTTACTGTTAGAATATTTATAACCATAGTAACATAAAAAAATACACCAGTAAGCGTAATTCAATATCTTTGGCAGCAACGATCTTGCTCGTCGATCGCATAGAGTACTTTTAGCCTAGATATGATATATAAACCACGCGGACAAAGCCGCGGGCACATCTAGTAAATAATATACTGCAATGTAAAGCTCGCATCATTAGTAAGTAAAGTAACATTGTAAAGCCGAGCATGTAGCACATGTGATGCTCATCAAAACTTCGTCGAAGAAGTTATATCACATCGTAGGTCCTGGGAGTTACGTCGCCTTGGGAGGTAAAAGCACGTAGTTAAGTTGCCAGTTACGACAATGTGAACAGTATTCAGGCGGTCCTGATTATAAAGACGAACTTCACTCGGTTTCTGGAAAGAAAATTAACGAAAAAAAAAACAAAAGCTTTTTAATCTCTAGTTAAACGCATTTTGAGTTTTTGAAAATCTCATGGGACAGCCTGCTACCGCAAATGTCAAGTCTCCAATTAAACTTCAATTGAAGCGATTTTGGGTTTCCGGAAAGCTTTTTCACATGTCAAAGAATTGTTAACTTTAGTTTTTTTGTGCTCATTTTTGACCAATTATCCTAGTGTTCACCGCTGGAGTACGTTACTGAAGGGTAATTAAATGACCAGATACTGAGCTATAAAATATGCCTAGGATTAATGAAACACATATTTCAATCCTTCGTCAACCCTTATTACATTCATTTTTTATTTTATTCAACGCATTTCAGAAACCGGCGGCGGATACACTTTTCTAGAAACAAAATGTGATTTATGTAATACTAGCTGTACTCGCGGCTTCGCACGCGTGGTAATTTCTCCAGGTTAAAAGTACTTTATGTACTATTCCAAGACCTAAAATACCAATATATAAATATTGGCTCAAAATTACATCAAAATGTTTTTATCGATTGCTCGGCTTCTACTCATCGGATTAAAATACCAAGTACACCAGTTTAAAACCCACCAAACCCTAAGCTATCCAACAATGAAAACCGCATCGCAATCGGTCCAGTAGTTTTTACGTGATGCGCGAACAAACATACAGATAAAAAGACAGACACGAATTTTTAAAATGTTATATTCTTGTTCAGTAGCTTATTTTATGTACCCTAGACCATTTCTTTTTTAATTATCTTTGTACAGACTTTTTCTTTCCAATTGCTTTATTATAAGTATAGAAGATAGATCAAGAACAAGAGTCAACGATAGAGTTTTACAGACTCAAAACAATAAAGAGTGATTGAAAGTGAACAAACTTATCAAGTGTGGACCATGGCAATAAAATATTCTCTCGCTAACAATCAATTAGATAATTTTTAAAAGAATTGCGTTTCAGAAACCCAAAGGGAGTTAACAGACTACCAAATGTGACAGTCTAAGATTCTTGATGTGACACACGTTTTAGAAACCGGGTGTTCATTTAGTAAATAACAAGGTTAGAAGACAGTTGAATCTCGCACAGGAAAAGGAAACTTCCTTTTCATACTCAAAACATAGCATTCAGTTTATGTAATTTATTGATATGAAAAATGTAAGATTTTGTTCGTAACAGTAGCAGTGGCGTAAAACGTCACAGCTAAAAATCAAGTGCCTATGTATTTCTAGATTTGGTGTATTTCTTACATTTTATTATCTGTCATATTTGTAAAAATGCTAAAAACGTTGATTTCGATAACAGTCCAGTCAACATTTTGACGTGGCTTCCATTTCAGAAGTCTTACCAGTGCAAACCCACTACAACTTTTTTTTTCAGAAATCAATGTATTATTTATTTATTTATGTATTTATTGACTCAAGAAACTGGTAGGACCTTTCAGAACAAACTAAAACTCAGTTTGACAAATCTCTGGGTACTGCAAACTACTGTATATTGCTATCCCCTTGTTAACATAAGGTTTGAATGTGACACCAAATCGTTTCATCATCATCATCACCATATTCTTCCACGGCTGGACTCCTTGTGATTGCTGCTAAGCCCAATCTCGGCTGTTCCCATCCAGTCGCCCGCCGCCAGGCGGCTTTCGCAAGTCGTCACTTCATATAGCCGGCCGGGGCGGTAGATCCACACCGCGTTACCTTCCCGCAACGGTTGTCGGTTCTTCGATTTATGTGACACTTCAGCATTCGTTTTTAGTTATCCATCTGAATTCCACCGTTTGGTTCAAATAATTATTAAGACTGTAATAATTATTTGTGACTGTGTGTTTGTGCCAACATATTTGGCAACATTTGGGTCATGGGTCTAATAAAATTGGTCTAATGAATAAACTTCAAAACAATGTAGTTCTTGTTTAATCGTTCTTGAAGCTTAAAACCATATTTGATTTGAATGAAATTTTAGTTCCAGATGTTCCAGACCTGCAAAACTCATAGATCTAGTTAAAGGGCGAAAGATACGGCACGCTTTAATATCACGTAAACAAAAACTGGACTAGTTACAACTACAAAGAAAAACACCCACACACTACACAGCTACTTTCTTACCGGTCGTGCTTTATGCGCATCAAAAACAAAGATAGAAAGACATACGCAGCAGACTGTAGCGCGAACGAGTTACTGCTGTCACGAGCTACACAACTGCCACTCCAATTGTGTCTAGGGCCAAAGAATTCCAATACCTTATCATCCCAATTTTAATGAGATCTATGGCAAACTTGCTTCTCTTCCTGCACTCGACAGTCCTGTAATGTATGTACATTCTAAATTACTTATGATGATTCTGGGGAAACCCTAGTGTGGAGATAGGACAATAATTACTTATGATGATTCTGGGGAAACCCTAGTGTGGAGATACGACAATAATTACTTGTGATGATTCTGGGGAAACCCTAGTGTGATTACTTATGATGATTCTGGGGAAACCCTGGTGTGGAGATAGGACAATAATTACTTATGATGATTCTGGGGAAACCCTAGTGTGGAGATAGGACAATAATACATTAGAATCTTCCTTCTAACTGACGTAGCGTTGGTAGGTGTAATAAATTACTTATGATGATTCTGGGGAAACCCTAGTGTGGAGATAGGACAATAATACATTAGAATTTTCCTTCTAACTGACGTAGCGTTGGTAGGTGTAATAATGTTTATTTTTAACGTGTGCGTATGTGTACTGTGTGTTACTGTGCTCCATCAATCCCTAAAGGGCCGAGTCCACTGGTAGAAACCTAAAAGTGATCAATTTTTGAATTTGAGGAGCTATTCTGCTCATCACGCCGATGATCCTCATCAGATCTTCACTAAATTTTTATGAGACCAACTTAAAATTACTACCTTTCAAATAAAAAAAGAAACAACGAAATCGGATCTAATAAGGCGGAGATATTCAGTCAGTAGCCCCCTTTATGTCCCTTTTTGGAAAAAAAACCCTTATACCAATCAAAAATCGTGACGACAAAAAAACAAACAAAAAAATGGTTAAGCTATACCAAGTTTCGTCCAGATCGGTTGTAAAGTACGACCTATAGAGGAGTACCAACAAACTGAAACATGAAACTAAATTGATTGTACCTACTTGAAGCAGAGACTTGATTCTTCCTGTACTCGTATTATGTTATTCCAAAATCAAAAGTACCAATATACCAAATTGCAAAACTTTGTTCAGTCGTCAAATAGTTTTTTATCGATTGCTCGGCATGTACTCATCGGATTGAGATACCAAGTACACCAGTTTTAAGTCGAAACCTAAGCTATCAACAATGACCATCGCAAACGGTCCAGTAGGTTTTCCGTGATGCGTAAACAGTCCAGGGCCCCAATTCTACTAACACAGACACCATAAAAAATGAATATTCTTGTACATGTATTGTTTGTTAATTCGTGGTCTGTGATTATTACCTTACCATAAGTCCCATAACGTCCCTAGTCATTTTTTTTATAATAATCTTTGTTCAGACTTTTTATTACCTACTGCTTTATTATATGTTTAGAAGTATAGATATTATGCTAACTTCTTGATGTCAAGAAGTGTGGGAGTTTTGTTGTAACATAATTTAGATAATTTTTATTGAACAATGTCAACTCATTGCCAATTCTACACTATTGCATATTCATGCACGGATGGTTGATATGTAGTGAATGAAGGACTGAACTCATTTTCGTTCCAAAAATTTTACTTGATACTTGCGCCCTCCTTCGTGTTAACAAGTTTTAGCTCCCAACCAAACATTAGTAGTTTATACTCGTAATTAATTACAACAATCTTGTTTGTCAGTTTGAGCGATTAATTTTTCATCTTTTTGGGAGGTACACAAATAGACACAGATACCATATACACATATCACAGGGTATCCTAGTTTGGGGCTAGATAATTGGTGTGGAATTGTCCCGAATATATTATTATTATTATTCACTTTATTTATCTTTTTATCTTAAATTTAATTTTTTTACAATATTTCTTTAAATAAAAGCAGATAAAAATATTATAAAAAACCTAAACATCAGGGTACCAACGGTGGCGGAGCAGGGCCCAAACTACCGGTGGCTAGGGCTGCAGAGTGAGGAACCTCCTGACTATAAGCGCCGTGTCAAGGAGTACTGCCTTCTGCATCTGACCCTTAATCCAACCATCTAGCGAGAGCCTCTTAAGATGTTGGTCGAGGCTCTTCGCTATAAGGCCGTTCGCCGAAACAACTATCGGGACAATGATTATTATTATTATTATTACTTTGGAGTCTGGCATACCATGTATAAGCAGATCTTGGTAGATATGTAATTTTTTATTGGATTTAGTGACGAGTTAAGCAGGTTTGTTCGCCTGATGGTAAACGTGACACCTGTCCATAACAGTTGCAGTGCCACTCAGAACTTTGCTTGCACAATCTTGCGCGGTACTGCTTCTTTTTTTTAGAAAGGATATTTGCTGTTGGTCTATAACTGACCTCTACAGCGTCACCAGGTGACGTGGGGCAGGCAGGTACAGGTGGGGCGGGCGCAAAAGCGCGTAGTCAGAGGTCCTGAACTACAAGAGGGTTAGGGTGATGGGGTACCGCGTCAAAGTAGCACCGAGTGGCATTTTTCATGTATTGAACGATCGAGGGAAGCTCGAGATCACTGTGCATGCAGGTCGATGTTCCTCTGATACCAGGAGGCATCTACTGCACATCGGACGAATTTATTTTGCAAGGTCTGAAGTATATCTAGGGAAATGCGGGAGGCGTGGGCAATAAAGTGTCAACTTATTTCTAAGAGACATTTTACTCTGCCTGCCTAGGAGTAACGCGAGGCGGTATTGGTAGAATGACGCCTTTTTGTGGACGATGTTGATATGCTTATCGAAGTTGTGCTGATATGCTTATCGAAGTTGAACTACCCGCGGTACTGCACTGCGCTCGTCACTTAAAACATTATTTTTAAGTTTCATTGCCCAGTAATTTAGCTGGAAACATATTTGAAACATAGTACTATTATTTATTCTGTAAATTGAGCTCAGATTCTTTTGAAACGCGACACTTAATACTAGTGTTTATTTTTTCTTGGTATTGAAATCTAGTATCAATTTATTATACCGCACTTTTTTCTAAATTGCGGTCTTGTTGCTAAGCTACAAACGTTACCTTTAGAAATATTAGGTATCAGTTCCTCGGGCGTAGACCGCGTAAATGAAGTGCGAAGCACACAATTGGCCTTCTTTGGTTTTAGTCATAATCAGTTGCGTTTGTGTAGTACGTGTTAGCAGTGACTCCCATTCGCGCTTGTCTGCGATCTTTGTGTTGATGCATATGAAGCACGACGACGCGACGGAGGGAATGTAGCTGTGGACCCACACAGCTACATTGCCCCTGTTGGGCACACAGTTGGCCTGTATTTGTTTCTATTCTAGTTTTTGTTTAACTTATATTAAAGCGTGCCGTATCTTCCCCCTTTAACTAGATCTATGCATTTACGCCACTCTTAGCGTCGGTTGTCTTGTCAATAAGATATTATTAGTTTAGCCAATGTGCAGCCTTTCTTGCAACCTTCCATTTTCGACATTGACATGCGATAGGCATTCCAATTTTAAAATACCACGTTTATCACAACACAACCCACAAAGGAAGGAAACACTCCATTCAATGTCAACCTCATTAAGCGAAAGGGAAAAACAATACAAATATTTGATAAAAAATAACGGCGTGGCGCATATTTCTAAACAATGACGTCAATTGAATATCGATGACATTAGGCGCCGACCGGTTTTAACTGCTTGCTCAATTAGCTGACCGATGTAATGTGGCCGTGGTTACTGTCTACATCATTTAAATATACGTAACGTTTAGAATAAATATGTACGTCAATATGTGATGGAACGCGGCTATGATATTAAACTCGATACGAGTACACATGCATGCAGTAAATGAGATTTCATGTACGTAATAGCGATGCCAACAAAAGTCCCAGGTGAAGCAAAGAGTGATTATTTTGTCTAGTGGGCAACATTAATATAACCATATGAAGTAATTTAAGCAATGCAAATATAATAAAGCAGTAGGAAACAAAAAGTCTATACTACGAAGACAATAAAATCATATAAATAGGGGACTTAAAATATGCTGCCTAACAAGAATATAACATGTAAAAAATATGCTATAAAAATGACTATAACCACAGAATAAATAATAATACAAGTACAGAAGGATAACTGAGTAAAGTCATTTAAATTCATAGCAACTTTCGCTACAACGCAATAAAATGCAATTTAACTCGCACAGCGCTGCGAGCTTTCAATTATATTTACCTAGAAGGCGCTCACCAAACGCGTGCAGGCTAGAATGTACCGTATCACAACGCGCGAGAGCTTCCATTGCTCTAACCGTTTCAGAATCGCTCTGTCACTTTTTCGCTCGGTAAGGTTGTATCAAGATATAACTAGGTACTTGTACAAGTAATTATTCTGTGATATGATATGACTTAGATATTGTAACAGAATAAACAATTATGTATAATGTTTTTTTTTTTACTTATTATTATAAATGTTGATAGTTCTATTAACTACATATAATGACATTCCTATCAGAATAGACCTAGTACCTCATTATTTGATTATAACTTAATAGGTATTGCACTTTAATGAATAAAAGGTGCCTGTCTGAATTCCATGCTTATATTTTATTTATTTATTCATGTAGGTATTTTACGAAACTTGTCAGACCGAATGCTATGCAGTACATTCTAGGTTTCTTCTTGGTTTACATAATTAAGAAAATAATAAAAACTGACAAAAACTTTACGTAAGTAGGTACTTTATCGTAAGCACATGGCGCGCGACTCATCGAGCGCACGCTTGACACTCTACTAAATTAACCGAAATATTGTGGCCGCAAAGTGTAGGTATAATATTTGTACTTGTTGCGGAGTGCGACCGGCCTGCTATAACATGTAAAAAATATGCTGCCTAACAAGAATACAACATGTAAAAAATATGCTGCCTAACAAGAATACAACATGTAAAAAATATGCTGCCTAACAAGAATATAACATGTAAAAAATATGTTGCCTAACAAGAATACAACATGTAGAAAATATGCTGCCTAACAAGAATATAACATGTAAAAATATGCTGCCTAACAAGAATATAACATGTAAAAAATATTCTGTCTAACAAGAATATAACATGTAAAAAATATGCTGCCTAACAAGAATATAACATGTAAAAAATATGCTGCCTAACAAGAATATAACATGTAATAAATATGCAGCCTAACAAGAATACAACATGTAAAACATATGCTGCCTAACAAGAATATAACATGTAAAATATATGCTGCCTAACAAAAATATAACATGTAAAAAATATGCTGCCTAACAAGAATATAACATGTAAAAAATATGCTGCCTATCAAGAATATAACATGTAAAAAATATGCTGCGTAACAAGAATATAACATCTAAAAAATATGCTGTCTAACAAGAATACAACATGTAAAAAATATGCTGCCTAATAAGAATATAACATGTAAAAAATATGCTGCCTAACAAGAATACAACATGTAAAAAAATTGCTGCCTAATAACAACAAGTCTGTCAAAAAGCACCTTGAGCGTTACTGCTAAAGATTTTGAAATTCGCTTACTGGCGTATTTTGTTTTAGAAGTTACGACGTGTTTCAAATTGCTGAATGTAAGAAACATGACACGGTGTGAGCGCCACCCGTGCGAAGCCGGGGCAAGTCACTAGTTTAATTTTGCCAAGCTGGCAAAACTTTCAGTGTCGCGGGTGCCATGGACACACATCAAGGCAGCACCATCCAAGACCCGCAAGAACAAACATTTATCTTCATCACACAAACGCTCAGCCAGCCAGAGCCTGGATTTGAACCTGGGGCACTAAGCTTAGAGCGCAGGGCACTACCTACTGCACCGCTATCGCTGTCGCTAATTTTCACTTCTACTTTGGACTCTTCTGATAATATGATAAGATCTATGATAGCCTGATTCTTAATACATTTTTTTCAAAATCTGTGAATGCAGGTCAAAATATCTCCAAACTTAAGGATAGTCTCCTATGAACGTTCTCCTGTAGCTACAATGGTTAAGGAAATTTCGTACAAAATATATGGGAATAGATTTTCACAATTTCTGACATTTTTAGTTCCTCAGTTGGTCCGGTAGAGACTTTTGATCCTTATAAGAAACAGGATAGATTAGCATCAAAAAAAGTTGTTTAAAATTACTATTTTCTTGCTGACTGTACATTTTATCCAAAATCTGTGAACGCAGTTCAGAATATCTCCAAAAGTTACGGAAAGTCTCCTAGGAACGTTTTCCTGTAACTATAACGGTTAAGGTACCAGCCCTTACTGTCCCGTCTCAAAAATCTACCCTGTATATATTATCTAGTTCCACAGAGGAACAGCATACATACATACATACATACATACATACATACATACATACATAGGCTGATAAACACAATATAGATAGAAAATGCTGGAGGGTACATTTTTTTTATACCTTCCACGTCGTGTAATAAACATTGATTTTAATGAATATTGATTATTTTTCTGTCCACTGTCTGTAGGAACGTAAAGATAAATTAGCATAACAATAGGCCACATAAAGTCGACCGAGACACTCGCCGATGCGGTAATAAACCAGGGGGTCTATCAACTTATCGTTCTAACATATCCAAATGGAACTCACAGAGGTTATGTTCGATTTATCTGCATCTCATAGTTATTCACAGCGCAGTTTACCCTCGACGAGTCTCCAAGTGATCAGATAAACTGAGCGAGCCCTTACGTCAACATCGTATCAATAGTTTTGTTTGTCTATCTACTTGATCGATTCAAGCTTCGCTAAAGCAATGCTATCTAGCCAACTGTGCGTACTTTTAAAGTTGACCTATAAAAATGAAACGAGTATTTTTTCCAACGTCTAGTTACTTTTTGACGATTTATGTCAAAAGCTGACGGACAGTAAGCGGAAACGGTTCGTTTTAAAATATAGGTACCGGCCATTAGTTCCGTAGCAAGACTATCAAGTATGAGAACTAATCGTTAAATTGCAATTAACTGCACATGGTGAAGTGTACAGATGACTAAGGTCACGATACTTTAGTATTGTTATGATAGAAGTTCGCTGAACCAACTGAATGAGATGAAACAAGGTCACAGCAGCCAATAAAACGAATCTCCTGGCATCCAGCTCAAAGCCAGCAAGCGATAAGAGTTAAAGTAAACAAATAATTGAGATATAATGTTTTGAGAACAGACAATACAACTTTGCGTAACATAAATAGGAATCGTGATATCACCCCTATTTAACCCTTATCAGTGATATTTACTTAATTTTACTGTACTTATTTAATAACTAGCTGTGCCCACGACTGTACCCGCGTGCCGTCAAAAATATTTTAATCGATTGCTCGGCTTATTCTCATAGGATTGAGATACCAATTACAGCAGTTTTTATGACAAACAGACACCATTTTCTTTAAATGTTATAACATTTAAAGAAAATGGTGTCTGTTTGTCAGTTCTTGTTCAATAGCTTATTATTACCCTATGCCATTTTTTTACTATCTTCATTGTACATACTTTTTGTTACTTATTACTGCTATATTATAACTATAGATAGATAGATAATGTGGTTTGTAAGTGGGCAAAGCTTAATTGTAGGTTTACCCCTTCTCACCGCGCGGGTGATGTATGATCCAGCAAAGAGAATTCAGCATTTTCATGTGTCAGTATCGACATATACTGCTCTCTTGCCATTCGGATCATCTTCTAGACTGGACCCCACCTGGCTGCTGACCTTCCAGAACCGCAGAATAAATAATAGTACCTTCTCCGCCAGAACTACGAGTTCTTTTTAGCCAGAAATACAAGACGTAATGTTTTTAAAATAATCTACACGCCTAATGTATTATTAATATTTTATTTAAATAGACATTCATTTTTTATTTATTTATGATGTTTTCGTTTCCCAATGTGGACAGAGACTTTTAGTTTTTGTATTGATAATGAATGGTGCCTGTTGTGTACTCTAGATAATAAAAAAAATAAAAAGTGTGATAACACTCATAACAACCAACAGGTTTTTTTATTATTAATTGTTACCTGTTGTTGTTGTTGTTTACCTTACCTCGATAAATTAAAAAATAACTTAAATGTTTTTTATCTCAATAATGATAGACTTTTGCTTAGGGACTTAAATGGTCCAACTCATCGGTAGGTAGTGAGTTCCCCAAAAAACTACAAACTCCTAGCGGGAACAGGTCAACAGGTCACCAATAAACCCTGTAATAGCCCTGTATATTTGGGGTATCAGATTGGAATAACCAAAACACTTCTATAGATTAGTCTTAGATTCATTTGTAAATTATAAAAATTCATTGTAGTGGCTCGTCGACATCTTAAATAGCGAGTGCGAATGAGTGAAGTGAGTGAATGTTAAGATCTAGTGAATGAGAATGAATCATTTCAAACAAATAGATACTTCATTCTATACAGAAGGTACAAAAGGATATAGTGCGTTCCGTAGCGCACAGAAATTATCCTACAAAATAATGTTGCATGGCTCTCTCATCATTTCTCGCGTTCGTCACACAACACAGAGCTGACCTAAATGTGTACGTTATCACTCAGTGACATATTGTTCTGTAATCACACTGCGAGCACGGGTTTACTCCAGTGAATCAGGTTACGGAAACTTGCCCTAATGGGAGATGACATTCGATACGAAGAGCGTTTTGTGATGAGATTTACTTGATATTATAAGATATATATATTCGGGACAATTCACTCCAATTACCTAGTAAACACTGTACTATGGGCACTAGGCAAAGGATAAATTTACACTGATTCGAATACTCTATGACTCGGAAACAAACATTTATTTTCATCGCACAAATGATTGCAGAGATTCGAACCCGCGACCGAGAAAAAATAATTGAAAAATTGATGAGGCTTGATGATGCTGCCAACATCACCTCCATATCAGCGGTAAAAGTGATGTTTAAAAGAGACGGATAATTTGTGGTGTTTTGTGTTTGATACACAATTTCATCACAAAAGCCTGCATTGTTTTGTATTTGCGTGAGATTTTGTCAAAATTAACACGACTATCAAGATTGAGATCTAGCTGCGATGTGGCGGCTAATCGGCATAAATGGTGTGTGTGCGGAAAGCGGGAGGTTTGTGGATCGGCATATCTTGAGTGATTCACTTTCGATTTGGCGGTGCCAAATCCGTTTTTTTTAATATACTTTCCCTAATGATCCAGAAAACCCTAATTAAATTCGCAATATGTATTGCAAATAATTGTACACGACCAGTCGTACATTTTAGACGACCAAAGATCTCAAAGACCTACCATAGTTTGGAGTTTAGCTTTGACGAATAACAACTTGCAATTAGATTCATACTGCTCTTGGAAACCTAAACTTGTAATGTCAGTCCACGCTACCAAAGTTACCTACCGCAGCTTGCTTGCGAGCGAACCCTAGCAAACTTTATATAATAGAGATAGCTTAAGCTCTCTAAGTCTAACTTGGGGAATCTGAAACTTGTTCTTAAAAGAGCCAGTTGCTGACTTATTTGACAACCTGAACCTTGTCACAAACAGACCCACTTGCCGCCGGCTTGTTACAAAGTTGAACTGAACTTGAGCACGTAAATCCCGAAGTTTTATTGACTTTGTACGCAAAGCGTATTGCGCGGGTGTATATTTACATGATATTTTTCAAGATTGTTGACACAAACAACTTTATGTAACTTTTGTTGTCTTCATGTGTATAATATACTGAAGGAAATTTTGTATGTACGTGTGGCCTTAATCTTTCAAGAGTTTCGGATTTACGAAAACTTTTTATTTCTTTTGGGGATCCAGATTCTGTTACTTAAGTAGAGAAACTTGCACATTAATGAATATAGCAGGTTTAGTCTGACAAGATACATGTTAAACTTGCACATTAATGAATATAGCAGGTTTAGTCTGACAAGATACATGTTAAACTTGCACATTAATGAATATAGCAGGTTTAGTCTGACAAGATACATGTTAAAGGTATAAAAATAAAGTAAGTAGGTACCTACTTATCCAAATAAACATGAATGCATCTGTTGTGCACAATAGGAGCAAGTTCAGCATAAATGCTGCGAGGACAGTAGTCTCGAAATGCTGGTATTCAACTCGCTCCTTTATCACATGTTTTTTCTATTTTTTCATGAAAAGTCGATGATATTTGATTCCGTGGTAGATGCGCGATTACCCACATAGGCAAGCAAGCATTTGATACCCCAGGATGACGTAAGCAGAGCCGCGGGCAAATGCCAACATAATATAAGGAATGAATTGTTTGCTATAAAAACAGAATAAGCAATAAGAGACAACGCAGGAAATGCTGGCTGAATAGGAATAGCGAATTTACCTAAAGCCAAATATATGAGGGAAGGATTACGATCCAGTGCCAGATACATTTATGTATATATTTATATACATGGCGTCTATACTATTCCAGTGTATTCAAGAATTCTGTGTGTGTGTGTGTGCTCTCGCTCAAGAGATTCTGAATAATCCGTAAGTTGCGAACTGTGCCCCAAGTCTGCTATTGAACCGCGATCGCAAGTCGATTGCATGAATATCGCCGATTTTGACAGATTTCATAGTCTGCTCGCTATTGGCTCGCTATTTAGGCTCGATCGCGGACCGATAGCTGCTATCAATCGATTTAACTACCAGTGTGTTTAGAAACCACAATAATGATGTTTTGACGCTGATGCTTTACACTTATAATAAAGCAATATTAACGAAATAGTCTGTACAAAGAAGATAATTTAAAAAAAAAGGTCTAGTGTACTTAAAATAACTTTTTTTTAAATCGTGTCTGTTTGTTTGTTAGTTTGTACGCGCATCACGTAAAAACTACAAGACTGATTGCGATGCGGTTTCACTGTTGGATAGCTTAGGGTTCGACTTAAAAATTGGGGTACTTGGTATCTCAATTCGATGAGTAGAAGCCGAGTAATCGATAAAATCTTTTTGATGGCTGAAGGAATTTTGATCAAATGTTGGTATAACTCATAGAGCACATAGAGTACTTTTAACCTAGATAAATAACCATACGTGCGAAGCCGTGGGCATCATTTAGTAGTTATTATAAATTTCATTTCCGTGGCAACACGAAACTGAATTTCAGAAGCTGGAACCGTAACTCATTCGTGCTACTGCGTTGCTTTTGATATAAACTGCGATAGCGTACTTGATTTAGCAGACTACCAAATTTGACACCATAGACAGTCTAATCGCAGAGGTATCGCAGTGGCAAGGCTTTTTGTCAGACTTGGGGCCCTGTTATATTTACCATCCCCATTAATTCCACAGTTCCACCAATTTTGACGAAATCGTCTGTCGGATTTAGAGCCTCCTCCTTTTGGAAATAGTAACAAATTAACGATGATATAAAATTGACAAGTTTTAGCGTTTAGCCGTTTTGAGATACAATCTGAAAGACATAACGATCGTACTGCCTGGTACATAATTATTATGAAAATCGATATGGACTAGTTGGGCTTTGCCCATGTGGTCATTTTTCTGGTTTAAAAGTAATCTATGTGTTATTCCAGGATATATAAAGTATAATTACTACATTAAATATAGTATAAATAGTCAAATAGTTTTTTATCGATTGCTCGGCTTCTACCTATTGGATTGTAATACAAACATAGTACACCAGATTTTAAGTTAAAACCTAAGCCATCCAACAGTAAAAACCGAATTTCAATAAGTCCAGTCTTAGAATAACCATTCTAAGGGTCCAGTAATTTCTACGAGATTCGCGAACAGAGATAGATAGATATAAATAAAACGGCTAAAAAGTCACGAAAAAGAAGATCGGAAATACTCCGACCAGTTTCGGACTGTTTTGAAGTCCTTCATCTGGACACATCAGAAGCGTCAAGAATATGAATACCGATCGTTCAGCGGTCGCGGAACACGCCCACATCCCGGACTCTGGCCATTATTTGCGTTTTGATAGGGTTTCTGTGCTACCGAGGGAGAAGTTTTTTTTTTTGTTCCTCGAAAGGTACGGGAGGCTATCGAAATTAGTCTTCATTCCAACTTTAACCGGGATCGTGGGTGGATTATTCCTTCGGAGTGGAGACCAGTTATTGATGCGACTGACACTGGGTCCACAATGTGGGGTCATGAGCCGGACACAACGAGCGCAGTGTGCCAACAATCAAAGTTAACGGAAGTGAGTGACATTGATAACTCCTCGACAGACAACGAAGTGACTGTGCAGGCCGAACATATTCAAGCGCCGCAATCGCCGCTCACTGGGACGCCCGCGCCACGCACGCGTCGTCAGTTGCGTGCTGACGTTCGTAGCGCTCGCCGCAGCTTGTCGGCATAACACTCCCAGATGAAGGACTTCAAAATAGTTCGAAACTGGTCGGAGTATTTCCGATCTTCTTTTTCGTGAGTTTTTTTAGCCGTTTTATTTATATTTAATATGAATATCACTCGCGTTAGTTTTCAAAATCAAATAGAGATAGATAGAAAATTCTTTCTTGCACACATAAGATAGGTACATAGGCGAACTTGCATTACCTTTCAGTTAACATGCAGACAGAGACAATTTTTTATAGTTATATATTCTTGTTCGGTAGCTTATTTTAAACCCCTTAGTTTTTTTTGAAATATCTTCGTTGTACAGATATTTTTTTACTTACTGCTTTATTATAAGTATAGATAGATAGATAATAGATGTGGATCCTTTCATCTTCGTAAGTTAAACTGTCTTTACTTCATCTCCCGGACCACTCTCCGTTAAAAGCTGAAGCCCGCTCTATAGGAAATTCATTCGTCACTCCAATTGCCCTAAAATGGTTTTATTATCTCCGGTCGTGGGTCGGACAAAATCCGATTGGTCGGGCGGCTTCCTTTTCATTTAGAATGATTGGACTGGGCTTCGATTTGAGTCCCTTTTTGGTCGTTGGCCTCTTATGTCAGATCTATAAAAGAGGAAATAACCAACATGGTCGTTGCTATGGTATTCTCTATACTGTAATACTCGATTTAATTGGCCACACATTAACGTGAATTTGGGTCAAGGCATCAAGGCCTTCGTCGAGGTCTAAGTTTGGAGTTTATAATCATTTGATTAATTTGCCCACATTTTAACAGATTAATTTTATTTGCAATGTTTGTATGTATGTACGTTTGTTTAGATAAAATCTTGCAAGCTGAATTAGAACAACTTTCTCTTATCCTACACGGAATTGACTTTTTACATGTTGATACAGTTCCGATGATAATGTCTTTTTATGGTAATCATGACCTGAATCGACATCCAGGATTAGCTCCAAATAAAGGAACTCTTCAAAGGTCAACAGCGCAGATACGAGTTGTTGTGTACGCATTTTATTATGATAGCCGATTTTAAGTTTTATCATGACATGGTTGCTGATTGGGTCCTGACTAGGGAACTCCTCAACGGTTAACAGCACTGACACGTACACATAGTGTACACATTTAATTGTAATAGCCCGTTCTAAATTTCACCATGACATGGCTACTGCATAAAAACTTTTTTTAATGTTTTTTAATAAATTTATTTGTGAGAACTTTTTGTTTTGGGGATGGAGATGAGTGGGCACTTTATTTACCACCTGCAGTCTTGTTCCACGCTGTATATCTCCTTGCCCGTGGAACTTCTTATTTATTTTTTAATTTATTTATAGCCCACATAATACTCACATATTGCAGACATGTTATTGAAGTCTTAAAAGCTAAATATTTATGTGCCCTGCGAGGGCGTTGCAACAATGTTGTTAAGTGGAGCTATATTTAGTTAATTAAACGATACAAAATAATCATATTTTTTACTAATTTATATTTTACTCGCTGCACCTCGCGTCTTTAGTCATCCCGTTCACCCCCTAGGGACGGAATCAAAAGAGCCCTCTTAATGCACTGTATTTTGTTTTCAAATTACTGAACTGAAATGAACTTTAAGCGAATAGTATGTTTGTAGTGAAAATACGGAAAATGTAATAATTTTGCTTACATTTCATTTCTGGTAAACATTTCGAAAACAAAATACAGTTGGGACCTAAATAAATACTGTCCGAATTTGAATAATATGGTAATATGCTGGAAATGTGCTTCAACAAATGATTTTGGAATTACGTTTGTATGGGCAATTCATTGTACGCCGGCCACTTAAAGGAATAGGTAAAAAACCCCCTCCAAATCTCCATCTCTACTGTAGAAGATTCTTGGTATAGATCAATTCTGTTTGACTTGATATAGAAATAGTGTATATTTTTCGTAGATTTCATATCTATCTATCTATATCCCAGGCAGCAAAGTAGTGATAAAAAATATGTGTTAACACTAAAGACTGTTAGAAAACTGATATAAAAGTAACGCGGTGACTGCTTGTCACAGCGTTGCTGTATATTGATGATTCGTAACATCATTTAGCTGTATAAGCTTATACAGTCAAATGGTGATAATAAATGATGACATAAACGTTTACTCAACTGCCTTGTACCTCATTTATAACACAGCTGTAAAGCGGTTCTCACAATCGATTTAGAGCAAAAATGTTGTACAACATGGTTTGACGGTACTTTTATACAGCAAAATTGATCTATTGTGGCTTCCAAGTAGCTGTATTAGCACTGGTGATATATCTGGCGTGCATGGATCTAATCCGTGATATGAAAGAACACACCGTAGCTGATATGCATCTAATAAATCGTATATCAGTGTTTCCTTAACGCCTGCGCTATAAACATCATAAGAAATCTACAATAACACTAAGAAGTTGCAAATATACTTTTTCAAGATCCTTATATCACCAGTTACATATAAATATATTTTGCTCAAATATAACTCTAAAAAGGCGTATAATAGCTGCAAATGATGCTTCTATGGAAAGATAATGCGCTTTAAGAGAACTATGAATTACCTAGTTATCACACTAAATAATTGTTCTTAAAAACTGTCAAAGTCTAAATATTCCACCATTTTCATATCACCATAATAAACTGAACAGACAATAGGAATTAATTAAAAATAAGGTAGCATGATACGCCACCAGAGTTTTATCGCAGATTTTTTGAGGTACTCAAAAATTTTGTCATTGCGGCAAGAAGCAGTAATTCAGACATATATATCAGTAACTGAAACACGTATTGGCAATATTGTGGTGACTTCAAAATAATTTGATAATTTAATTAATGATTATTTGATCAAATATTAAAATTTTGAGGGGGCATGAAAAAAACCCTTATAATGCAGTATTATTTCAACAATATAATTTCAAGCGCAACAAAAAATATACGTGTAATGATAATTACGCACATCTCAGTTTGATACGTCAACGAGATAAAATATGAACACTTTATTTATTTACTGATGTTATATTATTCCTTAAAAAATTATGAAATAAGTAACAAACCTGTTGTATAACCTTCATAATTACAATACGCCTGAAGTATATCTGAGCACCGAGGAAAGTGATACAACAGAATCCTGATCACCAAAATAACAACAAATAGCTTAATAACAGCGTCACGGTAGCTATTATATCATCATTAAGTGATATATGTGATCAGGATGTTATTTATATAACACCAAACAGATTCAACGAACATTGAAATATCACGGATACGTATTAATAAAATGATAGGTGGACACACAATATATCATCAAATAGCTGTAAAACTGGGGCCACTTTCCAGTGATAGTCACGTATCTATCTTGGGTATACGACTGCTCGTATCACTGATATACAGCTAAATCTGATTACTTTTTGCTGGCTGGGATGTATCTATATCCATCTATATCTTCTATCTATACTTATAACTAGCTGATGCCCGTGGCTTTGCACGCGTGGTCATTCATATAGCATATGACACTCACAAATAACGTGGCTTTCTATTAGTAAAATAGTTTTCAAAATCGGTTCAGTAGATCCAGAGATTACCCCTACAACCTCACAAACTTTACCTCTTTATAATATTAGTATAGATAAAACAATAGGTACAAAGATAATTAAAAAATGCTCTGGGGTACTTAAAAGAAGCTACTGAACAAGTATGGTTTTTTTAATCGTGTCTGTCTGCTTGTTTGTCTGTATGTTTGTTCGCGCATTACGTAAAAGCTACTGGACTGATTGCGATGCGGTTTTTACAGTTGTATAGCTCAGGTTTTGACTACTCGGTATCTCAATCCGATGTGTAAGAACCGATAAAAAACTTTATGACGGCTGAAGGAATTTTGATCAAATGTTGGTATGTAATTTAGGTGTTGGAATAGCTCAGAGAAATATGATTTCTCCGAGAGGACTAACACATAGAGTACTTTTAACCTAGATAAATGACCACGCTGGCGAAGCCGCGGGTACAGCTAGTAAATACAAGAAATCAATTGCCTAGTCAAATTTGCATTAGCCTCGCAAAAACTCGCAAATGGCTCGACCGATTTGAATAATTTGTTTATTTGTTGGTTTTGTATTTGTATGGAATAGGTTCGAAAACAAAAAAAGTTAAAAAAAAAAATTGGTACTAGGAATAAGCAAAAAAAATGCCAGGAGGTTTTTTTTAGGGTTCCCATCGTCATTAAATATTAGGGTTCACCCCATCCCCACTAATATATAAAAGCGAAGCGTTGTCTGTTTGTTTGTTCGTTGGTTTGTTAATTTATTTGGGGCGCTTTCACGTGTTAACGGCTGGACCGAACGCAATGAAATTTTGTATGTAGATGCTGTAAGCCATACAGACCAAAATAGGATACTTTTAATCTCGGAAAATTGTACACGCGGGCAAATCAGCGGGGCGCAGTTAGTGTAATATAATGAATATTATAATTCCAATATTAACTGTATAGTTACTTCCAGAGTAACGGGTAAATTCCACATACTTCCTGGGACTTTACCATTTCACCGCTGGAAGAACTTTCTCCGCATAACTTTTAAAATTTTTGGTTTCACTATTTTTTGTAAACTTAGTCAACATCCTGTACAAAAACTGATCTTCACGACAGTGAGTCACGACCGTAACTCGCACTTTGTAAACTTAGTCAAGTTTATCACCCTGTACAAAAACTGATCTTCACGACAGTGAGTCACGACCGTAACTCGCACTTTGCCACTTTATCTGATTACTGCAATTGATCTCGAGGACCTCCCGTCGTTTTTTATAACCTATTAGCCCACTGACCTCGGTTGGGGCGAGTTCGACACTTCGCTTGAACTAGTGGGCTAGACAAGATCACTAAACTGGTTTGGTTTGAGTAACTTTAAAACACGTTTAACTTCGCAATTTGTCTTCATGTTTTCCTTTCTTGTCCTTCTTACCCGTTAGGAAACTGGAAAACTGTAGATTAGATATCTTCTAAATATACAACGTGTCACTGAATAGCCTTATAAGTACGTAGCAGGTTTGTTTCGATCAAGCATGTAAATTAGTTTACAATGGTTCAATCCATCGTATTTAAAATTCCCATACAAAAGTAAAAAATAACAATTTGCGACAACCCTAAATGTTAGTTATCACGTAGCACAAAAATGTAGGTATTTACATACAAACTGCTCCGTCTGCGGGTTCAGGTCGCCTGGTTCAGGTTGGCTGGCTTCTCCTCGCTTGCGCGCTGGTGGAAATACCAGGTTGAGGGGAATTGTTCACCAATCCGAGCAGATGTGGGTTCCAGCGAGCCTATTGTCTCTCAGCACGCTGTTACATTATAGCTGAAGAAAACACCGAAGGCTTAAGAAATGTCAATTTTATGTAACACTTGAAACTGATCACAAATCTAAATATCTTATATGGCATTTCAATATGATCGGACTGTCTCGAGCTGAGGTATCGAGTCTGCCACGGCGGACGTGCTCGGCATAGCCGTGACGGAACTTGTTCGGCTGCACCTCTAGCACGAGGGAGTACCGCTTGCGGTACTCCCGGTAGGTACTCCCTCGCGGTCGTACAATCTCTCTCTGTCACCTTCTGGGAACTCCAAAAGCCTCGAGCGACTGAACGCCCGCTGCCTGTCGCTCAAATGCCTCCTCATCTCTTCAATCACGGGCTCTAAGATCTCATCCTCGACGATACGACGATCCAAACCTCGTATGTCGCGAACGTTCGGTACAGAGAGTGTACCGAGCGCCTCTTACTTCGGCTCTATCCTGTTCAAGTTATCTCCCGAACTGCTTCCTCTCCCGTTTTCTCCCGACTAGTCGAAAAAAATATTCACAACAAAATAATAAAAAAAAAAAACGTCGTATTTTGACTGACATTCGACTACCGCTGCACAATGCGCAAGTTCTGTCCATCAGAGTTGTCAAACAGACTATAGTCCGACCAACTTATCTGTGAAATGGCGGGAAAAACCGCCACGAATGAGGTTCACATTTTCTGTATTTTTACCACATTTTTATTAAGTCATTTTCTTGTTTTTCTTTCCGGTTGGAATCTAGCAACTCACATTTCGAGCACTTCCTGATTAGCTATCCGGCTGAAACTTTCAGGTTAGCACTTAGCTTACAACTCAATGACAATGCAATTTGAAAAAATACTCAATATAAAAATAAGACGTGGTATTGTTGCTGCTTGTTCTGTTTTATGAGTGGTCTACTTATCGATTGACTGGAACTCTCACGCCACCATTCAGTTCACAGATAAGTTGGTGGCACTGTAGCACAAGTTCAAGGTCAAAACCGATATTGTTTTTTTACCAGCTGATTACTAGGCAGTATTATTATTATTATTTATTCTGTGCTACAATACCTACTCCACCCAGGTATCTAATAGGTAAATTATGTTACAGATTGTATATGTCGTGGCGATATCTTAGAATTGATCGTTTCATGAAACGGCCGATAATTTCATAAAATGGTTTTATTTCATGAAATGGCCAGCTTAAAACTGACCATATCGTTGAAACGTTTAATGATATTTCAATCCACGTTTGGCCTTACCATAATATATCATTAATGTAGTTTCATGTTACCAAAGGTGTTCAAACAGATAAGTTTCAAGGATAAAAAAAACACGTATACAAAGGTCGCTACGCTCGCTACGCTTCGCTCCCGTCTTCGTCTTCTAACCTATCTCAGCCAAGTCGGGCTTCAGCCTAGGGCCTCTAGCGGTGGATAATGTAACTTTTTTACGATATGATCAGAAATGTTTGACCATATCATGAAGTAGCCGTGCGTTTAGGTGTTCATATCGTCAAACGCTAATCATACATTGATCTGGCGAAACCATTTCATGATGACAACGATAATAAAATAAAAATGTATTATGATGTGGCCAACCATTACATGAAATTATCAATTTTACCATATCGCCACGACATATACAAGACATAATCGAAAGTGCTACAAAAACGTATGTTTGCTAGTGTACTAAGAAAGCACGCTAAACACAACGAGCTAAATTGATCGCTGTTTACATCCAATGGCTCTCATGGTCGTCGTCGGTCCACCTCGTTGAGGGCACTTGGGTTGGGGCGTTCTATGCTGCGTCTTCCGGTTCGTAGTCTACTTTAGAGAACCTATCTTTCCCAACGGTTAACGGTTTAAGGCGAGGTACGCTCCCAATTGTTTGTCCTGCTCGTCCAGGTCCAGTGTGAGCGGGAGAGGTGATACAGTCGATTTTAGATACATTTTTGCTTTACTATATTTGAGATATCTCAATAAAAATTCAATTAAAAAACGTGTTCGGTTATTTGTTTACTTTAATAGTGTAGCTGAATAAATATTTAAAAACAACGTTGCTGTCTCTGAAAATAACGAGAACAACGATGCTCTCGCTGAAAATAACGAGAACAACGATGCAACAAGTTATATTCCTGTGACCATTCGTGTTTTTTCCAAGGATACCAAGCCATTTCTGAAAATTATGTACGGTTATTTGTTTAGTTAGTTTTCTAACCTAGGTACTTTTGGTTCGCATAAAGTTGTTTCATATCATTACTGTAGGGTTTTCATGGTACCAAAGGTGGGTTCATTAGGTCGTTCTCGACAACTTCTAGCATACGTCGTTTTGCTGATTTCGGAACTGACCCCGCCTTAACGACCTCAATTCTCAGATATTGTCAAACTGAATATAAATTCGAGACCCCAAGTAATTTAGTTGTAATTTAGAAAAAAAAAAGAGGTGAAAAATGTAGTTCTCACACACTCGACCTTCACTCCGCTTCAGGGGGCCCCCCTCGCTACGTTCAGGTCTCGTATGCTCGCATTATCCATATCCATAATAATAATAATATCCTAAACGGCTGGACCGATTTGGACGGGACTTTCAATAGTAGATAACTGATGTTATAAGGAGTAACTTAAAGGCTACTTTTATTTTCTAAGAGAATTAGGGTTCCGCGCAAAAAAAAAACCCCACGCATTTTGACTACGCGGGCAAAGCCGCGTGCACAGCCTATATATAAAACTTCCGTGAAAAATAATCTAACGGCGAAAACCGCATTAAAATCTGTTGCGTAGATCAAGCGTTACAGAAAGAAGGCGGAAAGCGACTTTGTTTTATACTACGAGATATTGAAATCAATTCGAATTCTATTCAGATGCTGTGATCGTTCACTCACAGCTGCAAAGTTTTTTTATAGTCAATACTCGAGTAGATTTTGTTTTAGGGTGCCGTACCTCAAAAGGAAACCTTTCAGGATCACTTCGTTGTCTGTCTGTCAAGACCCTTTTCGTCAGGAACGCGCGGAGGTGTCAAGTTGAAATTAATATCATTTCCTCAGGTCTGCAATCCCTTGAAGTCATGAAAAAAAAAACTTCTAAGTAAAAAAGAAAGTAAGTAAGAAAGTAAGTCCTGTAAGTCAACGCAATCAAAACATAGGGCACTTGCCGTTGACCTAGAATCATTAAATTTGTCGAGAAGCAATGTTTTATAGCACAAGTAAACGGAAAATAAAAAAAACGTAAATTTGAAGTTACATAACACAACAACAACAACAACAAAAGGTTTAAAAAGTTTTGTTTTTCGAATCCCTCTTTGGTCTGGTCGACTCGCACTTGTCTGTTTTTTTTTAGTTTTGAATGTTTTATGTTTGTTGAAATATTTTTAGATACCTACTCGAATGGCAACACACTAGATTTCATCTCAATGTTTCGTTTTGAAACATCTCGGCACAAAGACCTCGACAACCTCGAGATACGAGTACGAGTATTATTACGCTTAGCATTTATGGTGTACGGGTTTTGATGTCCTTTGAATCTGCTTAGTAAGTAATTAAATCGGATATTAAAATCTTCGTGCCCTTCTGTCGTAAGTTATTCTAGAAACTTGGGTACAGAAAATAATAATCAAAATATACTATTTATCGGTGCGGGTTTCGAAACTTTTGAATGAACCTAATATTTTTGCACATTCGCTATAAACAGCGAATTATTGTGATTTATGATTCAAAAAGTACCCCACAATTAATATGCCTGTAACTGAATAAATAATTAAGGAGGTACCTACTACCTCACCTACACAAGTACGAGTATCACATCACATAGTACAATCCTTGCAATTCCTGATTCCATGGACACATACAGTCAGTCCGGGCCTCTGGGCCTTAAGTGACAGCTCGCATCTTTTTAAATCTCATTGCTTGATTCTATAGATTGATGTTATAAATCATTAAGTTAAATGTCTACATCACGAACCACTTAAACACCTTAATTGGCGCCGCGAAATGGCAATTAGCTGATAAGAATTCATTGTCGAGGTAGAACGATGGTAGATCAATGCATTGACGTATCATAACTTGACTCGTGGAACTAATTAGTGTTATTTCCCCATTTTGTAAACCTGGGAACTACGAACAATAATAAGTACCTGAGAAAAAAAACACACACACCTCTTGTATTAAAATTCGACTAACGAAAAAATACGTACCATACTTCCGCCATACTAGTTCGTTCATTTTTAACAATATTTGCACTATGTTTAGGTCAAATCTTGTAACCTGAATTAGAAGTACTTCCTCTTATCCTACGGAGTTGAATTTTTACATGTTGGTTCAGTTCCGATGACAATGCATTTTTATGGTAAACATGACCTGAATCGACATTCCAGGATTAGCTCCAGATAAAGGAACTCTTCAAATGTCAACAGCGCAGATACGAATTGTTGTAATATGGATTTCAGCAAAGTAACGTCTGTGTCTATCAAAAAATATATATAACCCCTCTCCATTATAGCTAAGAACCATCTCAATCACATCAGGTTTCAAACATCAAAAACGCTTCAAAATAGGTCGTTCGGTTCGTTTGGCAGCTACGATGCCACTGACATATACACACCCTTAACTTTTAACACCCCTCTCTGTTCGCGGTTGGGGGTTTAAATCCAAGTTCATAATTATCATCATTGAAAGTTAAATTCACCAACTACAGGGCATAAGCATCCTCCTTCTTCTTACGCCTATCAGCTCTGTCTTGAGCCAATCTGTCCCAGGTCTTTACTAACTTATAATATCATCGTCCCATCATTTCACTGGTCTTCCACACGTGGCCACCAATCCTGAATGGAACCTAATCCACCTGCCATCACCACTTCTAGCCAGATGTCCTGCCCGAGTTTATTTGTTGTCTTCCTTCCATCTTGGTTCTTCTTCGGATCTCTGTATTTGTAACTATTTCACTCAACGTGATGCCTAACATTAACGCTCCATGGCCCGTTGTATGCGACTCGCATCTTGTGCAGTTTTCTTGGTGAGCATTCATATTTTGGCACCATACGTCTTTGTGGGCAAGACACATAGGTTGTACATACGAGTCCTCGGGCATTAAGATATGTTTCGGTCTCTGAGCACATCGTCGAATTTGCTTAAAGCAGCCCATCCGACCTGTACCAACTTGCAAATAAATATACCATGTGCGTATTGAAAGTGTATACCTAAATATATGTATCGGCATTCAGTGTACATATTTTAAGAAATCTTTGATCTCCAAGAACACTACAATAACAACAATAGTTTAAAAATAGTGAAGAAAAAAATGCACAGCACAGGAATGGAGTAAAAAGGCCGTCTACCCGTCTCGTTGTCCTCTCGGGTTATATTTAAACAAAACTGTGTATTTATAACCTAACATTGAGTTAAGGATGGGCCGTCTTGAATTCGATTTTAGATTGTAAACATTGACAATGAGATTCATGGACCATTAAATCGGTTCTGTGTAAACTGTTGGCGGCGAATTTCAGCTTTAGGGTCATAACATAGAAGTTATACTGTGAGTTAGTGGTTATCGCGAAAAAAAGCATCCTATATTCTTCTAGGATATTAAAAACCAATGCAAAGGTAGGCATAGCACCAACGCTCTTGATGTTTTTTGACAGACTTGTTATTTCGTTTCCATGGCAACAGTCCCTTATCACAGCGAGTAGTCAACATTTTCCAGTTTTCCTGTGGAAACTTACCATTTTCCGGGATAAAAAGTATCCTATGTTTTATTCCAGGGTATAAGCTATCTCCATTCTAAATTTCATCACAATCCGTCCAACCGTTAACCCGTTAAAACTCCCCAAACAAACAAACAAAACGTGAAAACGTTTTGTTTTATATATTGGTGTCGATTTTGTGGATAGAATAGATCAAATCAATAATATCAGATAAATCAAGTACCTCCGGTTTTACATGGTTTGAGTTAAAAAAAAAAAACTTTCATGTGCGACAAAGTTAAATATCAAACTGGACAAGGACATACCCTTCTGACTCTAGTGCTTCAAAAATACGTTAGTGAAGAGAGCACCAATAAACTCTACGGGACTGTGCTAAAGTTTTCCATTTTTATCATTTCCTTTTATATTTTTCACATATTTAATAGACAAATATAAAAATAAATTTTGATGAGAAATCCCAACAACCATCAATACCGGGAAAGATCAAAATACAAATGGCTAATAAGAGACTAGGCTGGGCCAGTCCCCACAAGCAGCACCCGTTCACGAGTATGACTTGTGCACCAACCATCACCCCCTCTATCTCTTTCCAAATGGCAGTAGGTGAACATTATTTCCAACACAACTGCAGTAAAACGTCATGTTGACAGTGACGGGCGACGAGCGACGCCGGTGGCGGCGCTCAGTCTAGGGCTGGCGACATCGTAAATATACACTCGGCTTAGAAAATATCTGGCGTCCGTGACGAAATAGAGCCAAGCCAACTGATACACTTTTTTAACCAACGAGCGGAGGTAATGTGTTTATCAGTCTATGTATGTATGTATATATATGTGATTATGTGGATGTTCCACCATAGCGTCACCCCTATTGGTCCGATTTTGATAAGAGAGGTATCAATCAATTCCTCTTCATGTATGTATAGAGTGTCATGGGCAATTTTTTTTACCCGACTATAGTGAAGCAAATTAAAGGTTATGTGAGCAAACTAAAAGTTTGGTCCGATTTTGACAAGCGAATCGATTCGACTTCACCGCAAGAGTGTCATAGACAATTTTTTGTTTTAGTTTTTGAATTTTCATTCCTTATTTTCTGATTACTCTCGCTTGATCTGGAAGAGAAGTCGTATTTCGTACCCTTGACTATGACGTCACACGACCTCAGGCAATCTCTGACGTCTTCCGAAAAACATCTATTGTACTCGGCTCACGGAATCGCAACAACTAAAGAAGATTAATCTATCTAATCAGAAGATTGATGATCGAGGAAGCTGCGGAGATTCGGAGAGTGCGCACTAATTGATGGAGCACCGACACTTGCTTGCTGTAGGTACTTACATAGGTCAAGAAGGACTAAAAAAGGACGGAGTCTGCACCACCAAAAAAAATAGTGAAGCATATCAAATGGCGGATGCGTAAGTGTGCATGAGTGGTTAATTTGTGGTGTTTTGTGGTTGATAAACAATTTCATCACAAAAGACTGCATTGTTTACAAAAGCTTTTATCTAACTTGTAATGTTTATATGTTTGTGTGTTTGTATGTGTGTATGTATGTATGTATGTATGTTTGCGTCAAATCTAGCAAGCGGAATTAGAACCACTTCTTCTTATTCTACGGAGTAAAATTTTTGCAAGCTGGTTCAGTTCCGATGACAATGTAGTTTTTTGGTAAGCATGAACAGAATAGAACAGGAACATCGCCAGATAAAGGAACTCTTCAATGGTCAACAGCACTGTCACCAAATTTTGTGTACGCATTTATTATGATAGCCGGTTTGAAGTTGTCCATGACATGGTTAATAATTAATTATCATGGTTAATAATTTATTCTTCTTAATTTATTATTTGTTTATGGTTAATTATTAATTATTTTTTACTACACTTGAAAACTGCTTTATTATACTTATAATAGGTAGATAGTCGTAGTGGTGATTTCTAGCCACAGGCACAGAATAAATAATAGTACTGCGCTTCTGGGTATCTAACTCTCTGCACAAATGTCAAATTGAATTTGTTGGACATCCAAGTAACATAAGCGTCCGCCATTCCCTCCATATTTATTTAGTCCTATTTGCGAACGAAGAAGCCCGTACCCTTTTCCATTCGTTGAACGGTCTACGGACAACCTACCCTCGTGTCTACAGTGAACGAACACGGTTACGTAACGCAAACGGTCACGTTTGTGTAAATCGGCTTCATGTTAAGAGGGTCAATTTATTTTGCCGCCTCGTGCGGACCTGTTTGTAAAGTGATGTAATTTCAGTTAAAATAAGGAATACTAAACTCGCACAGAATCAATAAAACTTGGGTAATTTCTTGAATGATTCCGGCTCAGTTTCAGGTAAAGATGAACTTTGTCCGCGAGACGCCACTGGGCGTGTCTGACTATCAATCAAAACGGCTTATGCTACGTCAGTACTCAATACACACGAGTACATCTGCTTGATGTTTTACTGTGACAATTCAATTATTGTCATTACCATTATAGAACCTAATAAACTGTGACCCGCGGCTTTGCCCGCCTGGTCATATTTTTTTCAGGGATTTAATGATCCATGTTTTATTCCAAAACCATGAATATCCATACCAATATATAAAAGTGAAACGTTGTGTTTGTTTGTTTATTTGTTTGTGGAGTTTTAACGCGATAACGGCTGGACGGATTTTGATAAAATTTGGAATGGAGATAGCTTATACCCTGGAATAAAACATAGCATACTTTTTATCCCAGAAAATGGTAAGTTTCGACGGGAAAACTGGAAATATTTCCTTAATAATTAGGAACGGTTGCCATGGAAACGAAATAAACAAGTCTGTCAATAAACATCAAGAGCTGTTAGTGCTCTACTTTTGCATTGATTTTTAATATCCTAGAAGAAGAAGGATACTTTTTTTGGCGATAAACTGTAGTCCGCGCGGACGAAGTCGCGGGCGAAAGCTAGTACCACATAAAACTTCATTCAGATGTTATCTTATCACCATTTCTATCGAAAAGTGTACCTACTCAACTCTTTATTGCTCGTATCTGGGGGAGGAGGTGGAGATAGCAATACCTACCAAAGTATCTAAATACCTACTTTGCAAAGATCGCGTGAAGCGACAATCCTCTTAATTAGTACTATTATTGCCTGCAGTAGGTCTAATGAAGTAAATCATGGAACCATCAGTATATTATACTTTTATTGTGTTGTTAGTTGACATGTCCGTAGATATACATATACATAACAAAACATCAGCAGCACGATCAAGCAGTCTGTGGTCAAGACGTAGTCACAGAATAAATAATAGTACAAGTAAGTTAAGAAGAATAATAGTGAAGATAGATAAGTTACAATAGATTCCCTGCGTCACTGCTCGGAAAACAAATAAGAAAGTATGTCAATTATTCATAAAGGAAAAGAAATATTATCCTGTCAGTTTCTTTGTAATGGAAGTAGTGTTCTTCGATGTTATTAATTATTCGGCCATCTATTTTCGTTTGTGTTAGATCTAGTTAAAGGGAGGAAGATACGCCACGCTTTAAAATCACGTAAACAAAAACTGGACTAGATACAACTACCGGCAAACACACGCACAAAGCTACATTCCAACCGTAGCACCGTGCTACATGTGCAATTGTGCATCAACAACGATAGAGAGACTTAAGTAAAATAAATAAATAAATAAGCAGACTGTAGTGCGACTGAGAGTCACTGCTGACACGTGATACACAAACGCCACTTCAAGTGTGACTAAGGCCAAAGGAAGCCGAGGTCTATATCGTCTCGCGTTTATAACTAAGCTCCAGAGATCTTATTTTTGTGTATTTTTTAAAACCGTCTCTTTGTTCGGGGTTTTTATAAGTTTAGTGTGTGTGTGTGTGTTTGTGTGTAAACGAGATGGTTCTTAGCTATAATGGGGAGGGGAGAGGAGACTGGGGTGAAGATCGTAGCTCCTAAATGAAACAAACCGATTTTGATGCGGTTTTTTCTGTTCGAAAGCTGATGTGGTCGAGATGGTTCTTAGCTGTGTGGGGGGTCGAGAAAAGGGGGGTGAGAATCGTATTTTCCAAACGAACAGACTAATTTAGCTGCGATTTTTATGTATGAAAACTGATGTGATCGAGATGCTTCCTAGCTATAATGGGGGGGTAGGAAGTCGGGGTTTATATAAATTTATTATAATTTTTATTTACTTTGTGCGTGTTAGCTTATATAGTCAGCTCGATGACGTAATTCTTGTATTTATTTTTTGACATAAGACAGAGGGGGAGGGGACAGGTCGCTCAGAGCAAAATTGATGTTTTTGTGTTTAATTCGGTATAACTCGAGATATACGTGGCGAATACGTTTCACGGCAAACAAACGGCCGTGCACACCGACAGCCCCACGCGGTTCAAATTAGTCAACCAAAAAGACGGGTAGAATCGTGTACAAATTAAGAGAAACCCTTAGCTACCTGTGCGAAGCCGGCGCGAGTCACTAGTCTTTTATATATTACCATGCGAAAGCTTTCCCTAACCTCTGCAGAATTTAGTCCCAACAAGTAAATGTTCCCTAAAATCTCGTAAGCCGATTAAATTCATATACTGCTTACAATATTTATACACTTTTACCCGAAACTCAGCGATCACAGACTGAGGGCTATGAATCACTTGGGCACCCTTTGTTTTCGCGTGGCTGTTTATTTTCTGTTCTGTTGTGTTGTAAACGTAAGTTCGTTATTTTCTGAATCATTCCACCGTCTCCGCTCACTGCTAGATTGAATACGCTCAAATTTACCAATAGACTATACTGTCTCTTTGTAGAGTATTCTGATTTCATGAAACACCTCACAGTGTGTAACCACAGTGGATATAATGTACCAATTGTCTAATAGATCACTACAATTTGTATGGGAGGGAAGTTGAATGTCACTATTTATTTCATAAAATTCAGCCCCTGAACTGAAGTAAGAATAACTATTAAGCTATTTTGACTTGGCCATGTCAAAATAGCTTTTCGTTTTCTAACATTTTATCTCACCTGAGAATGGGGAGCGAAGGTAGCCTAGCGGTATACTAGTGCGAGTAATAATCCAATGCACAATAGAGTATTCTAATTTATTTACCTATTTTTATCGCTCCGTACTTCGATACATGCTGTTATTGAATAATAGCGGTAGTTAAGCCATGTCAGTGACCCTCGGGCGGCCTGACAAACTGACACCAGAGGCCAGCGCTACCTCATACGACAAGCAAGCATTATTGTCTAAAGTGGTAAACCTAAGCCAGGCTGTCAAGGACTATTGTCTTTAATTACGACTAACCCGTAAGGTTTTTAACCATTTTTCCTTCATCGGAAGCTAATGCTCTTTTTGCCCGAGTACGGCGAAGCAAGAGAAGGGTAATGAGTTTAACAGTCTATGTATGTGGAAGTTCCACCACAGCGTCGCCCCTGTGGCCCTATTTTGACAAGTGAGTTATCAATCGATTCGTCTTCATCGCAGAGTGTCATAGACAATTTTTTACCCGACCATAGTCGGGTAAAAGTCGGGTTTTAGTTTTTTAACTTAAGTCTTGTTACATGGTTGGTTTGCATTGTACACACAACCTACGACGCTCGTCAGACCACACTACCAACAGAGCAATAATCGTTTCAAATAGCTATTTAAAGCCGGAACCCTACGCACCGCATGTAGGCAGCCCTACCCCACCCGATGCCCCCATCGCTATGTAATAAGTAGGGACATCCTCTCAGTTATTGTGCCCATAAAAATCTAATCGCATTCCGACGTTTATCCATTAAAACGTCTATAGAATCTATACAGAGATATTTGAGGACAATGTTCGCTTTCTTTACAAAGAGTCCTTTCAGAAGATTGTCAATCTATCTATCTATCTAGGTACTTATAATAATGCAGTAAGTAACAAAAGTATGTACAAAGATAATTTGAAAAAATGGACTCGTTGACTTAAAACGAGCTACTGAACATATAACGTTTTTTTTAAATCTCGTCTATCTGGATGTTCGCGTATCACGTAAAAACTACTAGACCGATTGAATGCGGTTTTCACTGTTGGATATCTTGTTTTGACTTAAAATCTGGTGTCCTTCATATCTCAATCGGAGCAACTTCAACTTTTTGATGTGTAATCATCTAATTGTGCGGTACGGTGGTACCGCCGACTATTTAAAAAGTCACAACCAAACCAAACCTATTTGGAGCCCACAACCAAAAGCCTCGGCCATCGCTTCCCGGATGAAACCTTAAAAATCGATAGATTAAATTACTCTGAACTCAAAAAAAACGTTCTTCATGGGCGCAGCGACTGAACTTTTTATTTTATCATTTTTTAAGATGCGCTCATTTTCAAAAAATGTCAAACAAAAAACAACCGAGTTCGTTCAGGCTCACATTGTCTAGTGTCCTAAAATGTCTAGTATGCTAAAAAGTCCAGTGTCCTATTACGTCCAGTCCCACAATGTCCAGTGACCTAAAATGACCAGTATCAAAAGGTCCAGTTACCAAAATGTCAAGGGTCTCAAAATGTCCAGTCTTAAAATGTATAGTCCTATATTGTCTAGTCCTAATATTTTCCTTTTTGTCAAGTCTCTAAATCTAGGTAGGTGCGCGAATGAACGACTTTTAGAAGGTTACCGACTAATCCCAACAGGACCTTTTATGATAAAAATTGTATTCCATATCATTTTTAGGGTTCCATAACACAAAAGGAAAAGCGGAACCCTTAGGCTCACTTCATTGTCCGTCCGTTTGTCTGGCTGTCCAAAAAACCAATAGGTTACTTCCCGTTGACACAGAATCATGAAATTTGGCAAAAAGCAGTGTCTTATAACTCTTATACCACTTTACTTGCAAATAAAGGGAAAAATCCGAAAACCGTAGATTTGTAGCTAAACCACATTTTTTTTATTTGCATTTGTTAAACTGACCACGACCTATGTCGATGTATAGGGTCAAGTTTTCCAACGGCAAAGTTAAGTTTGTATGGAACCCTGGAAGTGCAACGTTGTCTGTTTGTTTGTGGAGCTTTCACGCGATAACGGCTGGATGGATTTTGATCAAATTTGGAATGGAGATAGATTATATCCTAAAATAAAACATAGTATACCGGAAAATTGTAAGTTTTCACGAGAAAACTGGAAAATGTGTATTACTCGCTGTAACGAACGGTTGCCATAGAAACGAAATAACAAGTCTGTCAAAAAAACTTCAAGAGCATTTTGGGGCTATACCTATTTTTGCATTGGTTTTTAATATTATAGAAGAACATAGGATGCTTTTTTTCGCGATAAACAGTAGTCCTAGAAAAGCTAGTTTTATTATATTTTATGACATCAAAATTAACATAATTTTGGACATCTATCCCGCAGGAATCCTTTATTTTTTCGGTATAAAAAGTATCCTTAATTTTCACCCATCATATAAACTATGAGTGTGCCAAGTTGCATCAAATTCCGTCCAGGAGTTTCAGCCTGATACATAATCATCATCATGAGCTCGTATTCGTCCACAGCTGCCTCCTTCTGAAAGCCACTGAACACGATCTTCGGCTCTCCCCATCCAGTCGCTACCGACAGCCTTCCGCAAGTCGTCACTCCACCTGGCCAGCGGGCGCCCCCTACACTACGTTTGCCTAAACGCGGTCTCCACTCTAGAACTCGTTTACCCCAACGGTTGTCGGTTCTTCGAGTTATGTGACCGGTCTAGTGCCACTTCTGCGTGCTAATTCTTTGAGCTTTGTCGGTTACCTTAGTTCTCTTGCGGATCTCCTCATTTCGGATTCGGTCTTTTAGAGAAACTCCGAACATAGCTCTCTCCATAGCTCGCTGAGCGACTTTAAATTTGTGGACCAGTCCCACCGTGAGTGTCCACGTTTCAGCGTGATAAGTGTTATTTTAAATAACTCTCAACCCCTCTCCTGCAAGATCTCTTTAATATATCGGGATGAAAAGTATCCAATGTCCTACCTCGTAGTATGAACACAAATCATGTAAAGTTTCATTTGAATTCATTCAGTATCGTATATCTCAAACAAATGGGCCAATATTGATGCATTTTTTTCTCTTTAAAAGCTGATTTGATCGAGATGGTTCTTAGCTATAAGGAAGGGGATTCGAGGGTGTAGCATCGCAAAAGCTCGCCGTGTGCTCACTCCCTTAGATGTTTGATTCTTCATATCCTCAATGAAACCTTTAAAAATGATTTATAAAGGAGTTCCTAAGCGTGGAACCTCTCGACCCTTGAGCCTTTTATCCACACCAATACATAAAAGTGAAACGTTGTCTGCTTTGTTTGTTTGGGGAACTTTCCCACGATAAAGGCTGGACGGATTTTGATGAAATTTGGAATGAAGATAGCTTATACCCTGGAATAACACATGGGATACTATTCATCATCATCATCATCTCTATGAAATTTGGAATGGAGATAGCTTATACCCTGGAATAACAAATAGGATATTTTTCATTATCTATCACGCGGGTCTAACCGCGGGGCGCAGCTAGTCGCACCATAAATGTTAATTGTTTTACTATTGTTTGATATACAACATCTAGGTTTCTAGTTTTCAATAAGTCTACGACTTTCAGAACCTACCATTTACTCTCTATAATTGGTAAATAAGAACAAAACTCGCAGAAACGCAGAGCATACTTTCAACTTAATTAAAGCAGCTCTGCGAATCCTATTTTCACAGAAACTCTCATTTAATCTTCAGACGTAAATTGACGCAATATTTCCTAACAGCTTTTACACGTCGACATCCCAGATATTTCTGTTAAAATCTGGTCAGACCTGCTCTTCCAGTGCGACTGCAAAATCGGAGCGTCCTCTGCTCGACCCTTTTCTGCTCTTGAGACCCTTATTCTTACTCTGTTGACCCGTACTTTAACGTTAACGCAGGGTGATTCAGGAAACATAATCTATCTTGGTTGCAATCTTCGACGACTCCCAACCCCCTAAGTCCTACACTAGGCAATAATTTGCTGCCAAACGTCGCTGTTTATAAGTTCGAGTTGAGTTTCAAGTAACTCAAACTTCAAAGTCAAAAGTTCCACCACGATGCTTAAAGCCGATTTCAACTTTAATTTCGTCGGGATTTTAACTCCATAACCGTTCCATACTCTTCTAGGGAAGTGTGTTCCATTATACCATACACTTCACATTCACTTAATAAATACAAAAGTAATAGTGTACAAAAGCTACCCCTCTTTGCCATCTCCTATCGGAGGCAGCTATCATTAAGACTTTTTTGTTTTTTTAGGATGCTGTTCTGAAAGAGAATGTCCTGAGATTTTTGAGCAATGAAGTTCATATTTTTCCATGCTTTCTGTATGTAAACTTTTCGATAACAAAAAAGTAACGCTTCGTATCGTATTTGCGACTATATTAATAAAGTGCTCAGCCTTAGTGAGTGAAGAATCTGAACAACACACAATAACCAATCATAGATTTGTTTTTTAGCTTTTTTGACCGAGCGAGTGCAAAACGCGAGCGAAGCCTTTCTGTTTTCAGCTTCGGCAAAAATTCTTTCGTATGTCCGGTTTTCCGGCTGTTCTCCTCTACAGGTCGCATTTCTCAACCGATCCAGACGAAACTTGGTATACAGGTGAAGCGAATTTTTAGAATTTTTTAGTCGTCGGGGATTTTTGATTGGGGGGTACGTTCCCCAAAAAAAGGGTTAAAAGGGAGCTACTGAATATCTCCGCCATATTAAATCCGTTTTCGTTGGTTCTTTTTTCATTTGAAAGGTAGTAACTTTAAGTTAGTCTCATAAAAAATTCGTGAAGATCTGATGAGGATCTTCGGTATGATGAGCAGAATAGCTCCTCAAAATGAAGTAAATTTCTCACTTTTAGGTTTCTACCAGTGGAATCAGCCCTTTGTCGCTCCATCAATCAGTTAGAGATTGATGGAGCCCCTTGGTTATTAATTTTAGTGTTACAATAAGGTAACTAAATGGCGCTACTGTGCACCGATAGATTGTTTGCAAAAAAGTTTGTACGCGCGAGGTCTACAGCTCACAGAGCCACTAGTTTATATATTATTCGACTGATTGTTATCATAAAGCGAATTATCCTAGAAGGTCGCATAATTTCGCTGTTTTAGAAATTTTACGAGTAGATAATATCTTTTTCATCACATCTATTCGAAAAACACTGATTGGTTCCTGGAAAAAAGTGGGAGCAAAGTAGGTATTTTCTGTTCAAGACTTTCAGAGAGGGCATTAATGAATTTCCGTGGCTCGTTGGCTCTTTCCGCCTTAGCTCGGCCATATTCAAGTTATAAGCCATCACATTTTAATTTTAATGTGCAAAATGCAAACACTTCTTTGTTGGGATTTGAACTCCGGTACTAAAGATCCGGAGTCAATCTATGTCTAGCCGAGGTTATCCTGACATATTGTAATATGCCGAAAAGTTAGTATATATATATCTCACGAACTAAATTAAGGGTTGCTAATTCACAGTTGACCAATGAGAGCGCGTGGTGCAAATTGGGTTACGTAGAGCAGTGAGAAAAGGGGGTGACAAACGTAGGTTCTTAGCTATAATGGGGGGAAGGAGGGAAGAGGGGGTGAGAATCATAGTTTCCAAACGAATGGAGTCAGGAAGGTGATACTTCTTAGCTATATGAGAGAGGCGGAATTGAGAAAAGGGGGGTGCGAATCGAAGTTTCCAATTGAATGGACCGATTTAGCTGCGGTTTTTTATTATTGAAAGCTGAGGTAAGCGAGATGGTTCTTAGCTATAAAAGGGAGTGGGGGTCGGGGGGTTAACATTATTAATTTGTAATTGTAAATAAATATATGAGCTGTAAAGTATCTACACGCGACATTTATTTCTTTATCTCATAGAGGGGGATGAAAAGTAGAGTGTATCACTCGGGCGCAAAATAATTTTCCCTCGAGCGACGTATATTGAATCCCTCGCTACGTTCAGGATCCTACTAAAGAATCCTTCATTCCGATCTGGATTTAAAAATAGCGCCCATAATAGCAAAATATTATTTCGCTCCCTAGTAATACAATCTACTATTGTTTCGCAGTCGTGCTGGCCGTGTAGTCTTACGACGCCTCATCCAAACCATGCCATGCAGCATACTTCGTCGCAAATTATACACTAATTAACATTTCTAACACGGTGCATGTATATTGCCAGTACTGTTACTTTTGAGAAAAATATAGCACGTATATTGGAGTGAACGACCTTAAGAGTATTGTTTATCATATCTACACTAATATTGTAAAGAGGAAAGATTTGATTTTTGTATGTATGTTTTAATGGATAAACTCAAAAAACACTAAACCGATTTCAAAATTTATTTCACCTATGTCAAACTACATTATCAATCAGCGAGACAGCGAGTAACATGGACTGCATTGTACTTTTCGAAAAATTTGAGATCCCTACGAAAATTGCAATAATGTAATCCAAGGTATCAAAATTTTGCCTATAAAAATGACGATTACTCGCTGTAAGGAACGTAATGACATGTTGCCGTGGAAACGAAATAATAACAAGTCTGTCAAAAAGCAGCACGACCGTTACTGCTGTATATAGATTAAATTACATAGATTATATAGCTGCTATACTTTTCCATTTGTTGTTAATAAAACGTTTTTTGTTCAATTTAGCCAATCAAATAACAAGCAGAACCGTGTACAAATTAAGAGGGACCCTTAGCTACCCGTGCAAAGCCGGGGCAAGCCACTAGTAATTAATAATGAAGATGACCCAGAAAAATCTGTCGGTCTGCAGGTTTGAGAACGCGACGGACTTGCACAGCGACGTAGACTTGTGTTTTTTAATATATATGTTTTCAGGACAATTCCCATCAATTACTCGTACCTAGCCCCAAACTAGGATACCCTGTACTATGTAGTAGACAACGATAAAAATACATAAATACGAATATAATACATCCACGAGTAGGAAACTGGACGCAGAGAGGCTGAAGACTGAGCCAAGATGCGGATGTAAGGAGAGGCCTACGTCCAGCAGTGGACAAGTATAGGCTGATGATGAGTCGGAAACAAAAAATGTTTGCACTATGCCAGATTCGAACCCGTAACCGTTGACTTTGCAGTCAGTCACTAACCACTCGGCCAGAACTACCTTATATAAAAAATAGGAGGTTCTCCAATAGAAACATGTTTTTTTTTTTTTATTATTATTGAAAGTGTTTGTAATTGCACTATATTTAATCAAACTTTTTTAATTAGAATAGCACTCCTCGAGGGCGGTTCCATATTAATTTGGTTCGAAAACTGCATTTAGATTAAAATTATAAAATTGGTATTTAAAAATAAGTGAAAATGATATCACTAATGATGCAGTTATTATTAAATTCAGTACGTTGTTATCAGGGACCGTTATCATAATTAAACTCCGACTAAAAATACCAGATAGTTGAATTGAAATTTTATTCATTAGAGCGTATTAAGTTAATTGAATCAAAAGCCGATACTTGTCTTAGGGCTGGAAGTAATAGATATGGAGTTGTTTATACGAACATAGACAAGGTATTTGTTTCCCACTTCGGTGGATTCGAATATGGATATTTTCTTTGTTTCGGATAGCTGCGCCCCGCGATTTCACCCGCGTGAGTGATAATGACGATGAAAGTATCCTATGTGTTATTCCGGGGTATAAGCTATATCCATTCAAAATTTCATCAAAATCCGTTCAGCCGGTTGAGAGTGAAGTATGATGATGAGCGTGAAGGAGTAACAAACATACACACACACTTTTGTCTTTATGATATTATTTCCAGTCCAGTTTTTACATGATGCGCGAACAAACAAACATACAGGCAAACAGACAGCCAGACACGTTTTTTTTTTAAATGTTATATTCTTGTTCAGTAGGTTATTTTAGTTTCTTAGACCTTTTTTTAATTATCTTCTTTGTACAGACATTTTCGTACTTATTGCTTTATTATAAGTATATATACATAGATATTATGTATATCCGATAGTTTCTCACTTAGGGCTTAGGGTGGCAATCCACAGATGTAGAGATACGTTGAGATGTGTGAAGATGGCTCGGGATCTCGACGCTGACAACTTCGGTCCTATCGGTTATTCATATCATAATGTGGTGAGTCATATTTACACGTTAAATGTTACCAACATAGGTAGGTAGCTCTCCACAGTTAATAAGTTAAAGATGCAATGGGCAGGCCACATACGTGGCTCGTAAAAAGGATAATCGTTAGTGAAGACGTTATCTAATGGCAAGCACGGACCGGAAGTTAGGGCGTAAGAAGTACCCCACGAGGTTAAATAAAAGGCAAAAAAAAAACATACTGCGGACCAAACTAAAAAACATACTGCGAATCAAACTAAAAAACATACTGCGGACCAAACTAAAAAACATACTGCGGACCAAACTAAAAAACATACTGCGTACCAAACTAAAAAACATACTGCGGACCAAACTAGAAACATACTGCGGACCAAACTAAAAAAACATACTGCGGACCAAACTAAAAAACATACTGCGGACCAAACTAAAAAACATACTGCGGACCAAACTAAAAAACATACTGCGTACCAAACTAGAAACATACTGCAGACCAAACGTCTATACTGGTACTACTTTCCTGGTGAAGTTCTTATATTTTTTTTCTTTTCTTCCTTGTCCCCCTGTACAAGTACTTGCAGGATTATCCTCTCATTACGATTAGTGAGATCCTTTTTATGGGATCAGCATCTTATATTTTAAAAACAAAAATCGAAAGCTTGTTTACCTCTTTTTAGTTTTGTTCGCAGACGGGCTTTTTGTTTCTATAATAATTTATTTTTATTTTATTCTTTTTACTTTCTATTTATAAGAATTAGTGAGAATGGTCGCTAACCAACTTTAAATCGAAATAGATCCTAAACGGTAATTTGAAATGAGAAATAATAAGAGAAATCTAAAGATGATTTTCAAATACCTATTCAATGATACCCCACTTGATATAGTTTGTAGACTTTAATTTTTTTCTTTTTCACATTATGTGGTCTGGTTGTCGCCATATTGAATTTTGATTGATGTCATGTCTTCAGTAGCACTCGCAAAATTAAGACAAAATGTTTGACTTAAGAATCATCAAAGTCGGTCCACGCGTTTAGTCTATATAGTGCCACAAAGGAACAGACATACATATAAAGGGTGTCCCGTAATGAGTGGATAATCCTGCAAGTACTTGTAGAGGGAGACAAGGATGAAAAGAAAAAAAAATAAGAACTTCACCAGGAAAGTACCAGTATAGAATCTACTGAAGTAGACATGTTTTTAAAGTAGTTGGCCACCCAGGGCCCCATATTTTTTTTTTACACCACAGATGCTCAAACTTAACATAAAAAATACCCCAAAACTGTGAACAAGGGTATGCATTTTCCCAAGTTTACAAAGAATTACATCCACAATTAGTTTTTTTTTTCTGATCGTCCTTGCTCCCCTCCACAAGTACCTGCAGGATTATCCACTCATAGCGGGACAGCCTGTATAGGCTGATAAACACATTACCGGGCCTTTGCGTTGCGCAGTCTGGTAAAAAGCCTTGCCACTGCGATACCTCTGCGATTGGACTGTCTATAGTGTCAAATTTTGGTAGTCTGCTAAATCAATTACACTATCGCTGTTTATATCGAAAGCAACGCAGTAGCACGGTTGTGCTACGGATTCCAAAAATTCTTTGAGTGTAATAAAATTGATAATAGCTAACAATCAAGGATCAGCGCTTAAATATCATTATTGTCTTCTAGTCAAAATATATCGATAGCAGCTATCGGCCCGCGGCCATGCCTAAATAGCGAGCAGTCTACGATAACTGTCAAAATCTGCAATGATCATACGATCGACTTGCGTTATCGTAACAGACTTGGGGCCCTAGTGAGAGACGCGGGGGGGCGCTGGACAGCACAACCCACCTCAGCTTGATAATGTCTCCGCTTTAAATGAGCGTCGCCCTTAGGGCACAGAATAAATAATAGCTTAGGGCCGGCTCTCGCTAAATCCTTAATAAAGGTTAGAACAAAGCCAGAGTCAAAACTCAATTACAGTGGAAACATCGGGTAAGTGACCATTAGTAAAGGGTACGTAGGAAGAAGAATTTATTCGCAAGTAACAGATTTTAGTAAAACAATATTTAAACTAGAGTAAGCTACATTTAGCTGTAGAACATGATGTAGTTAGGCCCGCGACTATACATCCGCGCGGACTACAGTTTATCGCGATTACAAGTATCCATGTCTACCATATCCTTTGCCAGAGCTCAAGCTGTCTCCATACCATATTTCATCTAGTTTATAAGTCTACTCGTATACCTATACCCAGGAATTTCGCAGGGAAAATTTCCCGCAGTGAGTGAAATTTTAATTTCTCCAAAGAGAAATTCTAATTAAATGCTTCAGGCATGTTTAGTTAACATTGTGCCCGCTAGATCAAAGCGGGCGAGGCTAACTCGACGTCAAATTAAATTATTCTGCTAAAATGGGCAAAGATATTTTTTATACGTCGCTCGCGTCGTGTCTGTTCTCGTCAAACATAATTGATTAATTTAACCAAATTAAAACGTATGTTATCCTACGGTCTAGACTTAATTAAGTCAGATTAATTTGAGATTTCAATTGGCGTTTTAATTATTCTGCATGGGCAAGTAAAAAGGACACTACGCGTTGACTTGTACGACCTACTAAAAACAAATTAAAATGTCTTGATATCGCTTTTATTTCGCTACTTGTGCTGCTGCGCACAAAAAGAAATCTACATAGAACTGTAAGAGAAGCTTAAAACAAGCAAAACTCATGTAAAAACGTTTTGGCATATATCATCATGAGATGAGCAACGACGACTCGTGATCTCGACAGCTTGAGAATTATGCCGAGTATTTCGTGATCTCGACACCTTGAGAATTGTGCCGAGTATTTCGTGATCTCGACACCTTGAGAATTGTGCCGAGTATTTCGTGATCTCGACAGCTTGAGAATTGTGCCGAGTATTTCGTAATCTCGACAGCTTGAGAATTGTGCCGAGTATTTCGTGATCTCGACAGCTTGAGAATTGTGCCGAGTATTTCGTGATCTCGACAGCTTGAGAATTGTGCCGAGTATTACGTGATCTCGACAGCTTCAGAATTATGCCGAGTATTTCGTGATCTCGACAGCTTGAGAATTATGCCGAGTATTTCGTGATCTCGACAGCTTGAGATTATGCCAAGTTTACACATTGCGAGCCAGCGTGCGAGTTAGCCGCGCGAGTTCACGTGCGAGTCGGTCAGTCACTCGCATCCGAGTTGCTTCAATATTTTACTTTACTTTTACTATTTTTATCTTTTTTTGTAATAATTTAATGCCCAAACGTATATAAGTACCCGTAGTAGTATTATTTATTGTAAATTAATTTACCGATTACATTAATCGAGTCGAAATTGGCTCTAACGATTTTGTTGGATTTGACCCGTCCCCTTCAAACAGAAAAAAATACCTATTGATTCAGAAATGGCGGAGATATGACTACTAACTAAACTAATATAGACAATTCAGAAACTTGTGAACCGATCTTGATCTGACAAGGAAATAGTGTGCATCATTAAATCATGAGGCATGACATCTTCAGGCTATTTTTTTCTTTTTATTCCGGTCCCGCTACATATCCATAAAACACCGTAGCTCAACATATGGGCCTGACCTGAAAGCTGAACTTATCTCGTAGAAAAGCTTTTATTTCACAGTAGCTCTGTCACTTCCACGCATGTTGGTTTATTCGCTGCTCACTACCAGTTGCTGAAGTTTTCAGTAGTGGCTGTAGCCCGCGACGTTGCACATTTGGAATTTTCTGGGATAGAAGGATCCTAGGTGTAATTCCAGAACCAAAAGTAACAAAATCGTCAAACTTCGTTCATAATTCAAAGCGTTTTTTGTTGATTGCTCGGCTCCTACTCATCGGATTGAGATACCATTTTTTTTAAGTCAAACCTTTTGCTATCCAACAGTGACATCAGCATCGCAATCAGTCCAGTAGTTTTAACTTGACCACAATTAAAAAAAATGTTATATTCATTCAGTAGTTTATTTTAAATACACTAGACCATACCATTTTTTTTAAATTACTTGTCTTTTTTGTACAGACTTTTTGTTGATTACTACTTACTTTATTATAAGTATGGATTTTTAAAAGACTTAAAAAAAGGAGGAATTACTTAATTCTGTTGTTATATTTTTTGTGTGGGTATTGTTGATTTTTGAAGTCTGAACTCCTCGAGTACATTCTGATTCCTTTTTTAATTCGAAAAGGTAGACTTACAGATCAGTATGTACTCGTACATACTCGTAGGTAAAATAGGTATAATGCACATTTGCTTGTAGGTACTGTCTTCAAAGTAGTCCAATTTAATTCCTTTAAAATTGTATGTGTAGTTTGTTTTAGTAAATCCTTTGAAGTAGCTTTCTTGAATTCAAAGATTTATATTCCCTTCCCTTTGTTTCCCAACTAATTTTTTTCGTGGATTTTTAATCAAAAATAAATAAAACATAATAAAATAAAATGTGGGGAGGTTATTTCAGAGAACAATTTAGCGTATTTTCTTCAATATCATTTCTCTAGTTCGAAATATTCTTAAAATATGATGTCACCCTGACTGCGTATCCTCGCAAAAAGCATTCGTTCACTGTAGCACACCTTCCCGCTGAGATGGCATCCGCCGTCCTCGACACGAAACGTGATGAGCATTCCCAACACGTAGCTCTAATATACTTTGCAGTAATATGTTGAAGAGCGAATACGTCTCTGTGTATTTACATAATTGCGACGAAAAATTGATTCCGCAATATGACGGGTAATGGCTGCCTTTCTTTATGACTTGTACATATGCTTCTCGTATGAGGTAGTGGCAACTGGCCTCTGGTGTCAGAGTTTGTCAAGCCGCCCGAGAGTCTATGCGACTGTTGTCAATCAACAGCAGGGACCGCAAATAACTAAGAAAAGTAACTGGCGGACGGAAGCCGGCGGCTACCATCATGAATTCATGACTTGTGCTATTCTGTACCATTTTATTTATTCTGTCTGTGTGTTTGTTTAGGATGATACTGTGGCTGTCGGAATCAATCATGAATGATGACGACACTTCAAAACAACTACAAAAACTAACCCTTATTGCAAGAAGCACCTACTCGTATGTAATGAGTTCGTCCAGCTCAATATTTAAAGTAAAGCAGTACCTTTTAGAACAGCACTGGCGGAGACAAAAACTGTGCTTTAATCAGCAGAGATTTTAGATTAAATAAATTATAGAACCAGTTCTTTTAATTTATAAGTGTCACGAGTTTTTACCAGAAACTCCTGAAAACCTTCGAACAAAATATAGAACAATTTGCGTAGACAAGAGTTTTAAGACTTACCTATTTTTGTTTTTATATCTAAGCATTGTGATATGTGTGGAAACTGGAGGATCTTCCGCCACTTTTATGACTTACCTATTTTTGTTTTTATATCTAAGCATTGTGATATGTGTGGAAACTGGAGGATCTTCCGCCACTTTAAGACTTACCTATTTTTGTTTTTATATCTAAGCATTGTGATATGTGTGGAAACTGGAGGATCTTCCGCCACTTTTATGACTTACCTATTTTTGTTTTTATATCTAAGCATTGTGATATGTGTGGAAACTGGAGGATCTTCCGCCACTTTTATGACTTACCTATTTTTGTTTTTATATCTAAGCATTATGATATGTGTGGAAACTGGAGGATCTTCCGCCACTTTTATGACTTACCTATTTTTGTTTTTATATCTAAGCATTGTGATATGTGTGGAAACTGGAGGATCTTCCGCCACTTTTATGACTTACCTATTTTTGTTTTTATATCTAAGCATTATGATATGTGTGGAAACTGGAGGATCTTCCGCCACTTTTATGACTTACCTATTTTTGTTTTTATATCTAAGCATTGTGATATGTGTGGAAACTGGAGGATCTTCCGCCACTTTTATGACTTACCTATTTTTGTTTTTATATCTAAGCATTATGATATGTGTGGAAACTGGAGGATCTTCCGCCACTTTTATGACTTACCTATTTTTGTTTTCATATCTAAGCATTGTGATATGTGTGGAAACTGGAGGATCTTCCGCCACTTTTATGACTTACCTATTTTTGTTTTTATATCTAAGCATTGTGATATGTGTGGAAACTGGAGGATCTTCCGCCACTTTAAGACGTACCTATTTTTGTTTTTATATCTAAGCATTGTGATATGTGTGGAAACTGGGGGATCTTCCGCCACTTTTTATTTATGACTTACCTATTTTTGTTTTTATATCTAAGCATTGTGATATGTGTGGAAACTGGAGGATCTTCCGCCACTTTTTACTTTTGCCCTTATTGCTATCGGAACCTCCTGAAACAAAAGAAAAACCAGTGTTAACAAGGTATACATATTTTTTTTTAAACACGACTGCCTGGCCATTTTTTTTTATATGATCTGTGTCACTCGGGATGATGTAAAGATTCTACCGATACCCTATACATCCAAGTCTGTTCACGAATTTAAAAGTCACGTTGGGAGAAATAAACTCGCATACATACATGAACCCTGAAAACATTGGGTACTTACACTCATTTTTTGGGCAGTCGTGTAAAAAGGAGCACATAGATATTTTGCTAAATCATCATCCACCAACAGTATCACCACATTTGTCCTGGCATGAGGATACAACACCATCGCGGAGCGAAACTGTGGCAATCTGCTGTTGGATAGAATGGCCTCCTCTCCCTGACGCCCTTTTTATGCCTGTATTCGTCCACTGTTGGACATTTGCTCTTCTCATCATAAATTACAGCCACTACTCTACCCACTGTTGGGTATAGTGGGTAGAGCAGTTGGGTCTGGCGTTGTATTAATTTGTGCTTGTTTTTGATTGTGGTCCTAATAAGTATGTGCATCAGTGTATTTCTGTCACCATAGAAGAACAGGCCGTCAATGCTGGCCGGATGAAAGTTTCCAAAATGCGATGATCTCCAATCATTCACATTCCTCGTCCCACAGCTGGTTATAAGCCTCTTTTAGTACGTCATTCGCCTCGGTCCTGTGCCATTCGGATCCTGGTTCGTCCCGCTATCTTAACAATATCGTGGGCCCATCTTGTTGCTGGTGTATATTGGTATAGATTTAATAAAATATTCATATATTGGAAGTAATAACGTAATACGTAGAACGCGCCCAGTTAAATTTTGGCTACGTAGACTTGGATCCCCTAATATCTCCCTTAGACAAGAATATTCTGCTTGGGTTCCTGATGGCTCCTCCGTGCGCAAGCGGGGGGAGTCAAGATAATCGTGGACTTGGACAAAGTTGTCGTTGACAAAGAGATTTTACTTGTCGTCTTGGCTTGGGAGAGACAAAATTTCATATATTTTCTATAATTTCAAAGTGTTCTTTGCTGACCAAGAATTATAGAACTGATTAACAGGATGGCCCCGCGCTCGGCAGTCAATGTATCAGTTCTTTACCACTACCTATTCAATAACAATATTATGTACCTACTTATTAGCCTTGTTGCCTTATGTAACTTACACACACATTTGGCGCGTGTACAAATGCCATCTTTTTAAATGTAAGAGTAGTAGCCAATATGTGTACTATGGTAGTAGGTACTTTAACAAAAACAGCGAGTAATCAACATTATTCCAGTTTTCCCGTGGAATTATACAATCTTCCGGGATAAAAAGTATCCTATGTTTTATTCCAGGGTGTAAGCTATCTCCATTCCAAATTTCATCAAATTCCATCTAGCCGTTATCGCGTGAAAGCTCCCCAAACAAACAAACAGACAACGTTTCACTTTTATATATTGGTATGGATGACATTTAGCGCTGTTTAGTTTTTGAAAAATTACAAACTCTTCACTATTAAGTGGCCAGTTAGTGTGAAGATTCTGAAGCATTAATATTATTCTCTTTATTTCTATTCATGGCAGTAAAGAATTCTTTCAATATTACAGAAAAGTAAGGAGTTTTGTCTCTCCCCCGGGGGTCCAAGACCACAAGCATAATCTCCTTGTCTCCTCAATGGAGACACCAGGGGAGCCAAGGCCACGATTATTTTGTCTCCCCAAGGAAGATACCGAGGTAGACAAGTCTACGTAGCCTAAATGTTCAGTATAGTGAAACGCACACAACCAACACCATTCTTCAGGTTTAATAAAATAGAAACCATTCCCTCGCAAGTTCCGTAAATAAACACCGAGACAAAGTTTGGATCGTATCGCGCCAGAAGACTCGAAAAGTAATCGCCAAATGTTGATCTTTCTTCTTGCGTACCAAACTTTGTCGCAATACTTACGAGTTTGTACGAAGTTTGGCGAACTTGACAGCGGAACATCCGCTTCATTATTGATTCGGTTTCGCAATAAGTTTTGATGGCCAATTAAATAAAGTAAAAGATGTGAGACGAAACTGCTCTTTTTGAGCGCAGTACTGAACGCTAGCGCAGTCGCAGAGCGACTTAAAACTAATTACTGTTTTAAGTCGCTCTGGCGAAATAATCTATCTACGAAGTAATCCGATGTTTGCTTAAAGCTTAAACGAAACAAATATTGATTTGATTTGTCTACCATTACAAGGAAAAAAGGCATAAGTTGTTCTTTCATAAGTGATTGTCAGCACAGACCGACTATGAAGACGATGTTTTACTCTATCGCTGGAACACGCGCAAGTGTCGAAAAGAGGCTGCCATTGCAGATTAGTCACAACGCAAATCTTTCATCATAAAACTTGTAATCAAAAATATTTTCTATTTGAACAGTGATTTCGTTACACACAACGTGATTAAAGCTAACTGCCGTCAGCTGTCAGCTCTACAAAGGCAAAAACTCAGGACACTCCTAACGCAGGTTAATTATGATGAGTATGATAGATAGTTCACAATTTTCTCACTTCATTACATCATAAAGGTAGTTCACAATTTTCTCATTTCTTTACATCATACAACACTGCCGTCAAAATAAATATTTATTTAGCAAAAGTGAATAAACAGCCCAACCCCGGCCTTTGATCCAGTTACTCCAAATTAATTCAAATAAATCATGGCGCTCGTATTGCGCTATGATTTGTACTCATTTGCTGAAAGCCGCGTTGTGCAACATCGGGTTACGATTATAATCACTTGCTAATTAAACGTTGCTCTATGACTAATTAGATCTGCTATCAAATGGCACATTTTAGCAATTTATTATAATGTCGCAATAGATATGTGATCATGTGTTACGATTTCTGTTCACTTTCGATTTGCCTGCTCTAAAAGGCCAGATTTGGCCTTATTTTGTTTATCGTATGAGAGTGCTGGCCTCTGGCTCAGTACATAATATAATAGTCCTTACGGACAGTAGAGTAACGAGGAGTAAACGGCAGAATTAACGCACGGGGTGCGGTGGCCGGGAGGTAGAGGTTTTGACTTTTGAAGCGTCGGCTACGAGCGGGTGCTACGCATGAAGTATCTTCACGTAAAAATGCAAGAAAGAGAGCGTGCTGTGCAAGTAGGTTGCCAGTAGTACAAATACATTGTAAAAAAATGAACTTCATTTTCCAGTCAAACCTTCGACAATGCATCAATTCGTCATCAATTTGTGAATATTTTCACATTTTTGCGATTCTGCCGGTCTGTTTTTTTTTCTTCGGTCTTTCTCTCTCCATCAGCATACCTCCTGGCATGACGCCTACTCCTGCCGTGCCAAAATGGCCCCAACATATAGCAATGTGTATGGATGTTTGAATAACTCTAAAAACACACAAAAAATATGTTTTTTTTTACTTCCATCTGACACCGAAAGGTAAGATAAGCATAAACTCAAATTATCTAGGTATAGAGTAGTTATATTATCCTCCGTGGCTTTGACAGCGGCTTTTTTTTCTGGGGAAAAAGCTATATATTCCAGGACCAAAGTACATATAAAGCACAATTTACCAATTAAGTCGTCAAATATATTTTCATCAATTTATTGCCTAACTGCCTACTCATCGTATTGAGATACGAAGTAGAAACATTCGTATAGACTACATAATATATGAATATTACGATTTTTAAACATTATTACACACATACACGTGAACTTGACAGATTATTTTTTTTCTAAATCGCTTATATGCTCTGGTTTTACTAATAGGAGATTCCGACAAATTTAAAAAGTTGACTGTATATCGTGCCACATGCACAAACAGACGAGCATACAGGAGATGTATTGAGTTCTGTGTGTTTGAGTGTTCCTCGAGATTACTCGAGTGATGAAGAAGATTCACTCCAGGACGCGCCGACGCAGCAGAAGCCCCTCGCCCCCGCACCAGTTGCTGTCATCACGAGGCTGTACACGTCCGCGAGCGTTCCGCACTTACCTTGAGAAAGACCACAGAATGTGATTGAAACTACGAGTATATTTGGAATAATTCTGATAATATACGTGAGTAACTCCCGTTTTTGCCTTTTAAAATGTAATATATATATATGTATATAAAGTTTATCTTTATGTGTACTTATATGAAAGGCAGTAAGTACCAAAAAGGCTGTACAATGAAGATAATTTAAAAAAATGCTCTAGGGTACTTGAAACAAACAAGTTTTTTTTATATCGTGTCTATCTGTCTGTCTGTTCGCGGATCACGTAAAAACTACTAGACATATTGCGATGCGGTTTTCACTATTGGATACCCTAGCGTTTGACTTAAAAACTGGTGCACTTGATATCTCAATCCGATGAGTAGAAGCCGAGCAATCGATAAAAAACTATTTGACGACTGAATTTGAAGTTTGGCATTTTGTACTTTATAGGTACGTTTGGAGGTAAGCCAGATAAATAACTATGCGGGCAATGCCACGGGCACAACTTGTTCTAAATAATTATAACTATACTTTTGAGTATCAACTATACCCTGACTTTTCATGTATTTCTTGTGATGATGGCCTGTCATCATGGGATGACAGGCCATATGGCCATAGGGTACACATGGGTGTGTCATGTGTTCGTGGCTCTCACTCTAATAGAAAAGCACGAGAGAAAATCCCTTCTTTAAGAAGTATTACCATAATAGTTAGTTATTCTTAGCTATTGTCTCACAAAATTCCTTCAAACAATGAGGTCAGCCTTCGAGCTGGACTCCCACAACTACTTAGCAGTAAGTGGTAAGTAGGTGCAAACAGACTATCTCGTTGATTCGTCTTCCTGGGATAAGAGTCTGAGAAACACTCGACGGCTGAACGTGGCAAAGATCGTGGACAAAGATTTTACTTTGAGGTTTTGTTACGCAAAGAACTGTTCTTTTCTAGTATAGACATTCCTGTACGTACAAAGTTGAATAGTATAGAAGTTTCCTTTATTCACAGCTCCAAGAGATTGCAGACCTGAGTATCCGTATATATAGAGTATTCGATATTAATTTCAACTTGATACCTCCAACCTTCCTGAGAACAAGACATAAGTTCAATAAGTTGCCCGACTGTAGTCGGGATTTAGACCCGACTACAGTCGGGTAGACAAATTGATTGACACACCGTTGTCAAAATCGGACCAATAGGGGCGACGCTATGGTGGAAAATCCACATACCCACATATAGACTGTTAAACTCATTACTCTTCCCTTGCTTTGTCATTATCGGGTAAAAAGGGTCTTGTCAGACAGACAGACAACGAAATACTCCTTTAAGGGAGGTCCTTTAGAGGACGGAACCCTAAAAACAGCTAAATTGAGAACCACCTCTATAAGAAGTCAGAAAAGCTACACCGTCTAGTTGGCGCCACTAACACATTCATTAAGGATAACGAGGACGCGTTGTGTAGTTAGGATCATTTAAATATCATTAAGCTGATCGCCAGCGACGGTCAGGGCTCATGGCTGGTTTAATTGAGATGCGCTCCAGGGGGATTGTGCCACTATACAGTGCAGATTTCTGCAGCATCTCACAAACTCAAGCTTTAACAAGACATACGTTCAAAAACTAAAACACGACTACGAAAAACGGGTAAAAAATGGCCTATGACATTCTTGCGATGAAGACGAATCAATTGATACCTCGCTTGACAAAATCGGACTAATAGGGGTGACGCTATGGTGGAACATCCATATACCCACATTGGTACACTGTTAAACTCATTATCCTTCCCTGAACCGAGTAAGGCGGACGTACTCGGTTAAAAAAGACGGCCGGAGCGGCGTCTAGGCCGCCAAAAAAACGAGTGAGCATAGCAAATGGAGGCTGCGTATGTGTGCGTAAGTGGATAATTTGCATTGTTTTTCATTTTCCGTGAGAACATGACAAAATTAACACGATTAACAAGGTGCGATGTGGCGACCGATCGGCATAATATGGTGTAAGTGTGTGCGTGAGGCTTGTAGATACGTACGAGCGGACATATTGGATCACTTTCTATTTGGCGGTGTGGACCCCGTCTTTTTTTTAAACCTAAACAATATATAAGTATTTAGGACGTTATGACGCGTGACCATTCAGTAATGTGCCATGAACAATTCATTCAGACCGCCTCCGTCACATGCTGCTAGTAATCAGTTAATCACATGCGGGGTAAGGCTAATTGGTTACCATGAAAAGATGCTATATACACTTTAGACATGGTCAGTAACTCGCGGTTCTATTCGCCCCGCTTCAGCGAATCGTCCGCACTTTACTTACTGTTACTGCTGCGATAGCGAAGTATACATACACCTCGTTTGTACCCTGAATGATATTTCAACATGATCGATTTTAAAAAGGCTTTTGTAGTCTAGTCCACACCAATATATAAAAGTGAAACGTTGTCTATTTGTTTGTTTGGGGAGATTTAACGCGATAACTGCAAGACGGATTATGATGAAACTTTGTAAATAGGCACTGTATAATATAAGAGACTAACATAGGATACTTTTATCCCGGAAAATGTCGATTACTCGCTGTAAGGAAAGGTTGCCATGGAAATGAAATAATAACAAGTCTTTCAAAAGGCATCAAGAGCGTTGGTTCTATACCTTTGCAACGGTTTTTAATATCCCAGAAGAACATAGGATGCTTTTTTCGCGATTAACTGTAGTCCTCGCGGACGAAGTCGCGGGTGTAAGATATTTTTAAGAAATTGTATGAATGTCTTATGAGGTAATGACGACCTTTGGTGTTAATTTGTCAGATGAAAGGATGTACGTACTGTGCCCAAGTCTCTGAAGTGGCTTGACGATTGATATCAATCGGGACCGACACGGCCTGTGAAAGTCCTGCCGTCAAAAGGTCTTATATTTCAAAATCAAGAATCTAAAGCTTGTTTGTTTGCCTCTTTTTAGTTTTGTTCACAGCTGGCTTTTTGTTTTTTTTATAACAATTTGTTTTTCACCTCACAAGCTCGGAATGATTCTGTTTGTCATTCGAAATCTGAGTGCAATACTGCATTTTACCCGCTAGCGTGGAAAGACTTTTTAAAATAAGAACCGTTCTATTCTATTTTTTTCTTTACCGCCAATTCACTGAAATTACTAATTTATACTATATTATTATCCGATTCGATTCTACTCTATTTGACTCAACTCGACTCTATCCGTCTCTTTTAATTTTCATTTCTTTTCTACACTATTCTACTCTGTTCTACTGTGTTCTAGTGTGTTTTACTGTGTTCTACTGTTCTACTGTGTTCTACTCTGTTCTACTGTGTTCTACTGTGTTCTACTGTGTTCTACTCTGTTCTACTCTGTTCTACTCTATTAGATAGATAGATAGATAGATAACTCTTTATTGTACACCACATAGAACAAAAAATACAATAATAACTAAAACATTTATACAAAATAAATGGGACAATGGGCTATTCTACTGTGTTCTACTCTGTTCTACTGTGTTCTACTGTGTTCTACTCTGTTCTACTCTGTTCTACTCTGTTCTACTATATTCTACTCTATTCTACTCGATTCTACTTTATTCTACTTTATTCTACTCTATACTACTCTATTCTACTCTATTCTACTCTACTCTTTTCTACTCTTCTTGCACCTAGCATTTTCCTCGCTGTAGTGAGGTGAAAAGTTTTGTGTTGCGCACGACAGCAAAGTTATTTGGCGTCTCGTACTTTTGAAACCCTCGCTACGCTCAAGATTCTATATTTCAACCACTCCCCTAGAATCCTTCGATGGCTCAGGTTTCAATACAAGTACTCTCGCCAAAAAATCACTTTGCAGCCTTGCATAACAAATAACTATTATTAGTAAGACCATTTGGAGGAGTATTTTTGGAGATGGATCTAAGCTTGCAGCGAGGGAGGACCCTTGCCATTGTTTTTCTGAGATTCATTTGTTTTGTTGATGTGTTCATTTGTTTTTCTATGCAAATGTGAATCTTTACATTACCAACCGAACTATTGCTACTAAAGGGTAGCACATGGGTGAATCTTTACATTACCAACCGAACTATTGCTACTAAAGGGTAGCACATGGGGGTGAAACTCAAACAAAGTGGGTGGCAGCGGAACAACAATAAGAGATGCAGTACGACAGAAGCATTCACTCAATTTTCGGCTAGCGTCTAAGATCCCTCGTGGCGCAGTGGTGTCAGTACCCAACTCACGTGCCGTCAGTTCTAGGTTCGCATCCAAGTATCCTAAAAACTTTTGGAACTCATCAAAACCTATTATCGCCATCCAGCGGTGGGGGAATTTCAACATGGATCAAAGTTAATTTAGAGTTGCGTATCTATCTCAGTCTATAAGTGTATTTATTATCTATGGGGTTGTAATAGTTCGGTGCTTTGTACCAACCGGACTATTGCCACTGAAAAGTTGCACTAGTTCGATCACCGGACTATCAACCGAACTACTGCCACTGAAGGCACCCACAGCATCGCGATCGAATTTTCTCAGTGTAAGAACAGTCATAACGCGTCTTCCTCTAATTGTATCAAAGGCCTGAATATATTAATTGAAGTTTATAATTGAAATCGAGAGCGCGGCAGCTGAGCAAATCCCGCCTTGCGATCAATCAATCCGCGCGCTACAGTATTTACTCTCGCGCGCCGAATAAAAGCGCTTTTTCCATCTTAATGATGCGTAAACGCGAGTAATGACTCAGGAGCACAGTGGACTGGAAAACGGGAGTTATCAGTGTGGCTTTAATAATAATTATTATTTATTTCAGGCCGAGATCAGCTTTGTGGAGATACGGGCGCTTGACGGCGCGCAATTGCGCTATGGCACAGATTGAAGTGTATATAGGTGTATTTAGGAAGTGCACATAAGTAATTATAGCGGTCATACTAATGGGGATACTCACTAGTTTAGTAGTGCTAGGGCTTTATTCTATACTAGCTGCGCTCTGCGGTATTGCCCGCGCGGTCATTTTTAACCCCCGAACAAAGAGACGGGTGTGTATCACTGTGTGTGTGTGTGTGTGTGTGTGTGTGTGTGTGTGTTGTGTGTGTGTGTGTGTGTGTGTGTGTGTGTGTCATCATAGCTCCCAAACGAATGATTTTAATGCTGACTGATCGAGATGGTTGTTAGCTATATGGGAGAGGTGCGGGGAGGGGGGGAATCATATGAACAGCTATTTTAAGATCTAAGTACCTATAAGATAATGTGCAATAATGTCAATAATACCAAATATACTGAATCAACATTAGTCAAGCAGTTCAATAGTTTGTTTTGATTCCTAGACTTCGAGCTTCTTATCTAAGTTCGTCAAATTTTAAGTTAAATCATTAGCTATCCGCATTTCAATCGATCTAGTAACACATTGCGCGATCAGACTTCCACACGGACACGTTTTTTTATAGTATAAGTCCTTCACTTCTCATGCTCGTCAAGTTCTTGTTGTTGCCGCGGTGGAAGCGGACTACAACTGCATTTTATGCTCTACCTAGTGCATAAAGTGCTTACTTCTTTATGGTCTCTACACGAGCCTAAACATTTTAAAAGTTAAATAAGTTGTGCAGTTTTGCAGTATTTAAATGTTTGATTTTTAATGATATATTTGACTAGCTGTGCCCGCGGCTTCGCAAGCGTGGTAATTTCTCCAGGTTAAAAGTACTCTATGTACTATTCCAAGACCTAAAATGCCAATACAACATTTGATCAAAATTCTTTCTACTCATGGGATTGAGATACTAAATACACCAGTTTTTAAACCAAATCATAAGTAACCTAACAATGAAAACCACATCGCAATCGGTCCAGTAGTTTTTACGTGATGCACGAACAAACAAACATACAGACAAACAGTCAGACAGACAAACAGGGAGACATAATCTTTAAAAATGTTATATTCTTGTTCAGTAGCTTATTTAAAGTGCCGTTTATAAAAAAAAAACATTATTTTTCGTACTTATTGCTTTATTATAAGTATATAGATATTTATTACTTCAAAATTAACATACATTTAGACCCCTATCCCGCAGGAACCCTTTATTTTTTCGGGATAAAAAGTATCCTCATTTTTCACCCATCATATAAACTATGACTATGCCAAGTTGCATCACAATCCGTCCAGTTAGTTTTAGCGACGTACGTGTTCTTTTAAATAACTTTCAACCCCTATCTATCGGGAACTCTTAATTTTTCCGGGATAAAAAGTATCCTCAATTTTAACCCATCATAAAAACTATGACTGTGCCAAGTTGCATCCCATTCAGTCCAGTAGTTTTAGCGACGTACGTGTTCTTTTAAATAACCTTTAACCCCTATCCTGCGGGAACTCTTTAATTTTTCGGGATGAAAAGTATCCTATGTCCTACCTCGTAGTATGAACTCAAATCATACCAAGTTTCATTAGAATTAATTCAGCAGTTTCGGCGTGATGCGCGGCTAAGATGAAACAAACACAGTGAAAAAAAAACAGTTTTGGCTTGAGTATCGAATACAGAGTACTCTCCAAAAAAAATGAAAAAATACCTTCAATGTACAGAATTTGACCAGTATCTTCTAGATATAGGAGTAACAACATGTGACTATTTCAAAACGACCCAGGTGTATTTGAGAATATGACTAAGTTGTTGTACTGGGCGCACTTTATCATGTTATTTATCACTTTCTCTTCTTTTTCGCCACTTCAGATAACATAGCGGGTGATCGTTGCGTGTGTAATCGCATCATGTGCCTGTAGCTAGACATCTGATAGATATTATTTCCTATTTATTTATCTTCCGGCATTTTTGTAATTCTTGGAACTGTTCGAGTGTCCACGTGATCATGTGTACTTCGTACAGCTCTTAGGGTATCCCCACACTCTTGTACTTGTTGCAACAATAGGGGACATGACTATAACGACAAAAAAAAAAAAAAACAACAGACATCACCCACCCAATATAGCTAAAAAGCATCTCGATCACATCAGCTTTCAAACATAAAAAACCGCATCGAAATCGATCCATGCGTTTGGGGGTGCTACGATCCCAACTCGCGTCCGCCCCATTATAGCTAAGAACCATCACAATCAAATCAGCTTTCAAACAGAAAAAAAACATCAAAATATTGGTTTGGGAGCTACGATCTTCACTGAAAGCTCCACCATTCCAGATTTACCAAAGCTGCTTTTTCCACGGGAAAATGCAAAGTTTTCGTGGGATAATGGTAAAACTACAGGCGGTGCAGTGTGATACCTATTACGTCTCTATAAATCTGGTATTCAAAGTGCGAGTTGAAAACATGAGAATAGTTTTGTATTCATTATATAGTTTTATTTATTGCCTTAGTTATATGATAAAGATGTGGAACAATCCCACCTTTATCTACTCTAATGTAACTAGGTACCACTGGGAATCATTGGGCTTTCTGTAATATAATAATGCTAGCTTTTGCCCGCGACTTCGTCCGCGCGGACTACAATTTATCGCTATCAAAAGTATGTCCTTCCCCAGGGTTTAAACTATCTCCATGCCAAATTTCATCAAGATCGGTTCAACCGTTTAGTCATGAAAAGCTAACAAACAGACAAACATAGTTACTTTCGCTTTTATAATAATTTAATATAAAGGATAGTATTGGTAAGGTAATGTAAGTTTAGTATGGTATCGCAGACTTTTTACCCGACTACGGCGAAGAAAGGGAAGTTGTAATGAGTTTGACAGTATATGAATGTATGTATATATGTGGATGTTCCACCATAGCGTCGCCGTAGTATTCGTTGTCGATGCTCTAGTTACGTAGTAACCTATTTAATATGTGGCTATAGTAATATAGAACGTTAAGACTAATGAATTTTAAGAAACGAACTCATTAATCTTACGTACTTGCGCGTACATATCTAACTAAATAGTCCTTCAGTCAAATCACATTTAGGTATTAACTAAACCTGCATCCCGGATTTCCTGTTACTTTCGATAACATTCGCGCCCGACATTGACAGACCGTCAAACATTATCATTATAATGTTGTTAATAATGCAATTGCGTTACATTTAAGTCTATTACTATGTGTTACAATATCGAATTAATCAACATATCCGCCATTCAATAATGCCAATCATCAGTTGTTGATGGGGCGATGATACACACTGAAGCAGGGCAGGGCGCAGCGGCCCTGGGCGCCATAGGGTTAGGCCGCCTGGCCTAAACGCAAATGCTAATAGCCTGGGGGCCTAACCCTATGATGATTGGCTAGTAGCATACATTTGCGCTTAAGCCTGGCGGCCTAACCCATATGACATAAAGATGGCGTGATGATGGCCTGAAGATGGCTTTATGATGGCGTGATGATGGCGTTACGATGGCTTTATGATGGCGTTATATTTCATATTTATTTATTAAGCTTAATGTACATCGAGGACAGAACACGGTATAAAAAAATCATACAAGGTAAAGTACATTATACCCATTAAGGGCGTTGCCAAATGGTGTTAGTAAATTGTGTTAGTATTTATACATCAAAATTAATATATGTTATGGTGGCATCACGCTATCATAACGCTATCGTAATGACATAATAACGCCTATACTAAAGGCTATGCCGATTCCGCCCCGGGCCACGCCGGCTTCGGTGTGTAGACCCCTTTGGAAACCAACGATACGGTCGGTCCTCGGCTCCGCACTAATGATTTTTCTAAGTAAAGTGCGCATTTCCAACGCTCCATGCTCTGGAGGGCACGAAACGCCAGTCCCGGCTGATATTGATTGATAGCAGTCGTTAAGCCATGTTAGAAGCCCTCGGGCGGCCTGACAAACTCTGACACCATAGGCCAGCGCTACCTCGTACTACAAGCTAGCAATAGAGTTTGTTTGTTTGTCGTATGAGGTAGTGCTGGCCTCTGGTGTCAGAGTTTGTCAGATGTCGATCAAGAGTTGATACGTACTTGATATAGCATAGTAGCTATATGTCAGTAAAAATGAGGTTACAAATTAACAAATATAGTATTTACTTAACAATAAACATGTTAAATCATGTTTATTAACCTTATTTTCTTTCATCTTGCTCCACTGACTATTTGAACCTAAAATCATTCATGTCAACAAACGTAGAGTGCGTTTTGTGGGCGCAAATATTAGTCGTATTATTTAAGGTAACAAATTTACTAGTTTGGGAATCTAGCTAATTATTTTGTAATGGACCTATCTATTACTTTATTCCATACCAATATATAAAAGTGAAACGTTGTCTGTTTGTGGAGCTTTCATGCAATAACGGCTGGACGGATTTTAATGAAATTTGGAATGGAGGTAGCTTATACCCAGGAATAAAACATAGGATACTTTATATTCCGATAAATTACAAGTTTCCACGGGAAAACTGGAATATGTTGATTACTCGCTGTAAGGAACGGTTGCCATGGAAACGAAATAAGAAGTCTGTCAAAAAACATCAAGAGCATTGGTGCTATACCTAATTTTGCATTAATTTTTAATATCCTAGGAGATCATAGGATGCTATTTTTCGTGATAAGCTGTAGTCTGCGCGGGCGAAATCGCGGGCGGGAAAACCAATGATAAACATATTTCACAGATATAAATCCATTATTAGACGATACATTTTGTGACAGATAATAATATATATTATGTATATACAAAGTGTCACTGAATAGCCTTATAAGTACGTAGCCGGTTTGTTTCGATCAAGCATGTAAATTCGTTTACGTGTGCAATGGTTGAATACATAGTATTTAAAATTCCCAAAATAAGAAAAAATAAATTGCGACAACCCTAAATGTTTATCACGTCGCACAAAAAAAAATTGGTATGTACATACAAACGGCTCCATCTGCGGGTTCAGGTTTCTATGCCTCTCCTCGCTTGCGCGCTAGTGTATCTTTATAAGTAAATACATGAATGAAAAACATCGAAATCTCAAAATTCGTAAAACTTACTTCGTTTGCCAAGCCGTGAAGAATACCCCACCCCAGTACTTAATAGGTAATTATGTTACATCCCGTACAAATATGTGTGATAGAAAATATGGCATTGTAGGCATTATTTTACATACTTAATTAATTACTTACCAACTGTATTAATGTGCACACCTAGTTACTTATGTAAAGTAAATGACACAACAACAGCAGGTACAAATAAGGTAATGACATAATTTTGTGGTAATTCTATAATAATCTTCCTTAATGAGAATGTATATTAACAAAAAAAATTTTTTGAATGATAAAATATAAACTCGTTTCTAATTACAACTGTAATGTTATTGACGTCATGTACAAAATTACAAAATTTAATTAAGATTTGAAAAAGACTTGCGACAAACATTATAATTGATCAAAAACTACTTAAAAATTGAAAGGCCAGGTTAGTTATTGCAAAAAAGCCTATAGCACCTTCCTTTGGTACCAATTTCCAGAAATGTCCAAATTCTACTGAAGATGTTTGTTATTTTAAAATTATTTTGCTACTGCAAAATTATTTTGCAGTTCACTGGATAACTAATAGAAGCAGGATAACTAATTATTTCAGTCAAAATGGTTGCGAAAGAGTTAACACAATTTATTTTTTTACTTTTGAATTTTTTGTGTTGTTTGCTTATTTCAGTCGTTTAAAGGCCGATTCCAGACAAGCAGGGCCAGCCTTAAGCGTTTCGAAGTTTTTGTGTTGTTTACTTATTTCAGTCGTTTAAAGGCCGATTCCAGACAAGCAGGGCCAGCCTTAAGCGTTTCGAAGTTTTTGTGTTGTTTGCTTATTTCAGTCGTTTAAAGGCCGATTCCAGACAAGCAGGGCCAGCCTTAAGCGTTTCGAAGTTTTTGTGTTGTTTACTTATTTCAGTCGTTTAAAGGCCGATTCCAGACAAGCAGGGCCAGCCTTAAGCGTTTCGAAGTTTTTGTGTTGTTTACTTATTTCAGTCGTTTAAAGGCCGATTCCAGACAAGCAGGGCCATCCTTAAGCGTTTCGAAGTTTTTGTGTTGTTTGCTTATTTCAGTCGTTTAAAGGCCGATTCCAGACAAGCAGGGCCAGCCTTAAGCGTTTCGAAGTTTTTGTGTTGTTTGCTTATTTCAGCCGTTTAAAGGCCGATTCCAGACAAGCAGGGCCAGCCTTAAGCGTTTCGAAGTTTTTGTGTTGTTTGCTTATTTCAGTCGTTTAAAGGCCGATTCCAGACAAGCAGGGCCAGCCTTAAGCGTTTCGAAGTTTTTGTGTTGTTTACTTATTTCAGTCGTTTAAAGGCCGATTCCAGACAAGCAGGGCCAGCCTTAAGCGTTTCGAAGTTTTTGTGTTGTTTGCTTATTTCAGTCGTTTAAAGGCCGATTCCAGACAAGCAGGGCCAGCCTTAAGCGTTTCGAAGTTTTCGTGTTGTTTGCTTATTTCAGTCGTTTAAAGGCCGATTCCAGACAAGCAGGGCCAGCCTTAAGCGTCCGTGCGCCCTGAGCGAGAAATATATCAGCGCCCCTTTTTACCCGACTACAGCAAAGCAAAGGGAATCCGATCAGCCATTTCAGCGCTGACAAACTAATATTAAGTTAATATTAGTTTGTTACCAAACTACTGTAGTTTTGGTAAAAACTTTCGCATTTATAATATACTAGCGACTTGACGGGTAGGGGTTTCCCTAAATATTTGTTTATACAACATTTCTATTCAAATTAAACAAAAAACGGTTATTGTGACTTAACTATAATAGTTATTTATATATGGCCTCGTGGTCTTTCTTTATGGTTAATGATGAGTGCTATAAACATGTAGTACATTATTGTATTTTCAATAGTTTTTTATAGACAACTTTTTGGTACCTTGGGTTACCATTATTGCAATTATCGAAGGAATCTCTAATCTGGACAATTCAATAAAATTTAAGTTCTGTTTGTAATGTCAAAATAAACGTTTTTTACTGAATGCATATGCAAGTATATACGGTTCTTATAACAAAAACTCATTGTTTAAAGTTTTGTCTGTCTGTCTGTCTGTTTGTTCCCGCTAATCTCCGAAACGGCTGGACCGATTTTGACGGGACTTTCACTGGATGATATCTGATGTTATAAGGACACAGCTAGTTTTTTGAATAAAACTCCTGTGTCATGTTACTCGCTAATAATATAGCTTTCTATAAATGAAAGATTGTTTAACTCATGTTATCTGTTTAGTATTTTTTGAGTTTATTCATTACAAACAAGCACATACAAAAAAAACAAATCTTTCCTCTTTATAATATTAGTAGATACATAAACAAAGGTTCCCCCACAGTACACAGATCGTAATACGTATCGGCGGCGAACCCGATGAAATGCGTGATTTATTACGAACCGGACGATAACTGGCGTAATTGAGGTCTTTATTTAGTACATTAGCTCGCCGCTAATAGACTAACAACTTGGTTGGAGTTCACCAATGTTTTAATGGTGGTTAAACGATGATTAAAAAAACGTTAAACCGGAAAAGAGTGTCAATCTCAAGGTAGGACTTTATCTATACTTGTAACACGGAATACATAATAGTACTGCGCTTATAGATAGATAGATAAATTATTTATTGTACACACCACAAAGAAAATTAACAAAAAAAGGAACAATAATAGAAGAATGTCACAATGGGCGGCCTTATCGCTAAAAGCGATCTCTTCTAGGCAACCTCTGGATGGAGAGAGTTTTTTTAATCGTGAGGGATGGGGTGCACTATGATATTAAATTACCAGAGGGAAACAGTAAATCAAATGACAATTATAATAAAACTATGATATAATATATTATAATATACATATAAATATATATTTCAAAAGTATATATATCTATAAACATATACTATATATCTATAAATATATACTATATGAATACATAAATATCCAAATATAATTAAGAGATGATAAAAAAACAAAACTGTGTGTGTGTGTGTGTGTGTGTGTGTGGTTGTGTGAGGGTGTGTGACTGTGTGTGTGTGTATGTGTGAGGGTGTGTGTGTGTGAGGGTGTGTGTGTGTGTGTGAGGGTGTGTGTGAGGGTGTGTGTGTGTGTGAGGGTGTTAATTCTTCACGCTTAAACAGCTGAACGGATTTGGATGAAATTTTGGTATGGAGGTAGCTTATGGATTAACATGTATAGGCTAATTTTTATCCCGGAAAAATGCACGGTTTCTGAGGGACACGGGTGAATACGCGGGGCGCAGCTAGTTTACCTGCGTGCAAAATTCGCCGTGTGCATAGGCCATTATCTGAGGACTGTCGAATGTCAGGTTGCGACGTGGTTTCTACGGAATGACGCTCGTGCAGCACTAGGCGATTCTGACGGCAACCGTGCAAACTTCAGGTCGTTTGTGGTAACTCACAAGCTGTCGAGTAATTTACTTCACGCGTAATTTAAAATTAAAATTATAGACAGGGAAACTGTTCACAACATGTTATGAAGAAATATTAATATTTTACAATACACCACGCGAGGTTTTTGTACTGACTCTTGGTCGCCACAGAGACCACGGTACTTGAGCCTAAAATTATTTATTGTATTAATTAATTTAATGCAACTATAATGCTTTGGTGATACGCCAGGGTACTATTGTTTGAGCATTATAAAAACGTTTTTGATATAATAAATTTAATAATGGATACTGGTGTCGATTCTGTTGTTCCCAACTAGACTAAAATACGCTTAATTTAAGTTTAGTCCTGTCAAACAGAATATTTTGTTACAAACTCACTAAACTAGCCTAAATTTAGCTTTCCGATTAAATTTAAGTTCTGAGACGGAACTAAGGGACACAAAACAACACCCGCTCTGGGTGTTGTTTTGTGCACGGCCGGGGGTGGGGAAGGAGGCACCGGCGGGGGAGTGGGGATTAAGAGAAAAGTGAGGGGAAGGGTTTTTTCTTTTTAGGTTGGGAAAATGTGAGGACAGGATGGGGTACTAAATTACCCTTACCTGCCTTCACTTTTTTTGTCTAACCCAACCCTCCCCTAATCGCCCTTATCCCCCCACCCGTTCCCCGCTTTCAGCCGTGCACAATGCAACACACCCTCTCCTGCAAGATTTTTAGTTTACTTAAAATGATGAAATAGGTTTTACGAATCTCTCACTAAATTTAGTTTTAGTGTAGTTTAGTTTTAGTGAGTGAACAACAGAATTGACACCAATGTATGCTAATCACAGGTATTATCTTTTAATGTTAACCACGAAATTAATAATAATCTGTATTTTTTTTATTTCATATTGGCCTGAGAAAATGCACAGAACAGTTTACACAGAAACCACCAAATGACAAATATAAAATACTTTTATGAAACGTCCAACAATCATCAAACCATCAAGCAGGGAAAAATAAAATATATAACAACCAAATCTAGACAAATAAATAAAATTGAAGTGTCTGTTTGTAATGTCAAAATAACAGCTTTTTACTAAATGCATACGAAAGTATATACGGTACTTATAACAAAAACACTTTATTTTAAGTTTTTGTCTGACTGTCTGTTTGTTCCGGCTAATCTCCGAAATGGCTGGACCTACTTTTATTTTCGAAAAATAATTAGGGAACCGCGCAAAAAAAACCATAGATTTTAACTATACGGGCAAAGCCACTGCTAGTGAGTAATAAGAAACTAAGATGGACAATCCTCCAGGGGATGGAGGCACCCATTCATGAGTATGACTAGTGTACCAGCCCTCACCCCCTCCACCAGTAGTTCCAGATTACAAACAACTTTAATAATAGTGCAGATAGATTTGGCAACGGTTTTTTTTATGGCGTTCCTCCTGTTATTTTCATGTAATAACTTCAGCTGTTTTCAGCTAAGGAAAACAGCTGAAGTTCAAACAAGGTCCCTGTCAACGGTGACATGGAAAAACACCAGGCCAACTTCTTAAAAAAACAATGTTGTCAATCAACATAGACGTCTCTCGCTTGGCAGTAAAATTAACATGAGCATCATGCATAATGTATGTAACATGTCAGGTCCTGACATGATACCTAGTTGGTGTACAACATACGGTATAATTCATTACCTTACTTTACTCAATTGCTTACTTAAGGAAATATTTTAAATTAATATGCAGACGATAATAATTTATTACACTTGTTTTTCCTAAATCGGGTGACACTAAAGGGTTATTTTAACGGTGGCTGTGTCAAATTAGAGCCAATATTTTTTGTTATTAACATAATACAAGGATTAGCTTCAATGCGGTGCGGATTTATTAAACACAATAAATCCTTTTTGGAACTGGGGTCAGTGGGCAATTGAAGTTATGTGTGGAGCAATTTCAAAAGTCTAAACATGTGGTTCAGGTGTTATGATTAATTAGACTTTACAAATAGAATTATTTAGCAGGTTATGCTTTCTAGGGAAATTTCCCTGATTTTGCTTTCTAGGGAAATTTCCTTGATTTTGCTTTTTAAGTTTGCTCTACACTAATTAAGGGTATAGAATAACACAGAGGATACTTTTCTTTCATTACCATCCATCATCATTTCATTGTCCACATGGATAAAAAACGAGTTGCAGCTAGTAGTTAGTAAAATTAATAATAACACTGAATAAAAAAAAAGCTTATTGTATTAAAAATAAAACACTGCACCAATTTTGATTATATATCTTGGACTAAATTGTTGGTCTATCCTTTCAAATAAAATGAACCATCTAAATCCATTCAGAAATCCTAGATTAGAGCGCCCAAGATACAGGCTTTGCCTTGCAAACTCTAATGTACATTCCTACATCTAAATGTTAAGTTAAATTTTATTGTTCAGTCTCCACTGTTTTGTAATGTGTACCTACTATTATATTTCATAATAAATTATTCTACTTCTACTTTTTTATTATTATTATTATTATTATTCTTATTCATATTCTTAGATATGAGTGACCATACGTAACACAAAATAATATTGTTGATTTGGGAATCTTATGCTCTTTTAAAGTAGATAAACAAGCACAAATAAATAAATAAAATGTATTATATATATATATATATATATTATATATACAAGGAGTAACTGATTAGCCTATACGCAGCAGGTATGTTTCAATCAAGCTGTGAATTCGTTTACGTGTGCAATGGTTGAATACATTGTATTTAAAATTCCCATACAAAAGTAATATCTTAGAAATTAGCAACAACCCTAAATGTTTGTTTACTTTCCTATCACGTCGCACCAAAAAGTACCTATGTACTTACTGCTCCATGTGCAAGTTCAGGTTGCAAGGCCTCCTATCGCCCTTCACTCGCATCTTCTCGCCAGGCGCTGGTAGAAAGACCTGGTTGAGTGGAGAAGGTTCAGCAGCGAGAAAGACTGAGCGAGCCAGCCTATTGTTGCACACTTATAATAAATAACACCAAACACAGAACAAAAAATAGCACCAAAGACTTAGGAAAGAACAATGTTACCTTGCACTTGAAACCTTTTACAATATAATACGACATACACAGTTTAATCATTTTCATTTTGACGTTCAGCTGACCATGTAGATTGTAGAGAATACTCTCTCTATGGCTGACCACAATTCAATTTCAACAGATTTCACTATGACAACCACAAACTAAATAGGAGATAATGACATCTGACCACTGCACACTTTTATTCACAAGGTCTACTGACACATGATTGACACACTTTCAAGGTCAAGATTATTGTTTTATTCCCAGTTGATTACAAGTCAGTACTATTATTTATTCTGTGCTACTATACGGTATGATGTACCCTAGGAGGAGACCGGATCAAAGCTCCGAAACGATTGGACATGAAATCATGAAATTCATGAGACGTAATTTATGGACGTTTGCATTAAACTGCTATAACCAATGAAACAACTAAATAGCATTAGCTGTTTTTCATCAATCTGTTGGCTTATCAGTTCCGTAAAAAGTTAACTTTTTGTTAATTGTTTTTCAAATCCAATGTAGATAAAAGTAAGAACATTTATTTATTTATTTATTGCCCGTAAGGAAGTAAAAATCTAGAGAAAAAAATAACTCATCTTTATTTAAACTGACGACATCAAAACAATACACATTTTAAAAACCAAACACTAACAGCTTATGATTAGTTAGCACAATCAAATGTTTAGGTTTATTGTTTACGGCTTACCTTCTCTGGCTTTCAAGTAGACAGTGTTGGCGACGATATTCTCTAATTCCATCAGTTCCAGTGTGACTGATTATATCGAAGACCTTCCGCGAAGCAAACACCCGCCGGTGCGGCCGCTCTGCCGCAGCTTCCAAAGCAGACACGGCACTGCCCATCAATCTACGTCTATTTCGCACCAAGTACACCACTTTGCCCGTTAACTTTTACACATAACACAGCACCGAGCGCCGAATAACGATATCCTCGCGACACCAACTCCAGAAATACCGAACGTTATATCGCCCTCGGCGCTAAACACGTATCAAACCACTCGCGAGCTATAGGGGTGTGGTGGCAACAATCCGTACACTATCCCTAGCGACCAAATCACCGTGTGTTTGTGCCTCAGCGTTAATAGCGAGGAAACACAGTTGGTTTCTTTCAGTAATGTCGTAAATGGAGAACACGCCCGAATTACGCGAGTTATTGATGACGGACAGCGCTACTACGCTACAAAAATTACCACTTTTTATAAAAGTATTTATTCCGGTTGCAAGGCGACAATATGTACAAAAAACTACCATTTACTACCCTGCCAGCGAGAGTACTTATAGCTGTAATAGACGTTCTGATTTTGCTAATGCCGACTAAATACCTACGTCGGATACCGACCAAACTCATTTTTCGGTCGATTTGGTATTATTTATTCTGTGGATTCGGTTTGAAATCATACATTTCAATTCATTTTTAATTCACAATATCGAATTTATTCCATTCGGTTCGTTACCGAAAGGTTCAGCAGTGCTATTACGCTATTATGTTGATCATATCGGTTTCAAGCCGTCAAATTCGTCCGTCCAAAATCGGGACCCTGAATCGGGGGACTGGGGCCCGACCACAGAACTTGGCTTCAATCGGATTGTCAATATCGCTATCACTAATGCCTTGCGATAGAGTCGAAATTACTATGAAAAAAGTGATAATCTGATTGTAGCCAAGTTCTGTAATAGGGCCACTGATCGAACATTGTAACATTGAGGTAAAACTACTATTATATATTCTGTGACTAAGTCTAGCAACTACATTTTAGCCCCTAGATTTATTAGAAGGAAGATACTTAGTATGCCAGTTTCGAAAGCATCTGATGCGAGTGCATCAAGTGACGCAAATGCTATTGAAAGGTTTCAAAAACTGGATAGCACGATTTTAATAATTCTCACTAGCGACATGACACATGAAATTGTCAAGAGAGTAATGCGTTTCGAGTCTTCTACAGAAGTATGGGATGAGCTCAAGAGGTTGTTTGACGAAGATGGAGACGATTTAGTCTACGACAAAAGCCTTAAGTTCTTCGAGTTTATGAAGCAACTGGATGACTCGAAGGAAACCATGATTTGCCTGAGGTAGGTACTTCTGATTTGTAAGATCATAGACACCTTGCCTGAAGAATATCTTACGTTCAAATCAAGTTGGATACTGATGTCTAAAAAATAAAGGACTATAGAGAGACTAATCTCACAACTCTGTTCCTTTGAACGAAACGTAGAAACACGAGCTTCTACTTCATTCACAAGCACGAGTACCCAAGCTCTGTCAATAAAAGATTATTCTAAGAAAGATAACAGCAAGGCTTACAATAAAAGGATTAAGTGCAATTATTATGGTCAAGAAGGACACAAAATGTAGTAGACTAAACTTCTTAGTCGAAACATTAGGACCTACTCATTGATATGTCTATGGTTTAAGAAGATAACCGCTATTTGTCTGGTATGAGATGTCAAGTGTCTAATGTGAAAATTTAAGTTGACTTCACCATTCGAAAGGTTGAACATTGATTTTAAGGGACCAGTTCCGTCAGCTTCTGCTAACAAATATATTTTAACCATAATTGACGAGTATTCACGATTTCCTTTTGCATTTCCATGCAAAGACGTTTCTGCTGCAACTGTAATCAAACACCTGTCAACATTATTTTGCACTTTTGGGATGCCAGCATACATTCACTCCGATCGTGGCTCAGCTTTTATGTCCAAGGAAGTTAAAGATTATTTACACAGCAGGGCCATATCTACAAGTCGTACGACAGCCTACAACCCACAAGGCATTGGCCAAATAGAACGAGCGAATGGAACAATTTGGAAAACAACTCAATTAGCTTTAAAATCTAAGGCCTTAACATTGAAGATTGGGAGAAGGTTCTTAATCAAGCGCTACACTCAATGAGATCTTTATTATGTACTGCTACAAATCAAACTCCTCATGAGAGAATGTTCGTGCATATAAGAAAATCTAACAATGGTCACTCAGTGCCAACATGGCTTCTCACACCTGGACCTATTCTGCTTAAAAAACATAACAGGAGTTCAAAATATTCTCCAATTGTTGAAAAAGTTGAACTATTAGAATCTAACCCAGACTATTCATTTGTGAGACTAAACGATGGCCAAGAGAGTACGGTGTCAAATAGACATTTAGCTCCAGTGGGAGTGGAAACAGAAAGCGAAGAAGATAGAACTCTTACTTTTGAAACTGATGGAGTTGAAACCGAGAGTGATTCATCATTTGTCTCTACGGAGAGTAGACCATCTGATACTCCACCAGCACGACGATCCACTAGAATCAGGAGACCGCCAGCATATCTTCAAGATTACGAGTAAGATACTGTTCTCTAGAGCGGGGGAAAATGTAGTAGACTAAACTTCTTAGTCGAAACATTAGGACCTACTCATTGATATGTCTATGGTTTAAGAAGATAACCGCTATTTGTCTGGTATGAGATGTCAAGTGTCTAATGTGAAAATTTAAGTTGAATAAAACCTAATTTGGTTCTATCTGTTATTGTTATTTCATAACACAAAGTAAGAAAATGCTCTAAGTGGTTCAGTGATGGGCGACCTCCAAAGCCATGTTTGAACACAGACATTGTGTAACACAGACCTGATGATGGCTGACAGACGTTTATACCCTGACAAATATAATTGGTATCTGGACAGTGGAGCCATAAGTCACGTCATCGTTTGAGTTTCAATTCATTAGATACATTAACTACGGTGAATGGTGAGAAAGTAGATGCCACTGGTAAAGGTGAGATAAAGCTGGAAGCCACAGTCGGAGATCATAAAGGGAACATAACATTATGCGATGTATGGTGTGTTCCATCTCTACCTACATAAAAATCTGTTCTCTCTATTAGCAGCGCAGGACAGATTACCTGGGGCCCGACCACAGAACTTGGCTTCAATCAGATTGTCACTTTTTCATAGCAAATTCGACTCTATCGCAAGGCACTAATGAATTTGACGGCTTGAAACCGATATGATCAACATTACGTAATCGCACTGCAGAAAGTTTCTTCTAGTCTGAACCAGAGTTCAGTAGATTGAAATCAAAAGGCATAATCAAAGTAACAGGCGAACGAACTGTTATCCGGGATCAAGGATTTAATGTTTTAAAAAAGAAGTTTGAATCACTAAAAAGAAATTGTATTATTTCAATTAAAATATAAAGTAAATTGGGTTTAGAAAAGGACGAGTACTTCGTGAAAAGGTTTTAGATCGACTAACTGTGATGAATAATGAACTGATGACCTACTATTACAAATATGCTACTGAAGCACCTTTCATCTGTTATTGCATACAAAAGTAAGGGTATAACAGAACGAAGAGGGGAGGACTATCCAAACCTAGGAGGATACATTAGTATGGAGCGCATTTACTCGGGTGCGAACATTAGGCACAGGTCAGAATATCGTCGCTATCCTCCGGCAAGCGCAAACAGTCCCGATCTGAGTTCAAGCGGAAAGCGTCAGTTCGAAATATTTTATTTTATGGTGAAATGTGCGGTAAAAACTTGTCTGTACGACACTACAAAACACACGAAAGTAAAATGTAACATTACATTTCACAGGTAAGTCAGTTTTACATATTTTTAGACGGATTTAATATTACGTTACAGCGGGGTTGAGGATCGCGCGAGACGTGCGGTTGCATGTCGCGTCTCACTGCCCCGCTCGCCACTTCGCGCGTGGCGCATGGAGTAGTGATGTGCGCCAACTCCATGTGGAGTAGTGAAGTCATAGAAATAAATTATTCTGATGCTCTAAAATTTTTATGTTGAGATTTTTGTGTGGGTGTTAGTTATGTTATACAAATAGAATAAGAAAAGTAATATTTCGTAAATAAGCATTTCTTTCCCTGGTTAAATTACAAATGTTTTAATTTGATCTTGATTTAACTACATATCACACTAATATTATAACATCAGACTAATAATGTTCCTTTAAGTGATCTTAAGGGAATAGTACCTTGAAACTATCTCGCTCGCGCATTCAAGATATAAAGTGACTGATCATAAATAGGGATAATATAACGAACATAGGGTATCTTGTGGTTAGTATATATATTTATTATTTAGTTCGTTTTTTCCCATTCACTATTTTGCAATATTACTTGGTGAATCCAACCGCGATTTTAACCGCGATGAAAAATTGTGGTGATGGTTAAAAGTAGCTTATGGTCTTCCTCATATTTTCAGATATATCAACACCAAATTTTATCAAGATCGGCTCAGTCATTTTGTGATGAAAAGCAGACCCCTCTGTCTGCTTGTACAGAGAGAGTAACTCTTATAATATTAGTACAAAAGGAAGCTGTGAGATTTTTGTCTCTATAAGCCAGTAATGGGCAGGCGCCGCCCGCACCCAGTGCCCGTCGAGTCCACGTCATGACGTGTCTTTATCAAGCGCGGATCCAGGGGTGGGGGTCATGGGGGGTCATGAAATGTCATGTCAATGGGGGTATTTTCACAATCTCTACTTTCGTAACTTTTAATCATGTCAATGCATATTTTTACATGTTTTGGAAAATATGATATGATTAATTTAATAGTGTATTAACTCAGATAGTTCAAAAATTTTGGGCTCGCTACGCTCACGCTTTTAGTAATACACCAAATGCTTATTTGATACGATTTGGAGTTTCATTTTAATACCCACACTGATAGAAATAACTCAAACTTATCGCGCTCGCTACGCTCGCGCTTTTAATGTTCTGAAATTTTCTGATATAAATAGCTCCATATTTTTGCGCGTCTGTTCTTTGATGTTTTTCGTTATCTGGTAGGCCTCTTGCACTAAGGGGAGGCGGACGGATTTTTTTCCCTGGTACTGCATGACGACTGCTATCAATTATTGTTATAGCAATCGGGACCGACACGTCTTAAAATGCCCTCCGAAGCACAGAGAGATGTCCAATATACAAGTACATATTATACATACATAAGTAATTTGCCCCTCCCATTAATAAATTCTGGATCTGTCCTTAGTCATAGGCTACGCGAGTGAAACCGCGGGGAACAACTTGTATTGTATAATTTTGGAACCCATCCAGATTGTCCACGACGTCCACGACGATCCACTAGAATCAGGAGACCGCCAGCATATCTTCAAGATTACGAGTAAGATACTGTTCTCTAGAGCGGGGGAAAATGTAGTAGACTAAACTTCTTAGTCGAAACATTAGGACCTACTCATTGATATGTCTATGGTTTAAGAAGATAACCGCTATTTGTCTGGTATGAGATGTCAAGTGTCTAATGTGAAAATTTAAGTTGAATAAAACCTAATTTGGTTCTATCTGTTATTGTTATTTCATAACACAAAGTAAGAAAATGCTCTAAGTGGTTCAGTGATGGGCGACCTCCAAAGCCATGTTTGAACACAGACATTGTGTAACACAGACCTGATGATGGCTGACAGACGTTTATACCCTGACAAATATAATTGGTATCTGGACAGTGGAGCCATAAGTCACGTCATCGTTTGAGTTTCAATTCATTAGATACATTAACTACGGTGAATGGTGAGAAAGTAGATGCCACTGGTAAAGGTGAGATAAAGCTGGAAGCCACAGTCGGAGATCATAAAGGGAACATAACATTATGCGATGTATGGTGTGTTCCATCTCTACCTACATAAAAATCTGTTCTCTCTATTAGCAGCGCAGGACAGATTACCTGGGGCCCGACCACAGAACTTGGCTTCAATCAGATTGTCACTTTTTCATAGCAAATTCGACTCTATCGCAAGGCACTAATGAATTTGACGGCTTGAAACCGATATGATCAACATTACGTAATCGCACTGCAGAAAGTTTCTTCTAGTCTGAACCAGAGTTCAGTAGATTGAAATCAAAAGGCATAATCAAAGTAACAGGCGAACGAACTGTTATCCGGGATCAAGGATTTAATGTTTTAAAAAAGAAGTTTGAATCACTAAAAAGAAATTGTATTATTTCAATTAAAATATAAAGTAAATTGGGTTTAGAAAAGGACGAGTACTTCGTGAAAAGGTTTTAGATCGACTAACTGTGATGAATAATGAACTGATGACCTACTATTACAAATATGCTACTGAAGCACCTTTCATCTGTTATTGCATACAAAAGTAAGGGTATAACAGAACGAAGAGGGGAGGACTATCCAAACCTAGGAGGATACATTAGTATGGAGCGCATTTACTCGGGTGCGAACATTAGGCACAGGTCAGAATATCGTCGCTATCCTCCGGCAAGCGCAAACAGTCCCGATCTGAGTTCAAGCGGAAAGCGTCAGTTCGAAATATTTTATTTTATGGTGAAATGTGCGGTAAAAACTTGTCTGTACGACACTACAAAACACACGAAAGTAAAATGTAACATTACATTTCACAGGTAAGTCAGTTTTACATATTTTTAGACGGATTTAATATTACGTTACAGCGGGGTTGAGGATCGCGCGAGACGTGCGGTTGCATGTCGCGTCTCACTGCCCCGCTCGCCACTTCGCGCGTGGCGCATGGAGTAGTGATGTGCGCCAACTCCATGTGGAGTAGTGAAGTCATAGAAATAAATTATTCTGATGCTCTAAAATTTTTATGTTGAGATTTTTGTGTGGGTGTTAGTTATGTTATACAAATAGAATAAGAAAAGTAATATTTCGTAAATAAGCATTTCTTTCCCTGGTTAAATTACAAATGTTTTAATTTGATCTTGATTTAACTACATATCACACTAATATTATAACATCAGACTAATAATGTTCCTTTAAGTGATCTTAAGGGAATAGTACCTTGAAACTATCTCGCTCGCGCATTCAAGATATAAAGTGACTGATCATAAATAGGGATAATATAACGAACATAGGGTATCTTGTGGTTAGTATATATATTTATTATTTAGTTCGTTTTTTCCCATTCACTATTTTGCAATATTACTTGGTGAATCCAACCGCGATTTTAACCGCGATGAAAAATTGTGGTGATGGTTAAAAGTAGCTTATGGTCTTCCTCATATTTTCAGATATATCAACACCAAATTTTATCAAGATCGGCTCAGTCATTTTGTGATGAAAAGCAGACCCCTCTGTCTGCTTGTACAGAGAGAGTAACTCTTATAATATTAGTACAAAAGGAAGCTGTGAGATTTTTGTCTCTATAAGCCAGTAATGGGCAGGCGCCGCCCGCACCCAGTGCCCGTCGAGTCCACGTCATGACGTGTCTTTATCAAGCGCGGATCCAGGGGTGGGGGTCATGGGGGGTCATGAAATGTCATGTCAATGGGGGTATTTTCACAATCTCTACTTTCGTAACTTTTAATCATGTCAATGCATATTTTTACATGTTTTGGAAAATATGATATGATTAATTTAATAGTGTATTAACTCAGATAGTTCAAAAATTTTGGGCTCGCTACGCTCACGCTTTTAGTAATACACCAAATGCTTATTTGATACGATTTGGAGTTTCATTTTAATACCCACACTGATAGAAATAACTCAAACTTATCGCGCTCGCTACGCTCGCGCTTTTAATGTTCTGAAATTTTCTGATATAAATAGCTCCATATTTTTGCGCGTCTGTTCTTTGATGTTTTTCGTTATCTGGTAGGCCTCTTGCACTAAGGGGAGGCGGACGGATTTTTTTCCCTGGTACTGCATGACGACTGCTATCAATTATTGTTATAGCAATCGGGACCGACACGTCTTAAAATGCCCTCCGAAGCACAGAGAGATGTCCAATATACAAGTACATATTATACATACATAAGTAATTTGCCCCTCCCATTAATAAATTCTGGATCTGTCCTTAGTCATAGGCTACGCGAGTGAAACCGCGGGGAACAACTTGTATTGTATAATTTTGGAACCCATCCAGATTGTCCACGACGTCCACGACGATCCACTAGAATCAGGAGACCGCCAGCATATCTTCAAGATTACGAGTAAGATACTGTTCTCTAGAGCGGGGGAAAATGTAGTAGACTAAACTTCTTAGTCGAAACATTAGGACCTACTCATTGATATGTCTATGGTTTAAGAAGATAACCGCTATTTGTCTGGTATGAGATGTCAAGTGTCTAATGTGAAAATTTAAGTTGAATAAAACCTAATTTGGTTCTATCTGTTATTGTTATTTCATAACACAAAGTAAGAAAATGCTCTAAGTGGTTCAGTGATGGGCGACCTCCAAAGCCATGTTTGAACACAGACATTGTGTAACACAGACCTGATGATGGCTGACAGACGTTTATACCCTGACAAATATAATTGGTATCTGGACAGTGGAGCCATAAGTCACGTCATCGTTTGAGTTTCAATTCATTAGATACATTAACTACGGTGAATGGTGAGAAAGTAGATGCCACTGGTAAAGGTGAGATAAAGCTGGAAGCCACAGTCGGAGATCATAAAGGGAACATAACATTATGCGATGTATGGTGTGTTCCATCTCTACCTACATAAAAATCTGTTCTCTCTATTAGCAGCGCAGGACAGATTACCTGGGGCCCGACCACAGAACTTGGCTTCAATCAGATTGTCACTTTTTCATAGCAAATTCGACTCTATCGCAAGGCACTAATGAATTTGACGGCTTGAAACCGATATGATCAACATTACGTAATCGCACTGCAGAAAGTTTCTTCTAGTCTGAACCAGAGTTCAGTAGATTGAAATCAAAAGGCATAATCAAAGTAACAGGCGAACGAACTGTTATCCGGGATCAAGGATTTAATGTTTTAAAAAAGAAGTTTGAATCACTAAAAAGAAATTGTATTATTTCAATTAAAATATAAAGTAAATTGGGTTTAGAAAAGGACGAGTACTTCGTGAAAAGGTTTTAGATCGACTAACTGTGATGAATAATGAACTGATGACCTACTATTACAAATATGCTACTGAAGCACCTTTCATCTGTTATTGCATACAAAAGTAAGGGTATAACAGAACGAAGAGGGGAGGACTATCCAAACCTAGGAGGATACATTAGTATGGAGCGCATTTACTCGGGTGCGAACATTAGGCACAGGTCAGAATATCGTCGCTATCCTCCGGCAAGCGCAAACAGTCCCGATCTGAGTTCAAGCGGAAAGCGTCAGTTCGAAATATTTTATTTTATGGTGAAATGTGCGGTAAAAACTTGTCTGTACGACACTACAAAACACACGAAAGTAAAATGTAACATTACATTTCACAGGTAAGTCAGTTTTACATATTTTTAGACGGATTTAATATTACGTTACAGCGGGGTTGAGGATCGCGCGAGACGTGCGGTTGCATGTCGCGTCTCACTGCCCCGCTCGCCACTTCGCGCGTGGCGCATGGAGTAGTGATGTGCGCCAACTCCATGTGGAGTAGTGAAGTCATAGAAATAAATTATTCTGATGCTCTAAAATTTTTATGTTGAGATTTTTGTGTGGGTGTTAGTTATGTTATACAAATAGAATAAGAAAAGTAATATTTCGTAAATAAGCATTTCTTTCCCTGGTTAAATTACAAATGTTTTAATTTGATCTTGATTTAACTACATATCACACTAATATTATAACATCAGACTAATAATGTTCCTTTAAGTGATCTTAAGGGAATAGTACCTTGAAACTATCTCGCTCGCGCATTCAAGATATAAAGTGACTGATCATAAATAGGGATAATATAACGAACATAGGGTATCTTGTGGTTAGTATATATATTTATTATTTAGTTCGTTTTTTCCCATTCACTATTTTGCAATATTACTTGGTGAATCCAACCGCGATTTTAACCGCGATGAAAAATTGTGGTGATGGTTAAAAGTAGCTTATGGTCTTCCTCATATTTTCAGATATATCAACACCAAATTTTATCAAGATCGGCTCAGTCATTTTGTGATGAAAAGCAGACCCCTCTGTCTGCTTGTACAGAGAGAGTAACTCTTATAATATTAGTACAAAAGGAAGCTGTGAGATTTTTGTCTCTATAAGCCAGTAATGGGCAGGCGCCGCCCGCACCCAGTGCCCGTCGAGTCCACGTCATGACGTGTCTTTATCAAGCGCGGATCCAGGGGTGGGGGTCATGGGGGGTCATGAAATGTCATGTCAATGGGGGTATTTTCACAATCTCTACTTTCGTAACTTTTAATCATGTCAATGCATATTTTTACATGTTTTGGAAAATATGATATGATTAATTTAATAGTGTATTAACTCAGATAGTTCAAAAATTTTGGGCTCGCTACGCTCACGCTTTTAGTAATACACCAAATGCTTATTTGATACGATTTGGAGTTTCATTTTAATACCCACACTGATAGAAATAACTCAAACTTATCGCGCTCGCTACGCTCGCGCTTTTAATGTTCTGAAATTTTCTGATATAAATAGCTCCATATTTTTGCGCGTCTGTTCTTTGATGTTTTTCGTTATCTGGTAGGCCTCTTGCACTAAGGGGAGGCGGACGGATTTTTTTCCCTGGTACTGCATGACGACTGCTATCAATTATTGTTATAGCAATCGGGACCGACACGTCTTAAAATGCCCTCCGAAGCACAGAGAGATGTCCAATATACAAGTACATATTATACATACATAAGTAATTTGCCCCTCCCATTAATAAATTCTGGATCTGTCCTTAGTCATAGGCTACGCGAGTGAAACCGCGGGGAACAACTTGTATTGTATAATTTTGGAACCCATCCAGATTGTCGTATCAATTGATACGACAATTCATATTCCATGTCAGGCATAGACAAATTATTAATCTGTGAAGTCAGCAGCCCGACCACATAACTTGGCTTCAATCGAATTCTCAATATCGCAACCACTAATGCCTTGCGATAGAGTCGAAATTGCTATGAAAAAACTGATAATCCGATTGTAGCCAAGTTCTGTAATTGGGCCACTGGTGACACGACCGGACTTATCAACAGTTGAGACGTATCGGTCGATGCTACTGGCCGGACGCATCAGTCTATGCTACTGGACGCATCGAATTATCTGACCAATTTACCGGTCAATGATATATTCACACGAAATGTGATGCTTAGTTTCGATCTTTTTCAGAACATGATGTCAACCACGATGCACGATTGCACGATTGCAATCGTGCATCGTGGTGATCACGATTGCACTCTACCAGTATCTGGGGACCAGAAGTTTTTTTCTTTCGGGTAATAATAATTCTCGATGATAATTACCCCAACGATTGGAGGTAATGGCCGATGGAAGATCCTCCCACCTCAACCCTTTTCGGACAACATATGTCATCAAAAATAGAAGCGAAGTTGCGGTTTGCAATCCCAACCACAGCACCGGCCAGTGATTCTGCTTTCTCGCCAGGTGACCTATCTCTATCAGAAAATAAATATCTTATGGTGAAGAGAATACTACTAGAATGGCCTCTGGGGCGCGCTTTATTATACTTGCCACACAACATAATGGAAAAAAAACATCCAAAGTTTTACAACCAATTTACGGCCACAGTAAAACACTTAAGCACAAATTCACATCGAGGGGTGCTGCTTCGAACAGTACGACAAAAAAACGAAGTTCGACGTCTCCGGGATGTTAATAAAACCCCTCGTCGCGAAACTCCTGAACAAATCACAAATAATGACTGGCAATTTAAGTTATTTGAAAGTATGATGCAAAATTTGACGAGAAAATGCGAAGCTATTGAAAGTGTCGCTGCAAGAGTCTGCACCATGGCCTCCAGAAGTGTCAATTTAGACGATTGTTTTGAGTCAGCTTTCGATAGTACTCAGTCTTGGAGATATTTTAAGCACCAATATTTGCCGTTGCACCTTCTGAACCTAAGAAAGAAACAGTAACATCAGAAGAAGAAGCTCTAACAGAACAAATTGTAGAGGTTCAACGAAAATGGGGCCATCTTAAAATCGTCAACGGCATTTGACACTACTATTGACTGCGATTTTTCTCCTTGTACAAAGGAGGCAGAGCCTAAACTAGCTAAGGCAGATCCATTGCTAGCCGAACAAGGTTGAAAATGCCAATTAATGGATGATAACGGATGGAAAAATATTGGATATGCTGAGGTACAAAAAATATTTCACGCTACTCCAGTTTTTAATGCACTCAAAGTCAAAAGTCAGCTCGTTACTTCTACTCCATCGGGAAAACTAGCAACACAGCTGGAAAAATCGGATCTTACAATAGGCGCTATAACATACGGCTTACTGCTTCAGCGCAAAGCGTTCCAGGAAACCTGTAAAAAACTACACGCAAAAACACAACAAAAGATCCAGAACAACTTCCTTTCACACGACTGCACTTTTAAGAAAATGTCTGATCAGCTCCTTTAATATGAATGCAGTAGAAGAGCAGAAATCATTCCGGCACGAAGAGAGACATACAAGAAAACAACATTTTAAACGATATCTTGCATGATATCCCTCCTTCAGGCACACACCTCTTTTCCGAAGAGAAATTGTCAGAAGTTGTCAAAGAACAAGGAGGAGCCCACAGTTTTTCTTTGTTCAAAATAAAACAATTCCCTAATCGGGAAAGAAAACTTTTGCTTCCTCCACCACACCCTGGAAAACCTCTGGAAAACCAAAAGATCAAGGAAAGTTCCAGAATAAAACACACCATCTTGGAATTTTCGTCAATAACAAGAGCATCACTCAGCCGGCTATAAGCCCCGTACGGGACAAAACGCAACAAGGAAGTAAAACCGAGGTATTCCAAGCGGGTCACCTAAAAAACAAAATCAAACTGTGGGAATAGTTAGGCGCCTCGGATACTATTCTGAGTGTTCTAAATGGCTATAGAATACCCTTAATTCATAAACCATCGCATAACGCTCTCTCATATCAAAACATTTAAAAAAAACAAAAGTTACAAAAATTATGCAACAACAAATTCAAGATCTCTTAAATCTTGGAGGCATTACCCTAAATAAATTCCGAAGCGGGTACTTATCACCTATATTTCTAAGATAAAAGCCTAACGACTCTCAGACTGATTTTCAACCTGAATCGTCTTAACTCATATGTCATTGCCCCAAAATTCAGACTTATCAGCCTAAAAAGGTCTCACAGAGAGGTCTCACAACACAGAGATTTTCTAGTAAAAATGTACATATCAAATGCATATTACCATATTCCAATTTTAGAATCGCATAAGAGGTATCTTTTCCTTGCCTTTGAGGGCAAAATTTATAACATGAACTGTTTACCCTTTGGTCTGTCAAGTGCTCCCTCAGTTTTTAGCGAAATTTCTAATTGGGTTGCATACTTAATTCGTGAAAAAGGAATAAGAACTATTGTTTATTTGGATGATTTCCTACTGATGCACGAAGATGCGAATAAATGATCACAACAAGCCTTCGAGCATATATCCAATGGAGATGTGAATGCAAGGCGTATGTACTGATTGCATGTCCCTCTGCTGGCCATATGGCACGACTTGACCATTCACGTTATATAAAACTATTTCACTCACGACACCGGCCATTCGGTATCGTTTCGTGTCGCAAAGCAGAGCTCCATGAAAATGAATTGTGCGATATTTTTGTGTAGAAGGCGATCAGCAACATCAAACTTACAGGATCACGGTATTTCGTATCACAAGTAAGTGTTATTTATGTGAATTGCTTCTAATTTTGTATAGTTTTGATTCAAATGAACTACCAGTTGCGACAGATTAGCGACAGTTTTACGACGTCATCGTCTTGGTAGAAGGCGTAGTGCGGGGACAAATTGAGTGAAATTGATTTAACGGATGATGGAATGAACGTTAAATTATCTCAAAATGAGGAGTGTTAGTACCTAACAGATTATTTTTCAGTGAGTATTAAAAGTGTTTTAATCTACATTTAAAAAGCGATATGCCATTCACTTCCGTTATCACTTACTGAAATTTTGCCTGTTAGTATCATATAGGCTGTAGGCGACAATTACGAACGGGGATGTTACGAATGGTCCCGATTAAGAGGGTAAAAAATTAGATCTAGGTTTCTATTAAAGTTCATGTTATTTAAGTTCGGGACACAACACAACGTTTGGTATTAAGTTTAAATAATTCTGAACTATTAACTGAAAATACAAATATATTTTCTTGTAATATAATAAAGTACTGCTAATAAATGATAACAAACTATATTCAATTCTTTTATTTTATGAATGACTGTTACAGAAGAGATAAATATTTCTGATCTGGATAAAAATGATTGTCCAAGCAATTATGTATGAAATGAGGAATAAATAAAGTAATGTAAGTTTATTTACTTACAGCATGTTTTTAAATTAACGGAAATCTTTTCGTGGGTTTACCTTAGATTGTACTTAACAACATTTGATCCATGAATTTTTAAAAAGATATTTACACGTCTTAAAAAACAATTTAAAGCTTAAGATTATTTTCCAAGTATTTTAAAATGATAAAATCATAGCTTTCGCCTGTGACTTCGTCCACGCGGACTACAGTATAATATCGCGTAAAAAACATCCCATGTTCTTCTAGGATATTGAAAACCAATGCAAAAGTATAGCACCAACGTATTGTATTCTCTTTGGTACCAACACTCTCGATGCTTTTTGACAGACGTTTTATTATTTTGTTACCATGGTACCCGTTCCTTACAGCGAGTAATCAATATTTCCCAGTTTTTCCGTGGAAACTTATGTTTTATTCCAAGTCCAAGGTATCTCCAGGAGTGGGTTTTAGCTATATCCATACCAAATTTCATCAAAATCGGTCTAACCGTTATCGCGTTAAAACTCCCCAAACAAACAGACAACATTTCACTTTTATATAGTGATGTGGATTGCTAGAGACTCCTCTACGTATTTTGTCCTATACTTGACTTCAAAGATCTGTAATTATAGCCATACCGTGTCATTTATTTTTTTATAATTAATTTCAAGGAAAAATCGCCGAAGTATATACTGTCAAAGAATAAAAGTTCTTGAGTATCAGATAGGGAAGCTGCCCACGTGAAGGTTTGCATTAATTCAAAATCACGCTGTGTAAATAAATAAATTCACCAAGTAGCGAAAATTTGCTCACAAAGTAGTACAAGTTCAGTACAAATATATATATAATAGCTATATCTTTTCATCTCGATAAAATAAAAGCTTCATTTTACATCATCAACGCAACGTTAGATATAAGTATTTAGTAAAAACACGTTCATTTCATTCATTCATTCATTTACCGTTCAGGTTACCGGACTTTGTGAATGCCCATCACTAGAGATTATCCTAGTGGTGCACTGCGTAACCATGCTGTATTTTATAAATGTGTGCGTATTTTATAATGGTTTGCGAGATTGTTTTAGTGTGCGTTTACATGAATAAGATTTTTATTTGCGCAAATGCAATGCGTGTTTACCTCGTCCCCCGTCAAAATTGGCAGAAAATAATGTTTGCGTATTAAAACATTAGCATCTCCATTGGATATATGCTCGAAGCAACAAGCACGTTGAATAACTCAGCAGCCCGATTCCATAACTTGGCTACAATCGGATTATCACTTTTTTCATAGTAAATTCGACTCTATCGCAAGGCATTAGTGGCTGCGATACTGAGAATTCGATTGAAGCCAAGTTATGGAATCGGGCTGCAGTTCTTAATAGATCTGTGGCCCAATTACAGAACTTGGCTTCAATCAGATTGTCACTTTTTTCATAGCAAAATCGACTCTATTGCAAGGCACTAATGAATTTGACGGCTCGAAACCGTCATGATCAACATTACGTAATCGCACTGCAGCAGCCCGATTACAGAACTTGGTTACAATCGGGTTATCACTTTTTTCATATCAATTTCGACTCTATCGCAAGGCATTAGTGATATCGATACTGACAATCCGATTGAAGCTAAGTTATGTGGTTGGGCCCTGCGGCCCGATTATAGAACTTGGTTTCAATCAGATTGTCACTGTTTTCATAGCAATTTCGACTCTATCGCAAGGCACTAATGAATTTGACGGCTTGAAACCGATATGATCAAAATTACGTAATCGCACTGCTGGGCTGGCATAAAACATCTCTAAATCGGGGGCCCGACCACATAACTTAGCTTCAATCGGATTGTCAGTATCGATATCACTAATGCCTTGCGATAGAGTCGAAATTGCTATAAAAAAGTGATAATCCGATTGTAACCAAGTTCTGTAATCGGGCTGCTGATCTAGAACCCAAACAGACAATATTAATATCTAGGCATTGTATGGGATACAAACATAAACAAAAAAATGATGCTCCTTTCAAAAATATATAATTAGTTTTCTAAGCAGAAACAACATCGTGTGGGGGTCTCCCCACACTTCGCCTGCTTGTTCGTGATCGCCATTCAAGAACCAATATTCCCCAACGGTTGTCGGTTCTGCGAACTATATGGCAATACTACAATAACTATAACATACAATACTTCGATGGAAAACTACTAGATGGCATGGCGGTGTTGTTTCAAAGGGTTAATCTCACAGTGGGTCAAGCCTTCCGGCTGAAACCGTTTTAAATATCAGTTTTTTACCCTTCGGGGGAAAAAAGGTTCTATCATGATGGAATAACTGACGCAACTGGTCTCTTTCTGTCAATGGTGAAGGAAATAAAGGGAAAATTCCTTACTCTATGCTTTCTGTCTATAGCACGGAGCGTGTAAGAAAAGGATAGATTACATATTATAACCTACGTTTGTTTATTTTTACTCGCTTTGTGTTTTTGACAATTAATTCATAATTTTAAGGAAATACTGTGTTTCTTCGCCAAATATTAATTTCAAAAGGTAAGACAACAGTCCATATAATTAAATTCTATTTTTCTTACTATATTTAGTCTTTATTACACGTTTTTACTGTAGTAACAGTATGGTCCTTACTTACTTACTCATAATATTTAGTATTTTTTACACGTTTTTACTGTACCGTATGGGCCATACACATATTGTAAAGTAAAAACGTGTAGACGTACGTTTGTGCAAACTTCGTACTTCATACACTTTGAGCGCGAATCTGCGGGGAGACCGCGGATAGGCATCATCGTTATGGTAAATGTATTGTTTTGTTCTTTTTTTATGGCAATTGTCTTTATGACATTTCTACCAGAGTCGCGTCAAAAAGTTTATAAATAATTTATTAGTACAGGAAATTTAGAAACGCCGAACAAGACCAGATTAATATGATGAAATTTACAAACTTAGGAGAACTGCACTACATAATTAAGGCGGGCTTCTAGCACATTTTAAGGTTTTTGAACCTCTGTAAATCGACTAAAATAAGATTTTTTTTTTTTTTTTTTTTATTAAATTTGAATATACACTCTAGAAATTGTAAATGAAAGAAACGTAATTGAGAATTGTTGGCTCGATAAAAAATAATTCCAAAGTTGACTCTAAATCGGTATTTAAAAGGTGTCATGTTAAGTGATACTATCATAAAGCCATGTGAAAGTTATTCCAATAGACATGGCTTTTTATTCTTTAGGAGCTGCATGGCAAAAATATTCTAATTTCGTTCTTATTTTTTTCCAAGAAGGAAAAACAACCAAAATTTTGCATTTCGGGCACTAGTCATCGTCCGTCAGTATCCTCCGAGGCTTCTCCGAGGAAGGACCTGTGTCGTTTGTCTCCGCAAAAATACCCCTCGCGCAGCGCGCTTAGTACATGTATGATCATTGTAGCGTAGAGCCGTAAATAAATGTTTGGCGTAGTAAAGTTATCGTATAGGTAAAAATTGTGAGTAACGTATTTTTATTCATTGATGTTGATTTATATTTTCCAAAATGGGTAAGAATAATAAAATAATTCAGATTGGAACTGAAAATAAAAATTATATATTAAATAAATATAATAGATCTAAAATAGGTATGTAAATACTTGGAAAGTTGTAAGCAGTTACCTTTTTTTTATAATAATAATTAGTAGGTAAGTATTTTTATTTTTAATTATGTAGATAAAAGTTTGTTACCAAAATATCACAAAAAATACTTACCGATACTTAATCAATTACCTAACTCATTTATTAACAGTATATGATTTACGTTAACGACCTACATTGTTTAGGCAAGTATGCCACAGTATAAAAAAGTACAGTAGGTAAGATTTTCTGAACAGATTGAGTTACTTCTTTGCACAGTTACCCCAAACTAATACTTAGGTCAATAATTCAGTATAATTGAAACGATGGGAAATGAAAAAGTAGTGTGGTAAGTTCGCCAATTCTTGGCCAATTGCTAGTAAAGGTGTTTTTTTTATTTAACTGAATATGCACATTTCACCAGTTTTCGACCCTAAATCTAGTTTCATCCACCTGCTGACTAGTTTTCGACCAATCACTAAAATCAAGGATAATGTAGAAACAATGTTTTGATAGACGTAGGTAAGTAAAAATTGTTATAAAAATACAAAAAACCCGACTGGCGTGCAGGCGTGGAACAGACGACGCAAACGTATGCTCGTGCTCGTGTTTTTGCTTTTCAGCCTCGCTAGCGGACGGACCTGCAAAAATTATAGTAATATAATTTTAACTTTTCATATTTACTTACATATTTTAAAATAATAGTTGCAATTGTAATATTGGACTAAAGTTCTAACGTGAATAATCTAAAATTTAAAATTTTGTAAGAAGCTTCAAAGACATTTACTACTATTTAGAAAAAAAAGAATTGTATATTTTTGGAATGGTCCTTTAAAGACCTTAATTTTGATACCTCACTCGATAGGTTTGGATCATTGTATGTTCCGTGGGAAATACAATATGGCAGCTGTATGCCGTCATATTAGTTTTCTTGACACTTTATTATATTCTATAGCACTCTCATGATTAATACGAATCCAAAGATACCTCATTTATCAAAATCTATCAAGCCGTTTAGGCAAAAATTTCATCTCCTAAGGCACGCCACTGAGTTCGGTCTTCAGCTCTCCTCATCCATTTTCTTCCAGCCGCTTTTCACAGTTCGTTACTCCACCTGGCCACAGAGCTTCCTACACTACGTTTGACTAAACGTGGTCTGCACTCGAGAACTCATCTACCCCAACGGTTATCGGTTCTTCGGGAAACGTGACCTCTGAGCGACCTTAAATTTGTGGACTAGTTTGACCATGAGTGTCCACATTTCGGCTCCGTAGGTCATGACTGGTAGGACACACTGATTGAATACTTTTGCTTTCAGGCTATGTGGTATGGACGACGAGAAGACCTGACAAAGCTTGCTGAATGCTGTCTAACCCAGCTGAATTCTTCTGTTGGCTTCCTTCTCAAAGTTATTCTTACCTAATTGGAATATTTGCCCAAGATAAACATATTTTCGGAAAAATTCAAAAATAAACACCATTCACTGAAATCGGTTTCGGCTCAAAAAGATCATTCAACATGATCTTGGTCTCATCTATGTGACCGATGCGTCGAGAACCTTCATCTAGGTTGGTCAGAAAACTTTACAAGTCTTGCGACTCCGTTATTAGGACTGTGTCATCGGCAAATCGTTAGTGTGAAATGTTCTTGCCATTGATATTAATTCAAATTCTTTGCCAGTCCAGCGCTTTAAACATATCTTTCAAGGCATCAATGAACAGTTTCGAGGATATAACATCCCGTTGTCTCACTCCCCTGCGCAGTTGGATATGTTTAGACTACTGGTTTTGTACTTGGACACTCATAGTCGCGGCGTAATACAGAAATCTCATCACTTCGGTGTGTCCACTTGATAACGCTGCAAAGACGCTTTAAACTAGCTTTTGTCCGCAACTTTGTCTGCGCGGAATACAACTTATCTCGAAAAAAGCATCCTATGTTTTTTAGGGTATTAAAAATCAGTGCAAAAGTATAGCACCAACGTATAGTATTCTCTTTTGCACCAACGCTCTTGATGCTTTTTGACAGCATTGTACAGCAAGTAATCTGGAAATTATCAATTACATAAAGTAATCGATAATTTCCAGTTTTTCCGTGGAAACTTATTATTTTCCGGGATAATAAGTTATTCCACACGTTCGTTTCATACCAACGTGTGGAATAACTTAGTTTGTTTTGTTTATTTTTTCAATAATACGCCTGCGCAAGTGATTCTGTGTATATGTGTTTGTGTTGCTAAGATGGTTGCTACAAAAACACATAATTTTAAAGTATATATGTCAATATATTTTTTTTTTATCTTTGATTGATAATGAAGCATCAGAGGGTCGAAAAATTGCCGTATAAATGGCGAAGAGCGTCAACAGAGAAAACATAAAATACAAATCTATTATAAACAGTAAAAATATCTATATATTAAAGAATTATAATAAATTAATGCTGTGAAAATTATGTTAGAGTTTAGTACTTATGGTACAGTCCAAATTCAGCCATGAAGCCTTGTCACTTAAAAAAACTTTAACGCTATAATATGCCTTTTGCATTAAAAATTCCTTTACTTTAGTTTTAAATACGCTGTCAGTTTGAATTAATAGTATTGTTTTTATTAGAAGAGGCCTACGTGCAGCTGTGGACAGATATCTAGGCTGATGATGATGATTAAATCTACAGAGAAGCAACTAAAATATTCCGATCCGTTTGCACAAGCCACTTCTCACTTACACCATGTTAAGCCGATCGGCCGCCACATCGCAACAAGATCTACACCTTATTCGTCGTTTCAATTCTGTCAAGTTCTCATGAAACATCAAAAAACAATGCAGTCTTTTGTGATAAAATTGTGTATCAATCACAAATTATCCGCTCACACAAATTATTCACTCCATGTGAATTATAAAAACGAACATAGTTTTTAAAAAAGGATCGGTAAATTTTTGATAGCCTAGTTTTTGGCAGCACAAGTTTATACATGTGCCTTCTCTCATAGTTGTGACGTTGTCCGCATGTTGTAATCCTGTTTAAATGTTTCCAAGCGTACAGAATATCCAAGAGGACATACAAACAAGGCAATGTTAAAAAAATCACTTGTGAAAAGACGTTTCTTAGCGATTATCTAGGGCTAAGCCTATAGATAGACCTTACAGCACGTTTCTGTAATACAAAAATTCTATTGGTGTCAGCAGCATTGTCTCAGAGCAATAACCCGTACGACATTATAGAGCGAAAATATTGTAAAACATTTTAGTTTATACATACATTAAAAATAATATGCCATATCACACTTTTTCTAATTTTAGCCGTTCTTCCAAATCCGTTCAGCTGATATAGATAACATAGTTTCAATCATAAATAGGCACACAAACTTTATTAGTATGATATTATTACAGCTATGCGTTTATTAGCTGCGCCCAGTGGTTTTACCTGCGTGGAGAAATGATGATGGATGATGATGATAAGAATACACAATTTCATCAAAATCCATTCAGCCATATCAGCGTTTAATGGTAACAGACACACATAGGTATACTATCAAATATGAATGTTTATATCTGAAATAAATCAAATTGAATATACATAAATGCACACAAACTTTTGGATATTTATTATAAGATTAGATTGCAATTACAATAATAATTCAGACCTAGGTACCTACATAATAATTAAACGTACTCAGTAGAAAAGCAAATTTATTTTCTCTTTCGTACCCACCCAATATAGCGAAAAGCTAAACTAGATTATACCCTAACCCGATCTACATATCTTCTGTGTTTTCTGTGGCATGCCCAAAAGCACGGCGGCATCCCGACTCGCGCCGTGTTTCTCACTCGCTGCGTGTTTACGCTCGAAACATTTGCGGGGGCTGAGGAAATGTGTTCATACCTACATACTGCCCTAGAAGAGCGCCTTAAATATATATACATATATGTTGTTTCTAGTAAGGGCAAAATGACAAAGCGCGATTACCATTACAATTTGTATCTGCGGTCATTCAGCTGAGTTCCATTCGGTAGTAATTCAAGGATAATTACGGAACATAGAGCAATATGTCGTGCTCGTATAATAACATTGAAAATAAAATAGTAGAATTCCACCAAACCTGGCAAGTGTCAAATGTCATTATCAACTAAACTAAGTACCTACTAACATATATAAAAATGTTGTCACGGTATTCCTTGCTTTGAAACAATGCACAAACTATAATTAACTTAGCAAGATTCCATCAGAATCAATCATTATGCCACAGAGGGAATAATTAGTAATTCCCTTCTCTACACTTCGCAATCCATGATATTTAATTAATTACTTAATTATTATGGCAGTGGGAATACATGGATTGAGCAACAGTAGTAGGAATTGTATTAGTAGAAAGCAAAATAATATTTTGCTGGCGAGGGTGCTATTTTGAATCTAGAGCTGAGTGAAGGATTCTAGAGTAGAAAAAACAATTCATTTAACATCACCCGAGGAAAAATCATTTTGCGAATGAGTGATACAATCTACTTTTCATCCCCTTCTATGAGAAAAAGCAATAAAAGGTGCTTTCTGATACGTTATAACTCATATATTTCTTGTTATCTCATAGATTTATAACTCATATATATCTCTGTTTCAGCTTGAGTAAAATTCTTTCGTATGTCTGGATGTCTGTCGGGATATCTGTCCGGCTGTTCTCCTTTACAGGTCGCATTTCTTAACCGATCTAGACGAAACTTGGTATTAAGGTTAAGCAAATTTTTAGATTTTTTCAGTCTTCGGAATTTTTGATTGGGGGGTTCTTTGGTACTTCCCCAAAAAAAGGGTAAAAAGGGGTTACTGATTATCTCAGACTTATTAAACCTGATTCTATGTTTTTTTTAAAGGTAGCAGCTTTGAGTTAGTCTCATAAAATTGGATAAAAATATGATGAGGATCTTTGGCATGATGAGCAGAATAGCTCCTCAAAATGCAGTAAATTTCTACCAGTGGAATCAGCTCTTTACCTACTAGGTAGGGATTGATGGAACACCTTGGTTATTAATGTTAGTTGTACAAAAAGGTAACTAGATGGCGCTACTGTACACCGCTAGATTGTTTGCAAAAAAGTTTGTTTGTGCGAGGTCTACAGCTCACAGAGCCACTAGTATAAGAGGGGATTAAATAGAATAAAAATAAACAACTTACCATAAACAAGGTACCTAAGCTTAACTAAAAATGTATAAGTTTCACTTTGGACTTCTTTCATTTATGTCCTTCAGATAGCCTTCAGACAATCTCATTAGATATTGTGTTCTAAATTTTGTGTAGACCTCGATTTGAATGTCATTATTGGTACTGACCTCCATAGTGTGAAGCTTGCTTACATTTGGTTACCTAATTCTTGAAAATAGGTATAGTTTCCGAAAAATCCGTTTCCGTCAACACGTCATCGAAACTTGCAAAACGAACGGTTATCGAAAACGTTCAGAACCGTAGACAGAGAAACCAATAGACAGTTAGATAGCTTCCATCACACTCATACAAGACAGAGAAGAACTTATGCATAGGTCTTGTGAAGAAATGAGACAGAACGATATGATCTTTTGTTGCAGGTCGCGTGCCGGTATTTTCAAGGTGAGCACACCTCTGTGCTAAACACAAACCACCAACCCATAGTTTGTGAGAAAATTATTCACCTTGGTGTGTTGCCTGCAACCGAGATGAATGTTCCCTAGACTCATTTAGTATTCTGTGCCCAAACTATACTTTTTTTAAATAAAATAATTTAATTGCATTGGTTCTCATTTGTATCAATAGTAAATTCAATATAATGTAATATCGTACGATTTTGTTAATATGTATACAGAATAGAAAGTTTATTGAGAGAGCAAGGGCACCTACAACTACTTTAATGTCTTAACCATTATAGCTACATACATAAAAACTATGTGAGCCATGTCAGAGGCCCTTGGGTGGCCTGACAAACTTTTATACCAGCCCAAACATTACCTCATACGACAAATAAACAAACAAACTGTGTGAGAAGACTTTTACTGGATTTTGGAGACAGAATGATCAAAATTTAAATATTTTGGTAAAACATGTACAGTGTGCAAGACAAATGATAATCCATACCAATATATAAAAGTGAAAATTGACTGTTTGTTTGTTTATTTGTTTGTTTGGGGAGCTTTCATACGATAATGGCTAAACGGATTTTGATTTTGAAATTTGGAATGGAAATAGCTTTTACCCTGGAATAAAACAAGATTCTTTTTATCTTGGAAAATTGTAAGTTTCCTTGGGAAAACGGGAAAATGTTGATTACTTGCTGTACGGAAGGTTTGCCATGGAAACGAAAAAACAAGTCTGTAAAAAAACGTCACGAGTATTGGTGCTATACTCACTTAGGCATTGCTTTTTAATTTCCTAGAAGAAAATAGGATGCTTTTTTTGCGATAAACTGTAGGCCGCGCGGACGAAGTCGCGGGCGGGAAATAAAAAAAATAGTATTAACAAAAAATGAGCGTTCCTTTTAAGGACCAAAAGTCTCAAGATTAACATTGTATAGGTACTAAAAAAGTACAATAATATTGAAAGGTACATATGAGTACAAAATGATTGTAGAAATTCAAAGTGTGACAATTAAACATAGTAGAAAGAAAAACTGATCCCTATCAAGGAGACCGACCAGCCAGCTTCCTGTCTAACTTATTGCAGTTAGACAGGAAGAGAGCTGGAATCAATGATTATCATTACGGGCTAATTTGGTTATGTGTTCGTCGCGACACCGCGTTCTTATGTTGACACGCACTATTTTCGGCCATGGTCCACGCGCTGAAGACCGCAGGACCAAACTGATAACCCAAAAAAAATATGACCGACGCGACACATCTAACCTCAAACTGGTAATTGATTGTATATGCGTTGAGACTACAGGTACTTGATGGTCAACTCACAAAAAAAAGAAGGTCGACGCGACACATCTGGCTCCAAACTGGGGATTTATTGGGTACGTGCCGAGATCACAGGTATCTGATTGTCAACCCACAAAAAAAAAGAAAGTCTACGCGACACATCTGGCTGCGCCGACTTTGCATAAACAAACAGTTTTTATGACCACTTCATTGAGCGCTTAGATAAACAAACTGGTGATTTATGGAGCTAAATAGGTACGGCACATATTTCAAGTGTTTATGTTGTGGGTTTCGAAGCAAAATAATTATATAAACACGCTTAGATTTGAATGATTATTGAGGTCAATAATGTTCAAAATCGAGTGGCAAAATTTACGTCGCTATCGAGTGGTCCGATGATCGATGAAAACAAAAAATGTGACTGTAGCGTTAGTTGAGATGATCAATGAAAACAAAAAAGTGACTGTAGCGCATAGAATCAATCGAGCTGCTAAGAACGGAACGAGACTTACCTCATAACCAGCAGGGCAGTTCCATAAACCAATGCGATATAGGTGCAATCAGATTTTCAAAGCAATATCGACTCTAACGCGCCGCATAATGAAAATCTGATTGAAAGGTACGTAATTGCCCCGCAGATTCCAATGTTTACATTTTACATAATCTCAATAATTATGCAGCTTCTACAATGGCAACAGACAGAGTTTTTTTTATATTTACGTGATTTCCAGTGCTTTAGTGGCAATGAAAATCATGTAAATATTATAGATTTTTAATTTTGATGATGATTCTAGGCTAACTTACTAGGTTAACATATTAATAGAGAAGTAGAGTAATCTTAGTTGACATAAATTGTATTCTTTCAAGTACGTTTGGTACATATAATTTAAATTCTAATTAACATGAAAAAATATAACTTTAGAGATTTCACGGATATTATTATAGGTTATGAAATATTTTTAACGGATTTTTGACGGAAAAACACAACGAACTTAGCGGATTTTTAAATATCTTGTTGGCAACACTGCATGAGCGTGTTCTTGTTCCCGCCAGCTGCGGCCCGGTATCCGGTTTACAAAACAAAATACTGTGAAGTGAAATTAAATGACATGTGCGTGCAATTGTAAACAAAATAAATATAAACAACCATGGAAACCACCGAATCTTGCAATATTTGTGGATGCACTGACACGGATCTCGTTGATGGTTTCTACTACTGTGCAGAATGTGGAACTCAAGACACCAATGTTCGAGAAACTCATATCGAAACTGTTGTGGTAGATGGGGCAGTTGCGAAGGGTACCAGGAAACGAATTACGCAGATTCCGAAGGCGGCAGAGGTTCAGAGTAAGTCAGCATTTTATTTTTCCCATGAGAACTGCCGGCAGGTTCCTACAACCCCCCACCCCACCCCCAAAATCGACGGTATAGCAACTACAGTTTATCCGGGAACTTTAAAAAACAAAAACTTGCACCGAAATATAAGCAAAAACTCAACGGTAAAGCTTCTTTACCGATGAGTTTTTGTTGGGGGCTGGTATTTTGGGACCACTGTAGATGTTTACCGTCGATTTTAAGGGTTGGGAGGGGGCATTAGTAGAACCCTTCCTGAGATTTCTGAGCTAGATTTATTCCCCCCTTGGAGACATTGTTATGTTTTATTAAAATCATTATTTTTCCTTATATTTTGTTTAAATAGATTTTTTGCACCCCCAAGCTGCACTCTAACCTAAGGCCTAACAAAGATTAATATTCAAGGCTTAAAAAACCCCACAAATTAAGCCTTAGCCTTCTAACCTACCATGGCCAAGTTGGATCGCCTCTGAAGGGTGTTAGCCTTCTAACCTACCATGAGTTAACAAAGATTGGTATCAAAGCTCATGCACTATGTTTTTGTGTACAATAGAATAGACACATGTGAGTAAATGTGCCTATCAAATCTATCAAATGTATCAAGTATGGTTCTGGTTGTGGTAAAAAAAAACAGCACTAACTCGTATAGAAAGCTTATATTATAAGAAGTCTTCAGGTAAGTTTCATCTGTAGAATATAAAAGGCTCGAGATATAATATTTGAAAATTTAATATTTTTCGTACTGTCTGGGGATATTATTTTAGCAAATAATAACATTTTCTATTAAGTTACGTAGCTTTTATACATCTGCCAATTAATCTGCCATCTGATTAAAGTCATCGGGTGGATGAACTAGCTGTCGCCGCCCGGTTCACACAAAAGGGGGATGATCGGCCTAGTTGCGGAAAAGAAGCCCGACCACCAAGTAGGGATTAAAGTATGAAATTGCTGTTTCATACTGTAAAATTAAATCTTTTTGTTGTGGGATAAAATATATTTATTTAATCAAAGTATTTACCCTCGTTGTCTGTACATTTCCGCCATCTAATCGGAAGATCATTTAAACTGTTGCGATAGAACTCTGGGAACCTGGAGTGCACTAACTGTATGGGTCGAGCCAGCCTATTGTCTCTCTGCACGCTGTTACTTATTACTGAAGAAATGACCAAAGGCTTAAGAATCAACAATTTCATGTAACATTAACTTGAAACTGATCAAAAATCTAAATATCTATTAAGGCATTTCAATATGGTTGGACAGTCTCGAGTCTGCTGCGGGGGATGGGCTGGGCGTAACTGTGCTGAAACTTGTTCATCTATCGCTCGGCCAAGTCGCGGTACTCCCATTACTCTCTCTCTCTCGCGCGGTCGTACAACCTCTCTCTGTCACCTTCAGGGAACTGCAAAAGCCTCGAGCGACTGAATGCCCGCTGCCTGTCGCTCAAATCCCTGAGCGACAGGCAGCGGGCATTCAGTATGTATCTATGCCTCTTTCGTATCTATGTATGTTTATCCATTATCTAGTGCCCATAGTACAGGGTATCCTAGTTTGGGGCTAGGTAATTTGTGTGAAATTGTCCCGTATTTTTTTTATTCTACTCTTTAATCACGGGCTCTATGATCTCATCCTTGTCGATACGACGATCCAAATCTTGTCTCTCTCTTTAACTAATGTTTTACTCATCTATGTGAGGCTTTGGCTCTATCCTGTTCAAGTAATCTAACGAGCCGTATTCGAAGGACTTCACTTCATTCCATGTTTTCCCGACTTGTGGTAGAAAAGATTCAATTTTACAAAATAAAAAAAGTAAAAAAAATATGCGCGAGTTCTGTCAGACAGAGTTGCCAAACAGACTGGTAGTCTGACGAAATTATCTGTGAAATGAAGAAAAAAGAAAGTACAGCCGCTAATGAGGTTCACATTTTTTGTATTTTTAACAATTGTAATGACAATTATCAACAATTTTCTCAAAATTTTCACGATAGGTGAGGTAAAGGAGATGGTTCTTAGCAATACTTATGAGGAGGGGGGCGGGGAGTTGAGAAAAGAGGGGTACGAATCGTAGCTTCCATACGAATAGCCGATATAGCTGCGGTTTTTATGTTTCAAAGCTGAGGTAAACGAGATACTTCTTAGCTATAATGGCGCGAGGGTTAAATAAATTTTTAATTTGAGCTTGTTCTGTTGTTGATTAGTCTACTTATTGATTGACTTGAACACTCACGCCACCATTCAGTTCATATATAAATTGGTGGCACTATAGCACGTATTTAAGGTCAAGGGAGATATTTGATTTTGAAAACTAACGCGAGTGATATTCATATTAAATATAAATAAAACGGCTAAAAACTCACGAAAAAGAAGATCGAAAATACTCCGACCAGTTTCAGACTATTTTGAAGTCCTTCACCTGGGAGTGTTATGCCGACAAGCCGCGACGAGCACTACGAAGTTTTTAGCCGTTTTATTTATATTTAAGGGAGATATTGTTTTTTTTTTCAGCTGACTACTAGATAGAACTATTATTTATTCTGTGATACTAGGGTTTCAAGTACAGTGTTCATAAAGCAATGTTTATAAGCAAATACAAGAACGAAAAACTCTAAAATCTCAAAAGTAGTAAAACTAACTTTGTTTGTCTTGCCGTGTAGAATATGCCACCCCGATACTTAATAGGTAATTGTTACATGCTGTATAATTAGATTAATTGATATGCTTTTGTTAATTACAGTGACAGACGACTGGTACAAGTGGCACAGCCTAAACTTCCTGCTGAAGGGCCTCGCAGACGAGCTGATAGAGCTTGGAGCTTCGCCCAGCTTCAAAATAAAGCTGCTGTGGATTTGGACTCGGTACATGAAGAAGTACCAGAATAAAGCCGATTTTGGGTTAGTTCTTATCAATAACTAGCTTTCCCGCCTGCGACTTTGTCTGTTTATTGCGAAAAATGCATCCTATGTTCTTCTAGGATATTTAAAACCAATGCAAAAGTAGGTATAGCACCAATGCTCTTGATATTTTTTTGTTATTTCGTTTCCTTGGAAACCGTTTCTTACAGTGAGTAACCTAAATTTTTCCAGTTTTCCTGAGAAAACTTAACAATTTCCGGGTTAAAAGGTTTCCTATGTTTTATTGCAGGGTATAAGCTATCTCCATTCCAAATTTGCAGCGTGAAAGCTACCCAAACAAACAAACAGACAACATTTCACTTTTATATATTGGTATGGATAATAATAAAACCGTAGGGGCGGCTTTGTGGCGAACCGTGCGTGGCGACACTGAGGACTCCGAGAACCCGAGACACTCCCTGGGGCTAAATTATACATACATAGATGCAAGAGCTAAGACCCTAAGCTACAAGGGTGGAAGTGTAAAAGGGCCAGGAGTAACGTTAAGTGAATCTGCAGCACACCTTTCGACTCTCTTCAGCCATCCACACCAACGTTGCCCCTTACGTCGCCAATGCCTGCGGCCCTTATGGGGGTGGCAAGTCACCACCTGCTTAAACATTTCAAATAATTGAAATGAGTTTGGCCAAAAGCCTGCGAATACGGCTTAAACACCTCTGAAACGAGAGAAGAATTAACAAAGTACAAAATTTAAATAATAATAATTATTATTGCTGTGGATAGTACAGACTAGGCAATCGTTTGACCTCGCTCTCACCAGATGGAAAACGACGATGTGTTCGAAGATGTAGCACGCTTGTCTAGTAGATACCTGTTCACTCTAGACTTGACACATTGAACATACCTGTGTTATAATTTACCGGATACACTGACGAGGGCAGACCGTTCCACAACTTTGCAGTTCTCATAATAAAATGTAGAAGCGAAACGCATCATACTTTTGCATGGTATTTCTACCATAAAAGGGTGGCGCGTTGACGATCGTCTGGTCGTACGGTGACGGAAAGGTGATGCGGGTGGTGAACTCTCCATAGTGTAATCTGTAGAATATCAACAGGCTTGCAATATCACGTCGATATCACTCCAGGCTTTGAAGGTTACTCTTTACCGGAGTATCATCTCCAATTTTGGCCTGACAGCTCGTCTCTCAATTCAATCCAAAGCCTCGAGCTGATAATATTTGGCAGAAATGTCCCAAAAGTAGCTATGATATTCTGAATCTATTTGCTCAATTTTCAACGACATTATTGATTACCACAGTTGAGTTGGTGGTCAATAATAAAAACATTTCTATACTTATAAGAAAGCAGCAAGAACCAAAAATTCTGTTTAATGAGACTTTACGATTGGCATAAATATTTGTAATATTAATTAATAAAACCAACTAACAACGTCAAACGGTTTTTCGTCAACGATCGGGAAAAGTCATCATCATCATCAGCCTATACTTGTCCACTGCTGGACGTAGGCCTCTTCGAATGCACGCCACTGAGCTCGGTCTTCAGCCTTCTCGTAGTCCACAAACGCAAGACACAGGGGCTGGTTATACTCTTCAGACTTCTGTATAACCTGCCTCAGTGTGTATGTGGTCTATGGTGCTAAATCCGCCGCGTAATTCGGCCTGTTCAGGATGCTGGAATTCGTCAAGTGTTCTTGCGAGACGATTTGAGATGACCCTCCAAAACAACTTGTAGACGGGCTTAAGAATGAAATAGGTCGGTAGTACTTTAAAAGGGTTTTATCCCATTTTTTAAAGAAGAGTACTACCAAACTCCTACTCCACGCCTCTGGAGTTCTCCCACTGTTTAGAACAGTGCTATACAACGTGTCACTGAATAGCCATAAGTACGTAGCAGGTTTGTTTCGATCAAGCATCTAAATTGTTTACGTGTGCAATGGTTCAATACATCGTATTTAAAATTACGACAAAAAAGTAAAAATTAAAAATTTGCGACAACCCTAAATGTTAGTTATCACGTAGCACAAAAATGTAGGTATTTACATACAAACTGCTCCGTCTGCGGGTTCAGGTTGGCTGGCTTCTCCTCGCTTGCGCGCTGGTGGAAATACCAGGTTGAGGGGAATTGTTCACCAATCCGAGCAGATGTGGGTCCCAGCGAGCCTATTGTCTCTCAGCACGCTGTTACATTATAGCTGAAGAAAACACTGAAGGCTTAAGAAATGACAATTTTATGTAACACTTGAAACTGATCACAAATCTAAATATCTTTAATGGCATTTCAATATGATCGGACTGTCTCGAGCTGAGGTCTCGAGTCTGCCACGGCGGACGTGCTCGGCATAGCCGTGACGGAACTTGTTCGGCTGCACCTCTAGCACGAGGGAGTACCGCTTGCGGTACTCCCGGTAGGTACTCCCTCTCGCGGTCGTACAATCTCTCTCTGTCACCTTCTGGGAACTCCAAGAGCCACGAGCAACTGAACGCCTGCTGCCTGTCGCTCAAATGTCTCCTCATCTCTTCAATCACGGGCTCTAAGATCTCATCCTCGATGATACGACGATCCAAACCTCGTCGGTAGCGAACGTTCGGTACAGAGAGTGTACCGAGCGTGAACTCGCCTCTCACTTCGGCTCTATCCTGTTAAAGTCATCTCCCGCGCCGTTTTCGAACCTCTTCACTTCTCACTCGTTTTCTCCCGACTTGTTGAAAAAAAGCTTCACATCAAAATAATGAACGACGTATTTTGACTGAAATTCGACTACCACTGCGCAATGCGCAAGTTCTGTCAAACAGACTATAGTCCGACCAACTTATCTGTGAAATGGCGAAAAAAAACCGCCACGAATGAGGTTCACATTTTCTGTATTTTTACCACATTTTTATTAAGTCATTTTCTTGTTTGACTTTCCGGGTGGAATCTAGCAACTCAAATTTCGAGCACTTCCTGATTAGCTATCCGGCTGAAACTTTCAGGTTAGCACTTAGCTTACAACTCAATGACAATGCAATTTGAAAAAAATACTCAATATAAAAATAAGACGTGGTATTGTTGCTGCTTGTTCTGTTTTATGAGTGGTCTACTTATCGATTGACTGGAACTCTCACGCCACCATTCAGTTCACAGATAAGTTGGTGGCACTGTAGCACAAGTTCAAGGTCAAGTGCGATATTGTTTTTTTACTAGCTGATTACTAGGCAGTATTATTATTATTATTTATTCTGCGCTACTATAGGGTTTGATGTACAGTGTTTATTGCGTAAACTTTAAAAGTAAATTCATGAATTAAAAACTTCGAAGTCTTAAAACTCGTAAATTTAACGTAATTCGTCATCCCGAACCACATAGTCCACCCCGGTATCTAATAGGTAATTATGTTACAGATTGTATAACACCTGAAGCAACCAAAGTAAGTATTCTCCCCCTGCTTTCAAGAGCTCCGAAGTTACACCTCTCTGGGAGCCTTTCCATTCTTAAGTTGTTTGAGCACCATCTCAATCTCGTCTAGGTTGACATCGGGCAGTTCGTCAGTATTGCGCGGGGATCCTCTGTGCTGGGTTCGGGAAAGCATAGAAGCATGCGAGTCGTACAATCGGCCATAGAAGTCTTCGATCTCAGACAGGAATAAGATTGTGCCCTTATTAGTCTTCGTCAGATGGGATCTACTCAATTGATGGGCGAAGACTTTACCCCCGATTTTGTCGATTATTATTTATAAGATTATTTTTGATAATTTGAGCTTTGGAGATCACATCAAACCAGCTTACTGATCTTTTGATTAGCTCCCTCTTTTCTGACGATGTGGCTTGCTGTTGCTCCCGTCCTTTGTCCATAAACCTAATAGCCTTGTCAGAGATTTTAGACTTCGTGCCCGTACGCTGCAGCTGACGAAACTTAGTGCCTTCTTCTCAGTTGGATTCCCACATCTTTTATGAGTTCCTCATTCACGTCATTTGTGATTTCCAAGGCAGTGAATCGATTTTTCAAGATGGAACTGTTCTGATCCAACAGCGGCTTGGAGCTGATTGGGTCGGAGCGTAGACTTCACCAGACGGCATCTTTCAAGCATGTGGTCGATATTCTTGGAGCCTCGCACAAATCGGTGATCACTACAGGTTTAATACCTGCTGTGATCACCGATTGCTGATAACTAAGAAATAAAATGAAAAAAAAAAACATTATAATATAAATGTGCTTATTATCCGTCATGATGAAGTCAATCCCATCTTTATTCACAGTGTCGGGGCTTTGCCATGTCACTTCCTTCGGAGCTGCTTTTTTAAAGAATGAATTAATCAAAATGAACCCCTTTTTTCCAAATAGTTAACTAGCATTTGCTGTGATTTCCGTTTCCATAGCTGTGTGGATCTATTTTCAGTTCGCTGCTAGTCTGTACTCCCACTTTGGCGTTAAAGTCTCCCTTGATAACGTTGTAGTGGGCATTTGTGGTGTTTGCCCTATGGCCGAAGATATGTCATGAAACATATCTTCTACCTCTTCATTCTAGTGTGCCGAAGTCAGTGCGTAGACCTGTACGATCTTAGGACTGTACCTTTTGGTTACGTTAAGAAGCAGGTTCGCTACCCTGGTCGACATACTGGATATTTCTACAACATTATCAAAGAGGACCTTGTTGACGAGGAACTTCACGTCACCCTGAGACTGCTTATCGCCCTCTCGGAAGTAGAATATGTGGTTCGATTCCAGAGTTACTTAAGTAAAGAACACAGTAACTCTGGAACTTACTAAGATCACGTGGCATATTCTAGGGTTAACCCTAGAATATGCCACGTGATCTTAGTAAGTTCCGTCTCGAGTTGCGCCATATGCTCGTCGAGCCTAATCGTTCGTCAGTTTTACGTTGCCAGGGTCATTTGTTTTTGTTTTGAATGGCCTACGGTAGTCAGGGGATTCTTCGCATCTCCTGTTGGCAGCCACCTTGGTCCGGACTAGCAGGGCGACTGGGAACTGTGGGCAATTTTTTCTTTGTGCCTTTCATATAGGAGGGTTTGCTCTTAATCGCCACGCTGGGCATGCTGGTTGGCGATAGTTGCTGGTGACGTTGCTGCCCATTACCGGCCTTTGTCTTTTGGCTACGCTTGTTTTCAGATGGTTATACCGCCATCTGTCGGTCGCCAGAGCCTCGTTTGTTCCCAAGCAGCATGACCAAGTGCAGGTGAGGTAGGCTTGGAGCAGTAAGGTAGTATGTCGCTCCCGAAATCCCAATCCCATCCCTTAAAAGGTATAGCTTATAATTATTCAGCCATTAGTACTCTGTTGGTTTTCTGTAACAAATAAATAAATAAATGACTCATCGTTCAATGATTACTGGTAAGTCTACTGGGAAGAAAATTCGCAGTAGTCTTACTAGTAACACCATTTTGTAAGACTACTGGTAATGACCGATCTATACTTATAATAAAAAATAGTAACATGAAGTCTGTACAATGAAGATTATTTAAAAAAATGTCTTGGGATTATTTTGATAGCTGAACAAATTGAGATGAAATGTGGTAAATAAATACGTTAAAGTCCTGAAATAACAGGATTTTTTAAACGACATGCTTAGGACGCATTTGTTAATATATCAACAAAAATTACAAAAAAGGCTGTACCTACAACGTAATTAATTATCAGATAAACTTCCAAAAAAACTAACACGATTTATTTTAAATTTTAATCATTTCGACATTGTTCAAGTCCAATATTTTTTAAATCGGTAATTCGTCAATGAGTAAAAGCACAGGGATATAATATCCGGTTCCGACTAGATTCAGAAACAAACATTTCTTGTTTCAGGTTGGCTACAAACGAGGAATCTGATCACAGTGAAGAGGACGAAGAGAAACCTACTAAGGACGAAAATGTGTACAGTTCCGACGATGAGGAACACACGAGACCGCAAACGAGATATAATTACCTAAGAAATATTGAGAAAATATCAATGCCGTTAGTCATATCTTTTCTCTATGTCGCCCTGAACCTCGACAAAAGTCGCATACAACTCGCACACCTTATCAGATATATGAGGGAAGGCAGACTCTCCATCATGCACTGGCGGAAATTAGTACCTGCTGAAATGAGACCTAAAATGTTACGTAAATCTCTATTTATGGAAAACAGGCGCGTCTGGTTCTCATTACAGGCTATTCGCGCTAGCGCGTTGGAGCTATTTCGAAAGTTAGACCTAGGGAATCCGATAGTTCCTGACTTGAGACCGTTGGTAGAAGAGTATCTACAGGAGCTCTGCCTACCGAACGATTTGAAACCGCTAGTGTTTTCTCTGATGCACTACCGATCGTTCGACTATCTCGACATAAACGTGAAGTACAAAGAATTGCGTTACATGCCTTCGTATGAGCTGCACGTCATGTCTCACATACTTCTAGCTGTAAAAATTTGCTTCGGCTTAGACTGTGAATACGAAGTGAAATTATCCGACGCCGTGGATAAAATTAACGAGTTAGAAGATAATCCCAGATCTTACAATTCACAGGCTACAGAAAGGCTTTTCAACTTTCGCGATTGGTGCAGCTATATACAATTTAGAAAAACTCTACTCAGAACACATACTCTCTATTTGGGGGAACCACATTATTTCGACATGAACGATTATGTCGCTTTCGAACATCAAAGTGAAAGGCCAGACTTTAAAATAAATTTGAAAGATGAAATAGCTTTGGATATCATAAACAAAATACCAACCGGTGAACTCAATGTTATTCCGAAAAGTGAATTTCTTCCTACAATGAAACCTCACACCACAAACACTCGCGTCATCTTGGAACATACACAAGATCCTAACGTGAAACAGTTGCTTAGTGAAGATTTCACACAGTACTCACTAAAATATATCATTGAAGATATGTTTTTAGTTGATCCCAATTCGACAAATCCAAAAAACATCATAACAGGTGTAAGTGAACTCAATATGCAAAAACATAAAAGTGGGTTTGAACTTCTAGATCCTTCTTTATGTTTTTCTAAAGAGATGGTGTATATCAAAGATTGTGACAATCATAACTGGATGGTAACTCAACGACCTCAGTTAGAACATGTGATTACAGCTGGAAAGATAAGTGATAGTGATGAAAAAGAAAATGATCATGGATATGTATCCAATACTGAGACTTTGCCAAATGTTATGAAAGACAGTAATATAAACCTCGATGACACACAAAAGAGTAAGGAAGTTAGAGAAAACAGTGTAGTTACCTTCGATAATAATAGTAAAGTTCCTAATGATCTTAGTAATATAACAGACTTTGAAAAGGAGACAGAAAAAGAAGAACGGAATGATGACGCCATGATTGTAGATAATAACATCACAAATATTGATTCTGATTCCAAATTAAATGGCGTTGATGAAGATATTCAAACTTTAAAAATTAGAGAAGAAGACGCAGGCAAAAACATATTTGACGATGATTTTGTAGATTTAGAAACAAAAAAAGAGGAAAACAAGAATCCAGAAGAAATGGAACTACAAGAAACTGACCAAGAATATAACGATAATGACGTGCCTTGCGAAATCAATAGAAGTATAAATATACGTGGTACTTCAACGCAAGACTATTGGACACATGAAAAAGATAGTGATGTTTCCAGCGTAGATTCAATACACCTTAATCCAGAATCGTTAGACAGAGACGAAGCAATAAAAGAATTGGTAATTCATGCTTGCAATAAATGTAAGGTTTCGTTACCGGGTATATACGCTCACCGAAAAACGAGAATCAAATCTATTCAAAAAAAAGTTGTGAGAACTGTGAAACCAAAGTTTAAAGGAGAAACAACGCTGAAAATAAATGGCTTGATTTCTGATTATCTTTCTCATTTACAAGAGGACGTACTGCATCAGATGTCGAATATGGTGCAAGCAGCCATATCTGATTTCAATAAAACTATTGAATCGGAGAAGCCTGTGGAATCTGAAGATTTTCCACATGTTGGTGATGGAATAGACGGCGCTAATGATCAGGCTATTGAAAACGAACCAAGCGATACGGGTCAAGATCAAAATCCAGACCAACATGCATCTGCTATAGAAGATAACCACTATAATTTATTCGGTGACAGCAGCGACGGCGAAACACACGCTGAAGACTTACTACCAAAGAAAAATCCAGAATTTGACGAAGAAACGCATGATATTAGACAACTTTATATTAAACCAGATGAAAACCCGAGCGTACCTGAAATGAGACTCAACCCCAATTTGTTCAAAATTGTGGATCGTAATATCGAAGCGGATAAGAATGAAGGAGAGCCACAGCAGAAAAAAAAAAAAACAGAAGTTAAAGACAGCGATTCAGAAGAAGATACGTCTATAATCGTGCTACAAGAGCAAAAACGAATACGAGAGCAACTGACTGATCAACAAAATCGGACTAAAGCAAATCGTTTAAGACCCTTGATACGTAGTGATGTTCCGCCGTACAACATTTGGCTGAGGCACTACAAAAGTGAGTACATGACACTGGATTCTGGAAACCAACGTTTTGCTAACGAAATAGACGTGAAACTACCGAAAAGCTTCGTGTTTGTGCTAAAGGAATGCGCCGATGTGGTCGGCTATCCGGTATTTATCGTCTACAAACGCTTACAACGAGTTGAAGGGTGTTTTAAAGGCAAGTTCCTCAAACGGACAAACGTTGATATGAGCTATTCTGTGAAGAGATTTAGGAAGTATGAGGACTTTTGGTGAGCGTAGGTACGCTACTAGACTACTAATACGATAGGCTCGATGTCATCAGCATCATGGATGCTTTCTTATAATTCTTTCATGGATATAGGCTTTTCCCCTTCGTCTCCAATCTCGGATATATTAGGCTTGTTGGTAACAATAGTCCTGGTTTAGATGATGGAGCGGTCCGTGAAGAGCAACGCCAACTGGCACCCCGGCAGCTCAAGCTCAATATGGGCGTATTGAAGTTAAGTTACTGATGGATGATCTTGGCTACAAGTTTGTATGTGTGAGAGTACTCCATTAGCAAAATTAGAATAACTGGAAACTGTATGCCTATGAATTTATATCTAATACACGTACGAAAGAGTAAAATTTTAATTTTATTTTAATTCCTTCCTATTGAATTTTAATGTCACATTTGTCTACAACTTATTTGCTAATAAAATTCTGGCAGGCGTTAGAGAGTTATTTTTTAAATTGCTGTTTAAAAGCTATTCCTTGCATCTTCTTATGTTTGTAATATATATTTTTAAGGTACATTCTAGGTACTAACTTGTGGTAGGTATTTGATAAACATTACAGTTGGCTATACGTTCCAAATCAATGGTACACCCGCGGTATCAGGTTGGTATCGCGGTAAAGGTACACCTTTTAATAATAACTCGGAATTTATAGAGGTACATAGAAAATAATTGCAGGTACCATGAGGTACATTTTACCGCGATTACCGCGATACCAACCTGATACCGCGGGTGTACCATTGATTTGGAACGTATAGCTAACTGTAATGTTTATCAAATACCTACCACAAGTTAGTACCTAGAATGTACCTTAAAAATATATATTACAAACATAAGAAGATGCAAGGAATAGCTTTTAAAAAGCAATTTAAAAAATAACTCTCTAACGCTTGCCAGAATTTTATTAGCAAATAAGTTGTAGACAAATGTGACATTAAAATTCAATTTAATACTTTAGTTCCTTTTTCCTTTTGAGGTACGGAAAAAAAACTATCTTGTCAACGCCATGCCATTGCCATGACGCCTCAGCATTATGTCAATATTGCGTGGTTATGTGCGCATTTTAATGTACTTACTATATATACAAAATAATTTGTTCGTCTGTTATGCGTGCGCGCATCGCTCATCTGATCGAGTTAAAACTGTACTTAGCTACAGGGCGCTTATTCACTATACCACACGAAATTCCTTGCAGAAAAAGTGTTACGTCGTTACGACAATTGTCAAAATGAGTGGCCACAGCGAATAAGGGCGCAGTTATTGGTACGTGCGTGAAGATATCTGAAATAAAAAGCAGGCCAAGTGCGTGTCGGACACGCATAGAAAAAATATCTTCTGTTTTCGTGCATTGTTCAACAATGAAAATTTGTACAGTAATTTATCGTTGGCACTTGCGTGAGAGGTTATGGATACAAAAATAAAAAATAAATACTAAAAAGTAAAGAGGTATTGTGACGCCGGGCGTTAGCACCGAATACATAATTCGTTAGAGCTAGTCTTAAGTAGGTACCTATAATGAAAATTTTACCTAGAACTAAGTTGTTCTGTTGTTTGAACTAAGTTGTTCCATTGTTGTTTGATGTTCAATTAAATTTAATTATAAAGCGCACGGTTCATTCCCAAGCTACAATCCCCCCCCCCCCCTCCCCCACTCCCACCATCCCCTTTTATTGCTAAGAACCATCTCGATCAAATCAGATTACAAACAGAAAAAACTGCATCCAAATCGGTCGTGATACATACATCCTCATCCTAAACTTATACATTTCTATATTTACAATAAGTAGTAATCTAACATTTGCGTGCGTGTGTTAACGTGTGAGGGGGGTGTGTGTGTGTGTCAGTGGCATCGTAGCTCCCAAACGAATGGATCGATTTTGATGCGTTTTTTTTTGTTTGAAAGCTGATGTGGTCGAGATGGTTCTTAGATATATGGGGAATGGGAGGGAAAGGGGGAGGTGAGAAAAGAGGGGTGAGAATCGTAGCTTCTAAACGAATGAACCGATTTAGCTGCGAATTTTTATGTTTGAAAGCTGATGTGATCGAGAGGGTTCTTAGATATATAGGGGATGGGGTGGAGGTGAGAATCGTAACTTCCAAACGAATGGACTGATTTAGCTGGGGATTTTATGTTTGAAAGCTGGGGTAAACAAGATGGATCACGCATAAAGAGTCTAAAACGGGTATATATTAGAGTTCGATTATAGCACAATGGAGTAATCCTACTTCCTTAACACGGGTGTAAGTATTTTTACTGTAGGACCTCTATACTAGAGAGCGTAGTATCTGTACTTATAATAAAGCATTATGAACAAAAAAGTCTGTACAAAGAAAATAATTAAGGTTTGATTTAAAAACTGGGTAACTTGGTATCTAAGGCCTGGCGCGCACTACCTTGCGGTGGAACGCGGTGCGTTTATTCTACCGTTTATTTCATATGGTATTATATGCGTTTATTTCACCGCAATACGTGCACTTCTATGACACTCCGTACTTCACAGAATATGCGTTATAAAAACGCAAGGCAGTGCGCGCTAGCCTTATGCCGATGATTAGATGCCGAGCAATCGATAAAAAACTACTTGACGGCTGAACGAATTTTGAAGAAATGTACTTAGTATAACATTGTACTTTGTAAGTAATTTTGGCCCTGGAATAACACGTGTGGGCTACTTTTAAATGAAACGACCACGCGGGGAAAGCCGCGGGCACAGCTAGTTATATTATAAACAGGAAAGATTTGATTGTTTGTATGTTTGTTTTTTCTAATGGATAAACTCAAAAAATACACAAGAGATTTTATAAAATCTTTCACCTATAGAAAGCTACATTATCAGCGAGTAACTTCCATGAGCAGTATTATATTTTTCAAAAAATTAGACATGTTTCGAAAATTGGAATAATGTAACCAACAAAGAGTATATATTATAAAATAACCAACGTATCAACAATACAGAACGAAATTACGGGTGCATTCCGAGACGAGCAAATATCGATATTATCGCGCTAAAACGCGTACCGAGTCATCGTGAGCGCAACAACGATATCCCTTGTGACGTCACGGATTACGTCATTACATCCGCCATTTTGCGATTACACCGACCATGCCCCAAAACGATATCACCGTGAGCGCTATTGTCAAAGTGACAGATTGACGGTTGTTTACAAAGAAAACTGTTGTTTGAATTCAGTTGTGTGTGATTTTCGTACAGTTTTCCAAATATTACTACAGACAATTGACCAATTTTTAGACAGACTACTTTGCACACGAGTAATACTTTGTATTTTGAGCAAATTTTGAGGTTATGTTGTTGTGATCTTGTAATCACGCTCACGAGCGTTCCGAATCAACTACAGCACTCAACTGCCGTGAGCGCGATATCTGAATCGGTACGCAAATTAGCACTGTGATCGCTCACAGTGATATTATCGTGAATCGGAATGCACCCCAAGTTGCATAGAAATGAAATAATAATGACACGTTGCCATGGAAATGAAATATTAACCAGTCTGTCCAATACGTGAGTAATAATGCAGTTGTCTATGGTCAAAAAGCACCATGCCAAAGATTTTGAATTACGCTTACTGGCGTATTTCTTTTAGAAGTTACGACGGGTATGAAAATACTAAAAGTAAGAAAAATGCCTTGCGAAGTCAGGGCGACTCACCAGTATCTTATAACATGGTGGACATATTATGCTTCAATTACAAATGAGTTTGGTACTATGTAGTATTTAAGGTACCTACGTTATTATCATAAACTAAGCTTTCCCGCCCGCGACTAAGTCTGCGCGGACTACTGGTTATCGCGAAAAAACATTCAGTATGTTTTTCTAGGATATTAAAAACCAATGCAAAAGTAGTTATAGCACCAATGCTCTTGAAGTTTTTTGACGGACTTGTTATTTCGTTTCCATGGCAACCGTTTCTTACAGCGAGTAATCAACATTTTTCCAGTTTTTCCGTGGAAACTTACATTTTCCGGGATAAAAAGTACCCTACGTTTTATTCCAGGGTATATAAGCTATCTCCGTTCCAAATTTCATCAAAATACGTCCAGTCGATATCGCGTGAAAGCTCCCCGAATAAACAAATAAACAAACAATCGATTTATATATTGGTATGGATGGCTAATGCTTGAAATTGAAGCCTTGATTCCCATCTATCCGGTACTTCGGTAGGTCAACTTAAGACCTCTACACACTGAAGCCGACATCCATTATTAGTTATGGCACAGAATAAATAATAGTTATAGCATTGGGCCCATGTTGCGCTACGCTGCGCTGTGCCGCCGGCTTCGGTGTGTTGTCTAGAGGCCTTAAGAGTGCCCTTCCCGCCCCCGATTCAGAATCGATATGGTATTATTTTACCTGTGGATTCGGTTTGAAATCGTTTAATTCAATGCATTTTTCATTCTCAATATCGAATCGAATCGATTCGGCCCGCTATCGAAAGGTTCTGAATCGGGGGGCCGGTCCGTCTATCGTCAAAGCCATCGTGGTCGAAAAGCTTGTTGTTTCATCCAGCGCAATTTTTGAAAAAGAAGCAAAGCAAAATGAGAGAGATGGCGCCGTTTTGCATTCGGTAACTTTCGCATTTTAACAACATTGAACGAAAAATAAGTTGCGGAAATTTAATAAAACTTGTTTTAGGAAATACGTGTTTTTGATTAATCCTTTTGTGTTTGTGAAATAAATGATGTTAATTTAAAATCTCCATTACATGTGCGAGGTTTCTACGGAGATATTTTCTTTACTTTCACAATGTATGAGTACGAGTACATTATGAACTGCCAAAGTTCAGGAAAAATTTGTGCGAAAATGCAGATTTTTTGAGGCTATACTGAATTTGATTCTCCAAACTTTCATTTTTTGCTTTCCTAGAAACCTAGATTCAGTGCACAAGATACCTATTAGTTCATAAATTTCAAAGAAATATGTGCAACGCCATAATCACGTATGACGGTTGGCCGAAGAGGATAGTCGCTAAACGGGGCGTTTCCTCGTGGTCTAACTAGGCAGCCTAACTGATTCGGCCACGAGGAATAATTTTTCCTCGTGTCCTAACTATTGCGTCATAGTGGGAAAACACAAAACGTGATCTTCGCAAAGTGGGTATTTAGTAAATGTATTGCTTTCTCCTTCGTTCACCGGATCCCTTATACGAGCGATAGAGTTGCTGGTCGTGAGGTTTAGAAGTAGTTTGGGGTAAAGCACTTTCCACCCCTAAATTGTGATTAAACCTTTCAATCGCTTGAATAGAATACAATCTACGCATATATTTATATATATGTATATATATATTTTTTTTAGAATGTTTTTTATTTTTGATATGGAGTATTTTCAATGTCATAGTTTCAGATAATAAAACCGCCAGTTAAGGTGCTATTTTATGTTATTGTAAAATTTAGGAAAACGAAGTCGTAGCCTATACAATTATTAAAATTTGATGTAAAGAAAACCTTTGTTTAGTAAGGTCGATGAAAAAAAGGATAATATTTAGGGGTAGATAGGTGTTTTTTTTTTGTCTGGACAAGGGCGTTATAGACTCTCCTCATAGCTTAGGTACGAGTAATCTAAATGGATGCTTCAAGAACTAATAGCTCGATAATAATTTTAATGGCGATGGATGAAATGCCCAAATTATAAATTATTTTTGTATAAATTGCAAGAAAAGTAGGTACTTACCTAAAGCACCAATACGTAAGTACATAAAGCTTTTTTTTTGCTCCGAGTCACAAACGCATTACGTTCTCCTTGTATAATAATTAAAAAATATGTGATTATTTTGTCTTTGGATGCTTGAATCTTGAATTTAGAAACTGTCAACAGCTAGAAATCGACAAAAAACGCAGAACAAGTAATTTATTAAATTCTCTAAAATGCTTGCGAGAAATTGCGGAGGGTTTTTGCGTAAGGCGCTGATGCCGGCTTACTGCATCCCCAAAAGGAACTGGACACAGGTTGGCCACGTAGTGAGCACGCCGCCAAGGGTCTATGTTTCGTTCGGGGCAAGTACCTACCTATATATATCTTTTTAATCCATAAACTATGCGATATATCATTTATTTACATACTTACCTAATAAAATATGACTTACGGAGCTGTCACTTGGCGTCTTATGGAAAGTTCTATGCTTGGAGTTACTCCAAACGATCGAATCCGAAACGAGGTGATCCGTCAGAGAACCCGTTACCGATAATTATAGCTCTTAAAATTAGCAAGCTGAAGTGGCAGTGGGCTGGCCATATTAGCCGCAGAACCGATAGCCGTTGGGGTAATCTTGTTCTCGAGTGGAGACCGCGAATCGGCAAACGTAATGTAAGACGCCCACTGGCTAGATGGAGCGACGATCTGCGCAGGATTGCTGGCAGAAAGTGGACGCGAAGAGCCGACGATTGGGCCGAATGGCGTGCCTTGGGAGAGGCCTATGACCCAGCCAGTGGATAAACACAGACTGATGATAGTGATGATGATCCACATATAGGTATATCCATCTAGATAGAATAAAAAATACTTTATCGTACCAAACCAGATAAAAAAACTTACTATGTACCGACTTACAGCTAAAAGCAATCTCTTTTAGACTTATCTCACTCCGTTATCGCTCTCAGCTTCGCTCCCGCATTAGCCTTGACCTAAACTACCATCGTAATTTGCAATGGTCTTACCATGAGTCTAAGGATTAGTCGCAACTGTTCTACTATATAACATATTATGAAAATTCCCAGTAGTCTAGCCAGTAAGTCTATTGGGAAGAAAATTCTCAGAAATTACGACTACATATTGTTTGTTTAGACTACTGGGAAAGACAGGGCTCGAAGAAGTCAGGAACCAGTTTTAAATAATACAATTAGAAAGAGAAATATTTTATTATCTTGTTGATAGTTAGTTTTATAATTCTGCTGCTCAAGTACCTAGTCCTTTTGCTGGCTGGTTAATTTTGGTCTAAAAAGATAATTAATTTACAGCCCAACCTCGGAATCTGTAAGCCCAGGTAAATTATTATTTTACCTAGTGCACAAGTGCAAACAAAATATTATATAATTATGATTAACTTTTTTTGTTTCACTGATTTTTCTGAATACAGGCTGAAAGGGCAAGGGAAACATTTTTCTTTTAATTTAAACCTACCTAGTTTGGCAAAAAAATCCAAAACTAAAATAAAATCGTCCGTCCGCGAGGTATCAGTTTGGGGCGCACTAGTTCTAATTGTCATTTATTTTGTTTTACAGGAAAAGCTTGCGCATTTTGCTTTCATGGTAGGATTTTGGCTAGCACCGATGGCGTATTTCATGACCCAAATCAAGGTGTGGAAACGTGAATACCTTCAATAAATTGTTTCTTTGGAAAAGTGTGTTTTGTTGTTCAACTTGTCCTACATCTCTACACAGTAGCGGAAACGTAAATGAATTCAAAAGTCATTATTTATAATATAAATAATGAGCTATAATCTGTTTTCCTATGTCTATATCGTTTTATTTTCTTGGTGTCAATAAAGAGTTAATCTATCTATCTATTTAGTCACTTCAGAAGGTATTGTTACTTGGCTAAACACTGAAATCCCCACCAGACCATCCTCAGCAGTGGAGATTTCGGTAAAAGGCAAAAAAATATTACTTCGATCGATACCTACAACGCCATCTGGCGACGGGACTCGTGGTCACACCGTTATCACACTAGTGTGACCACGAGGAATTGGGCAATGACCCGTCCACCCACTGGCTTCACCCACTAGTGGTGCACGGGTAATTTGCATTTACCCCTCCACCCACTGCACTAGAGCTGGAAACTAATAAAGAAATAATCGATATTTATGAAGAAAAAAAAACAACTTGTATTGTAGAAGTAGGTATGGTAATATATGTTAAAGTGACAGAAGTCAAAGTGACAGAAGATAGATATCAAAATGACCGTAAAACTTCAAAGTCGTAGTCAAACTTCAAAGTCGTATGACATGACTTTGAAGTTTGTCAACAACTATCAAGATCTCATCGATTTCTTCATTTTGGATGGCAGCTGTCAAATTTAAAAGGATATAACTCTGAAACTATTGATCCTAGACTAGTAGTATCTTTACGGAAGTGATAAATCTCATCGATATCTTTTTGGATTGAATGACAGCTGTCATTCAAAACGAAAAATAGTGCTATAACTCTGAAACTAGTGATCCTAGACTAGTTGTTTCATTACAGAAGTGATAGATCTCACCGATATCTTGGTTTTGGATGACAGCTGTGAAACTTAAAAGGGCTACAACTCTGAAACTATTCATCCTAGACTAGTGTTTTCATTACGTAAAGGTTAGATCTCATCGAGATCTTCATTTCATATGACAGCTGTAAATAAACTACTACTCTAAAATCAATAGTTTCAGAGTTATAGCCCTTTTAAGTTAGACAGCTGTCATCCAAAAATAAAATATTGATAAGATCTACCACTTATGTTAAGAAACTACTAGTCTAGGATCAACAGTTTCAAAGTTATAGCCCTTTTAAGTTTGATAGCTGTCATCCAAAACGAAGATATCGATGAGATCTATCACTTATGTGAAGAAACTACTAGTCTAGGATTGTTAGTTTCAAACTAACTGGCTTCCTCCCCTCACTTCCCCCACTCCTCTCCCACCCCTCACTCCTTTTTCGTCCCACCACTCCCGCTACCTATCCTCACTTCCCCCCACTCCTCCTTCATTTCTTCCACTTCCCCTTCTGCTCACTTATCCTCAAACTGTCACTTTGACAGCTGTCATGTTGTGTTATAATTATGTCATTATGTAATTGGTCAATTATTATAAAGCTGCGTTTTTTCGCAATAAAACAAAGATAGGTATAACATAAATCACATCTGGTTTATTAATCTTTTGACGGGTCGTTTTCGTTCAGTTTTGGAAGGATCGTTAGTGGCAAAAAAATCCTAAAGTGTTGATCAAAGCGAACGGCTGGTTACCTTTTGAAATTGCCCAAAACTCTCATGCCTCTACGGACGTAGAGTATCTCTAAGTAGTCTGTGGAACGTAAAATCATTCATTCATATATTTTTATTCTGTGGGCTGTGGAACGCTTTTGAAAAAATAAACAGGGGGTTTAGTTTTTAATTTCATTAAATGAAAAATATTTCGAACATGAAAGAATCAAAGCAGGGGCAGTCTCCTATTGAAGATTTAAGTGAACTGAAGACCTATTTTGAGTCCCACAATTCTGTACGCGAGTATATATCGCATAGTTCTAAAGTACACTCAGTCGGCTGGTCTTGCGATGGTAGGAAACTCGCTTCGGGCTCCTTTGATAAAAGTGTGGTCACGTTTAACTTGGAAAGGAGCAGATTGGTTTGTAAAATATACAAGACATGAATTAAAAATGAAATGAGTTCTAAAAGTGAGGTTATTGTTTTTGTAAACAGTGTAGTTATCTCGGTGTTTGTTGCTTTAGGTTCAAGATTATGTATACAGGGGGCACACAGGTTCTGTTGACCAGCTCTGTTGGCACGCTTCACATCCTGACTTACTGAGTACAGCCAGTGGTGACAAATCTGTTCGAGTATGGGATACACGGTGAGGACCAAATCTGTAGCATAATATTGTTTCCTCATTTCTTGCGGGTATGATTTAGATAGTGTTGAGTAGTACATGAAGGAGGCAGTACATTGTCCCGATCACAACAGAAAATTGTCATGCCGGCTCAAATTTAAAATTTGAAGCGGTTCAAAATAATGTAATGGTACTCCTCAACGCCCTCAATGTAAGAGCATGTACTGCGTCTACTCATTGTAAGAGCAGGCAACAGATGGGTGGGAATGAAAGGGAAAGACTAACGACGCCAGGGGCCCGTTCACGTAAACGTTTGAGGACACATGGATCACCCACGCGTACACTCGAAATCGTTCACAGCGTCGTCCGGGCGTTCGCCTGGGTCATCCGAAAAATAGTAGTGGAGGGGAGGAATAGTATGAAACTGACACTTGACAGTTGTCAGTTGTATGTGGACGTCCAAAGTCGTTCACTATCTCCGGATGATCGAGCGATAATCGCACGGATGATTCGAGCGTGTAGGTGAACACAGCCCAGCGCACGCTTCGGCGATGTGAGACGCGCACAACTCGTCACGAGTTTATACAATACGAACTGGGGAATAAATGAAGTGCATGAGTGAAGTGGCCGGGTCGTTGCTAATCGTTGCTCCGCAAAATACGTAAAAAACATAAATCATAGTTTTTTTACAGAGTTTACTTATATGTGAGTATTTATTGGTAAAAAATTAAAAGATCTTTGAAATATAGCCATACATTCTAATTATAATATAACACTACCAACCATTTGTTGGTAGATACTGTTCTATGGAAGTGAATAAAAATGTCAATAAGTTGGTTGTCCAGTATTTTACAAACAACACTCATGTTTCTCAAAACATCTTGAGATAAAATCACACTTTATTATATTAATACATATTTTTTAATTCTAAGACAAACAACGACAAAAAAAGTTTAATTCTACAACCTGTAGAACTTTTCTTCAACTATCTATGAGCCGCTTCATGAGCAAAATATGCAAATGGGAGCCGGGAGGCGTTACCGAGGCCCGCATGGCGAGTCGTTTGGTGTCACGCAACACTGCGCGCCTCGCCTCTTTTGAAGCGGCTCACGGAAGCACCTCAAAAGTAAAATGAAGTGGCTCTTACAAACTCACTGTGAAGACATGTCCTACTCAACACTAGATTTAGAAATAATCCGGCCCAACTGTTCAAGCTTGGCTCACGATTTGATTGATTGAAGTTTCATATCTTTTCCCTTGAGTTAGGAGCTGGTTTTTTTTATAGAATGCCTACACTATAAGAAGTTTTAAGGTAAATTTTTAACTTTAGAATGTAAAAGGCTTTTGATATGTGAATTTTTAAAAGATTTACCTTATTTTTAGCCTTAAAACCTATCTTTGTTAACACCCTTCAGTTGCAATCCTATTTGGGCGTGATTGGTTCTTCGAATTCGTATATGTGCTTTATTTTTTTAGCCATGAAAATTATGTTTTACCACTTGTAGATCACCCCCCCCCCATCTAGGGTATGGTGCTGCGAATATGTCCAAACATAAGAAAAAATAGCAAAAAATTGATATCTCAGAGGGAGTTTAGCCCCCCTCCCCACAATCTCAAGGGGGATGGGGGGGAGGGGAGTTGTGAGGCAAGTTGCGAATATGTGAAAATGTAAGGAACCCTCCCCCCCCTAAAATCATAGAGTTATTGGTAAGGTCTGACCGAACCAACTTTTTTTCTCAGCCAAGACGGAACTGAGAACGAGAATAAAATGCATTCTCGGCCGGGACCGAGACAGCATTGGTAAAAATAAATAAAAATTGAATAAAAGAGAACCAAACATCACTAACAGTCTAAAATCTAAATTATAAGATTTCAATAAACTAAGATATACTGAAAACTATTATTAACATTAAATCTTCTAATTGAATTTTAACTTTCTGCTCAATAGCAGAAAGTTAAAATTATATTCTATATAAAAAAAAAAAAAACTATATTAGTTGTTTATTTGTTATTGTGATTTTCATTAACACATCTAAATGTCAAAGGAGCAAACGATATGATTTAAAAGTATTTTCTTACTTAATTCTTTATAATAGATAGGGGGAGTGATGAAGAACATCATAAAAATAGTTGCCAAGTTCTTAAACTACGAATCGATAGTTCATAACTAAACCCGAAAGTCGGTACTATTTAATTAGAGGCCCTAATCTGTCTCTGCAACAAAAACAAAATATTACTATCATTAGTAAGTAGTGAATTACAAATGCAAATCTTCTAATTAATTGGATTGTTGTGGCTTAGATGAATAGTTCAGTTTATTTTGTGCTAAATAAATAAAAAAAAAAAAAAATATGTAAATATGTAATGTAAATATGTAATATGTAATATGTATATGTATGTATGTATGTATGTATGTGTATGTATGTTGTAAATAATATATTATAAAACGCAGGCTTTTTATAACCTCTTTAATACACCTATTACTCCAACAATGGTTTCGCAAAGCTGAAATATACGAGCCCTAAGGCAAAACTTGCAGCTGGTATAATGTGTTCCTATGCTGTGTACACTGAAAACTACTGCAACATCTGAAGTTCAATACATTATTAAAACTGAACACAAAACCAACATATCTTAATAGCAATTTGTTACGATTTTGATGCTAGCGAGATGTTCTTTCTACGTTAGATCGTAAGCACAAATTTTAAAACACAAACAGCGGACTTACAAATGTCATTAGTACTTCCTTACACATAAAAATAACAAATTAGCAAAGTCAACTGATTAAATTAAATTGGCAGATTGAAAAAAAAAACAACCGCAATCCACATGTCGAAACTTGTAGAGACTAATACATAAATTTATGAGCTTAGTTTATGAGATATTTCAGTTTTATGTTTATTAAAAATGCTGTAACCAACAGCCGATCTAGGCTGTTTGCTTGAAACATTCGTAACTATTTATCAAAAATCGTCTGTTTGGTCGCCGAAGGCCCGTAAGTTAACTACGACGCTGATTCGGCGTGAAGTATTGTGGTCCCAATAATTCTAAATAAAAATAGACTTCAAATAGATTTACTAAAAAAACTACAAAACTAAATGGGATAGAACCTTTTTGCCACAGTAAAAGTAATATATATGGGTAGGGGACACTATTACAAATTAAAAATGTCAAGTAATATATTAAACTAAAATGTCACTTTCCCAAAATACTTGGAGGTAAAGGTTGCCATATGAGAAAATTACAATGTTTAAAAATGCAGTAATTACATGTGTATACGCATTCCATAGTATGAATAGTAAAAACACAATAAAGGTGTAACTTTTTAAATAAATATTTTCAAATTGTTTCCACAGACATGACATGTCGTACTTTCAAATACACAATGTTTGTGTTGTCTGTAGTGGTTGTGTTAAGAAGTTGGGAGCACTTGGGTAGAGGCTGGCAGAGGAAAAGCACAATACACCCCAAGCAGGACATCAGTGCAGGCTTTACTCTTTACTATCCAGAATACCAATAAAAAGACCAGATCTAGCAGTGAATGTAATCAGTGAAATTAATGGTTTCAGCACACACAAATCTGTAACATCCATACCAACGAAGGGAGAAAACATCAACATCGCCTGGTCGCCGGACGGGAGCACTATAGCCGTCGGCAATAAAGAAGACTTGGTCACATTCATTGACACTAAAACTTACAAATCGGTAAGTTAAACTTAAATGCTTATATATGTTTTGTACCCTATTAATGTCATTATAGTGCAATATTCGCGGCACTCTAGTCGATACCCATATTTTTGTTGGAATGTGCCCACTGTGAATCTATTAGTTGGAACTTCACAGATTTGAGCCTAAATTATGAAGATTTAGGTACATTAGTACCAAAATCTGGCATGCTAAAACATTTTACTCAAACAAGCTTGTTATGTGGTCAATATTTCGACAACCTTCTTTGAGCAAAGTCGACCTTGCCGGGCTGCTTGAATAGGCGCCAGCAAAGTTGTATGGAATTTCATTATTGTCGTGTTTTGCGGCCAGCAATTTCCTTTGAAAATCCATTATTGTCGTGTTTTGTCTTAGTACTATTATTTATTCTGTGGTTTTGTTAATCATCGAACGCGAAAAGAGAGGCGTCGTAGCTCCCAACGAATGGACCGATTTTGATGGGTTATTTCTGTTTGAAAGCTGATGTGATCGAGATGGTTCTTAGCTATTATTGTTGTTGTTCTTTTGTTGTTTTTGTTATTTTATTTTTTGTTGTTGTTTTTGTATTTGTTGATTTTGTTGTTGTTTTTATTGTTGTTTTGTTGTTGTTGTTATTCGGGGCTTACATACATTTTTAATCTGTGTGCTAGTTTCATTTAATTGTTTGAGTAAAGCACTATACAAGTCCTCAATGACTTCACTGCTTGCCGCGCATGATGGCCTCGAGCTTTGCTTTTAGCTTCGCTCTCGGCCACTATAATCTCTGCCAGCAACGCAGTCATTACAGACCGCGGCAGTAATGTACTATTACTCAAACAATGCTTGTAATTTGGTCATTATTAATCATTATTTTGACAGCCTTCTTTGAGCATAGTCGACCTTGCCGCGATATTCGAAAGGCGCCAGCAAAGATGTATGGAATTTCATTAATGTCGTGTTTTTCCGCCAGCAATTTCCTTCGAAAATCCATTATTGTTGTGTTTTGGTGTCAGGTACTATCTTTTATTGTGTGGTTTTGTTAACCACCGAACGCGATATAGAGGCGTCGTAGCTCCCAAACGAATTGAACGAAATTTTGTTGTTGTTGTTGCATTGTTCGAGTAAAGCACTATAGAAGCCTTAGTCCGCATTGACTGCCCTGCTGGTCACGCTATGATGGCCTCGAGCTTTGCTTAGCTACGTTTTCGGCATTCGAGCTTGGCCGTCATTGCAGCCCTTGCTGTCCGCGATATAAAGACCTCGATCTACGGTCTCGGCCTTCATTCTAGCTTGGCTATCAAGGGCTGCAATGCTGACCGCGCTGTGATGGCCTCGAGCTTAACTTAGCTACGCTCTCGGCCATTATCATCGCTGCCAGCAACGCAGTCATTACAGACCGCGGCAGTAATGTACTATTATAATTTGTGTCTTAGTTATTAATCCTAATAATAAGTGATAAATAGGTAGTTAGTGGATATACCAATGGGACTGTCATAGCTGCAAATAATGTGTCTAAAATACCGTTATTAGACAACAAAAAATTAGACTTAAGTTCAAAAACTATAAAACCTGTCTACGGTCGGGTAAAAAATAGCTTAAGACACTCTTGCGATGAAGATGAATCGATCGATACCTCGCTTGTCAAATTCGGACCAAGTTTTTTGTTTGAACACATAACGTTTCCTTTGCTTCGCCGTAATTGGTTGAAAAATCATAGCCTATGACACTACCTGTGCCTCTACAAGCTAATTTCTGTAGCTATTTGAAACAAAAAAGCGTGTATGCTTAGTAAATTTGCTAGTAGAGGCACTGAAGACGGATCGATTGATACCTCGCTTGTCAAATTAGCTAGTAGAGGCACTGAAGACGGATCGATTGATACCTCGCTTGTCAAATTAGCTAGTAGAGGCACTGAAGACGGATCGATTGATACCTCGCTTGTCAAATTAGCTAGTAGAGGCACTGAAGACGGATCGATTGATACCTCGCTTGTCAAATTAGCTAGTAGAGGCACTGAAGACGGATCGATTGATACCTCGCTTGTCAAATTAGCTAGTAGAGGCACTGAAGACGGATCGATTGATACCTCGCTTGTCAAATTAGCTAGTAGAGGCACTGAAGACGGATCGATTGATACCTCGCTTGTCAAATTAGCTAGTAGAGGCACTGAAGACGGATCGATTGATACCTCGCTTGTCAAATTCGGATCAAATGAAGCGACCTATGTTGGAGATACATAGAGTGATAAACTTACCCTTCCCTTCCTTCCCGTACTCGATTAAAAAAACTGATTCTTGCAAACCACACTACACACAACAGTTCTTTCTAGGGACTTTTTTATTACTAACTAACCTTTGGTACCTATTACCTACCTATAGGAAGGTACGATTACCTATATTACCTATAGGTAATCGTTTGAACATGATCTCAACCGATGGAAGAGACTTTGTGACATTGGCACGGTAATGTTATCTATACCGTATTCTATCTTCATACAAGCGGCCGGAAAGTGAGTTATACCTACGCGCCTCGTGTCGGTACCCACTCGGTACACGGCCAGTCGCGAATGCGCCGCAGCTCGGTGTGGCGGTGTGGTGTGGTAATGTCGTGGCCGCAGTGACGAACGAACGGTTTGTTTTTTTTGTAAGCAGTAAGCGTGCGATTTGTGAATATTTTACTGAAATAAGTACAAATACTAACTTAATATGGCAAAGAGCACGAATATACTATATTGTGCTGTTTTTGGTTGTTTCAATTCTTCAATAACGCATTCAGAGATAACATTTTTTAAATTACCTGCAAACTCTGAAAGGTTAGACTATAAAAAAATATTATAACCTAGTACGTAATTTGTTTCTTTTTTTAATAGGTAGGTATTTCGCTTTTGGGGTGATACGTTGCGAGTACGGTATCCTCCTTGTCCATGTTTCCCAAAAGTATTTTTAATTAAACTATTTATCCGAATGCGGATTTTTTATACTATTAAATTTAACAATAAAGCTTTTCGTACGTCTCAGTCGAGGCGCGAATACTTTTCTGTATCAAATTTATAAGGGTGTATTTTTTATTAAATCTTCTAATTAAAAAAACACCCATGTATTTTTATTGAACACTTCCTATTTCATTCACAACGAATTTCTTTCTTTTTACATATTCAAATATACAATCACAAAACTAGAAAGAAATTCAAGTAGGTAGATGAAATTAAAATACTGCAGGCGGGCAGCCCTATCGCGTGTTCACGTACCACGCGGCTGTAGGTAGTTATTTCAAGGACAGAGCCGAGTCACAATACTGATAGATAACATTACCGAATGATCTATGGTTTGTGACCATCTTAGTCACATCTTAGTTCATTTATGGACATTTATTTGAATTAATTTTGATGAAATAAGTTTAAAATGGGAGGCCAATTCCAGGTTATTGGGACTGAACAAGTCGTCAATGAGCTGCCCTTGCCGCTTTTTCATTTGCACAACCATCTTCCTAACACCCTGTGTAACTAATCTCTAAAGGCGAGGGTAGTTATTGAAGTCGAGGATAAAACGCCCGGTTTTATAAACGAGTTTCTGCATGAAACACTAGCCTCGGGTCGGAGACCATAGTGAATTATAGAAGTAAAACACTATGATGCACTAGAGCACAAAATGCAGTGTTATGTCACCTAAAACCAATATAAACAACAACTTTACGAGCATGAGAAGTGAAAAAGGATTTTCCTAAATTATCTTCCATATGTACAGACTAAACCCTCCATACATTTTCAACTGCGATTAAAATTCATTCAGCTTTAGTTTGATTGAGAAACAGACATCCAATCGTTCAATTTATTACACAGATCTAGTTAAAGATACGGCACGCTTTGATATCATATAAACGAAAAGTGAACTAGATACAACTACACACAATCACACCCACATAGCTACATTCACACCGTCGTGTTCATGTGCAGCAACAAAAATACAGGACATACGCAGATTTACTGCTAACACAAATGGAACGGTGCTACAATTGTGACTAAGGCCAAAGAAGGACAATTGTGTGCGTTGCACCTAATTCTATGCGGTCCACGCGCGAGGAGCTTGAACCTGATGTTAGCACTTTTAGTTAATCTATGATTTGTTAGAAGAATCCAACAAACGTACATACTTATATGTTTATTTGGCAACATATTTCAGGTTAGCGAAGAACAATTCAACTTTGAAGTGAACGAGATATCATGGAACCTGACATCAGACCTCTTCTACCTGACAAACGGTCTTGGATGTGTACATATCATGACGTAAGTATCATTACATCAGGCTTGCTTCCAGTTTCTAGAGCAAATCAAAGTCTATAAGACCCATATAAGCAGCGCATTGCATGTTGGTACAATCTATACTTCTAATCTATCTATCAATACTTATAATAAAGCAATAAGAACGAAAAAGTCTGTACAATCAAGATCATTTTGAAAAATATGGTCTAGGTTACTTAAAATAAGCTAATGAACAAAAATAGATCATTTTTAAGAATCAAGTCTTTCTGTTAGTTTGTCTGTATGTTTGTTCGCCCATTACGTAAAAACTACTGGACCGATTGCAATGCGTTTTTAACTGTTGGATAGCTTAGGGTTTGACTGAGGAAAAACTGGGATACTTACTTGGTATCTCAATCCGATGATTAAAGAGGAAATTGCAGCCTATTTTGTAACTTTAAGATGTATAATAGCGGCATTAGAGTACAGGCAGCAGTTTTAAGTTGCATAACTGCTTCCGCAAACGCCTGTAGGTACAAAATGTACCAAAAGTGGCAGTATCGGAACCATATACGAGGGGAGATAGATAGATAGATAACTCTTTATTGTACACCACATAGAACAAAAATACAATAATAACTAAAACATTTATACAAAATATATGGGACAATGGGCGGTCTTATCGCTAAAAAGCGATCTCTTCCAGACAATCTTTGGATGGAAAGGAATTAATAAAAAAGGAAAGGAAAAGAAAGAAAGTAAAAATAAAAAAAGAAAGAAAAAAAAAAGTGAAAGTAAAAGTGAATAAATAGAAAGTGAAAGTAAGTTTAATGGAAAGGAGTTCAATGTATTCTCGGTATAGGCATGAAAGAATAAGCAGAAAATTCTGAATAAAATTTATTTTTCAATGTATTCCCCTAGAATCTGAACTCACTTATTTGTCCTGGAAAATAACTTTTCAATTCCCTCCAAAAAATATTTTTCTTCCTGGTCTGAAATTAACTCTTCATCGTCGGAGAAATGCTTGCCTCGAAGTTCTTTTTTGAGATTTGGAAACAAAAAGTAATCACTAGGGGCTAGGTCCGGGCTGTAGTGGATGATTGATTTCTTCAAATCCGCAATCCCGCACAGCAGCATTGGCAATGCGCGCCTTGTGAACAGGCGCGTTGTCGTGCAGAAGCAATACACCTGCGATCAATATTCCCCGTCTTTTTTCTTTTATTGCTTCCTTTAAATTGCGCAGGGTGTTAGCGTAAGTTGCGCCAGTAATACTCTCACCTTTTTTTGTGTACTCAATTAATAAGATTCCCTTGGAATCACCATGGCACGAGGGTGGTCTTCAATACTCTCTCTACCCCGTTTAAATTCACTTGACCACTTCTGAATTGTAGATAATGAAGGGGCAGAATCTTGGTAAACAGCCATCATTTCTTTGTGAATTACTTTTTGAGTATTTCCTTGTTTTGTGAGGAATTTTATCACAGCGCGATGCTCGATTTTGTCCAACATTGTCGTATAAGTCATCGTAGTTGCCTTTCCGAAATGATATTTTGAATACTAATGGCGACAATCAAATAAAATTTTGTATTTATACCCTCATCATTAGTATATTAACCCGATACCGAGAATACATTGAACGCCCCTCGTACCACCCTTGTCTTAATAATAGTTTATTCTAGACCCAATTTACCACTTACAACTTTTATAGAGAGTTATGAAGAGCATGTCACTGAAAGTTTTGTAAGGGTTTCTCTTGTTACTGTTATATGCCGCTCAGCTGCATAAGAGACTTAATTGTAGGCCATATAAAGCAGTTGTATAAGAGTTCGAATAATCACTCTTGTTCTACTAGAAGTTCCATAATATGGGTAATAATATACTCTAATACAGACTCAAGTTCCAAAAAGACAATCAATATAACTAAAGATATACTTGAGGTCTTTAAAATGTTACATGAGCTACCTTGAGTAATACAATAGAGATTATTTGCACCGTTGTACAGACTTGTCAATCCGCCATTTCTCAAGACAAGTGACTTATTTACTTGCGAAATTTAGACATTACAATGACGTGTTTCATTGAATTAACTTTGTTTTTGTCAATATACAAACGACCAATTGCAGATAACCAACTGTCGAAATATAATAAAAATACGAAATTATTTTATTTGAAAAAGTCAATACTATTTAGCAAATATTTCTTCCATTTTGATTTTATTTCGAAAGCGCTTAAAAATTACTGGAAAAAACACCATATATATGCACAGTAAACATGAAATCATTTTTACCCGCTTGTGTTTAACAAAATCATAAGGCACATATGAATTATTTACTTAACAATGATATTTTACAATATTAATTACATTTCACCATTTTGACATACAATACATTCATTCATATTCGTTCACTCGTTCACCAAAGTAGCATTATAAAACAGTTAGTATGGCGTTAATCATCCGTTGCAGCTCTTGAAGCACCATTTTACAACCATTGTGCAGTTGTAATGTAACTAAAGGCTACATAAAATTGTACCCAAGCTGCTGCATTAGGCCTCCAGAGCACGCTCTAGCACTTACGTCTTAGCACCTTTGGGCATAACCAGATTGGCTCTAAAGCCGTTATGCAACTAGTTTGTGTTGGTTGGGTAGATACCCAGCAATTGATAAAAATCTATTTGACCACTGAAAGAATTTTAAAGAAATGTAGTATATTGTACATTATAGTTATAGGTACTTTTGGTCCTGGAATAACACGTGTGGGCTACTTTTAAATGAAATGACCACGCGGGCAAAGCTGCGGATACAGCTAATACTTATAATAAAACTGTAACAGGTGCAATTCTGTACATTGAAGATATTTAGTAAATTTTGCTTGGAGGCTGTTCTTTATTCTATACTAAAGCAAAAACTGTTTCTCTTTCTGCCTGTCTTTATGGTGGCCGCGCATCACGCTGAAACTACTGAATGAATTCAAATTAAAGTTGGTATGATTAAATATTATTTGTTGGTATGATTATTAAAGGGAACCCTTTAATTTTTTTAAAGATATTAGATATTTAAAAGAACACGTACCACACTGAAACTACTGGACGGATTTTGATGCAACTTGGCACAGTCTAGTTTTTATGATGGGTGAAAAATGAGGATACTTTTTATCCTGAAAAAAAAAAAGTTTTCCTGCGGTATGTGGGTTCAAATTTATGTTTATTTTAAAGTAATAAATATCTATACTTCTAATAAAGGAATAAGTACGAAAAAGTCTGTACAAAGAAGATAATTTAAATATATGGTCTGTTATGGTACCTAAAATAAGCTATTGAACCAGAATTTTAATTAAAACATGTCTGTTTGTCTGTATGTTTGTTTGCTCGCGCATCACGTTAAAACTACTAGACCGATTGCAATGCGGTTTTCAGTGTTGGATAGCTTAGGGCTTAACTTAAAAACTGGTGTAATTGGTATTTCAATCAGATGAGTAAAAGCTGAGCAACCGATAAAAATATTTTTGACAACTGAAGAAATTTTGATCAAATGTTGGTATATTGTTATTTTAGGTCTTGGAATAGCACATAGAGTACTTTTAACCTACAGAAGTGACCACGCGAGCGAAGCCGCGGGTACAGCTAGTCTACAATAAATATATCATTAAAAAATTACCACGCGTGCGTAGCCGCGGGTACAGCTAGTCTACAATAAATATATCATTAAAAAATGACCACACGTGCGAAGCCGCGGGTACAGCTAGTCTACAATAAATATATCATTAAAAAATGACCACGCGTGCGTAGCCGCGGGTACAGCTAGTCTACAATAAATATATAATTAAAAAATGACCACGCGTGCGAAGCCGCGGGTACAGTTAGTCTACAATGACCACGCGTGCGAAGCCGCGGGTACAGTTAGTCTACAATGACCACGCGTGCGAAGCCGCGGGTACAGTTAGTCTACAATGACCACGCGTGCGAAGCCGCGGGTACAGTTAGTCTACAATGACCACGCGTGCGAAGCCGCGGGCTCAGCTAGTCTACAATAAATATATCATTAAAAACCAAACATTTAAATACTATAATAATAAAAATAGTAATATAGTGTAAGCTGATTACAACTGCATTTTATGCTATAGCTAGCTGCTAGAGCATAAAATGCAGTTTTAGTCCCCTTGCACCGCGGCAACAACAAGAACTTTACGAGCATGACAAGTGAAAACGTTATGTTCTAAAAAAGATAACAAAAAAATATAATTATAATAAAAAAATATATATAATAACATAATAATTCATTATTCATTTATTGATATTATAATTTTAAATAATAATATCGCGCAATGTGTAAATACTACTAGATCGATTGAAATGCGGATAGCTAAGGATTTAACTTAAAATCAGACGAACTTAGAAGCTCGATGCGATGAGAGGTCGGGCAATCAATAATAAACTATTGGACTGCTTGACTAATTGTGATGATATTTGGTATTATTGACATACATTATCTTATATAGGTACTTAGATCTTAGAATAGCTGTTCATAGGGTAATTAATATCTTAGAAAAATGACCACGCGGGCAAGACCAATTGCGAGATCTCGCTATTAGCAAATCTCGAAAGATTAGGTTTTATACCGAGATTGCGATTTTGCTGCAAGATTGCATAGTCACACGACTTAAAAACTTGTTTACTTGGTATTTCAATCCTATGTGTAGACTGAACTCGATCAATCGATAAAAACCATTTGACGCCTGAACGAAGTTTGATGATATTGGTACTTTTAGGTCCTGGCATAACGCAAAGGCTACTTTTAGTCCTGGAATAACGCAAAGTCTACTCTTAGTCCTGGAATAACGCAAAGGCTACTTTTAGTCCTGGAATAACGCAAAGGCTACTTTTAGTCCTGGAATAACGCAAAGGCTACTTTTAACCCTCATAAATTAATACGCGGATAAAGCCGTGGACACAACGAGTAAAAATATAAATCAATTTGTTTTTTATGTTTGTTTGTTAATACAACTACGTTACTTTACTAGCGACTAAAATAAAATAAAATGGTAATTTTTTTTATCAGCGATTACAGACTATGCTATAAACTAAAGAATCTGCCCCAAAAAAGTAAGTGGTCACCCAAATTAGCTCTTTGAGTTGGCCACTGGCATTGTTAAGAAAGAGTTTACGCAGAGTACTATACCCATAAATTTCAATTATAAATCCTTTTTTTAATGTTTGGATTAAATCAAAAGGAAACTTGCGTACACTCCTGCCTGATCTGCCACAGGGTGCCTTCATTTAACTATTGAGCCTGGCGTACATACGTGAAAAAAAAAACGAACAGTCGCAGCCACTTCGATAGAAGACTTCGATACAAAAACAATGTTTTCATCCCATCCATTCGAAAAACGATTGGTTTATTTGAAAAGCGGGTATTTTCTGTTCAAAACTTTCAGAGAGGGCAGCAAAGAGTTTTGAATTTGGAACGTGAATTTTATTCATTGGCTCGCGTGGCGCCGCGCTGCGTGTCTGTATTTGAAAAAAGAATCATGTGAATGTAAGGAGAGAAGGAAAAAATGAAAAGCACTCGATTTACGATATCATCGTCACGGTGATTATTCCTTATTAACAGTGCTAAAACTAAATAATTTCACAAAAATGCAAGTGTAGCGAAAGTATTATACTACCTACTTACACCTGAAAACTACGCAATTTATGTAATACAGAATCTATGACCAAATATTTGATAAAATTTGAAAGCTTATAACAATTTTATCGAGTGGGAAAATGCAAAAGCCTTCGCGGCTTCCTTTTTCGGAAAGCTGTACCAATTTTCAAGAATTACCCAAATGTAAGCAACCTTCAGATGTTGGCGGCCAGTACCAATAATGATATTCAAATCGTGATCTACACAACATTTAGAACACAATATCTGACGAGACTTTCTGAAGAACGTAAATCAAAGAAGTACAAAGTGAATATAAATTTTTAGTTAAATTTATGTTAAACCTTATATTTAATTATTAAATATACAAAATATCTCCAAAAGTTAAGGAGAGTCCCAAAAATGTTTTCTTGTAGTTACAACGGTTAAGGTACGAGTAACTTCTTACAAAATGTATGTTTATTTTCCTCAATTTCTGACATTTTCTTGCTGACTGTACATTTTTCCAAAATATGTGAATGCAGTTCAGAATATCTCAAAAAGTTATGGATGGTCTCCTAGGAACGTTTTCCTGTAACTATAACGGTTACGGTACCTGCCCTTACTGTCCCGTCTCAAAAATACAACCTGTATTATATGAGTTGTAAAGTATCTAAAAGCTTTTTATTTGTTTTTCTCAGAGGGGGATAGAGTAGAGGGGGGGTAGAGTGTATCAGACATAAAATCACTTTTCCTCGGGTTACGTATAACTGAATCCTTTGCTATGTTCATGATTCTACTTAAGAATTCCGAGCGCATCCCTCACTCCGCCCTGGATTCAAAATAGCGCGTTCGCCGTCAAAATATTATTTTGCTCCCTTGTCATACAATCTACTATAGAATGCTAGTAGTAGTAATAACTCGTTTCTGTGATATTAAAAGATATTTTTTCCACAGCTATCCAACGCTAGAGATCCAGACAGTGCTCAAGGCTCACCCCAGCACATGTATCTGCATAGAGCACGACCCCACAGGCAGGTACTTCGCCACGGGCTCCGCTGACGCCCTCGTGTCGCTCTGGGACGTGCAGGAGCTCGCTTGTCTCAGAGTATTCTCTAGGTATGTGTTAGTTTTAGTTGCATCAATTGTGCAACAAATAGGTGCTTGACTAATTTTCATAAAATAATCAGTAAGGTGCAGAAGCAGAAGCCTCTATTTTAGCAAAAAAATAAATTATTTGTGAAGAAATCAAATGAAATCATTATATTTTTGCACTTTCGAGAGTTGTTAATTTGAATCGCGCCAAAACGACATTCATGACGACCGGATGACGTCACTATAGCTCAAAGCTGTACAAAAACGTCTAGCGCAGCGGTTGTATTCTCTTTGCAAAAACGTAAGCCAAACCGAAACATAACAACCGCGAATTAGAGAGCAGTGGCGTCACAGGTTGGCTCCTGATTAGGCAACTCCTCAACGGTTAAAAGCACATATACGAATTTAATTGAGCCCTTTCTAAGTTTCACAAAACTAAAATTTACATAAAAGATTTTCATCTAAATGTTGTTTAATTATTTTCTTGCAGATTAGAATGGCCAGTGAGAACTCTCTCATTCAGCTTCGACGGCAGACTGCTGGCGTCGGCCAGCGAGGATCACATCATCGACATTGGAGACACGGAGACTGGTCAGTTTGCAACATATTGTTTTATTTGTAGGCTCTGTGGTGATTTTGTAGAGCTAAGTTGATAAACTCGGGCGTTACTGTGCGGACATTCATATGAATAATTATCGCAGAAGTAAAAACTAAAGGGCGTCACAGACAGCGAAGATGCTATAATATTTCATGTTAAGATATCTGCATATAAAATATTATAGCATGTTAGGGTATCACACACGAAGATAACATAATATATTGAAATTATTCATTCTCTCGAAGGCCATACACACACGAACACACACACTATTACATTTTCATAGATAGCTCAGCAGACGATTATTCTGATTTCGAATTTGATATGCAAATTGCATTAGCGCACTGTTAAAGGCAAACAATTTGGATAGAACATCACATTAAATTTAGAAAAAGCCGTGGTGGATTTACTTTTTGCAGATCTTTCTACAAAAAAAAAACAAGCTTTTTAAAATAATCTAACAAAAAAAAAAGTTTTTTTTAATCGTTTCTGTTTGTAATTTTGGTCCTGGAATAACACATAGGTAACTTTTAACCTAGAGAAAAGCCACGGGCACAGCCAATAAAAAAAACCGTCACGGATTCAAAACAGAACGACCTACAGCGATTTATTTTGTATCTTATGTTAGTATATTAATATACTAAAATAAGATTTAAAAAAAAAAAAAACTTTTGTATGTTACGATATATTTCGTATCTTAAGATGGCATCTTTTAAAAAATCCATATAGCTCGATATCTTAAGATACTGATGAAAATATATATTATCTTCGCCGTTTGTGATGGTTCATATAAATTGTATGGCGAGTGATGGGTGTTGTCACAAACAGGTCCCGACTCAGCAATTAATTATGTGTGTTGTCACAAACAGGTCCCGCCTCAGCAATTAATTATGTGTGTTGTCACAAACAGGTCCCGACTCAGCATACGCTAAGGCCATAAAGCCTTGGAACTGATTTTCTGCCGGAACCTATTTGTGACAGACATCACGAATGCAGTGTTAAATCACATCGCGAATCAAAATTAATACACACAGAAAACATAAAATAGGAATGAGTAATTATGGTGTATGTCGCCAACCCATACACCATACGCATGCCCAGCGTGGCGATTATGGGCAAAACCTCAAAATGAACAGCACAAAAAGAAAATGGACCCTAGTCCCCGGTCGCCTTGCTAGTCCGGACCAAGGTGGCGGTCTCGGAAATGGCAGAGCAGGGGGTGCGAAGAATCCCCGGGTGACGGCAGGCCACCAAAAACAAAAACAAATCGACTTGGCTACGTATAATGGACGAACGCTTAAGCTAGATGATTACTTGGCACAGTTAGAATCGGAACTAGATAGGATACGGTGGCAGATTCTGGGGTTGACTGAAGTCCGTAGAGAGGGAGAGGACACCTTAACCCTGGAATCAGGCTACATGATTTATTTCCGAGAGGGAGATCAGCAAGCCCAGGGTGGCGTTGGATTCCTCGTCAATAAGGCCCTCGCTGACAATGTTGTAGAAATCTCCAGTGTTTCGACCAGGGGTAGCTTACCTAGTACTTAAACTTACCGAGAGATACAGTATCAAGGTTGTACAGGTTTACGCACCTTCATCGAAACACTCGGACGATGAAGTGGAAGATATGTATCAAGACCTATCTTCAGCGCTCCATAATACCACTAAAGCGCACTACAACATTGTCATGGGGGACTTTAACGCCAAAGTGGGAGTACAGGCTTGCGGTGAATCGAAGGTAGGTCCACACGGTTACGGAAGTAGGAATCACAGGGGGCAAATGCTCCTCAATTTCTTGAAAAAAGAGGGACTGTATATGATGAACTCTTTCTTTGAGAAACAGCCCCAAAGTAAGTGGACGTGGCAAAGTCCCGATGGCGAGACAAAAAATGAGATTGATTTCATTATTACGGACAAGAAGCACATATTCAGAGATGTCTCAGTGATTAGCAGGTTTAATATCGGTAGCGATCACCGACTTGTCCGAGGCTCTCTGAATATCAACTACAAGCTGGAAAGATGTCGAATGATGAAGTCTACGCTCCGTCCTAACCTGCTTCAAACAGTTGTGGGATCAGAGCAGTTTCAGCTCCACCTGCTTTGGAAATCACAGAGGACGTAGACGAAGGTCTCCAACAAGTGGTGGGAGTCCTGAGGGAAGAGGATGTGAAGTTTTGCCAGCTGCAACGTACGGGCCCGAAGTCCAAGCTCTCGGCTGAGACTCTCCAGCTTATGGAGAACACACGGAACGTTACAAAAGCCATGCCGTCAGAAAAGCGAGTGCTCATTTGTAATATTAGTAAACTAGTGCGATGTCACCTCCGATGCTCCAACACACGCCAAATCGAAAAGGCGATTGAGCAAAATCGGGGGTCAAAAGTGTTGGCCCAGCAGTTGAAGCGCTCGCATCTGGTAAAGCTTAGGAGTTTGGCGGTTTGGCCACTTGACCAAACCGTAACTTCAAAGCCGGAGATCTTAGCTGAGATAGAAAACTTCTATGGCCGATTGTACGAGTCGCATGTTTTACAACCCGGCCCTATTGCAGAGGATACCCGACCTACTCTTACTCGCCACTACACGGAAGACCTGCCAGAAATCTGCCTAGACGAAATTGGGATGGCGCTTGGACAACTTAAAAATAGAAAAGCCCCAGGTGAGGACGGAGTCACTTCGGAGCTCTTGAAGGCTCAACAGAAAAGCAGCAGCTGCAAGCAGCTTGTACTTCAGAAGCTTCAGAAGTTGTTTAACTCTGCTCTGAATACTGGGAGAACTCCAAAGGCGTGGAACAGGAGTATAGTAGTTTTATTTCACAAAAAGGGTGATAAAACTACCGCCCCATCTCACTCCTGAGCCACTGTATAAGCTGTTTTCGAGGGTCATCACAAATCGTCTCGCAAGAAGACTTGACGAGTTTCAGCCTCCGGAGCAGGAATTCGTAGAGGATTTGGTACCATAGCCCACATACATACAGTGAGGCAGATTATACAGAAGTCCGAAGAGTATAACCAGCCCCTGCGTCTTGCTTTTGTGGACTAAGAAAAGGCCTTTGATTCCGTAGAGACCTGGGCTGTTTTGGAGTCACTGCAGCGATGCCAAGTGGACTAGCAGTATATCGAAGTGCTGAGATGTCTGTATGACGCCGTGACTATGAGTGTTCAAGTACAGAACCAGCAGTCTAAACATATCCAGTTGCGTAGGGGAGTGAAGTGAGACAGGGGGATGTCATATCCCCGAAAATATTCACGAACGCCTTGGACAATATGTTTAAGACACTGGACTGGAAAGGGAAGGGCATAAAATATAAACGGCGAGTACATCTCACACTTAAGATTTGCCGATGATATAGTCCTTACGGCGGAATCGCTGGAGCAACTTGAGCGAATGCTGAACGGCCTGGCTCATGCTTCTCGTCAAATCGGTCTTGGGATGAACTTAGACAAGACCAAGATCATGTTTAACGATCTTATTGCCCCGAAACCTGTAGTCATCCCCTGTGAACCCCTCGAAGTTGTTAATTAATGAATACGTCTATCTCGGGCAGTTGGGTTGCAACTTCGATAGGGAAGTCAACAGAAGAATTCAGTTGGGCTGGGCGGCATTCGGAAAACTTCGTCAGGTCTTCTCGTCGTCCATTCCACAATGCCTGATGACGAAAGTCTATAATGCGTGCATCCTACCATCACTACCGAAAATGGACACTAACTGTGGGACTTATCCACAAATTTAAAGTTGCTCAGCGAGCTATGGAGAGAGCTATGCTCGGGGTTTCTCTGAAGAATAAAATCAGAAACGAGGTAATCCGCCAGAGAACCAAAGTCACCGACATAGCTCAAAGGATTAGCAAGCTGAAGTGGCAATGGGCTGGTCACATTTCTCGAAGGACGGACAACCGCTGGGGTAGACGTGTCCCCGAGTGGAGACCGCGTCTTGGCAAACGTAGTGTAGGACGGCCACCGGCCAGGTGGAGTGACCACCTGCGAAAGCGGCCGGCAGAAACTGGATGAGAGGAGACGAAGATCGGGCTCTGTGGCGTTCATTGGGAGAGGCATATGTCCAGCTGTGATTGTCTGTTCGAGTATCGATCCAATAGTTTGGATCGATTGCGATGCGGTTTTCACTGTTGGATAGCTTGTTGTTGAACGAAGTTTGATTATATTGGTACTTTTTGTTCTGGAATAACACAGATAAAATACCTTATATGGCATCGCAAATCAGTCCAATCATTTTAACGCGATGCGCGAACAGACAGAAAGAATAAAAAAAAAACTTTTTTATTAGCTTATTTTAAGTCATCTCAAACATATTGTTTTTTATTATCTTCATTGTACAGACTTTTTGTTACGTACTGCTTTATTAGTAGTATATATTGTTTTCCTTTCCCCAGGAGAGAAAGTAGCGGAGATTCCAGTTCACGCGTCAACATTCACAGTGTCGTGGCACCCGTCGCGGTACCTGGTGGCGTTCGCGTGCGACGACAAGGAGCCTCCCGAGCGGAAGCGTGACGCCGGGAACCTCAAGCTTTGGGGCCTCTCCAGCTCCAGCTAGCAATAGTTTAGGCAACACTCATGTGGAATGGAAATAAAAGTTACAGTATTTTTACGCCGGATATATTTGTTTCATTTTAATTTGACAACACATGTTCCTATTTGAGCTGACCACCAACATTTTAATTTGTAAAGGTATTTGAACACAACATCTATACCCAGACGGTTTGTTTTTTGTTGTCCGATCTGTTCTATAGTAGAACAGCATGGACAGTCAATACACAATTTGTTCGGATCCAATATGTCATACTGCTTAGTAGAACACTTTGTATTTTTTGTCCAATCTGTTCTATAGTCGAACAGTTTGGATTAACCCTAGTACAACTAGGTACATAATAAATAATAGTACTTGGTATAAATAAGAAGAAGACCAAGTACACAAGGAAAGAAAGATGCGGCGTACTAGTACAGGATAAATTATAGTCACGGGCGGATGGCTTAGTTCGGACAGCAATGAAACGGCACTCCTGAGGTTGCAGGTTCGTGGTCGTTTTTTTGTGTCTTTTAATCAACGTTGGTTGTGCGCTCGAAGGGCAAAGAGCATGTTTCGCACAGAGGCACAGATGATGCGGGTTCAAATCCCTTCTGTAATCCAATTTTTTCGTTATATACATTATATGTTAGATAGATCGAAACCAAACTTTGTAGATAAATAGACAGGGCATGACATATCCACGCTTGGATCGCTTTGTATTTCCGAAACCAAAAATCTATGAGAACCTCACCATTGAATTATTTGGTACAGCTGAAACAACTTTAGTATTACGTACTAACATCGTTGGACTAGATTAAAATAAAACTAAGTAAAGATAAAGGATTTGTATATTGTAAGGAAAATACATTACGTAAGTATATGATTACATTTGGTCGAGTTATTCAGGAAAATAATACATTGTCCATTATCTAAGGTTCTCAGGGATAAATTATAAAAGCACCTTGCTCTCGCGCGAAAAAGCTACGAAGCGCACGATCACGCGCAGCAAGGTAGTGTTTTTTTTTTGTGAAGATTTTTACCTAACCTAAATTATAAATAACTGGCTACACAATCCATACTTAGTCTTCTAGATAATAATTTTCTAGAAAAAGTACCGTAACAATATTTTAATTAAATGAGCATTTACTTACATAACAATAGTTAAATATTACTATACAAAAGTGAAACGTCTTTGTGTAGGTTTTCGCGTCGAATCGCCTGAATCGATTCCAGGGTTTAGCTACCGAAACCAACTTTAAATCTGTTCAGTCGAGGTGTGAACTAGCTTAAAAGTTAAAAAAACACGCCTGCCGCCAAATATGAACGTATGCCAATAAATTATATACTCTATTGGAATGTGCTTATCAAGGCCTTTAATTTGATACCCATATTGTAAAATTAAAAGATATATTTTTTGCCTTTGAAAATGGAGCCATACTGAAGCCATATAGATTTTTTTCAAAAAAGTATCCTATTTTACTCGGGGGGATGTAAGGATTCTAACGATACCCCATACGTCTAAATCTGTACAGGCATTTCAAAGTTATGGTGGAATAATGAAACTCACATACAAACATACATGAATGCTAAAAAAACATAACACTACATTTTTTGGGCAGTCGTGTAAAAAACAATGATCAGAAATCAAAACTATGGTACAGGTTATTAGAGAGTAGATTTTAGTTTTACATGACCAGTAAACGTATTTCAACTAACAAAAGCCTGTGTGAATATATTAAAGACATAATTTGTCCAATCGGCAAAAGCACACGAGTTGCATGCTAGAACTAGTGATGGAAAACAGAGTTTTAAAGTCTTGTATTAATTCTGACTCACGTTTCGTTATAAAATATTTTCTAATGATATATTACACAATCTTATTACTAGGTATTTAGAAACTTGAGGCTGTAGAAATAAGGTTCTACCGCCGCATGCTAAAAATTCGTTACATCCAAAAGGTCACGAACGAACAAGACTTACGACATGTGAGCAAGTCCCGATAAATCGTCTTGACCATCAAGGGAAGAAAAATAGCTAGCTTAAAACATTGATCATATTAAAGAAAGGGAGGGTTAGGGACCAACTACTCAGCGCGGACCGCGTATATTAGGTGCAGCGCACACAATTGGCCTCAGTCGTAATCGGAGTTGCGTTGGTGTAACACGTGCGTGTTCTTTACCAAATATTATTCGGAATACGCCGCAAAAATGCATTCCTTTTATAAGGTGCACAAATAGCTCAAGAACCAAAAATAAGTTCAACGGCATTACTTTTCATTCGTAAGAATTTTATATCATCATTTTCTTTGAAATTCTACTGATTGATATTGTTTGTAAATCGCCATTTGCAGAGAGGGACAGAAATATACGATTCGTAAGAGTGCGACAAGACAAGCGGCGTATAAAAGTACGCATCGCTCGCTTTGAACCGTCAGGAAGAAAAAAAATACATAGACTTTAGAATTGATTTTATTCACTTAAAAATTGCATATTTTATTTTAATATACCTACCTATAGGTATTTGCCCCTTGTTTATGTATGTAGCGTCAACATAATAGATACTTTTTAACATGATCCTGATATTTCTTCACATGTTTATTGTCTACTCTACAACCACTGATACGTTAATTGTTATCAATAGGTTTCCTAAAGACGAACTGTGGAAACATAAGTGGCTACAAGTTGTCAGAAGACAGAAGGAAGAGCATTGATCTAGAGATCAGTACGGCAGAGCATATCCATAGATGGATAGGCTCTGCCGTACTTTCGTTAGTGCCGATTCAAAGCGCCGCACTGAGCGTACAATAGTACAAACAAAAGTAAATACGTTAACTACTTACGTACGTAGTAAATACGTTAGTTCCGTGGACGCTCGTATTGCCAAAGTACTGCTATCAGCGCCTACAGCGCTAAAATGGCGATAATCAAATGAGCTAATTGCGACGTTCGTCAATAGTCCGTCTAGAGTACTAGTAATATGCAGTTGTCTATGGGGAAGAGCCAGATTGGCTACCCAACAATAACAGTTGATTATGTTCAATACACTTCAAATCAGAAAATATGTATACAACTCACAAAGGATATAGGAAGATATAAAAAAGCGCAGGTCCATTTTTTTGGGTAGGTGATATGTACTTACATATATTAAAGAGCCAATCCTTTTTTGAGAGAACCTTTGGCATACCAAAACTGCCACGAATTTGAAAAAATAGACGATTTCTTGTCCATTAAAGAAACTAGTCGTGTCAATCGTCAGGAAAAAATATAATAAACATAAAGTGTATTAAAAACCTGCCAAAGTGATATATTTTCTGAGATATTTGTGTATAAAAATATTTTTTCGTCTTTTACATGCGTTAGGTACATAAAGTTGCAATATTGTTTTTCAGTCTTGGTCAGGGAGGGATGAGGGGGTCTGATGAAATTAATGTCACAGACAACTAATCTAACTTGCGCCATCCTATAATTGCACGACAAATTAATATTGTCGTGAAGTTGGACGAAAAATAAACCCAAATATGTCTTAATGTATATCACGATTTTTTCATAAGCAGAACACTTTTTGTTTCTTATAATTTTCCCTATCGATTGACACTAGTTTCACTTATGGCCAAGCAATCGAGTTTTTTTTTCAAAAGTTCATCATAGTCTTATCAGCGGTCCAAGCGTTATTGAGTAACGTATAAACAAACTTTCGTGAATGGTATTATTGGACGATGCGAAAATATTCAAATGTTGTTACTCAAGCACACACTAACAGCGGATATGTATTAGGAACCTACTACAAAAAAATACGAAACTTAACAAATAGTATTTTTTTACATTGGTGATCAAAACCGCGGTAGAAGCTAATATTGTTTTATTTCATTGAAATTTATTTTCTGACGGTTCCTTACTTTACTTTTTGTTTACGGACTAAGACGAACTTACCCGATACCCGAATCGTATATGGTTCGAGAATTAATGTTGTTATCTCTTTTGCGCTACTGTCTGCGTATGTCTCTCTATCTTTGTTGTTGGTGCACGAAGTGTACGACAGTGCAAATTTAGCTGTGTGGGTGTGTTTTCCTGTAGTTGTATCTAGTCCGGGTGTAGTTCTAGGTTGCCCCGTCCTCCTTTGTTTAAAAGGGTCGATGGCTTAAAAGCTAGTTATTTTAAAGTTTTTTATTACATGGCTCCACATTTACCTGTTGCAATGGGTATCAATTATGCCCAACGTTGCATTGTGAGAAAATAACGTTGGGCTTATTGAAACCGTTTTTGATTAATATGATGAGGGCATGCATGTTCTATCGATATCGATAAAACCAAGAATACGTGCCAGCCAGCACTACTCTAGCCGTTATGTTGTTAGGTTGGTAATTGGTATCATTGTCAAGATAGGCTAATGTCTGACCTTTAATGTTAGTAATGTTGGATTCACTGAGGCCAATAAAGTTCTGCCAAAGTGCTTTCATTGGCTAGTAGGGAGGTCCCGCCTCTTATACGTAGTGATTATATTCTCTTTGCATGCTCTTACAGTGAGATAAAACCAATCTTCAAAGAGAGATTGAGGCGTTTTTTAAACTACTAATCTTAATAAAAAGAGCTGCTTAAGGTTGTGTTCAGATTATAACCCCGAAGTTCCGCATAACTCGAGGCAGATGAGAATGTGAAAGAAACTATAAAATATTAATCATTAAAAATGCAATTAATACAACAGTAAAGACACTGTTATTGTAACCCTGTCCTGTTATCCTTGATTTGGATAAGATTAATTATTTGTTTTAATAGTGCCGGTTTATTATTACAGTTTGTAAGATAAGATTGGTACTATACAATTTTATAATTTCACATTAGTGGTTGTAAAACAATACATCTTATTGTATAATCGTCTTATTAATCCTTTCCACTCTTTTGAAAAGAGAATTTTGCTTGGTCCTTGAAGTTTCTGTGACTTATTTCAAGAATACAAGTCGGACTTTTCCCGGCTGGCCGGGTTTGTGGACATATTAGTATTTATATCTAATGACTAAAAAAACATGGGTCCAACAATAACACCATGCACCAAATGAAAGTTTAACATTTTATCTTGCGCTGCGTGAAGGTATAAACATGATTTGAATTAATTTGCTCGATAGTAACAAATATCAAAGATAATGCTTTCCTTTTTAAAACCTCGATTGGTAAAATAATCCATCACTAATCAATATCAAAGCTATACCTATAGAAATAACATGTTTTTTTAAACTGCCATAAATACTTTTTTCCCAAAAAAACATTAAAAAACCATGTAATAATATTAACGAAAATATCTCACATCCAACATTTTTATATGAAGTCGAGCACACCTAAACTTCCGCCTTTAAAAATAACCTCGCTCTAAATTAAACTAGTGTCAATAAAAGAAAAAAAAACATCTCATAAAGTTTATCAATTAGACACTTTTTTTATAACAGTTTGTTCTTTATAATTTTCCTATCAATTGACAATCCTACATTGCCAAGAAATCGAGATTTTTTGAAAATGGTGGAAGTTTAGGTTTATGCCAATAATGCTCTTTTAGGATAGAGTATACAAATTACCATGACAGCAAGGCTGGCTACAGATAGCTTAGATGGCATAGGCATAGTGATAAAACGGTATTTCGCAGGTAGCAAGTTTGAATCCTGCTTTGGGTCATTTTCTTTCATGACAGGTAACTTTACCTAGTACACTACATACAACCTATAGACAATAATCTATACTTACAACGAGTGACATACATTTCTGTCACACAAAAGCTACACATTGACCACAGTGAACGGTAAATCGTCCACAGTGACACGGTGTGACGGTGGGTGCCGTGGATCTTGTAGGACATATTATAACATAGACAAATAAGGTCTACACAGCTGGCTTCTTGGGTTTAACGGGTTCTGGGCACTGACACCACGGAGTGACATTTCTGTCACACATAAGCTGCACATTGACCACAGTGAACGGTAAGTCGTCCACAGTGACACGGTGGGTGCCGTGGATTTTGTAGGACACGTCGTGGAGGCCGGTGCGGCGGTCCCGGCGCCGGGTCACTTCTCGCTGGTTGTAGCACTTGCGCATGTCGCGCTTGCGGTAGTTCTTGTCGTGGATGTGTCTGGAATTGAAACATTCAATGTTTATTGTATATTTGGTGTACCTGCGGTTTTGCCCGCATGATCTTTTCTCTGGTTGGTTTCCAGGACCAGGAAAGTACATTTCATCAAAATTTGTTCAGCCGTCCAATAGTTTTTTATCGATTGCTCGATTTCATCCTATCGGATTAAGTTATAATATATATGAAATAGTGAAATCCGAATTTCAATCAGTCCAGTAGTGTTTACATGAGAATGGAGGTATTTCGTTAAAACTTTGACCCCCTTTTTAAACCCCTTGAAATGCGTTTTTTTTATTCAACTTTTCGTGCACGTTGTTACCTCTTTATAAACACACTCTCGAATTATAAAGTCTACATTCAGCGGTTAAGAATATACGTTGTTTCCGGCATTTGACCATTTTTATTAAAGACTAGCTGTGCCCGCGGCTTTGCCCGCGTGATCATTTTATTTAAAAGTAGCCGACACGTGTTATTCTAGACCAAAAGTACCTACAAAGCACAATATACTAACCTTGCTACAAAATTCGTTTAGCCGTCAAATAGTTTTTTATCGATTGCTCGGCATCTAATCATCGGAATAAGGCTAGCGGAGCTAGTCCGGAGTGTCGTAGTAGTGAAAGTATTGAAATAAACGCATATAATACAATATGAAATATACGGTAGAATAAACGCACCGCGTTCCACCGCAAGGCAGTGCGCGCAAGGCCTAAGATACCAAGTACCCCAGTTTTTAAATCAAACCTCTTCTTTGTACAGTCTTTTATGTTCTTATTGCTTTATTATAAGTACAAATACTACGCTCTCTAGTGTAGAGGTCCTACAATAAAAATACTTAGTATACCCGATCTCAGCTCGTCCAGTGACTCCCGTTGCTCGCCCTCACGCACGGCTGTGACAGTTCAGTTAAAACAGTAAGCAGTTTGGTTACCAATAAAAAAAGCCGCAAGAGGGCGCTTTTTTATGAGGTATTGTAAATTATAAATGAGGTTTTGTAAATTATAAATGATAATTTATTTCTTGTTTATACTCATGGTTTAGGTAAAACTATCAATTTTACAAAGTGAAAAGAAACAAAGTAAATTGACAGAATTCTTTTCTGTTTTTTTGAGTTTTTTCTAAATTATCCGAATTGAAATTATTGTGAACTATTTTGTTGTAACGATTTGACGGTTTACTTCAGGAAATGACAAAAGCCTTAAAAATATCAAAGAAAATGTTAAAAATAACGCATAAAATATGTAAATGCTTCAAAATATGGAGCAAAATATTTTAAGGAGCGCGTGTTTTCGATCCCGCACCTCTGGGTTGGAAGGCTAACATTCTCCGACTTCGCCACAACGCTTCATGGCGAGACGGCCGAAATTATAATACCGTTTTAATGTCTTATATTTATTACATTCAAATTAACATAACTTGGAACACCTATCCCGCAGGAACCTTATATTTTTGGAGATAAAAAGAATCCATAATTTTAATACATAATATAACCTTTGACTGTGCCAAGTTACATCAAACTCCGTCCAGTAGTTTCAGTGTAACAGATGTTCTTTCAAAATAACTTTCAAGCCCTGTCCTGCGGTAACTCATGTTTTTTTCGGGATAAAAAGTATTCTAAATTATCCGAATTGGAATTATTGTGAACTATTTTGTTGTAACGATTTGACGGTTTACTTCAGGAAATGACAAAAGCCTTAAAAATATCAAATGAATTGTAAAAAATAACGCATAAAATATGTAAATGCTTCAAAATATGGAGCAAAATATATTAAGGAGCGTGTGATTTCGATCCCGCACCTCTCGGTTGGAAGGCTAACAATCTAACATTCTCCGACTTCGCCACGGCGCTTCATGGCGAGACGGTCGAAATTATAATACCGTTTTAATGTCTTATATTTATTACAATCAAATTAACATAACTTGGGACACCTATCCCGCAGGAACCCTATATTTTTTGGGGATAAAAAAACCGTAACTTTAATACATAATATGAACTTTGACTGTGCCAAGTTACATCAAACTCCGTCCAGTAGTTTCAGTGTAATAGGTGTTTTTTCAAAATAACTTTCAACCCCTATCCTGTGGGAACTCACGACTTTTTCGGGATAAAAAGTATTCTAAATTTTAATCCATAACATAAGCTATGAGCGTGCCAAGTTGCATCAAAATCCGTCTGGTAGTTTCAGCGTGATGTGTGTTCAAAGAGACAGACAGACAAAAAACAAAAAAATATCCTTTTTGCACTCCATATCGATTTTGAAGTTTATCACAATTATAATTTTCAAAAAATATTTAATGTACAGATTTAGCCCAGTTACAGTTTTAGATAGATGTTTTTTTCGCTTTTTATAACTTTTTACCTGTGAGACTTACATAACAACTTTACTGTGAACACAAAAAATGTTGCAAATATTGTCTACTTTATTACACTTTTTATATTTATAGACACTTTTGCATTAACCTAACTGTTAAGAAAAAAACTAATTTGGCTCCTTCAATTCAAGATGGCGGCTAATGCCCCTTAAGGTTGAAAACTTGGATTTTTGATCAGAGTCTAGACCTTAACAAAATCATGACTACAGCACCTTTTGCAAGGCAAATTTCTCTACTTACTGGCCTAATAGATGAAGGTGGAGTATAGATTGTTTAGAATAGATTATATTCTATACAATTATAAAAGTACCACAAAATCCATCTAAAATTTGTGGCCTAGCTACAAGTGAAACAACCGAAAAGTCGCCACCACTGCTATTAATTGATAGGGGACTTCAATGCGAACCAAAACAATTTACATCGCATAATCCACATCAATACATAAAAGTGAAACATTGTCTATTTGTTTATTTGTTTGGGGAGTTTTAATGAAATAAGGCTGGACGGATTTTGATGAAATTTGGAATGGAGATAGTTTATACCCTGGAATAAAACATAGGATACTTTTTAACCCGGAAAATAGTAAGTTTCCAAGGGAAAACTAGAAAAAGAAGATTACTTGCTGTAAGGAACCATTGCGATAGAAACGAAATGATATCAAGTCTGGCTAAATCAGAGCGAGGTTGAAGGAGCAGATGATTTTACTGAAAATTTCGTGGACATGTTGGTTCCAGTAGTAACTCTTGATACCATACATGAGTCTCCGTGGACTGAATTAGAGTAAATATTCTGTTACAAATTTTAGTAGTGTCTATTTAAGTATTTTATTAGTTTATTTTTTCACTGTGATTCTATGCTACGTTATTAGATATCTTAAATACTAGTCTTAACTCTTAACTAAAATTATAAGCAAATTGTTTTTTTAAATAAATCGAATGTAATGAAGCACAGACTAACTTATTTACATGAAAAATATGCATTTTTAAAAATCTCACGTATGATTGGGAGAGGGGGTCGAGCTAAGTCTCACGACATCTCACCAAGGGGAGAGGGGGGGTCGAAAAATGGCCAAAATTACCTCACGTAATTAATGGATGCCCCCTTATACCTTAGAATAAAACATAGAATACTTATTTTTCCCAGAAAATTGAAAAGTTTCTCAGGAAAACTGGAAAATGTTGATTACTCGCTGTAAGGAACGGTTGCCATGGAAACAAAATAACAAGTCTGGCAAAAAACATGAAGAACGTTCTACTTTTGCATTGGTTTTTAATATTCTAGAAGAACACAGGATGCTTTTTTTCAGATGAAGTTGCGGGCGGGAAAGCTAGTGTATAATAAAAACTCAAAATTCAAAAACAAAAATAGGACCGTAAAATTAATTCTGTAGAATGGCAGATCACAAACCGTCAACCTTCACACTTCAAGTTTTTGTTAAATAACTCACCTGAAAGTATCCTCAGTTCCCGTACTAATATTGCTGGGCCTAGTCACCGTCAGCCCTGCATCTTTCAATCTTACATAAAACTCATCATCTTCCAGTCCCCATCCCCAATAATTATTGGACATTCCATTAACTAACTCGTAATGTTCCCTTTTGACCAACAATATTCCTCCAATAAAAGTATCGTAGTGATATTTAGGGTGTGTCTGAGGTGACGATATGTGGATAGGCCCATTATCAGGAAACTTGTATTTTAAATTATCGTTTAATGGGAGTAAGTCTACATCATGCATAGCCAGGTAATCATAATCGTTCTTTGTGTACAAGAACCCAACGTTTATCAACGAAGCACGGTTGAAACGATGACTATCTTTTTGCTGAAACACGAATATGTGGAAGGGTACATTCTGTTTTCCAAGAAACTCATACATATGAGGAACAAATTCTAGTAGCTCTTCAAATCGATCTCTGAATGGTACCAGGATTGCTAGACGCTTCTTCGTGGACTCTTTAGATGATATTTCATACCGACTATTGCTAGGTAATGCCTCTCTTTCTGTAAAATATAAATAAAAAAAATAGTTTAGTTATGTTGTTTTCCTCACTAAATTACTGCATGCGAACAAATTTTAGTAGCTTATACGTTAGGAAAGTTATTTTCAATATTTTAATTACCGTTTTCTACGGGTAAAGACGCTAAATAACATCCCATGATAAAAGTTAGCAATAAACAAGTAACTAAACATTTTGAACCGCTTATTCGGTAACCCATCAAATTGATACCTCGGTACATTAATAATTGTGTCAGGTATTAATATTTGTTTGGATAAAAACCATACTTTACACGAGAGCTTCACGATTTCATTGAAAAATTATAAATTCTTGGAAAATGATATCGGCATTCGGCAACTGCTTTTATCTTTTGGGCTAGACGTCATCTGTCACACAGACTAATCTGTCAGCTGCCATGCCACTGTCAAATTAAGCGAATTACATCCGTAGTACTATTACCGATCTTTGTAGCAAATTGATTTAATATTTTCATAGCAATTTCGACTCTAAAGCACTGCAATATGTGCACGTGATAGTGACAACCTGATTGCAACCAAGATCGGTAATAGCACTACAGTGCGATTCTCTGAGGGTGCGATTCTATAAAGCCAATGTGATTTGTTGCAATCAGATTTTTCAAATCAATATCCAGTACCTTGCCGCGTGCGCACGCGCAGTATGTATGATGTAAACTGTTGATTGATTGGACGTTCGTATTGACTCAAATGGCAAAAATAACAGTAGTGGAATTAGCTAACTAATTGCTGTAGACATATTTAACATTTTTTACCACTACCTACAGTAAAAACGCTAAATACACATGAGAGTCAAAAATGACTTCGGAAATGCCACTTTATAACGTAGGTTATTAGGTGATCTAAGTATCTTATATCTTAAGGTCGTTTATAGTTCGGTTGCGGAAGGAACATTAGAGGAAAAATAGAAAACTAGCAAAAATAGCAAGTTCTTAAAAAAAAAAAAACCGTTCAGAACGTAGCCCGACTTAAGCTTTCTCCACGTTCCCATGAGAATTCACGGCGAATAAAGCGGATCTCTCAAATTAGGATCTACGGGATCCACGGGTTGTGAATTGAAATATTCAAAAATTAGGTAGGTAGTTACAGTTCTAGTTCGTTGACTAACTTACGGTAACTTCAATGACAGTCAAAAGCAAATTCAATACACACTGTTTGCGGCACTCGCGACTGAACTGCAAGCGAAATGCGAATATGGAGCATAGGTAGTCACGTAATGCGCTCCACGGACCCTTATCAAAAAACTGTCAAAAATCGGGGAAAAAGAAAGCGGTGACAAGCCGCGAAAGTACTATTATTTATTCTGTGCCGCGAACAATACGTGAAACTGTTCGTGGAGCGGGCATAGCATATGCTAAGCATGAACGTACTAATAAAGATTAAAGTAGGTACATAACTATTATACTACGTCTATGGAAGGGGTCTTAGTTTAGATTTGAGCTTATTAAGTATGTCTATTATAAAATTAGATAAAATAATAATAATAAAAAATAAAAAGTATCCTATGTTTTATTCCAGGATATAAGCTATCTCCATTCAAATTTTCATCAAAATCCGTCCAGCCGTTATCGCGTTAAAGCTCCCCAAACAAACAAACAAACAAACAGAAAACGTTTCACTTTTACATATTGGTATGGATTCATAATTGATGATGTATAGGTATTATCTTACTTTGATGTGTTTATAACAAGCTGGTAAAAACATCATCAATAATCATCATCAAAATCATCAGCCCATATGCATCCACTGCTGGACGTAGGCCTCTCCTGGTGAACGCCACTGAGCCCGATCTTCAGCTCTCCTCGCCATTCGCAACTCGGTACTCCACCTGGCCGGCGCGCGGCGCGGTGGTCAGACTACGTTTACCTTAATGTGGTCTTACACGATAAAACCAGCTTACCATAACAGTTGTCAGTTCTTAGAGTTATGTGACCGGCCCATTGCCACTTCAGCTTGCTAATTCTTTTAACTATGTCTGTCACCTTGTTTCTCTGGCGGATCCTCTCATATCGGATTCAAAGAAACTCAGAGCATAGCTCTCTCCAAAGCTCGCTGAGCGACTTTAAACTTAGGACCAGCCTCACTGTAAGTGTCCACGTTTCAGCTCCGTTGGCCGTAATCGGTAGGACGCAAGCGTTGACTTTAGGCACTGCGGTATGGACGACGAGAAGACGAGACGTAGTGTACAAATGCTGCCCATCCCAGCTGAACAGAAACTACTAAGGTAGGGTGGGTGATTAACGCCCGCTGTCTATTAGCGCCCAGGTAACAGAAAACACACTAGATATGATGCGATTCAGTTAACTCTCCACGCACACATAGAATAAACCAATAAGAAAGTGCAGGGCGAGCGGCCGGCTCGCACGCGCCACTGTTGTGGCAGTGAGCCGCCGCGTTCCGGTAGGTTCGGTCACGTATCACGTTGTTGTAATAAGTGTCACGACGAAATCGTAAGTTTTACTGGTTTTTTTTTGTGTTATGTGTATACATTATGGTTTAAATTGTTTCAAAATGAACTTATTTTACTATTGCTTAAATATTTTGTGTAGTTTTCAATGATTATTTTCCAAAAACGAGTTATTTGGATAATAACGCCCACCTGGGTAATAACGTCCGGTAAATTGACCGTTGGGCGCTATTAGTCTGCATGGGCGTTATAACCACAGCGCATTTTTTATATTATTTCAAAAACTAAAATGGATATACTTCGTTAAGATTAGCTGTTAAATGTGTTTTGTAGAAGGATTTAAAAAAAAAAGTTGATGCGAGTGTCCTTTGATATAATTTTTTATATCATAATCTAGTTTAGCATAATATGTTTGGTACGAGTATATGTAAAATATGCAAAACATGTTATGCTAAACTAGATTATCTAGAATGTTGTTTTTTTAGTATGATTGTTTATGCGCTTAATATATCTTAATAATCATTTCAAATATTTTTGTAAGCATAATTACTTATAGCTTTTTGACTTATTAATAGTTACTGTCCTATTATTTTTGTTCTTATAACATAGTTATTTTATTTATTTTAAAGGTATCAACAAAATGTCTCCTCGTAAAAAGCGAGGGGAGTCCTGGTCAGAAGATGATTTGAAAGCTGCTTTGAGAGCTTTACGAAAAGGCAAATTAAGTCAACGAACCATAGCTCTCAAGTATAATATTCCGCGAAGAACTTTGAGGGACCATATGAAAACTGGACAAGATGTCAAACGTTTGGGACGAAAACCCGTTTTAACAGAAGCTCAGGAAAAAGATTTGAGTTCTAGAATCAAGAGGTTTGCTAAAATTGGAGTACCCCTCACGCCAAAGTTTATTAAACTTGAACTCAAATCTTTTATGTTTTGTGAGAGATTTGACATTAAACATAATTTCAATTCATCAAAAAGGATTGCAGGTGCTGTTTGGCTAAGACAGTTTTTGAAGCGAAACCCGTCGATCATCAAACGTAAGCCGCAAATAATGAATCCAGCTCGTGCTCAAAAGCTGAACAAGCCAATTGTTCAGCAACACTTCCAGAGTGTAAGTAAGTTATACGACCAGTTGGACATTCTTCAGCATCCTGAAATATTGTATAATATGGATGAGAAGGGTTGCCGAATTACTGTCCACAACCAGCATACCGTACTTGCGGAGAAAGGAAGTAGGAGAGTTCACCTTGTTGCACCCGAACATGCTGAAAATGTTACTATAGCAATGTGTGTCAATGCCATAGGAACAGCAATTCCTCCTATGCTCCTTTTTAAAGGGCAAAGACAAAGACCGGACCTTTCAGAAAACTTACCTGCCGGAACGTTAGTTAGAATGGCACCGAAAGGGTCCATGACTGCTGACTTGTTTGTGGAATTCATTCAGCACCTAGCTAAATACAAGGTAGCGGGAAAATGTTTACTCATTTTTGATGGTGCTAAGTGTCACTTATCAATTGTAGCACTCGAAGAAGCAGATAAAAATAACATAGTGTTATATTGCCTCCCTTCAAATACAACGCACGAACTACAGCCACTGGATAAAACAGTTAACAAGTCATACGAACATCACTGGGATCAAGAGGTTTTAAACTTTTTATACGTTAGCGCCGACAGAGCACTCACAAAAGCCACATTCAATAAAATATTTACTAGAGTATGGCCCAAGTGTATGACGCACAGCAACATAGTCAGTGGCTTCAAAGCTACCGGTCTCTTCCCATTCGATCCCCAAGCGATACCAGAGGAAGCATTTGCCCCATCTGTTTTATCAGAAATTCCATGCCCACAAACTCAGCAGCCCCCGCAGAATCTTATATGTGACTCATTAAACGATGACACTGATGATGATCATGACCAATTAGCTGGAATTGAAATGATACCGAATCTTCAGAGGAAAACAGAATTGTTAAATCAAAATATCAATCCAGGAATCAAGCCTCACTTGGTGGATTACAGCTCTTCAACCGATAATTCAGACATGGAATTAGTTTTGCTGAACCCTATATCACAAGCTACGATAGAAGAAAACCGTGCGTCGCCTTCTTTAATACCACATAGCAACTTAACTTGTGTTTCTGAAATTGATCAACCACACAACAATGGCGGAGATAAAAATTCGAGACTATATGATCCGGCAGTTCCTAGTTGCTTATTGGATTACAAAAACCTACACGCGATGATCTCGGTTCTGACTCAACAATTTCTGATTTGGATTCGTTCGTAACTAGACCTGTTTTCAAACAATCCAAATATGTCGCTGAAAATATCTATAGTTACTCATCAGACGAATCGTCAAGGGATGAAAGTCAGTGTTATATCAACAAAGGAGAAACAACACCAAAAAAGGGAATGATCTGTCCTATTCAAAATGAATCTTGTAACTTAGACGATGACAACATTCCATTGGCCAGTCTACAACAAAGGAATAAAACACCATTTCAACAATTCCTACCGACACCTAACTATGCATTGACTAAATCTCAAAAACCACGTAAGAAAGCGATGAACTATAAAGGACAAAGAATCACTAAAGACAATGATAAAACTGAAAAAAAAAAAAGAAAAGAGAAAAAACATGAAATGACCCTAAATAAAAGTAATAAAGAGCAGAAAAGTGTAGATAGAAATAAAAATCCACAGACAAATAAAAAAAAAGCGAAAGAAAGCCATAAGGAGAAAGAAGAAAGACATAAAAAAGAGAAAAAGAAGACTAAGAATAAAAATAAAATGAACACGGACGACAAAGAAGACTGGTACTGCTATGCTTGTTGCGAGATAAAACAGTTAGATATGCGGCAATGCGTAGTATGTATAAGATGGTACCATGAGGAGTGTGTAGGCCTCTCTAAATGTGATATAGAGTTTATTTGCCCAGATTGTTAATAACTTAAAAATTAGGTATTGCTCAATTTATTTAAGACTGAAATAATACTTTAAGTCCTTAATGATGATCACATAATATTATAACTACTATGCGTCGTATAAAAATATATAAATGAATAGAAAATCAGATGTCGAATATTGGTCAATTTTATTGTACATACGTAACAACACGTACGACAATAGAATTTGCTGTTTTTTTAGGTTTATTTGGAGGTATGCATAGGCCTCTCTAAATGTGATTACTCTAAATGAGACATTATTTGCCCAGATTTCTAATATCTTAAGTATTAGAATTTGCTCTTAGGTATTGCTCAATTTATTTAAGACTGAATTAATAATGTAAGTGATGATCACATATTATGACTACTATGCGTCGTATAAAAAAATATAAAAAGAATAAAAAAACAAATATTGGATACCGTACGATTTTATTGTACAGACGTGACAACACATACGACAATAGAATTCTACAGTTATTATAGATTTATCTTGTTGAACCCATGAAGGAAAAACCTTGGTGATTGTGTTTTTGGTTAGATAGATTTTGGCTAAAAATATTAGATTGTATTGTATATGAGTGAATGTGTCATAATGATTAGGACAAACAACATTACATTAGGACAAACAACATTATGCCAATGAATAGAAACTCTTTATTATTAAGGGTACACAATTAAAGTAATTTGTCAATTCTCTTTTTAATTGAGCCAATTAGTTAGGTATATATAAGAATTGTCGAACCGCTTTTTTTTTATCACCGTCTTTCTCTGGGCGTTATTACCCGCTGTCAGTTAAATTGCGCCCACTATACATTTAAAGAATATCTTAATAGAGCCATAAACATGGCTTATCCGCAAAGTATTCATGATATGTTAATTGATATTACTCAAAAAGTTCCTTAAATATGACCAAATACAAATATACCATGTGAAGTTAGGTGTATTGTTAAATTGGACAAAGTCTGTATTTAATGTTGATTTTATTTCTTTATTTTTAGTGTCATTAAAATAACCCGAAATCAGATTTCTTTTGTGATATTCTTTTTTGTTCTAAATAGTCAATTTTTGCATTTAAAGCCTATTTATGAAACGGGCGTCAATAGACATATAGTTTATAATAACGCCCAATATAAAGCTTTTTTAAAAGCTGAATTATTATGAGTATCACAAATATAACTCATTCTAAGGTGTTATTTTTTGATTTACAAATAAAACAAACATCGTTTAGAACATTGATTGTTTTCATAATTATGTATATTTCAAAACTATTTGATATTAAAGTTAGGTGGGCGTTAATCGCCTGATGTACCTTAGCTCATTTGAACATTGTATTTTCTCAAGAGTTTGCTAGACGAGCTTAACCTTAAAAGTAAATCTTTTATTTTAGGGTTGATCTTGCCTTTGTACATCTACGATATAAAAAAACTAAAAATGAAGTACGCACTAAAAATGAAGTAATGTTTGGATATAAAAAGTAATGTTTGTTCGACTTCTATGCCTGCATGCATCACTGCACGCATCAGATTAAGTTGAAACTTTGTATCTACAGTTGCTGTTGCTACTTGCGTGAAGGTTTACAACTTTGTATCTACAGTTGCTGTTGCTACTTGCGTGAAGGTTTACAACATAAAAAAGATAGAAAGAAAAATATTGAAAGTTGCATTGAGAGTGCGACGCATCTATAGTTTAATATGTTTGATAACAAAAAATCTGTACAATGAAAATGATCTGTATGATACTGAATAAGAACAAATAAAACATAAAAAATGGTGTCTGTCTGTTCGCACATCACGAATAAATAATAAACTAATTGAAATGCTTTTGTCTCTGTTGGATAGCTTAGATTTTACTTTAAACTGGTGTACCTACTTAATTGTATTTTAATCCGACGAGCAAAAGCTGAGTAATCGATTAAAATATTTGACAGCTAAACAAAATTTGGTACTACTTATATTGGACTTTATAGGTATAAAGTACCATATTGATAGTATACTTTTATTCTTTTATCCCAGAAAAATGACCACACGGGCAAACCTGCGGGGCGCAGCTAGTAAATAATCTTGGAATATTTCGAAGAAAAGTATCGAAAATGTATATGTGAAAGCCTAAGAACGCTGCGTTAATTTGATTCGTTGATGAATGTGATTTGCACACCAGTAGAAAACAAGCTATGTTTGGCAAAAATATGATATTTAATATTTTACACAAAATAATTTCATACTACTGTACATCCCTGTCGTAATAATATTATACAACTAAATTGAATTCTGCTTGTCATACATGACAAATTTCATTTTTTCAAGGCAAGAAAGCACTCTTCCGCCCAAAAAAAACAGTTACTTCCATCTATCTTTTATCTTTATTGTATGTATGTTTGTTACTTCTTCACGCTCAAATGAGAACGGATTTGGATAAAATTTGGTCAAGGATAACTTAAATCATTGGCTATACTTTTATATAGTCACTTATATTTTTCAAAACTCTATGGTTTACTAAATCATTGTAAAATATTATTTTTCACTCATTTATATTTACTTTAAGTTAGTTTTTTCTGTTATTTTATTGCATAACCTGTTATTTTGCTCTTGGTGTAGTTACATAGATATTAAATTGTTAAAGGCCCTTACAAGACAAGCTTTGCCTTAGTGTGGGGACCACCAGTAATTACTTTTCTGTTATGTGTACATTATTACGCAATAAATATTATTATTTATTATTATTATAAAATAGGCAAAATAATATCGCACTAAAAATGAAGTAATGTTTGGTTATTTTTGACGTAGACGTCTATGAATTTGCTTCCATAAACCGAAACCGAAAAACCAATCAAAAAAACCGAAGATAACAATATCGGGGGATACAGTTTGGTTTTGCAGCTCCATATCTATCATCGACATCCAAAATTTAAAACACCACTTGATAAGCTAACGGATTCAAGAACTCATTAGTCATCTCCACTTATCACTACTTCCTGGGACAAATATAAGTAACTAAATAAGGCCTATACAGGTGGCCCGTGGGTCATCGAGCGTATCTATAAAAAGCACATAATAGTCAGTAAGTATATTTTGAAAACATATGTACTTATAGGTACAGGATCTTATGCAATTCACTGCAAAGTTATAAAGTAGGCAGTTAATCAAAGTTACCGATTATAATCAACGTCATACTTTGTCGTAAAACACAAATTTACGTTTGATGTCCTTGTCATTACATAATGTACAGTACTTATAGTAAAATGGTACAGAGGCATGGACTGATCTACTTATGACAATAGCACAAGACTCGACAATTCTGTTGAAATTGATAACAGATTAATCTTCAAACACAATCGATTTATTTCCACAATAACAAATCGACACATCACTATATTAGTTTTTTTTTTCAAAATTGAGATAATATTCGATTTTATTATGAACTAGCTGCGCCCCGCGGATTCACACAATAAAAAAATACTTATGTTATGTATACTATTTCTAATTTCAGGGTATAAGCTATCTCCATTCCAAATTTCATTAAAATCCTTTCATATGCTTGAGCGTGAAGGATGATGATGATGATAATGCAAAGTATTTTATGTATTATTACAGGGAACGACTACAAGCTATTTCCACTCCAAATTTCATCAAAATCCATTCAGCCGTTTGAGAGTGAAGTATGATGATGATGATGCAACGTTTCTTATGTATTATTCCAGGGTATGGGTAATTCGCCAATTTTTTTAAATTTTGCCCTATTTACTTGGCATGTTTTATTTTTCTTATTCCGTATCATTTAGGTTTTTGAGAGGATAAAGGAATAAAAGCAGTGTTATTTTGTATATGAGAGGTAAACATTTCCAAAAAAAAGTTATTGGGTCATGAAGTTCAGAACAGACAAGGAAATTAGAGAGGTTCCAAGGAAATTATTAAAGTCGTGCAGGGAAATTATAAATAGTCATGGGAATTAGAAATATGTCATTATCAGCCTATATTTGTCCACTGCTGGACGTAGGCCTCTTCTAATGCATGCTACTAAGCTCGGTCTTTAGCTCTCCTCATCCACTTTCTTCCAGCCGCTTTTCGCGGGTCGTCACTCCACCTGGCCACAGGGCATCCTATACTATGTTTGCCTAAACGTGGTCTCCACTCGAGAAATGTGACCAGCCCACTGCCACTTTGGCTTACTTATCCTTAGAGCTATGTCGGTCACCTTGGTTCTCCATCGGATATCTTCATTACGAATCTTGTCCTTCAGAGAAGCTCCAAGCATAGCTTTTTCTATAGCTCGCTGAGCGACCTTAAATTTGTGGACTAGTTTAACCGTGAGTGTCCACGTTTCGGCTTCGTAAGTCATTTACTGGTAAGATGCACTGATTAAAGACTTTTGTCTTCAGGCACTGTGGTATGTACGACGAGATGACTTGACGAAGCTTACCGAATGCTGCCTAACCCAGCTGAAATCTTCTGTTGGCTTCCTTCTTAAAGTTGTTCTTACCCAATTGCAAAATTTGACCAAGGTAAACATATTATTGGACAACTTCAAGAGATACACCATTGTCTTCAATCGGTTAGTTGCGGCCCTGCGGCATATTTAATATATAGATTTATATCAACAAAAGGAAGCATGAATCTTATTTTTGACAATTGTTGTCGTTATAATGTCGGTAATTTTACCGAATTTATCGAATTTTATCGGCTTTCCAAAGTTACACGACAAACATTCTTTTTTGTAAATTCCTTTTCGGATTATAAGCCAAAACGTGGAGGTGTCAGAACATCGTGAGGCAAGTTTCAGGGATGCCAATGATCCTTTTGATCTGGAAAAACAGCATTTTAAGATTATTTTTAGAATTTATAAGGAAATTTCCCTCGCCATCATTCAAGATGTTGAGGGCGTTTGAGAAGGAGTCGATCTAATGGACTGCCTGCGCATGTTGTAGTATCTACTTTACATAATAATACCAAAATACTTAGTTACGTTTTTCCTATTTCCAGAAATTATCTTTTGTTGTGATTGAGTCTAATGCTCTAATTATTATGGTACCTAGTAGGTACTCAGTCTAAAAAACTACCTGTATAATCATTGTTGTAGGTTCTATCAGCTCTCAAAGACTATTAGTCGTCTATCTGATATATGGTATAGTCCACGAGTTGCCATTTTTTAAATCGATAAACTCACGACGTGTTATCGAATCAATAAAATTTACCGAGAGGCTAGATCCATGGTACCGCATTTTGATAAAATTGATAAAAAAAGAACTTTTTACCGGTCGATAAATTTATCGAATTTTATCGACCGATATATATATTTTATCGTACACACAGGAATGTGTGTACCGCTCACACAGCGGAGATCGGGGGACGACTTTATTGGTGGACTATCTATGTGAAGCGGCAAGTGTGGCCCAACAGCGTTACCCGTCTGTTCAATTGGTGTTTTTGGGGGATAACGGCCACCGCAAAGCGCAGCTTGCTCCATACCAGGAAACCGACCACGCTGATAGAGAGACGCGAAAGCTTGCTCTAGCGTTAGATCACTCTCAGCTGGTGCAGGAGCCGAAATATTAGGCTTTTGGCATAGATAGATAGATAGATAGATAACTCTTTATTGTACACCACATAGAACAAAAATACAATAATAACTAAAACATTTATACAAAATATATGGGACAATGGGCGGTCTTATCGCTAAATAGCGATCTCTTCCAGACAACCTTTGGATGGAAAGGAATTAATATACGGCAAAGACGGTGGCGCATTATAATATAATAAATAAATAATAAAAACTGAATACAATGAATAAACATATATACACATATATTCCAATATACCTACACATAAAAATGTAAATATATAGTACAGTATATATATATATACATAAATATATATCCATATACATAGTATATACATTATAATAAATTACATTTACTACATATACATTTACAAAATATATACAAACATAATAAAAATAATATACAGTGAAACCACAACAGAATAACAACAAAATAGCAAGAAGTGATATTAATTAGAGAGATAAAACTTCTTTACTTGAAGTTTAAAAACAGGGAGTGACTGGGCTCGCCTTATAGTAACTGGCAGAGCGTTCCATAGGCGAACTGCTTGGATGGTAAATGAACTGCAATAAAAAGAGCTCCTATGTAGAGGGATCATCAAAGCTAAATTTTCTGATGACCTGAGTGACAACTTGTTAGAATCAGACAGGAAATTAAAACGTTCCATAAGATATCGCGGCGAGGAGGGATTACACAAAACTGTATAAAGAATAGAGAGTATATGAATATTCTGGCGGAGACGTATTGGAAGCCACTTGAGCTTAGTGCGAAATTCAGAGACATAATCATATTTGCGCAAACCAAATATAAATCGAATGCAGAAGTTTTGAAGACGCTCAAGTTTGTTTAGCTGGTCCTCAGTAAGATCTAGATAGCAGGCATCGGCATAGTCTAAGATTGGGAGCAGAAGTGACTGCGCAAGAGCAATTTTAGTGGCAGTGGGCAAAAAATTTCGGAAATTTTCGGCATACCTTGAGAACAATGATTTCCTCAGTGAATGGCACTACGGATTTCGCCGAAACCAGTCTACCAAGATGCGTGGTGAAGCGCTTGCGTTCTACCTTGACATATCGAAGGCATTTGATCGGGTCTGACACGATGGCCTTTTAAACAAGCTTCCCTCGTATGGATTACCTATAGGCTTATGCAATTGGATAGCTGTTTTTTTGAGGGAACGATCTATTCGAGTAGTCTTCTAAGACTACTTTTTTATCTTTTAACCTATCTCTGCTCGTCTGATCAGGGGTCGGTTGTCTCGGCTACATTGTTTTTGCTGCACATTAATGAACCTCTGAAGCCCGGAAAATTTGGGTATGCAGATGACAGTACTGTAGTTGGGAGATACACTTCCAATGCAGCTCCAGCTGCGACGCTGTCCAGCTTCAGAGAGAGGCTAATATGGTGGACCGTTTGACTTTGGCCTTAGAAGCCGTGTCCGATTTTGGAGATGCTTACCTGGTTAAGTTGAATGCTACTAAAACGCAGGCGTGTTTGTTTTTTGCTAAAAAGAGTCCTCTAAACCAATCTCTGACTTTCCGTAGTGTAACAATACCAATAGGCGACCATCTGGAGCTTTTGGGTGACGAACTCACATCCAACCTGAAATTTTGGGTCTTACATTGAATCCAAAGCCTAGGTAGCTGCAAAGAAACTTGGTATTTTGTCTAAGGTTAGGCGGTACTTTACACCGGGAGGGACAGCTTTTTAATCTTTATCAAGCACAGGTCTAGGGCTTCCAAAATTACGGATGTGTTAATTACTTAATTGATTACGAACTTTGGTGTTCCAATTACGTAACTACGTAATTACGTAATTTCAAAGATATTATTCAAATATAAAGTTTTCTTTCAATAAACTTCATCAGACAATACTGGGCATATGCCTCTCACAAACCACGCAACTGAGCGTGACCATCGGCTCTTGTTTTCCAACTGTTGCCAGTCATTTTGCTTATATCGTCGCTCCTTCTAGCCGAACAGCACCTTACACTAAGTTTGCCAAGTCGCGGTCTCCACTCATGAACATGTCTACCCTAACGGTTATCAGTCCTTCGACAAATATGACCAGCCCACTGCCACTTCAGCTTGATAACCTTGGATCTATCGGATTACCTCGTTTAGGATACGGTCTTTCAGAGAAACTCCGAGCATAGCCCTTTCCATAGCCCGCTGAGCGACTTTAAATTAGTGGACTAGTCGAACTATAAGTGTCTTCAAACTTTGCGGTATTGGTGAAGAGAAAACTCAAAGAAGCTTTCCAAATGCTGTCCCTCTCAGCTGTATTCTTCTGCGGATCTCTCTCTCGAAGTTGTTTTTACCTAGTTGCAAAGTTTTATTACTCATACTCCTCAAAAACTTTGAGAGCAGTTCCGCTAACAGCAATTGGTTCCGGAATAACATGTTCGTTGAACATAACCTTGGTTATGTCCAACTTAATCCGGAGAATTCTTCTCAACATTAATGCGTTGAGAAAAAATCAGCTAGGCTGTCCAACATCTGTTGCAAGTCCTGGAACGTTTCTGCTACAATGACGATATCATTCGAGAATCTCAAGTGTGATTATGTACTCACCGTTAATGTTAATGCCTCGTCCTTTCCAGTCCAGAGTCTTAAACGTACCCTCCAATGCATTGGAGAAACATTTCGGAAAAATAACGTCCCCTTGTCGATGCAGGGTGTTATGCTTAGTCTGCTGGTTCTTTACTTGGACTGTCATTGTTGCGGCGTCATACAGAAATCTCAACACTTGGATGTACTGCCAGTCGACTTGGCATAGTTGCAAGAACTCCAAAACAGACCAAGTCTCGATAGAGTCAAAGGCTTTCTCATAGTCCACAAACGCCAGGCACATGGGCTGATTATACTCTTCTGTCTTCTGTATAATCTGCCGCACTGTATGGATGTGGTCTATGGAGCCGCATCCTCCACAAACCCGGCCTGCTCTGTTGGCTGAAATTCGTCAAAATCTTCAGGCAAGAATATTTGTGATGACTCTCGAAAACAGCTAGTAGACATGGCTCAGATGGAAATAGGTGGATAGTTTGTCAAAAGGGTATTTTCTCCCTTTTTGAAAAATAAGTTAACGACCACACTCCTGTTCCATGCCTTTGGAGTTCTTCCAGAGAAGAGGACAGAATTAAACATACGTTAAAGTTCTTTAAGCGTGGGCGAACTTCTTGCCTTCAGGAGCTCCGTAGTAATTCGGTCCCCTCCCAAGGCTTTTCCATTTTTGAGCTTTGTAAGAACCATATCGATTTCATCAAGGCTAACATCTGGCAGCTCTTCGGTATAGTGGTGAGTCAGAATAACCCTGGAATTCACGATGTCGGTTTCGGGTTACGAAGAGTATGACACTTACAGTCGGAACCTCCGCTAGAATCTGTGACTTAGAAGCGACAACGTTCCCGATCTATGATGGCTTCGACCGAGTTGCTGTACAAAGACTTTTGACCCCTGATTTCGCTCAATCGCTTCTTTTATAGCGCTTGTATTTGAGCATCGAAGGTACCTTACAAACTTTGCAATTTGTTTATTAAAAGCCCGCTGTTCTGACGAAGTGACTGCTGTATCACAGCAGTCACATCGCATCATCATCAGTTCGCATCGTTTCTCAATGAGCTGCAGAGACTCCCCCGAAAGTTTCGTTTTAGAATTTATTCTCTACGGGGAAACTTCCACTTGCTTAGTTTCAGTGTTGGGTGGGTTGTCATGACATACTGTTGAGAATAACGTTGCCAACTTGCCAATAAGTCGCTTATTTATGTTTTAATGATTCAATCATGTATTTATTATAGCATATTATATTTTATTACATAAAAGAATCCTATACTTATGTAATTACGGATTTCATCGCTTCAGTTACGGACTTGTCAGAAGTTTAAAATCTTTGCGTAAGTACGTAATTGCGTAATTACGGAGTACTTGTATGGAGTACTGCTGCCACCTCTGGGACGGTTCTGCCAAGTATCAGCTCGAGTCTTAGGATTCAATTGAGAGACGTTATCAGGCTCATTGAGGATGACACTCTAGTAAATAGTTAGCTTTAGTCTGGCGCATCGAAGTGAGGTCGCAAGCCTGTCGGTATTGTACAAATTGCACTATAGAGAGTGTGCAAAAGAACCGCACAATCTGATTCCCCAGTCACTTTTCCATCACCGTACGACTAGACGATCGGCAAAGCACCACCCTTTTGTAGTGGTAGGCCTCTTACGCAAGAGTCCGCCTGGGCAAGTACCACACCTTTGTCAGATATTCAACCGTCAAGCAGTAGTGTGTAAGCATTTCTGTGTTTTGGTTTGAAGGGCAATGTTTCCAGCGAAATTACTGGGCATTGCCCACCAGACTTAACAACCAATGTCTCAGGGTGACGAGCGCAGAGCAGTGACGCGCAAGACTTTGTAACCAAAGTTCTGAGTTGCACTGCTACTGTTATGGACAGGCGTGACGCTTACCATCAGGCGAGCGACCTGCCTGTCTCGTCATTCAACGTAATAAAAAAAAAACATAAAGCCTTTTATCCACTTGAGCATAAAAAGCGGTATTAACTGGTATTCCAGTAGTAGTTCTGCGCTGCAAAGAACTGCAAAGGAGTGGAATGTCTTGCTCGTCAGTGTTTCCGCTAAATTATAACATCATCGCTTTCCATCAGCTGAGATTTTGGTCAAACGATTGCCTAGAAAAAAACAAAAAAAAAAACTAAGGGGTTAAGTTGCCTATAGAGGCAGACACTTGTTTCACTAAAGTCACGAATATTATCAAACAGATAAAACTGTTACAAATGATATAAATATAATAAAATAATATGTCATCAGTATATGTCGTCCTTCAAAAGTAAACCATATAAAAGTAATAAAATTACCAAAATAATTTGTATTTCAAACGTATTACCGCCATTTATTTTTTATTTTATATTTATCCAGATTCAGTTAGTTTTATCTAGGTTTCGAAATGTTTTTTTTCTACTTACCTAAACTGAAATGTAAGCGAATTGTATTTAAGTCTCAAAAATTATGCAAAATGTAAATTCGCCGTCGCTTCAATAAATATATCTCAGCACTTATCGATAACTCCATCACTACATCACTAGTCACTGCACTAGCCACAAACGCGCGCCATTTTGAAAGCACGTAAGTAGGTAGTCCGCCGTGTGGGGGCGCTCGCAACGCAAGGAAGGCATTAATTAACCCCGCAAACGCAATCGGCACTAAGTTTAGTCGTTGTTATTAAGCTAAATATGTTTGAATTGCTAATTAATGGTCGAGGAATGGCCGCCACGCACGCCATTCGGCGATATTAACTGCTTTAAGTGCCGGCCACGATGGCAGTGTGGTCTGTTATTGTTGCATTGTTACTAATAGGATCAGATATTAATAATTATGATGAAGAAAAGTGATTATAGGTAGATATGAGAACTTCACTGATTTTGTACACTTTATTTACTTACTAGTAAGTAAGTACGATATGGGTATAATCCGGGGACGGTGTAGGTACGAACAATAAACAATAGGTAGTTCAATATCCTATACCCTTTAGTAGGACTTATTGCAGGTCTTCGTCATCATCATCATCATCATCATCATCATCATAATCAGCCTATATTTGTCCACTGCTGGACGTAGGACTCTTCTAATGCAGTCACTAAGCTCGGTCAACAGCTCTCCTCATCTATTTTCTTCCAGACGCTTTCCGCAGGCCGTCGCTCCACCTGGCTACAAAGCGTCCCTCACTAGGTTTGCCTAAACGTTGGTCTCCACTCGAGAACTCGTCTACCCCAACGATTATCGGTTCTTAGGGAAATGTGACCAGCCCTCTGCCACATTAGCTTGCAAATCCTCAGAGCTACGTCAGTTATCTTGGTAACACGGGTATTACTTGGTATTACAGGTCACTGCAACTTAAATTATCATCTGCAAAAGAAGAGCCACGGATAGTCATCTTTATAGCTGCACGGAAGAAAAAGAGACTGTGGAGCACGAGCTACTTCTCTTTACGACCATGTAAACAATCACAACTGGAATTCATAATTTGTCTTAACGACCAAACCCCATCTCACTATTGCAATCTTCGTCTTCATCATGTTCACTTTTCATTGCCACCATCACTATTGTCACTGGGAGCAGTTGTGACAGCGATCCAAAGTCACACTACGCTATTTACACGACTGCCCAAAAAAAAGGAGTTTTATGTTTTTAGCATTCATGTATGTTTGTATGTATGTGAGTTTCTTTATTCCACCATAACTTTTAAATGCCTGAAAAGATTTAGATGTACGGGACTTACATCCCCCCGAGTAACATAGGCTATATATTTTTTTGAAAACATTTTATATGGCGGTAGTCGAAATTTACAATATGGGTATCAAATTGAAGGTATCAAATTGAAGCCCATTCCAACAATGTATAATTTTTTTGCAAATGCTCTTTTTTGGCAAATCAAACGTGTTTTTAGCTTTTAATTAACTGTTAATTTAAGGAATTTAGATGGCTTGGGTAATTTGGAAAATACACTATACAACCCTACTAGGACGTCAGTGCATCAGTGATGTGAAACTCTCACCAAAATATACCTTTCAATCTATACATAAAAGATTTCTAGAATATAATTATTTTACGACAGGAAGCACTGACCCGGAAGTGAGTTCCATACCTTGTACTATAACTTATTCTTATACCCTAGATGTAGGAATTGTGCGATCTAGGTAGGTTGGTTAACAGCATGAAGATTAATGAGATAATGTTCATGGAGCTCCTGAACGCACTCACCTTAATGCATTCAATATAAATAATCATAAAATTAATAACTACGAAACTAATTTTATTTTCACACCAATTACCTAGTCCTAAACCAGGATACCCTGTATTATTGGTACTAGACAACGGATAAACATAGATACGAATATTACATCAATGACTCGGAAACAAACATTTCTGCTCATCACATAAACTATTGCACCGCGACCGTTGGTTGACTTTACAGACAGGGTAACTAACCACTCGGCCAAGCGCTCGTCACTTATAAATGGCATTATTAGTATGATATTACAAAACATGAGTATGATTGATAAATCATAAAACATAATAGAGAAATCAGCTTTATTTAAATTTAATTTAATTTTTTTCTAGTAAATTTTTACTTTACTTTTCAGTGCTTCTAGTTAAACAAATCCAAAATTAGCGTAGCAATTAAAAAAAAGAAATCCACCTCACGAATTAACGATAATTAACTATCGCAGCTCACGGCACGAAATGTCAACAATAAATATCAATTTAACACACACAAAAGCATCAGTCGTGCCCACAAAGAAAATACAATTAATTACCTAAACTTTTTATATCCACCTAATTACATGGTATGGCTGAACGAACCTGAGACCAGGGCCTCTGGCAATCATTATAAATATACAAACACGTTAGGGTTGTAGTGCAAGTAGGCTGAATGGTGCTCATGTACTTTGCCGCTGGTCAGCTTTATAAAGATATCATCGTGATAATGTAATTTATGATCTTGAAAACAAATAGGTAAATAAATGTGTTTTAGATCAAACACAGTTTTTCAAGCAGCTAAATCTAAAGAAATAGTAGGTACCTACTTAGTTTGGCAAAGAACATGAGAGCAATATGCGTTTCTGACACAGGTTTTTATCTTGTTCCTTTGAAAAAGATAATTTTATAAGTAGGTACTAGGTATTTGCTATCAAAATCAATGTATACATGTATTTAATAAATATGTATTTCGCGTTTTAAGTTTTTTTTGTCTATTAGTTACCAAATTGCTTTCCCTATTTGAATATCGATACTTTTATTCCAAAAGAAACATCCCTAGTTTCCGCCCACAATACATCAACGTCCTAACCAAACCATCTAAAATAAGTAGTTTCAACGCGTGAGTTACGTCTCAGTTATAAGTAATTAAGAATAAATAGTTGAAACTCGAATTGTGGCATTTCGTCACAACGTTGTAACAACAGTATGGGCTTGAACAGGTAGGTGTTGTATGTACTATATTTGTACTATTGCTACTGTAGGTACTTACATTCAGACTATTTCATGACATAAATACATTTTTTTGAGTTATTTATGCGTTAACCTACACTCTCTTTTTTAATAATTTCTATGGCTTAGGTATTTACAATACCTCGCTATGTAAGTAATTAATAAAATTAAATATAATAGCGGTGAGCTTTTTTTTAAACTTATTTCTAAGGAAATTACGCTAATACCTAGATAAGAATAGTAAAGTTCTTAGTTTTTATTTTCAAAAGGATGTAATGAAAAGAATTTTTGTACTTTAACCGTTAAAACATCATTTTTTTGCATTATTTTAATCCACTATAAGTTTATAAAACATCCCTATGTTCGATAAACTTATCACCTTACCTTTACCACCTGATATACCCATATTTTAAACTAGGTATAGTACTAGTATTACTATTATTTACTCTGCGATAATACTTAGTGATAAGTATTATCACAGAATAAATATGAACACAAATTTTCAAAAAGGTGCTACAACTTTATCAAAAGTTTGTTTATCATACAGGTACAATAACAATTGATCAATAATAGATGAATGGAACACAGAAAAATTACTTAGCTATCCACAATTGACCTAAACATAAATAATCTATATCTAACCTATAGACACAGTAAATGATATGAACATATACAACAAACGAATGTTTTTAATAATATATTACTTTTAATACCGTTAAAAAACGTGTGTGCGGGTGCCATGGCTGCTAGTCACTCTTGAGTGGAATATTCCGTAGTGGCGTCTTAGTGCAAGCACTGGGAAGTAGGTACCTGGATATAGATATCCATAACATCCCTATTATTTATACTATTTACAAAATTATACTGATTTACACCACATTATAGTGGTAGAGAAGTAGGTAGTTAGTCCCTTCTTAGTAAATCTTATTGTCATTTTGTACGAGAATGAATGCGCTGTTTTTCAGAATGCCTGACCTGAACTACCCATACTGGTATCAATCTTCGTATCACCATATTTATTTTCGAGCAATAATTGAACGTTTCTGTTGATAGGTAATTAAAGGAATTAACCAACAGAAATAAGTAGGGGGTAGGTTAGTTATTTATGCTAGCCCGAGGGAGGAGGCTCTAATGAGCTATTGTTAGCTCTTGTACTCAGGCATTATAAGCCTTTTGTTTTTTTTATTTTCATAAAATGCCTGTAAGTACCAAGATTAATTTATTGACTGGTTGACAGGTGCTTTAGGCCTTTAGCGCCTATTATTACTTTAAAAAAAAGGAGGATAACTAAGTACATATTTTTTCAGCTATCATTTATTTCTCCGTATGCAAATCAAAAGTGGACGAAATGGGTACTTGTGGTGATTGACACCACAAGTGTGATTATCCGTTGATACCTACCTACCTATGTAAGTTTATCCATCGTCGTCGTCCGGGTGTTTTATTAGCTGCTAAAAGGGTAGTTACATTTTCATCGTATATCCATATTTGACTGAAAATGATCCTGAGTTAAGTACATCAAGGTATAGGATACGACTATGTATCATTGAAATATTGTTTATAATTAGCAATAAACAGGATCAAAAGTGTTTTGGACAATTTAGAACATCGACATCGGCAATAAATAAGCACCTACTCACAGAAATCTAACTTATAACAGTCCTACCCTTTCAGCAATCGTTATGCCATGTCAGTGGCCCTCGGGCGGCCTGACAAACTCTGACACCAGAGGCCAGCACTACCTCACACGACAAACAAACACACTTAACAAACTACTCCTTTAACTAGGTAGGTGCCTAAAGTTAAAATCCTACATTATTTAGTTAAATCGTTGCACAGTCAATATTAATACAAACATGGTGTTAAAAGGAGCTCGTTAAATAAAACAAAAACTAAATTTTCTCATTAAATCGAACGGAAGTGAGGCGGCAATTACAAAATATTAAATTAATCTGGTACGCAGTAAATGGCGCGCAGTGCGTCGTAAACGTCGTGTTTAACAAAATGGCTGCGCGGGCGCGCTTTATCGATTTTTATCGATATCGATATATTACTCGTCACTAGCATCGGATACGTGTCTAATCCTTTTTAAGATTAGTGAAACGGTTAAAATAAGAGGTTGAACGTCCAATTCATTGTTTAATTTTTAGCCGATTGCAAGGTTGGTACCTAATTTAGCTCGTTCTATAACTGACCTTATCTACCACCTAGCTGGGTACCTAGGCTTTATGTAGGTACCTAATCTAAAATCTGGCTGAACTGTCTATCAGATGTACCTACCTACGTACACTGGATTTTTGTGTAGGTATTTTCTACAGACATGAAAAAAAACTAGTTTAATTAAGTAGTGCTTTGCACCAATGTTTAATTTAAACACATCAAAGGTACGAAGTAACTCTTATTTAATCTGTGCCCTAACTACTTAAAAGCAAGATAATGTTGTCTGCGTCCTTCAATTTTGTAGAAGGGTAATGAAGATTTATATTTTATTAGACAAGTTTAATCTCAGTAGTGAATTTAGTGAAAGATTCTTTCGCGGTACTTGATAATTTATAGCGTGACGATTCTTCATTACTAAAACAGAGATGTGACTTATCTAAGATGCAAGTTTCTGTAAAATACTATGTTTGCTAAAATACTTTTAACAATAATAAACTATGCTTTGCCTATGCAAATGCAAAGATCATCTATTGATATTCGATGAAACTTTAGTCTGGGGCCAATTTGTTACATGGCGAGAGTCACCAACCAAATTAGCCCCAGAGTTTCATCATTCATAATAATAAACTTAAACTCCACGAAATTGTGTTTTCTTTCAAAAAGTATTTTATCTTTAGTAAGTAATTAGAAGATACGTATCTTGTATCTAGTATTTCAGATACCATTCCAAAAGGTATTGTTCCTGAGCGCTACCGCTCGGCCAGCCACCAGTCGATTAGTGGACTGTATAGCTGAGGCGGAAGTCGGAAAGTGACCGACCGTGGTCGATGGCGCTCGTTTGGTCGATGGAACGGGCACTGGGTTGATGAAGAAAAGTCGCCTTGGTTCAGGGTTCCGACCCTGGGTTGTTCTTGACTGGAGAGGTCTTGAGAGCGAGTTCTAGTAGAGATGTTTACTCGACGGCTGCTGGCGATGGAATGGATTTCGGCTCAGGGTGTTCTTCTTGCACCAGATGGTGCAGGGAAAAGGATCCGGGGCTCTGCCCCCTGTCCTTGACTCGTCTACGCCCATTAATATGGACGTGTCATTTGGTTTGGCAATTTTTGCCATAATTTTTTCTTCATTTGTCGTTGGTTGTCGTCTGGAGTTTTCGATCCGGCGGTCACCATATGTCCTGGGCGATCAAGACCTAGCCGGGTGAGACCCCTGGTTGCCCAGGGGAGGCCCAGCGAGCCGATCGGCGACCTGGACGGCAACCGCCGGTCGTCCTTCCATATTCCTCATCATCTCCTGTTCAGTCATCCGTTTGTTTGTTTAGCTTCTGTGTCGTCCCGTGTGACGACAAGTTCTCTCGGGTTTGGTTTAAGTTTTCTCCTTCCTGTCTCGTCCGGTGGTCTCGCGTGGAGTGGCGCTATACCGCTGATGTGGTCATAGCGCGACTCATCCGCTCTGCTGAACATAGTCGTGGTTAACCTTCTGATGAAGGTATCCAGTTCTTCCATTTTTAGGTCTCTCCCGATTGTTGCGTTTCTAACGTATCTTGGTGCGTCCACTATCATTCTAAGACAGCGGTTTTCCTGGGCTTTCAATTTTGTCTTATTGGTGGCAGATAAGTAGGCATACCACGCCGGTGTTGCGTACGTAAGGCGAGATCTAATGTAGGTCTTATAGATCATCGCCTTCGTCCGGAGTGGTAGCTTCGACTGTAGGACTGGGCGGAGCTTAGCACGGGCTCCCTTTACCTGCCCTACGGTGTTGTTGACATGTTTTTGAAATGTGAGGTGTCGGTCAATAGTTACTCCAAGGTATTTAATGCTCGGTGTCCAGGGCACAGTCAAAATGCAGTAAATTGATCACTAAAAGTTTCTACCAGTGGAATTAGCCCTTTACCTACTAGGTAGGGATTGTTGGAGTACCTTGGTTATTAATGTTAGTGTTACAATTAGGTAACTAAATGGCGCTACTGAGCACCGTTACATTGCTCCCAAAAAAATTGTACGCGCGATGTCTACAGCTCACAAAGCCACTAGTAAGTAAATATTTAGTAAGTAACTAGGTATTATCAATAACTTGAATCTTAAGAGATTAAGTAGTTTTGTTTGTTGTTGTTCTTGGAAATCGAATTGACAAAGATGGTCTTATTTATATAAAGGATAAATAACCTTTACTAAAAAGGTAAAAATAAAAAACCCATAAACCGATAAAATTATACACAAACAATTTCAGGTAACTTATCCAAATTATACACAAACAATTTCAGGTAACTTATCCAAATTATACACAAACAATTTCAGGTAACTTATCCAAATTACTTATATCGACAGGAAACATCACATCACTATAATGCCAAAAGTGTCTCAATTTTTCGATAAAAATCTCACAACGACAGCAATGCTTTCGATCCAAACAATACATATAAATATTTATAAAAACAATACCTAAAAAAATGCATGCAAAATGTGGGCAGGTACAATATCCGACCTTATCAATATGGTTATGGGTTGTCTTACAGGCACCGACAATAATTAGCAAGACCGCGATGCGTGCTATGGCTACACTAGACCCGTGAAAGTGTCTACAGATTCTTAGAGACTTATCGATAAATTGGTAGGTAGGTACTTAGTCATGAAATCCATTAACCTAACTAAATATACCGACATCGAAGGCTAATGTGTCGCGTCGACCGCCCGCGTCGCGTCGCCCGCACACGCTCTTGCGAAACAAAGGTTTATAATCGATTCCGCTAGTGATGCGATAGAATTGATTTGTTGAATGTCGAGGTTGATGGTGACAATGATTGATAAACTCGTATTGCTGGTAATGCTAGAGGTAACGAAGAGTAATATTATTTAAAAAAAAAACTACATTTCAAATTCTCAAACTAGGTACTCAGTAGTCGGTGGATGGAGGTGGCACAAGATCGCTCGTCATGGCGCTCTTTGGGAGAGGCCTGTGTTCAGCAGTGGACTTCTAAACGCTGACATGATGATGATGATGGTGATGATGAGGTACTCAGTAAGGTACTTATGAGGGCCCGAGGCTGTAGACTCGACGGGGAGCAGCGGACTGTAGACGCTTGAAGACGACTGTCGCTCAGGCTGGCAGCCTCACTGTGCTGGGATTGTCGTGTGAAGAGAGGCGTACAATGAAGAAAACGTTGGGTGACTTCGATGTTCTCCGGCGGGAAGCTTATTTCAAGGGTTCTTTGGTAACTACGACGAGACACTTACTATATCAAGTTCATACTAATTGACTGCTACGCTGCACGCTGAAGACTGCCTCGAGCGTTATTCATCTACCTACTTACCTTACTTACCTTTATTTACTTATTATACTCGTGGATCGCATTACAATATTGAATATGATGTTCAATATGATGATGTTGAATGTGTTGTTGTTATGTTTGCCTCAACACTATTAGGTACCTATTAATAGGCAATATCCTGCCATAATGTTGTGTGAGGTCTTTATTTTTCTTTCACGTTTTTGTAAGTCTTTAAGACTATTGTGCAATATTGAAGTGAGAAGCTTTACGATTGGCACAAGATTTTCTTAAAGACTTGACAGCTTTGGTTTTTTTTATCGACACACGCGTAGATCTACATCACTATAACCTCAATAAAACTCTGTACAATATTAACTTTGCTAATACTAAAATAGTGTTCATTACATTAAGAAATGTGAGCTATCAGAAAATGCAAACACCATTATGAGCGACTCACCATTATATGTGACTCACCTTTATGAGCGACTCACCTTTTTACCCGACTGAGCGGAGGGTATTGTTCTTATCAACCTATGTATGTATATATATATGTCTGTTCCTTTGTGGCCCTGTATAGACCAAACGCGTAGACCGATTTTGATGACGAGTAAGCTTCAATCGATTTGTCTGTGCTACTAATAACATTACTGTAATCAACATTTCATATAGCGACAACCAGACGCCATATTTTGAAACAGAAAAAATAAAGTTGAGGAACTATGGTAAGTGGGGTATCATTGAATAGGTATTTAATAATAATGTTTAGGTTTCTCTAATTATTTTTAATTTCGAATTACCATTTCTATAAAGATTTAAAGTTGGTTAGGTTACGTTATTACCCGACTGATGACTAAAACCAATAAAGTGGGAAACCTACTAAATGAAGTTATTTACTAGACCATTCATTTTTTTTATTACTTTGTTTGACAAGACGAGCAGGTCGCTCCCCTGATGGTAAGCGTCACGCCTGCCCATAACAGTTGCAGTGCCACCCAGAAGAAGAACTAAAAAGTTTAAAATAAAAATAAATTATTATGAAAATACACTCGACTGCGCACAAAACTAAAAAGAGGCAAGCAAGATTTAGAATAAACAAAAAAAAAACAGAGTTTGCCTGGAAGAGATCGCTTTAAGCGATAAGGCTGCCTATTATAACAATTCTTCTACTATTGTTCCTTTTTTTTGTTTTTTTTTTTTTTGGTGTGTATACCCTTCTTCTATCTATTATCTATGTCTCTACTCCTTAATTGAAAGCCTAGGCACAGAATAAATAGTACAGGCGATAATAAATAGTACGAAGATAATGTAGATTACTTAGATTTGATTACAGAAAAGTTAAGCTTAAAGTGAGTGTTGCTAGTCGAATAATTTTCCCTAGTTTCAGTTGTTTTTAAGAGCTGGAAAAACGTACTTTTTATGCTTTGCTGTAACTTAGGTCAACTGCTACATCCTCATTTGGTAGCTGGTAACAAACAACGATACGATTAATTAGCCAATACGTAACCAGGTTTCCAACTGAAACAATTATTTCCAAATTCATAGCTGGGTATCAACCGGGAAACTGTACATAAAAACGACTAGTAGTTCCCAAATCCGTACCTTTGTTTTAGTTCCTGAGTCAAAATATTTGTCGGATCGTAGCAGGCTATAAAACTACATTATACATTATAGTGGCGCAGGGTGCGATGAACACAGTTTTTTATAATTTTTAGAATTGACACTTACTTTTTAACCCCCGAACTCGAAAAGAGACGCGTGTTATAAGTTTAGGGTGTGAATCCGTGAGTCTGCATGCGGCATCGTAGCTCGCACACTAAAGACCGAGTTATATAAATTTTAATTTGTGCTTGTTTCAATAGATATTCTTCAAAACAAAATTCCACACTTTGCAGCATTAGTTAAGGTAGAATTTAAGAAAATAGATGGTAAGAGAAGCCCTGCCCCACGCACTGGTCGGACCAAATCTGCACCACATTCAACATCCAAGTCGCAGAAGCCGTGGACGCCGCCCAAACCCTGACCAAGATGGCGTAACTATAGCGTGACAAGCAAAAATATTGATACCAAGACATGCCCTTGTTCGCCAAAATTGTGACAAAAACATAAAAAAAGAGCTTTTATGCAGTAGCCATGGCATGGTGAAACTTAGAACGGGCTATCACAATTAAATGCGTATACAACATTTCGTGTCTCTTTGAGGAGTTTCCTAGACAGAACCCAAACCTGAGTGCAACAACCATGTCATAGTAAAACTTAAAACCGGCTATCAAAATAAAATGCGTACACAAAATTTCATGTCTGATGTGCTGTTGACCTTTGAACAGTTCCTTTATTTGGAGCTAATCCTGAATGTCAATTCATGTCATGGATACCATAAAAATTCATTGTAATTGGGACTGAACCACAGAATAAATAATAGTGCAAGACTGAACCAACTTGTAAAAATTCAACTCCGTAGGGTAAGAGGAAGGTTCTAATTAAGATTGCAAGGTTGTCCTAAACATACATTCAAACATTGCAAGTTAATAATAGTAGTTAATGAAACGGATGCATAATGAGGAGAATTAAAACACGTGAGTTTTTTAATAGTATCACTAGAGTGTTTTAATACAATCATTAGTTATGTGCCGTTTCATGCACTACTTTATCTACACTCTGCATAGGAACTTACTTTTAATGAAAAAAATAAAGTCGTAATCTTTTCTTGATTTTGCTGGTGAAAGCTCGTACGTTATGTTCGTTGCTGTTCCGTGATGTCAGGTGGAGGTGGCCAAATTCTACTCACGAGCACTGTTTTCTCATGTTTAACACATCTTTGTCCCATTTTTAATCAAGTTAAAACATTTCATCATCATAATAAATCACATAAAATTGGTTAGGTACTAATGTAAAGTAAATTATGGCGCCAAAATCCAGTCCACGGCGAAATCGCGCGCATACGATCTAGAACGTGCCGCCATAGTTAATAAATGACGAAAACCCTCGTAGCCTACTGGTGCTTTACTGCTTTAATGGTAAAAAAATATATTATAACATCTTTTAGTTCAAAAAACAGTGTGATATTTTTTTTTCTATTATAGACATGTGTCGTGCGTAATGTATATAATTTTGCCACCATTTTTGAGTTCATAATCCGGATTTTACAATATAAGTGTACTTAGATAAAAGCTTTTAAAAAGCACCTGTCTGCACTTATTCATGAAACTTTTGTCTCGAGTAATGGCAACACCAATTACCGCTTCCCAACCAAACCTGTGTTCAGCTATTCAAATTCAGTCACGTTCCTGCCGCGCCCGTTACGCCAGGCGTGATAATACGATTTCTCGGCGGAACGGCTTTTGTAATGAAGTGTTACCGTGTTAGCCTGCTTTCATTGCAGTTTGTTTTTGCATTGTAATGATATACCCAGACTCAAAGCCTACACCATACCAAGGATGTCAAGTCAATCTTGATCGTGTGACCTTTGTACCCGGGTACAGTGAAGCAAGGGAAGGGTAATGAACTTAACAGTCTATGTAAGAGGACATACCCTCATTCACCACTGTTCCACCATAGCGGCGGCCCCTCTGATTTTGACAAGCGCGGTATCAATCGATTCGTCTTTATTTATAAAGTGTCATGCAATTTGTTTTTCCCAACTATGGCGAAGCAAATCACGGTCAACCGCGGTCGCCCTGCAGTAAGGGCGAGCGACACAATGGTGGAACATCACACACATACACACACGCGCACACACACCAACACACCACACAATCGCATACACATGCATACATACATAAGCTGTTAAACTCACTACCCTTCCCTTGATTGTTTTTTTTCCTTTTCTTGATTCCCCGTACTCGGGTAAAGTCGATGCTCGAGGCGAAAACATATGTTTTTATTTGTTTTTTATTTTCCACATATGTATGTTTGTAGGTATGTTTGTGTGTATGTATGTATGTATGTATGTATGTATGTATGTATGTATGTATGTATGTATGTATGTATGTATGTATGTATGTATGTATGTATGTATGTATGTATGTATGTATGTATGTATGTATGTATGTAATTATGTATGTATGTATGTATGTATGTATGTATGTATGTTTGTATGTATATTTGTATGTATGTTTGTATGTCTGTACGGAAGCGAGACGTGGACAATGACACAGAAAGACCGGGAAAGGCTGGAAGCATTTGAAATGTGGTGTTGGAGGCGCATGGAAAAAATAAGCTGGTCTGAAAGAAAGACGAACGAAGAAGTACTCAAGATAAACGAAACTTAATGGTGACTATAGAAAGCAGAAGAGGAAAGATGTTTTGGCCACCTTATACGACATGACAACTTCATTGTCTATGGGGGCATACATGAAACTCATTTTGCGACGACCATAGGACCTAAGAGGGTATCAAATTTCATTAAAAAACCATTCAGCCTTCAATAAGTTTTGTATCGATTGCTCGGATGCAAATGTACCTATGTACTCCTATTTTAATTCAAGAAGAAAAAGCAGCATACAATTGGTCCAGTAGTTTTTACATACTTGATGCGAAAAAACAGACAGACACCGTCTGTAATATATTCTTGTTCAGTTGGCTATTAAAAGTAGTAGCTCCACGGGCGTGGACTGCATAAATTAGGTGCAACGCCAACGATTGGCCTTCTTTGGCCATTATCACAATCGGAGTGGCGTTTGTGTAGCACGTGTAAGTAAACAGTAACTTTGCGCTACAGTAGTACTATTAATTATTCTGTGCTACAATCTGCGTAAGTAGTAGTTATTGATGCACATGAAGCACAACGATGGAAATGTAGCTGTGTGCGTGAGTTTCCCTGTAGTTGAGTCCAGTTTTTGTTTACGTGATATTAAAGCGTGCTATATCTTCCCGCTTATAACTAAATCTATGAGTGTATTTAGAGTCTTTTTTGCTTACTGCTGTCTGATAAGTATAGATAGATTTTGTGGTTATATCTTCAGCTACACGGAAAAAGGTTTTCAATTACCCGCATGGATTTCCATGCCAGACCGATCGGGAAATGCCAATATTCCGGATCGGTACTTGCAGACCCCATCAGAATCACTTGGAGGGACTGCGGGTAAATATGGAATTCATTTTGTGCCGGAGATGTATCTATAAAAACAGATAAACCGTTTATTTGTAGTGGCGGGCCTCTTCTACAAAATCTACGTGGGAAAGTACCACACAGCGTTTCTAGATATTCAACCGCCAAGCAGTAGTGTGCAAGAAACTACTTATCTTATAGAAATGGTGTGTAAAGGCAATTGCTCAAAGTTGCACCAAAATTACCCCAACCTCAGCGCAAAAAATACCGATCTCAACTTTTTTGATATCTTAAGTAGGTGTACCTAGTACCTACTTAAGATAAATATATTATCCGAAATCAGTAGCTACATAATTAACAGGGATCTCTATGGCAGATACACTAAAAGCTACTGATAAAATGATTTGATCTTAGGAGTCCACCAACACTATTATTAATTCTGTGGTCCAACTAGAAGTTCTTATGCAAGTGCACATAATTCTATTAGAAAAATCTCTTTTATTCTGCTTGATATCGACCTACCTAGTGTTTATTTTGCGAATATCGGTAGGTACCTACTAGTGCCGCTTAAAACGAACTTATATGAACACATTTCTCTTTTATGTTGCTACGACTTCATGAAAATCAAAGTCTTTATGCATCTTAGGTATTTCGTTTAGGAGCTACCTACCTACAATCCCGTGAACAATAAGGTTTAAAAAAGTCCACACCTCCAAATGGAATGTGAAGCACCCAAGATATGCCGATCCGTTCGTAAGCACAAGGCTCACGCACACATTTAGATACACCATGTTATTTTGTTTGGGGATGTAAACTCCGTCTTTTTTAAACCTTCTTGCCCGTGGAAGACTGTACGGACAAATAGACAGCGTTGCCACAGAAATAGTGTTCCGTTTAGACTGTTTTGGTACGGAAAAATAATTTCATGATTTTTAGCATTAACATCTGCAACGAGAACATAATAACATCTGCAACGAGAACATAATAACATCTGCAACGAGAACATAATAACATCTGCAACGAGAACATAACATCTGCAACGAGAACATAATAACATCTGCAACGAGAACATAATAACATCTGCAACGAGAACATAATAACATCTGCAACGAGAACATAATAACATCTACAACGAGAACATAATAATTTTTTTATAGGAATACTTTAGATTTGGGAGGTGTTATCTTTACGTGTTGGTTAGTTAGTTCAACTGAGCTGCCAATAGATGGCGTTACCGTCTCCGTAAGACGGATTTAGAAACTGAGAGAAACAATTGGATATGGTGGTCACGGCAGCAGTGCCGCGCAGGTACGGATGATGCGGGTTTGAGTCTCGGCTGCGATTAAAATTTTCCTTTAGAAAATTATTAGGTAGTTTACTACTATTTAGAGTTCCGTAGGTAGATAAATGTCGAAAAGATTATTTTATTAAAAGCTTTTATTTAACTTAACTTGTATGAATGTATGTATGTATGTATGTATCGATGTATCTATGTATTTTGCAATTCAAATTTTGAGCACTTCCCGATTAGCTATCTGGCTGAAACTTTCAGGGGGGACAAACCGATGACAACACAATAAAAAAATGAACTTAAAATTATACAAAAAAACGAATCAATTTAAAAAGGGAAAAAAATAAAGAACAATAGTTTGAAAAAATGGTCGTAAAAGCTTTATTTTTAAATTATTTTTTATATTATACTAAATTTGTTTAATTTTATTTTGAACCGTATCATACTACTAAACCCAATTCCTGTTATTTCAAAATAATTTTCCCTCTCGAAAGTCATTGCTATTAGATAACTACCTCTTTCGTTTTCTTATGCCCACTCGTACCTAGTTGGAAATCGAGACAATGGATGGTATTGGCTTTGTAGTGTAATCGATTTAGCCATTTGGGCCTGACAAACAAACCAATTCATAAAATTAAATTTATTGATATCAAATTGATTTTATTTTATTTTGTTGATACATTATTTAGGAATAACACCAGTTTGTGAGTATATCTGTTGCCTAATTATTGTGTTGCGTCGCGGCGCATGTACCTTTATAGAAAAAGTAGCTGTGCCCCACGGCTTTGTCCACGTGGGTATGGAATTCTGGAATAAAAGTCGGGATAAATATACAGAAACGAGGGCTACCACTTGGTACTCGTCCCCCCGCAGGCATCGCTTAGTTTATGAGATATTTCAGTTTTAAGTTTACCTATACAAAATCGGGTGTTTGGTTTATTATAAAAATCGTAAGTTAACTTCGGCGCTTGCCGGCCGCTGCGGCACGCTCGCTTCGCTAGCTCGGCTCACGCTATGTGTAGTCATGTTCGAACCTAACCTAATTAGTTTTTGGGGCCATACGTCTTTCTGACGAAAGCAGCCGGAAAAATACATACTAATTTTTAATTATATCTTCGGCCACCAAACAGTTGTTTTTTAATTATATCTTCGGCTACCAAACAGTTGTTTTTTAATTATATCTTCGGCTACCAAACAGTTGTTTTTTAATTATATCTTCGGCTACCAAACAGTTGTTTTTTAATTATATCTTCGGCCACCAAACAGTTGTTTTTTAATTATATCTTCGGCCACCAAACAGTTGTTTTTTAATGATATCTTCGGCTACCAAACAGTTGTTTTTTAATTATATCTTCGGCTACCAAACAGTTGTTTTTTAATTATATCTTCGGCCACCAAACAGTTGTTTTTTAATTATATCTTCGGCCACCAAACAGTTGTTTTTTTAATTATATCTTCGGCTACCAAACAGTTGTTTTTTAATTATATCTTCGGCTACCAAACAGTTGTTTTATCTTCGGCCACCAAACAGTTGTTTTTTAATTATATCTTCGGCTACCAAACAGTTGTTTTATCTTCGGCCACCAAACAGTTGTTTTTTAATTATATCTTCGGCTACCAAACAGTTGTTTTATCTTCGGCCACCAAACAGTTGTTTTTTAATAAACTTAAAACTGAAATATCTCATAAACTAAGCGTCTCTGCGGAAAGGGAGAGGTACCAGGGGGTAGCCCTCCACCTCCCCACTCCCCCCACCCCCACCCCCCAACTCCTGCCCCTCGATTCTATAGCTAACCCTATCTCATAAACTAAGCGTCGTCGCGGGGGGGAGGTGTACCAGGGGGTAGCCCTCCACCTCCTCCAACCCAACCCACCACCACCCCTCCCCCCAACTCCTGCCCCTCGATTCTATAGGCAACCCCAAGTCAGTATCCCAAGTGTTATTCCAGGTTTTATTACCTTTCATACTCATAAAAAAATTGTTCAGCTGTCTAATAGTTTTCATCTATGGCTCGGCTTCGACTCGTCAGATGAAAAACAAACAAAACAAACAAAACCAAACAAAACAACAAACAAACAAAACAAAACTTTACTTTTACTTTTTTTTTAACCTTACAAATTTATTAAAATACTAAGTTATCCAACAGTAAAAACCGCATTTTAATCGGTCCATTAGTTTTGACGTTAGTTTTTTCTAAAACGAACATATCAGAAACTAAGTATTACAAATGTAGGTAAGTAGCTAGGTTAGGTATACTTATAATAAAGCAGTAAGTACCAAAAAACTGTACAATTATGATAATTAAAAAAAAACTAGGGGATTTAAAATAAGCTATACTGAATAATGTGCTGTTTTTAAAAATCGTGTCTGTCTGGTTGGTCTGTTTCTCTGTTTGTCTATTTGTCTGTTGGCGCATCACGTAAATACTTCTGGACCGATTGTGATGCGGTTTCCACTGTTGGATAGCTTAGGATCACACTTAAAAACTGGTGTATTTGGTATCTCAATCCGATGAGTAGAAGCCGTAGATAAAAACTATTTGTCGGCTAAAGGAATTTTAAGTATTGTAATTTATGTCCTGGAATAGCACTTAGTGTAATCATAACCCAGAGAACTGAACACGCGGGCAAAGCCGCGGGCACAGCTAGTAGATAATAATTTAATTATTCATTTACAGAAATTATGATGATATTGAACCTTCAGAAACATCCACTGCGTTACTTTTCTTATATCTAGATATATATCTAGAGAACTCTAAGTAGTAAAAATATATTATGTACAAATAATAAAAATAATAAAAGTTTATTTGACCAAAAAATTTACAACTATCAATCAATATGGTGATCTCACACTAATACCTACCCTATGTTGTGAGATTCAGTCTCTTCCATTAAAGATACAATTATTCATAAAAGATTTAAAAAAAAAACATTTTATTTACAAATAATATGTCTGGATTTTAAAATTAAACTACCTTCTCTGCAGATTTCTTCAAACTTTTCTGATACTAATTAGGTATTGCCTACAATATTCATTTTCCAGATGATTAATTATCATTTCAATAAATTATAACCTTTGATTTCTTACTTTCGTAGCAAAAATCCAATTAGAATTAGTTATTATCTTTTTTTTGTATCCGCGGAGAGCTTCTTCAAATAGTATCAGAAAAAGAAAAAAGAGGCATATACTCTTATACTCTCTTATACCGATCTAAAAATAATTAAAAAACAAAATGATAAAACAGTAGCAGAAAGAGTCTTTATGTATAGATATCTATCTAATAAATTATTTAGTTTTTGACTTTATTAATAAAATGTAAACTAAGTCAAATGAAATTAATTTAAAAAATATAAATAAAAAGGCTAAAAACTCAGGAAATAGAAGATCGGAAATACCCAAACATGTACTTTAATTACTGAATTAGTTTTATTGTAGGTAAACAATATAGTATTACAGTTTCGTCTAACTGTATAACTTTATTCCTTAATTTTTCATAAAAGATATTTTAACTCTTTTGGTTTATGTAGAGTTTAATATTGCTGGTAGTGTAGGTAGGTACATGAAATTAACATTACATAATTATGTAGGTCTACCTAGAAGTCTTATTGTAGCTCTGTATAAAACATAAATCAATAAATAATAAAGCGTTTAGTTTTCAGTACTTACATGCACAATGCACATACCTATTCGTATTTAGATAGGCTCTAAATAATAATAAAACATAAACAATTTTCAAACAAAATGTGAATAAAATATTTTCCATAAATTTTAATACAAACTACACAAGCATCGAATAAAAACCATAGACGGTTATTTCATGTCAGTTAAATAAATATTTTTTTAAACCTTGAGCATAAAATATTTCTTCAATAATATTTATTAAATGTTTATTAAACAAAAATCAATCACCATTTAACCAAAGTCCAAGCACAACGTTTTTAATTAAAAAATTAAACTATTTACCAAACACAGTTTAGTTTATAATGGCGTAAAATTTGCGTGAAATTCAAACTTTATCAAGTTTCATTAAAATTTAATTTAAACATTACAAAACAATCTTATTCACCTGATTATTTTACTGACGATAAAAATTAACAGTCGTAAGTAAGCAACGCCGCAGCACGTAAGCGTTGCCAAACGTCAAGAACGACGGAATCCGTCGCCATTTTACGCCAAATCTATTATTTTCAAGACCCGCTGAAAAAACACAGTTATCTGACTTTAAGCTAATAAAGCATCATGGTTAATTAAAAAGTATTACACCGACGGTTGCGAGCGTGCGCCGACCGAGTCAACTATCCCAAAAGGAGCAAGTCTCCTCACCACCCATCAACGCCCTAATTGAATCATAACCAGCTAAATTCAAAAGCTCCACCTGTCCCCGACGCAAGACAAATCTCACGTAACACGCCAAACGGACGGTTAAATCACAAGCTCTTCACTAAAACCGCCCACTGCGAAAGCGCTTCTAATTCAAACAACACCTTCACGATCAAGAACCGCCAATCACAGCACAGTTATTCAAATAAAGAGTGCAGCTTGGAGTGGCGACGACACCCATCGGGTGATTTGGGCCAATAGCAGCGTCGGAGTCCATGTTAGCTATTTTTTTTAACCGGTCTACGGGCGTCTGGCGCGAGCAGAGGGTTCATTCGGCCGCGCGCCGCCTTGGCGTTCGTATCGCGCGTACGCGTCATAAAAATGGATTGTGTTCTGTGTGACATGTGCTTCTGATTTGGTGTTTTTTTGTGACGGACCCGTTGTGTGTGAAAGCATGATGCCTCTCGCACCGACCCCTGTGGTGGCGGTGCCATCGAAGCCGAAGATCGGATTCAGTATAGACAGTATAGTTGGAGGTTCAGAGCGGTCGAAGCACGCGTCGCCGCCACTGGCAAGTCCAGGATCTCCTTCTCCTGTGGCTTCACCTCGAAGTCCATCTCCTCGGCCGTTGTTACGACCAAGCGCATTACCAGCTGGTTTTCCCTCGCCTGAGTTTAAAAGGCTTCCATACTTGGACGCTCAGAGCCATCATCATCAGTTCCTGGCGCATTTCCAAGGAGCTGCGCTGGCGGCTGCGATAGCGCACCAACAGCAGGGCTTTGGAGGACCCTTGCCACCTCACCCACCGCCGCATCCAGCCGCGCCTGTACCCCGGGAGTCATATCAGCTCTATCCGTGGCTCATCAACAGGCACGGGAGGATATTCCCTCACAGGTTTCCAGGAGGTGAGTCTATTAAATAATATGGCTTAGAATAGCTGTAGGCTTTTAGATACGATTAAGATATCCTGGAGTAAGAATATTTGGGGATAGTAATTAGTAAACAAATGATGTCATCTAGGTTTGTAAATAGCACAAACAGAAGTGTTTTAAAATTATTCAAATGAGTAAGAGCCAATTTGAATTTACCAGCTTCCATGTTATAGACACATATACAATTTTTAGATAGTTAACTTAACAATAACCCTTATAAATATGTAATTACGTACCGTTATTCGGTGCCTCGAGGAATTAGCCAAAATTCCTTGACGATATCTAAGTCCAAAAATTAGGTCACTAGTGAACGGATACTAAATAACAAATGTTTATTGATTTGAATATCCAAGTTAACATAAGATACAGATAAAAAAACAAGGCAAGTTGATGTCTACGACAGATAGACAGCCGGTCAGTCCTTTCTCCTTTGAATTAGCACCCAGCGTTTTGTCCATTCAGAAAAACATACCTACCCGTCGCCCTCTATCGCTGCTTGCGACATAGTAATAAAATTGAACGTTTTTAAAGCACGTGAAAAAAAAAACCTTCCCCTAAATAAAAAAATACACTTGCTATGAAAATTGGATCACCATCCGCATAAAAATGTAAATACGACATTTTAATTATTATTTTGAATCAATGTTAAATTGACGTTTAAATGTCAAAATAACTAACTAACGTGGAATGAGTATATGCATATAGAGGGGGCTTCCCAAAATAAATATCTAGAAATAATCTCTCAATTTAATCAGATGTACTCTAGTGTCATTTTATTAGGCTATTGGGCATAGACTTATACATATGATTTCTTTAAAATAATCAATAAATTAAAGAGGAAATATATTGTTTGTAAAGTTCTAGCAGGTACAAACATTGTATTTAAAATAAAAAGGGATTATAAAATCTTTATTCGATTAAACATTGGTAGTACCAAATGATAATCGAATTTAATCAACTTGCCGGTGGGTCGCAGTGACGTAAAAATATTGCAAACATTTCTAAATAAACTGTTAATTTTGGATGGTGTACCTAATAATGACTGCTAATGACTGCTATAAAATGAATATCCAATAAGTGGGAACGATTACTAACTTCATTTGATGGTGGATAATTTGATTACTAAAAGCTATTACACGAATATTTAAAAGTTGGTTAGCCAATAGTTAACCTGAAAAATGTGTGCCAACTTCGTTCTAAATATTAATTTTGATCAAGGATTCAAAGTTGATGAATACCACACGCAGAAAAATATTTTTAATTTACTAATCGATTACTAATTTTTTATTTCAGCGATACTGAGTGCACATTTTTTATTTATTTTGATATTAATAGCTTTCAAATACAAATCTTAGTGTTATTACAGAATAATTATTATTAATAGAAGAGAGATACCCGACCGTGTTACTATTTTAAAATATCAAAAAATTACGGCATTCAACCAAGTTAAAAAGATTCCATGAAAATTCAAAGATTAAAATTATATTAGAAGATATTTAATCACATATTAAGTGTTTTTAGAGCAAAAGCTTTTTTTCCCCCGAATGCCCCGGCCGACGGACTGGCACCGTAGGCAGATATATGTTTGTCATTCATTTAAACAATTTATTGATTAAAAAAAAATATACCTACTGCGCCAATAGAATAATTATATTCCGTTATTAATATTTAATATGTTATTCTACGTTAGAATAACATATGAGTGACATAATTATGTCACTAATGGTTCTTAGGCGCGTACAGTATAAATGCAATTTTGTTGCATAATGTAAATATCTTGTTTGTACACAGATAAAATTGGTACATAGGTTACTTCATGTGAAATAATTAGTTTGTGCTACTTTTACTCTGCTATTAATATTACCTATAAAATAGGTACCTATACCATTAATACTCATATAGTTTTTTTAGAAGTAATTATGTGTACAATATTAGGCATGATATGTATGTAAGTACCTACATCATACCTATAAAGATAATTTAAAAATAAAATTAACTCTGATACTGTTGATAATAATAAAAATTAAATAAAAATCAACCCAAAGAAAATGTTTGAGGAGCTATGATAATATTATGTTACTGACCAATATAACCTTTTTAGTTTATTAGGTTACAAACTTGAGAAAATTAGAGAAATATCGATATACCTAACCTAAGATTTACCTATCGATAAAGGATTCCAGAAATACTGATATTACTACCGAAATATTGATATGCTTGGTGATCAACAGTCATGAAAAAGGCTTATTTTATTCTATAGTTCATCGAAACTAAATCTTCAGTAACTTGAGTATGTATTCTTAGTTTTTAAAATAAACTAGGACAGACAAAAATTGCGCTTAAAATACAGACAATTTCTGAAGTAACCTTGCCTGAAATAATTATTTAAATAATTCCCGAGATAGCATCATGTCATCGCGTGTCTAAAGAGCTCTCGTTGACAGAATTAAGTGTTCTATTCAAAAAAAAGAGTAGCTTATCTTAAAACACGGCACCATTATGATAAAAGAACCCGTTATCGGCAAGCGCATTGAAACCCTTGTCATTGCTTGTTATAAGTTAGGTTAAAAAAAACTTTAAAAATAAACAGATTACCCGCTCTAATCCTCGCCTTGGAAGATAATGAAACTCTTTTTTTTTTTCGAATTAGGAACTGTTTTCTTTTTAAAATTGTCGATGAAACTTTTTTTCTTCTCTGCTGATCTTTTTGCGGGTTGAGTTTTAATAAATTAAGGATGGTTAAGTAATTTTAAGCAGAACCGTTACATCTACTTACCAATAATCGCATCTTAGAAAATAAAATAAAAACAGATTAAGCGCTAATCCAAATCTGAAGTTTTAAGTTTCGAATTTAGTTTTTTTTTTTTATATGTTTGACCGGTGCTTTTTGCTGGCAAAATTAGATAATTGCAGATTGTAAGGACTTTGACTTTCTCTTTTGTATTTTTTATCTAGTAAATAAGTATTACAATTAGCAATAGTTTTAAAATGTAATTACTTCTTAACGGGAAATGAAGCTATTTAGAAGACGTTAGATAAAACAGTGCGTGTTTTGTTTTTATTTATTTTTTGATTTTGTCTTGGCTTGTTTTCCAAACGTTTATTGTTCCAATTATAAAAATGTTTTTTATTTAGGTGGAAATTATCACAACTGTTTAATTAGGCACATATTAATCTTATCTTAATTTTAATATTGTGTCAGTGTAATAAAATTGTTATTTTGAAGCCATCTTGACCGTAAAGACCCCGTTTCATAATTAAGTAACTATATGTTTGATAACTTCTGACGTCTTACAAAGTAGCTATCGTATCCATTAGTTGTAATTAAAAGTTTGATAACATAATTACGTTGATAATTTGTTGTTTATTACTGATTTATAATATACTAGTGCACCCGCGGTTTTGCCCGCGTGCAATCTAAAATATGACAATATATGTGTTTTATTTTTTACGTTTTTTTGGTCATAAACCCACGTGGGTGTCTTCAGAAGTCCGTATGGACTTCTTTGACAAGAGGTTCAAATGCTCAAAGCTTTTGGTCAAATTTGATTCAAAAGCTTCAAATGTTTCATATCCTTCAAACAATAAATAGATTAAAAATAAAACACTTTTCGTTTTTTTCTTCTAAATTGTTATGTTTTTTTAGCCATAAACCATCCCGGGCGTCATCAGAAGACCCTGCCAAAGTTTCGTCACAATCCGTTCAAAGGTTTAGGAGCGCATCGCGCACAGACACACATACATACATATTCATTTTATATACACAGTCATTTTTATATATATAATATACTAGTTGCGCACCGCGGCTTTGCGCGTGCGATTTTGAAAACTATCCTATGTGTTATTCCAGGACCTAGGAAATCTAAACATAGTTTAAACCTATCCCTATAGGTAGAGGTACCTGTAATAGAATGTAGTATTTCATCAAAATTAGTGCAGCTAGTTATGAATGGTGACAAAAACACATGCGTAGGTAGGTAATCTACGCAAATTTTTCACATTAACAATATAGGTAGGTTAAGATTCCTATCCTTACAGCTACGTAATGGCTGAATGGATGTTGATGAAATAGGAGTAGGTGTGTGTAGCCTGCGGATCTGCTTGCAGTTTTTCCCGTTCCCCGATAAAAACGAACATTTGCTAGTATAATAAGTAGGTAATCTATACGTAATAAGTGTAACAACAGACATTTTACGTTAGTTATAGCGTCACTGAGGAAGAACCGCATAAACATAATAACAGACATTTTACGTTAGTTATAGCGTCACTGAGGAAGAACCGCATAAACATCATAACAGACATTTTACGTTAGTTATAGCGTCACTGAGGAAGAACCGCATAAACATCATAACAGACATTTTACGTTAGTTATAGCGTCACTGAGGAAGAACCGCATAAACATAATAACAGACATTTTACGTTAGTTATAGCGTCACTGAGGAAGAACCGCATAAACATAATAACAGACATTTTACGTTAGTTATAGCGTCACTGAGGAAGAACCGCATAAACATAATAACAGACATTTTACGTTAGTTATAGCGTCACTGAGGAAGAACCGCATAAACATAATAACAGACATTTTACGTTAGTTATAGCGTCACTGAGGAAGAACCGCATAAACATAATAACAGACATTTTATGTTAGTTATAGCGTCACTGAGGAAGAACCACATAAACATAAATAACGCATTTCAAGTTTTTTCTATAGGAATATTTAAAAACAATAGATCCTATCCAGTTTGGGGAATGATATAAGAGACAGGTTGTGCCCCGTAGCTTTGCCCGCGTAAACAATTAATAAAATAGTTTATGTCATACTATTTCAGTGTTAAATTTTATCATGAAAGAGACAGAGACAAAGTTACTTAACATGATGTAGTGTATTGTATATTCTATCTAGTGAAGAGTCGAGCAGGTTGCTTGCCTGAAGGTAAGCGTCACGCTTGCCCATAACAGTTGCAGCGCCACCCAGACTTTGGTTTCAAAATCTTGCGCGTCACTGCACTGCGCTCGTCACCCTGAGATATTGGTTTTTAAGTCTCATTACCCAGTAATTTCTCTGGAATAATTTCCTTTCAAACCGAAACACAGAAATGTTTGCACACTACTGCTTGGCGGTGAAATATCTGACAAAGGTGTGGTACTTCCCCAGGCGGACTCTTGCGTAAAAGGCCTACAAATACAGAACACATATATAAATATATTTTTTTATTTATACCATGACCCTGACATACCTAGTACAAATATATATAGTAGGAAGTAATGTAATAATTAATAGTTATCTATACATACTTAGGTATAGGTATGAGGTACATAAATATTATTGGTTTGTTTGTCAAAGTAAGGTGAGTTTGTTATAAAACAGTATTAATTACTTTTTTATAACATTTATTTTTATTTTTTGGTATACGAGCAGAGCTAGTTTTGTTCTATATAGATCGTTTTATTATTACTTAGTTAGTTACAATTACACAAATTATAATAAGATAATTATAATTATAATAATTTTATTACAATTATTATTATAATTGTGATAATTTTATTATAATTATAATAAGTTTGATATAATTAAATAAGTTTGATATAATTATAATAAGTTAATTATAATTTGTGCCTACTTCAATATTGTACGGTGATTGTAGAGCATAGAGAATTTAGGTTTTTTCATTTTTCGATAGCTAATAAATTTAAGTCTGTTGCCATTTTATTCGTTTATAAAAAACGGTAGCGGGGTCAACCCTCTAAGCTGCAATTTTGCGCCATTATCAATGTCAACAAAAAATCTATCCAATAATTTGTCCCTTTTCGCACCCTCCCGCTTTGTTCGGCAAAATAAACTCCATACTTGCACATCCCTTATCCAATTTCAATTGACTGTCACCCCTATTATTTATCAACAATATTATTTTTATGGACCCACTTCGCCATAAAAGAACCCAATTTTAATTAAACCGGTCTAACGCGCTTCGCATTTGGCATCAGATATAAAAAAGTTAAATTGAAAAAGAAAAATTAAGAATATATTTTATACAGAAGCTTTGACAAAAGAGTCTTTATGTGACGAAGCGGGGACTGAACGCCCGCGATTATCAACTGACTCTATTGTTCGTTTGATTGTTAACTAGTGATGTTCCGTTGTCGACTTAGACTGGTACTAAAGTACTAGTGATAAATTCATTCTAAAATGTTTTAATAACAGCTCATTTTGGCAAGATTTTAATGATACCTTAGCCCAGTAGTGGCCTAGTAAGCAAATGTCAAATTGAAAAAAAAAGGTTAAAGAAATGTTCAAGTTCATCAAAACTTTTCACAATTTAAATATTGTAAATATTCATACCTTGTAGCCAATAAATAATTTGTTGATTAATAATTTTTGATTTTGCTAAACTAATTAGATACAGTAGTCATCTGCCAATACCTGCATGAGAGGCTGTCAAATGGTTTAAAAAGAGCCTATTACAATGTTTTTTAATTGCCAGCGTCGGTGTAACTCTAGTTGCAACACGACATGACCTTATTCGCTATGACCATTTACACGTAACGCGTTGCGTTGTGGAATCGTTTGGAAAATTACGACAATTCTCGAACATACACGAACAATTCCACGCAGATATCTTGACGCGGAATGTTACGTGGCCGAATATAGCGAATCATAGCGAATAAGGACCCAGGCATCAGAGTAATTAAACACATCCATCCTCATTAGCTGCCGTCATTGTTATGTCCGGCTTATAACGCTATCTTCGCCAGTATTTCCGAATTCGATCCAGTATAATGGAGGATATTATTATTATTATTATTATCAGTTCATTTCATCATGATCGGTCGGTCCTTTAGATTTCCAGCCCTTCCTAACCTTACCTGACTGCTCGGAGGGTAATGTGTTTATCAGCCTGTGCCTGTTTGTTCCTTTCTGGCACTATATAGACCAAACGCGTAGACTGATTTTGATTATTCTTACGTCAATAGATTTGTGTTAATCTTGCAAGTGCTATTAAATACATGACAGTAAACAAAATTCGATATGGCGAATACCAGATGCCATAATGGGAAAAAGAAAAAAAAAGTCGACGAACTATGTTATATATAATTATATAAGTGGGGTATCATTGAATAGATATTTAAAAATAATTTTTAGATTTCTTCTATCATTTTTCATTCCGAATGATCATAGGATCTATAACGATTTAAAGTTGGATAGCAACCATTCTCAATTAAAATGTTGTCTCTTTGTGTTCGGGATTTGTAGTACTTTTGATTATGTCTTGTCACTAATATTCATAGCTATCTACATGGACGTGCAAAATTGTAAGCCTACGTTAAGTCAATTTGTAATGTATTAACAATTAATTGAACTGCCACTGTTAGGATTTTAATATCGAATTTATAGATAGAGGCCCCTCACTAGTCACTTCGTTAAGCGGTTGGTAGCACCACCTAAACGTCATCTTTCGTTACGCGCTCTTTTTTTCTTAATTACTAACGATTGTTGCCGGTTATTTTTTCACAATATTACCACTAAAAGGATTGAATGGCTTATAATTGGGTGTAATTTGAGCACACTTTGTTGTGAGCGACTGAGCGATGGTGGGTTTTAAAAAGCAACGATTTATTAAGGTTGGTAGGACTGGGGCAACCATTTTGAATGTTAGTGATGCGATAGGTATTAAGGCGAGTGATTTACAATGTCGAAATCGAGTTGAAGAAGTTGATTATGTAATTCAATTGAGTTTTTCTTGTCTTGATACAAGAATAAAATAGAGTAGCTTGTAATAAAATAACTTTAATTAATATCGCTCTCATATCTATCTACGAAATAATTACGATTAAACAAAAAGTAAGTGGAAAAAAATATGTAGGTATAAGTATTTTTATTTAAAGAAGATGCAAATATAATCACGCTCAATTACTGCTTAATTTAATAGTATCGAATAGCAATAATGAAGTTAACTCATTTTAAACGATGACGTGCGCTTTTAATAAACCCCGAGTGATTGGCTTCAAAATCATTCAATGTATTTTAGGGTTCCATATGCAACATGATGGCTCCTTTTCACCTACATTTTTGAGACATCATTAAATGTAATACTAGCTGGAGCAGCTTGCCCGCACCTTTGCCGGGCAAGCTTTACCACCCCACTCCTTTGGAATAAAATTTGATAAAATCCTTCCTTAGTGCACTTCTAAGATGCTCAAGGAGTATATAGATAGCTAGTATTTTGAAAAAAAAAAACAAGCATTTAAATTTTTATTTTTGCATGAAGTTGTGTACGAGAATGTAAAGTTAATCATTGGTGAAGCGATCATTATTAATTCGATTCGATTCGATTCGATTTAATTTCGATTAATGGACCTGCATCATGTATGAAACTTTTTTATCGAGATTGAGAATGGATTCTTGGACCCGACTGAACTACATGGCAAAGATATGCGTACTGTAGCAGTACAGTACGCACATCGTTTGCGACAGTACAGTTACTATACCTAGCAGATACTTACTGAAAATTGAGTGAAGTACCTATTCTTTTTTTAATAACTTTGTTGCTTTCCGGCATTGTTTTAATTTATATAATTAATTATTGACTTTATTTGTGTTCAATTAAAACAATTAATTAATTAGTTTTTTGTGTGCTTTAAAACATTAAAAAACCGACTTCAAATCGTATAAAATTTTATAGAAATAAGTAGTATTTTTTAGTGTTTGTTGTTTTTTTTTAGTCTTTTGGTTTATGACGATCGGTTGGCCTAGTGGCTAGAGATCTTAGGTACAAAATCGAACGGTCGCGGGTTCGAATCCTGCAAGGTGCAATCATTTGTGTGATGAGCAGCAGTTTCCGAGTCATGGATGTGATATTCGTATTATGTATGTTTATCCGTTATCTAGTGTCCATAGTACAGGGTATCCTAGTTTGGGGCTAGGTAATTGGTGTGGAAAATGTCCCATTTTTTTTTAATTTATTTATTGCTTACATTTTAGTTTCGTTAAAGTAGGCCTAAGAAAATGAAGTACTTATTCCGTTTGTTAAGAAAAAATCTCTACTGGAAACAGTTAACAGTCCATATCTTCTAAGCTACTAAACCAATTTTGAGGAAACTATTCCCTAAATTGAGAAATAAAAATAATTATTGCAATCAGACTTGTAGTTTCCGAGAAATACGTAGACAAACAAACATACATTCGCGAAATGTTGTGTATTTGTTCAGATACTCATATAGAGTAACATTTATGAATATTACGCATTTTCAACGATATTACATACATACATATCAACTTGAAAACCTTATTTTTATTGAAGTCTGTTAAAAATGTAAATACTTCAATAATTCACTTCGAACCGGCTGCGGAACCCTGTGAAGACCGCAGGAATCACACTCGTCACCAACGACTTCTGCTAAGTTCGTTGCGCAGTGACCTCGCCGCGGCTTCATTAACAATTATTTTATGTGATTTATTATCAGTTTGTTTATTGACTCGAATTATATTTTCCACTTTATCGGGTTACTTATTAAATTAGAATTTCGACGGACGCCTATAAAATTATGGTAATAAAACATTTTTTTATTGGTTTCGTGACACTTCGTAGGTTATCTCTTTAGATAATAATGTTTTTTGGACCTTATATTGTTTTATTACCCTTTGATAAGATGTGCTAAAAACTAAATCGTTTTTACATACTTCAAGTAAAAGTAAGAACTTCAAGGACCGTTTATTCTTGCCTACTATAAAGTACCTAATATCTAGATAATGTTTTACTATAAGGAAAAATCACACAAGTTATTCTTGATTTTAATTTTTATTCATTGAGTTGGGCGGCGAGAAGGACTCACGGACAGACATACAAATAATACAGTTTAAAGTTATTAAATGCGTAGTTATTACAGGGTTTGAATGAAGTCTAGTTTCAGATTTTTAATATCTACTTGCAGGGCTGGCGAACCAGCGTCCAGTGTCTGGACATTTTTGCTGAGCACTGGCTCTTTTGGTACACACGCATAGCTTGTTATTTTGTATTACCTAGTTAGGTATACTAATTATATTTATTATATATTATTTGTTGTGCCAATAAAATCATTTTTCTTCTTTCTTCTTCTTTTCTTCGATATAGCCTATCGGTTCAATAGTGCAACTTAGAATACAATAATACCGAGTTCGGTCCTAGGCTCCGCAATAATGACTTCTCTAAGTTATGTGCGGTTTTCCAAAGCTCCGTGCTTTAAGGGTCGGCCCCGGCTGTTATTGATTAATAGCAGTCGTTAAGACATGTCAGAGGCCCTCGAGCAGCCTGACAATCTCTGAAACCAGAGGAAAACCATCACAACATCACAAACAAACAGCATTATTAGAAAGCGCTTAGTATTTTATTTTTGCATAATTTTAGAGGTTGGTGAAGGACTGATATACTTACCTAATAACATTTGACGGTGGGGCCTAACGTTTTATAATCTATACTTATAAAACAATATACAACACAAGGGGACATACCTACCTACCTACTGACTGACTGACAGACAACGCACAGTCTAAATCAGTGGACATAAAGTTTTTAAATTTTGAGAGTATAAAAATAAATAATAAAATAAAAGCTGCCAGCAAACAAACTTTGTTTAAATCCCCACGTCTGCTTCAATTGAGACGTACTAAACGGGTTGTGTTGATTAGAGTTTAGTTAATAATTGACATATTGTGATGTACCTGTTAACATAACCTGACTTTAGTTACAGATGCAATACTGAATGTATTAAAACGTAACAAACCAATTGGTTATTACTCTAATGTACTGTTGGTTTATTACTAGCAAACATAGATTACCGAAAATACTGGTTGTAAATAGTCATTCTAGTTATTTAACTAATTACCAATCAAATGTTATTAATACATTCACGGAATTTGTTAATACATTACAATTTTTACAATGCTATTTGTAACCTCGATTTAGCTATTATTTACAAAACTATTTCATTTAATTCAATCAAAAGTTTGCTGCTTGTAACAAAAAGTCTTTTATCGACCGGTGACGCCGGCCGGCGCGGCGGCGGAGGCACGTTTGTTGCGTTCTTCGCGCGCTTCACTCGTGCACTCACGTGGATGAAACAAATAAATAAACTTATCTTGAGCCCGTGTTAAGTGATATTATAGTGAATTAGTGTGTGGACTCGAAGTGAGTGTGGTGTAGTATATTTTAATAGTAAAAGTGTACAAAAGCTACATAAAACAATGGATGAACTGGCGGCGGCAGCAACGCCCGCTAAGGAAACCATTGCAGACTACAATAAATACTACTTACTACTCTAACATGCATCCTGAATCTTTGAATATTTAAGAACTATATTATGGAAGATTATAAACTCTTGTTGTAACTCTTGCCAAGACGTTTTTGAAAATTATGATGATGTAACTTTTTACATTTTCAATAACGTTTTTCAATACGACGAAGAAAAATTATTGATTTTAACTTATGCCATTATGTATATGTCGAAATTAAAATTAACTAGATTCATAATTATTCTACTAACTAGCCTGTCACTGTACTTATTAGATCTATATCCACGTCTCTTAGACTTAAGTTTATAACCTGTATTGTGCTGTGCTGCATATATGATTCTACAAAATAATGTGTCGCTTTTGTTTCTAAACTAAGGGTATAGGGGCTAGTAACAATAGTTTAGCTAATAATAACAGGGTAGTGACGACATACATAAGGAGGTAACTAAATAGTTTAGCTACTAACAACAGCAACATACACGTGGAAATAACTAAATAGTTTAGCTACTAACAACAACAGCATATACGTGGAAGTAACTAAATAGTTTACCTCCTAACAACAGCAGCATACACGTGGAAGTAACTAAATAGTTTAGCTACTAACAACAGCAGCATACACGTAGAAGTAACTAAAAAGTTTAGCTACTAACAACAGCAGTATACACGTGGAAATAACTAAATAGTTTAGTTACTAACAACAGCAGCATACACGTGGAAATAACTAAATAGTTTAGTTACTAACAACAGCAGCGTACAAGTGGAAATAACCAAATACTTTCGCTACCAACAACACTAAGGCCCGTAATATAGTTAAATAGCAGTTTAATCTACAAATCATAGTTTAAACTATCTCTGTCGATTATCTCGTAATATCAATGATGGTTAATCTGTAAATGAGAGTTTAAACTGACACATAGATTAAACGGTCAAGCAGGGGCGGTTAAACTGTTGTGTAGAGTTTAAGCTATTGTTTCAAAATGGCCGCTTTTAAACAGATGTTTGTTTGTCTTTTGAAGATTGCAAACAAGTAACCTTAGAATGGCTTTTACCGACGATTCAGATTCGGATATTGTAATTATAGAAGTTCTTAATGAGTTTCATACCTATACAACGAGACCTTACGTTGTTAGCCGAGAGAATATAATTTTGATAATTGGGATGCCATTGAATTGGTCACAAGAAAAACAAAAAAACAACGTTATTTCATTTTTATTATTCAGAACGTTGTTTTTTACACTCTAAAATGGCAGCATGTTCTTTCACCAAAGATGTTAACAGTCCTGTCTCCAATTTATTAAAATTAGGAACACGAGATTTCACACTCATAATTCAGGTTTAAAAATGTGGCAGCAAAATGAAATGAAAAGTAATGTATAAAAATAAACACCGAAGCACATCGTTTAACATACAAGAAAGAACCTAGCATATCGCGTAATTTCAAAATCTAATATGTTGTCAATATCTGTTAAAGTCAATGAAACGTCTGTTTTCTTAGTACAACATTCCTTACATTTCTTGAACAAAGGAGCGAAAGGAATGAACGATATCCCGAGTGTTGCTACATTTTAAAAACTGATCGAAGTTTAACTAATCGGCCAATGTTATTACGAAATCATCATCATGTCATTGATATTACGAAAGAGGTTTAATCGACAGCTTAACTTTAGAAGCTGATTAGTTAAACTGTGAGTTAAACGATGGTTGATATTACGGGCCTTAGTGAGGTAAGATATAACTGAAAATAATACATAGTTTTGCTACCAATAACACTCAGTGTGATAAGATACACATGGAAATAACCAAACAGTTGAGCTACTATTAACAAAATAGGAAGACTAACTTTAGCAATACCTACTGTATCCATAGCTGACAAAATTAGTTAAGCCAATTATGTGTAACTATTTCAATTATTAGTAACATAACCCAAATTTACAAAACGAAGTTTGGCTACTAGTAGGTACTAGTTGTGTAGTCACCATTTTTGTGTAGCAAGTTACCAAATGTTATGTTACTAATCACAAAAAAGTGTTTTCAGTGTACCTAGCCCCAAGCACGGGCAAAGCTGCGGGGCGCAGCTAGTAAAATATAAGAACAAAATGTTGCCCGCTCATTTCTAGATTACAGCAATAATAATTATTGTATTAAATTCCAGATCTGCAACATTCATTACGGGAATAACTTTATAAGACTTACACCGTATCACGCGATATACGGATTTGCGACAAACGACACCTAGGTACCTATTTATTAAATTGTCGTTAGTATACGATTATATCCTTTACTAGTAACACTAGTGTATACTTGCGACTTCGTACGCACATAAATGTCTAGTCTGTTTTAGTATAGTATCACGAAAACTAAAATACACGAAAATTCTTACTACAGCTTTTGATAGCCGTGTTCGGTTGGTCAGTTCAGAATACTGCCAATAGATGGCGTTACCGTCCCCGTAAGAAAAGTTTAAAAACTAAGCTGAAAATTTGAAGTATGTAGTACCTGTCACGGTAGCTGAAATTGATAATGGCATATGCACGCAGCGGCAATGAATGATGCGGATTCGAACCCCGTCCTTGATTCAAATTTTTCGTTTAGAAAAATTATTAGTTACTGGTACCCTTTCGTATTACTACTTTATATGAGTAGAAATACCTAAGTTTAGAATTAAAATGTGAGATTTTTAGTTGTTACTAGAAACTATAAAACCCTGAAAATTGCAATTACATCCGATTTGTAGTTTTTTTTAATTTTATTGGCAACAAACGAAAATGTTTTTTTTTCTACTAAGTAGGTATTCATTAAAATAAGTTTTGATACAGAACAATATAAATCTATCTACATAAATAAAAATATAGTATCTAGCACTCCGTTTTTAAAAAGTATAATTTAAAAAAGCTTTGATGTTTTTTTTTTTTTTTTTTTATTACATTTTTAACATATAATTTTTCATGCATTGTCATCGGTTTGTGAGCTGCCCTGAAAGTTTCAGCCAGACAGCTAATCGGGAAGTGCTCGAAATGTGAATTGGAAGATTCCCGGACAGACAGAAATACATTCACACAAGTGAAGTTAAATAAAACCCTTTAATTATAAATTGACAACAATGTAGACACGAATAGCTCTATGACAAATATGTCATTAAATACTTTTATACTACTAGCTGTGCCCACGGGTTTGCCCGCGTGTTAAATTTTCTGGGATATAAGATACCTACATTTTATTCCCGTACCAAAAGTACCAATATCATCAAACTTACAGTATAATATACCTACTACATTTCATCAAAATTTGTTTATCCGTTAAATGTTTTTTTTTCGATTGCTCGACTTCTACTGATCGGATTGAGATACCAAGTAGGTACACCAGTTTTTAAGTCAAACTAGATATTATCAAACGGTAAAACTGTGAAACCGCATCATAATCGGTTCAGTATTTTTACATGCTGCATGAGTGCGAACAAACAACAAAAAGACAACGCTTAAAAAAAACTTGGTCCGTAGCTTATTTTAAGTCTCCTTTTTTATAATTTTCATTGTACAGACTTTATTACTGACTGCTTTATTATAAATATAGATAGAGAGATTAACACTCTATTAACCTAATTGCTTTCCTTTGATTGTGCTTGAAACTTATTTACAGTGGGTGGATACCAAATTAATGACTTGAGTTTGAGATAAAGGTGACCTTCGTTGAGTTACAGAGTGATATGGGTAGTTGCTTATAAATATACCATGTTTTCTAATTATTTTCAATAATAAAAATTACGCCTGTCCTTCCAAAAACGAGCCCAATAAATTATATACTGTTGTAATGTGCTTATCGAGGCCTCCAATTTGATTCCTATATTGTACAATAAGATGTTTTTTTTTATCTTTGTGAAGAAAAAAATATATCCTTTGTTACTCGGGGGAATGTAAGGATTCTAACCATACGTATAAATCTGTTCAGGCATTTAAATGTTATGGTGGAATAAAGAAACTCACATACATACAAACATACATGAATGCTAAAAACATTACACTCCTTTTTTTGGGTAGTCGTGTAAAAACAAGTAAAATCATATAAAAATACAAAAAACCGACTGAGAACAAAATTATTGAATACAAACTGACCGCTTGCAAAAATTATTGAATACGAACTGACCACTTGCAAAAATAATCACAATCATCATAAAGGCGAAAATATGTATGTATATGTACCTCATTAAGGGTGTGTGGTGTGTATGTTTGTTACTTCTTCACGCTTAAACAGCTGAACGGATTTGGATAAAATTTGGAATGGAGATAGCTTTTACCCTGGATTAACACATAGGCTACTCTTTATCCCGGAAAAATGCTCGGTTCCTGAGGGACACGGGTAAAACCGCGGGGCGCAGCTAGTATTTATATAAATTTAATGTTTCTAGTTTACTTACATATTTTACTTTTCATTAATAGTTGCAACATTACACTATAGTATTTACATTAACTTGAATAATCTAAAATTTTAAATTTTGTAATGATTTAAAAGAATACCTTCATTATGATACCTCACTCGATAGGTTTTAGTAATTGTTTGTTTTGTCGGAAATACAAAGGCAGCTGTAAGCCGCCATATTAGTTTTCTTGACATTTCATATATCCACTTTCGTAATCAAGACAAATCCAACGATATCTCATTTATCAAAATCCATCTAGCCGTCTAGGCTGTAGGCGAGCCTAAGGAACGTACAAACAAACATACATACACATAACCCTCCGTGCAGTCGGGTAAAAATGCCGATAAACTGAAATTGCAAAGGACTCTTGCTATCGTTTTATTTGAATAAATACTGTTTTTTTAAATTGTGAACATGAAAAAGAAATCTTTTTTTATTCCTTTGAGTAACGAATCGAGCAGATCGCTCGCCTGATGGTACGCGTGACGTCTGCCCGTAACAGTTGCAGTACCACCACAGAAGAAAATATATTAGTACTAAGTACCACCCAGAACTTTGATTGCAAAATCTTGCACGTGATACCACTGCGCTCGTCATCCTGACACATTGGTTTTTAAGTCTCACTAGTAATTTAGCAAGAAACGTTGCCCTTCAAACAGAAACACAGAAATGTTTACACACTACTGCTTGGCGGTAAGGGTCGCCACTTAGTTGTAAAGTCTGGCATAAGTTAAAGCATTAGTACACAAGTGACACTTATTAAAACACTTTAAAAAATGATCGCATTATAACATTAATTTACAGTTCGATTCGAATTTACAATAATTTCTTAATACTACCTGTACAACCTGCTCTTGGCAAGTATCACTGACACAAAATACAACACCGACTGCAAAATGATTGTAAATTATATACTCGGGCCTCGGGCTATAACAATTTTATTGTAAACCGAAGGTACCAAGTATAAGTCGCATTACGTCACTACGAATATAATATGTAGAATAACAACAATATCTCAATTTTAATGTCCAACGTGGTAGTAATTGATATACTTCGGCAATAAACGGCCACTTAAGCTTGACATATGAAACATTGTCTGTATAAGTTTTAACTTTACAAGAGCTCTAGCTAAAATGGCGAGGTATACAATTATAATGACATTAGCAAATGTCAAGACGTTGCCGCCTTTGCAAGGTTAGTGCATGCAGAATGTTGCCATCCACGGCAACGTAATGGCATATTAAAAACTTGTACAGGACACACACACTACTGAATGACGTCTTTAATGAAGTCTGAAATAACCTTTACAGGACACACACACTACTGACATCTTTAATGAAGTCTGAAATAACCTTTATTACATTAATTTTAGCAGATGGTGAGTCGATTAACTAACGGAAATGAAGGAAAAGAGGGGCACATAGTAATTTTTCGTAAAATCTAACTAACTTCATCATTCGATTTGTTGTAAACGGACCTTTCATTATGATCTATTTAAACAGTATAAAGGGGCTTATTACAAGGTAAACCCATAAATGAGTAAAATGAGCCCAATGTGCTCGAACCTGAATAGAAGGTGCACATTACGTGCAAGCCCGGTAAAGAAGGTTTTGTTTCTTTTCATACAAAAAATATTTTTTCATTTATGCAAGACATTTGAGGTGTAAGTACAATATAAAAAAAAAATTGAACATAATAATTAGACATCTATAATTTGATAAGCCATTAACTCTGGTGTTTGTTTATGTTGATAAGCCCTTTCTTTTCCTGTGCCTTTCAAATCTCAGTTATATCTACTTACTTAATTGCGGCAGTTATCTCCAACGCTTTTAAAACAGATTGACAGATCCGTGTATTTTCATTAAGTAGAAATAATATTAAAATACATGGACAAAAAATAAGTGTCATTTGTGAATGATTCATAACTGAAACTAGCTGATGCTGTTATGCTTATTATTATTAACATACGGTGCTTTTAAAATTCCCAAACTATGCTTTCAAATTACTAAATAATTTAATAAACAAATTACGCTACTATTTATTTAAAAATCTCTCTCATTTAAATTGCATATTAAACAGTTATGAACCATGTTCGAAAACTAAACCCATACGATGCCCAACGCAAACTGAGAACCATTTACGAACTCTCCTCTATAATTTGTAGTCTTTCATTACCTCATATTTCTCGACGTGTACAGCATAAGTGGATGATGGATTACATGTGTGTTGTATGTAGGGACTTGCAGCCGTCATTTAGCGGTAATCTTTGTTTAATTTAATTTTAATAGCAGGACGTCTCGGCAAGGATAGGGCGTGCGGAATTTCGTTTTGTTTTGGTGTGTTGCTCTGTATTGAGAAGTTGCCATTTCATTTTATTTTTAGCCCCCGAACTCGAAAAGAGAGGGATGTTATAAGTTTAGGGTGTATTTGTATCATTGTATCCGTGTGTCTGTCTGTAGCATCGTAGTTTCCAAATGAATTGATCTCTTTTGATCCGTTTTTTTTGTGTTTGAAATATGATGTAATCGAGATGGTTCTTAGCTATAATGGGGGTTGAGGGGATCGGGGGTTATATAAATTAATTTGTGCTTGTTTGTATGGTGATGGAATTTCACATTGGATATTACAGATTACAGTCAGCCTGTAGTGTCCCAATGTTGGGCAAAGGCCTCCCCCATGACTTCGCGATCTCGGGCTATGGATGAATGTTATTTACACTTAGTACTTAGGATATAATCGATTGAAAGTTACATACAAGTTTTGTTTTTTTTCAAGGGCTTCTGTGATCTATTTAAACTGCTATCCCAAGGGCTTGATTTTGAAAAAACACGACGTGCACGTAGTTTTTTTAAGTGCACGCTAAGCATTTAAAACACGTACCCGTTTATTAGGATATCCACCATAGTAGCACATAATATATTATGTGTAAATTTCAACCGACTACATATTATGGTTCAACAGTAACGTCCCTAGGATAGACGGACGATGTAGGCTTAGTAATACGCTCCGTTTGACTCTTTTGGGTATACGGAACGCTAAAAGGAACTGCTGGAATATCCCGAAAGGAACCTGCTTGGGGGTGGTCAAAAGCCAGGCGGACAATGTGTACTACCACCAAGAAAAACTGAAACCAACACTTCCCCCTTTCCTTCCAGGTCCTGACATACCAGGGTTCCTGCTGCAGCCGTTCCGCAAGCCGAAGCGGATCAGAACCGCCTTCTCCCCATCACAACTCCTCAAACTGGAACACGCCTTCGAGAAGAACCACTACGTGGTGGGCGCCGAGAGGAAGCAGCTGGCTCAGGCACTGAGCCTCACGGAGACACAGGTTAGTACCTCTGGAATTGAAGTCCACTGCTGAACATAGGCCTATCCCAGAACACCACAACAGCGGTTTAGAGTCGTTGCATCCAGTGGATCCCCACGACTCTAAAGGTCGTTGGTCGTGAGGGCCGCCCTAGCCTTGCCATTCGAGATTGGTACCTTCACAGAGACAGTCGCAACAATTCAAAACTACTGGACCGATCGCAATACGGTTCTTATTTTTGGCGTTTTGCGTTTACCATCAGTGCGATTACGTAATGTTGATCATGACGGTATCAAGCCATCAAATTCAATAATGCTTTGCAATAGAGTCGATTTTCCTATGAAAAAAGTGACAATCTGATTGAAGCCAAGTTCTGTAATACGGCCACTGGTCTACGAAATTGCCAGCATTTGGGCAGTTTATCCCATATGTAAAATTATACCGTTTAATATACCTACACATAATATTGTTATTAGATCTACAAGATTTTGCTATTGCAAGGCACAGCATTTGTAAGGAGAGCGCTTACCATCAGGCGAGTGACGTGCTCGTAATAAATAATAGTTAAAAAAAACTAAAAAACACGCTTTATAAAGAAAACCAAACTAAAGAATAGATAATAAATAAGAAAAAAATGTTTTATTTCAAAAAAATCGTGGTTTTCTTTATAAAGCGTGTTTTTTTTCTTCGATTTATTGTTTTGTAATCGGTCTTTGACAGGTGTGCAAAATTTGAATGAAACCTGACCGTTTAAATTGGGTCAAAATAGCGTCCAAAGGAGTCGGTTACAAACATACAAACATACAAGTGAAGCTAATTTAAAGCGTTAAAAACATAATCTGATGCAACGCAAACTACAATAACCGTTTAACAATGAAATCGGCTAAGCATCGACCGCGCCTATAATTGCAAGGGCTGTCGGTAAAAACCTGTAAAAACTATATAATCGGCGATCATTAGGCATTGGCGTGTGTGATGTATGGATAGCAGGGGAAGTTGCTAACTATTTTATGAATTTGAGTTTGAGACTACATTTTGTACCTAAAACGGATACAACTATTTTATGAATTTGAGTTTGAAACTACATTTTGTACCTAAAACGGATACAACTATTTTATGAATTTGAGTTTGAGACTACATTTTGTACCTAAAACGTCTACAACTATTTTATGAATTTGAGTTTGAGACTACATTTTGTACCTAAAACGTCTACAACTATTATATGAAATTGTGTTTTAAAACTACATTATATAAAACGGCTACAACAATTTCATGAATTTGAGTTTGAGACTACATTTTGTACCTAAAACGTCTACAACTATTATATGAATTTGTGTTTTAAAACTACATTATATAAAACGGCTACAACAATTTCATGAATTTGAGTTTGAGACTACATTTTGTACCTAAAACGTCTACTACTATTTTATGAATTTGAGTTTGAGACTACATTTTGTACCTAAAACGTCTACAACTATTATATGAATTTGTGTTTTAAACATACATTATATAAAACGGCTACAAAAATTTCATGAATTTGAGTTTGAGACGACATTTTGTACCTAAAACGTCTACTACTATTTTATGAATTTGAGTTTGAGACGACATTTTGTACCTAAAACGTCTACTACTATTTTATGAATTTGAGTTTGAGACTACATTTTGTACCTAAAACGTCTACAACTATTATATAAATTTGTGTTTTAAAACTACATTATATAAAACGACTACAACAATTTCATGAATTTGAGTTTGAGACTACATTTTGTACCTAAAACGTCTACTACTATTTTATGAATTTGAGTTTGACAACTACAACAATTTTAAGAATTTGAGAGTGAAAACTACGTTATTTAAAACGGTTACAACTATTTTATGATTTTGAGTTTGAATACACATTATGTAAAGCGGCTGCAATTATTTTATGTATTTGAGTTTGAATACCACATGATGTTAAACGGCTACAACAATTTATGAATTTGAGTATAAAACTACACTAGCAATAAAATAGGGTCCTAAGAAAGATTCAGAGGTAAAAATACCTGAAGCATAAAATATCGTTTTTAAATAAAATTATTTTTATTTTAAGACTTGTACTATTATTTATTCTGTGCTTTAAGCAACTAAAAGTGTAGTCACTGAAATTGTACAAATTATTAGTCAATTTGAATAATTTTATTCTATGTTTACTTAAAAAAAAATATGAACCTATTTGGATGATTCGTGTTTTATTTGAAAGGTTTGACCTCCAATGATTTTTATTTAATTTTGTAGTAAAACCATTTGATGTCGATTTTTGAAATGTAATGTATCTTTCCGCTCACTTTCCTGCAATTTATGGGGATGATTTCGTGAAAGGCGTAACAATGTGTAAACAGTGTAACATTTGATTTGACCAATGAGCGCGCGCGGTGCTATCAAGCTAGAAGCCATAACCATAACATAAAATATTTATAGTGCAAAATCTAAACACTTAAGTCAGGAATAGAACTCCGGTACATCAGACTAGCAGCCGAGCGTTTGCCAGCTGAGCTAACCCGACATACGGTTAACTGACGAAAAGTAAGATCTATAGATCAGATGAAGTAGTTGCTGATTCACAGTTGACCAATGAGCGGCGCTAGAGTATGTTAATGTTGCTTATTACCAAAGTGAGATGTCAGTTGTTATACATGGTGTGCAACTACTGTAAGGCCCGCTAGCTAGTATTTTCCTTTAGAAAATTTATATATAGTTGCTGTGCCCGCGGCTTTGCCCGCGTGGTATTTTTTCTGGAATATAAGGATCCTACGAGTTATTCCAGGCCCTAAAGTACCAATTTACTAAATAAAATTAGTCAAACTACGTTCAGACATCAAATAGTTTTTTATTGATTGCTTGGTTTCTTCTCATCGGATACCAATATGATTATTGTTAAAGTCACGCTATCCATCAATGAAAACCGCATCGCAATCGGTCCAGTAGTTTTTACGTGATGCACGAACAAACAAACAAACAGACAGTCACAATTTTGAAGTTGTTGTGTTCTTGTTTAGTAGCTTATATTAAGTCCATAAGAGTATTTTTTCAATTAATTAATATATTGTACAGACTTTTTGTAACCTACTGCTTTATTATAAGTAGTGTGATAGATGTTCCCGCTAAGCAGGCGTTATTGCAAAAACATTCGAAGAATTATGTTGGATTGCAATTTCTTACATAGGTGACTTTATAAATTTTTAACCATAATATATGAATATGGTTCAAATAACTATGATTACCTATCAAGTGTATACCAGGTAGGTATGTACTTACTAGCTCACATATTTTTATTAGTTAACTTATAAATTAGTTGCTGTTTCTACATGCACGCTCGACTAGGTGTGGTCGGCTACAGGCACCGCCGACCTAGTTTCGGACGCTCGCGTTTTTTCAGTCATTAGTGGCAATTAGCCGCTAATACTGCTAATTGCGCTGTGTGCAATACTAACGGTACTGTAGTTTCAGTTTCAATAGCAAATAGCGGGTTTTCTTTGTCGCAATGTGGGACATCTATGACTGTATAATCAAAAAGCGAGCTTTGTCGCAATGTGGGACATCTATGACTGTATAATCAAAAAGCGAGCTTCATGAGGAAGTTTTTTTTAACTCCTTACCTCGGGAAAAATTTCACGCGGGGCGCAACTAGTTATGTAGATATTTCACGCGGGGCGCAACTAGTTATGTAGATATTTCACGCGGGGCGCAACTAGTTATGTAGATATTTCACGCGGGGCGCAACTAGTTATGTAGATATTTTTAATGTAAGGTAATACTCAATGGCTAATGCTTTGGCTAGCACATCAGAAGAAACGATCTTTAAAAATGTATTAATGAATTAATAATTACCAAACAGAAAAGACTTCAAATAAATTTTCAGCATCTAAAACTACTTTTGTTGAATTTAAATGGGACCGATTAGATAAATGTCTTCTTTATATATAAAAATTATTATCAGAGTAAGATTCCTACGCGATGCATTGAGAATTGAGGACCTCTCCTATTTGAAGTCACATGAAACACCTCGTAAACTTACCTTAAATTTGTCTAAGGAAAAACACGTACCTACCGTAATATGTTCTACTCAAATAAATAAATATTGCAATTAAATTATGTCACCAAAGTTTTTTGTACATTACTAAAATTTGATAGGTTTATTGATTCTGTGTTGTAACTTGTAAGTGACGGACTTACACCCCCCAAGAGCTTAGTCAGTCGCAATTCAAGTCTAAACAGCCAACTCCTTTCCTAACAAGAGTAGCAAGAAAAACTTTTAATGAATGCCATACACAAGCGTCACTGCGTCACCCAGCATTCCAGGCCTGAGGTATGGAGCCTAGATAAGGTAGAAAAGCACTTCGATATAGATTGATTAGATATTGCAAGTCCCCAAGCATATATAACCCTTTTAATTTCCGCTTCGTGCAGTCACATGCAATCCTCTAAATTCAACATTGGTCACGCGGAAATTTCGCGGAAACGAAAATAACTATGTGTTGAGCCAATGCACTCACAACTGAGGTTGATATAATACAGTGTGAAATGGGCAAGCAGAAATAGAAAGAACCATAGCCAATTGTTTCATCTATAGTTAAAGTAGCTAATAGTCAAAATGTATTAAGAAAATCCTATCTTTCGATGGTAGCCCAACGGTTCAATAGCGCAACTTAGAATCTAATGATACCGGGTTCGTTCCTAGGCTCCGCCCGCACCTATGACTTTTCTAAGTTATGTGCAGTTTTCCATCGCTCCGTGCTTCAGAGGGCACGTTAAGCTGTCGTTCCCGGCTATTATTGATTAATAGCAATCGTTAAGTATGTCAGAGGACCTCGCAAACACCAGAGGCCAGCACTACCTCATACGACACACAAACATCTATATGTATTAAATGTTAGTTATTTTAACTAGAGATGGCCCTTAGTCAGGAGAACACAAAGAAGAAGAACAGAAGAGATACCTCTAGTTCGTAAAATCATAAGAAACCAAGCGTGCCTCATATTTTGACTTCTTAAATTTGAATATCGAGGGTCTGATTATTTTTATGCTTCTTTTTTTGTATACGTAATTCAGACCCTCGTGGTTTGAAAAGGACAGAATCAGCGATGCGAATCTTCGTACCTACCTACTATTTCTACCATTCTCACTGAATAATCAAATCAATGAATCATTTATTTATTTTCATTTATTTATCTTTCTACAAATATCGGTGGGATCTATAGGCCAACCACTTTGAGAACTCTCACAGTACATTACTGGGATATTAGTTTTTTTCAATTAACTTGCTTGTTTATTATAAACGGACACATTCAATAAAGCAGTAAGTAGGCCCATTACGCCTACACACCTGTTATACCGGGCATGCATGGACGGTTAGCTTTCGGTATCTGTTCCTTCAATATCTATTGCAGAAACGCACTAGATTTGTTAAATGGTCGATAAACTTGCTTACTCGAACTAACGCTATGTGCACGAGTCGAGAGAATGATGAGTGTGTGTGTGTGTGTGTGTGTGTTATTAATGTGGTGATATACAGCAGTAGAAACTTAGAAAGTTTGCCGGTGTGGGGCTGGATTGTACTTATATCTAGGAATGCACTAAGACTAAATACCAAAGCTACTTATGGCTTAGGGGCATTCTATGTTATACACTTCTACGTAGACAGCGATTCGACATAATTGCACGAATGCCCAAAAACGGAGTGTAATGTTTTCAGGGTTCATGTATGTGTGTATGTATGTACCTGTGTATGTTTGTTTAGTATGTATGTATGTTTGTTTTTTATCTATGTATGTGAGTTTCCTTGTTCCACCTTAACTTTTAAATGCTTGAACAGTTTTGGATGTATTTTTTAAATAACTCCGACACATACCCGTATGTATCGGAGTGATAAACAAACAAATAACAAACACAAATATAACATCATCAAAGTAAGAGAAAAACACGGCTGCCCTGCCAAAAACACGGCTGCCCTGCCAAAAATACGACTGCCCTGCCAAAAATCGAACTTTACATTTATTTTTATAGCCTATGTGGCTTTGGATGGTGTAAGGATTCTAATGATGGGTATCATTAAAATCCTGACACCATCCAAAGCCACAGCCATACCAACAATATATAAAAGCGAAACGTTGTCTGTTTGTTTGGGGAGGATTCACGCGATAACGGCTGGACGGATTTTGATAAAATTTAGAATGGAGATAGCTTATATTCTGGAATAAAACATAGGATACTCTTTATCCCGGAAAATTGTAAGAATCCACGGGAAAACTGGAAAAATGTTGATTACTAGCTGTAAGAAACGGTTGGCATGGATATGAAATAACAAGAATGTCAAGAGTGGTGTTATACCAACTTTTGCATTGGTTTTTAATATCCTAGAAGAACACAGGATGCTATTTTTCGCGATAAATAGTAGTTTACGTGACCGAAGTCACGGGCGGGATAACTAGTAGGCTATAAAAATAAATGTAAATTTCGTTTTTTGGCAGGGCAGCCGTGTTTTTGGCAGGGCAGCCGTGTTTTTCTCTTATTTTCATGATGTTATATTTGTCTCTGTTATTTGTTGAGTACCCCGTATGTATCAAGACGTCAAAAACTTATCTCTATGTAGGTACTACTTACTACAAATCAAATCAAGACTACTAAATCATGTAATAGTGTACCGACTGGCTTCAATTCGACTAATTACACTAATTAGAGCTATTACATCCACCCGATCAAGTGACACGGTTGGCTGAACGTGGCAATGTGAACTCGTTAGCTTGACGGCACTTTTTATCCGACCACGGTAATAGCGAGAGTTGCGGTTTTAACTTTTAAACTGTGTTCCTGTATTTTAACCCCCGAACTCGAAAGAGAGTATTATGTAGTATGTATCACTCACTGTGTTTGTCTGTCAGTGGCATCGTAGCTCCGGTTTTTTCTGTTTGAATGCTGATGTGATCGTGATGTTTCTTAGCTATAATAGTAGTGGGGGGTCGGGATGGTAGCTCCCAAACGAATGGACTAATTTTGATGCGGTTTTTGGTTTATGGGCGCGTTGCCAGTGTTATTTTATTGCGGACTAGGTAATCGTTTGACCACGATCTTACCTGATGGAAATCGATGATGTGGTCGAAGGTGTAGCACGCTTGCCTAGTAAATACCTATTCACTATTGACTTGAACACACCTGGGTTATATTTTTCCGGAAACACTGACGAGGGCATTCCACTTCTTTGCAGTTCTTGTAATAAATGAAGAAGCGTAACGCTTCGTTCTTGTGCGAGGTATTTCAACCACAAAGGAATGGCGCTTTGCCGATCGTCTGGTCTTACTTTTTGGATTACTTTTAGGCTATCAATTCTATTCGGTGGTGTGTAATGTTGTATATAATGGAAAAACTCATCAGACGCGCCACAACCACAACAACAAAATGTAGCAAAAATATGGCCAGACATAATAAACCGGCCAAGTGCGAGTCGGACACGAGGGTTCCGTACAAACATGATTTTGTTTTTGTGATGTAACTAGGTACAAAATTACGTTTTTCGGATTTCGATTACCGCCATATATGCGTATGCGCGCCTTCTCTTCGTTTCCCTCCGCCCGCCCTAATTTTCGGTTATGAAGCTTTTGCCGTTTCAAAAAGCAACCATACGATTTTGTAGCCGCCACATCGCAGCTTCAAGCGGCAGCATTGACATCATGCACACTAGCTACATGTTTGTCGCTGTGTTGTGGTGTGGTTGTGGCACGTCCTATCATACTATTATTTATTCTGTGGCCCTATACCGGAACACCCCTACAGATTTTCATTGAATTTTAAAGAAAACAAGTATATCATCAATGTAAGAAAAAAAAACACGACATCACAGCCAAAAAATGAACTTAAAAAAAATATTGCCTTTGTCACTCAGGATGATGTAAGGATTCTAAAGAAACCCCATACATCAAAATCTGCTCAGGCATTTAGATGTTATGGGGGAAAAACTCACATACATAAATACATATACATACGTGAACCCTAAAAACGAAGCACGTATTTTTTTGGGCCGTCGTGTAAAAAAATTGTAACTTCTATACATTTAGTACTTGAGCTATATTTGCATTTTTTTTTTTGTACTTTAGCAAATTTTGGTAATTATTTAAGTAAGTAAATAATTACCAAAATTTGCGGTCAGTCTGACCATTCCAGACATACAGCCACATAATAAATAATAGTACTACGATACTGCCAACTACGCTTATTGGGAAAATTGAGCAACCGTTTTTAAATTGCAGCCAATTATGTACGTTTAAATTAGCTTGCATTAAATTCAATTGCTTTATAAAGCAAAATGTGACCGTTTCGGCTATTTAATGATTGTATTAACCTATATTCAAAGAAATCAATCGATAGATGGTGAGCACTTACCACCAGGAAGGCGACCTGCCCGTCTTATTACACAGCTGGAAAAAAAATGTTTTTTTTTTCACGGTGTTTGGATTTTTTAAAGTTTCATCAACTATGGTAAGTAAACACGCACACGAAACTGTTTCTTAAGGGGTGGAGTATCTCTTCTTTACTTATTCGAAAATAAAATTTAGTAAAATAATTATAACCTTAATAATAACTTTAAAACAGCTAAAAACTGTTTTTTATTTCTATTCAAAACATACATGTCATAAGTTTTTTTGTGTTATAATTTGACAGACATCCTAACTAGATCAAACAAGTACATTTGCAAATTTTGCAGTCAGATAGATATACCTACTAGATCAAAAAGGTAGACACGCACAAGAACAAAGCGTTGCGCTTCTTCATTTATTTTCAATTTCTTCATAAGAACTGCAAAGGAGTGGAATGTTCTGCCCTCGTCAATGTTTCCGGTAAATTATAACCCAGCTGTATTCAAGCCTAGAGTGAATAGGCATCTACTAGGCGTGCTACACCTTCGACCGCATCATCGTTTTCCATCAGATGAGAACGTGGTCAAAGGATTGACTAGTCCGTAATTTAAAAAAATAGAAGGAAAACCTGCAGCCTCAATCCTCGGAATATATGTATATAGTCAAAGCATTAGATAGAATCTCGCGAAACTCATTAAAACCTCATCAGGCTGCTTCACTAGCTGTTTATAAAACAAAATGGATTAAAAAATACACAACAAGTCGCTTACGCCGAGAAGTTAACCATCTTAGAACACAATTTAAAAAAAAGTCTAAGCGAGTCATGCAACAATAACGCACAAGTTATTCTTGCAGCTCGTTTGCAATGTCGCCCATTGGACGATAAAATGTCGTCAGTCAAAGTGTATATGGCGTTATAGCCTGAATAATCTCTGCTTATAATAAATCTGACAGAAATCAAATGCAATGGAGTTTGTATGAAGTTCTAGTAGTACAACCTGTTCTAACAAAGCTTTCTGTTTATAAAGAGGTTCTCAATTCAATTAACATATATTTTTTCATTATTTGGATGTTTTGTTTTTTATTTGTTATGGTAATGTTGTTTCATTAAGATTTTATCAAAATTGGTATAGTCGTTTTTTTTAGTAAATCCATTTTAAGCCGAGATATCTTATTGAATTATATTGAAATAAATGGTTATTTAACGTAGAACAATTGTGATGAGTACAAACTTACGTATTTTCCGCTTTTATGTTATAAGTAGTTGTGCCCGCGGCTATGCCCGCGTGGTCAAAACATGTTTGTGTGGAAGCCTAATTATTTTATTTTAAAGTTATCTTATGCTACTCCTTATAACATCAACTATCTCCCCGTGAAAGTCCCGTCAAAATCGGTCCAGACATTTTGGAGATTAACGGGAACAGTTATAAGTACCGTATGCATTTAGTAAAAAGTTGTTATTTTGATATTACAAACAGTCACTTAAATTTTATTTATTTGTAGGTATATATGTGTATATGTATGTACGTACAGAAGATATAGATGTGTGATCACAGAATAAATAATAGTAAGTGTGATTGTGACCCGTTATTACTATTTATATTTTAAAAAAATGATTTCTTATTCATTTGCGAATTCAGTAGATCTTTTTATTTCTGATTTAGGCCCTGAGTGCCCCATTCAGAGGTCAAACAAGTGTGGGCGTTTCCAAAGAAACTAATAGGAATATTCATCTAAGAATCGGAAATATGTTTAACAGTCTAAATTCCTTACATTATTTAAAATACACCAATACAAGTAGTGTACTTTTAATTATTTTTTCCGCTCCGCACGAATTATAACGGTATATTAGAATTATTTTAATATTTTATGGTAGTTATGTATATAAATATTGCAAATCAGTGATTAACTCAAACAGATTTCCAGTTCGTATAATGTACTCCCTCACAGTAACTCCCAGACTTCTTCGAAACATTCGAATTCAAAACTATCAAAATAACGGCAATCATGCGCTTCACGCTGCGCAATGGCTGACCAAAGGTCAATTCAAATTTCTGATTATTTATACTTTAGGTATAGAACTATCAACATTGACATAATATACACTAAAATTATTATTGTTGGTCCTGCTTGGTAGGTTTAATTGTCATTTTATCGGATCGTATACACAGGTGGCATTTCGGCAGAGATTATAAATCGTTCTCACATCAGACAGTGGAAACAAGCTTGCAGAAACAACTTTTTTGTTCAACATTATACCCGCACGTCGCAATTACTACTTATTAACATACAAAATTACTGAGTAATGGGCCTTGAATGATTCTAATGTATCACAGTTTGATGATTCAAGTCGCTTTTTACGTGTACAGTTAGCAAAGACTCACGATATATTTATATGAGTAATAATGTAGGGCTATTACTAAAATATAGTAACAAATAACAGGCACAAGGTAACCCTTTTTACCAAAGTACGGCGAAGCAAGGGTAATAAGTTTAATGGGTTTTATGTATGTATAATATATATATATATATATGGGTATGTATGTAGATGTTCCACCATAGCGTCGCGCCCCTATTGGTCCGATTTTGACAAGTAAGGTATCAATCGATTCGTCTTCAGGTATAGAGTGTCATATGCTATTTTTTACTCAACTACGGCGAAGCAAAGGAAGGGTTAAGAGTACAAACTAAAAACTTGGTCCGATTTTGACAAACGAGGTATGAATCGATCCGTCTTCATCGCAAGATTGCCATGGGCTATATTTTTTTTTTTTGAAATTATGTATTGTAGTTAGTGGATAAGTCGTTTTTTTAAATCAATTTTGTAATATTTGGGATTGAATATGTTGTTACTTAATCTACACCAATATTTAAAAGTGAAAATGTTTGTTTGTTTTTTTGGAGAGTTTTTACGCGATAACGTCTGGACGGATTTTGAAATGGAGATAGCTTATACCCTGGAATAAAACATAGGATACTTTTTATCCCGGAAAATTGTAAGTTTCCACGGGAAACCTGGAAAATGTTTATTACTCGCTGTAAGGAACGGTTGCCATGGAAACGACATAAGAAGTCTGTTAAAAAACATGAAGAGCGTTGGTGCTGTACCTACTTTTGCATTGGTTTTAAATATCCTAGAAAAACAAAGGATGCTTTTTTTTGCGATAAACTGTAGTCCGCGCGGACAAAGTCGCGGGTGAAAGCTAGTTAGAAATAAATGTATGCATACTGGTAACTGCGGCGTTACCTGCATGGTCATTTTTTGAGATAAAAGTATCCTGTGTCCCTCGAAGCCTGATATTCCAGGGCCTGCAGTCTCGACATCAATAGAGATTGCTTTACAACCGAAATCGGTCGCAATGTCCGATTACAACGATATTTGTTAGTCTCTACTAAATATCAATGTTAATTATGACCAATGTCAGTACAGATACCGATGACAGTCGGTAGCTTTTGACAATAACTGTCAAAGCTAACAGTTGTTATTGGTATGTACCGATTTCGGTTGTAAAGCAAACACTATCTATGTCGATACTGCGGGCCCAGGACAGTCTATATTTGTAAAATAAACCAAACATTAAAAAAAGTGTCAGATTGGTTGTCAAATTTACGAGATATAACCGATTAAGATAACTCTATGCCCGAGCCAACTCAGAAAAAAAAACCATTGTTATGAGGGGACTCTGAAAAAGACGTAATTAACAGATTTGTTATTATTTCGTTTCACGGCAACATATCCCTGTTCCTAACAGCGAGTAATCGACATTTTTGCAAATTTTTGTAACCTTGGGTTACATTATGGTAATTTTCGTAGGGATTACACATACAAAAAAGAACCCATTTTACTCGCTGATAATGTAGCTTTCTATAAGTGAAATAACTTAAATCAGTTTAGTATTTATTAAGTTTATCCATCAAAAACAAACATACAAAAAATCATATATATTTACACGACTGCCCAAAAAAAGGAGTGTTATGTTTTTAGCATTCATGTTTGTATGTGATATTCTTTATTCCACCATAACTTTTAAATGCCTGAACAGATTTAGATGTATTGGATATGGTTTTTTTGTAAACATTCAATATGGCGGCAGTATGGCACCATTTTCAAATACGTTTTTTTTTCCCCATTCCAACAATATATATTTAGCTTTTAAGCTAGTTTCTTTATACCTATTATTGGAGTAGAAGTGAAGATGTAGATATAAGATAGATAATTATACACAGACTAGCTGATGCCCGCGGCTTCGCACGCGTGGTCATTTCTGTACGTGAAAAGTACTTTACAAAGAGTAAAAAAAAACTCTTCGTGCTATTTCAGGATCCAAATATACTAATATTTGATCAAAATTCCATCAGCCATCAAAAAAAATTTAATCGATTGCTCGGCTTCTACTCATTGGATTGAGATATAAAGTACCCCAGTTTATAAGTCAAAACATAAGCTATCCAACAGTGATTGGCATCGCAATTGGTCCAGTAGTTTTTACGTGATGCGCGAACAAACATACAGACAGACAAACAGACAGACAGACACGAATTTTTAAAATGTTATATTCTTGTTCCGTAGCTTATTTTATGTACCCTAGACCATTTCTTTTTAATTATCTTCTTTGTACAGACTTTTTCGTTTCTATTGTCTTATTTGCTTAAAGAATTTATTATAGATATTATTTCATCATCATCATCGTCATCATTATAGATATTATTTACAAGAATCTAATTAATTTATTGAATTTTATTTATTTCATGTATTATTTATTGTAATTTCTTACATACTTTGTTCGCTTCATCTCCTTCCTAATGAACCAGAAACATAATATTAGTCTGTGGCACATATGACTGTTATAGATATCATAAAAAAGCTTTTGAAATCATTTACTTTGTAACGGTGATAATGATTTCCTCATCACATTTTTAACCACTTCATTAAAACTTCTGCCGCCACACAATTTTACAATATTTTCACAAGTTATCAATCTTCGCCGAGGTATAATATTTGCGTTCCGTACGACAAATTTAAAAACGGGTTTTGTAGCTAGCTCCAAGAAGTAGCATAAGATAACAGGTCAGGATATCAGGGTGGATCTGATCTTGATCATAGATAATATCGTTTTTTTTTTATTGAACAACTAGCTGTACCCGCAGCTTCGCACGCGTGGCGCGTGGTCATTTCTCTAGGATAAATGTACTCTGTGTTATTCCAAGACCTAAAATACCAATATACTAACATGTGATCAAAATTCCATCAGCCGTTAAATGCTTTTATCGATTGCTCACCAGTTTTTAAGTTTAACCCTAAGCTATCCAACAGTGAAAACCACATCACAATCGGTCGAGTAGTTTTTTTTTTACGTTTTGTTTTACTGAAAACACCGTAAAAAAATAAAAACTGAAATTATGATGAACATTTGGGCATAGCTAGCCCAAACTGTGAATCAGCAACTTTTATCTGATTTATAGTTACTTTTCGGCCTGATACCATAAGTCTGATTGGCACAACGGGAGACCGTTCGGCCGCCAGTCTGTGTCGGAGTTCAATTCAAAACTGGAGCGTTACATTTTGCACATAAAAAAATGTGATGGCTTACAACTTGAATATGATCGAGCTGAGGCGGAAAGAGCCGACGAGCTAGAGCGGCGCGTCGCCACGCCCTTTGCGACGCGTCGTCGCGCTAAGAGTCGTCGTTACTCTCGTACCATGCCATTAGACGTTTACACATAAAAATATATGCTATATTCTTGTTCAGTAACTTATTTTCAGTCCATTACACCAATTTTGCTTAATTTATTTTCACTGTACAGACTTTTTATGGCGGTTTTACTGTTTTTATGTTTTCTTATTATAAGTATAGATATTATATACGTATTATACAAATGCATACGTTATTAAATGAGCAGAAAATCATCGCTGTGGATTTTTTCCACTGGTTTTTGCTGAGCTCAGACCCTTTCTGACAGGTCCTTTATTCGCTATGACCATTCGGCCACGTGACGCGCCGCGTCAAGATATCTGCGTGGAATTGTTCGTGTATGTTCGTGGATTGTAGTAATTTTCCGAACGATTCCACAACGCGACGCGTTACGCATGTGAACGGCCATAGCGAATAAGGGCCCAGCTCTGTACATGGAAGCGATCTTTATACGCGGGTGCTTAGTTGTTAGTTTTTAGTAAAGTAGCTCACTTGATTTCTGTGTTGCTGTGTACAGTATGATGAATTAATTAGCTTCTTATCTTGTATTATATCATCATAATCTCCTGGTAGTCAGCATGGGTCATACTATGCTGCTGGCTGGTTGGTGAAGCGTACCCATTTGTATTTTGAGTTCTTGGACGTGCTGCATTAGGCTGACGATACCAATGCATTTTTTACAAGCTCTTGTTTAGCTCACTATATTAGTAGTGTGTTTGGGATAAATCTTGCAAGTTTCCGTCGTCAAATGAAGCTGAAGTTTTGCATCTATATCTATCTATCTATCTATACTCTACTATAGAAAGAAGAAAGAAGAAAGAAAATACATTTATTCAACACACACAAAAATAAAAGATACAAATATTTAGAAAAATTAAGTAGGAACAATAGAAAAGGAAAACAAAGAAAAGGTAAAAGTAGATAATTAAAGTGGTGATGAATAGGCCTTAACTCAGCATTAGGCTGTTTGGCGAAGGCACGCAGCAAAACAAAACAAAAAGGCATGTAACAAAATGTTTGTACAGAGAAGATAATTAAAAATATATGGCTGTCGTTTGTCTCGGTGGTTGTTCTTACATCACGTTTAAACTACTGTACCGATTGAAATGCTGTTTCCGCTGATGAATAACATAAGATTTGAGTAAAAACTAATAGACGGCTGAACGAATTTTGCTTAATTGTTGTATGGGTACTTTAGGACCTGGAATGACACATAGGGTACTTTTATGCCATAAACATGTCCACGCGGGAAAAGCCGCGGGCTATCCTTTGTCCACTATCCACTATCACAATTGAAGATGTGATCAAAGTTAGCAAACGCCCTCAGCCTAGAATGGCATGGCGTCGCGTGTCATTTGAAGCAAGTAAACTACATGTAAATAATAATAAGGAACCCTCTCCTGTAACTAAACACACTCCTAACCTTCTCTCACGGCTCACGATGTCGTTCCAAGACAGGTTTTATTCTCGATCCGAGTAATTTTATATTATTAAGTAAATTACCCACAGCTGCCTTGTCAGTACGTTCATACGCAGACCTATTAAGATACAATGTTTACCGTACATGATTCGATTATTGGAGACTTGAGAAAACGCAAATTTTGAAAGATACGATTGCATGACTGTTTTCATCCTCATTATTATATATATTTTTTTAATCGACTTATTAATATATATATTGTTTAATTTTCGAGCATAAAAATATGGTTGTGACATGAACAGTTACGTTTTCATTTCTTGGCAGTTTGTTGTTTAATGTCGTTCAGTTTTGACATATTGGTGTTTACTGTATTTTATAGCTTTTTAACTCTTTATAAACAACGCCAAGAAAAAGTTAAACAATGGACGATGGTAGCCTAGCGGTATACTAGTGCGACTTTGAATACAACAATACAGGGTTCGGTCTTAGGCTCCGCAGCAATGACTTTTCTGAGTTATGTGCGGTTTTCCATCGCTTCGTGCTTCGGAGGGCACGTTAAGCTGTCGGTCCCGGCTGTTATTGATTAATAGCAGTCGTCAATCCATGTCAGAGGCCCTTGGGCGGCCTGACAAACTCTGGTAGGCTGCCCGAAGTTCATACGACAAACAAGCATTCAATTGTCATAATATTAAGCTTCACCGTGACAGTACAAAGTCATTATTATGAACAGCCTGCATAAGTCCACAGCTGGACACAGGCTTTTCTTAATGCGCACCACGGAGCCCGATCTTCTAACTACTTATAGGTCGTCGCCCATCTAGCCGGAGGGCGTCCTGCGCAACGTTTGTCTATACGCGGACTCAAGAAGTCTCAAGAACTCGTGTACCCCATCGGCTATCAGTTATTTGACATACATGTCCATCCTACCCATATCCACTTCAGTTTGCTTATTCTTTGACCGTAAAAACGGATAAACATACATAGATAAGAATATTACATCCATGACTCGGAATCAAACATTTCTGCTCATCACACAAATGATTGCACCTTGCAGGATTCGAACCCGCGACCGTCCGATTTCGTACCTAGGATCTCTGGCCATGAGACCAACCGGTACCGGTTAGCTTTGTATCTGAAACGACCCAGAATAAAACACTTCACATAAAAAACTATCGGTCCTAGAAGTATTTAATCTGTAATATTTATTCTGTGTCTAGATCCAACACTGTGGTTCAATCTCTATCCATTGACGAAATAAATCCAACCAGCGCCGTTACCGGCGGGGGTCCTCGGGGGTCGGCGTTAGAACAACGGGACCCCGCCCCGCCACAGAATCTAGTAAAGTACTGTGGAGCTCGCGCCTGCGCCCTGTTGCACTAATATTTGTTTAAGGGGTGGCGCGGAGAAAGGAGACTGAGGGATGGGTGGTGTTTTGTAAGAAACTCTCGAGGTGTGATATTATACCGCGAGGAGTGATTAAGCTTTTCTGTGATAGAATTGTTGCATATTTGCGTCTATGTTCAACATTTTAATTGCTCATCAAGAACAAAGAAGAAAATAATAGTTTAAAAAAATTAAAAAACACGCTTTATATAGAAAATCAAACTAAAAAATAGAAAACAAATTTTAATAGTGTAAATAAGAAAAAAAAGTTTTATTTCAAAAAAATCGTGGGGTGCATGGGTCAATAGCTATAAATATTTCATTGACAGATATCAGAAGTACCCCACGCTTTTTTTTAAATAAAACATTTTTTCTTATTTACACTATTAAAATTTATTTTCTATTTTTTAGTTTGGTTTTCTATATAAAGCGTGTTTTTTAGTTTTTTAAAAATATTATTTTTAAATTAAAATACAAAATACAATAAGTTAGAAATAAAATATATATGTCGATTAAGAGTGCCACCCTTTGATGTCACAGTTTGTGAGACCCTTGGGCCTCTGCCGTGGAGTAACGGCTGCTATAAATAAATGATTGATAGCAACCAGGACCGAGACCGACGGCTTTTAAATAAATATTCGACTGTTGTTTAAAGCATTATTAAACCATCTGATATCATTTTATTTCGCAAAATTAACATTATGATGATTAATTTTTCACATCTACAATTTTACTAGCATACAATTTAAATAAAATATAAGAACTACAGAATCATACATTCACACGTAGAGTTCACCGACCCCCAAACACCATTCTAGCCAACTACACAAAAGGTGGGCAGTTACAACCCGCTACAATTATGATTTTACGACCGGAAACCATTGATAATAAATAGTTAGTACGGAAACATTCTCAACTTGAAGCGATAAAAACGTTCTTAATACCGCATCGGATGGTGGAAAACCGGATACGGGTAGCTACGTTTCCGTCTAGTATTTTGGACCTTTTTAAACAGACATTATTATCTAACTATACTTATAATAAAACAGGAAGTAATAAAAAATCTGTACAAAAAAGAAACCAAGAAAAATATGGTCTAGGGTATTGAAAATAACCTACTGAATAAGAATATATCATTTTTTAAAATATCGTATGTTCGCTTATGACGTAAAACTACTGGACTGATTGAAATGCAGTTTTCACTGATGGATAACTTAGTTTTGAATTCAAATCTGGTGTACTTTGTATCTCAATCCGATGAGTAGAAGCCGAGCAATCGATAAAAACTATTTGACGGCTGAACAAATATTGATGATATGTAGTTTGTTTTTGTATATTTTGATCCTCGGCTAACACATAGTTACTTTTAGCCCAGATAAATCACAAAGCCGTGGGCTCAGCTAGTTATTTAATATTACTTTACTTTGTTAAGACATCGTTGCAGTTTGCCACTCCATAGCAATTGAACCTTTCTTCGCAAACTGCACTAACTGGTACAAAGCTCATTGCAAACGATCCGAGCCAAGCCGGAAACCGAGCAAGCCGGCCGGAAACTGAGCGAGCCGGTGGGCCATTTCCGAGCCTAAGTTGCCTATCGCAGGCCTTTTAGTGATAACATCTTGGATGCAAGGGTTAAAAAGGAAAATTTGTATTGTGTAGGCTGAATTGCATTTGTCTTTATTAAGATACTAGCTTTCCCGCCCGCGAGTTCGGCCGCGCGGACTACAGTTTATCGCGGAAAAAAACATGTGTTCTTCTAGGATATTAAAAACCAATGCAAAAGACCGTTCCTTACAGCGAGTAATCAAAATTTTCCAGTTTTCCCGTGGAATCTTACCATTTTCCAGGATAAAAAAAATCCTATGTTTTATTCCAGGGTATATGCTATCTCCATTCCAAATTTTATCAAAATCTGTCCAGCCGTTATCGCCTTGAAACTCCCCAAACAAACAGACAATGTTTCACTTTTATTTATTGGTATTTAGTATGGATGCACATTTCTATAAGAATTTTAAATACAATTTTACAAATTGGTATGTTATCGTTACCAAATATTACAATTTAATTTTCACCCATTTAGTAATGGTTACAAAGGGAACTATAAAAAAAAAAGGTTTTTTTTTTAAAACGGGAACAATTTCTAATTATTTTATTAATGCGGGGATGGGAATGGGTACACAGCGCGTTTGAAAATTTGCGAAAATATGCAATTCTGATGACAACTGGATAGTAGGTACCAGCTATTCAAGAGCTGCTACAATATCTAGAATAATTGATAACCGTTGGAGTATACGAGTTCTAGAGTGGAGACCGCGTTTAGGAAAATGTAGCACGCCTGCCAGCCAGATGGAGAGAAGACTTGCGAAAAACGGCTGGCAGATGATGATGACTATTGACTGATAGTGGATGATAATTGCTATTCTGATGATAGAGCAGGAAAGTTGGTAATGAATTAATTCAATGGCTTCTATTAAACCCATCAAGTTTGAGCACATTTGATTTGTTTTGCTCGGTCCTAATCATTACACGTGTGACGAGGGTGTGTTGATGGAGCTGGAAGGTGGTCTTGTGAGCATCATGAGCACTTTATGTAGCTTTTGATTATAAATCAAGAAAATGCAGTACAAAATGGTTGAGTATTGTCTGAAGTGGAAGGCCAATTCTGCAAAAGTCCTCCTGGATACCTAGTACTTACACGTTTGCTAGATATTTGATCGCCAAACTGTACTTAACAAACACCACTGTGTTCCGGTTTGAAGGCCAATGTTTCCAGTGAAATTATTATGAGATTCCAAAATGAAAGACAGAATGGCGAGCGCAGTAAGTACATACCTAGAGTAAAGCGCAAGTTTTCAAACCAAAATTCCGGATGACACTTCACTTCTTGTAGGCTGGTTGGTAGTGTACCTTCATGTAAACGTCCTGCTCCTCTAATTGCTCAATTTATTGTATACTAGCTATTAGCACTCGATGGTAGCCTAACGGCTGAATAGTGCAATTTAGAATCCAACGATACCAGGTTCAATCCTAGACCAATGACTTTTCTAAGTTATGTGCGGTTTTCCATCGCTCCGTGTTTCGGAAGGCACGTTAAGCTGTCGGTCCCTGCTGTTATTGATTAATAGCAGTCGTTAAGCCATGTCAGAGGCCTTTGGGCGGCCTGACAAATTGTGACACCAGAGGCCAGCACTACCCATACGACAAACAAACAAACGACTATAGCACTCCCACCCTCCCTATACCCGTCCCCTCTAAAACCCCTACCAAAAAACGCTTTCCCCCACAAACCCCCCTCTTTATATATATATTTAGATTGTCTCACCTGTAACTATGATAACTTTGACATTGAGTTGAGTCGAGAGCAAATAATTAAGAATTTTGATTACAATTGGCAAAAAATTAACAATTTCGATCTTTTCGTTTTTTTTTTCTAATTCTAGTTGATTTTTAGTCCACAAACCCTCATCAGAAGACCTTGATATATTATCATCACAATTTGCTCAACGGTTTAGGAACGCATAGAGGACAAACAAACATACAAACATTCTCTTTTGTATATAGGTATAGATTATTATTTTTTACACACTCATACTAGAATTCCTTGTGCCTCGCATTGACACATAGGTACAAACAATACATCACAAACATCCAAGAAACAAAATATTTATGTTAATCACACAACATGTTTGCCCATGCCAGCCATGCCATTCGAACCCCTAGGAAACAATGCTTAGTATGGTGGGTAATCTGTGGTAGGCAGAGTCGCTACCAACTGCACCACAGTGCCGTCGGTATAAAACTGCATAATCTGTGAACGGTAAATCGCAAACCAAGTTACAGACTATGGAGCGCGTTGATTTCTTTTGTATCGGATATTACATTATTATTATTATTTTGACTTTTATTACAATGATTTTTACCCGACTAACGCGTAGCAAGGGAAGAGTAATGAGTTTAACAGTCTATGTAGTAGTGTAGATGAGTTTAACAGTGTATGTGTAACAGTGTATGTATGTGTGTATGTATGTATGTAAGTAAACAAAAAAGTAAGTAGTGATAAGCGGAGGTTCCGAGGTAGAGCACTCTTAGGCGCACCCGAATAACCCCCATATTATGTTCCGCGATTTTTGATATTTTCGCGTTTTTTTTTTATAAAATTCCAGATTTCGACACAAACTTAGTAATTTTGACCAAACTTACAATAGTATTCAGTTGATTTTTGGAATGTTGGTAGTCCTGTAGTGAACCTTTTATGGGACATCAAAACCATATTTAAATTATTAAAAAAACAATAAAAACAATAGAATAACTTCAAATTTTGTTCAGAGCAAAATTTGGCAATAAAATACCTCACACTTAATTGGCCTAAACTTATGGCAACCAGCATAAAGTGACTTCAAAAGTGGAAAGGTCGATATTTTCCTAGTAGTTTCGTAGTAGTAATCCCCAAACATCCCCATCCATTCCCATATATCCCAACCTCAGTAATCCCCAAACATCCCCATCCATTCCCATATATCCCAACCTCAGTAATCCCCAAACATCCCCATCCATTCCCATATATCCCAACCTCAGTAATCCCCAAACATCCCCATCCATTCCCATATATCCCAACCTCAGTAATCCCCAAACATCCCCATCCATTCCCATATATCCCAACCTCAGTAATCCCCAAACATCCCCATCCATTCCCATATATCCCAACCTCAGTAATCCCCAAACATCCCCATCCATTCCCATATATCCCAACCTCAGTAATCCCCAAACATCCCCATCCATTCCCATATATCCCAACCTCACCCCACTATATCGGTACTATGAAAATGTCGACCTTCCCACTTTTGAAGTCACTTTATGCTGCGTTGCAATTTTTTCCATTAGTAAATTATTATATATATTTACGCTAAGCACAGCTAACTGCTGTGAAAAATCATAAAAATATAGATTTGGGAGGCGTTATCTTTCAGACACGAAGTTAATCAATATTATCCGTGTTTGGTTGCTGGTTCGTAATACTACCAATAGATAGCGTTACCGTCTCCATAAGACGGGTAAAAAAAGCTAGTAGAAAGATTTGGATGTCGAAGCATAGGTCTCGGTGGCCGAATTGGTAAAGGCATGTGCCGCGCTGAGGCACAGTATGCGAGTTCGAATCTCGTCCGTGACCCAAATTTTTCCATTAGAAATTTATTATATAATTTATATATGGTTTTGATGTCTCATAAAAGTTACAGTACTGGACTACCAACATTCCAAAAATCAACTGAATATTATTGTTAATTTGGCCAAAAGTACTAAGTTTGATAGAATTTTGTGAAAAAAATAATATAAATGGAATAACTCTGAAAATATAAAAAATCGCCTAAAATACAAAAGGTTTAAATAGGTTTGGAAAGAGAGACAGAGAGAGAGAGAGAGAGAGAGAGAGAGAAAGAGAGAGAGAGAGAGAGCGAAAAAAAGCAAAGGGAGAGTTATGTATTAAACTATTAGGTCCAATTTCGACAAGCGGGGTTTCAATCGATTTGTCTTGAGTGCACCAGCGGCTTCTCTTGGAGTGGTTTTAAACTATTTAGATGGTAGTCTAATGACTAAATGACCAAAATATGGGAATAGACCAAAGAATAATCTACCGCGAGAGTGATCTTATAAGGGTTCCATTTTTCGTTTTTGTTACGGAACCCTAAACAGTACGTAAAAATACCAATTTCTACAATTTTTACACGACTGCCCAAAAAAAGGAGTGTTATGTTTTGAGCATTCATGTGTGTTTGTATATATGTGAGTTTCTTTATTCCACCATACGAGTAACTATTAAATGCTTGAACTGATTTAGACGTATGGGGTATCGTTAGAATCCTTACATCCCCCCGAGTAACAAATGCTATTTTTTTTTAATCCAGTACGGCTGCAGATGGCTCCATTTAAAAAGGCAAAAATAAAATGTTTCTTCCAATTGTACATTATGGGTATCAAATTGAAGGCCTCGATAAGCACATTTCAACAGTATATAATTTATTGACATAAGTTATTTTTTTGGCAGGGCAGGCATTTTTTTTTAGTTTTTAAGCTAGTTATTATAATTATTGTTTTGATCTAGGTACCTACTAAGAAAAATAAGTTGGATCTCACGAGAAAAAACTTCTCTATAGATCCATAACAGATCTGAGCAATGGATCTATCGAGAATGATACGATTTTTTATTTTATACGAGTATTACTACACCAATTTCTATAAAAATTGCACGTAATAAAAGTTATTCTTATTCACCAGTCATGTGTGTCATATTTTTTTGATCAGAACAATAGTTGGTTCACAATTAGAATTTAAGTATTACGTTTTTGTTTTCACTGTACCTAACTACCTGTAGTACTATCTGGAATAAAATTTGCGTGTCCAAAATGTCCGACTAGCCAGTATAACAAATCAGAATATTTTTATCCAAACAGTTAGATCATTGAACAAAATAGGACAACATTGATTAAACGTATCTTAAGATAAGACTAGTGACTTGTAAATGCACTTGATGACCTGAACTTCTGACTTTTTGACGTATTTTGGTGACTTACCTATCTATGATCCCAAATAAAGTTCCCACGAAAAAACTACAGTCTATAACGAGTAATAAATTTGTGGAAATAAGACTTAATTATAACTTCTAAACCAAAGATGAAAGACGATTATTAAACAGAATAACTCTCCACCTATCATTAACAAAGATTACTCCGACAAAATGGCTACCCAATAATTTTCAAAAGCAAACATTAATCAACAAAGTAAACCTACTGTACAATAATATATTACTCAACCCGCTCTCAATTATATCGTACAAAGGCGCTCATTATTAACTTCCAATTGATCTTTCGTAACTACCACAGTTAATGTCAACTGCTGTCTCTTTCTCTCCAATCAACATCCCTAAGTCCATCTCCTTCTACCGAGCTCATTGGCGTAAACGAGGGGACAAAAAATTGCAGTACTAACAACCCCAATTTGGCTTAATGTCTCTTTCTAGCACGCTATCTCTGTCGCACGGTAATAGATCGACAATAAAGTAATATACAGATAAATAGCTTTCCGCTTAAATTTTGCCCCAATTCACGCCGTACCCCTTAATTGCGTATCTCCCCCAGTTATTTACATCTCTCTCACGCTTCGAAGCTTTCGTATCTCCGTCTCTGTCTGGTGGTAATCCGCAGGGAGCAGTATAATCGCGTACATAAGTACTTAATCGCATTTGGGGGCATGTTGTTAGAGCACCCTATTTATTTAGCACGGGTGTTACGCACCCTCTTCGTATTAAAACGATTGTTTGCGGAGACTTATGACTTTTATTATTCGACCAGCGAATTGAGACCTTTTGTGAAGCTTATTCAAGAAAGCCCCTTTTGCTTTGGTCGGACCATGAGGGTTCATTTTATTCTGGTTGGTACAAATGTGGGAGCAGATGTGTCTCGCGAAACGAATTAAGTTTATTGTTGTGTTTCGAGTTGAGCGTTACATTTGCATTAAAATGTGATAATTGTTTAATCGTTTGAGCTTGGTTATGTCTTTATTTATTCATGACGTACCTAAAAATGTTGTGTAGTTATTGAGTTTTAATTGGTATATCTTAACAGGAAGATAATAAAGCTCATATTTATGTACCCCTATTTATTTTATACCGATGCGTATTTTTAAGCAGTTAGGTATCAATTATTTTTCCTGCACAGTTCTATACACGTAGTTTTTTTCGTAACGAAATGTCAGATATTGGCCCGGAGCCGGCCTGTTTTGATTGAAACATCGTGGTCAGTCATGGTGGAAGTCCGCCTTGTGTGTATATTTTCTAGAACTTGCGAGATTAATGGTGGTGGTTTGTACTAGTAACGTTAGCTTATACAATTTAAAAACCCGACGGCACCCGTTTCAAACGCTGCTTCATATTTAGTAATTTACTTACGGAATTGGCGTGACTAACGGTAAAATTAAACATCGTGAATAACTTACTACGTCCAGCAAGAACCTAAAAACTCAAAGACCTACTGATTATATCCATCAACCTGCACTGGTCCACAGCGTGGTGGATAATATCCAAAGAGGTTGAAATACGCTTACTATCGTATCCCAAACACTTTCTCCCTATGTGAGACATGTATTCCGATAGTAGGAACTTTAGGCTGGTTTAGTTTCTTAACTTATCCCTTTGTCCCACTCAGACGAATTACTGTTTTTTACTTCTCCGGTCTGTAGTTAATTCGTACTATTCATGAAATATTAATAATTAAAATTGATTTAGTACAGTCGACCACATAAACTTTAAATGAATTTAATACACAATATCTAAAACTAATATCTCCCGATAAATATGAGATGTTGAATTGCCGTCGGTCCCTGAGGCACGTTCGCCAATCCCGTCCATTCACGGTTTAGAACTTTAGGACACATCTATCAAAGAACCCTGTTTAACCCTACGTTCCTCGGGGAGGAGATACAAATTGCTTATTTATACGAATGTAATGTTATCGGATTTCGTGTGTGTTTTATGTGTACGAGTACGATATTGTTCAGGAGATATTTTGTATTGAGATCGTTGTGAAGAGACGCGTGAATGTACCTCTTTATATTAACGTTCAATAACTACAAGTGAAATCAAAACCATTTTTTAGAGTGATAGAGCTGTCCTTTGCTATTGTTAAAAAACGTCTTGTTAATAATCAATAATAAAATATTTTTTGTATGTACTGAAAGCGAAAACTTGTTTAAATTTAGTAAGAGTACTTTTAAGTTTTTAGAACTCGAAAATTAAATTATTTAATTTACTAGCTATGCCCACGGCTTTGCCTGCGTGGTTAAATTCATGGGTATTATTTTTTGCGCGGAACTCTAATTCTTTTTCGAAATCTAAAGTAGCCCAAATTACATCATCAGTATTAACATCAGCTATCTGCCAGTGAAAGTCGCGTCATAATCGGTTAAGCCGTTTTGGACATTAGCTGGAACAAACAGAGATACAGACAAATAAAAAGAATAATGGCTTGTTTTGTTATAAGTACCGTATATACTTTCATATACATTTAGTAAAAAGCTGTTATTTAGACATTACAAACATAAACTTCCGTTTTATTTATTTTTATAGATGATTTATTAAAATATTTCTAAACTTTACTTCTCTAATCCCGTAAAAAAACACTATTTGCAGGAAATTGGGAATAATACAGACAGTTTGCAGCTAGTATATACAAATCACCATTATATTCCACTCGATCCCCAAAGCCAATACCATCAATGAGCATGAAACACGATAACAACCCACGGCCCATTACCGGCGCACATCGACATCGAATATCAATCAACTTGTTTCCGATATACACCCTTTGGCAGGGGTAATGGCGCGGAAGAAGGGGATGCGTTTGGGAAGTGAGATTTTAACTTTATTTGACAAACACTTAGTTATAATACATAAATATTTATTGCACACGAACAACTACGTACGGGTAAATGCGCCCATTACTATTTAACGTTTTCTTTCAGCTAAACTTTGTTTAATAATTATCATTATGGAGTAAGAAGTGTTTTTTTACTCAAACCCCATGGAGATAAAATTAAATTTAAGTGTTTTTAAATTTCCGAACTAAAATTGTTATCTATACTTATAATAAAGCAATAGGAACGAAAAAGTCTATCCAAAGATGATAATAAAAAAAAATGGTCTAGGGTAGGGTACATAAAATAAGCGAATGAACAAGAATATAACATTTTAAAAATTTGTGTCTGTCTGTTTATCTATTTGTCTGTCTGTATGTTTGTTCACGCATCACGTAAAAACTACTGGACCGATTCACTGTTGGATAGCTTATGTTTTGACTTAAAAACTGGGGTACTTTTTATTTCAAACCGATGAGTAGAAGCCGAGCAATTGATAAAAATATTTTTGACGGCTGAGGGAATATTGATCAAATGTTGGTATATTGGTATTTTAAGTCCTGGAATAGCACATAGAATACTTTTAACCTAGAGAAATGACCACGCGTGCGAAGCCGCGGGCATCAGCTAGTTATAAATACAAACGCAAAGTAGTATCTAAGTGTGTAATGTGTTTGTATGAGGTAATCTCTGGAACTAGGTGGGTACTGATCCGGTTATGAAAAATATTTCACTGAGAAAGCTATACCATTCCAGATGAGTTGGCCTTTTCTATAAAAGAAAATATCATTTACAGCCACACGGCCACACGGCCCTACTGATTTGCTATCAAATATCTGTCAAAATGTTGGTACTATCCTGTGGACACATGCAGAAGGCCTATCTCTACCTTACGATTGCTAACTGGGTACAATATCCGAATTTACAAATATTAGAATTCAAAAGCGTCTATCTCCATTGATACAAGCTTACACAAGCGTTTATGCAACATTTACGCTCATTCTAACATTGTACCCAACGAATAACCATAATCACCAAGCTATATTGACTAATCCTTTATGGTAAATTTACAAGCTTCATTTCTTAACTACTCTGTACAAGTCAGATATTTCATAACCTGTATTTATTTGCCATAAATCATTGAAATTTGCGAGTCTCTTATCAACTTTGAACTTTATTCCCTAGAGAAAGGGCATATTTAGACCTAGCTTCTTTTGTGTACATAGGTTATTGATGTGTGCAAATAAGTTGCAAAACTTTGCACATTGGTGCTTAATGACAGGTTACTGTTGCAGTGACTAAAGGAACGTCACGTGTTAAACATGCTGTTTGTCCACGTTGTAGTGTCGAATACTTTGTATTTAACTGCTGTGAAGTGTCGAGAGAGCATAGAGAATAGCAGTTTTTTTTGTTGTTGGCTGAATGGTATATCCGCCATTGGCCAACTATCGGTTTAATAAGTAATAAGGTGTATAAGATGTTTGTTTGTCATAGCTCTTAGCAATGAAATTATTTGAAATTGTTTGGTAAACCTTTATGGACTTGTATGAAAATGTAAAATGCCGTAAAATAACCTATGATTGGATGCAATTTCACGCTGTTGCGATACAACTAACATAATCATATTGATGTTTTTACTGATGTATTGACTTTTTAATGGAATTTCGTTTTTTTATATGGCCATAAAAATATAAATATCGTAAAATGTACACTACCTATACGGCAAATAGGCAAAAGATTAACTAGAAGATGAAACCAAATACTTGTTTGCGATAACAAAAGCTATTTTCTTTTCTAACTCATGTTACTGAAATTCAACTTTACTCTTCAATAATAATAAATTGAAAGATTGATTTGCATAATCTGTTGACGATGCTGCCACCTTTCTCCAAGCATGAGAAACAATAACTCGTTGGTTTATATAGCAAAGGCAGTATACCTATTTTGGGAGCTTATTTTATGAATAAAATATATTATCAACCTAACCTTTTCTATGTTATTCCTACCTATCTGAAAAAAATACTACCAAGAGCATAATATTGAAATAACAATACATCACAGAAATAGCTCTACTAAGCTATTTCAGTTTTATGTTACTACGTAGGCACGAATCTGGATAGAAGCGATATGAATACATTTTGCGAGCCATTAACTCTATGACAAATCGTCACAAGATGGCCGCCGAATTTTTGGCGGGAACCTCCATTGTTGCCTCTGGGAAAAAAACCTGAATTTTCTTTTTCTCTCAATAGATAGTGAAATATTGTCGGAGGGGTCTTGTGAATAGTTTTATGGGATGCTCCGGTAACCCTTTATTGTTGTTAGATTTACCGTAAAGTTTCGTACATGATTCTTTTTATAATAGGATTTCCTCCTTTATTTTGTTGTTTTTTTTCAACCTTTGACTGGACAAAAGTATTAGGGTTATGTTTCCATATCGATATTTAAATTTAGAATGTGGAAAAAAAAACATATTCAATATTTAAATATCGATATTATTATGGTTATTAACTTGATAACCTCCTAAGGTTATCAAGTTGATGTGTTTGTATGTGATATTCTTAAAAATGCGTAATTTAGATAATATGTAGAGAAAATTGCCCTTTTAGGTACGGTCCGAAAATCTTTATAAACTAAATGCTTTTCAACAAGATAGTTTAATTTATTATCATAAACTAAGAAAACATTCAATTATACCCTCTCATACGCGGGAAATGTTGTCACAGAACCTTATTTTTTACCATGTTTTACTTACGTCTTCTTCTCTTGTTCCAGGTAAAAGTGTGGTTCCAAAACAGAAGAACGAAACACAAAAGGATGCAGCAAGAAGAAGAAGCCAAAACCGGAACCAAATCCGGTTCCTCCTCCAAACCGGAAGACGGAAGTCAATTCAACAACTCGTACGAAGAAGAAGACGAGGAACTTATTGATATGGACATGGACGAACTTAGTGAGAGTGAAAATGAAACGTAACTTTATAGTGTTGCAAAGTGTAAATATTAATTAAAAGTAGTTTTATTGATAATTTATTTATATTGACGTTGAAAATAAAGGAAAAAATATCAATGGCTCTATCAAATTGATAATGCGAGGTTTAATAAGAAAATAATTGTTATGATGCGTGAATAGTAGAATCGGAAATTGCAATTCACACTATTCACACTTATATTATGAACCAGAGAAGTGTAGCCACTGTCGTAAATAGGCCAATCAGTGCTTAGAGCTTTAAAAATTAATACTCTATATTCGTGTGCGCGATTCAGAACTCCGTACATTAGAACTGACAGTCCAAACAAAACGTAATAAAATGCATAAAACCCGATTTTCGCCATTTATCTTTAGAATGGCGTGTGTGTATATTTGTTACTTCTTCACGCTCAAACGGCTGAACGGATTTGGATAAAATTTAATTAAAACCACAGAGCGCAGCTAGAATGACCATAATTTTTGATTTATTACTCTAAAACTGTGCTTAAAAAATGTACAAAATTCAAAAGTCCAATGATACTCAGAAATCAGAGATTACTTAATTGAATTATATTTCATATAATGAAATGAATACAATATTTCATTCGACGTATGTTATTACGGCCATGTTAGCTATGTAGGTAGGCAGACATTACATAGGTAAATAATTTAAATCCATAATGTAATTACACAATGAGAAATTACTGAGTCACTAATAAACCTAGCTCTATATCGCTCCATTAAGTTAATATTTGGGCGTTATCCAATTAAATTAGCGATGATATATCTCAATTCGAAATTTAAACGGCCATTAATAACGGCAAATTCCAAGATGGCGGCCTTGTTAACTCGTCACAGCTAATTAGATAACAAAATTGGCCGTATTATAATAGTTTTTGGGGCTAAATTAATTAAAAATGACCCTTTTGATGCGTTCCTCAAGTGATGAGGGTATAATTAGACGTTTTAGATTTGAAACGCTGATAGGCAGGGTCTGTGGTTTCAAAACGAGCTGTCAACGGAAAAAAGGATGGCGTTATACAGATGTTTATTGTTAGAGCGTGATGGGTGTATGATAGAGATGAGGCGATTATTGTGCGGGTGTATTATTAAGAGATGCGTTCGAAAACTATCTCAGACTCCGATCGCGTTTCGTAATTGCTCGCGACGTAACCAAATTGTTTTTAAACTGCTGACGATTGTTCTCGGCTATTTGTCTACGAGCGTTCAGAATTCGAGATAGGGATCTCTGGATGATGCTGTTTATATTTTATTTCACGCTTTGGAAGGTTAACAACGGTAATGGTATCGAATAGAAACGAGTTATAATGCGTTAGATAAATCACCAAGCTATCGAATGAAAGTTTGATAGAGAACACAATAGGTGGTTCTGGTTACATCTTTGATTAGATTAGGATGAATGGTTGTGAGTCTTTATCCAATTTCAAAATAAAATAATCATTTTTAATTGTGTTTGGCAACGTAAGTTAATGGTATACAACTTAAACATTTTCATCGTTTGAATTTAGCTTAAGTACAGTGAAATGAACATGACTTAAACGAAATACGATCCCATTGTATTGCAGTACTCCCGAAGCGAGTCTTAAAACTTCAAAACCCGGTTTTAATAAGCGATTATAAGGCTAATTTGTATTTCCTTTTCCGTCTTTTGTTCTTTTGATTTACGATTACGACTATCGAGTTCTCGTTCGAATCGGTTTACTCGTTGCCGTATCGATTTTAAAAATCCTTTTTATTTGTTATTGCCCTTGTTATTGCGAAATGTAATGTAATTTTACAGTTAAAATGACCCACTTTATAAAATTAAACGAAACAGTGGAAACGAATTTGCGATTTAAATTGTTCAGTCGGGAAAAGACAGATTAAAATAATTATGAAACAAAATTTTACAAGGTCCTTGTAAAAATAGTTTATGGCTTAACAAAGACTTTGCACGCACCTACATAAAGGCTGATTGAAACTGAATAATATTTTAATTTGACTTACTTACGTATTCACGTTATTTTTAGTTGGTTGTACTTACTATGTGCAAAATGTGCGAAGCCTCATGTATCTAAGTATTTATATTTAAGGGATCAGAATATTCACACAAAATCAAGAACCTGGATTGTCTTATACCTACTAAGTATATCAACATTATTTTAATACTCATAGTAAAGTAAAAAAAATAACAATAAGATATTAAATCAGAGGTTCTACTTAGTTTACGGCAAACTAACAAAATGTGAAAATACAAGCATAAATTGAAAAATAAATATAATCTCCGACCACTGTATTATATCTAAGAACCATCCCTATCACATCAGCTATAAAACAGAAAAAAACGCATTAAATTTTTTTCCATTCGTTTGGGAGCTACGATGCTACAGACAGCCATACATGCACACTAAAATTATAACATAACTCTTTTCTTGTTCGGGTGTTAAAAACAAACACAACATACAAGTTAGAAACTTTATGTTAAAACAACATACAGTTTGTAACTTTATTACTCCCAAGATGTTTTTTTAAAACATATCAGCAAAAGAAAACTTAATAGTTAATTAGTAATTCACACAAGTTTTATCATCTAGGGTCCTTTAATTTTTTGAAGTGCCAATACTTCACGTATGACGAAAATGTCATTAGACATTAAACAACTTTTAAAAACCTAAATAATACCAGCCGCACGAAATTAAAACCCGATTCCATTTTCAGCTCAATTAACTGTTAGTCGATTTTAATTATCGATTTTATTCATTAAGTGTTTGCGATTAGCGACCGTGTTCGTACTTTAACGATCTATTCTTTGCAGGCTGGGATTTAATTACTAGAATTGATTGCGGGTTTTATTACTGGAAAATAGCCGGTGGCTATGCGCTAAGGGAGGTCGCGCACTATAGTCCAAGTCTAAATACAATAACACTCGATGTCAACACTATAGTCCAAGTCTAAATACAATAACACTCGATGTCAACACTATAGTCCAAGTCTAAATACAATAACACTCGATGTCAACACTATAGTCCAAGTCTAAATACAATAACACTCGATGTCAACACTATAGTCCAAGTCTAAATACAATAACACTCGATGTCAACACTATAGTCCAAGTCTAAATACAATAACACTCGATGTCAACACTATAGTCCAAGTCTAAATACAATAACACTCGATGTCAACACTATAGTCCAAGTCTAAATACAATAACACTCGATGTCAACACTATAGTCCAAGTCTAAATACAATAACACTCGATGTCAACACTATAGTCCAAGTCTAAATACAATAACACTCGATGTCAACACTATAGTCCAAGTCTAAATACAATAACACTCGATGTCAACACTATAGTCCAAGTCTAAATACAATAACACTCGATGTCAACACTATAGTCCAAGTCTAAATACAATAACACTCGATGTCAACATTATATTTAGGTTATACCTACCTACTCCGTTTTACATAAAAATGTTAAGAAGGTACTCACTTACATATCTTTTTGCAAAAATAAGTTAGTACCTAAAGAGTAATTAATACCGACAGTTTTCATTTAAAAAAAACAATGGTATAGGTAGACTATAAAGTTATAATGAAACATAATGTTGATGATGTGAGAATAGTCTCACGAGTGATTTCATAATATTGTACACGTTGTCTGAAATAAAACTTTCAATTAATTTTATGAGAGTCATTGATGTTTAAAGAAATAATTATTAAGGTCATGAACCCATTTTATAATTTATTATTTTAAGTAGAGTATGCCCAATTTTACATTTTTCGCTAACGCCTGAGGTTTCACCAACATTGTGTTGAGCCAACAAGTGTAAGTCAATATCAAGGTTTCTTCAAAAATAGGTTTTCATATGGACTGTATTTATTAGTGTGTTACTTTATATTGAACCGATTTTCATGATTCTTATTGAATCAATTTCAAACTCAGTTACTCCACTATGGTGTATAATGGAGTTAGCTGAATTTGAAGTTAGACCACAGAATAAATAATAGTACTTTTTTAAAGACATAAAAACTGACCTGCGTTGTGGATAGTAGACTAAAAAAATTGTCTCTGAAGTATAAGTAGTTAAAGTGAGTTACCTCCTATATAGTTGACCGCTGACAAACTAAGGCTCATAAGGTTGGTGTACATCAAACTTTTAATAAATGTGGAAAATTGGGCAAACACTAAGAGAAAATATTACTTTACTTATGTGGTCCTCGGATTATGATACAGTGCGCGGTTAGCAAATAATAAGTGTCAAAATAATAAGGGCTAGTGCCAACCGTCCACAGTCCCAACAGACCATGGTATTTTTTTTAAATCCTCGGTTTGGTAAATGGGGTCATGTCTTTAGTATCTCATTGCAATTGATTATCCGAAACATTGATTTGTAAACGCGTAGATAAGAAAAACAAATTGATTATGACGTCTTAAGTCTCTACAGATATTAATTTATGAAGGTTGGATTTGATGAATTAAGTTTTTACAATTGTTTTTTTCTTGCATTTTCGTTAATGTGAGTATGTGGGTAAGTCTCATACTTATTGGTCTTTTTCGAAATTATTTTTGTTGCATAACAAATGTAGTAAATGTTTTTTTAAAGGCCTAATTATATCAGTCGACACGTCTAAATACTTAATTAAAAATAAAAATATATGTTTTATTTAAAAAAACTTGACATCGACAAAACGTATAAATTGGCCTTTTCATCAATTATTTTATTAATTAAAGTTAAATAATTAAAAATTCGCTCAAATTAATTGTAGTTAAGATAGTTCCTCTAGAATAACGAGCGAAAATAATTCTCTTACACCTAATTATTTCAGTATTAAAGTGCTTTTTTAATTGCAAATGTAACTTTTCTCAACTTAGCGTAAACAAAGTTGGATTTTAGAAATGATTCAGTACTTTTGTTTATTTAATTGGGACTTTGTTAATGGGAATCAATTTTAAAGATAAATTATTTAATATATTTTTTATTATTATTTTATTTAGCTTTTCTGTTCATTTTTTTATTGTGCCTTAAGACTTTGCAAATCATACGTGTCTTGAAACAAAAACTGATCGAAAAACGTTATCGTATCATATGTATGCCACGAGAACGTTATAGTCGTGTGTATTTCCCAAAAACGTTATCGTGTCGTTATGTGTATGCCCCGAAAACGTTATCTTTACATCTTTATTTTACATTTCCTTTTGAATTGATTCCCATACAAAGAAACACAACAAAATAATATGTAAATAAATCTATTTATTTCTTACTTCGTACTTAATTATGGAACTTATGTATAGAAAAGTATTGTAAATTTTCCCTATTATAAAAAAATATGTTCCTTCTATCGTGGGTCTAGCATGCCATAGTTGCTGTTTGTATATATATAAAACAATATAAATACATATATAGTACATATTGAATTACATTTCTATTGTAGCGAGTAAATGTACATTATTAATAATTTAATTTAGATAAGTGATTAAATGTACATATTGTGTGTTAGATAAAGTATAGATTTGTTAGGAGAAAGATTGAAAACTTACCTAAATTAGGAATGAATTATATTTAAAGATAGTGTACATATAAGTAATTTATTGTAGGCATTTACAGATACATATAAAATATCTTTCGTCAAAAAACAAAGCTGGCATATTGGCTTGCTTTTTGTAAGTTAAAATAATTATGAGTCGAGTCCACTGTATAATTATTTATCTGGATATAGTGCGTAGATACTGTGTAATCTCACCTTAATAATGGAAAAGTAATATTGTTCTTTTTTTAAGTGTCCTTTTTTCTGCCTTCATACTTAAGCTTTCATCCAAAATTTAATAAAGAAGTGATGTTGTTAGTTTTATATTTTATCAAAATAGGCCATCTACATATATACCTGTTACCGGTAATAAAGAAGTGATTTAGTTCTATTTCAATGTTATAGAGTAAAATTAAACTATTAGCCTCTTGATTAAAAGTTACAAATGACTCAAATAGGAACTTATAACTAGGCTCAGAACTGGTTTTCTCATTTCACATGTTTTCAATCTTTCTTCTTGAAACTAAAATACAATTTAAGTATTTGTGTGTATATTCGGCTAGTTTTTTCCGTGACTGTACCCTGTGAAAACTCTTTAACTCCTGTTGTCGACGCAGTACCGAAAATTGTAGTAATTTAAAAGACGAGTGATATAAAATATATGTTTTTACTCATTTATTTGGTGTTTTGTTTGAGTGCCCTTGATATATTTCAATATAAATGAAAGTAATGTTTGTGTGGGTTCAGAAAATGCATGAGCTTACAATGACTTGAAAGGTGTTGTTTTTTTAAATTGATTTAGAATATGACAGACATGGCCACCTAACTCACACATCGAATCGCAAAAGTTCCGCCCTTGGGCCAAGTTGCCACCTTGGGGTCAAAAATTATGAATTACGTTTACATTTACTGTTATTCCCAAAGAGAATATAACCACTACGTTTTAAGAGGCGGGACCTCCCTACTAGCCAATGAAAGCACTTTGGCAGAAATTTATTGCCATCAATGCATCCAACATTACTAACATTAAAGGTCAGACGTTAGCCTATCTTGACAATGCTACCAACCTAAGAGATAGAGTAGTGCTTGCTTGCACGTATTCTTGGTTTATTGGATACACATTGCAACAGGTAACTGTGGGGTCATGTAATAAAAAACTTAGAAATAAAACAATTTGGAACAACAGAACATTTTATTTATAATACTTTAAAAAAATGTAAATACGAAAATGAATTTTGCAAACAAAGTTAAGCTTACCTACTAGTGCTTCACTCTGAATTGAGACCTTGCGATGTACCTACTCTACCTTTACCTCACGCACTCACACTCTTTGTGTATGTTACGACTGGTCTCTATAGCAATGTATGATCCTCAATTTCTGCATCTGGAAATAAACATGTTGTTTAATGTTAAGGAAATAAGTTATAGGCAGCCTGACCTAGCCTACGATAGCTTTATCGATAGTTAATAGTTATTTGACCTTGTGCATCCCTAGTGTTACAACAATATGAAAATACAAAATGAAAATCATGTAAATTATCATTTATGGTCACGTTGGGAGGTGGTACTAAGCAATATCATATTAATGCTTACCGGAGCTGATCAATAGGAAATCATGCCATAAATTTTCTTTTTTTTCTGGTTTTCGCGATTGGCGCGAAATCCACATAGAACAAATCTGCTGTAGCTTTCTAAAGCTGGTGGCATTTTAATATTATCGTATAAACCAGTTTAACACTATAAACTGATGATTCTTCAAAGAAAACACATAACAGCACGTTATTAACAATAATACCTACGAATAAAATTAAAAATTCGCAGAACATAGTAACCTACATTTTGGATTTTTCTTGACAAATTTTAATGGATCATAGAGTATAGTAATATTATCATGATTTGACTCTATAGTTCGTTCTTTTTGGTTCGTACATTGGGATCTGGAAAACAAATGAACTGCACAGTTCTGCCAAATTCCATACATTTGAGACAAATTTGAGAATTTCTTTGTGGTTGCGCCGGACTGGTTATTCCAGAACCAATAGTACGAGTATAAGGCCAGTGAGAGTAATTCAACCTCCTTGGGTAATATATACCAAATTTCGTTCAGCCGTCATTGTTGCTTCTAGTCATCGGAAAATATACCTTTTTTCTTTTTATATTACCGATCATTGAATCTACACTACACCACCGATCAACCTCCTTTGCGTATCTTCTGCTCTATCCACGCGACATTGGCAAAATTGCGACAACCCTGCAGGAGCCATAAATAAAAAAGTTGAAGTTAAAGTTGAGATACTAAGTACATCAGTTTTTATGTCAAACCCTAAAACAATGAAAATTGCAGTGAAACATCGAAATCAGTTCAGTAGTTTTTACGTGATACACGAACAAACAGACAGACCGCCACAATGTAAAAAAAGGGTAAATTCTTGGTCCCCTAAACCAAATCTTTAAATTATCTTTATTGTACAGACCTTCTCCTTCTTTTTGCTTTATTATAGGTATAGAAGATGAGCCAAAAGTCTATTTACCTCTTTTAAATGGTAATTTATGAACTCGAGAGCAGTTGTGTTTGATCCATTATATGCTTGTAGTACAACTTGAGGTTCCAAGTTATCTAATACTAGGGAACTAATGTTTGGGGTGGCATAACTAGGTGTCCATATCGATTGGTCCAGGAGGAACACCTGTAACCAAGGAAAAATAGGTACTGGAGTGCAGCTCCTGGGTGCGGAGGAAACGGAAAGAATGCGCAACAACGATGAGCTATAAGGCTTCATAAACGTGGGCAAGAATCCTGCCAGGCTGAAATAAGATTTAGCCCCATGCAGCCCACCGGTGGACAAAACTCGTGCTACATTGGATGCCTGAAGATGAAAGGCTGGCTGGCCCAGAAAGCGGCGGCGTCATGACCTGAATACGTGCCAAGAGGACTGGCTTGATGTGGTGCAGGAAAAAGACAGAACTTGGGAAGGCCTTTGCCCAGCAGTGGGACAACTAAGGCTAATATAAATTAAAAAGAAAACAGTAGATGAAACTGCTACGATTACTTTATTCAAAGATGTAAAAGGACTACTAATAAAATAATATGTATTCTTCCCTTTCACTGCAAAACAAAAGGTTTTCTTTTTGTTTGTTCTTATTAGGGTTCCGTAGTCAATTAAGGAACCCTTATAGTTTCGCTATATTCATCTGTCAGTCTGTCTGTACACAGTCATTTTATTCAGAAACTACACTACAAAGTTGAAATTTGTTACATGTATAGATATTTAAAACCTCTTCATAGATGTTTAAAAATCATCATCATCATGTCAGCCTTTAGAAGTCCACTGCTGAACATAGAGCTAACTGCTCCCCCAAAGAGTGCCATGACGAGCGATCTTGTGCAACCTCTATCCACCGACTTCCTGCGATGGCACAATGTCGTCGGTCCATCGTGTGGGAGGTGTCCCTACACTTCGCTTGCTTATTCGTGGTCGCCATTTGAGAACCTTTATTCCCTAGCGGTTGTCCGTTCTGCGAACTATATGGCCTGCCCATTGTCACTTCAACTTACAAACTCTGACTCTCTCAGCTTCGATAATATCGTTCCCAACATAAACCAGCATGGGTGCGATATGGGCATATAACATGATATTTATATGATTTTTAGCATTAACCCCTGCTTAGTGAGAACATATGTAATAAATATATGAACAATATATTACTTGTGTCAATATATTACATATATTTGTGACTTGATGTTCGTCTTACCCATGTTCATTTTAAGAGCCACCTGTTGGGAAACAATATTGAGGTCACTGAGCATTGAGCTTAGGCACAGAATAAATAATAGTACAAGGCTTAGGTCTTCCAGGGTATCTGCCATGATGACTATGTCATGAGCAAATTGAAGGTGAGTGATGTATTCGCCATTGATGTTAACACCATATCCGTTCTAGTTCAGAAGCTTCAAGCTTCTGTACTGGAACTATATCTACATCTTCCAGTGCAGAGGAAAACAGGATTCGGAGATATGACGCCCTGTCTCACCCCTTTCTGCAGTTCAATAGAATTTGTGCTCCGATCTTGGAGATGGTCAGTCATGGTGGCCCTGCTGTACAAACACTTCAACACTTCGATGTACCGGTAGTTAATCTGGCACCGCTGTAATGACTGTAGCACTGCGCAGGTCTCGACTGAATCAAAGGCTTTCTCGTAGTCCACAAACGCTAGACATAGTTGCCGATTATACTCTTCGGTCTTCTGTATAGTCTGCCGGAGCGTATGGATGTGGTCTACGGTGCTAAAGCCCTTCCGGAATCCTTGTTCAAGAGGCTGAAAATCATCAAACGACGTGGCTTAGCAGCCAAATGGGCCTATAATTCTTCAAGACGGTCTTATCACCTTTCTTAAAGAACAACACCACTACGCTCCCGTGCCACGCCTCTGGCGTAGTATCCTCGAGGTTGACGGAGTTAAACAGATTTTGAAGGACTTTAAGTACCGGTGAGCCATTCTGATCTCGTATAGGCTGACGTCCGGGATATCTTTGGTATAATGTCAGGTCAAACGGGTTCTACGCGATGAGGTGTATAATTGCATATATAACTTCTCGAGCTCACTCAAAATCTCTGGTTTTGACGAAACAATATGCTGCCACTATCAGGGTCTTCAGCTTCGTTAACAGGCTTTGCCCAATAGACAGATCTCTTGCGAATACTATGGAGCCCTTGTTCGGCTCTATTGCGTTCTTAATACAATTAGTATTATAATAACGCAAATCATGTCGCATCGATTTGGGACATATCCACTGAAGACTGCAGCCTCATCTCGCCTCGTTCTGCCATAAGTTTGAGTGTAGGTATGCTCAGTTTGTGTTCTATTTTTCCGGTGGGTCTTAAAGAACTCCGACCCGACCGCGTGAACAATTTCCACCAGCCTGTTGCTAAGTTCGTCCACTGTATCGCATTCGGTTAGGATTTGGAAGCGATTTTGGAGTTTCAACTGAAAGCTCTCGGGGGTTTGCCACAGTCACCACGCTTGGCAGGCGGATTGGTCGCAGAGTTACAAATATGTACTTGGAAGACGCTGCTGCCCATTTGTGAAACCAGTTTCCAGTGTGTATTCCCAGTCGCCTCTTACGATAGCCGGGACCGCCACAGCTTAAAAATATGATAGTTTTTTAATATCGGTTGGCTTCCCTAAATGAAAAGTGTACAAGAAAAAATATTGGATCTCGTTGAAAAGATATTTTAAATTTATAAGTAATGAAGTTTCTCTGACAGTTTTTTCTATTTGTTTTCTGTTTCGAATTATTCGTAACGTGCAACAACAACAAAATTTTTGCTTGAGTTGCATTGTTGAACATGCAACCCTATTTCTATGCGTGTCCGACACGCACTTGGCCGGTTTTTACACTATTGCTAAAAAAAAGGAGTGTATTGGTTTTAGCATTCATGTTTTTTTTTTTTTTTTTTTTTTTTTTTTTTTTTATTACGTACTCGGCAATCGTTTGACCACGATCTCACCTGATGGAAAGCGATGATGTGGTCGAAGGTGTAGCACGCTTGCCTGTTGCCTATTCACTCTTGACTTAAACACACCGGGGTTATAATTTACCGGAAACACTGACGAGGGCAGGGCATTCCACTCCTTTGCAGTTCTTATAATAAATGAAGAAGCGTAACGCTTTGTTCTTGTGCGAGGTATTTCAACCATGAAAGGGTGGCGCTTTGCTGATCGTCTAGTCGTACGGTGATGGAAAGGTGATGGAGGAATCAGGTTGTGCATTTCTTGTGCACACTCTCCATAGTGCAATGTACTCGTATGTATGTATGTGAGTTTCTTTATTCTACCATAACTGTTATACAGACGTATGGGGTATCGTTAGAATTCTTACATTCCCCCGAATAACATATGCTATATATTTTATTAAAAAATTAAATATGGCGGCAGTATGGCTCCATTTTCATATTAGAAAAATAAAAAAACTTATTTTACAATATGGGTATCAAATTGAAGGCCTTGAACAGTATATAATTTATTATAAGCTCCTTTTTGGCAGGGCGGGGGTGTTTTTATAGCTTTTAGCTAGTTATTTATTATATTACGTTCATACTCGTATATGTAGGTATATTTTTTATAATTCTGCACACTACCATCCTTTGTAACAGCCTATGTGTCTCTATTCATCCTACGGTTGCCTGGAAGAGATCGCTGCTTAGTGATAAGTAAGCAGCGATCTCTTCCAGTCCAGATACAATCGGCGGTTGTTCTATGTTAAAACTTGATTATTGTATCATCAATTTCATTTCTTGTGCAATAAAGAGTTATCTATGTATCTATCTATATATCTATACTCCAATGACGCTAAAATAGCAGAACGAAAGAAACGTAGTAATGACTCCCGGTAAACAGTACCAAGGTAACCGATATAGTTATAAGGATAAGTAAGCTAAAGTGGCAGTGGGCTGGTCACATTTGCCTAAGAACCGATAACCGTTGGGGTAGGCAAGATCTCAAGTAGAGACCAAGCTTAGGCAAACGTAGTGTAGGTCGCCAGTTGGAGTGACGACCTGCGAAAAGCGGCTGGCAGAAAATGGATGAGGAGAGCTGAAGACTTAGCTCAGTGGCGTGTATTACGAGAGGCCTACGTCCAGCAGTGGACAAACATAGGCTGATGATGATGATGAAACACAGCACCATTGTTTATAAGCAGCCCAGCCCGATCGTGAGTATGACTTGTGTACCTCAATAAATCATTATAAATAAACCTGATATCCAAGACCACACAACCAGCAGCACGAGTGACGTCACCCACTGCATCGATATAAAACGATGACGGCCCTACGCCACTCGAATGCAAAATAGAGTTGCGCTTTGAATAATAATCGATATCTTCTGTCGCGAGGTAGAATCGATGTGGTTAAATACTGAGCCAACCACCGAAGTGATTTTCTTCTAATCTTTGGAGTCTGGAGATAACATTTTTTTTTTCTGGGGCTAGACAATGTAACGCTGCGTATCGTTTCTTTATCCACAAATTCTTATATGTTTAACTAGCAGTGCTCGCGATTTTTCCCGTGCGTTAATGTCTCGTGGTCATAAGTGATCTAATGTGTTATTTAATAACCAAAAAGTACATTATACTATATTTTATTATAATTTGTTTAGCCGTCAAATAGGTTTTATTGATTGCTCGGCTTCTAATCATCGGATTAAGATATCAAGAAACCTGATTTATTAGTCAAAACCTAATCTATCCGACAGTGAGAACCGCATCGCAATAGGTCCAGTAGTTTTTATGTGATGCGCGAACAAACAAACAGAAAGACAGACAGACATTTAAACAGGTTTTTTTTCTGTATTTTTTCTAAGTCTCCTAGACCAAATTTTTTATTATATTCATTGTACATACTTTTTGTTATTTACTACTTTGTTATAAGTATACTTTTGTCTAACTTGACTTTTCATTACTCTTCATCTTCTAACTACTGACCTAAATAGGTGTTAAGCCCAAAGTCTCAGTACGCAGGACTTTGCTAAATAGGAAAATTTATCCATAAGAAGCAATGTGGTCTTTTAATATATGCATATTTACTTGCTTGTCGAATTCTGACCTCTGGTGTGAAAAATTGACAGAATACCTGAGAGCGTCTGACCTGGCTTAACGACTGCCTTCAACCAATAACAGCTGGGACCGATGGCTAAACGTGCCACGGAGCGATGGAATCCACAAGTGGTGGCGATATCATAGAATTGATCATGTGATCAGTTGCCGATATAAATATGATGATATGGTCAAATATTAGTGATCATATGGTAAAATAGAAGAAGGCGGAAGCCCGATTTGGCCGTGATTTTTTTAAAAGGCGAACGCATTCGTCTTCTTATTTTTTAGCCTTGAAAACCTACCTGTTTGAACATACCCTACATTAAAGATATTTAATTACATGGCCAAAGGAAATATATTCGTATGAATGGCGCTGTGCTGCACAGCGATTTTTAATAGCAAAATTTCATTCTGAAAACATTGTACAGTTCAGAGCGTACTAAGAAACAGCTGTTGTAGCACGCAATGGTTTCAGCTTAACCTGTGGACGAGTGCGTTTTTGGAGTTCTGAGGCTATTTTTTAAATGAAGAATGATTAAAAGATTTGCCATACACAAAATTTGTATTTGAGGAAGGTAAATGAACCAAAAAACAGAAAAAAACTTCTTTTTGTTTTTTACTTAATTTTGCTTTTATAATTTTTTGCAAAATTTGAAAAAATAACCTCAAATATCCCGTAAAATAAATGCGTCCCCGTAACAAAGGGGTTGCCATAACCACCACGCTTGGCACGTTTTGGTGATTGCAGTATTGCTGCTCGTTTCCTGGTACTCACAGTACCCACAGAGTGTGAAAGAGGATCTATGGTGAACTCAGCCGCACTTCATTTTGTAATCATCACCATATTCATTGTTCTTCCACGCGGCTTCTTTTTTGAGACATAATTGGAATATCGAAAAAAATATAAGTTTTTGGCAAGTGTTTTAAGTATCCGTTTGTGGTATTTTAACGTTTGGCATTTTATCGTTTATGTGAGCCGTTAAACAAATGACAATAGGTACAGGTGCCTACGTACCTGGTAAAATACGAGGATAATGCTTGTCTGTTTTTTATATTTTGCAGAGGTCTATGGAATACTGTTCTAACTTTGGTGTGAGCTTTCTGCGTCGCGCATTTTTGGAAGCGCCTTCTGCGCTAGCAATTGCGGCTTTGTGCCTTTGCACCCGCCCCGCCGCCCTGTGTCAAGGTCAGATAGACCAACAGCATGGATTCTTGAAAAAAAAACAACTGTTCTGTCGCTTCACCAATTGAGCTATTTGAGAATTATCATCCGTATAGAGATACATATCAATAACGTGTAGGACGCCCACCGGCCACGTGAAGACCTGCGGAAGGCGACCGGCAGAACCTGGACGAGAAAAGCCGAAGACTGGGCTCTGTGGCGTTCATTGGGGGACATACCTATGTCCAGCAGTGGACGAAAACAGGTTGATGATGAGTAACTTGTCTGTTAGAGAAGTGGGTATATATATGCGCGCTTTGCAATGTAATGACACCAGGTTCGATTCTAAGTCCAGCACCAATGACTAAAAATGATTTTTGGTATTGACAGGCTTCTTATGCAAGAATCCGCCTATCGAAGTTCAACTTTGTCAGATATTCAAACGCCAAGCAGTAGGTAGGGTAGTGCAAACATTTCTGTGTTCTGGTTTGAAGGGAAATGTTTTCAGATACATTACTGGGTAATGAGACTTAAAAATCTTAGGGTACCAGCACCTTGCAGTGACCCGCTACTTTCTGGTTGACACTGCAACTGTTATGGGCAGGCGCGAGGGCGTGACGCTTACCGAGTTCTCGAGTGGAGACCACGTTTAGGCAAACGTAGTGTAGGAGGCCCTGTGGCCAGGTGGAGTGACGATCTGCGAAAAGGGGCCGGAAGAAAATGGATGAGGAGAGCTGAAGACCGAGCTCAGTGGCGTGCATTAGGAGAGGTGTATGTCCAGCAGTGGACTGATATAGGCTGATGATGATGACGCTTAGCGTCAGGAAAGTGGGATTCTCGTCTCGTCAAAAAAAGTCATGTGTGGATTTGTCATGGCCCCGTGCTTAAGCCATGTCTGTGGCCCTTGGGCATCCTGACAAACTGACACTAGAGCTCGACACTACCTCATTCGACATACATCCATACAGTAACTTAACTATTGTCATTTGTTGAGCCATATAATAAAGGTTTGTGACCACGACCATGAAAGAACCATATTTCAGGTTATCCGTTCCGTACGGGCTTGGCGATCTCTAGCCTAAACTATAGTCTATGACACTCTTGCAGTGAAGACGAATCCATTAATCTTCGTTTGTTAAAATCGGACCAAGTTTTTAGTTTGAACACATAACCCTTCGGGTAAAATGCCCTCTACACAAACATATTTTTGTTAATGACTCAACAATTCAATGGTCGAGTTAATGATTTATATTTAAAATGCATAAAATGATGTAGGATATGGGTTATCATAATAATATGCTAATTTCACGAAAAAATAATATATATTTTAATTTACTATCAACATTAATTAAATTCGCGAATGTTAAAAAAATTCAATGCCAATTTCTTCCCAACGTCGTTTATAATAAATACGTCACGGAACAAGAAACATGTGTTTTCTATCCAAACCAATATAATATTGCCACAGAAACAAACTCCATGACGCCAACCTCAATAAAAACAAATTAACCGTGCCTCTCTCACCGGAACGATTTCATGGATTACACACCATAGAACCGCCAAAAACTAACGCAATTTATTCCCAAATTTCATAAAGCACCGCTTCCACTCAACCAAGAAGAGTCAAATGGTTAAAAGGATTAACTCAAGTCCTACTTAAGCTGCAGGTAGTTGGTTCTGTTCCCAGATGTGGACAGTTTTCTGGGAAACGACGCGGGTGGTATGATTTTAGCCGCGTCATAGATTTCGCGAGCTTTTGAGATAAGGAGTGAGAAATTAGTTTTTTTTGTGGTCTAGTGATGGGATTGCCGAGATTACGATCGGAGATTTGGTTGTCAAAAATAGGTTATTTATAAGGTGTGTAGGACTGAGAATGATTTTTATTTTTTGCAAGAATCATATAAAATTGCGAAAAGGTTCTTTCTGAATTTTTTTACATTTAAATGTAACTTTAAAAACTAAAACCCACCAACCTAACGGTCTTAGTTGACTAAAAACTAAAACCCAGCTACCTAACGGTCTTAGTTGACTAAAAACTAAAACCCAGCTACCTAACGGTCTTAGTTGACTAAAAACTAAAACCCAGCTACCTAACGGTCTTAGTTGACTAAAAACTAAAACCCAGCTACCTAACGGTCTTAGTTGACTAAAAACTAAAACCCAGCTACCTAACGGTCTTAGTTGACTAAAAACTAAAATCCAGCTACCTAACGGTCTTAGTTGACTAAAAACTAAAACCCAGCTACCTAACGGTCTTAGTTGACTAAAAACTAAAACCCAGCTACCTAACGGTCTTAGTTGATTAAAAACTAAAACCCAGCTACCTAACGGTCTTAGTTGACTAAAAACTAAAACCCAGCTACCTAACGGTCTTAGTTGACTAAAAACTAAAACCCAGCTACCTAACGGTCTTAGTTGACTAAAAACTAAAACCCAGCTACCTAACGGTCTTAGTTGACTAAAAACTAAAACCCAGCTACCTAACGGTCTTAGTTGACTAAAAACTAAAACCCAGCTACCTAACGGTCTTAGTTGACTAAAAACTAAAACCCAGCTACCTAACGGTCTTAGTTGACTAAAAACTAAAACCCAGCTACCTAACGGTCTTAGTTGATTAAAAACTAAAACCCAGCTACCTAACGGTCTTAGTTGACTAAAAACTAAAACCCAGCTACCTAACGGTCTTAGTTGACTAAAAACTAAAACCCAGCTACCTAACGGTCTTAGTTGACTAAAAACTAAAACCCAGCTACCTAACGGTCTTAGTTGACTAAAAACTAAAACCCAGCTACCTAACGGTCTTAGTTGACTAAAAACTAAAACCCAGCTACCTAACGGTCTTAGTTGACTAAAAACTAAAACCCAGCTACCTAACGGTCTTAGTTGACTAAAAACTAAAACCCAGCTACCTAACGGTCTTAGTTGACTAAAAACTAAAGCCCAGCTACCTAACGGTCTTAGTTGACTAAAAACAAGAACCCAGCTACCTAACGGTCTTAGTTGACTAAAAACTAAAACCCAGCTACCTAACGGTCTTAGTTGACTAAAAACTAAAACCCAGCTACCTAACGGTCTTAGTTGACTAAAAACTAAAACCCACCAACCTAACGGTCTTAGTTGACTAAAAAGTCACAAACAAGAATTTTCAAACATTTTAGAAATGTAAAACTTTAATGTGATGTCACATAGCCTATTACCAGCGCACAATCAAGGCACTTCCAAGGATACTTCATTTGTCAAATTATGATAGATAGATAGATGAACTCTATAATGAAACACCACAATATACAAATATACAATTAATAAACTTAGTCTAACAAAAACATGTTACAATTGGCGGTCTTATCGCGTAAAGCGATCTCTTCCATACAACCGTGCATGGAGAGGAATAACGTCAACAAATTACATACGGTGGTTTTCCTTAAAATAATGATGTACAACCTATGTACAACATAACTATATCTAATTAAACAGAACTGACAACTAAATACATAAATACCGAATTATAACAACCATACAAATTATACATTATACATACATAATTATATATTATATATGTATGTATATATAAATAAACATATATTACTCAAAATATATACGATGTGATATAAGTAGCTAGTATGAAAGGTAGTAAGTAGGCTTTTACGTGACTATTAAAGGCATCAACGGAAAGTGCACGTTTAATGTTAACTGGTTAATGATTCCACAATCTGACTGCTTCAACCATAAAGGAATGATCATAGAATGAGGTACTATGTATAGGACAAACAGTAAGTTCTCTGATGACCTTAAAAAAAAGAGAGTTTGACATGTGAAGGAAATCAAAACGTTCCTTGAGATAATGTGGCGAAGGTAATGTGGCGAAGAAGGATGAAACAAAATAGAGTAAAAGAGGGACAATATAAGATAATTCTCACATAGACGTATGGGAAGCCACTTGAGCTTTATTCGAAATTCAAAGACATGGTCATATTTGCGTAATCCATATATGAAACTGATACAAAAAATTTGAAGACGCTCCAGTTTATTTAGCTGGTCCTCCGCAAGGTCAAGATAACAGACGTCACCGTAGTCAAGAATAGGGAGTAAGAGAGACTGCAATCTTAGTGGTCGTTGGTAAACAGTTTTGGAGCCTACGTAAACATCACAGACCATATATCAAGAGTAAAGATCCTGCGGAGGAGTATATTTTATGCAAGTAGCTGACAATTGAGGGTCCCACTATAAAAACCTGTTATTTGTAATTCTGATAAGTAGTTTAGAGGTTATGTGAGAACAGATGAACATACTTAAATACATACATTCCAGGCAAAACCCCCTTTTAGCAACGCCGTAATCGGGTAATTAAGTGTAGTTTCAGAGTAGAGTAGAGAGTAGAGTAGAGTAGAGTCCAGACTCGACTATAAAGACACTTTTTCCCCATTAGGCCACTAGCTAGACTAAAATATCAACTTCCTACCATTTGAAACCAGAACAATATATTATTATGTCTGTAGAGAGTATCACGAAAAGTTTAATCTTAATTATATACGATTTTATTATTTATACGATTTTAAGTCGGTTAAATTATTCTTTTAATTAGTTTTTATTTTATTTGGGATGTAAGGGAGTAAAAATAGCACCTGAGTGCTCCAAGTCAACCTCACCTGCTCGTGGTACATCCTGCCGAACAACAAACGAGGCTCTTACAACCGACTGATGGAAGTATAACCATCCAAAACTTAGCGTGACTGGTGATGGGCAGCAGCGTCATCGGTGCGAAAAGCTATGTTCTGCGATCGCCAACCCACCTGCCCAGCGTGGCGATTATGGGCATTAACCTCCCAACATGATAAGCCAAATAAACCAAAGGCCCCTAGTTCTCGGCCGCTCTGCTATTCCTGACTACGGTGGCGGTCATGGTAACGGCAGGGCAGGGGATGCTCCCCGGGTTACGGTAGGCCGCCAAAATTGACTGACCGTGGCAACTTATAATGGAAGAACGTTACGGCTTGACGATCATCTTGTCCAACTGCAGGAAGAGCTGGAAAACATAAGACGATACATTCTAGGGCTGAGTGAAGTCCGAAGAGAGAGGGAGGCGTTAACCTGGAATCGGGCCATTTTATGTATTTCAGAGAGGGAGACAACCTATCCCAAGGTGCTGTTGAATTCCTGGTTATTAAGGTCCTCACTGACAACTTTATTGAAATCTCTAGTGTGTCGGCAAGAGTTGCTTACCTTGTTATCAACTTACCGAGAGGTACAGCCTGAAGGTTGTGCAGGTTGTACGCACCTACTTCAGCACACTCGGATGATGAGGTTTAGTATATGTACGAAGACATATCAAAAACCTTACATTACACAACTAAGGCTCACTTCAACGTTGTCCCGGGGGACTTTAACGCTAAAGTGGGAGTACAGACTTGCAGCGAATCGATAGTACGGATAGATACGGATTTGGTAGCAGAAATTCTAGGAGGCAAATGCTTGTAAACTTCCTCGAACAGGAGGACCACAAAGGAAGTGGACATGGCAAAGCCCCGACGGTAAGACGAAAAATGAGATCGACTTCATCATGACGTACAAAAAACATATCTTCAGAGATTTTTCAGTGGTAGATAGATAGATAGATAGATAGATAGATAATACTTTATTGTACACCAGCTTCCAAAAATTTACAACAAATAGGAACAATCTTATAACTAAAGTACAACGGGCGGACTTATCACTAAAAGCGATCTCTTCCAGTCAACCTTTGGATGGAAAGAAATAATGGAGTGAGAGAGGATGGCGGTGTAAACAATTAAAACAATTAGAAATGAAATTAATTAATGTATATAATATATTAATAGTGAATTAATGTATATTTATGAAGTAATTAATAAAAACAGTCAACAGGTCAGTGGTCAACAGGTTTAAAACCGGAAGTGACCTCCGACTTGTCCAAGGCACTCTGGATGTTGACTTCAAGCTTGAACAAGCTTATGCCGCATGATGAAGTCCACGCTCTGACCGAATATGCTCCAAACCGTGGTTGGGTCTGAAACGTTCCAATTAAAACTGGAAAATAGATTCTCTGCCTTGGTAACCACAAACGACGTTAGCCAGGAACTGGATCGGGTGATTGAAGTCATGAGAGAAGAGGGCACAACATTTTGTCAGATGCAGCGAAAAGGCAAGAAGTCGAAACTTTCATGGGAGACATTGCTGCTCAAGAAGAAACGACGGGAAGACGCCGTAGGTTGACCGTTACCGTAATAAGGCTATCTCAAAATCGGTAAGACTAGACCTCCGAAGATCGAATACTCGCAAAATAGAAAAAGCGATAGATCAAAATCGGGGGTCGTATATCTTTGTACAGCAATTGGGGAGAAGTTAATTGACATAATTAAAGATCTCAAGTGGTAGCACCATCGTTTCTAAGCTAGAGATCCTTGGGGAAGTGGAAAACTTTTACGTTCAGCTGTATTCTTCGCATGTGCCTCAACCTGACACCAGAAGTGAAGCTTCCAGAGCCAGTCTGACCCGACATTACACTGAAGAGCTGCCAGAAATAACCTTGGACGAAATCGGGATGGCTCTTAAACAGCTTAATAACGGAAAAGCCCTTGAAGAGGATGGAATTACAACAGAGCTCCTGAAAGCAGGAGGAAATACAGTACTCAAGGAATTTCAGGAAATCTTTAATTCTGTCCTCTTTAATGGGAGAACTCCAGAGGCATGGCACAGAAGTTTGGTTTTGTTGTTCTTCAAAAAAGGCGATAAAAGTCTTCTGAAGAATTACAGACCCATTTCACTTCTGAGCCATGTCTACAAGCTATTTTCAAGAGTTGTCTCGAATCATTTAGCGTGGAGACTAGATGTGTTTCAGCCACTGAAACAGGCCAGGTTTCGTGGAGGATATGGTACCATGGACCACATCCACACAGTGAGGCAGATTATACAGAAGTCAGAGGAGTATAATCGGCCCCTGTGTTTGGCGTTTGTGGACTTTTTTTCGTGGAAAGCTTTTGACTCAATCAAAACCTGGGCTGTTCTAGAATCAATGCAACGATGCCAAGTAGATTGGCGATAAATCCAAGTGCGAAATTGTTCACCAATCCAATGCATTGGTGCATGCAATGCAATGCATGTTTAAGACATTGGACTGGAAAGGGCAGGGCATCAACATAAACGCGAGTACATTTCACACTTGAGATTTGTCAGAATCGTTGCAGGATTTGCAGTGGATGCTGGATAGCCTAGCTGAAGCTTCCAAGAAAATCGGTCTCAGAATGAACTTGGATAAAACCAAGATCATGCTGAACGAGCACATTCCTCCATTACCGATTACAGTTAACGGCACTGCTCTCGAGATTGTTCAACACTACGTTTACTTAGGGCAAATATTACAACTGGGCCGGAACAATTTCGAGAAAGAAGCCAATAGAAGAATTCAGCTGGGCTGGGCAGCATTCAGGAAGCTGCGTCAGGTCTTCTCATCGTCTATCCCTCAGTGCCTAAAAACAAAACTATTCAATCAGTGCGTCCTACCGGTAATGACTTACGGAGCTGAGACGTGGACACTTACGGTACGGCTGGTCCAAAACCTGAAGTCGCTCAGCGGGCTACGGAAAAATCTATGCTTGGAGTTTCTCTAAGGGATCGAATTCGAAACGAGGTGATCCGGCAGAGAACCAAGGTTACCGACATAGCTCTGAGAGTTAGCAAGCTGAAGTGGCACTGGGCTGGCCATATTAGCCGCAGAACCGATAACCCGTTTACCCCAACGGTAAACGTGTTCTCGACTGGAGGCCGTGAATTGGCAAACGTAGTGTTGGACGCCCACCGGCTAGATGGAGCGATGATCTGCGCAAGGTTGCTGGCAGAAAGTGGAAGCGAAGAGCCGAAGATTGGGCCAAATGGCGTGCCTTGGGAGAGGCCTATGTCCAACAGTGGACGAACACAAGCTGATGATGACGATGATAACTAAATCATCGTCATCATCATGATTTATGAATCTAACTGAATAAACGCGGAGTACTTACTTATTTTAAAGTCTTAGAAATATTTGATACTTTCTACACAAAACTAATCCTCAGGAGCATACAACTGGGCCGACATAATACTCGTACTTGCTTATATTATATAAAAAAAAATACACCAAAGTAATAGATCCTAATTTAATGCAGTTTAGTTTCGAATAATCCATTTACGTAGTACTTAGTAAAAAAATCGGCAAAAGGCAAACGGACTTATCGGAAAAGGTGTTTTACGTTTTAGATTAGTTTATTTCTAATCTTTTTTAATCTTGTAGGGTACCAGTTTAGTCGAAACTTTTAGTGCGCAGTGACTTTAGTGGGATAATGTAAAGTAATCATAAGTTGCGACTATTTTTTTAGTTAATGTGATTAAAGTTGCTCGACCAAATAGCTTTAGACGGTATGACAAAAGTAGTCTTGTATGTGTGCTAGGTTTATTATTTTTATTTTGGTCTAGGCAAACGTTACCACGATCTCATCTGATGGAAAGCGATGATGTGGTCGAAGGTGTAGCACGCTTGCCTAGTAGATACCTATTCACTCTTGACTTGAACACACCTGGTTTATAATTTACCGGAAACACTGACGAGTGCAGAGCATTCCACTCCATTGCAGTTCTTATAATGAATGGAGAAGCGTAATGCTTTGTTCTTGTGCGTGGTATTTCTAACCATAAAAGGATGGTGCTTTGCCGATCGTCTAGTCGTACGGTGATGGAAAGGTGATGGGGGAATCAGATTGTGTAGTTCTTGCACACTCTCCATAGTGGTGCAATCTGTAGAATACAGACAGCCTGTCTGTCAAGCACAACATTTGTAATGTGAATACCTAGCATAGGTATTCGGGTTTTATCACCGATGCATAAGATGATATCTGTATTTGACATGTGTTACATAGTTTCTTATTATTATTTCATTTAATATTTTTGAAATGTAATTATTAATAGTAATTGGCCAAGGCCGTGTAAATAATAAATAAATAATAAATAAGGAGGGGTTTTATAACTTAGAAACTTTTGTTTGTCTGTCTGTAGCATCGTGGGTGACGTAAGAACCCACTTCAATTATTTTTTAGGGTTTCGTTGCCAAACATGGAATTCTTATACTTTCGTTATCTGCGTTCACCTAAGGATAAGTAGTTGTTGAGTGTACCAGGTGTGTACAGGATTCCTTGCGATTGCGGTGAAAGCTACATTGGCATGACACCATCAGCATTTCCAAATAATAGACATGAGGAATGGTGATGAGCTGAAAATGATGCAGTTTTGTTTTTGACAGCAGAACCAAAGGGGTCAGCGGGAATTACCAGAGTGCATACCAGATTTTGGAGAAAAAAAACAGTAATAAAGAAAAACCCCATCGATCCTGTTTCTTATAAGGATCAAATGTCTCTACTGGATCAATTGAGGTACTAGAAAAGACAGAAATTACTTAAAAACTGGGTTACTTGGTATCTCAATCCAATGAGTAGAAGCCAAGCAATCGATAAAAATCTTTTTGATCGCTGAAGGAATTTTGCCCAATTGTTGGTATATTGGTATTTAGGTCCTGGAGAGGTCATAGAGTACTTTTAACCTAGAGAAATGACCACGCGTGCGAAGCCGCGGGCAACAGCTAGTCTATTAATAAGTTATTTAGAATTTAGATCAACCGATAAGTCTAATATCTATACTTATTCATAGCAGTCATTTCATGTAAGAAGCTCTTGGGCGACCTGATAAACTCTGACACCAGAGGTCAGCACTGCCTCATACAGAGACCATCGGGTGGCCTGACAAACGCTGACATGAGAGGCAGCACTACCTCATACGACAACCAAGCAAACCTCTGGCAAAGACGACCTCCTTCATAAAACAGCTCTCTCTGCACACGAAAAACAACATTTTCATTAGAAAAAAGGCCCACCACACCCGTGAAAAGGCCATGCTCTTGGTAAAACCCTCAAACAAAACAAGTAAACCAAGAGGCCAACACATGATGGACGCTACATTGTTATCAGGGACGATTTGTCGGACATTTTTAAACGCGATTGTGTTGTGGTTATCTTTCTGTCATTGCTGCGGGAGGCGCAAGTTATAAGCACTTTGATCTTAGTGAAAATATATCTCTGAGTGCTGTCATCCTAAAAGTGTCTCAATAAATATGAATTAATTAATTTGAGTAAAAAGACTATAAATATCAATTGTTTGTTTGTCGTATGAGGTAGAGCTGGCCTCTGATGTCAGAGTTTGTCAAGCCGCCCGAATGCCTCTGACATGGCTTAATGACTGCTATTAATCAATAACAGCCGGGACTGACAGCTTAACGTGCCCTCCGAACGGAGCGATGGAAATATCAATAAAAAGTTACAATAAACATCTTAAATTATGATTACATTGTCACGCGATCGTAGACGCTCTAGGATTAACTGAGCGTTCGTGAAAATTTTGCGTCGCTACCTGAAAACAGAATCTGTTTTACTAGAGTAAAGTAACACACAGCAACTCCTTGTTGTTTACATTGCATGTGACGATACAGGCTCTACGTGAACAGAGCCATGAAAGTAAAAGCTTTTTATTTATTTATTGTTTGAAAATGTGACAGCTTACGAAATAATAATAATATTATGTTTATATGCGTGTGTGTGATTGGGCGACGGACTCGTGGTCACACCGTTTTGGCATACTGTTGAAATAAGCTATTGATTTTCTAGAATAAGTCAAACAGCCTAAATTTATAGTTTCTACAGATTTCATCTTAATCATTAGCATCTTGTTTTATTTTATTCGGTTCGCTGAGGAGATTAGCAGGTTGCTTACCTGATAGTAAGCGTCAGACCCGCCCATAACAGTTGCAGTGTCACCCTGAACTTTGATTGCAGCCTTGCGCGTCACTGCACTGCGCTCGTCACCCGGAGCCTTTCGGTGAAAACATTGCCCTTCAACATGTTTACACACTAAATACGAGAGCTACGGCCAGAGGATACAAAAAAACTATACCTATAATAAAACTGTAACAGGTCCTATTCTGTACATTGAAGGTATTTTGTAAATTTTTTTTGGAGGCTGTTCTGTATTCCATACTGAAGCCAAAACTGTTTTCTTTTGTTTTTTTTTCTGTCTGTCTGTCTGTATCTTGGACGCGCACCACGCCGAAACTACTGAATGAATCCAAATGAAACTTGGCATGATTTGAGTTCATACTACGAGGTAGGACATTGGATACTTTTCATCCTGATAAATTAAAGGGTTCCCGCAGTACAGTCAGTAAAATAAGCTACTGAAAATGAATAAAACAATTTTTCAATTCTTGTCTGTCTGTTTGTATATTGTCTATTCACGCGTCACGTAAAAACTACTGGACCGATTGCGAGGACTTAAAAACTGGTGTACTTAATATCTCAATCCGATGAGTAGAAGCCGAGCAACATTTTGACGGTTCAAGCAATATTGGTATTTGAGGTCTTGGAATATTAATAGAGTTATTTTATCATAGAGAAATGGCCACTCGTGCGAAACCGCAGGTACTAAATATATTTTAAAGACTAAATTTATTATATTAAAGTTACAAGCTAATTATAATTAAAGACGCGACAATTGTTCGAAGTGTGAATCAAGAGTGAGGAATTCAATGAGGATCCATGCGGCGGTCGATGCTTCCGCTGCGTCGGCGCCTCGTGTCGGCTCGGCATGCGTGACCTGGATTCAGCCACGTTCCACTGGGCAGGCAACTCGTGTAACTTATAGGTGATTATTGGCAAATTGTGCTAAGGACGGATTAGGGTTACGTGGATGTGTAACACACTACTGCTTGGCCGTTGAATATCTGACAAAGATGTGGTACGTTCCCAAACGGACTCTAGCATAAGAGGCCTACCACTTACAAATATATTTGCTGGGGCACAGGCTGAGAAAGAGAGAGAGAGAGAGAGAGAGAGAGAGAGAGAGAGAGCGAGAGTATGACCACGCAGGTATGGCCCAATGCAGGTTGGTAGATGTCACATGTCCATGTTCCTTAATTTTGAGGTTTCTGGACATGCCGTTTCCTCACGGTGTTTTCCTTGACCGTTTTTGAGCGATAACATCGAAATCCGCATGTTCCTTACTTTAAAAATCGTTAATGCAGGGCCAAGGTTCTGATCCGGGTGACGCTGGATTGTGAAAAATTTGATTTTGTGTCTTTGCTGTCGTTTTCATTTGCTACTATGTTTAACGGCAAGGAGGACACACATCACATCATCGGCCGGTATAGGTCCACTGCTGAACATCGGCCTTCCTCATGCAGAGCCACAACGAGCGGTTGCTCGCTCTTTACCAAGTTATAAGGGGGTGGGGTGGAATAATCACCAGGCTTGGCCATCTTGGTGGTCTCAGCACTTGGTGATCTTCCTCCTCTTTCAGTTGTTCGCTTACTGTTGAGCTTCGTGATGGACCGGAACATTTTTGATGTGTAACATCTTTCCACCGGTTTCCGAAAATCTATTGGAAAATCTCGGCTGTAATACGTGTAACATCTTTCCTCTCGCTTTACTAAAATCTATGCGAATATTTCGGCCGAGGAAGCGCGCGATATTGTGGGAGTCATTGAAAGGTTTTGTTATGCATTAGAACAGTGTAACAGGAAGCCGAGGAAGTAAAAACCTAACGCCAAATGTCAAACGTCAAATGTAGGAGAAGATGAAGAAGAATGTCAAACGTCAGATGTCAGATGTCAGATGTCATACACATTATATGTGACTCCTGTACATGAATCTGTAATACTTATAGTAGAGGTTCGTGCTCCTGTAAGGCTCGCTCGTTTGTTTTTATCTATTTTTGTTGGTGTTGTTACGCAGGAAAATACAATTGCCCATTTTCTGGATTCCCTTAGTCCTCACAGACCCGCGAGACGAGGCGGGTATCGATCGATCAGACGGCTTGCTCCCAACTTCTGACTTGTACCACACATAACGGTGCCACAAAGATCGTGAGAGATGACCCGCCACTGATATTTGAACTGTTTTAACGTTCAACTCTTGCTTTTTTTGCAATACAATGAAACACGAAAGCGAACATCAATAAAGCACCATATCACAACATACAAATACGCCACATGCTTCACTGTTCAAAGAAGAGTAAATATTTTTGATTGTGACATAGTTTCATTATTTACAATGCTCACAAAACATTTAGTTCTGTGTCATAGTAAACATTTTCGTCAGTTACCTTATTTAGTTTGATGAGATGTTTGATCTTTTTATAGCGATAAGATTGTACAATAGATGTGTGATTAAATCTCATGGTTGGCACCTCCGTTAGCTGGTGTTTTGACGGGTTATGAATATTTGCTGATCATAAATGTATTTATATTGAGTTGATTTGCGTGTATTGATTTTTTTACAGCTGCAAGATTATATTCTTATCGATCGATTCACTCGCTTTTCCACAGTGCCTAGTGTTAGTACTTTAACAACCAATACAGTCGTAACCGTATCAGTTACAAACTTTCGCACGTTATGTTACATTTTGGTTGTTACATCATGCTTTCAGTTTTTGTTTGTCGTATGAGGTAGTGCTGGCCTCTGACGTCAGAATTTGTCAAGCCGCTCGAGGGCCTCTGACATGGCTTAACGACTGTTATTAATCAATAACAGCCGGGACCGACAGCTTAACGTGCCCTCCCAAGCACGGAGCGATGGAAATTCAGTAAACTTTAACAACTAAACTAGGTGTAACCGTATCAGTTACAAACTTTCGTACGTTACGTTACGTTTTGGTTGTTAAATTCCACCATCCGAATTTAACAACCAAAACAGGTGTAACCCTTTCTTTTACATACTTGCGTATGTTACATTACATTTTGGTTATTACTACCAGAATAATACTACCAGTCGACTTCAACAACAAAATTAGATGTAAACTGATGATAACAAAATGATGTTATTGATGTCATGTAATGTAATGATGTTAGATGTAAACAAAATTTAAAAAATTAGGTTTTGTTTGTTAAATTCTACCAGTCAACTTTAACAACCAAACTAGACTCTGTCAGTTTAGTTTGGTGTAGTTTTCTAGTTTGTTTTTTCTAGTCTGTTTTGGTTTGTCTAGTCTCTGTCTTCAAACAAGGCAGACGTAACTGTGTCAGTTTTAAACTGTCATACGTTACGTTAAGTTTTCGTTGTTAAATTCCACTATACTTTAACAACCAAAACAGTGGGATCCATATTAGTTACAAACTTTCGTACGTTACATTTTGTTTGTTCAATTCCACCAGTCAACTTCAACCTGAGCAGATTAACTGTATCAGTAACAATATTAATTTATTTTAAGTTTTGGTTGTTAAACTCGACTTTAACAACCAAAACAGGTATATCCGTTTCAGTTACAAACTTACTTTACTTCACGTTTTGCTTGTTAAATTCTACCAGTCGAGATTAATAACCAAAACAAGTATATCCAAATCAGTAACAAACATTCGTGCGTTACGTTACGTTTTGGTTGGTAAATTCCACCAGTCGACTTTAAAAACTTATGCACGTGTAATTGTATCAGATACAAACTTTCGTACGATAATACGAATACGTTAGTTTTTGAAATGGTGCAGTCAACTTTAACGACCAAAACAAATTCTTGCAGTCTACTTCAAACAAGGCAGGCGTAACAGTATCAGTTACTAACATTCGTACGTTACATTACGTTTTGGTTGTTAGTCCACTGTTCAAACTTTCGTAACAGTATCAGATACAATCTTACGAATGCTACATAGTACTTATGTAATAGGTAGTTATTAGAAGGGACTAATATGTTATTCATGTATAAGTAAACATTTAAGTAGCATTTCCCTAATTATTTCTGAAAACTATCACATTTTTTTACTAATAGATTATCTAGGATTCATTTAATACCTATAATATATCGTTTATGAATAACCTGACGTCACCTGTGACCTTTTAAACCTAAACCTATTCAGGTCTCATTTAGAACGACGTGTTCACTACACAAATGAATACTAATTACTGTTCAGGGTATATATGGAACGAATTTCAACCCTTCGACACATTCTCACCCCGGCTTTCGTTTACAGTAGTACCAAACTGGCCAAAAATTTGTAACAAGACAGCATAGTGACACATCAAAACAGTATACTCACTTCTCAAACTGTACAAGAAGTGTGAATCCAAATAATAAGGAACAAGAAAAAGATTAAGAAACCTACAATCATGAGAGTGTCAGCAGTCTTGGCTATTCTGATCATCGCGGTGTCTTTCTCATCTGTTACTTCGGAATACTTCTGCGGGAGGCGGTTGGCCCAAACATTGGCCATGTTCTGTGAGTACGACGAAGTGACAAAGAGGTCTCTGCCCAACTCCTTGGACTACAATGGCCATGGTTGGCTTCAGGCTACCAAGGCAATGGCCATGGGCGAGCGTGGCAAAAGAGGTGTCGCCGACGAATGCTGCTTAAATCCTTGTTCTTTAGATGAACTATTGACCTATTGCTAAAAATCTGCATTTTAAACTGTTGTCTATTGTAAAAAATAAAATTGTAATTGAATATTTGTTTTTATTGCATTCGCATCAAGATCAAGATATCTTCACAGTACAACGTATCTCTCTGAATTATCTTTATCATCTATTCAAATATGATGTGTACCAAAAACCCCCGATTTAAAATACTCGTAGATTTACAGGAAAACGACAGAATCAAACTTCATGAAATTTATTTTGGGACTTTGGAACATCCAAATCGGTTCAGAAATCCCTTAAATATGAGGTAAATGTGTCGAATACTTTTTTAATACTTTTTGAATTCCGCTAAACATATACAAAAAAAAAACAAAAAAGAATTAACGTAACGTAACAAAAAAACGTTGTCATTTAGTTGTATAAAGAATTAAATGTCAGTTTTGACTTATTTATTCTTTGGGGTTGTCTGACGCATGCAAGGCATAGAATGTTTTATGAAATTATTCACTGTGTTATTTTTTGGATGATGTTGTTGATGATAATAATACTGTATCACTATGATCACTCTTCGGTTCTTGAAGTATCCCTATGCAAAAATAAGGTAAATAAAACAAATAAAATATATACAGCTTTTATGCAGTACCTAGCCATGTCATGATGAAACTAAGAACGGGCTTACCCTTTCATTTGATACCCATATCATAGGGGTTACTATGGAAATTATAAATCGCCATATTGGATTAAAATGGTGGCATTTAAGTGACCGTGCACAGTCACAAGAAACAAACGTATGAGCCAAATTCTAGCCCGATAGCTTCAGTGGAAGTGGGTGAAATCGTTTCGACGCATAATGCCAAAAACGCAAAATGCCAAAATCAAAAGATTTGGCGTTTTGCTTTCGTGAAATAATAAATAACTTACGCAAAATACCAAGCGCGCATAATATCAAAACCGTGAAATGCTAAAGTCAAGTCTGATATATATCGAGATAATGAAATATTGATTGCAAAATTCTAGGACATCTAAGTGAAGTTAAATAAGTAAAATTATTATAAAAATATAATAACACGACTGCGAACTAAATTATTGAATACAAGCTGACCGCCCGCAAAAATAATCACGTTATTATTATTATAAAGGCGAAAGTTTGTATGAATCTGAAGGTGTGTGTATATGTGTGTATGTTAGTTACTTCACGCTTAAACGGCTTAACGGATTTGGATAAAATTTAAAACCAAAAAAAACTATCCACAGTATTTTTTGGTTTGCATAATGTTTTTTCATTACGTCGTTCTCGACGTTTCGCTATTTGTCTTTTTGCTGATTTCGGGACTGACCCCGCCTTAATAGACAATTGCTACTGTTTAGTTATAAGAATTATATTTTTTTGAAATGGTCTTTTAAAGAACTTCATTTTGACACCCCACTTGATAGGTTTTGGTAATTTTTAGTTCTGTTGCAAATACAATATGGCAGCTGTAAGCCGCTATAGTTAGTTTTCTTGACACTTCATATATCTTATATCACTCTCGTTATCAAGACGAATCCAATGATACCTCATTTATCAAAATCCACCAAGCCAAATATACAACCTAAACACATAACCCTCCTCCGTCTGGTAAAAATTGCAAGAAACACAAAGAGGAATCAAGTATAGTATAGGCAATATTTAGAGGCAGCAAGCTAAGCGGAACTAAAGTATCACGTTTGTGCTGAAACCTTCAGGAAGGTAACGAACCAAAACGCACGTACTTGTGCTCAAAGAGCATATCAACATTACGTCTTCACTCGTTCGTTTTTCCTTGGTCAGCACTCTTGTGCTGATATGATGACCAACGTCACGCACTGGACGCATCTCGCAATAACTATTGAATACTAGCTTCCCCGCCCGCGACTTCATCCGCGCGGACTACACTTTATCGCGAAAAAAGCAAATGTTCGTGTAATTTGGCGCGCTTAGCGAAACGATGCACCTTAATATCCTAGAAATATTAAGGTGCATCGTTTCGCTAAGCGCGCCAAATTCAAATTTTTCTTACGTTTTTTGTCAATTACATTTCTATTACTCATGGAGGGTTCATGAAAACTTATTTTGCGGCAATAAATAGGTTGTATCAAGAAATTACACCAACTAAAAAATCAAGGTGAAAGCTAGTATAAGTACATATGCCAATAAACCAAAAAATAAGACAAAAATCATGTTATTGATATGTGTAGTTAAACCAATATTATCTAGGTGATAATTTTAACCGTAATTTCTTAATACAACCTATTTATTGCAGCAAAATAAGTTTTCATAAACTCACGATGAGTAATAGAGCTGTAATTGTCAAAAAACACAGGAAAATTTGAATTTGGCGCGCTTAGCGAAACTTTGCACCTTAAAAAACAATGCAAAAGTAGAGCACTAACGCTCTTGTTTTTTTTGATCGAGTTTTTATTATTTCGTTTCCATGACAACCGTTCCCTGCAGTGAGTATTCAATATCTTCTAGTTCCCGTGGAAACTTACAATTCTACGGGGTTAAAAGTATCCTATGTTTTATTTAAGGGTAAAAGCTATCTCTATTCCAAATTTCATCAAAATCCGTCCAGCCGTTATCGCGTTAACAAACAGACAACGTTTAACCAGTTTAACTTTTATATATTGGTATGGATACCCACATTAAATCACTATATAAAGTAAAATATATAATATAAATCGAATCCAAAATGAGGAAATCCGTAGAAGAACAAAGTTTACCGACATAGCTCTCAGAGTTTGCAAGTTGAAGTGGCAATGGGCAGGCCATATAAGTCGCAGAACCGACAACTGTTGGGGAATAAAGGTTCTCGAATGGCGACCACGAACAAGCAAGCGAAGTGTGGGGAGACCCCCCCACACGATGGACCGACGACATTGTAGCCATCACAGGAAGTCGGTGGATGGAGGTGGCACAAGATCGCTCGTCATGGCACTCTTTGGGGGAGGCCTATGTTCAGCAGTGGACTTCTAAAGGCTGACATGATGATAAAGTAAAATTAAAACATGAATATATCTTTACTTACATATAAAATTCTTCGGTCCGTGTATATGTCACTGAACTCTTAAACGGCTGGACCGATTATGATGCTTTTTCGTATGTTTTGAATTGGTCTCTGGATGGTTTAGATCTATCTGGTGGGTGGCACTGCAATGGAGTTCTTAGTTTTTTTTTTAAATATTAGACTGTTTACCAAAAAAAACGAAAATGGTTAACAGGTAAACTACGGGCGGAGTCATAGGGCAGGGCAGCTAGTATTTATATTTTATAGTTTTATACATGGAGTGCGGAGTGCGATCGAGAGTCTGGTAACCTAATATTTTAACCCATCATATAAACTATTACTATGCCAAGTAACATCAAAAGCCATCCAGTAGTTTCCGAGTGATACATGTTCTTATAAATAACTTTCATCTCCTATGTTGCGGGAACTCTTTAATTTTTCAAGATAAAAAGTATCCATTGTCCTACCTCGTAGTATGAACCTCAAATCATGCCAAAATTCATTTGAATTCATTTAGTAGTTTCAGCGTGATGTGTGGCCAAGTATAGGCGGACAGACAGAAAAATACTGAAAAATAAAACATTTTTGATTCTGTATCGATTGTGCCATCCAATTTATTTTTTCTGAAGATCTTCTATATACAGAATTGAACTTATTACAGTTTTATTATATGTATAGACTAGCTGTGCCCGTGTCTTGGCACTCATGGTCATTTATCCAGGTTAAAAGTACGGTCCGCGCACGGATACTGAACTAGTTTTATTATAAGTATAGATATGATCTGTTAGTCTTCATCTTATCGTAGACCTGTTGTATTTTTTTTACTTGAAGCATGTAACCAAAAATATAGAAATTATTGACTTATTACCAACTTGATCATATCAAACCAAAAAAGTCACTCAACATGTTAACGAAGTTCCTCTCTGAGCCTCAACAAAAAGGTTTTTTCTACAAAACCGCAAGAAAACATCTGTTATAAATTATAAAACAAAGCGAAGGTAAACGAGGCTATTACCTAATAAATTGTTATTAAGTATTACGGTTTCGGAATCATCTATCTTAAGTGGGCAGGAATTATTATTTATACAAATGGGGTGGGTTAGTTTTGGGCGCGTTTCCGTTGTTAATTTAGTGTAATTTAGACCCATCGCAGGCGACACGATTTCACGGCGTTCTTCTTACTCGTCATAATGTACAATTGTCGTCAAAGTGTACATAATTTGGAGTGATAATTAATGAAGTAAGTAATCAATTTTTGTGAAGAAAACTTTTATATTTTTGCTTAGTAGATATATCGCACTAGTCTGTCGTCTCACCATCATTATCTTCAGCCTATTCCGTCCACTGCTAGACTTGGCGTCTCCTAATGCACGCCACTGAGCTTGGACTTCAGTTCTGTGGATCTAGTTTCTGCCAGCTGCTTTTGGCAGATTGTCACTCCACCTAGCCTTATGACGTCTCCTCTGGAGAACTCGTGTACCCCAACGGTTGTTGATTCTTACGGAAATGTGACCAGCCCCCTGCAATTTCAGCTAGCTTATCCTGAGAGATATGTCGGTTACCTTGGTTCTCTGTTGGATATCTTCATTATGAATCTTGTCCTTCATAGAAACTCCAACCACTATCGTCTGTGATGATTGATAAGCATAAAACATATTTTTTTCGTGTTTTTATCCTTATGTACTCAGCCTACTAAGCTATAAATGTGAAAGTCAATGTCATTATTAGGTATTTTGTTGCCACTCAGCTCCGAACAGCTGAATGGGTTATAATGAAACTTGGTATCAACACTCTTTCTGGAATAAGAAATATGATACTTTACACCCCGGAAAAACGCGGGCAAAGACGCCGGGCGCAGCTAGTAAATTATCAATTTGACTTTTTGGCTGACTGCCATGCAATGTTAAAAGTGTCGTTACGACTTAGGGAATCGTCTTAACATTAATATCAGGTAGGTAGCTAAAATGCCGCCTATAAGACAACGGAAACACACCCCATAATCCCATTTAGCGGCGCCCACTCGTTGAAGGGCTAAGTGGGTGTTTAAACTCCCATTCCTGCCCAATTTGAACCACCCGTCAGGACAGCTCAAAACTGGCTTAACAACCCTAATTTAATAAAAACAGCCTAATAGAAAGGTGTAGGAATGATATCGTTTTGAAATTATAAAGAGAAATTTAAAAAAAGTACCTACTTTGTCACCTGTCAGTTTAGGTTTAGAAAGAAATATAAGAAGAGAAGCCTACCCACCTAGCAGTGGCGGTAGGTGAAAAAAAAAGATATGGTTAGAATAGTAAACGGCTTGGGACTTAGCTTAGAGGCACGCGTGCGAAGACGTTCCGCGCAGAGATGGTGCGGAAGTTGTGCTGCAGCCAGTAGTAACGCCGTAGTGCGCAGAGCAGCTCCCGGAGGACAGGTGTCCAAAGACTCGTGGCAGCGTGCTGGTCGGCGATCGTACCTCTAGGTACCAGGGAGGAAGAAAAAACCCTGGAATGGCAGAATTAAACGCCTTAGTCCAGTTTCATTAGGTCTGGCTGCCGTACATCACCAGGTCTTCGTTTCTTGGGGTCCACCATGCCGGACGAGGCCTCTTCCAGTTAAGCCCCAAGGAAGTAGATGTAGCAGCCAGTATGGTACATAAGGTTGACATTACAGTAATAAATAAAAAGTTAAAAGTAAAGTACAAGTGTGAAAGACCAGAAGGGTCGGACATAAGTTTATAACTATAGAAATACAGCACGTAAGAAGCATAGTTTTAAAAGAATTTTACCAGTTGGGAGTAAATTATCACGAAATACAGGGAATACAAAAGCGGTATAAAACCGGTACGTACTAAAAAGTCAAGTCATTGCGAAAGCGTTTGCTGGTATGACTAAATGCGGCCAACAAGCATAGTTTGACCGTATTAACTTTCGCAAGGACTTGCTATCAGAATAAACTAAAAGGAAAGTAAAAAAAATATGAACAAAGTCAGTAAAATTTTCCGTTACTAAATTTAAAATTTGTACCAGACGATATTGCAATCCAGGTCTGCAATATCAAAAGTCTGGCACGTAAGATGCACAGTAAAGTGATACATAAGATTACAGATAAATGTAAAACAATCAGTTCGTGGATTCACAAGCGTTACATACAATTTTATTAACCAAAATGTTCTGGCCGGATAGCCAGTAGTTTAGAGCAAGAAGCAATTTAGAGGTCACTTACCCAATATTGTTTTTTTTTCACTATGTAAAACAGGTATTTAAAGACAAAAAATTGTCCACAATTATTTGCAAAATAAATTAGAAATACTTTCAGCCAGCATAAAAATGACGAGGCTAAAAAAGAACCATTCGTCACCACAGGATAGTTATCTATCCTTTCTATTGGTGCGTTCTGTTAAGGTCGCGTTCGTAATTTTAGCGTAGCAACCGCCCAACCAACCATTTTGTTGATATTTAGTGAAAATTCGACGGAATAAAAACAACGTGCGATGAAGTGATACGTTACAACTTATCTAGTTAAGCTTAAGATGATGATATACGAAAGTAACTCATGGAATTGGTCAGAACGGCGTGCAGAAAGGTTATTCTCCGAGTTTCCGAAAACTTGCTTGCTCGATGGGCTGACAAGACATTCATCAAGTTGACGAGTAATTCTGTGACTCAGAACTTCGGCAAATAGTTTTTATATATGAGGGAGGAGGCTTATCAGTCTGTAATTACTTAATTTTGAGGTTCTCCTTTCTTATGCAATATCGTGACCACTGCGTTTTTCTACGCTTTTGGCGTGTGACCGCTTGCAAGAACTTTGTTAAAGAGTTCTACGAGAATTCTAACAACTGGTTCCCCACCAGCTCTTACGAGCTCAACTGTCATGCCGTATTCACCAGGTGACTTGTCAGACTTCATTTTATTGAGAGCCCATGCCACTTCTATAGGCAGGTTGGGAGGTAAATTATCGTCACTTCGGCATTCGACGGGTTCAGCTCTTGGATCGTCTTCTGAAGTTGCCGGTGCTACCATTGTAGAGGCATATAGATTTTCATAGAACTCCTCAACAATTTCCAACATTTCATATCTATTGCTTGTTTTAACTCCACTTTTATTCGTTAATGCTCTTATCTGTGATGTTCCTGAATTTAATTTCTTCCTGAAAACTTTTGGCCCTCTGATAATTGTGGTCAAATTATTGTCTTTAAATACCTGTTTTACATAGTGAATAATACCCCAATATTGGGTAAGTGTTTCATATATCGTGTGACCTCTAAATTGCTCCTTGTAGAGCAACTACTGGCTATCCGGCTAGAACATTTTGGTTGGTAAAATTGTATGAACTGATTGTTTTACATTTATCTGTAATCTTAAGTATAACTTTACTGTGCATCTTAAGTGCCAGACTTTTGATGTTGCAGACCTGGATTGCAATATCGTCCGGTACAAATTTTAAATTTAGTAACGGAAAATTTTACTGACTTTGTTCATATTTTTTTTACTTTCCTTTTAGTTTATTCTGATAGCAAGTCCTTGCGAAAGTTAATACGGTCAAAGTATGCTTATGGACCGCATTTAGTCATACCAGCAAACGCTTTCACAATGAGTTGACTTTTTAGTATGTACCGGTTTTATACCGCTTTTGTATTCCCTGTATTTCGTGATAATTTACTCCCAACTGGTGAAATTCTTTTAAAAATATGCTTCTTACGTGCTGTATTTCTATAATCATAAACTTATAACTTATGTTTTTTCTTCCTCCCGGGTACCTAGAGGTACGATCCCCGACCAGCACGCTGCCACAGGTCTTTGGACACCTCCGGGAGCTGCTCTGCGCACTACGGCGTTACTACTGGCTGCTGCACAACTTCCGCACCATCTCTCCGCGGAACGTTTTCGCACGCGTGCCTCTAAGCTAAGTCCCAAGCCGAAGGACAATATCACCTACGCTACAGGAGGTGGTACTCACTCGCTGAGTTTTTCTTCTATCTCTGATTCTGAGTGTATCTTTTTTTTCTACACCTACCGCCACTGCTAGGTAGGTAGGCTTCTTAATCATTCTATAACTATTCATTTCTAAAACTAAACTGCCAGGTGACATTGCGCTTGTTCGTACTTATTGCTTTATTATCCATAACAATATATAAAGTGAAACGTTGTCTGTTTGTTTGTTTGTTTGTTTGGGGAGCTTTCATGAGATAACGGCTTGACGGATTTTGATGAAACTTGGAATGGAGATAGCTTACACTCTGAAATAAAACATTAGATACTTTTTATCCCGGAATAAGTTTCCACAGGAAAACTGAAAAAACTGGAAAAATGTTGATTACTTGCTGTAAGAAACGGTTGCCATGGAAAAGAAATAACTAGTATGTCAAAAAACATCAAGAGTGGTGCTATACCTACTTTTGCATTGGTTTTTAATATCCTAGAAGAACATAGGATGCTTTATTTTTCGTGATAAACAGAAGGCCGCGCCGACGAAGTCGCGGGCGGGAAAACTAGTAAGTATATATATATATATATATATATATACACAGCCACCATTTTCTTCGAACGACGAAATAAAATCCAAATTGTGTTGCTCTGAAAAGAGAATGTTTTATTAAACAATGCCTTACATATTTGTCTTTTAGATTATGTACGTTTAATGCAACCAATTACAGATCTACTTACTACCACAGCTTACACATGATACGCGACATTCAGTGAAAATTAAATTAAGTGACATTAACTTCATTTACTTATATGAAGAAGGTTGACATCCAATTCAAGCAAAATGTTCAGTGTAAAATATTGCCTATGAAACGTAATTCTATTTCTAAAAGACTTACCCAACGAGACTTCACTCGCTAAAATATTTTTTTCTTCTTGCCTTTTCAACTACAGAAGGCAACACAAATAAAAGGTTACTTATAATGTTTTTTTCATACACGTTATGTAGCGGTTATAAATATCTATAGTGTTAAATTTCTACTTTCTAATGTTAATAAGGTCTGTTCTCCGCTTGCCTCCTTTCTGATGACGTCTATTATTTCTAGCCATCCATAGAAATTATGGATCTTTTCTCTAGGGCAGCGAAAATATTCTAAGATCTCTTCCCCTTTTTAGTCTCTGAATAAAATGGCTGTGACATACAATCGGACAGACGAACCTAACGACACTATAAGGGCACCTTGTATGACTGTAGAATCCTAAAAGGCGGTTGTTTCTCCTTGAGGGTAGCATTGTATAACAGGTCAGGCAGGCAGCAGAGTCGTCATCATAAACAGCCTCTTACGTCCCCACTGCTGGAACAGGCTATACTCTCAGAGAGAGGATGGACCATTATCAACCACGCTAGCCCAGTGCGGGTTGGTGGACGTCACATGCCCTTGAATTTTGAAGTTCTAGGCCATGCTGGTTTCCTCACGATGTTTGCCTTGACCGTTTTTGAGCGATGGCACAGGTTTTTTAAAATTTATTTTTGTTACTTTCTAGGCAAAAGTTTGACCACGATCTCACCTGATGGAAAGCGATGATGTGGTCGAAGGTGTAGCACGCTTGCCTAGTAGATAATTCACTCTTGACTTGAACACACCTAGGTTATATTTTACCGGAAACACTGACGAGGGCAGAATGTGTACATAAATTAATATGGAGCGCCGAGGACTTGAACCGGGCGCCGTTGGATAGTAAGGCGTGCATGTTACCGCTCGGCCATCACCGTTTATAATAGAGAGTGTTCTTTGTAATATGGGTGACAAGCTTTAGCCCGCGACTTGCGGTTTATAGCAATAAAAAGTATATATGTACTTCCCAGGGCTCAAACTATCTCAATACCAAATTTCATCAAGATCGCTTTGCCGTTTATTTGTGAAAAGGTAACAAACAGACACACAGAGATACAGAGCTACTTTAGCTTTTATAATTATTAGCTTATTGTGTATGGAAGTATGAATTGATGAATTTGTACAATGTTGAATAATGATTACAGTAAGTATTTAAAAATTCAGCATTTATTTAACCAGCCGTATCAAAATGATCAAATTAAAGACAAAACACATTCTGCTCGATCAAAACAAATCTGTTTTAATATTAATTAATTACTTTTAAGTAAATCTCTTTCGGTAACTTCACAGACTTCGGCGCCAAAATAAAATTCTACATAGAAAGGCCTCAGTGACCTCTACTTATAACCATATAAAGTCTAATTTAGAAAAGCTAATCGTCAAAGTTACGATTGTCAATGTGCGGTGACAAGCGTGACACATGTCAAGCTTTAAATAGCTTTAATAATTAATTAATAGTCAGTACACATCAATTTAGTTATGGGAGAGCGGCTGTGAACGCCTTAGTCAGAGTTTTTATTTAAAACTAGTTGCGCCCTGCAGCTTTGCCAGCGTGGGCACTTATCCAGTATAAAATGTGTAAACTGTGTGTACAGAATTTAAATCCAAATATTAAATTCGGTTAGTTGTTTTTAGGGTTCCGTAGATCAAAAGGAAAAAAAGGAACCCTTATAGGATCACTTCGTTGATCCGTCACTATCCGTCTGAAGGTCAATACCCTTTTTTCTCAGAAACGCGTGGAGGTATCAAGTTGAAATTAATGTCAAATATTCAAGTCTGCAATCTCTTGGAGCTGTGAAAAAAACAAATTTCTCGCAAGGGAATCAAAGCCAATAGGATACTTCCCGTTGACCTACAATCATGAAATTTGGCAAGAAGCAATGTCTTATAGATAGTACAAGTAAAGAGAAAAATCTGAAATCCGTAAATTTGAAGTTACGTCACAATATATATTTTTTGCAGTTGATAAACTGACCGCGACGTATGTCGATGTATGATATACAACAGTTTTCTAGCGGCAAATTTAAGTTTCTACGGAACCCTTGGCACACGAGTCCAACCCGCACTTGGCCCTTTTTTACTCTAACACTGATTAACTAAAAAGAATTTGAGTATAATTGCTAATTTAGTTAATAGTATATATACCTTAGTGCAGTATTCTTAATCGCGGACTAATTGATTCAATGAATCTTCTAGTCGTCGGCTTTCATAATCTTGTGAAGGACATTTCTTCTGGGATACGGAAGATGATAAGATACCATCTGATATCCATACCAATATATAAAAGTGAAACGTTGTCTGTTTGTTTGTTTGAAGAGCTTTCGCGCGATAAGGGCTGGACGGATTTTGATGAAATTTGGAGTGGAGATAGGTTATATCCTGGAATAAAACATAGGATACTTTTTATCGCGGAAAATTGTAAGCTTCCACGGGAAAACTAGAAAATTTTGATTATTGGCTGTAAGGAACGGTTGCCATTGAAACGAAATAACAAGTCTGCCTTTTTTCGCGATAAACTATAGTCCGCGTGGACGAAGTCGCCGGCGGGAAAACTAGTTGAATATAAAAGTCATAGTCTTCAAATTCTTGTAATAACATTAATGACGTAATGATAGCAAAAGCCAACTTAGATAATTACGTGATAATAATAAACATTTATTTACAACAAAACTAATTTAGTAAACATTTTCTTCCAACATCCATTCAATGCGCAAGTTGTCGGCGAACTAAAGATCCGGAGATAAACAATACAAACAAACAAACAAAAATGTGTAACGCAAATTTCTCTAAATGAACACTATCTGCTACGAAATAAAGGTCTTAGCTACAGCTTAAATAACTTTGTAAATAGTTCCAAACCATAATTTGATTATCCCTATCTAGATGGTCCTGTCAATCGTCATTAGACAAACGTCACTTTGACAGCTAGGCCAATCGCAGCGCGGCATTTCAAAGTTTGAAATTCGAACGCTTTTAGAACGCCAGATGACCGTTGACAAATTGGGACAAGATATTCTTTTCTGGCATCGTACATTTGGGAAAGTAGTAGAGTTACTTATATTAATTTACGTAAGTTATGCAATGAGTACCCGTTACACACTGCATTGCTTAGGAGTAACCGAACATTATTCAAAATGGCGGAAGGTTAGGTATGCCAATAAGGTCACATGCCCTTTGCTTAAAATCAAATACAGTAACAGTGTACCAATGTATTTGATTGAATAATACTCAGTTTCTTGACCATACGAAACAAATACAGTAACAGTGTACCAATGTATTTGATTGAATAATAGTCAGTTTCTTGACCATACGAAACAAATACAGTAACAGTGTACCAATGTATTTGATTGAATAATAGTCAGTTTCTTGACCATACGAAACAAATACAGTAACAGTGTACCAATGTATTTGATTGAATAATACTCAGTTTCTTGACCATACGAAACAAATACAGTAACAGTGTACCAATGTATTTGATTGAATAATACTCAGTTTCTTGACCATACGAAACAAATACAGTAACAGTGTACCAATGTATTTGATTGAATAATACTCAGTTTCTTGACCATACGAAACAAATACAGTAACAGTGTACCAATGTATTTGATTGAATAATACTCAGTTTCTTGACCATACGAAACAAATACAGTAACAGTGTACCAAGGTATTTGATTGAATAATACTCAGTTTCTTGACCATACGAAACAAATACAGTAACAGTGTACCAATGTATTTGATTGAATAATACTCAGTTTCTTGACCATACGAAACAAGTGTCAATCGATAGGAAAAAAGAAACAAACGTGTGAAAAAATATTGCCTAAGTGATAAACTTTCCGAGATATTTTGAATGTTTGTTTTTTCCGTCGTTTATACTAGTTAGGAACAAGAAACAGGATTTATTGGCATAAAAAAAAGTTAATGTGAAATACTAATTTTCTTGATGATGGTACATTTTTTCTAAAATCTGTGAATGCAGATCAAAATATCTCCAAAAGTCAAGCAGAACCTCTTAAAAACGTTTTCCTGTAGCTACAACGGTTAAGGTAATATCATACAACATGTATGGGAAAAGTGTTTCGAGATTTCTGATATTTATAGTACTTAAACAAACCTCAGTCAGTCCGATAGACTTTTGATCGTTATAAGAAAAAGGATCGATTAGCGTCATAAAAAGCTTTTGTTTAAAGTAGGCAACCATTACTGATTGCAAATTTATTCCAAAATCAGGTCAAAATATTTCCAAAAATCATGGACAATGTCATAAGAGCGTTTTCCTGTAGCTACAACGATAAAGGCCTTGACTGCCCCATCTCAAAAAACCAGCCAATATCAGTATAGACAATTTCCTAATAATAAAACACATTTTGTTTCTAAAAAAAATAAGATTAACTTTGTTTCACTGACACATTTATGGTCATAGACAACTGCACAATAATAGTACTATAGACAGGCTGTTAGCAAAGAGTATATAAATACTACGGCTGTTAGCGCATATTTTACTATCGCCATTTTGACGCTATTGGCGCTGACAGCAGTACTTTGGCAGTAGTGAGCGTCCACGGAACTAACGTATTTTTACTATTGGATGCTCGGTGAGGCGCTTTGAATCGGCACAAACGAAAAGACGGCAGAGCCTTTCCATAGAGATCAGTGTTTATGGGCAAGAAATTGAGTAGGCGATTTCTCTGACCTTTTAAAGTCTATCACACTATCATATACTAATCATACTATCATACTAATACTAATATTATAAAACGGAGAAATGTACCCACTGTCGTAAAGAGACCAATCAGAGCATAGAGTTTTAAAACTGAATACTCTTTTATCGAACGGAAAAGTTCGTATGCGCGATGTAGAACTCCATACATTAGAACTGACAGTCCATACAAAACGTCATAAAGTGCATAAAAACCGATTAGCGCCATCTATCTTTAGAAGTGTGTGTGTATGTTTCTTACTCCTTCACGCTCAAAGACTGAACGGATTTGGACGAAATTTAGTATCAGGATAGCTTAACTCCTGGATAAACACATTAATACTTTTCATCGTCATTCCTCATCATAATTCACGCGGGTGAAACTGCGGGGCGCCGCTAGTAAAAAATAAATAATCCGCTCGTATTTTATCTATTTTGCAATAAAATAAAAGTTTTATTGGAAATAGAAAATAGTTACTTAAGTAAAATCGGGTAAAGACGCGGAGCGCACCTAGTAACACTTAAAAATCACTTCGATTTCCAGCACATACAGGTTTTTACGGCTCATTAACTTATTAAAAGCCCTTGATAGAGATTATTAACAGCGTAGAGGCGCGCTAACTGTTACGAATATCGAGATCTCAGCGTTTAGTAGCAACATGTTGCAGGTTGTGTGTGTGGTTGTGTGTGTGGGTGGGTTGATGTGTTGTTAAGGGGCGCTGGGTCGATGGAAAATGGATTAGTATTTTTGGTGTATTTTAGCAAATTTCTTTGAGATAGTGTTCCTCGCCTTATAATAAGCGTATCGCCTGTCCATAACAAGCACAAATTAAAAAAAAATATAACTCTCGACCCCCCACCCCCCTTTATTAGCTAAGAAGCATCTCGATCACACCAGTTTTCAAACATAACACCGCATCAAAATCGGTTCAGTCGTTTGGGAGCTACGATCCTCACCCCCATTCACCCCCCCCCCTCCCTGTATAGCTAAGAACCATCTCGTTTGCCTCAGCTTAGAAAAATTAAAACACACAGCTAAATCGGTACATTCGTTTTCTCTCTCCCCTTTTCTCAACTCCCCCTCCTATATAGATAAGAACCATCTCGATCACATCAGTTTAAACATAAAAAAACACATCAAAATTGGTCCATTTGTTTGGAAGCTACGATTCTCACCCCTCCCCCCTTCCCTCCTTCCCTCCATTATAGCTAAGACCCATCTTGTTTACGCCAGCTTTCAAACATAAAAAACCGCAGTTAAATCGGTCCATTCATTTGGAAGCTACGTTTCTCACCCCCCTTTTCCCGTCTCCCCCCTCTCTCCTCCCCATCCCTCGTATATCTAAGAACCATCTTGATCAAATCAGCTTTCAAACAGAAAAAACGCATCAAAATCGGTCCATTCGTTTGGGAGCTTCGATGCCACAGACAGACAGACACACACACACAAAGTGATACACACCCTAAACTTATAACACCCGGCTCTTTGTTCGGGGGTTAAAAATGTTCCTTGCGGGGTCACCCTGAGACATTGCTTTTTATGGCTCATGGCCAGTCATTGCCCTTCAACCCGGAAGACATAAATGTTTGCACCCTACAGCTTGGCGGTTGAATATTCTGCGGGCTCTAACAGAAGAGGCCTATCTAGTAGTAGGGTAGTCTCTAAATAGGTAATATCCGCGGGATGAACATAATAACAAAATAAATATTATAGCAAAAAACAGGGCGGACAATACGCATCCTAGGTAGTGCAGTTTAAAAAAAAACATGCGCGATGAGAAGATCCTATTATTGTTTCAAGAATACAGAATATTTTACATCTCATGGCACAGACTTGTAAATGTGTATTATAATTAAAACTGATGTACACACACAATATGAAGAAAAAAGTATTGTCAAAAATGACATCCCGTAGAGTTTCTTGGAGGTCTCTTCTCAAACGGACGTATTTCCGAAGCACCGGTAGTGTCAGAAGCGTATATATTTTTTCTGTGCGTTATTCAACTCTGAGTCGGCACATGAAAGGCAAATTTCCTATTCAAACTCAAAGTAAATTATGATTGCCATAATTTATTAATTTAGTCTAAGTAGAATATATACTTTTCTCCTTGCTTAGAAGAAATTAACTTAGAAGACTTATAAAAGTGTTATAATTGTTGTCAATTTACAATTAATAAATATTAGTTAGAGTTTGTGAAAGTCAACGTTTTTAATTCTAAAGTTTTCTATAGGTAACATCGAACCTTAACATCAACCAATGTGGGTGTGTTACATCCAACACTGTACTTACACACGGTGTTCATTACTCATGCTTGTGTGTGTATGTGAGAGTGTGTGCGTGTAAGCGCGAACAAGTTGTTTGTTCAGAGATTTAATACACGGTAAATTTCTGCACGTTACCTCAGTCCTGGGTTCCCGTGAATAAGGTGGGATTTGTAGTAGATGACAGTCATTTTTTTAAAGATTGGGAGTTACATGTCAACTTTTTTATATTGTTTTAGAGTATAGAATAGGTTTAATGAATAGATTCATTGTTGTTTTATACTATGGATTTAAGTGAAAAATGATATCAACTTTTTTTAAGTTTTCTTTATAATTTTTATTGGAAGTGCAACTGTGACACTATAGGCCAGACTGCCTCATAATAATTTTTAAAAATTAAAGTTTAAATTAACATTATCGTTTTATTTTGTTACACAATTTTATAGGCATGGCAACGATCGTTGCTTGAACTTATGATACAAAATTAATATATGCTTTGGTTTCTGAAACGAATATTTTTGTTTGAATAACAAAATGAAGTTTACTAGGTCATTTGAACTTCAGACATACTTTAAAGAGAATTTGGGTGAGAGCAGTCTTCAGTAAAAAAATACCTAGAGCAAAAATACTAATTACTTACCTATGTAAAACGAGTAAAAACTGCCCATCCTAATAACTTTTTGTTACACCACTCTCTCTCTCTCTCTCTCTCTCTCTCTCTCTCTCTCTCTCTCTCTGTCTCTCCCTTTAACGGGATTTAACTATAAAAACTTTCAAGACGAGCAATTTTCCGTAATCAATATTCCCATTAGCTATGTGTGTTTAAAAATGACATTTAATAAATAATTGCGAAAATTGCTGTTACTACCTCACGCTTATGGCCGACTTAATGGGATATATCATAGGCGTCTGTTTGCGCATGCCAATTGATTGCAACTTAACAACACACCAGCAAATTGCCAGTCTTAAAAACAGAGACGGCATTACATTACGTCGAACGGAAGTTGGTAGGAGAGAAAAGGATGAATATAGTGTCAAAGTTGCGCTATAAAACAAAACGCGCCAACATTATGGCGATGCAAAGCAGTGGCGAACTCGAAAAAGGGCGAAATATTTATTTAAAAGACCGATTATTTTTATTTAAACACATTTTAATCACGATCCGTCACTGTGAACCCGAGATCGTTAACTGGCGTAAGGCTTTTCTAAATCATTTATTATAATTGACCAATAAAATGATAATTTTTATAATTATCCTCGTTTTTCATGGCCGGAGTTTTATTGGGTGGTTGTATGGTGTTTTAATGGGGATTTGCAGATTAACGTTATGTTTGATGACCGTTTCGTAAAATGTAATTTTCGCGTATGGATTTTGAAAAATGAAGTTTGGTTATCAATTTTTGTAGATGTATTGTTTTCCCCCCCCCCCCCCCCCCCTGCGCGGAGAATAATGTGCTTATTCAATAATGTGTTTGTTCTCTAAGGATTTGCATCCATTAATGTTATGTAGTACTAACTTAAATAAATCAATAATAAAGTAAAGTATTTATTGTATCTAGATTATTGACTCGGATGTAATAATTTAAACATGAACGTATTAAGTAGCGTTTTTTCATTTTGTGGTCATCGTGACTTATAGATAATTAATTAATGTGTTCAGTTCCGACTTCACATTCTCCTTAAAAGTAACAAGACAAGTTCAAAATTAAAACCCGACTACGGTAAGGTTAAAAAAAAGCCAATGATACCTACTTTTGCGATGAAGATGAATCGATTGATATATCGTATGTCAAAATCTGACCGAGTTATTAGTTTGAACACGTAACCCTTCCTTTGCCTTGCCGTAGTCGGGTAAACACATTAACTTATGACACTCTATACATGAAGAGGAATTGATTTATACCTCGCTTGTTAAAATTGGACCAAGTTTTTAGTTTGAACACATAACCCTTTGCTTCGCCATAGTCGGGTAAAAAATAAGAAGTCTTTTACAATCTATACCTTTGCATGAATCGATTGACACCACGTTTGTTAAAATCAGACCAATAAGGGCGACGCCATCTATACATACATACATAGACTGTTAAATTCATTACCCTTCCCTTGCTTCGCCGCAGTCAGTTTTTTAACCTGATTCTATAATTATCGACAGTGAAGTCGTATTTTTTTCATATATCTATCTGCCTCTTACCTATCTAACTCAATCATTATAAGCATAGATGCTTACGGAACAACAGTATTCTGATTTATAATGGTTACAAAACAGACGCTGATTTCTGAAAACACCGGCTTAGTTATACTAAAAAAAACGGTGTTAATTTTTACCGTATATTTTATACGAATGAAATTAGTTGAACCATTGTGTAATACCGTTAGATGATAGCATTTCATGTGTTATTATTTTTTGTTGCCAGTATAGTCGCTAAGTTATAATTATGACCATTGTTTTCACCAAATTATTCTTTATATATTACTCATTTAAAATCTTAATTGTCCATTATACTTTTACAACAGTAATTGATTGTATTAATCATAGGTTTTGATATAATTTAAGCTATTTAACTTTGCCATAATATTAATTTACGGACATAAAATATGCAAATTTTTATTGCTTTAATAGGTTTTAAGTGTAAGTCCAAAGCTCTAACCGTGTTCTCTTGTAATTTTTAATTTCAAATTAGATGTAAAACTATGGAGTGTGAATATAAAGATATATACATTTTTATACTTAATAAGCCACTTGGCTGTTTTATTCATATTTAATGCTTGTTAAGTTCTAGTTTTGGTAAAAACCTAATTAATTTTATGAAACACATAATTGTATCAGATAGTAATAAACTCAAATTTAAGTTTATTAATATCTATGTTCTGATTTTTAATTATAATTATTACAACACAACCATACTTTGTATTTCATTTTTTTTATTAGCTTATTTTATGTAAGTACGAGTATAATTATGTATGTTCATGGACTATTCATCGTATTTTTGAAGTTAACAAGCTGGATGTCGTATTTACGACTAAATGTCATGATCATGGACCATGGCTATTAAGATGAGTTTTAAGAGGCAAAACGATATTTCACAGCAAATTCTTCATCTTCAATTTCAAAACAAGGATTTATGGACATAACTCGGACTGCTACTAAAAAACAATTGACTTTAATGTATTTCATTGAAAAAACGACAAACTTAAACAAATCTGTTCCGAATACTTCCACGAAGACAAAATATAGTAATATCGAATTCTACTTGTACGGTATTGATATTGAAATATCCATATATTTTTATGGCAAGCAATTTTAATGTAATATAAATAAAAGTGTTAAGCAAACGCGCGAACGAAATCTGATCGACTAATAAAAAAAACGCGTTTTGAGAACGTTATTGTTGTTGTAGTTTTATTTGGGAACTGGGAATTTTTGGGAGCCTTTGCAAACATACAAAATTTGACAATTTTTTTATTTGACTTTGTTAGAATTCGTTTATACCGACTTTAAAAAAAATAATGTTGTCAAGTTGATGTGTATGTATGTAACATTGTTGAAAATCCTTTATATTCTTAGATATTAATTTATATCTACGATCATATTAATTGATGTACCAAATTTTATATATGGATGTGATATTGTCAAAAATGCTATTTAGTGGTTTTTTTTAGTTTTAGTTTCATGTTATGGGAAAATTTAAGTTTCATCAAAATCAGTTCAGTTGCTTAAAATATATTTACTGATAACTGTTTCCAGTAAACGAACGGAATAAGTACTTCATTTTTTTAGGCCTACTTTATTGTAACTAAAAAGTAAGAAAAATAAACTAATAAAAAAAATTAACGTCTTCAAATCGAATAGAACTTAAAAGAAAATGTAGAATGATTTCTCATTCTACATGTTTGAGGTCTTTGGCAGGTAAGTGCCTATTTACTTAACTCGGTTCGGGCGTAGCACAGACCTCAACAATTTTGAATTATTTCTTCCTTGTAGGTTTTATACGAAGTGTTTTTTTTGTAATTGTTATTTTTAATTTAATCATTGTGCCTATTTTTGTTCTGTTTCGCGTAACTTATACACAACTATAACGTGCTATAGAACCTGTACAAGTTTATTCGATCATACATTATAATTGAATTCTGTTCATTAAGGCGCAATAACTCCATAACCTTTATTAACCAATATTACGCCAGACTTAGCCATTATTAATGTTTTGTCCAGGCCTTTCGCCTCAGTCCTCCAAATAAACACTCGATATAAAAACACAGCCATGTCCAAACTATGCGAATATATAAATATCCAGCCCCTCGTAAACAAGTCCCTCTGATTTTCTCAGTGTGAGCTTCACTTTATTATTTTTTAATACTTTTACATATATTTTTTTGTCCAAATTAATTTTTGCTTCGGAACGGTAATCTTTTTTTTTGTTTTATGATATTAAGCGATTGACTCAACGGTGCATGTGGCTTGATTAGAAAAGGAAAGGATCAAGTTTTTTCAAGTAATTGGGTTCAAAAATTGATATATACATCTACAATGCTATTCTGTTCTGGATATGTTTTTTTTAAACTATCACCATGGAGCTCATGAAACCGAATCAAATGAGCCCAAACCTGAAAGGGTTTGATCATATTTGATTTCGTGTGACTACCATCAGGCTCCATCATCAGACCAGCTCAATGGTACAAACACAGAACTACACGTATTTGCGATTTTTTCCGTTAGGTGGTACAAAATTGACTTGCAAGATTTGTTCCGATCAACAATCCCTGTCATATTTTAACAAAATGTTGTACTAAAAACAAACAATTTTCAATAGTCAAAGGATATAATACCTTATGGATTGATTTATGATATAGTTTGTTTGTTAACAGCATATAGTTAGTTATTTATGTGTTGGCACAAAGTAGGTACTATTTTTAGTTCTTTTAAAATGTAAAAATATAAATTATATGTAAATTAGGGCTACTATAAGAATTAATATCAGTTTTTATTATATTTTGTTTGTTATTTAAAGAAATGTCGTAATGACGTCATTACAATATTTTTATTTTAGTCTCGTATAAAGGCTAATTTGTATTTTAAAATATTATCACCGCTCGTGCACCTGGTAAATACTAAATTACGGCCAAACGATATGTAGTTTGTACATTCTATTATACTACTTATTCGTAGGAGAAAATAAGAAACTTTTTATGATTTCAGCAGTTCACGTATGCTTAGGGAGAACATAAATAATATTTTTTTATACGAAAAATTTCGATCCCGTACGGAATTTAAAACCGTATATATCCATGCGTCTGTGCGGCACATGCCTCTAACCAATTTGGCAACCGTGACCATTGCATCTTCATCCAAATTTTTCTATGATTAGATAAGTTACGTTTTGTTTAACGAGAGTATAATAAATAATGCTTAACGATCACAGCTACATACACATATGGTGGGCATCCTATTTGCTAAGCAACATTCCATTTAGACAAACTAGTAACTAATATACTACCTTCTCAAATGAAGCGTTTTGGAAACTTGTACATTGTACAAAAGTATCTTCTAAATTCCCTGTCTACCAAATCAAATATTGCGAGGACCATGTCACAGCATCGATACAGATACCGAAACATCTTACAATACTTCAGATTAAAATAACATCTTTGGTCAATAGCGGGAATCAAAGTCATAACTTATATTTTTTATTATAAATATTGAAAAACAAGACACTCAATTATTTCTTCAAAACTTCAGTGACAACAAATATTATATAACACACGATAAAATCTGTTAAAAGTAGCTTAACGGCCACAAAAGTGATATTTATTTAACACGCATCAAGAATTTCACATAACTTACAAAGATAATCAAAACCACGAAGCCTGCTGCGTAAAAAAAGGAGTCAAAGATTCCAAAACTCATATCCCAACAATCGTCCGGTAAACCCTAATTTAGCCACAAAAACAGTATCCGTAGGCGTTTTAACAAATCGACCGTCTTAAAAGGGTATCAATAAGATAAAATCACGTTTATAAACTCACTAACAAACACAAATTAAGACCCTCTTTTATTAAAGACGCATATGACACTTTTGCGTTTAAGTTACATTTAAACATAAACATATACAAGTTTAAACACAAGTCACCTAAACTCGCTTAAACGCCACATAGTGAGGGTGTAAAATTGATGTAGTGAGATTTGTAGATACGACGTTTTTTGATGGAAGTGCGCATGATTCGATTGTCGCCTTCAAGATAATAAAATAAAACTTAAAATAAAGCGCGTGTAGACTGTTATTGGAATTTGTATGCACTTTACTGTTTATTGGCAAAAGCAGAAAAGGGACAATATAATATACAAAAGGAAAACTAATGAAGCGTACCATTCTCTTCATAGATTTTATATATTTGTTGTTTTATATTTCGTCTATTATAGACAACACATTACACAAAAATGGCTTAAAGGATTTGGATGAAATTTGCTACCAGGATAGCTTATATCCTGGATGAAAAGTAGCTTAATTATGTGTTACATAAGCTACTTTTCATCATCTTCATCATCCATCATTATAATCATCTCGGGTGAAACCGCGGTGCGCAGCTATTATCAGATAAAGAGTACATACACAAACATATACACTTACACACACATATGTATATAGTACAAACACATGGTACAAACGACATCGCCAAATTCTGTCGTATTTTTTCTAGAAACTTGAAAGAAATATACTAAAAATTTAAAAAAAAAAAACATTTCCTACCACAGATCTCATTCAAAGCTGATCTATGCTTATTACAATAATAATTAATCATCAACTAAAATTTGTCTATACGAGTTTGCAAATCAGCTGTCGGAGTTTCAACCACCAACGTGTCGCAAAATTACATTATTGAATTCCCAATAACTTTTCCGCCGTTGAAATTATCTCGCTTGCCCATCTGTAGCCGCAAACAAATATGTTTCCTGCCACATTTATGAGCACAGGACATCGTAAATGGCTATAATGTGGCCATTTTCTTCAATAATGAAATGATAAATGCAAATAATATTGTAGTGTGCGATAGTGTAAATTTCACAGTTGGCACAACTGTTTTTTTATGGGTAGATATAACCCAGCTTGGGGTAAATGAAGATGTTTTTAACAATTACGAGCTGCTCCGGGTACACGGAGCAGCTCGTAATTTGTTAACAATGATCGTGACAATTTGTTAACAATGATCGTGACAATTTGTTAACAATGATCGTGACAATTTGTTAACAATGATCAATGTTGATGATGATGAAAAGTAGCTTATGTGTTAATCCAGGGTATTAGGTATCTGCATTCAAAATTTCACTCAAATTCGTAGCAGTTTGAGCGTGAAGGAGTAACAAACATACACACATACACACTTTCACATATCTATACTTATAATAAAACTGTAACGGGTCCAATTCTGTACATTGAAGATATTTTGATATTTTTTTTGGACCTCTACATTCGATACTGAAGCCAAAACTATTTTTTTCATTTTTGTCTGTCTGTCTGTCTGTATCTTGGCTAGGCATCACGCCGAAACTACTGAATGAATTTAAATGAAACTTGGTATGATTTGAGTTCATACTACGAGGTAGGACATAGGCTTTTCATCCCGAAAAATGAAAGGGTTCCTGCAGGATTGGGGTTGAAAGTTATTTCAAAAAACACTTACCACTCTGAAACTGCTAGACGAATTTTGATGCAACTTGGCACAGTCATAGTTTATATGATGGGTTAAAATTGAGGATACTTTTTATCCCGAAAAAATAAATAGTTCCTGCGGGATAATGTCCCAAATTCTGTAAATTAAAGATATTATGTAATATATTTTGGGGGCCGTTTTTATTCAGCCAAAACTGTATTTTTTTTATTTTTGTCTTTCTGTCTGTCTGTCCGTCTGTCTGTGTGTACCTTGGCAGCGCACCACGCCGAATATACGTAATTAATTCAAATTTGATATTATTTGAGTTCACACTTCGAGATAGGACATTGGATACTTTTCATCCCGAAAAAAATAAGTGTTCCTGCAGGATAGGGGTGGAAAGTTATTTAAAAGAACACGTAGCACGTTAAAACTATTGGACGGATGTTGATGCAACTTGCCACAGGCATAGTTTATAAGATAGGTGCAAATTATGGATACATTTTGTCCCGAAAAAATAAAGGGTATGGGTCCAAATTCCGTACATTAATGATATAGTGTGTTTTTTTTGGATGTTACTCTATATTCTACAATGAAACCTAAACTGTATGTTTTTCCATTTTTGTCTGTATGTCTGTCAGTCGCATCACGCCGCCGGAACTACTTGATGAATTCAAAAGAAACTTGGTATGATTTGAGTTCGTACAACGAGGTAGGACATAGGATACTTTACATATCGAAAAATTTATGTTATTATTTAGGGGTTGAAACTTATTTAAAAGAACACATACCACGCTGAAAGTAATGGGCGGGTTTTGATGCAACTTGGCACTGTTTTAAGTTATATGATGGGTTAAAATTGAGGACTCGTTTTATCCCGAATAAGTAAAGGGTTTCTGCGGGATATGGGTCCAAAGTTATGGTAATAATTAAGTAAAAAAAAATTTTTTTGGATGGTTCTCTATATTCGATACTGAAGCCAAACTGTTTTACTTTTTAATTTTGTCTGTCTGTTTGTCCGTATCTTGACCACGCATCGTACCCAAACTACTAAATGAATTCAAATGAAAAAAATGCAATTGGGTGCTTAAAAAAACTATTGAACAATTTTTTTTTGTTAATCTTATCCTTCTTTCTGTTTTTCTGTATGTTTGTTTGTTCACGCATCACGTAAAAATTCCGCGACCGATTGCAATGTGGTTTTCATTGTTAGATAGCTTAGGGTTTGATTTAAATCTGGTGTAATTGATACCAATCTCAATTCGGTGAGTGAGCCAAGCAAGTGATAAAGTATTTTTGACGGCTGAAGAAATTTTGTTCAAATGTTGGTATATTGGTCCTGGAATTATGGTTATTATGGTACTTTGAACCTAAACAAACGAACACGCGTGCGAAGCCGCGGTTACAGCTAGTATATAATATTAGTGTGATATTCGCGAAGGGACTTCATAATCCATACAAAATATCATTATTAATATTATTAATATTTTGCGTGCCTTTCAAGTCCAAATGAATTTACTTATTTTGTTGAATTAAACTAAACGAAAGTATCAATGTAGGTAGGTAATTTATCGTATGAAAAATAATTGTTTTGAGCATATTCAAAAAGTCGCAGAAGTTGTACTTACTTTATTATTCAATAGATAACCACAGAATAAATAAACATAAGACCTCTCTTACATACCTAATAAACTATTATTATTGTACGCTATTACCAGACGATCCTGTAAATATTAATAAATGATAAAAAACAGAAAAGCTTGTAAAAGCAATAAATTTTATCGAAAACGACAACCATTAAGAAACTAGAAGACTAAACTTCTCCAAACCAATAATTCAAGTCAATTCACCAAAGAAATAGTCCTCATCACCATAACACTGTTTCAAGCGATCAAACGATTAGAACCTCCAATTCTAAAATATTACATCTAAGCCAATTATATATCCATCTTCTTCCCTCCTACAGAATCTCACATCGGTGTCCCTTTCCCACCAGCAGCTTAAGCCCATTCACACCTGCACATTATACCTCTTGTTTATTTGTTTGTCCGTGTGTTCTTATTTTAAAGGCTCGTTATACGGTCGTGGAGGATAGGGCGGTAAGTGTTAGAGTTATTTTATTACGAGGTTTTATGTTTCACTTTGAAAGACGACAGTATAAAATTCAATAATGACTCCAATGAGAATTTCTTTGGAATGTTTGAACAGTGAAATGTACCTATGTTTATCTTTCTAGGGTTCCGTACGTCCGATTAAAAAAAGACTCGTTTGTCTGTCTATCCGTCTATGATAGCCAATTTGCTCCAAGTCCACTGGGCTGATTAAGTTGAAATTTGGTAGGTACACATGAATTTCTGAGACACAAACACGGACGTGTAACATAAATAGATGAATTTTTAATATAGTGAACAATTTGAGTGAGAAAAAATAAATAAAAATAAAGCTTTGCCGACAAACCGAATGAAAGGGCCATGCTGTGGAGTGAATCAAAGTTTAAAAAAAAAATTAAAAAAAAAATTACATTTTTAATGCAAATACAATTTTAACGATGTTAACAAGGCAATCGCGCTAGTTCTTAATTGGTTTACAACTAATAATTTAATGATAAATCCTAAGAAAACTAAATGTATCAAATTCTCACTACCCAAAGTCAGAGGGATTCCTACGAATTCAAGTATTTTGATAAATAGTGAGCCTGTAGACCTTGTGCAGTCAACCACTTTTTTGTGTATTACTGTAGATACAAAGAGTGGGGTCCTCACATATTGTTGATAGCTGGTAGATTGAGCTCTGAAGCCTAAGGTACGTAAAATTAGTCAGTTTACCGATATAGCCACTGCAAGATTAGTATATTTCAGTTACTTTCACAGTATTATGTCATCTGGTATTTCACTGTGGAGTAAGGACGCAGAAATTTAATCAATATTTGTGCTGCAGAAGAGAGAAATTCGTTCCAACGATATGAAATCCCATGATACAGTGGCTTGTCAATATTTATGAAAATATAATGTGTGTTCGGAAGAATATCAATATATTCGGGTTTAAATATTTTTAATTTGTGCTTGTTTGAAAACACATGGCAGTGTATACATGCAAGATCTTGAGTTATATTAAGTTGATACACGTTTTTTGCCTTAGAACGTACAAAACATTATGTCAGAGTTAAGAACCTTAAATGTTGTTACGTAATGGTTTATAATTTAAATAAATTTATCTAACATTAAAATTAAATTCGATTGTAATTAATATTATAACTGAAATTCTTATTCAGTTATAATATATATATAATTAAATTAAAGAAATGTATCGTCTTTATTGGTTAGTAAGTAGCTTTTTATTTTATCCTTGAGATAAATTTTAGTAACAAGACAAATTATGTAATTTTTGAAATTAAAAACCGACTACAGACGGTGAAAAAATAGCCTATGATACCCTTGCGATGAAGACGAATCGATTGATACCTCGCTTGTCAAAAATCGGAACAAGTTTTTAGTTTGGACACATAACTCTTCCTATGCATGGCCGTAGTCGGGTAAAAACATAGCCTATGACACTCTTCTGATGAAGACAAATCGATTAATACCTCGCTTGTTAAAATCAGACCAATAGGTGTCACGCTATGTTGGAACGTCCATATACCCACATACACACATACATAGACTGTTGAACTCATTATCCTCCATTCTCGGGTAAAAATGTTTGCGTCAATAACGTAAATAAAATCCAAAAATATATCTGTTCGTAAGTACAAAAATCGCATATTCGCCACTATCCGGCCGCAATGTGATCTCGTTAACGGGCGCTTATAAATTTGTCCGTCTGTCTGTCTGGCGAACATTACCCGAGGTAGATACTATTAGTGATTCTGTGACCTGCCTCGCCTGAATTATAGCGAGTTACTGTTTACAAATCGCTATTGTATTTAATTACTAAGAATATTTGCAAGGTAGGCACTTTGCCGATCCGAAACGTGGACACTCACGGTCCACAAGTTTTAGGTCGCTCAGCGACCTATGGAGAGAGCTATGCTTGGAGTTTCTCAGAAGGACAAGGTTCGTAATGATGGAGAACCAAGGTAATCGACATAGCTCTAAAGATAAGATAATATGGATGCAGAGAGCTGAAGATGAAGACAGGGGTCAGTGGCGTGCATTAGGAGAGTCCTACGTCCAGCAGTGGACAAGCAGAGGTTGATGATGACGATGATGCGGCACTTTACAATTTGAAGTTATCTGTGTTACTGCGTACTATGGAAGTATTAATTAATGGCATTAGAGACACTCAATTATCAATTAATTGAGCTACGATTTATTGGTTGTAATTTCTTAGAATTAAAAAACAATATCAGACGGATTTATTATTTATCTATCTATACTTATAATCTATTTATATCTATACTTATGATAGCAATAAGTACGAAAAAGTCTGTACAAAGAAGATAATAAAAAAAGGACTAGGGTACTTAAAATAAGCTACTGAACAAGAATATATCATTTTTTATATCGTGTCTGTCTGTTTGTCTGTTAGTTTGTTTGTCTGTATGTTTGTTCGCGCATGACGTAAAAACATTTTATTGTTGGATAGCTTAGGATCTGACTTAAAAAACTGGGGTGTTTGGGATCTCAATCCGATGATTAGAATCCGTGCAATCGATAAAAAACTATTTGATGGCTGAACGAATTTTGAAGATATGTGGTATATTGTAAATTATAGGTACTTTTGGTCCTGGAATAAAACGTATGGGATATTTTGAAATGAAATGACCACGTGTGCAAAGCCACGGGTACAGCTAGTCTTTTATAAAACCGTACCGTGAAAATACAACACAAATATACTTTATTGCTCACCAAATAATAATACAGTCAAGGATACATACCATAAATTAATAAGTAAAATTGGGCGATCTTATCGCTAAAGAGTAATCTTTTCCAGACGTACTGACAGACAACACAACATCCTAAGCAAAATCAGTTCAGACCTAGAGATTTGAAATTTAGAGAAAATATTCCTTGAGTATTTTACCTATTTGGATAGGTAACTAAAAATTGATATTTTTTTAAATTGCATGCTCATGAGGTGGAACGGAGGTGGCAAGGTTTACACGCGGGCAAAGCTGCAGGCAGCTACTTAATAAAACTACTGGACCAATTTTCATGATTATGTGTTCGCTTCGCACCGAGGTCTAACTTTTCAAATAACAAGACATAAGTTCAAAAAATAACCTATGAAATTATTGCGATGAAGACGATTCGACCGATACGTCGCTAGTCAAAATCGGACCAAGTTTTTAGTTTGAACACATAACACTTTATAGGCTTCGCCATACTCGTGGTTGGCTAAAAAATTGCCTATGACTCTCTATACCTGAAGACGAATCGATTGACTTCTCGCTTGTCATAATCGGACTAATAGGGGCGACGCTACGGTGGGACATCCACATACCCACCTACATATATACATACATAGACTGTTAAACTCATTACCCTTCTCTTGCTTCGCCGTAGTCGGGTAAAAAAGAGAGAATTAACTATGGTTAATTCTCTCTTTAAGATGATATGTCACTTCAGTAATCTCAGTGGTATGATAATAATAATAATAATAATTTATTGACATAAATATGTAACACAGACTAAAAATTGAATCCATAGGCTCCTAAACTAGTTAAAAACTGTGTTTTAGGAGCCAGTGGCTTCTCCCAAAAGAAAAAGCAGAATAATACATTTACTGTCGTTGAAAGTGTAAACAAATCATCATCATCATCATAAGGTATAGGTAGGAACTTATTTACATGACAAGCTGTGCCCGCGGCTTTGCCCGCCTGGTCATGTCATTTAAAAGTAGCCCATACTTATGTTATTCTATGGAGAGTGTGCACAAGAACTGCACAAACATCACCTTTCCATTACCGTACGACTAGACGATCAGCAAAGCGCCACCCTTTTATGGTTGAAATACCTCGCACAAGAACGAAGCGTTACGCTTCTTCATTTATTATAAGAACTTCTAAGGAGTGGAGTGCCCTGCCCTAGTCAGTGTTTTCGGTAAAATATAACCCTGGTGTGTTCAAGTCAAGAGTGAATAGGTATCTACTAGGCAAGCGTGCTACACCTTCGACCACATCATCGCTTTCCATCAGGTGAGATCGTGGCCAAAAGATTGCCAAGACCGTAAAAAAAAACCCAGTATAATATACTACATTTCTTCAAAATTCGTTCAGCCGTCAAATAGTTTTATATTGCTTGCTCGGCATCTAATTATCGGATTAGTTTACCAAAGTACCTACCCCAGTTGTTAAGTCAAACCATGAGCTATCCAACAATGTAAATTGCATCGCAATTGGTCCAGTAGTTTTTACGTGATGCGCGAACAAACATACAGACAAACAGACAGACACGATTTAAAAAAGCATTATATTCTTGTAGAAAAGCTTATATTAAGTACCCTAGGGCATATTTTTTTATTTTTTTTGTATAGAATTTTTAATTCTTATTGCTTTATTATATGTATAGACAATGTAGATAGGTAGGTACGTCACAATGTAGATAGGTAGGTACGTCACAATGTAGATAGGTAGGTACGTCACAATGTAGATAGGTAGGTACGTCACAATGTAGATAGGTAGGTACGTCACAATGTAGATAGGTAGGTACATCCTGGTTAGTAAATATTATAATAAATATTTAACTTTTGACCTTATATTATTAAACAACCAACACTAAATGACATCCACAATCAAAATATCAGATATCAAATATGTCCAAACAGTGTAAACAACACGATCGAATGAGCCCAAACTATTTTTATGGCTACTTCAATATCCATGTAAGAATACTCTTATCTAAATCTACAGATAGAGTCATTATCATTAAGCCTGGTAACTTGACACTGGACAGAGATGAATTCAATTAGAAGAGCATTCTTGACCACGTTAATAAGGATCCAAGTGAATGAGAATCACACTTCTGGGCTCTACTTCTACTAAACTAGTTGTTTCTCCCGAACTGAATGAATGACTGAATAAATCGTTACCATGCGATGTACCAACTTTATATATTTTGAGTTATAATTTAAAAACTAGCTTAATAGCTAAAAAAAAAAAAACGCCATCCCTGCCAAAAAAGAACTTCTGCCAATAAATTATTATACTTTTGGAATGTGCTTATTTAGGCTTTCAATTCGATACACATATTATATATTGAAAAATAACTATGTCTCGGCATTATGGCACCATTTTCAAAAGCATAAATAATATTTTTCTTTCAATTTTACAAAAAGGGGAACGAATTGAAGGCCTTGATAAGCACATTCCAATAGTATATAATTTATTGGCATAGACGTATGTGTCTAAATGTGTTCATGCATTATATATATAATTTATTGGCATAGACGTATGTGTCTAAATGTGTTCATGCATTATATATATAATTTATTGGCATAGACGTATGTGTCTAAATGTGTTCATGCATTAAACATTTATGGTGGAATTTAATCGTATAATTATAACGTTTTCTGCGCGATTAAGTCCCGTTTAAATCATTAACTAAACGTAGATTAAAATTTTAACAAAAATTGTTCTGAATTGTGAAAACAAAGCCATTTCACATGACACACTACTTCATAATGTCTTATTTCGAATATTTTAACCAACCGACCAGCTTTTTGTCCCTGATAGCTTATCAATCCACAAAGTGATTCAACTCATAAACGAGTACAATCCTAAAAAATATATTATTATTATCTAAATACCTACCAAACTTCATGAAGATCGGATCTACGGTTCAAAAGTTATCGTCAAACAAATATACATACATTCACAAGGTTAATCTCAGATCTCGCTTCACATGGTCATTATTAAAGTTAAACCCATCGCGCGTCTTGTTTATAACGATCACTAATTTTTAAAACGAACGCTTGACGCGTTAGACTTTAACTAATGGTGTCATACTAACTAACACATCTTTGGCACAATTTCGATTATTTCCAAAGACTTAATGCTAACACCAGTCCCTATGTTCTGCTACAGATATCTAATGACATGCCACCTTGTTTCAATGCTAATTTGATTTTTTATCACGCATTTCTTGTAGTCTGTTTAAAATAGAGTACCTAAAGTGGGCTAATTTTAGAACTCTTCAATGATAAGTTTTCTATTTTTTTGTAATGCTTTGCTGTAAAATTCAGTTTGGTTCGATAAAGCGCAACGCGGCGGATTCTAATACAAATCGACACAATCTTTTGGTTATGCCTTTTTTCAGCAATATCTCATAGTGGTCAAACTGTATTTGAACACTTGATGTGAACGAATGCGTTTTAGAAGATGTTTGGACGTCTTCCACAATAAACTTGTTACAGTATTTTACGACACGGTTTTGGGGAAAAGTTATATCTTTCCTCTGTCTCAAAATAAAACCGATTTTGACAATGAGGGCGCTGCAACTCACTAAAACTAACTAGGTTCATTTTGACAATGAGGGCGCTGCAACTCACTAAAACTAACTAGGTTCATTTTGACAATGAGGGCGCTGCAACTCACTAAAACTAACTAGGTTCATTTTGACAATGAGGGCGCTGCAACTCACTAAAACTAACTAGGTTCATTTTGACAATGAGGGCGCTGCAACTCACTAAAACTAACTAGGTTCATTTTGACAATGAGGGCGCTGCAACTCACTAAAACTAACTAGGTTCATTTTGACAATGAGGGCGCTGCAACTCACTAAAACTAACTAGGTTCATTTTGACAATGAGGGCGCTGCAACTCACTAAAACTAACTAGGTTCATTTTGACAATGAGGGCGCTGCAACTCACTAAAACTAACTAGGTTCATTTTGACAATGAGGGCGCTGCAACTCACTAAAACTAACTAGGTTCATTTTGACAATGAGGGCGCTGCAACTCACTAAAACTAACTAGGTTCATTTTGACAATGAGGGCGCTGCAACTCACTAAAACTAACTAGGTTCATTTTGACAATGAGGGCGCTGCAACTCACTAAAACTAACTAGGTTCATTTTGACAATGAGGGCGCTGCAACTCACTAAAACTAACTAGGTTCATTTTGACAATGAGGGCGCTGCAACTCACTAAAACTAACTAGGTTCATTTTGACAATGAGGGCGCTGCAACTCACTAAAACTAACTAGGTTCATTTTGACAATGAGGGCGCTGCAACTCACTAAAACTAACTAGGTTCATTTTGACAATGAGGGCGCTGCAACTCACTAAAACTAACTAGGTTCATTTTGACAATGAGGGCGCTGCAACTCACTAAAACTAACTAGGTTCATTTTGACAATGAGGGCGCTGCAACTCACTAAAACTAACTAGGTTCATTTTATATTACTCGTTGTCGTTTTAAGTGTGTACAACAATCATAGATCTAATTAAAAGTGTAAAGATTAGGTACCAGCTCCTAAAGCGTCGACTGCATAAATTAGGTGCAACGCACACAATTTTATTGATCTCCTCGGTCTTAGTCGCAATCAGAATGGTGTTTGTGCAGTACACAAACACGTGATAACGCAGTGACTCTAATTCTCGCAACAGTTTTCGTATACATCTCTCTCTTGTTGTTGATGCACATGAAGCACGGCGGTGCGAATGTAGCTGTGTGAGTGTGTTTGCCTGTAGTTGTATCTGTCCCAGTTTTTCTTTAAGCGTACCATATCTTCCCCCCATTAACTAGATCTATGACAAAATTACAATCATAGTTTACTGAACAACATAAATAGCCATTTACATAATAATGTTAGTAATAACACTAGCGTGTTGTATGTACAATGGGCTGCCTCATCGCTATAAGCAATTTATTACATTCTACCTGTCAGTGTCAGTTAGTCAGGTCACACAAGGGCCTCTAATGGGGTTTAATGACTTAACTGTGAAGGAAGCACGGCGGCATAGTTGCACATAACTTTTAAATATTTTAATTCTTTGGAGCCCAGTCTCATCGGATAACAAAGCTTGATCTCAACCACTGCAGCTTAAACAACAATAATACTGAGATAAACAAGATCCTGACAGAAAGACGGGCAAACAATATTGTAGTCAACAAGATGTTTCAATCACTTGAGAAAGTATGGAAAGTTATCAGTAGATATATAGATAGATAACTCATTGCATACCACTTAAAAGTCATCGTAAATTGTATGTATATAACATACCATAAAATAAAAATATTGCGGTAACACAATCGGTGGTCTTATCGTTTACATCAATCTCTTACAGTCATGATCTTACCTTTGGATGAACTAAACAAGAAAATTTCCGCAGAAAAAGCCCGACTTTTTTTATTTTTTTTAAGTTTGCACTTTAAATCGTTATAAATCCTAAATCACTCGAAATGAAAAATGATAACAAAACCTACAGATGATTTTCAAATACCTATTCTATGATACCCCACATAACATTCGTCGACTTTCATATTTTCTTTTTTACAACATGGCGTCTGGTTGTCGCCATATTGAATTTTGATTATTGTCATGTCTTCAGTAGCACTTGCAAGATTAAGACAAATCGATTGACGTAAGAATCATCAAAATCGTTCAACGCGTTTGGTCTACATAGTGCTACAAAGGAACAGACATACATAGGCTGATAAGCACAATAGCCTCCGCTCAGTAGTATAGTAAAAAGTTTGAAAGCACAGTAGGTACCTACTTTCACAAGACATGAAAACTTCACGACTAACTCGCGCCGGTTCCAGCTTGCGTCAAACTATTCCGTAGAATGATTTGGGTGCCGTACTGTGTTTAATAAGTCAATATGTGTTCGTGTAATAAGATATCTCAAGTTAACATTTTTTGTATGTCGCCTTCGTCAGCCTTTATGTGTTCTCTCACAAGTCTCTGCGTCGTTATTAGGTAGAGTGATGGTAGCCTAGTGGTACACTAGTGCAACTTAGAATCCGACTTTACAGGGTTCGGTCCTACGCTCCGCATCAATAATGAGTTTTCTAACTTATGTGTGGTTTTCCATGTCTCCGTGCTTCGGAGGGCAAGTTAAGTTAACGGTATCGGCTGTTATTGATTATTGAGTCGTTAAGCCATGTCAGAGGCCCTCGGGCGGCCTGACAAACTCTGACAACTGTGCCAGCCCTTCCTCATACGACAAGCAAGCATTAGGTATTGTTGTTATATCCAAAGACACATACATAGGTAGGTATATAGTTCTAAAGCCAGTCACACGCCATCTTTACACAATTTACAATAATGGATACTAGGTGCAATTTTAAGGACTACCACGAATTTAAAATGTGTATAAATTCTAAAGTTGGTCAACTGCATCTTATATTTCAAAACAGCTGTGCCCGCGGCTTTGCCCGCGTGGTCATTTAACTGGGGAAAGCGTAAACATAACACATAGGTTACTCCAGCATCAAAAGTGCCTGTACATTAGACTACATTTCATCAAAATTTGTTTAACCTTCAAATAGTTTTTTATCGATTGATCGGCTTCTGTTCATCGGATTGAGATACCAAGTACACCAGTTTTTAAGTCAAAACCTTGTGTTTTAGGTTATTTTAAGTACCTACCCTAGATCATATTTTTTAATAATCTTCTTTGTACTGACTTTTTGTTACTTAATGCTTTATTACAAGTATTTAAATAGATATATAAAGTTTGAAAAGTGCCCGATATGAAAAGGCAATATGATAATAACTATTGAAAAAATAAAAACTACCGGGCTTTATGAATAATGGGCTACAGCTATCTAGTATCCAATGTACTACTTCGTAGTATGAACTCAAATCGTGCTAAGTTTCATTTGAATTCATTCAGTAGTTTTGGCGTGATGTGCGGCCATGATACAGACAGACAGACAGACAGAAAGACAAAAATGAAAAAATAAAGTTTTGGCTACAGTAATACAGAGCAACCTCAAAATAAATACATAATATCTTCCATTTACAGAATTGGAACTGTTACAGTTTTATTATCCATACCAATATATAAAAGTGAAAAGTTGTCTGATTGTTTGTTAGTTTTTTGTTTGTTTGGGGAGCTTTCACACGATAACGGCTGGACGGATTTTGTTGAAATTTATAACGGAGATGGCTTATACCTAGGAAATTACCTTAAATACCTAGGCTATACCTACCTTTGCATTGGTTTTTTATATCCTAGAAGAAAATCGGATTATTTTTTCGCGATAAACAGTAGTCCGCGCGGACTTAGTCGCGGGCGGGAAACCTGGTAAGTTTATATAGATCAAGAATCTAAAGCTTCTTCGCCTCTTTATTACCAGACTGCGCAACTCAAAGGCCTGGTAATGTGCTTTATCAGCCAAATAATGTATGTATGTATGTTCCTTTGTGGCACTATATAGACCAAAAGCGTGGACAGATTTTTATGATTCTTACGTCAATAGATTTTTCTTAATCTTGCTAATGCTACTAAAGGCATGACATTAATTAAAACTCAATAAGGCAACAACCAGAAGCCATATGTGAATAAGAAAAAAAATAAAGTTGATGAACTATGTGAAGTAGGTATAATTTTGTAGGTATTTGAAAATCATCTTTAGGTTTCTCGTATCATTTTTCATATCGAATGACCATTTAGGATCTATAGATATAAAGAAGGTTAGCAACCATTCTTATCTATTCATTCTTAGTAAATTATTATACCTAAAAAAGTATAAAATTTAAATAAATAGTTATAAAAAATTACTGCGAACAAAATTAATGAAAATAAATCATTATTAACCGCTCAGTGTCCCCGCTATAAAAAAAACAATATTGTAAATACACTCCGACCTCGTGACCATGATATCACCGCGGCAATACGGCAAAATGGCGCGAAAATATTGTTGCCGAGTAAAACTTATTTTCTGTTCCTTCCTCAACGGTTTGGCGGATCCGTACAAAACTCTGCCTGTGATTGGCTGAATATATGTAGCCACTGACAAACCGAACCAGTGTTATGAAATTATTATGTAAGGAGAGAGCACTGCGGAAAAATGATGAAGCCAAAAATGGGAGTAGTTTCAGGAAAAAAAAAACGTATTTTGGAAACGAAAGCGATGACATATTGTTTTTTGTTTTATTTAAATATTAGATGAACCGACCTATCCGTTAACATTAAAACATCAACACAGTTTAGTACAAAAAGTGACCAGAATATTTTTGTGAAAACCAACAAAAATTGCAAAAATTTACGGCTCCCGGAGAAAGGCCGTAGATTTTGAAATATAAGGTGCAGTGGGTTTGCAATATTTGACCTAGACAAAAATATATACATACATGCATATTATTTACCACTTAAAAGTGCTAGAAATGTTTTTTTTAGGAAATATAAAAAAAAATATGGAAAATAAAAAAACAAAAGGCGAAAATTTTATAAAATTTTTGCTTCCATCACTTTTAAGTGGTAAATAAGAAAATTTCTCAAAAAATTTCAAGCGATCGACTTGCCTTATCGCGGTTCAATAGCTTACAGAATCGGGGCCCAGTTCCCGTGTCAAGTGCTGAACCGAAAGTGCTTAGCGGCTTTGTTGTGATTATGACTTATTTTTATACCTAATGCAACGTTTACGAAATATTATTGAAGAATATGACAGTTACGAAGAATACATTCCAAGGCGTCTACGATGGTTAGGAGAAAGGAATAATTACATCGATAACTATGATGACCATGATTTTGCCAAAATGTTTTGATTGTTCGAAGAAACGACTCTTATGTCTTTTGTCCAAAATCGAGCATCAGATTGTATGTGGTATTGTACCTACTTTATATACTACACAAAGTGTCCTAAATAGATGTCTATAAAAACTGCCCCATGTAGTTGTGTCTCCTCACCCATCAATCAAAGTTTTAATTCTATAAGTAGGTAATATTGAAACAAACTACGTAGTATCTAGTTATAATCTAATTTAATCCTGAAAAAATTATTTAACATTTAATCTTTCTTTGCGCTTGACAAACAATTGTCTTTCGATTTAAGTTGGCTAGCATTTTCGTTTCTTATTCATTCATTAATCCTAGAATTACAATACCTAGTATTGGCTACTCTACGCTTGCGATGGAAGAACGCAAATGATGTTATCTGAGAGTATAAAATAAAATAATTCAAAGAATAAAATTATGTTAGGGTTACACTCGTGTAACTTCGTGTTTGGTCGAATCCATCCTTACTGTCTTACTACATAGTTAGTACCTGTATATTCATAGCTAGCTGATGCCGGCGGCTTCGCACGCATGGTCACTTCCGTAGGTTAAAATTACTCTTTGTGCTATTGCAGGACCTAAAATACCAATAAACCAACATTTAATCAAAATTCCTTCAGCCGTCAAAAATATTTTTACCGATTGCTCGGCTTCTACTCATCGGATTGAGATATCAATTACCCCAGTTTTTAAGTCAAAACATAAGCTATCCAACAGTGTAACTCGCATTGCAATCAGTCCAGTAGTTTTTTCATGAAGCGCGAACAAACATACAGACAGACAAACAGACAGACACGAATTTTTAAAATGTTATATTCTTGTTCAGTAGCTTATTTTATGTACCCTAGACCATTTCTTGTTTTATTATCTTGTACAGACGTTTTTTTTGTTCCTATTGCTTTATTGTAAGTATAGATAATGTGGGGCAACTACGAGTACCTATATATATATATATATATATATATATAAAAATGACTGTAACTCCTTTTTGAATGAACCAATTTTGATGAAACATAGATAAAAACTTAAACTGTATTGCTTGAAGTCCTGCCTTCATGGAAAACAGTTTAGCAAACGGCATCAAAATGCATCAGGCAGACAAACATTATAAAAACGGTATGTTTTTATTCTACTACATATTGATGTCCTCAAATAAACATGATTTTTCTAAATTCTCTTCCATGTACAGATTTCACTTTTTTACAGTTTTATTATATGTCTAGAATATATGTTCTCGCTAAGCAGGCGTTAATGCTAATATCATTAAAAAACATTAAGTTATATTTGAATTCGTATAATTTATTATATTCTACAAGAGATTAGCTCTTTTCTTCGTGCTTTCCAAAGATACCCTGAAGCATAGAATAATCTGGACCTACATCACACCATCCGCTGGAAGGTGTCCACTGCTTGGCAGGAGGCACGTGATCGCAGATGTTGATATGTGACCAGGTGCATGCTGCTACCCATTTCCTGGTTCTCACATCACTCGCAGGACGAGAATGGATTAATGTATTATTTACTAAGCTGAGCTGACTCGGCAAAATATAATCCCTAATTTTATCACCAATGTTAGAGGTCAGTATCTATGTCAAAGAGGTTGAATTACGCTTACATCTAACTATGTGATAAATAACTAATTTATTCACAAATTATGTAACCTCGAGCCTCCATTGTAGACCCATTTAAATAACAGCTTTCAAACAGCATCAAATTCGCTTGGGAGCTACGATGCCACAGACAGACACACGGATCTATACAGTGATACATATATAATAATTTATTTAAATGGAAAACTAACAGCTGATAACATAGATTGAAGACAATGAGCATTACAGATCCTTATACAGTTTTCACTTATAGAAAAAAAAGTGAACTGTGTTAACATACTCGTAATAATTATATGTAACAAACTTAACAACAACAAAAACAAATCAAAAATAACGAAGCCACAAAATCCTGTCAGTAAAATGTATACAAAAGGAATCAATACGGATGAAAAATCAAATAGCTAATTGTGGAAACAAATTCTTAATATTAATAAATTTGAAATTGTACAAAAGGAATCAAAAAGGATGAAAAATCAAATAGCTAATTGTGGAAACAAATTCTTAATATTAATAAACTTGAAATTATACAAAAGGAATCAAAAAGGATGAAAAATCAAATAGCTAATTGTGGAAACAAATTCTTAATATTAATAAACTTGAAATTATACAAAAGGAATCAAAAAGGATGAAAAATCAAATAGCTAATTGTGGAAACAAATTCTTAATATTAATAAATTTTAAAATATTTTGCCTAGCCATAAACATACTCGTTTCTGCATGCTCCGAATAATTAGAATTGAAAAGACTGACGGTTCTTAAGAAAAATGAATGATACATACCCTAAACTTATAACACCCCTCTCTTTTTGAGTTCGGGAGCTCAAAATGACTGTTGAAGTTAATGATTTTCGACAGTCTCATTGTAAACAATATCACACCAGGAACGGTTTCGTTTCACACATCAGAACAATAATGTAACGGCGTTTCAATTCACGCACGCCATAGGAACTCGAACGTGTGGTTTAACTTGAGGGTTAACACGTTTGCTGGACAGACAAACCTGACGGATTGACATTGTTGATGATATACGACGTGATAGATTTATAATAATAATACAAACATTATAAAATAAGATCAATCAAATTTTGTGAAACCTCAACGTCCTAAAATGGACTAATGCAGCGGCTGCATTAGTCCACTGCTGCACATAGGCTTCTCCTAATGCGCGCCGATCTTCGGCTCTTCGATCAGTAATTCGTCGCTCCAACTGGCTGGAGAGCGTCCTAAACGTTTGCCTATAGGTGGTCTCCACTCAAGAACTCGTCGAGAAATCTCATCGCTTATTGGTGAAACATTAGAAAAGAAAAAATACACATATTATCACATTCCTGAATTCCTCTATCTAGGCCCTAAATTCTAGGAAATAAGGAACTCCGTAGATCATAGCTGTTCCCTTACTCTCAGACTCAAACAGAGAAATCCCTATGGCATACTTTATAGCTATGCGAACCCCGTAGATCACAGCTGTCCCCTTACCCTCAGACTCAACAGACATATCCCTAAGGCCTGCTTTAAGATATGCGAACTCCGTAGATCACAGCTGTTCCCATACTCTCAGACTCAAACAGACATATCCCTAAGGCCTACTTTATAGATATGCGAACTCCGAAGATCACAGCTGTTCCCTTACTCACAAACTCAAACAGACATATCCCTAAGGCCTGATTTATAGATATGCGAACTCCGTAGATCACAGCTGTTCCCTTACTCTCAAACTCAAACAGACATATCCCTAAGGCCTGATTTATAGATATGCGAACTCCGTAGATCATAGCTGATCCCTTACTCTCAGACTCAAGCAGAAATATTCCTGAGGCCTACTTTATAGATATGCGAACTCCGTAGATCATAGCTGTTCCCTTACTCTTAGACTTAAACAGAGAAATACCTACAGCGTACTTTATAGACATGCAAACTTCGTAGATTATAGCTGTTCCCTTACTCTCAGACTCAAACAGAGAAATCCCTATGGCATACTTTATAGCTATGCGAACCCCGTAGATCACAGCTGTCCCCTTACTCTCAGACTCAAACAGACATATCCCTAAGGCCTGATTTATAGATATGCGAACTCCGTAGTTCACAGCTGTTCTCTTACTCTCAGACTCAAGCAGAAATATTCCTGAGGCATACTTTATAGATATGCGAACTCCGTAGATCACAGCTGTTCCCTTACTCTCAAACTCAAACAGACATATCCCTAAGGCCTGCTTTATAGATATGCAAACTCCGTAGATCATAGCTGATCCCTTACTCTCAGACTCAAACAGACATATCCCTAAGGCCTGCTTTATAGATATGCAAACTCCGTAGATCATAGCTGATCCCTTACTCTCAAACTCAAACAGACATATCCCTAAGGCCTGCTTTATAGATATGCGAACTCCGTAGATCATAGCTGATCCCTTACTCTCAGACTCAAACAGAAATATCCCTAAAGCCTACTTTATAGTTAGGTATGTCCTATCTCGCATCTCGCAAGCCATAGATTACACAACAGTACTGTTTGGCTGAGCCATAAGCACATAAGTCTCTTCCAATTATCATGTAAAACAAACTATGACTTGGTGAGACGAACGCGCTACAATGCACCTGTTGGTTTTTTTGTTTGTCCGTTTGTTTGGTATGGTAATGTGGATATGACTGTATACTGTTTAATTCGTTGTGAATTTTACGTTTTGTTTTTTATTGTATATATTTAGGGTGTTAGTTTAAGAAGTTAATCAAATTATAGCGTAACGTTTCATAAACAGCATTAATATAAAGTTCCTGCCCCCGTACAAATTTTCCTTTTGAGTACTTATGTTTTTTTCTGAAATTGAATTGTATCTGACTCATAACTACACCATAGCCGCTCAAAAAAATAAATTATGTAGGTATCATTACATTTTTAACCAGATTTTTCATTCCGTTGTAAATGCTGATCGAGGACAAGCCTGGGGTCTGCTGTTTGATTGATCTTCTATATCCAACCAACACTTAAAATGAGTTATTTTCAGCGATTCCACGAGTTTTAAAATGTAAAAGTAAATGTGAAGTCCATTCCACACTAACGTAACCCACCGAGCTGTCAGACGGTTACATTAACTCGGGAATAAGTTATCTCGGTTATCATAATCTAACAAAAGATCACAATAGAGTGTTACACCATCATCAATATATTACACGGTCATCTGGAACGGACGTGTCTTGATACTTGGGAGCGTTCGCTTATTTAATGTTTTTTTGCTAATCATATACATGGTATACATCTACATATAATTTTAAGACAACTAACTAGATGTTTATCGTTCCTTTTGCTGACAGATTAAATCGAGTTCTCCAAATCAACTTACACGAATCGGCATTTATGATAAATGTTTGTTTACCCTACGTTAACTTAGGAACAACTGGTCCGATCTTATTTATTTATTTTATCATTTATCATTAAGTACGACAGATAATTAAAAAAAAAAAAAAAAAACAGTTTATAAAGAATCCATACTATATCTAGGGCCAAATAAAAAAAAAGAGAGAAATTAGGAATGATGAACCTTTTCGACATAAAAGTTGCGAACTTGGCGCTTGAACATACTCTTAGAAGTTAGAAGTCCTTTTTTATGTATATTGGCAACGCATTCCACAGTCTTACCGCTACAACGGAGAAGGAGTTGTCCAGAAAGGAGGAAAGGTGCTTAGTAGTAGCAAGAAGTAGGTTACTGGAGGACCTAAGATGACGCTCGTGAGTGTTACTAAAGTATTGAAAAGATTATTTGAGATATCTAGGAGTATTGGGATCATTAAGTACCGAAAAAAGAAGGCCAAGAATCCGAACATTTCTTAGCTCACGAATAGGTAATCATCGAAGTTTCGCTCTGTATTCAGAAATGTGGTCGTACTTACTCGTACGTAGACCAAAGATAAATCTTATGCACGTATTCAAGAGACGACCTAACTTGTTGGGAAGTACAGAGTTAAGGTCGACAAGGCAAACGTCAGCATAATCTATAAGAGGCAAGAGAAGGGAATTAACGGGGGTGATTTTGGTAGTAATAAGAAGGAAGTTTTTAAGCCGAATAATAGAGTGAAACGAAGAGAAGAATTTACGAGAAATTTCTTTTACGTGTTCCGACCAGCAAAGACTGGAGTCAATGATGACAGCCAAGTCTTTGAAGGTGGAAGAGAAAGGAATTATGCACCCATCATAAGAAAGAGAAGGAAGATCAGATACATTGACTTTGACAAGCTGACGCGAGCTGCCGATAACACACTTGTTTGGATTAACTGCAATCCCGTATGACAGCTACGGGAACCAACAACCGGACCATGTGTGAAGATTAAATAGATCAGCATTGAGCCTGTCTATGACACTATCGAGATCCTCAACATGTGCGGCGCAGTAAAGTTGGAGGTCGTCAGCGTACATATGGTAGTGACTTTTGATGGCAGGAGAAAGTAGATTGATAAATAAGGATAACAGGAGCGGAGACAAAATACCTCCTTGAGGTACACCTGCTTCAACATCGTGCCAGTCCGAAAAATCTTGACCATTTCGGGTTGCCTGCCTACAACCTTGAAGATATGAAGAGAACCAATTTACGGTGGTTGAAGAGAAATTAAGACGAGGAAGCATGGCCAGAAGCAGGTCATGGTCTACGGCGTTAAAGGCATTGCTAAAATCAACTAGAACCAGCACAGTAACTAACTTGTTCTCCATGATACAACGCATGTCTTTAGTTACTTTCAGGAGAGCTGTCGTTGTACTATGGCCAGCTCTAAAGCCCGATTGAAGAGAGTTGAAGAGAAAAACTCTGCAGCTTGTCTATAAACTTCTTCAATTACCTTTGATAGAAAGGGAAGTATGGAAATGGGGTGAAACTGATTAGGGAGAGTAGGAATAGGGACTTTGGGAAGTGGAATGACATGGGCTTTACGCCACACATCGGGAAATTGGCCTGAAGAAAATGAGAAATTAACAATGTGGGCGATGACATGGAGAATCGTAGTTAGAATGTGCATTATCATTATACGCCCAACATCGTCACAGCCAACTGCCTTGGATTTGAGAGAATCTATGATCTTCCTTACCCTATCTTGACTTACCGGAAGAAAGTTAAAAGAATCAATGTCTGGTATTGAAATTGCTTGAATTTTTAAAAGGGTATCATGCTTGGTTGTGGGGGTGAGCTTAGAAGAGATGAAGAAATGAGCATTGAGATAGTTAAGGTCGAGAGTGATTTTAGAATCAAATGACTACGATAGACTTACCTAGTCCAAGGGAGCGAAGAAATTTCCAGAGACCAGCTGATGTAGCGGCGCTTAGCGTTGCGGACTAATCGCAGGTTTTTGTAAGCAGACCAGTTACTGTCAGACCTAGAACGCTTGTACTTCCGAAAAGAACGATCTCTTCTAGCCATAGCCTTACGAATAGTACTATTAAGCCACGGTGAAGGCGGATGCTTAAATTTAACTGGACGAATGGGTGCATGTTTATCGAAAAGTTTGAGACTTGCAAAATTGAATTTATTTATTTTTCATCTATTGTTGATTGAAGTATTTCAGACCAGTCAACATCAGCAGCATCTTTGGATAGCTTATCAAAATCTAGACGTGAAAAGTTACGTTGATTTAGGATAACAGGCTTAGATTTAGGGGTTCTGATTTTGAAAGACGAAAAGATAAGGTCATGATGTGAAAAGGCTGGAGCAGGTACTTGACCATGGCTGGCCACTAAGTCAGAATGAGAGGTAATTATGAGGTCTAAAAGGGTGTCAGATGAACCAGTATGATGAGTAGAAAAGAGATCTAGTAAGTTCAAATTCACGGATTGTAATAAATTACGAAGCTTAGAACTTCGCTGATTTACATTCAGTAGACAGGTATTAAAGTCTCCCATGATCAGAAAATGAGTATAGTCAGACATGAGGGTTACTAGGATATCCTCCAATTTGGTGAAATAGTCCACACCCGGAGGACAATAAACTACACCCAAAATTAGTTGAATCCCAAAATCAACCTCAATAAATAAATATTCGGCGCCAGCGCTGTAGAGGGATGGTGACTGCAGTACAATTTTAAATGAGTGATGGCTTTTTATATACCTTGCTACACCTCCTGCCCTTTTCCCGGTCCGGTCATTCCGCACCAACACCTGAATGGGAAAACTGGAATGGGAAAGGAAATGGAAGGGAGGGACGGTTTGAGCCAGCTCTCTGAATTGAGAACAGCGTGAAGATGGGGAGAGTTAAAAGAATCGTGAAGATCTGCAAAATGTGAAGGGATGCTCTGAGCGTTTACGTGGCAGACGTTGAAATTTTAGCGAACGATATCAATTCATTACTAAAGACTTCACCCAATGTAACAGCATCATCAAAACTATCATAAGAACTAATGCTTGATTCTGCAGTTTTAAATGAGTCCTCATTACTAGAACTACAAGACATTGATAAATGATATGAATAAATAAAAATAAAATATATACAAATATATATATATATATATATATAATACAAATTAACAGATTTAAAGTAAAAGAAGACTTAAATTCCTACAAATAAACACATTTTTATTGCACTTCCTACTGGCAATTACAAAAATAAAAGAATAGTAAGTATATAGTATCACTTCACTACTCATGTTTTTTGTTTGTTTGTTTGTCGTATGAGGTAGTGCTGGCCTCTGATGTTAGAGTTTGTCAAGCCGCCCGAGGGCCTCGGACATGGGTTAACGACTGCTATTAATCAATAACAGCCGGGACCGACAGCTTAACGTGCCCTCCGAAGCACGGAACGATGGAAAACCGCACATAACTTAGAAAAGTCATTGAAAAGCCTAGGTTTTGAACCCGGTATCGTTGGATTCTAATTTGCACTATAGAACCGTTAGGCCACCATCGCTCTGACAAACAAACAAACAACAAAAAGCTTAGTTAGATTAATGTTGACAGTTTTACTGCCTACCCGCGAAAAAAGATCTTCATGAAATTTGATAAATAATTTGTTAATCGTCATCATCATCGTCAGCCTATATTCGTCCACTGCTGAACGTAGGCCTCTCCTAGTGTCGTGAGCCCGGTCTTTGGCTATTCTCATCCAGTTCCTGCCAGCCATTTTTTGCAAGTCGTCACTCCAACTGGCCGGCGGGCGCCCTACACTACGTTTACCTACACGTGGTCTGTACTCTAGAACTCGTTTGCCCCAGCGGTTGTCGGTTCTTCGAGAGATGTGACCAGCACATTGCCACTTCAGCTTGCTAATTCTCTGAGCTATATCGGTTACTTTGGTTCTTTGTCAGATTACTTCAGTGTGGATTTTGTCCTTCAGAGAAACTCCGAGCTCTCTCCATAGCTCGCTGAGCGACCTTGAACTTATGGACCAGTCTCACTGTAAGTGTCCACGTTTAGGCTCCGTAGGTCATGACTGGTTGGACGCACGTATTAAAGACTTTCGTCTTGAGGCACTGTGGTATGGACGACGAGAAGACTTGAAGAAGTGGTCGGCTTCCTTCTCAAAGTTATTTCTACCTTATTGCACAATTTGCCTGAAGTAGGCATAATGCTGATCAACTTCAAGAGGTACACCATTAACACCAACTGGTCTCGAGGTAAGAACCTTGGTTTTGTCCATGTTCATCCCGAGACCGACACGTCTGGAGGAGTCAGCTAAGTCAGTCAGCATTCGTTTGAGAGCCTGCGGCGACTCTGCCATAAAGACTTTGTCATCATCTTAGGTGTGAAATGTACTCACCATTAACGTTTGTGCTCGTTCCTTTCCAATCCAGAATCTTAAACATATCTTCCAGGGCATTATTGAACAGTTTCGGGGATAAAACATCCCCCTGCCTCACTTCCCTGCGCAGCTGGATACGCTTAGTCTGCTGGTTCTGTACTTGAACGGACATAGTCGCGGCGCCATACAAGCATCTCATCGCCTCGAAGGTTCGCCAGTCGACCTGGCATCACAGCAGAGACTCTAGAACAGCTCAGGTTACGATGGAGTCAAAGGATTTCTCATAGTCCACGAAAGCAAAACACAGGGGCTGGTTATACTCTTCGGCCTTCTGTATAACCAGCTGCACTGTGTGGATGTGGTCTATGGTCCCGTAAAAACCCAGCCTGCTCAGGAGGTTTAAATATCAAGTTTTCTCGCTAGATGATTCAAGACTACCCTCGAAAACAGCTTGTAGACGTGGCTCAGGAGCGAGGTGGGCCTGTAGTTTTTAAGGAGCGCTTTATTTCATTTTTGAAAAATAATACAACCATGCTTCTGTTCAAAGTTTGGAGTTCTCCCATCATTCAAAGCTGAGTTAAACAACTTCTGAAACTCCCAAAGCACAGGTTTTCCAGCTGTTATTTCGGAGTTCTTGAAAACAAGAACTCCGAAGTAACTCCGTCTTCTCTTGGAGCTTATCCATTTTAAGCTGTTTGAAGGCTATCTAGATATCTAAGCTGACCTCCGGCAGATCGTTGGTATAGTGGCGGGTTAGAGTGGCTCTGGAATCCTCCGTGCTGGGTTCGGGTAGTGGAGAATGAGAGTCGTACAGTTGGCAATAGAAGTCTTCTATCTCGACGAGAATCTCCGGCTTCGAGATGACGGATTTGCCAGATGATGTTTTCAGCTTTGTCAGATAGGGCCTCTTCAATTGCTGGGCAAAGACTTTTGACCCCTGATTTTGCTCAATAGCCTTTTCAATACGGCGTGTGTAAAGCATCTGATGTCTCGTTACACCAGTTTGGACATGTTACAATTGAGGGCCCGCTTCTCTGATGCACATCATCAAACCAGTACGCTGCAGCTGACAGAACCTCAACTCTTCCTCCTTTAGGATATTCACCACTCGTTCTAGGGCCTCATCGACGTACTTTGTGGTTTCCAGAGCAGCAAATCGCTTTTCCAGATGAATTTATAGTTGTTCTGATATCTGACACTATGGTATGGAACTGGGTAGGTCGGAGCATAGACTTTATCAGAAAATGGGTTCTTTCAAACTTAAAATTGATATTCAAAGAGCCTCGTAGTAGTCGGTGATCACTACCGGTAGTGAACTTATTGATCACGGAGAATGTATGCCTTTTATCCGTCATGATAAAGTCTATCTCGTTTTTTGTCACTTGTTCAGAGCTTTGCCACGTCCTCTTTCTATGGGACTGCTTCCTAAAGAAAAAGTTCATTAAGAAGAACTCCTGTTTATCCAAGAAGTTGATGAGCATTTGCCCCCTGTGATTCCTGCTTCCGTAAGTGTGTGGACCAACTCTCGAATCACTGCCATTCTGGACTCCCACCTTGGGCTTAAAGTCCCCCATGACAACGTTGTAGTGCGTCTTCGTGGTGTTATGAAGTGCTGAAAAGACTTCGTCATCCGAGTGTCTCAACGTCGGTGCGTAAACCTGTAGGAATTTGTGGCTATACCTATCAGTCAACTTAATTATGGTACGATACCCTGGTCGACACACTGGAGATCTCAACAACGTTCGTTGTCAGCGAGGACTTTAAGACGAAAAAAAAAAAAGCACGAGGAACCCTACGCCACCTTGGGATAGCTGGTCAAACTCCCGGTAATACATAAGGTGGTCCGATTCTAGAGTTTTGGTATATCCCCCTCTCTTCGAACTTCACATAATCCCAGAATCTGTTTCGAGCTACGTCATGAGTTCACCAAGCCTGAGCGTTCGTCCGTTGTAATCACTGCGTCTTGGTGATGTCAGTAGGTACTACCTTGTCATACATAATCACCGCGTCTTGGTGATCGCAGTATACATACTGCGATCACCAAGACGCGGTGATTATGTATCAATTATGTATAATGACTAGATAGTACTTATTGCGATCACCAAGACGCGGTGATTATGTATTATGACTAGGTAGTGTACTACCTAGTCATAATACAAAATCACCGTGTCTTGCCGATCGCAGTAGGTACTACCAGTCATAATACATAATCACCGTGTCTTGGTGATCGCAGTAGGTACTACCTAGTCATAATACATTATCACCGTGTCTTGGTGGTCATAATACATAATCACCGTGTCTTGGTGGTCATAATACATAATCACCGTGTCTTGGCGATAGCAGTAGGTACTACCTAGTCATAATACATAATCACCGTGTCTTGGTGATCGCAGTAGGTACTACCAGTCATAATACATAATCACCGTGTCTTGGTGATCGCAGTAGGTACTACCTTGTCATACATAATCACCGCGTCTTGGTGATCGCAGTATGCACTACCTAGTCATAATACATAATCACCGCGTCTTGGTGATCGCAATAGGTACTATCTAGTCATTATACATAATCATCGCGTCTTGGTGATGGCAGTAGGTACTACCTTGTCATAATACATAATCACCGTGTCTTGGTGATCGCAGTAGGTACTACCAGTCATATCATAATACATAATCACCGCGTCTTGGCGATCGCAGTAGGTACTACCTTGTCATAATACAAAGGAAAATGCTGTTGCGCATTTCCTGAATCTCCCTAGCTGGTATTCTCATCATCCGCAGTTAAGTATTTTTATGCTATTATTATACCGGGAAATATATTACTTTTATTCTATTATTGTACCTGACACCACACAGCATCAGTACGCCAAGTATCAAACCCGCTCGCACTGACTCCACTCGCTCGAGAATCACGGAGGTGTGAGCGTGAATTACCGGAGCAGCGGGGGGTGAATCCCGCTGCCCTCTCCCCCTGATCCGATTGGATTCTAGGAACGATGGCCGGATAGCACCCGGGGTACAAGTTGATCTGTCTGCTTGCTGCTCTGTGGTAAAATTGTTCTGTGGTACGTAGACATTATGCGAAGGAATAAAGAATTTCTTCACACACCTTTCTGAAAATTACACAGTCTGTTGAAGTCACACCACTTGGCACAAACCTAAACATTTCATATCTAACTAACAACTAGAATTAAACTTAACACCACTAGCTAACGTTTTGCCTATGAAACAGTTGTCAACCCATGATGTCAGTAGCTACAGTGCTCATTTGCTATTGGCAGAATACCTGACTTGCCTCAAGCATTCAGAGCTACTGATTATAAAGACCTTATTTTAATAGCAGTAAGACTCATTCGAAAAACCGCCAGTTGTTAAAAAAAGCAATCACAGATTGGGTTTCATCATCGTATGAACACCAATATGTGAGTGTCGATTGCACGTGAAACCACAAACTTTTATATCCCAAACATTTTCTAAGTCTCAATAGCATCCATAATAAAAAGATTTTATTTTATTTATTTTTACTCTTAACAAATGTCCACCGGTAAACATACCAACTCAATCAACCGAAATAAAACGTAACTAAACACTCCGACATTAAATTTAATAAATATCCTACTTGCTATCCCCGTCGGAATCGTTAAATTAAATAATTTGTTTGTGTAATTCCCACAATATATTGGGAATAAAATAAATAAAATGAAAGGAATGAAATAGGCATGGATAACTCAATCTAACACTTGGGCGCGATCGGGCGTAATAAAACATTCCAGTAATGTGGATACATCGTTACAAGATAGTTTAGTTGCTTAACTTTTTGTTGGGTTCCGTAACCTAATTTACGCATTAAATCCTTCGCAATCCACGCATTATTATAACAATACAATACCTATGCAAAATGTACAAATCGCACGGCGTGGTACTGGAAGGGTTTAACAAATAAATTCCACGGCGTGGTACTGGAAAAGTTTATCAAATAAATTCCACGGCGTGGTACTACAAGAGTTTATCAAATAAATTGCACGGCGACAACACTGGAAAGCATTAACAAATAAATTCCTCGGCGTGGTAGTGGAAAGGTTAAATAAATAATATGTTTTACATGTGACAAGTCAACAGCTAATTTTATTTAATTAAATATTTGCGTTGAGACAATAGGTATACGCAATACTCCAACTATCTTACTAATCTCATATTATAAGTATTATATATCTATTCTTATGACAAAAAGTAGTAAGTAACAAAAATTCTGTACAATGAAAATAATTTAACAATTAATGTCTAGGAGACTGAACAAGACTACAAATTTTTTAAATTCTTTTCTTTCTCTACTGGACCGATTGCGATGCGGTGTTCACTGTTAGATAGCTTAGTGTTTGACTTAAGCACTGGTGCCCTTGGTATCTCAACCTGACGAGTACAAGTCAAGCAATCGATAAAAAAGCATTACTGAATGAAGTTTGATGTTATATGTACTTTTGCTTCTGGAGTAACACAGGATCCTTATATCCCAGAAAAAATACCAAGCGGGCAAAGCCGCGGACACAGCTAGTTTATAATAAGATTGATGTGTTTGTTTGTATGTAGGTATGTGTTATCACGCAGCGCTAAAATGTCTCAACGGATTTTGATGCTTATTTCATCATAATCCAGTTGAAGTTGACTACAAGACGTGACTTGAAGATCTTAATTGTTACTCATGTCCTGCCTGAAGCCTGGGTAACAATTCAGACAATTTTCATCGTAATCATCATGCATGCGAGTGAAGCTGCGAGCAGCTTGTAAAAATAATTCTACTGGAAGTCGATAGAAACAAAACGAACGCAGGAAACAATTTTGAGTAAATTAATATAATACGTAACCACACTGGAGGGATCTCCTCCTTGTGGAAGTCGATTAAAAAACAAACTGTAAAGTGCTATATGAAGGATTCAAAGATGTAGATATTACCAGAATACATTACTTTAAAATTATATCTCATGTTTTTGCCTGAACCATTAAGTAAGTTACTTCAAACTTTCTTCAAAGATACACCAATCTGATCTGCTTTCCAACGTCATCAATATATACAAAACCCTTATTTTCCAAACGCTGACCCCTAAAACCTACGTCCACAATGAAAAATCACATTAAACATTTCAATCCCCGACTAAAAGGCTCTTACGTGGTTTAAACGTGTGTCTTATTGTAAAGGTATCGTGTTTCTGATATACGACCAAGGCCGCGTATAAACTTGGCCTGAACGGATTAGAGATCCAGGGTTCAGATTGGTGGTGCTGAGATTTAGATGCTGGTTTTAAAGTGTTAATTTTATATGGAGAGATGTAAAGAAATTCCAAATTCAGAAGGGAGATGTGCCGTACTATTATTTATTCTGTGGATACGCGTCTTGTTTTCTGATTTGAACAGCGAAGGAATGAAACACCCTACCAGCGGCGTATCTTGATAGCTTTAATATAATTTGTGAGTTTTAGCACAGAATAAATAATAGTACAAGTAGTTTTAGTCAAGTTAAGAGTAAAGAAAATAACTTACATATCCAGATATCTTATCATGTAAGCCTACTTATGAGAAGGTGTGAGGCAGTCCCATCTAGGCAGCATGTTGAGTTGATACGAGTATTTCAAATTATTTATTGTAAGTAGCTAACATAGTAAGTACAGCACTTTTACAAGTCTTAAATATTGTCTAATAAACAAGGAGAAAATAATTAAATATTAAATTATTTTAAAATAATATCAATAAATTAATAAATATCGCACAGGAAATTGAAAAACCTTGCTGACCTCTGCCTGTGCTTCGGAAATATGCTCGTAAAAATACGAAATGTTTATAATAATAGAAATACCTTTTTGTTGATATATTTACCATGTTATTCTTATTTTTAAGTTTCCGATATACTGACACTGTTGCAAGCGCTATAATCACGGACAAACAATCATTAAGGTAAGTACCAGTACATATCCCTTTTATGTGCTAGTGTCGTGTCTGTTTAAAAATCTATTGTAACATGTATATATATTTGTAGTCTAAATATATAAAACTGTCACTTCTTCCAGAGTAACGAATATATTTACTGATGAGTCTATAACACTTTTAATGACTTTCGATGTCTACACTTGCAATAATCAACCGAAAATGTATCTTATCGTTTAACTAAAAAGGATAGTTTTTGAATAAAATGTACATGATAATAAATTGACAAAACAAGATGAGTGGGCAGCGAAACGGTTCACTTTTGTTAACAATGTTATCTTGGACTTGGATGTGAGAAGGATATATTACATGCATGGTAAAGTCATCAAATAATGACACCCGACGATCATACGAGTATACATTTCCTCCCCCCTCACCCCGAACTAGGATGTATTCTTTATCTAGATAATCATGAACTACGAGACCCATAATCATCATCATCAACAGCCTGCATTAGTCCACTGATGGACATAGGCCTCTCCTAATGCATGCCACAGAGCCCGATATTCGGCTCTTCTCATGCAATACTGCCAGTTACTTTGCGTAAGTCGAGATCCATTCCCAAAAATACCCAGACTAGTCCGGGTATTGTGGGCCATAAGTATCGATCAGTAGTTATTACACGTGTGCTTTGATACGCTTAGTAACTTGGGTATCTTTTACCCATAAAATAGTTCCGTGACGTACAGCCAGACAACCGTTAGGCGTAGATATTTGAAATTAGAGGATATATTCCTTCATTACCTAAAGTTTTTTTTGTAATTCCACTTAGGGGGGAACGGGGGGAAACAATCGCGATTTTAAGCTCAACGTGTTTAGGTAGTGCCTTCGCCTGCTAAGCTGTGTGCCATAGAGTCGAATCCTCGCCGGGCAGACATTTGTGTGATGAGCATAAATGTGTTTTGTTTTGGTGTGTTCACACGCAGGGAATCCTAGTGCAGGGTTGTACTTTTATATTATTCAGTAGTGCAAAGCGTGTAAACACTATGAAATTATAAGAAATAACACAGATCAGCTCGCGCAGCTATACAGTGATCAAACCCTGGTTGAATCCTAGTCCACCTAAGGCTACAAAGAAGATACCTCATCCTAATTTCCCACATCGAGGTGTGACATCCGATATTTTGGATACGCCATTTACGTGTTTAAGCTGGTTTTAATGCAAGATAATAAACTAGACCGCTTCACAGAAACATAAAGGCTGTTTCATACAAGTCAAGTTGGAATACGCTTACTACTACTTTACATAACTTCAGCAGAGAGCGAGGTTTCAGTTTTCCCTTGTAAGGAAAACTGAAACCAACTTTAACAAGACATCAGTTAAAAATCTAAAACCAGGAGTCCAGTTAAAAAATTGCTTATGCCACTCTTACGATGAAGACGAATCGATTGATACCTCGCTTGTCAAAATCGGACCAATAAGGGCGACACTATGGTGGAACATCCGCACATACATACATAGACTGTTAAACTCATTACCCTTCCCGTGCTGGGTAGTTTCTATCTGTTCTACTACTTGTTCTACCAATAGAACAATAGCTTCGCCGTACTCTGGTAAAAAGGAGCAGGTTCTCAAATCCACACGTCGCAACGCAACTTAGAAATTGACTATATGTACGATATGCAATGCGATGCGATGCGATGTAAGATTATGCTAAGACCTTGCTTGCTTGCTGAATTGTTTGGCAGTGCTGGCCTCTGGTGTCAGAGTTTGTCAGGCTGCTCTGACATGGCTTAACGACTGCTATTAATCAATAACAGCCGAGACCGACAGGTTAACGTGACTTAATAAAAATGACTTTGGTGAAGCTATACTAAGCTAGCAATACTAAGTGCCGACTCACTAGTCATTCGAACTGCACTAAGTTGCCATATGGGTAAAGTTAGACATTCACATTTGTTTGAACAAACCTTTACTACTATGTCACATAACTCTCGCCAAAAGAAACCAAAAGTTGTTTAAAATCGGTTTGATATACCCACAAATAGACCATGTTGTTTATTTGATCATCAATATTAAGTTTCTTGAATTATGGCGGAGTATGTCGGGCTGGTGCTTAATAACTATCAATAGCAACCGGAACCAACGGCTTAACGTGTCCTCGAAAGCACGGAAAAACAGGCAATTCCGAGGAATAGCCGAGGATCGAACCCGGTGTCGTTGGATTGCAAGGAACATTCTGAGACACTGTTTGTAGATGGTTAGGTATTTAGCAATAGAGTGAGAAACCGCATTATATCAAAATTGGTTTAGATTTTTAATCATTACAAGATTTATTTCAAAGAAAATATACGTGAAGACTCATCCTGAATACATAAAACTCCTTGCTAAGCAGTTGTGTTAAAAGAACAGTTATCTATATGACGAGGTCATAGCTCTATCCCTGTAGGTCTATAAAACAGATTTTCCCACTAAATACACATATATTTTATTATCACATCTCCCATTAGACACTTTATGAACATTTTATTAGATACACGAACTTTAAAACTCAGATTCGTCATTTATCACAAAAAAACACAGTCCACAGACCACAAAGGCAACAAACATAAAGGACCAAAACCTTTGACAGTACCGGTTAGTACCGGTTTTAACCGATATAAAATGATGTTATTTAATACAATCGTGCCTAGTCAAAGATTACGCAGGCTCAAATCTTAAATATCCTGAAAATATTATATACCTACATCAATTTACTGGCATGAAATATTCAAAAACGATCAAGCAATATGAACGAAAAAGACTACAAAAAGAAGATAATAAAAAAATGGTCTAGAAAACTTGAAATAAGCTACTGAACATGAATATAATATATTTAAAAATCGTATCTGTCTGTTTGACTGTTTGTTTGTCTGTCTGTATGTTTATTCGCTCATCACGTATAACTTCTGGACCTATTGCGATGCCGGTTTCACTGTTGTATTGCTTAGGGCTTGACTTAAAAGCTGAAGTACTTGGTATCTTAATCCGAAGATTAGATGCCGAACAATCGATAAAAAACTATTTGACGGCTGAACGAACTTTAAAGAAATGTAGTTTTTAGCCTAGAATAACACGTATGGGCTACTTTTACATGAAATGACTATGGGGGCAAAGCCGCACAGCTAGTTGGAACATAAAATCATTTGCTCAAGGTGCAATCATTTGTGTAATGAGCAGAAATGTTTGTTTCTGAGTCATGGATGTCATATTCGTATTTGTTTATGTTTATCCGTCACCTAGCATGGCTAGCAATGCAAGAGCCCGTTTGACCCAACATTATACCGAAGATATCCCGGATGTCAGCTTATACGAGATCAGAATGGCTCTCAAACAGCATAAGAGCAACAAAGCACCAGGGGAGGACGAAATAACGACAGAGCTACTGAAAGAGGGTGGAACACGTCCTTCAGAAGCTGTATAACTCCGTCATCCTCAAGGGTACAACGCCAGAGGCGTGGCACAGGAGCGTAGTGGTGTTGTTCTTTAAGAAACGTGATAACATGCTCCTGAAGAATTATAGGCCAATTTTGCTGCTGAGCTACGTATATAAGGTGTTTTCGAGAGTAGTTACAAAACCATCTCACTCGTAGGTTTGACGACTTTCATCCTTCCGGACAAACTGGATTCCGGAAAGGCTTTAGCACCGTAGACCACATCCATACGCTCCAACAGATCATACAAAAGACTGAAGAGTATAATCGGCCACTGTCTAGCGTTTGTAAACTACAGAAAGCCTTTGATTCAGTCGAGACCTGGGCAGTGCTACAGTCATTACAGCGGTGCCAGATTGACTACCGTACATCGAAGCGTTGAAGTGTTTGTACAGCAAGGCCACTGTGACTGTTCGTCTCCAAGACCGGAGCACGAATTCTATCGAATTGCAAAAAGGGGTGAGACAGGGAGACGAATCCAACTTGTATGGGCAGCGTTCGGGAAATTACGCCATATCTTCTCGTCACAGATACCGCAGAGCCTCAAGACGATAGTTTATAATCAGGGCGTTTTGCTAGTGATGACATACGGCACTGAGATGTGGTCGCTAACTATTGGTCTCATACATAAGCTCAAAGTCACTCAGCGTGTAATGGAGAGAGCTATGCTCGGTGTTTCACTACGTGATAGAATCCGTAATAAGGAAATCCGTAGAATCAAGGTTATTGACATAGCTCTCAGAGTTTGCAAGTTGAAGTGGCAATGGGCAGGCCATATAGTTCGCAGAACTGACAACCACTGGGGAATAAAGGTTCTCGAATGCCGACCACGATCAAGCAAGCGAAGTGTAGGGAGACCCCCACACGATGGACCGACGACATTTTAGCCATCGCAGGAAGTCGATGAATGAAGGTGGCACAAGATCGCTCGTCATGGCGCTCTTTGGGGGAGGCTTATGTTCAGCAGTAGACTTCTAAAGGCTGACATTATGATGATGAATGAAAGTGAAGTGAAAGCAATAAAATGATTAAAAAAATGCTACTAATTCACAATAAAAAAACAAAATAATTAAAAAAGGAGAATTTGAATTATGTGAACATCCATACTTCTATACTAATATTATAAAAGTGAAAATAGCTCTGTATCTCTGTCTGTCTGTTTGTTACACATTCACAAATAAACGACTGAACCGATCTTAATTAAATTTGGTATGGAGATATCTTGAATCCTGGGGAAGGACCAACAACTATGGACTGTGGACTGTGGAGGACGATGTCGTAGGCAAAAGCTAGTATTATGTATAGGTACATTTTAAATTAAAATTTCTAATTCAATGGCCATTTAGTTATTTTTTAGAACGATGTGTAGTGCAGGTTCTTTGTTAAGCCGAACGGAGGTTATTCGGTCCTCGGTAACAAGGTATAATGTCACCCGAGATCGTTTTAGTATAATTAATGGCTCTTTACGCCTTATTAATGGGCATTAAAGCCGTTTATGGCCGCTTTGGAGACAGATCTATGTTAATTGTGACATTAGAGATGCTAATATGGCTCTGTTATGGAACTTGGCTTCAGAAATTATTTTATAGCGATAATTTGATAACATCAAATATTTCGTACCTTGTTGCTTTTGGGAAGGTGATATTGCTGAATTGAGGAAGGTAGGGTTAGGTGAAATAATTATTGCGGCAAAGTGATTAAAGTTGAATGTGGAGATAATCTTGCATTTTATTTTGAGTGCTTTTTTTATCGTAGAGCGTACAAGTATACCTAAATAAAATTAAATAGACCTAGCCATAGCCAGCCTCATTTTAGGCATCACTACTCAACACCATTACTCTTAACTCCATCACTACTCAACACCATTAATCTTAACTCCATCACTACTCAACACCATTACTCTTAACTCCATCACTACTCAACACCATTACTCTTAACTCCATCACTACTCAACACCATTACTCTTAACTCCATCACTACTCAACACCATTACTCTTAACTCCATCACTACTCAACACCATTACTCTTAACTCCATCACTACTCAACACCATTACTCTTAACTCCATCACTACTCAACACCATCACCACTACCATTAAACAATAAAATAATGAAAAAACTCAGTTAACGCTAGGTGAGATACGAGTAGTTTGTCATGCGTTTAAAAGAAATCTAGCAATTTCTTTGAAAAATAACTACGAGATGCCCTAAGCGGTCACAACTCTCGAAGAAGGACTGACAACCGTTGGGGTAGACGAGTTCTGGAGCGGAGATCACGTTTAGGCAAACGTAGTCTAGGACGCCCTGTGGCCAGGGGGAGTGACGACTTGCAAAAAGCGGCTCGCAGGAACTGGATGAGAAGGGGGAAATTGGGCTAGTGGCTAGTGGCGTTCACTAGGAGAGGCCTACAACATCGAATATAGGCTGATGATTATGATGACGAATTATGGCTCATACCACCGTCAACTTTTTTTTCTGGGTGTACTCAGTAGACTCCTTCATTGGCAAAACTTGAAGGCCGGAGCCGATAAGCCAGTACAAAAGTCATGCACCTAATTCCTTTCAACTCCGTAAAGTTAATAACTCCCATTGTACTTATGTATATACAAATGAGGTATTGACAACCTCTGACGTAGCTTAACGACTGCTATCAAGTGGAACCAACAGCTTAACTTGCATGGCAAATCCGTACACACATTAAGAGTCATTAGTGCCAAGGATCGAACCCGGTGTTATTGGCAAGAACCATTCAGCCACCAATTCTCTATAGTCGTGAGATGAATAACCTTGATTCATACTTTTGTTGTTGATAGTGTCGTGTGAATGTCACTTCTACATCTTGTTAACTCTATCGGTCCAAACTATTTAACATCAATGTGTAGGAATTTGTGTAGATTTACGACAAAATAAATCTTTAACCGCATTCTCAGTCAAATTCAACATTTTAGGGATATGCCTCGTAGATTTGGCCGGATAAGCCGTAAGTCGAATAAGGGCCGAACGTCTGTTTTTAACCCCCGAACGCGAAAAGAGAGGGGAGACAGGTGTTATAAGTTTAGGGTATGTATGTGTGTCTATGTGTTTGTGACATCGTAGCACTCAAAGGAATGGTCCGATTTTGATGCGTTTTTCTCTGTTTGAAAGCTTATGTGATCGAGATGCTTCTTAGCTATAATTAGGGGGAAGGGGGAGTGAGGGGTGTGGGGGGAGTGAGGTGGGGAGTGAGAGACGAGTGAAGGTGAAGTGAAGGAGTGAGGTGGGAGTGAGGGGGTCGGGATCCTAGCTCCCTATTTTGATGCGGTTTTTGATTTGACCGAGTTGGTTTTTATTTATAACTAGCTGCGCCCCGCGGCTTTGCCCGCCTGCAATCTTCATGACAATATAGTAATTTTAATCAGTCTTTTGTTTTATATTTGCATACATACTCGTTTTTTTTTATCTTTAACCCTCGTGGGCATCTTCAGAAGTCCCTACCTCTTTGACTCCTTTCATTTTGACGAAAGCTTCAAAAGCTTAGAATTTTTGGTCAAATTTGTTTCAAAAGCTTCTGATGCTTCATATCCTACAAAGTGATGATTTTCTTAGCAATAAACCATTCCGGGCGTCATCAGAAGACCATACAAAAGTTTCAAAGCAAATTCGCTCAATGGTTTAGGAGTGCATCGCGCACAGACAAACGTACATACACAAATTCATTTTTATATATAGATAGGGGGTCGGGATCAAACGACTGCTGCGGGCTGCCAAACGAATGGATTGATTTTGATGCGTTTCTGCTTGAAAGCTGATGTGATCGAGATGGTTTTTAGTTTTAATGGAGGGGGGGGGGGGGGGAGTAGATAATATTTAGTAGTTTTGCGCTTGGTAGTTTTATATGAAACCAATAATAGATTATTATAACCGTGGTATACTATCGCCTCCAATGAAGGGGTTCGTATAATTGGGTCCAAAAATTAATATCCGCGATCTCCTTTTTTATTGAGAACTAGCTGTACCCGCAGCTTCGCACGCGTGGTCATTTCTCTAGGTATGTGTATATGTCGTGGTATATGTAGGTATGGTACTCTATGTACCAGGACCTAAAATACCAATATACCAACATTTAATCAAAATTCCTGTATCCGTCTAAAAGCTTTTTATCGATTGCTCTGCTTCAGCACATTATTTTGAGATACCAAGTACACCAGTTTTTAACTCAAACCCTAAGATATCCATTAGTGAAAACCGCATCACAATCGGTGAAGCAGTTTTAACGTTATGCGCGAACAAACAAACAGACGCAGATAAACAGACAAAGAGACGCGAATTAAAAAACTATATGTAGGTATGATACACTAAAAATAAATCAAATGTATTAATTTGATGTTTTTTTTGCCCAGGGGGAACTTTTGGTCTTACAAAGTTTCACTTGTACTTATATTAAAGTTAAATATCTAACTGTTCAACTACTTTTTTCTATGTTTTTCCTCGTAGAATGAGCAATGACAATTTCAAACTTTTTTAGGAAAAATGCCCAATGTTTGAGGTACTACACATCAGGTTTTAAAAAAAAATATAGAACTGTAATTGGGCTCAAATTATAAAAAAATATGTTTTCTTCATAAGTGTTGTAGATAACTTTTCAGTGGGAAGCACTTTTTAGAAGTCATAAGCCGAAAACTGAAAAAAGTCCGATAAATCGAAAAAAAACCACGAAGCTAGCTCAGGTCTTTCGAAGCTGCAAATTTAGTTTTACAATACTGGTATCTATCTTAACAACGTCCCAAAAAAACAGGACGGTACAGATTTTAGCGACCTAACCACTGAATAAGCCTAACGCGAGTTTTGTGTCTACATATTCATCATCATCATCATCATCAGCCTATACCAGTCCACTGCTGGACGTAAGCCTCTCCCAATGAACGCCACTGAGCCCGATCTTCGGCTCTTCTGATCCAGTCGCTGGCATTTGTCTTTCGCAAGTCGTCTCTCCACCTGGTCAGCGGGAGTCCCACACTACGATGTGTTTGTGTCTACGGTGACCGTTAATCCTATATGATAAAGTGCGAGGGCCAGCTTAAGATGATCCGTACGTTCAAACGTTCCTGTACATTTCGGGTTTCAAGTTATTTGGACGGCATATTGAGGGTTGAGCTGTCTGTAATATACATTATTAACTACAAACCCGATAACCTTGAAATATTTACATGGTAAGTACCATACTAACAAAAAAAATAATGATTGAAATAGGACTACGCGTTCATGAATCACAACTAAGTATACATTTTGAATTTCATGTCCTCTCCCAAGGGAACCATGCTAAATATCGGTATGAAAAGTATTCAATGTCATACCTCTTAGTAAAAACTAGTTTTGGCGTGCTGCACGGTCAAGATACAGACAGGCAGACAGATAGACAAAAATTAAAAATATATGTTATGGCTTCAGATTCGAATATAGAGAACACTCCAAAAAAATAATTACTTCATGCTTCATATCATTGGCCTGGGCTGTCATTGAAAAATTCGAACAAGGCCGTAACTTAAAATACCGAATTATCCGGAAAATACTGCAACATGACCGAATATCTTCCACGTCCCTATTTGATACTAAACACTGTAAAATAACCGTTAATAACCGCTTGATAAAATGTAAGAATATCCTAAAATATGTTTATAATGAGGTAAAAAATCCCACAGAGTTTATCACCTTACAACGACTTAATTACGTCTCATTTCTGCTTCGACATTTTTATAAACTAATCAATCAAGTTTATTGTTAGGCAAATGAGAGTATTATTAACTGAAAAATTGGTTATTAGCCTAATTATAACGAAACCTTCTTAATAATAAAGCAGTAATGAACTTAAAGTCTGTAGGTATATATTGAACATAATTAAAAAAAAAAAGTTTAGTGAACTTAAAATAAGCAGCCGAACAAAATTTTTTTTACCCAACATGCTGTATTGATTGCAATGTGGTTTTCACAGTTGGGTAGGTAACTTACGATTTTTAAATATAATTTTCATTGCAATGCGACGAGTAGAAGCCGAGCCGATTCGGTAAAAAAACTACGTATTTAGAATTAGGCACAACAATATATCATTCCGAGGAACCAGTAAAATAATTGGATGAATGATTAGTGATAACGTGAAACATGCGTATGAGTGATGGAACTATAAAAATGTCTTTGGGACAAATCTACAATACCTAATCAAAATAACATCACGGTGCCACCGCTGCGCGCTGGTATAAATACGCCACGCGGCGAAACCGCAGGCATAAACAACCACTTGGCTTTTTGAAGGCCACGCGGATGAAGACGCGGGTAACATCTAGTAAAAAATAGAACTCAAAGTCATCACCTCAAGCTGAGATCTCAAGCCTATGGGTGACGAGCGCAAAGCAGGTCTACGCCAGATTTGTGGCACTGAAATTTTTATAGAGAGGCGTGGGCACAGAATAAATAATAGTGCGTGGGGCTTGTGGCGCTTACCAACAAGTGAACTACCATCAATCTTGTGCTTCTTACGTTTGGCCAAAACTAAAATTTTGTCTCCCATACAATTTAAATATTGATGAAATTGGACATACTATTTCCTGCTCATATATTCGACAAGATGATGCCTAAACAAAAGAGTTTATACAGACGCGCCTAAGAAGTCCCATTCAATGAAAATACCAACGAAATTATTATCTTTATTACGCTGTTTCTTACAAAGTTTACGAGCATTTGAAAATTTTTGTCTCCCGGGATCGCAGTATGTGGTACGCTAACTGACTACTGTCTCATGGTTGTATGTTTATATTAGGTCGGGAGACAATGCTTGTTTTAATCACGAATTTAAAGGCCTACATTTGTAATTGAATGTAACATACTATGACTATAAGAAAAAAGATGAAATCGATACAGTAACTTAATAGTGGCATTATGGATTAATTAATTGATTAATTTTCTTAATATTTTTTCTAATTAGTTCTTGAAAGACATTATTTTAAAAGGTAAGGTAACTGCTATCCTTCATTAGATAAAGTAAGATTTAGTAGTTAGTAATTACAACATTAAATAATAACTATATATATTTATATTAAATATATGTTACGTAAAATACATACACACACACACATATATATATATATATGTATATATATATATATATGTGTGTGTATATTTAACATTGTATTTTTAATGTTGTAATTACTAACAACTAAATCTTACTTATGTATTAATAAAATAATGCGTAAAAATAAAAAATAACATGAGATTATTTACTCACTCAACTCTAAAGGAATAAAAGGTTAAATTATTGTGATAATGTTGTTCTACATCTATATCGACTACCACTTATCTTATTTCAATATACTTACAATTTCTATTATATGGTTACGCTACGTAATGCGTAGCGCAAGTCCTTGAGGTAAGTTATTTACGTATTCCCGTCAGATATATTATTATATGTAAGTTATACCCGGCTTCTGGAACGCAAATTAGCGTTAAAATTACCCAACATCCTGTTAATCTCTTGTTAAACGCATTGTGGGTTGCTGAAAATCTCATATGACAGTCTGCTAACGAAACATCAATTGAAGCAACTTTAGGTTTCCGGAAAGCTTTTTCGCACGTCAAAGGCTTGTTAACTTGCAATTACTTAATTGCACATTTTTTGACTAATTAACCTTGAGTTAACTACTGGAATACGTTTCTAACGGGTATTAAATATCTACTGAGCCATAAAATTTACCTACTAATGGTTAATGAAACGCATATTTCAATCCTTCGTCAAATCCTATTATTTTATTCACTTCATTTGACACGCGTTTCAGAAACCGGGTCTAGCCGTGTACATTCGTAATCATAAATTTCATTAGCTCCCGGCTTCTTATATCTTTATAGAGTCTCTATAAAACAACTAAAGGTGTATATTTTTATTATTTAACTGCTTTTTCTCGGTAGCTATGGAATTAATATGTGATATTTAGAATTATCGAATGGTACTAAAAAAGAATTTATTGATTCTTTATGAGAGTCCGTTGGCAGTAGTTAGTGGTAGTTAAGTGGCTTGTAGTAGTTATACTAATTTGTGGTTAGTGGTGGTTTTAATTTGTGGTTTGGGAAGTTGTGCGTTATTTTAATTAATACTGCATTTATGGTGTACATAATATACCACGTAATTATAATTAAACAGTGAAAGAATGTTTTAAATGCCAGTGTAGTTGTAAATGATTAAAATATTTTAATTATTCCTTAAATCAGAAAATGAGAAGCTTTTCTTTGACTATAAATATATTTGTAGGCAGGTTTACGAAAACATTCGCTCGAAAGATATGCCAGCGGCTTCGCACGCGTGGTCATTCCTCTAGGCTAAAATTACTCTTTGTACTATTCGAAGACCTAAAATACCAATATACCAACATTTGATCAAAATTCCTTCAGCCGTCAAAAAGTTTTTATCGATTGCTCGGCTTCTACTCATCGGATTGAGATACCAAGTACACACCAGTTTTTAAGGCAAACCCCAAGTTATCCAACTCCAACTCCAAAAGTGAAACCCGCATTGCATTCGGTCCATTAGTTTTTACGTGATACGCGAACAAACATACAGACGTCTGTCTGTATGTTTTTTACACGAATTTTAAAAATGTTACATTCTTGTTCAGTAGCTTATTTTAAGTACCCTAGACCATTTTTTAATTATCTTCTTTGTACATACATTTTCTTTCCTATTGCTTTATTATAAGTATAGATATAGATAATGTGTGTATATTATATACTATATTATATGTTTATTATACCTCTAGTTATCTCTGTACCGTGACATTGTAGAGCATTATACCTACTCTACAATATTTTTTATTCGTACCTACATGTGTCTCTCTATCCATATTATATAGGATTAATTATGCAACTAAAACTTTAAAAAAAAACAAGATGGCGGACGGACCTCTATCCAAAGCCAGCCTCCAAAGGAAAATCTTGTAAACCACGAATCTTACATGAAATAGAGTAGACCCACATAAAAATATATTTTTTATGGACAATTCGCACTTGGCCAATAAATTAAGTATGTCAAAACTGTTTCCATAAAAAAATACTGAATTATTAAGCATGTCAAAACCGTTTCTATAAAAAAACTGAATTATTAAGTATGTCAAAACTGTTTCCATAAAAATAATACTGAATTATTAAGGATGTCAAAACTGTTTCCATTAAAAAAAATGGATTATTATGTATGTCACAACTGTTTCCATAAAAATAATACTGAATTATTATGTAAGTCAAACTGTTTCCATAAAAAAACTGAATTATTAAGCATGTAAAAACTGTTCCCATTAAAAAAAACTGAATTATTCCCGAGACAGTTTCCCATATATCGTAGACTAAAACTAAAATCTTTAAAATAAATAAACTAAACTTAGAAAAAATGAAAAACTAAAATAAATGATCACTCAAACCACCTAAGGCAAAAAATATCTAAAGGAAATTCGAACGACCCTACGTCTCCTAACGCAACCTATTTGTTATTCGAATCTAAATTATTCATAATTATTTCTAAGTTCGTCAAAATAATTCAGCCGTCTCAGCGCTGAACCTACAAACATTCTACACATATTTTTTTTGTATTTCTAATATTAGTAGAGGATTATTTATTTAGCATTTCCTTTTTTAAATATAAATTAGAGCAGAAAATCAAATATAAAATAACTTATTTAAGTATACTAGCTGCGCCCCAAAGCTTCGCCCACGAGCAAACTTAGCCTCTGCCAATTCTATCCCTAAAAGGGTGAGAAGGGGGACAGAATAAAAAAAACTGCCCCTCTAGGGTACTCGAGGAATATTTCCTCCAAATTTCAAATCCCTAGGTCCACCGGTGTAGGCTGTGCGTTGTCTGTCAGTCAGTCAGTCAGTCAGTCAGTCAGTCAGTCAGTCAGTCAGTCAGTCAGTCAGTCAGTCAGTCAGTCAGTCAGTCAGTCAGTCAGTCAGTCAGTCAGTCAGTCAGTCAGTCAGTCAGTCAGTCAATCAGTAGGTCTGTGACGGTACTGTTTATACGTATATAAGACACTCTTGTCTACTCTTTAATACCTACTGTTATTTAATACATAGTTTAAAAACCGATTCTATGAAGTCATACCTACACTTAATCGCAATTTCAATGGTAATTCTATTGTTACATAAAATTAACATATTCAAATACTACATGTACATATATTCCGAGTACATTTATATAATTAACCAATTTAAAGGCTAAAAAGTGACTGGAGCAGGATGCCCAAAGTTTTTTTATTGGTTATTTTTATACAATAGATTGTTAGTAATGTTTCTATGAAGTTGGTTCAATCAGCTCCATAAATATATCAGCCTTTTACTACCATGTCGTCACATATATTTTTTAAATCCCATTTCAATTTCTAAAGATACGTAAGTTCTTTTTCTATGACAAGGTACGCCAGTTGCAAGGTTTCTGAAAGGTGGGATGTTCTCCAATAGTAGGTGTCAATAAAATTTGACAGCTCAATAAAGAGTCTGACAGTATGTCTGTTGGTTTTGACCTCTGGGGTGGTTTAGGGTTGGGGCACAATGTTCTTGTAGACTAGCTAAATGTGGCAAAAACACGACTTTTAAAAACAAAGTATTTGCTCTACATCATACATTGCTGCCGCGTACATTACTTTGTAATGGTCTTTTCTTAATAGGAAGCTCTTGAATTTGATGGACATTTTGATGGAAGTCGATGATTTTTATATTTTAGGTTATAACATTATGGATTACCACGGACAAACAAACACTAGCCTGTCACGCGGGCAATCCAAATAAATTCAATGATAATTTACAAGGTGAAAAAAATACACATATACAACATACAAACATACATACGGTGCTAAAATCATAACCCTTATTTTTCTTTGTTGGGTAAGAAAGGGGCTATGAGGTTTAATGAGTTTAGTCTTTTTACCTACTACTAAATTTCTGAAGGTCATCCTTAAAAGAATACCCAATCCTGTTTACATTAACAGCAAAGCGAGGCGAAGTTATTCAAGTTGGAGGAAACGGCGTTTGTGCATGCTGATGTGTTTGTTTGTAATCGTATTACGTAAGGCGAGCGTTCATTCTCCTGTGGCTATCGCCAACAACTGCGATCAACAAGATGTCTGCCAAGCGCGTTCATTATGGGAAAACTCCCCCTATTATGGGGTAAGCCTATTTTCAGCGTTGGACATTAAGGCTGATGATGCTTCACATTTGGGCACATCTTAAATTTTAATCCAAAGTTACCGACAGCTCAAAGAATTAGCTCGGTGAAATGGCAATGGGTTGGTCACATCTCTCAAAGAATTCTCATTAAATGCACAAACAATAAAGTTCTCCTATTTGTCACGTTTATTACTTTTTTTAAAGCTATAAACGACATTCGTCTCATAAGAATATAGATAGATAGATATATAGATAACTCTTTACTGCATACCACTTAAAAGTAAATCGTACATTGTACATCATAAATCACAAAAAAAATAAGAAGATATACCTTATTGTAAGGCAGTAAGGTTGGATTCTACGAACTTTCCTTGAAATTTGACATGAATATATATTTTGAGACGTTAACATAGCCTCTCTCGTAAACAATAAGCACAAATTAAACAGTTATTTAACCCCCGACCCCCCCCCACTCTCTATTATAACTTCTAGCTAGTGGGTCTGTGAGCTGCAGGCCTCGCTCTTACAAACGTGCACAGTAGCGCCATCTAGTTACCTTATTGTACAACTAACATTAATAACCAAGATGCTCCCGTCAATCCCTACCTAGTGGGTACAGGGCTGATTCCACTGGTAGAACCGAAAAGGGAAAAAAATACTGCATTTTGAAGCGCTATTCTGCTCATCACGCCGAAGATCCTCATCGGATTTTCACCAATTTTTTATGAAACCAATTTAAAGTTACTACCTTTCAAATAAAAAAAAGAACAATTGAAATCGGGTCTAATGAAGCGGAGATATTCAGTTACTACCTTTTTGCCTCTTTTTTTGGGGGGAAGTACCTACAGAATCAAAATATCCCCGACGACAAAAAAAATATAAAAATACGTTTAACCTGTATACCAAGTTTCGTCTAGATCGGTTGAGAAATGTGACAATGTGTGTGTTCTCTGTGAGAACAGAGATCCGGACAGACATCCGGACATACGAAAGCATCCCAAGCTGAAACGGAGACGCTTCGCTCGCGCTTCGCGCTCGCTCGGTCAAAGAAGTATCTCGATCACATCAGCTTTCTAACATAAAAAACGGCATCAAAATCAGTCCATTTGCTTGGAAACTACGATAACGATCCCTCCTCCTTCCCTTTATAGCTAGGAACCATCTCGTTCGCATCAGCTTTCAAACAGGAAAAAAGCACATCAAAACAGATCCATTCGTTTGGGAGTTACGATGCCACAGACAGACACGCTGATACAATGATACATACACACACACACCCTAAACTCATAACACCCCTATCTTTTGTGAGTTCGGGGGTAAAAAAAAACTTCTCTATGGTTGGGGTAGACGAGTTCTGGAGATTCGCGAATGGCGGCGGAAGAGAAGAGCTAAAAATCAGACTCAGTGGCGTTCACTAGGAGAGGCCTACGCAACGTCCAGCATTAGAAAAGGCTGATGGTGCTTTACACTTGGCCACATCCTCGCATTCCATGAGATTCTCACCTGGTGACGATGTGGCATGTAGATTACTATGACTGTCTTAAAAAAACTTCGTATAAAGTATAAATAGATCTCCTTGTGTGGCACAATCTCTCCATTAAAATGTACCCGCTATAATTTCACCGAACCACTAACTCCTTACGTGTTCTCCACACCTAGCTACCGTTAAGCTATGCGTAGCATGCAGTCCACGAACTCAATTTAGTGGCGAGCTTTAATGTATGCGCGTGGTGCATGATGAGGTGGGATTGTTGACCAGTAGATGATAGGAAAGGTTAACTGGGCTCTTTTTCGCTATGACCATGCCGACACGTAAAGCCTCGCGTTACGATTTCTTACTGGGCGCTTATTCACTATGCCGCATAAAATTCCTTGCCGAAAACGTGTGACGTCAGTACGGCAACTGCCGTACGATTCCACGCGTGCGTTACTTGCGTAATAATGGCGAATAATGGCCCTGGAATCGTTCGGCAATTGTCGTAATGATGTCACTCGTTTTCTGCAAGGGATTTCATTCCGTGGAGAAGAAGCGGAATAAGCGTCCAGTAAATTTTAGGTAAAATTTCAAACCCCCGGCTAAACATTAATTAATTTATAACCTTAAAATGTTAACATTAATATGTTAAAGTCTTTATTTACTCGAGAATTACTTTTAACACTCGAGAAGGCCTAATACAGCCGTAGCCAGTACGTAAGATTTTAATCTGTTGTTTGATTTCGAAACACTTAAAGGTTTATTTTCAATGTGTTAAACTTCATGACTGTTCAATTTTTTATTGATGTTAAAAAGATTTTAATTAGTTTTTGCTGTAAAAAAATGTAACCACGAGTTTTGGATTGTGTACCGGCATCGATTTCAATGTATTACAAGCTAAGAAGATTATTAAAAAATATTTGCTTGCTACGACAAATCTGTAGCTTCACCTGCTCACTACTCCACAATCTGAACCGTTTAATCCGAAGGCTATCACTGTGATACGCAATCAAGCTTTCGTTCGTGGAAATCAACACAATTCGGCGGTTTAGGTGGCCAACTTGAACTTATGTAGGTTTTTTATGGAAAAGAGACTTCTAAGATTTTCCTTTTAATGAATTTGTGAGACACAAGAAGCATAATCAGATTGCCATGGCAGATCATACAAATTAATGTTAATATTTGTTTGTTTGTTACCCGATTACGGTGAAGCAAATAGGAGGGTTATGATTTTGACTGGTATGTATTCCTGTATGTATGTGGGTATACTGTATGTATGTTCATCTGTTCCCGCATAACTTCTAAACTAATTATCATGATTTGACAAATGGGGTATTGTTGGAAGCTTCTTGATTGCCCGCTGCTGCCTATAGGCTAAGTGACGTCACATAAATTGAATATGGCGCCCTCTAGAAGACTTAAAGTAAAGAAAAATAAATAAGAAGACTATTGTACCTTGTTGGGTATCAAATGAAAGGCCTTAATTAGCACATTTCAAAAATACATATATTGTTAGCTGTAGCTGGCGCCTTTGCAACCCAACATATATTGTTAGCTGTAACAACATAATTTAAATAAAAAGTAAGATTGAAGGGTTTTTTTTTAATTTAGTATTATTTTCTTACTATTTAAATTATTTTATAAAGTAGGCATAAAAAAAAAGTACTTAAATCCGTTCGCTAAGAAAAAAGCCATTCTTTAAAACTAATAAACCGATTTCGATGAAACTTAAATTATTTTATAATGCATTTAATATTTATTAAATGCATTATAAAATATATTACGTGTAAGTTGTTTATTTAATAGACGATATATATTGAATAGTTAGTACATAACAATTTCACATGAGAATTTTTTTTTTGGTCCATTCTTTTTAGAGCGTGATCTTTCAGTAGTCGGGTTTTTATTTTTTAACTTATTTTTTATTTGTCGTTTGAGGTAGTGCTGGCCTCTGATGTCAGAGTTTATCTGGCCCCCGAGGGCCTCCGACGTGGCATAACGATTGCTTTTACCTAGTCAATAACATTCAGCCGGGTCCGACTAGTTAACGTACGCTCCTAAGCACGGAGCGATCAAAAACCGCACATAACACAGAAATTCATTGGTGCGGTGCCTCATAGGACCGAACACGGTATCGTTGGATTATACGAGTAAGTTGTAGTTATAGCTAGCGGCACGTAAGTCTAGCGGTTAACGAAACGGGGATCTTCGCACAGTTAGTTTTCGGGATAAAACGTATTTAACATTTTAACACATTATATAAACTTTATGAAGGGCGACCTTCCGCTATCACTAAAGCGAACACTCATCGACACGTGTATTTTGCCAGTACTGACCTATGGTGCTCAGACGTGGTCACTGACTGAATCTCAGAAGTCCAAACTCAAGTTTTGCCAAAGCAATGGAGCGAAACGTGTTAGGAATTAAGAGGATCGACAGAGTTCCGAACTCCACAATTAGCTCAAAAACAGGAATCGCTGATGTGGGGAGTAAGACTGCTAGGCTAAAATGGGAGTGGGCGGGACATGTGAGCCGAATGCACCTAGATCGCTGGGCAAGAGTTGTCACGCCATGGGTGCCTGATCAGGGGCGTCGTCGCCGAGGCAGACCCAGGAAGCGATGGCGTGATGACCTCGATGCCTTCCAGGAGGGATGGTCAGAGATTGCAGGGGATCGGGATGTCTGGAAGGAAATGGGGGAGACCTTTGCCCAGCAGTGGGACAACATAGGTAAAAAATAAATAAAATATATATATATATATATATATATATAAACTTTGATTGTATCAAGATCCCCGCCACGTTTCGTTCATCGCTATACTTACGTGCCGCTAGGTATACTATTGAACCGTTAGGCAACCATTGCTCGTTTCATGTTGTAGTGATGGATTTAGTTCAGTTTTAGCGTTCAAAGGAACGGAACTATGTAAGAACATAGACATTAAACGCTCAAATTTATTTTTAAAACCTTTTATAACTGACTTATAGAACAAGGATTCACTGCCGACTATTAAAATAAACTTCGCACGTGTGGCCGACGGTTAACAAGTTGAATAAGGGGTGGATAGTCTGAACTGAGTTCAGATCAGTGAAACGCTGCAACTGAATCAGTACAGCAGCGCAGCGTCTATGAAAACTGCCACCGCATCTCGCCACGGCACCGATAATATTAGAAACTAGCTGTGCCCGCGACTTCGCACGCGTGGTCATTTCTCCAGGTTAATAGTGCTACATTTGCTATTCCAAGACCTAAGTTAAGATAATATATACCAATACTTAAACATTTCTTCAGCCTCAAAAAGATTTTTAATGATTGCTCGGCTTCTACTCATCGGATTGAGATACCAATTACACCAGTTTTTAAGTTAAACCTTAAGCTATCGAACAATGACCATCAGTCCAGTACAGTTAAGACGTGATGCGTGAACAAACAAGCATACAGACAGACATACACGATTTAAGAATATGTTATATTCTTGTTTAGTAGCTTATTTAAAGTACCCTGGACCATTCTTTTTATTATCTTCTTTGTACAGTCTTTTTTGTACTTATTGCTTTATTATATATAGATATTTATAACCTCAAATTGAACATAACTTTGGACCTCTATCCCGCAAGAACCTTTTATTTTTCAGAGATAAAAAGTATCCTCATTATGACTGTCAAGTTGCATCAAAATCCGTCCGTCCAGTAGTTTCAGCGTGATACGTGTTCTATTAAATAACTTTCAACCAATATCCGGCCGAAACCCTTTAATTTTTCGCATTTAAAAGTATCCAATGTCCTACCTCGTAGTATAAACTCAAATCATACCAAATTTTAGTTGAATTCATTCAGTAGTTACGACGTGATGCGCGGCCAAGATACAGGCAGACAAAAAAAAACAGTTTTGGCTTCAGTATCGAATATAGACAACCCTTCAAAATAAAATGACTAAATATCTTCAATGTAGTTTTTCTACAACCTTGCTCGCGGACGCCGAAGCTACTTCGCGCACAACCGCGCGTGCGCGTAGCAAGCGACTGGTTATAAGTATAGATTGAAGTATATTTTAATCACGTTATTGAAGTTGGTGTAAACTTAATTTTATTGTTAAACGAAGGTAATTTTATTGTTTTTAAACTGTAGACACGAGTGACACCAACTATCATAATCATGGTTCGTTTTTAAACTAACAATGACCTGTGCTATTAAGTAAACATTTTAGTCCTTTGTCTCTTTAAAGTCTTTTTCCTATCATCTTGAAATTAAAGGGTTTTTTTTCATTTCTTATAGCGACAAAGAATCAAAAGTGGTTATATAATTTAGTCGATGTCCCTTAGAAATGCATGACTGAATCATGTCTATTTGTTAATCTGTGGCTGAATTGAGTTTGACTGTTACGCACGTGGTAATGTGGTATTATTTTCGAGTCACATTTCCTAACACAAAAGGGTATTAATCGGATAATTTACATGAAGACGCGATGAAGAATTTAGAGAAACAATTGTTTTCACTGTAGCATATAAATGTATAAATTTAAAGGAATAACAACTTTATTTATGGAAACCACGATGGACTGAAAATTTGTATAACCATCGACCCCCCCTCCCCCTCATTCCTTCTAATCCATTAGAGCTAAGAACCATCTTGATCACACCAGCTTTTCAAACAGAATAAAACCCGTATAAAAATCGGTCCATGCATTCGTTTGGGAGCTACGATGCCACAAACAGATATACACACACACACACACACATACACACCAACGCTCCAAACTTATAATACCCCTATTTTTCGTGTTCGAAGGTTAACATTGGGTTTACGAGAAAAATGCATAATTATACCAAATTAAACTTTCCGATTTTGGGTTAAGTTCAAACATTCAATTTTTCGTAATGAATCGAAGTCGTTCGTTGTGAAAATCGTGCCATAGCATAACAATACATATTGTAATACAAGTTAATATCTGAGTTTTGGGGAAACCCCAATATAAGACATTTTCACAGGCACTTCACACGTAGATCACGAGCTCTCAGCTCATTTGCGGTATCTCGCTGTGTATCACGTATTTAGTTTACGGGGAAACTATTTAGATAACCGCAAGAGAGGTGTTTGTTTCCATTGTCCCGTCTTGTGTGAATTCAGCTCCACATATTGTGCATATGGAACGTTCCATGAATTATTCTCGTGACCGCGGTTAAAGTAACTTGATATTTTTTAAAAGCTTTTATTTAACTTCACTTCTATGTATATATATATCTATGTATCTATGTATGTATTTTGTCTGTCCTGGAATCTTGCAATTCAAATTTCGAGCACTTCCCGATTATCTATCCGGCTAAAACTTTTAGGATAGCTCAACAACCGAAGACAAAGCAATAAAAAATAAATTAGATTTGAATGACGACGCATAGGTCTCGGTCGCCGAATTGGTAAAGGCATGTGCTGCGCTGAGGCACAGTGTGCGAGTTTGAATCTCATCAGTGACCCAATTATTATTTTTTCCATTGGAAAATTATTAAAAAAATTAAGTTAAAAAAAAACTTAGAAATAAGAAAATGAATTTACAAATTAAACTTGAGAACGTAATAAGTGAAACTGCAATTAAAAAAAAAACAACATAAAAAGTGACCTTCATTTGAAAAAGAGCTCGTAAAAGCTTATTTTTAATAATTTATACTTATTGATATTTATCTGAGCATGAGTAGACCAGACATTGTCTTGAAATCATAATTCCAAGTTGCAATGTTGTCTCAGAGAACCAAGGTAACCGACATAGCCCAAAGCATAAGTAAGCTGAAGTGAAAATGCGCTAGTCACATCTCTCGCAGAAACGACAACCGTTGGGGAAAACGAGTTTTAGAGTGGAGACCACATTTAGGTAAACGTAGTGTGGAACGCCCGCTGGCCAAGTGGAGAGACAACTTGCGCAACACAGCTGGCAGCGACTGGATGAGAAGAGCCGAAGATCGGGCTCAGTAGCGTTCATTAGGAGAGGACTACCTCCAGCAGTGGACTGGTATAGGCTGATGATGATGATATACTGTACTATATGCCGCAAATTCACGGCCTAAACACGTGCCCAGAATAATTTTTGACGTTGCAGAATCTCGCAAAAATAAAACCCATCCACATTCATCTCTGACGCCTTCGCAGCATGACTGTGAACCTAACATTAATGGAACGTCTTCGCAGCATGACTGTGAACCTAACATTAATGGAACGTCTTCGCAGCATGACTGTGAACCTAACATTAATGGAACGTCTTCGCAGCATGACTGTGAACCTAACATTAATGGAACGTCTTCGCAGCATGACTGTGAACCTAACATTAATGGAACGTCTTCGCAGCATGACTGTGAACCTAACATTAATGGAACGTCTTCGCAGCATGACTGTGAACCTAACATTAATGGAACGTCTTCGCAGCATGACTGTGAACCTAACATTAATGGAACGTCTTCGCAGCATGACTGTGAACCTAACATTAATGGAACGTCTTCGCAGCATGACTGTGAACCTAACATTAATGGAACGTCTTCGCAGCATGACTGTGAACCTAACATTAATGGAACGTCTTCGCAGCATGACTGTGAACCTAACATTAATGGAACGTCTTCGCAGCATGACTGTGAACCTAACATTAATGGAACGTCTTCGCAGCATGACTGTGAACCTAATATTAATGGAACGTCTTTGATATGCTTATTGAGAGAATACTAATTCTGGATTTGGCTTTTACCAAAGACACATTATTAGCTACTATCTGCGCCAGTGACTTTGCCCGCGTGGCAATTTCTCTGGGTTAAAAGTAACCTATGTGTTATTAATATACTACATTTCATAAAGATTCGTTCAGTCGTCCAATAGTTTTTATCGATTGCTTGACTTATTGGATTGAGATACAAAATACACCAAATTTTATGTCAAAACCTAAGCTATCCAAAAGTGAAAACCCCATCGCAATCGGTTCAGGCTTTAACGTGATGCGCGAACAGACACCTATTTTTATGGATATTATCATTTTTATGTTAAAAACGTTACAATAAACTATTTCAAAGAAAGTTGATGAAATTTGCTATAAAACGTTTTTTATTTCAAAAACTTCTAGTATCTCTGACTTCTATAGTTTAAGAAAATACATCAGATTTTATGTCAAAACCTAATTACAACAGTTGTTTTAGGTGAACATACAGACAGACATATATCATTAAAAAAAAATTACTATGGACGATCTTTCCTGGATAAATCTCACGTTGTAAACTGCAAACGTCTTTCTCGTTTACAATGACGTGGTAAAATGGAGAAGTGCTCCATCTAGCAGGCCGTGTGGCGTGTGACAACTTCTTCTGGCATTCCCTCAGTTCCACAGTGGGCATGGCTTACATGCCGACAAAAATGAAGTCTGTCAAAGGCAATACTATTGAATGAGCGAGGTATATATACAATTTGCTGGAGGGCAGAAAAACAGCGAGCGAGAACTTACCCTTCTAAATATATACTTACTTTATTACTAGTTAGTACTTGTAACACAGTTAGACTTAATCAGTAAAATCCATACTAATATATCAAAGTGAAATGATGTCTGTTTGTTTGTTTGTTTGGGGAGCTTTCACGCGATAATGGCTGGACTTTGATGAAATTTGGAATGGAGATAGCTTATACCCTGGAATAAAATATAGGATTATTTGTATCCCGGAAAATTGTAAGTTTCCACGGAAAAACTGGGAAATGTTGATTACTCACTGTAAGGAACTGTTTCCATGGAAACCAAATAACAAAAGGAAGGGAAAGGTAGTATAAGTATGTAAATTGTGTTTATATTAACCTTACTTCATGAATTAATCTATTTATTATATTATAAGATTTTATATATTTCTTCTCTAGAACATTAATGAGGTGGTCAACTTGTAAAAAATATATTTGTTGCGTGTTTACCATAAATAAGTACTAATGATATCATACAATTTGTTTTTTTATTACAAACTTGCCAATCGTTTGACCGCGATCTCACCTGATGGAAAGCGATGATGATGTCGAACGTGTAGCACGCTTGCCTAGTAGATACCGATTCAATATTTACTTGATTTGTTGCACTTATTTACTCATCAGGGTTTTGTTATCAGTCCTTATCAGGCTCTTAAAAAGCATTTAAATAGCAGGGTAGTCTTATATCTCTCTCTCAAAAATAAAGTAAAAATTAAGAAAAGTACACGTAGAGTGTAGCTCCATGTAATCCAACAATGTAAGGTCAAAAGATCGCCTCATTTCACAAAAGCAGCGGTACCAGCTACACCGCTATCGGACTGTATCAGGGCATATCAGGTTGTGTTATCGGGCCGTATCAGGCAATTGTACCCGCCATTTATGCTTTATGCAGCTATTAGTGGAATAAAAAGCTGTTCACGTATTATTGAAGTTTCAAGGAAAAGCTGTGAGAGGGCGAAGTGAAGATCGGGTTCCGTACTATACAAATTTTAAGGTCCATACTTAACTGAAAACATCAATCATACTAATCGAGAAAGAGAAAGTTTAGCACCCAAGATGTGCCGATGCGCTCGTATGCACAAGCCTCACGCACTTTCACACACCATGTTATGCCGATTGGCTGCCTCGTCGCAGCAAGATCTCGTTAGTCCTATTAATTCTGTCAAGTTCTTACGAAAAATAAAAAACAATGCAGTATTTTGTGACAAAATTGTGTTTCAACCCCAAAACACCACAAATTATCCACTCACGCACACATATGAAGTCAATATTTGCTATGCTTCATCGCTTGTTTGGCAGTACTCCGTTTTTTTATTTACCTGACTGTGCAACGCAAAGTCCGGGTATGTGTTTATCATCCTACGTAAGTAGGTATGTCTGTCTGTTCCTTTGTGGCACTATATAGACCAAACGCGTGGACTGATTTTGATATATCTGATAAGTCAATCGATTTGTCTTAATCTCTAAGTGCTTCAATATGGCGGCAACTAGACAAATTATTGTGAAAAAGAAAAAATGAAATTTGACGAACTATATTAAATGGGGTATCGTTGAATAGGTATTTGAAAATCATCTTTAGGTTTCTCATATCATTTTTGATATCAAATTGTCGTTTTTTAGTTTTATTCGCAGTCGGGTTGTTTGAAAGGTGCTTCATCGTGCTTGTTTAAACTTTCTTGATACTAATATTATAAATGCGAAAGTTTGTGTGTATTGTATGTTTGTTACAATTCAGCGCTGAAATGGTTAAACGGTTATTATTGTTTAATGTGCAAAATTTCACAAATTTTTGTCTGACTATTTGTTGATGCATCACGTAAAAACAACCGGACCGATTGTGATGTGGTTTTCACTAATACAATTGTATCTCAACCCAACGAGTGAAAGTCGCGCAATCAATTTAAAACCCAACAATTGACATCTGATCGAAGTTTAATGATATTGATACTTTTGGTCTTGGAATAACACATACCTACTACTAGTCTAGTTTGGGGCTAGAAAAATGGCGTGGAAATGTCCCGAATATATTTATTTATTTTTTATTATTATTATTACTACTTTTAACCCACATAAATTACACGGCGGTCAGAGCCGTGGCACCGTTGATTCATAAATTTGTTTACCAACTAAATAAATTTGTTTACCAGCTGGCAAAGGATTGTTTGTGCTGTTAATAAAAATACATTAACTACTTAAATAAAAAACGCATCAAAATTAGTCTATTTGTTTGGGAGCTACGATGCCACAGACAGACACAATATACATAGGTACTACATACACACTCTAAACTTATAATACCCTTCTTTGAGTTCGGGGGTTCAAAATAATTAAATACACTTTGCTAAAGTAACTATGCATGAATATTGGGCTACGGACTCCTATATTTTAGTCTCTTCTATCATCATCATGTCAGCCTTTAGAAGTCCACTGATGAACATAGGCCTCCCCCAAAGAGCGCCATGACGAGCGATATTGTGCCACCTTCATCCACCGACTTCCTGCGATGGCTACAATGTCGTCGGTCCATCGTGTGGGGGGTCTCCCCACACTTCGCTTGCTTGTCCATGGTCACCATTCGAGAGCTTTTATTCCTCAGCGGTTGTCAGTTCTGCGAACTATATGGCCTGCCTATTGCCACTTCAACTTGCAAACTCTGAGAGCTATGTCAGTAACCTTCGTTTTTCTACGGATTTCCTCATTTCTGATTCTATCACGTAGTGAAACACCGAGCATAGCTCTCTCCATTGCAGGCTGCGCCTGTGTATGAAACCAATAGTTACCGACCACGTCTCAGTGCCATATGTCATCACTGGCAACACGCACTGATTATAAATTTCAGTCCCTTAGTTGTATGAAATCCAACAATATCATACATATACGTAGTTGTACAAAAATAACGAAAATGAGGGCGCGCGTTGAAGTCTTTTCAATGGTTCTTCTGATTCGTGTCAATATAATATGGATTTGGACCACATTTGGACCAAAGATTGAATTAAAAGTCAGAAGACTAGGTACCAGCTTCACTAATAAGGTTCAACGCACACAATTGGCTTTATTTTGCCATAGTCGCAATTGAAGTGGCGTTGTGAGTCACTGATAGTATAATTTGCGCACCAGTCTGCGTATGTCTCTCTAGCTTTGTTGTTGATGCACATGAAGCACGACGGTGGAGATGTAGCTGTGTGGGTGTTTAATTGTAGTTGTATCTAGTCCAGTTGTTGTTTACGCGATATTAAAGCGTGCCGTATCATCCGCTCCTTTAACTAAATGTATGGTTTAGGTCAAAGCTTAGCAACCACCAGCGCTTAATGGCCAAGTTAAGGTGTTGTCTAGTGTAATGAGAGGAATAGAGAAGATGCGACTTTGACTAGACGGCAGCACTAAGATCGTTCTCCAATTGCACTCTTCAATGCTTCTTCATCATCATCAGCCTATGCTTGTCCACAGCTGGACGTAGGCCTCTCCTAATGCACGCTACTGATCTCGGACTTCAGCTCTCTGCATCCAGTTTCTATGCTAGCCGCTTTTCGCAAGTCATCACTCCACCTGGCCACAGGGCGTCCTACACAACGTTTGCCTAAACGTGGTCTCCACTCGAGAACTCATCTACCCCAACGGTTGTCGGTTCGTTGCGAAATGTGACCAGCCCACTGCCACTTCAGCTTGATTATCCTTGGAGCTATGTCGGTTACTTTAGTTCTCATTCGCATCACTTATCTCGAATCTCGTTTAATGGTTCTTCAATGGTAAGTAATTTTCGTAGATACTGTTGCTTGCGTATCTTTACAAAAATTGGCAGTCTTACAGCCTTGTTACCTGGAATTTATCTACAGTAAAAATATATAACAAACTGTTTGGTAGGTACCTATTGTATAATAAATTGGCTATTGTGATATAAAGTAAATACATTTCTTGCCCAATGGTGGTATATGTGTGGGGTATCAGACTGCAATAACCAAAACACCTCTTCATATACTTTTTAGGTTTATTTGTAAACTAGCTTTCCCGCCCGCGACTTCGTCCGCGCGGACTACTGTTTATCGCGAAAAATGCCATCCTTTGTTCTTCTAGGATATTAAAAACCAATGCAAAAATATGCACCAATGCTCTTGATGTTTTTTGACATACTTGTTATTTCGTTTCCATGTACCCGTTTCTTACTTCTTACCGTTCTTCTCTTAGCGGGTCCCAGAATGAATGAGAACGGATCAATTAAAATTAATACGTACTTCAGTCTACATAGATGGCACAAAAGAATATGGTGCGTTCCTTAGCGTACAGAAATTATCCTCCATGGCATGTGTATTAAATAAGGTGTCAGAGTTTGTAAGGCCCACGGGCCTCTTACTTGGTTAACCAGAGCTATAAATCGAGGCCAGTGCCCTAACTACGTATAGTGATGCTAAATCAGCAATTAACTTATCGAAGAGTTAAAAGGTATTGGAGACGAGAATAGAACCTGGTGTCGTTGGATTGCAAGGAGAATATATTACCACTCGGCTTTTTTGTGACGGACTAAGCAAATGTTTGACCACGGTCTTACCTGATGGAAAGCGATGATGTGGTCGAAGGTGTAGCATGCTTGCCTAGTAGTTACCTAATCACTCTAGACTTGAACACACCTGGGTTATATTTTACCGGAAACACTGACGAGGGCAGGGCATTCCACTCCTGTGCAGTTCTTCTAATGAATCGCAGATTATGATTTTGTTTTCATTCTACCTCCACGGAACCCTAAAAAGCTTCATGCACGTATGAAGCCTCAATTTCTGGAAGCTATTCACACAAACCGGAACTATCCGGAACCAGTTTTTGAGACAATTGTCTGGAATTACGGTAATTTTGGCTTTTATGGTCCAGTATGGGCCAGATAGTGGTGAATCATGATGGAATGATGCTATTTAGTTAACCGTTGCTGACTAGAAGCTGTAAGGAGGATCATAAAGACTAATAAATGTTCATCATCTATTTATATAAAAGAAAGTCAGAAATTCGTGTTAGTTACACCATTTATAACTGAAGAACGGCTGGACAGATTTTTATGATGTTTGATTTTTTGGATTTGTCTTCGTCCCGAATATGATAATAAATATTAAAACATCGAACAAATTATAGTATTTTATTTACGTGTTGTATGGAACGGCTTTTTTATGACATCTTGAGAACGAGTTGAAGGATTTTAATTAAATTTGGCTCCATTTTCAAACGCCAAAAATATTTTTTTTCATTGAATTTTTCTATTTTTGGTATTAAATTGAAGGCCATGAGCACATTCCAACAGTATATAATTTATTGGCATGAGTTCATTTTTGGCAGGGCAGGCGTGTTTTTTTAGCTTATAACATAGTTATTTAGTCAAACTCTAAGCTATTCAACAATCGGTCCAGTAGTTTTTACGTGATGCACGAACAAACAGACAGACAAATAGACAGACATAATGAAAGAAACTATTTAAAATAACTTGTTCTGTTGCTTATTATAAGTAACCTATACCATATTTTTATTATTCTTCATTGTACAGACTTTTTGGTACTTACTCCTTTATTATAAGTATAGATAGAAGATACATTTATTTCCTATATATTATATTGTTTACCTACTTTTTTATTATATTAAACGTATATATGTCTCACCAATAGTCTGAGCTGAAAATCAGCGCTGTTTTTCTTCACCGTTTTTTGCTGAGATCACATCCTTACTGTAATGCTGACAGTACATGACAGTGATCTTTCTGCGCAGGTGCTTAGTAGAGTTTTTAGCAAAATTGTTAACTATATTTCTGTGTTGCTGCATGTACATACTGTGTATGTTGGAATAAATAGTTTCTTATCATATTTTATCTTTTTGTTGGCGGCGACAACGGCAGGCGTGCGTCGCATGCACCGGCAACGAGTGCTCCAAGTGACTCGAAATTCGTGCAGTGGACTGATTTTCTTGATTATTGATCAACGAAATCAGTAAGATGGTATGATTAGTTGAGAACGCAAAAATGTTATGTAATTGAGTTACAGCGGATCAATATGATCGGTTGACAAAATAACAACACCACAAAGCTTTTATTTGTTCAGATAGAATAGTTGAAGAACTTCTCTAATATTTTTCTTATAGAAATATTAATTTTAAACGTGTTCGATTGGTTAGTTCAGCAAGCTACCAAAAGATGTCATTACCGTCCGCGAAAGACGAATTTAGAGACTAAAGGACAACTTGGGATGACGATGTAGTGGTCACGGTAACTGAATTGGTTAAAGGCATGTGGCGCGCTGAATGGTGCAGGTTCGATTCCCGTTCGTGATCCAAATTTTACCTTAACAAAATTTGATATTGCGTTCTCGCTTAGCAGGCGTTAAAGCTAAAACGAGGGGCTCTGTGAGCTGTAGACCTCGCGCGTATAAACTTTTTGCAAACAATCTAGCGGTGCACAGTAGCGCCATCTAGTTACCTTATTGTAAACTAACATTTATAACCAAGGTGCTTAAAGTGAGAAATTTACTGCATTTTGAGGAGCTATTCTGCTCATCACGCCGAAGATCGTCATCAGATCTTCACCAAATTTTTATGTAGAACAATGTAAAAAAAAAACTTTCAAATAAAAAATAACATCGAAATCGGATCTAATAAAGCGGAGATATTCAGTAGCCCTCTTTTGCCCCTTTTTGGGGAAATTACCCCCCCAATCAAAAATCCGCGAAGATTACCAAAAATTCTAAAAGTTCGATCAACCTGTATACGAAGTTTCGTCTAGATCGGTCGAGAAATGCGACCTGTAGAGGAGAACAGTGATCCGGACTGATATCCGGAAGGATATACGAAAGCATTTTTGCCCATGCTGAAACGGAGACGCTTTGCTCGCGCTTCGCGCTCGATCGGTCAATCATAAAAATGGTTAAAGAACTGTTTTTGTGACACAAAATATAGAACTCAATATTTTTTTATCAATATTAATTAAGTTACACAAGCGGCAGTCTTGTTTCTAAAAGCTAAATATAATAATATACTGAATAAATAATGGTTTAAAAAAACTAAAAAACACGCTTTATATAGAAAACCAAACTAAAAAATAGAAAATAAATTTTAATAGTGTAAATAAGAAAAAATGATTATTTCAAAAAAATCGTGGGGTGCTTGCGTCAATAGTTATAAATATTTCATTGACAGATATGAGAAGCAACCCACGCTTTTTTTTAAATAAATCTTTTGTTCTTATTTACACTATTAAAATTTATTTTCTATTTTTTAGTTTGGTTTTCTATATAAAGCGTGTTTTTAGTTTTTTTAAACTATTATTTTTTTCTTCTTTTTTTTTCGAATTATTGTATTGTCATCGGTCTTTGACAGGTGTGCAAAATTTGAATGAAATCTGTCCGTTTAAAGTGGGTCAAAATAGCGTCCAAAGGAGTCGGTTACAAACATACAAACATACAAGTGAAGCTAATATAAAGCGTATAAAAACAAACGTTAACACAACACACGTACACACAATTCTTTAAAAACTAACAAAACATAAATCTACAAGGCGCAAGCGCCGTTTACACTGTCAAAAAAGTCGACAATAGTTGAAAAAAGTCGGAAAGGCACCCAAAACTGACAAGATCTCAGATATAAGAGCACGTATACACAGGCGGCCGTATCGTGTTACGCTCAATTTAAATAAATTATTGCTGTTGTGTAGTGTGTGATGTCTCTATTATTTAGTCAAGTGACCATTCTTGTAGACCTGCCTTGTATTTTTTATATGTAAAGTACATTAAATATAAAGTCATTGAAATTTAAAGATAAATTTGGATTTGTTAAAGGTTAATAGTTATTTTGTAGGTACAGTACATTTAATAGGTTGGTATATACACGATATATTATTCGAAACTGTTGGATTTGTTAAAGGTTAGTTATTTTGTAGGTACCTACAGTACATTTAATAGGTTAGTATATACACGATATATTATTCGAAACTGTTGGATTTGTTAAAGGTTAATAGTTATTATGTAGGTACAGTACATTTAATAGGTTGGTATATACACGATAAATTATTCGAAACTGTTGGATTTGATCAGAAGAAAATACACAAAACTCTGAGACTTGTTAGTGAGAGAGAACGTACTTCTAGCTAGCGGCACGTAAGTCTAGCGGTGAACAAAACGTGGCGGGGATCTCGGCACAGTCAGTTTTCGGGATAAAAAGTATTAAACATTTTAACACATTATATAAACTTTCCGCCACATTTCGTTCACCGCTAGACTTACGTGCCGCTAGCTATGCCTACAAGCTTATTTGTAATCACCAGTATCTTTTAAGTAATCCATATCAATGGTGGTTTTTTCGCGATAAACTAGCTGTACCCGCAGCTTTGCCCGCGAGGTCATTACATTTAAAAATAGCCAATACGTGTTATTCCAGGACCAAAAATGCCTATGAAGTACAATATACTACTATATTCATAATTCGTTTAGCTGTCAAATAGTTTTTTTAGATTGCTCGGCATCTAATCATCAGATTAAGATACTAAGTACCCCAGTTTTTAAGTCAAACCCTAGGCTATAAAAACCGTTTCTATCGGTTCAGTAGTTTTTACGTGACGCGCAAACAAACATACAGAGAGACTAGATTTAAAAAAAATGTTATAGTCTTGTTCAATAGCTTATTTTAAGTACCCTAGATCTTGTTTTTAAATTATCTTCTTTGTACAGACTTTTTCATACTTATTGCCTTATCTATCTATATCTGTTCTTATAATAAAAGCGAAATAAACGAAAATGTCAGTAAAATGTAGCTGAACAACAATACAAAATTTCTGTTTATTTGTTAGTTTGTTTGTTTATACGCGCATCACGTAAAAACCACTGGACCGATTGCAATGCGGTTTTCACTGTTGGATAGCTTAGGAATTGATTAAAAAAACGGGGTACTTGGTATATTAATCTAACGATTAGATACTGAGCAATCGATAAAAAACTATTTGACTGCTGAACGAATTTTGAAGAAATGTACTATATTGTATATTATAGAAGTACTTGAATAACACGTACACACTACTGTTAAATGAAATGACAATGCGGGCAAAGCCGCGGGCACAGCTAGTCTATATATAAAATAAAACAATAGGAATGAAATAGTCTGTACAAAAAAGATAATTAAAATATAATGGTCTAGTGTACTTAAAATAAGCTAGATAGATAGATAACACTTTATTGCACCAAAAGAAACACGTACAAATAAAAATAGAGATAAAAATAACATTCGGTGGCCTTATCGCTAAGCAGCGATCTCTTCCAGGCAACTTTAGGTTACCGTATATACAAGGCTATATTGAAATACAAGACTATACAATAGAGGTAGTTGTTGGTGCACAACGTTTGAGAGTAATACAAAAAAAAGAAGATAACAGGCAAATAAAACGAAAATGAATTTGAACAAAATATAAATAGCAAGATAATACTAGATAATAAATATGTAAATAACAAATACAACTAAATTTATCAACATTATAATAAACTAATAAATATTTTACATGTGGTAGGTACATAAATAATATACATGCAGTATAAATAATAATACTAGATAATAAATATGTAAATAACAAATACAACTAAATTTATAAACATTATAATAAACTAATAAATATTTTACATGTGGTAGGTACATAAATAATATACATGCAGTATAAATAGCAAGATAATACTAGATAATAAATATGTAAATAACAAATACAACTAAATTTCTAAACATTATAATAAACTAATAAATATTTTACATGTTGTAGGTACACAAATAATATACATCCAGTATAAATAGCAAGATAATACTAGATAATAAATATGTAAATAACAAATACAACTAAATTTATAAACATTATAATAAAATAATAAATATTTTACATGTGGTAGGTACATAAATAATATACATGCAGTATAAATAATAATACTAGATAATAAATATGTAAATAACAAATACAACTAAATTTATAAACATTATAATAAACTAATAAATATTTTACATGTCGCAGGTACACAAATAATATACATGCAGTATAGAAAGTTTCAGAATAAGCTACAAAACAAGTTCTTTTTTAAATCGTGTCTGTCTTTTTGTCCGTTTGTTTGTTTGCATGTCTGTTTGTTTGATCGCGCATCACGCAAAAACTACGAAACCGATTGCGATGAAGTTTTTATAGTTGGATAGTTTAGGTTTGACTTAAAAACTGGAGTACCTACTTGGTATCTCAGCCCGATGAGTAGAAGCCGAGCGATCGGAAAGAAATGTAGTATATTGTTCTCTAGAGGTACTTTTTGTTCTGGAATATCACGTATGGGTTACTTTTAAATGAAATGACCACGCGGGAAAAGCCGCGGGCACAGCTAGTCATGATATAGATAGATAGATAATACAAAAGTGGGTGTTCTTGAAGTAGCGTTGTAGATTGATTATTTTTAACCGACATCAAAAATAAGAAGGTTCTCAAGTTGACATATTGTTGAAAATGCGTAATATTCATATCTGATAGTTTATATGAGTATCAGAACATTATAGCAAATTTCGCGAATGTAAGTATGACTGTTTGTATGACTGTTTGTATGACTGTTTGTATGACTGTTTGTATGACTGTTTGTCCATGGCTTTCGCGGAAACTATTAGTCTGATTGCAATAATTATTTTTGTAATAGTTTTAGTATCATTCAACCTTGGGAATAGTTTAAGTTTCATCAAAATCCATTCAGTAGTTCAAAGATATGAGCTGTTAACTGTTTCCAGTATGTATTTTTCCTTAGCGAACAGTATTACTTCGTTATCTTAGGCCTACTTTAACGAAACTAAAGAGAAAGAAATAAAACTATAAACTAAATAATTAAACCGACTAATAGTATAGGTAAATATAACTTAAACCGACTAATAGTATAGGTAAATATAACTTAAACCGACTAATAGTATAGGTAAATATAACTTAAACCGACTAATATTATAGGTAAATATAACTTAAACCGACTAATAGTATAGGTAAATATAACTTAAAAGAAAGAAGAAATTCAAGTTTTTGCGGTCGGTGCCAAGTAAGTTCCTACTTACTTACTTAAGTCGGTATGGGCGTAGCACAGATCTCAAAATATAGGAATTGTTTATTTCTTTTACGTTTTATATGATTTGAAGTCATTTTTTTAAATATTATTTTATGTTGGAGAAAAAAGTTTGCCGCCTACTAGGCTTGGTGTCGTGGGTTCGAAACCTGGCCAGAACATGCTTATTTGTGATGAGCATGAATCTTTGTTTTTGGGTCTTAGATGTTTGTATTTTTTTTGTTTATATGTGTCAGAAAACATAAGTTATTCGCTGGTTCTGGTTGATTTGATAAGAAAGTTGATCCACAGATCGCGCAAGCTGGCTCACTCGTACTCTGCAGACGTGTGCCTGATCGTGTCGTACCGTAACCTGGTGTCGGGTTACTTGTAGTACGCGGTGGGCGAATCCGTGGGTGTGTGGAAACGTGCCTTAGCACGGACGCTTTATGCTTTTGGAAAAGATACCATTACACCAAAAATTTAAGAAAGAAAATGATACGAACTCTCATAATTTAATAGATATATAAGTTTAATTGCTTTCTAGCAATAGATCGACCATTGTGGGTACAGTTACTTATTGTGTATATATTATTGTGGCCGTCAAAGTATTCTTTTTTTTTCAGGTAAAACTGTGATCAACATTATAAATATAATAGAAATAAAATTTGTTTGTACAGAAATATGAACTAGTTACTTGTTTATATGAATACTTGTAGGTATACTAATAAGAGAAAAACAGGATAATTTAATTAAATACTTTCTGTATAATTTAAGCTGTAGAAGCATTTTCGGTAAGCCACTGCGAAGTTTGCATAGATATAAAAACTGGTGAAGTGTGTGTCGGACACGCATTCACTTAGGGTTCCGTACTCAGGATCAAACTACCCGACCATGAAAACCGTATTGCAATCACACACGCCAATAAACCCCCTTACTTATAAAAAGTTATGCAATGATTAAGCAATGATTAGAAATACTGCGCAGTACAATATTGTACTGCGCAGAATTAAGGGGGTTAGTGTTTTACGGTTGGATCATGTCTCTCACTATGAAATTTCAGAGTTGTCGCGGGCATGGAATATGTTATCTTGGTTGGCTATATAACCCTTAAATTAGTATAACTGTGATAATTTTGTTAATTCGTAATATTTAGTGTGGTATTTTTTTTAATTATGAGTTAGAGAGGGGGGAGGGGGGGTTGAGACGGACAAGCACTCACGGACGGACATAACGAAACTATAAGGGTTCCTTGTTTGATTACGGAACTCTAAAAATATCTTGTCTTTAGGCGCGGTGTCTATTTCTTTATTTAGTTCGATACTCCCCAAGTAATTTAGTTCGATACTCCCCAAGTAATTTAGTTCGATACTCCCCAAGTAAAATTAGTTCGATACTCCCCAAGTAATCAATGGCAACTGTCCAAGCCGAGGTTCGTACCCCCTGGGTGCCCTTGAGCAAGTGGGCAAAAACTTAACTTTGGCGTGCGCCTTCTGCGTCACGCATTGCGGCGGAGCGCTTTTGCGCCCGCCCCACCGGTGATAATAGTCCGGTGACGCTGTAGAGGTCAGTTATAGACCAACAGCATAAATCTTTTCTAAAAAAAAAAAACTATTTCTTTATGCTCGGTGTCATAGATTAGGGTTGAATTGAAGCCCTAATGATTCCATTAATCTAACCCACAACATTAAAAAAAATGTATATCTGATATTTTCAAAAGGTGCGCTCGAAACAACAATCACAATCACATATATATCTCACACTTACAATGGTAAAATTTACATAATTCAAATTCCAACAGCAAATTGACAATAAATCTAATAAAATAGACGCTATTGCGTCATTTCCAACAAAAAGATTTTTATAGCTCCACTTACATACGGATATCTTCATCCCAATGGCATTAGGTAGCTGGGAGCTACCATTTTAGACAACTGACAGTACTGTGGCAACACTTTAGTACTCTACCACACTAAGCTTTCCAACAACCCCTTCTCATTTTAAAGAATCATCAACTTTTCTTAGCTTGACATGGTAGAAAATTGTATCTAAAGAAGTTACAAAAGGTGAATTTACAATAGAAGACATCACACAGCAGGCTCCAGAATATAATCTATTCAAATTTTCTATTGAAATGTCATATGAACATGAATAAAACACGGCTCAATGGGATATTATTTTAATACGGTTATTTTTATTATTAAGTCGTGGATGATAATCGGCAAGTTGATACGTGGATGGTATCAAGTGCTTCTGACACGGCTTAACGACTGCTATTAATCAATAACAGCCGGAACCGACAGCTTAACGTGCTCTCTGAATCACGGAGCGATGGAAAACCGCACTAGAAAAGTCAATGGTGCGGAGTCTAGGATCGAATCCGTAGTTTTCACGTGATTCGCGAACAGATAAATAGACAGACAGAACGATTTAACATAATGATATATATTATAGATATTCTTTATCTTCTTTATTAGCTTATTTTAAGTGCCAGAGACCATCAATCTATGTTCTATGCTTATAATAAATCAGTACCATACCAGTAGCAAAATTTCATTATTATTTAGTAATTTTAAGTGCCAGAGACCATCAATCTATATTCTATGCTTATAATAAATCAGTACCATACCAGTAGCAAAATTTCATTATTATTTTGTAATTTTAAGTGCCAGAGACCATCAATCTATATTCTATGCTTATAATAAATCAGTACCATACCAGTAGCAAAATTTCATTATTATTTTGTAATTTTAAGTGCCAGAGACCATCAATCTATATTATATGCTTATAATAAATCAGTACCATACCAGTAGCAAAATTTCATTATTATTTTGTAATTTTAAGTGCCAGAGACCATCAATCTATATTATATGCTTATAATAAATCAGTACCATACCAGTAGCAAAATTTCATTATTATTTTGTAATTTTAAGGTGCTTATTTATGGTTTATGCATTTATTTATTGGTTGAAACCACCGTCCCTATTACCTCCGTTATTCCTTTCCGTGCACGGTTGTCTGGAAGAGATCGCTCTGAACGATAAGACCTCCCATTGTGACCCTTTATTATTAATTTTGTTTTTTTAGTTGTAAGATTTTTATTTGTGTGGTTCAATAAAGAGTTATCTATGTATCTATCTATCTATCTACCTAAGTACCAAAAAACAATGTCTGTACAATGAAGACAATAAAAAATGGACTATGGTACATAAAATAAGCCGACTTTTTGTTACTAATTGCTTCATTATAAGTACTAGCCGTGCCCGCGGCTTTACCCGCGAGTTCATTTCATTTAAAATTATCCCATATGTGTTATTGCAAAATTACTTATAAAGTACATTATACTTACCACATTTCTTCAAAATTCATTCAGCCGTCAAATAGTTTTATCGATTGCTCGGCATCTAATCATCAGAATAGATTCCACGTACCCCAGTTTTTAAGTCCAACCCTAAGCTATCCAACGTTGAAAACCATATCGCAATAAGTCTAATAGTTTTTACGTGATGCGCGAACAAACATACAGATAAAAAGACAGACACTATTTAAAAAATGTTATTTTTGTTCTAAAACCTTATTTTTAAGTACTCTAGATATTTAAAAAATGTATGTTCTTTGTACAGGTCTTTTGGTGCATACTGCTTTATTATAAGTATAGATATATAGAATTGGCTGTAACAATCTTACAACACTCATTAATTTACACAACACTTCATACAAATTTCACACACAATTAAATAGCCATTCAAAAATGATCACAGGCCAATTAAAAAGTACCATTTGCGAGAATATCCATACAAATCAATACAAAAGCATAATGGGACAATCCATACACCTGGGTGTTGAAAAAACGTAAAGGTGTTATGGAGACCATAAATAATTAGATAATGGTTTTCAAAGGTTTATGTATGCCTTTTAATGTTATTGGGTCGTAATTTGTTACAGTGGATTTATAGAAAACTGTTTAGCTATAGAAATTCAAGGTTATTTCAAACTATACTTGAGCAAAACATGATTGACTCTCCACAATGGGAGTGACTGGAGAGCCGTGGTGGACAAGCGGTGCCATGCGCACTTCTCTTACGGGTACCCGGTTCAAAACTTGGCACTGCACCATAGATCTAACTAAAAGTGTGAAGATTAGGTACCAGAACCTCAGGCGTGGACTGCATAAATTAGGTGCAACGCACGCAATTGACCATCTTTGGCATTAGTGCAATCGGAGTGCCATTTGTGTAGCACGTGTTAGCAGTTACATTTATTCGCGGTACAGTTCGCGTATGTGCCTGCGTATGTCCTTGCGTATATTTAATCCATCTTTGTTGTTTATGCACATTAAGCACAAGGTGGTCAAAGGGGGGAGATTACGGCACACGTTAATATCACGTAAACAAAAACTGGATTAGATACAACTACAGGAAAACACACTAACACAGCTACTTTCTCACCGTCGTGCTTAATGTGCATCAACAAAGATAAAGAGATATACGCAGACCGTAGCGTGAATAAGAGTCACTGCTTACAAATGCAACACAAACGCCGCCCCGATAGTGACTAAGGGCAAAGAAGGCTAATTGAGTGCGTTGCCACTTAATTAGGCGATCCACGCCCGAGGAGCTTGTACCTTATCTTCCCACTTTTAATTAGATCTGTACTAAGATGATATTTTTATGTCTCTATGAATTTACTCTCTTTCCTTGAGAAAAGACCTGTATATTCCAGAAAATTACTATTTAATTATACCTTATTTCTAAATTCACTTTTAAATAAAATATCCCTAAATAAATGCAATCAAAAAAAAATTAAGCCAACCGAGTTTAAAAAATAAAAGGAGCAATCCAATGGAACGATTCTATTAACACCAATTTCAAAGAATACGACACTCAGCATCAACAATAGGGCCAAACTATCGATTTGAGAATAACAAAACAAAAAAAAACACTGACAATAGCTTTTTCCCTGACCGAAGCGAATTCTTGCGCCCACATGCTAACAATACGAGTCAAATTGAAATCGACACTCGAAAGGGACAAACAGACAAAAAGTACAGCGGCGACTTTAGAGGGTGAGTAGAAAAAAGCTACATCTGCTGGTTTGTCACAGTTTAATGAATAGATTAAGTCTGCGTTGTAAAGTCGCTTGACAAGGGCGGGCGCGAATCTAATTTTTTTTTTTTTTTTTTACTTTCTGTTCTGCCGTATGGCTCCCGTAGTTATTTCATTATTCCACAAAATCTACACATTTTCAAGGGAAAAACTTGCATAATAATATGTACTTAGATCAGGAATAGTGTAGCTTTATAACAACGATGAAAGGATTTTCAAATAGAGGTTGTTTCAAACATAATGTACATTTACATAACATAAGCTATTTTAGAGCCGAACGGTCTTTCACGTGACGATGGCAAGAGGCCTGAGGGTATAACTTTAATTCCTTGGAGTCGTGGGAGGCCGCTGGTGTGGGACGCAACTTGTGCCGACACTCTAGCGGCTTCTCACCTACAAAATAATTCTAGGGCGGCGGGTGCAGCGGCAGCGTCAGCAGAGAGCCTCAAGCGGAGGAAATATGTATCTATCGGTGATGGATACATATTTCTTCCGTTTGGGGTAGAAACTATGGGGCCCTGGGGTCCGGAAGCACGTGGTTTTGTCAGGGAGATGTCCAGACGCTTAGTAGAAACTACTGGTGACTAAAGAGCTGGCGCTTACCTCGGTCAAAGAATTAGCTTAGCTATTCAACGAGGTAACGTCGCCAGCTTTTTGGGCACCTTACATAAACGACCGAACGACGACCGACGGCGACCTAAATTCTATTTTTATTTGAAAATAGTTGTCATTTAAGGTTTTGTATATAATTAGTTTTAATTGTAAATTAGATTTTAAGTTAAGTTGTATTATAGTATGATTTGTAAATATAAATAAATTGTTGGTTTGCATAAAATATTATACATAAGCGTACAAACATACTTAGCTTTCCTCTTGTGTAGAAACATGGTTTTTATATATTTTTGAATAAAAAAAAGTACTCTCACTAAATTAAATGATCATATTATTTGGATATTAATAATACATAAAATTGAATGAATAAAAATAACATAATTATATTAGCTGTTATCAAATAAATTAAATAACATACAGATATAATAGCCCACCAATATCTTACTTTTTTCCTGTTTGGCCATGGCAATGACTTGGTTAATGCATTGTGCCAACTTCAAATGACTCAATACCTTAATAATGTAGTTTTTTTTGTTAAACTTCTGAGTAACACCCGGCGGCCTCGCCCTGTCTCATCGAATGTTGTCATTCAATCTCACCGTGACAGAGGGCGGGGCAGCCCTATTTAACGGCACTGATTACCTACTAACTATTATTTAATCTGTAACATTGGGACCAATTTCACGTCTATTTTGAATCATTTAACGGCTTTTAAGAAATCCTGTGACAAGCCGCCAGGACTGACCTTGTTTTTGAGGTTAATCTGTGAGGGATTAGAATAATTTGTAGGCTGGGGTGTCAAAGCCGATACCGCCAGCTTGTTGGAGACGATGGCAAGTGGGGTGAGCTGGATATTTGGGAATTTCTGGCATGTTCTATCTGTACTTATAATAAAGCAGTAAGTAACAAAAAGTCTGTACCAAGATAATAAAAAATAAACAAGGGGACTTAGAAGTTTTTTTTTCTGGTTTGTTTGTTCGTGCATCCCTTACAAACTACTGGACCGATTGTGATGCAGTTTTCACTGTTAGATAGCTTAGGGGTTGAATTATAAACTGTTGCATTTGGTATCCCATTCCGATGAGAAGTCGAGCGAGCGATAAAACTAAACGGAGTTTGATGATATTAGTACTTTTGGTTCTGGAATAGCACATAGAATCCCTATATCACAGAAAATGATCACGCGGGCAAAGCCGCGGGCACAGCTAGTGCACTCTGTAGTTTTTTTGCCGTGTATTGCCCTGCGTACTAGCAGGACCACCCCATCTCACCCCACGGGTGCTGTAAGAACTAGCTAAGGGAATCCAGGAATTGGGCAGCAGCATGCACCTGTTGCTGTAAGAACTAGCTAAGGGAATTCAGGAATTGGGCAGCAGCATGCACCTGTGTATTATCAATTCATCACCAACTATGCGATCACCAAGACAACGGCTAAGCGTGAGGATTATAACGAAGCCAGGGTTATGATAGGCAAGCAGCGGACAACCACCGCGATTTATGGGAGATGCCAATGTGCAGCAGTGGTCACTTGCTGATAATTATAATGATAACTATGGGCCTGTAATGGTGAATAGGTTGCCCAACGATCGTATATTTATTTCAAGGGGGAATATAGGTCACGTTTCAATATGTAAACATCAACCTTGTCACTTCCTTCTATAAAATATATGAATTTACTAGCTATTGCCCGTGACTATGTCCCCATGCTTAATCAGGACGATACATTGATATGTGCTTCTCCAGGCGTAGTAATTTATTTCAGGACTTCACCTCACTTGCCAAGTTCAGGACAAATGATAGAAACGTTCGCCCACGCACTAAATCTGCAATGCCTGAACTATAAAGTTTGAACGAACACACAACAGACGCTATAGCTTCCCCTATTTGTTTTTTGGGTCAAATTCAGGAAAAAATTATTCGGGAAATTTTAGCCCCTTCCTGTTGATCGATTGATCAGAAATTTGTTACACACCTTTACTTCTGATGACAATAATGAATATTCAGTGTCATTATAAATCTAAGTAGTCGCCGCCACAAAATGGCGGATTACATATTTTTTTCAGTCCCCTCAATATGGGTATCAAATGAAAGGGCTTAACTAGTAAAATACAGAATACCATGAAAAAAACAATTCCAAGATGGCCGCCACCACAAAATGGCGGAGTACCTTTTTATCAATTCTCTTTATATGGGTATCAAATGAAAGGGCTTGACAAGTAGAAAACAGTAACACTTTAGGAATAACTAAATATAAAACTAAGAACTTTTTTTAAGTTAAACGATTTTGTTGGAAAGAAACTCAAGAATGATGCAGATAATGTCCCTACTCAAAGCCAAAAATAAAATGAAATTGTGGAGTGTAACCTGAACAAAATACATAACTTCCACTCGCTCCACGATTTTATTTCATTTAGCTAACTGCGTAAAATTTGACCGAGTGAGCACGAAACGCGTGCGAAGCGTTTCCGTTACAACTTGGGCAAAAATTCTATCGTATGTGTTTCCGGATGTCCGGCTGTTCTCCTCTACAGGTCGCATTTCTCAATTGATCTAGACGAAACTTGGAATACAGCTTTAACTAATTTTTTTGGTGGGGGTTTTCGATTGGATTGGTTACTTCTTCCAAAATGGGGGAAAAGGGGCTACTGAATATCTCCGCCTTATTAGATCCAATTTCGATGGTTCTTTTTTATTTTAAAGGTAGTAACTTTAAATTGGTGTCATAAAAATTTGGTGAAAATCTGCTGTGGATCTTCGGCACGGTGAGCAGAATAGCTCCTAAAAATTAACTAAATTGCTCACTTTTGGGTTTCTATCAGTAGAATCAGGCCTTTACCTACTAGGTAGGGATAGATGGAGCACCTTGGTTATTAATGTTAGTTTTACAATAAGGTAACAGATGGCGCTACTGTGCACCCCTAGATTGTTTGACAAAAAGTTTGTGCTAGCGAGGTCTACAGCTCACAAAGATACTATTATTTAGTTTCTTTACAATAAAGCCGTATAACTTAATACGTTGGACACCATGTCGCTCGCCATGTGGGAGACAATCAATTGCTACGATATGCCAACGCATTTTTTTTTGGTAAAATGCTTTTTAGGGTTTAGTTTAGCAAAAATAATAATTTTGCAATTGGCAGAGGCCCTGGCAGGTCACATAGACCCCCCATGGCCTCTGCCGAAGAACAACCCCGGTTCCGTCAGCAGAGGCCAGGCGGGTCAATTTATCAGACACCCTCGTCCCCCTCCACCAACTTTCTTTCAAACAGAAAAAAACTTATTAAAATGGATCCATTCGTTTGGGAGCTACAATGCCACTGACAGACACACGAATACAGTGAGTGGTACATACATCCTAAACTTATAACAGCCCTCTCCTTAGGAGTTCGGGGGTTAAAAATCTTGCCTGATATTTGAATCAATTTATAATTAAAAGTCCTGCAACATTGTTTTCACAGGTTTTTTTTTCGACTTATAGAAAATTCATCATATTATTCTAAGTCCATATTTTTATCAAAAACCAACCTGACTCTGTTGGTGTACAGGGCCACACCGGTCTCGTTTCATGCAATTTTGCCTTAGAAACGTGCCCGGCAGCTCAGAAAATGAGTTTGAATTCATGTCCAAAGCGCGACCACACCGTGTCCCTTATGGGCTGAATGGAAAGACTAGAATATTTTATTGGTGATCAACGTGTTAAAAGAAAAACTCATATTTTATACAGTTGTCTGCGCCAGTCCTACCTAAGCTCAGGCCTACTCGGCCTCTAGGCAAATCCGTCCCTGCAGTAGCGCAAATGAGATAACAATTATTGTCACTGCTAACACGCACTGCTTACACAAACTACTCAAAAAATCAAACATCCTTTTCAGCCCAATTCAAGGGCTAACCCTGGCATTTTCGACCACATCGTCACTACACCTGAGAAGTAAGTACCTAGTGATTTAACGCTAACTTGTGAAGAATGAAAAATAAATTACTTTACTTCCAAATTACCCTATTTTAATGCTTCCAAATATCACGCCTTCAGTTTGTGGTTACAATGATGAATCTCTCTATGTATAGTAATTTGTCGGAACCATGTCCCACCAGACATAATAACAATAAATATTCAAAATCTTTCTTCCAACTATTTGACTATGAAACTAAGAGTAATGTGTTCATAAAATGTTTAGCAACAAAATAAATCAATCTCTTCAAACTTTATTTCATATTACTCAATAATACCCAGCAGCCCCTTTTTTTAGTTTAACTAACTTTTATATGTTGAATTGAATAGCGTTCTAAATGGAACATGTCGGCATGTTTCGAGCGAACCATAGACAAGCATTTCTGGTAAACCATAGACGAGACAATGGTCGTTTGTGGCTTTGACAGGCCATTAAAAGACCATACATCTATGGTCATTGGCTATAAATTATGGTGGCCATTATTTTTGGGTTAATTAGTAGGAATTCGCCGTTTGGGGTTTGTTCAGCGTTTAGCCTTTAGGGACCGTATCCAGGACAAGAGAATTTAATAAAAATGAAACATTACTTTTAAATACTCATTAAATTGGATTAGTGCGGAGGTATTTGCTATCACTTTTGATAACGACTGCCTAAAAAGGGAGTGTAATGTTTTCAGGGTTCATGTATGTTTGGATGTATGTTAGTTTCTTTATTCTACCATAACTATTAATGCCTGAACACATTTAGATGTAACGGGTATCGTTAGAATCCTTACATCATTACAACAGGTGTTTTTTATTTATTTTATTTATGGCTTATTACTAATTTTGTTTATTACGTTCTTAATCAATGATAAAAGTAAATGTTGTTTTTTAACAATATATTTATATGTACTGTAACTAATTATTGTGGACATATTTAATACAAACTGTATATTTAATTTATATAACTTGCCTAAATGTCTCTCAAAAAAGCACAATTTTTTGAAAGGAATTAGCTAAAATCTTTCTTATCTGTCAAAATAGTAAACAATGAAAATCGTCCGAAGAATCTCTTAAGTATTTATATTTTTATCATTATTATTTATTCTGTGGTTTTACTTTAATTGATTTTTACGTTCTCATTAGTCATTGATAGAATCAAAGATAGCTCAAAGAATTAACAGGCTGAAGTGGCCATGGGTCGATCACATATGTCGAAGAACCGATAACCGATGGGGTAGGCGAGTTCTTGAGTAGAGACCACGTGTAGGCAAACGTAGTGTAGGCCGCTCTCCGGCTAAAGTAGGTGGCAGCACTTACTTCAACTTCTTTTTATAATGGCTTGTGCGGAGAGAAGAGCCGAAGATCAGGCCCAGTGGTGCGCATTTGGAGAGGCCTTTATCCAGGGCTACGTTCGTAAACATCGCTCGAAGACGCTCGATGAAATAAAACGTACGCGTATTATGTCATCGAGCGTCGTCGAGAGTTACGGCTCAGCAGTGGGATACAGGCTCATGATGATGTTAATGATTTTAAGCAAGAAACTACTGTATAAAGTTATTTTTTTCTATATATTGCTAATATACTAAATTGAACGGAGTAGTTTTGGAAGACTCAACTTAAAACTTTAAATCCGTCCCTGTCCAACCCCAAACGGTGATCCTAACAGCAGGTGGTCCACTGTCCTGCCAGAGTGGCTGACGTAACGCCTTAATGTCCAACTTATACGTTTTATAATTAATGAGGTGGGATTCGGACTTCAGAGATTTTAATTGAATACAAAAAAGGAATTAGCTAAAAGGAAGGAATACAAAAAAAAACCCGTAAAATATGATGAAACACAAATTGGCTAATCTAAAACCTAAAAATACCGTTATTTGTTGTTTTGTAAAACTATTTGTGTAAGCAAATGCACGTTCACCGTTCATAAAACAAAATTTTACACTGAGAACACTGGAGAAACAATATCTTAGCGGTATATCAAGGTATATAGTTACAACTCCACCTAGCGGCGAGTTTTAGAACGATAGTTGCAGTTATTTTTGAGAAGAAAGATAATTTATTTTCTTTTAATTTGTTATCTATACTTATAATAAAGCAATTGGAACGAAAAAGTCTGTACATAGAAGATAATTAAAAAAGAAATGGTCTAGGGTACATAAAATAAGCTACTGAACAAGAATATAACATTTTAAAAATTCGAGTCCTTCTGTTTGTATGTTTGTTCGCGCATCACATAAAAACTACGGAACCGATTGCGATGCGGTTTCACTGTTGGATAGCTTATGTTTTGACTTAAAAACTGGGGTACTTTATATCTCAATCCGATGAGTAGAAGCCGAGCAATCGATAAAAATATTTTTGACGGCTGAAGGAATTTTGATCAAATGTTGGTATATTGGTATTTTAGGTCCTGGAATAGCACAAAGAGTACTTTTAACCTACAGGTATGACCACACGTGCGAAGCCGCGGGCATCAGCTAGTTTGCTATATTACACTCAAAACTCGAATTTTTCGAGTTGTTACCCAATTTTATCGGAAATGTGTTATGTGACAGTGTATAGTTACTACACACACCTGTGTGTGATATGATATATTACACACGTGATATATGTACTACTATTGTACTAGTACTACTGACTCGCCCCGGTTTCGCGCGGGTAACGCTCACAGTGCGGCATTTTTCTTGCTTTTAGCATTTATATACCCGTTGTAAATTATTTACAAAAATGCCAGTATATTTTTTTAATTTTTCTTTTACAAACAAACATACAAAAATACAAAACATAAAACCTTTCTTCTATATAATATTAGTATAGATGTAGACTCATAGTGTAGAATTATGGATGTTGTATTTATTACTTAGCGGTGTGTTTAATTACAATCAATATTAAAATATTGATTCAATATTAAATCAATCAATATTCAATAATCAATATTAAAATATTGATTGTTACTGGCACACTTTATTCATGTCTTCTTACTACCCAGTTCTATAAAAATCAAACGAGTTGTTTTTCCAACGTCTCGTTACTTTTTGACGTTTTTTATGACAGTAAGCGAAAACGGTTCGTTTTAAGATATATGAACCGGCTATCAATGATTAACCCCTCCCTCAATTCATTTATAACTAATTCAATTGGGGATGTTTCCTTCCCGCAGTTCCAGGAATTCAATTCACAAAACATTCAACCCTCGATCCATTGTAGTTATTTATGCGGCGCACGCGCAATTAATTACTGCAATTGCAATTTGGACATATAATTCATTGTTTAGTTTTAAACGCGTTTTGAATTTTCTTTTCAGATAATAGGTTTTATTTAGAGTTTATGGTACTCAATGAACTTTGTGAGTTGTGTGATGGAACTAAGGAAGTTCTATGTACTTACGTACCGTAAGTAGATATAACTTCCTTGGATGGGACATAATCATAGGAAGAAACTTTTTTTTTTCGTTTGTTTATATCAATGTTTAACCTTAAGGTGATCCATTGGTAGTCGCCAAGTGGTATACGAGTACTAGTGCTATTTAGAATCCAACAATACCGGATTCGGTCCTCGGTTCCACGCCAATAGCTTTTCTAAGTTGTTTACGGATTACCAGCAAGGTGTGGACTAAAACATTTTACATTTTTATACGAATCGGCGGTAACCCCCGATTCGTATAAAAATGAAAAGAGTCGTTTTCCAACATTTCGTTACTTTTTGACGTTTTTGTATTGCATTTATGTCAAAAGCTAACGGATAGCGAAAACGGTTCGTTTTAGGATATAGGAATCGGCCATAACTAACTAGAACATCTTCTTAAATCAAGAAGGTTTAAAAAAGACGGAGTCTACACCGCTAAAGCGAAAAAGAAGCACCCAAGATATGCCAATCCACTCGTACGCACAAACCTCACGCACACACTTACAGCATGTTATACCACGGAAAACGGTATAACACGGTTACGGTTACGGTTGTCTGGAAGAGATCGCTCTGAGCGATAAGGCCGCCCCTTGTGACACTCATTGTTATTTTTTATTTTTAGATATAATTTCTCGTTGTACTTGTGGTGTCCAATAAAGAGTTAATCTATCTACCAATCGGCCGCCACATCGCAGCCAGATCTCGATCTTGTTAGTCGTGTCAAGTCCTAAAGGAAAATCAAAAACAATGCAGTCTTTTCTTTTGTGATGAAATTGTGTATCAACCACTAGATATTATCCACTCACGAATACATACTTAACAGCGAGCAGGGTAGCATATACCATACTCACAATTAACGAGTGGTATTCGTTGAAGGTCATACAGGTGTAAGCCCCACACTCGAAAAGCCCGTACGATGAAGTGGAGGCTATGTACGACGATATTTCTAATGCCTTAGATGCCCCGAAAACACACTTCACAGTGGTGATCAACGCACGGCTGGGCATGACGAATGGCGATGAACTGAGAGTGGGGCAGTTGGCTTTGGACAGCAGAACCAAAGGGGTCAGCGATTGTCCGACTTCATGGAGAAGGTGGGACTCTTTATGATGAACTCCTTTGTAACTTTTAAACTTTCACAATTTGAACACATAGTTTAGCGCGATTCTAGTTTTCAGCGCGATTAAGTCCCGTTTAAATATTTAACTATGAACTCCTTTTTCAAGAAGCGCCCCTCCAGGAAATGGACGTGGCTGCACCCCAGCAATCATAAGCGCGAGATAGATTTCATTTTGATGACCAATAGGCATATATTCAATTATGTCTGTGTGATCAACAGGGTTAAGACCGCCAGTGATCACCGCATGGTATGAGACTCATTAAATATCAACGTAAAATTGGAGAGGTCTCGTTTGATGTGGCCTACTCATCGCACAAGTCTTGCCCAAATTCAAAACCCCAAAAGCTTTCAGTTGGAACTCCAAAATTGCTTCCAAATCCTTACCGAATGGGATACAGTGGACGAACTAAACAACGGGCTGGTGGAAATTGTTCACGCGGTCGGGTCGGAGGTTTTTAAGACCCCCCGCAAAAATAGAACAAAGAAACTCTCTGAGCATACACTCAAACTTATGGCAGAACGGGCGAGATGAGGCTGCAGTCTTCAGTGGATATGTCGAGTTAAAGCTTGCTTAATAAACAGATCTCCAAGTCAATGCGACACGATTTGCGTTCGTATAATACTACTTGTATTAAGAACGCAATAGAGCGCAACAAGGGCTCCAAAGTGTTCGCAAGAGATCTGTCTATTGGGCAAAGCCTGTTGACGAAGCTGAAGACCGACATTGGCAGCATCGTTTCGTCGAAGCTAGAGATTTTGACGTGTAGTCCTCCTAGCACGACTAACGATGCAAGAGCCCGTTTGACCCGACATTATAAATACCGAAGATATCCCAGACGTCAGCCTATCAGAATGGCTCTCAAACAGCTTAAGAGCAACAAGGCACCAGGGTAGAACGGAATAACGACGACAGAGCTACTTAAAGAGGGTAGAACACCGGTACTTAACGTCCTTCAGAAGCTGTTTAACTCCGTCATCCTCGAGGGTACTACGTCAGAGGCGTGGCACAGAAGCGTAGTGGTGTTGTTCTTAAAGAAAGGTTATAACACCATCTTGAAGAATTATAGGCCGATTTCACTGCTGAGTCAATTCTATAAGCTGTTTTCGAGAGTAATTACAAACCGTCTCGCTCGTAGGTTTGACGACTTTCAGCCTCCCGAACAAGCTGGATTCCGGAAGGGCTTTAGCACCGTAGACCAAATTAGGGCATGCAAAACTCGGGTTGTTTAAAAAACCCGGGTTTTTCGAGTTTACAATTTTATAACCCGTTTTTTTTAAGTTTTACGGGTTTTTCGAGTTTTTCTTTATTTGGCCCTTAAAAGAAACATTATTAATGTGTGTAAAGTAAAGAAAAGGCTGAAATGTAATTAAAATATGTATATACTTTCGTATTCTTATTTTTTAGCTTTACCAAGAGATCAAGTAACATTTATATGTACTATTAATAATCAAAGTAACATTTGGTACTAGTAATAATAAAGAACTGACTGTCCGTCTTTCAGCTCGGAGCATGAACTCTATCAAATTGCAAAAAGGGGTGAGACAGGGAGACGTTATTTCTGCGAAACTTCACCTTCACCTCTGCACTGGAAGATATATTCAAGCTTCTGAACTGGAACGGATATGGTGTTAACATCAATGGCGAATACATCACTCACCTTCGATTTGCTGATGATAAAGTCATCAGCAAATCGAAGCCCTGGAAGACCTAAGCACAATTCTCAGTGACCTCAATATTGTTTCCCAACAGGTGGGTCTTAAAATGAACATGGGTAAGACGAACATCGTGTCAAATGCCCATGTCGCACCCATTCCGGTTTATGTTGGTAGCGATATTATGAAGCTGTTGATCACTATAATATCTACTTAGATCAGACGATCCAACTGTGTAGATTCAATTTCGTCAAAGAGGTCAACCGACGAATCCAACTCGGATGGGCAGCGTTCGGGAAATTACGCCATATCTTCTCGTCGCAGATACCGCAGAGCCTCAAGACGAAAGTTTATAATCAGTGCGTGTTGCCAGTGATGACATACGGCACTGAGACGTGGTCGCTAACTTTTGGTGTCATACACAAGCTCAAAGTCACGCAGCGTGCAATGGAGAGAGCTATGCTCGGTGTTTCACTACGTGATAGAATCCGAAATGAGGAAATCCGTAGAAGAACCAAGGTTACGGACATAGCTCTCAGACTTTGCAAGTTGAAGTGGCAATGGGCAGGCCATATATTTCCCAGAACGGGCAACCGCTGGGGAATAAAGGTTCTCGAGTGACGACCACGAACAAGTAAGCGCAGTGTGGGGAGACCCCCCACACTATGGACCGATGACATTGTACCCATCGTGTCACGTAACGCTTAGGAATTAAGGAAAGGGAGAGATGGAAGTCTCATAAATGGGAGTAAAGGAGGTTATCTACGTGTTACGCCATTGGTTGACGTAACGATTAGGTAGATAGGAGGTTTTACCTCTTTGCGTTATATTATTTGACGACCGGTTGGTATCGTGGCTAGAGATCATAAGTACGAAATCGAACGGTCGCAGGTTCGAATCCTGCAAGGTGCAATCATTTGCGTGATGAGCAGAAATGATTGTTTCCGAGTCATGGATGTAATATTCTTATTTATATATGTTTATCCGTTATCTAGTGCCCATAGCACAGGGTATCCTAGTTTGGGGCTAGATAATTGGTGTGGAAATGTCCCGAATATATACGAATATATTATGACGTAACGCTAGGAGGTAAAATCAAAGCTTATCTAGAGTGAGATAGGAGGTCTCAGGTCTCTTTGCTTTACGCTGTGACGTAATGCTCAGAGGGAAGATCTATAGCCATAGAAGAACGTTATGACATAACCCTCAAGGAAGGACTGGATGGTAGTGGGTAAGGTAAGATTATGAATTAACTTACATCCAGTTAGAAACCTTTAGTTTATGACTAATGGACCGTAGAGGAAAGGCATTAGCTTACAGTTTGCAAGATTATGAATTACGCTTACCTCCACATTAAGGCCACTAGTAGAGTGTATTAAGTCTTATCTTTCTACGACAATGGCTTGCCACTCTAGAAGAATAGCCGTAAAATGATGGATGGGGATTTATGCTTTTTAGACATAAATCCTCATGAGCATGAGACGTTAACCTGGCTATAGTATGCGTTACGACGAACAAAAATTAAAATTAAAGAATAGATATTATGTAGGTATATCAATACTCTTTGATTTTAAATATAATGACAAGACACGAGGGTCTTTTTAAAGATATGTTGAAGATCTGTTTATGGTATTTAAGAGTGACAGAATTACCTACTTCAAGATATCTTTAAAGAATAACTAGAGAGAAATTTGGATGTTTACCTTAAGTACTCTATTAATCAGAGACTATCCTGAATAGTCTCAAGGTAATCGAGGTAATCTATAGAATAACTCAAATCAATCAAAGGAAATACATTTTAAGACCAGACTCCTAAAGGTTAGGAAAGAATTTGGACTCCTAAGTTTTCCCTATCAGATTTCCCTAAATTTATTAATTTGAGGACCTACCTATCATATAAGGGGAAGATTCCTAAATTTAATTATATCTTAAAAAGCAAATATTAATACGTAAAATTAGTGAAGTACGATGTTCTTCGTTTAGAACTAGCGTAGTATCTGGACCTGTTCGAGAGGAAGACTGCAACTCTGAGAGGAAGCCAGCGCCTCAATTTTCACCCGTCATATAAACTATGACTGTGCCAATGGGCATCAAAATCCGTCCAGTAGGTGTTTTTTTTAAAATAACTTTCAACCCCTTTCCTGCGGGTTCCGTTTAATTTTTTGAGATGAAAAGTATCCTATGTCCTACCTCGTAGTATGAACTCAAATGATACCAAGTTTCAGTTGAATTCATTCAGTAGTTTCCGCGTGATGCCCAGCCAAGATACAGACAGACAGACAGACAAAAATGAAAAAAAAAAAACAGTTTGGCTTCAGTATGGAATACAAATAGCCTCCAAAAAATATTTACTAAATATCTTCAATGTACAGAATTGGATCTGTTACAGTTTTATTATAAATATAGATTTACCTAAACCAATTGATGCCCTGTACTTGTACATGGCAAGTATACTGGTTTTTTTCAGTTCCACACCTCGTAGGTTTTCAATGTCGAGTGTACATATCTCCGCGATTACTGGGCCGATTTAGATGATTAATTATTGTATTGAAAGGATAGACCTCCAGAGTAATAAGCATATTTTTTTTTAAATTAGTTCAGTTGTATTTTTAGTGAATCCAATTGAAGTAGTTTTTTTTTTGTTCAATCAATTGCAAATGAAATATGTTAGTCTACTTCGTGCGAGTTAATGGAGAGCAAAGTGAGTCCTAGCCATTCCAAAACGGTACCTACCTTTGTGCAATTACGTGCAACATCCAATTCACTTTTACCCATACAAATCATGCTAAAACCCGAACACTCCATCAATAACCCAATAAAAGAAACCTCTGCACATTGTCACATACAAAGATCTTACAAAATGTCCACAAAAGGGACACATTCGCAACAAATTATCGTTCACACGCGTTTCTAAGAAGGCGCCAAACTGCATTTAATCGTTATTAAAATCTCCTGTCAATAAATTCGAATAATTTAATACTGTCAAAGGAATCTCGACTTTGAGTGCAATAAATTCGAGAACATTCGCTTTGGGAACATTAAATTCGAGAGGAGTCAAATTAACGTTGTCAATGACAGAATAGAGACGTCAGAAGTCAAGCTGGCTGCGACAACAATGGACTCTGATTGCCACGGTCTCATTCAACGATTATCCATGCCCGTTATATTCTATTTACTTCCAAATAAGCATTTAATAGTTTACTACCCGACAGCCGTCCCCCTTAGCATGCCTATTAACAATACAATAAAATAAATTACAAAATAAGGACCACTTTACACTTTCTTGGAAGCTGGCAGTTGCCAGTTGTAAAAAAAAAAAAAACATTTCACTCTCTTCACACATGTGTCTTTCCTTTTCTGGTCTTTTGTTGGACTCTATTGATTTATAAACCAGCTTTTTATCTCTGCTCATACAATTTTTAAGCGAATTTAAACTTTGTTCGTACGGAGTTAGAAACAAAATAAGTTCTCAAGGTTATTTTTAAGTTTGCCTAATAATTTGAGTGTTACGAACATAATAGTTATTAGATGAAGTGGAAAACGATACGGTGAAGTGTCGATCCCTTTTCAAGGTTGTGCTAATATAAAATTAATATTGGTGTAGAAAAAACCTCGTGCCATATGACATTGGGATGTTTGACAAATAATTTTCACGGTGCCCTGGGCCCTACTGAATATTCTATTGGTATGACAGTTTTGATGACCGTTAAATTTAAAACGATGACATTTCAATTTTGACAAAAAAAAATGAGTTTGGTGAATTCGGTTGTGGTGAAAAATTACTATTGTGTATATCGGCTGCTTTATAGTTAGTCGCATAGAAATTCACTTATTAAAGACGTAGGTAAGTACCTAAGTAGGATATATCAGTATGATTGTAAATCATTATACTTGAAAGCGTTTGCCAACACACTACACTACACTTTGCCAACGAAATTCTGTGCGGCAATAGTTTGCTTTCAGTATTTTGTAATTTTCACAGCTGTCATCTTAAAAAAACAGTAGGTACAAGTAGTCGCAGTGGAAGTATGTGTCTCGGAAGTTATCTGCTAGTCGCTGCGCAAACTGCTATTTTTCAGGCGCAATCCCAATGTTGAAGATTAAGACAGCATTGTATAACTGCCTCGCTCACGTATTTCGCATTTCTGTCTCGCTCTTTCTTTATGGTGTTTTATCCCCACAGCAGTACCTACGCAATCTTTCACAGAGCCTAACTTCACAAACATAGATTGGCTGCGACTCTGTACCTAGTTATTTAAAGGTTTGCATTCCAAAGCGTCCCTCTAACAGCGAAGAAAAAAGTTTGCAAACAATTGAGTCATCACAACCTCCTTCAATCTTGAAAAAGGTATTGAAGTAGTTACTCCCCGGCCACACAAGGTCTTCACTATTTAATATGTATCAAACATTCTATCAAAATCGGTAACAAATTGTACTCTAATACCAAATTTCCTCTTTCAACCTTACGAAGGAACCCTTAGAGTAAAATTTTCTTTAACAGTTTTTAATATTGACTACAAATCGTCCCCTACCATGAAGCTTGAACTTATGACGAAAAGCGTAAAGTTGTCAGTTCTTTGACACGTTAGATATTTGACAAGAGATAAGATCAAAGCTCGTAGAATCAATCTAATAAAGATTAGAGATAAAAGAGTGTATTGTTAAGTGCCCAATTATAAGCTAGTCATGTGTTAAACATTAAATGTAACCTCGATAAAATGCTTCCGCGAATTGAATTCAATGAACTTTGGGTTAGCATAGTATACTTATGATTAAATGTTTTTTTTTATAGAATTTGAACTTTTCTTAATAATATTTGCTCTGATATTAGTTGGGGTAAAAAATATGAATATAAATTCGTATATGTAACTATATCATTAAAAACTTTGTTAAAGTTTAGGAATGTTATTACACATTGACATTGCTATTCTCTTGCCATAATAGACTAGACAATCAATGCTTACTGCACCATCATTTCATTATTAAGCTTACCATGGGTAGATAATTATTAAATGACACTGGCTATAGTGGCCATTCGCTAAAATTATGACATCTGCCGCATTCTTTCCCCAAGTTTTTGTACAAACTTTTTGTGCAAGCGCGTGTCTTCGAAAATTCGAAAATCGAATCCAAACATATTTAAACGGCCAATTAAAATAGCAATTTGGTTTACAAGGGTCGCTCCTGACATCTCGTCAAAACGCCCTATTTTAATTCCCTAAAATAACAGTTTTTGTGACTGACCCGATATATCACTTTCAGAATGCGAGCCCGGTTTCTTTCACTGTTTTTTCAACACGTTTTTTTGTACTCACGGGAACAATTTAGAACGAAATCAAAACATTTTAAGATGACGCTGTATTATTTTTTCATAATTTAAAAACAACTTTGGCATAATAACCCGAACGTATTTTGCCTTGATACTAAATAGAAAAGGCAACTGTCAAATGTCCCGCCAAAACGTGCGTTTAGTTACTGCATACGCTGCATTCCCGATTAAAATATTCCCATCGCATAGCACGAATTAGTTATGTTTAAATGCGTCTTCCACGGGTGCTTTGAATACTACTCCCCACTTGACCACACCGTGTGTTCCTGTAATGCTTTGAATTGAATGCAACTTTGTTTATTGCCTTGTTGCGTTTGGAATATGCTATTGTTTACGTGAAACCATAGAGTTGTACAGTTTTTAGGCAGAAGCGTAGATTGTTCTGCCTTTTATGGCGCGATTGACATTGTTATTTTAATAATGTTAATAAAAAAGGGACCCTTGTTTAATCCAATGCGCACGTACGCATTATGGTGTTGTTTTATGTTTTGTCCATACATTGTAGAATGAATAAACCGTTTTAAACTTTATTCCGTTTTTGGTATTCATTTACTTATAATATAAAAGATAACTATAGACCATATATTCATTCTAGGCAGTTAAATGAAGCCCTAAAACTAGTAAAATTATTTACTGAGACCAATCCATATCTAGAACAGTATACCTTCGCACCAAGACACAGTTCGTCGAGCGACGTGACGTTAGGTAAATGGCCCATTTGTGCTTGAGTTTGCGTTTGACTCAAGCACGAACGGAACTGATCCGGCCACGTCTGCAGAAAATCGGTCGAGTTGTGGGCAAAGCTACAACATGGCATCCGCACAATGTCATACGACAAAGAGGTAGGCCAAGTTGCAGATGGCGATACGAGTTGGAATCTTACTTGGATAATTGGCCCAAAGTATCATGGAGGAGTGGAAGGAAATAAGGGAGGTATTCACCTGCAGACTAATAAAAAACCGGCCAAGTGCGTGTCGGACTCGTGCACCGAGGGTAAATTTGTAGTTAAGTACATCAAACATAAGAAACAAGTTTGTACGGAAAACTTTTTCCTTTTGTTCTATGTTACTACTAAACGGTTTTCAGATTTTTCCATTTACTTGTGCTTGTTGCTTCTTGTTTCCTGATTCTGATTCCTGATTTTCTTCAAGGGAAAGTACCCTAAATAGAATTTAAAAACCCTATGTTTATAAATTCCCTTGCAAGTGTCAAAATATGCGGCATAAGCGGCCGTATCTATTGGTTGCGTTCACTTAGAAGTTTTTTTTATCAGCTCCAAGGGATTGCAGACTAGCGGCCTGATTACATAACTTGGTTACAATCGGATTATCACTTTTTTCATAGCAATTTCGACTCTATCGCAAGGCATTAGTGATATCGATACTGACAATCCGATTGAAGCTAAGTTATGTGGTCGGCCCCCTGAGCTATTGATATTAATTTCAATTTGATACCTCCACGCGTTCCTGAGAAAAAGGGTCTTGACAGGCAGACGGACAAAGAAGTAATCCTATAAAGGTTCCTTTTCCCTTTGAAGTACGGAACCCCCTAAAAATGATTAAAAAAACTGTTTTAGTCCATATTCAATTAGCAAAGCTGTGCCATATATAAGTTAGTGCATCATCGCCCCCTGCATCCACAAACAATTAGCAAAGCTGTGCCATATATAAGTTAGTGCATCATCGCCCTCTGCATCCACAAACAATTAGCAAAGCTGTGCCATATATAAGTTTGTGTTTGAGCATCATCGCCCCTTGCATCAACAAACAATTAGCAAAGCTGTGCCATATATAATATTGTGCATCATCGCTCCCTGGATCCACAAACAATTAGCAAAGCTGTGCCATATATAAGTATGTGCATCATCGCCCCCTGCATCCACAAACAATTAGCAAAGCTGTGCCATATATAAGTTTGTGCATCATCGCCCCATCCACAAACATAATTATTATTAACTTTCGCAACAATTATCATAACTATATATGTCGCCTTGTAACTTTGAACTCTTAGTCCTATGGTGTTTCACAGGAAAAATTACATTTTCATTCCTAACTTTCGTGAAGTAATTGTTTATAACTGTTTAATTTCAGGCCGTGTACACTCATCGAAAATTAACAAGACCGAAACGCATTCTTCATTAACATCAAACCTCCTCTCAATTAATTACCAAGCGCCACATATCGCATTCCCTGTGCATCATCCCACCCTGCAGCAGGAAGCATCATACGTGCCCATTAAATTATTACATCCACGCCTGCGGGGAATTACAAGTAAGATGGCTGAATGATGATGGCTGTCCTGTGGGTGAATGGTAATTAAACTTGGTGTGGTGACGAAATTTAATGTGCGGAGGTCATTGTAGGCAAGGTTTGTTGAATCATTTACATTTACCATTAATACAAATGGTAGACAAACCCCCTACCATTCCAACATTACCAAATGCTTTAGAAATACGAAATTAGCGAAGTCAATGTCACTTTTTTCCCCGGTGACAAAAACGGTGCTGTTTGCGAGGAATTTATATACTAAAGTGAGTATATAAATTCCTTAGCGGTTTGTCATAAGTTTTTTAAATGTCACATTGCAGAAAAAACAAGAAATAAGTTCAAAAACTAAAACCCAACTATGGTCGGGTAAAAAACTGTGTATAACACATGTCATAAGACGAATCGATTGTCAAAATCGTACCAACAGGGACGACGCTATGGTGAAACATCCACATACAAACATGTTTACAAAGTGTTACAGATTCACGACAAACATAGACGTTAAACACATTACTCTTACCTTGCTTCGCCGTACTCGGGTAATAATAAACACTGACTGAGATGATCCTCAATAACAGTACTTTTTTTATCCGACTACAGCTAAGCAAGGGAAGGGTAATGAGTTTAAAAGTCTATATATGTACGTATCTAGGTATATGGTAATGTGGTCCACATTACCATCTGGTAAAACAGAAAAAAAACAATACATAATAGTACCAGAGCTAGAGCTCGGTAATCCCGTTACCAAGTCATTTGGGATGATGTAAGGATTCTATAACGATACCCTATACAACCAAACCTGTTCATTTGGGATGATGTAAGGATTCTATAACGATACCCTATACAACCAAATCTGTTCAGGTATTTAGAAGCTGTGGAATTAAGAAAATTTCATACGTACATACTTACATGAACCCTAAAAACATTACACATCTTTTTTGGGTGGTCGTGTAGTAAGAAACCAGGCTGGACTAGTCCCCACAAGCAGCACCCGTTCACGAGCAGGCCTGTGAGTGACTCAGGCGGTGCCCAATACTAAGTTACCACTGAAGATCTCTCATCATTCGAATCCCAGACATCTAAACATTTAAATAAGCCACATACACAGTGAAGGTTTCGAAACATGAAACAAAGAAAGATGAAATGAAATGAAAAAATGAAATGATAAATATTTATTACCGATATATTTAACACATAATAAAACAAACTAACGTAATACTTAACAATATAAATTAACTAAATATACGGCAAAAGGGGTAGATTCAGCTCGTGCTGCGTTCACCATTTCATGTGTTCGCAGCGCTGATATTCAATCTACCCCAGTGCCCGGGCTACGGTCTTCGCCGAGATAACAAGTATTAGTGGGTAAGTACATAATAAGCCAATAAAAAAACTATAATAGATTCATACCTTAACAGCCTAGCACAATAACACAACAGTCATTATAACAAAATACCATAAAAAAATGATTACAAAACTACTAAATATCTAAAAGAAATAATTAAATTTAATATGGAAAAGTTCGTACCTACTAAATGTAGGTTAGCCTCAGCATAACAATTATGAATTATCAATTATGTGTATTTTTTTTTAATTGTTTATCTATAAAGATAAACAATTTAAAAAAAAAACAATACTTTTGTATTGGTCTGGGACATGAAGTGTTTCAGTAGGTAATGTGTCCACGATTAATTTCATCTCAGAGAAGTGGAGCAATCATTACATCAATTTTTAAACTAGTGAAGTCCACACGTCACTTATGTGACATAGATTGATAGTGACGCTATCTTAACCAGAGAACAAGTCATAAATAGCGGCCTACGTCATCCCTATTAGGCATTCTCTCAGCGAAGTCTTTCTAATGTGCCATCGACTCGTTACGTACGTGGATTGGATTTAGAGGAGCTAGAGAGAGGAAAACAGGGACTGGTCTTGAAAATAAAAATTCAACAGAATACAATTCTTTCTTAACTTTAGGTTGTTGTAAATGTTGCACTGAACTAATTTATTAAGAGCTGTAGATTTTGAAAAATTAATATAAACAGCTCTTTCCTCTGATTGAACGGGCATTTTACAGTTAGTATGTACAGTTCCCAAAATATTTTTAATTTTCAAACTTTTCCCCCATGTGTGTAATATTCAAAAATTCATTTATTTACATTGTGTTTAGGTCACAGAATTTAATGTGCACCAAATTTCAATTTAATCGGTGTTTTAGATTCCGAGCAAATTGGCTGTGACAGACATACATATTCGTACAAGTGATCCTATAAGGTTTCCTTTTTTCATTCGGACGTATGGAACCATAAAATCAATCTTCCATCTACTATCCATTACACAACTGAAAATAATTAAGCTTCCTTCTTTATATAGCGTCCGTGTTTCAACCATTACGCTGAAATGGGCCATTCGGCGTAATGGTCACCATGATGTTATTAGTTGAAACATCATGGTGACAGGATCAAGACAGGGCAGAGACCAATAGCATGGGGTTTGATTTATTAATCCTTCAAGCACCGCTCACTCGATATCGCACATAAAAGTAATGAGTGCTAGCATGCCCGGTGCCATTCGAAGGATTACTACGCCACTAGAGAAGGATCTTGTCTTACACTCTGTAATTAAGCATAAGGTCATATGTTTTGTGCAAATAAGCAAGCAATGAATGAAAATGATGCAGTAAATAGAAGATCATTGAAAATTCGTATTCTCTCTTGACTTAAAAACTCCCAGATTTTAGTTATTAACACCCCACGAGCTTCCTTTTTTCCCCACAAGGACGCTGGTAGTTATTTCGGAAACTAGAGAAATAGATCATTCTTCTTCTTCTTGTCGTGCCTCTCCACTACAGGAGGTTGGCCGTCAGCTCCGCGTATCTCTATCTGTTTCTCGCCAGACGAAACGGATCTGTTTCTCGCCAGACGAAACGGATGCGATGACCATTCCTCACATTAGCTATTTCGTCGCTATCCTTGATAGGTCACATTCATAATACGTCACATTTTGCATCTAGTCTTTTCATGTTGTATTTCAACTCTTTCCCAACTCGTCCGACGCTCAATGTACAGTAAGGCAAAAACATATTAAACTCATTTCAATCCAAAAAGTTCCTTTTATATTATTTTCTTTCTTTGTCACTATCTTAGTGTGACGAATGGTCATCAGGTAATTATTTTCTAGTAATGCAAGTTTGTACTAATGATTTATTAAATAATAAAATGTTGTTGTACTGAAAATTTAAGTTTGTTATTCATTGAAACGAGTAAAGGAAACTGACTAGATGCAAAAAGTGACCAATTATGAATGTGACTTAACAAAAATAGCGACGAAATAGCTAATGTGATGAATGGTCATCGCATCCGATGAAACAGCTCTTCCTCGCTGACAATTTCGGCCCATTCTCGGACGGTCTTGAGCCACGAAATTCTTCTCTTCCCGACGTGGCGTTTCCCCTCTGTATTTCCCATCATAATAATTTGGAGAAGGCAGTAGTGATTGTGAACACATGTCCGAGAAAACTTATTGTTGTTCCCTTGATGGTCAGGACGATTTATCGGGACTTGTTCACATGTCGCAAGTCTTGTTCGTTCGTGACCTTTTGTATGTAACGAATTTTTAGCATGCGGCGGTAGAACCTTATTTCTACAGCATCAAGTTTCTAAATACCTAGTAATAAGATTGTGTAATATATCATTAGAAAATATTTTATAACGAAACGTGAGTCAGAATTAAAACAAGACTTTAAAACTCTGTTTTCCCATCACTAGTTCTAGCATGCAACTCGTGTGCTTTTGCCGATTGGACAAATTATGTCTTTAATATATTCACACAGGCTTTTGTTAGTTGAAATACGTTTACTGGTCATGTAAAACTAAAATCTACTCTCTAATAACCTGTACCATAGTTTTGATTTCTGATCATTGTTTTTTGTTTTTAATCGACTTCCAAAAGGAGAAAGTTCTTCATTCGATTGTTTGTATATTTTTGTGTGTATGATCAATTTATTATTGATCACTCGAGGATTTCAAAAGCGATTTGCATAATTCCCTTTTATTTGAAAAGGTATTTAAAAACTTATTTCTAGGTATATCTATCTTCTATATAAAGATCTTTGTAACAAAAAGTCTGTGCAATGAAGACAATTATCAAAAAAAACTGTCTTAAAGTCTTAAAATGAAATACTGAACAAGAATATATATTTTTTTAAATGATTTCTCTCCGTTTGTCTGTTTGTTTACATATCACGTGAATCGAAAGAAAAAATAAATTTGGCGCGAAACGTTGCACGGGGTTTGGCACATAAGTAACTCATCACTTTAGAGACTTTTTGGTTACCAGGAAGCTTGGTCAATAATTCTTAAAAGTTCTGAAGTTAAATACTTGTTTTTTTTAAATATTTCTGACCATAATTTGGTCCCATTGATCACCCAAACCTGAAATCTGCTTCATTGATATGATATCCCACTCCAAGATTCGATCATATTTGTATATCGAACCTTTAACGGACTTTCTCTCAAATTTGCGCACACGCAGCCCGTTAACTCAATTTGAAGTGGTCACGAGAGACATATATCCCACTTCGCTCTATCATATAGCGCGGTCCCGCCCGCACGTCATTATGTTATTACCCGCATGGGTAGGCGAAGAGCTGTGATTAGCAGGCGATTAAGGTTCATTCTACATAATCATGTAATTATTTATTTATGTTTTTGAGGCGAGTGTGTTTTGTACTCAGGGTATAGGAAAATTTCAGAAGAAACATTTAATTTGGTGTTATTTTTGTAATATAAAAGAAGTACGAGTACATAATATTATCTAGAACCAATTACAAAATGAACTGCTGCTATTCTAGATTAATCTATAAGTGAATTAATTATGAAATGCACTCGTTAAGCCATGTCAGAGACCCTCGGGTGGCATGATAAGCTCTGACACCAGAGGCCAGGACTAACTCATACATCATACAAACAAACAATTATGAAATGTATTAAGAATTTGCAAACCTATTTGTAGGTCTCCTACAAACACAACTTCATACAAATAGATTTGCAAATTTTTTAATTATTGGCGCTGTTATATAGTGGAACTCAGTTTCGGCATCACTCTTCCTGCCATCATCAATTTAGGTCATCATCAGCATATGTTCATCCACTGCTGGTCGTGAACGCCACTGAACCCGATCTTCGGCTCTTCTCATTGAGTTCCTGCCGGCCGTTTTTGGCAAGTCGTCACTCAACAATTTAAGTATTTGCTAGAAAATAATAAATAGGTACGATAAGCGTGGACAAACTTCAACTTTATCTTCATCCATATACCAATATATAAAAGTGAAACATTGTCTGTTTGTTTGTTTGTTTGGGGAGCTTTCACGCGATAACGGCTGGAAGGATTTTTATGAAATTTAGAATTGAGATAGCTTATACCCTGGAATAAAACATAGGATACTTTTTATCCCGGAAAATTGTAAGTTTCCACGGTAAAACTGGAAAATTTTGATTACTCACCGTAAGAAACGGTTGCCATCACAGAATGGTCTCTGGTTGCCATAGAAATGAAAGAACAAGTCTGTCAACAAAACATAAAGAGCGTTGGTGCTATACCTACTTTTGCATTGGTTTTTAATATCCTAGAAGAAAATAGGATGCTTTTTTTCACGATAAACAGTCCGCGCGAACGAAGTCACTGGAGTCAAAACTAGTTTTCAATATGATTAAAAATATTAATGTGCTTAGAAACTCTTGTCGTAAGAAAGAGGTTACATAGCTTGCACATTTTGTAACAGTTTTTGGTTAATATTGGGGTTCGTTTAGACTTGTAATAAGAAAATTTACGCAAATAGAGATAAACCGACTGAGAATGGTTGCTAACCAACTTTAACTTGTAGATCCTAAATGGTCATTCAAAATGAAAAATGATAAGATAAACCTAACGATGATTTTCAAATAGCTATTCAAAGATACCCCACATAACATAGTTCATCGGTTTTTTTTTCTTTTTCACAGTATGGCGTCTGGTTTTCGCCATATTGAATTTGGATTAATGTCATGTCTTTACACCTGACACTCTAGATAAGCGAAGGTGGGCATAAGCGATGGTGGCCTAACGGTTCTATAGTGCAATTTAGAATCCAACGATACCGGGTTCAAAACCTAGGATCCGCCCCAATGACTTTTCGAAGTTATGTGCGGTTTTCCATCGCTCCGTGCTTTGGAGGGCACGTTACGAGTAAGCTGTCGATCCCGGCTGTTATTGATTAATAGCTTTCGTTAAGCCATGTCAGAGGCCCTCGGGCGGCTTGACAAACTCTGAAATCAGGCCAGCACTACCTCATACGACAAACAAACAGTGACACTTCGCAAGATTAAGACAAATCGATTGACGTAAGAATCATCAAAATCGGTCCACGCGTTTGATCTATATATAGTGCCACAAAGAAACAGACATACCTACACACATACATAGGCTGATAAACACAATACTCTCCGCTCAGATGGGTAAAAAATTACCTTTGTATCGCGAGGTTTAGTTTGAGGCGAACATCTATTTTAAGTCAAAACAAGGTGGTATATCTGAAACCCTCGCATATACTGGCAGAAAGAGCGCCACGCAATAACGATATCTGCTCACGATCACTAATGAAATGAACGAGAACGTTCTTAACTACGGCCGAGACACACGGACGGTCCGACTGGCGCACATTTTCTTATACATCTGAGTGAAAAGTCGAGCACGTCGCTTGCCCGATGGTAAGCTTCACGCCTGCCCATAACATTTGCAGTGCCATAAAGAATTTTAGTATCAAAATTATCGCGGCACTGCACTGCACCCTGTGACACTGGTTTTGAGGATCAAATTACCAGTAATTTCCCTAGAAACTGGAACACCGTAATGCTCGCACAGTACTGCTTGGCGGTTGAATATCAGCGGTACTTCCCCTTGCGGACTCTTGCAAACGTGGCCTACCATTACAAAATGACTTTTGTCCACATTGTAGGTACTTTTGTATTTTGAAGTGGTAGAAATATATATAAATCGAAGTAAATTTATTTTGTAACAAAATGCTGTCCTCAAAAAGTTGCGATGGATGTACTAAAATACTAATGAAACAATTGTTATGAATTCTTATGGTATCACCTAGAAAGTAGACATCCACTATATTTTAAACAAGACATACATAAATTCAAAAACTGAAACCCGACTACGGTCGGGTATAAAATACACTACACTATTGCTATGAAGACGAATCGATTGATACCTCGCTTGTCAAAATCGGACCAAGTTTTAAGTTTCAACATATAACCACTCCTTTGCTTCGCCGGAGTTGAGTAAAAAATGGATCATTCTCGTTAGATCCGTAGTGAAAAATCCAGTATGGATTTTTGCACTGGATTGAGATATTAGCCTGTGACACTCTATATAAATGAAGATGAATCGGTTGATGCCTCGCCTATCAAAATCTGACCAATAAGGGCTACCTACGCTCTCGTGGGACATCTATACATATATTGACTGTAAACTCTTAACCCTTCCCTTGCGTCACCGTAGTCGGTTAAAAGTATAATTACAAATTGGCTGCCTATTTTCAGATTAATTGGTGAAAACATATATAAGAAAAAAGTGGGTTCGTACACAAAACTCAAATCCAAACCATTTTATTATTTACAGAAATTCCAGCACTACCAACTACAACAGTATTTAACAATAGCTTAAAAGTTCATTAAGAGAACAAGCTTTGTAACAGCACTCGTCGACGACACCCCTCTTCCCTCGCTGACCTCCCATGGCCATCGCTTTGGTAGCCTGAAGCCACCCTTGGCCATAGTCCAAGGAGTTGGGCAGAGATTTCTTCGCCACTTCTTCGTACTCACAAAACATGGCCAATGTTCGGGCCAACCGCCTCCCGCAGTAGACTTGCGAATCACCAGAATCATCACCAGAGGCGAAGGTAGCAGTGATGATGAGAAAGGCCAGGACTGCTGATGCTTTCATGGTTGAAGAGTAGTGTTGGGCTTAATTGGTTGTTATGTTTGGATTGCAAATTATGTATCCTTGTTCTATTGTTTATTCACTTAATACTTGTTATTTTTACGTCTTGAATTATTATTTTGTAAGGTTGGTACTTACTATGTTGATGGAACACAGGATGAGAATTTGTTAAATTACTGAAATCTACATCATTTTATACCCTGAATTAATAAATTAATATTCATATTATGTAGTGAACATGTCGCTGTAATCAGACCTGATTAAGTTGAGGTGTCAAAGGTCACAGATGACGTAAAGGTGTTCAAGGGTTGAATACATTAGTGTACTCTGTTGAGACACGGGATTCCCTTGAAGTCAGGCCGTCCGCCTACTTGTCTGTCCTACTGCCGAAAATAGCAATGCTAAAATAGAATGTATGCTACAAGCAGCTAACAAAATACACGTAAAATTATCTTATATCTTACATTTTAGTTTCGTTATAGTCAGCCTATGAACATGATGTACTTATTCCGTTCGCTACGAAAAAAAACATACTGGAAACACTTAACAGTCCATATATTTTAAACTACTAAACCGATTTTGATGAAACTTGAACTGTTTCCTAAGTTGAAACATACTAAAACCATTACATAATTATTGCAATCAGACTTGTAGTTTCCGAGAAATACTTGGACAAACATACATACATACATTCGCGAAATTTTGTTTATTTGTTCAGATACCTACACATATAGACTAGCATAATATATGAATATTAAGCATTTTTGACAATATCACATACAAACATGAAATTTGGCACATTAATTAGACACCCATATAGACTAACATTTATGAATATTACATACATTTCAACTCGAGAACCTCTTTTTTTTAAGTCTACTAAAAATAGTTTATGATTTCGATGGCTTTGGTTGGTTTTACCTTATGAGACATAGATAGAAATACTGCTATGGGACCCTAGAGGGCACTCAATATCATCAGCCCATGTCAGTTCACTGCTGTACATAGGCCTCTCCCAAAATATTCTGTGCCCGAGGGTACTCACGGTTCTCACAGGAGATTCCTGTCATTTACTGTTTTATCCACGTGATTCAAATTAGACACTAACCTTATAATCGAGCGATGGTAGCCTAGCGGTATATATGTGCGAGGTAGAATCCAATTATACAGGGTTCTATCTTCGGTTCCGCACCAATGACTTTTATGAAGTTATATGCGGTTCTTCATCTCTCCGTGCACGTTAAGCTGTAGAACCAGGTAGTTAAGCCATGTCAGAGTCTCTCAGGCGGCCTGACAAACTGACATCAGAGGCAAGCAGATGTTGAATATGGGTCCATAACTGTAATGTAACATAGTTCCAAATGCTGCTGCCAATTTCCGAATTTCCTACGCTGCTGTACTCGCGGGATGACTAACGGTGAAACTATTATTAAGAAGGCCCACACTGCTAAACGTCATCCTCTCAGGCTTCTGAACAGATACGAATAATTTAAAAACCCGCGATCTCAAAAGACCCCCCTCTTTTTGTTATAAGTTTTGTGTTCGTATACATGTATCATTGTATTATAGTGTTCTGTTTGAGGCATCGTAGCTCCCAAAAGAATGAACCGATTTTGATGCATTTTTTTACCCGACTTAGGGGGGTTATGTGTGTTGGGTTGTATATCTGTTTGTTTTTACGTTTCTTAGGAGCGTCCTACAGCCTAAGCGGCTTGATGGATTTTGATAAATGAGGTATAATTGGATTCGTCTTGATCACGAGAGAGCTGTAGGATATATGAAGTGTCAAGAAAACTAATATTGCGGCTTACAGCTGCCATATTATTTGACGACCGGTTGGTCTCGTGGCTAGAGATCCTAGGTATGAAATCGAACGGTCGCGGGTTCGAATCCTGCAAGGTGCAATCATTTGTGTGATGAGCAGAAATGTTTTCTTCCGAGTCATGGATGTAATATTCTTATCTATGTATGTTTATCTGTTATCTAGTGCCCATAGCACAGGGTATCCTAGTTTGGGGCTAGATAATTGGTGTGGAAGTGTCCCAAATATATATTTATATATATTTATATTTATATTTATATTGTATTTCCGACGTAACAAAAAATGACCAAAACCGATCGAGTGAGGTATCAAAATACAGGACTATAAAAGACCATTTCAAAACTATATAATTCTTATAACTGAACAGTAGCAATTTTATTTTAGGCAATTTTCAATTTTAGATTATTCAAGTTAATGTAAATACTCTAATCTAATGTTGCAATTGCAACTATTAAAGTAAATTAAAGTATGTAAGTAAAAAAGAAACATTAAATTTATATAAATACTAGCTGCGCCCCTCGCTTTCACCCGCTTCCCTCAAGGAACCATACATTTTTCTGGGATAAAAAGTAGCTTGTGTGTTAATCCAAAGTATAAGGTACCCCCGTACCAAATTTCATCCAAATCCGATTAGCCGTTTAAGCGTGAAGAAGTAACAAACATACACATATAACTTACATACATACAAACTTTTGCGTTTATAATATTAGTGTGAGTATTTTTGCGGGCGGGCAGCTAGTATTCAATATTTTTGCGGGCGGGCAGCTAGTATTCAATAATTTTGCGGGCGGGCAGCTAGTATTCAATATTTTTGCGGGCGGGCAGCTAGTATTCAATAATTTTGTTCGCAGTCGGGTTTTTTGTATTTGTATAATCATTTTACTTGTTTTATGTTTGAAAGGTGACTTGATCGAGGTGGTTCTAAGCTATAATAAAGGAGGGAGGAGGGGGGTGAGGATCGTAGCTACCAAACGAATGGACCTATTTTGATGCGGGTTTTTCTGCGATGGTTCTTATTATAGCCTGGCGTTCAAAACTTGGTACCACACTTTTGCGCATCATGTTAAAAATCCTGGACTGATTGCGATGCGATTTTCAGTGTTGGATAGCTTAGGGTTTGATCTGGTCTACTTGGTATCTCAATCCGATGAGTAGGAGACAAAGCAATTTAATGAACAAACTATTAATTGTAATAGTGTGGTACTAAGTTTTGAAGTCTAGTGTGTAATGGGGAGGTATGAGGTCGGGATCTTAGCTTCTAAACGAATGGACCTATTTTGATGCGATTTTTTTCTGTTTGTAAGCTGATGTGATCGAGATGGTTATTGCTATAATGGCGGTGTTCGAGATCTTTGCTTCCAAACAAATGGACCGATTTTGATGCAGTTTGGGGATTATCTAATCGATGATCGAAATGAGAGTGGTGCGATATAAGATTTAAAAAAATATGTTTATATTATTTTTTACTAACGGCTATGCCCTCCGGTTACGCTCGTAGATTTCCCGTCATCCCACTTTACATTTTGTTGGGGGAAAAGTATGTCCATCTGGAATAGTGTAGATTTCTATCAGTCAAATTCGGTAATATTTTTTTTGAGTTTTTTTCTATTATCCGTTACAAACAAACATAAAAAGACTCTTTATAATATTAGTGTAGATTAAATCCTTTTGAAATCGGAAAACGAATGGCGCTCATATCCGTTAAGTATTTCGTTATCATCATTATGAATTACTTACTCTATCGTTTTCAAATCCAAAGTCTATCTCGCACTACAAAATAAAACATGAACTGAGCAAACTATTGAATATCTTATTTATTACCTGTTTTATTACTGTATGTAGTTATATATTTAAAATATGTATCCTAATTAGGTATACTATGTATAAATGAAATTATATTATTATGTAGTATTATATTATACACGTAGGTATATTATGTAAGTATAGTATTGATATTATTGTTAGGAATCTATTTGTTTTTCAATTTAAAATAGGCACTATTCCGCATTAAGAACATCACAATACACCGAGGTTAACTGGAAGATAATGCTTGCTAGCATTAAGTTCGCCTATGTACCTATCTTATGTGTGCAATAAAGAATTTTCTATATATCTATGTATCGTATCATTGAAATGGGTTCCGTTTTCGTGGGTCGTCCTGCTCGGACAATTAAAGTTAAAAAAAAAAATATGATCCCCAATTTGCAGTTCTGTATGTCACATATCCGCCTAGAATTAACTGCATAGTTAAGGCTGCATCTTCCACCGGAAACGTACAGCATTATAACCCTTTTATTGTTGTACAAACAATAATATTTCATCTATTTGTCTATGGACAACCCGTTTTAAACTCTAATTGACAACAGCTGAATTAACAGCTTTCAGAGTTGTGCAATAGTCTTTTAGTTTACAAGACATAAGTTCAAACACTAAAACCCAACTACGGTCGGATAAAATTAGCATAATTATGACATTCTTGCGATGAAGATGAATCGATTGATACCTCGCATGTAAAAATCGGACAAATAGGGGCGACGCTATGGTGGAACATCCACAATCACATACTAAATAGACTGTTAAACTCATTACACTTCCTTGCTTCGCCGTAGTTTATAGTAGGTATTAATTACCACCGAAGAAAGAATCGCGAAAGGCTGCTAACCAAATGTTGTATGAAACCTATTTGTTGCACATTCCAACGATATATTGTCTTAGTTGACGCATGACGCACAAATTGCACATAATATATACATATAATTATCCTATTTGTCCCTATTTGAAAATCTATAAGTGCCATTCTAACAACCTCTTATGAATATACCTTATTATGGGATACGGATAAAACGGATGATTCCCCTATGTTTATACGAACTGTTGCTTGTTGCTTTGCATGAATATGTATACTGGTCGCTGCGCGTCCGTAAGCTAACACAGCCTCTCTATTTTAAACAAAAAAATACTCATATTTTCATAATTTTCTAATGGAAAAATTTAGATCACGGATGAGATTCGAACTCGCATACTGTGCCTCTGCGCGGCTTTACCGTCCCCATAAGACGGGTTCATGAAGCTAATGGAAAAATGTTTATGTCGATGTCGATGTCACGGTAGCCGAGTTGGTAGAGGCATGGTGTCGCGCAGATGCACAGTATGCGAGGTCGAATCTCGTCCGTGATCCAAAATTTTCGTTTAGAAAATTATTATATATGTTTACGCTAAGCAGGCGTTAACTGCTAAAATCATAAAAAAATTACTCTATGATAATTACCTAGGCATCATCATCATCAAACCCACCATTCGGAAGCGGCCCACTGCTGAACATAGCCTCAATAGTTTTTGCCCAAAAATGACGCTCAGCTGACTTTTAATTTGACGCACCTCACAGATGACGTTCATGAGTAAAATGACAGTGATTACATGCAAAATCTACAATGTTATTAGGTACTACAGTCAAAATCAACTCATACCAACCACAGAAAACATCATTATATTCTAAAAATTTAAGTGGCTCCCATTTGACCTTTCTTTGGTAAAAGGTTAAAGGGATCTCGACTCTATTACTATTATTTATTTTGTGCTCTCGTGAAGTTTGATGTAATATGCAGTTGTCAATGAGTTTGATGCTTGCAAGACGATTTGATTTGATGTTGTGTTATAATTTATTATGATTTGAATGATGACTCTGACAGGTCTAAAGGTTGTTTATGGTCTTCAGCTGATATGCTGATATTCATTAATAAATGTCTTTTTATAAATCAGTACCTAAGTAACAAAAAGAAGAACAAACATTAACAAAACAGATAATAAAAGAAATTGGCCTTAAAATAAGCTACTGAAAAAAGATTTTTATTATAAACGTTTCTGCCTATTTATCTGTTCATGCATGTCGTAAAAACTAGTGGACCGATTGCGATGCGTTTTTCAATGTTAGATAGCTTAGGTTTGGTTTAAGGACTGGTGTACTTGGTATCTCAATCCGATAAGTAGAAGAAGAGTAATCGCTAAAAACTATTTGATGGGTATTTTGGGTGATAGGTACTGGAATAACACATAGGTTACTTTTAAGTTTTAACCCAGAGAAATAACCATGTGGGCAAATCTGCGGGGCACACAGCTAGTAAAAAAATATATAATTAAATGTCTATCTTTATTGTCCAGTCAGAACAATAAATCATGCAACGTAGATGGAGATTGGAGGTTCACTGATGTTTAAACATCAGTAGCAACACAGCAGCTGCGAATTCAGCTAAAATGTACATAAAAATCAAATTAAAAACCCTCTCATCAAATTGACTTAGATTTAATATAAGTATCAATGAATCTCTTTGACTTCTGTTCCAGACACATTATTCCATCAGTGGCGTAATAGGTATTCCGCACGTGTCACAATTTGGTGAAGCTCTTTTTTTATTCAAAACTTTTATTTAACTTCACTTGTATGTATGTATGTATGTATGTATCTATGTATTTTGTTCCTCCTGGAATCTTGCATTTCAAATTAGCTATCCAGCTGAAACTTTCAGGGAAGCTTTCAAACCGATAACAAAGCAATAAAAAAACTTAATAACGAATAAGAAAAAAAAGTAGTTTTAAAAAAAAAGTGACATTCATTAAGAAAAACCGTAAAAGCATATATTTTTCTTATTTAACTGAAGACCCGATCTCCTTGGAATGTGCCCATAACGAATATAATTTTTAACTGAAGACCAGATCTCCTTGGAATGTGCCCATAACGAATATAATTTTTAACTGAAGACCAGATCTCCTTGGAATGTGCCCATAACGAATATAATTTTTAACTGAAGACCAGATCTCCTTGGAATGTGCCCATAACGAATATAATTTTTAACTGAAAACCCGATCTCCTTGGAATGTGCCCATAACGAATATAATTTTTAAAACCTATTTTCAACTATAAATGTCTACAAACTGTATGCATATATAAATAGTTTACTATTGATAACAGACCCCATAATACAGTCTCATTTCCAAGACCTCCAAACAGTACCAAAAAAGACGAACAAGAAAAAATGAACCTTCTAACAGGGGTGTAATTAAATCATTTGTTCGTGGCTCGTTAACAAACACGATATAAATATAACTAACCATCTCGAGTTAAAGTAAAAATAACAACCATTAACTCAAGAGTCCAAGTTTTAATTGCTGCAGGTTACAAGCCGTTGTAAAATTGGAGTTTCGGGGTTGTACGTTTTGTAAAACCAGACCTTAATTAGGGGTTTTGGACCAGAGACAAGATAATTTAAATGATTGAATGGAAATAGCACCAGTATATATATAGTTAGAGGGGGGATGATACGGCACGCTTAAATATCACGTTAAAAAAATTGGAGGTAAAGTCAAATACCCATACAGCTACATACCCTTCGTGCTTCATGATAGAGACATATGCAGACTGAAGTGTGAATGAGAGTCACTGCTAACACGTGCTACACAAACGAATTCCGATTGTTACTAAATTCAAAAAAGGCCAATTATGTGCGTTGCACCTTATTTATGGGGTATATGCCTGGGGAGCTAGTACTTAATCTTCCCAATTTTAGTTAGATCTATGGATACCATGGGTTTATAATTAAAACATAATAATGACAGATATTAAGCGATTTGCTTAAAATAACAAATAAAAAAAATATAACCCCTGAACCCCCTCCGCTTCCCCCCTACCCTTTTCCCATTACTAAATTTGACCCAAGAAACAAACAGGGCAAGCTAAATAAACCGTTTAAAAACACGACAGCACAGACAAAAAATAACTATGCAAATAAAATGCTTATGTCACTCGGGATGATGTAACGATACCTCATACATCAAAATCAGTTCAGGCATTTAAAAGTTATGGTGGAATAAAGAGACTCACATACATACATATACATGCCCCTAAAAACTTTACACTCCTTTTTTGCGAAGTCGTGTAAAAAAGGCATTCTACGTCGCCAAACCGAAAGTGTAGCACCCAAGATATGCCGATCTAAAGCAACGCAGTCTTTTGTGATACAATTGTGAATTAACCACAAAACATCCATTTACGCACACATAGCCGCCATTTGCTATGCTTTATTCGTTTGTTGGCTATGTGGACTCCTTATTTTTTTAACCTTCTTGGTTACCCACTGAGCTATTTATTGCTTGAAAGATGAGTTTTTTTTTCCGGACAGTTGTATAATTAGTAGAAGGGTTTACTGCCCTTAATAATTGGCTTAGTGGCACCCTGTTACGAGATGGTGTGTAAGGCGGTCAGCCGCGGGAGCCTTGTTAAAGAGGGTGCCTCTCACACCGAAGTGTCAATCATCAATCATCAGCCAGTATTCGTCTACTGCTGGACGTAGGCCTCTCCTTGTGAACTCCACTGAGCCCGATCTTCGGCTCTACTCAACCAGTCGCTACCAGACACCTTTTGCAAGTCGTCACTCCACCTGCTGGCGGGCGCCCTACACTACGCGGTCTCCCTCTAGAACTCGTTTACCCCAATGGTTACCGGTTCTTCGAGTTATGTGACCGATCCATTGCCACTTCAGCTTGCTAATTCTTTGAGCTATGTCGGTTACCTAGTTCTCTTGCGGATTTCCTCATTTCGGATTCTGTCCTTTAGAGAAACTCCGAGCTTAGCTCTCTCCATAGCTTGCTGAGCGACTTTAAATTTGTGGACCAGCCTCACAGTGAGTGTCCACATTTTGGCCTCGAAGGTCATAACTGGTAGAACGCACGTATTGAAGACTTTCGTCTTTAGGCAATGTGGTATGGAAGACGAAAAGACCTCACTTAGTTTACCAAATGCTGCCCATCCCACGATTGACTTGGAGCATTAAGATGGTAAGCGCTCCCTTGCACCGAAGTGTAACAGATTACTAGTATGTTGCCTTCTATGCTCACTCCTGTCAAATAGGGTTAGCGAGCAAATTTTTAACTCTGGTTGAACTTTGCCATCGTAATAATGCTTAAGACAATTAAAATTCATCGAAGATAAAAATAAAACAATAACATTGAAGCCAATTTCTGTTTGTGGCATAGTAGCTCCCAAACGGATTAACCAATTTTAATGCAAATTAATAATTGAAAGATGGAGTTGGCGAGCGTAGCTTTGCTTATGAGAAATCGGTGCAGCCTTCCCCAGGACATTCAACTCTGATCAGTTTTCTGATCACACCTTTGTGAAGGGATCTCGGACACTATTGCAGCAGGAAACCTTTTTTTAATACACTCACTTACACCCTGTTATACCGATCAGCCGCCACATCGCAGCAAAATCTCGATCTTGTTAGTCGTGTTCATTCTGTCAAGTTCACGGAAAATCAAAAACAATGCAGTCTTTTGTAATGGAATTGTGTTTTCATCATCATCGACAGCCTGCATTAGTCAAGTGCTGGGCACAGGCCTTTCCTAATGCGCGCCCCTGAGGCCAACCTTCGGGTCTTCTCATGTAATTGCTATCAGCTACTTTGCGTAAATCGTCACTCCATCTGGCCGGAGGACGCCCTACAATACGTTTGCCTATACGTGGTCTCCACTCAAGAACTCGTCTACCCCACCGGTTCTGGTCCTTCAACATATATTACCGGCCCATTGCCACTTCAGTTTTCTAATTATTTAAGCTATGTCGGCGACTTTCGTTCTCTGGCGGATCACCTCGTGTCGGATGCGATCCCTTAAAGATTAGCGAAGCCCTTTCCATAGCACGCTGAGTGACCTTAAATTTGTAGATCAGTCTCACAGTCAGTGTCCACGTTTCGGCTCCAAATGTCTTTACGGAAAGGACGCACTGGTTAAAGACTTTCGTGTTTAGTCACTGTAGGATGAGCGACGAGAAGACATGACGAAGTTTCACAAATATTGCCCAGCCCATCCGAATCCGCCTATTGGCTTCCCTCTCAATGTTTTTTCTGCCCGACATAAGAGTTTGTCCTAGGTAGACATACTCCTGCACGAATTCGAGAGGCATGCCTCTGTCGACTATTGGTTCCGATGCAATGTTTTGATTTATCATCAGTTTTGTTTGATTCATGCGGTTCATGGAATTGTGTACCAACCTCAAAACACCACAATTTCTCCCTTCACGCACACATATGCTCCGCCATTTGCTATGATTCACTCGTTTGTTTGGCGGTATGGACTCCGTCTTTTTGTAGACCCTCTTGCGTAACAATAACTGCAGTTAAAGTAACCACACCAATACGACACACTTCGGTGTAAACGCATACTACGGTAAAATAAGTAGTCAGCATTAATATATTGGCCTCAAATACCCCCCTTCGATACAGCATTATAAAACTTCAACTACTAGGAACTTATTAAACACCTATAACTATTATAATAATATAATAAAGCTATTTAAACCAATAAATACAAAATTGAGGCAATCTCACTCGTATGGCAACACAATTATAACCGTTAAAAGAGAATTATTGCCATATAATAAAGAGTGGATTGCACTAATTAAAGATAATTAAGTATTTTGATGCTGGCAATAATCCTTTCATAAATAAATCACGATTTTTATGTCAATTAAACACAAGTTAATTATCCAATTAAGTTTTCTGGTTAATATATGATTATGAATAATTTGCTACAGTTATAAAATATATAAAATAATGTGGTAGAGAGTCACTGTAGGTACAATAATACCTACGTATTGAAGTCTACTGTTTTGATGGTTGAGGTAATGATTTGTCCAGAAGTCATACTCGTATACTGGTGTTGCTTGTGGAGAATAGTCCAGACTATTTCTTATGTAGAAGTCATTCTATTATGTATCATTGTATTTTTTTCAGAAATAGGTGGTACAGAATCTGAACAACTGACAAAAACCAATCATACCTACATAGGTTAGTTGCTAGCATTATTCTTAGGTTATTCGACTGTTTCGGAAACATAGTCCGAATGGCCACAGACCGAGGAACCGATGGAGACGCCTCATAAACAACTGGAATAAGAATGGTGATCGGGATCTTCAGCCGTGAAGGAGAGTCTATAGAGAGAGATTCGACTGTCTGTCGCGACAAAGTTTCGGTCATGTTATCGTAGTATATATGTCGTGGCCAGATCTAAGAATTGATCACTTCATGAAGTGGCTGACATTTTAATGACCCGGTCAGAGGCGGACCAATTTGGCCGTGATAAAAGGCGTGATTTTTTCATTTAGTTTTGTTTTATAGCCTTGAAAAACTTTTGGTACGTATTAGCTGGCCATATCATAGTTTTTTTTTTTTTTTAGAAATTATATGTGCTGTTGGTCTATAACTAACCTCTACAGCGTCACCGGACAGTTGCCATTGATTACGGGGAGTATCGAACTAAACACCCCTGGATCTCTACTGTTAGGTAGTGATCGAGGGTGGCCTGATGAAATGGAGCCCTTTGAATGAATTGCATAACTGACCACCGGTTCGGAATACACCTTCTAAAAGAATCGGCAAGAAACTCGAAGGCGAATAAAATCGACATTAATTACGGGACCTTCGACCTCACTGGCGAGGTCGGTGTCTGTGTCTAATTGTATTGAAAGATGGTGAAGAAGACTGATTGGATAAATCTATCGCTGCCTGCACTGCGGCAGCAATTTAATCGTCCGCTCGATCCGATCTCGATTTAATCATCCGTTAATCAATCGCTCAAGATGTCTCTAGGGCGTCTAAGGAGGGGCCGTGCGTCTGTTGTCGCGTCTGTCGTGTAGTCAGAGGCTTGAACTACTAGAGGGTTGAGGTGATGGGGTGCCGTGTCAAAGTAGCGGCGAGAGACATTTTTCATCTATTGAACTATCGAAGGAAGCTCGAGATCGTTGTGCAGGTCGATGTTCCTCTGATACCAGGGGGCATCTGCACATCGGACGAATTTATTTTGTAAAGTCTGAAGTTTCTCTAGGGAAATGCTGGAGGCGTGAGCAAATACTACGGATGAGTATTTCATTGTCGGTCGGACGCAGGTTGTCGGTCGGACGCAGGTATATCATAGACAGATACGCTGTAGACAAATAATACATTACTCTACGCCAACTATGGGACACTATAGTGAGAGTAACGGATAGAACTATGAAACTATAAAACTGACAACCCGCAATTGCTAAGTTAAATAATAACGTTGACCTGGCCACCATTCGAACCTGGGACGCTAAGTTCAGAAGGCAGATGCACTATATCAATATCAAAGATACACAAATCCGGTGAACCCAAACTACATGCGCTTATTATTAGCCATTCAAGGGTTCCGCTAACCACCTTCCAGCTCCATCATTAGGCTAGCTCGATGGTATCTTGGTATTGTGATGATATTGTCTTCAACAGCCTATCTGTACTTGTTCTCTGCTGGACATATGCCTCACCTAATGCACGCTACTGAGCTGGTCTTTAGCTCTCCTCATCCAGTTCCTGCCAGCCGCTTCACTCCACGTTCACAGGGCGTCCTAAACTACGTAATTTATGTAAACGTGGTCGTCACTCGAGAACTCGTCCATCCCAATGGTTATCGGTTCTTTGGTTTCTTAGTTTTGCACATAACCACAAATGTCGAACTAAAATTACAAGCGTGTAAAATGCTATCAACAATACAAAGGATCGTAAGACCCACCGTGTCCTAAACTTTATCCAACGCGACCGACAAACAAATTAATCATCGTAATCGTGAACCACGAGGGTATTGAACAAACTCATTTTATTGGCAGGGTATTTATTTAACAGTAGTTGATCTTCATACAAAAGAGATTTGTGTTTCACAATACTTTCAAAATAACTGGCAAAGTGACACACCGACATACGGACTGACCGACAAAAATTTCAATACGTCCAGTAGTTGATGGGACAACGCGTAGACAGAGAGGCGGACGCCAGTTTAGTTGTATGAGCATTTAAAGTGTGTGATATAATTTTATAAGAGATTTTTCTGTGTAGGAAGTTTAGCTACTGCTCTAGTGTACAGTGTCAAATCTTTAACAAACTCATTATATCGTTCGTTGGGCGTAATTATCTGGTCCGAATCTTTGACCCGAGTCGAAGTGTTAAAACCATCAGTGGAATAAAACCACGCAGACGCGTTATTGAAACAACAGCGGGGAGACCATCATGTGTGGAGAACTACGAACCATGTTTACCCATGTACGGCGAAGCACGGGAAAGGTAATGAGTTTAACAGTCTCTGTATGTATATATGTGGGTATGTGGATGTTCCACCATAGCGTCGCCCCTATTGGTCCGATTTTGACAAGCGAGGTATCAATCGATTCGTCTTCAGGTTTTACCCGACTACGCCAAAGTAAAGGAAGGGTTATGTGTTCAAACTAAAATCATCGTCCTATTTTGACAAGCGAGTTATCAATCGATTCGTCTTCTTTGCATGAGTATCATAGCGGTTTAGTTTGCTATAAATAATATATTAATGTAATTTATCGTATAAATTGTTCTATTTGACCATAGACAACTGCATTATTACTCACGGTGTATATGACACATTAAATAAATGTAATAAAATTGTTAAATTCAATGATAAGAAATTAATATAAAAAATTACAAATAAGTACCTATTGAACATGTCAAATACTTCAGATTATGCTCAAAATCAAATTGGATACTGACCAAAGAGGTTGGCATACGCTTCTGATATACGTATAAAAAATGTCGTAATTATTTATGTATTATTTATTGATATAATAAATACAATATGTGTATATAAATAAATTATGTTTTTATATAAATATATGAATAAATAATACCCAATATTGACTCAATCAAAAATCCCCGACGACAAAAAATAAAATAAAACGTTTATCCTGTATACCAAGTTTCGCAAAGATCGGCTTAGAAATGCGACCTGTAGAGGAGAACATAGATCCGGACAGACATCCGGACGTATGAAAGCATTTTTTCCTAAGCTGAAACTTCGCGTACGCTCGTTCAATAATATTGTTTAATATATTTATTTATCCCATTTACACTCTATGGTCACCCCACTCCCTCTAACTGGTACAAAAAATCCCAGGACAATCTTACGGGATCTTAATTGGGGAGTGCGGAATGCGAGGAATCCTGCGCCAGGACCAAAGCTCCGGTTTTGTTGTAACGTTTTCCGTGTCGCCTGTGTCTTTTGCTTTTTGGTCTTTTGCGTTGATTTGCAATTGTGTTCATACAAGTTTAGGCTCAAAATCCACTGGGCCAGCCTGCTCTGCCTTACAACATCTCTGGAACAACTGTCATCACTGATTTGTCTGTTTTTATATGATCACTAGCTGCGCCCCCCGGCTTTACTCTCATGGAATTATTGGAAAAATAAAAAATTAATAGCCTTTGTTACCGCATTTTTTTATTGTATGTAATATTTTGTACAATTTACGATTATCTAAGATGCACACTATTTCCTCATCAATTTTCTTCAAGATCGGTTCAGCCGTGAAAAGCATTCGCATTTATAATCCATATCAATATAATTGATAGATTCAGGCGTTACTTTGCGGAAATCCATATTTAAAATGAACAAAATAAAAATATGTAGCTTACTTCCGCCAAAACTGTAAGTCAGACAAATGATAAATGGTAAAATTAACACAAGTAAAACCCCACGCTAAACAAAACCCTACCCAAAATTGAACTAATGAAAAATATAAATGAAATGAAAGCTAAGGCCTGGAGGCCAGAAAAAACACTTATATACAAATAATATATATAAATATATATACACAATAAAAAACCCCCAAGCTAAACAAACCCTACCCAAATACAAGTATCGTAACACTTATATATTCATATACATATAATATAAAAACACAATAAAAAACATATACCTCGATCCAAATACCAAACGTCTGACATCAATACGACACGTGTTTCGCCTCTGCACGAGGCATCTTCGGGTGATGTTGTCTCGTCGAGTGCTGGACTGAGAGTAACTAAGCAATGGTGATAAATTCCCTTATACAGGCTACGCGCCTGAGCTAGTGCGACTGCACTACTGCATCGCCGCGAACCAGTTTGAGCCAGAATGAATCACTATGATTTCGCAAGGTCATGCCACTATTGCACCATATTTACGATTACGTCATCGCCAATATATAAAAGTGAAACGTTGTCTGTTTGTTTGTTTTTTTGCGGCAATAACGGCTGGACGGATTTTGATGAAATTTAGAATGTCAGCATATACCCTAGAATACTTTTAGGATACTTTTATCCCGTAAAATTGAAATTTTCAGCGGGAAAACTGGAAAATTTTGATTACTCACTGTAAGGAACGGTTGCCATCACAGAATGGTCTGTGGTTGCCATGGAAACGAAATAACAAGTAACAAAAAACATCAAGAGTATTGGGTGCTATACCTACTTTTGCATTGGTTTTTAATACCCTGGAAGAATATAGGATGCGCGTACGAAGTCGTGGGCGGGAATACTAGAATTAAGTATATTTAGTCCATTCAATGAATATACTGGTGAAGCCATCAAGATTCTTCTACAAAGTTTGAGCTGGTTTGCTTTTAGACGGCGTCATTGCATTGCTTTCTAGCTGGCTCATCGTGTCAGCTAGATTAAGTCAATAACGTCGATCAATAAAGTTATAATGCTATCGAAACAGCCGTTTCGGGGCAGCAGCTCATCTCAAGGCACATTGATTGAAAATGAACTCGAAGAATTTCAAAAGGTTTGTAGGTAGACTACATTAACATAGCAGTATTACAAGGACAAAAATGTAACGTCTCATAAAAATGAAGATACAAATTGAAACTTTAGAAAAAAATACTGTTTTTTTTCTTTGGAAGAGGAAATACCTTTATAACTATTATTATTAGTTTGATGAATTATTATATTACTATTAGCACAGTAGAACGTGCTTCTGAAATATCAATTATATTTTTTTTACATTTATTTATAAGGATAAAAGTGCAGTGTAGTGCAAATCATGCAATCCTATTTAATATTAGTGACAACGAAACTTCTAATAAAATAAAATAATTAAAAAACATTTAAAAAGATTATCTTTTATGCAGTAGCCAAGTCATGGTGAAACTTAGAACGGGCTATCACAATTAAATGTGTATACAACATTTCGTGTCTGAGCTGTCAACCGTTGAGGAGTTCCATAGTCAGGAGCCAACCCAGAGTGCAGCAACCATGTCATGGTAAAACTTAAAACCGGCTATCATAATAAAATGTGACATGAAATGTTGTGTTCGCATTTTATTATGACTGCTATAGAGTTCCTTTATCTGGAGCTAACCCTGGATGTCGATTCAGGTCATGCTTACCATAAGAATGCATTGTCATCTGAACATTTAGAACTAAACCAACATGTACAAATTCAACTCTGTTGGATAAAAGCAAGTGGTTCTAATTTTATTCAGCTCGCAAGATTTGACTTAAACAAACTGCATACATACAAACAAACATTACGTAAAAAATAAGCTTTTAAAAAAAGGCGTGGCGCTCGCCACCAGGCAAGCGTCCTGCACTTCTGTTCATCTAATACTATAAAAAACAAACTTTTTTCTGTACTTTAGACATATTAACCTCTGTTTAATACTCTTGCAGCAGTTTAGGTATCCTCGTACTTTTTGCATCGCCCGTCGTCACTCCATCTCCGTCAATCCGGAGTCACACTGTCTGTCTGTCCGTCGTTTTACTTTTAAATCACATTGTTCCAGTTGAGCGTTTTTGGGAACGGGACTGAGGTGATGGAATTTTTGAGGTGCCTCGCTCTTTGTTTATTTGGTGTAACTGTTCTAGTGTTTTGGTTAGGGACTTTTTATTGTCGTTATATATAAATGTGAGTATAGCAAGTTTTCCATTAAATTGAGTTGTCAAGGTTGATCTTTTATTACATTTTTCCGCGTCGATGTGATTGTCCCTATACTGCGATGGAATCTCGGATGTAGGTATAGCTAAGCTAAGCTATAGCTAATGCTGCACAAAATACAAACGGAGAGAATAATTATGAACCTCCATCCCACGCAAAATAAATTAATCTCTGGATATCGCGAAGTGAGAGGTTCAGTGGCCAATAACTGTATAATTAATTTTACGGACCGTCGGTTAGTATAAACGGCCTTTTGTGCGATTGACAACATATACCGGTGCAGGTAGTAACTCGGTACTGCTCCGAAAATGAGGTAAACGTATTTAAAGTAGTTAGAATTTTCAATGTGTTTCTTTTTTAAAAGAAGGGTTAAAAGATTTTTACGGAAGGTTATGAGCCAAGTGTTGCAGATGTCCCTAGACAATGGTAACAGATTCCATCAGGCGCCAGCTTGTTTGCCTCTCTATCAAACAAATCAGTTTTCCCACTCTTGACTATTTCATACGTGCGTATTTCTTTGGCCCCAAAGAAAAAATGCGGAGCATAAGTTCACCACACCGCGCCGAGAAGCGGCTCTCTATCCTGCTAATGATAATACATGAAAGTTAGTCTACTGCATAAATGTATAGTGTGCAATTAAACTTGACAAGAACCGAACCGACCGAGTGTTATATCAGATAATAAGCGAATAAAATTGTAAATGTTGATTTTAAGGAACCCATCCTCGTTTTGTACATTTCAGCGATTGCTATTGTAAAGTTAGATGTCTTTTCTTTTTAACGTAATAATAAACTAAGACAAGACCGGACAAGACCGGACAAGACAGTGGGCACGTTGGCAGTAATCGCAGGACAAGATAGAGGATGCGCAGGCACCCACCACAGAATAAGACAGTAAGCAGACACCAGAGTACAAGACAGTGGGCGCGATGACAACGACTACAGGACAACATAGTGGGCGAGTTGGCAGTCATCGCAGGACAAAACAGAGGATGCGCAGGCACCCACCACAGAATAAGACAGTAGGCAGACACCAGAGGACAGAGGAGAGGGTGCTTCGGTAGAGACCACAACACTGTGCGCATTGGTGGCGAACACTCTGCCTAGGAATTACCGAACGTTTTTAGAATCATAGAGACCGATTTATATTTTAAGCCACTGAGATTCTCCAGTCTCGCACTTCAAACAAAAAAATCACAAGAAGATCAAGGTATACCAAATCAATGTGCATCTGCTAGACTTCACCATCATGTAAATGTCGACGTTATCCAGCTCCCCGACCTCGACATAGTGAGAAGACTCAAAAGAAACCATTCGAGCTAGTTTAGTGTCAGTGACTTTAGTGTAAAGTGGTGCTAGAGCAAGTGCTACCGATAAATAACAATGAACCTTATTAGAGACAGTAAGAAAAGTGCTATTGGGCACATTCTTGGCTATGACATTATAAAAGTTTTTTTTACAACTAAATTACTTATCGACTTATCCAAGACTAGAAGGCTAGATTTTAATATCAATAGGGTGCAGCACAAAGGAGAAGAAAGTCATTGAGCCAAGAAGCAGTCACATACATAGGCTAATAAACGTGTATGTATGTATGTATAAACTACTACTTTTATATAGAACTCGTCGACCAATTTTGATGATTCTTACGTCAATTCTTAGTTCGTGTCGTGTCCTTAAACGACCGTAGTCAAAATTCAATATAGCGACAACCAGACGTCATATTGCGAAAAAGAAAAAAATGTCGACGAACTTAGTTAAGTGGGGTTCAAATATCATTGAATAGATATATGAAAATAATTTTTAGGTTTCTCATATCATTTTTCATTTCGAATGACCATTTAGGATCTATAACGGTTTATAGTTGGTTAGCAACCATTCTCAGTCGGGTTTTTTCTATGTGCGTAAATTTTCTTGTGTAATTCTACTGACTGACGAGACGCGCAAACGCGCTCACAGATGGTGAGCGCGCTGATGGTGAGCGTGTTTGTGTTGATCGCAAATGCTACCGCCGCCGTTTCAGTATGTTCGCACCTTAACTCTAGAGAAAGTCTCCGACTTCCATAACAATAATAATTTCCTGCACAAAGAGCACTAATAAAATTAATCAATTAAATCTGATTTAATAACCAGCTAAGCTTAGCAGAAAACAAAATGGAGGCGTTTGAAGTGGCTTACTAACTGCCGTGTAATCTATGGCTGTAGTAATTAAAGTAATAAATATAGGAACGCCTCCTAGCCTGTTACCGGCATATTAATTAATTTTGTGGAATTACTGGTTATTGTGGTATTTATCTTATACATGATAGTTCGGAGAAGTATAATCATTTTAATGTTCTATGTTCTCTGATGTTGTATCTAAGTACAAGTATAATCTATCTACAAGTATATCTATAATCTACTAATCTATCTATCTACTACAATATATCTATAAAAAAAATTGAAGTGTCTGTTTGTAATGTCAAAATAACAGCTTTTTACTAAATCCATATGGAAGTATATACGGTACTAATAACAAAAACACGTATTTTAAAGTTTTTGTCTGTCTGTTTGTTCCCGCTAATCTCCGAAACCGCTGGACCGATTTTGATGGGACTTTCACTGGACGGTAGCTGATGTTATAAGGAGTAACATAGGATACTTTTATTTTTGAAAAAGTATTACGGTTCCGCACAAAAAAAAACCATGAATTTTGACCACGCGGGCAAAGCCGCGGGCACAGCTAGTAATTATAATAAAGAGGAAGTTTTTTTGTGAATTTGTTGTTTAGGTATAATGTCTACCGATCCGATTAACAAAATTCTTCTTTTTGGTATGTACCCTGGACTTTCTATATTAACATATGCTACGAGTATAGTGTTTTGTAATTTTGTAATTAAAGGAAGCTGACCAAAAACAATTTTAGTTAAGTCCGTGTTAAAACGGTCATACTGATGACTTTCTGGCAAATGCTGTCTGTACCCTTACGGTAACATAAGTAGATAACTAAAAAAAACGTATGAATGAATCACAATAATATAAGTTCAGAAATCTATACATATAATAAAACTGTAACAGGTCCAATTCTGTACATTGAAGATATTTTTTACAGCAACATAATTATCAATACATATTTACAATTAAAACTAATAAGATATAAAACCTAAAATAATACCTATTTTCACCGTCTGAAAGTATGGGGCTCAAAAAGCTGGCAACGTTACCTCGTGGAATAGCTAGACTAATTCGCTGACCAAGGTAGGCGCCAGCTCTGTGATCACTCGTTGATTCTACGAAGCGTTTGGACACTTCCTTAACCAAAAGGCGTGCTTCTGGTCCCCAGGGCCCTATAGTTTGGACACTTCCTTAACCAAAAGGCGTGCTTCTGGTCCCCAGGGCCCTATAGTTTGGACACTTCCTTAACCAAAAGGCGTGCTTCTGGTCCCCAGGGCCCTATAGTTTGGACACTTCCTTAACCAAAAGGCGTGCTTCTGGTCCCCAGGGCCCTATAGTTTGGACACTTCCTTAACCAAAAGGCGTGCTTCTGGTCCCCAGGGCCCTATAGTTTGGACACTTCCTTAACCAAAAGGCGTGCTTCTGGTCCCCAGGGCCCTATAGTTTGGACACTTCCTTAACCAAAAGGCGTGCTTCTGGTCCCCAGGGCCCTATAGTTTCAACCCCAAACGGACTTATCAAGTTGAATATTATTAAAATCTTCTTCAATAATAATTAATGTAATGTAATACATTAACCGATTTAAATTTTTTTGAAAGAAGTTCGATGTGTATAGTAATGACGGTACCAATATCAAGTGCAAGAAAATTAACATGCCGCCCCGCGTTGTTACGCCTCTACTGTGCTATGGATTAGACCCGGGTACACATTAAAATCAGTACACTAAACGTATTGTCTATATCTATACTTAAAATATAACAGTACAAGGTTCAATTCTGTACATTGAGAATATATAGAATTATTTTTTTGGAGGATACTCCATATTCGATTCTGAAGTACTATATTTTTTTCATTTTTGTCTGTCTGTCTGACTGTATCTTGGCCGCGCATCACGCCGAAACTACTAAATTAATTCAAACGATACTTGGCATGATTTTAGTTAATACTACGAGGTAGGACAATGGAAACTTTTCATCCCGAAAAATTAATGGGTTCCCGCAGGATAGGGGTTGAAAGTTATTTAAAAGAACACGTATCACGCTAAAACTACCGAACGGATTTTGATGCTACTTGGCACAGTCATATTTTATATATGATGGGTTGAAATTGTGAATACTTTGTATCCCAAAAAAAAAAGAGTTTTTGTGGGATAGGGGTCCAAGGTTATGGTAATTTTAAAGTAATAAATATAATACAGGAACAAAACATGCAGCAAAAAAAAGATGCACGACACGCGCGCGACGAGATGCGTGCCGCCACAGAATATACAGAATGTAACATAATTACGTATTAAGCACGGGGATGGACACACCTCCTAGCACGATTAGTGATGCAACAGCCCGTTTGACTCCACATTATACCGAAGATATCCCGGACGTCAGCCTATACGAGATCAGAATGGCTCTCAAGCAGATTAAGAGCAACAAGGCACCAGGGTAGGACGGAATAACAACAGAGCCAGGTAGTACACTGGTACTTAAAGTCCTTCAGAGGCTGTTTAACTCCGTCATCCTCGAGGATAATACGCCAGGGGCGTGGCACAGGAGCGTAGTGGTGTTGTTCTTTAACAAAGGTTATAACACCTTCATGAAGAATTATAAGCCCATTTCGCTGCTGAGTCACGTCTATAAGCTGTTTTCGAGATTAGTTACAAACCGTCTCGCTCGTAGGTTTAACGACTTTTAGCCTCCCGAACAAGCTGGATTCCGGAAAGGCTTGAGCACCGTAGACCACATCCATACGCTCCAGCAGATTAATCAGAAGACCAAAGATTATAATCAGCCATTATGCCTAGCGTTTGTGGACTACGACAAAGCCTTTAATTCAGTCGAGACCTGGGCAGTGCTACAGTCATTACAGCGGTGCAGTCATCAAGTCAAATGCTCATGTTGCACCCATGCCGGTTTATGTTGGGAACGATATTATCGAAGCTGTTGATCACTATGTCTACTTCGGTCAAACGATCCAACTGGGAAGATCCAACTTCGACAAAGAGGTCAACCGACGAATACAACTTGGGGCAGCGTTCAGGAAATTACGCCATATCTTCTCGTCGCAGATACCGCAGAGCCTCAAGACGAAAGTTTATAATCAGTGCGTGTTGCCAGTGATGACATACGGAACTGAGATGTGGTCGCTAACTATTGGTCTCATACACAAGCTCAGAGTTGCGCAGCGTTGCAACCGCTTGGGAATAAAGGTTCTCGAATGGCGACCACGAACAAGCAAGCGAAGTGTAGGGAGACACACGATGGACCGACGACATTGTAGCCATCGCAGGAAGTTGGTGGATGGAGGCGGCACAAGATCGCTCGTCATGGCGCTCTTAGGGGGAGGCCTATGTTCAGCAGTGGACTTCTAAAGACTGGCATGATGTTGATGATGATGATATAGTTCAGGCCAGGGAGAGGTTAATTTATCGAAAGTATTTTAGGTTTTTGATTAGATTCGTTGGTAGGTAATTAGGTTCGTTGGTTTGTTCGGTTTAGATTTGTTTTTGTTTTATTTAAAGTTCGTAGGTAGGTAATTAGATTCGTTGGTTTGTTCGGTTTAGATTTGTTTTTGTTTTATTTAAAGTTCGTAGGTAGGTAATTAGATTCGTTGGTTTGTTCGGTTTAGATTTGTTTTTGTTTTATTTAAAGTTCGTAGGTAGGTAATTAGGTTCGTTGGTTTGTTCGGTTTAGATTTGTTTTTGTTTTATTTAAAGTTCGTAGGTAGGTAATTAGATTCGTTGGTTTGATCGGTTTAGATTTGTTTTTGTTTTATTTAAAGTTCGTAGGCAGGTAATTAGATTCGTTGGTTTGTTCGGTTTAGATTTGTTTTTGTTTTATTTAAAGTTCGTAGGTAGGTAATTAGATTCGTTGGTTTGTTCGGTTTAGATTTGTTTTTGTTTTATTTAAAGTTCGTAGGTAGGTAACTAGATTCGTTGGTTTGTTCGGTTTAGATTTGATTTTGTTTTATTTAAAGTTCGTAGGTAGGTAATTAGATTCGTTGGTTTGTTCGGTTTAGATTTGTTTATGTTTCATTTAAAGTTCGTAGGCAGGTAAGTATTTAGTTGGTATTATTCCTGGTAAGTAGGTAGGTTACCTATTTAGTGAAAGTAATTTTAGGATCTTAGCTTACAATTTATATATGGATTAGTTACGATTGTTTGTGTGGTATTTATTTGGAGTTAGTATTCAAGTTTTCCGGTTTATAGTTACTTCCACCTCTGGGATACTCAAGGAATATTTCCCCCAAATTTCAAATCTCTAGGCCCACCAGTTTAGGCTGTGCGCTGTCTGTCAGTCAGTCAGTAAGAAGGTATGTCACGGTACTGTTTTATAGGCATGATAAAAGAATTTTATAAAACGCATTTTTTTATTCTGCCCAATTCTGTGCCAATAGGTGAAGGGTAATTCATACCAATATATAATAGTGAAACATTGTCTGTTTGTTTGTTTATTTGGGGAGCTTTCACGCAATAACCGCTGGACGTATTTTGAAGAAATTTAGAACGGAGATAGTTTATACCCTGGAATAAAACATAGGATACTTTTTATCCCAGAAAATTGTAATTTTCCACGGGAAAACTAGAAAAAGTTGATTACTCACTATAAGGAACGGTTGCCATCCGGTGCCACCAGAACAAGTCTGTCAAAAAACATCAAAAGTGGTGCTATACCTACTTTTGCATTGGTTTTTAATATCCCAGAAGAAAATAGGATGCTTTTTATGAGATAAATAGTAGTCTGCGCGTACGACAGTCGCGGGCGGGAACTAGTTATTCATATAAAGCCCGGTCAATTTACTTTTCCTATTAGTTATTATCTCGTAATTGCCCTTTAATATTGGTAATGTTTAAACTGTCCGGGCATCTATCAATATAAGTACTTATAATAAATCAGTAAGTAACAAAAAGTCTGTACAAAGAAGATAATAAAAAAAACTACTGAACATTGAATTATAACCAAATACTGAACAAGTTTTTTATACGGTGCGTTCATTCGCGCATTGGTATGTCAATCCGATGAATAGAAGCCAATCAATCGATAAAAACTATTTAAAAAATGAACAAATTTTGATGAAATGTAGCAAGTATATTGTACTTTATAGGCACTTTTGGTACTGGAACTGGAATAACACATGGGATACTTTTTACCCAGTTAAATGACCACGTGGGCAAAGCCGCGGGCACATCTAGTCTATACCCTTAATAAAGCAATAGGAACGAAATAGTCTGTACAAAAATGATAATTAAAAAAAAAATGTCTGTGGTACTTAAAATAAGCAACTGAAAAAGGACAACATTTTTAAAATTCGTGTCCGTCTGTTTGTCTGTATGTTTGTTCGCGCACATAAACTCGCGATTTAATTTCTACTACGTCCTTTCTGAGCCCAAGTAGCAGCAACACACTGCTCAACACAACAAAACGCAGCTTAATTCAACCAACAAACTAAAAGCTAACATGCCAGCTTCCACCTTAAACTGTTGGCCCAAGTTTAGGAAGTCCCAACAATAACACTGACCCACTATTGGGATTGCTTTCGGCTCTGCGCTTGATCACAAATTGATAGTTGAGCAAACAGGACGGCGGAAGCTAGCTGTGGGATTGGTTCCCGTCAATATTAGGAATACACTTGGAAAGGGCAGTTTGGGATCGATTTGGAAATAAGACGTGCTTAGTATAAAAACAAATAAGTAATGTGTTGTCTGCAAGTTCCACTGGGAAAGTAGATACCACCTTTTGCACTTAGGATAACGCTTGGCTACCATCGCTGTCAAACTAAGTACCTCCTCCTTTTGGAAGTCCATCAAAATGTGCTAAAAAACAAATAATAGAAAAAAATATACACGCCTTGCCAAAAATATACACGCCTTGCCAAAAATATACACGCCCTGCCAAAAATATACACGCCTTGCCAAAAATATACACGCCTTGCCAAAAACGAACTAAAAAGTCAAAAATAAAATGTTGTTTTGACGTTTTAGTTCGTTTTTGGCAAGGCAGTCATGGTTTTACCCGACTGAGGAGGGTTATGTGTTTGGGTTGTGTGTATGTTTGTTTAATTTTTAGTTATTTATTTTTATTCATACTTTTTAGTGACAAGTTAGGAGTACTGCCAATAAATTATAGTTGTATATATCGTTGTAATGTACTCATCAATGCCTTCAATTTGATACCCATATTGTAAAATTCAACTTTTTTTTCTTATTTCATAACTAGCTGTACCCGCGGCTTCGCACGTTTGGTCATTTATGCAGGTTAAAATATTCTATGTACTATTCCAAGACCTAAAATACCCATATACCAACATAAGATCAAAATGTCTTCAGGCGTGAAAAATATTTTTATCAATTGCTCGGCTTGTACTCACCAGGTTGACATACGAATTACACCACTATTTAAGTCAAACTCTAAACTATACAACAATGAAAATCGCATAGCAATCGGTCCAGTAGTTTTTACGTCATGCGCGAACAAAAATACAGACAGACAGAAACGAATAAAAAAGTGACCCTTTTTTTATTTGCGTTCTTTGTACAGCCTTTTTCATACCTATTGCTTTACAGCTAAATGACTGTGCCACGTCATAGTTAATATGATGGATTAAAATTGAGGATACTTTTTTCCCGAAAAAATAAAGGGTTCCTGCGGGACAGGGGTCCAAAGTTAGGTTAAATTTGAAGAAATAAATGATATATTTTTGCAGGGTAATCTATATATTCGGTACTGAAGCTAAAACTGTTTTTATTTTTCATTTTTGTGTGTGTCTGTCTGTATCTTGACCGCGCATCACTTTGAATCTACTGATTGAATTCAAATGAAACTTGGTATGATTTGAGTTCATATTACGCAGTAGGACATTGGATACTTTTTATCCCGAAAAAACAAAGTGTTCGCACATGATAGGTGTTGAAATTTATTTCAAAGAACACGTATCACGCTGAAGCTGCCGGACGGATTTTGATGAAATTTAGAACGGAGATAGCTTATACCCTGGAATAAAACATAGGATACTTTTTATCCCGGGAAATTGTGAGATTCCACGGGAAAGCAAAAACTTGAAAAATTATGATTACTCGCTGTAAGAAACGGTTGCCATGGAAACGAAATAACAGGTATGTCAAAAAACATCAAGAGCTTGGTGCTAACCTTCTTTTGCATTGGTTTTTAATGTTCTAGAAGAACATGATGCTTTATTTCGCGAAAAATAGTCCGCGCGGGCGAAGTCACGGGCGGGAAAGCTAGTTTTTTTTAGTGTGTAAAATTCGTTGTGTAGTTTTAGCGTGATACGTGTTCTTTTAAATAATTTTCAACCAATATTATGCGGGAACACTTAAATTTTTCTGGATGAAAAGTGTCCTACCTTGTAGTATAAACTCAAATCATATCAAGTTTCAGTTGAATTTATTCAGTAGTTACGGCATGATGCACGGTTAGGATAAGAAAAAAATGAAAACAAAATAAAGTATTGGCTTCAGTATCAAATATAGAGTGCAATCCAAAAAATAAAAAACTTTAAATTGGACCTGTTACAGTTTTATTATGAGTATAGATAAATATAGATAGATGGTGCCTTATCGGCGCCACATATAAATAAAAAATTATAAAACATTATAACGATACTTCACACATCTAAATCTTTTCAGGCATTTAAAAGTTACGTTGGAATAAAGAAACTCACATGCGTACACATACACACACATACAAGAATCCTAAAAACATTACACTCCTTTTTTGGGCAGTCATGTAAAATGATACAACCAAAAGCTATATTTACCGAGACACCCTATCATTCCCGTCTAAGTAACTAACCAATTTAACAACCTAAAACAAGAAAATCAAAAACAGCAATTTGTATGGCTCCATAACTCAAACACTTAATGAGGGCACTCACACAAACCCTTACAGCCTTCACACAATTCATACAAAACTGACAGGAAGCGATAAGTGGCAGTTAAGGTAAACAATAGACTGGAAGCTTCTCCAGTAGTTCAGGATGGGAGTTTGGAGACCATGGAAGGAGTTAAATAGTATTCAAAGATAATGTTTGCTTTTCTGAAGGTTGGCTGGCAAAGTAACTTTGATTATTGGATTCCTGATGGATTACTTAACTAATCAAACTCGGATGGGCAGCGTTCGGGAAGCCGCGTAATATTTGAAAATTCTTATGAGTGTACAAACAATGTGTGTTGACAGTGATGAGATGTAAAGAGTTTTTCAATGATTGATTGATGACCCTTCAAACCTGCATTTAGTAATATTTGCACATTTGCTTGACTATTGAATATCTGGCAAAGGCGGACTCCTGCAGAAGCGCCTACCACTAAAATATGAATATATAAGCCTTACGAAGCTATAATCATTAATTAAATAAAAAAAATATATCGTTACCAACTTTACAGAAAAAGTATCTCATCTCCCAATCAGAATCATCATTAGGATCAATTTTCACCCTATTTGACGAACTTTTTTTCACAGAATAGTGCAGCGAGCATACAAATTACCCCGCGTTTGTGTGTGTGTTTGTATGAGTTTCAGTGCTGCCAGTAGTGCAATTTATTTAGTTTTATACTCGTAGTTATAGTTTTTGGACCCCGAGGACCAGGATCCAGGAATATTGACGGCAGGTGGAATAGGTCTTGACGGAATGGTGGCCAAGTGAAGGTGAGCGCAGCCGAGGCAGGGAAACCGAAGCAACGATGGATTGATTATAAAACCTGATGAATAGAATGGCTCATACGATAAATTTCTTAAAAGGAAAAATTTGGATCACGGACGGGATTAGAACCCGCATCCATCCATGCCTCTACGCAGCACATGCCTCTAGCCAATTCGGCTAACGTGACCACTGCATCATAACCCAAACTTTTCCCTTAGTATCTCATCCCGTCTTACTGGGATGGTAACACCACACCATCTATTGGTAGTATTTTGAACTATCCAACAATAAAATTAGTAGAAATTTTTCAGATAAATTACGTTTGCGCTATACAGGCGAACATACAATTAGGTTGGCTCAAACCAGAGATGAACGGCGTATAAGGGAGAAGGCTTATACCCTACAATGGGCGAAATATGCTGATAATGATGATGATTATGGGGACGAGGACCCCATCGTATTACCCCATGTATCACTGCGTTTTATCTATGCAAAACGTGACCATAAAGCTGTCTTTTATTTTGCTTAAAGAATCTGCATTGCCATACAATGTGGCAACGCTCCAGCATTTAGGGAACGATGCCTACTGGTTGCGGTTTGTAAAACTAGTGACTCTGTGAGCTGCAGACCTCGCAAGGTCTTCGCATAGCTTAAAACTGAATAAACGCTCACCGGGCATATATACTTAAAACGACCGGTAGGCCGAATGGCTAGTGACCTGGACTTTGAATCCGACAGTCGCGAGTTCGAACTCCGCTGAGTGCATTATTTTTTGTTGAGCGTAAAAGACTTTTCATTGTTAATATTGAATTAAAGCTATAGTCACGACGCCACATATTTATTTTCAATTATACTATTGAACACGACTGTACTTACTAGTAGTTGGAGCAAGAGGACATGTAAGTAGTAGAGCACGGGTCTGTACCCCTTTTTTCCCTATAGTCATGTAAGGAATATATAAATCTTTTATTTACTTATTATTATTGTTTTTCCGAGTCATGGGAGTAGTTCAAAGACATCTTTTTGAATTTTTCAAAAAACTGTATCGTCAATAAAAAATATAATTATCGAACCTGCTCACAAAATTTCACGAGAATCGGTTGAGAAATGTGACCTGCAGAGTAGAACAGCCGGACATACGAAAGTATTTATACCCAAGCTGTAACGGAGACTCTTCGCTCGCGCTTGCTCGGTCAACTAGGTTTGGTTTTAAATCTGTCTGGGTGGACGCCCGCAACTGCAGCACCAAAAACCTGCTACGACGTTCGCAGCGGATCATCGCAACGAGGGAGATACGCGGATATCAGAAGGTAACCTGGAGGGCAGGGTACGTGTTGGCCGTTGTTCCCCCTGGGAGCTCCAAGTGGAGATCCTCGCCAAAGTGTACTACTTGGTGGTGGGGAGGAGATCCCGAGGAGACCACCCAGCGTGGGAGGAGGTCAGGCGCATGCGGTGGCAGGCGTGGGCTGCCATGTTGCGGTGGTGGACGGAGGACCTGGCCCCACCGGCCCCTGGGCAGTGGAAGGTGGAGGCTAACCACCCGGTCCTTCAGAGGTGGGTCAGCTGGCAACATGGGTCGCTGACCTTCCTTCTGGTGCAGGTGCTTTCAGGACACAGATGTTTTGAAAAGTATCTGCACCAAATTGCAAGATGGGTGATGACTCCGGCCTGCCACGGGTGTGACGCGCTGTAGGACACGGCGCTCCATACGCTGGAAGTATGGGCACATACCATCAGCGGTGATAGGATGGGATCTCTCTCTGGCGAGCGTGATAAACGTCGGCGGCGACAGACATGGCAGGCGATGGCCTCCTTCTGTAAAGTGGTTATGACGCGGAAGGAGGACGCAGAGCGTTCCAAGAAGACCGACACCCGAGTGAACGTGCTCCGGCGCAGACGACCATGTGGGAGGAGGAGGCATTTTGCCCATCTCCTTCGTAGTATGGTCACTAGTGGAGAGTCGGGGGACTCTCCATCGGCTTGCACGGCCCCACATGTCCGAGGGGAAAGCAAGTTCACCCCTCCACAGGCGTAGAGGCCCGATTAGCCACCGAGGTGGAAAAAAAGTGTGCAGGCATATTCCACCACAAAAAGAGAAAGACTTAGTTTTAGATCAATTTTAAGTTAGATTAGTAATTGATTTTTGTAGAGTATATATAAAAAACCGACCAAGTGCGAGTTGGACTCGCGCACTGAGGATTCCGTACAAACTTGAAAGTATGTAAATAGTTCGTCCATTCCGAGAATCGAATCTCGAATCTTTCTAAAAAAGTTTTTTTTTTGTGATGTAACTACAAATTGACGGATTTTGGAATTTTTCCTTTACTTGTGCTATATAAGACATTGCTTCTTAGCAAATTTCATAATTCTAGGTCAACGGGAAGTACCCTAGGTATTAATTACCTAGCGAGTGTCAAAATATGCGATATCTTTTGATTACGTCAACTTAGAAGTTTGTTTTTTTTCACAGCTCCAAGGGGGTTGCAGACTTGAGTATTTGATATTAATTTCAACTTGATCCTCAACGCCTTCCTGAGAAAAAGGGTCTTGACAGACAGATAGTCAGACGGGCAACGAACTGATCCTATAAGGGTTCCTTTATTCCTTTTGTGGTACGGAACCCTAACAATTGAGAATGTGCTTTGATTTCTAGATTTCGTTCCCAATATTATCACAGGCTCCTTAGGCATTATTTGCACGAGAAAGTCTCTTGCGTCTATTGAATTGTTGTTTGTACGCCATGTGTGATCTATCCTGAGCGTCACTATAAAAAGGTAGGTCATAAAATGTAGGTAATGTTAAATTCTTGAATTTACAAGAACTTTTCCCAAATAACGCATGGCAGCACCGATGCGTAACATAAAGACACGAGTGTGCATGTGTGCGTGTGGTGTTGAGCACAAATTGGCTCCCAACTCGCCCCCGAGCGTGAGCGGAGCTAATAGGCGGGCTGGGGATAGGGTTGTCACTTTCAAGTTATGCATAAGTTTTTAAACAAGTGGAGTTAGTTCGCCCGATGGTAATAGCCACTCTTGTTAATAGCTCTCACTGCTGGGACGCCTTCAATTAGAGAGAGAGAGAGAGAGGAGAGAGAGATAGTGTTTTATATTTGCTTATTCACCATGCTGAACTAGCGCGTGTTGGTGGATGTCAAATGTTCTTGAATTTGAAGTTGATATGCGTCTTAGGGTGGAGTTCACCGACTTCTACTTGACCGATGTTTTGGTAATCGGCCGGTGAAATCCCAAACGTCGTTTAAACAACCGCTTAAATGTTTACTGTTCACCACGCAAATTTGAACCGTAATTAATAAATCGGACGATCACCAACCGTTCAGAGTGAAAGAACGAACGTTATAAGGCATCGCAATAACGAAGTCACTTTGTCATATCTATTCAACACGATGAAAGGTGACGTCCGAGTTTAGAAGCATAAAATAAAATGAAGTCAACTTTAAAAGTACAATAAAACGTACTGGGGAAGCTATACTATACTGTAGTTCTAAATTTGGGTAGGTATTAACTTTTTCTGCCTGCACCATGTGGCCTGCACGTGTTGATTGTTTGAATTCGTTTATGTTTGTGATTGGTTTGACTTTATCTTTTATTTGTTGTCAAGTTCAGTTGCTGCCACCCGTGCCCCAATCACTTGTGCTTTTGCTTTTTATAGAGTGGTTTTTATAGTGAAGATTTAAATAAGTAGTGAAAATGGAGAGCAAAAAATAAAACGCAAAAAATATATTGCAGTACGTCCAGTGCAGAAGTTTTAGACAAACGGAATCTAGTTTTAAAAGATTCTTCGTCATATTCTTCATAATAATAACGACGCACTTGAAAATCTCGTGGTCTTCTAAATCGTCTAGATTTTCAAGGAAGTCAAGGTAATGGTCCTGATAATTATCAACCATAACATTAAACACCGACTGCATGTTTACTTCTCACAAGAACACGACGAAATATATCCAAATAAACTAAAAATAATGTTGACACAAATGCGCAGAACGTCAAAATGAGGTAAACCGACGGTTAAACGATGTCGCCGAGCTCGGTTACATAAATCGGCCGTTCAAGGGCTTTGATCGTTGGTTAGGGTGTGGTGAACACTAAAATTTGAATAACCAGCCGTTTAATTGTTAAACAGCCGTTTTAATAGTCGGTGAACTCCACCCTTAGAGTGTTAGCATAGATATCCGTGATAGATAGATAGATTAAATTTTTATTGAACACCACAAGTACAAAGAGAAATTATATCTAAAAATACAGTATAACAATGAGTGTCGCAAGGGGCGGTCTTATCGCTCAGAGCGATCTCTTCCAGACAACCGTGCACGGAGAGGAATAACGTAAGGGACGGTGGTTATCAATAATAAACATTCATACTAATATATGTATAAATACATATATGTATATATATATATATATATATATATATATATATATATATATATATATAAATACATATATATATATATATATATATATATATATATAAATACATATATGTGTATATATATATATATATATATATATATATATATTTATTGTATATACCTACACCTATAACAATAACAGAACAAGAACAAGACCAGCGTTTTCAGGCGTTCGTCTAAGTATGCCCGAAATGGCATGAAATGTGGCGATGACATATCGTAGATAAACAAACTCAACTTAATACTTTAAGAGAGATTATGACGTCCTAGCAGGGGCAACCCTAATTATCTGACCGCCAGCCATCAATATAACAATTTAACAGGAACGTTTCACCAGCTATAAATTAAACGAGTTAACAGCCCTACGGATTCCGTCGAGCCTGCACTCTTCTAACCACTGCGCCTGTCAAGTCTACTCAGATGAATCTAAGCTTGAGTTCGATTTCAAGTTTAATGTTATAGAGGAATGATAAAAGGTTATCAAATCCATTATTATTATGAGTTGAGAATGCCAAATCATGATATTGATTGCTGAAATATTAGTTAAATTAGTATAAATGTTTTGTTATTTTATTGATGTGGTGTGGCTAGCGTTGGACTACGGTGATAATAGATGCTTCTAGGACCAAAACAGCTCTCAATAGACTTGAAACAGACTTGACCTTGGTAGCTAGCCATCTAGAGTGCATAGTAATAGATATCTTGGAAATCATAGGACTGTAATATTTTTCCCTTTGTTTTTTTTGACCTTGTCATTATTATCCTACTTTAAACGAACGGTAGTACTAGAAAATGATTAGCCAATACCATTTTTTACAGACCAAGGATACGCACCAATAAATAAATGGTTGGCCACGACTTGCGTACACCGTGGTTTGTCGGATCATGCATCAACAAGAACTGAATTGATATTACTATTTTGTATTCTTGCAAATAAATGATTTAATTTGAACGGAAACCCCCTTTACCGATAGAAATGATAACCGAAAGCACCTTTAATCTCTCTCTACGCTGATTTAGCTATAAAATCATCGACATACCTGATTTTGGGCCATAGCTAAATTTCTCTCATGGTAAGAACTCAAGATCAGTCTCAAGTGAACCTCTCGTAACAAGGCGTAACCACTAAGCCCGAGGTACTCGGTGTTATTATTGCGTAAAAATATGTACTTTTGCGTCGATCTGTGTCGATAATTTGAAATTGTTGAGTAAATAACCACGGCCGGTAATTTCTAAAGGAATGTTTGGAGGCAGGCTGGAGCCAGAAGAATACTGGTCTTAACAAACTTCGTGGTCGAAATTGTGAATTTGTTCTAAATTTTCCGTAATTCATTGTCATTTGGTGTCAATTTGTAATCACATATGTGTTTTGACACAAATGTATGTATGTGTGTGTTTTTTTTTGTTAATTTGTTTCCTTTTTTGTATGTTTGTTTGTAATGGCTAAACTTACAAAATGCTTCTTTTTTAATTCTTTAGCCTACACAAAGCTAAATTATCAGCAAATAACACGGGCTGAACTTTATTTTTCAAAAATTGTGAGTTATGTGGTTACATTATTATTTATACTTTGAGTTACGTTATTTCAATTTACGTAAAAAGTCCATGAAGCTATATGTGTAACTATAGTTAAGTCACATAACCATTTCTTGTTCAAATTAGTCAATCAAAACACGTGTGGAATCGAATGATGATTACCTACATTCTATCCTTATCCTGCTTCGTAATCGAGGTTGATTATGTACATGTAAATTCCTTTTTAAATTATTCGAATCGGACCTTTCATTTAGAAGCTAGAGCGGGTATACAATGAAAAAAAGTAAGAAAATGCCGCTACCCGTGCGTCACCAGTTTTATAATACCTAAATATGTATAGGGGACAAATAAGCTATTGAACAAGAATATAACATGTTAAAAGTTGTGTCTGTCTTTCTGTTTATTTTCGAATCACTAAAATACTAAAACTACTGGAGCGATTGAAATGTAGTTTTCACTGTTGGATAACTTAGGATTTGTTTGGCTAAACATCTGATAGGAACTTTGCATATCATTGCGATTTTGATGAGTAGAAGCCGAGCAATCGAAAATAAACTACTTTTTGACTGTGTTTTTTTTTTGGAATTTGGTACCTAGATAATTGTTTTTTTTTCTGGAATAACACATAGAAAATGTCCATGCAGGCGAAGCCGCGGGGCGCATACTAAAACCCGACTACGTTCGGGTGAAAAATAACCTTAGACACTCTTGCGATGAAAACGAGCTTATTATACCTTGCTTGTCAAAATCGGTTCAAGATTTTACTTCGATTACATAGCCCTTCCTTTGCCATAGACGGGTAAAAAATAGCGTATAGCACTCTATACCTGAAGATGATTGATACCTCGCTTGTCAAAATTGGACCAATAGGGGCGACGACGCTATTGGTCCAATACCAACGACGCTATGGTGGATATATACATACATAGACTGTTAAACTCATTACTCTCCCCTTGCTCATTACCTACTCGGGTAATAATTTCATACAACAAAGTTACCATCCCTTCAAACAAACACAAAAAAGTGAGAATTAGTTAACGATACCCGAATATAAAACCCACCCGAGGCCCTCTTCATTAGATCATTATTTTATGGATCCCATATTTGTATCGTTAAAGGCTATTATTTAGACCAATATCGGCCAAATATGGGTCGATTATGGACCTTCTTGGAAAGCTGGTGATTTGTTGCGAAGGTATGTTACCACTAATAAGGTTTCGGTCATAGATCTAGTTGAAGAGGGGAAGATACGGCACGCTTTAATTTCACGTAAATAAAAACTGAACTAGATACAACTACAGGCAAACACACCCACACAGCTACATTCCTCCCGTTGTGCGTTGTCGTCGTCGTGGTTCATGTGAATCAACTACAAAGATAGAGATACATATTCAAACTGTAGCGCGAATGAGAATCACTGCTAACACGTGCAACAAAAACGATACTCAAATTGTGAATTGTGTGCGTTGCATCTAATTCATGAGGTCCACGCCTGATGAGCTGGTACCTAATCTCGCCACTTTTAATTAGATCTATGGTTTCGGTCGATTATTTTGAGGCGTTTAATTATTATCGGTGGCTGGGGATGGGTAATGTAGGTTAATTATAGAGTCCGTGAGAAATTAAGAAGTAGATTGGAAAGGATGTTTGAAACTGTATCTAAGGAGGTCCATCAATAAAAAAAAACACAAAAAAATGCGAGAGCAAAGAAGAAGAAAAATATTGCCAAAATTACTGTCGTAGGTTTATCTACTAACGTCTAATTTTTAACAATAATTTAGATTATTTCCTGGACTCGACTAGATTTAATTTCAGCAAATAATAACTCAAATTAACTGAATGATGTAAAAGGTAAGAATGGATAACAAGGTTTGCATAGTAATTGATTATTTTTAATCGATTTTCAAAAAGAGACGTTCACAATATATTATATTTATGAGTTCTCACATTTTTTGGTGTTCTGTTTTTTAAAGTATTCTATCCGGATCGGATAATCGGGTTCTAATTACTGAATTAAATGTAGGTGCTGCGCACATTGATGAATACTGATTTGGATGGGATTTTTTTATTTGAAAAAGTAGATCTCCAGTGTGGTCCGATATAGTTTTAACATCTACATTGGCTTAATTTTTTTAGTGAATCCATTTAAATTTAATTTGCACAAATATAAGACGGTATACTGACTGTGGTCTCTGATAATACTTAGGTACAGTCACCACGCTTGTCCATGTGTGGTTATGGGAATCATTAGACGCGAGTACAGTCGGCGGGTGACCGATGTTAGGCCGAGCGGCAATGCAAAGTGGACGATGGTTGGGAAAACAAAAAACTTATTGGTACTTATAGTTCGTTTTTAAATAAAGTACCATTAATATATCGCCAGTAAATATGGTACAATTTTACTGGCGATATATTAATATGTTTATTATTTTATTCGTGTATATATTTTATATGTTTATTGTTTTATTCGACACAGTTTTTTTTTAAACTTCTTAGCCTAATAATTTTAGGAGTAGGCTTCGTAGCCTTCGAAGTCTTTTTGGCCTCTGTCACACTGATAGTTTTTTAAATATTCTCTCTCAAAAATCTTGCTTCTAGGCTAGGCGGTAAAGTTATGTGTCTTTTTTTGCATAGGATTATCTTACCATCTCTTTTATATAGGATCCGAATAAAACTCTTTAGTCTTCGTATTGATAGCTGAAGGAATTTTGATTAAATATTGATACTCGAATAAAATTATAATTTAATTGACCAGTAGAGTCAGAAGTGTAGGTATTTCTTTTTCCTGTGACTGATTCTACTCTTAGTCGGCACATGAAAGGAAAATTTCCTTTTCAAACTAAAAGTATGGTTAACGTCCTTAATCTACTGAGTTGGTCTATTTATAATTCATATGACTTCTCCCTGTTTAGGAGACATTACGATTTTGACTTCTATAAGTGATATAAAAAGTTGCGTATTAACAATAAAGTATTTTGAGTTTTGTTTTTACTTACTTTTGTCCAAATTAATATGATGTTTAACAAAGAATATCGATTTCTACATTTATAACCCCATCACTAGTGCTGCACCATCAACAGTAGGGCGTGTCCGCCCGCGGTATAACGATAACGAATAACGCACTCGAGCAGCGATTACGTTCGGCATTAACAAATATTTAACATCGGGCATCATCGGGATAACTCGGGAGACGTGCGTGCACGGCCGCGGCACTTTAATTTGCAAAAAAGAAGCCAATTAAAGTGTTTGGTGATCGTTATACTTGTTTTTAATTGGTAATTTTAATTGAAGCGCTGTTTGATTTTGATTCTAACGGGACTGTGAGTACAGTTTAAAGTATTTTTTAAATAAAATGATTGTAAGGAAATCATTTTCTAACTATTTTAACTATTCTATCTATTACTTAAAATAAAACTGTCCAATTCTGTACATTTAAGAGACTTTGGAATTATTCTTTTAATGAAAGCATTGTTTGTATTCCATACTGAAGCGAAAACTGTATTTTTTTCATTTTTGTCTGTCTGTCTGTCTGTCTGTCTGTCTGTATCTTGCATAGGTATCACGCCAAAACTACAGAATGAATTTATATGAAACTTGGTATGATATAAGTTCATACTACGAGGTAGGACATATGATACTATTCATCCCGAAAAATTAAACGATTCCCGCAGGATAGGAGTTGAACCTTATTTAAAGAAACACTTACCACTCTTAAACTACTGGACGGATTTTGATGCACCACGGCACATCCATACTCGTAGTTTATATGATAGGTAAAAATTGAAGATACTTTTTATCCTGAAAAAATAAAGGGTTTCTGCGGGATAGGGGTCCAAATTCTGTACATTGAAGATATTGTGTAATTTTTTTGGAGGCTTTTATATATTCAATACTAAAGCCAAAACAGTTTTTTTTATAAAAAAAAAACAGTCTGTCTGTCTGGCCGCGCATCACGCCAAAACTACTGAATAAATTCAAATGTATCTTGGCATGATTTGAGTTCATACTAAAAGGTAGGACATTGGATACTTTTCATCCCGATAAATTAAAGGATCCCAGGATAGGGATTGATAGGGATTGATTAAAAGAACACGTATCACGCTGAAACTACTCCACGGATTTTGATGCAACTTAGCAGTCATAGTTTATACTCGTATAATGAGTGAAAATTGAGAATACTTTTTATGCCGAATAAATAAAGGGTTCCTGCGGGATATGGGTACAAATTCGTACATTGAAGATATTTAGTTTTATTTTTAAGGAGGCTATTTAATTATTCGTATAATCGTCGCCATAATTTATTTTTCATTTTGTCTGTTGTCTGTCTGTATGTCTGTCTTTATCTTGGACGCGCATCACGCCGAAATTACTAAATGAATTCTAATTAAACTTGGCATAATTTGAGTTCATGCAACAAGGTAGGACATTGGATACTTTTCATACCGCTAAATTAAAGAGTCGCCGCAGGATAGGGGTATTTTATTTGGAGTTGGTATTCATGTTTACGTTTTATAGTTACTTCCGTAGTTCACCTCTAGGATACGCAAGGAATATTCCTCCAAAATTCAAATACCTAGGTCCACCGGATTAGGCTGGGCGTTGTCTGTCTGTCAGTCAGTCAGTCAGTCAGTCAGTCAGTCAGTCAGTCAGTCAGTAGGTATGTCACGGTACTGTTTTATAGGCATGATTAAAATAATGTAATAAAACTCATATTATTATTTCTCTGCCCAATAGTAAAGGGCATATTTATTTATAATAAAGCAGTAAGTACCAAAAAATCTGTAAAAACATATATATCTAGGATACTAAAAATAACCGATTGAGATGTGGTTTTCAAGGTTGGATAGCTTAGGGTTTGACTTAAAAACTGGTGTACTTATTATCTTAATCCGATTAGTAGAAGCCGAGCAATCGATAAAAACTTCATGTCGGCTAAAGGAATATTGTTTAATTGTTGGTATATTGGTATTTTTAGGTCTTGGAATAGTAATAGAGTTCTTTTAACCTAGAGAAATGGCCACGCGTGCAAAGCCGCGGGTACAGCTGGTGTTATATAATTATAAAACATAGATTACCTAAAAGTGCATAGCACAATATAGGTCCCTTAATTGTCCTTATAAATGTACTGAATTCCTTAAAGCGGTATCTCATATTTATCACATTACAATTAAAATGATATATAAAATACATTAAGCTCTCGAACAACGACAGGAAAAAAACCGAGGAAGCAATCACATAACAAATTCATATTAACGAGTTATCAAATAAAAATCTTATTAATAAACGTGAAATCCATAAAACAGTTTCGACAGAACCCTGTCCCAAACAAAATAAAGGCACACACATAATTGGTCTCGAACAAATTCCCATTGATATTCGTGATGGGAAAAAAGTATAAAATGATTGTCGATGAGATGTATACGGAGTCGATATTCGCCTCGCAGAATGACTTTACAAACGTAACTGATATTTTTGTAACGACTTTATCTTTTGGCACTAAGAGTGATATTTCACTGTTAGGATGAAGAAATAATATTGGTGAATATATAATGGGCCACTTACGGGCAGCTCAAATTGTCGAGAATTGCAACGGGTTAAACAAGGTGTCAATTTGGCGGAGTTATGAAAGTTCGTTTCTTGGAACTATTTGTTTTAAAGTTTTGTAGTGTGCCAGGAAGAGAGAAAAATAAGAAAAAGAAGAGTACAGATGCTTGTAGTGGCTCATGGCGTAGGGTTTACACTTTATTTGTGATCGCATCTGTGGGCGTGCTTTATGTTTTGTTTTATTGAAACTGATATTGATAGTATTCTGTTGATTGTGTAGTTGCAATAACTTTGTTGTAAGGTGGGTTTCAGTTTGAACACTATCATAAATGATAATAATATCCTAATACGCGAAGGATTTAATATTTTCCACAGCATTAGTAAAATTTTCTTTGGCATAATGTAGAGTTATTTTTTTGTATGTATGACCGTGATGACCTTTTTATAAGTAATTATATGCATTTATATCCGTTGTGTAATAATTTTGACAAAATATTGAGTCATCGTTCCTCCATTTGTATCTAGTTAGTTGTTCGTAACAAATCAATACTGTTGCTTTACATTCAAACGTTAATTCAATGAAACTACTCGATTAGTTTCATAATTATTTTGACGCAATATAGTTATTTATACAATGTTAAAATAGAAATCATCGATATCGACACTTTCCCTTCCCTACTTACCAGAACGAGATTTATATCATGTCATTATGCATAAAATATTTCTTTTAAACGTATAATTAGAAGTTATTAATATTATAAATAATATGGTTTGGCCGCCTTGAGCTCAGGCGTTGTTTGGAATAGGTTTATATTGTTTTTGTTAGTGTTTAACTAATGTAGAGGATTAGTGAAACTGTGCGTGGTTGTTGTCGTGCGATTAACATGATAATAAATAGTATATCATTTGTAATATGATAGTTTATAAAAACTATAATTAATCAAATAATAATCAGACGAAAGTTATGGGTATATGATTTGTGAAATAATAGAGCGGTAATATGTGAGCTTTACTATCCAACGACATCGGGTTTCACCCTTAACTCCTTTTACTTTTAATATATTGTGTTCTTTGATTACATCACATATATTTGTCTATGCATAAAGCCTTGAGTTTTATTTAGGACTGGCTGTGCCTACGGCGTTGCCCGCGTTATATTTTTTTCTGGGATATACATATAAGAATCTTAAGAGTCCAGAATTAAAAGTACAATACCAATAGGCGACCATCTGGAGCTTTTGGGTGTCGAACTCACATCAAACCTGAATTTTGCCTCTAACATTGAATCCAAAGCCAAGGTAGCTGCAAAAAAACTTGGTATTTTGTCTAAGGTTAGGCGGTACTTCACACCGGGACAGCTTTTGAATCTTTATCAAGCACAGGTTCGATCTTGTATGGAGTACTGCTGCCTCCTCTGGGACGGTTCTGCCAAGTATCAGCTCGAGTCTTTGGATTCAATTGAGAGACGTGCTATCAGGCTCATTGGGGATGACACTCTGGTAAAGAGTAAGCTTCAAAGTCTGGCGCATCGACGTGAGTTCGCAAGCCTGTCTGTATTCTACAGATTGCACTATGGAGAGTGTGCACAAGAACTGCACAACCTGATTCCCCCATCACCTTTCCATTACCATACGACTAGACGATCAGAAAAGCGCTACCCTTTTATGGTTGAAATACCTCGCACAAGAACGAAGCGTTACGCTTCTTCATTAATTATAACAACTGCAAAGGAGTGGAATGGCCTGCCCTCGTCAGTGTTTCCGGTAAATTATAACCCAGGTGTGTTCAAGTCAAGAATGAATAGGTATCTACTAGGCAAGCGACCACACCTTCGACCACATCATCGCTTTCCATCAGGTGAGATCTTGGTCAAACGATTGCCTAGTCAGTAATAAAAAACAATATACCAAAGGAGGATGCCAGCTTTTGGCTTCCAAGACTTTTATACTCGTATGTTAAATGCCGCGGACACAAAATCTATCTACATTATTGAGTATATAAAATAATTTAATTCATTCTTATTAAAACAATAACATTCTAGAACTGTTATTAAAATAAAAACAATTAATATGAATAGAAATGACCGGAAATAGCTGTGCACGACTGTTAAAAGTTAAATGCTGCGGACACGAAATCTATCCACATTATTGAGTATATAAAATAATTTAATTCATTCTTATTAAAACCATAACATTCTGGAACTGTTATTAAAATAAAAACAATTAATATGAATAGAAATGACCAGAAATAGCTGTGCACGACTGTTAAAAGTTAAATGCTGCGGACACGAAATCTATCCACATTATTGAGTATATAAAATAATTTAATTCATTCTTATTAAAACAATAACATTCTAGAACTGTTATTAAAATAAAAACAATTAATATGAATAGAAATGACCGGAAATAGCTGTGCACGACTGTTAAAAGTTAAATGCTGCGGACACGAAATCTATCCACATTATTGAGTATATAAAATAATTTAATTCATTCTTATTAAAACCATAACATTCTGGAACTGTTATTAAAATAAAAACAATTAATATGAATAGAAATGACCAGAAATAGCTGTGCACGACTGTTAAAAGTTAAATGCTGCGGACACGAAATCTATCCACATTATTGAGTATATAAAATAATTTAATTCATTCTTATTAAAACCATAACATTCTGGAACTGTTATTAAAATAAAAACAATTAATATGAATAGAAATGACCGGAAATAGCTGTGCAAGACTTTTAAAAGTTAAATGCTGCGAACACGAAATCTATCCACATTATTGACCATATAAAATAATGTAATTAATTCTTATTAAAACTTTCGGGAACAATTATTATTAAAATTAAGAATAAAAATAGATAGAAATGACCGGAAATTGCTGTGAATTGATACTAATTACAAATCATAGTGTTCACTATAACTCGTAATTAGTGCAAATAAACTATTAATCAATCGATAAACAAAATCGATTTAAAAATAATCTACAGGCTATCTTAGTTTATTCTAATAGAAATCATTTCAGTATATTATTTTATGACGCCTATCTATATATATATGACTAACAACAATAGACGCCTATGTATTTTTTTACCCTGCTTATACGTTAATTCATTATTTGTTATAAATGTTTCAGTGGATTAGGAACCAAGCTCATGACAAGAGCCGAGAAGGTCCAGGGTTCGATTATCAGATTAAGTTAACTTTATTTCCTCATAACTCATTTTTGAATAGTTCACAGAAAAAACTAATAACACACAAAAGCTTTAAACATAATGCTTTAAAAATAAAAATACAGTTCAGTTGTGTCCGCGATAATTTTACATCGAGCCCAAGTCACTTTGGAGATCTGGCATAGTCCTTTCACCGAAAATCGTTCAGACAACAAATCGTTTTATCGATTCTACTCATCGAATTGAGATACCAAGTACACTAGCTTTTAAGTCAAACCCTAATATATCCAACAGTAAAAACTGCATCGCATTCGGTCCAGTAATTTATATGCGCAAACAAATATACAAAAGACACAATATAAAAAAAACGGTAGTTTAATTTAGCTACATTGTACAGTCTCTTTGTTATTAACTGCTTTATTATAAGTATAGATATATATTTCTAGTATTTGGACACTAAAACTAATAAGGAATAGTCTCACAATAACCAAAATAACTTGCAAATATTGATAACTACTTGAATTTCAAGATTTAATCCGCGTGGACAGATATGATGGATGATGCTAAGATGATGAAAAGTATACTTTGTTATTCCGGGACCTAAAGTACATATAAACCAAATTTCTTTAAAATCCGTTCAGCCGTTTTAGCTTGATGGAGCAACAAACATACTTAGAGACCCTCTCCCAAACCTTCTCACACTCACTAACTTTTGCATTTATAATTTAGACATAGACATAGCTTTATTTATGCCAAAAAGTAAGTACACAAAATAAAACATTAACGAAATAAATTAGTACTTAAGTAGTTAGTAAGGTTTTTGCCATAAGCCGTGTGTATAACGTGTGCATAATTTAGTGTGATGCTTTCTTTATTAGGATCAATGGATGTGATGTTATTATTTTATAAATTATATTGCTAAAAGTACTCACAGTGGAGTTGTTATTACGCAGGTGTGCCACTCACCATTATTTTTTATTTTTCTTTTGGTAAAATAAAAAAGATAATTATTAATTCGGCCTTATCTCAGCCTCCATCTTTATATCTTTATACGCACATTATAATGTTTATGACATGCCTTACAGTCCGTCAAGAACACTACCAGTTACTCCAGCAGTCTCATTACGGCTACACTGAACACATTAAAAACCATACCCTGAAATCTCGAACAATTACCCTTCGTATCGGTAATTTGGATATACTGCCAACACTGGTCAGTATTACCCTTTAACATACTTAAAAATCTTAAAATTTTGTATCTGCGGGCAAAAAACATCTTTACTGCCTCATTTTAGGAATCATTTTATTTTTATTTTTAATTCATCAGTTCCAATTTTTGGACATCAATTAACGTGTAAAAATCAACTTTATTATTTTGGATGCAAGGTTCAAAATAAGGTTGACATTATCATGCATCAGTAAACACAACGTTAGTGGTTGCCATTATTGAATTTACTTTATATAATAATGGTTAATCACTCGAAAGCATCGCTCGATGCTGCCTTGTTACTGAGTGAGTCTAGTGATGTACTTTTTTCTTGGCATATCGATAATATTTTTATGATAAAGGCATGCCAATATATACATGCCAGGTCAATACGACACGTGAACAAAATACTGTTTGTTAATTGAATAAGCATTGCAATTCAACGAGGCAATGCTCTCAGCAAATTGGGTACGCTGCTAACTGCTAGTGAACTAGAACACTTGGGCTACTTATCCCTAGCTATGGCATCTAAGTTGTCCAACTGTTTCATGTTGTTTATAGTACGAGTAGGTAACGAATACAGGCAATTTTCCGTTTAAAATATGAAATAAATAAAAACACGGTAAATTTAATGTTACTAATTGTCGCGAGTCATGTTATCGTGGAATATCTATTTTTTTTTATTGTGTTGATTGTTTTTTGTTTGTTTGTTTGCAATAAATACATTTTATTATTATTATTATTATTATTATTAAATAGGTATTTTGAGCGACCAAAGCTATCAAGCCTAAAATGTAGCAACACTTTAAACCATTTATTTGGAAAAAAAAACTTTTGGCATCAGTCAGACAATCTTTTTACTACGTCTGACCATTTCCTGACCTTACTTTGTTTATTTATTCATAGATACGATGAAACGAAGAATACGATGAAAGATTAATAGGATGGTTTAAGAGACCAATACTTACTTTCAGTCATCTAATGAATAATAATAATTAATTAGAAGAGGAGGATTTGCTTTAATTTTTTTAGCTGAATATTCAAGAATTTTATTTATAAGTTTTTTTTTTTTTTTTTTTTTTTTTTTTTTTTTTTTTAAGTTTTAGAATATAACTGTTTTAACTTTTACAGTGTCATATTTTGAACTATCGATACTCAACTCATGTGCCTCCTCCCTACCGCCTGAGGCGCGCGGGCGCAAGGCGTGCCTTCATTTCGAGCAATAATTTATACTGGCGTCGTTAAATAATCGATACGAACGGCGCAGCACTTTACCATCTCTTAAACACGGTACTATTTTAATTATCGGTTTTATGGATGGTTTAAGTGTTGGCTCATAATAAATATTAGTACTCAGTCATAGCATAGCATAGCTTAGGCACAGTACATATATCCTATTATATGTACTGTGGCTTAGGTCACAGACTTCTACTTAGGTATTGACATATATTTTTTCCCGACTACACCGAAGCAGGGGAAGGGTAATGAAGTGAACAGTATGTATGTATAAAACTATGTGGATGTTCCATCATAGCGTCGCGTCTCTATTGGTCAGATTTTGACAAGCGAGGTGTCAATCTATTCATCTTCAGGCGTAGTCTTGTGATATAGAGTGTCATATGCTATTTTTTACCCGACTACGGCAAGGCAAGCGAAGGGTAACGTGTTCAAACTAAAAACTTGGTCTGATTTTGACAAGCGAGGTATCATTCAATTCGCTTTCATCGCAAGTGTCATAGGCTATTTTTACCCGATCATAGTCGGGTTTTAGTTTTTGAACTTATGTCTTGTTATGAGACAAAAAGGTCTCAAGGGAAGATCTTAATGTATGTTTTTTTTTTTGTTGTTGTTATAGTTAAGTACTTAATACTGACTCTCTAAGAAAACACTGCTATTATACAGGGTCCATCATTCGAAGTGTTAACCACCAACTTCACACTGCTGCAACATCCATACCAATATATAAAAGTGAAACGTTGTCTGATTGTTTGTTTGTTTAGGGAGCTTTCACGCGATAACGCCTGGACAATAGAAATAACAAGTCTGTCAAAAAACTACATGAGTATTGGTGCTGTACCTACTGTCACGAGGCGGTCCTAGGCTTTGGGTTTGTTCCACCAGCCCAGGGACCAAACCTCAGTGGACACAACATAACAGGAACAATAGGAGCATTATTATCACAGACTTTTCGTGCTTCAACAATCTGGATCAAAACAACCACTTACGAAGGGATTATCATATATATTTAAAAGAGTCCAGTTGTAATAAACTTATTTAGGTATTTTATAATATTATTTCGTAAAATTCGGTTTTGCTAATCCAATCAATATCGGAATGACAGGTTATTTGAATTTAGAATTAATAATGGCAAACTATCAAATGGAATGAAATGGAATGAAATGGATTATGAAAGAATTAAGAATTTATGAAAGAGTTCACATCGTCACACTACTTTGACATTGGTTTTTTATATCCTAGAAGAACAAAGGATGCTTTTTTCGCGATACAAAGTAGTACGCGCGGGTGAAGTCGCGGGCGGGAAAACTAGTTTAAACTGTTAATAAGAGCGCGGCAAAATGTGACAGAATGCAAGGTTGCTTCCTTGTTTTCAACCTGTCATTAAATTGAAACGATTTTTTTTATAAGGATGTTGAACGTTGGTTAAACTCAATAGTGTGATTGCCTTGCATTTGGCTGGAAAATCAAAAGACAAACATTGTTTAGAGCTCCACGCAGCAGGTGAACAACACGAGTGTGGATACGCTGAAAGCAGCGCTTCGTCGGGAACGGGATCGAGTCCCACAATATCCTACCTTCGTACAGCGTGCGATGGCTTTGTCGGAAGACTCGATGCCATTATCCACGTCAAAGGTTAATGAACAATAACTTTGGTTTTCCCTGAAATATACTTTATTTCTAGCGTTACCCTGAAATTTTAATAAATTGTATGCCAATTAGACCTATATAACAACATTTTCTATTAGTAGCAGTAGGCAGATTATACAGAAGTCTGAAGAGTATACCAACTCCTGTATCTTGCTTTTGTGGACTATGAGAAGACCTTTGACTCCATTGAAACCTGGGTGGTTTTGGAGTCTTTGCAGCGTTGTCAAGTGGACTGGCGATACATCGAAGTGCTGAGGTTTCTGTATGACGTCGCGACTATGAGAGTCCAAGTACAAAACCAGGAGTCTAAACATATCCAACTGCGCAGGAGAGTGAGACAGGGGGATGTTATATACCCGAAACTGTTCACTAATGCCCTGAAAGATATGTTTAAGACGCTGGATTGGAAAGGAATGGGCATTAATATCTATGGCGAGAACATCTCACACTTACGATTTGCCGATGACATAGTCCTAATGGCCGAGTCGCTGGAAGACTTGCCAAGTATGCTGACCAACCTAGTTGATGCTTCTCGACGCATCGGTATCGGAATAAACACAGATAAGACCAAGATCATGTTTAACGATCTTATTAACCCGGAACCGATTGCAGTCAATGGTACACCTCTTGAAGTTGTCCAAGGATATGTTTACCTTGAGAAAATATTGCAGTTAAGTAAGAACAACTTTGAGAAGGAAGCCAACAAAATAATTCAGCTGGGTTGGGCAACATTCGGCAAGCTTCATCAAGTCTTCTCGTCGTCCATACCACAGTGCCTGAAGACAAAAGTCTTCAATCAGTGCGTCCTACGAAGCTGAAACGTGACACTCACGGTCAAACTAGTCCACAAATTTTTAAGGTCGCTCAGCGAGCTATGGAGAGAGCTATGCTTGGTGTTTCTCTGAAGGACAAGATTCGTAATGAAGATATCCGACGGAGAACCCAAGGTAACCGACATAGCCCAAAGGATAAGCAAGCTAAAGTGGCAGTGGGCTGGTCACGTTTCCCGAAGAACCGATAACCGTTGGGGTAGACGACTTTTCGAGTGGAGCCCACGTTTAGGCAAACGTAGTGTAGGACGCTCTGTAGCCAGGTGGAGTGACGACTTGCGAAAAGCGGCTGGAAGAAAATGGATGAGGAAAGCTAAAGACCGAGCTCAGTGGCATGCATTAGGAGAGGCCTACGTCCAGCAGTGGACAAATATAGGCTGATGATGATGATGAGTAAAAGACCCTGTATATTAATTGCTTACAACATAAATGATCTGACCCAGAATAAATAATAGGTTAAATACTGAAATGTTGTTCTACAAAATGTCTCTCTTCCAACTTTACAGGCTCTAACAACAAATAATGTGCAACAATATAACATAAAAGAAGTAGGTACTACCATTGTTCATCATCATCATCATTCGCTTTCACCATAGAACGCCATAGGATGTTGGTAGCTCAGCGGTTTACTAGTGCGACATAGAATCCAACGATACTGGGCATGTTAAGCTGACGGTCCCGGCTTTATTGATAAATAGAAATCGTTAAGCCATGTCAGAGGACCTCGGGCGGCGTGAAATATTCTAACGCCATTTACAATCATATGTGATGATACGCAGGTGCATGCTTCTGCTCATTTCCCTTAGCTGGTTGTTACAGCACCCGGGGGATGATATAGGGTGGTCTTATTATTATGCCAGGCTATTGTCAAATTAACAATGTAATTATTTAATACTAAAGTTAATCCAGCAGAGTATTTAACCACGTTATTGTTATTTGATTTTGAAAACTAACGCGAGTGATATTCATATTAAATATAAATCAAACGGCTAAAAACTCACGAAAAAGAAGAAGAAAATCTGAAATACTCCGACCAGTTTCAGACTATTTTGAAGTCCTTCATCTGGGAGTGTTATGCCGAAAAGCCGCTACGAACGTCAGCACGCAACTGACGACGCGTGCGTGGCGCGGGCGGCCCAGTGGGCGGCGATTGCGGCACTCGACTATGTTCGGCCTGCACAGTCACTTCGTTGTCTGTCGAGGAGTTATCACTGTCACTTCCGTTAACTTTGGTTGTAGTCTGAAACTGGTCGGAGTATTTCAGATTTTCTTCTTCTTTTTCGTGAGTTTTTAGCCGTTTTATTTATATTTAATACGTTATTGTTAAGTCACTTTCTTGTTTGTCTTTCTACCTGTCATTCCGGTTGGAATCTTGCAACTCAAATTTCGAGCAATTCTCGATTAGCTATCCGGCTGAAACTTTCAGGGTAGCTCACAACTCGACAACAGTGCATTCTAAAAAGAAGAAAAAAACTTGGTTTTACACTCGGTTTTTACCTTCTCAAATGTAGACACGTAAATTGTTGAGTTGATTTTCCAAAAACTAATAAAAAAAAGAAAGTTTGTGCATATTTACTTAAGCCCAGGTGGCAGTGAATTTTTTGTCCCTCTCATCCGTAATCAAGTAGAACGGGACAGATGATACGTCTCGAGAGTAAAAGTTAAGGTTTCTAATTTATTTGTAGGAAAACTATAGCTTAGAACAATAAAGTGTCTTACCATTTTCTCCATAATAATATGCTCATTCTCTTAGTATATCTTTGATATAATTTAGTGATGGGATCTCTTTCCAATCAATGTTCTAAGCATAAAGCAGTGTTACCGATTTTATTTTCTATCGAGTGAATTGATACTAATCATTTTTCTATGTTCACAGAGTACGAGATAATATGTCAAGTTTTGATGTGATACCAATTTCATATATCTGGGTGAATTATAAAAGATCCGTTCAAAAATGATCGAAAAATGCTAGAACCGGGACTTATATCTTTCTTCTAAGTTTTATACCATTTGAAGTCAGTTTAGTCAGTTTTAATTTTTTAATTTTTAGTTACGTTAAAACTTGCCTAAAAAATGAAGTAGGTACATAACTCCGAAAGCCATATTGGAAATAGTCAACAGTCTATATCACTTTAACTACCGAACTGATTTTGATGAAACTTAAACTTTTCTCTAAGTTGAAAGATACCTACTGCAACTATGATAAAAAGAGTCATTGCAATCCGACTTGTAGTTTCCGAGATATACGTGGACACATAAGTACATTCGCGAAATTTGGTATATTTGTCAAAATACTGATACATATACAAGTGGCTCGGAGCTGCAGGCCTCGCTCGTACAAACCTTTTCGCAAAAAAATTAGCGGTGCACAGTAGTGCCATCTAGTTACCTTATTGTAAAACTAACATCAATAACCAAGGTGCTCCATCAATTCCTACCTAATACGTAAAGGGCTGATTCCACTGGTAGAAACCTAAAAGTGCGAAATTTACTGCATTTTGAGAAGCTATTCTGCTCATTACGCCTAAGATCCTCATCAGATTTTCACCAAATTTTTATAACTCTTTTTAAGTTACTACCTTTCAAGAACCATCGAAATAGGATTTAATAAGACGGAGATATTCAGTAGCCCCCTTTTTACCCTTTTTTGGGGGAAGTATCCCCCAATCAAAAATCCCCCGACGACTAAAAATTCGCTTAACCTGTATACCAAGTTTCGTCTAGATCCTTTGAGAAATCCGACCTGTAGAGGAGAACAGAGATCCGGACATTCGGAAGGAATTCGGAAGGACATACGAAAGCATTTTTGCCCTAGCTGAAACGGAGACGCTTCGCTCGCTCAGTCAATTACTCGCGTAATTGACAGACTAGTTATTATTTAGTTTCCATGGCAACAAAAGGCAACATATCATTGCTTTCCTTACAGCGAGTAATCGTCATTTTTACAAATTATTGATACCTTGGGTTATATTAATTGTTATATATAAAACTACTCATGATACTTGCTAATATTTTAAAACGTGTTTAAAGTTGAAAACTAAATTGTTGCTTTTCTTAAAAATGAGCTTGACTTCCAGTTAACCCTAAACACCCACACACGTTATCAGATGTAACATTCAAATTAGCTGTCCTACAAATTGGAGCCATTCAAATGAGGCTCAGCCGTAATTGAGGCTCATTCATTCACACGTTGTACAGGGGAGGACTCGCTTAGGGGGCCCTAAATAGATCTAAAAAACACACGACTGTCCTGACTAATAACGAACTAAAAAGTTTTACCAACTGTTGGAATGTGTTCATCAGGGCCTTCAATTTGATACCAATATTGTTGGGTTAGTGTTTTCGTGGCTTTTGGAGATTCAAAATACGCGATACAAGAAATAATTTAGAATGAAATGTTATTTTATGCGAATCGCGAGCGAAGCGTCTCCGTTTCAGCTTGGGCAAAAATTATTTCGTATATCCGAATGTCCGGCTGTTCACCTCTACAGGTTGCATTTCCCAACCGATCTAGATGAAACTTGGTATATAGGTTTAAAGAATTTTTTGAATTTTAAGCCGCCGGGGGATTTTTGATAGGAATGGTACTTCCCCCATAAAAGGGCAAAAAGGGGGATAATTAATATCTCCACCTTATTAGATCCGATTTCGATGGTTCTTTTTATTTGTTCTCATAAAAATTTGGTGAAGATTTGATGAGGATCTTCGGCGTGATGATCAGAACATCTCCTCAAAATGCAGTAAATTGCTCGCCTTTAGATTTCTACCAGTGGAATCAGCCCTTTACCTACTAGGTAAGGATTGATGGAGCACCTTGTTTTAATGTTAGTTTTAATATAAGGTAAATAGATGGCGCTACCGTGCACCGCTAGATTATTTGCAAAAAAGTTTGTGCTTGCGAGGTCTACAGCTCACGAAGACACTAGTATACATTTTTATTTTGCCATTGATCGTTGAGCGTTTTTTCATGCTGTGCAGGCTGTGTGAATAAAATTGACTAACATACTTATCTTAAGTGTTTGTTTGGCAATTTGCATTTTTGCACAGTAGCATGCAAACACGGGCATGCGAATGGCATGGCATTAAATATTGAATATTAAAATTAATATTTTTTATTTATTTTTTATTCATCTTGCATACCAGCTTGTGCATTGTAGAGCGGGGCCACACGAACCAAGACTGACCCCAAGTCACAAAAGTAGTATCATGACTTAGTGCACCCCTTTCCAATTCAAGCCTAACTTAAACAAATTATTTAACTAACGAGTTGCTTAGCCGCTTTAATACGTTTTAGCTTTGAATAATTAAGTATTTAAATGATTTTAGGTAGGATATCTTAATACGTTTTAGCTTTGAATAATTAAGTATTTAAATGATTTTAGGTAGGATATCTTAATACGTTTTAGCTTTGAATAATTAAGTATTTAAATGATTTTAGGTAGGATATCTTAATCGAGAGCTCTTTGTGACTAAATTAACCTTTTCTGATGTCGATGACTTTAATAGATTATACTTAACAGGTAATCAAAGATTTGTCGGAGAGGCAGTAATTTATCGGTATGAACTAGTAATAGTAGAGCGATGGTAGCCAAGTGGTATACCAGTGCGCGTTAGAATCCAAACAATACCGGGTTCGGTCCTCGGCTCCGCACCAATGAATTTTCTAAGTTATGTGCGGATTTCCATCGCTCCGTGCTTCGGAGGTCACGTTAAGCTGTCGTTCCCGGCTGTTATTGATTTATAGCAATCAGTAGTAGTAAGCCATGTCAGAGGCCCTTGCGCGGCCTGACAAACTGTGACACCAGACGCCAGCACCACCTCATACAAGAAATGGTAGTGATGGGACGGCAGTGGCTGAGTGGTAGGCCTCTTACGCAAGAGTCCGCCTAGGGAAGAATACCTTTTAACAGACAGACAATAAATCTATAACCAATACTTTTGGATTATACTACTTTTGGATTATACTACTTTCATATTCTCAAATAAAAATGTCTTTTCTAAATTCTCTTCCATGTACATTTTACTTTGGTTACAGTTTTATTATAATTATGTAGGTATGGAGAGATGTATATATGATATATAGTTATATATATATATATATATATATATATATATATATATTGATATATAACGCATGCTATTATAGGATTTTTTATAAGTACTACTAATTTATTACCTAGAGGTTTTTTGAGAATAATGCTGACATATTATAATAATAAGTTCAAAGCTCAAAATTTTCCAAATGAACTTAAAATAATACCATAACTTTCTAACAGTTTTCTTAAATAAAGCACACATAGTAAAACAAGCCCAAGTTAAAACATCACGTAACTCTGGACCCCTCATTATTACCTAAGAACCATCTCAATCACTTAAGCTTTCAAAGCGAAAAAAACCACATCAAAATCGGACCATTCGTTTCGGAGCTACGATCCCGACCCCCATTATAGCTGCGGGCTATCTCGATCACATCAGCTTTCAAACAGAATAAAAAATGCATCAAATTCGGTCCATTCATTTGGGAGCTACGATCTCAAGCCCCCCTCTTCCTTATTATAGCTAAGATCCATCTCGATCACATCAGCTTTCAAATAGAAAAAAAAAAAACAATATCGGTCTATTCGTTTGGTGCATACACACACACACACACACACACACAGACACACACACGCACACACCCTAAACTTATAACACCCCTCTGTTTTATCGTTCGGGAATTAATAAACAAAAGTAGAATGAAATCGCTACTTAATGTATGACGACTTAGTAACTGCCCATTTTCCAACACAATGTCAAAAAGAGATAAACCTATACATTTTCTTACAGCATGAAAGTGACAGCACGATTGTAGACAAAAGTACTCAAGCATGAAACGCTCTGATTGGTTGAGTTCTTGTTTCAATTATATTAAATGCGCAAGAGTACTTGCACTTGACCCAAGCTTTCCTATGCATTTACATTTTCAGTTGACGACCTTGTTGGTTGGAAATAGAGTTCAATATTCCAAAAATGCTCTATTGTTTGAAAGTTTGTAGAGTGAAAATATAATAATGTATTTTAATGCGCTAGTAAAACTATATTCAGTAAGGGCATTTTAGTAAAATTTAATGCAACATTACGCTTGATGCAAATTACGAGCATAGCTTATCTTAAAAGAGTGTTGAAAGGACATAATTTACAATCAGTAAGGAATATATTTATTTTCATTAAAAACATAACTGGAAGTTACTAGTTACGGAGAATGTGAGCCCGATGATTTACTATTAGCTGCATGATTCGTCGAAAACATAACTGGAAGTTACTAGTTACGGAGAATGTGAGCCCGATGATTTACTATTAGCTGCATGATTCGTCGAAAACTATAAATCGCATCTGGCAATATAGTTATATATTTAAACGGGACTTAATCGCGCTAAAAACTTAATATTTATTTACCTCGACGTTTCGATCAAGTTGCATTGATCGTGGTCACGAGAAGACTGTCAATATATAGCGATAATCGGTCTGTGAGACCGGCGCGGGTGTTTAACCGCACGTGCACGTTTTGTTACAGATATAAACAAGATTTAATTTAATTTCCTAAAATTAACGGTTTTTTTCCTATTTTTTGGTTTTTATTCATATGTGTGAATTAGATTAATACCGAATAAAATTGGTATTCGGATTCTCTACTTGTTAAAAATGTAAAAAGTTTATTTGAGTTTAGAATTTAGATGATTTTTCCTCAATCACGTTATAACGGCGTGATGGATTTGGAAGAAATTCATTGAATACGTAGTCTCTGACCTGCATTTGCACATAAGGTACTTTCTATTCCAGAAAATAAAATTTTCAGCACTAAACCTATAGCCGACGGTGCAGTTAGAAATAACATTTTGCGTCACTGCACTAAACCGGGAATAGCCGACGGTGCAGTTAGCATGAGTATTTTGCGTTTTGTGAATAGGTATCTACTAGGCAAGCGTGCTACATCAGGTGAGATCGTGGTCAAACGATTGCCTAGTCAGTAATAAAAAATTTTTTTTTTTTTTTTAGTGTTAGCTTATAACACGCCATACATGTTGTTATATTAGAAGTTTTATTATTATAAGTTATCAAGGCTAAAAAAACACGAAGACAATGACCTATGTAAAACAAACATGTTCGCGGCTTACGGGTGGCCCAAGGGCCACCCTGCCGCACCTTAACCTACTGTCACAGTATAGTATCCCCGTGACGTGGACACAATGGGGACTAAGGTACGGAAATTTAATGACGTTTTGTTGTTTACGGGGACAACAGGACTACACTTTATTCACGCCAATGGGGCAGTTGGGAATATACCAGAATATCGGTACCAGACACCGTGCGCGGGTAGGCATATTGATATGTGTTATTCCGTTTGGCGTGAGTATAGGAAGGTTAATGACATAGTTGATTTTCTGAATAAAGCATATATGTACAAAGCATACACGTACGTATCCTTACTGCTTGTAAATTGTATAGTAGGTACTAGTAGAAAATATAATTTAATGCGTCTTATAATGTAATTTTAAGAGGAGCAAATTAAATGTAAATTAAACGCGAATGAATCAAATGCAATGGACTGTTCAACTGGTTGTACCAGGGGCATTCCAGAATGGGGCTCCCATTTCATCAGTGTCTAGACCTCACTGGCCTAGTTCTTGCATTTCTTATGTTATATTTGACATTTTAATATAAAAGATTGGACTTTTGATTTATTTTTCCGACTTTTTTTATATAATCTGTCATTGTGTATCAACAACCATTTAGCCATCTTAATAATTTAATGTTTTATTTCAAACACATTGAAAAATGGTCGAAACTAGATGTACCCGCGGCTTCGCACTCGTGGTTATTTCTCTAGGTTAAAGTACTATAGGTATATACTTTTCCAAGACCTAATCCACACCAATATACCAACATTTGATCAGAATTACTTCAGCCGTCAAAAAGTTTTTATCGATTGCTCGGCTTCTGTTCATCTGATTGAAATACCAAGTACACCAGTTTTTGAGTCAAACCCTAAGCTACCTAACCACATCGGTTCAGTACTTTTTACGTGATGCGTGAACAAACATACAGACAAACAGACAGACATACAGACAGACACAAATTTTTAAAATGTTGTTTTCCGTTTCAGTAGTTTATTTTAAGTACCCTTGACCATTTCTTTTTTAATTATCTTCGTAGTACAGACATGGTAGCGCAGTGTATGGCGTCCAAAACATTGCAATTGTTCCGTAGCATTGCAATTCTGTTTGTGTTAGCCAAACGTAGCGCTCACCACTAGAGAGCGACCTTTGTCTCGTTTCTTACAAAATACTACTACCTATGTATAAGTAGCGAGATCTAAATTTTCCGAGATATTTTGAGTAGGTCAATAATGTTATTTTTAACCCCCGAACTACGAAAGAGAGGGATTGTATAAGTTTAGGGGTGTATTATTGTATGTATGTATGTATGTATCCGTGTGTTCTGTAGCATCGTAATTCCCAACGAACGAATTCCCAGTCAAATTTTATATGATGTGTTAAAACGTTGAATACTTTTTATCCTGAAAACTGACTGTGGCAAGATCCCCGCCACGTTTCGTTCACCGCTAGACTTACGTGCCGCTAGCTATACAAATACTTCCGTATACGTAACTAATATGGCGTACTTCTATCAGATGTTTTACAACAATCGTTCGTACTCAGCTAAAGAGGACACTTACAGCAATTTGTTTAATCGACTAATGTTATATAATATAACATAATAACGGAGAATCGAGCCGCCATTATAAAGACATCAACGCGCCACGAAATGACGAGTTCAACTTTTTTGATGTAAATTTTTACTATCTGTTATGTAAAAGTAACTGCACTTACTATTATAATAATGAGGTATGTTTGATGGTGTGTTAACTTACCTATATTAGTATGTTTGTTTGTTTGTTTGTCGTACGAGGTAGTGATGGCCTCTGATGTCAGAGTTTGTCAGGCCGCCCGAGGGCCTCTGACATGGCATAACGACTGCTATTAACCAATAACAGCCGGGACCGACAGCTTAACGTGCCCTCCGAAGCACGGAGCGATGGAAAACCGCACATAACTGAGAAAAGTCATTGGTGCGGGAGCCTAGGTTTTGAACCCGGTATCGTTTGATTCTAAATTGCACTATAGAACCATTAGGCCACCATCGCTCTTATATTAGTATAAAAAAGTGCCAATGAAAAAAATATGCGCACCTATTTATTTTAAAGCAATTTATTTAATATATTTACTTGCATGCTTCTGCCAAACAGTTGGGTATATTACTGATAGATTGAAAAACTAGATAGACGACGTAATACACGAATATCCCTTCTAATTTAAAATAACGTAAAAAAACGTTTTTTTAAACTCATACATAAAATCTTTCTATTTATCTTAAATTTCCGCCAGACACGAGGCCAGTTTGCAAATCAGTTCAGTGAGTCAGTTCAGTGAGTCAGTTCAGTGAGTCAGTTCAGTGCGTCAGTTCAGTGAGTCAGTTCAGTCATTGGCATTTCACTGGCCTCGTGTACGAATACGTACACATGAAGACAATTCAGTAAGATTCTTCAAGTTTTCGTCCCGTGCCTGATGACTAGGTACCAAATCAATCATTTTTTATAAAAAATTACAAAAGGTATATTATCAAAAACATATTTATTGTGCTCGTAAAGTTCTTGTTTATGCTGGGCGTTAGTTAAGCGGACTTTATTAGGAAATAAAACGTAATTATACAAGTTAATACAAAAATTAATTTAAAAACATGTAAAATTATAATAAAATACAAATAACCCGACTGCGAACAAAATGAGCTGACCGGCCTCAAAATGAGCTGACAGGCCACAAAATGTGCTGACCGGCCACAAAATGAGCTGACCGGCCACAAAATGAGCTGACCGGCCACAAAAATAATCACACTAATATTATAGAGGCGAAAGTTTGTATTTGTTTTGTATTGAACCTCACACCTTTACTTATGTAAGAGTGTGTGTGCGTGCGTGCGTGCGTGCGTGTGTGTGTGTGTGTGTGTGTGTGTGTGTGTGTGTGTGTGTGTGTGTTAGTGTGTGTTCTTCACGTTTAAATGGCTGAACGGGTTTGGTGAAAATTGGTGCTAGCTTATACCTTAGATTAACACATAGGCTATTTTTTTTTGGCAGCTGTAATCCGCCATATTAGTTTCTTGACACTTCATAATATCCTAAGCGCTCTCGTGATCAATAAGAATCCAATGATACCCCCTTTTTCAAAATCCATCAAGCCGTTTAGCCTGTAGGACGCGCCTAAGAAACGTACAAACAAACAAACATAAACCCAAACACACAACCCTCCATGCAGTCGAGTAAAAAAATATGTTTTAAATATCACTACAGGCTATGACTCACGTGTATATAATCGAAAACATCGACCTAGGTTTCGAGCGTATCCGACGCTCTTCTTCAGGAGTTCACGCCACAAGGTCCCGACGCGCACTGCGGGCTGCGGCCCGCAGGTTAAAGGTTTATTGTTTGCTCGCGTCCGTAGGATTCAGCCCTCGATGTCCTACACGTGACCCTCGGGTGGTGCCAAAAGAGCAACCGAATCACCTTCCTGCCTTTCTCATTGCGGGGTTTTTATGCCCGAAAACTGCATTCGCCAGAAGGCCGGTTTTTTCTCAGAATGCTTCGAGCTCTAGATGTGAACAAGGCCAGTGGTCCTGATAGTATTCCAGCGATTGTGTTGAAAAACTGTGCGCCCGAATTGTCTCCCATCTTAACGCGTTTGTACCGCCTCTCTCTTCACTCAGGTAAAGTTCCGAAGAGCTGGAAGTTTGCCAATGTACAACCAGTACCAATAAAAAGGGTAGTCGTGCTGATCCGGCCAATTAACGTCCCATCTCGATAACCTCCGTACTCTGTAAGTGTATGCAGCATGTCAGCGTGTCATAAACATTAGGCTCTTGGCATACCTTGAAGACAATGATCTTCTCAGTGAATACGGATTTCGCCGGACCCGGTCTACTGGGGATCTTCTCGTATATGCCACTCACGTACTGAGCAAAGCCATAGAGATGCATGGTGAAGCTCTTGCCGTCTCCCTTGACATATCGAAGGCATTTGATCGGGTCTGGCACGATGGCCTTTTAAACAAGCTTCCCTTATATGGTTTACCTATTGGCTTATGCAATTGGATAGTTGATTTCTTGAGGGAACGATATATTCGAGTAGTCTTAGAGGGCTGCTCGTCTGATCAAATGGCTATCAATGCCGGTGTATCTCAGGGATCGGTTCTCTCGGCTACACTGTTTTTACTGCACATTAATGACCTTCTGAAGCCCGGTACCTTTGGGTATGCTGATGACAGTATTATCGTGTTTATGCACTTTTTTGAGAGATACACTTCCAATGCTCAAGCCAGCTGTGACGCTGTCCAGTTTCAGAGAGAGGCTATGGCAGACCGTTTAAATTTAGCCTTAGAAGCCGTGTCCGATTGGGGCGATGCTAACCTGGTTAAGTTTAATGCTACTAAAACGCAGGCGTGTTTGTTTTCTGCTAAAAAGAGTCCTCTTCACCGATCTCCGTCTTTCCAAAGTGTAACAATACCAATAGGCGACCATTTGGAGCTTTTGGGTGTCGAATTCACATCAAACCTGAATGTTGGGTCTTATATTGAATCCAAAGCCAAGGTAGCTGCAAAAAAACTTGGTATTTTGTTTAAGGTTAGGCGGTACTTAACACCGGGACAGCTTTTGAATCTTTATCAAGCACAGGTCTGATCTTGTATGGAGTACTGCTGCCACCTCTGGGACGGTTCTGCCAAGAATCAGCTCGAGTCTTTGGATTCAATTGAGATACGTGCTATCAGGCTCATTGGGGATGACACTCTGGTAAAGAGTAAGCTTCAAAGGCATTGGCGTGTGGTCGCAAGCCTGTCGGTATTCTACAGACTGCACTATGGATAAAAAATGGATAAAACTTAATAATATACGTACACAAAATTTCATGTCTGTGATGTTAACTGTTAAAGAGTTCCTTAATCTGGAGCTAATCCTGGATGTCGATTCAGCTCATGCTCACCATAAAAATGCGTTGTCATCAGAATTGGACCAACGTCTAAAAATTCAACTCCGTAGGATAAGAGGAACTGGTTCTAATACAGCTTGCAAGATTTGACCTAAGCAAACATAGATACAGTTATACATGCAGACATACATACAAACATTGCAAATGAAATAAAAGCTTTCAGAAGTGGCGGAAACAAGCTCTTGCCTTTTCTTAGAAGTTAAATATGTCATGAAATTAACATTAAATAATTGTTTTTCGTAACAAATTAATGGGAATGTTCTTCAGTACATATAGGTACTTATGTCAATTTCATGCATTGGGTAAACGGGAAACAAGTAAATATTTACAATATTAATGCTTCAACGCAATCGAAGTGAAAGACTATCTCTTTTATAGAACAAGACATTTTATCCTAGACTTCGATATCTACCCTCGCCTTCAGCTTGGGCGGGTAAATGTCTCGGATCACAAATTATTAATGTATTTAAGCCCCTCCCCTCCCTTATAGCTAAGAACCTTCCCGATCACATCAGCTTACAAACATAAAACCGCATGAAAATCGGTCCAATCGTTTGGGAGCTACGATCCTCACTCCTCCTCCCCGCCACTATTATAACTAAGAACCATCTTGGTCACATCAGCATTCAAACTGAACTTCAAAATCGGTTCATTTGTTTGGGAGCTACGATGCCACTGACACACACACACACACACACACACACACCTCTCTTTTCGCATTTTGTTTTATGCACTTCTTATACAATCTTTTAAGTATATTTTTTCATCGTTTCATTGAACCCAATTTGAACTTTTCAGAGGTTAAGTAGGTAACCCTACAAATGCAGATTGCGCCCCTTTGATCATATCCAACAATAACACCAAACCGCAGAGAAAAACTAATCATGAGAGGAAAAAGTTAAAAACATTATTTCCAACAAGTATATATTATTATACCTACGTATTTAAATAAGCGTATTAACAAGAAGTTCGTATTAAAATAAGCGTATTAAGAACAAGTCCTCATAAAAATAAAACATATTTACTACAAGTCCGTATTAAAATAAGCGTATAACCGTACGCGCTCCGTTCGAGACCGTGACATGTAATTAATTCATAAATTTGTACTTCACACGCGAACGTTCAGTGATCATAACACCTATAGAGCTACGGATATTTAGACTGGATTTAATTTTAACAAGCTTTTAATATTATCATCATCATTATCGTCATCATCACCATCTGAGCAAGTGTCAATTCACTTTAAGGAGCGGTATATACACAGTCATAGCTTAGGAATAGGTACAGCTGTGGTGTCAAAACAGTAGTTATCTGTATGGCTCTAGATTTTACCGAACTTAAATAATATTTTGATGGAATCACAGAATAAATAATAGTATGACGGATGAAGGTTTATGGTTACCTATCTGTCGTGGCCATATCGTAGCATTGATAACTTTATGATGTGGTCGATAATTTCATGAAATGGTTCTATTTCAGAAATGGCCAGCTAAATCTGACAATTCTGACCATAGTTTAATGATATTTCAATCCATGTTTAGCCATACCATTAAATATCATTAATGTAGGGTTTTCATGATTCTAAAGGTGTTCAAACAGGTTTTCTATGATAAAGAAAACAATAACCTTCTGACCTACCACGGCACGGATGTGTTTTCGCCTTGCGCCACTAACGGTAGATAATATAACTATTTTACGATATGGCACTAATGCTTGACCATATCATGAAGTAGCCTTGCGTTTAGCATTTCATATCGTCAAACGCTAATCTTTCATTCATGTGGCCAAACCATTTCATGATGACCCCGATAATTTCATGAAATATAAATTTTTCATGATGCGATATCGTAGCGTACCTATATCGTATGCCCAACCATTTCATGAAATGATCAATTCTACGATACACTATGATTATTTATTTATTTATTTATCCATCAATTATACGGCCTTGGCCAATAACTATAATTAATCACAAATGTCAAACACAAAATTAAATTAAAATTAGAAACAATAGAGCCAATTAAATACTACCAACTATATAATAAAAATAATAATATTAAAAATCAGACATTCATCCATCCTTCTCACAAAACCTCAGACACACTGACAGTATTTCCATCCATCCATCCGCAAACACATCGGTCTTAGGATTAGCATCCAAGAGAGAGTTGAGTGCAGAGAGGGTGCGGGGTAGAGATCTAGCACGCGCAACAGTGCGACAGAAGGGCACGGCAAATAGTCTGTGTTTTCTGTCCCTGCAGTAGTTGTTCGGGACAAAAAAACGACACAACTCATCACTTAATTCCGAAGCATCTACCTTACCACGGAAATTTTTGCAAATAGTCAACATTTGATCGTTTGCGCGGCGAACTTCGAGGGGTTTGTATCCTAGACATCCCAAAAGGAACCTGGTGGGATACATAAAGGGATAGTATCCACACAGTCTCTTGTAGAGGTACCTCAAAATACCTTTTGGACCTTCTCTAGTACCAGTGCATACGTGCTTTCGTGAGGGTTCCATACGCATGCACTGGTTTCGATATCGCATCATGAAAAATTTAAGGTACACCGGCATTGATAGCCATTTGATCAGAAGAGCAGCCCTCTAAGACTACTCGAATAGATCGTTCTCTCAAGAAATCAACTATCCAATTGCATAAGCCAACAGGTAAACCATATTAGGGAAGCTTGTTTAAAAGGCCATCGTGCCAGACCTGATCAAATGCCTTCGATATGTCAAGGGAGTCGGCAAGCGCCTCACCATGCATCTCTATGGATTCGCTCAGTACGTGAGTGGCATACGCGAGAAGATCCCCAGTAGACTTTCATTCATGTGGCCAAACCATTTCATAATGTCACCGATAATTTCATGAAATATAAATTTTTCATGATGCGATATCGTAGCGTATATCGTATGCTCAACCATTTCATGAAATGATCAATTCTACGATATCGCCACGATATGTCCAAACTTAATATTATTAAAGTAAAAGAAACTCTGTCTGTCTGATACCTTTTCACGACAAAACAGCTAGGCTGATCTGGATGTAATTTCGTATGAAGATAGTTTGAACCCTGAGGAAGGACATATGATACTTTTTATCAAGATAAACTGTAGTCCGCGCAAACGAAGTCGCGGGCAAAAGCTACTAAGCTATATTCCACTAATAATAATAATCCGCACCGAGAAATTTAACGATAATTGATTTATACTTAAACCTTATAATGTACATACATAGAATGAGGCATTGCCAGCCTCTGATGCCAGAATTTTTAATTTTGCCCAAGAGCCTCTTGCGAAGTTTTACGACTGTTATGAATTGTTAGTACTGGGACAAACGGCTTAACACGACGGCCTTCCGAGACACGAACCCATAGATAATTTACACATAAGTTATTAAAAATCATTATTAAAAGCCTGAGGATTGAATTCAGTATCGAAGAATTGCTTGCAACGCAGATATTACCTCTCATAATGATAATTCAAATTCAAATCCAAATTCAAATTTCTTTATTTTCGGACAACAAGAATCCATGTGTTAGTAGAAACAAAATCTTAAAAAATAGTGTTAGTAATAATGCGCAAAACAATTTAAATAGGGAGGAGCAGACTGTGCAGACGACAATAAACTAAACATTAAGTTTAGCTGATCATCATCCACACAAAATGCCTCAAAAAAGAAGAGGGGAAACTCTCCGCCACTGCTTTCAGGATGCTGTTGTGACTTGCTCGTACTCTGCTCATCAAGGAAGCTACTTTTTTGCGAATGATGGCTTGAAAGCCATCAGTCCGATTTTGTGCAAACATCCCAGAGGCACTACAAAAGCGAGGAAGCCCCAACAACATCCTAAATATATTATTATATTGTACGCGCAGAACGTCTAGAGATCTTTTGGTATAGTCAATCCATAGACTGCCCGTGTAAAGACCCTGACAATACGCCTTAAACAGCGTTATCCTGGTCTGAACAACGGGCGAATCTACGTGCTAACATATTACCTCGGACCGCCAGCGATATCTACATTGTCCTTAAGGTCGTCGGTTAGAAAATGCCCTAGATATTTGAAACAGGTCACTCTCTTCATGTGCACGCCATTTAGGATTATATCAGGAATTGATTCAGGACATTTACCGGCGGCCTTAAATACCATGTACTCGCTCTTTTTCACATTGTATGTGAGTCCATGTGAAGCCGCATACCTCTCACAGACCCTCAGCATTTCACCGAGAGTCCCAGCAGTCGGACACAGCAGCACCATATCGTCCGCATAGCTGATGTGCTCGACTATGACATCATTGACATATAGGTTAAAAAGCTTAGGAGACGTCAGCCCCCCTGCCTCACCCCGCTCTCCAATCTATATGTCTCGGAAAGCATATTGGACCATTTCACATTATTTATTTGGTTAGCATACCAAAATTGAAAGTCAGATAATATTTCCGTCGGTACATTCCTGTCCCTCATGTTTCTCCAAAGCACATCATACGACACACTATCGAAGGCCTTGGAGAGATCAAGAAAGCAGGCATACACCGGCGTGTTGCGGTCTGTATAATATTGGACAGTGTGCTTGAGACTTAAAATAGCGCTCTCAGTAGACAGTCCAGGCTGAAACCCGAATTGAGCATCATGCAAATGTAAGTATTTTTTCAAGCAAGAATCAAGCAAACTGTCCAATATTTTAGCTACAATTGTCGCGAGGGAGATTGGACGATAGTTTCCCTTTTCCGATATAATCTCCCGTCCTGTTCTTAACGATGGGTACGACAGTTGTTCTCATCAAGTCCGATGGTAAATAAGAGTGACTAATACACATTGTATAGAACATAGACAGAACCCTCGGTAGGTGAATCCCCGCGTATTTCAGATGTTCAATGCTGAGTCCATCGTGTCCAGGAGATTTGCCTCTCCTCATGTTTTTAATAACAGAATGAACTTGCTTAGCCGAGAAACGCAGTAGTGGCTAAACGACAAACTCAGAATCAGAATTGGTCATCATAGATGACGGGCCAAGTGGAGATTGCACCTTAAAATGCTCCATGAACATATTTGCGATCTCCGTATGTTTGTGTCTTCCACCGACACTCAGTGGAAGGCCAGGCTTGATATCAAGCTTACCAGTCGATTTCCAAAATTTACAGAAATTCTTCGAGGCTCTTTGGTTAGCGATTAAGTCCATCTTAATCTGGTCCTGGTTGTTTTGGCACCACCTCAATCGATCTTTAAAATGATTAGTGATTAAAATTATGATAATTTGCCACTTCTATCCCTTTCTTAATCCCCATCGCAATCACGCCGCTAAACTGTTTATCAACGAGAAAAAGAGACAAACATAATATATTTTCAATTGATATGAAAAGGATAAACTTAGAATTATTACGTCACAGCGGGGCATCTTCCTTTCTCACTACCTTATCATACTTTATCATCTATATGTTGTGTTACATCTCTTCTTCTTATAACCATTGCTGCTTAAAACGTCTACGTCGAAGATTGGTGTGAGGGTAGACGTCAATCTATGTGGAAGTGTTAGGGGTGTCGAATCGTGGTAGATTCTCGTGTGATCAACTCGTTAGGTGCTGTTTTTTGGTTTATTTTCATAAGCATCCCTATCTATCACTGTTAACGATGTTTATTCAAGCGGTTAAGTAGGTGTGGCCATGGGTTTTGGTTTCTTGGGATAAGTGCGGAATTCGTTAATTCGTGTACTTGGTATATGGAAATGGCCTTCATAGATCCTAGCATGGATCTTTGAGACAGTTTGGTCTCATTATTTGAGCCTGGAATGGGTGTTTCTGTTTACCACTACCACCGCCATGCTTTTTACTACGAAGCAGTAGTGTGCAAGCACTTTTAACTAAATTACTGGACAAGCTGATGTCTGAAGTTATGTTATGATTATGACTGACGATTTTATTTTCTCGCATTATTTTGTTGAAGTCAAGATTATTCATACTGCAATTAGTAAGGGCAGGCGCAGGCGCTTGTCATATTTTCGTGACTTGGTTTAAAATAATAGCAGAAAAAAAACGGGGTTTTTTATGTGTAATTATCTCTACGCTCGTTTTCCTGAAATCTATGGGAGTGATTTCGTGAAATGTGTAACAATGTGTAACCGGATGTGTAAGTGTAATGAAGCCCGGAAGCGTGCGCTATTTGATTTGACCAAAGAGCGCGCATGGTGTCAATCTATCAAGCTAGAAGTTATATTTTATGTTAAAAAGTATCACACTTCTGTCGGGAATAGAACTCAGGTACATACCTCAGACTATCAGCTGAACGGTTCCCGGCCGAGCTAACAAGACATATGATGATCTGACGAAAACTAAGATTAGATAGATGAAGTAGTTGCTGATTCAGTTGCCCAATGAGCGCACGCGGTGCTAGAGTATGTTAATGTTGCTACCAAGGTGAGCTACGTTAAGCTGTCGGTCCCGGCTGTTTTTGATTAATAGTAGTCGTTAAGCCATGTCAGAGGCCCTCGGGCGGCTTGACAAACACTGACATCAGAGGCCAGCACCACCTCATACGACAAAAAAGGGACGTGTCAGATATTACACATCATATTCGTCTACTGTAAGACTCACTCGTTTTTTATTTAACGTTTTCAATTATGTTTATTTTTTGTCAAATCCTTGTTTTTGGAGTAGATATTGATATCAATGCAAATGATAATAATTTTATTTACGCCATTGATTTGGTAAAGATTTATGTGTACTCTTTTTTTCTTTTTTTTAATTGTTTTTTTTTAATACAACACAATACACATCAATTTTACAATACTCAATTATGTAGTTACTTTTACCATAAACAAAAAGCAATAAACAGTGGACGCCAAACTCGGCCAAACCTGTATCTTGAATAGCAGATTAACTTGATTTTGTATAGATTGTCTTTTTTCCATCGCTCCGTGTGGAGGGCACGGTAAGCTGTCGGTCCCGACTGTTATCATTAAACCATGTCAGAGGCAGTGTCATGGTTTAATGATAACGGTCATGTCAGGCGGCCTGACTAACCCTAACACCAGAAGCCAGCACTACCTCATACTACATGTAAGCCACTGTGTAAACAGTGAAATTCCATGGAAATACCATCAGAGGTTTTCTAATAGCTATTAATTAATAAAAAAATGATGTATGTCCACACAAATATTTAAATCAACCTATCCTGACTTTAATAAAAGCAAAATGACAAATCAAAAGCCTGTGTGCAAATAAAATTCCTAACATATTTTAAAACATATTATATAATAAAGTGGTTATTCTATGACATTGAGAATGACATATACGGATTAATTGTATTTGAAATGTATTTGTGTGTATACCTAGCAATATTCCCACACGAGCAATGGTAAAATATATTGAGACTATACTGTACTTACCAACGTTATCTTGTACACATATTTAAAGCGAATAAATTACATTCATTCATTCAAAAAGTATTTGCTGTTCATCTCAATCTATGGTCACTCTACCATAATAAGGCATAAGCTTATTGGCTATTTGCTCTCATAACCGCTCGACTAATGATGTTGTTACCATCCACCGTCTCGGACGGTAGCATTTCTCAGCTGTCCGAGTTGTAGAGGTGGGATGGTGGTGAACCTGAGGTTAAAGTGAAATGAGGTTTGATGGACCTGGAGATTATTTGAAGAGGTTCAGCCACCTACCACATTTACGAAGTCATTTTTTCAGTTTTGGTAAAGTAAGTTGTAGAAGAAATATTGAAATGGTAAATCCTATAACAGCTTACACATAGGTACATTCCTGTATAGTATTAGTAAAGACTAGAACTGACTCATATATACCTGAATAGTATTAGTAAATACTATAATTGACACACACCTACCTGAATAGAATTAGTAAAGACTGCAACTGACATTACATACCTGAACAATATTAGTAAAAACTACAACTGACATTACATACCTGAACAATATTAGTAAAAACTACAACTGACATTACATACCTGAACAATATTAGTAAAAACTACAACTGACATTACATACCTGAACAATATTAGTAAAAACTACAACTGACATTACATACCTGAACAATATTAGTAAAAACTACAACTGACATTACATACCTGAACAATATTAGTAAAAACTACAACTGACATTACATACCTGAACAATATTAGTAAAAACTACAACTGACATTACATACCTGAACAATATTAGTAAAAACTACAACTGACATTACATACCTGAACAATATTAGTAAAAACTACAACTGACATTACATACCTGAACGATATTAGTAAAAACTACAACTGACATTACAAACCTGAACAATATTAGTAAAAACTACAACTGACATTACATACCTGAACAATATTAGTAAAAACTACAACTGACATTACATACCTGAACGATATTAGTAAAAACTACAACTGACATTATATACCTGAACAATATTAGTAAAAACTACAACTGACATTACATACCTGAACGATATTAGTAAAAACTACAACTGACATTACATACCTGAACAATATTAGTAAAAACTACAACTGACATTACATACCTGAACAATATTAGTAAAAACTACAACTTACATTACATACCTGAACGATATTAGTAAAAACTACAACTGACATTACATACCTGAACGATATTAGTAAAAACTACAACTGACATTACATACCTGAACAATATTAGTAAAAACTACAACTGACATTACATACCTGAACAATATTAGTAAAAACTACAACTGACATTACATACCTGAACAATATTAGTAAAAACTACAACTGACATTACATACCTGAACAATATTAGTAAAAACTACAACTGACATTACATACCTGAACAATATTAGTAAAAACTACAACTGACATTACATACCTGAACAATATTAGTAAAAACTACAACTGACATTACATACCTGAACAATATTAGTAAAAACTACAACTGACATTACATACCTGAACAATATTAGTAAAAACTACAACTGACATTACATACCTGAACGATATTAGTAAAAACTACAACTGACATTATATACCTGAACAATATTAGTAAAAACTACAACTGACATTACATACCTGAACAATATTAGTAAAAACTACAACTGACATTACATACCTGAACGATATTAGTAAAAACTACAACTGACATTACATACCTGAACAATATTAGTAAAAACTACAACTGACATTACATACCTGAACGATATTAGTAAAAACTACAACTGACATTATATACCTGAACAATATTAGTAAAAACTACAACTGACATTACATACCTGAACGATATTAGTAAAAACTACAACTGACATTACATACCTGAACAATATTAGTAAAAACTACAACTGACATTACATACCTGAACGATATTAGTAAAAACTACAACTGACATTATATACCTGAACAATATTAGTAAAAACTACAACTGACATTACATACCTGAACGATATTAGTAAAAACTACAACTGACATTACATACCTGAACGATATTAGTAAAAACTACAACTGACATTACATACCTGAACAATATTAGTAAAAACTACAACTGACATTACATACCTGAACGATATTAGTAAAAACTACAACTGACATTACATACCTGAACAATATTAGTAAAAACTACAACTGACATTACATACCTGAACAATATTAGTAAAAACTACAACTGACATTACATACCTGAACAATATTAGTAAAAACTACAACTGACATTACATACCTGAACAATATTAGTAATAACTACAACTGGCATTACATACCTGAACAATATTAGTAAAAACTACAACTGACATTACATACCTGAACAATATTAGTAAAAACTACAACTGACATTACATACCTGAACAATATTAGTAATAACTACAACTGACATTACATACCTGAACAATATTAGTAAAAACTACAACTGACATTACATACCTGAACAATATTAGTAAAAACTACAACTGACATTATCGCTCTGAGCGATAAGACCACCCCTTTGTGACACTCATTGTTATACTGTATTTATACATATAATTTCTCATTGTACTTTTGGTGTTCAATAAAGAGTTAATCTATCTATCTATCTATATACCTGAATAGTATTAATAAAACTGACACATACCTACCTCAATAGTATTAGTAAAGACTATAACTGACATAACATTGTATAACAAATATATAAAGTAAAGTAAATCCCCTTGCGCCGTTTTCATAACAGATTTTCATAACTACGAGTAGGTACGGAAAATCTTATAACTAATATATAGCTGTATAGTATTAGTAAATACTATAACTTATACATAACTGTATAGTATTAGTAAATACTATAACTTATACATAACTGTATAGTATTAGAAAATACTATAACTTATACATAACTGTATAGTATTAGTAAATACTATAACTTATACATAACTGTATAGTATTAGAAAATACTATAACTTATACATAACTGTATAGTATTAGTAAATACTATAACTTATACATAACTGTATAGTATTAGTAAATACTATAACTTATACATAACTGTATAGTATTAGTAAATACTATAACTTATACATAACTGTATAGTATTAGAAAATACTATAACTTATACATAACTGTATAGTATTAGAAAATACTATAACTTATACATAACTGTATAGTATTAGTAAATACTATAACTTATACATAACTGTATAGTATTAGTAAATACTATAACTTATACATAACTGTATAGTATTAGAAAATACTATAACTTATACATAACTGTATAGTATTAGAAAATACTATAACTTATACATAACTGTATAGTATTAGAAAACTACCTGCGCCCCGAAGCCTTGCCTTAGTGGAAATTTATCTGGGATAAAAGTATCCTGTGTGCAGTAGTTATTACGTGAAGCAAATACACAGAAACCAAATTAAAAAAACTTTTTAGTAGCTTTTTTTAAGTCCCCTATAGGGGACTCAAAATAAGCTCATTTATATCCCGATGCTACAAAAACCTCAGATGAAAATGAACAAAATATTATTTAACAGCTATTTATGGGCACCATTTCCTCTTAATCAGAGCAGGAAAAGGCGACAAAAGTACTCCTTAGCTAATTTTTACGCCATAAAACTTTAACAAGGTATTTTATGAACTTATTTCGAATAATTGCTTTATCTTAAAGCCTTAAAGCTTTTAGCATTTTAAGAGATTCGGTCAGGACGCTGTCAAAATTAATAAAGTTGTTAGTGATTAAATAAATACGAGTAATTTAGACCTCTGGTTCAGACAGAAATCCTATAAACACGATGAGGTCTGACGATGGAGTCGGTAGTTTTAAATGTTTATTTTAGTTATTTATTTAATAATTGCGAAGATTTAAACATTTGGAGCAAAATAAATAACTCTCGACCAAAATATGATATTGTCTTGTAACGTTTAAAACTTAATTTCAAAGTTCCGTCATGCCACAGATCCTCTTTATTAAAGTTTTAACACGCTACTCATCTTCAAAACTGCATAAATGTGGGTGCGAAGAATACAGTAGGGCCTGAGATCACTTCACAAAGAGTCAACAGAGCTGAACATCTTAGGAAACAAAGATACCTTCAACCTCCAGCAATCCAAATAAAACTGCATTGAAATCGGTTGGAGGCTACGATGATAAACACACAGGGCAAAGGCAAACTTAAAATATCAAAATTAGAACGTTTTTCGTTAGTTTTAAAATAGCTTTTACCAAGACTACATAGCAAAGCTGTTTCTCAACCATAGCCACATTTATGATCATTCCATAACCAACACATCCAAAAAGGTAGCGTACTTTAACGCTCACTCACACACCCTCACCACAGGGGGCCATTGTGCCCACCAGATAAATGAATCTCCACTCACTATGTTTAATATTATAATTTGATATTTTAAAACGGATAAAGATATTAAAAGTCACGCTTTTCGAGTGTTTATTTAGCGCTTTCTTGAACGATGTTGATATATTGAGTTGTTCCACAGATTAAAAAGGAAAAAGGAAGATTAAAAAGGTAAGGTTCGTTTTGTGAATGTGATTAGTTTCGGGTTCATCGGTCGCGGTGGCGGGAAGTTTTGACAGGTGATTGGTGCGCCATTGTATGACTTCATTTGTTTAGTTGAGAAGTTAACATCGAGTTAACAGGATTAAAGACTATTAGATGAAATCTCTTTAGGCTTATAGGATTTTAGTCAATAAAAAAACAATGAAAATTGTCTTTAGGTGTCACGTAGAAGTTTTACGATAGTCCGTCTTGTAGGCCGTTCTATTTCTGGCCCCCTTTTTTACAGTCTAAATAGAACTGAGGTTCAATATGATAAACAAACTTAAATTAAAAAAAATAATAACCCCCGACATAAAGCTAAGAACTATCTCCATTACATCAGCTTTCAAACAGAAAAAACCGCATTAAAATCGGTCCACTCGTTTGGGAGTTACGATTCCACAGACAGTCACACAAATGCACAGATATAACCCTCTTTGCGGTCGGGGGTTAAAAAATACTCAGAAACTAGGCATGTGCACGGGAGGGTTGGTATGTTTTCCCTTTTCCCATATTCCTTCCTCATTAGGTACATCGCGCGGTCGTGTAAGCAACCTCAAATTAACTTAACGTTTTTAATTCTTATAAACAGTCTACCGTCAAAAACGTTTTGGCATAAATTATAATACATTCAACCATGACGATTCATTAGATTAAGATCTGCACATCATCTCGTTATAATAATTTAATATCATTTAATGATGGACGACAGCGCAGTGCGGGTAATGATTGCTAATGATTCCGGCTTGTTTTTGTTTATATGGTTATTTTTTGGGGTTCCGTGGTCTGATTTATGGACGCGCGACATTCAACTGTAAGGTATTTTTTGCGTAATACTTCTGGACACTAAATTAGGCTATAATATAGCCTAATTTAGTGTCCCCATATAGCTGTAAGAATCATCTCGATCACATAAGCTTTCAAACATTAAAACCCGCATCTAAATCGGTCCATTCGCTTGGGAGCTAAGATTTCCCCTTACACCTCATTATACCTAAGAAGCATCTCAATCACAAAACCTCATCAAAATAGGTCCATTTGTTTTGGAGCTACTATCCCACAGACAGACCCACGGATACATAGAATGATACTCACCCTCAACTTATAACACCCCTCTCTGTTCCTAACGACAATAATCCTGAAGGTGTTGACGAATATATTTAGGTACTTAGGCATCTTACCAGTTATGACCTACGGAGCCGAAACGTGGACACTCACGGTTAAACTAGTACATAAATTTAAGGTCGCTCAGCGAGCTATGGAGAGAGCTATGCTTGGAGTTTCTCTGAAGGACAAGATTCGTAATAAAGATATCCGACGGAGAACCAATGTGACCGACATAGCTCAACCAGGATACCAGTATAAGCAAGTTAAAGTGGCAGTGGGCTGGTCACATTTCGAGAAGAACCGATAACCGTTGGAGTAGACGAGTTTTCGATTGGAAACCAGGTTTAGGCAAACGTAGTTTAGGACGCCCTGTGCCATGTGGATGACTGGAAGCTGGAAAGGGCTGGAACAGAATGGATGAGGGGAGCTGAAGACCGAGCTCAGTGGCGTGCATTAGGAGAGGCCTACGTCCAGCAGTGGGCAGATATATTCTGATGATAATGATGATCACTTAGGACAAATTGTCCAGTTAGGTAGGTCCAACTTCAACAAAGAGGTTAAACAGAAGCCCAGTTCGACTGGGCAACAACTTCTCGTCTAAAATTCTAGGTTTAAGTTAAGACTAAAGTTTACAATCAGGGTGTGTTACCAGTCATGACTTAGGACACTGAAACGTGGTCGCTTACTATTGACTTGAAGAACAAATTCGAACTATGTAGAAGGATATGTATGTGTGTATACGTTTGAGATCCCATTGCGAGATGAAATCCGAAATGTAGATATCCGCAGAACACTTTAATTGATACGTCCTTTTGCTTGCCGCTGTCCTTGCAAATCTCAGACTATACGTACCTAGGTAACTCATTCCAGAAGTATATCTAATGAAATTGCCATTTGACTTAAAACACAGAACGCGTGACGTCATTCTTCCTAATTTGCGGTTGTTTTGTTATGTATGGCTTGCGTTTATGTACACCTTTGACGTTTTGGTGTCACACGGTAGCCGTGGAAGCTAAGGTCGTTTTGGCGAGATTTAATTTAATAACTCTAAAAAGTGCAAAAAAAAAATTTCGTTTGATTTCTTCAAAAATTTTTTTTTTTTATAAATACTCTGGTTTCTACTTCCTGTAGATTAATTAACGAAAATTTGTCACTGACTCTACAGACCACGATTTGGTCTGTGACTGACCCTAACCGTTCAGGCGTCCAATATCATACGGAACCCTCCCTCGCACACCTCGATATCACCTTACCACAGTTGATTGGCCAAAATGACTCAACACTTTCATCCTTTACGTTCAAACGAATGACAGTAATGATTTATAGTGCCTCATTAGAACTGAGGTAGCCAGTTTGGTTAATAGCTGATTAACTACTATGAAAATATCATGGTTTGGTGGAGAAATTCTCTTTTTTTTAACTTAGTAGTAAAATAAAATTAATTAGGTACTTAACTGAATCGTTTCTGTGTATATAAATGTGAAGGTTTGTGAGTTTGGATGTTAGTTTATCAATCACTTTTAAATGGCTTTGAGTTTTGGGTTTCTTTGGAAAACGAGAACGTGCAGATGGTGATAAACATTTTTAATTGAGTAACGAGACGAGCCTGTCGCTCGCCTGATGGTAAGCGTTACGCCTGCCCATAACAGTTGCAGTGTCATTCAGAACTTTGGTAACAAAATCTTGTGCGTCACTGCACTGCGCTCGTCACCCTGAGACATTGATTTTTAAGCCTCATTGCCCAATAATTTCACTTAAAACATTGCACTTCAAACCAAAACACAGAAATGTTTACACACTACTGCTTGGCAGTTGAATATTTGACAAATGTGTGGTACTTCCCCAGGCGGACTCTTGAGTTAGAAGCCTACCTCTACAAATTTGACAAAACTGTGGCGCAGTGGACAGACGGAGTGAAACCTGCGAAAGGTGGCTGGCAGAAAATGGATGAGAACTGAACACCTAACTCAGTGGCGTGTATTAGGAGAGGCCTACGTCCAGCAGTGGATTAGTACAGGCAGATGATGATGATGGTGGCGCAGTTGGCAGTGCCCTTGATTGCTGAGCTTAGAGTCTCGAATCCTGAAGTCCCTGATGTCTAGGAAAAACTTTTGAGTGATTAGCGTGTTTGTTCTTAGCCCTTGGATGTTTGTGATGTGTTTATATGTTACCCCACTCACGACACGGGGAACCCTTGTGTGAGAGTTTAAACGAATTCTTTTTTAAACTTGCCTTGTTATTTTTGTCATACAAGGCTTATTGAGAAATCGATGGAGCTGTTGCCTAGATATTCCTCTCTGATAAATTTTTTGAAAGGGTCGCGGGTATTGTGGCTAGATCGAGGGTGTGCTCAATAGTTCAGTTTACATGAAATTCTTCGACCTCGCATAATATTTAATTCGACACTTTCAAGGCATAAGTTTAAAAACAAAAACCCGACTACGGTCGGGTAAAAAATAGCCTATGACACTCTTGCCATGAAGACAAATCTATTGATATCTCACTTGTCGAAAACGGACCAAGTTTTTAATTTGAACATTTAACCCTTCCTTTGCTTCGCCGTAGTCGGGTAAACAATATATTATGACACTCTTAAAGAGTGAATCAAGAAAGAAGACGAATCGATTGATACCTCGCTTGTCAAAATCGGACCCAGTTTTTAATTGGTACACATATCCCTTCCTTTGCTACGCCGTAGTTGAGTAAAAAACAACCTATGGCACTCTTAAAGAGTGTATTAAGAAAGAAGAAGAATCGATTGATATCTCGCTTGTCAATTTCGGACCAATACGGTTGCTATCTACGGTGGAATATTCCCATATATATACATACATACATAAATAGACTGTTAAACTCATTACCCTTCGTTGTTTCGCTGTAGTCGGGTAAAAAGACAGAGTTTATAAGCTTAATTCAGCCTCTTTGGCTTATAGCAATAATTATACCCCAAGATTCTTTAGGAAAAACAATACGAGGTGAACGCCCCAGTATTGGACCTAAAATGAGCCATCACCGCAGGGGCCACCACTCAGCAACCAAGCCTTTCAATTACTCTGCAGATTAATAACTAACGCAGCTGTCAAACTGGCATACCTGTCAGACTGACAGACTGACAACCAGATGGATATGTTAATTAGTCATAATGTAAAGATATCTTGCTTGGCAAAGATTGGTTTTGAGAATGTGATTGTTTTTTAGGACTTAATGAAGGTACTGACATATTTATTGGTACCAAATTTATTATTATTTATTTATTTATGAGCCTGTCGTGTCCCTCTGCAGGGCAAAGACCTCTCTTCCCTTATTCAACTTTTCTCTATTTTGTACTGTTATGGACCAATCCTTCAGAAAGGAGTCCAGCTCGTCCCGCAATCTACGTTTGGGCCTGTCACGATTTCTTCGGACGCTGTGCGGGACGTATTCAGTCGTGGTTTTTGCCCAGTAGCTGTTATTTCAGCTTGCCAATTTATATTTTCTACAAAATTTGTGATCTGAGTTTTGGAGATCAGTTTTTTTTTTTAGTTTGACACCTAAAATACTGCGCTCCATTGCTCGCTTGCAAACCCCGAGAGATGCATAGGTACGTCTATGAGTCTTCATTTGAGAGTTACATAAAATTTTCCCTTTATCAAATCCTTCATAGACCAAATAGCTCCTAAGTCGAATTATATTAGGTATTTGCAGACAAACAAAAAACTATATTGACAGACAAGCAAAAATCACTTTAATTTTAAATTAATGACATCAAAATTATGATAAATGAATACAGATTAAAAGCGGCCATTGTCATCCAACTAAACTAAAAATAAAACAAAAGTTTAAAAATAGGTAGCCACAATAGTCTTTGATGAATTGTTACTAAATGATTCGACGCTTTTTGAAACTCCTGAAGTTAGAAGCACAAATATTTATTTCTTTTGAAGGCTACTCTGTAACTATTTGTATAATTAACAAAAAGTCCTTGGGAAAAGTATTCGACTTCAGTATTAAAACAGCTAATCGCTATAAATAAATATATATATATTTCATTTCATTTTCATCACAATTAGTTTAGTCGTTAAAGTAAAAAGTTACTAACAAACACACTGAGTAAGTACTTATATATTTAGTAGGTATTTTTATTAAATTTCTTTGTGACCAAATATGGTTTAAAAGATAAAGCTGTACCTACATACCTAATACCTACATAAAATGATCATTATTTTGTTATCTTAATTTTTATCTTTTTATGAGAGAATGAATTCTGCTTAATTACCACCAGCTTCTGTGACACATAAAAAATGTCATGACGATTTATCATTTTGACCGTTTGTGAAATTTAATTATTTACATTTGGTTATGGTCGATAATGGGATATTTTACCCTAATCTGAAAATGATAGTGTTGCAATTAATGATAGACACTTTATTTTACACTAGTGATTCGCCCCGGCTTCGCACGTGCAGCGCTCACATCACGGCATTTTTCTTTCTTTAGCATTTTTATATCCGTCTTAACTTCTAAAAATAAAATACGCCAGTAAGCGTAATTCAGAATCTTTGGCAGCAAAAATCGTTGTTCTCTTTTACCATAGATAACTGCATGTAATTGACAGACGTGTTATTATTTCGTTTCACGGCAACATGTCATTCCGTTCCTTACAGAGAGTAATCGTCATTGTTTATATAATTTTACATTGTACTTGTTTTTTTTATTCCTTGTGTTACATGACTTGGCTAGAACAGATATTAACAAAATTAGAAACAAATTATACGATTTATTTTCTCGAAAACATATGAATGACACTAAATTTGTTGAATTCTTAAAACAATATCTTAAGACATCTATATCCGTGTATAATAACGCTAAATCTCTTCATTTAAGTAGGAAAATTATACAATCTGAAGATAAAATCAAAACATCATGGATAAAATTCACTACCGAAACCGGCAAAATTGAACCTCGAGACCAGAATATTATCCTAAACATCGGTCTTAAATTAATTTCCAAAGATCACGAAGTAGCCAATGCATTTGAAGATTTCTTTACAAAAATACTACTAATAATGTAACTACCCAGTCTTTAAATTCATCCTCAGTCTAGGCTTCTTGTATGCTCTCAAGCAACATTGAGAAGTGTGATGTTAAATTTATATTTAAACACCTGAATGTTAATTCCATTGTTAAGACATTTAAATTACTTAACATAAAAAATACAGAGGATCTCTGGGGAATATTTACTAAAAATTTAAGTTCTATTATTGGTATAATTGCCACAAGTAAAATGTTTGAGAAGGTAATATTAAACCAGTTATTGACACACTTCAATCTCATCGGTCTGTTTCATAATTAACAATATGACTTCACTAAGTGCCGTTAAACTTCAGATGCAGGCACAGGACTGATAAAACATTAATTTGATGCTTGGGAGAAGTCACAGGACGCAAATGGCGGTTTCTGTGATTTACCCAAAGCATTTGACTGCGTTAGCCACGAAACCTTAATTTAATGCTTTACATTTACGGAGTTCAAAGCTCTCCTTTTTTATACTCGTATCTTAGCAATAGAATTCAAAAAGTGGATGTAAATGGTGTGAGGTAACTTTGATGGAATATTGAACCCGAGGGACTCCCATTGTAATGAGAGATTATAATAGGAGTCCCTCATGGTTCAATATTGGGGCCATACTTGTTCTTGGTTTACATCAACGATCTTCCCTTTTTCATAGAGATCCTATGTGATATTGTTTTGTTTGCAGATGATACTTCTCTACATTAAAAAAAATGGACAGAACCATGAACAATGTTGATGATGTTAACAAGGCAATCATGCTAGTTCTAAATTGGTCTACAACTAATAATTTAATGTTAAATCCTAAGAAAACTAAATGTATCAAATTCTCACTACCCAATGTCAGAGCTCTGCACCCTATGCAGTAAGTAAAATTAGTCAGTTTACCGATATAGCCACTGTAAGATTAGTATATTTTAGTTACATTCACAGTATTATGTCATATGGCACATTGCTGTGGGGTAATGCCCGGAAATTCATTCAATATTTGTGCTGCAGAAGAAAGCATTTCGTTCCATATACAATATGAAATCCCGTGATTCTCTGAGGGATCGTTAAAACGTTTAAAAGAGATCAATATTCTTACAGTAACTTGAAATGCTTGGCCTAATGTCTCCAAGCTCTATGATAATAATAGATGATCACTTCTATATTTACGTTAAGTGAATAAAATGTTCAAAGTACTTTGTGAGATGCCTCATGACTACAGCTTGCCATGAAATCAAGCCATGATATCACGTTGTTTTATAAAACACATTTAGTTTTTTTACTATATTTTTCCCAGTTTGATTGTTTGATGATTGTGGGACATCTCATTGTCACTTTTATCTTTTATATTTGTAATTTAAATATGTTTTATTATAATTTCTGACATTAGTTTTTTTTTATAAAGAATTAATAAATATGGAAAACCCTACGTCCCCGTAGAGTTTCTTGGTGCTCTCTTCTATACGGGCGTATTTCTAAAATACCGGGTAGAGTCAGTTGAGTACGTATTTCCGTTTCCAGTGCGAGATTTAACTCTGTTGGCACATGAAAGAGAAGTTTCTTTTTCAAACTCAAAGCATACTTAGTTTATCATAATTTTATTGATTTGATCTATTTATAATATTTTATGTATTTCGCCTTATTCATGAGATGTTAATTTCGACTTGTGAAAGTGCTATTTTGCCCACTTATAATAAAATACTTTGACTTTGACTTTAAATTACTGCAATTTTCGTGAGGATCTCATTTTTTTTGTAAAATATTGAACTACCCCTGTTACTCGTTGATAATGTAGCTTTCTATAGGTGAAACATTTTTTAAATCTGTTCAGTATGTTTTAAGTTTATCCATTACAAACATATAAACAGACAAACATACAAAAAAAGCTTCTTTATAATATTAGTGTAGATTGTAGATGTAAATAATAGTTTTTGTTTTTTTATTACTGTCTAGGCAATCGTTTGACCACAATCTCACCTGATGTAAAGCGAAGATGTGGTCGAAGGTGTAGCCCGATTCACTCTTGACTTGAACCAAAAACAGAGTTCAATCAAATGGATTTACTATAAAACTGCTGAACCAATTTCCATGAAATGTTTTTATGGGATGATCCCCTTCTGGTTTTCCATGTATTAAATTTTTTTAAAACATACATATACATATTTTTACTGAGTACAAACATAATCATTTTCTTTTAGTGAATAGGAATTGAGTAAAGACAATTTATGCTATGGAGAAAGCTATGCTTGGAGTTTCTCTGAAGGACAAAATTCATAATGAAAATATCCGACACAGAACTAAGGTAACCGACATAGCTCTAAGGATATGCAAGCTAAAGTGGCAGTAGGCTGGTCACATTTCCCGAAGTACCGATAACCGTTGGGGAAGACGAGTTCTCGAGTAGAGACCACGTTTAGGCAAACGTAGCGTAGGACGCCCTGTGGCCAGGTGAAGTGACAACCTACGGGCGGCGGCTGGCAGTAAATGGATGAGGAGGACTGAAGACCAAGCTCAGTTGCGTGCATTAGGAGAGGCCTACTTCCAGCAGTGGACAGATGTAGGCTGATGATGATGATGATGATGATGATAAAAGACAATTTTGATTTTTATCAAAAGTTTTTACTTAAATTAAACCAAGGAGCACTGTTTTAAATTTCGCTAAACGCATAAATATCTTAAATTGCCCATTTCATAAACATCTTAGTCATAAATAATACTTAATTAAATCTCATGTTAATGAAACGGTCATTTAAAAGAGCAATAGCTTAATGAGGACAACAAGATGACTCTTAAATGTTAAAAGTGTCATTTTTGGGCTTTTGAGTGACATTTTTATGAAGTAGTTTTGTATGTTAATTGTGTATACAATGTTTTCTATACAATGTTAATATGAGTTTAAGGTGTAGTTTCACTTACTTGCTATAGCTATTTTAGAACTTATGATACCTTCCCCTCTGGGAGGACCTCTTTTTTCTCTTACACCTAAGTAGAGTCCTAACAGAAAAAAAGTAATTAATAAGAAAAAAACAAGAAAGAAGTGTTTGGCTAAAACCCAACTCCGAGTGGATTTACTAAACACTACTGAAACACTTTTCTTGGAATGTTATATGCTTTGGATTTCTTCTTTCTTTTGAAAATAGTCATCCAAATCATGGATTCAATGTAAGACCCAAAATTCAGGGTTGATGTGAGTTCGACACCCAAAAACTCCAGATAGTCGCCTATTGGTATTGTTCTTAAACTTTGCAAATATAGTTATGTAAGTACATGATTCCACTGACAACATAATAAAATTGTATCTACGAACTGGTCTGATGATGCTGCTAGGTGGTTTTTGAATAAACTATGTCTTCATGACTTATAAGGATATTTAAACCATTAATATATCATCGCCGTGACAAGTGGAACAGCCTCACCTGTTGTTTATCTGTCGGCCACAATCTCGCCTAAATCATTTCTGGGAACCTCCGATTGGGCTTCAAAATTAATATAATGATGAAGTATTTTGGAGTAGTTTATTGGAGGTATTCATATAATTAGACAACTAAAAGAGATGTATGCTTATTTTTGAGGCCATTGCTTGTTAAAATTCAAGATTTTACTTTCTCTAGAGTTGGGAATATTTGCCCTTCAAGCAACTGCTAATAAAAATCACACTGTGAATGTGTCAAGTTGACTGGCGATACATCGAAGTGCTGACCAATATAAATGATGCTAACAATTATAAGACCAACATCATGTTTATTGACCTGGAACCGATAGCAGCCAATGGTGTAGGTACCTCTTGAAGTCATCCAACAATATGTTTAACTTGGGCAAAGATATCAATTAATTGTTTATTTTAAATCTTTTTTTAAAGGCTTTTGTACGGGAAGTTCATGCCAGCCCTATGGAACTTAATCTAAGTATACTTACAAAAATAAACTTTTAAATAGTTAAATAATAACTAAAACTGGTTGGAGTCAGAATGATACACAAGTCAATGAACAACCTTGAGAAAGAAGACAACAGAAGAATTCAGCTGGGTTGGGCAGCTTTCGGCAAGCTTCGTCAAGTCTTCTCGTCGTCCATACCGCAGTGTCTTAAGACAAATGTCTCAATCAGTGGATCCTACCAGTAATGACGTGGACAATCACGGTCAGACTAGCCCACAAATTTAAGGTCGCTCAGCGAGCTATGGAGAGAGCTATAATTGGAGTTTCTCTAAAGGACAAGATTCGTAATGAAGATATCTGACGGAGAACCAAGGTGACCGACATAGCTCAAAGGATAAGCAAGCTACAGTGCATTGGGCTGGTCACGTTTCCTGAAAAACCGATAACCGTTGGGGTAGACGAGTTCTCGAGTGGAGACCGCGTTTAGGCAAACGTTAGTGTGGGACCAGGTGGAATGATTACCTGCAAAAAGTGTCTGAAAGAAAATAGATGAGGGCTGAAGACCGAGCTCGGTGGCCTTCGTCCAGCATTGGACAAATATAGGCTGATGAATATGTGAATATGGTAGTGTATCACATTTTTATAATTATACTAGATGTGCGCGTGGCTTTTCACGCTTGGTCATCTCTGGGATAAAATTATCCTATATATTATTACAGGACCAAAAGCACAGAATAAATAATGGTAGCCAAAAGTACCTACAAGGTACAATATACTAAATTTTGTTCAGCCGTCAACTAGTATTTTATCGATTGCTCGGCTTCTACTCATTGGATTGAGATACCAAGTACATTAGTTTTTAAGTCCAACTCTAGGCTATCCAACAATGAAAAACGCATTGCAATCGGCTTAGTCGTTTTTACGTGATGCACGAACAGACAAACAGACAGACACGTTTTTTTTTTCTTATTCAGTCGCTTATTAATATAATATAAGTCCCCTAGACCCAAGACCAATTGTTTTAAATTATCTTCATTGTACAGAATTTGATACTAACTGCTTTATTATAAGTATAAAAGATAGATAGAGTATAGCAGATTTATATAGATAAATGAGAAAGTATGTGAGTGTTAGAAATTTGGTATAATATGATGAGGTAATGATACGTTAGGTCCTGGAATAACACATAGGTTACTTTTCATCATCATCATCATCATCATCCATGATCATTCATCGTTCACGCGAGTAAGCCGCAATGTGTCAGGTAATCAACCAGCATAAAGAAGATCTTTTCAAGCATGAGATAGAAAATATACTTTTTTGATGTAGTCGACTCGGAAACAAAATCAAATTTATGATAGGCCGAGATGGGAAACATTAGATAAAAATGTATCTAAATATTTTTTTACCACGTGCCAGATCAAACATTCAATTCAAATTACCACACACCCTTTCTTTCTTGTAATTAGTCAATACCTAATTTCAAATGGCGAGACTACCCTTTTTACATGTAATTACACGAAACCTAATTTCATCAGCACCTGATTACCTCTGGCTCGGGCTAAGGAATTAATTAAGACATCCACAGAGATCGCATCTTTGGATTCCGATGCTGTGTTTTGTTGCGCCTGCGCAGGTCAATAAATAGCTGGTCGGAGAGGTAGATTTCGGTGTTTTGCTATTGTCTGAATCTTGATTTGTTTCTTAAGGGGTCGGCTGAGGATAAAATGTCCATATAAACTTAATACCAAAATGATTTGTAATTGAAGCATATTTCAATATATTAAGATATCATTCGGCTTCGGACAGTATTTAAAATAACTGCCCAGCTGAATTCTTCTGTTGGCTTCCTCCTCAAAGTTGTTCTTACCTAATTGCAATATTTGCCCAAGCTTAACATGTTAGTTAACTTCGAGAGGTACACCATTGACTGCAATCGGTTAACTCTCATACTATTGGAATCACAAAAATCTACCCAATAATATAAAACGTGAATAAAATAAAATTAAGTGAATTCCGGCGAGGCGCTGCGCGCGCATTCCTCGACCAATTAGTTTATTGGACGACATGTGTCCTTCCCGGAACAGAGAGATAACATCGGTAAGGGACGGCGACCAGTAGAACGAGTCGTTCAATTGTTCATTCGATCCCTTCGTTCTATGTTAATTACAGTGTTACTTTCAGAAAGCAACATAAACAAAAACAGATAGCGTCCAATGGCTCGTGTCCATTCGTGCAATGTGTCCTGCCCGTGCCCATTTATTTTTGCTAGTGAATCCATTACGTCAATCACCTTCATCTTGCTCTGAATCCATTCGTTTTTGGTCACGCAGAGTACCAAGCATAGCTCTCTCTATTTCTCTCTGCACGACTTTCAACTGCTTTGCTGATTTCTTGGTAGCGCCATGGTTTCCGTGCCATATGTGAGCAGGGGCATGATGCATTGCTCGAAAACTTTAACTTTAAGGTGGAGATGTAGCTTGCTTCGGAATGTCACTTTGTAGCCACCAAAAGCAGCCCAGGCTTGCGCAATGCGTCGTTCCACCTTCGCGGTTTGGTTTTCAATCCTCAAAGTAATCTTGCGTCCCAAATATATGTACTCTGTCACGGTATCCACAGGAAGCTGGTAATTTGTGACATCAGGGATGTTGGTCACTCCGGTGCTCATTTCGAGGCCTGCTCCAAATGAGCACCGGATTCTATATCGTGACAATCATATCATCAATGTTGTCAGATATAAGCAACAGATCATCTGCAATTCTCAGATTGGAGAGCCTTTCTCCATAGACCACCAACTCCTTATCTGTCCAGTCTATTTATTTATTTAGATATTCCAGACCTAAGGTAAAAAGCTTTGGAGATATTGTGTCACCCTTTCTGACACCTCTTTCTAGATTTCTTCGTCTTCTTGTGTAGGGAGATACAGGCGGTAGCTTTCTGGTGAAGATGGTTGAGAGTCTTGATATATCTCTCGTCAATCCGGCACTTGGTTAAAGCTCGCTCCACAACTCACCACTCCACTGAATCAAACGCTTTTTCGTAATCTACGAAGGTAAGTATAAGTGGCTTTCTATACTCATTACACTTCTCTATAACTGTTTTAAGGGTTTTGAGGTGGTCGTTAAGTGGTGCTGAATCCTGACCGAACCACTAGACTTCTCAACCATGCGAGCAAGCTAGTTGAGAAGTCTAGTTTCCTTTCAAATCTGTTGACTAGAATTCTCGAGAATAGATTGTACAGGCGGGATAGCAGAGCAGGCTAATAGGTCTACAATTATCCAACCTCATTATGTCCCCTTTTTTTGTGAATCAAAGTGATTACAGCATTATTTTCGTACCACGCTGAAGGTAGTTTTGTTTCTATAAAACATCTCGTAAATAAAGTTGCTAAGGCTTTACATATTACGCTTGCATTACTTTTCAGCATCTTCGGTAACATGCCAACTGCTCCTGGGGCTCTTCTGTTGTTCATTTGATGAATCGCCAGTATTACCTCCTCTACAATAACATCAGAGATTTCTTCAGAGCCGACGTTTTGGATAGGAATGCGTGCTATCTGCCTTTGTATTGTTGAGGCCTGATCTGGTGGAGTTTTAGCTGTTATATAGAGTCTCATAGTATTCCTCTGTTATGTTTAGCAACTTCTCTTGCTTCGTGACCACTTCACCATTGTTATCAAGCAGTTTAAAGATTTGTTTCTTGCCCTCATTGAGCTTCAATTTAACGACCAGCCATGGTGGGTTGATGATCGCAGTACTGCTATGTTATGTTAGGTTATGATGGTCTCCATCGCCGCCCACAGGAACAAGTTCTAGGTGACCGTTCTTCCTTCCGTGGGATCCGCCCTTCTAGATACTGGCAGGCTGCTTCCCACTGCCAGGGCAACATCTATTGGATGGTGGTGTTAACTCGCCATGTCATAGGGTCGTCATCAGTAAATCTGTGTATTTTTCATGAGAGTATCCACGCCGCCAGATCTCCAACACTCCCTGTTAACCCTATCGCCTCTGGTCCGGGACTGCTTTTTTCGGTTGCCCTTTATTCGCAGCTACGATTCGCTACGTATAGGACGTGTCACAATCCGCCACCCGTGACCCGGTAGGTATCTGAGACTCACCCCTACAAAAATTGGCCCTTTAATAAAATATGACAAATATACAGGCTCTCTTTTCCATCCAAATGGTTTTGAGAACATTGATGTCGGTTTCAGAAAGATACCAAATGTAGTAATCCTAATCTTACTCGTATTTCAAGGAATAATTGAATGATAAATTCGTTTAAAGGATCTCAAATTTTTGTGCCAGTTAGGATAGACATTATAAATGTAATCTAGCTACAACAAGCAAAGGTTAAACTAATTTAATAGATCAATAAATAATTATTAGTGTTTAATTAAACGGAGCACAGCCACGAACAATTTTAACAAGATTTTTAAACCACACATCCTAGTAATTAGCTAAAACCAGTCGAACATACTTAATAATCACAACAGAACCGGCTTACTATAAAATTATAATCAAAACATTACAGTTTTATAATAACAAGTCGATTATCATTAATTTTATCGACATAATCATCAATTTATTAACTAATTGACTTTATAATATCGATTACTGGCTAATTTATTAGCATAGGGAACTTAATCATCTGAAATCATTCATCATTTTTTTGTATAAAGTTTATATTTAAATTTGGTCTTATTTACATATTATTACGGGTTGTTCCTAGATTTACGTCAAGAATTTAACCTTACAGTATTACTAGAATGTTAATCTGTGGGTAAACCCTCCAAAACTTTTATAAATATGACAGATAATAAATTAAAAAAACTTTCTTCTTGAACGGCGGACACAAAAATACTTTAAAATAAAATCATTCGTTCAATCTAACACATCCTCCAGTGTACGACGACCCTTACTAAACGTATTCAAAGATCGCGTTAATGCGCCCCTAAGATATAAACCCCCTAATAATAATAACATAAAAACACATGGCATTATCATTTTAAGCACCGGCTCGATACCCTATCAATATAAAAACAATCAATAAAAAAATAACCAATGTGTCTGTATATTATTCTGCAATTAAAAGTGTTATTAGTGTTAGTTGCATGTACTCGTATTACATACGTATTAATAGTCGTACCTACTCAGTTGTTGTTATTTAAAACTGGCTACGAACTGACTTCAGAAACAGTGACCAGTGCCCGTATTAGGTTATTTATTTATTCTTTAGCACACAAATACAATGTACAAGGAGTACTTAATGCTAAGTAGCATTTTCTACCAGTCAACCTGGAAGTGCAAGAAAAATGGTAGCGGTGCAGTAAAAAAATAAATCTCGTGTGAATAGAAATAGGTACCTAGCTATAAACTAAAATTGTAAGACTATATAAAAGAATACATAAGAGTATAATAAGTAATACACTAATATATAAAAAATGTATAATAATATTATTATTATTTATCATTAAGTACGACAGGAGAAAAAAAAAGATAATTAAAAATAATTAAAAAAAACAGTTTATAAAGAATCCATACTAAATCTAGGAACAAATAAAAAAATAAAAAAATAGAGAAATTATGAATGATGAACCTTTTCGACATAAAAGATTGAAATTGTAGGTTACTTTTAACCTACAATTTCAATCCAAATTAATTATTTTATTGGGATCACTAATTAGTTTAATGTGAATACGCGTCTAGCCACGCCTTTTCAATCTGTTGTTAAAATGAAAATTTGTCAAAGCCAAAGTGTTTCATTGTAAAAAGGCAAAATAATAGGCAAAGGCAAATCATACTACAAGGACATTGGATACTTTTCATCCCGAAAAATTAAAGGGTTTCTGCAAGATAGGGGTTGAAAGTTATTAAAGGGTTTCTTCAAGATAGGGGTTGAAAGTTATTAAAAAGAACACGTATGACGCTGAAACTACTGGATGGTTTTTTTAATGCATATTAAGTCATATATCTATACTTCTAATAAAGCAAAAGGTATGAAAAAGGCTGTACAAACAAGATAAATTAAAAAATACACTTGGGTGCTTAAAAAAGGTATTGAACAAGAATATAACATTATTTTTAATCGTGTCTTACTGTCTGTTTATCTGTATGTTTGTTTGTTCACGCATCACGTGAAAACTACTGGATCGATTGCATGCGGTTTTCATTGTTAGATAGCTTAGGGTTTGATTTAAAAACTGGTTTAATTGTTATCTCAATTCGGTGAGTTAGAAGCCGAGCAATTGATAAAAGTATTTTTGACAGCTGAAGAAATGTTGATCAAATGTTGGTATAATGGTCCTGGAATAGCACATTATAGTACTATGAATCTAAAGAAAAGACCACGCGTACGAAGCCGTGGGTACAGCTAGTATATAATACAAATTTCATTGCAACCGATAGCATCAAGAGTTACGTGGTCCGGCCACAGAGCTACATATCTTAGGAGTAGGTGCGCGTTTTTATACCAAACAAATCTAAGGCCCATCTCGCCAATTACAGCACGTAGTACTATTACTTATTCTGTGCTACAACTTTCAAACAAAAATCGCGTTGAAATTGAAATCATCACTCTTTCTCATGTGGTAGTGCAATAATCAGAAATCACGCGAGCGAAGCCGCGGCATGACTATTGACTAAATAAAGAATACACCTTTTGTAATGTTTTGTTAAACATCTAAATTTGGATATCGGTAAAAAAATGCCTTGTAAGGGGAATATTTAATTTGACAAGGTCGTAAATTGAGCCTTTTTTGGGCCTGGTTAAGATTAATATCCCTAAACGGTTAATTTTAATAGTTCAAGGTGTTTGGCTTTGGCCTATGGATCGGTGATGCCAACCTATAAGGTTTTCCATTTAACCTACATTATTAAAAATGTTTATGATTTTAATAGTGGGAGAGCGTCAGCGCATTTAATTAAAAAACTACCCAAAGTATTGCGTCATTAGTCAAAACTTTTTAAAATTATTTTTAGATAAACTTTTGAACGTAAATACGTAACTACTGAACCAAATTTGTCGAAATGTGTATGGGTGGTTCCATATAAATTTCTCTGGAAGTCTACCATTTCAAATAAAACAAATAGTAAAAAAAATGGTTCAGAATTCGGTGAAATAGATACAATTAAGTGCGTTGCGTAAACTGTCAATATTAATTTGAAATTTTTGAATACACAAGAAAACGTGCTGTTGAAAACGAGTTAAGAACATCCTCCTTTTGAACTCGATTAAAAATAGCAGCAACTATATTTTCTACAGATGGCAACACTGCCTTGGGACCATGTTTTATTATATTGTGTAGTCGTTAGATGGTATCTTCATAAGGAATGGTCACGGGACCGAATAATTTTCTTCGGACACTTTTTCTGATGCTTGACAGATTTCAATGATATCTTAATATAAGCAGAGGATCATTTATTGGTTAAATTAATTGGGTATACTCGAGAAATCTTTTAATTAGGTACATTGATTGTTTATCTTTGATTCGGTGGAAAATGTGTGTCCATAGATATTAACTCTTTGATAAGTGAATAAAAATGACACTACTCATCGAATAACTAACCATTTTTTTTTTTCTAAAAGGGTAAAAATTTGGACAGACGGGAGTCGAACCCGTACCCTCCGTGCAACTACGCGTTACAATTTTTGACAATTAAGACACCATAACCACTAATATAGCAATCCATTGTTTTTATAATTTACTAGCTTACGCCCGCGACTTCGTCCGCGTGGACTAGGTACAGTTTATCGCGAAAAAAGCAATCTATGTTCTTCTAGGATATTAAAAACCAATGCAAAAGTATAGCACCAACGCTCTTGATTTATTATGACAGACTTGTTATTTCGTTTCTATGGCAACTGTTCCTTACAGCAAGTAATCAACATTTTCCAGTTTTCCCGTGGAAATTTACCATTTTCCGGGATAAAAAGTATTTATTCCAGGGTATAAGCTATCTACATTCCAAATTTCATCCAAATCCGTTTAGTCATTATCGCTTCAAAACTCCCCAAACAAACAAACGTTTTCACTTTTACATATTGGTGTGGATATGTTTGCGCTAAGCACGAGTAGTGGTCGCTAGCTACAAAAAAAAACCGATTAAAGTGTCGCTAAATTTTATTCTAGCGTTCTATCTGGGACACTATTAAATGTCTTCAAAGATCATAGTAGTAGTTTATGAAACGGTTTCATAATGAGGGGAACTAAAACGTAGGCGAGTTTTTTAATAGTATCACTCGAATGTTATAATACCTAGTTATGTGCCGTTTCATACACTACTTTATCTACACTCATGCAATAGGAACTTACTTTTAATGAAAAAAATATATGTAATATTTACTTGATTTTGCTGGTACAAGCTTGTTCATCATGTTTGTTGCTGTTCCGTGATGTCAGGAGGAGTCACATTCTCCTCGCGAACACTGTTTTCACATGTCGAACACATCTTTGTCACATTTTTAATCAGGATAAAACATTTGATCAACATAAAAATCACATTAAATTGGTTAAGTACAGTAATGTAAATTATGGCTCCAAAATCTAGTCCACGGCGAATTCGAGCGCATACGGTCTAACACGCGCCGCCATCCATAGATAATAAATGGTGCAAACCCTCGTAGGCGGAGCCAAACCGGTGCTTTTATGGTAAAACATATATATTATAACATTCTTTAGTTCAAAACACATTGTTATAATGTTTTTTTTCTTATAGAGACGTGCCGTGCGTAATGTATGTCTTTATGGCACCATTTTTGAGTTCATAATCTGGATTCTACGATATGAGTGTAGATAAAATATAATTTTAATTTAAAAAAGTGTTGCATGCTCAAGGAAAAGTGATATAAATAGTGCACGATTCTGTACGTTTAAGATAAATATGGTGATACCCAGCCTGTCTAACTGTCTATGTGGTGGATTTATTATTATTGGATTGATTGTACGGTCCAAGTTAAACATGTTTTTTTAATTATATCTTACAGCTAGGCAGTTAAAGAGAGTAATAAAAAAATGTATAGTGAAGATTAATAGAATATACATATAATAGCTGTGCCCGCGGCGTCGCTCGAGAAGTATTTTTTCTGGGATATTAAGGACCAATCAAGAGCCGAAAGTACCACTATACAAATTTCATCGGTTTCTGCTCATCGGATTGAGATACCATGAACATCAGTTTTTAAGTCAAATCCTAAGCTATCCAACAGTAAAAACTGCATCGCAATCAGTCCTGTAGTTTTACGTGATGCGCAAAGAAACATACAAACAAACAGACAAGTTTTTTTTGTTTTAAAAGGTTTTCTGTAGCTTACTTGTAAGTACCCTAGACCGTTTCTTTTTTAATTATTTTCATTGTACAGATTTTTTTGTACTTACTGCTTTATTTTTTGTATAGAATACAATAAGAAATTGAAAAATACATTAGCGTGATTTTGACATAATGCCACGATCTCTTTATACTAATCATTTTTGTATTATTTATATAGAACACCTTCTACAACCTAAAATATATATAAGATTACTTAAAAAAATATGTGAAAATAACGAAGAAAAAAGTTGATTCAAATAAAAACATATCACTATTACTAACATTCAAAAAATATAGATAAGACTGAACCTGCTCCTCTTGACACTCGGTAGGTTAAAAATATAGATAAGACTGAACCTGCTCCTCTTGACACTCGGTAGGTTAAAAATATAGATAAGACTGAACCTGCTCCTCTTGACACTCGGTAGGTTAAAAATATAGATAAGACTGAACCTACTCCTCTTGACACTCGGTAGGTTAAAAAAATTGATAAGACTGAACCTGCTCCTCTTGACACTCGGTAGGTTAAAAATATAGATAAGACTGAACCTGCTCCTCTTGTCACTCGGTAGGATAAAAATATAGATAAGACTGAACCTGCTCCTCTTGACACTCGATAGGTTAAAAATATGGATAAGACTGAACCTGCTCCTCTTGACACTCGATAGGTTAAAAATATGGATAAGACTGAACCTGCTCCTCTTGTCACTCAATATGATAACCTAAAAAATAAAAACAATAAAAAAACACCGAAGCCGCTCTCTCCCAAAACTTATACCAAACAACAAAAATATCATCAATTCGAACACCGTGCACAGCGGCCGTTAATGAGTTTATCCAAGTGAGAACTTATAACTATCGTGGGCTAGTAATTAATTATACTTGTAACTGATATAGTTATATGTATATTAAATGGGTTCCTATACTACAAAACGATTCCATTTTTTTATCGACTTCATACTAGAAGAACTGTACAGGAATGTTTTTTTGTTTGTTTGAATATCATATCTTCGAGATTTCTGAACCGATTTGGATGATTCTTTTTATTGGAAAGGTTAAACCTAAAACTTTGAAAACCATTTGATTAGTTGTTTTTAAAATAAATTTATATAGTTTATTTTTTTTTAAAACAGTTTTCTGTACTATACCAAACCAGGGTCGGACTGGGCCGTAAGGACCCGGGTGGCTCACCACAAGCCCGGGGCCCGGGACGGGATAATGGTAGATGGGATAGTATTGAAAAATAATGAAATATATAAACTATTAATTATCAACGATATATATTATTCAGTAAATATAGTTCCAATTACTTATAATATAACAAAGTTGAAACTAGCCTTTTTTTAAATCTTGTGTAGTTTCTTCAGCTAAGCTGTCAATAACTTGATCGTAAAAGCTGCTATCCTCGTCATCATTGATTAGATCCGATTCTGTGTTTAATATTGTCGACGAATCCAAAAGTTCTTGCTCCAGTAGAGAGTAAAGTCTTGTTTGCGCTTCAGCGCAGAAAATCGTCTCTCACAAGTCAGTTTCGTGAATGAAATTGTAAGAATTACACAATATGCATAATATAAGGTGGTCTACGTGCATGTTATATTGTGAAAAACTCTTGGCGTCCTTTGCAGTTTGATCTAAGACAGCGGTCTTTAAACTTTTTAGCCTAAGGGCCAGACTGATTGATCCATTGTATTGTATTGAATTTCGCGCAGATTTCCATTTCCGGACTAGCCGGAGAGTGAAGTATGTTTTTAGCATGCCGTTGTAGTAATCTGTGGCATGGTGCTGACCCCGCACAAAATACGAAACTCACAGAAGGTCCACTAAGTACTTGCTTACAAGGCCAAAAAACATCTGGGAGCCCCGGGCGAGGAATTTTTCAGTACCCGAAATGGCTTTCAATATCTATCGCGATCCCTTACGCATCCTGGACATTTTCGTATTGGTATTGTATTATGTGACATAAAATTACAAATTTTAAAAATTTTGAGCTGCTTATCAGTACTTTTATTAGGGTAATTACAGAAAAAGAACAATATTGTGAAAAAAAAAAAAACATTTATGATCGATCATCTTTGAGTGAAAAATCGTTATTTAATTAAATGAAAATGCGCGAGCGAAGCGAGTGCGAAATTTTTGAGCTATTTCTGGTACATTATGAGAATGAGGAAACAATAGTAAGTACCTTTTATTGAAGACCCGAGTAGCAAGAACGAAAATGTTAGAAAAAAACACTGAGCTACATTACACTATTGTAATGCAGGTCAGTGGAAAAAACTAGACATTAATGTAGTTCCTCAGCGTGCGAAAATATACATATAGGTAATTCATCAGGCACTAGTAAAGCAAGCGCAAAAATATCGAACTATTAATTTATTTTAGCCGTGTATACGAAAGAAGTAGAATAATTATTGTGGATCTCTTGAGTAGCAATATGAAAGCAACATATTGCATCATACTTTGTAATACATACATTCTAGCAAATAAATAATTTGAATTTGAACCAATATTAACAACAAGGCGCGAGGGTAGCGAGCGTGATAATTTAAAGCCACTTCTAGAAATGTTTGTTAAAAACTTATGTAAGGAAAACAAAGGATCTTTTGAGTGTTCAATAGATCTGCCGTATTTCGTCATGCGACATAGAAATATAATAATGGCGTGAGCGCAGCGAGCGCGAAAATTTTGAGATTTTTCACAAGTGTATAAGAAAAAAAAAGGAGCCGGGCCCTAGCCTGCGCGGATCCGCTACCGGCTTGTGGCAAGCCCCGCAAGCCAGACCCGTGAGAGGGTCCGCGCAGGCTAGGGCCCGGCTGGCAAACGCCACCTCGACTATATGGCCAGTCCGACGCTGTACCAAACTGGATGTTAGAAAATATTTATTCTAGTATCTTTGTTCTAGTTCCTTCCAGCTATTATTTTGATATAAGTACATTAAACTTTTTTTGAAATTAGCTACATTACAATTAAGATATCACAACTTCTTTATACACTTCTCAAGTACTCCAAGGTTTTCTAGACTTTTTTTTTACTTCAAACCCAAACAAAACAAAAACAAAAACTTTTCACACTCTTTTGCCGAGTTCTTATTAGAGGCCTCCCCCCTACCCGCACCCCCTTTACTTGGTAAAGTATAATTACAAACCTTTTAAATAAAGCTCTAACTATTAGACAACCAAACAACCCAGAACAGAAAATCCTGGAAAAATAGGAGAGATGACCTGCCTAACACAGGAATAGAAAATGAATGGAGAGAAGAGAGAAGGTAAGGAGAGGGGAAGGTAGAGGAGAGGGGAAGGTAGAGGAGAGGGGAAGGTAGAGAAGAGGGGATGTAGAAGATCCGAAAAGCTTTTCCGAGAAGCCAAAAACACATAACAATATCCACGTTTTACAAGAAAGCCTCGATATACCGACTATTAAACAATTCCATATAATTTCTTATGTGCCCGCCTTACACCTATTAAAACTATTTATAACACAATAACAAAAATAAGAGCACAAATTCTCACCGTGTAAGGGCGCAGCCGCATCAACGATGCGCGAACAAATCTCGGCTCACTCTAAACTAAGGCTCATTATACACGAGCGACAAAAACGCGTCCGCGCGGACATCGAAACGCGACGCTCATAAATAAATACATATCGCGGAGTTTGGTGCAAGTTGGGAGCGGGAGAGATTTATCGTAAGTAGCGCTTCATCGAGGAATAGCGTGTACGTGGTGTCGATAGGTAGCGTCTACGTGGTATCGTGGTGTCGAGCTATGTGTTCGAATCGCGAAAGTTTAAAAGTTAAAACCAGCAAACTGCTAGTTCTAATGTAAACTATAGAACGGAATTTGAAGAGTATTTATTACCACTTTTATTAAGTCACTTTCTTGTTTGTCTGTAGTTCCGGATGGCAACTTGCATCTCAAATATTGAGCACCGATTAGCTATCTGGCTGCAACTTTCAGGGTAGCTCACAAATCGATGACAACGCATTATAAAAAACCTTTAAAAAACGTGGTTTTTAGATTAGTTTTTTTAATCTACATTTTTATCTTGAATTTTTTCTCATGTAATATGAGTAAAATTACAGGATTCGACTATGTTTTTGCCATAAAAAAAATATGAATTTTGCTCTGAATATTAGAAATAATTGCTACTACTGTGTATATACCAACTTCTAAAGTTAATGTGTTAATGTGATTTTTGTATGCCAAAAATCACATTCATACTTTATAGAATTATAATTTAGTAAATTATATTTTTCAAAAGCCATTTATTTTGCTCAGCTGGTGTGGAAACAAATGCTGTTGATTCTTTTCTCTTTGCTCACTACCCTTTCACATAACTCCCTATATAATTGAAAACTTGTTTATTTCTGTGGCTTTCACGCTCATTAAAAAAACGGAGAAAAATTCAGATGAAACCGCGGACACAGCTAAAGTTTTAAGAGAGCACGACGGATGGAGTTGACGACCTAGGCTTAATCCTAAAATCCCCTTTCAAAGTTTCCGGCAGCAATCCTCAAGAGGCAGTCCCTCAGATTTGACCACATCACCTCTTCACGCCAAGTGAGACAATGGTAGCTTACTACAAAATAATATAAAATCAATAAAAAATACAAAATAAATAACTTCAAAAATAAAAAAGGCCCAGACTTCAACCGAAGGAAACTCTTAATTCACCTGGACTGTAAACGGCATTGAATTAATTAAGATATTCAGTTGACAATCATAAATTAAGTCTAAATGACGATTACATGTAGTATCTTTAAAAACCCGCTATCTCCTCTGACTTGTGCCACCACCTTAGATGAAAGACAAGCGCTCCATCCCGAATAAACTTCAGAAAAACCCGTGAAACCGAACGTAATGTCGGCAAGACATTTGTTCGCTTATGCCAAAACAACACTACAAGAGCGGGCTCGATTTATGTTACCTGCTTTAGACGCTCCCGCTGACTTTTTTAACTTGTCCCCCATGTTTAATTTATGACGTCATTTGTTAAATGATAGTATCTGTGGTTTTTGTGAAGCTGGTAATGCGAGAGTTATGGAAGTTTTTTTGGTTTACATTTAGCGTTTGGTAAGAATGGTTGAAGGGTATTTTTATGAGTTCATGGAATTATCTTCGAGGAAATTGTTGGTGGTTAGAAAGGGTATATTCATGCACAAATTGACATTATGATTTTTGATAAGTTGAGGTTAGTACCTCAACGTATCGATCAAGTTGCATTGACTGTCGCTGCTTGCTTGTCGTATGAGGTAGTGCTGGGCTCTGGTGTCAGAGTTTTTCATGCCGCCCGACGGCCTCTGCATAATTTAACGACTGCTATTTATCAATAATAGCAGGACCGACAGCTAAACGTACCCTCCGGAGCACGAAGCGATGGAAACTGCACATAACTTAGAAAAGTCATTGGGTCGGAGAATCCTGTATCCGTTGGATTCTTAATCGCACTAGTATACTGCTAGGCTATCATGGCTCTCATCTTGACTACCATCATTGACCGTGGTAAAGAGAACGAAGGCTCATCATCTCAAAATAGAATGGCAATCTATAAACATGAATTCAATTCGCTAAAGTGTTAAAAATGCGGAAGATAATTATAATGTTTAATATTCAAAGATGGGGCAACGCCGCCAGCAGCATGTTGGTGTTAACTGGTATAGTGGGCTAGTTGAACACTTGGGCTACCTATAAGCCTGTAATGGCATATGTTTAAAAACAGGTAAAAACGAAAATAATCACATCCCCGTAGAGTTTATTGGTCTCCTCTAATGAATGTATATCCAAAACACAATACGAGTAGGTAGAGTAAGAAATGTATTACCTTTTTCCGAGCTAGACTGAACTCTGAATTACTTACTTTACTTAAGTACTTGAAAATGAAACCTTTTAAAAGTCAAAGTATGGTTTACCTTATTTATTGGTTTGGAACATAATAGGTATTTTAGGATAATATATTATTTTCTTCTCCTTGTTCATGAGACCTTAAGTTTTGACTAGTAAAAAGGCTAAATTATGTTGCCAGTTTAGAATTTGAATTTAAAACGTATATACCTACCCTTCCTTTATCCTTTTAAATATTCCCGCCTTATTTAATAAAAACAAACACTAGAACTCCAATTGTCTAATTAAACCCAAGAATCATTCACCGTTATACTCTGACAACATAATAAAGGCGGTCCGTCCGTCTGTCTGTCCCAAACATTCGGCAGCAAAAACCTGTAATGAAGTGATTCACACGCCGGTGAAGAATCCGGGGATCGTAAAAACTGTTTATGCAGTTTTTGGGATTCCGAATTGTAGGACAGTTTGCTTATAATTTTATTTAGTTACATCGACTTATAAAAGTTATCGAGGAAGTATTCCTCGATTTCCTTCCAGGATTTTAAACTAGAGCAATGTTTTTTAACACACTAAAGGAAACCACCATGCAATAGTTTTGCTATTATTGATAAATTATTTTCATTAGAAGCTGGGACAAATTAAAATCTAGTAATTTTAGGGTTATTTGGTGGCGGTGTGCCACCAAATATCCCTAAAATTACCAAATTTTCAGCGCCCGGCCGTACAGGCAGTAAAACGTACGTAGACAGTAAAACGTACAGGCTTAGAATGTTTTCTAGTGATTGGTTTGAATAAAAAAATAATTAAATCGGGTCAGTTCTGAAAGCGGAAGTTAGGAATTTGAAACCCATATTTTGCTGCCAGATTTCTTAGGAAACTGCCGTGAGCTGTGCGTTAAGCACAGCCAAAAGTTAGGTCCAAACTAACTCCACGGGTGCTGAGAGGACCAGCGTCTAAAGGAAATTCGGAAAATGGACAGCAGCATCTCCCTGTGTAAATATCAACATATACTGCGCTTACCGCCGCCCGCCCAGCGTGGGTATTATAGCAAACCCCCGTTTTTATGGAAGAGGACCATGTTCAGCTGTGGACTACTTCGGGCTGATGAAGTGATGTGTGATGTACAAGAAATAAAAATATAATTCTTATAATTTTCTAGATCAGTTATCAGAGAAATTGAATAATTTAGCTGGTTTGTAGCACAACCAGCACTGATTAGTCCACATTAATTTGTGGATCTCGCTTCTCTCAGTCAATACATTTTAAATGAAGGAATTTGGCTTGGATTAATATTGTACCTGTAATATTAATAGCAGTGATAAATATGGGATCTCAGATATTTTCAGCTTCAACTAAACACATCGTCCATCTTGACAACCTTCCACCCCAAGACACTACAAATCGTACCAGGTATTATGGCAAGCTGACACCTACCCCTTCGTTACATCCCTCAAACAGCCCCCTTGGGTCTCCACGACCATAAGTCGTCCCAGGGGGCGCCACCCTCTACGTTACACCCCGTCGATTTACACGGTTAGTTATGGTATTCGATTATGGGGGATACTTTTGATTTTTAGAGGGGAATTTTATGGCGTTTTGGTAAGTTTTGACTGTAATAGGTGTCAGGATGTTATATATTTTAATAGTCGACTATTCTAAGAGGAGGAGGTTCTTAAGTCGTCTGTTTTTTTTGTATGTTACCTCATTTCTCTAAAACTTCTGAACCGATTTAGTTAATGCATTTTTTTTTTGATCGGCTTTGACCCCGATGAGGTGGCGCTTCCACACAATGGCACTGACTTCAAAAAACTCGTTTTTTGTTGTATTTTGTTTATGTATTACATTTTCACCCGACTGCACGGAGGGTTATGTGTTTGGGTTGTATGTATGTATGTATGTTTGTTTGTTGGTACGTTTCTTAGTCGCGTCCAACAGCCTAAACGGTTTGATGGATTTTGTAAAATGAGTTATCATTAGATTCGTCTTGATCACGAGAGTGGAGTGGATATAAGAAGTGTCAAGAAAACTAATATGGCGGCTCACAGCTGCCATATTGTATTTCTAACGGAACAAAAAATTACCAAAACCTACCGAATGAGATATCATAATGAAGGTCATTAAAACGTAATTTCAAAAATATATAATTCTTTTAACTTAGTAGTAGCAATTGTCTTTAGCTTCTTACAACATTTACAATTTTATATTATTCAAGTTAATGTAACTACATATGGTGTATTACCTCAGCGTCGAATCTCTCTGTGTCGACTTTATGTCAGCTTGGCCATGCCCCATAAGCCGTAAAAGTAATCTGCTATGCTAAACACAGGCCACAACGAGCGTTTACTCGCCTAACTAAAGGGGTGTATTTGCCATAATCACCGCGCTTGGCCCTGTTCCTGGATATCCTTTGCTGGTTCTCACAACACCCACGGGGTGAGGTGGGGTGGTGCTGTTATTACGCAGGGCAGCTCGGCCATACCAGTAGGGTAGGCAACATTAGACTTGTAACTGTGCTTGTAGCTTTTTAATCGACTTCCAAAAGGAGTTTCTTTTAGTAGCACAAAAGAGTGGAGGTTTCAAATAAAATAAAACATCCAAAATCCCAAAAAAGAAAGCGAATTGAGAACCTCTCCCATTTTAATGTCGCTTATAATATTCCTGGCTCTCCTACGGTCCACCTTGTGGAGGGCAGTCCTACGTTCCGACTTCGGATTGTGGTCGCCATTCGAAAATGTTTCTTAAAACAAGGTTATCAGTTCTACGAGCTACGTGCTGATTCTGCGAGCTATGTTAACTTTTGTGGGTAGCCATACTTCGGAATTTATTTTGCAAGAGATCCGAAGCTCCACTTCGCTCGTTGTGTGACTTTGCGAGCTTGAATCAGGCCAAGTTAGTGTGACAACCTTTAATGTAGGTACAGTCATAAGATGTGTAGTACACGTACAGATTTTTCTAATTGAAGCAAAGTGTCGAAGTTTTGTTCAAAATAAAGTACCTAATCATTTTAATTATGGGAAATATAAGTCGATATACATTTTGCATTACGTTTTTTAGTAAACTTTTATACTTCAATTTGATACTTACGAATGGTTACATACTCACATACTTTTAGATACTTTATAATATACTAGTTTTCCCGCCCGCGACTTAGTACGCGCGGACTACTGTTTATCGCGAAAAAAAGCATCCTATTTTCTTCTAGGATATTAAAAACCAATGCAAAAGTAGGTATAGTACCAATGCTGTTGATATTTTTTGACAGGCTTGTTATTTCGTTTCCTTGGCAACCACAGACATTCTGTGAAGGCAACCGTTCCTTACAGTGAATAATCAACATTTTCAATTTTTCCCGCGGAAACTTTAAATTTTCCGGGATAAAAAGTATCCTATGTTTTATTCCAGGGTATAAGCTATGTCTGTTTCAAATTTCATCAAAATCCGTCCAGCCGTTATCGCGTGAAAGCTCCCCAAACAAACAAACAGACAACGTTTCACTTTAATATATTGGTATGGATATATGGATATTATGACAGACATCTTTTTCAAGAATGGCTTTTTTCTCAGCGAACGGAATTAGTACTTCATTTTCTTAATTTAATAATACTAAAACGTAATAAAATATAATTAAAAAAAACTGACTTCAAATCGTATAAAACAAAAGTTTTGTTTATTTTTTTATTTGCTAGTGAAGAGCCTACTTACTGAAGTCAGTTTAGGCCACAATTTTTTATTTTTTTTATACGATTTGAGGCATTCTTAATAAAACAATGCTATTATTCGGTCGAGGAGTTTGTTGGACGATAATTAATGGTAAAGAATGATAACATAATACTAGTAATTAATTATGACATGACTAATATGAAATTGTAAATAAGCTAAGAATCGATATAGTATTTAAAACTGACTTATAGTAGGGAATTTAATTGAAATGTTATTTTGTTTAATTATACTTAGAATTAATATATTGTGACTCCACTCATGAGTGCAGCGCCCTGACAGGGCACATGTATTAGTTCCTAATAAGACTTTTTGTAACACCTGTCTGTCTACATGTTGGCATTAATAAATGAAATGAAATGAAGTCGGTGTTTTTTTAGTATTTTAATAGAAATAGGTCTTAAAATAACAAATTAAATAAATCTCCAAATATTATAAGATAATATATTCCATCTCCACGCGAGTACATCTCGCACTTGTCTGGTTTTATTATTTTATTCTTGAACTAGCTGATGCCCGTGGCTTCGCACGCGTGGTTATTTCTCTAGGTTAAAAATACTCTTTGTACTATTCCAAGACCTGAAATATTACTTATATACCAAGTATAAATACTTGTATACCAACATTTAATCAAAATTCCTTCAGCCATCAAATAGTTTTTTATCGATTGCTCGGCTTCTACTCATCGGATTGACATATCAAGTACACCAGTTTTTAATTCAAACCCTAAGCTATCCAACAAAGACCGCATCGCAATCAGTCCAGTAGTTTTTACGTGATCCGTGAACAAACATACAGACAAACCATTAGACAGACACGAATTTTAATAACGTTATATTCTTGTTCAGTAGCTTATTTTAAGTAGCCTACACTTTTTTTTTAATTTTCTTCCTTGTACAGACTATTTCATTCATATTGCTTTATTATAAGTATAGATAACAACATAGTTTAAATTAGAAAAAAAATTAGTGTTTTCAGGATTTTCAATCTTGTGCATCTGTGTACCAATTAATGAGGTGCTTGATACAAAAAGTAAACAAAAAGGCATATTGACTGTATTTTCATTTCCCGATCATTTCACCGAACAATTATGTAAAAATATACGCGATATAGGCGTCGCCTCGTCGCGAGCGGCGCCGTCAATCCCGCGCCCGATTGTTTACAATAGCCAGCGCAGGACGAGTGTTCTGCCTTGGTTAGTGGATCGGCTGGTTGGGCAGCGAGAGCGGATTTAATAGAAATTGGTTAAGGCACATGCAAAAATGTCTAAGAAAAAGTCGGATTCCACACCACCAAATCGAAATTGAAGCACCCAAGATATGCCGATCCACTCGTACGCACAAACCTCATGCACCACACCATGTTATGCCGATCGGCCGCCACACCGCAGCAAGAACTCGATCTTTAATCGTGTTAATTTTGTAAAGGTTATAATACGAAAAATAAAAAACAACGTAGTCTTATGTGATGAAATTTAGTAACTGTCGTGGCAACATCGTGGAATTGATCATTTCATGAAATGGAAAGCTAAAGCTGACCATATTGTTGAAACATCAACTTTTAATTATATTTCAATCCACGTTTGGTCATATTATTAAATATCATTAATGAGGGTTTTCATGATACCAAAGGTGTTCAAACAGATAGGTATTCAAGGCTATAAAAAACACGAAGACGAAGGCAGGAGCTCCCTACGCTTCGCTCCCACGTTCACCGTCTGACAAGTTAGGCTTCCGCCTAGCGCTATGACCTCGATATGATTACGATATGATCTTAGTGATCGTATGCTTGACTATATCATGAAGTAGCCGTGCGTTTAACTGTTCAAATCGTCAAACGCTAATCATTCATTCAACTGGCCAAACCATTTCATGATGTCACCAAAAACATCATTATGACATTAAAAACAAATGAAAGTATAGCTCCAACGCTCTTGATGTTTTTTGACAGACTAGTTATTATTTCGTTTCCATGGCATCCGTACTTTACAGCGAGTAGTCGACATTTTCCAGTTTTCCCGTGGAACCTTACAATTTTCCGGGATAAAAAGTATCATGTGTTGGTCTCTATCTTGTACAGTACCTATTTATAAAGTTTCATTAAAATCGGATCGTTTAGACTCCCCAAACAAACAAAGAAACAAACAGACAACGTTTCACTTTTACATATTGGTGTGGATTAATACAAAAAACCCGACTGCGGACAAAATTAAAACGAGGTAAACGAGCTTTAGATTTTGAAATTTAAAATGCATTCGGAAACATAACGCATTTTGACGGGATCAGCTAGAACCTGGAGAGCTACTCTTCATGCCTCCGACTGCATCTAATATTTCAAAAGCTAAAATCTAAAGCCTCTTTTTAGTTATGGTCGCAGTTGGGTTTATTGTTTTATTATAATACTTTATATTTATTTAAACTTTTTTAGAATTAGTGAGAATGGTTGCTAACCAATTTTAAATCGGACTCCAAATGGACTTTCAAAATGAAAAATGATGCGTACCTGTGCAACTGTATTTATTGTTTTATTAAATGATTTAATCAAACAATCCCCAATGACGCATTTTAAAAATTCTTCGATATTTTGTTTAATGTCGCATACTTTGTTACTAACTACCATAAACTATACCGTGTTGAATAGGTGATATGCAGTTGATTTTTATATAATTTGCAGGTAAAGTTACAATGTGTTTTTTTTTAAATAAAATCAGCTTTTTTGTTGAAAAGCCTTACACAAATCATCAAACTTGGTTAATTTTAGACCTCTGTTTCAAAAACGTTTGCAGATTATTCTTATTTTAACAAAACTCTTTGTTACTTTTTTCTCAACCTAAAAACAGTAATAAAGTTTGATTTCAAGCAATCGTTTTTTTATTAATATTTTTTTATGGATATCTATTCGTCTATTTACAAAAAATAATGAAATAAATAATACTTCAAAAATGGTTTACTTTAGTCTACAGCATTACTAGGTTATTTGATAGTGGACAACATATCCTAGCATCCTGCCACGGGATCGTGACCAATAACCAATAATCCTATAATATAGGCTGATAAACACATTACCGGGCCTTTGCGTTGCGCAGTCTGGTAATTATAGAGTGTATTCTATTCTGTATACATTATTTTAATAAAATATTTAGAAATATCAACATTAGACTAGGGATAGTTAACTATGGAAAATAATTGATTTGAGTTTCCATATGTTGGCACTAAACTTGTAGCAAGCGCAGTATAATCTCTGCGGATACTGGATGGAGCGATTCCTGATAGAAGATACAGAAGTGTCAGAGGAGTTGGTTTCAGACAACCTGTCACAATGCGACAGGTCAAATTGAGCGCAACGTCCACTTCCCTTACGTAGGCAGAGCGATGCCACACTGTGCATGCGTATTTCCCCGCAGAAAAGCTTAGTGCCTGATATTTGGAGAACCTGTGGAAAGGCTCCCCAGGTCGTAAATGTTATAGGACAACGACCTGGGGCTAAGGTTGGAACTAGAAATAACCTGCTCCAGGTTATTCCTACTTCCAACTTTAGCCTTGGTTTTCTGACAGTGAGTTTTAAAACTTAATGTTCGATCTAGTGTAAAACCAAGATAAGTGGGCGTACAGCAGTGTTCAATATTAATACTCTGCTATGAGTTATGGAGAGGGCGATTAACTTGATGGTTTCGCAAGTAAAAGGCACGGGATTGCGTCTTGGACAGATTAGGCCTTAGAGCATTCGCGTCATAATATTTCTGGAGGTCATGCGTCAGCTTCTCTTCAGCTTCTTCAAAGCTGAGTGTTTGTGCGGCTAATGCTAAGTCATCCGCATATATGAACCTCTCTGTGGAGAGGGTTCTAGGTTGGTCGTTTATTTATATATTGAATAGTGTTGATGCCAGAACACTACCCTGCGGCAAGCCGTTTTATTTTGTTTTGCCATGTGCTGTTATCTGAGTGAAGTTAGACTTGAAATCGATGACGTAGAAGCAACTCAGCAAGAATATTTACAAAATGTATGTCTTCTTCCATTGTTTGACTTTAGAGAGAAGTCTCTTGATGTTCATGGTATCGTAAGCCGCAGACAGATCGACAAAGACAAAGCTAGTTATTTTCTTTGCCTTGTATCCTTCTTTGATGTGCTCTGTAAGCCTCAAGATCTGGCTGGTTTAAGCCTTTGCTGGTCTGAATCCTGCCTGCTCTGGAATTTATTTCGTTTCAATCTGAGAATGTAGATGGTTCAGGAGTAGTCTCTCTAAGAGTTTGAACGTGTGGCAGAGTAGTGAGATAAGCCGGTAACTTTTGGTTGAACTTTGGGTCTGAGGATTGTTTACCAGGTTTGAAGACTGCGACGATCTTATATTTCCTCCAAAGTTTTGGGATGCGGCAGCTGTCAAGGATGGAGTTAAAGAAAACTAGAAGCTACGAGACAGCTACATGGCCCAGGTGTTTCAATTGATCATTTTTTAAAGATTTCAGGGTTGTTATTAAGTCGGTCAGGTTAAATGGTTTGTAGATATTTTTGGGGTTCTTGGGTATATTTGCTACTATTTTGAATTTTAGATAGTTGGTGAGAGGCTTTTCCATTTAATAAAAGCTGGTGAGTCACTTGGTTCGCTATGACTGCCCGCGTTGGTTGGGTTGGAGGATATTCCGTAAGCTTTTTAAAGTTAGACCATGCTTGCTTACTCTTGTGAGCCATGTCGATGTTTGAGACAGTATTTATCCATTTATCTGTTCATTTGTTCTTAATCATAACCATAAGCTATTGTTTCTTCAGGTCATCTTCATAAAGAGATTGATAAGGCGTAAAAAAGCTGTGCTGAATCTTTATTTAGGCCGGGTATGTATTGGGTCGTCACTCCACCTGGCCACAGGGCCTACACTACGTTTGCCTAAACGTGGTCTCCACTCAAGAACTCGTCTATCCCAACGGTTATTGGTTCTTCGGGAAATGTGACCAGCCCACTGCCACTTCAGCTTGCTTATCCTTAGGGCTATGTCGGTTACCTTGGTTCTCTGTTGGATATCCTCATTACGAATACTGTCCTTCAGACCTGCCAATGACAAGTGACGACCTCTGAAAAGTGTCTGGAAGAAAATGTATGAGGAGATCTGAAGACTGAGCCCATTGGCGTGCATTAAGAGGCCAACGGCCAGCAGTGGACAGATATAGGCTGAGGATGGTGGTGGTGATGATGATGATGATGATGACGTATTGGGTGCGGCATCCTCTGGATATGCAATGGCGTGACATGGACCAATTACATCGATAAACTTGTCGTAGTTTTGTGGCGACGGTTCTATGATCTGCAGGTTTTTTTCCATCTCAGACGTACTCTTATATAGTTCCCAGTCAGCTTTAGGGAAATCTGCGTCGGAATGAAACTTGAGATGGTTTTACTGCGGCTTGGATCATGCATGTTATAGGCCTGTGTTGTATATGTGGAATAGGAGTGCACGCAGTTTTAACGCAGGGAGTTTTAAAGTTTTAACATTGTCACTCACAAAAAATAAATCGGGGTTGTATCCGCGCTTCCATCTTCCACTGTGGAACGAAAGTGGTAGCTTAGCTTTATGTACTAGGTACAAGTTTTCGGCTTCTGCCCATTGTTAAACTGCGATACCTTCAGTATTGTTTTCGCGGTACGCCCACAAGGTATCTACTGTGACTATTGAAGTCTCCTACAACTATTTTGTAGTTGCGATCTTTGAAATTAGTTGTTTCGTTGAACTTGCACGGCAGATTGGGTGGTTTGAATATAGAAGTTATGATGGCTTTACCAGTATCTCTCTATATCATCCAGTGAGTTGTCTGAGACAGATACAACGCATACATTTGTTTTAATAAATATTGCACTACCGTGTTTTGGATGAGGAGTTTCAGCCACTAAAGTTGGTCAAGGGTAAATCCCTTCCGGTCGTATGTGATCGTGACCACGATGTATTTCTTTAACACACAGAACATTGCAGTCTTAAGGCTGAGGCCTGATAAGATATGTGCCTTTTCTTCCGAGAATCCCTCGATGTTGATAGAGATAACACTCAATGTTGGTACTTTGTGTTTCTGTTGGTGGTGGCCCTGAGGTCCTTTGGGTGATGGCTCTGAAAAGGGCTGTTCGTGCTGCAAGGATTCGTCAGTCAGCACCTGGCTGCCGAATGTCCCGGGTGAGCCGTGTGTTCGCAATTAAGTTATTCGATCATAAACTAAACTCTTGCTTGAATAAGGCTTGCTCTTTGCTTCAACCTTAGGATGGAAATAAGTTAATTGTAATTTTTATTTTGATCTCGACACACAACGCTAACAGTACCACCTCGCGTGGTTGGGGTGATATTTTTTCAGTTTTCGCATAGACATATCACTGGATTCCAGACACTACAGATTCAACTCATCCTCACGATTGTCATTTTTAACACCTGAACTCGAGGGGTGCTAAAAGAGAGGGGTGTTATAAACATCACTAACCAACACCACTAAACACCACTAACCACACCCTAAACTTATAGTTTAGGGTGTGGTATATTATTAACCAAATAATAATGTATTTTATTTATTTATTTATACATTCAAAGGCACACCAAACAGAACACTCTCAATATAAACATGATAGACAGGTAGGTACAAAATAGTTTTGGACTAGACAGTGTCCCTAAATATGTGCACTGAGCATGAAACATATTTTTTTAACAAGCAGTTACCAGTTACCAATATATGAAAGCGAAACGTTGTTTGTTTGTTTGTTTGTTTGTTTGGAGAGCTTTCACGCGTTAATGGCGAAACGGATTTTGATGAAATTTAGAATGGAGATAGCTACCCTGGAATAAAACATAGGATACTTTTTATCCCGGAAAATTGAAAGTTTCCACGGGAAAACCGACAAATGTTGATTACTCACTGTAAGGAACGGTTGCCATCACATAATGGTCTGTGGTTGCCATGGAAACGAAATAACAAGTCTGTCAATAAACATCAAGATCATTGGTGCTATACTTACTTTTGCATTGGTTTTTAATATCCTAGAAGAAAATAGGATGTTTTTTTCGCGATAAACAGCAGTCCGCGCGGACGAAGTCACGGGCGGAAAAACTAGTAAATAATATACTTGAAAATAGAAAATAATAAAATAAAATAAGAGTATTAATACTTTCGCAGCAACAAGCATTGCAGCGGGAGTATGCGCAAAAATGTATGAATGTATCCGTGTCTGTCTGTGACATCGTAGCTCCCAAACGCATGAACGGACCTATTTTGATACCTTTTTTCTGTTTGAAAGCTGATGTGATCGAGATGTTTCTACAAATTTTTAACTTGTCCTTGTTTAAGTTGGTAAATGCAATTTGATCTCTAAGTCTAAGCAATCTTAGTTTGTAGTGGCGTTCTGAAATGTCTAGAAATGTAACTTGATCTAGTGGTTTGTCCCCGACTTCCAAACAACGTTGAGCGATGGCTGACTTCTGCGATTATATTATTTGCCAAAAATATCAAAACCATTACAAATTCCTAGTCTTCCTATGCCACCACCTCAACAAAGTTGTAAATTCAACTTTTAACCAAATGTAGAGTTGTTTCTCATCGATATACCGAATAGAACTTAACGTGTCGCGGTGCGAGCACAAACCCGGACATTTGAGAGTCAAATCCGCCGATAGCCATGTCGCTGGGACTCGGGAAACGTGAAAACATACAGGAAGTTGAAACGAACTGGCAGAAGGTCAGATTTTTGACTGGATAAAGAGAAATGCTTCGTTGAACCAAATAAACCTAATTCAAAGGACAATGCCCAAACGCTATATCAAAGCTATTATACCATAATGTAATAAGTAATATGACTTATTAACCCCGAACTCGAAAACAGATGGCTGTCATAAGTTTAGGGTATGTATATATGTCCGTGTGCGTCTCTGTCTGTGGCATCGTAGCTCCCAACCGAATGGAACAATATTGATGCGCTTTTTTTCTGTTTGAAAACTGATGTGATCGACATGGTTCTTAGCTATAATAGGGGGACAGAGGCGGGGGTGAGGATCGTAGCTCCCAAACGAATGGACAAATTCTGATGCGTTTTTTTTTTGTTTGTAATCTGATGAGATTCGAGATGTGTCTTAACTATAATGGGGGATAGTCAGGGGTTTTGTGGGTTTTGGTAGTTAAAATTAACGTTTTCTAATCATTTGGTCGCGGGTACGAATTCTGCAAGGTTTGTGTGATGAGCAGATATGTTTGTTTCCGAGTCATGGATGTAATATTCTTATCTATGTATGTTTATCCGTTATCTAGTGCCCATAGTACAGGTTATCCTAGTTTGGGGCTTGGTAATTGGTGTGGAAATGTGCTAATTGTTTTTTTTTTTTAATTTTGAGTTTTTTGTTCTATTTTAAACAATACCTAGGAGGGTTTTGCTTCATTGATATCCTGAATAAGTTTCACAGTGTAGTTCCATTATGGCGAAAACTAGACGCCACATTGTGAAAAAAAAAAAAAAAAAGTCGACGAACTATGTTAAGTAGGGTATCATTGAATAGGTATTTAAAAATCATTTTTAGTTTTCTCTTATAATTTATCATACTTCCTCCATTATTTTTGGGTCTATAACGATTTAAAGTTGGTTAGCAATCTTTCTCAGTCGGGTTTTTTCTATGTACGTAAATTTTCTTGTTAAATCATGTAAATGAGAAGAAGTGTTCAAGATTTGAGCGAACCAGAAGGTATACACTTTATAAATTCGCTAATCCAGGTTGACACAAAGTTAGAGATACTGACCCTCCTGCACTACACCTCCGTGTGTTTCCACCTATTATAGTCGATCTGTCCATCTTTGGCCCCTCTCCTTTTGGCAGCGGTAACGACCTGGGAATTTGTTACCCCACGTCACTTTGATTAAGGGCCCCGAGATATGACCGTTTGTTTGATTCTCGATTAAATAATTGCACATGATATGCAATTTTGTGTGGAATAAGCTTGATTTGTAGGGTCAATTTGCGGTGCAGTATTTAATGCGGTATTGATGCGTTAGCATTATTACTTACTAGCGTTCAGACCCGGCTTCGCACGGGTAGATATATAGATATATAGATAAAATTAGTAGGTACTTTATTTGGACAAATAGAACAACAACAATTTCTTACACAAAATGTTTATGTTTATAGGTTTTATAATCACGTACCATTTTGTCTATAGTATTATTCTGTTTAACGCAAGGAGGTTGAATTATGGTTACTGTTAAAAGGTTTAACGCCAGTAAGCGTAATTCAATCTCCTTTGGTTTAAAAAACCGGGTGGGAAGTAAGTGTAGAAAAAGCGCGGGAAACCTTGAAATGCGGGCTTGCAATTTTTTGGAAAATAATTTTTAATTGTAATATAGTGGTCAGGAGAGTTTAAATCGGTAAATAATATTCATTTAATTCAACCTCCTTGGGTTTAAAAAACTGGATGTAACGGTCAGAAGCGAACTGTGTCAAGGCGGACGGCCGTTTGTTTGTCGTGAAACGTATAACCCGTACTTCAGACCACGCAAGAACCTGCTACTGAAGACTGGGCTTTTGCGGAAGCTATCGTCACAGAAGAAGCCCATCTATGGGCCGTGAGTACGTTCCAACCCTACAAGGCTGCTGGAATAGACGGCATTTTCCCAACACTACTTCAGTGTAACCTTAGTCAAATAAAAACATACCTAATTGTAATCTTTAGAGCAAGACTTGCATGGAAGTACATACCTAAAGCATGGAAGTACATACCTAAAGCATGGAAGTACATACCTAAAGCATGGAAGGAAGTAAAAGTAGTTTTTCTACCGAAACCGGGCAAAACTGACTACACAAATCCAAAGTCTTTTAGGCCTATAAGCCTGAGCTCATTCCTTCTGAAGACTTTGGAAAGATTAAGCGACAAATACATAAGAAATGGACCACTGGGCCATTATTCGCTATGACCACTCACGCACGTAACGCGCCGCGTTAAGATATCTGCGTGGAATCGTTCGGCAAATGTCGTAATGACGTCACGCGTTATCGGCAAGGAATTTCGTGTGCCATAGCGAATAAGCGCCCTGGTAGAAAACCCAGTCCACAATAACCAACAGGTCCACCAATCGGGTAAATCAACAGAGACTGCACTTCACCAGGTGGTTCACAAGATTGAATCAGCTCTGGAGAACAAGCAGTCTTGTTTGGCCACTTTCATTGATATTGAAGGGGCTTTCGATAAAACGACGTTTCCCAGCATTGAGGACAGGCTATGGAATCAAGGCTGCATATGCATAGTAGAGTGAATAAATGGGTCAAAACCATGCTTTCAAACAGAGCTGCCAGTATAGAAACAGCAAGTACAAGTCGCTGTTTTGTTACTAGAGGTTGTCCACAAGGAGGTGTATTGTCTCCATTACTTTGGGTAGTGGTAGCAGACGAACTCATTGAAATCCTGAACAAAGATGGTATAGTTACAATCGGATACGCAGATGACCAATCGCAGATGATCGCAGATGGCAATCATGATCTCAGGACTGTTTGAGGCGACTCTATGCGAAAAAATGCAGCAGGCGCTTCGGACGGTTGAGAGATGGTGTGAACGTCACAGTCTATCTGTGAACTCTCAGAAGACAGAAATGGTTATGTTTACTCGAAGAACTAAAATGGCAACATTAAAACTGCCGACTTTGTTTGGCACAAAGTTGACTTAAAGTAAAGAAGTAAAATATCTAGGCATCGGGCTAGATAGTAAACTCCTGTGGGGGTTTCCACATTATATCTTGACCACATTACTACGAAAGCAACTAACATTTTGTGACAAAACACCAGAGCAGTCGGGAAAGACTGGGGTCTGAAACCAAAATTATGCCGTTGGCTATACACCGTCATAGTGAGGCCAGTTCTCACTTATGGGTGTGTAGTGTGGTGGACGCGAACAAACCTGGTGACAACAATCACCAAACTCCAGCAAATTCAGAGACTAGCTTGCTCTTTGATCAGCGGGTGTACGAAATCGACACCTTCAGCTGCTCTGGATATGATCCTGGGTCTGACTCCTTTGCATCTGCACATACAGCAGGAAGCGATGACATCAGCACTGAGAATAAATTCCACAAACCAGTGGAAGGGCAACGGACTCATTACTAACCACTGCGGAATCTTGGACAGAGCAACAAGAATTATCCCAGAGGCAAGAAAAGGCACTGATAGAATAGCCAGCACACACTTTGATAGCAAGAGGTATGAGCTGACTACGATGAAAAGTGAACTAGATGGTCTCTCATACTATTCCAATGTCTACACGGACGGTGCAAAGAACGAAATGGGAGTCGGTTGCGGTTTTATTCGCCGGAAACTAAACTTTCCGAATCAAAACCTCTTAGCAAGACTACAACAGTGTTTCAGGCAGAGGCCATGGGCCTGTTGCTAGCTGCTAGAGCACTATCATCACTAGATGTACTTCCAGCTCCGATCTCTGAGGCACAGCAAAAGGAAAAGATCCACGTGTTTACCACGGACAGTGCGGCCATTATTTATGCACTTAAAAGAACTGTAACTAGATCAAGGGTTGTAGCAGAATGTCATGAAATTCTACAGAAACTGGCGGGGAGATACAGAACAATAATTATATGCACTAAAGGACATAGCTCTTGTAAAGGTAATCTGGCGGACACGCTCGCCAAGGAAGGAACCAAGAAACAGGTGAGCGATGGCGCACTGTGTCGCGGCTGCATGGAAGAGAATGAGACTGTGGAGCATGTGCTGCTGCACTGTCCGGCCACGGAACAAATAAGAATTACTACTGGAATGCATGACGTGTCACGATGACCTAGCCTCAAATTATCAATACCATCTTCATTATCAGGATCTTCATCATCATTTGCACCATCTTTATCATTGGAGCAGTTGTGCCAGCGACCCAAGACCACACTCCGCTATATAAAGGAGTTGGGATCGCTCGGGTAGAGACTGGCAGGGGGAAATGCACAAAACACCAGTGCAGGCCTTATTCGAGATGGGGGTGGCCCCATCTCGAATAAGAATAAGAATAAGCACATAGAGTACTTTAACTTAGAGGAATGACCACGCGTGCAAAGCCGCAGGCATCAGCTAGTATTTTTATAAAATTTAATATTTAAGCATTTGGTATTAAATCCCTTGCTTATTTATTTGCTTTTGCATCGAATTTGTAGCAGTCATTACACATTTTTTCGCAAGAAAATGGGCCGCTTGAACAACGTAACCAACATAGCTCTAAGGATAAGCAAGCTAAAGTGGCAGTGGGTTGGTCACATTTCCCGAAGAACCGATAACCGTTGGGTAGACGAGTTCTCAAGTGGAAACCACGTTTATGTAAACGTAGCGCAGGCCAGGTGAAGTGACGACCTGCGTAAAGCAGCTGGCAGAAACAGAATTGGAGAACCGAAGACCGAGCTCAGAGGCGTGCATTAGAGGCCTACGTCCAGCAGTGGATAAGTATAGGCTGATGATGATGATAATGATGACTAGCCTGGTTTATAGTAATAACAGTCATTCATCACGATTCTAAGACATCGTATTGGAACTGAGTATGGAGAATATTAATGATCACGTATCATGGTTACATCCATAAACTAAACTAATGGAACATTTAATTTCCATCGTATCTCCCTTCAACAATAACAGTTAATGTCAACCAGAACCATGCATAAATGGCGACAAATCCCATGGGGTGCAACCATGGGGGCCAAATGCTAACTCAATTAATTTATCTATGGTATGGAAACAAAAAATATCATATGTGATGAATTGGTGAACGATTATCTAACTAAATGATGAGCTGGTATTGTAATATGTCTATTTTGTGTTGAGCTAAATTCTTTTCCGAAGATCGGGCCAAATGGCGTATCTTGGGAAAGGCCTAAGTCCAGCAGTGGACGAACACAGGCTGATGATGATTATGATGATGAAATTCGTTTAGCAAAAACTTAATATCGCCGATATGTTTTCAATTTTATTGAAAACAATACACATACAAGAATAGAAGCAAAAACCTCTGGTGTCAGAGTTTGTCAGGCCGCCCGAGAGCCTCTATTAATCAATAACATCCGGGACCGGCAGCTTAGCGTGCCATCCGAAGCACAGCGATGGGAAACTACACATAACTTATAAGTCATTGGTGCGGAGCCCAGGACCGAACCCGATATCGTTGGATTCTAAGTTGCTATAGTAAACCCCTGCCACTCCTGTACAAAATAGATAACAGGCTTGAAAAAATATCTATGTTTAATATGATCAGCTAAATAAAAATCGGGGATTGTAAGGAATTGTATAGTATAATGAAATCATACGATATCATAGAGCTAGTGCGAGGTACATAATTATAATTCAATGTACGATATCGAGTCCAAATTTGAAAGCTAATAATTGAAAGTTTTTGATACTTCGATATATCTTTTACTGCTATTAATAACTGCACGGACTGCATGGATCGCGGAAAAATGAGTGCACTGGAACTTAAAAAGTGCACTGGAACTTAAAAAGTGCACTGGAACTTAAAAAGTAATATACAGTGAATTGAATGCTAAAAGTGATATTTTCCAGTCACACATGAAAGGAACCGCGTTTGAGATGTATATTTTTCTGCAGCTGTCTGTATCATATCTAACTAAAACTGTAACTTAACTACCCCTGTACCATTATAATGGCGACTAACCCCGCCGGAATTCACCACACTCGCCATGGGGGTGGAATCATAGTCCAATTAACTTATCCATGGATCACCCCTGACAATCGTTTAGTGGAGATAACTTTATTACTGTTAAGTTATGGTTAAGTTACTGATCATGTGGGCAGATTGAGTGGCTATTCATATTGGTTTCGTAAATCGTAAAATGGGTTAGTCGTTAGTTCTGAAGTCATTTTGTTTGTCTATTAGTAGTGTATAGAAATAGTACATATAATATACCATTAGGGCTTTACAACAGAATTCAAAGGATAATATACTCGCTTCACTCTGCAGCTTTGCCTGCGTGCAAACTTTGCCACCTCCATTCACCGCCTTAGGGATGGAATTTCAAAAACCCGTCCTTTGTGCACCTCTAGCATACTTAAAAAAATCGATTATGCTAGAATTCAAAGCGATTATCTACACCTATAAAACAGGACCGTGACTAACAGACAACGTACATCCTAAACAGGTGCTAGGTCCACCGGTCAAATATTTTGTGTTTTAATTGTTACTACGTGTGTCAGGCAAGGGTCAAAAGTCATTAGGCCTAACAAATAATTGCAAAAATTATGTAAAAGGGGGTTCCCTATACAAGTTGGTACAGAATCATCGGTGCACGAGTCCGGCTCGCACGATTTTTTACCCAACTGCGGCGAAGCAAAGGATGGGTTATGTGTTCAAACTAAAACTACCTAAGAATTTGGTCCTATCTGACAAGCGAGGTATCAGTATCAAGAGTAGTCGGGTTTTAGTTTTTCCACTAAAGCTCCACCACTTTACTGAATCGTGACTTTGACTGTGACTAGACTAGACTTTTGATTACCTGACTGACTGGGACTCGACATTTTGACAAATTTTTTTTTTAGCTAAAAAAACAGGCCTGCCCTGCCAAAAATGAATTTATGGCAATAAATCATGTACTGTTGGAATGTGCCTATCAATTTGATACATTTGCATTTCTAAATTGAGCCATACTGCCGCCACATTGAATTAAAAAAAAACTATGTTAACTATGTTAATCTGTTCAGGCATTTAAAAGTTGTGGTGGAATAAAAAAAAACACATACATACAAGCATACATACAAACAAACATTACACTCCTTTTTTTGGGCAGTTGTGTAATAAATACAACTTGTAATACTCTTTACTTGACGATAGCTTGGCACTAGTCGTGTAATAAATACAACTTGTAATACTCTTTACTTGACGATAGCTTGGCACTAGTCGTGTAATAAATACAACTTGTAATACTCTTTACTTGACGATAGCTTGGCACTAGTCGTGTAATAAATACAACTTGTAATACTCTTTACTTGACGATAGCATGGCACTAGTCGTGTAATAAATACAACTTGTAATACTCTTTACTTGACGATAGCTTGGCACTAGTCGTGTAATAAATACAACTTGTAATACTCTTTACTTGACGATAGCTTGGCACTAGTCGTGTAATAAATACAACTTGTAATACTCTTTACTTGACGATAGCTTGGCACTAGTCGTGTAATAAATACAACTTGTAATACTCTTTACTTGACGATAGCTTGGCACTAGTCGTGTAATAAATACAACTTGTAATACTCTTTACTTGACGATAGCTTGGCACTAGTCGTGTAATAAATACAACTTGTAATACTCTTTACTTGACGATAGCTTGGCACTAGTCGTGTAATAAATACAACTTGTAATACTCTTTACTTGACGATAGCTTGGCACTAGTCGTGTAATAAATACAACTTGTAATACTCTTTACTTGACGATAGCTTGGCACTAGTTGTGTAATAAATACAACTTGTAATACTCTTTACTTGACGATAGCTTGGCACTAGTCGTGTAATAAATACAACTTGTAATACTCTTTACTTGACGATAGCTTGGCACTAGTCGTGTAATAAATACAACTTGTAATACTCTTTACTTGACGATAGCTTGGCACTAGTCGTGTAATAAATACAACTTGTAATACTCTTTACTTGACGATAGCTTGGCACTAGTCGTGTAATAAATACAACTTGTAATACTCTTTACTTGACGATAGCTTGGCACTAGTCGTGTAATAAATACAACTTGTAATACTCTTTACTTGACGATAGCTTGGCACTAGTCGTGTAATAAATACAACTTGTAATACTCTTTACTTGACGATAGCTTGGCACTAGTTGTGTAATAAATACAACTTGTAATACTCTTTACTTGACGATAGCTTGGCACTAGTTGTGTAATAAATACAACTTGTAATACTCTTTACTTGACGATAGCTTGGCACTAGTTGTGTAATAAATACAACTTGTAATACTCTTTACTTGACGATAGCTTGGCACTAGTTGTGTAATAAATACAACTTGTAATACTCTTTACTTGACGATAGCTTGGCACTAGTTGTGTAATAAATACAACTTGTAATACTCTTTACTTGACGATAGCTTGGCACTAGTCGTGTAATAAATACAACTTGTAATACTCTTTACTTGACGATAGCTTGGCACTAGTTGTGTAATAAATACAACTTGTAATACTCTTTACTTGACGATAGCTTGGCACTAGTCGTGTAATAAATACAACTTGTAATTCTCTTTACTTGACGATAGCTTGGCACTAGTTGTGTAATAAATACAACTTGTAATACTCTTTACTTGACGATAGCTTGGCACTAGTCGTGTAATAAATACAACTTGTAATACTCTTTACTTGACGATAGCTTGGCACTAGTCGTGTAATAAATACAACTTGTAATACTCTTTACTTGACGATAGCTTGGCACTAGTTGTGTAATAAATACAACTTGTAATACTCTTTACTTGACGATAGCTTGGCACTAGTCGTGTAATAAATACAACTTGTAATACTCTTTACTTGACGATAGCTTGGCACTAGTTGTGTAATAAATACAACTTGTAATACTCTTTACTTGACGATAGCTTGGCACTAGTTGTGTAATAAATACAACTTGTAATACTCTTTACTTGACGATAGCTTGGCACTAGTTGTGTAATAAATACAACTTGTAATACTCTTTACTTGACGATAGCTTGGCACTAGTCGTGTAATAAATACAACTTGTAATACTCTTTACTTGACGATAGCTTGGCACTAGTCGTGTAATAAATACAACTTGTAATACTCTTTACTTGACGATAGCTTGGCACTAGTCGTGTAATAAATACAACTTGTAATACTCTTTACTTGACGATAGCTTGGCACTAGTTGTGTAATAAATACAACTTGTAATACTCTTTACTTGACGATAGCTTGGCACTAGTTGTGTAATAAATACAACTTGTAATACTCTTTACTTGACGATAGCTTGGCACTAGTTGTGTAATAAATACAACTTGTAATACTCTTTACTTGACGATAGCTTGGCACTAGTTGTGTAATAAATACAACTTGTAATACTCTTTACTTGACGATAGCTTGGCACTAGTCGTGTAATAAATACAACTTGTAATACTCTTTACTTGACGATAGCTTGGCACTAGTTGTGTAATAAATACAACTTGTAATACTCTTTACTTGACGATAGCTTGGCACTAGTCGTGTAATAAATACAACTTGTAATACTCTTTACTTGACGATAGCTTGGCACTAGTTGTGTAATAAATACAACTTGTAATACTCTTTACTTGACGATAGCTTGGCACTAGTCGTGTAATAAATACAACTTGTAATACTCTTTACTTGACGATATCTTGGCACTAGTCGTGTAATAAATACAACTTGTAATACTCTTTACTTGACGATAGCTTGGCACTAGTTGTGTAATAAATACAACTTGTAATACTCTTTACTTGACGATAGCTTGGCACTAGTCGTGTAATAAATACAACTTGTAATACTCTTTACTTGACGATAGCTTGGCACTAGTTGTGTAATAAATACAACTTGTAATACTCTTTACTTGACGATAGCTTGGCACTAGTTGTGTAATAAATACAACTTGTAATACTCTTTACTTGACGATAGCTTGGCACTAGTTGTGTAATAAATACAACTTGTAATACTCTTTACTTGACGATAGCTTGGCACTAGTCGTGTAATAAATACAACTTGTAATACTCTTTACTTGACGATAGCTTGGCACTAGTCGTGTAATAAATACAACTTGTAATACTCTTTACTTGACGATAGCTTGGCACTAGTCGTGTAATAAATACAACTTGTAATACTCTTTACTTGACGATAGCTTGGCACTAGTCGTGTAATAAATACAACTTGTAATACTCTTTACTTGACGATAGCTTGGCACTACTCGTGTAATAAATACAACTTGTAATACTCTTTACTTGACGATAGCTTGGCACTAGTTGTGTAATAAATACAACTTGTAATACTCTTTACTTGACGATAGCTTGGCACTAGTTGTGTAATAAATACAACTTGTAATACTCTTTACTTGACGATAGCTTGGCACTAGTCGTGTAATAAATACAACTTGTAATACTCTTTACTTGACGATAGCTTGGCACTAGTCGTGTAATAAATACAACTTGTAATACTCTTTACTTGACGATAGCTTGGCACTAGTCGTGTAATAAATACAACTTGTAATACTCTTTACTTGACGATAGCTTGGCACTAGTCGTGTAATAAATACAACTTGTAATACTCTTTACTTGACGATAGCTTGGCACTAGTCGTGTAATAAATACAACTTGTAATACTCTTTACTTGACGATAGCTTGGCACTAGTCGTGTAATAAATACAACTTGTAATACTCTTTACTTGACGATAGCTTGGCACTAGTCGTGTAATAAATACAACTTGTAATACTCTTTACTTGACGATAGCTTGGCACTAGTCGTGTAATAAATACAACTTGTAATACTATTTACTTGACGATAGCTTGGCACTAGTTGTGTAATAAATACAACTTGTAATACTCTTTACTTGACGATAGCTTGGCACTAGTCGTGTAATAAATACAACTTGTAATACTTTTTACTTGACGATAGCTTGGCACTAGTCGTGTAATAAATACAACTTGTAATACTCTTTACTTGACGATAGCTTGGCACTAGTCGTGTAATAAATACAACTTGTAATACTATTTACTTGACGATAGCTTGGCACTAGTCGTGCGGAATTTTTGTTAATACTCGTATTTTGCCAGATTTAAATCAATAGAATTTGTAGGTAGGTTTGAGAAAAAACAAGAATAGCAGGCAAAACTTACAAAATAAATATATATGCGTCAAAAAAGGCGTCTAGAAACGATGTCTTCAAAATTTCTCATTCATCGAAACAAAGTTCATTGCTCCCTTTAGTCCTAAATCTCGCCTCTACGGCTCACCAAATGGCAGTATGCAGATTTCCTCTCTTGCCATCCGCTCAGAGAAAATCAATAGAGCCTCGCGCAACGGAGATAGCTATATTTATTTATGAGAGAGAACGGGAGAGATAGCTGTCGTTGTTCTGAAAATGGATGCTATGATTCTGTAAACTAGTAGCTAAGGAATTTCAGACTTTATGAGTTGGTAATGAAGTCAAATTTTCTATGAACCTTGAATTTAAGGTGATTTCGAGCTTAATCAAAATTATATCGTGTATTCCAAGGGATAGAGTTGATATTTTCAAAACTGTTTTTAAGTTAATTTTCTTCTAATTGGTACCGATTTCATAATGGTGATAAATGGCAAGTAATAGTATTAATTTCGTTGTGTTGAACAGTGTAATTAAATTTCTTATGAGTATTTGCTTTATTAATAAGATTTAAGGTTATAATATTAATTGGTGGAATGACTTGAAATGTAGAAGTTTTATGAGGTTGAGTTTTCTGTTAATTATAGTAAAATATCGACTAAGTACACGCGATGGAAAAATAAATTGATTGAGTTTTTTTGTTAAAATCATTTTGCTAATGCACCTTTGTACACAGTTTTTATTAATACTTAGAAACCCAGACAATCCCAACTTTTTATTGGAATTATATATTCTAAGTATATATTCGTATCATAACTACCTAAAATACCTAAATAAAACAAAATTTTTCATTTTTACCTGCGACTTTTTGAAATTTACACAAAGTCTAATTAGTTTTTAAGACTTTTTACTTGATTGCTTTTGCACGAAGTCATTTTTCTTGTTTTTTGCTTTTTCTTGTTTTTTTTATCACTATTTTTTGTTTAGCTTTGGTAAAACAATATTCTAGCACTGCATTACTTATCGCCTAATTTACCCAAACACACTGTGAAATTTAATTAGTTATCTGCTTTGTGTATGATGACGTTTATTTTGACCACTGACATTATTGACGTTTCACGTATATATCGCCTGTACGAGTAGGCTTCCTTTTTGACATTTTGCTTCCTTTACTACCTTCCACGGACCTTTTAAAATGGACCCCTCTGATAATATGGATCCAAATTCCTAAAAAACTGTATCTCAAACATTCAAGCCACAAAAACCGCTCAAAACTGAGCACAATTAAAGCTCGCTATAAACCCTCAAGCGTATCCTTAACCACTTCACCAATTACATTAAAATAACAGCATTAAACTTTAATTGGGTATAAAGTTAGCTCCCCTTAACAGGTCCCTCCTATTCGCAACACGCACACATGGAAGAGAGCGCTGTGATTGGTCGAACTAAGGCGCACATGGTGTCGCGATTTGTGCTATGCAGATATGAGGTACAGGCTGCTCAGGAAAGGCTTGAGTGTTCTTGAGGTGAAATGAGTTTTTAAAGTGTCCTTTGTTCAGCTATTGGCGATGGAAACATTGATTGGAAATATTTTTCAGTTTCTTTGACGATGTTGTAGTAGTCTTGAAACGTAGACAATTCCTATATAGCAATATATAGCATAGGTAAAAGATGCGTTACCGTAAAATGATAGGATAGGTTAGAAATGTCTTTATTCGTGTCATTATGACAAGTTCGCACTGAATCAAATACTCTGCTGTTTTTTTTAATGTAATTGTGTATCAACCACACATTTAATGGTCTTCATCTACTCAAACAAAAGTAGATACAAAATAAGTAGATACACCCTACTTTTTTAAACATTTTTACTCCTCACTTACGTCCTTGTAATTCAGTTTTTCGCCTAATTTTAAAAATTCATACAATTTTGGCAATTCCGTGCACTCCTCAGAATTGTACCTCTTATTCGTACCTCAATCAGACCAATTTGGGATATCAAGGAACCAAGATATTTTGGACTAAAAATATTTTATTCTTCTCAATACACTGTAATATCACCTAAAACGTTAGCAGAAAGCTCCTCATTGCTGCTCATCATAAAAACAGTGCGGTAAGTAAGTATTGAAATTACTGCACAGTTGTATTTTTTATTACTAAAAACAGTGCGGTAAGTAAGTATTGAAATTACTGCACAGTTGTATTTTTTATTATTAAAAACATTGCGGTAAGTAAGTATTGAAATTACTGCACAGTTGTATTTTTTATTATTAAAAACTGTGCGGTAAGTAAGTATTGAAATTACTGCACAGTTGTATTTTTTATTATTAAAAACAGTGCGGTAAGTAAGTATTGAAATTACAACACAGTTGTATTTTTTATTATTAAAAACAGTGCGGTAAGTAAGTATTGAAATTACTGCACAGTTGTATTTTTTATTATTAAAAACAGTGCGGTAAGTAAGTATTGAAATTACTGCACAGTTGTATTTTTTATTATTAAAAACAGTGCGGTAAGTAAGTATTGAAATTACAACACAGTTGTATTTTTTATTATTAAAAACAGTGCGGTAAGTAAGTATTGAAATTACTGCACAGTTGTATTTTTTATTATTAAAAACAGTGCGGTAAGTAAGTATTGAAATTACAACACAGTTGTATTTTTTATTATTAAAAACAGTGCGGTAAGTAAGTATTGAAATTACAACACAGTTGTATTTTTTATTATTAAAAACAGTGCGGTAAGTAAGTATTGAAATTACTGCACAGTTGTATTTTTTATTATTAAAAACAGTGCGGTAAGTAAGTATTGAAATTACAACACAGTTGTATTTTTTATTATTAAAAACAGTGCGGTAAGTAAGTATTGAAATTACAACACAGTTGTATTTTTTATTATTAAAAACAGTGTAAGTATTGAAATTACAACACAGTTGTATTTTTTATTATTAAAAACAGTGCGGTAAGTAAGTATTGAAATTACAACACAGTTGTATTTTTTATTATTAAAAACAGTGCGGTAAGTATTGAAATTACTGCACAGTTGTATTTTTTATTATTAAAAACAGTGCGGTAAGTAAGTATTGAAATTACAACACAGTTGTATTTTTTATTATTAAAAACAGTGCGGTAAGTAAGTATTGAAATTACAACACAGTTGTATTTTTTATTATTAAAAACAGTGCGGTAAGTATTGAAATTACTGCACAGTTGTATTTTTTATTATTAAAAACAGTGCGGTAAGTAAGTATTGAAATTACAACACAGTTGTATTTTTTATTATTAAAAACAGTGCGGTAAGTAAGTATTGAAATTACAACACAGTTGTATTTTTTATTATTAAAAACAGTGCGGTAAGTATTGAAATTACTGCACAGTTGTATTTTTTATTATTAAAAACAGTGCGGTAAGTAAGTATTGAAATTACAACACAGTTGTATTTTTTATTATTAAAAACAGTGCGGTAAGTAAGTATTGAAATTACAACACAGTTGTATTTTTTATTATTAAAAACAGTGCGGTAAGTAAGTATTGAAATTACTGCACAGTTGTATTTTTTATTATTAAAAACAGTGCGGTAAGTAAGTATTGAAATTACAACACAGTTGTATTTTTTATTATTAAAAACAGTGCGGTAAGTAAGTATTGAAATTACAACACAGTTGTATTTTTTATTATTAAAAACAGTGCGGTAAGTAAGTATTGAAATTACAACACAGTTGTATTTTTTATTATTAAAAACAGTGCGGTAAGTATTGAAATTACTGCACAGTTGTATTTTTTATTATTAAAAACAGTGCGGTAAGTAAGTATTGAAATTACAACACAGTTGTATTTTTTATTATTAAAAACAGTGCGGTAAGTAAGTATTGAAATTACAACACAGTTGTATTTTTTATTATTAAAAACAGTGCGGTAAGTATTGAAATTACTGCACAGTTGTATTTTTTATTATTAAAAACAGTGCGGTAAGATCCATTGAAATCCATTAATGCACAGTAGTTTTTTCTATTGTGTTTTTAAATTTAGCAGAGACTACAGAAAAGGATTTCTTAGTTTCATGTTGGATGAATGCATTCGACCAATAGAGATTTAAAAATAGAATAAACTATTTCAAGAAGCTTTCTAATTAACTTGCATTGTTTGTTACTCATATGTATGTCTGTATGTATGTTTGCTTAGGTCATATCTTGCAAAGCTGAATTAGAACCACTTCCTGTTATCCTACTGTTAAATTTTTACATGACAATGCATTTTTATGGTAAGTATGACCTTAATCGACATCCAGGATCAGCTCCAGATAAAGGAACACTTCAACAGCACAGACACGCAAGTTTGTGTACGCTTTTTATTAAGATAGCCGGTTCGAACTTTTACAATGACATGGTTGCTGCACTCAGGGTTGGCTCCTGACTAGGGAACTCCTCAACGGTTAACAGTACACACACGTATTTTTTTTGTACTCATTTTATTATGCTAGCCTGTTTGTAGTTTTACCATGATGTGGCTGCTGCACTCTAGGTTGGCTCCTGACTAGGGAACTCCTTAACGGATAACAGCACAGACAAGAAATTTTACGCATTTTATTATGCTAGCCAGTTTGAAGTTTTACCATGACATGGCTGCTGCACTCCACGTTGGCTCCTGAATAGAGAACTCCTCAAAAGATATCAACATAAACACGAAATGTTGTAAACGCATTTAATAGTGATAGCCCGTTCTTAATTTCATCATAACATGGCCAATGCATGGAAGGTTTTTTAAATATTTTTATATTAATTTATTTAAATACTAGCTGTGCCCAAGGCTTTGCGCGCGTGATCATTTCATTTAAAAGTAGCCCATACGTGTTATTCCAGGACCAAAAGTACCTATAAAGTACAATATACTACATTTCTTCAAAATTTGTTCAGCCGTCAATTAATTTTTTATCGATTGCTCGGCATTTAATCATCGGATTAAGATACCAAGTACCCCAGCATTTAAGTCAAACCCTAAGCTATCCAATTGTGAAAACCGCATCGCAATCGGTCTAGTAATTTTTACATGATGCGTTAGCGAACATACAGACAAACTGATAAATAGACAGACACGATTTTTTAGATGTTATATTAGACTTTTTTTTTAAATTATCTTCTTTGTACAGTTTTTCAAGAATAGTTTTTTTTAAAGAAAAAAAATGAAGCAAAAAAACATTTACTTGAACTTTTTTTTTGTTATTATTATTTTTAATTACAAAAAATTACAATAATAATAACAAAAAATTGTAAAAAATTAAGTGCTGTGCCAAAAAGGCCGCGCCTCAGCATAATACTGAGTGTCTATGACACTCAGCGCTGGTATTCCGGCACAACCCTGAGGGGGCGATTTGGAGGAAAAATAATAATTAAAAACAGAGAAAAAATAAATTTACTCAATAATAACATGACTAATGTATAATGTAATATATAATATAACCAAAACAGTACATAAAAATTATAAACCTACATATGCGTAATATATAATATCATGTATATCTATAAATAAATATATGTATAATATGTGCAATGTATAAGTAAATAAATATATATTAATTTCAAAATATAATTAGGTAGAAAACAAACGCAAAATCAAACTATTTTTAAAGGAATTAAACTACAAAGTAAATTTAAAAAAACGAGGGCGTAACAAAAAATTGTTAAATACAAGGTGAAACAAAAAAAAAAGGAAGTGACAATATAGACATAGATAGTGGACAGTGACAACACAAGTGAAACCACGGTTTTCGCTATTACAAAGGGTAGTGACTAAATGGTGAACAGACGCGACGAAAGGAACCAAGAGAGCGATCAGTGGATGTATTACAAAAACGATTATTTTTTTACTTACTTTAAGTAGATTACTGTCTTGAACTTGGAACATCCTGTATCTTCAATTCTCTCAGTAATGACACGTTTAGCCGGGGGCGGGAAACGGAATGGAAGGATGGGGGGAAAACTCTCTTAAGAGTAACTATGTAATGTGCTGGAGTAATAGCTGGGAGCTCTGAAAATTGTGAAAGGAAATGGAGTAATTCAGGTAGCTTAAATCCCGTTTTCTCGCTAATGAAAAACGATTACGATTAAACGATTGCCTAGACAGCGATAAAAAAACTGATTACCTATCTCTCGTAGAAACGTAATAATATGATGATAAACGGTGACGAGGATGGAGGAGCAGATTAGTGAAATTAGAAAATAATGTTAGTGTATATTTTGAGATACCTACTAACTGACTGACTGACTGACTGACAGACAACACACAGCCCAAACCAGGTGGGGTTTTTCAAAATTCTATCTCTAAGGGGGTGAACGGGGGTGGCAAAGATTGTACGCGGGGAAAGCTGCAACCAGTCTAGTACATATATCATTTCTTTAGTTTACCTTTGGTGTCCTACTGTTGTGCCTTGGCCCCTCCAACCTTTTTGGGAAGACCAATGATTTTACTGCGATGTGGCAACCAGGCTTAGGTTAACTACTTCAATTTATCTCCATTGTACTCTACTGTATTACAATTTATTGTTAGTGTTATAATTTTATGCCTTTTTTTCTAAACAAATCTGAGTAGTAGTAGTTAACGTACCTATATACATATATATATATATATATATATATATATATGTGTGTGTGTATATATGTATATAGGTACGTTAAATATAAGTATAAATAGACTTATATATATTTTATATATAAGTCTATTTATACTTATAATTACTTACTGCTTCAGTAAGTAACAAAAATACTTTAAAAAACAGATAATGAAAAAAATATATAGGGTAAGCTATTGAACAAGTATAAAACTTATTATTTAATAGTCTCTTTGTCTGTTCGCGCCTTGTGTAAAAATTACTGGACCGATTGCGATGCTGTTTTCGCTGTTGGATAGCTTAGGAAACTGGTGTACTTGGTACCTCAATCTGATGAGTAGAAGCCGCAATCGATAAAAAACTATTCGACATATGAACAAATTTTGATAAAACGTAGCATAATAGTACTTTATATGTACTTTTGGTACTTAAATTACACATAGATTACTTTGACCCAGATAAATGACCACGTGGGCAAAGCCGCGGGCACAGCTAGTACATGTATAAGCATCCACATAATGCCTTCATATTATGTAGGTATACAAAGTAGGTACTACTCTCCCCAGCTGCCGTTTACTCTAAGAGCATAGTAATGGATAGCAAACACACCCCACACCACCCCACCACCACTATAACGTCAGGGGGGAAGGGGAGACAAGTTTCCTAAACTAAGTTTGAAGAGATATACAGATTATACTTCGATTAGTTCTGAAAGGTTCTGAAGGATGAGTTGTTAATTTTATTTAGCCTTAAAATGGAGGAGGTTTTCCAGTCGACTTATTTTTAAACGGTTTTATTTAGTTCGCCCATTTTGGGTCGAATTTAGTAACTGAAATTTTACCCCCTTCCTGTTGATTGATTGATCTGAAATTGGTACACATTTTTAGTTCTGATTACAATATAATTATGTATATTCTGTATCATTGTTAATACAAGATGGCCGCCGCCACAAAATGGCGCCACAAAATTTCAATCCCCTCAATATGGGTATCAAATGAAAGGGCTTGACAAATAGCACACAGTACACTTAGAAATACCTAAATAAAAAACTAAAACTTGAAAATATAATAATTAAAAATATATATAAACTAAACGGTTTTATTGTAAAGAAACTTAAGAATTATGCGGATGATGTATGTATGTACTAAAAGCTAAAAAAGGAAAGAGAAAAACGTGAGTCGCAGCGTAACCTGAGTAATAGAAATTTGAGCAACTCCATAATTTAATTTTACTTTTTAGCTTTTAGTACATTATCTGCGTCATTCTTAAGTTTCTTTACAATAAAAACAATTAAAAAAATGTACCGGTACCGATTTCAGTGAAGCTTCATTTTATTTCAAAGGGTAGATCTTCAAAATAGGCTTTTTCATTTCCAATTTGGTTCCAATAGACCGCCATACTGAATTCAAATGATTTGAGCAAGTGTTTTAACAAAAAAACTAGTAGGTTACATGTTACGAATTGGAAATCTGTTTAAGGTAATCGCTGATTTGCAATACGTTTTTATAGTAATTAGATAAAAAAAAACTATTTAACTATCATAAATTATTTAAATTACACCAAAATAATTGTAATTGTAAGTACGTCCTAAAATCAATAGAGATTGTTTTACTATTCACGTACATGCGTGACTCGATTGCGAACGTAGAAATGAAAAGTTTTATCGTCCGATATATATTGCATGAAAATTGGTTCAGTAGTTTTGTTTAGATCTATTTGAGGTCGGTGTTTTTTGGTTCAAAGTATTTCCCATATTTGTTATATTCCTATATAAAAAGCCTCGAAATTACTAGATGAATTTTGACACAATCTCCAAGGTGTGTCTCCGTCTAAGTCGTCAGATTGAAGGTAAGGTGTATGTTTCAAAACGTTATGACATCAAAACTCTGAGATATTCTAAGAACACAAACAAAGTTGCGAGCTATTTACAAGCTCCTTCATTTTCACCACCATACTACCTATTTAAGTGGGGGAGGCATTTACGAACGACTCTGACAAATATGGGGTAGAAGATGTATTGCCCGTCTCTCACACTCTCTATCAAGTATTTCTGTCTCGTTCCCTCGGAATTATCGAGTGTAGTAGAATTTGATATAATTATGTTTACTTGGGACGGCCGTGGTTAATTGAACTGCAGTATTATTCATGATACGAGTACTCAGATAGTTTGTACTTGTCTTGAGGAGATGTTGGAGCCGCCGGTGGTTCAAGCCTGAAGTAATAATAAGATCACCCTTGCAACCCGTGGATGTGAGAAATACAAAAGAATTAGTAATTACCTACATCATAACTATCGATATATCTATATTCTTCATCTATTTACTTACTAGCTGATGCCCGCGGTTTCGCACGCTTGGTCATTTATATAGGTTAAAAGTACTCTATGTAATATTCCAGGACCTATAAAATAACAATATACCAACATTAGATCAAAATTCCTTCAGCCGTCAAAATATTTTTATCCATTGCTCGGCATCTACTCATCGGATTGAGATACCAAGTCCCCCTTTTTTTAAGTCAAATCCTAAGCTGTCTAACAGTAAAACGCATGGCAATCGGTTTAGTAGTTTTTACGTATGCGCGTACAAACATACAGACAAACTAACAAACTAACAAACATACAAAAGTATTTTATCGATTGCTCGGCTTCTACTAATCAGATTGAGATACCAAGTACCTACACCAGTTTGTAAGTCAAACCCTAAACTATCCAATAGTGAAAACTGCATTGCAATTGGTCCAGTACATTTAACGTGATGCGTGAACATACATACATACAGACAAACAAACAGACAGACACGAATATTAAAAATGTTATTTTCTTGTTCAGTAGCTTATTTTAAGTACCCTAGACCATTTTTTTCTTAATTATCTTCATCGTACAGACTTTTTCGTTCCTATTGCTTTATTATAAGTATAGAAGATATCTTCTAATTCTTCTTCTATACACGCCAGTATAAGTAAGAGTAATCCACCCTCTTTGGTCTATCTATACCTATAATAAAGCAATAAGTACGAAAAAGTATGTACACAGCGAAGACAATTTAAAAAATATGTTTTATTTTACTTAAAATAAGCTACTGAACAAGAATATAACATGTCTGAAAATCGTGTCTGTCTGTTTGTTTGTCCGTATGTTTGTTCGCGCATCACATAAAACTACTGGACGATTGCGATGCGGTTTTTGGTATTTCAATCCGATGAGTAGAAGCCGAGAAATCGATAAGAGTAAAACACTTTTTGACGGCTGATGGAATTTTGATCAGATGTTGGTATATTGGTATTTTAGGTCTTGGAATAGCACATAGAGTACTTTTTACCAAGAGAAATGACCACGCGAGCAATTAAAAAAATAACACACAAAACTTAAATCCTGTCATACCAATTACTTTTTGTTATCTACTTTTCTATCGGTTGTCGCTAGTCATTTATCGTTTATCTCTAGTTCCAAGTGCTCCCATAAGGACGGTGACCATAGAAAGTTCCAATACAGTTTACAGCTACAGATATCAGATGGCAACACAGGCTGTAATTGCCTGAAATCTGACACCTATCGCCACCACGGGACCGTAGTGGAAGTAAAAAACTACGGGACTGTGGGTTACGCTGTTTTATCGTCGAATGAGTTGGAGATAGAGAGGCGCTATGGTCAATGACATTTTATATCATAAAATGGCATAATTTTACTGTCACAGCTTACATTTAAGATTAGTACGCAATTTGGTAGCCAGACATCTGTATGTCAATCTGTATCTGTATGACAAGCCCTACTGTCAAGGAAAAGACTAGTGAAATAATCCTTATCATAGATGAGGCTAAAATAAAAGAAATCCAACAATATGTAACTCTTGAAAGGTACATTTAATTTCTTGTTTTTTGGAAGGTGTTTTCCAAACACTTATTTCATAAGTGGTCGCTATACTTAGAAATGACGCCACTTTTACCCAAACCCCTTTATTTTGTAAACCACTTCATAGGCCCTCGTACCTGGCAAACTCTGACACCAGACAGACCAGCACTACCTCACTAGAGCAACCGAATCACCTGGTGGTAGGCTTCGGCTGCCAGTTTTTTATATTACCACCCTCTGGACAAAGTCTTGATGCTAAACGATTTGTCGTGTTCCATCATGATGTTCAGGAAAGCCGTCCGGATGAGTAGTTGGATGCAGTTGTGTTGGAAGGGTGGACCGTGATCGGAATCATGGTGTTTCTGCGTCGGAGGCCTTGCTTTGGAGGGTAGCGGGATCCGAAGCACGGTGTTCTCTGCTGGCCGACCGCAAGTTGTAAGAGGCCCAAGTAGTAGTTTAGCCAGCTACGAAAGACTGCCCCGCCGCTTGTGAAAAATCCTGAAATGATCCATTGGGCCGGCTGGCGACCGGTTGTGAGGAACTGATGTATTATTTCAGGGGGGTTCGGGCGTCCCCGCGGTCTCCACGCAAGTTCTTCAATGGCGTAGTTATGCCTTGACTTCCGTGGGTTAGCCATTCCGACATCTCGTTTGCTATTACTCGTCCAACATATTCACAAAAACACATCATGAAAAAAGTCCAAAGAAGATATAAGTTAAAACGGCAGATGCACGTCCTCACACTTAAAGTGGATCTTGCGAATATTCGTGGGATTCACTCCAATCTCCAACCGGTCCATTATCATCTGGAGACCACTAAGCCCCACTTGTTCTTCTTGTCAGAGACGCAGATAGGATGTCCAGCTGATACGGCGTACTTGAATTACCCAGGCTATATCTTGGAGCATCTATTTATCCCAAATGCTGGCGTTTGTGTATACGCCCGTGATGACATATCCGAAATCTTGAGCACCCTAACTTCTCAGTGATTTGGGTGCTGGTGGACACGGGCATAGAGAAAATTATGTATGCTTGTGTGTACCGCTCACACAGCGGAGATCGGGGGACGACTTTATTGGTAGACTATCTAGGTGAGGCGGCAAGTGTTGCCCAACAGCGTTACCCGTCTGCTCAATTGGTGTTTTTGGGGGATTTTAACGCCCACCACAAGGAGTGGCTTGTCCCATACCAAAAAACCGACCACGCTGGTAGAGATACGCGGAAGCTTGCTCTGGCGTTAGATCTCTCTCAGCTTGTGCAGGAGCCGACACGGGTACCTGACCGTGACGGTGACACTGCCAACTGTCTCGACCTGTTGATGACGACTGAACCAGACCGATACTCCGTATCAGTATCCCCACCTCTTGGTAGCTCTGATTACTGTCTGGTTAAGTCCGTCTCAGTGTATTCCCCACCTGATCCTAGCCTTAAGGGAAATAGGCGCGTGTGGAGATACAACTCAGCAGATTGGGACGAGATGCGGCAATTCCTTGCATCGTACCCTTGGCGGCAAACATGTTTCATCTTCCAGGACCCGTCGACTTGCGCGTCTGCTGTTACAGAGGTAATATGTCAGGCAATGGAATATTTCATTCCATTCAGTGACAAGACTCTTTCCAGCAAAGCTCAGCCTTGGTTTGGATCCAGCTGTGGTCATGCTGTGGCTCTAAAGCGTGCGGCATATCTAGACTGGGCTGATGCTCGAAAGCGCAAGTCTTCTGATATTCGGGCTAAGAAGAGAAAATTTAACGTTGCCGCTAAGACCTGCAAGAAGATACTTAGGAAGGCCCATTTTGTTCACGTAAGTCAAATTGGAGCCAAACTGGCTTCATACCCCGCGGATAGCAAAGGTTTTTGGTCCTTTGCCAAGTCGGTCGAAGTAAACTTCTGCCGCCCCTCACTGCCACCATTGCTGAAACCGGATGGATCACTAGCTCACACTGCTGGAGACAAAGCGAATTTATTTGCTTCTCTTTTTGCAAAAGCCTCGCATCTAGATGCTTCTGGCAAGACACCTTCCTGCCTTCCTCATTGCGGGGTTTTTATGCCCGAAATTCGCATTTGCCAGAAGGAGGTTCTCAGAACGCTTCGAGCTCTAGATGTGAACAAGGCCAGTGGTCCTGATGGTATTCCAGCTATTGTGTTAAAAAACTGTGCGCCCGAATTGTCTCCCATCTTAACGCTTTTGTACCGCCTCTCTCTTCACTCAGGTAAAGTTCCGAAGAGCTGGATGCTTGCCAATGTACAACCAGTACCAAAGAAGGGTAGTCGTGCTGATCCGGCCAATTACCTCCTTACTCTGTAAGTGTATGGAGCGTGTCATAAACATTAGGCTCTTGGCATACCTTGAAGACAATGATCTTCTCAGTGACCGACAATACGGATTTCGCCGAAACCAGTCTACTGGGGGTCTTCTCGCGTATGCCACTCACGTACTGAGCGAAGCCATAGAGATGCATGGTGAGGCGCTTGCCGTCTCCCTTGACATATCGAAGGCATTTGATCGGGTCTGGCACGATGGCCTTTTAAACAAGCTTCCCTCATATGGTTTACCTGATGGCTTATGCAATTGGATAGTTGATTTCTTGAGGGAACGATCTATTAGAGTAGTCTTAGAGGGCTGCTCATCTGATCAAATGGCTATCAATGCCGGTGTACCTCAGGGATCGGTTCTCTCGGCTACACTGTTTTTACTGCACATTAATGACCTTCTGAAGCCCTTTGAAGGTACCTTTGGGTATGCTGATGACAGTACTGTAGTTGTGAGATACACTTCCAATGCTCAAGCCAGCTGTGACGCTGTCCAGTTTCAGAGAGAGGCTATGGTAGACCGTTTAATTTTAGCCTTAGTAGCCGTGTCCGATTGGGGCGATGCTAACCTGGTTAAGTTTAATGCTACTAAAACGCAAGCGTGTTTGTTTTCTGCTAAAAAGAGTCCTCTACACCGATCTCCGTCTTTACAAAGTGTAACAATACCAATAGGTGACCATTTGGAGCTTTTGGGTGTCGAACTCACATCAAACCTGAATTTTGGGTCTTATATTGAATCCAAAGCCAAGGTAGCTGCAAAAAAACTTGGTATTTTGTCTAAGGTTAGGCGGTACTTCACACCGGGACAGCTTTTGAATCTTTATCAAGCACAGGTCCGATCTTGTATGGAGTACTGCTGCCACCTCTGGGACGGTTCTGCCAAGTATCAGCTCGAGTCTTTGGATTCAATTGAGAGACGTGCTATCAGGCTCATTGGGGATGACACTCTGGTAAAGAGTAAGCTTCAAAGTCTGGCGCATCGACGTGAGGTAGCAAGCCTAGCGGTATTCTACAGATTGCACTATGGAGAGTGTGCACAAAAACTGCACAACCTGATTCCCCCATCACCTTTCCATCACCGTACGACAAGACGATCAGCAAAGCGCCAACCTTTCATGGTTGAAATACCTCGCACAAGAACGAAGCGTTACGCTTACTGCAAAGGAGTGGAATGCCCTGCCCTCGTCAGTGTTTCCGGTAAATTATAACCCCGGTGTGTTCAAGTCAAGAGTGAATAGGTATCTACTAGGCAAGCGTGCTACACCTTCGACCACATCATCGCTTTCCATCAGGTGAGATCGTGGTCAAACGATTGCCTAGTCCGTAATAAAAAAAAAAAAAAAAATTTAAAAAAAACATGACAAGCAAACATGCTCCATCTTCGGCCGCATCGACATGGGGTCAGGCACCGGCACTAAAAAGGCTGGTTTCAGAGCAGTGCGTATTTACTTGCGGACCATCCGCGCGGAACTCCGCATGGAGTCACTCTCTAACGCCCGTTAGAACATCGTTTTACAGGGGCTTGCTCCGTACGAAACACGCTCCACGTAGAGCGCTGCTGCGGAAGTTCCGCAGGCGGACAATCCGTACGGACCGTATGCATTGCCCTGAAAGCAGCCAAATATGGCCGTTCTATCTTCAACTAGTCCTCTCCTTCCCGTGTAGTCTCCTCCATTCTTTGTTCTGGTGAACATAAACAAGGTAACGCGATGCTTCCAATCAAGGTTTATAGCGGAGCCGCAGTTTCGGTGGCGCTCGTAAATCTAAGCGATGGATTCGTCCTCGCGGGTAGGTGCCGGTTGGATCTGATGTAAGCTTCCTTTTCAGGTTTTTAATCAACTTCCAAGAACGATGGTTATATTTCTTGAGTGTAGTATGTAGGTGAGTGTGTACGTACTTATATTCCTTTAGCGCAGTCTACAGGATTTTATTAATTGAGGTGTCGTTTAATATGTCTCCCCGACTCCCGCCTCCCCCCCATTATAGCTAAGAACCATCCCGATTACATGCAGCTTTCAAACTGGAAAAAACGCATCAAAATAGATCTATTCGTTTGGGAGGTATGATGCCAGAATTATACAATGATACATACATACACACCCTAAACTTATAACACCCCGCTCTTTTTGAGTTCGGGGGTTAGAAACCCAATAGGGCTGTATTCTTAGCTATAATACGAGGGAGGAGGGGTGAGGATCGTAGCTCCTAAATGAATGGACCTATTTTGATGCACCATTTTCGTTTGGAAGCTGGTGTGATCGAGATGTTTCTTATCTGTAACCCCCCAGGTGGGGATAGGGTTTTTTTTTTTAATATGTGCTTGTTACAGAACATCATTGCGAGAAGGGAAAAAAGGGCTCCAAATAGGGCTTATATTGAAGACTAGCTGTGCCCGGTAATTGTTCTTGGTTCTAAGGATCCTATGAGTCATTCTTGAACCAAAAGTACCAATGCACCAAATTTTATCAAATTTTGTTTAATCGTCAATTGGTTTTTTATCGACTCGGATTCTACTCATACCAAGAGATACTAAGTACACCAGGACAAATCCTAAGCTATCCAATAGTGAAAACAGGATCGCAATCAGTCCAGTAGTTATATTGCGTGATGAGAGAACAAACAGAAAGACATGATTTAAAAAACTGATATATTCGTGTTCAATAGGTTATTTTAAGTACTCGAAACCTTTTTTACCCGACTACGGTGAAGCAAGGGAAGGGTAATATGTTGAACAGTCTATATATGTCTATATAAGAATGTATGATATATGAGTGGAAGTTTTACAATGGCGTCGACCTTATTGCTCTGATTTTGACAAGCGAGGTATAAATCGATTTGCCTTCAGGTAAAGCGTGTCATAGGCTATTTTTTGCCCGACTACGGCGCGCAACAAAGGAAAGGTAATATGTTCACTTAGTCTAATTATGACAAACGAGGTATCAATCTATTGTCTTCATCGCAAGAGTATCATAGGCAATTTTTTACCCGACCGTTTTTACCCGACTGAGGAGGGTTATGTGTTTGGGTTGTATGTATGTTTGTTTGTACGTTTCTTAGGCGCGTCCTACAGCCTAAACGGATTGATGCATTTTGACAAATGAGGTATCATTAGTATCGTCTTAATCACGAGAGTGCTGAAGAAAATATACTTCTCTATTTTAGATTACTCATGTTAATGTAAATAATATAGTCTAATGTTGCAATTGCAACTATAACAGTAAGGTAAACTGTACGGTTTTCCCGGTCCCGGCTGTTATTGATTAATAGCAATCGTTAAGCCATGTCAGAGGCCCTCGGGCGGCCTGACAAACTCTGACACCAGAGGGCAGCACTACCTCATACGACAAACAAACAAACCTCCAAACCAAATTTCATCCAAATCCGTTCAGCCGTTTAAACGTGAAGAAGTAACAAACATACACACACACACCCTTACATACATAACAACTTTCGCCTTTATAATATTAGTGTGATTAGTGTTGCGGGCGGGCAGCTCGTATTCTATCATTTTGTTCGCAGTCGGGTTTTGTTTTATGGCATACTGCTTAATTGTAAGTATAGATAGATATAATGTTTGTATGATTTTAGCTTAAAATTATTAGATACCTACTAGCTTTCCCGCCCGCGACTTCGTACGCGCGCACTACTGTTTATTGCGAAAAACATGCAGCATCCTATTTCCTTCTGGGATATTGAAAACACCATAAAAACGTAGGTATAGCACCAATACTCTTGATGTTTTTTGACAGACTTGTTATTTCGTTTCCATGGCAACCACAGACCATTCTGTAATGGCAACCGTTCTTTACAACGAGTAATCATCATTATCCAGTTTTCCCGCGGCAAAAAATCAATTTTCCGGGTTTAAAAGTATCATATGTTTTATTCTAGGGTATAAGCTGTCTCCATTCTAAATTACATCAAAATCCTTCCAGCCGTTATTACGTGATAGCTCCCCAAACAAACAAAAAAAAACAGACATCGTTTCACTTTAATATATTGGTATGGATGTTCTCGCTAAGTTAATCTGAGTTAAGGAGTTAATCTGCTGAGCGAAAACATATATAATTTTTCACCTCACAAGCTCGGAAAGATTCTGTTTGTCATTCGAAATCTGAGTGCAAAATTGCATTTTACCCGCTAGCGTGGAAAGGGTTTTTAAAATTCGAACCTTTCTATTCAATAATTTTCTATACCGACAATTCACTGAAAATACTTTATTACTAATGTATATTAAATTAATATCCGATTCGATTCTACTCTACTTGACTCTATTCGTCTCTATTCGCCTCTTTTTGGCTCTAATCCACTCTACTCGACTCTAATCGACTCTACTCGACTCTACTCGACTCTATTGAACTCTATTCGACTCTACTTGACTCTACGCAACTCTATGCGACTCTACTCCACTCTAATCGACTCTATTCGTCTCTTTTCATTTTCAATTCTAGTCTACTCTGTTCTACTCTTTTCTACTCTGTTCTACTTTGTTCTACTCTGTTCTACTATATTCTACTATATTCTACTATATTCTACTATATTCTACTATATTCTACTCTGTTCTACTCTATTCTACTCTGTCCTACTCTATTCTACCGTGTTCTACTCTGTTCTACTGTGTTCTACTCTGTTCTACTCTGTTCTACTCTGTTACTGTATTCTACTCTATTCTACTGTATTCTACTCTACTCGACTCTAATCGACTCTTTTCGTTTCAATTTGACTCTATTTGATTCTTTTCAACCCTATTCGTCCCTATTCGACTCTATTCGTCTCTTTTCGAATCTATTCTATTCGATTCTGTTCGACTCTATTCTATTATGTTTACACATCTGCCAGGCATCCCACGACGGCTCATTTTTTATTATTATTATAAACACTAATATAATATATTATTTTAGCTGTTTTTCTTGCACCTAGCATTTTCCTCGCTGTAGTGAGGTGAAAAGTTTTGTGTTGCGCACGGCAGCAAAGTTATTTGGCGTCTCGTACTTTTGAAACCCTCGCTACGCTCAGGATTCTATATTTGTTTTTTTTTTAGGATTTTAATCCTAGAATCCTGTGCTTGCTCAGGTTTCAATACAAGTACTATCGCCAAAAAAACACTTTGCAGCCTTGCATAACAAATAACTATTTACCCCCTTTGCCCAGCAGTGAGATCAATCCTATAGACAGAAAAAAAACGGATGATGTGGATCCCGACCGAGATACAATTTTTTCCTTAAATTATTACATAGATAGGTACGAGCATGTAGAGATCCTGGAAAAATAGATATTAGTATGTAGGTAAAAGAAAGATGGAGGTCATAATAACACATAAATACTTAAACGAACACTAAAACGAGCTCAATAAAAAATTGAATGAAAACCGGACTGCTTAAAAAGCGATTTTATATGTAATCAACTATATCATCTATAGGTACAGTTTTTGATAATCTGGCCATTTTCCAAATTCCTAAAACTCAAGGGCCCAAGTGCATGGCTCCAAACCGCCAGTTCTATTCAATATGTCGGCCCATAAAATAAAATGGACAAGAGAGAATCACATAAAATTGGATAACCGCACTACGCTGTTTATAGTGAACTGGTAACTATTTGTTTCGGTGGATATTATAATCTAAATAATAACTACAAGTTATGACAGTGTTCATAGCTATGGCAAATGTTACTACCAAATGAGTAGCTGGGCTTGACTTCAAAAGTTAAGGTAGTTACCTACTACCAGTGCACAGGTTTTCGAAAATATAAATAATTAGAACTACATTAAAAGCTAAAAAAAAACACGCCTGCCCTGCCAAAAAATAACTTATGGGAATGTGCTCATCAAGACCTTTCATTTGATACCCATATTGTAAAATTCAAAGAAATAATATTTTATTCGCATTTGAGAATGGAGCCATACTGCCGCCATATAGTTTTTATTTAAATAATATAGCCGTTGTTACTTGGGAGGATGTAAGGATTCTAACGATACCCCATACGTCTAAATCTGGAAGAGTTTCTTTATTCCACCTTAACTTTTATATAAGTTATGGTGGAATAGAGAAACTCACGTACATACAAACATACTGTATGTAACATACATGAATCCTAAAATCATTACACTCCTTAAATCTCATATTGTAAATTATTCGGTTTTTATGCCTATTTATAGTCTAAATCTTAATTTCACCTGTATTTTCTATATTGCTACACCACCGTACTTGTTAATCAATCATTTCTGTCCATCCAAAGGTTGTCTGGAAGAGATCGCTTTTAGCGATAAGATCGCCCATTGTACCTATAATCTAAGTGTATTCCTGTCTGTATCGTTTTATTTTCTTGGTTTCATAATCTATCTTTTTTTTTGGGCAGTCGTGTAAAAAGGTAAGTAGTGGACCAAAATCTGAGTAAGATTTTGTATAATAAGCATGAGAAGTGTCATTTTCTTGTATCAAAATATACCTACTGATTTAAGCAAGACGTATGCAGCCAGCGCGGTGGTTATGACGACCAAACCCCCCTCCACATTACGGAGGAATATGTTCAGCAGGTCCTCGGGATGCTGAAAATTACAGCTGTTCTAACGGTTCTCAAGTCTCTCGCATGTGGTCTGATACTTTTTTCCTCTAATTTGTTTGCCACACTGCCGTGTGTTTCAAACTGCCACAATCAATTAGGTCTGGGAATGTGGCGTGTGATTAACTTCCCTGGAACTGTTCATAAAAACAGCTCGGAAATATTAATGGCTTCGGGACTAACAAGGGGGTTGACAAATCAGTTTGCTATTTGGTTAATGGGTGGCCGATAATAGAGCTGTGACAAGTAGGAGCGAATGAAATAACGTTAATTTGAGCTGTTTATGATATGACAGGTATTATCGTTATACGATTGAGTGACGAGACGAGCTTGTCTGATGGTAAGCGTCACGCCTGCCCACAACTGTTTCAGTACCATTCAGAGCTCTTGAAATCTTGCGCGTCACTACACTGTACTTGTCTCTCTGAGACATTGGTTTTAAGTCTCATTGCCCAGTAATTTCGCTGGAAACATTGCCCTCAAACCAAAACAGATGTACGCACAGTAGTGCAGTAGTAGTAACAGTAGTTTGGCGGTTGAATATCTTGCGTCCAGGCAGACTCTTGCGTAAGACACAGTAGTTGTAGGTCGTGCGTTTTTGAAACGCGGTTACAGTACCTACCAATCATAATAACTCTATAACAAACTCGCTGTAGGTACCTACCTATATCTTTAAAAGCCGAGTCAAAACCTGCTTACATAAACTATTTCTTTAAGTCGCTCAGCGAGCCATGGAAAGTTGCTCAAAGTTTCTATAAAGGATAATTTCAGTAATGAAGTGAGCCGACAAAGTACCAAAGTAACCGACATAGCTCAGAGAATTAGCAAGTTGAAGTGGCAATGGGATATATATCTCTCGAAGAATTGCCCACAATAAACGAGTTCTAGAGTGGAGACTAAGTTTAGGCAAACGTTATGTGGGCGCCCGCCGGCCAAGTCGAGTGACTATTTGCAATAAACGACTGGCAGCGACTGGATGAGGAGACGAACACCTGGAGAGGCCTACGTCCAGCAGTGAACGAATATAGGCAATGAATATAATGATGATAAAGTATCCTAAAGGTATATAGATATCTTTATAGCACAAGAAAGAAATAACAGTATAAATAAAACAAGTCAACTTTGAACATCGGTGGTTTTATTATTCCATGTGTTATTCTAGGACCTAAAGTATCTACATACCAAACTTCATCGAAATCCGTTCAGCCGTTTCAGCGTGATGAAGTAACAAACACACGTACTTACACACCCTCTCACAAAATTTCGCATTTGTAATATTAGTGTGACGGTAATGTGATAGTGTATAACTATACAGATAGGCAGAGGGACAACACAATCTTTTCATGAGATGAGAGAACAAACAATATCTCCCGCTGATCCGCTCTGAAACTAAATCCGCGCTACATTTCCAACCATTCTTGAACGAATATCGCCCCCGGCGGATCGCTTCGCACTACAAAAGATTTTACCGAAAATTCGCGACCACTTTACAGAGACACCGAACACTTACTCTGTCACAACTTTGTTTTGGACCATCTGGCGCCACTGAGCATTTTACCATGATTTTATTTGACCAGGGTACAAGTCATCAAAAATTCAACGTTGATAGACGCTACGAGGACGAAGCACGAGAAGCTACGAAGAAGCAGGCATTTATCGCTAATTACATATTTGCGATAAACTAATTGGCTTCTTCTTCGTAGTCAAACAATACTGTCTGACTGTTTTGACCAATAGGAATGAGTTGTTCTTGGATCAAACTGTTTCCGTTGGCAACAAGTAACCTTTCGGCCGTCTACGTAAAAATCATCAAAATTAGGGAAAACCCGACGAATCTGCCAAAAAAATACTTTTTTTTTTAGCTTATGTCACTCGGGATGATGTAAAGATTCTAACGATAACCCATACCTACATTCAAATCTGTTCAGGCCTTGTTCAGGCATTTAAAAGTTATGGTGGAATAAATAAACTCACATACATACATATAAAAATACATGAACAATACACGCCTAAAACATTACACTCATTTTTTGGGCAGTATAAAAGTACTGACGTGTAAATAACTAGCTGAAACGCTAAAAAAGTACGCCTGCCGCCAAAAAAAAACTTATGGCAATAAATTATATACCTACTGTTGGAAAGTGCTTATCAAGGCCTTCAATTTGATACCCATATTGTAAAATTCGATGAAAAAATATTTATTTCGCATTTGAAAATGGAGTCATACAGCAGAAATATTGATTTTATCAAAAAAGGAATAGCCTTTGTTACTTGGGGGGATGTAAGGATTCTAACGATACCCCCGACTAAATCTGTTCAGGAATTTAAAAGTTATGGTGGAATAAAGAAACTCACATCCATACAAACATACATACATACAAACATACATGAATCCTAAAAAAACATTACACTGCTTTTTTTGGGCAGTCGTGTAAAAAAAACAGCCTCTCCATAATCGTCCACCGCTCCAGAAATCCCTCTCTTAGTAAACGCTTCTGAACTCGATCTTCGTCTCTCCTCATCCAGTTGCAATCAGACATTCTTCGCAAGTCGTCACTCCACCTATGGATGTCTGTCCGTACATCCTAGATTTAATTTGTATGAGATGTGACCTATTGTTCTCTACTGGCAATCCAGCTTCTTTGGCTCCCAGACAGATCACCTCACTGTGGATCTTGTCCTTCAGAGAAACTTCTTATATCGTTAGCGAAGTAAATCGCCACAAAAATGCTGAAGGTAATACATATATGCATTTTTTTGGCACCGAGTTTCATCTTTTTTCTAGGAACATCTTTTTATACTTTTTTAAAACTTGCTTGTTCCAAAAACCGCCACCAATAACATAAAATTATCTGTCCTTTGAATTTGCTCGCGGGGTCTGTTTATAGTGGATTCGTTCTAAAAGGTTACAGCGTATTGTTTTTACAAATGGTCCCGGGTTTTCTCGAATAGATTGAAATTTGTTTTGCCACGTTTTGCCTTTATTTTATTTGATCGCTTCGGCAAATATCGCGATTGGGTGTGCCGTGTGGTGCCGTGTTTAAGCGCTCTTTTCAATCGCGCGGGTTTACTTTCCAACGTGATGTAAATTCGGTGAATTTTCTGTTCTTCTTACTTTGAACACACGATTCAATTTGGGGCGTTTGGTTTTATTGGTTTTTGTAGGTTACAATCGTTACCCTAACAAATCCAATTGAAATAGAATATATAGTACAGTCAGAGACAGAAATAGTTGAACTGGTCCGTACTTCAATTTTACTTATCTATCTTCTTGAAAAATTAATGTACCTATGTTTGTCTGTCCTCTATGCGTTCATAAACCAGAGATTAGATTATGATGCAACTTTGGTAGGGTCTTCTGACTACGCCCACGAGGGTTTATCGCCAAAAAAATATCAAAATTAAGAAAAAAATACGTTTTTTTTTCCTATTTGTTATGTGATTCATAAAAAAGCCCGGCCGCGATAGAGGAAATAGTTCGTGTATCACGGCCGTGCTTAACTGCGTCCCGCGGCTTTGCTCGCATTCAAACTGGATAGAATTTCAAAATATCTCTCCTTAGTGCACCTCTAGGATATTCAAGGAATATTTCCTCCTAATTCCAAATATCATGGTCCACCGGTTTAGGCTGTGCGTTGTCTGTCAGTCAGTCAATACAGTTTTATAAGTTGGTATATAGATTTAAGAACTTTTGTTTTAAAATAAACCTTAATTATTTAGTTACATCAGTTACATCTATCTATACTTATAATAAAACTGTAACGGGTCCAATTCTGTACATTGAAGATATTTAGAAAAAAATTTTTGGACCCTACTCTATATTCGATACTGAAGCCAAAACTGTATTTATTTTCATTTTTGTCTGTCTGTCTGTCTGTCTGTCTGAATCTTGGCTAGGCATCACGCCGAAACTATTGAATGAATTTAAATGAAACTTGGTATGATTTGAGTTCATACTACGAGGTAGGACATAGGATACTTTTCATCCCGAAAAATTAAAGGGTTCCCGCAGGATAGGCGTTGAAATTTATTTAAAAGAACACGTATCACGCTGAAACTACTGGACTGATTCATTTTGTTGCAACTTGGCACAGTCATAGTTTATATAATGGGTAAATAAATAATAATAATGGATAATTTATATCCCAAAAAAATAATGAGTTCCTGTGGAATAATGTCCCAAATTCTGTAAATTGAAGATATTTTGTAATTTATTTTTTTGGGGGCCGTTCTATATTCAATACTAAAGCCAAAACTGTATTTTTGTAATTTTTGTCCGTCTGTCTGTCTATCCGTCTGTATGTCTGTACCTTGGCAACGCATCACGCCGAAAATACTCACTGAATTCAAATGAAATTTGTTATGATTTGAGTTCATACATCGAGGTAGGACATTGGATACTTTACATCCCGAAAAATTAAAGAGTTCTTGCAGGATAGGGGTGAAAAATTATTTAAAAGAACACGCTGGACGGATGTTGATGCAACTTGGCACAGACATAGTTTATAAGATGGGTGAAAATTATGGATACTTTTTGTCCCGAAAAAATAAAGGGTTCCTGCGATTATGGGTCCAAATTCTGTACATTAAAGATATTGTGAAATAGTTTTTTGGGGTTACTCTATATTCGATAATGAAGCCTAAACTGTATGTTTTTTCATTTCTGTCTTTATGTCTGTCTGTCTGTATCTTGGCCGCGCATGACGCCGCCGGAACTGCTGGATGAATTCAAATGAAACTTGGTATGATTTGAGTTCATACTACGAGGTAGGACATAGGGTACTTTAAATCCCGAAAAATTAATGGGTTCTCTCAGGATATGGATTTAAAATTATTTAAAAGAACACGTACCACACTGAAACTAATGGACGGGTTTTGATGCAACTTGGCACCGTCTTAAGTTATAAGATGGGTTAAAATTGAGGATACGTTTCGTCCCGAAAAATTAAAGGATAATATTTTTTGGATGGTTCTCTATATTTGATACTTACTAAAAACTGTTTTACTTGTTATTTTTGTCAACCTGTCTGTCTGTTTGTCAGTATCTTGACCGCGCATCGCACAGAAACTACTGAATGAATTCAAATGAAACTTGGTAAGATTTGAGTTTATACTACGAGGGACATTGGATACTTTTCATCCCGAAAAATTAAAGGGTTTCCGCAATATAGGGGTTGAAAGTTATTAAAAAGAACACGTATCACGCTGAAACTACTAGACGGGTTTTTTATGCAAATTGACACAGTCATATATCTATACTTATAATAAAGCAATAGGTACGAAAAAGGCTGTAAAAAGAAGATAAATAAAAAATGCTCTTGGGTGCTTAAAAAGGGTATTGAACACGAATATAATTATTATTTTAATCGGGTCGCTCTGTCTGTTTCTCAGTATGTTTGTTTGTTCACGCATCACGTAAAAAAATATTGGAACGATTGCAATGCCATTTTCATTGTTAGATAGCTTAGGGTTTGATTTAAAAACTGGTGTAATTGGTATCTCAATCTGGTGAGTTAGAAGCCGAGCAATTGATAAAAGTATTTTTGATGGTTAAAGAAATTTTGATCAAATGTTGGTATATGGGTCCTGGAATAGCACATTATGGTACTTTGAACCTAAAGAAAAGAACACGCGTGCAAAGCCGCGGATACAGCTAGTAAATTAATAAATTAGGTGCCAACCCAAAGTATGTCAAGCAGTGGTCTCGACCCTGGATTGTCTCACGCCATTCAGCGACTTGGAGCTCAGCAGTTCTTTCTCAGCTCTCAGATCGTTGGCCGACATTGGGAACCTTTTGGGAACCCAAGATGGGCCGGGCCAGTGGTCCTTCTCGACACTGCAATCCTCCCCCACTCTCTGCAAGTGGCCCATCCAGCGAAGGCTGCGAGCTTTTATCGTGGGTAGTACCTATTTAAAAAAAATACGTTTTTGTCTAATTAAACATACCCATTTCCCATCAAAAATACTGATTGCACAGCAAAATACTTACCTCAAAGTATTATTATTTAAGCAACGTGAATTAAGGTCGTGACGCATCGCTATCTATATGCGCAGCTTTTTAAAAGCTTTTATTTAACTTCACTTGTATGTATGTATGTATGTATGTATGTATGTATGAATGTATGTATCGATGTAGGTACATCTATGTATTTTGTCCTGGAATCTTGCAATTCAAATTTTGAGCACGTCCCGATTAGCTATACAGCTGAACCTTTCAGGGTAGCTCACAAACCGATGACAAAGCAATCAAAAATATTAAAAAAAAAAAAAACAAGTGAAAATGCAACAAAAATAATAATAACATAGAGCGACTTTAATTTAAAAAAAAGGTCATAAAAGCTTCTTTTAAAAAAATGAAATTATTCTTATTTTCTAAACGCATATCTAACCTAAACCTATTTATTAAAACCTAAAACTATTTAACCTAAAATCATCGTGTTCAACATGTGTCCAACCTACCAAGTGTTTTAGACGCAATGCGTTTTTAGGCACAAATCAAACATAGTACCTAGGTACCTATGTTTGATTTGTGCAAATAAAAAGTTCTTATTATTAAGCCCTTTCATTTGATACACAAAAGTGCATGATTTATATAAAAAAAGTTACTATGACTTTATAGGGGCCGTATTGAAATTAATGTGACGTTAAACCTTTGGACGATCAATACTTCATTTGTCAAATTATGTTGTAGTTTAGAAGCTATGAGGCAACAGATGAACATACATACCGGTCAAACTCATAACCCTCACTTTTGCTTTGTCGTGGTCGGTTAAAACACCAGTAACCAGAACATCCAGTAAGCGTACTAAAAACAAAATCTAGAACAAATTCCCCGCGTAAATTAGACAGCTGTCAAATTTCGCGCGGGTGGTCGTGTTCAAAAGATATCCTACTTAATCCGTGGAGTTAGCATAACTAATGAATGCTTTTTGTCGCACCCAAAACCATGTATTTTGATGACAAATCTGTGAAAATAGAGCTTCAGTAATATTTCTAATTTGTTAAATACTTACTGTAAAGCTACACTAACTTTGCAAGACATTTAAATTAATGACCTAATAGGTACGTAGAATTTCAAATTATAAATTACAATGCCTTCCTACACCTAGGTACTCAATAAATACCTATCATGTCATAACAGCAAGCAAATTATATTTTAGTATATAGATAATAACATAATTATTATTATTAATCGGTATAAATAAAACGGATCGTTAACATGTTATGCTCTGTAAGTAGTTAGATTTATTATGAATACTTACGTCGTATTTTTAAAGTTATTTGAACACCATCCAAATGTGTTGCCTCATTAATAAAATTACCCTTAAAATTGTGTTTTTAGTAAATATATTCGAATAAAAATTGTTCCTGCAACTTTTTTTCAAACGTTGACAGCATGATAACGCGTCTTAGTAATTGTTTTAATGACAGAAAGCAACCAAAACGAACTTGATAAATTGGTATGCGGGATGCGATTTAAAAAAAGAACCGACGATTGTTATGTTGCATGCTTGGTTTTTTGTTGATTCTATTTTTGAATTTGGAGAAATGTCTTATTATTCTTAAACGTCACAGGAAATGGACATTAAAAACTTGAAATTATAAAAGATTATGTTGATTAATATATTGCATTTTTAATCCCCGAAATTCAAAAGAGTAGGGTGTTAGTTATAAGTTGGGTGTGGCATCGTAGCTCCTAAATGAATAGATCGATTTTGATGCGGTTTTTTCTGTTTAAAAGCTGATGTGATTGAAATGGTTCTTAGCTATAATGGGGGAGAGGGTTAGGTTAGGTTAGGTTAGGTTAGAGAGATCGTAGCTCCCAAACGAATGGACCGTTTGATGATGCGGTTTTTTTATATTTGAAAGCTGATGTGATCGAGATACTTCTTAGCTATGGTGGGGGTGGGGGAGTAGAGGGTTTTTTAATACTTGCTTATTTTACGATTGAAACAGATATAATTGCTAGTAAAATTTTGACTTACCTCGACGTTTCGATAAATAGTTGATTATATACAGGATTGAATTTAAATGAGGTCAGTGGAGCAAAATAACCTTAATATTGATGAAAATGATATCGAATTTTATTCACAGGAAATGTTCCCTTTTTTATCAGACTGCCAACACAAAGGACCGTAATGTGTTTATCAGCCCATATGTATATATGTATGTATTTCTGTTCCTCTGTGGGCCCCGTTAGTTTATCTCTTAATCAGCATCTTCAATGCTGCTATGAATAATTCCTCGTTCCCCGACGATCGACGTGATTGACTTGATGATCGACTCCTGTTCCACAAACACGTCTAAACGGTCCGCGACAGGGCGGCCTTCTTCAAAAGTCCCCTATTCCATCTCATAGGCAAGCGGAGTAAAATGTCCCTTAGAAATAAGGTGACACTTTACAAAGCCTGCATTCACCCCGTCATGACTTACGCATCGGTAGCGTTTGCGCACGCCTCACCGTCAACTCTGGAACCGCTCCAGATTAAACAGAATAAATTCCATCGAAATGCAATAGGTGCCCCCTGGTGTCAGAGGAACGCCGACCTGCACCGCGATATCGAGCTTCCCTTGATCCGTCAATTCATGAAAGATGCCTCTCACCGCTACTTTGATGCGGCGCCCCATCACCCCAACCCCCTTGTACTCGAAGCCACTAAGTACACGACAGACACGACAGCCCTCCGTAGACGCTCTCGCGATGTCCTGGACGATCCGGACGACGCCATCGCAGCCAAAGTACTGGCCTCGCCTAACCCTATATCCTCTGGCAACCCGCCAGGGGGAGTCGACACACTTAGACACAGACACCGACCTCGCCGGCGAGGTCGAAGGTCCCGTACTTCATAATCAGTTATTATTCATAGTTAAATATTTAAACGGGACTTAATCGCGCTGAAAACTTAATATTTATTTAACTTGACGTTTCGATCAAGTTGCATTGATCGTGGTCACGAGAAGACTGAAGTAGTGGGTGTCAGCGTCGAGAAGGGCGAGCGTTGTCTCCAACTACCCGCATTTGGTTTTGTAAAAATTCAGAATTGTCACGACACACTACACTAACGACATCTGCAGATATCTTCTGACATAAACCGCGACGCGAACACTTGCTTATCACGGGATTCCAGGACGCAGCCAACTTGAAACCATCCTCTCGGTTGAAATTGGGATACTTTTTATTTTCAACCGCTTCACGTACAATCCTGGAGTAGTAGTGACGTTCCGTGGAGAGGATCTTCGGGTCACGGAGTTCAATCCAGTGATTAGGGCCCGATTCGAGCAAATGCTCAGCGATTGCAGATTTATTTATCTGGCGGTTCTTTACAGCTGCAATGTGTTCTTTGACCCTTTCCGCTATAGTACGCTTGGTTTGTCCAATGTAGGAACTACCGCAGCTGCAATCTATCTTATATACGCCAGGAGTTTGAGTGTGAAAAGGAATGGCATCTTTCGGTGTTCTAAAATGCCTTGCTAACTTGGATAAATGAGTATAAACGGTCTTGATAGACAAGTCCTTTAATAAAGAACCGACTTTATCCGTCACTCCTTTTTTTTTTTTTTTTTACTATTGCTTCGAATCGCGAAATTTTAAAAGTTACAGTTATTATTCGTCTTCGAGTTTCTTGCCGATCCTTCTCGAAGGTGTATTACGAATCAGCGGTCAGTTATTTAAGTCAATCAAACGGCTCCTAGGCATTTTATCAGGGCCCCCTCGATCACTACAAACACTAGCGATCGAGGGATGTTTAGTTCGATGTTCCCGTAAACGATACGACCGTACAAGCCGAGGTTCGTACCCCCTGGGTGCCCTTGTGCCGGTCGTCAAAAATTTTAACTTTGAAATTTTATCGAAAGTGTTTTTTTTTAAATTAGCACTTTCGATTATTTTCGATATTACAACTAAAATCAACGATTTTTGAAATTTTGCTAGAAACAACGAGTAATTGACTGTTTTATATACTAATAAATACCTAAATTAACATTTTTTGAAAAAAAGTCCCCTAATTTATTTGTAACTGTAATGTTTTTCTTTCAATAAAAATATTGGATTTCATAGTCTTCTTTTAATTTAGGAATCAACTTTAGCTCTCCACTCAGGAACTCGTCTACTCCATGGGATATCGGTTCTTCGGGAAATGTGACCAGCCAACTGCCACTTTAGCTTGATAATGAACAAAAATCCCATGAATTGTGTTGGTGACAGCTAGGTCTGATCACTACACGCTCACTCCACCGGCGGCCTTTAAATTCTATCCTGAATTCCTATACCGCGTTAACGAAAAGAATGTCTGAATGACTAGTGTATCGTGACCACAGTCAACTCAACTATCGACACGGGATTATTGTACTTGTGTAACCACTTATTTCGAATGAGATAGCGCCAACATAGTTTGTCAGACCCTGGGGCCTCTGACGTCTATCAATTTATTGCTAGCAACCGGGACTGACAGATCTGCAGTGACACCTTTGACAATTTCTTTTGATAATGCCCATTAAAATTATATCTTTCTATATCTATCTACATCTATTCTTATAATAAAACTGTAACAGGTCCAATTGTGTACATTGAAGTTTTTTTTTCGGATCTTACTTTATATTCGATACTGAAACCAATACTATTATAAGTATAGATAGATAGATAGATAGAAGATAGATTAGCTGCAACCCGTGGTATTACCGCGTGGTTAACTAGACATATTGAAAATTCTAAAATAAAAAATCTGACTTCATTATTTGTAATCATATTCTATTGAAACCATAGATTTTTAAACCGATCGAAACGATGTGATAAAAATAAATGATGGACAAAATAAGAAAAATCAGAAATTATACCAGTCATTTTGACAACTGTCACTATGACCCCTGTCACTTTGACGTCTGTCACTGCCCACGGTTGTGTTGATGATTATGATGATGAAAAGTATAATTTGTGTTATTTGTTTCTTTTCAATTCAGACAACTAAAATCCGTCCGTCCATTCCGTCTCTGATTATTCATCTGAGTTCCTCCATGTTTGCCACTCGAGTAGATACATCAAATCATTACTCAATGCTATCCTGAAAGCTTTTACTTTATGGGTAAACATTAAATCAACAGAACAACGCTAAAATATGATTATAAAAAATCAATAAACGTACAACAGGAACTAAATTTAAGTGCATTAGTTTATTAGTCAGTGCAGTAATGCTGTGTAGACAAGTGCTTCAAAACAAAATAGAGAAGAAACATACTTTTTACTCTTCTTTCTAATCGACTTTTTAACCAAATGGCATGGATTTGTAGGTACATAAATCCCAGATGAAATTGGAAGGGTGTTGAAAAGGATATGAAATAAATAAACAACGTTTTTACACTCAAACTCCTGCACTAGAATTCCCTATGTCGCGGATGGCATGAACACACTTCCACCACCACAAACATCTAGAACAAAATATATTATGCTCATCACACAAATGTTTGCCTCGACCAGGATTTGAACCTGGGACATTAAGCTCAGCAATCAGAGGGACTACCACACCACACACATACACCACACCACACTACAGTGTCGTCATTGGAGTGCAAGATGGCTTCGCGTCACGTCTTCGGGCCACGACGAGAAATGTACTTATTTTTCTTTAATTAATTTCTGTGGCTTTAAAATGTTCAGAACCTTACCAAAAGGAGATTTATTAAAAAATAATTCTATGATCTACCTACGTAGAGTCATCTAGAGTAAAATATAAGTAGGTACAAGTTTAGACTCCATTTACTGACATTTAATCATATAATTCCGTTCCACTAAAGAAGTCCTAGTTCTGACAGACGCGGACGCTAGTTTCTAAGCGAAAGTGTTTCTTTTCAACGTTAGTTCTTATCGCTCTGGGACTTTATCCCCGAAGGGCTCTATTTATATTATCTCATACCGAACAGCCTGTTTCTGTATCACATTATCTTTCGGGCTTGAAAGGAGCAAGGTAATTCCATCCTCATGTGACTTTGCCTGCACTCGCCTGGAAATACTAAATTACTGTATTGACCTACCTCAAAATCAAAACCACTAACAACTTTTGTACTCGATGACACATCCATCACCACAGGCTCTTTAGCCAACCGTTCAGTAATCGGGTCGGCCACGTTTCTTTCACAAATTACCATCTGTCATATCTCGAGAAATGGCGCGAATCGATCGCCCGATGACAGCTTTATACGACGCCATCTTGCACTCCATTTAGTAAATGCAGATAAATATTTACTGTGGCAATAAAGCGCGCTTACAAGACGATGAGTGCTGTTTATTTTGGTGAGAGTCAATAATGGGAATTTCTATTTATGTGTCCCGTTTTGCAGTAACTCTTCGCGGCAAGATGGGACAACAATAACCTACGCCTTGTATTAAGTATTAGTTAATAACCGCTAAATAAAACGTAGCTTGATAACGATAAGTTAAATTTTAATTTAACCAATTATAATTAATGTGGGTAATAAAACGGTAGGTTATCCACTGGCCTTCAAAACTTAGAACCACACTTTTAAAAAATAATATGTTTTTATTAAATTGCTTGGCTCCTACTCATCGGATTGAGATACCAAGTAGGTACACCAGTTTTTAAGTCAAACCCAAAGACAATCGAAAGTTGTCTTTGGTCAAACCCTAAGCTATCCATCAGTTATTAAACAGCATTTCAGTTGGTCCGTGATTCGCGAACATAGATACAGTTTTTTTATAGTGTCTTTGTTTTACAGACTTTTTGCTACTTTATTATAAGTACTAGCTGTGCCCGCGGCTTTGCCCACGTGGTCATTTCTGTGGGTGAAAGTAACCTACTTGATATTCCAGGACCAAAAGTAGCTATATCATCAAACATCGTTCAGGCGTCAATTGATTTTTCCGCATTTTTTATAAAGTCATTTTCTTGTCTGCTGTTGTTCCGGGTGGAATCTTGAAACTCAAATTTCGATCACTTTCCGATTAACTATCCGGCTGAAACTTTCAGGGTAGCTCACAGCACGATGACAATGCATTCTAAAAAAATGGTTTTTATGTTAGTTTTTTGCTGCTTGTTTAAAGCTTTTATTTAACTTGCAATATTTGTATGTATGTTTGTATTTATGAATACAATATGTATGTTTCTGTAAAGTTGAATTTTTACATGTTGGTTCAGTTCCGATGACAATGCATTTTTATGGTAAGCATGACCTGAATCGACATCCAGGATTAGCTTCAGATAAAGGAACTCTTCAACGGTCAACAGCACAGACGTGAAATTTTATGTACGCTCTTAATTATAATAGCTTTTTTTTATATTTTACCGTGACATGGCTACTCCATAAAAGATTATTTTTTAAATATTTTTAATTAAATTATTTATCGTGTCTGCTCATCGGAATGAGATACCAGGTACCAAGTAATCAAGTTTAAGTGAAACGCTAAACTACGTAACAGTAAAAACCACATCGCAATCGATCCAGTAGTTTTTACGTCATGCGCGAACAACCATACAAACTGAAAGACACGACTTAAACAATTGTTATATTCTTCTTCAGTAGCTTCAGTACCATAGAGCATTTTTTTATCTTCATTGTACAGAATTTTTGTTACTTAGTACTTTATTATAAGTAGGTATGTACTAGCATAGCGCCCCGCGGATCCACCCGCGTGAGTGATGATGATGATGTTTAGTATTATATATGTTATTCCAGGGTATAAGCTATCTCCATCACAAATTTCATCAAAATCCATTCAGCCATTTAAGCGTGAAGAAGTAACAAATATACACACATACAAACTCGCCTTTATAAATCATTGAGATGCGAGACACCAAGAACACAACTATTTTTAAGTCAAACCCTAAGCTATCCAACAGTGTAAACCGCATCGCAATCGTGCGGCAAAATGTTATATTCTTATTCAGTAGCTTATTCTAAGTATCCTAGATGGGGCTGTTAACATCTTTATTGCTGAAACAGGACAAAGATTTCGGAAACCCCGCACATTTGGTCGAAATCGGGATTTTGTCCCCGGAAGCCTTTTCAATATTAAAAAATATGGATGTGATGACCATTCGTCACATTAGCTATTTCGTCGCTATCCCTGATAGGTCACATTCATAATACGTCACTTTTTGTATCTAGTCAGTTTACTCGTTTCATGCTGTATTTCGACTCTTTCCCAACTCGTCCGACGCATGTGTACAATGATTATCAAAATTAAATTTTCAGTTCAACAACATTTTATTATTTAATAAATCATTAGTACAAACTTGATATTACTAGAAAATAATGATCTGATGACCGTTCGTCACACTAAGATGGCAACAAATAATTGAAATTTAAAATAATAATGGAATCTCTCCTAACGTAAAAGCGCTTTGATTAAAAAATATAATAATTTGATAATATGACATAATGACTCATATTGTTATCATTACAAATACATATCGCTATAACAACCTTTTTTTGAATCTACTTTTGTATGAACTTTTTTTATGCATAGAAATGAGTTTCTATGCATAAAGCATACTGTACAAAATGCGTCGGACGAGTTGGGAAAGAGTCGGAATACAGCATGAAACGAGTAAAGGAAACTGACTAGATGCACAACGTGACGTATTATGAATGTGACCTATCAGGGATAGCGACGAAATACCTAATGTGACGAATGGTCATCGCATCTAATAATTTGTTTTTTTTTTGTATAAAATAACTCTCGCCTAACTGGAAAGGAATTCAAATAACATAATGACATTATATCGTACTCTACTAAGAAAATTAGGTACGAACTTACTTAACAAACATATTAGTAATTTAGAAGTCTTCTTTTGGGCATCAAATTCAAAACAAGTTATTTAATAAAATAATCTTGGTAGTTTACTAATAGCTACTACAATTATTTGAAAGACCATGCGTCCGTCAGCTGAAATACGAATACAGAAAAGTGATCGCGCGTCACGTGAGGGCATTTTTCCTCTTACCTTACGTGGAAGACATCCCCGGAAAATGCTATGCACAATTATGTCAGATGAGAGGCACTTTGTTTGACTCATTGACTCAAGTCATATATGTAACATGCGTCATATAGTATACATGACTAATTACTGGAATAGAAAACGAACAAAACAGCCAACACGATGAGCGTCCGGGTTTTACCCGAACACTTCTTGAGAAACCCCTCCGGACGCCCCCGGACGCTCTTCATACTAGGACAAATCCGGACAAACTCGGACGGATAGCAGTCCCTAGTTCTTTTTTCTAAATTATCTTCATTGTACAGACTTTTTGGCACTTACTGCTTTATTATAAGTATATAGATAAATATAGATAGAAGCTCAGGCGTAGAACAGAAGCAAAGCAGTTTTGTTTTTCAAAAAAAGTATAAAACTCTCCCTAAAAATTACTGGCCCATCTCTTTCTAAGCCACGTCTATAGGTAAACTGTTTACGAAGATGTTCTCAAATCATCTAGCAAGAAGACTTGATGAGTTTCAGCCTCCGGAGCAGGCCGGGGTTCCGGGGAGTTACGGGACCATGGACTACATCCACCCAGTGCGGCAGGTTCTACAGAAGACCGAAGAGTATAATCAGCCTCTGTGTCTTGCTTTTGTGTACTATGAGAAAGCCTTTGACTCTGTCAAAGCCTGGGCTGTTCTTGTGTCCCTGCAGAGATGCCAGGTGGCGATTTATAGAGGTGATGAGATGCTTTCCATCTGTTCATGTCCAGAACCGGCAGACTAACCCTATCTAGTTGCGCAGTTGGGAGTCAGGCAGTTTTTTTTAATCTAATCTGTTCACCAACGCCCTGGAAGATATGTTTAAGATGCTGGACTAGAAAGGAACGGGCATAAACATAAATGGCGAAAGAATCTCACACCTACACATTCGCTGATGATCATGTCCTTATGGTAGAGTCGCTGCAGGATCTCGAAATAATGCTGACCAACCCAGCTGACGCCTCTATTTGCCTCAGGATGAATATGAACAAAACCAAACCAATGAAAGACCCTGAGATCAATCGTCGTTGATATTGTTCAGGGGCCTGATTAAGTGTGGTTCGGTTAATACCACTTGGACCATTCGTTTCGAATTCACTAAGCTCTGTGAGCATGTGAAATGACGTCATCAAGGCGATGAGCACTCAACCGCACGGAAACTGTCATTTTACTACGAAATACAAAATCAGAATTCACAAGGAATTCAGTAGCAATGAGTTTTCGTCAACCGAAGAGCACCCGGTGCGTTCATTGCATTTACTATCTAGCAGTGTTTGGTTAGTGAACATCATTGATAATGCATAGTTACTATGAAACTTATAGTTCTAACACCTACCTAGGTACACTTTGTTTCATGTTTTATCGTGCCATGAAATTGTGTTGTTTTTGTGAATGGTGGGTTTAATGACATGTATTTGGTACCTTTGTGGTATTTCATAGAACCTACCTAACTATATCATAGCTAGCTAGAACCCTAAAAGAAAAAACCTACTGGTTTTAAAATCTAGTAAGTTTCTTACAAAGCCTAATTATGTGGAGTTCTACTAACAACGAGGGGTCAATGCAAATATAAGCAAAACTAAATCAAGTGTAAGTATTAAATATCATGTAATAATGTTATAATTTTCACATAATTTGAGATTTATACTATCCTATGAGCTTGGAAAACGGAGATCTATACATTCTTATGAACTGCAGTTCTGTGTGCCTCCACCTGAAACAAATGTATCATTTTATTAGTATAATCAAGTAGATTCAACATTCAATATAGTTAGGTACTTGTTTATCAAGTCCTTGGCTATAATTATCAACTATCGAGCTCCCAAGAACACTTGAAATTTCCAAGACATTTTTGTGAATCTATAACGATACATAAGACATAGATATATACAATACACTTCTATATAGGTACAAAGTAAGAGATTTCATCTAGAAATACATTTTTAAATCGCAAATAATTTTTCTTTGTTTTTGGCGTTTTAATTATTTATTTATTTAATGATTTTGCACAAAAGTAGTGAACAAGGAATGACATGTTTTCATTCATGTTTTCTTTCACATCATTTTTACTCGACGGCAAAGATTATTTCCAGTTGAAGTTTAACTTTACCTGGGAAGCGCTATAGTCACTATACCTATAGAAACATGGTATTTTTAAATAGGCAGTCGTAATAATTATTTGAAGTAGGTAAGTACATTATTGCTGAGAATTAATATCAATGTTTAGATTTTCTTTCAGAGACGTACAATCTACAAAAAGGTTATTGGAATATTATTAGATCACTACAAAACTTACGATGCTAATTAACTTTTAATTATACATTATATCTACACGGGAACAAAATTTTAAATAGATTAAAAGCGAGAGAGAATAAACAGAAAATAAATTCAGACGATGATTGTTGGAGGGTGATTGCCGCCATTGACCAGCCGGTTGGTCTAGTGGCTAGTGACCCTAGGTACGAAATCAAACGGTCGCGGGTTCGAATCCTGCAAGTCAATCATTTGTGTGATGAGCAGAAATGTTTGTTTCCGAGTCATGGATGTAATATTCGTATTTATGTATGCTTATCTAGTTTGGGGCTAGGTAATTGGTGTGGAATTGTCCCAAATATATTATATTAATTATTATATTCATTGGCTGCCGCGCCACCCACAGATAATCACTCGAACATAAAACCCGGCATAATTTGAAAAGTCCTATTTCTGCTAGAAGTATTTGTAGGCTAGGCTTAGCTTAATTCTGCCGCATAGTTACTGGTTTCCCGGTATTAGTGTTGATTGCGGGTGCTTGCCGTGAATTCCAAAACCATCACGATCTTCAAGCGCACCGGCAATGGGTGCTCGGTGGCAATCACTCAACCTCACTCCTTAGGGAATCAGCCAGCTGGTATGATTACCTATTGTAAATAGACAAAATAATACCTAGCACATTTACAAGTCAAAATAAATATCTCATGAACAAGGAGAAAATATAAAATATAATATATAAATAGGTCAAATCAATAAAATTAGGTAAACTAAGTATTTTTTGAGTTAGAAAATGAAATTTCCCTTTCATGTGCCAAAAAAGTTAAACCTCACAAGGGAAAAGGAAATACCCATCTTACTCTAACGGTGCTTCGAAAATACACCCGTTAGGGAAGAGAGCACCAAGATAATATTTTCTATCTTTTTCTATTTTTGACAATGTTTATATTTTTTCAAATGTCTGATATTATATTAATATCTACACGTTTAGATGACAAATGTAACAGATAAAAGTGTCAATGAGATGTCCCACAATCACCAAACGGAAACCAACCAACCTCAACCCTTTAGAGGGAAGGGAGTCCCGTAACACAGAGCCACGCCGCATGTCAAGACATTTTAATGAGCATGACCATAAAGTCTATACTTTCTCTGAACTCTTCTAACTAAGTACCTCGGGCAGAATATGCGATTATGTAGGAAAAATTTCGAAAGGGAACCTGAAAGAAGGATTCAGCTGGGATTTGATTTGGTACGTCAACTACGTCAGGTCTTGTCGTTGCCCCTACCACAGGACGAAATTCTTCAACGCGTGCGTCCTACCCTCAATGACCTATGGAGCCGAAAGGTGGACACTCACAGTAAGCTGGTTCATCAGTTTAAAGTCACTCAGCGAGCTATGGAGAGAGCTATGCTCGGAGTTTCTCTGAAGGACAGAAACCGAAACGGGGTGATCCGCCAGAGAACCAAGGTATCCGACATAGCTCAATGGATTAGAAAGCTGAAGTGGCAATGGGCCGGTCACATAACTCGAAGAACTGACAACCGTTGGGTAAAACAAGTTCTAGAGTGGAAACCACGTTTCGGAAAATGTAGTGTAGGGTGCCCGCCGGCCAGGTAGAGTACCGACGACAGGTGGCTGGTAGCCACTGGATAAAGAGAGCCGAAGATCAGGCTTAGTGGCCTTCACAAGGAGAGGCTACGTCCAGCCGTGGACAAATACAAGCTGTTGATGATAACGATGATGATGAATATAGCTGAAGAAATAGAGACAGAGCCAAATCACGTTGGTATCGGACACGCATAGGTAGACTTGGGGTTCCGTAGCCAGAATACTAAGCTACCAAACTATGAAAACCGCATTGCAATTGGTGCTGTAGTTTTTGCACGAGCGATATGCTAATAATTGGGTTCCTTGTTTAACCATGGAACCCTAAAAAACGTTATTTGGTATTCAAACAAAGAATCAAGAAAACCTTGTCTGTTTATTAGTAAAATGAGTACTCGTAACGACATCTATGAATTTACTTTGGAAAAAATACAATTTTCAGCTTACACTGCCATCTATGAAATATTCTGACAACAATACTTTAGAACGTCTCTTCTAGGTATAAAAAAACGACAATGATTCTTTTTACTTTCGATAGATGTCGCTTTGCTGGTAGAAGAGTTATTTTAGATCTGGTAACATTAAAACGTTTCGTTATTCAGAATGATATGATGAAAATATAAATTACAATCTATTTATTTAAATTATTTTTCTAATTTTCAATCCTAGGAAAGTGATTTTAAATTTTTACTGTGTGAATTAAACTTCTAAAATGAAAAATCGAATAACAGCGCTCAGGGTTAAAATAAATTTAGTGCAAATAAACTATATTTTCGTCCAATTAGGAGAAACGAAACACAATTTTGTGTAGTGCTGCCAACAGAAATAAATATAAAATCAGTCAGAACAGAAATAACTTGTCCTGAATCCACCATTTTCCCTTTGTAACTAACCGGTGTGTCCAAAACACGTGCGTACGATCAAGTTACATGGAAAACTAGTGTGATCGTGACTGTTACCCACAAATTTACGTTGCTAAAAAGTGCGCCGTGTTTCCGTCGACAGGTGACGCGTATTCATCTACAGAATGAACTCCGAAAAGCTTAAAAAACTGCAGTCGCAGGTCCGCATCGGCGGCAAGGGCACACCAAGGCGCAAGAAGAAGGTTGTTCACGTTACGGCCGCGACAGACGACAAGAAACTCCAGTCTTCCCTCAAAAAGTTGTCAGTGAACACAATTCCTGGCATTGAAGAGGTTAACATGATAAAAGATGACGGCACTGTGATACATTTCAACAACCCGAAAGCGCAGGCATCGCTCGCGGCGAACACATTTGCTATCACTGGGCATGGCGAGAACAAGCAGATTGCGGAGATGCTGCCTGGAATCCTCAGCCAGCTGGGTCCCGAGGGTCTGAACCAGTTGAAAAGGCTGGCATCGAGCGTCGCTGCTCCTAAACCCCTTGAGGAAGACGATGAGGTACCTAACCTAGTCGGAAACTTCGACGAAGCTTCCAAGCAGGAAGCCAAGGAGGTCAAGACCGAGGAGAAGGAAAAGGAAGAGAAACCCGAAGTAAAGGAAGCGGAGAAAAAACCCGAATCAGAAACCAAAGCAGATAAAAAAACCGATTAAATATTGTCTCTCACACAACGGTCTAGTTTTTAATTTTGCTCACCCGATGAAGTGAACAGGATTTCTAAAGTCGAGAGAGGTGTGTCTCAAAACTGTTTTATTTTATAATTTAGTATTTTGTGTTCCAAATAAATGTATTTTGAATTTAACTTTTATTTTGCATTTGATGTACAACTGTTACTTGTAATGGTGTTGGTGCAGCTGGGACACAAGCCTTTTTTATTCAGTACTCTTGACTTTGGGAATCTTTTACACGGCCATTCTAATTTCCACATAGCTTCTCTATTCTCAGCCAATCTGTAAATCTTAGTTCATACAGAGTGCATAATGGATATAAAGTTGATACTGTATTTAGGGCCTTAGATAAGTGTTAAAATAGCCTATTGTTGAGAAATTGACAATATTGGTGCATTTTGTATGTATGTAAAGAAATCTATTGCATTAACATTATTTTTGACAACACCACAAAAAATATAGGATAAAATTATGTATATTGTATTATGAGTATTGAATGTCAACCATGTAATATTTTTAAAAAGTATGTCATAAAATTGTTAATTCATGTCTGGATAAAAGATATTATGCTTTCTCAAAATCAAAGTTTAAAAAGTAAATAGGTTTAAATATGGAATATTAGTCACTGGTGGCTCTTTAGGTATATCCGAGCTAAAACATTGTATAAAAAAAACATAAAAATTTAAAAAATGTAAACGATTGAGGTTTTGTGTGTTGTAAGACATGTAATAAACTTTGATCAAGAATGTATTGTTTTAGTTTAAACCCAGTTTGTCAAGCGTAAGAATAATTCATACTCAGGTCCGACCAGACCAAATATAGGTAAGTTATCTCAATAGATTCATTCTAACCATATATGGAAACTTGCTTGGAATTTTAAACAGAACATCATTACAGTGTGTTTAGAACGGGAAGGCTCTTAGGTTAAGAGAGTACCAAAATGACAAAGCTGTGTACCTATGTACTCATACTCTTAAAACTAAAACCTGGAAAATGCTTTTTCCGAGTCAAGGATGTAATATTTGTATCTATGGTATGTTTATCTGCAGTCCAGTACACATATTACAGATTATTAGTCTGGGGCTAATTGGTGTTAATTGTCCCAAATATATTTATTTATATTTGTGCATTATTATGCCTTGAAGCGAGGCAAAGACTATACATTTTTCAAAATATAAAATGAATGGGTTAGGCGCACAATATGTGATTTTCACAAAATGTGCACTTGACTAAGTTCCTCCCTTTTTGGATCAGTTCAATAGATTGTGTAGTAAGGTTAGGATGTACCTAAAACTTATCTATCTCATTGATTTAGTAGGTAGGTACTTATACCTTTAAATGACTAATCATCCCTACAGACACAAAATAATAATTAGCTGTTCTATGAAAACATTGCTGTAAATTACTTATGTTTTATGTACATAGTACTATACCTACATACTTCAAGGTAATTTAAATTTTGCTTGGTAACTTTAACCAAGGCAAACATTGGTTGAAGGTCGGTATTTGGTAACTAACTATACAAAGTACTCTGTGGTAACTAACTAGGAAGTTCTATAGATTGATTGAGTCCAGTGGCCCAATTACAGAACTTAGCTTCAATCGGATTGTCAGTATCGATATCACTAATGCCTTGCGATAGAGTCGAAATTGCTATGAAAAAAGTGATAATCCGATTGTAACCAAGTTCTGTAATCGGGCCGCTGAATACACGGCCAATAATACGCGACCAAATAATGTACAGCCAATATTACGTGGATTGGCCTCGTAATATCAGGGTGTACATTATCTGGTGGCGTATTATTGGCCGTGTAATATCACCCCGAGCTGATTTTATACAGGCGATAATTATGTACACGTATTATTGGCTGTGAAAAACGTGTGGGAGACTATCGTCTCCCACCCGTATATTATCATACACGACCAAAATAATGTACGACCAGTATTGTACATCCAATATTACATGTTCTGATATTACGTGTACATGGATTCGTAATATTCGAAGGGCTAATACTGGCCGTTTATTATTTCCCGTACAAAATCTGTCCGGGTTGATAATGCATGGCCAGTATTACGCTGCCAATAATACTTGTACAGGTTTCCAACTACTGGATGCGTAATATCAGCCCGTGCCGATTTTGTACGACATACATATATACATAGATCTCAAACGCCTTTGACCTTACATTACGCATTAGAGGGGTCTGCATTGGAGAGGGTGTTTTCCATCCGAGACCTTGGACTAATTCTGGATAATCGACTTGATTTCCGTGAGCATGTCATTACCATTTGTAAAGAGGCAAACAAGGTATTAGGATTTATAATGGGAACAGCCTCTCAATTCCAAGATATATGGGTTGCAATAATGCTCTTCAACGCGTTCGTCCGCAGTAAGTTGGAGTTTGGTGCGATAGTCTGGGATCCGAGTGAGGCTAAATATATTTTGATGGTAGAGAGGCTTCAGCGCAAATTCGCCAGGTACGTTTATAAACGTATGTACGGATATTACCCGTACCTTTTCCCTTCCCTATTCGTCATAGGAATGATTGGAACAGATACATTGGAGTATAGGCGTAAATTACTTCTAGTCATTCACTACTGCCAAATACTGCGCAACAAGGTCAATAATCCAACTGTGCTCGGTAACAATTTGAATTTATTTTTAACGAATTACCTAAGATAGTTAGCGTGTTGGTCAATACTGTAAGCTTACTATTTTTAACTTGATGAATAAATAAATAAATAAATAGCCAAACATATACAAAGATAGAATCACTCCTTGATTGTGTGCGAGTGACAATAAGAAAAAAATACTGTTACAGAACCGAATCCGCCAACCCAACTTCACGTGGTCTTGTTTGCCCTACACTAGTGTTTTTAAAAGACCGGAGGCGCGGAGGAAGTGCAGCCCCCGTTCGAAGCTGCGGAAGCGAGTGTTTGTACCAGTGGCCCAATTCCATAACTTGGCTACAATCGGATTATCACTTTTTTCATAGCAAATTCGACTCTATCGCAAGGCATTAGTGGTTGCGATACTGAGAATTCGATTGAAGCCAAGTTATGGAATCGGGCTGCAGCAGTCCTATTACGTAATGTTGATCATATCGGTTTCCTTCCGTCAAATTCATTATTTGGCTTCAATCAGATTGTCATTTTCTTCATAGCAATTTCGAGTCTATCACAACGCATTAATGAATTTGCCGGAAGGAAACCGATATGATCAACTTTGCGTAATAGCACTGCAGTGCTTTGTTACGCAAGGGCGGAGGGGCAGCACTTCCCGCAGCACCGGAGCAATTATGATTCATAATCTGTGGTAAAAGGATACTGGAAAGTGCAAACGAGGCTTTGACTATGACATTTATATATTTTAGTTTGTGATGTACACGTATTATTGGCAGTACATTATCGCCCGTACAAAAAGTGTCCTGCGTGGCGTGGCAAAAGTAGCACTGCGGGAAGTGCTGCCCCTCCGCCCTTGCGTAACAAAGCACAGTGGCCCAATTCCATAACTTGGCTACAATCGGATTATCACTTTTTTCAAAGCAATTTCGACTCTATCGCAAGGCATTAGTGGTTGCGAGACTGAGAATTCGATTGAAGCCAAGTTATGGAATCGGGCTGCAGGTATCAGCGCTGGCCTTTGCAGCTTCGGCTTTTTGATCGCCTTCGGCAACCAGCTTCCACCGCTCCAGCTCACCCTGAAACCTACACTTTGTTACAGTGAACGGTGGCTGCACTCATTCCCCGCCTCCGGCTTTATAAAAACACTCTAGTGTAGGGCAGACAAGACGATATTACGATTCAACTGTAGACGCAGGCACAGCATTTTATCCAAAACATTTGACTGCGTTTGCCACGAAACATTAATTTTTAAATTGAATCATCCGTAATGATTCAATGGGAAAATTCTCGATCTTGTATCCTTAGCAATATAATCCAAAAAGTAGATGTAAATGGTGCGAGGTCATCAGGATCTCTCATTACAATGGGTGTGCCACAGGGTTCAATAAGTATAAACAAGAATGGCCCAAGTGGGCCATTCTTGTTCTTGGTTTATATTAACGGTCTTCCCTTTGTCATAGAGAACTTATGTGATGTTGTTTTGTTTGCAAATGATACTTCTCTAATTTTTAAGATTGACAGAATAATTTTGACGATGTTAACAAGGCAATCGCGCTAGTTCTTAGTTCGTTTACATCTAACAATTTATTGTTAAATCCTAATAAAACTAAATGTATCAAATTCTCACTACCCAATGTCAGAGGGGTTACTACGGATTCAAGTATTTTAATAAATAGTGAGCCTGTAGACCTTGTGCAGTCAACCACATTTTTACTGTAGATTCAAAATTACAGTGGGGTCCTCACATATCGTTGATAGCTGGTAGATTGAGCTCTGCAGTCTAAGCAGTACGTAAAATTAGACAGTTTACCGATATAGCCACTGCAAGATTAGTATATTTTAGTTACTTTCACAGTATTATGTCATATGGCATTTTGCTGTGGGGTAATTCCGCGGAAATTCAATCAGTATTTGTGCTGCAGAAGAGAGCGATTCGTTCCATATACAATATGAAATCCCGCGATTCTCTTAGGGAATGTTTTAATGAGATCAATATTCTTACAGTGGCTTGTCAATATATATATGAAAATATAATGTATGTTCGGAAGAATATCAATGCCTTTGTTAAAAATAGGGATGTTCATGATTTTAATGCTAGAAATAAAAATAAACTAAAAGTGTCTGGATTTCGTTTAAAGAAAATTAGTGGTTCATATATGGGGAACTGTATACGCTTTTTTAGTAAGTTACCTGACGGCATTGATCAATTACCAACTTTTGTTAAAGTAAATCTCATAAAGAAAGCGTATTACAATGTAAATGATTATATTAATGACAGAAATGCATGGCCTGATGTCTCCATGCTCCATGATAATAATAAGTGATAACTTCGATGTTAACGTTAATTGAATGAAATATTCAGAGTACTTTGTGAGATGTCTCAAACATACCATAAGATCACGTTGTTTTATACAACATAATTATCGAGTTAGAATTTTTTAACTTATTTTTTCCAGTTTGATTGTTTGATGTTTGTGGGACATCTCATTGTCACTTTTATCTTTTAAATTTGTAGTTTACATGTTTTGTTATAATTGTGACATTTGGAAAATATATAAAGAATTAACAAATATAGAAAAAATACATCTCCGTAGAGTTTCTTGGTGCTCTCTTCTCTAACGGGCGTATTTCCGAAGCACCGGTAGAGTCAGAAGAGTATTTCCTTTTCCAGTGTTAGATTTAACTCTGTTGGCACATGAAAGGGAAATTTCCTTTTCAAACTCAAAGAATACTTAGATTATCTAAATTTGGATTGATCTTTTATAATATTTTATGTATATCTCTTTGTTCAGGAGATGTTAATTTTTGATTTGTAAAAGTGCTGTTATTTTTGCCTATTTACAATAAAATACTTTAACTTTGAACAATTAGGCTTGACGAACACATGACGCAACTCGAGACGAAGCTTACAATGATCAGGTGGCATATTCTAGGTTAAGTAAAATCTGAAGAGAAGGGGGAGGACAATAACACTGAAATCGGGCTACCTATTTCTACTTCCGAGAAGGCAATCAGCAGTTTCAGGGTGACTTTGGGTTCCTCGTCAACAAGGTCCACATTGATAATCTTGTAGACATATTCAGTGTATCAACCAGGGTAGAATAACTGGTTCTTAAGCTGACCGAAAGGTTAAGTCTTAAGGTCGAATTCAACTCTATCGCAAGGCATTAGTGGTTGCGATATTGAGAATTCGATTGAAGCCAAGTTATGGAATCGGGCTGCGGATTACCCAGGCGTCCGACTTCCGACTTCGCCGTGACCGATTTCGAGTGATCACGCGGGTGATCCGTGCGTCCTCGAACGTATAAGTGAACGAGCCGCGGATGATCGAGCGATAATCGCACGAATGATTCGAGCGATTATTACACATGTCTAAATTAAAAATGTTTTCGTCTAAACGTCAAAAGTCTGGAAATAAATACAAATAAAATTCTTCGAATTTCTGTTTTTGGTTCTGAGTTTTAAATAACAATCAAAGAGAATATAATCACTAATAACAATGATCGCGAGGCCGTGGTTTGACGACCTTCCAAAATGCAGGAACACTTGTGTGGCTTCATATTTTTCGCGTCTCGGCGGAAGCACCAACAGTTCGGATGATTATCTTTGTTTTCATTGCCAAACGGAAGACAATTTGTGAGTAATCCACCCGTTATACTCTTCTGATATATAAGTCTCCACGTTAAGCGTCATATTATCACAATTTTACCTGTGACATATTCGCTAATTACAGTGCCACAAAAGTCTGGGACCAAACCTCAGCCCAAATTGAGGGACCACTGTACAAGCTTGGCCCACGATTTTAGATGTGATTTTTTAATATATATTTTTTTGCATTTTTTTCTTGTTTTTAGACATATTCGGGGGAGGGTGATGGATGTGGTGGGGGGAGGGGAGGGCTGCACCCTGGTACCCCTCCCCCCGCAGGCGAAGCTAAGTTTATGAGATATTTCAGTTTTAAGTTATAAAAAATCGGATTTTTGTTTGCCAAAGGCAACCACCAGCCGTAAGTAACAGTTTATTAAAATTTGTCTATTTGGCGACCAAATAGATGAATCAAAATACGGATAGAATCATGTACAAATAAAAATAAACCTTAGCTATCCTTGCGAAGCTGGGGCGAGTCACTAGTATACATAAATGATTGGAATCATATGTTTTTTTCTGCATCTTTTGGTCTAAGTGTCATGACCATGACTCATGACATACTTTTTCTAGCTAAGGCAGTTTGTAAATTAAGGTTCCGTAGCCTAACATCTGTGTTGTAAACAATGAGATTGTTTGGGGCTTGTTGTATTTTGGAGGATAGATCAAAAAATGTATATCAAAACTGAGACTTTTTGTAACATTTTTTAGCTTGGATGTTAACTAGTTCGGGCTGTAAATAATTTGGCGCTTAGAGCTATTTTTCCACGCTAAACACAAATTATCCTAAAGAAGCACTAAACATATTGGTGCTTATTATTATTTTTAACCTTATTTTTGTCCAAGTTCATCCGGAGACTAATGCATTGAGACGAATCAGCTAGGCTGTCTAACATCTGTTGCAAGTCCTGATGTCATCCGCGAATCTCAAGTGCGAGATGTACTCACTGTCAATGTTAATGCATCATTCTTACAGACATCTCAACACTTGGATATACTTCAGTCAGTCGACTTAGCATCGTTGCAGGGACTCCAAAACAGACCAAGTCTCAATAGAGTCAAAGGTTTTCATAGTCTACAAACGCTAGGCACAGAGGCTGATTATACTCTTCTGTCTTCTGTATAATCTGCCGCACTGTATGGATGTGGTCTATGGTGCCGTATCCTCCCCGAAACCCAGCCTGCTCTGTTGGCTGAAATTTATCGAATACCCGCGCAAGACGAATTGTGATGACTCTCGAAAATAGCTTGTAGACATGGCTCAGGAGGGAAATGGGCCGATAGTTTTGGCCGACATTCAAATAGACAGATCCGACTTTTTAAAATGTTATATTCTTGTTCATTTGCTTATTTTAAATACGATAAACCATTTTTTTAAATTATTTTCTTTGTACAGACATTTTCGTTCTTTTTCTATATTATAAGTATAGATTACTATAATTTGATAGTTCTATTACCTACATACAATGACATTCTTATCAGAACAGACCTAGTACCTCATTATTTGATTATATCGTAATAGGTATTGCACTTTGATGAATAAAGGTGCCTGTCTGAATTCCATGTTTAATAATGAAAGCTGCTTAATAATAATGCATGAAAAAGAAATGGCTACCTATGTAAAAAAATATCGGTAGGTAAGTATTGAAAGTAGGTAAGTAGGTATTTTACGAGACCTGTCAGACCAAATGCTATGCAGTACCTTCTAGGTCTCTTCTTGGTACTCATAATTAAAACCCGAATAAAATTTGACAAAAGCTTTACGTAAGTAGGTACTTTATCGCTAAGCACACGGCGCGCGTCTCATCGAGCGCACGCTTGACAGCCTACTGAATTATACCAATATTGCGGCTTCGAAGTGTAGGTATAATATTTTTACTTGATGCGGAGTGTAACCAGTCTGATATTGCTAACAATTGATAGCTGTCGTTGAGCTGTTGGTCCCGGTTGCCAACAATTGATAGCTGTTGTTAAGCTGTTGGTCCCAGTTGTCAACAATTGATAGCCGTCTTTAAGCAGTTTAAGCTGATGGTCCCAGTTGCCAACACTTGATTTGCTGTCGTGAATCTGTTGGTCCCGGCTGCGAACAATTGATAGCTGTCGTAAAGCCACATCAGACATCCTTGGGTAGCCTTATAAACTCTGATACGAGAGGTTGGCACTGCCTCATTTGATATACCTGTTAACCTCTTAGGAAGTTATTTTAAAAAACCCTCAGTGGATTCAAGTAATATTCCCTCCAAACTTGAGAGCTGTAGGTCTACCAGTTTAGGCTGTGCGTTGTCTGTCACTCAGAAAGCCAGTAGGTATCTCACAATAATGATTATATTAATGACAGAAATGCATGGCCTGATATTTCCAAGCTCCATGACAATAATAAGTGATAACTTCGATGTTAACGATAAGTGAATAAAATGTACTTGAATGTAAGTACTTTGTGAGATGTCTCAAACATACCATGAGATCACATTGTTTTATACAACATAATTATCGAGTTAGAATTGTTTACCTTATTTTTCCCTGTTTGATGTTTGTGGGACATCTCATTGTCACTTTTATCTTTTATATTTGTAGTTTACATGTTTTGTTATAATTGTGACATATGAGATATTTTTTTAATGAATTAACAAATATGGAAAAATACATCCCCGTAGAGTTTCTTGGTGCTATCTTCTCTAACGGGCGTATGTCCGAAGCACCGGTAGAGTCAGAAGGGTATTTCCTTTTCCAGTGTGAGATTTAACTCTGTTGGCACATGAAAGGGAAATTTCCTTTTCAAACTCAAAGAATACTTAGTTTATCTAAATTTTGATTGATTTGATCTTTTTATAATATTTTATGTAAAAGTGCTATTTTTTTTCCTACTTACAATAAAATACTTTGACTTAGACAATACTGTTTTATAGGTATAATAGATAACATAAACATTATGTTCCTCATGTTTATTGTGTATAAATTCCACTTAAGGTTTTGCTTGACACTTTCAGTTGTCTCTACGGAGTGTTCGAGCCTCACAATGGTCTGGACGCAGCAAGGTTCATTATGCAAAGGATGGCAGTGGAAATCCTGTTCCCTCCGCCCTCTGCCAACTCGGACGAGGAGATTAGGGACAGGCTGAGGTTCGTACCACTGTAGTTTTAATAATAATATGTCATAACTCCACAAATATTCAGTTTCTCTTTCCTATCCTAATTATTATGCTCTATGAAAAATGAAAAATAAATGCATGTAGCGTGAATCAGATTTTGCAACTAAACAATATTTTGTCATTTAATTGATTTTAAGCTTATATTTTTAATCACAGTTCTAATGCATTTTAAAACTATATGTATTTCTAAGACCAAATCTTCCTAATCATATGTTAGTGCATGCGCCTAATCATATGTTAGTGCATGCGCCTAATCATATGTTAGCGCATGCGCCTAATCATATGTTAGCGCATACGCCTAATCATATGTTAGTGCATGCGCCTAATCATATGTTAGTGCATGCGCCTAATACTCCTTTAGTGTGGAAATGGACAAATTTGGATGCGTTTTTTTTTTAGTTGGTTGAAATTGTTCTTAGCTATAATAGGGAGGAGTCGGGATCAAAGCTCTCCTAAAGAAATTGTTCATAGCTATAATAGGGAGGAGTCGGGATCAAAGCTCTCCTAAATAAATTGTTCTTAGCTATAATAGGGAGGAGTCGGGATCAAAGCTCTCCTAAAGAAATTGTTCTTAGCTATAATAGGGAGGAGTCGGGATCAAAGCTCTCCTAAAGAAATTGTTCTTAGCTATAATAGGGAGGAGTCGGGATCAAAGCTCTCCTAAAGAAATTGTTCTTAGCTATAATAGGGAGGAGTCGGGATCAAAGCTCTCCTAATGAAATTGTTCTTAGCTATAATAGGGAAGAGTCGGGATCAAAGCTCTCCTAAAGAAATTGTTCTTAGCTATAATAGGGAGGAGTCGGGATCAAAGCTCTCCTAAAGAAATTGTTCTTAGTTATAATAGGGAGGAGTCGGGATCAAAGCTCTCCTAAAGAAATTGTTCTTAGCTATAATAGGGAGGAGTCGGGATCAAAGCTTTCCTAAAGAAATTGTTCTTAGCTATAATAGGGAGGAGTCGGGATCAAAGCTTTCCTAAAGAAATTGTTCTTAGCTATAATAGGGAGGAGTCGGGATCAAAGCTCTCCTAAAGAAATTGTTCTTAGCTATAATAGGGAGGAGTCGGGATCAAAGCTCTCCTAAAGAAATTGTTCTTAGCTATAATAGGGAGGAGTCGGGATCAAAGCTCTCCTAAAGAAATTGTTCTTAGCTATAATAGGGAGAAGTCGGGATCAAAGCTCTCCTAAAGAAATGGTTCTTAGCTAATAATAGGGAGGAGTCGGGATCAAAGCTCTCCTAAAGAAATTGTTCTTAGCTATAATAGGGAGGAGTCGGGATCAAAGCTCTCCTAAAGAAATTGTTCTTAGCTATAATAGGGAGGAGTCGGGATCAAAGCTCTCCTAAAGAAATTGTTCTTAGCTATAATAGGGAGGAGTCGGGATCAAAGCTCTCCTAAAGAAATGGACCAATATTTATGCGTTTTTTTCTGTTTGAAATCTGATGTGATCGAGATAGTTCTTAGCTATATTGGGGGCTACTTCCTAGACAAAAAATAAATAAGTTTAATTGTAAACAATAAGATACTTGAGTTTTTAATATATTTTTTCAGAAATGCCTTCGTGTCAGTTGAGAAAGCGTACATAGAGAACTATGACGGGATGATAGCCGAGAGGACGAGCTTGCAGTACCAATTTCAAACTTTAACAGAGACGCAGGTAAAACTATGATTATCTACTACAACACATTTGCAATCATCTAGTAAAATGTGGAACGAATAGAACGAGTCCTGTGCAAATAGTATCCACTGCCTCCTGCCACCTTGATGACGTCGTCTGGCCATCGTGCAGGTGTCGGCCTCTTAATCTACGTCCTCCTGGTCTCTTGGTTCTCATGTTCACTGCCACGATTAGTTTTGCAATTATCAAATCCCAATTCTTTAGACTGTGTTTTATTACGTTTGAGACAGGGTCATATCATTACCCTATTCTATTCGACTTTTGCGTATGTGTGACTTCTAGCCCAAACTCCAAATGACCAAGCTGCGGTATTTGGAGGGCAGGGGAGTTCAGTAGCTCCAGCTACTGAAAAGTTCGACAGCGTACGACTACGGGACAAATGTGTAATAAATCCTAATAGTGAGTCCATTCCTTTGTCGCGGCGCAAAATGCCGACAAGCGACTAATAGTAAAAATATGCTAGGGTTGACCAAAAAATAATTGAATATCTTTTTGACAAAATAATATTATACTTCCTATGTAAAAATGTGTATTCCTCATAATATATTATTTTATACTTACTAGCTGCGCCCCGCGGCTTCGCCCGATTCACCTTGATTGCATAACAAAGGAACATCTAAAGTTTTGCATTTAAAATATCAGAATCGGAAAACGTATCGATATGTTTGTACCTATTTTATTGAAAACTAGGTAGGTACCTAAGTTTATCGAATAAAATCTTTTATAACTAATGTAATTAGCAAATTTTACTGATTGATTTGTCCCTAGTCGAGATCCCACGGTCTTATATTTATATGTGTACCTACCTAGATAGGTACTATTCACTAAGGGTGTTGGGGCCGTGTGCAGCGGAAAGTTCCAAATTTTGCTTAAATGAGATAGCTAATTTTCAAGTGTGCCAAAGTAATATCATTCATAATAGTTAGATACCTGAACCAGCTACAGAAGCAAAAAACCTGTAAAAATATTGAATTTCCCGCTGCAGGCGTACCCAATTAAACAGAAATGGACTTTCTATATATATATGTATGATTATATTGTTCAACTTCTAGAAGGTAAGTAGGTAGGACCTACCTACATAATTATTGCTAATAACATAGGTAGGTACTTCGATTATAATAGCTACCTAATATTGTGGATAATGATAAGAAATCATTTTATTTATGTAAGTATCTACTCATACTTCCTCATACTTTGGAAATTGATGAATTCGCCATTCTCCACTATTATTATATGATGTTGACGCTCAACCATTTACCACACAGATGGTAAGGATATTTAAAACAAATAAATAAATCGCGTCGTTGCGTGAACACCAAACACGCGATATAATTATTATGAAATTTGGCAAACACGTGCGAGCGATTTCGTGTACCTGACACACCTAATACGTAGTACCGATTTACAATAGACGCCCGCCGGTACGCCCCGCAGACGCCGCGGGCAGGAGGGGGACTCCGCTCTCCTTCACACCGCACCTCATCGTTGCTCTGTCAAGCAGCTGAGGTGACTCACTATTAGGATATATTACACATATGCAAAAACTGTACACAAAACAAAATGAGAAGGGTAAATTAACCCGTCCACATCCTCGCGGGAATAACAGTACATCAAACCTGAGAAACAGGAACTCTCCTAGTTTAGGTTTCAAAGGTTCAATAAAAAAATGTTGTTTAAGTTAGTACTAAGCATTAATATAGTCATGTTTTAATGCTTAGTACACACCAATACATAAAAGTGAAATGTTGTCTGTTTGTTTGTTTGTGGAGCTTTCACGCGATGACGGTTCAACAGATATTGATGAAATTTGGAACGGAGATAGCTTATACCCTGGAATAAAACAAAGGACACTTTTTATCCCGGAAAAGTCTAAGTTTCCACGGGAAAGCTGGAAAATGTTGATTACTCGCCGTAAGGAATGGAATGACACGTTGCCGTGGAAACGATATAATAACAAGTCTGTCCAAAAGCATCAAGAGCGTTGGTGCTCTACTTGTGCATTGGTTTTTAATATCCTAGCCTAGATGAACATAGTATGTTTTTCTCGATAAACAGAAGTCCGCGCGAACGAAATCTCTGGCGATAGCTAGTACTTGATAATAAATAAAAATAAAGATAATTAAAAAAAATACAAGAATGTAACATTTAAGTAAGCAAGTTTTTTTTTAATAGTACATTACTGCCGCGGTCTGTAATGACTGCGTTGCTGGCAGCGATGATGATGGTCGAGAACTTAACTAAGCAAAGCTCGAGGCCATCACAGCGTGGCCAGCAGGGCAGTCATTGCGGACCAAGGCTTGTATAGTGCTTTACTCAAACAATGCGAGGAATTTAAATAAAACCAGCTTAGTATAATAAGAATTTACTCAAACAATGCAACAACAACGAAAACAACCACGACAACGAAAACAACAACGACCACAACAACAGAAACAGAAACAGTAACAGAAACAAACAGAAACTGAAACAGAAACAGAAACTGAAACAGAAACAAAAACCGAAACCGAAACAGAAACAGAAACAGAAACCGAAACCGAAACCAAAACAGAAACAACAACAACAATCACGATCACATCAGCTTTCAAACAGAAAAAAACCCATCAAAATCGCTCCATTCGTCTGGGAGCTACAGCGCCTCTCTTTTCGCGTTCGGGGTTAACGAACCCACGGAATAAATAATAGTGCTACGACAAAACACGACAATAATTGATGTTCAAAGGAAATTGCTGGCCGCAAAACACGACAATAATGAAATTCCATACAACTTTGCTGGCGCCTATTCAAGCAGCGCGGCAAGGTCGACTTTGCCCAAAGAAGGTTGTCGAAATAATGACCACATTACTAGTATTGTTTGAGTAAATTAATTTTAATGGAAATCTTTTATGCAGTAGCCCTGTCATGTCACGAGAACCAAATTTCAGCCCGATAGCTTTAATGGAAATTCCAGGACTTACCGACATACAAGTGAAGTTAAATAAAAGCTTTTAATAAAAATATGTTTGCTCGCGCATCACGTAAAAACTCCTGGACCGATTTAAATGCCGTTTTGACTGCTGGTAGCTTAGGGTTAAACTTAAAATCTGATGTACTTTGCATCTCAGTGCGACGAGTAGAAGCCGAGCAATTGATAAAAAAGTGTAATTAAAAAAAAAAAAAAGCTTTATGACCTTTTTTCTATGTTTTTTTCTTTTCATTTTCACTTTTTACATATTTAGTTTTTTCATGTATTTTTTTTTCATTTTGTCTTTTACATTTTCGTTTTTTTGTTCGAGGTTCACTAATTTTTTTCGAATTTGGTTCGTGTTTTACTTTCTGTTAATCTGTCTGTACTTGTGTTCCTGGAATAACACATAGGTAACTTTTAACCTAGAGAAAAGCCATGGGCACAGCCAATTAAACCAATAACAAGCACTAATTAAAAATGTATATAACCCCCGACTTCCCACCCCCCATTATAGCTATGAATCATCTTGTTTACCCCAGCTTTCAAACATAAAAAAACTAAAGCTAAATCGGTCCATTTGTTGGTCAAGAAATTGCTACAATTTTCACCCCCCTTTTCTTTCTAAGAAACATCTCGATAATATCAGCTTTCGAACAGAAAAAACCGCATCAAAATCGGTCCATTCGTTTATGAGCTACGACGCCACACAAACACAAACACGCACACACACACACACACACACACACACAGTGATACACACCCTAAACTTATAACACCCGTCTCTTTGATTAGGGGTTAAAAAAACGTCACGAAAACCAAACAGAGCCACCTGTAGAGCATTTACGATATATTTTGTATCTTTAGATAGTATATTAATATATATTTTGTATCTGTTACGATATATTTCGTATCTTAAGATGACATCTTTTAATAAATTCCATATCGCTCGATATCTTAAGATACTGTAAGATGCAAATATATATTATCTTCGCCGTTTGTGATGGTTCATATAAATTGTATAGCGAGCGATATTTTATCTTAAGATAAAATATTATCGTATCTTAGCCGTCTGTGACGCGTTTCAATATCTGCTGCTGATGTAATGATGTACGCTGGTGACGTCGCAGCAGTGGTTACGGCGCCATCTGTTGACCATCTTGAGCAGCGTCTTAACGATGCAGCTCAGCAACTGGCAACCTGGTTTCGTGATAATGGGCTAGTCCTGAATTTCACAAAGACCCATTACATTCACTTCTGTCTCGGGGGTCGTAAACCACGAAACTTACAGGTTTGGCACAACCAGGTTAGAAGGGTGTGACTGTATCACTTTCTTGGGGTTTGAGTTGTATAGGGCGCTCACGTGGGAGTCACATGTTCATAAACTGTGTGGAAAATTAGGCAGTGCGTGCTTTGCACTCCACAGGCTATCACGCTTCCTACCTGAGGATGTGGTGCGATCGTGCTATTTCGCGATGGTCCACTCTGTGTTGCAATATGGTGTGGAGCTTTGGGCTAGATCAGCAGACTGGCTCCGCGCCTTTCGCATGCAGAAGAGGGCCGTGCGCGCTATAGCAAGAATCTCGCGGGACACATCGGCTAGGCCGTTTGTTAAATCGTTGAGGATCCTCACGCTGCCCTCTATGTTAATTTATCAGGTGGCAGTGTTTGTAAGGGTGAATCTAAACTCATTTAGTAAATATGGGGATTCTCACTCTTACAATACCTGACATGCAGGGAAACTAGCGGCTGTATCTCGTGCACTTACGAAGTCAGGTAAACTGACTCATGTCATGGGGCCGACGGTGTATACTCGTTTACCAGCTTGTTGTTGAAGTTGAAGAGTTGGCTTGTCAACCAAACCTTTTATACTTATGACGAATTTGTCAACACTAAATGACATTGTATTAAGACATTTTTGTTTTTTTAATTTATTTGTTTATTATTTGTGATTGTCTTAATATTATTATTTTTTGATGTTTAATTAATTGTTACAATTTAGTTTTTTTTTATTTTTATTTTTTTGTAAGTACTTATATGAGTACTTTTTATTTATTGACGTGTATTTTATTACGAATAAATGACCATTTACCATAGATACATACATACATACATACATACATACAAGTGAAGTTAAATAAAAGTTTTTAAAAAGATTTGACGACTAAATTAATTTAGATGTTTGGCATTATTGGACTTTATAGATAATTTAAACATATGAGATGATAAATGTCCACAATTGCACGCATGTAGCTTGTATATTGTTAAACAAATAAAGAAATGTATAATAATCATGATTATTACAAAACCCTTTCAGAAAGCCAACAGCGACATCCTGACGCGCCTAAAAGAGATCGACCAGCACCTGTCAGGCGGCGCGACAGTCTGCATCGCGCTAGTCCATAACAACAAGCTATTCGTGGCCCACGTGGGGGAGCCCCGGGCGCTGCTGTGCCGGACCGACGACAACTGTGTGCTGCGAGTGGTGCAGCTGACGGTGGACCACAGCTTGCACAATGAAGACGAGCTGTTGAGGCTCAAGCAGCTTGGCTTGGACGTCAACAAGCTTAGGAACTGTGAGTTGTGACAGCGCTGAATAATTTAGTGAATGACCGATGAAGGGTTGAGTGAGTGAATGAATGATGAAAGATTGATTGAATGAACGATGAATTATTGAGTGTATGAATGAGGAACGGTTGCGTGAAGGAATAAGGCACGATTTGGGTGGACGAATAAATAATGAGGTAACTGCAGAGCTATTTATTACAAACAACAGACAATTATTGTATTGCAAGATTTGTTTAAAAAATGAATTAATTATAAAAACTTTTATTTAACTTGCAAATGTTAGATCCACTTCCTTTTATCCTACGGAGTTAAATTTTTACAAGTTGGTTCAGTTCAGATGACAATATATTTTTATGGTAAGCATGACCTGAATCGACATCCAGGATTAGCTCCAGCTAAAGGAACTCTTCTACGGTTAACAGCAGAGACACGAAATGTTGTGTACGCATTTTATTATTATAGCTGGTCTTGTTTTACCATGACATGGTTGCTGCATTCAGAGTTGGGTCCTGCCTGACTAGGGAACTCCTCAACGGTTATAGCGAGCAGTCACGAAATGTTGTGTACACATTTAATTGTGATAGACCGTTTTAAGTTTCAAACCATGACAAGGCTAATGCATAAAAGCTTTCTTTTTTAAATGGTTTTTAATTAAAAAGAAATAATTAGTTTCAGGATTTTAATTAATTCACAAATTCTATTTTTTACATTTCCTTCTCAGCCCAGTACCTGGGCAACCAGACAGGCACTCGTTGCCTCGGTAACTACCTCGTGAAGGGGCTCCACAAGGCCTTCCCCTCCATCAGTGCTGCCAGCAGCGAGCCCGTGGTGGCGGCGCCCGAGATACACGGGCCTATCGCACTTGATGACAGCTGCAGGTGAGAATGTCAGACTTTAGAACAACGCCACCTAGCGAGCAATCGTTAAACTAACTGCAAACGCAACTTGCTATACTAAGATACACGGGTCCATCTATATTGATCCTTGGATGATAGGGATGGCTTTGGGCTCATCGCGCTAGATTACAGAGGCAAAGAACTGTAGCCGAGGTGAGAATAACATTTTAGAATTTGTAGCAGCGCCATCTAGCGAGCAATTGTTTACTCAGCTAGATGATAATTGTCTTTGTAAGAGCCCCATCTAGCGAGCGATCTTTTCTTTATTTGTGAACGCAGTTGATTGTCTGTGTAACAACGCCATCTAAAGAGTAAATTGTTACAAGCGCTAGATGCGAGTTTCAGGCGTGCATACGTATTTCTTGCTTAGATTATATTTTCACTTTCGGATTGAAAACTAAAATTAACTAAATAAGTTAATTAAATATCGTTTAAAAAATCAAGCTTTTATGCTGTAGACGGGCTATCAACATTAAATGCGTACACAAAATTTCGTGTCTGTGCTGTTAACCGTTGACGAGTTTCTTTATCTGGAGCTGATCCTGGATGTCGATTCAGGTCATACTTACCATAAAATGCATAGTCATCGGAACTGAATCACCATGTAAAAAAATCAACTCAGCAGGATAAGAAGAAGTGGTTCTAATTCAGGATGCAAGACTTGACCTAAACAAACATACATTGCAAGTTAAATAAAAGATTTTAAAAACGACACATTGGTAGCGATTTGGACATTCCCTAAACTAAACTTAATTTCTTCAAATGTAATTTAAATCTTTTTGGCTTCGTAACAAGGTATTTTTTCTCCTGGCATCTATGCCTCACTCACTAAACTATCACTAAAGCCTGTCAGCGTGAAATCAACTTTGTTTCCACGAGGCGAGAGTCCCGATTCGTCCAAACGCTGTCTCAGAATGTGTCCGAATTTATCCAAACGCTGTTAGCCAGCATGTTAAAAACCGGTTTTAAATACGTTATTTTAAGCGGTGCAGCTTAAATTGACGTAAGTTTAGAATAGATGCCAGGGACAAAAAGACCTTGTTACAAAGTAGACAAGGTTAAAATTACATTTGAAGAAATTTAGTCCAGTTTAGTTTAAGGAGTAAAATGACTGAATTGCTGCCATTTCCTACTATTTTTCTTACTAATTTACCCTTCTTTCTATGAAATTAGTTTCCAGGATTGTATCGTTACCTCCTAATTAGTTTCAGTTCTCATCAAAATAGTTCCTACGCCCCGTCTTCCAGTCCGTGGTCTCATTCGAGAACCTCTTTTCCCCAACGCCTATCCGTTCTATGTGGTCTGTCCATTGCCACTTCAATTTACTAATTCTGAGAGCTCGCTTCTTTCTCGCAGAAATCCCCACTCCTCTCCATAGCTAGACCATCTCTCTATACCTTCGAGAGAGCAACCAACCGGAGTTGGTAGTATCCTACAAGATCTAATAACCTATATTTTTTAAGCATAAAGCTGTTTATTGAAATATGTCTAGTTAGTTACAAATAATGTCAATAATTGGTCCCCAAACTAGGTTAACCTGTATCTTGGGGACCTCTTTCCTATATGATACAATTCTTTTGATGGTACCAAAATAACATTTAAATGATGCGATGCTTTTATTTAAAAATATGCTAAAAGAAGGGGGAGTGTATGTGCAGCGGCGGATTCGCGTACAGCCAAGTAGGCCGGGTTATAGGGCGGCCTATAATAAAGCAATGAGTCTTGTAACAGAAAAGTCTTTACAAAGGAGATGGTCGTGTCTTGTCTGGCTGGATGTTTGTTCGCGCATCACGCGCATATTGATGCGCGAACAAACATCCAACTACTGGGCCGATTGAAGAACGGTTGTCACTGTTGCGTGACTTGGGATTTGACTTAAAATCTTATGATTTTGAAATCTCCATGTGATGAGTACAAATTATACTTACTGGGATGAGTAGAAACCGAAAAATCGATAAAAAAACTATTTGACAGCTGAACAAATTTTGATGAAATTCGGTATTTGAACTTTATAGATACTTTTATTCCAGAAAAATGTCTACGCGGGCAAAGACGCGGGCACAGGCAGTATATATATCTATAAAATAGTCCCGTGACATAGTAACTTTTCGACGGCCACCGCTTCGCACCCGTACGGCGCGTGCTTGCGATGGTCGGGCTTAAAAGTACAAATGGCCCGCGAAGAGGTAATAGACAACGCACAGGCTATACCAGTGGATCTAGAGAGAAAATTTTGCAAGAAAGAAAGAAAGAAAAATCGTTTATTCAACACTTATCAAAAAAGTAACAAATATTCCTTGAGTAGAAGTGCATTGAGAGTTTTTTTTAATTCCAACCCTATTGGGGTGAACGGTGTGGAACAGTTTGGACGCAGGCAAAGCCGCAAGACGCAAGTAGTAATTCTATTCCTTTTTTGATTTCAGATTTCTAATCTTGGTAAGCGCTGGCGTCTACAAACGCATACAAGAAGCGAAAGGCAGCAGCGAGCAAACGAACAAGCAGCTCGCTCAGATCATAGTAGAAAACTTCAGGAAACAAACCGACTTCAAGAAAGTCAGCCAGTCGGTGCTGGAAGAAATCGAAGAAGAATTCGTCAGCTACTGCGTCAAGAACAACCTGACGTCGAGACCGAACACTCACATGTCTTTACTCATCAGAAACTTCAACTTCCTAGCTCCAGTCGTAAGCGAAAACCCGCAAGCGAACAAGATCGCCGTACGATTCAATCCGATCGTACAATCGAAATCTAATACCTTGCTCAACGAAATCGATTCGGAAGTTTACTCGTCGGGTACAATCGGTACGAACACGAGTGACTCGATTGTGGACACGAATCGATCGATGGAGTCCAATTCGGATATCTATCCGATTGCGAGGGTCGATAGGGATAAGAAAATTAAGGGGTATGTCGATTTTACTTGCTATTATGAGAACGTAGCTAAAGCGCGGCGGAACGGCGCGTTGCCGAACTTTATTGAATAAGTATTAGTTACTAAAAAAAGACTGTGTTTGAATACAGACTTTTTATTGAAAGTCCGATGAGTCGGACTATGAGCAATCCCGAATTCTCAAAGTCTGAAAATATTAGTAAACTAGCTACGCCCCGCAGCTTCGCCCGCGAGTATTGCAAGTTGAAAGTTGCACATATCAATATCAGGGTTTATATGTGCAACTTTCACATCTGCCACTTTGACAACTGTCACTTGGACACCTGTCAATTTGATACCCGTCACTTTGCCATCGAATTGGCAAAAAAAAAAACAATTCCGATAAAAAAATAACTTGGGCCATAAACCCTCATCGGCATCATCAGAAGAGCCTACCAAAGACAGCAAATAAAAAAATACGTTATTTATGACTAAATCATTATATTTATGCATTTTTCAAAGTTGTTAAACAATCGAATCGCGCCATAACGACCATAGCTATCATGGCAATCGTATGACGTCACTTTTGCTCTAAGGTGTACAAAATCCCGACACAATTACTTTTTTGTTATTGTTTATTCGGAATAATTAAGCTCAAAGAATAAGCAATCTAAAGTGGCAATGGGCTATTCACATCTCTCGAAGAACCGTCAACGAATTCTAGAGTGGAGACCGCGTTTAGGCAAATGTAGTGTAGGACGTCCGCCGGCAGGTGGAGTGACGACCTGAAAAAAACGGTTGGCAGGAACTGGATGAGGAGAGCTGAAGATCAGGCTCGGTGGCGTTCACTAGGATAACTCTAGGCCTACGTCCAGCAGTGGACGAACTTGGGCTGATGATGAAGTTGCCGGCGAACAGAGAGAATTGTCCATACAAACGTAATCCCAAAATAATTTTGTTTAAGCATGTATGTCGTGAAAATAAGGAAAAAGCTATATTTGCCTACATTTTATGATAAGCATTTTGAAAATGAAATACATTTGGGAACCTAGGTAAATACTTTAAACGGAAAAAAAACGGGAATTAATTCAACCAGATCCGGTGTTCTTATGTCAAGGTGAGTACGGAACGCTCGCGGACGTGTCTTTCTTCGCACAAACTATAGTTGGAATAATTTAATTGCTTTAACTCCCGTATTTTTACTTTAAAATTGATAAAAAATACGTTAGTTTTCATAATAACAGATAAATACTATCCGAATAATATCATAATATGGTGGGAATATGATACAATTACAAATAACTTCATAATATGGTGGGAATATGATACAATTACAAATAATATCATAATATGGTGGGAATATGATACAATTACAAATAATATCATAATATGGTGGGAATATGATACAATTACAAATAATTTTGGTATTACTTTTGTATGGGCAATATCTTCGAGTATTTATGTTTGATTAGATAGTATCAATAAAGCTACTTTTTGTACAGTAACAAATGCGCATTTCCCATCAAAAATACCGAGCGCACAGTAATATATGTTCTTACCTCAAAATATTATTATCAAACCAACGATTTAAGTTCGCGACGCATAAAACGCATATCAAATTACCATTTTAACCTAAAATTCAACCTATCTATAGTAAAGGTAGTCTGGAAGAGATGGCTTTAAGCGATAAGACCGCCCATAATACCTATTAAGTATTTTCCTATGTATGTATATAATATTTTTGTTGTAAAAGTTATATTATAAATTGATGGGTGATAAGTTTTCTGGAGTGCATTTAAAAATAACCCTTATTTTATTATAATGTGCCTTCTTGTCGTTAGAATAAGTGAATGTTGAAATAAAAGTTATTTATCTACCAAAAAAGGTTTTAATTTCAATAGAACATACACATAAGTCTAATATTAGCGAATATAAAATGCCGATGTTACATTTAGACCGGCTTGTAATCCAGCTTGCTTTCCAGCTTCTTGTTGTCTGCCACTTTACGCACCGCTTTCATCAGGTCCTCCTGTGGACAAGTTATTCTAATTAGCTTTTACTTTTACCAGACTATATTATTAACAAATCGACTTCCAACGCATTTATTAAACAAAGTATTTAACCAATTTTAATGAAATTTATGTGGGACCACCCTAGAGGTCCCCTTCAAATACAAGAATCGCCAAATCGGGTTTATAAATAACATATATATTATGGTAATTAAGAGTACACAAAACAAATACAATCGAATAGTAAAACTGGAAATCGATTAAAGACTGAACCCCACTTTGAAATATTGATAGTGTCCTAGTTTACCTCAAACTGACAGAATTCGTGCCATCAACAATACCAAATGTAGTATGGGCAGGGTTTAGGAGATAAAAGATGAGATGGAGTGAGTGTGGGAAGTGGGTATACCGGGAGAGTGAGTTGAGATAAAACATTAACGTTGGGACAAAACGAAAAATTAAAAAGAGGGAAATATATCGGGTCCAGCTACGGGTCGCTACCTCAAACTGACAGAATTCGTGCCATCAACAATACGAGTAGTATGGACAGGGTTTAGGAGATAAAAGATGAGATGGAGTGAGTGTGGGAAGTGGGTATACCGGGAGAGTGAGTTGAGATAAAACATTAACGTAGGGACAAAACGAAAAATTAAAAAAAGGGAAATATATCGGGTCCAGCAACGGGTCGACACTTTCCCTAATTCGACACTGGTTCGTTCGCTACTTTCGCTTTTTAGACAATTCCTTGAATTAAGCACATTTTTTATTGGACACTTTTCTATACTGATACTTTGGTATACTTAGTCATTGATAAAACAATTTAAAAGAAAAAACATAACAGCTGAATTTATTTATTTGACTGAAACTAATTAAACTAAATTACTTATAAGGACTCTTTTTTATGTATATTCTTTTTTATTATTAAAGTAAGGTCAAAGGTGAAATGAGGTAAAAGATGAAAGGATATAAAATATTCAGAGCTTGATAGCCCAAAACAGATTTAGAGCGCAACTGTACATGAATGAAAAGTATCAAAATAGGAAAAGTGCCGAATTCAAGAAAGTGTCGAAAAAGGGAAAGTAGCGAACGAATCAGTGTCGAATTAGGGAAAGTGTCGAAACGTTGCTGGACCTAATATATCGCGAGACTGTGTGTGTGAGATAGAACGTTCTTTCGAAGAGAATCTGGCAGATAAACCGAGAGACAGAGAGTGAGATATAATGAGAGATGGAGAGTGCGGAAAATAACATATGAGATGAAGTGTGAAAGTGTGTGGGAAATATATCGTGATCGCAAGACAATGCTTGTGAGAGGAAAGTAACACTTGAGACGGAAAAAGCGTGAGAGGTAAAACGTGAGACGAAGAATATGGGGAAGATAAAAAGTGAGACAGAGAGAGCTTAACTGGAGGATCGATATCTCGTAGTATATTAATACAGTTTTGGTTAGCGTATAATTTGGTTAGCGCTTGTCAAAATCAGATCAATACAGGCAATGTGGCGAAACATCTATGCGAACATACATATATATATATATAGACTGTTAAACACATTAACCTTCCCTTGCTAATAAATAAGGATAAAATCCGAAACCGGATGGGACCCATAGGCTGCAGGAACCTTTTAATTTTTTGGGATAAAAAGTATTCAACATTTTAACACATTATATAAACTTTGACTATGCCAAGTTACATCAAAATCCGTCTAGTAGTTTTAGCTTGATACGTTAAATAAGTTTCTACCCCTATCCTGCGGGAACCATTGAGTTTTCCGGGATAAAAAGTATTCTAAATGTTTTTTTTTTTTTTTTTTTTTTAATGGTGCTCAAAACTGGTTAATACACATTTCATCATTTGAAGTAAGTAAGTAAAATTTCTAGCTAAGTGCATAACCTACTGGAAGTGAACACAACATGCACAGAATAAAAACACTCAACTTTAAGATATTTTTAGAAAAAAAAAAGAATAACATACTATTATTAAAAATTTAGGTCTTGTTGAAGACAAGACTTCTTGAAAATTCTAAAATGGACTTTGTAACGGCGGAACGAATATTGATCAAATGTTTATTTTAGATCTTGGAATAGCACATAGAGTACTTTTAACCTAGAGAAATAACCACGCGAGCGAAGCCAGCTAGTTAAGAATTAAGGTCAAAAACTAAAACCCCATTACGGTCGGGTAAAAAATAGCCTATCCCCCTCATTCCTATAAAAATGAAACGAGTCGGTTCGTTTTAAGATATAGGAACCGGCCTTAAGACAATCTTTGACTTCTAAGCGGAACAAATGGGAATGTTCCTGAAGATCGCTCCGCTCCGAGCGAACATGGTAAGAGCTAAACACTCAGCCGTTCAAAGTTTGCAATTATTGGCAGCTCGCTGCACTCTCAGTTAGGTATGCAAGTTAGACACCTTGTAGTTAAGTAGCCAACTTGCCATGGAAACGAAATAACAGTCTGTCAAAAAACATTCAAAAGCTTTGGTGCTATACCTAATTTGCATTTGTTTTTAATGTCCTAGAAGAAAATAGGATGTTTTTTTCTGCGATAAACAGTATTCCGCGCGTATGAACTCGCGGGCGGGAAAGCTAGTTCAATATAAACAGTAGTCCGCGCGTACGAACTCGCGGGTGGGAAAGGTAGTTCAATATAAACAGTATTCCGCGCGTACGAACTCGCGGGCGGGAAAGCTAGTTCAATATAAACAGTATTCCGCGCGTACGAACTCGCGGGCGGGAAAGCTAGTTCAATATAAACAGTATTCCACGCGTACGAACTCGCGGGTGGGAAAGCTAGTTCAATATTAAAAAAAAACAGTAGCGCACTTTGTAAAATAAATTATACAATCCCTTATCCCCCTTAGGGCTTATTCCATAAATCCCCTAAGACTGAATCCCCTGCAAAGGGGATTCACAACACAAACTAACACAGGGTTTAACACAGGCTATAGTAAATTAGTAAAAAGAATAAATAAAAAAGACAAAAGAAGAACAACTCAAATTTCATCTTGCACTAATTACTGAGCAAAGTAATATTGACTGGCCTAATCATTCTCATTTCATAACAAATTCCATGTGAAAGTGTTTTATTTTGCGTCTAATAATGCATCTTGTAATAAATTAAATTGAAAATATAGTGATACAGTGAATCAAGTGCATATTTTGGATTACTGAGTTATTTGGGATTTAAGAGTGATTGCAATCTTCTGAGCAAATAGATTGATAGAACTCTTTTCCTTAAAAATATTTTATCTGCGCATCTCTATTTCATTTCCCAATTTGAATGACATGACATTGACATTGATAGAAAAATAACAGCCAATGCTGCCAGAATAATGATCACTGGGGCGCGTTCACTTACTACGTTCGAGGACGCACGGATCACCCGCGTGATCCCTCGAAATCGTTCACGGCGAAGTCGGACGTTCACCTGGGTCATCAGAAAAATAGTAAGGGAGGGGAGGAATAGTATGAAACTGACACTTGACAATTGTTAGTTCTATGTGGACGTCCAAAGTCATTCACTAACTCCGGATGATCGAGCGATAATCGCACGGATGATTCGAGCGTAGTAAGTGAACGCAGCCCTGGATTTCAGCACTAAGCCACAGAAAACTTAATAGTACTACACTCTGTGACTAAAGAAAGAAGAAAGAAAGAAAAAACATTTATTCACAACAAAAACAAAACAAATTAAAACACAATAAATAAATACAAAGAAAATTGTCATGAATCGCAATCCCAACTCAGCGTTATGCTGGTTGTAATCGACGGATCAACAACCAGCGCTGGTCTTCCGTTGGGGTCGGTAGGTGACGTCACGGATCCCTCCACGACCAGTGTTACGTGTCGTCAACAACCCTAAATACAACAAACACACTAAACTAAATGCAAAAATCTAGAGTGGAGACCGCGTTTAGGCAAATGTAGTGTAGGACGTCCGACGGCAGGTGGAGTGACGACGTGAAAAAAACGGTTGGCAGGAACTGGATGAGGAGAGCTGAAGATCAGGCTCAGTGGCGTTCACTAGGATAACTCTAGGCCTACGTCCAGCAGTGGACGAACTTGGGCTGATGATGAAGTTGCCGGCGAACAGAGAGAATTGTCCATACAAACGTAATCCCAAAATAATTTTGTTTAAGCATTATGTTTGTCGTGAAAATAAGGAAAAAGCTATATTTGCCTACATTTTATGATAAGCATTTTAAAAACGAAATACATTTGGGAACCTAGGTAAATACTTTAAACGGAAAAAAAACGGGAGCTTTATATTAGTTGAATTAATTCAACCACATCCGGTGTTCTTATCTCAAGGTGAGTACGGAACGCTCGCGGACGTGTCTTTCTTCGCACAAACTATAGTTGGAATAATTTAATTGCTTTAACTCCCGTATTTTTACTTTAAAATTGATAAAAAATACGTTAGTTTTCATAATAACAGATAAATACTATCCGAATAATATCATAATATGGTGGGAATATGATACAATTACAAATAACATCATAATATGGTGGGAATATGATACAATTACAAATAATATCATAATATGGTGGGGATATGATACAATTACAAATAATATCATAATATGGTGGGAATATGATACAATTACAAATAATTTTGGTATTACTTTTGTATGGGCAATATCTTCGAGTATTTATGTTTGATTAGATAGTTTTAATAAAGCTACTTTTTGTACAGTAACAAATGCGCAATTCCCATCAAAAATACCGAGCGCACAGTAATACATGTTCTTACCTCAAAATATTATTATCAAACCAACGATTTAAGTTCGCGACGCATAAAACGCATATCAAATTGCCATTTTAACCTAAATAACCTATCTATAGTAAAGGTTGTCTGGAAGAGATCGCTTTAAGCGATAAGACCGCCCATAGTATTTTCCTATGTCTGTATCTATTTTTCTTGATGTCAACGCGTTTTTAAGCGCAAATCAAACTAGTAGATGAAAATGTAGGTTAATTTGATGTGCAAATAATATTTTTGTTGTAAAAGTTATATTATAAACTGATGGGTGATAAGTTTTCTGGAGTGCATTTAAAAATAACCCTTATTTTATTATAATGTGCCTTCTTGTCATTAGAATAAGCGAATGTTGAAATAAAAGTTATTTATCTACCAAAAAAGGTTTTAATTTCAATAGAACATACACATAAGTCTAATATTAGCGAATATAAAATGCCGATGTTACATTTAGACCGGCTTGTAATCCAGCTTGCTTTCCAGCTTCTTGTTGTCTGCCACTTTACGCACCGCTTTCATCAGGTCCTCCTGTGGACAAGTTATTCTAATTAGCTTTTACTTTTACCAGACTATATTATTAACAAATCGACTTCCAACGCATTTATTAAACAAAGTATTTAACCAATTTTAATGAAATTTATGTGGGACCACCCTAGAGGTCCCCTTCAAATACAAGAATCGCCAAATCGGGTTTATAAATAACATATATATTATGGTAATTAAGAGTACACAAAACAAATACAATCGAATAGTAAAACTGGAAATCGATTAAAGACTGAACCCCACCACCCCATTTGAAATATTGATAGTGTCCTAGTTTACCTCAAACTGACAGAATTCGTGCCATCAACAATACCAAATGTAGTATGGACAGGGTTTAGGAGATAAAAGATGAGATGGAGTGAGTGTGGGAAGTGGGTATACCGGGAGAGTGAGTTGAGATAAAACATTAACGTAGGGACAAAACGAAAAATTAAAAAAAGGGAAATATATCGGGTCCAGCAACGGGTCGCTACCTCAAACTGTCAGAATTCGTGCCATCAACAATACCAAATGTAGTATGGACAGGGTTTAGGAGATAAAAGATGAGATGGAGTGAGTGTGGGAAGTGGGTATACCGGGAGAGTGAGTTGAGATAAAACATTAACGTAGGGACAAAACGAAAAATTAAAAAAAGGGAAATATATCGGGTCCAGCAACGGGTCGCTACCTCAAACTGTCAGAATTCGTGCCATCAACAATACCAAATGTAGTATGGACAGGGTTTAGGAGATAAAAGATGAGACGGAGTGAGTGTGGGAAGTGGTATACCGGGAGAGTGAGTTGAGATAAAACATTAACGTAGGGACAAAACGAAAAATTAAAAAAAAGGGAAATATATCGGGTCCAGCAACGTGTCGACACTTTCCCTAATTCGACACTGGTTCGTTCGCTACTTTCGCTTTTTAGACAATTTCTTGAATTAAGCACATTTTTTATTGGACACTTTGCGATACTGATACTTTGGTATACTTAGTCATTGATAAAACAATTTAAAAGAAAAAACATAACAGCTGAATTTATTTATTTTACTGAAACTAATTAAACTAAATTACTTATAAGGACTTTTTTATGTATATTCTTTTTTATTATTAAAGTAAGGTCAAAGGTGAAATGAGGTAAAAGATGAAAGGATATAAAATATTCAGAGCTTGATAGCCCAAAACAGATTTAGAGCGCAACTGTACATGACTGAAAAGTATCAAAATAGGAAAAGTGCCGAATTCAAGAAAGTGTCGAAAAAGGGAAAGTAGCGAACGAATCAAAGAGTCGATTTAGGGAAAGTGTCGAAGAGTTGCTGGACCCAATATATCGCGAGACTGTGTGAGATAGAACGTTCTTTCGAAGACAATCTGGCAGATAAACAGAGAGACAGAGAGTGAGATATAATGAAAGATGGAGAGTGCGGAAAATAACATATGAGAAGAGTGTGGGAAATATATCGCGATCGCAAGGCAATTCTTGTGAGAGAAAAGTAACACTTGAGACGGAAAAAGCGTGAGAGGTAAAACGTGAGACCAAGAATGTGGGGAAGATAAAAAGTGAGACAGAGAGAGCTTAAACATGAGGCAGATATAACGTAACACGGAGAGAGCGTGGGACGTAAAACATCGTGAGTAGAAGATAAAAAGTGAGACGGAGAGTTCACCTGTATGATGTATTCCCTCTCTGCTCTGATAGCAAAGAGTCCAGCTTCAGTGCACACGTTGCGCAGATCAGCGCCGTTGAAGGTGTCCGACAGCTTCACTACTGCTTCATAGTCCATCTCGCCGTGTTTAGCGATTGGGGCTGCGTGGATCTTGAGGATCTCCAGTCTGAAATAAAGTTAAAGCATTTTGACAGAGGTTCACAACCGGAGAAGTCCTATACAAAAGTAGTTTGATGTTTCCTTTGAGTAAAATTTGCTAGCTTCAATATTGACGGTACTTATACTTAAATATCCATATTTCGTTCAAATTGGATAAATAAGTAGAAGTACCCTTATTTATACTTATTTATCCAGGTTCCGTTCAAATTTTCATAAAGAACGGGCATTTCATACCAATGCCACAGAATAACTATATATATCCTATCCAGTGCTCTAAAACTTCTCAACCGATTTGGATTAGTATTTTTTTATTTGAAGGGCCTACTCCACCCATAAGGTCTTATTTTTTTTTAAATCAAAATTCGTTTATTGTTCCAATAAAATAATTTAGTAATGTATATTCATTTAGGTTTGTGTTTATATTGCCAATTATATTCAGGAAAAAGGTAGACTTCCAGTGTAGTCCCCTAAAAGCCTCATCAAAATTGGTTTAGTAGTTTTTTATTAGTAAAATATACGAAAAGGGAAGCAGCATTTTCCTGTATCAACACCTGCTGCTCCCCGTCGCCGCCTTGCGCGGTGGTTATGGCAACAACCCTCCCTGTAATGGGATTCAGCAGTGGATTTCTTCGGGCTGATGAAACGTTTGTTTTCTTGATAGGGTAGTTTGGTTCCATATAAAATTTATCAAAGTTAGTTCAGTAGTTATTTTAGATCTATGTTCAGTAGAGTTGATGAAAATGAGTTTTTTTAGTAAATTCTAATCTTATTGTGTGATCTTAAATTTTAAATCTACTCTCATTGTGTGACCTTAACACCGAATTCTACTCTCGTTGTGTGTCCTTAATTTTCAGTTCTATTCTCATTGTGTAACATTAATATTTAATTCTACTCTCATTAACTTTTAATTCTACAAATGTGTGGGTGTATGTAACTCTCAACGTTTGTGTGTATGTGATGTGCAACTCTCACCAAGCCAGTTCATTTGGAAGCTGCTGAGTATGTGTGTGTGTATGTTTGAGGGTGCGTGTGTGCAACAGACCTAGCCTGTTCATTCGGCAGCGGTATCTCGATCTTCCTGTCGAGCCTGCCGGGGCGCAGCAGCGCGGGGTCCAGGGTGTCCGGTCGGTTGGTGGCCATGATCATCTTGACCTGCCCCAGGGAGTCGAACCCGTCCATCTGGTTGAGCAGCTCCATCAGCGTGCGTTGGATCTCACGGTCGGCGGACGTACCCTCGGAGAAACGGCGACCGCCTGACGAACGATACATGTATTGTTATTATAATATTACAACAAGCACCAATTCAAACATCAGCTTACAAACAGAAAAAATCGGCCATTGGCCATTTGTCTGTGGCATTAGCTCCGAACCGGAGCTAATGCCACAGACAAACACGCACACACACAAAGATACACACTCTAAACTTATAACACTTCTCTTTTGTAGTTCGGGGGTTAATGAAATGGAGCTGTGCAAAATTTCAGTTTTATGTAGAAAAGTAGTTCAAATTTAATTGAACATAACTGGCCAAGCTAGTATTTCATTTATTCAGCTAAATAAATAGATTTGCAGAAGTTAATGAAGACGCAAATATTAATACAGTTTTGGTTAGCGTATAATTTGGTTAGCGCTTGTCAAAATCAGATCAATACAGGCAATGTGGCGAAACATCTATGCGAACATACATACATATAGGCTATTAAATACATTGACCTTCCCTTGCTTCGTAGTCGGGTAAAAATATATAAACAAGTACCAATAGCGTCGATTTCGTCCATGAATATGATGCAGGGCTGGTGGTCGCGCGCGTAGTTGAACATCTCTCGGATGAGGCGCGCAGACTCGCCGATGTACTTGTCCACGATGGCAGATGACACCACCTGGGAATTGGTGGAAATTGGTGATCAGTTTGTTTGTCGTATGAGGTGGTGCGGGCCTGTGCTGTCAGAGTTGTCGCCCGAGGGCTTCGAACTTGGCTTAACGACTGCTATTAATCAATAACAGCCGGGATCGACAGTTGAACGTGCCCTCGTAGAAAACCGCTTATAACTTAGTTGGTGCGGGAGCTTAGGACCGAACCCGGTATCATTGAATTCTAAGTTGCATTATTGAACCGTTAGGCTACCATTGCTCTAGTTAGATCTTTAGTAATTTAAACAGTAATAATAAATAATAATAATAATAATAAAGTTTATTTACCAAAAGAACAACAATTACACATGGAAGGAAAAAGTAAAAATTTAACGATTAGGCACAAATAAAAATAAAATTTCCAAAAAAATAATAATATAACAACGGCTCCAGACTAGGCTCTATATATATAACAACGGCTCCACACTAGGCTCTATATATATAACAACGGCTCCACACTAGGCTCTATATATATAACAACGGCTCCACACTAGGCTCTAGGCCCGTATCGTAGAAACCGAAAAAAGATATACCTTAATTATTTCACATAATCGTTTGAGGCATCCTAAAGATTCCCAAATAAGCCATGCAAGGGAGTAAATATATGTTTATGTGTGGGAGGGTGTGTTTGCGTGTGTGAGATGGTGTATTTGTGTGTGTGAGAGGGTGTGAATTAGTGTGTGTTGTTTTATGTTGATTGCTCACAAATAAATTATATTTTCAGAATCATTGTATGACTGTGTTAGTAGCCATTTTTTGACAATTTACAGGCTTTAGAGGTACTATCATTCTTAATGTCACATACCTTAAGTGTATTGTTGTAAATACGTGGAAGTAGGTAATTTGGATGACGATGTGCAAAGGCTGAGTTTACTATAGCCATTGGCACTTTGAACACCCGCCTTTTGAACAATGCAGAAAGGTCATTCGAATTGCGCACGTTTCTGTGCACAGCAGCAACCGCTTTTAAAATATAAAGCTAAACCCCAAAACCCCTAAGAACCCCAGCTTCACTATATAATGCGTCTGTCGGGAACCTGAAGGGCTTCCCCAACATTACCTTTAACACTGACCGCTGAGCACGTTCTAGTTCAATTATGACCGTTTTTGATGCACCACCCCATGCAAGGTTACAGTATGATAAAATCGATTGGCAAAGTGACATATACACCATCACAAGTGTTTTTTTGTCCCAGGTATATGTAAGGGCTTTCATAACATAAATCAGTTTCCGGACACGACTTGACAATTTCTTAATATGATGCTTAAACGTTAGAGTTCCGTCCATATGCACACCAAGGTATCGGATTTGATCAACCTGTTCGATATAGTCACAATTACATGGGACCTTAGATGAACATCCAGGAATTATACCACAAGAGTGAATTTTGATACACAGGTTGCTCAAGGGCTTAGAATGAGAGGTTTTATGGAAGGGAACAAATTTAGTTTTTTTAGTGTTGAGGGTTAAAAGATTCCGATCTAGCCATGTCACGACCTGCTTGAACCCTGCCTCTGCTAATTGGATAACTTTATCCCATGATGTATCCCGGAAAATTAGTACTGTATCATCTGCGTAGCAGATAATGTCTGCCCCGGGGATAGATAGGTCTAGAACGTCATTGATGTAGATAGCAAAGAACGTAGGTCCAAGAATACTGCCCTGGGGACCCCGTAAAATACCGAACATTCATCACTAATTTTTGACCCCACCCTAACACATTGCCTACGGTTTGTGAGATAGCTTTGGAACCACTCAAGTGCAATCCCTCGAATTCCTACAGCTTCCAGCTTTTTCATCAGAATTGGAATCGAAACAGTGTAGAAAGCCCTAGCAAGGTCAAGGAATACCCCAACACAGCGCAGGTTTTGGTCCACAGCTGCTGAGATTGTATTTGTAAGTAAAACTGTAGCGTCTTCAGAAGATTTTCCACGCCTAAATCCAAATTGTCTCTCCGACAAATACAATTTGTCTTCGAGATAGTCAACCAGTCTAATATTGACAACCTTCTCCAGCAATTTTGAAAAAACACCCAGTAAAGATATCGGCCTGTAATTACTGGCGCAATCTTTAGCACCGTCCTTGTGTATGGGTACCACTACCCCAAGTTTCCAGCTATCAGGAAAACACCCTCTGTCTAAGCTTAGATTGCAAATAAACGTGACTGGCTCAAGAATATGGTTCCTAATATGTTTAATTAGGGCAGTAGTGCACCCATCAATTCCAGGAGCGCTGTCTGTTTTTAAGCCAGATATTAGTTCGCTCATCTCAAAGCAATCCGTTGGAGACATAAAGAATGAATGTAACGTTGAATTTAGAGATTTTATTGAGCCAGCTAAATTAACCTCAGAAACCGATATATTATTAAGAATTTTAGCAGCTAGCTCCTTGACAACATTTGCAAAATAATTATTGCACTCATTAAGTGCTGTGCCGGGGTCCTTGTCATTAGGTATTAATTCTGTTGGCTCACGTTGTGAGTTTGTTTTCTCGCATATATTATTTATAGTTTGCCAAAGCTTTTTGGGATTATTTTTATGTTTTAATAGATTTGCCTTTTCAAAGTCTGTTTTAACGCGTCTCAATAATTCTTTATAGAAGTTGCGATATCGTTTGTATGTAGATTGTAGAATTTTATTACTAGCGTCCTTTCTGGCCTTTAAATGTAGCAAGTCGCGATTTTTCTGGCATTTTATAAGACCAGGAGTGATCCATGGCTTGACGCTAAACCTGGAGCGGCTAATAACAGAACTGCTATGTTTAGAAATAATTGAGGTGAGAATTAGCTGAAACTCAGAGACAGCCAGATTCACGTGCAGTTTGCTGGTGACAGCATACCAATCTATATTTTTTAGGTCATCAATTACAGCTGTAAAGTCAATCTGACGTCGAGAACGAACCTGTGGTAGAGGAGGTTTATTTGAGTTGACAACTCCTAACATGGAGATGTCGTGATCAGTGATATCCGTTTTGCACACAACAGCAACATACTCAAAACCTTGCTTTACAAAAATATGGTCCAGACAGGCTCTATCTCGGGTGGGCTAGTAATAGCAGGCAATAGTTGATGTTCTGCAGCAAGACTAAGGTAATCAGTACATTGTGCACTTAACGGGTCACTGAGTAGGTCCAAATTTATGTCACCAGCCCATATGATGCGTGATTTACTTCTAAGTTGTATTAAAACATTGTTAAGAGACGATAAGGAATTGTCAATTTGCTTAAAAGAGGGAGAGCGATATATACCAAGGATCAAAAATTCATTTCCTAAACAAATCTTTAAACAATTACAGTCCAGAATATCTGGCTCTGATACCAGCGTGGGCCATATATTCCGAACATAAGCTGTAACACCACCACACTTGTTTATGTTCTTCTTTGTGCAGTAGGAGTTGTAGCCGGGAATTTGAGGAATGATTATGTCACCATGAATCCAACACTCTGTAAGGACGATTACGTCAAATGATAGTCGCTTTAGTGATACCATAAAAAAGTCAAAATTCTGTTGTATGCTTCGAATATTAAATGTCATAATTTTTAGTTTATGATGTTTTGTAAAATAAGATCCACATTTTTCTAAGCTTTCCGTTTCATAGCACTTAATTGAAAACGATTTATCAGAATTATCCATAATTTCCATCATAATGAATAAAATAATATAATACGAAATAAAAGTATACAATAAGGAAGTGCAATGAGGTGCCTACAAAACGACATACATTCAAAAAGCTTAGATTATTAATAGTGAGCATAAGATTTGACTAAGTATATGTGTTAAATGATGAGATATTGCGTAAATGTGTTTGTGTGTGTCTGAAGTGTATACAAAGTGTTTCAGCAAAAACAAGTAGTTAAGTATTTTCCATGAGAAACATAATAATTCATTAAGCAAAGAAAACTTATACATTCCATATCCAATCATAATAAGTAACGTATAACTACTAGTATAATTGTATGGAAAATGACACATTAATAAGTATGCAAAGAATGATATAAAGTCATTTTTAAATGCAGCGTTTGTATCAAAACACAGGCGCGGGCACCAGCACAGCTGACAGCAGCACAGCCACGGTCGCCTCGCACGGATTGAGGTGACGATCCAAGTCAGCCTGACTACGTATAGAGATGGCTGGTCGCCCTTCTTCTCTGCGGATGAGCACCATACCATTTCTAGTCCAGCAGTGCCTGAAACCGCATTGCTTAGTTCTGCGCCACGCTTCTTGAAACAACTGCCTGCCCGTCTTTGTGAGGCGCTCATTGAAATAGATCTTATCAGCCGGTCCAGATATTTCAAGGTCACAAGAAGCGAGATTGCGTCTAGCCTTCGCAGCCTTCAGAAAGGCGTCCCGTTTAGCCCGCCTCACGAAACGCACCACAACAAGTCGTGAGCGCAGTCCTTCCTTTCTACTACTTTTCGGTGCTTTTGGTCCAACTCGCACGACCCAATCTATATCATTGTCCTGGAGGTCCTCACCTATTTTTCTGGCCGCTACGCAAACAATATGAGTTTGATTTTCACTAGGAGTTTCTGGTAAACCGACAATCTCTAACTCGTTCCTAAGCGACGTTTGCAATTTAAATTGAAGTACTTCTTCAAGCTTTATAAGCCGTTCTTCTAGACCGGCCACGTCAGGCTGCGCCATCTCAAGTCCTGTTATTCTATGCACAGACGCATACAATGATAAGTCGAACTCGTCCATCCTATTCTTATATATTTCAGTCGTTTCTTTGAGTTGAAGTTTTAGCTCATTCAATGTGCAGTCAAAGTCCACCATCTTTTGATTCACCACTGTAAACTGCTGCTTAAAGTCATTCATATCCTCCCGCAGCAGTCTAACCTCAGCCAACATCAGGGAATTCATGGAATCTTCACAGCTCACTTCAACAGGGGAATAGGGGGACTCTTTATTGCTACGCTGGGTGACATTATCCAGTAGTTTCCCAGAAGACCGCACCGGTGTATTTGTATTATCCCCTTTACGTTCTTTACTGCGGCAAGTTGGACAAATCCAGTCCAATCTATAAGCGGACGTAATCTCAGTTTCCAGTAAGTTCACGCATAACAGGTGATAATTACGGCTGCATTTCGTGCAACCTATAGAACTCGCTTTAGTGTCCACCGAGCCGCGACATGCGTCACACGTTTGAGCTATCCTAATAAAATCTGCGTAATTCCCGAAATTATTCAAAAGCAAATGAAAGTCTTTCTGATCCAAACCTTGATATGTGAGCAGTGACAGTGACAGGGATATGAACTTCCCAGTGCGTGTGAACGAGACGGCACAACGCAGTTGGCAGCTCAGCACCGCTGATCGTAGCAAGACAGATTGATAAGGTAATCTCACTAATTGCGCAACCCGTAGCGAAACTTTAATCACTATCTTGCAGCTTGATGTTTAAGCTTAAAATGTATGTACCAAAACGCAAACACTTAGACACAATTATCTATTTTGAAATTAAAAACAGAGCAATGAGTTGAAGATGATGTTTACAAGTGGGTATCACGAACGAAAAAAATACTTTAATGAATTGCTCGGCTTCTAACTCACCGGATTGAGATACCAATTACACCAGATTTAAATCAAACCCTAAGCTATCTAACAATGAAAACCGCATTGCAATCGGTCGCGTAGTTTTTACGTGATGCGTGAACAAACAAACATACAGACAAACAGAAAGAAAGACAAAAAAATATTGTTCAATACCTTTTTTAAGCATTTTTTTCATGTGAATTCATTTAGTAGTTTGGGTGCGCGGTCAAGATACGGACAAACAGACAGACAAAATTAAAAAGTAAAACAGTTTGACTTCAGTATTGAATATAGAGAACCATCCATAAAATATTTTTTATTACTTAAATATTAACATAACTTTGGACACATCCCGCAGACACCCTTTACTTATTCGGGATAAAACGTGTCCTCAATTTTAACCCATCATATAACTTAAGATAGTGCCAAGTTGCATCAAAACCCGTCCATTACTTTCAGCGTGGTACGTGTTCTTTTAAATAAGTTTCAACCCCTAAATAATAACCCATAAATTTTTCGATACATAAGTATCCTATGTCCTACCTCGTAGTACGAACTCAAATCATACCAAGTTTCTTTTGAATTCATCCAGTAGTTCTGGCGGCGTGATGCGCGGCTAAGATACAGACTGACAGACTTACAGACAATAATGAAAAAACATACAGTTCAGGCTTTATAATAGAATATAGAGTAACATAAAAAAAACACTATATCTTTAATGTACAGAATTCGGAACTATATCCCACAGGAACCCTTTATTTTTTCGGGTCAAAATGTATCCATAATTTTTCACCTATTTTATAAACTATGTCTGTGCCAAGTTGCATCAACATCCGTCCAATAGTTTCAGTGTGCTAAGTGTTCTTTTAAATAATTTTCCACCCCTATCCTGCAGGAACACTTAATTTTTTCGGGATGAAAAGTAGCCTATGTCCTACCTCGTAGTATGAACTCAAATCATACCAAGTTTCATTTAAATTCATTCAGTAGTTTCGGCGTGATGCCTTGCCAAGATACAGACAGACAGACAGACAGACAGACAAAAATGAAAATAAATACAGTTTTGGCTTCAGTATCGAATATAGAGTAGGGTCCAAAAAATATTTCTAAATATCTTCAATGTACAGAATTGGACCCGTTACAGTTTTATTATAAGTATAGATAGATGTAACTGATGTAACTAAATAATTAAGATTTATTTTAAAACAAAAGTTCTTAAATCTATATACCAACTTATAAAACTGTATTCACTGATTGACAGACAACGCACAGCCTAAACCGGTGGACCATATTTGGAATTAGGAGGAAATATTCCTTGAATATCCTAGAGGTGCACTAAGGAGAGATATTTTGAAATTCTATCCAGTTTGAATGCGAGCAAAGCCGCGGGACGCAGTTAAGCACGGCCGTGATACACGAATTTTTTCCTCTATCGCAGCCGGGCTTTTTTATGAATCACATAACAAATGTTTTTAAATTATAAGTACTTAACCACCTGAGCAGCATAACACAACGCCAAAGCAGCGCGGTCGCACTCCGCAACAAGTACAAATATTATACCTAAACTTCGGGGCCGTAATATTGGGGTTCATTCAGTAGTGTCAAGCGTGCGCTCGATGAGTCGTGCGCCGTGTGCTTAACAATAAAGTAACCTACTTACGTAAACTTACGTAAAGTTTTTGTCCAATTTTATTCTTTTCTTAATTATGAATACTAAGGAGAAACCTAGAAGGTACTGCATAGCATTCGGTCTGACAAATTTCGTAAAATACCTACATTCTGACATTATTACGTAGGTAGCCAATTCTTTTTCATTCATTATTAAGCATCGATGGCACCTTTTAAACATCAAAGTGTAACCTATTATGATATAATCAAATAATGAGGTACTAGGTCTATTCTGATAATAATGTCATTATTTGTAGTTAATAGAACTATCGACATTTATAACAATAAGTAATAAAATAATACATCGCCACTGTCCACTCCCTGTTGCAGTACGGTGCCGAACTCTGGGCCAGAGCAGCGGATTGGGAAAGAGTCTTTCGGTTTCAGAAACGTGCTGTCCGAGCCATTGTAAGGGTTTCGCAGAATACCTCCGCGAGACCGTTCTTTAAATCGCTTGGTATTCTGACATTACCATCCTTAGTGATATACCAGGTGGCTGTTTTTACAAGAGAAAATGTTGATACTTTTAAAAAAATAGGCGAGTCACCTAGGTATGCCACCCGTCGCAAACGACAACTGGCTGCCTTGTCCCGCTCCCTCGCCAAGTCCAACAAGTTGACTCACGTCATGGGCCCGACAGTCTACAATAGACTACCGGCGGATGTCACAGGAGCAGCTAGTCTTGACTCATTCAAGTTGAGGTTGACACGCTGGCTTATAACCAAACTTTCTATAGTTATGCGGAATTTCTAGAGTTAAAATAAGAATGATTAAACTTATTTTTATCTATTTTTTTAACTGACATTTGTAATTTTTACTTTGTTTCTAGACTGTAATTTATTTGACATAATCAATTTATTATTGTATTAAATAATTTTTTTGTGTTATTATGCCATATTTTATTATGTAAAATAAGGAATTATTATAAAGTACTTTTGTACATAGATACCTAACTATTTTTGATTATAATGACTTGTATTTGTAAATACCAATAAAGTACTAAGATTATGTCATTTTTATATAATTGTTTATTCGGTTACAATATCTAAGTCATATTATATCACAGAATAATTACTAGCACAAGTACCCAGTCATATCTTTATACAACCCTACCGAGCGTAAAAGTGACAGAGCGATTCTGAAACGATTAGAGCAATGGAAGCTCTCGCGCGTTGTGATACGGTACATGCTAGCCTGCACGCAATTGGTGAGCGCCTTCTAGGTAAATATAAATGAAAGCTCGCAGCGCCGTGCGAGTTAAATTGCACTTTATTGCGTTGTAGCGAGAGTTGCTATGTATTTAAATGACTTTACTCAGTTATACTTCTGTACTTGTACTATTATTTATTCTGTGGCCAAAGCAACGTAGCTACTACTGGAATACCGGTTAATATTAAATAAAATTAAATACCTAATCCTAATCTGTAAAAATGTGTGTGTGAGTTAAACTAAGCATACAGTAGTCGCAGCGGAAGTATGTGTCACGGAAGTTGTCTGCGCAAACTGCTATTATTCAGGCGCAATCCCAATGTGGAAGGTGAAGACATCATTGTATAACTGGCTCGCTCACTCGCTTACGTTTTTCGCATATTCTGTCTCGCTCTTACTTTATGCTGTTTCTTCCCCACAGCAGTACCTGCGCAATCGTTCACAGAGCCTAACTTCACAAACATATAGATTGGCTGCGACTACTGTACTGGAGTCGATTCTCTTTTTACCAACTAGACTAAATGTAAGTGAAGTCCTGTCAAATCGATTTTCTTGCTACATACTTGACTAAATTTAATTAAAGTTCAGAGCCAATGTTTACACTTGGGGGAAGTGGAGGGGCGCGGGAGTGCAGGGGGTTTATGCGGGTGGAAGCGGGATATTTATAACCACAACCCACCTTCCCCCGCACCTCCCTTGCCTACTTCCTCCTCCCCCAGCCGGGCACAACACATTACAACACCCTCTCTCCCCAAGATCCTTAGTTACGTCGCAATGATGTTTACATTTAGTTACCACAAAGATTCTTATAATAGAGCTGATGAGATGAGTTCACATACCTTCAAAAAGTTGGCATCTAGCTGAGAAGCGACGGCTCTGGCTAGCAGAGTCTTGCCGGTGCCGGGAGGGCCATACAGCAGACAGCCTTTAGGGGGGGTGATGCCGACGCGGACAAACAGTTCTGGGTTCATCAGGGGCAGCTCGATGACCTGTTGCACAGAGAGGATTGTTACTGCTGTAAATAATTTTCAACGCTAACCCGGCTTAATAATAGGTTCACCGATTCACACCCCGCGGCTGCTGCGAGGACCAGCGAAGCGAATACAGGGAATGGACACCAGCATTTTGCGGAGTAAGTATCAACATCTACTGCGACCACCGAGCCGCCAGACAAACGTGTTGATTCAAAATCATAGTATTTTATTGTAAACTAGCTGTACCCGCGGCTTTGCCCGCGTGGTCATTTCATTTAAAAGTAGCTCATACGTGTTATTTCAGGATCAAAAATACCTACAAAGTATATACTACATTTCTTCAAAATTCGTTCAGCCGTCAAATAGTTTTTTGTCGATTGCTCGGCATCTATCCATTGGATTAAGATACCAAGTCCAGTTTTTAAACTCTAAGTTATCTAACAGTGAAAATCGCATCGCAATCGGTCCAGTAGATTTTACGTGCGCGAACAAACATACAGACACGATTTAAAAAATGATATGTTTTTGTTCAGTAGCTTATTTTAAGTACCCTAGACGTTTTTTTTTAAATATCTTCTTCTTACCGACTTTTTCGTTATTATTGCTTTATTATAAGTATAGATATAAAATATAGATAGGCAATTTAACAGCACGTTTACAAGTCAAAAAGTAACATCTCTTATGAACAAGGCAAAAAAAGTGCTGAAGTGGCAATGGGCTGGTCACATGTGTCGTAGAACCGATAGCCGTTGGAGTAAAAGCGTTCTGGAGTGGAGAGCGCGAATTGGCAAACGTAGTGTCGCCCTCCGGCTAGATGGAGCGACGAACTGCGCAATGTCGCTCGCAGTGATTGGAAGAGAAGAGCTGAAGACATCAGTGGACTAGTATATAGGTTGTTGACGATGATCAAGGAGATATATATAAAATATTATAAATAGTAACAAAGGTTACAGCTCATTTATTTACAAACACAAAAATGTATATAATACCCCCCACCCCCCATTATAGCTAAGAACCATCTCGTTCACCTCAGCTTTCAAACATAAAAAACCGCAGCTAAAGCGGTCCATTCGTTTGGAAGCTACGATTGGTGGCTAAGAAGGACAGAGCCGACGAGCCACGGAAATTCATTACTGCGCTCTCTGAAAGTCTTAAACAGAAAAGACCTACTTTGCTCCCGCTTTTCCAGGAACCAATCAGTGTTTTTCGAATAGATGGGATGAAAAAACATTTTTAAGCATGTATACGTAAAACAATAACCCTACCTCTCGGAGTTGTCTGATTTGTTCTTGCAGTCCACCGATAGCTGAGTATGTGACATCGCCAGGGTCTTCGTGGCTCATGTTGTACACGAGAGGGTCTACCTGAAAACAATCATTATTCAATATTAGAATGGGGTTCCTCAATATCTATACTTTTATTTTGATTTGTCATCTGAGGTTAGTGCTGGCCTCTGGTGTCAGAGTTATTCAGGCCGCCCGAGTCTCTGAAATAGCTAAACGACTGCTATTAATCAATAACAATCGGGGAGCGATGGAAATCCGCACGTAACTCAGAAAATTCATTGGTGCGGGTTCGAGGACCGAACCCGGTGGGGTTGGATTTGAATGCGCACTAGTATACCTCTCGGCGGCTATCACTATATAATTTTGTTGTATTTATACTATACTTGGTCAACATCATCATCATATATTTGTCCACAGCTGGAGGTAGGCCTCTCCTAATGCATGCCACTGAGCTTGGTCTTCATCTGTCCTCATCCATTTTCTGCCAGCTGCTTTTCGCAGGTCTTCACTCCACCTAGCCATAGGGTGTCCTACGCTACGTTTTTCCTACTTAAATAAATATAAGTGTGAATTTACCTCTCTCGGCAAATGACGCATGATGGTCAAAGTGGTCATGTCGAGGGCAACCCTGGTGCCACCTTTCAGCTTGTTCTTGTCAAGTTGTCTCCGACAGCCGACCACGTAGCGAGGACCGTTTGTTGCTTTAACGATGACTGGAACATATACAATGACAGAGTAAAGAGTTGTTTTCCAACATTTAAGTGCAGAAAGCCCCATTTGCAAATTGTCACGCGGTTGCAAAACGTCCCATTTGCAGTGTCTGATTTGCAAAATAAACATTAATGTTAAAAAAAATGTTTCTGTGATTAATTTAGTGCAAAGAGAATGTAACCTTATGCACCTAAACGAAAGCCAATTAAAAAAAAATGACAATTTCGTGGCCACAAATGAAAGTAGTGTCAATGGATTGGAAATAATACAAAAATCAAAAAGTATCGTATAAAAAATTTGAGATATTTATGTTGGAACATCATTATTTTTCGTTGATTACATGCGTTAGGAACACATGCTTTCTTGATGCCACTGATCCCTCAATTGAGGTTTTCATCATGCTCTGTTTACCGGGTACACAAGTGATACTCGTGAACGGGTGCTGCTTGTGGGATCTGTTGATACTGATCCAGCCTGATTTGTATTTATTATTTTAATCAGTTTAATGACAGTGAGACGTCTCACTTTAGACTCGTTTTAGTCCTCCTAGCAGGACTAGCGATGCAATAGCCCGTTTGACCCGATATTATACCGAAGATATCCCGGACGTCAGCCTATACGAGATCAGAATGGCTCTCAAACAGCTTAAGAGCAACAAAGCACCAGGGGAGGATGGAATAACGACAGAGCTACTGAAAGCGGGTGGAACACCGGTACTTAAAGTCCTTCAGAAGCTAGCTGTCCGTCATCCTCGAGGGTACTACGCCAGAGGCGTGACACAAGAGCGTAGTGGTTTTGTTCTTTAAGATAGGTGATCAAACCCTTTTTAAGAATTATAGGCCCATTTCGCTGCTGAGCCACGTCTATAAGCTGTTTTCGAGAGTAGTTACAAACCGTCTCGCTCGTAGGTTTGATGACTTTCAGCCTCGCGAACAAGCTCGATTCCGGAAAGGCTTTAGCACCGTAGACCACATCCATACGCTCCGGCAGATTATACAGATGACCGAAGAGTATAATCGGCCACTATGTCTAGCGTTTTTGGACTACGAGAAAGCCTTTGATTCAGTCGAGACCTGGGCAGTGCTACAGTCGTTACAGCGGTGCCAGATTGATTACCGGTACATCGAAGTGTTGAAGTGTTTGTACAGCAAGGCCACCATCACAGTTCGTCTTCAGGATCAGAGCACGAATTCTATCCAGCTGCAAAAAGGGGTGAGCCAGGGAGACGTTATTTCTCCGAAACTGTTCACCTCTGCACTGGAAGATATATTCAAGCTTCTGAACTGGGACGGATTTGGTGTTAACATCAATGGCGAATACATCACTCACCTTCGATTTGCTGAAGATATATAGTCATCATGGCTGAAACCCTGTAAGACCTAAGCACAATGCTCAGTGACCTCAATATTGTTTCCCAACAGGTGAGTCTTAAAATGAACATGGGCAAGACGAACATCATGTCAAATGCCCATGTTGTACCCATGCCAACATCGTTCCCAACATAAACCGACATGGGTCCCATGCCGGTTTATGTTGGGAACGATATTATCGAATCATTATGTCTACTTGGGTCACTATGTCTACTTGGGTCAGACGATCCAACTGGGTAGATCCAACTTCGACAAAGATGTCAACCGACGAATCCAACTCGGATGGGCAGCGTTCGGGAAATTACGCATCACGTAAAATTATTTTTTAATTTAATCTTCTCGTCGCAGATACCGCAGAGCCTCAAGACGAAAGTTTATAATCAGTGCGTGTTGCCAGTGATGACATACGGCACTGAGACGTGGTCACTAACTATTGGTCTCTAACATACAAAAGCTCAGAGTTGCGCAGCGTGCAATGGAGAGAGCTATGCTCGGTGTTTCATTACGTGATAGAATCAGAAATGAGGAAATCCGTAGAAGAACGAAGGTTACCGACATAGCTCTCAGAGTTTGCAAGTTGAAGTGGCAATGGGCAGGCCATATAGTTCGCAGAACCGACAACCGCTGGGTAATAAAGGTTCTCGAATGGCGACGACGAACAAGCAAGCGAAGTGTGGGGAGACCCCCCACACGATGGACCGACGACATTGTAGCCATCGCAGGAAGTCGGTGGATGGAGGTGGCACAGGATAGCTCGTCATGGTGCTCTTTGGGGGAGGCCTATGTTCAGCAGTGGACTTCTAAAGGCTGACATGATGATGATAATGATGATTAAAAATCCACCAGCCGTAAAAAAAATATTATCGATTGCTCGGCTTCTACTCATCGACAACCCAGTTTTTAAGTCAAACCCTAAGCTATCCAACAGTGAAAACCGCATCGCAATCAGTCCAGTAGTTTTTACGTGATGCGCAAACAAACATACAGACAAACTAACAAACCAAACAGTTGAAAATTGATTTATTCTTGTTCAGTAGCTTATTTTATGTACCCTAGACCATTTCTTTTTCTTTTATATATTTTTTTTTAATTATAAGTATAGATGGAACTACAGAAAAACTAATGATTATAGCCGGGTAAAAGAAACACGCCATTTGAGTTCATTTCACAAACTGACTTTTTATTAACTACCCACAAATTCAACAATAAATCTAAATCAATACATAATATATCATACCTAATGGAATAATTTACACATTATATAAATCAACTTAAAGATCAGTAATTAATATTATACTCAAAACAATTAAATTCTAATAATCTCAATACAAAGTTCAACATCTTCCATCTGAGCAATCGGGCATGCCTATAATGTCAGGCCACATCTCCGGTGGTGGTATTTCAATTGGTTGGTCCTCCGATGCTCCTGAGTCTGTGTCTAGCAGAGCTCTATTCTCAATCAGTTGTGCATCTGTATGAACTGTTCTGGCCTGCAGCTCATCAGCATGGCGGCGGTATAAATTGCCATCTTCCGTTCTCACCCTGTATGAGCTTGGACCTTCCACCCTTTCTACAGTGGCTCTCTGCCACTTCTCTCCGGCTCCATGCATGTGAATCAGAATGGGCTGGTCCACTGCGAAGGCCCGGGCGGGCGCGCGTTGCGCCGCCGCCTCTAGCTGTTGTTCACCTCGACTTGGCGCGGAGTCAGGGTGGAGTGTGGATATCGCCTTTTTGTATTTTCGCCCATTGAGCATCTCCGCTCGTTTTGTTTGTGCTACTATTCGGTACCGTGCGCATGTAATAAAGCACCTTCCACTTCTCATTCCATGGTAGATTCAAATCCATTTACTTAATTTTATTTTTAAATTTCTGTATCACTCTCTCAATCTGCCCGTTGGTTGCCGGATGGTATGGTGGGGAAAGCAAATGATTTATCCCGTTTTTCACCAAGAATCTACCAAACTTCTCAGACGTAAAAGCTCTACCATTGTCTAATACTACCACTTCAGGCAATCCTTGTAAAGCAAAAATTCTTCTAGGCTTTTCTGTCATAATCCAAGTCTGTGGATCTCTAGGAGGACAGTTCCTTACTAGATGACACTGCTCACAGCTGGCCACAGTCTGCTCTGTTTGACTGTCCATATGGACCCACCATACATAGCCTCTTACATATGCTTTCGTTTGGACTATGCCCGCACGAGGGGCATATTTTTAGTACCTCTTCTTGTAACTTGGTAGGTATTATGAATCTGTTGCTCCATAATAAGCAGTCCTTATTAAGTGAAAGAGCCTCTCTTCTGGTCCAAAACGGCTTTAAGGTTGGGTCTGAAGCTTTGTTCGGCCAACCATGCTGTCCTACTGCGCATAACACAACACAGAAGTAACGTAGCTACTACTGGGATACCGGTTAATACCGCTTTTTATGCTCAAGTGGATGTAGAATAAAACTTTCTTGAGCAGTGGGTCCTTCAATGTTTCTGCAGCAGTTCTTTGTGCGTTTAAATTCCAGCCATTATGTTGTTCTTCTAACAACAATACTTCTCGAAGTGGATCCACAGCAACTGTTCCAGTAGATAGTGCTGTCTACCTGCTTAATGCATCAGCATTGCCGATTGATTTCCCTGGTCTGTATCTGATAACATAATCATAGCACGCTAGCTTCAAAGACCATTGCAGCATTCTTGGTGTGGTATTGGTTTTGCCGGATTCAATAAGCCAACCAATGGCTTGTGATTAATCACAACACGAAATCTAATAGCCAAATCTTCCTTATCTATCTGTCCATACCGCCTCTCATGGTCCTGTAACGTTTGTGACGCCATCATGATTAACCTCTCTGATCCATCATACATGACATCATCTATGATAGCCCCAAATCCATATTCAGATGAGTCACAGATGAGCAGTAACTCTCTTTTCAAGTCATATCCCACCAACGTGAGATCTGATGACAGCAAGGACTTTGCTTTTTTGAAAGCTGCTTGCTCGCTTTCACTCCACTTCCATGGAATATTCGACTCCAGCAATTGATACAAGGGCTTCAAAACCGTAGCTCTGTCAGGTAAAAACTTTTGATAATAGTTATAGAATCCAAGGAAAGCCCGCAATGTCTCCTTATTTATGGGTGCTGGTTTTTCTTGAATTTCTTTAACTTTGGAGGGTGCTGGATGAAGTCCCTCACCGTCAATCATGTGGCCCAGAAATGTAATGCTATTAGCCCCAAAAAATACATTTCTTGCTATTTAGTTGAAAACCCATCTCATTTAGCTTCAGCATCACTTGACAAAGCCTATGATTATTCTCTTCCAGCGTTGCACCAGCTACGGTTACGTCATCAAGCAGGCACGCCACACCATCTATGCCTGCTAGGGCGGAAGACATCACCCTCTGGAAAATACACGGCACTGCACTAACACCAAAAGCAAGGCGATTCATTTTCATAAAGCCAGTGGGTGTATTCAGCGTAAACAGCTTGGCTGTCTCATCATCCACTTTCAATTGTGTATATGCTTGCTTCAAATCGAGTTTGCTAAACACTTGCTTATCTTAAAAAAAGCTTCCATTGAGGTTGCAAGCGGGTAGTTGATAAACCTTTATAGACACGTTGACTGTAGACCTATAGTCTTCGCAGATACGCAATGATCCATTGTAGTTTTTTACTATGTGCAACGGAATGGCCCATTCAGAGTACCTAATTGGTGTTAATACACCTGTGTCCACTATACGCTTAAGTTCGTCTTCCACTTGCCTCTTCAGAGGGAAAGACACCGCTCGAGACTTCAGAAAACGTGGTGTCTCAGGACGTAGATGAAGTGTGACATCAGGGCCATTGTATTTGCCTAACTCTTCTTTGAACAAATCTGGAAACTCATTTCTGAAAGGCACCAAATCTTCTTCAGCCCAGTACAAGCCAGTAACTTGAATGTCTAATGGCTTAAACCAGTTGCGACCCAAAAGGCTAGGTCCTTCACCAGACACAACCAATAGTTCACATTGAGCCTCTTTCACGCCTAGAGATACACACACATTAGACAGTCCTAACACTTTCAATGTGTCCCAAGTCCATGTAACCAGCTTCACTGTAGTATAATGTAGTAGAGGAGGTGTCAACCACAATTTCTTGAAAATCTTCTTCGATATTATACTGCGAGATGCTCCGGAATCTACCTCCATCAACAAATTTGCTCCATCAATCACTATGTTAGCTAATATTGGAGGTTGATAACTTTCTGAACACACATAGACACCCATCATATCTTCAGCTCCAGGAGATGGCTCTCGCTTGTCTTCCACCTGGTGGAGTTTAGGTTTCTTTTCACAGGCTTTTGTGATATGTCCATATCTTTGAGATTACAAATCTTTGCGGTCACAAATTTACACGGCTCGCTCGGCTTGTGCACCCTCGTGCAATATCTGCATTTATTTGCCTTCATTCTGCCAATATCTACTCGCTCAGAAGCTTGAGATGAAGTTGTATTTGTTTCATTGCTCGGACGGGGGTACATTTTTCACTGGATGCTTGATGATTGAGACATGTCTGTACCACCATCTAATATGTCAGTTCATTAGTTTTTATCAACTCTCATCATAAACGATCATCACACACATCTAAAACAAGTCTGTCCCGTAATTGGCGCTTAATGTCTGCAAAGTTGCACTTAGCACACAGAGTACTTATTGCGGCCACAAAATCTTGCACGCTTTCACCTTGCAATTGTACACATTTATGAAATTAGCCTGCTTGCAAAATTTCATTCACCTCTGGTTCATAGAATGTATCCAAGACACCCAGGGCCCTATTTCATAAAACTATAGTACACTGACAAATGTCAATCGAACCGACAATTGTCAGTCAAACTATCAAAATGTCATACATTTTTGTTATATGAAATGCAGGTTTTGCGTATTCAACTGACATTTGAGGGTTTATTATGATTTGTCGCTTTATTAAATAGGGCCCAGAATGTCTGTAAAATTTACTTGAGTTGGGCGTAACAGCACTAACAGTGATGCAATTAGAGCATAGGTATCCTTCCCTCACTCAGACAAGAACAAAGATCGCGCTTTTGCGTCGTCTTTTTCCACGAGTCCCGCCGCATTGACTGCACACAGTAACTGTTCCTTGTAATCATGCCACATGTCAGTTTTCGCGTTAAACTGCCCGGTCATTACAATATTTGTTATATTGAATGCCATTTCAAAACAATTGCAATGTATTTTCCGGAGTCGCCACTAAAAGAAACACGCCATTTGAGTTCATTTCACAAACTGACTTTTTATTAACTACCCACAAATTAAAAAATAAATCAAAATCAATACATAATGCCGGGAAAAGAAAATTTGTGTGTTCTCAGATTTGCGTGTTATTAGCCCGTCGATCATTAGGTGGCTACATATCTAGCATTGTGCACTACCACGCGCATACTGTGCGTGCACCTCGCGGCATTGCGGCAAGCAATTTGTAAGGGTAAAGTTTTAAATTGACTGTTATTGTATTTTTTTTCATTTGCTAATGGCTGGTTCCTATATCTTAAAACGAACCGTTTTTGCTTACTCTCCATCAGCTTTTGTCATAAAAGCCATACAAAAAGTGTCAAAATGCAACGACTCATTGAAAAAAAAACTCATTTAATTTTTATAGGAATGGGGGTAATTGAATTATTGTTACCAATAATATTATTTTTAACTCAGCATGGACGTTCGTTTGTCAAAAAGGTAACAGAAAAGGTTTGACGGCACATCACTATATACCAGAGATTTTAGAAGATCACGTGGTATCTTACATGGGATTCATAAGAAAATGTTTACTCTAATGCAAGATAATGCCGTTCACAAGTTCGAAAATATTGCAAAGAAGTTAGGATACGTAGGTACAATTAATTAGCCAGCACGCAGCCCGGACCTTAATCTGATTGAGCATGTTTGGGAAAATTTGTAAAGAGAAGACAGAAATCCTTTGAAAGAAAGAAAGGATTGTCAACAACAGTGGCAGCACTAAGAATAGCTATTTCACAAGAATGGGACAATATTCCACAAGACCATTTAATAACCCTAATCAGGTCTATGCGGAACCAATTAGAATCATCAATAAGGGTATGTGGAGGTAGAACACCTTATTCAAAGATAAAAAAAAGTGTGCTCAAACTTTTTTTCAATTGTTAAAGCCAACTTTTCAATTACACCAATTTTTGTTCAATTTATCTTTTATTTTTGATGCAGTTTATGTGTCCATCAGTGTAGGTAGGTTACTTTTGCCCAGAGAAATAACCATGCAGGCAACACTCAGTTACAGCTAGCAAACAAATAAATGATTAATGATTTATTAATGCCTGCTTGGGAGAATATATCTAATGATATTCTATAGAATCACAGATGGGACACAAACTCGCATCATTCCGAGCCTCTTCGCAACACATGCCTTTAACTGATTCGGCTACCGTGACCACTGACTCATCATCATTTTTCCTTTAGAATATTATTCGATAATAAATGATTGTTACAAAACAAAGAATAAATATTGATGATGACATTAAATACTCACATTTCTCTTCAGTTAGCTGTTTCAGCACTTCGCCAACAATCTGACCAACACTCTGGAGGGCTTTGAGGTCATTCTCACTTTTGTCATACTGTTTTGTGAGATCTTTAAGTTGTTCTCGCACTGAAAACAAAATTATAATTTATAGTTTAACTAGCTAAGAGGACAGAAAAATGTTGTAGTGACATGTTAATGCAAAGTACTATTGATAATTTTGTAGGTATAAGAATTGTTATGATTATTTGATATATTTTAACTTTGGTTGTTTGTGGATCCAAACACGAGTAACCTATTAAGGAACATTTTTTGACTTGAATATTCGATTGAAAGTGTTACTTTATGGAATTCAGTCAAGTAATTAGGCTATTTCAGTACTTTATCAACAAGTTCCATTAAATTTAGACAAAAATACGAGTGATGATTCGGCAGAAATCGATGGTGGATAGGACAACAAAAACTTACTGTCTTTGAGTCTGGACTCCACTTCCCTGTGTTCCATCAGCTTCTTTCTGTAGTCCTGAAACCCCTTTTCACGTAATGCATCCACAGGTAAAGCAGAATCAGCAGGCATTTTGTGTTTTTATAATTAAAATTCTGTTCGGCGATATGTACAGCGATAAATGATAATCACTATTTGTTTGACAATGACAATCGGTGTTTGACAGTTAACTTTTTTATTTTTTCTTGTACCTTGCTTGCGTTCGGCTTCATTCTTATTCTGCGTTTGGAAAATTAATCAAAATCATAACAATCAAATTATAAAATATTTTTAATTTATTTTACAGCAAGGCGCCGAATATTTATCAATGTAAAAACTAATTTAATAAATTGGGGCGCCACTATCGCATGTGTGTCTATAAACTGTTAGCCCCCATAGCATGACAGACCTATTTTGATACTTTATGGTAATGAAATCTCTAAGACTATTAGATTTCAACTGAATTACGCTGTTCTCATGGGCAAAAGTGGAGCTAACCATCAGACAAACTCTGCTCGTCTCATTATCATACTAATATCATACATGCGAAAGTTAGTGTGTATTTATATTAGTTTGTTGCCACTCACTGCAAGGACTGAACGAATTTTAAAGAATTTTGGTATATACTTTGCCGAGGTCCCGGATTAAAATATAGGATACTTTTCCCTGAAAATTAGTAGTTCCCACGGTATAAAACTTAAAATAACAAGCAAGTTTTGATTTTAAAGTATTTTATTGTAAGTCCGAAAAATCTTCTAAATATTAAACTTCTGAATCAATTGCTGCAATCTGCTTCAATTGACCTCATCTTCTGATTCGGATGTTTCATCGCTGCTACTTTCATTTTGCAAATTTATAAGAAGCCTATCGATATCGTTATATAGAGTTACGCACCGTTCGTAATACTCCGTCTCTATTTTCATAACATGATTGCATAATTTTTCCCAATCATTTGTAGAAACTTCTTGAAAAGCTCGGACAGCTGTTTCCTAAAAAAAATATACTTAATAATTATTATGTTATTCAACATTGTTTAGAATTAAAATAGATCAGATAAACTAAACTTACAAACTATAATAATTTATTACCTTTATGTCAATAAACGTTTTGTGAGGCGATTTTTTGCTTGGCTATTCCCCAAACACTTTAACTCGACTGTACACATTAATCTATTATCACTGAATATTAGCTTCGAATCACTTTGATTGTTTCGTTCCGAATGACAAGTGAAGACTGTTCCATGCAGCCGATGCGCGCCCTATTTATACCGCGTCGCACGGATCGAGTTCTTTCCAGAAGGTACTCGTAAGTACTAGCAGTAGTCGGAAGGTACTTTATTAACCTTCAGGGTTGGCGCCGCCTTTGAAGTTACCGCTTCGCGCCGCGTCCGTATGTACCTATGTACATTTCTAGTATATTTCTTGTGTGTAGGTACGTATTTTTATTCAGTAGGTATAATTTCTTTTTTGTATTTTATTTTATTTATTACGCACCTCCGACCGATGACTTTGATATCTAAGTAATCCTTTCCATCCTAAGGTTGCCTGGAAGAGATTGCTATATAGCAATAAGGCCGCCCGCATAAAGTGTTGTTGTATTGTATGTACCATGCGCTCTAGAAACTTCAGTAGGTACCTACGCGCCACTGGTGTGTTCCAGAAGGTTTTGCGTCATCAGACCGCGGCTCCTCGAACATTTTGTTACCTACTGTTTTTCTAATTATCGTCCGGCGTAACAATATAATCTTTGTCATTATCAAATAACAGAGTATATATTTCTTAGATCTTATTTTGAGACCAAAATGTATGAACATAAAAAAGTTAATTTTATACACAAAATATTTTTGTGTCCAAATAATGGTGGCATTATGCACCTATGGAACCCTAGTGCGAGGTATGAGTAAAGTAAACATAAGTGTACTGTGGTATGGGTGTATAAACAAACATTATTGTTATTTAACGTCATTATCGTCATACTGTTTTTCTTACAGCACCAAACGCGGAGTGGGCGAGTCATTCCTTACGGAGTTCCGTTGTGTACAGTGCCTAACTAATGTGACCCACACAGTGACATTCAATATATTATTGGATACATACATAAGTATTTCATTTTATAAATCTCCTTACATCTAACCATCATTAGTAAAGTAGACTTTTTCTGTTTTGTAGAAAATTAATCTATTTCAATAAGATCTAATCTCTGATTAATAATATGACAATTTGAAACGCCTATCTATACATAAGTATTTTGGTTATGAATCTCCTTTCATTTGAAATAAGCACTTTGCACATGCTTCAACCCACAGGCCACGAATAATGAATTCAAGCCCTCCTTTTTCAAAAAGTTAACTAGCATTTGCCCCCTGTGATTCCTGTCTCCATAGCCATGTGGACCTATTTTCGATTCACTGCAAGTCTGCACTCCTACTTTGGCGTTAAAGTCTCCCATGATAACATTGTAGTGCGTCTTTGTGGTGTTATGTAGGGCCGAAGATATGTCATCAAACATCTTCTACCTCATCATCCGAGTGTGCCGAGATTGGTGTGTAAACCTGTACGATCTAAAGGCAGGTGGTATATTCTGAACCACAATTGAAATTATTGGAACTTAATGCAACTTGTTAACTGCCGTAATATTCTTTGTTGAACTATTTCTACTAACTCTTGCATTAATTGGAGTTTTTCTTCTCTAGTATATTGGAAAATAAAGTATTTCTTGGATCCCTGGAGTATTGAGTGCATCTGTCACTTCACGTACACTATTAATGTACACTACAGCAAGCGACACACTTGGTTGGCTAAGCCCATGGAGGTACGTAGCTCACCCTTACAGGCTTTTGGTATGATCCTATAGCAGAGTAGGAGAGGACAGCCAAAACCTGCAAATCTACAATGTGGTAATAAATAGATTAGTGTGTGAAAAGTAGGTAGGTATATATATCTATATAGTGAGAAAGTATAATGAACTGTAAGCTTTTGATGGCATACTTACACTCAAAGTCAACTTTTGTATTTCTTTTCACTATCGGCAGCAGGGGCTTGAGTTGTTATTGTGTAATGTGATTTGTTATTTTGTCCTTTTATACTATTTGTTTGTGATATTCAGTAATGAAATTGAAAATATCCATTCTTACTTATATTTTCACTTCGTTATCTTGATGCAACATCTCAATTAAATTTATTTACCACTGAGATAAACACAAAATAACCCTACTTTATACTCAGCAATCGCTATTTGAGTAGTTGCTTTTTTGACAGCTCAATCGCTCACATTTTAATCGCGCTACCAATCGCAATGCTTTAACTAATACGAATTTTGGAGCATTTCATACATGATTACAATTACAATCACGATTCTAGTGTCAAAATCGTCCACTAGAGGCGCTACTGTAAGTTTGCGAGCGGTAGCTTGATAGCTAATACGAATCAGCAGATAACCGCTTATTTGACAGTTATATTTGTACAATAGTAGCAATTGTTAGTTAGTTATTAAGCCTGCCGGACGGATGGCAACCCTAACTGGAGGACAGCGAAGCCGTTCATACGTCTCGCGTTGTTTTGATTTTAATCCTTTATTTATTGCGAGTGCAATACAATGGATACTGGGTGGTCAAATTAAAAAACATTATCAGGACCACCAGAAATATTGAATCCCAAAATGATTTATACTAATTTTATATATTATAAAGAGAAAAGATAAAAAAAAATGTATGTTTATATGGGAGTAATGGATTGTAACTTTTAAACAATGGACAAGTAATGGATTAACTTAAAAAAATACTTAAATGATTTTAAAAACTCTTTCACCCATAGAAAGTTACATTATCAGTGAGTAACATAGCCTATATTTTTTATTATATTAGACTAGCTGTACGCGCGGCTTTGCTCGCGTGGTGATTTCATTAAAAAGTAGCCCATACGTGTTATTGTAGGACCAAAAGTACCAATAAAGTACAATATAATATACTAGCTGTACCCGCGGCTTCGCACGCGTGGTCTTTTCTTTAGGTTCAAAGTACCATAATGTGCTATTCCAGGACCAATATACCAACATTTTATAAAAATTTCTTCAAAATTTCAAAATGTAGCCGTCAAAAATACTTTTATCAATTGCTCGGCTTCTAACTCACCAGATTGAGATACCAATTACACCAGATTTTAAATCAAGCCCAAAGCTATCTAACAATGAAAACCACATTGCAATCGGTGCAATAGTTTTTACGTGATGCGTGAACAAACAAACATACTGATAAACAGACAGAGCGACGTTTTTTTTAATGTATGCGTGTTCAATATCTTTTTTAAGCACCCAAGAGTATTTTTTAATTTATCTTCTTTTTACAGCCTTTTTCGTACCTATTGCTTTAAATACATATATGACTGTGTCAATTTGCATCAAAAAATCCGTCAAGTAGTTTCAGCGTGGTACGTGTTCTTTTTAATAAATTTCAACTCCTATATTGCGGAAACGCCTTAATTTTTTGGGGTGGAAAGTATTCAATGTCCTCCTCGTAGTATGAACTCAAATCATACCAAGTTTAATTTGAATTCATTCAATAGTTTCTTAAAGTAAAACTGTTTTGGCTTCAGTATCGAATAATTAATCATTAATCCATTCCGTCCATTAATTTCAGCGTGGTACGTGTTCTTTTAAATAATTTTCAACCCCTATACTGCGAGAACCCATTAATTTTTCGGGATGTAAAGTATCCTATGTCCTACCTCGAAGTATGAACTCAAATCATACCAAGTTTCATTTGAATTTATCCAGTAGTTCTAGCAGCGTGATGCGCGGTCAAAATACAGACAGACAGACTTACAAGCCAGAAATGAAAAAACATACACTTAAGGCTTCATTATCGAATATAGAGTTACCTCCAAAAAAAAACACAATATCTTTAATGTACAGTATTTGGACCCATATCCCGCAGGAACCCTTTATTTTTTCGGGATAAATAGTATTCATAATTTTCACCTATCTTATAAACTATGTCTGTACCAAGTTGCATCAACATCCGTCCAATAGTTTCAGCGTGCTACGTGTTTTTTTAAAATAATTTTCCATCCCTATCCTGCAGGAACTTTAGGAAGGCGGTGCCAAGCCCAGGCATCATTTTAAGACATTCTTAAAATGATGCCTGGGCTTGGCACCGCCTTCACAAAACTCTTTCTTATCTTATGTTGTATGCATTATTATTACGTTGGTAATTTCGAAAAAGTGATACTGTTCTGGCTCAATTGTAATTATTTCATTCTTTTTAGTGGTTGTTTACAAAATAACATTTTTATTATGAAGTCGATTTAATTTTTTTGGAAAAATATTCTATTTTTTGTTTTTTAGTGGCCTAAGAAAACATCGGAAAGAATATATGCCGAAGAAAATAGTAGACACTCACTTTAGAGAATAAAACCTACATATATAACAACTGAATTAGTTTTGACCATTTTCTATCATTTTGTTGTTGCGTTCCTGTGACTACCATCCTACTCCATCATCAGACCCTGAAAACCACATAGCACCAGAGAACTCATCAAGACAAACCAAATGAGCCCAAACTCGAAGGGGTTCCATCATTTTGTTGTTGAGTTCCTGTGACTACCTTCCTGCTCCATCATCCCTGGATACCACATAAAACCAGAGAACTTACCAAGACAAACCAAATGAGCACAAACTCGAAAGGGTTCCATCATTTTGTTGTTGAGTTCCTGTGACTACCTTCCGGCTCCATCATGAGACCCTTGATACAACATAAAACCAGACATGATCTCATCAAAACAAACCAAATGAGCCCAAACTCGAAGGGATTCCATCATCCGATTGTGTAGTTATTTTAACTACTACTACCACCACTACCACTACCACTACCACTACCACTACCACTACCACTACCACTACCACTACCACTACCACTACCACTACCACTACCACTACCACTACCACTACCACTACCACTACCACTACCACTACCACTACCACTACCACTACCACTACCACTACCACTACCACTACCACTACCACTACCACTACCACTACCACTACCACTACCACTACCACTACCACTACCACTACCACTACCACTACCACTACCACTACTACTACTACTACTTTAGTTTTCAATTGTCATCAGAACTACACGCATTTGCAAAACTTCAGCATCTTTAGACATCCTTAAATTGTTCAAAATTGACTTGAAATCCAGTCCTAAACATTATAATACAGTGAATTAAATTAAAGCTTGTGTAAAGCTACTAAACCAATTTTGATGAAATTTATACAGTTCCACACTAGAGGTCTTCTTACTCAAGTTAAAACAATCATCTAATTCGGTTCAGATATCCCAAGATATTAGAGAACATAAACTATAAAACAAATTGATTTTATAATGAAACTACTGAACCAATTTTGATGAAATTTATAAATTTGATGTTTTTTTTAGATTTGTACCACACAAAAAGTGTACCTTTTTGAATAAAAAAACAACCATCTAAATTGGTTTATAAATGTTATCGATAAACACAAAATAAAGGCAATATAAACACAAAATCGAATGGATTTACTCAACAAAACTATTTATTCTCGAAAAACTGCTAAACCAATTTTGATACAATTTATATGGGACCATTTGGAAAGTATACCCGTTCAAACAAAAAATATTTTTTTAAATCGGTCCACAATTGACGGAGATATCGACCGACATAGATAAAAAAAAAAAAAAAAAAAAAACATTCTTACAGCCGAACATATAACCGTCTCCTTTTGTGAAGTCGATTATAAATACATTTGGACGGCGAACTCGAAAGTTCCGAGCAATATATTATTATGTAAATATTGATTTTTAAAACAAAACATAAAACCAAATCACATGAAAATATTGAAAAAGAACCCCAAAAGCGAGCAAAATAACACTTCTGCTGTGAAATAGTTCTAAAAACATAACACCAATTCAATTAATATTCAAATATGCATTGATAAGAACATGACACGCAAACGCAGCGTGCGACATACTGTTTCATAAATCATACAACATTATTAACCAATTTACGCACCTTGTATGAATTCAAACAAGTGAAGCAAGTGCGAAAATTTTAAAGTTTTTCGAAATCATATGAAAATAACGGATTAACTTAAAATTGTTTGCAAGTTTGCAAATTTTTCGAAAAAGCGCGACCGAAGCAAGGCAAGAAGCAGCATGACCCCCATGACTCCCTTCTCTCTGGATCCGCGCTTGGAGACTATCCTCTTAACTTAATCGGTCCAGTAGATTCAGTGCTAATTGACTGTGACAGACGGACAGACAGAATTATGAAATATGAATTATGAGATGACAGATTTATGATTTAATTATTATGAATTTTTATTATACGGGCTATTCTCATGCGAATGCTTTGCAAAATGATGTATGCGATCCGTCATCATTTCGCATTACATTCGAATGCGAATGCGTCGACGACGAGTCCGCGTATCTACGTAATGCCGAAGCTAACATAATTATATTTCCCTAGCAAGTTTTCAAATTTCATCAAGATCATTTTAGCCGTTTACCCTTGAAAAGGTAACAACCAGGCAGAAGCAGTTTTAGCCGTGTCAATTTTGAATAAATTCCATAGTGAGAGACAGAATCACTCCTAGATAAAAAAAAAACAGGCATTTCCTCTTCAAGATTTCCTTCCAGGTACTATTCCTGGCAGAATTTATGCCAACGTTCAAATCCCAGCATAATATTGCTCAAATAAATGAGGCGGGTAGCGGCACCGATGGAGGCGTCACGTTCCGCTAAAATAACACACGTGCCGTACAATATTATATTTTGGCGGGAAGGCGAAAATGACGCGCGTGGTGTAGGTAGTGTGGCTGGTGTTGCCAAGTTTTGAATTTGTGAGCTGTGTGTACCATTTCTGGGAGTACCATCGCGCGTCCGGTTTTGAATTTGAGTTTGTATAAATGCTTAGCCCTTAATAAGTGTGATGGTGTTTATATTTAAATAACTTTCATTTAAGAATATTAAAATAAGTATATGTATAATAACTTAATAATATACGTGACACACAGAAAAAATATAATTTAAAAAATATAAGCTGGGACCGACAGCACAACGTGCTTTCCGAAGCACGGAGCAATGAAAAACCGCAGATAACTTAGAAACATAACACATATCGGCGTAGAGCCTAGGATTAAATTTAGACTAGATTTAAATTAAATACTTATTATTTACTTAGTACATTTCTCGAGAGCTCGTGACCTTAACTCCTATTTGAAGGAGTGGCTATAAGGTCGGGCACCGTAGGCTCTTAATAATAATTAGCTGTTCCCGCGGCTTCGCACGCGTGGTCATTTCTCTAGGTTAAACGTACTCTATGTACTATGTGTCTTTGAACTAAAATACCAATATACCAACATTTGATCAAAATTTCTTCAGACGTCACAAAGGTTTTATCGATTGCTCGGCTTCTCATCGGATTGAGATACCAAGTACCACTTGATTTTAAGTTTAACTATTAGGTATCCCATAGTGAAAACCGCATTGCAATCAGCCCAGTAGTTTTTACGTGATCCGCGAACAAACATACAGACAACACGACAGACAGACAGAATAATATGCTGCCATAAAAATATTATATTCTTGTTCAGTAGCTTATTTTAAGTACCCGTGACTATTATTTTTAAATATCTTCGTTGTACAGTTTTTTTCGTACTTCTATAATAATAATTCCTCGTGAATAATAACTAAAAGAACAAGTTAAAACTCAGGAGTTTATTAAAGTTACAGCTGGCAGCACAGCTCGTAGGTGGATATTTTTTATTGTCAAATAAGTGCGACCTGGGAAATTCGGTAGAGTTTGGGGTTTTATTTATTAACCAGCAGGTTTTGTTGCTTTGTTTGAAAACGTTCGTTCGTGTCTCTGCTGAACTGAATACCGAAACCTACATATAAGTAACACCATACGGAGATTTCAATGTTAAATTAGTGTTGCCTAGATGAGACAGCTCGGTCAATAATATATAAAACTTGCCATGTGCAAGTAGAACTAGAGATTTAGAGATTCCGACCCGAAATTGTTTTTTTTCCCGACTACCAAAAAGGTTGGCTATGATTTTAGAAGCGTATGTTACATAATGTAAGGTAAGTAGTGTAGTGGTAGGCCTCTTACGCCTGGGGAAGTACTAACCTTTGTCAGTTATTCAACAGCCAAGCAGTAGTGTGTAAAAGGCCAAGGTTAAAAGACCATGTTTCCAGCTAAATTACGAGCTATTATCCGTGGACCCGACTGGGCAATGCAGTGACGCATAAGATTTTACAACCAAAGTTCTGGATGCAACTGTTATGGGCACGCGTGAGTTGACGCTGATCATCAGATTTCAATGATCAGTAACTGCAATTCGTCTCGGTTGTCCACTTGACATAGGCTAGTTTTTATCCGACTACGGCGAAGCAAAAAGGAGGGTTATGGTTTTAACCGGTATGTATCTATGTATGTATGCATGTATGTGAGTATTTAGGTATGTATACAATACAACAACTCTTTATTGCACACCAAGAATTAGGTAATAATTATAATGTATATAGCATACACTTGAAATGAAAGGTACAATGGGCGGCCTTATTGCTAAATAGCAAACTCTTTCAGGCAACCTTTGGATGGAAAGGATTACATGGATATAAAAGTTATCGGTCGGTGGTGCGTACTAATGAAATCAAAATACCAAACATTAATAAACTAGAAACTATACTAAATAATAATACATAGATAGATAGATAGATAGATAACTCTTTATTGCACTAAAGAAACTTAAATTATGGCACATCAAAAATGACCTTAAAATAGTATAATCGGCGGAATTATCATTAAACAGCGATCTCTTCTAGGCAACCTTAGATTAGAAAGTGAGAACATGAACTTTAATGAACGATAGTGTGCAAGCAAGTATATACATTTACTGAAATGAATAAATTTTTAGAATTTAAATACGATAAAATATTACTTATTAATTCTTAACTAAGTCGCTTACCGCGACGCGCACGCGCTGCATGCGCCCTGCAGCGCGCAATGTTTGATATATCGCTACCCGATGATCTACTGGCTAAATACAATATATAAAATAAAATAAATATATATATATGTATATAATATAAAAATACATACATATAAACATATATACTAATTATTACTTAAATATTCACATAACTTTGGGCCCATATCCCACAGAAACCCTTTACTTTTTCGGGATAAATCGTGTCTTCAATTTTAACCCATCATATAGTGTCAAGTTGCATCAAAACCTGACCATTACTTTCAGCGTGGTACGTGTTCTTTTAAATAAGTTTCAACCCCTAAATAATAACCCATAAATTGTTCGATATGTAAAGTATCCTATGTCCTACCTCGTAGTACGAACTCAAATCATACCAAGTTTCTTTTGAATTCATCCAGTAGTTCCGGTGGCGTGATGCGCGGCTAAGATACAGACTGACAAACATACAGACAAAAATGAAAAAAAAAATACAGTTTAGGCTTCATAATCGAATATAGAGTAACTTCCAAGAAAAAAAACACTATATCTTTAATGTACAGAATTTGGACCCATATCACACAGGAACCCTTTATTTTTTCAGGACAAAATGTATTCATAATTTTCACCGATCTTATAAACCATGTCTGTGCCAAGTTGCATCAATATCCGTCCAATAGTTTCAGCGTGCTTTTAAATAATTTTCCACCCCTATCCTGCAGGAACACCAAATTTTTTTGGGATGAAAAGTATCCAATGTCCTACCTCGAAGTGTGAACACAAATCATACCAATTTTCATTTGAATTCATTAAGTATTTTCGGCGTGGTGCGCTGTCAAGGTACAGACAGACAGACGGAACACAAATCATACCAATTTTCATTTGAATTCATTAAGTATTTTCGGCGTGGTGCGCTGTCAAGGTACAGACAGACAGACGGACAGACAGACAGAAATACAAATATATAGTTTTGGCTTACAGAATTTGGGACATTATCCCGCAGGAACTCTTTATTTTTTCGGGATAAAAAGTATCCTCAATTTTAACCCGTCATATAAACTATGACTGTGCCAAGTTGCATCAAAATCCGTCTAGTAGTTTCAGAGTGGTAAGTGTTTTTTAAAATAACTTTCAACCCCAATCCTGCGGGAACCCTTTCATTTTTCGGGATGAAAAGTAGCCCATGTCCTACCTCGTACTATAAACTCAAATCATACCAAGTTTCATTCAAATTCATTCAGTAGTTTCGGCTTGATGCCTAGCCAAGATACAGACAGACAGACAGACAGACTGACAAAAATGAAAAATAATACAGTTTTGGCTTCAGTATCAAATCTCGAGTAACGACCAAAAAAAAAAATTCTAAATATCTTCAATGTTCAGAATTGGACCCGTTACAGTTTTATTATAAGTATAGATAATAATAATACATACTAAAATAAATTGGATCCTACACACAAAATATATTACACTAGGTAATACATCATCATAATCATGTCAGCCTTTAGAAGTCCACTGCTGAACATAGGCCTCCCCCAAAGAGCGCCATGACGAGCGATCTTGTGCCACCTCTATCCACCGACTTCCTGCGATGGCTACAATGTCGTCGGTCCATCGTGTGGGGGTCTCCCCACACTTCGCTTGCTTGTCGCCATTCGAGAACCTTTATTCCCCAGCGGTTGTCGGTTCTGCGAACTATATGGCCTGCCCATTGCCGCGTAGTGAAACACCGAGCATAGCTCTCTCCATTGCACGCTGCGCAACTCTGAGCTTTTGTATGAGACTAATAGTTAGCGACCACGTTTCAGTGCCGTAATTATGTCATCACTGGCAACACGCACTGATTATAAACTTTCGTCTTGAGGCTCTGCGGTATCTGCGACGAAAAGATATGGCGTAATTATATAAAAATATAATTACGCCATAAATATAGCACCAATGCTCTTGAAGTTTCTTGACAGACTTGTTATTTTGTTTCCATGGCAACCGTTCTTTACAGCGAGTAATCAACATTTTCCAGTTTTCCCGTGAAAATAACAATTTACCGGGATAAAAAGTATCCTATGTTTTATTCTAGGGTATAACCTATCTCCATTCCAAATTTCATCAAAATCCGTCTAGCCGTTATCGCGTAAAAGCTCCCGAAACAAACAAACAGACAAACAGACAATGTTTGATTTTTAAAGAATGGTATGGATAGTAGGGATAGTATATTAGAATTCCGGCGAAGACGTATAGGAAGCCACTTGAGCTGAGTCACAGAATAAATAATAGTACAAGGCTGAGTACGAAATTGTGAGACATGGTCATATGAACCGTCTTCATCGTCCGCTGGTTATGGCTACGAGTATGTGACTTCACTGATCATTACTTGAGGCTCAATCGTAGCTTGGATTAGGTTAGAAGACGAAGGCGGGAGCGAAGCGTAGCGAATTCTTATTCCAAAACTGTCATACAACTGTCATATTACATACTGCAGTTGAATCAAGATTTAAATCGAGCCTCAAGCCACAGAATACCTATTGATACTAGCGGATATTCCTTTTGTCTATGGATCAGTCTGTTTTCATTTACATTTTACCTTGTTTATCAATTTCGTTTTTTTTTTTTTTTTAATAAATTTTTTTCGAAAGGATATGTGCTGTTGATCTAGCTGACCTCTACAGCGTCACCGGAAATTAGGGCGGGCGCAAAAGCGCTCCGCCGCAATGCGTGACGCAGAAGGCGCACGCCAAAGTTATGTTTTGGCCACTTGCTCAAGGGCACCCGGGGGGTACGAACCTCGGCTTGGAGTTGCCATTGATTACCGGGGGAGTATCGAACTAAGGGAGTATCGAACTAAAAACCAATTTCGTTCTTATCTATCTATACTTATAAATAGGCATTTGTTTGTTTGTTTGTCTGTCTGTATGTTTGTTCGCGCATCACGTAAAAACGACTGGACCGATTGCGATGCGGTTTTCACAGTTGGATTGCTTAGGGTTTGACTTAAAAAATGGAGTACTTGGTATCTGATGTCTTAGTATCTCTGATTAGAGATCTTATCTGATGAGTAGAATTCGACCAATCGATACACAGCTATTTGACGTCTGAACGAAGTTTGATGATTTTGGTTCTGGAATATCACAGGATCCTTATATCCCAGAAAAATAACCACGCGGGCAAAGCCGCGGGCACAGCTAGTACAAGTAGTCGTAAAAAAGAATCTCGTCCGTGACCCAAATTTTTCCATTAGAAAATTATTATAAGTACAAGTAGTACCTAAAATTAAGTGTTATAGTCTGAAATTTATAAAGTACCTACTAATTATGCCCGTGGCTTTGCCCGCGTTGTCATTTCATTTAAAAGTAGCCCATACGTGTTATTCCAGGACCAAAAGTACCTATAAAGTACAATATACTACTTTAGATTTTGATTAGGTACAAAATAATGTACTATTTCATCTATACTATAATAAAACTGTAACTGGGCTAAATCTGTACATTAAATATTTTTTGAAAATTATAATTGAGATAAACTTCAAAATCGATATAGAGTGCAAAAAGGATATTTTTTTAATTTTTGTCTGTCTGTCTGTCTGTCTGTCTAAAGAGACAGACAGACAGACAATAAAATGGTATCATAACATGGTATCATAATGGTATCATGGTAATGGTAATGGTGCTTAGTTATAACATTAAAATGGTATCATAATTTCGACCCTCTCGCCACTATACTATCTGGTTTAGCGGGAGTATTTCTGCCTGCCAACCCAGACGTGCGTGGATCGAAATCACGTACTTATTGAAATGTTTTGTTCCATATTTTTATGCATTTACATATTTTATGCGTTATTTTTACAATTTCAATGCTTTTTTTTTCTTGAATTAAACTGTCAAATTGTTACAACAAAATAGGTCACAATAATTCAAATTCAGATAATTTAGAAAAAACTCAAAAACAGAAAAGAATTCTGTCAATTTACTTTGTTTTTGTTTACTTTGTAAATTTATTAGTTTTACCTGAAGTGCATGTTTAAAAATGAAATAAATTATCAGTACAAGTAGTACCTAAAATTAAGTGTTATAGTCTGAAATTTATAAAGTACCTACTAATTATGCCCGTGGCTTTGCCCGCGTTGTCATTTCATTTAAAAGTAGCCCATACGTGTTATTCCAGGACCAAAAGTACCTATAAAGTACAATATACTACTTTAGATTTTGATTAGGTACAAAATAATGTACTATTTCATCTATACTATAATAAAACTGTAACTGGGCTAAATCTGTACATTAAATATTTTTTGAAAATTATAATTGAGATAAACTTCAAAATCGATATAGAGTGCAAAAAGGATATTTTTTTAATTTTTGTCTGTCTGTCTGTCTGTCTGTCTAAAGAGACAGACAGACAGACAATAAAATGGTATCATAACATGGTATCATAATGGTATCATGGTAATGGTAATGGTGCTTAGTTATAACATTAAAATGGTATCATAATTTCGACCCTCTCGCCACTATACTATCTGGTTTAGCGGGAGTATTTCTGCCTGCCAACCCAGACGTGCGTGGATCGAAATCACGTACTTATTGAAATGTTTTGTTCCATATTTTTATGCATTTACATATTTTATGCGTTATTTTTACAATTTCAATGCTTTTTTTTTCTTGAATTAAACTGTCAAATTGTTACAACAAAATAGGTCACAATAATTCAAATTCAGATAATTTAGAAAAAACTCAAAAACAGAAAAGAATTCTGTCAATTTACTTTGTTTTTGTTTACTTTGTAAATTTATTAGTTTTACCTGAAGTGCATGTTTAAAAATGAAATAAATTATCATACATAATTTACATTCCCTCATAAAAAAGCGACCTCTTGCGGCTTTTTTTTATTGTTAAATAAACTGCTTACTGTTTTACATTTTTAACCCCCGAACAAAGAGATGGGTGTTATAAGTTTAGGGTGTGTATCACTGTGTGAGAGGGTGTGTGTGTGTGTGTGTGTGTGTGTGTGTGTGTGTGTGTGTGTGTGTGTGTCTGTTTGTGGCATCCTCATAAGAAAGCTCCCAAACGAATGGACCGATTTTGATGCGGTTGTTTGAAAGCTAATGTGATCGACATGTTTCTTAGCTTAGCTATATGGGCGGGGGGGGGGGGGGGGGGGGGGGGGGGGTAAAAAGGGGGGGGGGGGGGGAGAAAAGGGGGGTGAGAATCGTAGCGTCCAAACGAATGGTCCGATTTAGCTGCGAGTTTTTTTATATCTGAAAGCTGAGGTAAACGAGATGGTTCTTAGCTATAATGGGAGGGATGAGGGGGGGATGGGGATGGGGGTTAGGATCGTTGATCTCCAACAAATGGATCGATTTTGATTCGTTTTTTTTATGTTTGAAAATGATTTGATCGAGATGGTTCTTAACTATATAGGGTGGGGGGGCGAGAAAAGGGGGGAGTTTCGAGAAAAAAGGGGTGAGAATCGTACCTTTCAAACGAATCGCTTGAAAGGTACGATTCTCAATTTGTCTTAGCTATAATAAGGGGGGAGGGATATGGTGAAGTTCATAGCTCCCAAATGAATGGACCAAATTTGATGCAGTTTTTTATGTTTTAAAAAGGATGTGATCGAGATGGTTCATCATGTTCCTTTGCTATAAGGGAGGAGTTGAAAAAAAGGGGGGGGGGGGAGAGAATCGTATCTTTCAAACGAATGGACCAATTTAACTGCGGGTTTTTATGTTTCAAAGCCGAGGTAAACAATATGGTTTTTAGCTATAATGGGGCTTTATGCTCGCTACGCTTCGCTCCCGCCTTCGTCTTCTAACCTATCACGACCATGTCGGATCGCCACTGAAGGTTGTTAACACAGGTAGGTAGGTAGGTAGCTATATTGGTACTTTTGGTATTGGAATAATTCATAGGATCATTATATCCCAGAAAAACTACCACGCGAGCAACGCTGCGGGCACAGCTATAGGCAATAATAACGTAAAAGTAACAAAAAAAAAACAAAGAACAAAGAAGATAATTTTAAAAATTTGGTTTGAGCTACTAAACAAGAATAAAACATTTTTTAAATTCGTGTCTGTCTGTTTGTTTGTCTGTATGTTTGTTCGCGCATCACGTAAAAACTATTACACCGATTGCGATGCAGTTTTCAGTGTTGGATAGCTTAGGGTTTGACCAAGACCTAGCGTACTTGGTATCGTAATCCAATGATTAGATGCCGAGCAATCGATAAAACACATTTAGCTTTTTTGAAGGAATATTGATCAAATGTTTATTGTAGGTCTTGGAATAGCACATAGAGTACTTTTAACCTAGAGAAATGACCACGCGAGCGAAGCCGCGGGCACAGCTAGTCAATAATAATTACATAGTTTTCATGTTACAATTTTTGCATTTCAATTTTTCAACCTTTGAAAAGATTGATATTTAAAAAAAAACAATTACGGAACGTATATGTCAATGCTGATTTACATTTTAGAATAAGGTGCGATACAGATAAGCTATGATCATAGAATATTGACTCAAGTTTAGTTCTAGAATGAAATATCGAGATTCAAAACTGAGCGTTGTTCTAGAATTTGGGCCTAAGTTTGCCCAAACGCGGTCTTCACTCTAGAACTCGTTTACCCCAACGGTTGTCGGTTCTTCAAGTTATGTGACCTGCCCATTGCCACTTCAGCTTGCTAATTCTTTGAGCTATGTCCGTTACCTTAGTTCTCCTGCGGATCTGCTCATTTCCCTATGGTTCCATACCAGAAATTACACAAACCGTACGTTTCCTAATCGGCATTAACCTAATTACTTAGCCTAAAATATGTGGAACAACTTATCAACTCCACTCTGACGAACAAATTCGTCCCTTTCAAATTAGAGCCCAGATTTTAATCCCAGCTTAAAACACAATAGTTGATATTAAACCTAACGTTTTGTAGGACCAATTTGCAGTGAAAAATTAAGGGCTGAAATATATTAGCGTTCCAGTGCCAAGTTTACGACAAATTACAAGTTTATGGGACATTTTGCTATTGCTGTTTTAGTTTTGATGGGTTGAACAGCTTGAGCTGTTCAGGAGTTCACCAATATTTGAAACATATTTAAAACACTGTTAACGTGAACATTTCATGTTAACTGTTGTTTAACAAAACAATGGTTCAAGTTTTGGTGAACTCCGCCCTGAGAAGAATTTAAAACAACCAAATGAAACTAAAAGCTATCTAACTATTTTGTCGTATGAGATAGTGCTGGCCTCTGGTGTCAGAGTTTGTGAGGCCGCCCGAGGGCCTGTGACATGCCTTAACAACTGCTATTAATCAATAACAGCCGGGACCGACCGAGCTTAACGTGCCCTCCGAAGCACGGAGCTATGGAAAACCGCACGTAGGGGAAAGGCGTACAAAATGACATATGTGGACAAAACGACACCCGTTAGTAGTTCCCGTGTCAACACACAGAGGCCGCCTAGTAACAGGCAGCAACCTGTCGCAACGCCAGTCACGCCCGCACGGCCGTTTGACGCGGACGTCGGTTTGTTAATTTTACACCACGACGAGTTTTGTTCCGATGGATTTTGTTTCGCGGTAAAAGTAAGTTATTTTTTACTTTTATTTGTCATTTTTAATGTTGAAAGCTCATAAAAATAAGTTCTTTATTGGTTTTAGTTTCTGATGCTATAAATTTTGAAAGTGTACATAATGACATAACCCTTGTCCGGGTAAAATGGCATACTATGTTGTTTGACCCACCTATTTTTTCTTCTTTCAGAAGGAATCGAAAGCCTTACTGTTGCAAGGGATCATGGCATCATTATGATGTGTATGCTACTTCACTGCACGCATCGTATGCAACCATTAGATAATCTCATTCTATGGCCCTCTGAAAACCAATTTTAACCAAGACGTGAGCACGTCATCTAGGCAGAGTCGTTACTCACTTTCAGATCGGCTTGATACTCAGCAAAACTTATGGCAAAGCGGCAACAGTCCAAAATGCAGTCAATGGGTTCCAGAAATCAGGCCTCTGGCCTGTCGATCCAAAAATATTTCCAGACCACTTGTTTGAACCTGCTGAAACGACTGACATCCCCCATACAACAAGATCTGGTTTCAACCCAAGAAGAACTAACGACAATGGAAAACCAACACTCAACGTCCCAGGTTGAAACAACGGGGAATCTATGCGCATCCACGTCATCGCAAGTAGAAGCAGGTATATTGGCATCAGAAAATACAGATACACCTGTGACATCCCAGACAGACATGACATCTACAACACCGTCCATGCCACGAGAGTTGAATAGAACTGCTACTGTTCCAGTCAGTGTGCTATCGCCATTACCGAAAGGAGTCTACGTGGCTGGACAAGGAAAAAGAATACCACGCAAGAAACCAACAGTGTTAACTTCCACTCCAAATATAGAAGAGACTAAAGAGAAAAAGGCTCCTCCGCCGGTTCCTAAAAAAAAACAAGAAATGTTACCAAAGCACTAAACGTTAGTTCTAGCAGCGAAGAAGATTTCTCGTCCTGTGCAAACAAACACTGTGGCCGACGACGACGAAGATTGCCCCTTGCATCTATTGCAATGACCTGTACTCCAGGTCCAAGCCAAGGGAAGTTTGGTTAAAGTGCATGAGCTGAAAGAAATGGGCTCATGCATTATGTGCAGACGTTTCAAAGAAGACGAAGTCTTTTATTTGCGAACTCCGCAGATAAAGGAAAAATTATTATTTTGGTATACAATTTTGTCCACATGATGTATGTCATTTTCCCCGCACAGGGTGGACAAAACGGATTTTGTCAATGTTTTTTAAAAGTTTATTTAAGTTTGTTGTTTGATAAAGTACTGAACCATGGTTTAAAAAAGCTGATTATAATGTTAAAAACAATTAATAAAACACGATTTATGACTGATTTAGCAGAGGAAGTGTCTTTTTGTACGCCTTTCCCCTACCTAACTTAGAAAAGTTATTGGTATGGAGCCTGGGTTTTGAACCCGGTATCGTTGGATTCTTTTGCATTATAGAACCGTTAGGCCAACATCGCTCTAACTAGTGAAAAATGTAATAAAAAAAGTTTTAAGTTACCCTGCGAACAAAACTAACAAGAGCCATATAAAGCTTTAGACTAGTGGCTCTGTGAGCTGTAGACCTCGCGAGCACAAACTTTTTTTGCAAACAATCTAGCATTGCACAGTAGCGCCATCTAGTTACCTTATTATAAAACTAACATTAATAACCAAGGTGCTCCGTCTATCCATATCTAGTAGGTAAAGGGCTGATTCCACTGGTAGAAACCTAAAAGTGAGCAATTTACTGCATTTTGAGGAGCTATTCTGCTCATCACGCCGAAGATCCTCATCAGATCTTCACCAAATTTTTATGAGACCTACTTAAAGTTACTTACTACCTTTCAAATAAAAAAACCCATCGAAATGGGATCTAATAAGGCGGAGATATTCAGTAGCGCCCTTTTTGCCCCTTTTTATGTATCCCGTACATCAATCAAAAATATCCGAAGATTAAATATTCAAAAAATTTATTAAATCTGTGAACCAAGTTTCGGTTGAGAAAAGCAACCTGTAGAGGAGAACAGGCGGACAATCGGACATTTTCCTGACATTCGAAAGCATTTTTGCCCAAGCTGAAACGGAGACGCTTCACTCGCGCTCGTACAATTATACATTTTGTAATATAAGATGCAGTCGGAGGCATGAGGAAGTAGCTCGTCAAGTTCTAGCCAATCCCGTCAAAGGAGAAATGAAATGCATGATCAACAGAAGAATGCAGCTTGGTTGGGCAGCATTCGGCAAGCTTCGTCAAGTCTTCTCGTCGTCCATTCCGCAGTGCCTGAAGACAAAAGTCTTCAATCAGTGTATCTTACCAGTCATGACCTACGGAGCCGAAACGTGGACACTCAAGGTTCAAACTAGTCCACAAATTTAAGGTCTTCAGGCTTTGTGAAATTGGCGACGAGAAGACTTGACGAAGTTTTTCAAAAGTTGCCCAGCCCAGCTAAATCCTCCTACTGGCTTCCTTCTCAAAATGGTTACTATCTAGATTATCAGTTTGTCCAAGGTAAATATACTCCTGTAAATATTTCGAGAGGCATGCCACTGACTACTAATTGGTTCTGGTAGTTAATAATGGCAGTACCTTGTTATTGGATGTTGAAAACACATTTTCTTTTGTTGAAATTTCTCTACGTCATTGAAATTTATATGAATTGCAGATGTTTATACGCAATATGGTCCACTTCCACTATTATTAAGCTACAAACATACAATTATATTATGATAAGTGAATTTGTTTTTGTTAACACATTTTTTTTATTGTTTTACCTGACTAAGAAAAAGAGCTATGATTTTAGCAGTTTATGTATGTTAAAAACATACATACACTCAATATAACATCATTGCATACACTGCTAAAATCATAGTTCGTCTTGTACCTAACCATAATTCGTCCATTAGTGTGTTTAGATACAAACATTTTTCAGTGGAGTTTGTAATTTATTATTAAGAAAGGAAAACGTAGGTTAGTTAAAAATCTCTTATGCATAAAGTAGCTTGAAATCTATTCATTACCGCGCATTTTTATAAGAAAACAATAACAATAATATAAGAGCTTACGATCGTTAGTTGCGACTCAGATTGTAGTATTGAGGCGCGGGCAGGGTGGAAACAAACGAATTCCAGGCGCGGGCGCAAAAATATTGAATAATACGTGAGCAGCGCGGCCGCCTGAGGCAGTCAAGAAGAAACATTAAAAGTGAGTGGTTGCAAAGAAGTGGTTCTGCGCGCGCCGATCGGCCCTGTATTACGAAAATCTAGTGTACCGAAAGTGATTGGGAGTCACCAAGCGGCGCTCTTTGGAGTTTCAGCGAAATATCATTAACATACGTGCATTTATTACTAAATTGTGACTTATTTCAGTGCGTTAACAGAATGAGGGGCGTACTAAAATTATTTGGGGTTTGTTATAATGAATTGTTTATGTTCGGTGCGCGGCGCCCGCTCCGTCCGGCCACAGAATAAATAATAGTACAAGTACCGGCTTGCTGGACGGACGTCGCCCTCGTAAAGGGAGTTTTGTGTTATGTTTTGTCTAGTCGATGATCGTGTGGCGATATATCGCCTACATGCCTCATTGCGCGCATACTGCGCGTGTGCACGCGGCAAGGTAGTAGCTAACAAGTGGAGTACATTTGAGAATTATGGTAGTGAACGTAAAGCATTTAAGGGATATTTAGAGTTGCGCTAACGGAATTCGGCTACGATCTATGTAGTACTATTATTTATTCTGTGCTGCTATGCGAATGACGATCGACACATAGAAAAAAAAAGTAAACAGTACGCACATATAATTATTCTATCATATTAATCTATACCTAGTGTAGCAGTGAGTGTCGGGGAGGTCTCTGTACAATGAAGATAGTTTTGGAAGGATTGGTCTGGGGTGCTTGGAATGGCTGCTGAACGGAAATATAACGTTTGGGAATCTTGTATGTCTGTCTGTATGTTTGTTCGCACATCGAGTGGAGGATACCTACTGGATCAGGTGCGGTGATCACGTGTACTTTAGTAGTGGACGGCACCTAGTCTTAGTCAACTTAGTCCACATGAAATCATAGATCGCGAGATTGCAGCAAGGTAACTAGGTATATCGAATGAGCGAGACAGTACTCTCCGTAATCGGATCTTTCGCTCGCCGCTTGCCGCATGTGAGCAGTCGGTCGTGGATGTTTGGCAACACGCTAATGGAGGTAATCTATTTGTCTCCGATGCTCCGATGATTTGGTAAAGTACTTTGTACCTAGTTTGGGTACGGTACGCGATATACTTCACGACTAGATATATAATCAAGCGACTGAACGGATTTGGTTGGGATTTGGAGTTGAGATGGCTCGTGCCCTGGAATTAAACAGGGTACACTTTTCATCATCATCCACTCGGGTGAAGCCGTGGGTGCGGCTAGTTTTATTATAAAATTATCATAAAAAAAAGAATTCACCGGTTTAAGTAAGACATTTATTTTCAGCTTCAAATTTCATAGACCATTGACTGTACAAACGTTAGATAAATAGAAATCTTCGAGTGATTTCTGAACCTTTAAAATGGAGCATTATTTTGAAGTCTAGATAAATATTTTTGGGAACTCTTTTAACTGATGAAATTTGCCACACGCGGGTGAAGACGTGGGTGCGGCTAGTTATATCATAAAATTACCATAAAAATGAATTCACCGGTTTAAGTAAGACATTTATTTTCAGCTGCAAATTTCATATACCATTGGCTACGCAAACGCTAGGTAAGTAGAAATCTTCGAGTGATTTCTGAACCTTTAAAATGGAGCATTAATTTGAAGTCTAGATAAAAATTTTAGGGAACTCTTTTAACTGATGAAATTTGCCACTCGCGGAAGCTGAACAAAGGGACCCTTATCGTGTAAATTCTGGCTCTTTCAGGCACTAGTGATGGAATAAGATGCTTACTGTTGATCGATTACGAAATCTTTAATTAAGATACAACCTTGAATTAATAGCAATTATTATGGAAATGTACTTACAAAAGTGTACTAATTTCATAATGAATTTACTGAGGATTATTCCTGAATACTAAATAATACACACTGGCATAGTCCAGATAAAACCCTTAAATATTATAAAAGGAAACATATTGAATATCAGAGGCTTTAGTCTCAACTACGAATTACGGCAAGGCGAATAACCTAAAAGGATTTATTCCTAATGACAACTAAAACTATATACTGGTATAACCCAGACTTTATTTAAATTAAACTAAACTGACATAGTCAGTAAAAGACAAGCTACGGCATAGACTGATTATGTTCAACTAAGTCAACCTGAACTAACTCCAGTTATGTTAGACTGAATGGTTTGCTTTGCTATACACATAAAATATACCTACGCTACTCCATCCTTATACCGCTCCGGTAAGTAGGCGATGAAAGTTCTACTATCCTATGAGTGGTTTTATATAACCAAACTCTAAAATAAAAAAAGAATAAACATGTTATGCCTTAAAAATCTCCGATCATATTGTTGGAGAATAACAGACAGAACAAACAAAAACTTCCTCATAACAAAATAATAAGTAAACAATAAGTCTTCTGAGTTCCTGTTTTATATTTTATGATATGCTGGATGGAGAGATGCGAACAATATGACTTCAGTAATTATTTGAATATTATAATAACACATTATATATTATCGAATAACACGCTCTTGTTGACACTATGTTAATAATCAAATCTCAGATGCCTAAGTTAACATATTTATTATAATATCTGTATTTGTACTTTCATATTAATTTTCATTCCATCCCAGTACAGTCACGACGGCCAGTCAGTCAGTACGGCTTTTAGCGATAAGGCCGCCCATTGTACACTTCTTCTGCTATTGATCCTTTATTTTTTTGTTGATTTTGTTTGTGGTGTGTGCAATAAAGAATTTATCTATCTATCTATCTATCTATCACGCACTCTAAAAGTTCCGGGTTACTTATATTCACAACGTAGTACAGATGATCAATTGGCCAAGCGATGTATTTATTAGAGAGCGAGAAATTAGTTACAGAATGTTCCCTCGAAGGTGGCTGAAAATAAAAATTAGGTTGGTAGTATCATCAAAAAAGTCTTGCAAGACTTGACAATAACGTTGTCTTGTTTTTTGGGGAGATGTTTCTTAAATTTATGAAAAAATTGTACATAATTTCTTTTAAATTTGGGTTATATATAAGATTATAATTGACCAAACGAGTGCGAAGCGCGAGCTAATCGTCTCTGTTTCATCTTCGGCAAAAAATATTTCGTATGTCCAGATGTCTGTCCGGCTGTTCTCCTCTACAGGTTGCATTTCTCAACCGATCTACACGGAACTTGGTATAAAGGTTAAACGAATTTTTAAAATTTGTTAGTCGTCGGAGATATTTGATACTTCCCCCAAAAAAGGGTAAAAAGGGGGGCTACTGAATATTTCCGCCTTATTAAATCCGATTCTTATTGTTATTTTTTTATTTGAAAGGTAGTAACTTTAAGTTAGTCTCATAAAAATTTGGTGAAGATCTGATGAGGATCTTCGGCGTGATGAGCAGAATAGCTCATCAAAATGCAGTAAATTTCTCACTTTTAAGTTTTTTCGTGTAGAATCAGCCCTTTACCTACTAGGTAGAGATGGAGAACCTTGTTTATTAATGTTAGTTTTGCAATAAGGTAACTAGATGGCGTTACTGTGAACCGCTAGAGGTCTACAGCTCACAGAGCCACTAGTTATATTTTTCATTACATGAGTGCTCGTTTATTCCATGAATTTAGGAGGACGACAATTTATTGTCTTAAATTATATTATGTACCTGCATAATTACATCAACAACTTTCCCTACAGATTAAAAATTTGCTGTCGACGTACCTACCGTTTTTTTTTTCGGAGCCCCACATTGAATAATTTACTAAGCAAAGAAATGTGGTATTAGTAGCACTATTATTCCATCTGTGCGAGAAGAGGCGAGAAGTACCTCAATACTATTTAAATGAGCATAAGGACAGCTGCGGCACCACTTTTTAAGTTTAAATACTCAAGTTAAAATTTTAAATTACTTAGGTTAGTAAGTAGGTACCCATTACCTTGTGAGCTCAAAAATTAGATTCCCATTTTCAGAGTATTATTATTATTATTGTCTACTCTATATACTTATTTATTTTAATTAATATTCATTGTGATTAGAAAAAAGGGTCCTGTTTCAGTGTCTACACCAACATAATCTATCTATAATTATAATAAAGCAATAGGAACGAAAAAGTCTGTACAAAGATGATAATTAAAAAAGAAATGGTATACACCATTTCTTTTTATTTTCAAGAAAATAACATTGTCTGTCTGCTTGTCTGTTTGTCTGTCTGTATGTTTGTTCGCGCTTCACGTAAAAGCTACTGGACCGATTGCGATGCGGTTTTCACTGTTGGATAGCTTATGTTTTGACTTAAAAACTGGGGTACTTTATATCTCAATCCATTGAGTAGAAGCAATCGTAAAAAATATTTTAGGCAGCTGAAGGAATTTTGATCAAATGTGGTATATTGGTATTTTAGGTCCTGGAATAGCACAAAGAGTACTTGCAACCTACAGAAATGACGACGCGTGCGAAGCCGCGGGCATCAGCTAGTATATAAATAAAACAAGTATACATTAGGTATGATGTAACATTTAATTAGTTGTAAAATTTAGACGATGCAGATAAGAAGCACAAAAAATATATAAAAAAAATGTAAAAAAATACCCCCGGACAAAATGAAGTAGTTAAGAAGCATCTCATCAGCTTTCAAACATAAAAAAAACGCATCAATATCGGTCCATTCTTTTTGGAGCTACGATGCCACAGATATACACACGGATACAGTGCCACATACAGTGATACATACATACAATTATACACACCGTAAACTTATAACACCCCTCTTTTTTGGAGTTCAGCGATTAAAAAATATGAAAATACTATGAGGATGACATAAAAATATGAAATGCGGATGAAGAAGGACGACCTCATCACAACTCTACGTACAATTTGTAAATTTTCTTCGAGGTGCCATCCTTGACCCTACGTTTAAGCAGCAATTAAAGCCAATCCTTCTCTTATCCTGTGCCCTAAATCAGGATGAATTGTGCAAAATATTTTAATTGCTCTCTGTTGTATATCTTGATAAGTTTGACCTACTGAATACACAATATTTGCTATCATTCTACTCCGACTTTCTTGTGTCAATTCATTGTAAAACTCAGCTGCTTGGTCAAAATTATACGAATCATCGTGTATCACGCTAAATATTGAAGGCCTATTTTTGTCGATGTAAGGAACCGGACCGTGGTGACTATTTGGAAAAAAAATTGGCGCACCATCTCCATTATAATCAACAGGAGCCACTCCATCACGATTATAAGACAGAACATCTCTGAGAGGACAATTCACGGCTATATTGTTAAAGTTTACTCCTAAACGATAAATCTGAGCATCTCTGTACGAAAATCGACGAGCTTGAAACAATTTGTCCGGGCTTCCCATGATGCCAGGCACTAAATTACCTGGACAATAAGCAAGCTGCTCTATATCAGCAAAGAAATTTGAGGGGTTTTTGTTCAACACAATATTTCCTAGCGGCCTTAACGGATATTTGCTAAGAGACAATATCTTTGTAGTATCAAACACGTCAAAGTTTGCATTTTTTACGTCATCAGAGCTTAAGACTTGCATACTCATGGTCCAACTTGGAAAATTACCCCTCCCGATTGCGTTGTAAAGATCACTAATTGCGTAATCAGGATCTGCACCAGCTAACTTAATGATCTCTTCTGCATCAACTAAATTTCGAATGCCCAAGTCTGGCATTACGTGGAACCTTACAAAGTATGATTCGCCTCGCTTATTGTAGATTTGGTACGTATGAATACTAAAGCCAGGAAAATACCTAAAACCGTCGGGGACTCCATTATCTGCAAATAGAAACATCATAAAGAATATGGTTTCAGGTCGTAAAGTTAGAAAATCCCAAAACGTATTCATGTCGCTCAAGTTTGTTACTGGGTTTCGTTTCGCACATCTGATTAACTGTGGGAAAAATATGGGATCCTTTAAGGCAAACATCGGTGTACTAAATGCAAGAAGGTCGAAATTGCCTTCTTCGGTATAGAACTTGATAGCGAATCCTCTGGAGTCGAAAGTCGCATCAGCTTCTCCTTTATCCTTAGTACTAGGTGAAAACCTCACTACTATGGGAGTTTTCTTTCCAATTCGACTGAAAAGCTTAGCCTTGCAGATGTCAGTCATGTTATGTGTCACTTCAAAGTAGCCAAATGCTCCAGCTCCTTTAGTATGGACGACCCTCTCTATGATTCTCTCCCGCACAAAATGTGACATGGATTCCATAAAAAAAGCATTGTCAATCAGAGGTGAGTTTAACGTGACTGTATCCTTGATTTTGATCGGAGCGCCGCTGCTGGTTGCCATTATCCCGATGGGACCCTGAAACGATAAGTTTTAATATGCTCAAGGTTCAAGTGGATAACCTGGTTTAACGTTGATGTTGGTCCAATATGCGCCATAAATTATGGCAAAAAAAATTAAGTAAGGCTGTGACTACATTAAAAGTACTTACTGCTTTGTCAAAAATTATTTTTATGAGTTAGTGAGTTAACTGTCCACAGATGAGTGAACTTTACAAAATTCATAATGTAGGTAGAAGCAGCCTCTCTGGTATACATTGGCATGATGTTAATCATTATAATGCACTTGACGTTATAAAAAAAAAACATTTGAATACGTTCTGAGGTACCTAAACTAATAATTTAACTTCAAAGAACATTCTTATCAAGCATAATTAGCTATAGCGAGTTAAATTAGTGCGTTACCATGCAGGTGGAGTAAGGACATTTAACAGGGGTCATATTATTCCATTCAGGACAAGAAAAAATACTTACAAAAGTGCTATTTTTGAAATTGATAAGCTGGTCAGACGCTGGATCAGCGACGGCAGCTGCAATGACAGCGACGAGTAATAGTACCAACATGTTCAAAAACAAACTATCACTGCATGCGCTTCATAATTTATATGAATAATATAATGTCAATAGTAATTTCTCGTTCCATAAAATGTCACACAAGAATAGTCATTAGTGTTCCTTCTTTAAAACACAATATATTCTACTTACCTAATACCTTTTTTTTTATACTTTGACTATTGTGGGTACTGCAAAGGCAAAAAAAACACTAGATGTAGTTGATACGACGCATGAGATCGTCTCGATGAGTTTTTTTCTATCCAAAAGTTCCCTTATTACACGACTGCCCAAAAATGGAGTGTAATGTTTGCGGGTATTCCACCATAACTTATAAATGCCTGAACAGATTTGGATATATAGGGTAGCGTTAGAATCCTAACATCATTATCGTGCTACACCTTCGACCACATCATCGCTTTCCATCAGGTGAGATAGTGGTCAAACGATTTCCTAGTCCGTAATAAAAAAAAAAAAACAGTTTTTTTTATATAAAAATAAAATGTCAATGTCGTCGGTCCATCGTGTTGGGGGGTCTGGGAGAAGCGAAGCGAAGTGTGGGGAGACCCCCCACATGGACCGACGACATTGTAGCCATCGCAGGAAGTCGTTGGATGGAGGTGGCACAAAATCACTCGTCATGGCGCTCTTTGGGGGAGACCTATGTTCAGCAGTGGACTTCGAAAGGCTGAAATGAATAAATGATCATAAAAATATATAATGCAGATGCAGATGTTAATGGCTCCAAATTACACTTTCCTTATTGTCTCTATTTAGGGGGAAGTCAATTTGTTCTTGTGTTAATTTGGTTTGCACTCATTAATGCTACATTATCACTATCACTTCACTACACTAAATCAAAAGGGTTTGTCCGTTTAAGTCTTCTTACGAATCGAGGAGCTAGAGATAGCCCCAACGTTCATGATGATGATGAAGCCTTCGTTCGTCAGCATGGGCAAACAATTTAATAATGTTAGTAAGGAGATCCATCTTCAGGTCCCGATGGAGGTCGTTACTTCTAATGTGGTACATTGGTACTTGCACTATTGCTCATTCTGTTACCACGGTGCATTTACGATGCCTCTGAGAACTTTATTTTGGAAGCGTTGAATAATTTGTATATTGATTGGTTTAGTACAGCCCCATAGCTGGATATTATAAGTCCATATTGGCATAAGGACTTGCTTGTACAAAAGTAATTTATTGTGAACTGACAAGGAAGAATGTTTTCCCAGAATCCAAAACATTTTTGTGTAGCGAAGCTCCATTTCATCGCGTTTTTTTTAACATGGGCCTTCCAGCGAAGCTTTGCGTCTATTGTCATACCAAGATATTTTGCCGTATTTTCGTGTGGTATTACTTGATCGTTCATGAATACCGGATGATGATTGTTTATTTTGTTTGTAAAATCTATGTGTTGATTTTGATTTGTTAAGTTTTATTCGTCATTTTTTATTCCTCTTGAAGATGGTATTAACGGAAGTTTGTACTTTCTCGGCGACTTCCTCTTGAGTAGACTCTATAGCCATGATTGCTGTATCATCAGCAAAGGTGGCAATGATGACATTTTCTAAATCCAGGATATCGCAAATGTACAATAAGTACAGGAATGGTCCTAGGATACTCCTATGCGGTACTCCAGCTTTTATTTGCTTAAGTTCTGAGTGCAAATCTTTTTGCCTTATTCTGAACATTCTATGCGTTAGATAAGGCTCGAGATTATCTGCAAACGGTTTAGGTAGGCTATGTCAAAATTTATCGAATTCTTGAGCAACATCTAGAAATACAGTTGAACAAACTTTTTTCCTCTAAAGCTTTTCAATAACATTAGTGATTCTGTGCACTTGGTCTATTGTAGAATACTTTTCTCTAAATCAAAATTGATAATCCAGGCTAAAATTTATTTTCTTCTATGATGGGCTACAATCGTCTTAGCAGTAGTTTCTTAAATAGCTTCGACATTATTGGCAGCAGTGAAATTGGTCTATATGATGTTACTTCACATGGTGGTTTACCTGGTTTGGGTATTATAATGATTTCGGCTAATTTCTACTTATTTGATACATTTTGAAGTTTAAATGAAGCATTGAATGAAGTAGTTATTTTAAATAAAGCTTTACGTTATAGGACTTCACCAGTAATTAGATCATAAACAGGATATTTCTTATGACTTAGCTGTTTCATCTCGTTAAAGACTTATTTTGGTGTAACGAATCTTATTCTTAGCTTATTTTTAGAATTTTCTTCCTGTATAAACTCATCATCTACTGTGATATCTCCAATTGATTGAAACACTTGCTTTAAGTGCTATGCAAACCTATTAGCTTTCTGTTCGTTATTGATTGCCCACCTTCCATTGTTTTCATTTATAGATAAGATATGCATAATTGGCTTTTTAAGGTGCTTCGTTGTTTTACAAAGAGAGTAATCTATCTCTTATAAGTTTTCTTACTTCTGTAGTGCGTTCTTTAGTAGGACTTTTAGATTGATTTTTGATTCTAAATCTTGTTTAAAACTTTTCCAGTCCATTCTGTAATTAACTACTGAAATATTCTCTTTTTGTACTATAGCATCACTTAAAGTTAATATTATTGGTCTGAGCTCATAAACTTTCTCAATTAAAAAGAAACTGGGTAATATATTTTTAAAGATGAAAAAATCGATAAGATCTGGCATTTTTTAGAATTAGTAAGCCAATAGGTGTGCTTTCCAGTCGATATTACATTACAATGTAATTCTTTCATTGCACTTAATAATTATTTTCCTTTAGTGGTAGTAAGGCGAGACCCCCAGAAGGTGTTCTTAGCATTAAAATCACCCCCCTGTAAAAATCGATGACCAAGTAGTACGAGTATAAAAAAACTTCTTTATTGACGCGCATAAAATATGTAAACGCATAAAATATGTAAACGCTATTAATGATGGAACAAAAAAAACTAAAAGCGCGTGGTTTCGATCCACAGACGTCTGGATTAGCCTTCCGCGCATGTTAACCGCTCGGCCACTCGTTACGTGACGCGGACAACGAAATTTCGTACCGATCTTTAAACGGATGTTTTATTACTTTAATTTAACAACTTTGGACCCTTATCCCTTAAAAATCCTTTATTTTTTCGGGAGTAAAAGTATTCTAAATTTTAACAGATAATATAAACTTTGACTATGCCCAGTTACATCAAAATCTGTCCAGTAGTTTGAGCGTGATACGTGTTCTTTTAAATAACTTACAACCCTTATCCTGCAGGAACCCTTTATTTTTTCGGGATAAAGAGTATTCTAAATGTTAATCCATAACATCAGCTATGATTCTGCCATGTTGTATCAAAATCCGTCTGGTAGTTTCAGCGTGATGCGTGTTCAAAGAGACAGACAGACAGACAGACAGACAGACAGACAGACAGACAGACAGACAGACAGACAGACAGACAGACAGATAGACAGACAGACAAAAAAAAAACGGTTTTGCACTCCATATCGATTTTGAAGTTTATCTCAATTATAATTTTCAAAAAATATTTAATGTACAGATTTAGCCCAGTTACAGTTTTACTATAGTATAGATAGAAGTATAGATAATATATAAATGTACGTTATTCGCTGATGACATTTCCATAATTATCCCCTGTAATGATAATATCCGTAATTATGAAAATGAATTTAATAGAACAATTAATGATGTAATAATTTGGTTAAAAGCAAATAATTTGAATGTAAACTTGACGAAAACAAAGTACATAAAATTTCGAAATTTGAATATAAAGTTTAAGTTGCTTAGATAACTTAAAGCAACTTAAACTTAATATTAAAATTATATAAAATTAATGAATTATAAAAATATTGACATTTGGATAGAGATTACGAACTTCTATATAATGCATGCTGTAGATAATATTATGTTGCACACTCCTAAATGGGGTATATTGTATGGGACTTTACATTGTTATACTTAGCAACTTCCTTATACATACATCTGGGACAATAAATTTCATTTCATTTCATTTATAAGATGTTAATTTTGACTTGTAAAAGTGCTATTATTTTGCCTATTTACTATAAAATACTTTGACTTTGACCGTAAAACCTGAGTAAATACGAAATATAATATATATAATACGTTTAATTTCAAAACCAAGGTTAACTGAACATAGCTGAAGGAAACGATTGTAAATAGTGTGCACTAGACGAAACCCATGCCATGCAACTGTGGAGATGTTCGTATGAGGGACTGGCGGCTGCAAAGCCCTGCAGCTGCCCGTCGCAGGCGCAGCAGCAGGCATCCGTCGACTTCTACATTCTTCTGCTGCGCTAGCTCTTCCTCCGTGTTTCTGTATTATATAACTGTGCGCTGAGATTTGTTCCTTGAGTTGGTATACATCCTCGAGGGACCGCCTTGACAAGGCAATCAAATATATTTTTTGTACTTGAAAGTAAAATAGCGGCCATTAATGGGGGTGGAGTTGTACACCCTCTTTGATTTTCTAATTTGATAAAACACAGTGTCAAAGTTTCCGAGTCTTGTGTTCAGGCATATTGTATATCAAAATAAACTATTCTAGATAAATATTTATCAGGTCTGCACATTTTCAGGTCTCTTTATAATTCCCTTTATTGCTCAAACAAGCAGCAACTATATATCTACATGTAGTTCGTGTTCAAATGTTAGAGGTACTTTAAAGCATTATGTCATTAGTCTGTGGAAAATAAGGTGTATTCCCGTTAAATAATACTGATAAAATAAGCTATTAAACAAGAATATAACATATATAATAATTATTGTTATATATATTTACGCTAAGCAGGCGTTAGCTGCTATAAAAAAAAACATAAGAATATAACGTCTTTATTTTTTTAGTAACTACTGGATTAAATGAAATCGGTTATTTTTGTTTCCGGTTTCGGAAATCAGATAACTTAGGATTTGACTTGAAATCTGATCTTGAAGCGATGAATAAAAACCGAGCAATCGATTAAAAAGATTTGACAGCTAAACATATTTTTTTGTAGCACTTCCATCCGGACTATCGTCATTGCGGACTATAACTTACTGTTATTTATTCTGTGCCACGGGCAATTTATTTTAAATTTATTGCAAATCGAGCGTGCTTTGTGCGGAAATCTTTGGAAATGCAAAATGTTGGTGATTACGTGACTCCACATGAAAATGGTAGTGACTACGTGACTCTTCGTGAAAGTGGTGGTGGCTACGTGACTCCGCGTGAAAATGGTAGCACAGTGCTACTGAACCCTCAGGGACTAAGTAGTTAATAATGGTAGGTACACTGTATGTTGAAATACACTTTATTTATTTATTTAAATTTCTATAAGTCATTGAATTAATTTTATTGTGACAATTGCATATGTTTAATTGAAATATGTATGAATATATTATTATGCTACATAGATATGAATAATAATTATATATGTATACTACTTATAATAAAATTGTAACAGGTCCAATTCTGTACATTGAAGATATTTTGGAAAAAAAATTTAGAAGGTACTCTATTTTCAATTCTGAAGCGAAAACTGTATTTTTCAATTTTGACAGTTTGTCTGTCTGTCTGTATCTTTGCCACGCAATACACTGAAACTACTAAATGAAATCAAATTTTTCATCCCGAAAAATTAAAGGCTTCCCGCAGGATAAAGGTTGAAAGTTATTAATGGATACTTTCATCCCGAAATATTAAGGTTCCCGCAGGATATTGGTTAAAAGTTATTTAAAAGAATCACGCTGAAACCACTGGACGGATTTTGATGCAACTTGACACAGTCATAGTTCATATAATGGCTTAAAATTGAGGATACTTTTTATCCCGAAAAAATAAAGGGTTCCTGCAGGATACGGGTCTTAAATTATGTTAATTTTGAAGTAATCAATGAAAAAAATGGAGGGTACTCTATATTCGATACAGAAGCCAAATATATTCATTCATTTTTGTCTGTCTGTGTCATGCCCGCGCATCACACTGAAACTACTAAATAAATTCAAATGAAACTTGGTACGATTTGAGTTCATACTACATTGGATACTTTTAATCCCATAAAATGAAAGGGTTCCCGCAGAATAGGGGTTGGTTATTTAAAAGAACACATTTCAAGCTGAAACTATAGAACGGATTTTGATGAAACTTGGCACAGTCATAGTTTATACAAAGTGTTAAAATTGAGGATAAATTTACCCCGAAAAAACAAAGGGTACCTACGGCATAGGGGTCCAAAGTTATTGACCGAGTGAGCGCAAAGCGTGAGCGAAGCATCTCTGTTTCAGCTTCGGCAATATTTTTTTTATGTCCGGATGTCTGTCCAGATTTCCGGCTGTTCTCCTCTACAGGTCGCATTTCTCAACCGATCTAGACGTGATCAGGCTTTGCCCAATAGACAGATCTCTTGCGAACACTTTGGAGCCCTGTTCCACTCTATTGCGTTCTTATTATGGGCACGCAAACCATGTCGCATTGACTTGGAGATCTGTTTATTAAGCAAGCTGTAACCGGACATATCCACTGAAGACTGCAGCCTCATCTCGCCTCGTTCTGCCATAAGTTTGAGTGTATGCTTAGAGAGTTTCTGTGTTCTATTTTTGTGGTGGATCTTAAAGTACTCCATCCCGACCGCGTGAACGATTTCCACCAGCCCGTTGTTTAGTTCGTCAACTGTATCGCATTCGGTAAGGATTTTGAAGCGATTTTGGAGTTCCAACTGAAAGCTCTCGGGGTTTTAGATTTGGGCAGGACTTGCGCAAAGAGTAGATCTCATCAAACGAGACCTCTCGAGCTTTACGTTGATATTCAATGAGCCTCTTACCATGCGGTGATCACTGCCGGTCTGAATCCTGTTGATCACAAATACATAATTGAATTATATGCCTATTGGTCGTCAAAATGAAATCTATCTCGTGTTTATGACCACCGTGGTGCAGCCACGACCATTTCCTGGACGGGCGCTTCTTGAAAAAGGAGTTCATCATAAAGAATCCCTCCTTCTCCATGAAGTCGGCCAATCGGTGACTCTTTTGGTGCCGCTGCCCAAATCCAAACTGCCCCAACTGTTTCTCAACCGATCTACACGAAACTTGGTATACAGGTTAAGCGATTTTTTTAAAATTTATGGGTCGTCGGGGATTTTTGGTTGGATACTTCCTCCAAAAAAAGGTAAAAAGGGGGCTACTGAATATCGCCGCCATATAAAAACCGAATTTGATGGTTGTTTTTTTATTTGAAAGGTAGTAACTTTAAATAAGTCTCATAAAAATTTGGTGAAGATTTGATAAGGATCTTCAGCATGATGAGCAGAATAACTCCTCAAAATGCAGTATATTTCTCACTTGTAGGTTTCTACCAGTGGAATCAGCCCTTTACCTACTAGGTAGGGATTGATGAAGCACCTTGGTTATTAATGTTACTGTTACAATAAGGTAACTACATGGCATTTACTATGTATTACTTCAAATACACACTAGTGTTATTAATCGACTTCAGAAAAGGAGACGGTTATATGTTAGGCCGTATGTATGTTTATTTTTTAAGTAATAAATATCTATACTCATAATAAAGCAATAAGTACGAAAAAGTCTGCACAAAGATGGTAAAAAAATGGTCTAGGGTACTTAAAATAATCTACAACAATTATTTTTTTATCATGTTTGTCTCTGTTAATTTGTTCGCTTATCACATAAAAACTGCTAAACCGATTGCGATGCGGTTTTAATTTTTGGATAGTCTATGGTTTGACTTACAAACTGGTGTACTTGGTATCTCACTGTAATGAGAAGAAGCCGAGAAATCGATAAAATATTTTTGAGGGCTGAAGGAATTTTGATCAAATGTTAGTAAATTAGTAATTTAGGTCTTGGAATAGTACATAGAGTACTTTTAACCTAAACAAATGAACACGCGTGCGAAGCCGCGGGTACTGCTTTTGTTTAATAAGATGGAAAGTTGACTTTGTTATCACAGACAAAGTCATAGCTGTTTTACCTGATTATGAACAAGAAATAAGCTTTAGTGTTAAAGTTTTCGTGAACCTGATACATATTTTAAAATATCACTACCTGTTATGACTCACGTGTATATATAGTCAAAAACATCGACCTAGGTTTCGAGCGTATCCGACGCTATTCTTCAGGAGTTCAGGCCGCGAGATCCCGACGCGCACTGCGGGCTGCGGCCCGCTGCGAGCGGCGCGTGAGATGCCAGAGATGAGGACCAGACTTGATACCTCCAGTATTTCTTAAAAATTGTGCGTTGCAGCTCGTTAAACCTTTGGATATTATTTATAATCAATCCCTAGATCGAGGTACTTTCCCAACTAAATGGAAAATAGTACACGTGATTCCCATATTGAAGAAAGGAGATCAATGTAACGTAGCAAATTACAGACCAATATCAATTTTATCAGCTTTTGGAAAACTTTTTGAGTCGTTGGTGCAAAAAAGATTGCTTCTGTATCTAAAACCGCAAATCAGTCCCAATCAGCATGGGTTCCTGCCAAGACGATCAACTACATCGAACCTTACTGACTATGTTTGCTACATATCTGAAGCACTGGAAGATAAATTAGAGGTTCATTCAATCTATACAGATTTTACAAAAGCATTTGATATGGTTGATCACTGCCTATTAGTCCAGAAACTTGGTCATGCGGGTATATGCGGTTCTCTGCTCAGGTGGTGCGGGTCTTATTTGCAGAATCGGTCACAAATTGTAAAAATCCGCGGTTTTATTTCTGAGCCAAGCGGAGTGCCTTCCGGCGTACCGCAGGGCTCTCACCTTGGTCCCCTCTTTTTTGCACTTTTTGTAAATGACCTATGTAGCGCTTTTGAATCAGAGGTTCTGTTATTTGCCGATGACCTGGAACTTTATAGGGTTATAAGGTCATCTATTGATACACAGATTTTACAAAACGACATTGATAAGATTGATTACTGGTGTCAACGGAATAGAATGTTATTAAATTCCACAAAGTGCTATCAAATTAGATTTTCGAGAAAAAGAAAACCTACGCCTGCTTCATATTTTATTAATGACACTGCCCTTGGCGAAGTTACATGTATTCGAGACTTGGGGGTGATATAAGACAAGAAGCTTGATTTTTGTGAACATGTAGATCATATTGTTAAAAAGGGAGCCCAGGTCTCGGGTTTCGTGATTCGCCAAACTAAGCTTTTCAAAGACCCTGAAGTCTCAAAAGTGCTCTTTAATTGTTATGTCGTTCTAATCTTGGACATCATTCGCCGATTTATCGCATGTGCTCCACTTACAATAGTATAGACAAGAAAATCGACATTTTCAATGCGTTTAATCAGTGTTTTCAAGAAGTCTTGTCTTCAACAAGACCTAAATTTTTAATAATAGTATGTTATTCTTTTTTTTTTGTAAAAATATCTTAAAGTTCAGTGTTTTTATTCTGTGCATGTTGTGTTCACTTCCAGTAGGTTATGCACTTAGCTAGAAATTTTACTTACTTACTTCAAATGATGAAATGTGTATTAACCAGTTTTGTGAACCATTAAAAAAAAAACATTTAGAATACTTTTTATCCCGGAAAACTCAATGGTTCCCGCAGGATAGGGGTAGAAAGTTATTTAAAATAACAGGTATCAAGCTAAAACTAATGGACGGATTTTAATGTAACTTGACACAGTCAAAGTTTATATAATGTTTTAAAATGAAAAAAAAAAACATTTAGAATACTTTTTATCCCAAAAAATTAAAAGGTTCCTGCAGCCTATGGGTCCAAAGTTGTGTTAAATTTAAAGTACATCCGTTTATAGACTGGTACCGAATTTCGACATTCCGCTACGAGGCTCACTGGCCCAGTTGGACAGATGCATGGGTGCGTAATCCAGACATACGTGGATCGAAATCACACGCCGTAGAAATGTTTTGCTCCATAATTAAAAGATTTTTACATTATTTATGCGTTATTTTTTACATTTTCCTTGATATTTTTATCTATACTATAATAAAACTGTAACTGGGCTATTTTTAATATATAAAGTTATGGTAAAACGCACGCACCACGCTGAAACTATCGGATGGATTTTGATGCAACTTAGCACAGTTGTAACTTATAATAAGGGTTAAAATTCAGAATAGGTACATACTGAAAAAATAAAGGGCTCCTGCGGGATAGAGGTTGAAAGTTATATTAAATTATGAAGTTATAAATATAACGTAATAAAATGAAATAAAACAGCTCAAAGCTATTATAATGCATTCGTTTTCGTGCGATGTACCTACTTACTGTATCAGGGTTCTATTATTATTTATTCTGTACTTTCTGCGAGCCGCTGCGCCGCCACGCGTCGCCCGGCCGAGCGCCATGGCCGGGCGACGCGACGTGGCGGGGATCAGAACATCGCTAAGTATTTGATTGACCCGAAGGCAGGCGTTGTTGACAGTCGTCTCTCATATAGGGAAAAAAAAACAGGAATGTGTTCGAAAGTATTTTCGGTTTCTAATTCGATTCGTTGGTTGATTTGGTAGATTGTTTTGAATTATGTTTGTTTATTTTATTTGTAGTTATTAGATATTATTATTATCATCTATATTCTATATTTTCTATATCTATATAAGGGGGAGTTTCCAGAAAAAGGAGGTGAGAATCGTACCTTTCAAACGAATCGACCAATTTAGCTGCTAGCCACGCTTCGCCCCCGCCTTCGTCTTCTAACCTATCACGACCATGTCGGATCGCCACTGAAGGTTTTTAACACAGGTAGGTAGGTACCTATATTGGTACTGGAATAACTCATAGGATCCTTATATCCCAGAAAAACTACCACGCGAGCAACACCGTGGGCACAGCTATAAGGCAATAAGAACGTAAATCTATACAAAGAAGATAATTTAAAAAAAAAATGGTCTATGAATAGAACATTTTCTAAATTCGTGCCTGTCTGTTTGTTTGTTTGTCTGTATGTTTGTTCGCGCATTACGTAAAAACGTGTTAGACCGATTGCGATGCAGTTTTCAGTGTTGGGTAGCTTAGGATTTGACCTAAAAACTGGGGTACTTGGTATCTTAATCCAAAGGTTAGAAGCCGAGCAATCGATAAAAACTTTGTATCGGCGGAACGAATTTTGATCAAATGTTTATTTTAGATCTTGGAATAGCACATAGAGTACTTTTAACCTAGAGAAATGACCACGCGAGCGAAGCCGCGGGGACAGCTAGTTAAGAAATAAGGTTAAAAACTAAAACCCAACTACGTTCGGGTTAAATATAGCATGTCAAAATCGGACCAAGTTTTTAGTTTGAGCACATAACCTTTCCATAGCTTTGCCGTAGACGGATAGAAAAAATAAGAAGACTTTGAAACTCTATAAATGAAGACGAATCGATAGATACCTCTCTTGTCAATATTGAACCAAGTTTTTATGTTTTTACACATAACCCTTCCTTTGCTTTGCCTTAGATGGGTAAAAAAATACCCATGACACACTATACTTGAAGACGATTAATACCTCGCTAGTCAAAATCAGACCATTAGTTGCGACACTATGATGGAACATCCACATACATACATACATACATACATACATACAAACATGTAACATGTACATATGTGATGTGGATGTTGTAGATATATGTATTTACATAGATACATACCTACATACATACATAGAGTGTTAAACTCATTACCGTTCCCTTGCTTCATCGTAGTCGGTAAAAAGAGGTTAGGGGTATAGCAGTGCATGTATGTTTGTATGTTCGTCTGTTTCCTCATGAGATATTGAGAACCCCTCACAAGTGGCCGACGAAAAATTGGGATTTTAGCATAAAATAAGTTTTATAGAGAAAAGTAAAATTTTTGATGAGATGCATGCAAGTAATAATATCATAGGCTTACGAAACAAGACACATTCAACAACTAAAACCCGACTACAGTCGGGTAAAAAATAGCCTATCCCCCTCATTCCTATAAAAATGAAACGAGTCGGTTCGTTTTAAGATATAGGAATCGGCCTTAAGACAATCGCGATGAAGACGAATTGGAAGGGTAATAGCCATATACATACATATATATTATGTATGTGGGTATGTGGATGTTCCACCATAGCATCAATCCTATTGGTCCGAATTTGACAAGGGAGGTGTCAATCGATTTATCTTCAGGTATAGAGTGCCATAGGCTATTTTTACCCGACCGTAGTCGAGTTTTAGTTTTTGAACTTATGACTTTTTCAATAAGCCAGAAGTAGGTCAAATGCAAGCTTCAATAAAAAAACGAAACCAAACCAGTTTACCCCTAACCCCTCCCTTTGTCACACTCAACTAACTCCAAACTCAGGCTAATAGCTCAACTCGATGATATCTCGAACTTTCGATAAAACTCCGAGCGTGTTTACCGACTAAACTTTGTTGAGTTCGCGAAACTGTACTTATAATTTTTAGGGTTTCGCGGTGATGGGAGAAAACACGGGGTCTCGTAAAGGGAAAGATTCTGTAGCATCCCTATACTTGCATTGTATGTATACAGGGTGAGTTTTTTAAACTGGGATCTCTATGGCAGCTACGTATACGACACTAACAGTTAGAAATAAAATAGACTTTTGAATTATCGTTATTTTTTGCCGAAAAAACAAAAAAAAAAACGCTTTTAAAATCTTCTAGTTATATCAAACCAAAAGTTGTATGTACACATTTTTCTGAAGTTGCTACAACTTTTTTTTTCCTTTTGCCTATCGTACGTACATCATAAATATGGCCCTTATTAATACTAGCGGCTCTGTGAGCTGTAGACCTCGCGCGTACACACTTTTTTGTAAACAATCTAGCGGTTCACAGTAGCGCCATCTAGTTGCCTTAATGTAAAACTAACATTAATATCCATGGTGCTCCATCAATCCCCACCTACTGGGTAAAGGGATGATTCCATTCGTAGAAACCTAAAAGTGAGAAATTTACTGCATTTTGCTATTCTGCTCATCACGAATATCCTCATCAGATCTTCACCAAATTTTTATGAGAGCAATTTCAATATATAAATTCTCAATTTTATAATATTCAAGTTATGTAAGTACATTCCAAGTCCATTGTTGGATTTGTAACTATTAAAGTTATACATATGTAAGTAAATATGAAACGTTAATGTTATATAGGGGGTAAAGCTCCTAAAGCTGGTCAGAATATGAATCGGTCCAAGCGTAGGGAGAGGTCCAAGAAAGCGCGCAAATTTGTTACTTGTGTCGCGTTTAGAAAGCTACATCCAAGTGAAGTGCGGGAGGAGATTTGTTCTAGTCTAATTGATATCGATACGAATTTTTAATTAATGTTTAAGGTTTAAATAATGCAGGAAAAGTTGAATGTCCGATATTAAGGGACCTTTTTAACCATTTATTTTTAAGATATAATTTGAGACTGCTTATATGTCTGTGATGCTTACGTATATAGTTGAAAGTTCGTTAAACCTAAATACACAAAAACAGTGTTTTTTAAAATTTTACTATACCTTAAGCCTCCGGTACCCGGAGTCCTCCCCCTAACTATTATTTTAGCAGGCGGTGCGTTCGTCCGCTATCGCGGCTGGAAGGCAAAAACCTGAGCATAATATGTTTGTGTCGTGCGTTCCACGCCCCACGCCTGCAGGCCAGTCGGGTTTTTTGTATTTTCATAATAATTTTTACTTGTTGAGCTTATGTCTTTTTAGCTTAACAGAAAGTTTTTTTGTCCGTTTGGACATCTATATAATTTTCTTTTTGGATTTTGCTTAGTTTACACTGGTTCATCATCATAATCCCCAGCTTTATATGCATTCACTGCTGGACGTCAGCATTTCCAAGTGAACGCCACTGAGCCCGATCTTCGGCTCACGGATCTTTTGCACAGATTAATTTTACTTAAAAACAAAACAATATTTATAGATATGGTTGTAGCCGTATATTCATCATCATCGTCATCATCAGCCTGTATCCGTCCACTGCTGGGCATAGGGCTCTGTGGCGTTCATTGGGAGAGCTCAATGAACGCCATAGAGCCCGATCTTTGGCTCTTCTCCTCCAGTCAAGCCTTCCGCCTTCCGCAGGTAGTCACTCCACCTCGCTGGTGGGCATTTATCCTACACTACGTTTGCCAAGACACGTGCTCTACTCAAGGACATGTCTACCCCAGCGGTTGTCTGTCCTTCGAGAAATGTGGCCAGCCCATCGCCACTTAGCTTTCTAATCCTTTGAGCTATGCCGGTGACTTTGGTTCTCTGTCGGATAATCTCGTTTCGGATTTTATCCTTTAGAGAAACCCCGAGCACAGGTCTTTCCATAGCTCGCTGAGCGTTCCCGCTGCTAGTGTCCACGTCTTCGGCTCCGTATGTAACAGTATATTGGTCTACTGAAATAAAGGAATTGCTTAGGAGGTAAATTAGGATGGAGTGTCTCCTTTTCCTGAATGGTTTTTGTCACCAACGCTACAGGTAACAATAACAATATCCTAATTCATCCTGTTATTCAAGCAGACCACTTCCGTTAATTCTTCCTTTCCCTTATAACCCCTCAGCAGAAAAACAAATATCTACGGAACCACACAAAACATCGAGCGCTCGTAATGTCATTTTTGTTCAGACCCAGATAAAACCGGAAAAAAGAACGGAACAGATTACTGGAATTGCGTGTGACATATCGGCGGTCTTATCGCTGAAGGATGCAAGGCCGTTGTGTGTTTGGAGAAGTTTACGAGAATGGTTTGATATCTCTTTTTTGAAGAGAAAGGGATAGGTTGTTGTTATTTAAATAAGTAGGGCAAAGTGGGGTACAGTGTAGGTAACTAAAAAGTTATTTCGTGTTTATGGGTACCAAAAAGATATAACTAAGTAGCTATCTAAACATGGATGTCGTGGTTATATCATAGAATTGATTATTTAATTAAATGGTTGGCCACATCATGAAAAAGTACTATTTCATGAAATTATCGGTCACACCATGAAATGGTTTAGCCAGATGAATGAATCATGATCATGATGTCGAATTTCGATTTATCGAAATTCTGACTTTCGGTCCTAAGTCTACCTTTTCCCAAAACGGGACCACTGTGCGACGATGGGAATGTAGCAATGTGGTTGTGGTTGTGGTTGTGGTTGTATATCTAATCCAGTTTTTGTTTACGCTTTAATACAGCGTGCTGTATCTTCCCTCTTTTAACTAAATCTATGATCATACATTAAAGCTGTATTACCAAAATCTAGGTTAGAAAACCGGGGAATACGTTTGTATGGGAAATTGGCTCAGATATTTCCTCTGAAAATACTTAATTAGTTTTGTTCCACGGAGTTTGTTAATGTATTTGCATCAGAAGTTTTCCAACCCTGGCGCTCAGGGTTGCAGATAAGCGCATCGCGGCAAGTTTTGAGAAAGTAGTGGATTTTCGTTGCTGACGGAGGGATATATCCTGTTTGAATAAAGTAGAGCAAGGGTGTACGATATGATCCTCGGGGTATGATGGTTCTTTGCTACTTTGATGAAACTACTAGTGCCAAGGATTTCCGCGGATAAACGTAATCGAGACTTAGTTTTGCTTGGAATTTATTTCTCAGAGTTGCTCAAGCCAAGCCTAGCTTAGCTAGCTAGGGTACCTAACTAAGGGTTTGCCTTTATTTGTACAAAACGTTACATTGACCAAACACGCGCGCGGCCTGCCCGCACCCGCGATGCTACCTCTACGCTTTTACACCACAGAATAAACTAATAGTAAGTGTGAAGAATTTGTGCGCAGAATTCGCTTATTCAAATACATCGTCATATCATTTAAACTATTCGTCAAAAAAGTATGGTGTGAAATGCAAAATTTATCTACATGAAATGAGGGAGATTACTGTGCAATTGAAATTGATAAGGATGAATACAGTTTAGCACAAAAAGCTCTAGAAAATAAAGTCGCAAGTAACGCAATTTTTTATTTAGGTTTTAATGAAAAAATATAGTTACTGCGATTCAACCGTAACAGATAGAGATATGCTATCCCAGAGTTTTCTTTAAGATAGAAGAACTATAATTCTTTAGTACATCATTTTTATGTATCTCTAAAGGTATAGTCTACGGAAGCCATGTAAATTTTTTTTTCGGCGACTTGGTTGCAACATATTGTTGTTTTCTACTTAAATACATAAGAACTTAATTAGGTTTTATTTCATAAAATTGATACATACCTTCCGTAAAAAAATATCTGTTGGTAAAAACCGCATCAAAATCCGTTGCATGGCTTAGGAGAAGTTAGCGGATATACAGACAGACAGAATGAGAGACGCTGAAAACGACTTTGTTTTATACTACGAGTATGTATAGAGAATATATGGAGAAGAGAAGAAGAGATGGGCTTGCGATTGGCGTGATATCTACCAAATTTAATGTAGAAAACCTAATACAAACGCCGATTCGTCAAAGCTGAATTGGACACCGCGTTTCGCTTCATTTCGCTCGATAACTGGTGCGACTCTTACCATCAGGCAGGTGACCAGCTCACCTCGTACCTACTTAACTACAAGGTGTCTAACTTGCATACCTAACTGAGAGTGCAGCGAGCTGCCAATAATTGCAAACTTTGAACGGCTGAGTGTTTAGCTCTTACCATGTTCGCTCGGAGCGGAGCGATCTTCAGGAACATTCGGATTATGCAGTTTTCAACTGTGGGGAAGAAGGAAGCCATGTACGTACACAGCTGTAGGTAGTGACTGCAGGGATCCAGTGTTTATTGTGTACAGCTGAGCTCCGCGCTTTTGCCCGCGTGGACGTTTATTTGGGCTAAAAGTATCCTATGTGTCGTTCATGACCTAAAGTACCTTCAAAGTTCTGGCGTCAAATAGTTTTTGAAAACTTTTATTACACTCATATTGCAAAATCCGGATTATGAACTCAAAAATGGTGTCATAATGACATAATATACGCTCAGCACGTCTCTTTTATGAAACTGTTTTTTTGAACTAAACAATGTTATTATATATTTTTTCCCATAAAAGCACTTGTTTGGCTCTGTACAACGATAATTTATCTATAGTACAACGAGGGTTTTCGCCATTTATATTATTTATGGCGGCTTGTGTTAGACCGTGGCGTGTGTTAGTTTGTGTTGTGAATCCCCTTTGCAGGGGATTCAGTCTTAGGGGATTTATGGAATAAGCCATAAGGGGGATAAGGGATTGTATAATTTATTTTCCAAAGTGCGCTACTGTTTTTTTTAATATTGAACTAGCTTTCCCGCCCGCGAGTTCGTACGCGCGGAATACTGTCTATATTGAACTAGCTTTCCCGCCCGCGAGTTCGTACGCGCGGAATACTGTTTATATTGAACTAGCTTTCCCGCCCGCGAGTTCGTACGCGCGGAATACTGTTTATCGCGGAAAAAAACATCCTATTTTCTTCTAGGATATTAAAAACAAATGCAAATTAGGTATAGCACCAAAGCTTTTGAATATTTTTTGACAGACTGTTATTTCGTTTCCATGGCAAACACAGACCATTATGTGATGGCAACCGTTCCTTACAGTGAGTAATCAACATTTTCCAGATTTCCCGTGGAAATTTACAATTTTCCGGGATAAAAAGTATCCTATGTATTATTTCAGGGTATAAACTATCTCCATTCTATATTTCATCAAAATCCGTCCAGCCGTTATCACGTGAAAGCTCCCCAAACAAACAAACAGACAAAGTTTCACTTTTATATATTGGTATGGATTAACTTATAACTTGATCGCTCAAGCATCTGTTATGCAGTACTGTGTATTTTTTGCATATTTCAGGTACGTTCGTAATTACAAGATCTAATCAACTGTCAGTCTCATCAGTAATTCTAGTAGGCTCATTGACTAGCTGAAAAAAAAGCTGATGTGAGCAAAACATTGACAGCTCGCGAGCCTTTTTGGAGTCCGGTTTAAGTAAGTCTACGTTAAAATCTGTCAATAGACAGACCACAGGAAAAGGAAGTAATGCACTTAGGGACTTAATGAGACTCACCAAGGGCATCCAAGCAACTTTAACAGCCTCCGGTCTATAAGCCGTACCTAAAGTCATTCTGGCACCTGACCGTGTTAGCTCCAGCCATAACTGTTCTAATTGAGAGCCAGGATGAGCACGAATTCTAGCACTTAACCCTTTTTACCCGACTGCACGGAGGCTTATGTGTTTGGGTTGTATATATGTTTGTACGGTTCTAGGCGCGACTTACAGCCTAAACGGCTTGATCGATTTGGATAAATGAGGTATAATTGCATTGGTCTTTATCACGAGAGTGCTATAGAATATATAAAGTGTCAAGAAAACAAAAAAAAAAACGTAAATCCGACGGAACAAAAATGACCAAAATCAACATTTTTTTTGAGGTATCAAAATGAAGGTCATTAAAAGACCATTGGACCATGGACACTCAAGGTGAGACTTCGGTCCTTAAGTTTAAAGTAGCTCAGCCAGCTTTGGAGATAGCAATGTTTGGAGTATCTCTGTAGGACAGAATCCGGAATGAGATGATACGCCAGAGAACCAAGGTAACCAACATAGACCAGAGAATAAGAAAAATGAAGTGGCAATGGGCTGATCACATCTCTTGCAGAATCGATAACCATTGGAAAAAAACGAGTGTTGGAGAGGAGACAACGTTTAGGTAAACGTAATGTGGGACGCCAGCCGGCCAAATGGAGAGACGATTTGCGAAAGCTGGCAGCACCTAATAGATTAGGGGAGAAGAAGATCGGGCTCAGTGGAATTTATTAGGGAGAGGCCTACGCCCAGCAATGGATTAATATAGGCTGATGATGATAATGATGATGATACACATGTGAGTATATAACGTTACTCAATGTATTATTCCAAAAACAAAAGTACCAATATACGAAATTTCATTAAACTTCGTTAAAAAAATTGACGTATTTTTTTGCTACGCCAGTGTCTAAGTTAATCCAACAGTAAAACCAGAATTCCATTCGGTTCAGTAGTTTTTATGCGCGAATAGACAAACAGCAGACAGAAATATTCGAAATTTCGATTTAAAAATTTCCTAGCTAGACCATTTAAAAAAATAAAAACTTCTTTGTATATACTTTTTGTTACTTACTGTTATATTTTAAGTATAAATAGATATCAGATAAAGCCAAGGCGCGAAACTATCTTCGGAATAATGTTCGATCATAACCGATGAAGTTCAAGCCGTTACCTGCAAGTCCACATAACAGTTTATACTCGGGAACGGCTCCTGGCACGTTTTATGGATGAACTTCCTTGTGTTTAAAATAAACTTGAATGTGAGCTGGAAATTCGCAAATTTTTGTCTCGCTTTCCGTGTGTAAGTTAAGTGAGAGAGGTAATACAGCTCGGGTTCATTGAATTATTACATACTAGCTGTGCCCGCGACCTCGCCCGCGTTATTCCAGGACCAAAATTACCTATAAGGGTCACCGCACAATTAACGCCCCGGCAACAGAGTAACTTGTTATTTCAATGTATTTTGACTAAATGAAGACAGTAAATGCCGAGTCTAACTAATAATGTCAATAAAGGTCAAAATCGTGTGATGCCAATTTTTGTTATGTACGTAGATAGCTCAAAAACCATTTAGAAAGTTAACCATCTTTAATAGCTTTATTTTAGATGCATTTTTACTAAATTAACACCGTCAAAAATTAACTTTTCTTTACTCATACTCGGAATGCAGGTCTGAAGTTGCCTGAGGAGCGGGTTGAAAGTAATACTTTTCAGCCCTAGGGAAAATCGTTTTCAACTGAAAGCTGTCTAATTAAAAAAAACTGGTTCTATTTCACATTTCTATTGAACCATGTTTTTGAGGCAATCGAGAGATCTCCATCGCCTCACGCACTTTTCGAGGTACAAAGAACTGACCCAACTGTGTCCAGTTGGGTCGGCCATTGCAGAGCATGCGTGTCTGTCTTGTTCAAATCTACAAAGCCTCGGTACTAGCTCGAGAGAAGTTCTTTGTACCGCGAAAAGTGCGTGAGGCGATAGAGATCTCTCGATTGCCTAATTTCAACCGGGACCGTGGGTGGACTCTGTCTCCAGCTTGGAAAACCGTGCTTAATATTTCCTCGACGCAGCAAGTGGTAGGCAGTCTAGAGTGTGACACGGTCAGCATTGTATGTGGCAGCACGTTTGGCGATGATGCAATGGCTAGCGATGGAGTTCCATCGCCACCGCCAGCAGGAGTTCAATCTCCGTCGACGGCGGTGCAGAGCAGTACGAGCATCGAGCGTCCCTGTTCCCAGTCGCCGCCGCATCTCACGCGCCGCTCGCAGCGGGCCGCAGTCCGCAGTGCGCGTCGGGATCTCGCGACGTGAACTCATGAAGAAGAGCGTCGGATACGCTCGAAACCTAGGTCGATGTTTTCGACTATATACACGTGAGTCATAACCGGTAGTGATATTTTAAATTATGTATCAGGTTCACGAAAACTTTAACACTAAAAAGGATTCATTTAAAAGTTCCTCTGAACATCGCTCATTTTTCGTGATTCACCATTGTTGCGGCCTTAATATCCTAGATGTACAAGGATGCTTTTTTCGCGATAAACTGTAGTCTGCTTGGACGTAGTTACGGGCGGGAAAGCTAGTAACTTATAAATTCCATAAGCCAACGAATTTATATCGATTTTCGAATCTAAAGCTTCAGCTTTTTTTGAGCTAACTTCAATATTGAGGATACTTTCTCTCCAGGTCCCGTTCGAGCTTTCCACTCTGTAGTTAGTAGTTTTAGGATATTGAAGCCATCGCTCAAAAACGGTCAAGGACCATCAACCATCATCAACACAACGGTCATCTTATGTCATGTGATATCCAGCACCCTGCACGTGGCCAGCGTGGAGGACTAAGGTCCATCCTCCCCGTGTTCCAGCAGTGGGAACTTATTAGCAGAATTTGAAATCACTCCATCATAATAAACTGAGCAATTTTAGCAAAATATCTATTAGGTAATTATATAATTCTTAAAACCACATTTATTATTGTAATCTATACTTATAATAAATCAGTACCAAAAAGTCTGTACAAAGAAGATAATAAAAAAATGCCTTTAGGCTACTGAACAAGAATATAACATATGGAAAAATTGTCTCTGTATGTTTGTGCATCACATAAAAACTACTGGACCGATTGAAATGCGTTTTTCACTGTTTCATAGCATAATTTTTGTCTTAACCTACTTTATATCTGAATCCGATGGGTAGAAGTCGATCAATTGAAAAACTATTTGACGGCTAAACGAATTTGAAAGAAATGTAGTATAATAATATTGTAAATTATAACTGGGTACTTTTGATTCTGGAAGCGGACGGAACCGCGACAGATACCTAGTGTTTAAATAAAACGACATGAAATGAATACAAAAAACGTCAGTGCAGTAGACGAAATTTAATGTTGTATTCATAAATAGTTTTACTAAATGGTATATCATAAAAATGCTGATACACATACGTAAATAGCAAAAAATATTACATAAACAATTTTTACATAGAGAAATGTTCACTACGTTATTATAAAAACTCTAAAAATCACCTTGCGCCATTTCTGGACTATTGGCATACATTGCTTTAACATAAACATCATCATCATCATCACTCTTAATGATGCATAATCTGACCAAGATAGGGCAAATAATGGGATAGCACATCACTAAGGGAAATAAACAGCAATAGAACGGAAAGATAACGCAAGGAAAACAACCGAAACAGCACATTAGGGTTCAAATTAAGCACGTAGGACTCAATAGAAATAGCTAACAGGGCTAAAATTAAGCACAGTTATGGATTAGCCTTTCCTTCAGCTCCTTTGAGTTTTTTCCTAACTAAGAGTAAATTAAGTTTGAATTTTGGCTGCGGTTTGTCGTTGAACTAGACGCTTGAATTTCGTGCTGTGTTTTGACGCTGTGCTTTCCCTAATATGTGCTGGGTTTACGTTGAGCTTATTATATTGCTTACTGGGTTTCTGTATTGAGATTTCTGTCTTTAGTTTGTTGTACTTATTTGGTCTCAGTTTTTCTTACTAACTTTACTTTAACTTAGTTTCGTTTAACTTTCTTAGCCCTGATTATCAACTTTATCGTCTGGGTCACTTATGGCGTTGAAACAACAATCCCAGCAAGGTATGCAAGACACAAATGGGGATACAAGAAGTGACAATAAAACACACATATGTGTTATTTTATTCTTATATCTTATATTCAATTTAGATGTTTTGTCCGATCTTTCAAGTTAATCTTGAGGTTTCCCTTTTATACTTTAGATGTTTGTTTTCTAACATAAATGAAAAAATATACTACGAGGAATACTTTCTTAATATATTAGTGTTCTTTGTTTTCTCTTTGGTCAATGTTAATAATTTTAGCTTCTTGGATCTTCTTTTTACCTGTTAGGAGCGATACCGGAAAGCTTTTGAAAGATCTGTAAGATATTGAGCTCAGTTCCTTTCTTTTCTTGAAGCTTCTATTTTTATAGAGCTTAGTTGCGGGAAGCACCCAAACACTTTCGAATTCAATATTAATTTTACCAGGGCTTTTCAAAAGATTTTCGGAATGTAAACTTAATTACTTCCAATAAAGCTTTTATTTTTCATTGAGCTTGCCTTGGTTAATCTCAATCTACACAATTTCAATATTTCACGGTCTTTCTTCGAACTTTCGGAAAATGTGCGTAGATAATTTCTTCTAAATATCTTCGTCGTCCAGAAAGATCTTAGCGATAGGTTCTGGTAGACACGCCACACAGCCTGGACACAAGCAAGGGACACAGAGCAGCCAGGGGCAGCACACGACGAGTGGGCTAAATACCAACCATATACAAAAAGGTACACAGCAACACATAGATTTCGATTCACCAGTTATTTGGAGATTTCAGATCTACCGGATAAGAATTGAGATACAGCAATGACGTCAGAAATGACAAGTATATGACAGAAATATCCAAAGAGCTGTAATATGGAAATATCTTTCTACAGGTTTTTTTTTCTTTTCTCTATAGCATAAAGTGGGCTCTACACTCGCACGCAAACCGCGGCCGTGACACTACTCTATGAAGTAGATAGTCAAAGCATGAATCTGTAATACATAAAGTAGAGGTTCGTGAATCAAAGTGTTCTAAGTGAATTTTTCATGTGGGCGTGGATGGCTAAATCAGAAAATATGAGGAATAGCGAAAAGTACTCAAAGGAGTCTCGAGCCCGATTATGATGAAAACTAAAACTGCTGCTTTGGATTTCTGAAAAATCAATTTTCCTAGTCAGGAATCAAACACTTTGATTTTGAAAAAAAAAACACATACTTTGTATTATTACACCATTCGACAGTGTCACTAATAAGGATCAAATTCTGGGAGGAAATGACATACGGCAAACTTAAGGAAAATGTTAGATTTTAATTAATTAATTCATTCCATACGTATTAATTAGATGTTATATTACAAATATGTAATAATATAATAAATATGTAATAATATAATAAATATTTATAAAAAAAAAATTTTTTTTTATTACGGACTAGGCAATCGTTTGACCACGATCTCACCTGATGGAAAGCGATGATGTGGTCGAAGGTATAGCACGCTTGCCTAGTAGATTATTAGTAGTAGGTTATAATTTACCGGAAACACTGACGAGGGCAGGGCATTCCACTCCTTTGCAGTTCTTATAATAAATGAAGAAGCGTAACGCTTCGTTCTTGTGCGAGATATTTCAACCATGAAAGGGTGGCGCTTTGCTGATCGTCTAGTCGTAGGTGATGGAAAGGTGATGGGGGAATCAGGTTGTGCAGTTCTTGTGCACACTCTCCATAGTGCAATCTGTAGAATACCGCCAGGCTTGCTACCTCACGTCGATGCGCCAGACTTTGAAGCTTACTCTTTACCAGAGTGTCATCCCCAATGAGCCTGATAGCACGTCTCTCAATTGAATCCAAAGACTCGAGCTGATACTTGGCAGAACCGTCCCAGAGGTGGCAACAGTACTCCATACAAGATCGGACCTGTGCTTGATAAAGATTCAAAAGCTGTCCCGGTGTGAAGTACCGCCTAACCTTAGACAAAATACCAAGTTTTTTTGCAGCTACCTTGGCTTTGGATTCAATATAAGACCCAAAACTCAGGTTTGATGTGAGTTCGACTCCCAAAAGCTCCAAATGGTCGCCTATTGGTATTGTTACACTTTGGAAAGACGGAAATCGGTGTAGAGGACTCTTTTTAGCAGAAAACAAACACGCTTGCGTTTTAGTAGCATTACACTTAACCAGGTTAGCATCACCCCAATCGGACACGGCTTCTAAGGCTAAATTTAAACGGTCTACCATAGCCTCTCTCTGAAACTGGACAGCGTCACAGCTGGCTTGAGGTGCTGGCTGGCTGGTTACCCAAAGGTACCGGGCTTCAGAAGGTCATTAATGTGCAGTAAAAACAGTGTAGCCGAGAGAACCGATCCCTGAGGTACACCGGCATTGATAGCCATATTGATATCTTTCTATTTATAAATATATTACAAATATAAAGATCGTTATGGAACCTGTCGGGCACAGCAATTAGAAGAGAGGAGGATCTTCTATATCAGTTAAATAACATTATCTATTATTTCCCTGTAGAGACACTTTTAATAAAACTACGCTTTTATTCCTGTCAGGTACAATTTTAAAACCCCTACCAATTTGTCCTCTTAGGTGTACTTTTCGGTACTGCTGAGCATAAAATAGAAATATAGACATTTCCTAAGTCAATGAAATATATTTTTTCTCCCGTTATACCACGAACCTCTAGTTTACGAAGTATTACAGATTCTTCTTCTTCTTCTTCTTCTTTTTTTTGATGGCTTCTGCGGAGGCACTGGCCTACTAGCAATTTCGCCAATGTCAAGTGTATTATATTTTAAAGTAATGTCACGTCACAGTCAATTATTGTCAAAGTCACGAATCAGTAAAATGGTGGACATTTACTGAAACTTCCGAGGGAGATTTGGAAAAATCACAAAATGCCATTTATTTCTGCGTTTGATTCTTTTGATTCATGCGTTATACACTTCCCATTAGTCTGCTGTCACAAAAGTTGTCATTGTAACTCGTCAACAGCCTGTCTAGAGTATAGAGTAATGTCGTAGACGCGACTATGTAGTAATGTGCAGTTTACCAAAGAGTATATCAATCATTATCATTATGTCAGCCCTTTGAAGTCCACTGCTGAACATACAACCTCCATCCACCGACTTCCTGCGATGGCTACAATGTCGTCGTTCCATCGTGTGGGGGGTCTCCCCACACTTCGCTTGCTTGTTTGTGGCCGCCATTCGAGAACCTTTATTCCCCAGCGGTTGTCAGTTCTGCGAACTGTATGGCCTGCCCATTGCTACTTCAACTTGCAATCTCTGAGAGCTATGTCAGTAACCTTGGTTCTTCTGCGGATTTCCTCATTTCGGATTGTATCACGTAGTGAAACACCGAGCACAGCTCTCTCCATTGCACGCTGCGCAACTCTGAGCTTGCGTATGTGACCAATAGTTAGTGACCACGTCTCAGTGCCGTATGTCATCACTGGTAACACGCACTGATTATAAACTTTCGTCTTGAGGCTCTGCGGTATCTGCGACGAGAAGATAAGGCGTAATTTCCCGAACGCTGCCCATCCGAGTTGGATTCGTCGGTTGACCTCTTTGTCGAAGTTGAATCTACCCAGTTGGATCGTCTGACCTACGTAGACATAGTGAGGATATAAATACTACCAGTTTACTATGAAGAATGGTCAAAAACAGCTTGACAAGTTGATATTTGGCTACTTTTTATGAATAAAGAGTATCATGGTTAAGAATCTTCGAGCATGCAACTAACTTCGAGTAGATTGTTTTCTCGAAGTTAGGAATAGACCTCGTAATTATTAAAAAGCCTATTTTCAGGCTTGCTGCCAATGTTCAAAAATCGTGGAAACATACGTAACTAGTTAGGCCACGAGGAAACGCCCCGTAGTATCACTACCTAGTCTGTGGTGGAAACTAATCGGAAATGAAAAGGACTATGAAAATTACGGGTGCAGATTGTTTCCGATTGTACAATGACTTGACTAATCACGTATTTAACGAATTGAGGATTTGACGAATAACTGATGTGACGAGTTAAGGGTTTTGACGAATAACAGTTTTGTCGAATTGCGAAATTGACAAATTAAGCTTTTGACTTGTGTAGTATTTGCCAACCAAGTATGTCTCTGCGAAACCATATAGACACATGGGTCAAAGAGGGTACCATCACCATCTTTCTGTTCTGTTAACTTACCGTTACCGTAGAGTCTACGATAAGTTTTTTTTCATTAAGCTGGATTTACTGACTAAAAGCGAAATATTAATTTTTGTGGAAATTTTTATTTTTACACTACCGCCCAAAAAAAAAGAGTGTAATGTTTTTAGGATTCATATATGTTTGTATGTATGTATTAAGGCATGCAAAACTTGGGTAATTTAATAAACCCGGATTTTTCGAGTTTTAAATTTAAAAAACCGTTTTTTTCGAGTTTTACGGGTTTTCCTTTATTACTGTGTACATGTATGTGTGTAAGTAAAGAAAAGGCTGAAATGTAATTAAAATATGTTTTTTCTTTCGTATTCTTATTGATTAGCTTTATCCAGTAACATTTGGTATCATGTCAACTAGATTTCCCGCCCGCGACTTCGTACGCGCGGGCTACTGTTTATCGCGAAAAAAACATCCTAATTTCTTCTAGGATATTAAAAACCAATGTAAAAGTAGGTATAACACCAATGCACTTGATGTTTTTTGACAGACTTGTTATTTCGTGTCCATGGCAACCACATACCATTCTGTGATGACAACCGTTCCTTAAAGTGAGTAATCAACATATTCCATTTTTCCCGTAGAAACTTACAATTTTTCCGGGATATAAAGTATCCTATGTTTTATTCTAGGCTATAAGGTATCTCGATTCAAAATTTCATCAAAATTCGTTCTGCCGTTATCGCGTGAAAGCTCCCCAAACAAACAAACAGAGAACGTTTCACTTCTATATATTGGTATGCAGGATGTAAAATTTAATTTTGGTACCAGTAATAATAAAAAATAAGTTTCTTCCTCTTTCATAGATAATATATTTAGATAAATAGCAGGGGATAATCTAAGTAACAGCTGATCTATCATCAACTATTATGTAGAATTTAAAAACAAAATTAAATAAATAAAATGTTATCGAATAATTAAATCCCATAAAATAAATTATATTTCTTGCTATGACTTATTAAATAGTAACTTAAAATAAAAATTCTTTCTCTATAAATGTCAATAATTAAAAAAACAAAGATAAAAAAAAAAAAAAAAAAAAAAAAAAAAAAAAAAAACAAAAAAAACCTAATCAAATCAAAATAGAAATGGTTTAAGGTCCTCTGTCAAGTTGTCAAGGAAAATAATAAATCTGCACCATTTCTACTATTTTGTTGAATATTTTGTTACCTTAATAAAAATTTTACTTGGACAGTAAAAACTGACTCTGGTCTAACATTTTGTAATATTTTAGTTTGAACACATAACCCTTCCTTTGCTTCGCCGTAGTTGGGAAAATAAAATAGCCTATGACACTTTTTATCAGAAGACGAATCGATTGGATATCGCTTGTCAAAATCTGACCAATAGGATCGACGCTATGGTGGAGCATCCATATAACCACACACATAGATACATAAATACGTACATATACTGTTAAACTCATTACCCTTCCCTTGCTTCGCTGTAGTCGGGTAAAAACACACAACACAGCGTTAAAGCACAGTACACATATTATAATATGTGTACTGTGGCTTAAGCGCAGCGCTAGTATGCTACGCTATTACGCTTTGACGCGCACTAGGTACGCCTCTTGTTAATTGTCCAGGCCTTTAGAAGATTGTCCATCGCTACGTGATTCAGAGGGCACTTCACACCGGTCATCCCGCTGGCTAACGATTGACAGCAGTCATTATAAGCTCTTGGGCGGCCTGACAAACTCTTCTCACGAGAGTTCGGCACTTGGCGAACACAAAGAAAAGTCCGTTGATAAATTACTTATTTTATTTTCAAACTTGTACTATACTAACTGGTTCAATAGGTTCTCTGAGTTTATCACTATCAATTCTGCTATCATCTTGTTCCTCATCTAGGTTCACTACATACCATCGGCAGCATTTGACATCTGGAAAAGACGATTCGAATGTACGCGAATAAAAGATCACTCATTGCAAAAAATGAAATAGTCTCTTGATAGTTATATCGTCTCGCTTTTGTAACTGTGTAACTATAATATAATATTGATTATTTTTTTGCTTATATTGTCAGAAATATTTATTTTTTGTCAAAAGACAGAGGGGGAGGGGGCAGTACACACAGAGCAAAATGAACAAAATGAATATTTTTGTGATCTTTAATTCGGTAGAACTCGCAATTTAGATTTGGTAGCGCATTATTTGGCTGTAGTTGTAAAGGTCTCGTTGAGAACATTCGATTCAATATAAAAATGTTTTCAAAAAGTCTTATATTAAAAAAAAAGGTGGTACAAAGAAAACTTTACAAAAATGGCTGCAGCGTCTGGAAAGTCCGTATTAAAATATTAATAAGGCACATTGTTGGAAAAAATAAGTTTTAGAGCTCACAACGGTACCCTAAACTCAAGAACAGAGCGAGCGAGAGGGTTCCAGGACTGGATCAAATAGTACGTGGCGTAGTCGTTTCACGACAAACAAACGGCCGTGCGCCCTGTCATAGCCCCACCCGGTTTTTCCCCCTGAATTCTGGTGGCATAATTATCATCATCATCACTAGGCTATGGTAGCCTAACGGTTCTATAGTGCAACTTAGAATCCAACGATACCGGGTTCAATACCTAGGTTCTGCACCAATGACTTTTCTAAGTTATGTGTGGTTTTCCATCGCTCAGTGCTTTGTAGGGCACGTCGAGCTGGTAGTTCTGGCTGTTATTGATTAATAGCAGTCATTGAGCCGTATCAGAGGCGCTTGGGCGGCTTGACAAACTCTGACTTCAGAGGCCAGCACTACCTCATACCAAACAAACCAGGCTATGTTCATCCACTGCTCGACGTAGGCCTCTCCTAATGAACATCATTGAGCCCGATCTTCAGCTCTCCTGATCCAGTTCCTGACAGCCCTATTTCGCAAGCTGTTACTCCTCCTGGCTACACTATATTAGTCTAAACGCGGTATCTACCTTAGGGTTCGTTTACCCCAACGGTTGTCGATTCTTCGAGATGTGAATCCTTCTCAATCCTATTCTGGTGGCATAGATTTGTCTAGCGAAATGAATATAAGGGTAGCGACCGTCACGCGACTAATTCTGCCGCTTCGTTTACCGCGTTGCCAATGCACCTGTTTGGCCGTAGTCAAAATTACCATCATTTGCCATCGCTCAGATCAAAAAAAAAATGATGGAAAATATCGTTAGGAAACCAGTATGTTCAAAATTCAAGGTTGACTGATATTAATCGACCAACACTGAGCCAGCAAGGCAGGTGGGTCATACTGTCAGTCGATCTGGAGCTAGCGCCAGTTCTGGGATGGACGACAGAAGGCCTGTCGTCCATCCCAGACAGGACGTTCGTTGGCCATTCGGCAACCCCTTGGCTCGTTTCACAGTTCCAATTTCTCGCATTCTTTAAAAGTAACATAACCAATCCAGGAAAGTCTGTAAGCTAATACTTCGATAATAACGTTCCTACCAACTAGTAAAAGTTATTAAAAGTGGTTACCTTTGACGCAAATAGGCAAACAGGACAAGCATGGGATGAAGATGGATGGGAACCAACACATCTGCGGAACACATACACAGAAACACATCAGACATACACAACTGTTTAAAGTGATGGTTTAGCTTGCAGACATTTTGGTGCCTAAGGACTTTGCCTTTCATAGTATTGTAGTTTGCTTTGATTTTGCATTTATGTTTTTGGTATTGTTTTGGTGTAATCTTGATTTTTGGTTGACGATCAAAGACAATTATGTTGACAGAACATTGACAGAAGTAGTACGTGTAATAATATTGCAATCAAAGAGGATTCAAAGGAGTAAGCGTAATTCAACCTTGATTCATATTATTTATTCATTATATTATGTCGAAGTGGGGTTCTATTGAAGTTTTTGTCTGTCTGTCGCATCGTAACTCCCAAATGGAATAACCGATTTCAATGCGGGTTTTTGGCAAGTTGGTTTTAGCGCTCTTCGGAAGAAGTCGGTGCAGTCGTTCTCAAGAGTGCTGATCTCTCTTTGTGTGGCAATATCGGGCACGCTTGCAGCAAGAAACTGAGCTGATGCTTAACTATTAAACGATGGCATTCTTCATAGGTTCCCGCATACTTTGAGGGATGATGATGATGACTAGCTAATGAAGACCTGGCTCGAAGGGAACTGTGGCATAAGGTTGAACAAATTTGACTTGGTTGTTTACCACCCGACTGTGGAGGGTTATGTTTTTAGGCTGTATGTATTCATGTATGTATGTTCCTTTGGCGCGTCTTACAGACTAAACGGCTTCATGGACCTGGATTTGTCTTAATAACGAGAGTAAAATAGGAATATATTTACTAATATGGCGGCTTACAGCTGCTATATTGTATTTCCGATGGAACAAAAAAGTGACCCAAACCTATCGAGTGAAGTATCAAAATGAAGGTCTCTAAGTTTCGGGCCACATCTGACGGAAGATCCGTCGAGCGTACTGATAATTGTACCGCCCAGTACGTTCGACGCACTAACGGATCGTCGGAAAAATGTGTCAGGTTGAACGTTTAACTGTCTATTTTACTGTTCTAGCGATACGTGACCGACGATACGCGACGCATCAGATACTATTCGAGCGATACGTGACCGACGATACGCGACGCATCATATAAAATAACATTTCAAAAATAAATAAAAGATACTAAAATGATTAAACTAAAAACGCTTTTTCATTAAATAAACCCGACTGGGAACAACACTAAAAAGAAGCCATAAGCTTTAAATGATTGATTTTGAATTATTAGTTTTTTTCGGAGTAGGTTTTATTTTATAATAGCTGTGCCCGCGGCATTGCCCGGTGGTAATTTCATTTAAAAGTAGCCCAAACGTGTTATTCCCGGACCAAAAGTACCTATAATCTATAATTATAATAAAGCAATAAGAACGAAACAGTCTGTACAAAAAAGATAATTAGATCCATATTGTAAAATTCGAAGTTTTTTTTGTCTCATTTGAAATTGGAGCCATACAGCAGCCATAACAAAAAAAAACAAAATAATATATATTATGGGCTTTTTTACTCAAGGGATCATGTAAGGATTCTAACGAAACCCCATACGTCTATATCTGTTCAGGCATTTAAAAGTTATGGTAGAATAAAGAAACTCACATACATTTAAACATGTATACAAGAATACATACAAACATACATACAAACGTACATACACACATGCATACACACATACATACAAACATACATGAATCCTATAAACATTACACTCCTTTTTTTGGCAATCGTGTAAAAACGACTACGGTTGAGTAAAACAATAGCCTATGACAATCTTGCGAAGAAGACGAATCGATTGATACCTCGCTTATCAAAATCGGACCAGGTTTTTAGTTTTTGAACAATTAATCCTTCCGTTTCTTCGCCGTAGTCGGATAAAAAACTTATGATACACTATAAATTAAGACAAATCGAACTATACCTCGCTTGTCAATATATGACCAAGTTTTTAATTTGAACACATAAAACCCTTCCATCGCTTCACCTTAGTCGGGTAAAATAAAAATTGCCTATTATGACACTCTATACCCGAAGACCAATCGATTGATACTTTGCTTGGCCAATAGTGCCGATGCTATGGTGGAACATCCACATACCTACATCCAGATCCACATACTTACATACATACATATATACATAGACTGTTAAACTGATTACTCTTCCCTTGCTTCGCCGTACTCAGCAATCTGAGTTCAAAGCAGAAAAATAGGGTCATGGAGCCCTCCACTTCATAAACATAATTATCAACATCAATAAAATTGTATTGTTATTTTTTGTTATTAATTGTATGTACTTTTTTTATTCTTAGGTTAAATATTTACATAATTTATTATTAATTTAACTATATATTTTTGTGACATGTTTAAATTCTGTTATTATTAATCCCCGAACAAAGAGACGGGTGTTATAAGTTTAGGGTGTGTATCACTGAGTTTGTGTGTGTGTGTGTGTGTGTGTGTGTGTGTGTGTGTGTGTGTGTGTGGTGTGGTTACCAAACGAATGGACCGATTTTGATGCGGTTTCTTCTGTTCAAAAGAATCGTAGCTTTTGAACGAATGGACTGATTTAGCTGAGGTTGGTTCTTTGCTATAATGAGAGGGTGGGGGGGAGGGGAAATGGGGGTGACGACCAAAGCTCTCAAATGGATGGAACAATTTTTATGTTTCAAAACTGATGTGACCGAGATGCTTCCTAGCTATAATGGGGGGTGGGAAGTCGGGGGTTATATATTTTTTAAATTTGTGCTTGTTTTATTTTGTGTTAATCAAAATTGAATTACAGTTAGCATATTCATCACGTTCTCTTGTTTTGTACATAAAATTTTGCTCGTTACTTTAATTTTGATTTTTGATTAGCGTTGAGTATAGAAACCTATTATATCATTATAAAGTGTATGTTACGAGTATATGATTTGTGCATAATGTGTTCATCTGTAAGTTAAATTGCATGTATCTGTTATTATTACTTTTATCAATAAGCATGTATTAATCATGTTATTTTTGTTGATGATCATATTAAATAAATAAATACATAAAAACACAAAAAATTCATAACCCACCCTCAGCATAGAACAATTATCATTTACCATCTCTATAACTTCCGCCAGCGTACCTACCAAGTTTCCTTTAATATTTAACGTGAGATCGGTTATCCAAGTTTGCCGTTAGTTCGTTAACTATATAACTATGCTGAGCGCTAACTATGCGTTCTCTTGGCGTTTATTCTACAAATTGCTATTGGAGCTAGTTTGATAGTTGGTAGTATTTTAAAGATTTTCGTATCCTTAGGTTTGCCTTTCTTCTTATATTTCTTCTTATTTAAGATCACAGCTCTTGTCAGTGGAGTAATTTCCAGCTTTCTCTATCTTCGGCCAAAGCTTTGACTTCCCTATACGACACGACATTAGTCTTTTCAATTATCTGATCTGTAAATGTCTTTCTAGTTCTGCCTCTTCCTCTCCCCCTTCTACCTTTCCTTCTATGATGGTTCTGATGTCATGTCGTATAAGGTGGCCAAAATCTTTCCTCTTCCCTTTCCTATGGTAGCTAGTAAGTTCCGTTTGCTTTACAATGTTTGCCTTCCGAATGTTCAAATTATTGTAAATTGGCAACATCATTATTATCAAATAATAGTTATTTTAAAAACAACGTTATTTTTGTATGATAATGTTCGAATCCGTACAAATCAGATCCTAGATTTTTCAAGATTTTAATCTATCTATCTATATTTTTATGATTTTTTATAGCAGTTAACGCCTGCTTAGCGTAAATATATATAATAATTTTTCTAATGGAACAATTTGGGTCACGGGCGAGATTCGAACTCGCACACTGTGCCTCAGCGCAGCACATGCCTTTACCAATTCGGCCACCGAGACCTATGCGTCGTCATCCAAATCTTTCCACTAGCTTCTTTGAACCCGTCCTATGGGGACGGTAACGCTATCTATTGGCAGTATTACGAACTACCAACCAAACACGGCTAATATTGATTAAAACTTTTAAACTTTCGCGATTCGAACACATAGTTAAATATTTAAACGGGACTTAATCGCGCTGAAAACTTAATATTTAGTTACCTCGACGTTTCGATCAAGTTGCATTGATCGTGGTCACGAGAAGACTGAAGTAGTAGTTTTCAGCGCGATTAAGTCCCGTTTAAATATTTAACTAAATATTGATTAACTTCGTGTCGTGGGTATATCTATCTATCTATCTTTTATCTATACTTTTAATAAAGCAATATGATCGAAAAAGTCTGTACAATGAAAATAATTAAAACAAAAATAGACATAGACATAGACATAGCTTTATTTATGGCAAAAAACAAGTACACAAAATAAAAACATTGAATAAATAAGTTAGTACCTAAGTAGTTAGTTAAGGTTTTTGCCATAAGCCGGCCCCAACTCAGCATAATGCTGGTTAATAACAACCAGCGCTGGTCTTCCGTTGGGAACGGCAGGTGACGTCACGCACGCAAATGTCACATAAAATAAAAAATTAACAATAATAAAAATTACACATTAGGTACAAAAATACAATATAAAGTAAATAGGAATTGGAAAAAACGAATTAATATATAAATTGGCAACACTGTTCCACACAAAAACTAAAATATGAATTGAGTATCTCCTATATAGTCTGTGGAAGTGAGGCATATTCCATATATCTTAAATTGTCTGAGGTATTAATGTGCCCACAGACCAGACAGCAAAATAAAGTGAAGTTGGCAGACAAAAACTGATGGTTTACAGAACAAAACTTAGTTATATATATTATAACTATATAAAAAATGCTTGCACGGAAAATATAAGTAAGTATAAGGAGTTTAAAAAGCACTGGTATCGTATTTTAGAGGTTCTTCGCTTATTTGATGCGCGTATATAAATCTTTTCAGCTTAAATTTAAACTTTGCTTCTTTTTTTTTTAACTTTTCTTTTTTTTTTTCTTTGCTGGTTCCTTTGTGGCGGTGGGATATTATTCCAACACTTGGACGCAGCATAACGGAAACTTCCTCTGAAGGCGGCTGAACTGTGCCGCTCTGTCACAAGCTGCGTCGAGCATTGGCGTGACTCAAGGGACTTGCGACTAGCCTTCCAAGACAACTTATCATATAGATAAGTCGGCTCCATGAACTTAATGACACCGAATAGAAGACAAGCCAAGTGAAGCTTACGGCGATGCTTCATTTTCAAAAGTAAGTGTTTGTTCAAAAATGGGGTCACATGTGACCTTAACGGAATGTCGAAGCAGAAACGACCACGAGCATTCTGAACTCTTTGTATTAATTTTTGTGTTTTCACTAATAGACGAGGACCAAAAACAGTGTCCATATAATTTAATTTCGACAAAACTAATGATTCAACTAATTGGATACGCAGCTCTTCTTTAAGATAGGGTCTCATTTGATATAATACCTTCAATTTATAAAAGCAATTATTTATACATTTACTAATATGCTTTTTGAATTGCAGTTCAGAGTCCAAAGTTTGGGATTTTAACGCCCACCACAAGGAGTGGCTTGTCCCATACCAAAAAACCGTCCACGCTGGTAGAGAGACGCGGAAGCTTGCTCTGGCGTTAGATCTCTCTCAGCTGGTGCAGGAGCCGACACGGGTACCTGACCGTGACGGTGACACTGCCAACTGTCTCGATCTGTTGATGATGACTGAACCAGACCGATACTCCGTATCAGTATCCCCACCTCTTGGTAGCTCTGATCACTGCCTGGTTAAGTCCGTCTCAGTGTATTCCCCACCTGATCCTAGCCTTAAGGGAAATAGGCGCTTGTGGAGATACAACTCAGCAGATTGGGACGAGATGCGGCAATTCCTTGCATCGTACCCTTGGCGGCAAACATGTTTCACCTCCCAGGAACCGTCGACTTGCGCGTCTGCTGTTACAGAGGTAATATGTCAGGCAATAGAATATTTCATTCCATTCAGTGACAAGACTCTTTCCAGCAAAGCTCAGCCTTGGTTGGATCCAGCTGTGGTCATGCTGTGGCTCTAAAGCGTGTGGCATATCTAGACTGGGCTGATGCTCGAAAGCGCAAGTCTTCTGATATTCGGGCTAAGAAAAGAAAATTTAACGTTGCCGCTAAGACCTGCAAGAAGATACTTAGGAAGGCCCATTTTGATCACGTAAGTCAAATTGGGGCCAAACTGGCTTCATACCCCGCGGGTAGCAAAGCTTTTTGGTCCTTGGCCAAGTCGGTCGAAGAAAACTTCTGCCGCCCCTCACTGCCACCATTGCTGAAGCAGCCTGATGGATCACTAGCTCACACTGCTGGAGACAAAGCGAATTTATTTGCTTCTCTTTTTGCAGAAGCCTCGCATCTAGATGCTTCTGGCAAGACACCTTCCTGCCTTCCTCATTGCGGGGTTTTTTTGCCCGAAATTTGCATTCGCCAGAAGGAGGTTCTCAGAACGCTTCGAGCTCTAGATGTGAACAAGGCCATCGGTCCTGATGGTATTCCAGCGATTGTTTTGAAAAACTGTGCGCCCGAATTGTCTCCCATCTTAACGCGTTTGTACCGCCTCTCTCTTCACTCAGTTAAAGTTCCGAAGAGCTGGAAGCTTGCCAATGCACAACCAGTACCAAAAAAGGGTAGTCGTGCTGATCCGGCCAATTATCGTCCCATCTCGATAACCTCCTTACTCTGTAAGTGTATGGAGCGTGTCATAAACATTAGGCTCTTGGCATACCTTGAAGACAATGATCTTTTCAGTGACCGACAATAGGGATTTCGCCGAAACCGGTCTACTGGGGATCTTCTCGCGTATGCCACTCACGTACTGAGCGAAGCCATAGAGATGCATGGTGAGGCGCTTGCCGTCTCCCTTGACATATCGAAGGCATTTGATCGGGTCTGGCACGATGGCCTTTTAAACAAGCTTCACTCATATGGTTTACCTGTTGGCTTATGCAATTGGATAGTTGATTTCTTGAGGGAACGATCTATTCGAGTAATCTTAGAGGGCTGCTCGTCTGATCAAATGGCTATCAATACCGGTGTACCTCAGGGATCGATTCTCTCGGCTACACTGTTTTTACTGCACATTAATGACCTTCTGAAGCCCTCTGGGTATGCTGATGACAGTACTGTAGTTGAGAGATACACTTCCAATGCTCCAGCCAGCTGTGACGCTGTCCAGTTTCAAAGAGAGGCTATGGTAGACCGTTTAAATTTAGCCTTAGAAGCCGTGTCCGATTGGGGTGATGCTAACCTGGTTAAGTTTAATGCTACTAAAACGCAGGCGTGTTTGTTTTCTGCTAAAAAGAGTCCTCTAAACCGATCTCCGTCTTTCCAAAGTGTAACAATACCAATAGGCGACCATTTGGAGCTTTTGGGTGTCGAACTCACATCAAACCTGAAGTTTGGGTCTTATATTGAAACCAAAGCCAAGGTAGCTGCAAAAAAACTTGGTATTTTGTCTAAGGTTAGGCGGTATTTCACACCGGGACAGCTTTTGAATCTTTATCAAGCACAGGTCCAATCTTGTATGGAGTACTGCTGCCACCTCAGGGATGGTTCTGCCAAGTATCAGCTCGAGTCTTTGGATTCAATTGAGAGACGTGCTATTAGGCTCATTGGGGATAACACTCTGGTAAAGAGTAAGCTTCAAAGTCTGGCGCATCGACGTGAGGTAGCAAGCCTGGCGGTATTCTACAGATTGCACTATGGAGAGTGTGCACAAGAACTGCACAACTTGATTCCCACATCACCTTTCCATCACCGTACGACTAGACGATCAGCAAAGCGCCACCCTTTCATGGTTGAAATACCGCGCACAAGAACGAAGCGTTACGCTTCTTCGTTTATTATAAGAACTGCAAATAGTGGAATGCCCTGCCCTCTGTCAGTGTTTCCGGTAAATTATAACCCTGGTATGTTCAAGTCAAGAGTGAATAGGTATCTACTAGGCAAGCGTGCTACACCTTCGACCACATCATCGCTTTCCATCAGGTGAGATCGTGGTCAAACGATTGCCTAGTCCGTAATAAAAAAAAAAAAAAAGTGAAGAACTTATTATCCCGAAAAAATTAAGGGTTCCTGCAGGATAGGGGTCCAAAGTTACGTTTAAAGTAATAGTACATTCGTTTATAGAACGCTACCATAATTTTGTCCTTCTCTCTATGAAGCAAAGTGGCGCAGTAGAAGCATGCTTGGGCCCGTAATCTAGAAGTCCGCGGATTGAAATCACGCGCTTCTAGAAATATTGTGCTCCATAATTAAAAACATTTACATATTTTATGTGAATTATTCCAGTCGATTATCGGGTGACGGTATATCATCAAAAAATGTACTGAGTAACCGGAGTAAAGCGGTTACAAGCAAGATACTTTTAAATTTTCTTTGATATTTTTAAGGCTCCTGTAATTTCCTCAAGTAAACCGTCAAGTTTTGTTTGAAAACAAGCAGAAATATACACAGATGACCGCACATTTGTTAATAATAATTGTTTTGGATGTTGATAATTTTAATTTTCGTCGAGTATGTTTTCAAAAATGCTAAAACCCAACGTTTATAACGTCATTCGCCGAGCTGACATCGGGTATACTTTCAAATTTAGGACTTTGCGTGGCGTATTTTGAAAATATACACTACCGCAATACAGATAGATTTATGAAAACAACCTTCAGTGGTGACATGGCTGTGTTAGGTTAAAAGACGAAGGCGAGAGCGAAGCTTAGCGAAGCGTAGCGAGCACAATGGAGTAACCTACACTAAAATATACCAAAGAAAAATGTAGCAGCAGGCTATATTTTGCAAAAAAAAACCCTCATAATTACATTATTGATATAACGGGCCGCCAGACATGCAACGGACGGCAAGCAGGCCTCTGCTCTCCTTATCTTGCCTCTGGAACGTGCGGTGTGGCGGGGAGCGGCACGCGGCACACCGCCCAGCATCAATGTATATGGTACTATTTACCTCATTGCCTGCCAGTGAGTGATGACACCTAGCTAAGCAAAGCCGAGACGCGTGATGTATTTAAAGGAAAATTAGGGTTATGGGATTGAATGTTTTTGCTATTATAATTGTTTAGCGTTCGGGTTAGGTTTAAGTGACATCCGACTATAATAATATAATAGCAAAGCTAAGACTCGTGATGCATTTAAAGGAAAAAGAAGGATTAATGTATTTAATGTTTTTGCTATTATAATATTAGTAGCTGTGCCCGCGGAAAAAACTTCTGAGGTCTGAAAAGTAGTGAACTATTTATCTCATCTTAAGAGCGTATATTGCCAAGTTGGACAGTTTTAAAAAATCGGGCATAAGGACTCTGAATAAAATTTTACAAAGTAGAAATAATATAGTAGATAGAAGTGATTCGTAATACAGTAGTCCGCGCGTACGAAGCCGCGGACGGGAAGTTAAGAAATAAATAATGAGCAAATGTTTGAAATATAAGTAAATAAGTATTTTTAGAATATAGGTAAGTATTTGTATATTGTTTTTGTTTTTTGGATTAGTAGATCCGCAAGGGAACTAAAGTAACCAACATAGCTCAAAGAGTTAGCATGCTGAAGTGGCAATGGGCCGGTCACATTACTCCAAGAACCGACAACCGGTGGGGAAAACGAGTTCTAGAGTGGAGACTGCGTTTAAGTAAACGAAGCGTAAGGCACCCATCTTATTTTCTTGTTAGAAAGGAGGTACCTATGTGACATGTTAAATCATGACTCCAAGTAAGATTTTGTTATTGATCTCGATTAAATAGAATGTATTGGGTACAACGCCATCTGGCGAGGAGCAGCGTCTTTTCTATAAGATCAAGTTGTGTTTTCTCCGTATCTGAAAACCAGATGCCGAGTTTGTAAAAAACGCCGAACTCCACCACGCGTGCGCCACTTTCTTCGTTGAAGGAATAATGAAAGCTTTTCTTGTTGAAGACAGATTGATAATTTCGCCTATCTAAGAATCAAGAAATAATGGTTAAATTTGCCTCTGCGAGTGAAAGGGAAAAGTTTTCATCTACTGTCTCAAAATAGATAAAATGGTTAATCCACGCAGCGACAGCTAGCGACAAGAGGCGTGAACTAGAAGGAAGGTGTAAACGAAGCGGTGGTCTCTGACGGCAAGTAGCAGGGCTTCTGAGTGTTGCTATTATTAATTGACGTTCCAGGAATATTTCGGGCTCTGGATAACTTTGGACAAGGAACGGGTTGTTTAAAAATCCAAAATAGATCGCATCTTTAAGTTGGCTAACAAATCGTAAATTCAGAAGGCAGCGCTTCATATGTCGAAAATAATTTACATCTAGAAATCGCTTGCGATGGTCACACCATGGAAGGTTTTGACATAATGGCGAAATCACATGTAAGTTCCGGAGAGATGGTTTTTTCTATATGAAGTTTTTTGAAGTAAACAACGGAACCTGATTGGAATGTACCAGAACTGGCTGGAGGACAGTGACCTGTATAGCTAGGCCGACAAGGTCTGCTTTACGAAGCAAGTTGCAGAGTTCTTTCTAGAGCTTTCTGGATACCGGAAGTTCGAGGTCTGAGTAGAATGCTACTCGAAGTGCAAACCAAAGTTCGTATATATACAAGAGAGAAGCCTGTGGACTGGATTTTGATTTCGGACGTAAAACTGGATTTAGTTCACGTAGTTGGCACGTGATTAAGATCGCCGCAGGCAGCAGAAAAACACGCAGTTCTCTGTTGTGAACAAAACGACCGAGGCACGCAGTCCAGAACGAAGCTGCCCTGTTACAGGCGAAATAAGTATACGAGTGCAAAAGCCAGGTTAGTGTGATTTCCCGTGATTTCAGTATTGTACTAACGAAATATCTGTTTTGATTTTGCACCGCGTCTATCTAAGGCGGGCATCTCGAGACACATTTGAACACAAAGGAACGTGGGTTCCAGGTTAAAATCGTGCATCTACGGTCGGCTATTGTCGTCACCACTGCGAGCTGCTGTGCGCGATCACCCGGGGCTCACCACCGTTCGTGGAAGAAGCCGGTCTACGAGGGACTCCAGAAGGACTCCAACGCACCACCTGTCCAGTAGAAGATACCAGGCACCGTTCGTGGAGAAGCAGTAGGAGCTGATCGAGTGGAGTAAGGAGGCGTTCCGCGGCGGCACGCGAGACTACGGTACGGCGTCCCAGGAAGCTTCCAGGTTGGTCCACTCCAAATCATTTTGAGTCAGCGAGCTACGCTAGTGAGGGAAGCCTTCGCCTTCTAACGTGTTAATATACTGTTGAAAGATACTTTCTGTCTTACTTTCTGTTTTTTTTTTTTCTGTTTCACTTTCTGTTTTAGAGTTTAATATCCCTCTGGGAAACACAATCTTACACACACACACTCTGTTTGCACAAGTTCTCTTTTAATTTAGGATATTCTAAGGCAAAGACAAGATTATTCCGTTGCGTTGTGACCAATACATGTTAATCTGCTGAGCACAGACTCTCTAAGTTTTACTAGCCTAGGATACAGCTTTTCTATTGCAAATTCATATCATACAGGCCGAAGTTATGTACTATAATTTATATTTTTGAGGAAATTGTAATCACATTTGAGAATTTTGAGTTTTGAATATTAAGTTAGTAGTATTTCCTATTATAAGATCTTGCTGTTTAGAATTATGTTGATGCAGAACAAACTAAATTAAGTGTAAAATATTTTTTTTTGAATTCCTCAGTAAAGGGGAGAGTACCAATATTTGATAACTCATGTGTGTCTTTTTTCTATTTTTGTAATAAAGCCCTTTGTTATTGAATTTACCATCTTGTTTTAATTCCTCGCCTTTACCTGAGAAGGAGGTCCGTTTCCTTAGCCGGGCAACGGTCCTTTCACCTACTTTTAATATTGTCATGTAAATATTTCAAGGTTATCGGGTTTGAAGTTAATTATGTAAATTACAGACAGCTCAACCCTCAGTATTATGTCCAAATAACTAGAAACCCGAAATGTACAGGACCGTTTGAACGTACGGCGCATCTTAAGCTGGCCTTTCCATAGGATATATTTTATTATCATAAAGGATTAACAGTCACCGTAGACACAAACACAACGTAGTGTGGGACGCCCGTCGGCCACGTGGAGTGACGACTTGCAAAAGGCGGCTGGTAGCGACTGTATGAAGAGAACTGAAGATTGGCTCAGTGGCGTTCACCTAGAATAGAAGCCTATGTCCAGCAGTGGACGAATACGGGTCGATGATGATGATGATGATAATGAAGTATTTCAATAAATGAGGCTCTTTGCATATCGAAATACAAAATCTTGCGCGGCTCTGAATTGACCACACTGAATATGTTTTATTTAAAATCTATTTTGACCGTTTTCTACAGCACAGTAAAATTAAACCACGCACAAGAAAGAAGCTAATGCAAAAGAGTTGGATGCTCTGCCCTCGTTAGTGTTACCGGTAAATTATAACCCCAGTGTGTTCAAGTCCTACCTGTTCACTTTACTGAATAGGTATCTACTAGGCAAGCGTGCTACACCTTTGACCACATCATGACTTTCTATCAGGTGAGATCGTGGTCAAAAGCTTGCATATACTCCATTATTACAAAAACATAAGTATAGGGCAAATTCTAGATAGATGGGCGGCAATATATCATACCTATAACATAAATGGCTGGAGGTAGTACAGACACTCCAAATTGTGGCAGACAATGCCTCCATTAGCGCAGATACAGCGAACAAACGTTTTATAACAAACAGTTCGAAAATGAGGGCTGGTTCAGAGCGAGCGATGTTCCTGCGATGTTGTACAAACTTTCTGCTGTAAATATGAGCAGGAACAAAGAGATAACTAACTAGCTTACTAACTGACTACTGCTGAGTAAAGTAAAAGAGGGCAATTATTTCACCCAATTTTGTCAATTTTACCACGTTTTTATTAAGACACATTCTTGTTTGTCTGTCATTCTGGGTGGAATCTTGCTATTCAAATTTTAAGTACTTCCCGTTTAGCCATCCAGCTGAAACTTTCTGGGTAGCTAAATACTCGATGAATTCCATCCTAAGAAAAAACGTGGATATTAGATTAGTTCATCCCTAAAACCTTTTTTGTGCTCCCTAAAAAGAAACATCTTTATACAGTTTCACGTTTATAGGCCTTACGGATTAAGCTGTGCGTTGATTGTCAGTCTGTCATCAAATCAGTCACAGAACATCACGGAACAGTTGTACGAGGTTTCCAAAACAACTTGAAAGAATCGGCGTTTTTAAACAGGTTTGTTTGTAGTTGATTTGGTTTTCATGCAAAAAAAAACGACCAAGTGCGAATCGGACTCGCGCACTGAGGGTTCCGTATAAACTTGTAGGTATGTCAATAGTTCGTGCATCACGTGAATCGAGTACCGAAGATTTTTGTACCATAAGACATTGCTTCTCCCCAAATTTAATATTCTAGGTCAACGGGAAATACCCTGAAGGTTTTGTTTTTCCTTGCGAGTGTTGTAAATGACGAAATATGTGGCACTAGCTTACCCGCCCGTGACTTCATCCGCGCGGACTACAGTTTATCGCGAAAAAAGCATCCTACGTTCTTCTAGGATATTAAAAACCAATGCAAAAGTAGACTTAGACTTAGACGTTGGCATCAACTACTTACTCTGTGGCACCGAAGCTCTTGATGATTTTTGACAGACTTGTTATTTCGTTTCCATGGCAACTGTTCCTTACAGCGAGTAATCAACATTTCCCAGTTTTCCCGTGGAAACTTACAATTTTCCTTGATAAAAAGTGTTTTATCCTATGTTTTATTCTAGGGTATAAGCTATCTCCATTCCAAATTTCATCAAAATCCGTCCAGTGGTTATCGCGTGAAAGCTCCCCAAACAAACAAACAAACAAACAGACAACGTTTCACTTTTATATATTGGTATGGATAAACGCCCGTATCTTTTGATTGCGTTGACTTAGATGTTTGTTTTTTTCACTGCTTCAAGGGATTACAAACTTGAGTATTTCTTATTTATTTCAACTTGATACCTCCAGGCGTTCCTGAGAAAAAGGTCTCGACAGACAGACAGATGGACGGACGGACAAGTTATCCTATAAGGTTTCCTTTTTTCGTTTTGAGGTACGGAAACCTAAAAATAAAATAAAAAATTACTTATAAGGCACGCTCGCTTAGCTCGATCAATCATAGAGCAAAGCGAGCGATTTTTAATTCCTCGTAATATCTCTCTTATCTTTAAGTTCAATGCCTTACAAACGACCTTAGAATGCCACCGTATGACTAGACGATCGGCAAAGTGCCACCCTTTATAGTGAAATTCCTCGCACAAGAACGAAGCGTTACGCTTCTTCATTTATTATAAGAACTGCAAAGAAGTGGAATGCCCTGCCCTCGTCAGTTTCCAGTAAATTAACCCAGGTATAACCCAGGTGTGTTCAAGTCAAGAGAGAATAGGTATCTACTAGGCAAACGTACTACACCTTCGACCGCATCATCGCTTTCCATCAGGTGAGATCATGGTCAAACGACTGCATAGTCAGTAAAAAAAACAGAGAGAAAACATCGTTACGAAGTTGCATCGTGTAACCGTCTCCTTAGCTACACAACTCGAAACTTCACAATCAAGTTTGAGAAGAGGCAAGACAATCCAGCGAGACAAGAGAATGAATAACTCGACAAATCGACCTTAATTTAGAAATACAATTTATTGTTATAACAAGATTTTAAACTCAAAATAAATTGGTGTTTTGACTGATGTACTTACCTACTGTTGTCGCAACACCAATGAGTACCTATCTACTCATTGAATTATATGTACTACGCACATATACCTATGTAGTAGCTGTGCCCACGGCTATGCCCGCGCGGTCATTTCTCTAGGTTAAAAGTTACCTATGTGTCATTCCAGGACCAAAACTACCTATAAAGTAACAAAATATCATATTCGTTCGGCCTTCAAAGAGTTTTTTACCGATTGCTCGGCTTCTGCTCATCAGACTGAAATACCAAGTACACCAGATTTAAGGCAAAACCTAAGCTATCCAACAGAGAAAACGGCATCGCAATCGGTCCAGATGTTTTTAAGTGATGTGCGAACAAACAAACAAACAGACTAGTTTTTTTTTAATGTTATAGTCTTGCTTGGAGCTTATTATATATTTATAAGTACCATTCTTTTAATAATATTCATTGTATAGACTAAATTTGCACTTACTGCTTAATTATCTATACTGATAATAAAGCAGTAAGTACTAAAAAAACTGTACAATGAGGATATAAAAAAATATGGGTCAGCCCGTATACAACCACTGCAGAGTATATAGGCCTTCTCTCGTTCTCGCCACTTTTTAGAATCCTATGCTAGTCTCGTCCATTGGCCTCCAGCGCACTTAACAATGTCGTCTGACTACTGGGATGGAGGTCTGCCTCGAGCTCTCAGCCCACGTCTTGGATATCATGCATCTACAGTAATTTTTAAGTTTGAATTTAACTAAAATGAGAAAACCCTTTCGTAAAATTATAGCTTCAGCCTTCTGATGAAAATGCACAGCCCGGCCACTATTTTTTATGCTATTTGACCTATTATAACCTCCGCTACCAGCCAATAAGTGAAAAATCACCGTAATTTGTAGAGTTCCGTAGTCAAACAAACCCTTATAGTTTCATCATGTCCGTCCGTCTGTAATGTCACAGCTATTTTATTCAGAAACTAACAACACTACAATGGCAGATGTACAGATATTTATAACCGCATTATAAGATACTTATTTCTTTACGCATTCGCCCGCGACTTCGTCCGCGTGGACTACATTTTATCGTTATAAAAAGCTTCCTATGTTATTTTTATGATATTAAAAATCAATGCAAAAGTATAGCACCAATGTTCTTGATGCTATTGGACAGATTTGATATTATTTCGTTTTCATGGCAACCGTTCCTTACAGCGGTAATCGTCATTTTCCAGTTTTCTCGTGTATAATTACCATTCTTCAGGATAAAAAGTATCCTATGTTGGTATCTATATTGTACAGTACCTATTTACAAAGTTTCGTCAAAATCGCATCAGGAGTTATGGCATTCAACTCTCCGAACAACCAGACAACGTGACACTTTTATAAATTGGTGTGGATTTATGTATATAAATATTGTAAATAAATATTTTTTTGAGTGCCTCCCATATATGAAAAGAAGAAAAACCAATCGAGTGGGGTATCGTTGAATAGATATATTAAAATTATATCGTGGTTTCTTAAACAGTTTTTTTTCTATTTGCTTCTGTTTATGAAATATTTGACCCGAGTTGCATGTCTCCCCCTATAACTCATAAACTACAGTTTCGAAAATATGTAGGCACTAGTGTACAGTTTCAAAAAACGGATGTTCTACTACTATGCTACTGTTATGTTTAAGAACATAATAAAAATTTACTAAAACAAAAACAAAATTAAACAAATACAATTTTTACAAAGTTATCACGGCTATCTAGAGTTAATTCGCTTACGAGATATAGTTGACCAAGTTAGTGCAACTTTGTCGGCATAATACGTAGAAACTACTGGACTAATTGCAATGTGGTTATCATAGTTGGATAGGGCTACGGAACCCTAAGTCTGTGCGTGATTAATACACATTTGGCTGACTTTTTGCACGTCTACTGCCCAAAAAAGGAGTGTAATGTTGTCAGGGTTCATGTATGTATGTATGTATGTATGTGTGTTTGTATGTAGGTATGTGAGTTAATTTGTTCCACCATAACTTTTAAATGCCTGAACAGGTTTGGATGTGACTTGTGCTATAATTTTTTGTCACGTATTTTCTCTTACTTTAATGATGTACTTGTTTTACACAATTATGGCCCTAGCTGCCCATGTATTAGACATTAATGGAAAAAGCCAACAGGTCAACATAACATGCCGTTGTTAGCTAATAATGGAAAAGCGCTTATATACACGTTGCACCTATTACTTAAAAGTTTATGAAAAGTGATGAATCGAGCAGAGATAAGCAACACATCAACCCAAAATAATGCATAGGCATGATACATTATTTTGGCACGATGGCCTTTTAAACAAGCTTCCCTCATATGGATTACCTTTTGGCTTTTGCAAATGGATAGCTGATTTTTTGAGGGAACGATCTATACGAGTAGTCCTAGAGGGCTGCTCGTCTGACCAAATGGCCATCAATGCTGGTGTACCTAAAGGATCGGTTCTCTCGGCTACACTGTTTTTACTGCACATTAATGACCTTTTGAAGCCCGGTACCTTTGGTTATGCAGATGACAGTACTGTGGTTGAGAGATACAGTTCCAATGCTCAAGCAAGCTGCGACGCTGTCCAGCTTCAGAGAGAGGCTATGGTGGACCGTTTGAATTTAGCCTCAGAAGCAGTATTCGATTGGGGCGATGCTAACCCAGACAAGTTTAATGCTACTAAAACGCAGGCGTGTATGTTCTCTGCTAAAAAGGGTCTTCTTAACCGATCTTCATGTTTTCGTAGTGTGACAATACCATTAGGCGACCATCTGGAGCTTTTGGGTGTCGAACTCACATTGAAACTGAATTTTGGGTCTTACATTGAATCCAAAGCCAAGGTAGCTGCAAAGAAACTTGGTATTTTGTCTAAGGTTAGGCGGTCCTTCACACCGGGACAGCTTTTGGATCTTTACCAAGCACAGGTCCAATCTTGTATGGAGTACTACTGCCACCTCTGGGACGTTCTGCCAAGTATCAGCTCGACGCTTTGGATTCAATTGAGAGACGTGCTATGAGGCTCATTGGAGATGACACTCTGTGAAAGCGTAGGCTTCAAAGTCTAGCGCATCGACGTGAGGTCGCAAGCCTGTCGGTATTCTACAGATTGCACTATGGAGAGTGTGCACAAGAACTGCACAATCTGATTCCCCCATCACCTTTCCATTACCGTACGACTAGACGATCGGCAAAGCGCCATCCTTTTATGGTTGAAATACCTCGCACAAGAACGAAGCGTTACGCTTCTTCATTTATTATAAGAACTTTTATTTTTCCCGTGGAAATTTACAATTTTCTGGGATAAGAAGTATCCCATGTTTTATTCGGGTAAGTCCAAACTGTTCTACTATTTGTTCGACTATAGAACACTTATACCCTGGAATAAACAATTTGGGATGGAGAAAGCTATCTCCATCCCAAATTTGATCAAAATCATCCAGCCGTTATCGCGTGAAAGCTCCCAAAACAAACAAACATACAAAGAATCAAACAAACAGACAACGTTTCACTTTTATATATTGGAATGGATAGATTTAAAAAACATAAATTATTCTGTAAATAAATTGAACCTATCTTTGTTACGTACATTGTAAGGTACTGATGTATTTTCCTTTTAACTTAGTTGTAGTAAATGAGTAGTGTAATGGTTTATCAATAATTGAATGTCTGTAGGTTTTTGTAATTTATCTGTCCCTCTTTAGTCTACGAACCACCAATTATAAGCTTCATTTCAATATAAATCCTACCCTCAGTCAATATTAATTATCCTAGTTATTGAGTTTCAGAGTAACTTGGAAACCTATTTATCTACCTGTCATTTTAGAAAACGGTACACTCATCCCACGACAATTATCTTAAATCCATCGAAATCCAAAACCTTTCAATCAATTACATCCTGTTTACAAATCCAACCGAAGTTCATTAACATTCATCAAATAATTAAACGTAACCTCCAAGTTTCAGCGACATGAGCATAAATCCAAAATCAAATTTTCAATTATGCTTCATGTAATTCAGTAGGACATTTCCCTCGTGGCATCCATGCTGACTTGCCTAGGTCTTAGGAGGTTTACAGTAGGAATTGTGGCGAGCATGATCGGCAAACCTGTTCAGAGAGCATTTGTATGCTTGTGGACTTTCACTTCCTACGAAACAATGGAAAATCTAGTGTCATGCTCCGCAGCAGCACCGCCATAATTTAAAGGGATCATAGCGGAAAATAGTGTCTGGCTGGCATCATAATAAATTACAATTTGTATTGGCAATTTTTGAATACTTCATCATAAGCCTAATTTTCGGCCATTGCTGGACGTAGGCCTTGTGAACGGCACTGAGTCCGAGCTTCTGCTCTCCTCATTCAGTTTCTGCCAGCCGTTTTGGCCGGAATCATCACTCCATTAACTAGGAAGGGGTGGTGTGACGATTATGTAAGCCTTTTAGGAGGATAGGTAAGAGGTTGCAGGTAAGTGGAATAACAGCTGGAGGAACCTTTGCCAGTACTGGGACAGAATACCTACTGTAGATTAGCACGTGCAAACAATATACAAATTTGCTTATTTTCCAGCGTATATTTTATTTATGCTCGTCACACGGGGAGGCAGGGTGCCTCGAACACTCCAAAGTGTTGTACTAACTTGGATATGATCGTTCACGTAAACTCCGCGGCACACGTCGCCTGGATGTTTCACTATAGTTTAGATTTCCCTCTGGCAAATAGTTAGGGTTGCCACGCGATGAGCACAGCGAAATCCTAACTTTATGAATAAGTAGAATAGTCAAGAGATCTTCTACAATATGATTCGCCCCTTTATAGAACAAATATAGATCGCAGCAATAAAGTTGGTTAATAATTGCTAAATTAATTGGCTTAACTTTTTCTTTGTGTATTATCATCAGCCTATACTTATCCATTGCTGGACGTACACCTCTTCTAATGCACGAAACTGAGCTCGGTCTTCAGTTCTCCGCATCCAGTTTCTTCCAGCTGCTTTTTACACCTGCGGAGACACCCTGTGGCCTGTGGAGTGACGAAACGTCACTCCGCTGGCCACAGGGTGTCCTACGCTACGTTTGCCTAAACGTGGACTCCACTCGAAAACTCGTCTTACCCATCGGTTATCAGTTCTTCGGGAAATGTGACCAGCCCACTACCTCTTTAGCTTGCTTATCCTTAGAGCTATGTTGGTTACCTTGATCACTTACGAATATTATCCTTCAGAGAAACTCCTAGCATAGCTCTCTCCATAACTCGCTGAACGACCTTAAATTTGTGGACTAGTCTGACTCACGTCGAGTCCACGTTTCAGCTCCGTAGGTCATGACTGGTAGGACGCACTGATTGAAGACCTTTGTCTATAGGCACTGTGTTATGGACGACGAGAAGACTTGACGAAGCTTATCGAATGCTGGCTAACCCAGCTGAAATACTACTCTCTTGGCTTCCTTCTCAAAGTTGTTCTTACCTAATTGCAATATCTGCCCAAGGTAAATATTGTTGGATAACTTCAAGAGCTACACCATTGACTGCAATCGTTTCCGGGTCAACAAGATCGTTCAACATGATCTTGATCTTATCTGTATTCATTCCGAGACCAATTTGAAGCATCAACTAGGTTGGTCAGCATACTTTGCAAGTCTTACAGTGACTCCGCAATGAGGACGATATCATCAGCAAATCGTAAATGTAATTATATTTTCACCATTGATATTAATGCCCATTCCTTTTCTATCCAGTGTCTTAAACATATCTTCTAACACTTTAGTGAACAGTTTCGGGGATATCACATCCCACTGTCGCTCTCCTCTGCGCAGTTGGATATGTTTAGACTGCTGGTTTTATCATACAGAAACCTCAGCACTTCAAATTATTGCAAGTCCCCTTGACAACGCTGGAAAGACTCTAGAACCACCCAAGTTTCAACGGTGTCAAATGCCTTCTTATGGTCCACTTAACCAAGATGCAGGGGGCTGGTTATACTCTTCAGATTTCTGTATAACCTGCCTCACTGTGTGTATGTGTTCTATGGTGCTAAATCCTCCTCGAAATTCAGCGTGTTTAGGAGGCTGGAATCCGTCTAGTCTTCTTGCGAGACGATTTAAGAAGACCCTCGAAAACAACTTATAGATGTAAATCAAGAATGAAATAGGTCAGCATTTGATCCCCATTTTTAAAGAAGAGTACTACCAAACTCCTGCTCCACGCCTCTGGAGCTCTCCCACAGTTAAAGGTTTCCCCTCTTGCTTTCAAGAGCTCTGACGTTATACCATCCTAACCAATATTTTTTTGATCATCTAGGTGATATTGAGATAGCGCTCAAAAAAACAACAAGACGTTGAAGAACCTAGGCTGACGTTGGGCAGTTCGTCAGTGTAGTGGCGAGTCAGTATTGAGCGGGAATCCTCTGTGCTGGGTTCGGTTCTAAAAATTTGCGAGTCGTACAATCGGACACAAAAATTTTCGATCTCAGAAAGGATCTCCGACTTAGACACGACGGTTATGCCATTATTGGTCTACTTCAGCTTCGTCAGATGGGATCTACTCAATACTTTGTGTATATTAATTCATATTTTCAAGAATTCTGAATTGATTTGAACTATACTGTCTAAGTATCGTTCGACCCTCTGTAAACCTAGTTTTAAGTAGTTAAAACGCATTCGTACTATAAAAGGGCTTTTGCTGTAACATATTTTACAAAAGAATACTTTTTATCAAATTTTGTTCAATAGTAATCTGTTACTTTAGTACCCTGGTGGCATGATCTCGTTGAAGCCTCTCCAACCTCTAACCTCTTCTGCACGAGTTTGTATGGGGAAGTACCAGTACCTCCAAGCAACCTGCTAAGCAATCATACGGTTCAGTTCAGTGTGTGTTCCCATTTGTATGGCAATGCATCCAGTTAAATTACTGATCATTAAATTATGAGGCTAATCTCTCTGGGTGACGGGCGCAGTGCCGCGCAACATTTTGCAATTCAAAGTTCTGGATACCATTGCAATAATTGCATAATAATTTTAATATTATTATGGGCTGGCGTGACAGTTACCATCCTACATGTACACCTTGCCCGTCTAGTCAACTTAAAAAACACAAAGACACATAATCCATTCGCTCATTGTGTAGAACGAATTTAGTGTAAATGCCTCAGTAAATCAATCATAGTGATCTTCAATTTATGTTTAGTATCCTCCTAAGGACTCAACTAGTCCGTGACGTACGTTACCACACAGTTAACAGTTAGGAATATTGGTTGATTCCCAGTAGTCCTATAACTTGTCTAGTTGAATCTTCTATTTATTTTTAAGAGGACGCCCTGGTATTTCAAGCCACTTGATTTTGCGTCAAGCATAGTTGAACTTTATGACGTTGCGATATCGGTGTCAAATGGTGCGCTACAGCGCTTGGCTGTTACGTCAACAAGATAACACCAATGCGCACATTATCATTATCAATGTTTGGGTTTGAAACAAAACTACAACATGTATTCAAAATGAAAATAGTTCAAATTGTAGTTAATATATAAATGTTTTTTTTTAACGGAATTTTGAGCTAGAATTCAGATATAATACCAACTGCCCCACCGAACGGACACCGCGTGGGAGGAGTCGGTAATACTTATAGGTATCGGCCTCTGCGTATAAGAAATGGTGGCATACAGTTAGGCATCAAAATCTTAGATGAATGAAACTTTACTTAAAAATTAAATCTTAAAATTAAAAATCAAAATTTACTTAAACGCCTTTCTTATTTTTGCCCAACATTAAGTAGTTTTCTTTGATTAATTTTGAATTTGGAGCTGCTCAAATTGTTAAACATTTACTATTGATGACATCCTTAAAACCGTGGCAATTGACTTTGGCATATAAACACGACATCCACTTGAGCAGTGACGCCTGCTAAGCGAAAACATGTCTTATAAACTAAAGGAAGAATTTGAAATACAAAGGTAGCTGAACTGGCAAAACATGTGCCACGCAGAGGCACGAAGGATGCGGTTCAAATCCCTGCCTGTCTGCAATCCAATTTTTTTCTTTAGTATAATTGTATTTTTTTACTAGAGTACGGCGAAGCAAGGGAAGGTAATGAGTTTAAGAGTCTGTCCTAAGAACGTTTTCCTCTATCTAATACGGTTTAGGTAATTTCATACAAAATGTATGGGAAAAGTTTTTCACAATTTCTAACATTTCTAGTTCTCAAACATCAGTCGGTCCAGTAGAGACTTTTGATCCTTATAAGAAACAGGATCGATTGGCATAAAAAAAGTTTTTGTGTAAAATTACCAGTTTCTTGCTGATCATACATTTTATCTAAGATTTGTGAATGCAGTTCAGGGCCCTTATTCGCTATGACCATTCACGCAAGTAACGCGCCGCGTTAAGATATCTTCGTGGAATCGTACGGCAATTGCCGTACTGACGTCACACGTTTTCGGCAAGGAATTTTATGCGGCATAGTGAATAAGAGCTCTGAATATCTCAAAATTTATGGATGTTCCTAGGAACGTTTTCCTGAAACTATAACGGTTAAGGTACCTATCCTTACTGTCCCATCTCAAAAATCCATTATGTATAATATGTACCTAAGTGGATATTCCACCATAGCGTCGCCCCTGTCCGATTTTGATAAGCGAGGTATCAATCGAATCGTCGTCAGGTAAAGAGTGTCATTGCTATTTGTTTACCCGACTACGGTGAAGTAAAGGAAAGGTTATGTGTTCAATCTAAAAACTTGGTCCGATTTTGACAAGTGAGGTATCAATCGATTCGTCACCATAGCAACAGTGTCATAGGGTTTTAGTTTTTGAACTTATTTCTTTTTGCCGAGTTGAATAACTCATCTCTTTGTGCTTTAGGTGTAACTTGCTTGCACAAGATGCAACTCCAATTCTGAACGGATTCGTATAATTTAGACCTTCATTCTGGTCTACATAGATTTCACCAAAACAGGTTCAGTAGTATTTTTTGCAGTAAGAAAAAAATATTATTTTTTCATCTTACCGGGGCTTTACTATGTACATAATCAGTCGCACGCACGCTTCCGATGCGTAGTGTCGTGTGGTGCGTATCGATTCGATCGTGTAAAAGCGGCAAAATGTCCTCTAAAGTGATAAAATGTGTGTCATGCAAAATTGTAATTAATGAACTGCTCGCTTTTGTTAATCACAGACAAAGAAAGCCTTAGTCGTATAATATATGTGTCAGAGCTTTTTCTGAATCCGACATAGTGTCTGCAAAGAATCTGTTATTTGAGTCAATTTCGACTGGAAAGCGTAAAATTAATAGGAGAAGGTAAGGGAAGAAGTTACGTGATATTGATGATATCATCTGCCTACTAAACGAAGAAAATCTCGAGGAAAATCCTGTTTGTGGCGCACGATTTGCAGAAACTGCCCCCATTGCTTTGTGATCATGTAGACGTTCAGGAGACTGGAATTCGTCAAGTCTTCTTGCGAGTCGATTTGAGATGACCCTTGAAAACAACTTATTGACGTCGTTCCCTACCCCTTTTTTAAAGAAGGGTACTACCAAACTCTAGCTCCACGCATCTGGAGTTCTCCCACTGTTAAGGATGGTGCTAAATAACCCCTGAAGCTTCCCGACTTCAAGAGCTCCAAAGTTATACCATCCTCACCGGGATGGCCTTCCCATTCTTAAGTTGTTTGAGCGCCATCTCAATCTCGTCTAAGATGACGTCGGGCAGTTAATCAGTATAGTGGCGGGTCAGTATTGCGCGGGAATCCTCTGTGCTGGGTTTGGGTCTAGAAGTATGCGATTCGTACAATCGGCCATATAAGTCTTAGATCTCAGAAAGGATATCTGGCCTACAGACGATGGTCGTACCATTATTGGTCTTGAGCTTCATCAGATAGGATCTACTCCATTGCTGGGCGAAGACTTTTGACCCCCGATTTTGCTCAATTGCCTGTTCTATCCGGCGTGTATTTGAGCATCGGAGGTCACGTCGTACCAGCTTACTGATTTTTCGATTGAGTTCCCTTTTTTCTGACGGTGTGGCTTGCCCGTGTGCTGTAGCTGGCAAAATTTAGTGTCTTCCTCCCTAAGGATTCCTACAACTTTTTGGAGTTTCTCGTCTACGTCATTTGTGGTTTCCAAGGCAGCGAATCGATTTTCCAACTTAAGTTGGAACTGTTCTGATCCAACAGCGGCCTGGAGCAGGTTGGGTCCGAGCGTTGACTTCATCAGACGGCATCTTTCAAGCTTATGGTCGATAACCAAGGAGCTTCGGACAAGTCTGTGATCTCTACCAGTTTTGAACTTTGCAGTCACCGAGACATTCCTGAATATGTGCTTATTGTCCATCATGATGAAGTCAATTTCATTTTTAGTCACACCATTGGGGTTTTTCCAAGTCCACTTCCTCTTGGGTTGCTTTTTGAGAAAGAATTCATCAAAAAGAACCCCTCTTGTTCTAAAAAGTTAACTAGTATTTGCCCCTTGTGATTCCTGTCCCTATAACCGTGTGGACCTATTATCGATTCACTGCAAGTCTGTACTCCCACTTTGGCGTTAAATTCTCACATGATAACTGTTGTGGACGCCGAGCCTGCCCGCGACAGCATGAACGCAGACAACATGCAAAATAGGCCACGCCCCTTTTAACTGCGGCGTGTATACCGCATTAGTTTTAAGACCGTATAAATGTATATATAGATAATAAGTTTGGTAAATAAATGTAGTCGAACTGAAGTAGTCAAAGTGATTGGATCCCACCATTCAATCAACGGAACTTGAACAAGCAACAGTGTTTAATTGAACTACAGTCCACATCGAACCAGGAACCTGAACTACTAGGAGCTACGAACCGAAGTCTCCATCCAGTACATCGTGTAGACCTTGCGATCCAGCGACTACATTTTGGTCCTAACGAGCCGGATAGAAGAACCAGCGACTACATCTTGGTCCATCGGAGCCGGATAGAACCAGAAGAACTTAAGCGACCAACAGCTTATCCAATGAACGTCTGCCGCCCATCGAACATGGTGGTCACGAGGAGCCAAAGCGACCTGGCAGAGCTGGAAGAGCGGAAGCGGTTGGACGAAGAGCGCCTTCGAAGGCTATCCCTAGAGCCGCCGGCATCACCATCTGTGCCGGCCGCTGGCACGGCTGCTGGCACGACCGCCGGCCCGTCCGGCAACATCGAACGAAGCAAGTCACCGGCGCACTCGCAACGAACTGCGAACTCCACCCTAAGGCTGCGGCTGGCGGAGTTAGAGGCGGCCGAGAAACTTGCTGAATTGAAGAGAAAGGAGTTGGAAATGGAAGCGGACCTAGTGAAGAAGCGATTGGCGGCTCAGATCGCGAATATTGAAGAAGATCAGAGCCTTCACGACGAGCCAACCGTGCGGAACAACGACAACCACCAGAAGATGGACGATTGGTTGCAACGCACAAACCCCTCCACCCTACGGGGGGAGAGCGGGGATGTGCCGCGCCTCAACACCGAGAGGCAACAAGAAGAATCACGACGAGCACGCTTTGAGCGTTCTACAAGATCACCTACCCCGGGTCGATCTGACCGCAGATCCGGGATCGAACAACTCGCCGAGGCCATTGAACGAATGGCCAGACCTCGGGCCCGCTACAACTCCGACCTGCCCGTCTTCACTGGGGCACCAAACGAGTGGCTGCCATTCAAGGCAGCAGTACGGGACTCCACAGCCCTGTACCACATCTCAGCCGCTGAGAACTTACAGCGGCTGAGAAGTTGCCTCAAGGGCGACGCACGTGACGCCGTGGCTGCATTACTGCACACAGCCACTGATCCTGACGTCATCATCAAAACATTGGAACAGAGCTTTGGGAGACCGGAGCTCATCATCGACCGAGCATTAGAAGAGCTAAGAAGGTTCCCGAAGCCAGGGATGACAGCGACCGACCTCAACACGTTCGCTGTCAAACTTCAGAACGTCGTCTGCGTGCTACAGAACATCGACCGGCGGGGGTACCTGTATAACCCGATGCTGGCGCGTGAGGTGCTGGAGAAGCTAAGCCCGCACATCAAAACGCAGTGGTGCCACTACGCCAACGAACACCAGTCACCTTCGGAGCCAGAAATTGTCATGCTGTCTCGATTCCTCATGCGAGAAGCAGACATGGCACTGCGTTTTACATACGCACCGGCAGCGACCTCTGCCGCCCGTGAGACGAGACCAGCGGCATTTAAGAAGAAAGGGAACGCCGTGTACACTACCGACGAGGGCGCGGAACAAGAAACAAAGACTGACCTATGCCAGAGCTGCAACCAAGCCCATGCGCTACATCAGTGCCCAACCTACCGGGCACTGACCGTCGATAAGCGCTGGGAGCTGGTCAAAGAGAAAGGCGTTTGCTTCCGATGTGCCGACAAGAAACATCGTCGGTACCAATGCAAGGCGAAGCTGTGCGGCATTAACCAATGCCACCGCCCGCACCACTCAACACTGCACGAAGACACGCGACATAATACGCGATCAGCTGCGCGACCTAACGAGCCATCTGCTGCGCAACCCAAACATTCACCGAGCCACAACGCAGCGGTCTTGTCGGTAGCACCCACCAATGCTACTGGCCTGAAGACCGTGATGCTTAAGATCTGCCCCGTGGTCGTCACCGGTCCACGGGGGGAGGTCGACACTTACGCGCTGCTGGACGAAGGCGCCACCATCACGCTCATCGACCATGAACTAGCGAAGAAGATCGGCGCAGAAGGCCCTACGCAGCCCCTACATCTGAACGGCGTGAACATGTCGCAGCGAGAGGGAGACAGCCAAACCGTCTCTCTCTCTATAAGGGGAGCTAAGGAGGCGACACGTCACGACATCAAAGCGCGCACGGTGCGCGATCTGAAGCTACACCGGCAGTCCGTCCCAAGCTCGCTTCTTCGACACAATCATCTGCGGGACTTGATGGAGGCAGAGGTGTGCTACGACCTGGCACACCCCCTCATCTTAGTAGGCGCCGACCACTGGGAGCTCATTGTATCCCGTGAGCTTCGTCTTGGCGGGCCAAATGAACCGGCCGCGTCGAGGACCCGACTTGGCTGGGTGATGCATGGAACCGCACCCCGCAGCCTGATCTACGAAAACGAGAGCGTGCTGCACGTATACGCGCCCGACCAGCGTACGAACGAGCACGACCAGCGCCTACACGAGCTTGTGGAGGCGCACTTCCGCATCGACGCGCTCGGCGTCGCTATCCATTCGAGAGTGAGCGACGCAGATCTACGAGCTACGAAGATCTTCGAAGAAACAATAAAGAAAACAGACAGCGGCTACGAAGTGGGCTTGCCTTGGCGGCGAGATGACGTCACCATGCCGTCGAACTACGGCGCGGCTCTACGGCGTCTACAAAGCATCGAACGAAAGATGGACGCCTACCCAGACTTCGCGGACCAATACGCCGCGCAAATAGAAAATCTGTTGGCTAAGAATTATGCGGTGCCATGCGACGGGACTGAACGACGGAGCCCCATCTGCTGGTACCTCCCGCACTTCGCAGTACAGAACCCGAACAAGCCTGGTAAACAACGGCTTGTTTTTGACGCAGCTCACCAATGTCACGGCGTGAGCTTGAACGACCAGCTGCTGGAGGCCCCGGACCTTCTACTATCACTACAAGGAATCGTCTTCAGATTCAGAGAACGGCCGATCGCCGTCACCGCCGACATACAAGAGATGTTTCTACGAGTGAAGATCCGACCTGAATACCAGCCCGCACAGCAGTTCTTATGGCGAGGCCGGGACCGAACTAACCCGCCTCGCCACTACAAGATGGCGAGCATGATTTTCGGCGCCGCCAGCTCACCGTTTATGGCGCACAGCGTGCGCAACCACAATGCGCGCGCACATGCACAGACTCACCCACGCGCTCTAGTGGCCATCACGAACAGCCACTATATGGATGATCTAGTAGACAGCTACGCCAATGAAGAGGAGGCCCGTAGCACCATCCAAGAACTACGCGAGGTGCACGCGGCCGCTGGCTTCACTCTGCGCAGTTGGAGTGCTAGCAACACGAACGTGCTACGAGACGTACCGCCAGAGCTACGAGCGACTACGCCCACTCAGTTGGGAGCAGGGAGCCCTGAGAGCAAGATACTCGGGCTCTGCTGGGACTCCAACAGAGACGAACTGGGGTTCAACACCGCAATGCACCGCGTACCGGCTGAGGTGCGCGCGCAGATCCGCGCACCCACGAAGAGAGAGGCCCTCAGCGCGGTCATGTCCATTTATGACCCGCTTGGTCTCCTCAGTCAGTACACCATTCAAGCGAAGATCATCCTGCAGAGCCTGTGGCGTCTTCACATGCCATGGGACGAGCCGATACCTGCAGAAGAAGCCGAACATTTCGCGGAATGGCTACGCCAGCTGAGCGAGATAACTCGCTTGCGACTACGCCGTAGCTACGCGCTAGAGGGACACAAGCGCGTAGACCTGCACATACTATGCGATGCGAGCGAGCAGGCATTTTCTACGGTGGCCTTTTGGAGGGCCATCCACTACGACGGCAGCGTGACCATTGCTTTGGTGGCTGCCAAGGCCAAGGTAGCGCCGCGACGCGCGCAGAGCATACCGCGCCTAGAACTTCAGGCAGCGGTCATCGGCGCGAGGCTCGCGGACGTTATAAAAAAGGAGCATCGCGTTGAAGTAACGAAAACCACCTACTGGACCGACTCTGCGACCGTAGTCCATTGGGTGCACAACGACGCGAAGCGCTACACGCCCTTTGTAGCGCACCGGCTGGGCGAGATAGCGGAGTTAACTCACCGACGTGAGTGGAGATGGCTGCCTACCGAACATAACGTAGCCGACGACGCGACGAGACTGAGCCGCACGCCCATAGCCGCTAGCGATAGCTGGTTCCAGGGGCCCAGCTTCCTTCGCGAACCCGAAGAAGAATGGCCCACACACCAAGCGTTCACTGACCAACAAGAGGTCCTGCACACGAACAAGCGGGATGAACACAGCGACCAATGGCTGCCTGAACCCACCCGCTTCTCGAAACAAGAGACGTTGATACGGGTGTCCGCGCGTGTGCTGGCATTGAACGACATATGCCAGCATCGAACAACGCACATGGAAACAGAACAAAGCGAGCGTTGGCCACCTGACCCGGGCGGAGCGAGGGAGCAGCAAGTACGCTCCGTGAAGACCGCTCTGCACACAACGCTACGTGAAAAGGTGCTATCTGAGGAGGTCCTGCAGACCCACCTGACCGAGGCCGAACATTCGATCAATGCTCGCCCCCTCACCTACGTCAGCGTGAGTGCACTCGACCCAGAAGCACTCACACCGAACCATTTCCTGCTGGGATCATCGATCGGCCTACCTACCACAGGCCCCTGCGATGAAGCTGACCGACGAACTTGGCGAGCAAGCAAAGCGCTCGCTGACCATTTCTGGAAGCGCTGGCTGCGGGAATACCTCCCCACGCTTGTACCACGGGGGGAGCCAGCTAACCTCCGACGACAACTGCAAGCCGGCGACATCGTGGTTGTGGTCGACCACACGCTGCCCCGGAACGTCTGGCCAATCGGGATTGTTGAGCGCACCTATCCCGGTCCAGATGGCGGCGTTCGAGTCGCCGACGTAAAAACTAAGAGCGGTACCTTCCGACGCCCTACCAGCAAACTCGCCGTCCTGCTAAGGGAAGAAGAGGCTACGCGAGCTGCGCCGGGGGGAGAGATGTTGTGGACGCCGAGCCTGCCCGCGACAGCATGAACGCAGACAACATGCAAAATAGGCCACGCCCCTTTTAACTGCGGCGTGTATACCGCATTAGTTTTAAGACCGTATAAATGTATATATAGATAATAAGTTTGGTAAATAAATGTAGTCGAACTGAAGTAGTCAAAGTGATTGGATCCCACCATTCAATCAACGGAACTTGAACAAGCAACAGTGTTTAATTGAACTACAGTCCACATCGAACCAGGAACCTGAACTACTAGGAGCTACGAACCGAAGTCTCCATCCAGTACATCGTGTAGACCTTGCGATCCATCGCCTACAATAACCCTTTTGGTGTTATGTAGTGTCGAAGATATGTCATCAAACATATCTTCTACCTCATCATCTGAATGTGCCGAGGTCGGTGCGTAAACTTGTACTATCATAAGGCTGTACCTTTCGGTCAGCTTAAGAATCAGGTATGCTACCCTGGTCAACACACTGGGCACTTCTACATCATTATCGATGAGGACTTTATTGATGAAGAACCCCACGCCAGCCTGAGACTGCTGATCACCCTCTCGGGAGTAGAATAGGTGGCCCGATTCCAGGGTTATTGTGCCCTCTTCCTCTCTTCGGACTTCACTTAACCCTGGAATATGCCACTTGATCTTAGTTAGCTCCGTCTCGAGTTGCGCCATGTGTTCATCAAGCCTAATCGTTCGTCCGTTGTACTTTGCCAGGATCAGTTGTTTTTGTTTCGGGCGGCCTACGGTAACCCGGGGATTCTTCGCACCCCCTGCCTTGTCATTTTCTTGACCGCCACCGTGGTCAGGACTAGCAGAGCGACCGGGAACTAGAGTCTTTTTTATTTATGCCGTTCATGCGGGTTGGCGATTGCAGAGCTTAGCTTTTTGCACCGATGACGCTGCTGCCCATCACCGGCCTGTGTCATTTTGCTACGCTTGTTTTGAGATGGTTATCCCGCCATCTGTCAGTCGTCAGAGCCTCGTTCGTTATCCAGCAAGATAACCACGTGCAGGAGAGGTTGGTTTGGAGTAGTGAGATACTTTTTCACTCCCATACATCCCATAATCATAGATTAATTTTGGATAATTTGTATACGACTATTATGTCCATCCTCACTGAATCAGCGGTGCTTTGTTTTAAGGACAGAAGTAAAAGAAAGGGTAGATATGTTACTGGCTGGAATAAACATGTAAAAGACGCACTTGGTAGGGCTCGTCTTTGTTTCCAGACTAGGTTATTGTATGGCAAACCATCTTCTAGTCGGCTTTATGTAAACATGTACGAAACAAGATGGATATTTAAGTCCAAACTTAAATGGTGCCAAAATTACGAGCAACAAATAAAAATGAACATTATTGCACAACACCATTTAAGCCAATTTAGTTTTTTTTTCCAAATTTTGTAAAAAAATATTCACTTGAATCAGGCCTAGCCGCCCCGTGAGCATCGGGGGTTACAGCGAGCCGAGCGAGGTGGCAGTTGCCTTTCACAAACACTTTAAAGTGAACCCTTTGTCGTGTACCGCATCACCCGTGTCGCATGAGCGGAGTCTTCCGAGCGTACTGTAAATTTTACTGGACAGGAAGTTGCTGTTGTGTTAAGGCGTGGTGGTAAGAGTAAAATCTCCAGAACATGATGGCCTCAGCATTGAGCACCTGCAATACGCAGGTGTGCATCTGCCACTCATATATACCTGACCACACGGGTTCGGTAGTAGTTCCTATAATTAAAACATAAATTGTGGATTCCTGTGACATGTCAAACTATAGACCGATCTCCTTGGCAAACGTGACTGCAAAGGTGCTGGATAGTCTGCTTGATCGGCATCTTGGTAAGCACCTGGTTTTGAATGATGCTCAGTTTGGCTTCAGACCTGGCTTATCAACGGAAAGCGCTATCTTGTGCCTCAAGCAGACTGTAAAGTACTACACTAACAGGTAAACCCCAGTTTACGCGTGTTTCTGAGATCTCTCAAAAGCTTTTGACCTCGTGTCTTATGAGGTCCTCTGGGAAAAGTTAAAACAGGAAACAACCTTACCACATGACGTAAGAGCTAAACTTTTTAAATATTGGTACAGTCAGCAAGTAAACCGCGTAAGGTAGGGTGGTGTGTTGTCCGAAGTGTACCGGTTAGAGTGCGGGGTGAGGCAAGGGGGGATTGACGTCCCCCAGGTTGTTCAACTTGTACATGAACAAGTTTATTGATGAGCTCAGCAACACTGGAATTGGATTTCATATCGATGGCGTATGCATTAACAACATAAGCTACGAGGATGACATGGTGCTGCTGAGCCCATCAATTAAGGGTGTAAAAAGGCTTTTGTCTGTTTGCGAGTCGTATGCGGTGGCCCATAGTCTGAGGTACAATGTAAAAAAGAGTGAACTGATCATTTTTAAAGCACGCAACAAAACTTATACTCTGCCGGAAGTCACTCTCTGCGGCACTGCTATGACTGTAGTGTCACAGTTTAAGTATCTGGGACACTGGGTCACCGACGACCTCAAAGACAATGTGGATATTGAGAGGGAGCGCAGGTCATTGTCTGTCCGCTGCAATAAGTTAACCCGCAGGTTTGCATATTGTACAGCACAAAAGGTGTCGCTGTTTAAAGCTTACTGCCAATCCTTTTACACGTGCAGCCTGTGGGTGGACTATACGCGGTGGTTGTACTGTGATCTGCATGTTCAGTACAACAATGCGTTCAGAGTGCTATTGCGGCTGCCGCGTTTCTGCAGCGCGTCGGGTATGTTTGCGGTTTTCATGCTATCAACCGTAAGCGGTGTGCATCTTTACTCGGCAGCTCCAACACGATTCTGGCCGCTATGGCCGCTCGATGGGATAGTCCAATGTTCGGCCACTGGATGTTCCTTCATAATGTTATACAAACATAATGTAATTTAAATCTTTGTCTCTTATTTTATTTATTTAAAATTTTGTGTAAATTTTAAAATTTAGATATAATAAATTTATTCAGAAATACAAGTGCATACACATTTAAATTTACAAAGTACAAAGTGAAGTTACAGTCAATTCAGAAGTACCTATTACTATTTTATTATGTAATTGTATGTAATTTAAATGGTGTCTTAGAACCCGGACAAGATAATCAGTATACCGGGAATGTTAATATGTTGCATTTTTATGGGTCAAGACACCCGAAATAAATGGATTTCAAATTTAATTTATTTTAATAAACCCTGACACTAATACAGGGTATAATAATAGTCCCATAGAAATTTTATCAAAAATGGTTTAGTAGTTTTTTAGTAAATCTTTTTGAAATCGTTTTTTGATTCAAATAATTACACACTCTTATTTGTATTTATTTTAATTTTATTAAAAATTAATCGTAAATGTTAGGGTAAAAGCAAGGCATGGCAGCTTGATCTCAAAATGTACTAAGTTCCTACATAAGTATTTTGTAATTTTATTTAGAACTGTGAAATTATTACAGTTATCCGTGAATGTTTTAACTCTTAACTGTAGTCGGGGGTCCAGTGGACCCATGTTCAATCTTTGAACGCGTGGCAGGGCGTGTGCCCCACCCTTAACTACAACATAATAAATAAATAAAAAAAAAAAAAAAACTATTGTGTGTGTTGGTGTCATAATGTCAGCTTGGGTCATAAGTTTTTAATTTCATTTTTTTTAAGATTATTTTCGTTAGCTTATGTTTTGTTTATTAAAAAAGCATAGTTATTTATTTATGAAAAAGTTACATTTACTTTTTTTATTATGTTTTTCAATTTAGAAGTCTTTTTCGAAAGCATGTTTTAGCAAGTAAATAACAACTGATTAGAAGTCTCGTACCATTATAGATAAGAATAAAAGTTTCTATTGTTGATGTTGTTTAATACTACGATTGTTAATGAATCAATGTAATATTTAATAGTATCAAAGTTTTTTTTTTAAGTTAAACGGTGTTAATAATAAAGCTAAAAAACAAAATTAAATAGTGTGGCTAGTCAAATTTTTATTACTCGGGGTACGCGACGTATAATAATAATAATAATAAAAATAACAAGTTTTTATTTATTTATTTAGTTATTTCTAAAGTTTACTATGTTCTACTTGACAAACCCTTTCAATTGGCACCCTTATTGAGATTATTGAAAAAATATTATTTCACCATTTCGTGGTGGCACTCATATTGTATTTGGAATTCTCATGGTGTACTGTATTTTAATAGTAACTTAAGTAATGAAAATACAGTGAATATATAATAATGGCATAAAAAAAAGGTAAAAGTTTTTTTTTTGTTTGAAAAAAAAATATGTAATCGGCAGCCATCTTGGATTTACAATGATACTGAATATAAGTAATTATATTGTTATCAGAACTAAAGGCGTGTACCAAATTTCAAATCAATCGGTCCACAGGAAGGGGATAACATTTCAATTACTAGATTTCACCCAAACAAATAAACAAAAATCAACTAACAGGTCAAGCTAAATAGAACCGATTAAAAATTGTGTAAAGTTGTTTTGGTTTTATTTTAAATCAAAAATAAATGGGTCCCGTGGACCCACGACTATAGAAGTGTGACTACTTTTCACCACTACAGTTAAGGTTTAATAATATTATCTACAATAAGTAAAACAATAGGATAAAGATTAAAATTTGTATATTTGGTACTTCGTATATTTTTTTCATTTACAATTTGAGTCGATAAGAATTAATAGTTAATCGTATAATCTTAGACGATTATAATTTATTTAATAAGTTTCCATAAAGAACAATACAAACGTAACATATTTTGAGTTTAAAAATTAAAATATTTTAACAAATTCTATATAGGTTAATACTATAAGTATAAATAGTATTTAATTTAAATTTAGAACAATTTTTATTGAACAAGTTTCTAGTAATACATAGTACAGAATAGCCACCTATAAGGTATTATCATTATATTTTTATAATTTTAAAAACTTTCTAAATAGATATTTAAAGATATATTCGCTAAATAAGGAAAAAATCGCGAAGTTATTTTATTTTACATTTCTGAGACTGTACAGACATGTACAAACATGTGTTTAAAAATGTGTGTGTCACAAATACTTAAACAAAAAATTCAATTAAATATGATTGTTTACTAAATATAATATTTCAAAGAACATTTATATTCATAATGTTCAAACGAACGAGTAAAATAACTATTTTAAGTTTATTATAATTATGTATAACTGTGATAAATATTACCACGAAAGTAACTAAAAATATATTTATATACGAAAAATATAGTATTTATTTATTCAATATCGTTTTTACAACAGTTTTGGAGCAAACATGTTATTAAAACAATTTTTGCTGATTTATCCAGCATTTTTTTAAATAGGACCTTCACAAGTAGCAAGGGCTCTGTGCTAGCTTGTGTGGTGCTATTTATTATTAATTTAAAATAACTTTTAATGTTACTCCGTATTTATTATGTAACAAAAAAAACAGACATATAAAGTGCAGACTTTGATAGAGTTTGCACCACAGGAGCATTGTCGGCTTGTATAATTAATATTTTAATATTAACTGATATCAGGCATTTTTGAAGGCGACCTTCTATAAGATTTAGAATAACAAGTTTTATTATTACGAATATCGCTAAAATATGTCCACGAAACACAAATATTTTGCTACTGAAAAGAGGGACGACTACCATTATTTTTTAATCACACACACATTGGAAGACTATAAATGACAAATCTTAGAGGAGACAACTAAATGAAAATTAATTACTCTCAATCACTATTGCTCTTGAATTCAGTTCAATAACTATAAGACTTAATTACCATTATTCTAAAACACTACTATTAACTTTAACGGCTGTGGTGTTTTAGTTACTTAAAATATCATCTTATTAAATAGTAATTTAAAATTCACTAGCACAATAATCTAAATATACACCGATTTAGAATTAAATTGTCGTTGTTGTTTTATTAACGATAATAATATTTGCATGAATTAATTAATTATTAAAATAGATACAATATTTACATTACCCAGGATGAAAAACATTTTATAAACTATTATCAGTCATAGGTATGTATAGTTGATAAAAAATGAATTATAAAGTTTAAAACAAAATTTTGTTCAAGCTTTAAAATCTAATCATAAGTTTTTTTTATCATAAACTTAGCTGTACTAAGCTATCAACAAAAAATAACAGATGAATGGATTATATTTGTACAATTTTGAAGGAACTTTTAATACATTTATTTATAAATAAAACGATACTTGTACATTTACACGAATAATTTTATGAATTATAATTATATTCATTAAATTAGAAATGTACAGGAAGTATTTGGTGTTCATTTTGGTACTAAGATTAACATTAATATTTACTCTAACAATTAAGTACAATATTTACAGATTCCGTAACCTAACAAACAAATAAAATAAAAGCAACCAGTGCTACAATTACTAAATAAAAATCTAGTTTACATTTATTTTATAAAAAAAACTAGCATGCAAGCGATAACTAATTTAAATAATTAATTTTCTAATAAATACAATATTTACAATTTAAAAGTGCATTTTTATTGTTGTGTAGTGCTCAATTGATAGGCACAGAGGCACAGTCATTTTATTTATTTAAAAAAGATTAATTCTAAGTTTATAATTTCACAAGCTATAAATGTTTTATGATCAAATTACAAAGGAAAAACATTAAAACTTAAAAATAAATTTTACGTAAAAGTCAAGTGAATGAATGATGTTAACTGTAATAATTTAAGTTTAATATAAATAATTTTAAAATGTAAATGGTTTTAGAGCAAACTTCAATAAACTATTGAGAATTCATGGCACTGGAAAAGATATGCTAGCATTTAAAGTAGTATTTTATATGTTTTTTTTTATTATTCACAATACATTTAAAACTTGTGAAGTTTAATATATTTAACCCCGCATCTTTACAATGATAAGTTTAATGAAAATGGCATTACTTATGATTTTATGGGAGTTTTAATAATTTTTCATTAAATAACAAGAATTATCATCATTAAATAATTCATATTATTTTCAAGATATTATCGACTACAAATATGTTGAAAACCCAATGATACATTGCGTTTTCTTTTGGAAAGTACATACAAATAGTGCTAACAACTTTAAAACTTTTATGTGACCTTAATGTTTGTTGTTTCATTTTTTTGTTGTTTTATTCTAAACTGAAACATATTAAAATGTGGATTCATTTATATTTTTCCTTAATTCAATTTTGTTATAAAAATGTTAGTACGTATAATTATTATTGGTGAATCGAAGAACTACTCAAGTTTGTTTGTTTTGTTTGTCGTATGAGGTAGTGCTGGCCTCTGATGTCAGAGTTTATCAAGCCGCCCGAAGGCCTCTGACATGGCTTAACGACTGCTATTAATCAATAACAGCCGGGACCGACAGCTTATCTTGCCCTCCGAAGCTCAGAGCGATGGAAAATCGTACATAACTTAGAAAAGTCATTGGTGCGTAGCCTAGGTTTCGAACCCGGTATCGTTGGATTCTAAATTGCACTACAGAACCGTTAGGCGTTACCACTCAAGTTGAAGGAGGATAAAATATCTAGAAGAAAGTAAAATTCTACTAAAATTCACAAATTACAATTTGTGAAACATAAATAATGGCCACATAAATAATGGCTATAATTGAATAACTTATAAAAATATAAAACAAGCTAATAAGCTATGACAATTCGTATTACATTATTAAGCTATGGTAATTCCTCATTTATATTGTACATAAAGGAATATTCTTTTTATATTACAATTTTCAAATCCGTTAGTGTCTGCAGTTTCCTTTATATTAAACTATAACTATAGTGTCGCTACATATAATTTAAAAATCTACGAAAAAATAGTAGGGTTCAATATATTACAATTCCGGTTTATAGAAAATTTGTAGAGATCACTTCATTTATTATCACTTTATTTATTCAAGCAATTACTATCTTTCTTTAAAACAAAACACTTATCTTTATCACGGTCTATACAAATAAACAAAATTTCATTTGTGAGTTAGGGCGTTTTGACTTTTAGTCAGATTTCGTTACAAATTTTTTCAAGGAATTTTTAACTACATTTTATTTTTCGTATTTTACTGTAATGAATAAAAAGATAAACGTAATTGTTTGTGGAAATAATAATTCTTCAAAGTTTTATTTTCTCCGTACATACGTTTTCCTACTAGTAATATTTTAATTAAAGCTTGAAAATAAATCGGGCCTGAATGAAATATAATTTAGGGTAGGTCTATTTACTTCGAATCGAGTAGGTACACCTTACTAATTTTATTAATTATCATTTTTTTTTCTACGAAATCACCATCTAAATCTGATCTTTAGCTGATTGGTGACGAGAAGGGAAAGTTTTATATAAGTATTAAAAAGAACGATTTAGTTACAACATATTTAGTCACTAGAAAGTTGTCAAACCAAACATTGTTGCTACATAGTTTATAACAGTGTAATGAAATCAAAATGTTTTAGTATTAAATGCCTTCGCAACAAACTACTGCATCTGTTTCATCACCAGCCAGCCAAAACAACTGTTCCACGCTTCACTAATCACTTAAAATTTCACTATTTGTCCAAACCACCAAATGTCAATGAGTGAATGATCAACGAACATTGTAAAGACCCGGCGCCCCCCGCCGCTGCGCCAACAGGATCCTGTTGGCGACGCAGCGGTAGCAGCACAGGTAGGCTAAACATCACTTGAACAGTATCCTCCTGAACGCTCTCCTAAAATCCTTATTAAATATCGTGTAGATCACCGGGTTTAAGACAGAATTCATATACCCGAGCCAGAAGGCGATCGCAAACGCGCTGCCAGGGATTACACACGCGTGGCACGCCGCTTTCAGTATGTACAGAAAGAAGAACGGTAACCAGCAAGCAATGAAGCTTCCCATTATCAACCCGAGAATGAGCGTCGCCCTCTTCTCCTTTTTCCGAGCTATTCGCTTCTTTTCCCGCTCAGGGTCTCTGGGCTTATGAGGTTTGGGTAGAGCTGGTTGTAGCTCTGATTTACTCGGTTGGGATTTCTCCTGTCTTCTGTCTGTCCTTTTGAATAATCTAAGTTTGAGAGGCTTTACTCCACCGCAGCGGCTGACGACGCCACTGTCGGAGGATGAGGGTTCCATCTCGGAAACCATGTCGGCATCGATCGCGACGCTGGGGGCTCGAACTCTGGTCTGCTGGAGCGCTAGTTCTCCGTTGACAGAGAGGGTGGAGCTCCGCAATGGACAGGATGCGAGGGGGTTCTTCTGGACTTGTGCTGATGTTACCATCTGGAAGAAACGGTAGATTCACTTAGTATGTATTCCAAAACGTTGTTATTTGTCATTAAAAAGAGTGAATGATTGTTTCCATGAGGGGGCGGTGGAGGTTAAATTGTGCATACAAACGTAATTCCAAAATCATATGTTATAAAAAAATACAGTTGGGAACCAGTTTTGTTGGGAAGTTGGTAAATACTATCCGAATCCGAATAATACCATTTTATAAACATTGAACATACGATTCAAATTCAAATGATTTTGGAATTATTATCGTGACAGACAAAAATAATTTATCCTCCGCCGGCCATTTATGTTATACTACAGAAGGAAAGAATGGGTTATCACGGGCTGGGATGGGAAAAAAAGATTTTGTAAGGTCCTTAAAATACAATTTCATAAATATATTATTCTTATAACTAAACAGTAGCAATTGTCTTATAAGTTTTTACAAAATTTTCAATTTTAGATTATTCTAGTTAATGTGAATACTATATTCTAATGTTGCAATTGCAACTATTAAAGTAAAGTAAAATATGTAAGTATATAAGAAACATTAAATTTATATAAATAATACTGTGGTTTCACCCGCGTCCTTCAGGAACCGTTCAGGGCATTTTTCCGGGATAAAAAGTATCCCATGTGTTAATCTAGGGTATAAGGTACCTCCGTACCAAACTTCATCCAAATCCGATCAGCCGTTTAAGCGTGAAAAAGTAACAAACATACACACGTACACACGCGCGCGCGCATGCGCGCGCGCACACACACACACACACACACACACGCACACACACACACACACGCACACACACGCGCGCGCGCACACACACACACACACACACACACACACTTCATATATAACAGCTTTCGTCTTTATAATATTAGTGTTATTATTTTTGCGGGCGGTCAGCTCGTATTCAATAATTTTATTCGCAGGCGGGTTTTATATTTTTATAATAATTTTACTTGTAAGTTTTATATTATATGAAGTCGTTTTTTTTTAGTTTATATTTCTTACTTTTTTGTTGCGTTGAAGAATCCCTAAGAAAATTAAATATTTAATTCCGTTCGAGACGAAAAAAGGCCATACTGGAAGTATTAAACAGTCTATATCTTTTAAATAACTGAACCGATTTAGATGAAATTTAAACTAATCCCTAAGTTGAAAAATACTGAAACTATTACAAAAATAATTATTGCAATCAGATTTGTAGTTTCCGAGAAATACGTGGACAAAAATATTTTCAACAATATTACATACATACACATCAAATGATAACCCTCTTTTTTTGAAGTCGGGTAAAAAATGTAGTGTCATCATTATCATCATCGTCATCAGCCCGTGTCAGTCCATTGCTGGAAGTAGGTTGAACTCTCCTAAAGCACACCACTGAGCCCAATCTTCGGTTTTTCTCTTCCAACTGCTGCCAATGCGTATATCGTCACTCTACCTAGCTAGAGGGCGCCCTACACTACGTTTACCGAGTCGCGGTCTCCACTCAAGAACACGTCTATTCCAACGGTTATCAGTCCTTCGACAGGTATGACCAGCCACTGCCACTTCAGCTTACCAATCTTAAGGGCTATCCGACAACTTTGGTACTTTGCGGATCGCCTCATTCCGGATACGATCTTTCAGAGTAACTCCGAGCATATCCATAGCCCGCTGAGCGACCTATGATAAATTGGTGGACTAGTCGTACCGTGAGTGTCCATGGCTCGGCTCCGTATGTCACAACAGGTAGGACACACTGGTTGAAAACTTTTGTCTTCAAACTTTGCGGTATTGGCGACGAGAAGACTCGACGAAGTTTCGCAAATGCTGCCCAGCCCAGCTGTATTCTTCTGCGGGTCTCTCTCTCAAAGTTGTTTTTACCTAGTTGCAAATTTTGCCTCAAATAAAAATACTCCTGAACAATTTCGAGAGCAGTTCCATCAACAGCAATTGGTTCCGGAATAACATGTTTATGTTGTACCATAATGTAGAGTAGCCAAAGTGTTCCCCCATTCCCAAGGCTCACCTGATTCACCTTTAAAGTGTCTTTCCTCTCGTCCGGCGGCGGGGGGCAGGTGTCTCCCGCTTCGCTGGTAGATATGTCCGACGCGAGCTCACAGGTTACCGTCGGTATCTGCACATGCGGCGTCTCTATCGTTGATATTTGGTTTTCACTGGAAAAGAGCAGGATGGAATTAGAACTGGAAAATATAGATGTGAAAGTATTAGATAGGTAGATAAACTTTGATTGAATACTATAAACAAAACAAATTTTAAAAATGCAATTCACAAAATTAACTTGAAAAATACGTCGAGGATAGTGAAAATCGTAGTTCAACATGGTATTTTGATATATCGAAGTAGGAATCGTAGCCCTCAAATAAATGGACCAATTATGATGCGTTTTTTTCTGTTTGAAAGCTGATGTGATTGAGATTCTTAGAGTTCTAACCGGTAGAGTCAGAAGGGTATTTCCTTTTCCAGTGTGAGATTTAACTCTGTTGGCACATGAAAGGGAAATTTCCTTTTCAAACTCAAAGAATACTTAGTTTATCTAAATTTGGATTGATTTGATATTTTTATAATATTTTATGTATATCTCTTTGTTCAGGAGATGTTAATTTTGACTTGTAAAAGTGCTATTATTTTGCCTATTTACAATAAAATACTTTGACTTTGACTTTGAAACAAGGTAAGGTATAAACAAGGCCTCCTAAAACAACAAAAATATAGTAATATATCAAGTAGTAGTAGTTAAACATGAAAGTCTTCAAACACATAACTTGGATAACAGTTGCTAATAGAAGCAACTGTTATCCAAGCTATATTGACCGTCAAGGGTCACTCCACTTCATTGGTCACCAAAGCAACTTGTTACGACAAAATACAAAGGCGATTGCGACCCGAAAAATATTAACAAAAAATATAACGTCCAGTTTTCCGACATTCCATCTTTTGCCTTCCTGTGACGCTTGCAAAAATTCCAAAGGTATGAGAGCCGAATGCCGACCATCAAAAGTGAAAAGGCCTGAATGTGACATAATTTTCATGTTCCGAAAAATGTCGGTTCAATAATTTCGGGCATTTGATGTCCCGATCAATACTCTGCTTACGTTCGCCATCAAAAGGCTGGTGCTTAAGGGAGTTACAAAAATAAGAAGATTTTTTTGAGGGGAACGCAAAATTTGGCTGTTTTTTTAACTATTACGTCGCAACATACGACACTGGGCTGGCAACATCGGTTGAGCAGTTCGGAATTCAGATTGCTTGTTTAGCATGAGGTAGCGCTGGTCTCTGGTGTCAGAGTTTGTCAGGCCGCCCGTGGGCCGTGGCCGACTCCTTTCAATCAATAACAGCCGGGACCGTCAGCCTAACGTGCCCTCCGAAGCACGGAGCGATGGAAACCCGCATCACAGAATAAATAATAATGCTACCTTCGGAGCCGAGGACCGAACCCTGTATTTTTAGATTCTAATGCGCACTAGTAAACCCCGTGACTAATAAAATAGATTATTAAAAATAGAATACCTACCTAAAATAGTCCTCGGTAAACTCTCAATATAGGGAGGTCAGTACTTTGGAGCTATGTACCTATATGATCGTTGAATATTATTAGTTAGTTTTAATAGTTGCGTTCACGTCATTGGCTAAGACAAAAGAACCCGAACTCAGCTGTAACGGAACGGGTCCCTCGATCGAGAAAACTTAACATTTCACTTGTCTTTGGGGTCTCGTTTGGAAGTCATTTGCTGATTGGCACAAAAGGCTCACCGAGGACGTAGCTCAGTAGGGAAGAAATGTGTACATCAAATATTAGAAAAACGATCTTGTTCCTAGCAGTTCACTGAAAACTTTAGTTAAACTGTAGTAGTAGTAGTACTACTAGTAGTAGTAGTAGTAGTAGTAGTGCGTAGTTATGAAGATGGCTTCAGATGCAGACGATGACATCTTCAGTGCAGTTGAATCCTCAATTGTTATTACTAATATTGGAATTTGGAATCGTTTTTTGGAGTGTCTTTTGGAAAGTGTGCGAAGGTGCATTATAGATTATTCAACTAACAACGGTTAAATTTGCATATTTTATTTTTAATGTAACGGTGAAATTAAGTGTAATTCGTTAGTTAGATAATAATAATTTGTGGAGTTTTAGCTCATGCAAACATTTTGGTTACAGTTGAATGATATTTCACTGATCGGTGGCAGAGTTTGGGGCCACTTATTACTATTCTAACATCGTGCAGTAGAGAAGGCTATATACATTTCTGATATACCCACATAGAAGTGCACTTTCAAAATGGTCAGGGCTTTATGAACTATAAATTTTTATGGATAATGCTACATTTTATCGGTTTCATACGAATTCGCTGTAAAACTTTAACGTTGCTTTAGATAGCGGTGTTTTAGCTGACAAACTAGTTTAGTTGTCTACATCAGCTTCAATTACTTTTGCAATAAATATTTACATAAATAGCTGAGGTGGTGTATGTAAGTAGAGCTGTAGGTACCGCCACCGCGACAGCGCGCGTTATTATACCATTATTGCAATATTTTTTTTGGTGCAATTTTGGTTTTAATGCAAACATGCTTTGGTTTCTATTTAAACAATAATGTAAACTGTACTAACCCACCCATACCCGCGTATATTGTGTATTTTTTCTGGGGTATAAGGATCCCTGTACTGACCCGCCCTTACCCGCGTATATTGTGTATTTTTTTCTGGGGTATAAGGATCCCTGTACTGACCCACCCTTACCCGCGTATATTGTGTATTTTTTCTGGGGTATAAGGATCTCTGTATTGACCCACCCTTACCCGCGTATATTGTGTATTTTTTCTGGGGTATAAGGATCCCTGTACTGACCCACCCTTACCCGCGTATATTGTGTATTTTTTCTGGGGTATAAGGATCCCTGTACTGACCCGCCCTTACCCGCGTATATTGTGTATTTTTTTCTGGGGTATAAGGATCCCTGTACTGACCCACCCTTACCCGCGTATATTGTGTATTTTTTCTGGGGTATAAGGATCTCTGTACTGACCCACCTTTACCCGCGTATATTGTGTATTTTTTCTGGGGTATAAGGATCCCTGTACTGACCCACCCTTACCCGCGTATATTGTGTATTTTTTCTGGGGTATAAGGATCCTATGACTGTGTCATTTTAAAACCAAAAGTACCTACCAATATACCTACCTCATACGACAAACAAACAAACAACAACCAATATACCTTTCATATAACTTCGTTGAGACATCAAATTTACGTGATGCGGGAACAGACAGATAGACAGACAGACAGACACCATTAAAAAAAAACTTGTCCAGTAGCAAGTCCCTTAAACAAATTTTGTTAAATTATCTTCATTGGATAGACTTTGTAAGCTTACTACTTTAATATTTATACTAGCAGTGCCCGTGGATTTACTCGCGTCTTTTTTTACTTACTGCTTTATTATAAGTACTAGCCGAAACCCGCAGCCACAGTACAAAATAAATAGTCCTTACAGACAGTAGAGTACCGAGGAGTAAACGGCCGCATGCGTTACGGGGGCCGGGAGCCAGAGGTCTCAGAGTATTTTTGAAAAGACTGCTACGAACGAGTGCAGCGTATGAAGTACCTTCAGAGAGAGAGAGAAAGAGAGAGAGAGAGAGAGAGAGAGAGAGAGAGAGAGAGAGAGAATGCTGTGCAAGTAGATTCCAGTACCACACATACCAAAAAAAATATAAATTGGACCAAAGAGTATATCCTAGTACCTAATATAGGTATATATCAGGATTGGAGTCTTTAGGATCTCTATTATATCAGGTCAAAAAGGTTGAATTTTTGAGCCGCTATAATAGGGATCCGAATAAAAAAGAACTTAATTTTTCAGTCAAACCTTCGACAACGAATCCAGCCATTTAAATTTTAATCAATTGTGAATATCTTCAGATCTTTGCGATTCCGTTGGTCTGGTTGTTCCTTCGGTCGTGCTTACGTGCTCTTCAGCGGACCTCCTGGCATGTTGTATAACTACCCCTGGCCCGCCAAAATGGCCCCTTCACATTGCAGTGTGATTGATGTATAAATAACTCACAAAATATATTTTTTTTTTACTTACATCTGACACCGAAAGGTGAGGTAAGATAGCTAATCTAGGTAATGAGAAGTTATATTATCTTCCGCGGCTTTGCACGCGTGAACATATTTCCGGGGAAAAGTAGCCTATGTATTTCAGGACCAAGGTAAATAATATAGAGTATAATTTATTATATTTCGTTCAGCCGTCATATAAAGTTTCATCAATTGCTCGGCTTCTACTCATCGGATTGAGATATAGAAAGTAGGTACATTCGTTTTTAATTCAAAATCTAAGCTAACCAACAGTGACAACCGCATTTTAATCAGTCCAGTAGTTTTTACTTCATTTCGAATATACATTTTTCATGCATACTATGTATGTATTCTGATAAAATCATTTAATTAATAAATAATTTGTGCTTATTGTTACTTACAGCTTTATTGTAATTATAGATGTGAGATAGATATCATATCACTTACCCATTATTATTAGTAGTAAGGTGCCCTGAGGGCATAGGGTGCGTGGATGGCATCGGCCGTGTGCCCTTCGGAGGGTTGCTGAAACTGGTCTGCTGGTCGTTCTGGAACAAAATAATATGATCAGTTACTATGAAGGACGATACGAAATCTGCTTTTATGACTTGACATTATTTTGGAATTTGAAATGTGCACAATAAATTATATATAACAAGGTTGTTCATTAGTTTTATGATCATTTTTTGACATATATATATATGCATTGTGTAGCTTTCGCCCGCGACATCGTCCGCGCGGACTTAGTGCAGTTAATCGCAAAAAAAAAAACTTATGTTCTTCTAGGATATTAAAAACCAATGTAAAGGTATACCACCAACCAACGCTCTTGATACCTTATGACAGACTTGTTGTTATTTTGTTTCCATGGCAACCGTTCCTTGCAGCGAGTAATCGTCATTTTCCAGTTTTCTCATGGAATCTTACTATTTTTCGGGATAAAAAGAATCCTATGTTGTTCTCTATATTGTACAGTCCATATTTACAAAGTTTCATCAAAATTCGTGTAGCCGTTATCGCGTTGAAACTCCCCAATCAATGAACCAAACAAACAGACAACGTTTCACTTTTATATATTGATGTGGATTATAATTATTTTAGTTCAGTTATTGCTTGACATCATATATTATGACTTTAGAAATATTATGTTATCAAATTTAAACAGATCATACATGGAAATAATTTATTTACATATAATATATATATACATATAATACAATATACATAGTATATATGTATAATATGTATATTGTATGTATTAATGTTCGATTTTTTCCCGACTGCACGGAGGGTTATGTTTTTGAGTGGTATTTATTTTTGTTTGTAGTTTTAATACTACTTGTCCTACAGCCTAAACGGCTGGATGGATTTTGATAAATGATGTATCATTAGATTAATTTTGATCGAGAGTGCTTTAGGTTCTATTAAGTGTCAATATTACTAATATGGCGGCTTACAGCTGCCATATTAGTTTCCTAGGTAGTACAAAAATACCAAAACCTATCGAGTGGAGTATCAAAATGAAGGGTTTTAAGACCATTTCAAAAATATATAATTTTTGAAATGGTCTTGTAAAATCTGTAAATCTGTAAGTAAGTAAAAACAAACAAAATTTATATTAATACTAGCTGCGCCCCGCGGATTCACCCGCGTTCTTCAGGAACCGAGCATTTTTACGAGATAAAAAGTAGCCTATGTGTTAATCCAGGGTATAAGCTACCTCCATGCCAAATTATATCCAAATCCATTCAGCGTGAAGAGACCGCACACCCACACCCACGCACACACAAATACACACACACATACATAGTAACTTTGGCCTCCATAATATTAGCGTGATTATTTTTGAGGGCGGTCAGCTCGTATTCAATAATTTTGTTCGCATTGGGGTTTTATGTATTTTTATAATAATTTTGCTCCTTAATTTAATTGTACATTACATTTTTTCTAAATGAAAGTAACACAGAAAGATCTTGGGTTCAGTTCATGCAGACGATGGGATTTGAAGAAAGGGGGCGAGCCAAACATTGTAAGATTCGCTGGATTAGTCACATTATAAGAATAGGAGATCGGGCTGTGAAACGTATGCGTACTTGCGACGTCCGGTCACGTGGTACCGCTGGATAGAGAGAGTCGGGCTGGGAAGGACTTGCGTGAGCACCAGAGCGAAGCGTGGCGACAGACTGAATTAGCGGCTTTATTAACACAGGCCAAGATTCATATTGGGCCACTGCGCTATCATCAATATACCACTCCCAAGAGTTATCCGAGTCGTCTGGGAAAGGACCGCAATTTTACTAACTTGTTTGTTGTTTGTTTGTCGTATGAGGTAGTGCTGGCCTCTGATGTCAGAGTTTGTCAAGCCGCCCGAGGGCCTCTGACATGACTTAACGACTGCTATTAATCAATAACAGCCGGGACCGACAGCTTAACGTGCCCTCCGAAGCACGGAGCGTTGGAAAACCGCACACAACTCAGAAAAGTCATTGGTTCGGAGCCTAGGTTTTGAACCCAGTATCGTTGGATTCTAAATTGCACTATAGAACCGTTAGGCCACCATAGCTGGTACCACCAGTTTACTAACTACAAGCTGTGCACGCGTGGTTAGTTTTCTGGGATATAGGATCTTGTCTGTTATTCCAAAACCATAAGTACCAATGTCATCAAACTTCGTTCAGACGTCAAATGGTTTATTTATCGACTAGCCGTGCCCACGGCTTCGCATTCGTGGTTTCTCTAAGTTAAAAGTAAGTACTTGTATGCGCTATTCCAAGACCTAAAATACCAATATACCTTCCAACATTTGATCATAATTCCTTCAGCCGTCAAAAAGTTGTTTATCGATTGCTACTGCTTTATGAAAAGTATAGAAAGATTAATCCAGATGCAGCTACTCTGAAGATACTCACAGGTCTAGGCCGTGGGTTTTTCCGGATGCCTCTCCTCGCGCGCGCCTTGGCCGCGAAGTATATCCGGATGTACACGAACACCATGATGCACGATGGTATGTAGAAGCTGCCCAATGCTGAGTAGACCACGTAGCCGATGTCATCTGATACCTGGAGACAAGGAGGTATTGGTTATTTGCTGAATACTATGGGTTTGTGACGAGGAGGTGAAGCCGTAGCTTCATCACATGATTGCATATGCAGAAGGCCGCGTCCTTGAGTTGCAAATAATTATTAGGAGGTTCCTCTCACTGCAAAAATTGCTTAGAAAGGCTTGGGCCCTAAATGGTATTTTAGCATGCGTTCCTGACGCTACACACTGACGTTGGCTTGATGTGTAAAGAGTGGGGCATGGTGGTGCAGACTACGCAGCTGTAAAAGGAACTACTGGTGGGATAAGAGGGGATTGTATAAAAGATGTGGTATAATCAATAATAAAAATATGTACAATCGTTAATTAAAATATGAGAACAATACGAAAGGGCGGCGCAGGAGCAAGTGTGTGCGGGATGTCCTCCTTTGACCCCGCACTGACGGAGTAGATGGGCTGATGCGTAGACACAGCTAGTGGTGGTATAATATTGGTCATAATATAAGTCTAAGATAAATTTGTTATCGCTCTTAGCATTATTTTATGAACACAGACATCTATAAATACTATTATAGTTTACTAGTTGCGCCTCGCAGCTTCACCTGCGTCCAAAATTTGCCACCCCCATCACCCCATTAGGAATGAAAATTCAAAAATCCTTCCTATTGTACCCTAGAATCATATCTGTACTTTAAAATCTTTCACTTGGTCACTTTGACACCTACCATTTTGACACTTATCACTTTGACACCTGTCACTTTGATACCTGTTACTTAAACTTAAGCCTTTGACTTTGACACCTACCACTTTGACATCGAATTGGCAATTCCCATACAAAATCATTTTCGATTTTTCCGGTACATTTTTTTTCCTAATTCGGTATGAAAGGTAATCTAAGGGAGTTGATATAGTTAGCTCCCTGGGCGCGCGGCCGGGTTAAAATGTATGGCGCCTTGACACAAATGACTAAATAGTTAATATGGGCGAGCGTCCGGGCGCGCGCCCTGGAGCCCAATTCTCGCGCACATAGACATATGTCGAATTCGAGATATGTCGAAAAAAAATGGCGTATGTCGATACAAAACAAATTACCGTATTCTCGGAGAGTAATGATCGAGATATGTCTACGTCCAGCGCTCGACATGCAACGAGTGGTCCGGAGCAGTAGACTTTTGTAAGTCGAATGAGAAGTTAAACCGTTTCTTATCTGTAGTCAAACTAAACTTGAACTCTCTTCTTGTAAAATAATAAAATATATCCGAAATCTTAAAAATGTCAGATGCTTTTGCTGAGGAGATTTTTTGACGATTTCACCACGTTATTTGTGAAATTACTGAGGATTTCAGAAATAACGTGGTTGAGGCAAAATTATTTTTAATTTGTTTTCTTCATCTACGCTAAGTACTATAAAATAATAAAACTTGTATTATTATTATTTTTATTTACGACTTAGTTTTTGATCGTTGTTTTATATACATTTCTAAGTAGGTAATACTAATCATTTTAGCGTAACGGTAAAAGTAGTAAAAACACGTACGAACAATAGTATGTGACCGCTCATTAACCAGCGGGTCAATTTCCTATCTTGTTGCAATCAGATTTTCATTATCACGTGCACTTATTGTGGTGCGTTAGAGTTGATATTGCATTGGGAATCTGATTGTAACAAATCGCATTGGTTTAGGTAATTCCAGATAATAGAATAGCTAATTGGGAAGTGCTTGAAATTTGAGTTGCAAGATTTCACCTGGAACGACAGACAGATAGACAAACGAGAAAGTGACTTGCCATATGCTTATGCTTGATCATAGCCTCAAGAAGAAGATTAACACAGTATTTTAATTTAACCAGGTATAATGTGGGCTCTTGGACTATGAAACTCCACCTTGCCTCAGCTATTGTTTTACTAAAGGTCGAGAACTTTTCTTGACGCAGCTCCTCGTTAGCCTCTATTAAAGTTAATAATCTTAGCTTCTGCGCCGAAGAAGGATAACTTTTCCTTATTTTTTTTTGCATGTCTAAAACAATAAATATCTCACAACAAACAAACCACAACAAACAAACATGCAAGATCCCATGCCATGTATTAAAAATATTTAAATTTGACATTGTAGAAAACACATTTCGTTTCACGCAAGTACTTTTAAAGTCTTTTCCGAGTTTAAGGATAGAATTTGAAGAATAAATTCTTGGTCTGAAAACTGTCTACTTTGCACAAATTGATGCAATTATGTATAAAATGTATCTAGTATTAATTAATATTATCATCTGCTATTATTTTTTCCGCATTGTTGATATTTTTCGATTTTAGGTCAACACATTCGAGAAAACGGAACGTATTTACAGATGTCTACGAATAAGTCTATGACAAAAATCTCTATAATCACTGAGAATGCGATTTTTTGATCCTATCGACATTTTGGTGACATTTTTCGTAGAGATTTAAAATTAGAGATAATCTCGAATCCGACATATGTCTATTTGCGCGAGAATTGGGCTCCTGGCCGCTTTCTATATCTATTCCCTATGTCCTTTTCTGTACGACAAAGTGTGGGCAAAATTTAACGATGATCGGTTGAGTAGTTAAGGCGTTAAAGTGTAACCAACAAACAAATAAATGCACTTTTGGATTTATAATATTAGTAGGATAACGGTAGTTATTGAATTTATATATATAGTTATTAACCTTGTAGCTCTAACCTATTTTCAATAAAATTAGAAAGGCTTTTTATGGTTTCCCTAACAGATTCCGCAATCAGGATAAAGATAGCCTTTCATTTTTCCTTATGCAAGGCTTTTTACCTGTTATAAAAGCGAACTGTTTCCTGGTTTCCTTTGAACCAGAGTCGTAACCTCGTACCCTCAATCAATTAAGCTGAATAGGCGGCTGAAAAGGATATGTTAATCAGGAGGAAGCGGTATACATTATTCACCTGTAGGCGCAAGTCATTTCCTTTGGTAATAATAACATAGCTTTTTATACAAATGAAGTTCATATTTTATAGACAACTTAACAATTTAATACTTTTTCGTGACTCGTTTGCCTTGCTAATATCGTAGTAACTGCTACGGCGTAGCACTGTAGACTTATTTATAAAGCAACTTGAATAAATTTATCTATAGATTTTATAGAATTAAACGCATTTGTATCTTCAAGACCTGTTTGGCTTGCTTAAGATATTTATGTTCGATGCCCATTGACAAAGTGACAATACAGAAATGGTAAAAAAAAGTTACAAACTTCTATTTATGAGATTAAGTAAATCATTCATTTTATTTATAATAATTAGATAATTATTGTCTACATTAGTATTTACCGAAATAATTCATTGCACCAACAACTTAGCACCTGTTTTGCTAATTTTTTAAGTGTTAACTTTCTAGGAACCACCGAGCCAATAAAATCCTAAATCAATTATTGAAGTCCAATGTTGAATGAAGGATATGTTAATCAGGTGGCGTCCATACATTATTCACCTGTCTAGTTTACTCAGCCCGCACCCCGCACCCGTCGCGGCCGACACACTCCGTGATTGGAAATTTCCCTTTCAGTGAAATGCAAGGCGTGTGGTACAAGTTACATGCTACTAGTAGAGTGTACTTTTTACTATTTCATAAGCTGAAGTTCACCAACATTGAAACCTTGATTAAATCACAGTTAAATTGAACTGGTTATTTGTCAATTTAACTGTTGTTTAAGTTTATTTCAAATGTCGGTGAACTCTAGCCTTATCATATAATAAATATTAGTGCTACGTAGCCTAGGTATACTAGTGTATGATCGCTATATCACCCTAGGAGTAGACATTATAAACAAGATGAAAAAATATTAAGTTCTTAAACTGTTGTTGTTGTTGCGTGTCAGAGTTTGTCAAGCCGCCCGAGGGCCTCCGACATGGCTTAACGACTGCTATTAATCAATAACAGCCGGGACCGACAGCTTAACGTGCCCTCCGAAGCACGGAGCGATGGAAAACCGCACATAACTTAGAAAAGTCATTGGTGCGGAGCCTAGGTTTTGAACCCGGTATCGTTGGATTCTAAATTGCACTATAGAACCATTAGGCCACCAGTTCTTAAACTAAAACTCGAAAGTAAGTACCACGGACGCCATATTGGAGTTTAAAGAAATATTGTCTATGACACTCTTGCGACGAAGACAAATCGATTGATTTAAAATATAGTGTGTGTCTGTCTGCTTATCTGCAATTATTTGTTATATCATCTAGTAACAAGTAATAAATAGAATAAAATACTGTTTCCACAAGGCACATAGGCTTTCTTTAAAATTGGTATATGTAGCATCTCCATACAGTTAGCAGAAACTGAGAAAACTTTACCTCAATCAAAGTCGGGGGCAGCTAGTTCAGAAAAAATAGCTCTATGTATTAAGTATAAGATGTACAGAAGTACTTAAAGCGTTAACTCTGCAAAAAGTGACAATAATTTTAGTATAAATAATACAAATAAAATCTCTCATCACTTAGACCATCTAATTCTTATTTTAGAAACGTTCTTTCAAAAGAATTTAATCTCAGTCCATTGTAAGGGTCTAATGCTAGGAAGATGATGCCCGCCGTATGAAAAGTGAGCTCCGGGGCGGTGAGTCAACAGGGGTGATTGGTGATGAGGGTTAACTTCATCAGATAAGTGATGAATGCAGTGATAACGTAGAAATGCTATTTACTGTTGGGACTTAAGCCGATATTATGTTTAGTTTGTTAAAATTTAGAAGTATTTGCGTAGATTACTTTCAGAAAAGTACTTTTACAAATATGACTTGAAAATGCTAACATGAAAATACATTGCGAAAGTAGTGTTGCACTCGTGAAAGTATGAAAATTACTAAAACGCGATGCTATTTACTGTTGGGACTTGAGCCGATATTATGTTTAGTTCGTTAAAATTTAGAAGTATTTGCGTAGATTACTTTCAGAAAAGTACTTTTACAAATATGACTTGAAAATGCTAACATGAAAATACATTGCGAAAGTAGTGTTGCACTCGTGAAAGTATGAAAATTACTAAAACGCGATGCTATTTACTGTTGGGACTTGAGCCGATATTATGTTTAGTTCGTTAAAATTTAGAAGTATTTGCGTAGATTACTTTCAGAAAAGTACTTTTACAAATATGACTTGAAAATGCTAACATGAAAATACATTGCGAAAGTAGTGTTGCACTCGTGAAAGTATGAAAATTACTAAAACGCGATGCTATTTACTGTTGGGACTTGAGCCGATATTATGTTTAGTTCGTTAAAATTTAGAAGTATTTGCGTAGATTACTTTCAGAAAAGTACTTTTACAAATATGACTTGAAAATGCTAACATGAAAATACATTGCGAAAGTAGTGTTGCACTCGTGAAAGTATGAAAATTACTAAAACGCGATGCTATTTACTGTTGGGACTTGAGCCGATATTATGTTTAGTTCGTTAAAATTTAGAAGTATTTGCGTAGATTACTTTCAGAAAAGTACTTTTACAAATATGACTTGAAAATGCTAACATGAAAATACATTGCGAAAGTAGTGTTGCACTCGTGAAAGTATGAAAATTACTAAAACGCGATGCTATTTACTGTTGGGACTTGAGCCGATATTATGTTTAGTTCGTTCAAATTTAGAAGTATTTGCGTAGATTACTTTCAGAAAAGTACTTTTACAAATATGACTTGAAAATGCTAACATGAAAATACATTGCGAAAGTAGTGTTGCACTCGTGAAAGTATGAAAATTACTAAAACGCGATGCTATTTACTGTTGGGACTTGAACCGATATTATGTTTAGTTCGTTAAAATTTAGAAGTATTTGCGTAGATTACTTTCAGAAAAGTACTTTTACAAATATGACTTGAAAATGCTAACATGAAAATACATTGCGAAAGTAGTGTTGCACTCGTGAAAGTATGAAAATTACTAAAACGCGAAAGTATTTTCACGTCGAATAGTAGAATGGGTCTAGAGCTTAAGAGATAATGCTACTGACAAACAATAACAAATAAAAAATAACTCCAAATTACATCAGCATTCAAACAATAAAAAAAACGTATCAAAATCTTTCCATTCGTTTGGGAGCTACGATCCTCACCCCCATCCCCCTCGCCTTCTCCTCATGATAGCTAAGAACCATCTCGATAACACATGATTTCAAACAGAAAAAACCCGCATCAAAGTAGGTTCATTCGTTTGGGAGCTACGATCCTCACCCCATCCCCCTCGCCTTCCCCTCGTGATAGCTAAGAACCATCTCGATAAGACATGATTTCAAACAGAAAAAACCCGCATCAAAGTAGGTTCATTCGTTTGGGAGCTACGATCCTCACCCCCATCCCCCTCGCCTTCTCCTCATGATAGCTAAGAACCATCTCGATAACACATGATTTCAAACAGAAAAAACCCGCATCAAAGTAGGTTCATTCGTTTGGGAGCTACGATCCTCACCCCCATCCCCCTCGCCTTCCCTTCATGATAGCTAAGAACCATCTCGATAAGACATGATTTCAAACAGAAAAAACCCGCATCAAAGTAGGTTCATTCGTTTGGAGCTACGATCCTCACACCCCCATGCCCCACCTATTATACCATATATTTTCCATACATTTTTACCTATTATTTTCATACTTTCACCATTTCGATCACATCAGCGTCAAAATCAGTCCATTCGTATGGGAGCTAGGACGCCGCAGACAGACAATGATACAATGATACATACTCATACATATACACCCTAAACTTATAAAACCCTTCTCTTTTAGAGTTCGGGGGTTAAAACGTAATCTAATAACACCTTTCGTTTTATCCTTTCTCCTTTATTTTTAATTAATTACAAAGCGGTCCCTCCCCCCAGGCAACTAAAAAAGGGCCGATTGCGACTATCCATTCCTTTAACGTGCCGTTTAGTGCCCCTTCGTCGCGGAGCGTTGATCTTGCCATTCTAAGGGTCTATGTATACCTACAGGTACATTGTAGCTTTATGTATTTGTTGTCTTTGAATAGAGTCTTTGTATACAGGCTGAGTTTTTTAACAGGGATCTTCTCTATGATTACCTGAGAAAAGGCAGATATGTTCTTTAAAACCCATCTAGAGGTTTTCAAAAGAATTAAAACAGCATTGAAGGGTTGTTTTTTAAACTTTTTTCATTTCCTATATAATTTTTCAACGTTTGTCATAGATCCCTATAGCTATTGAACTTGTCTTTGAATATACAGCGTTTAATATTGTTACACATGATTTTAACAAAAAAAAAATTACTCATCTACCCCTGAATATGACACGATTTCAAATTTGTTTTTCGTTTTTTTTTATTTCACTATGCTTGTAAGTGTTCGTTTTTTAAAACTTTTCAATAAGTTATAGGCACCTTAACTGGCGGTATTTGTGCAGACAATATGGCAAACAAGCATTTTCAGCTCTTTATAAAAAACAAAAGGTAATACTTCGAAAAAACTTAGATTACACTCATTTCAATAGATAGACACTAATAAAAAAAAAAAAACTTAGGGGGTGGAAAGTGCTTTCCCCCAAAAACACCAATTCTATCAAAAACTGTACCTACTACTAAAACTCACAATCAGCAACACTCTCTATCGCCCTTATAGGGGATCAGGGGGAGGATGTGGAGATAGCAATACATTTACTACTCGTAAATACCTACTTAGAGAAGATTACGTGAAGCGACTATCATCTTCATTTGCAGAAAATTTGTAATTCCTTTCTTTGTTCATTTTAAATATGGATTTCCGCAAAGTAACGCCTGAGTCTATCAATTTTCTATTAATTAAATCAATTTCAGATACAAAAACTACAGCACCAATTTCGGTGAAGCTTATACGAGTATTGAGACTACACTGACGTCGAGCAACCAACCATCTTCGGTTGTTTGCTCGAAGAACACTAAACTCAAATACTTCGCTCAAATAAAAAAAAAAATAACCCTCGACCCCTTACCCCTCATTATATCTAAGAATCAACTTTCAAACAAAAAAGAAAACGCATCAAAATAGGTCCATTCGTTTGAGAGCTACGATACCACAGACAAACACGTGACAGTGTTTTTTTTGTGTCCTAGTGTGTGTATCATTGTATGTATACACACACAATGATACACATCCTAAACTTATAACAACCCTCTCACGAAATCGGGTGTTAAAAACAGACTTTCAAATAAAAAATAAACCTAAAAATCAGTTTAGAAATCTCGAAGATATGAGTGAAAGAACAAACAAACAATAAAAATTGACCAATTATGACAGTCTTACGTAGATATGTAGCAAAAATAAATATGTATATAAACACATAAACCTAGCACCCAGTCTTGGTTCCAAGAAGCCATTAAAATAATAACCAAACCAGGGTTCTCTTAAGTGGTCAATGGAATGGAATCAATTCCGATTCAATCATGGTGTATTGCAGGTTCTGTTGGCCTTTTTAAGGTTCCGCAGGTGGAAACAAATTATACATAAACATTGGGAAATGCCTCGGGCGCTTGGAAGTATATTTGGGAGATATGTGGAACCTTATATTCTTTGTAATATTGAATTCTAAATGTAAAATTATACCAGTATGCAAAATATTGTATGAAATGTAAGTGATGAAATATGTTAAATTCAATGATCCCGGAGATATGAGTGAAATACTCGCAAAAAACAGGCAATTTGAGGACCTACTCTTTTGTATTTTTTTGTTAATGTTACACCAAAGTATTGTGGTGTCTCATTAAAGCTACAATCTAATTAGGACTAATAATTAATTATACTTTAACCTAAGCTGCTAATTAAAGTAAATACTAAGAATGTCCAATAACACTTTTCTTATTGTCCCTCTTGAAGTTGATAACAATTCAATAATGAACAGGTATTTTAATTTTACTCGTATAAAATTAGAGCTACGCGTGGTAAAAAGTTATGTAAATTAGAGCTACGCGTGGTAAAAAGTTATGTAAATTAGAGCTACGCGTGGTAAAAAGTTATGTAAATTAGAGCTACGCGTGGTAAAAAGTTATGTAAATTAGAGCTACGCGTGGTAAAAAGTTATGTAAATTTTACCGGGGTAATAAGTAAGCACGATGGACCGACGACATTGTAGCCATCGCAGGAAGTCGGTGGATGGAGGTGGCACAAGATCGCTCGTCATGACGCTCTTTTGGGAGGCCTATGTTCAGCAGTGGACTTCTAAAGGCTGACATGATGATGATGATGATGACGAAAAAGTAAAAAAATTGCCTTTAAATTTCCCCATGACGCATACTATTTTCTTGATAAATTTCATCAAGACCGGTTCAGTCGGTTAGTCGTGAAAATGTAACAAACATCTTATCTACACTTATAATAAAGCAATAAGTATGAACAAGTCTGTTCAACGAAGATAAAGATAAATATGTCTAGGGTACTTAAAATAACTACTAAAAAATTATAAAACATTTTTTTTAATCATGTCTGTCTGTTTGTCTGTTTCTTTCTCCACGCATCACGTAAAATGACTGGACCGATTGCGATGCAGTTTTCACTGTTGGATAGCTTAGGTTTTGACTTAAGAACTGTGTACTTAGTATCTCAAACTGATGAGTAGAAGCAGAGTAATCCATAAAAACTATTTGACGGCTGAACAAATTTTGAGGAAATGAAGACTCGTACTCTTGGTACTGAAATAACACATAAGTTACTTTTAACCCATTAAATGGCCACGCGGGCAAAACCGCGGGAACAACTAGTTTATAAATAATATCACTATATAAAATTAATTGGTCTATGGTTGGTTATGAATAAGCTATCCCTTAATTAAATATAGTTTGAAAGTAGACAATTAAGATCGACAAAATATGAGACGTTTTAATCCAATAATGTCTGAAATAATTAATTTTGCGTCACATTTTTCCAATATCGAAACCAAACTAAGAGGCGGCACTCAGAATACCTAATTAAATGTTATGCGCGTTTTTCTTTAAATTACAAATTACTGGAATGACAGTCTCATTAATATTTTTAGTGATGTTCGATGGACCATCCGTAACTGGTCCGGTTGCGGGTTTGTGCGGATGTTTCATGAACTCATTTCGATTATTTAAGGGTCAGTCAGAATAGCAAAACGTCGAGAACGACGTAATGAAACAACATTATGCAAACCAAAAAATACTGTGGATAGAAAAGTATACTAACTAAACAGATAACCGAACAGAATTTTCAGAAATGGCTTGGTTCCATGGGAAAAAATCACGAACTACTACATGAAAATAACTTGTTGCATCGCTGTTCTCGTTATTTTCAGCGACAGCGACATTTTTTTTCAATATTTATTTACCTACCCTATTAAACTAGACAAATAACCGAACACATTTTTAAATTGAGTTATATATATTGAGATATCGATAATAAAGCACAAAATATGTCTAAAGTCGACTCCCGGGCTGCATCACATCTCCCGCTCACACTGCACCTGGACGAGCAGGACAAACTATTGAGAGACTTAACACGTTATTTAGTTATGTAACCCAAAAAATTGGAAGATGCTTTTTATAGTAGGCAATTTAAGATTGTAGTGATAGGACTCTTACGCAAGAGTCCACCTAAGGAAGTACCACCCATTTGTCAGATATTCAACCGGACACACAGTAACACACTATTTGGCGAGCAACCTGCTCAACTCGTCACTCACAGGAATAAAATAGAAAGTAATACTTTTGGTGGGGTCTTTAAGCAAACATTGGTAGTATAACCCAATAGAGGTTATTTTTGACGAGCGAGCGCGAAGCTCGAGCAAAGCGTATTCGTTTCAGCTTGGCCAAAAAATCTTTCGTGTGTCTGTCCGGCTGTTCTCCTCTACAGGTCGCATTTCTCAACGTAGACGAAACTTGGTAAACTGTTTTTTTATAATTGTTTAGTTGTTCGGGGTTATGATTGGTAGGGTACTTCTTCCAAAAAGGGCCAAAAAGGGGGCTACTTAATTTATCCACCTTATTAGATCAAATTTCAATGGTTCTGTTATTATTTGAAAGGTACTAACTTTAATTTTTTTTCTTTTTAAATTTGGTGAAAATCTGACGAGGATCTTCGGCGTGATGAACAGAATAGCTCCCCAAAATGCAGTAAATTGCGCAGTTTTAGGTTTCTACAAGTGGAAACAGCCTTTTACCTACTATGTAGGGATTGATGGAGCACCTTGGTTATTAATGTTAGTTTTACGATAGTGTTAATAGATGACGCTACTTTGCACCAAAAATTGTTAAAAAAAAAATGTGCTCTACAGCTCACAGAGCCACTAGTATGTAGATGTATTCAGTTGTAAACAGTAAATAAAGTTCCATTTAAAAGCTTATCTCTTCCGCTTAAATTAATTTAATAACCAGCATGAATATTACAAGAAGGAAGAGAACGCAAAACACACGCTAACAATTCCAACGCAGAACCAATCCGGTAACTACTTAAATTTCCCAACAACTTTTCAGAGCAGTATTCGATAAATATTCAGAATCACCGATTAGATGATCCGTAATTTCCATTCCGAGCATAGCATCCCTATTTTCATTATTCGTCCGGAGACAAAAACTCGTTTTGGAACGGAAGATCTTCTATTACCGACTCAGGATCTCCTCAGTATAGATACTCCCTTGAGAGAGCGCAACAAACCAATTTGAACTGAAAACTGTAAGGTGAAGGTTGATTTTTCGTTGCGTTCCATCTGTGATTACATTTACAGAGTTAGTGAAGTATTCGAAAGGTATTGCGGCTGTTAGTGCCGTAAGTGAAATTGTGGTAGGGTGTGGAACAATAGACGGTTATGATACTTTTATGTCGGAATCCGGTAACAGCCGTTTTACGGTTTGTGGTAGGCAGAGTTTTGATTTTTGATCATAGCTGATTGGGTAATATTCAAATGGTGTTGGTAAAATGCCGTTTGTTTGATGGTTTTGGTTAATTTTGGTTTAAATACTTTTAGTTCTGGAATTTGACAAAAATTCCTGTACGTTTATTTTTTTGTAAATATCTGTGGCCCACAACAATTTCACGGAACTTGGTTTAGGTTTTTTATAGTAATTCGATCGACAAACCGCCACCCTTTTATGGTTGAGATACCTCGCACAAGTTACGCTTCTTCATTTATTATAAGAACTGCAAAGGAGTGGAATGCCCTGCCCTCGTCAGTGTTTCCGGTAAATTATAACCCAGGTGTGTTCAAGTCAAGATTAAATAAGTATCTACTAGGCACGCATGCTACACCTTCGACCGCATCATCGTTTTTCATTAGGTGAGATCGTGGTCAAACGATTGCTTAGTCCGTAATAACGAATTGTAGATACAAATAATATTATACTCGTAATGTAGTCCGTAAGAAATGATTTTTCCAAACTTAACCCGTAAGCGAAGCGTAAGCTTGTACGAAGAGTTCGTGAATCACGAATAACGCAGCAGCTAATAAGGAAGTACTTCAACTCAGTGAGATGGCATTTGTACTAATGTTCTAATACGGAAAAAACCTTCTGCCCATTCATCTTCGTCATCGGATGAACAAAATAAGTGCATTATATACTTACTACGAAAAAGGTTTAAAAAATACGGAGTCCACAGCGCCAAACCAAAAGTGAAGCACCCAAGATATGCCGATCCGCTCGTACGCAGAAGCCTCACGCACACACTTACACCATCTCATGCTGATCGGCCTCCATTTTGCAGCAAGATCTCGACCTTGTAAGTCAAGTTTATTCTGTCTAGTTCATATTTATTTCATTCAAAAAACAAAACCATCGCAGTATTTAGTGATGAAATTGTGTATCAACCACAAATTATCCACTCACGCACACATACGCTGCTGCTATTTGCTATGCTTTACTCTTTTATTTGGCGGTAAAGACTCCGTCTTTTCTTGAACCTTCTTGCTTTCTTTCTATATTTTCAGAAACTGTTTGTTTCTGTTTGCGTGGAAGCCGTTTTATTTTATGAATTTGATTAGTATTTTATTTAAAAGGAAAAGAAGTTGCCCGTTGCGTATGTAAGGCCCATATTCTCTTCTTCTTTCTATCTATCTATCTATACTTATAATAAAAACAGTAAGTACCAAAAAGTCTGTGCAATGAAGATAATTAAAAAAGTAAATGTTCAAGGGGTCTTAAAATAATCTACTGAACCAGAATGCGACATTTATAATAATCGTATCTGTCTGTCTGTCTATTTTTCATCACGTTAAACCTACTGGACCGATTGTTATGCAGTTTTCTTTGTTGGATAGTTTAGGTTAACACTTAAAAAACTGGTATACTTAGTATCTTATTCCGATGAGTAGAAGCCGAGCAATCGATATAAAATGATTTGAAATCTGAACGAAGTTTGATGAAATTTGGTATTTTGGTACTATTGGTTCTGGATGTTGGTCCAGAACCATCATCATCATCAACAACCTGCATTAGTCCAATTCAGGTTGGTGATGATAATGATGGTTCTGGGAAAAAAATAGGTTCCTTACATAACAGAAAAATTACCACGAGGGCACAGCTAGTCCACACCAATATATAAAAGTCAAACGTTTTCTGTTTATTTGTTTGGAGAGTTTTAACGCCAAAAAGGCTGATCCGATTTTGATGAGACTTTGTAAATAGGTACTGTATATGCTTGCTATGCTTGGAGTTTCTCTGAAGGTCAGGATTCGTAATGAAGATATCCGACATAGAACCAAGATAACCGACATAGCCATAAGGATAAGCAAGCTGAAGTGGCAGTGGGCTGGTCACATTTCCCGAAGAACCGATAACAACGAGTAGAAGAGTTCTAGAGTGGAAACCACGTTTAGGCAAACGTAGTGTAGGACGCCCTGTGGCCAAGGGAAGTGACGACCTGCGAAAAGTGGCTGGAAGAAAATGGATGCGGATAGCTGAAGACACAGCTCAGTAGTGTGCATCAGGTGAGGCCTACGTCCAGCAATGGACAAATACAGGCTGATGATGATGATTATTTCTTGCCAATTTATTTTATAATTAATCTTTTTTTTTATGTTTGTTAAAACTTCTAATTGAACTTCAGTTCTTGTTCTCATCAAACTAGGGAACTGTAAGTTTTCCTATCTATCTATCTATCTATCTATACCTACTTATAATAAAGCAATAAGAACGAAAAGTTTGTATAAAAGTAATTACTAAAAATAATGGTCTAGTGTACTCAAAATAGGCTACTGAACCAGAATAAATCATTTTTTTTTAAATCGTGTCTCTCTGTTTGTCTGTATGTTTGTTCGCGCATCACGTAAAAAACTACTGGACCAATTGCGATGCGGTTTTCACTGTTGGATAGCTCAGGGTTTGACTTAAAACTACTACTATCTTTACTACTACTACTACTACTACTAGGTACTAGGTACTAGGTATCTTAATCCGATGATTATACGCCGAGCAATCGATAAAAACCATTTGAGGGATGAACGAATTTTGAAGAAATGTGATATAGTGTACTTTATAGGTACTTTCGTTCCTGGAATTACACGGACCTGGGCACAGAATAAATAACAGTGGTGTGGGCTACTTTTAAATGAAATGACCACGCGGGCAAAGCCGTGGGTACAGCTAGTAATAAATAAATGTATTAGAAGCGGGATTACTATCATGTAATACACGTTTATATTAGAGCGATGGTAGCTGTGTAATGGTGACTAACTATTAGAAATAAAACCTACCCCCTTAGACCAACTCTTTACCAACCCAACCCTTTAGAATACAACAATACCGGGTTCGGTCCTCGGCTCCGAACCAATTACATTTGTAGTTATGTGCAGACCATCATTCCGTGCTTTGGAGAGAGGTGCAAGTCAAGCCGTTGGTCCCGGCTGCCACGCGTGCGCGTGTGTGTGTGGTTGTGTGTGTGTGTGGTTGTGTGTGTGTGTGTGTGTGTGTGTGTGTGTGTGTGTGTGTGTGTGTGTGTGTGTATGTGGCATCGTAGCTCCCAAATTAATGAATCGATTTTGATGCGGTTTCTTATGTTTGAAAGCTGATGTGATTGAGAAGATTCTTAGCTATAATGGGAGGGTGGGTGGTCGGGGATTACATATTTTTTTAAAATCATTAGGTGATGTTTGTTTACAACTGAAAAATCACTCTTAGAAAGTATCATATCAGAGTAAAAACATCCCCAAAATATGACAGCGTTTTCAGTACAACCTAAAACATTTTTAATTTCAAAGTTTAGAGAAAGTTCGGGCCGCCGCGCCGGCCGCTCCGTTCGGCCAGTGTACTAAGTACGCAAAACCGGCTACTTTAATGCTAACTTTGAATAGTTTGTTGACTGACCTAAATACATTGTGAAGCAAGCCAGCAGGGGAAGACAAACTCGGCGATACTTCGTGAGTTTTAAGTAAAGCTGACGAAAAGTTTAACAATTCGCACGTTTTTCTAAAAATCTGTCAGAACACAAAAATAAAGTTTTTAAAATAAGTACTGCTTACTGTTCCTTTTGTTTAATTTGATACAATTCTAAAAGCACCATTATTGTAAAAAGTTGCCAAATGTCACAAGTTTCCGCATTTTTTAGGAAGTAAGAATGTTCCCCCTCCACATCATCCAAAACTTCGTATACAATTATACTTCGTATTACTTCGTATTACTTCGTATACCTAAACACACATATAAAATACAGTCGAACATAAAACCTTTTTAGAAGTCGATTAACAAACAGGAAAAAAAAACCCCACCCCCAAAACCGCATCTAAATTGGTCCATTCGTTTCGGAGCTACGATCTTCATCCTCATTCCCTCCCCCCCATTATAGCTAAGTACCATCTTGTTTACCTCAGCTTTAAAACATAAAAAATCGCAGCTAAATCGGTCCATTCATTTGGAAACTACAATTTGCACCCCCCCGTTTTCTCAACCCCTCTCCCCCGCTCATATAGCTAAGAACCATCTCCTTTGCCTCAGCTTTCAAACATAAAAGCAGCTAAATGGGTCCATTCCTTTGGAAGTTACTTTTATCATCCCCCTGCTCTCCTTCCCTCCTTCCCCTCATTATAGCTAAGAACATCTCGATTACCTCAGTTTTAAAACATAAAAAACGGATCTAAAGCGGTCCATTCGTTTGGAAGCTACGATTCTCACCCCTCCTCCCGTTTCCTCCTTCCCCCATTATAGCTAAGAACCATCTCGTTTACACCAGCTTTCAAACATAAAATACCACAGCTTAATCAGTCCATTCGTTTGGAAGCTACGATTCTCACACCATTTTCTCAAGAACCATCTCGATCACATCAGCTTACAAACAGAAAAAAAAAACGCATTAAAATAGGTCCATTCGTTAGGAAGCTACTATTTTCACCCCCGCCCCTCCTTTTTTTACGTTTACTATCTATTTAGGACAGGTCACTAGATAGATAGTAAACAAACGTTTAGATTTGTCGCAAATATCAAATATATTTTTTTGTATGGGAATTTTAAACACTATGTATTCAACCATTGCACACATGAACGCATTTACATGCTTGATCGAAACAAACCTGCTGCTTACTTATAAGGCTATTCTGTGACACGTTATATATTGGTGTGAATATGTTTTTTTGTGACCTAAGCACGGACGTGTAACATAAATATATATATTGAATATGTGGCACATAATAATAAAAAAAGGTTTGCAATCTGTAACATATCAAATGAAAGGAATTGTTGTGAGGTTCTCAATTTTTTTTTATAATTTTAATGGAAATAATGGGTGTTTAAGAAAATAAATAAAAATTGACCATTAAAAATTGACAATATTTTCACAGTAGTTTTGGAGATTAGTGGGGGAGGGGTCCCCCACTAATCTCCAAAACTACTCTTTACAAATCTGAGGCACAGTACATATCTAAATCTACATTAATGTTATAAAGCGGAACGATTTGATTTTTGGTATGTTTGTATGTTTCTTTGTTTGTAATGGATAAACTCAAAAACTATAGAACCGATTTTAAAAATTATTTCACTTATAGAAAGCTACACTATCAGCGAGTAACATGGAGGGTGAAACGAAAAATAACAAGTCTGTCAAAAAGTAACACGAGCATTCCTCATATTAAGTGTGATTCAACCTCCTTGGCGTTGCGATCCTGCCAAAGATTTTGATTTACGCTTACTGGCGTATTATTTTTTAGAAGTTACAGCGGGTATCTATATAAATACTGTAAGGAAGAAAAATGCCGCGGTGTGAGCGCTATCCGTGCGAAGCGTAGGCGAGTCACTAGTATAGTATATGTGTACTGAGTCTAAGGTCAGAGCACTACATAAATATGATGTACTGTATCTAAAGCCTAATTTAAACGTATTAAGTTGTCAAGTAGTTAACAAAATTTTAATTTAATTTTAAGTGACTAAAGCATGTAAACAATGAATTTAGTAATCAGTTGCAAGTTAATATAATTAATCTTTCCAGATATGAATGCAAGAATAAACTCTGTAACTGGTTACAAAATAAAAATTATAGGGAGACAGAGTAACTTCTCCTCTGTTTTATATAAAGGTCTACATAAATCATAAACATTGTGAGCTTTTTCTCACCCTCACTCTCACACAACATACACACAACATGCACCCTCAAATACACAATAAATATATACACGCACACTCACACACGCACACAAATATAATTAAATAAATTAAAATTAAACTAAAAAACTAACTACTTTAATTAATTAAGATTATTTTTATTTTATTCTTGGAACTTTTGGAAGAGAAATAGACCCCCCGAGACAGGGAATCCTAGTGGGGAGTGTATTGATCAAATGTATTTTGTAATCTTTTTTATATTGTCAATAAATATTATTATTATTATTAATATGTAGTGTGCAAGTAAACAAGTAGAATAGAATTTTGACTATTTTTCGGTTATGTAGCCGCGCGCTCCGCACCCCGCGCAACCCCCGGTGCCGTAGCTTGCGACTACAGCACGTTTGGACAGGTATACTCGTAATTTAGCGAAGCTCGTAATTTGCTCGCAGGCGCGGGTCAAAGTTTACGGTAATATGTCAAAGTGGACGGAAAATACCACTTTTTTATATTAAGATAAAATAGACAATCTAATAAACATTTCTGTTTTAAATCATAGTTTTTCTTACGTACATGTAGGTATATAATCTTTCAACCCGTGGTATATAGCTTCGCATATATCGGATAACATCAAACATATATTGGGCTTTAAGAACTTTACTAAATTACTTGTCTGGATGCGTGAAAACGCTTTCATAAAATTAAGTCACTTAAAATTAGGTTAAAATTTACTTATCTACTTGACAACTTATTATGTGTAAATTAGGCTTAAGGTCCTTAAAATAACATGGTAAATTTATAAATAGATAATAATATTTTCATCATACGGTGTACGGGTGTCCTGTTTTTTGATTTACATATACTACGTTCCACTTTTTTAATATTTAAAAGTTATTATTTAGCTTGCAATGTTCGTATGTATGTATGAATGTTTGTATGTATGTATGTTTGTTTAGGTCAAACCTAGCAAGATGAATTAGAACAATTTCCTCTTGTCCTACGGAATTGAATTTTTACATGTTGGTTCATAGACGTCCAGGATTAGCTTCATATATAGGAGCTCTTCAACACAGACACGAAATTTTGTGTACGCATTTTATTTTGATAGCTAGTTTTAAGTTTTACCATGACACGGTTGCTGCACTCAGGTTTAGGTGAACTCTTCAACTGTTAACAACACAGTCATGAAATGTTGTATACGCATTTAGCCCGTTCTAAGTTTCAGCATTACATGGCTACTGCATAAAAGCTTTTTTTAAACGTATGAACAGATATGAAATTACGAAATTTCCAAAATCCATTAAGACCACCTAAACATACCTCTGTAAGCAGCCAGTCTGCACAACACATTACACACGAGAAATTAATCGGCTCAGCAAAATTAAAACGAGCTCGTCACATATGAAATGTAAACACGTTGGCGGAAATCCTGCAAGTACGCGTCAAGCCGGCGGCAACGATGTGTAAATTAATTATGCTGGATAGATAACTTTTTAATTTACTTTGAAGTATGAAAGCAAGATATAAATAATAAACATGCAGTTAAATAATACTAGAACTAGTCTATCAAGCCGCTGCCAGTGGGCAACGTGCCCAAAATGCTGGCAGCATTGCCATATTGTATGGCAATGCTTAGCCTTTGGGCAAAGTAAAGGCCAGCATTTTGGTCACGTGTTACTTCGACCAGACGCCCTATATACCCAGATACCTACATCTCATACAAAATTTTGACGTAAGTTCCTAGTTTAAAATAAACCTGACAAGTGCGTTTTACGCTTGCATAGATTTAAGGTTCCGTAGCCAAGGCCCTAAGCTATCCAACTATGAAAACCGCATTACAATCGGTCCAGTTGTTTTTACTATGGTTTAAATTGCAGTTACAGTGCTGAGACTGCAAACACTGCTAACAATCGGTTTAAAAGGCACTTACACAGTGCTGAGACTGCAAACACTGCTAACAATCGGTTTAAACTTCACTTACAGTGCTGAGCCTGCAAACACTGCTAACAATGGGTTTAAATTGCACTTACAGTGCTGAGACTGCAAACACTGCTAACAATCGGTTTAAATTGCACTTACAGTGCTGAACCTGCAAACCCTGCTAACAATCGGTTTAAATTGCACTTACAGTGCTGAGCCTGCAAACCCTGCTAACAATCGGTTTAAATTGCACTTACAGTGCTGAGCCAGCAAACACTGCTAACAATCGGTTTAATTGCACTTACAGTGCTGAGACTGCAAACCCTGCTAACAATCGTTTTAAATTGCACTTACAGTGCTGAGACTGCAAACACTGCTAACAATCGGTTTAAATTAAACTTACAGTGCTGAGACTGCAAACACTGCTAACAATCGGTTTAAATTAAACTTACAGTGCTGAGACTGCAAACACTGCTAACAATCGGTTTAAATAGCAATTACAGTGCTGAGACTGCAAACACTGCTAATAATCGGTTTAAATAGCACTTACAGTGCTGAAACTGCAAACACTGCTAACAATCGGTTTAAATTGAACTTACAGTGCTGAGACTGCAAACACTGCTAACAATCAGTTTAAATAGCACTTACAGTGCTGAGCCTGCAAACACTGCTAACAATCGGTTTAAATTGCACTTACAATGCTGAGACTGCAAACACTGCTAACAATCGGTTTAAATTGCACTTACAGTGCTGAAACTGCAAACACTGCTAACAATCGGTTTAAATTGAACTTACAGTGCTGAGCCTGCAAACACTGCAAACAATCGGTTTAAATAGCACTTACAGTGCTGAGCCTGGAAACACTGCTAACAATCGGTTTAACTTGCACTTACAGTGCTGAGCCTGCAAACACTGCTAACAATCGGTTTAACTTGCACTTACAGTGCTGAGCCTGCAAACAATCGGTTTAAATTGTTGGTCAGCATATGCACGCTAACAAATTAAACCAACGATTGCATGTTTAAGTCATTTGAGTCAGCTGTTCTGTGAATCTACCTACTGTTGTGTTGTTTTGTTTTTAGTTTTCTCATTTCTCTCTTAGTTCTGTTGAATTCGTTTGCTTCTGCTAAAAGAATATAATCATTAATACCTATATGTACTGGCAGTCTGGCGGGAATTCCAACATATTATCAACACAGAATGACATATGACAATTGAATTTGACGTTACCGCATGACGCTGCTCTACCTCTTTTTTGTGAGCGTTGTGTGTACACCAAAATGATGTCACTCCTGACGTCATGTGTCCGACGTGGAGAATAAATGCGAATTTTAATCCGACTTTGTGCGCGCTGACAGTACACATAGCGCATATTGTTACAATATAAACCACAGCATTAGTAAGCCAACATAACTGGTCTAACTTAGTTTGGTCAGTAAAGTCAACTTGAAATAAAATAAAAAAACTTCAAAATCGGTCCGCTTTTGACGGATAAATCGGTGAACATACATAAACAATACATACAGTCGAACTCAGAACCTCCTTCTTTTATGAAGCCGATTGATAAATATAAACTATAATGTATGCAATGGAGTGCCGACCTCTGACTGGGTGTCACAGTTTGTCAGACCGCCAAACTACTGTTAGCAACCGGGACTCCTGTCCCGGATCAGCAAGGATCATACGCGTTTCTGTTGGGATGCAAAGCGCACATATAAAAGCCAAACCAACCATGCTCATTAATTCAAAATCAACAACGAAAAATAAATATACAATAAATTTGACGTAAAATTACAACTCAGGCTTTTCAATCAAACAGCTAATAATTACTTAATTAAAAAGTTGAAATAATTATGCCTTCAAAAACGACTTTGATTGCGTACCATTTGGCAAAATTGACTAAGTAGGTATAAATAATTTTGTAACTTCAAACGTTTATAATTTCTTCAAATTTATAATTAGCTGAAAATATAATTATACAGATTCTGTTGTGATTTAATTTGGAAAATAATTTGCTTAATCGATTTCAGAAAGGAGGGGGTTCTCATCAGCTGTTTCTAGGGTTCCGTAGTTAAACGAGGAACTCTTATAGTTTCTTTGTCTGTCTGTCTGTAACAGACATTTTATCCAAATACTACTGCAAAGTTGAATTTCGGCATCTGCGTAGATATTTATTACAACTGATCTTATGTACTTGAAGTTTATTTGTTAGTATTTTTAGTTGATTTAATTTACGATATTTTCGACAAAATATTCAAAATAGGAAAAATCTTGGGTACCTACAAGCGAACATTACGCATTTATATTATCATGACTATCTAGGATTGACTAAATTACGAGTTATAGCCAACCAAGTAAGCACGCAGTTCTACTCGCGTCAACTCTCAACAAATAAGCACGCAGTTCTACTCGCGTCAACTCTGAACAAATAACCACGCAGTTCTACTCGCGGCAACTCTGAACAAATAAGCACGCAGTTCTACTCGCGTCAACTCTGAACAAATAACCACGCAGTTCTACTCGCGTCAACTCTGAACAAATAACCACGCAGTTCTACTCGCGTCAATTCTGAACAAATAACCACGCAGTTCTACTCGCGTCAACTCTGAACAAATAACCACGCAGTTCTACTCGCGTCAATTCTGAACAAATTCCATAGTGAGAGACAGAATACATCAGTAAACAAGTAAAATTATTATAAAAATAGAAAAAACCCCTCTGCGAACAAAATTATTGAATACGAGCTGACCGCCCACAAAAATAATCACACTAATATTATAGATGCGAAAGTTTGTATGTATGTAAGGGTGTGTGTGTGTGCTTGTTACTTCTTCACACTTAAACTGATCGAATTTGGATAAAATTTGGTATGGAGGTAGCTCATACCCTGGATTAACAGTAAGGCTACTTTTAATCCAGGGTAGGGTGAACCGCGGGGTGCAGCAAGTATTGATATAAATTTAATGTTCCTTTTAGTTTTTATATTTTACGTTACTTTAATAGTTGCAATTGCAACACTGGACTATAGTAGTTTACATTAACTTGAACAATCTAAAATTGAAAACTTTGTAAAAAACTTAGAAGACAATTAGTGTTTAGTTATAAGAATTATGTATTTTTGAAATAGTCCTGTAAATACCTTCATTTTGATACCTCACTCGATAGGTTTTGGTAATTTTTTGTTCCGTCGGAAATACAATATAGCAGCTGTAAGCCGCCACATTAGTTCACTTGAAACTTAATTTACGAGTATATCCTAATAGCACTCTCGTGATCAAGACGAATCCAATGATACCTCATTTATCAAAATCCATCAAGCCGATTAGAAATGTACAAACATACAAACAAACAAACATACATACAATCCAAAAGCATAACCCTCCTTAGTCAGGTAATAAATGCGCATCGCCTAAAAACTACTGGTGCGATGCGCTTTTTTATTGTTGGCCTTTGTCCCCTAAATGTTGCGTATACGACACGCACTTGGCTGTTTTTTCCGGCTCTATAATATATCCCTGCGCTTGGCTAACAATGCAGAACCCTCTCTGGCGCCGCGCCAGCTCTTATTATCTGAAGTAAAACATCAGTTTTATCTCTTTAAATTTTAACAATCTAAGTTTTAAACAAAGTTTGTTAAATTAATTTATAGTTTACGAAGTCGTGATGTAGGAATTCTATAGGTTTGCTAACTTATTCATTAATTTTATTACGGATAAATTTGAAATAAATTTGAAAAATGAAATACGGACCCGCGACATCCATACCTCTGGGCGCCATATGCTCTTAGCCAATTAATCCACTGTAACCACAATGTCGCACTCCAAATTTTTGCATTATCTAAGTTTCACTAGTTAGCGCTAATATATCAATTTACGCATATATTTATTGCAATCAGGTTTGATTTAAATCTTTATTCAATCAAACCTAACAAAAGCTTATTGTGTACTAGCTGTGCTTAGTAGCTTAGCCCGCGTGCAAGCTTTACCATCCCCGTTATCCCAATTAGTGATGGAATTTAGAAAAATGCCTAATAATAACACGGACATGAAGGAGGAATAATCCTTCCTTCGTGTCTGTCTGCTTGTCTGTATGTTTGTTCGCGCATTACTTAAAAACTACTGGATCGTTTTGATCAAACGTTGGTATCTTGAAAAAGCACATAGTGTACTTTTAACCTAGAGAAATGACCACGCGTGTAAAGCCGCGGGTACAGCTATCATAGGAATACTATCTATACATATAATAAAGCAATTATAACGAAAACAACAAAGCCTGTACAAGAAAATAATTTAAAAAAATATAGATAAGATAGATAGATAGATAAACGCTTTATTGCACACCAAATAAATCATACACACAAATAAACATTTAACTTAAATAGAGTACAATGGGCGGTCTTATCGCTTAAAGCGATTTCCTCTAGACAACCGTTGAATGGAGAGGAATACATTTAATTGTCATGGACGGTGGTGCCGAATAATAAACAAAAATAAATAAATCTAAAAGGTACAAGAACAAGAAGCTACTATACAAGAATATATCATTTTTTTAAATCGTGTCTGTATGTTTGTTTGCCCATTACGTAAAAACTACTTGACCGATTGCGGATAGCTTAGGGTTTGACTTAAAAAATGGTGTACTTGGTATCATTATCCGATGAATAGAAGCCGAGCAATCGATAAAAACTTTTTGAAGGCTGAAGGAATTTTGATCAAATATTGGTATACTGGGCCTGCAGTCTCGACATCGAAAGCGATTGCTTTACAACCGAAATCGATCGCAAAGAAAGATTATATCGATATTTGGTAGTCTCTGTCAAATATCGATGTTAATCATGATCAATGTCAGTACAGATACCGATGACAATTGATAGCTTTTGACAATAACTGTCAAAGCTAACGATTGTCAGCGGTATGTACCGATTTCGGTTGTAAAGCAATCACTATCTATGTGTCGATAGGCACTTGTAGGCTAAGTATCGTGTAGGCTCTGGTATTTTAGGTCATGGAACAGCTCACAAAGTACTTACATCTTACCACGCGTGCAAAGCCGCGGGTACAGCTATATAAAGATAAAAATTGTGTTAAAACAAAAACTCCACAGTTTTAATTATTGTCTCGCTCAAGCTCTAATAAATATTGTACATGTCCGTTAAATTCCGTAAGCCACATTCCCTATATAATTTGATACCAAAGTCCACTGATCTGGCACATATTGGAATTATTAAACCAATATTGAAACTCCGACCTAATAGATAATTCCAATGAAACCCACTGTCAAAGAAGATAAGGTTCAGATTAGTAAATAGACATTTCCATAGTAGTAATTTGATAAAACCGGGGTGTTTAGTCCCTAGACTTAAATAACTAGACATGACGTTATTCGTAGTTTTTTTTATGAGACATTAATAATGCATTTTTATGCGAGCTTTTTGTAGATTATACAAGGTTTGTTTGTTTATACGCTAATCACGCTAAAAGAGGACAATAAATATTATGCAGGACATTATCATCATCGTCAGCCCGTATTCGTCCAGTGCTGGACGTAGGCCTCTCCTTGTGAACACCACTGAACCCGATCTTCGGTTCTCCTTATTCAGTCGCAGCCAGCCGCCTTGCGCAACCGACTGGCGGCAACCGACAATACACACAAATTACCTTGCCCCAACATACACAACACACATAACAAACAAACATTTGTGCTAATCACACAATAGTTTGCACCTTGCGGGATTAGACTTTCGACCGTTAAATTTGCAGTCGGGCTCATTAACCACTCGGCCATGTAGATCCGTCGTCAAGAACGATATATGATACAAATTACGTTCAACTAATACAATTTCTGACTTTTCTATATAAATTATAATATCAAGTTTGTTTGTTTGTCGTTTTGTTTTGCATTCGTCGTGGCATCTTACCCCAAAAGAAAGTCTAACGGTATGCGATGGTAGCCTAACGGTTCAACAGTGCAACTTAGAATCTAACAATACAAGTTTTCCTTTGTTCCGTTCTTCGGACGAGGGCACGTTAAGGTGTCTGTCTCAGCTGTTATTGATTTGTAGCAGTCATTAAGCCATGTTCTAAAGGGCTAGCACTACCTCAAACGACACAGGACAAACAAAAATCCTTGAAGATGGACACCGAAATTTTCAGAAATCAGGTCGGACCAATTTTCCAGCATTTTTATTCGTGACTTAAAGCTGGATGTGCTTTTTACCATGTTCGTGTTATGAAAATGGGGCATAACAATTGTTTTTCATGATGGTATAGGAAAGAAGACCCAAAGCTTTTCCATCAAGTACCACTCATCCTTTCACACTGGTGGGCGGCGCTTCTAGCTAATCTCGCTCCGAAGCCACCAAAAAGCAATTTTCAGATTAAACACTCGTTAGGGACCCAATGGGCAGATGTATTTATTATTTTTACATTAAGGCGGGGACACTTAAAACTTGGTGCTGGGATGGTCACATTTCCTGTACAGTATAATATGTTGGTAGCATATAACGATATATGTATAGGGTAAGCTTATTGTAGATATTTGACATGTGCTATAAAACGGCCGGTTTAAAAGTTACAAATGATCCCTAAAAATAAAACTGAGAAATTCTTGTACAAATTTGGGTTTTCTAAATGTTTTCTAGTTTCAAAACTTCGATACTTCGAACTTTCGATAAAAATAGTATTGTTTTGAAGGTCATATATAGAGCAGCAAAAAATAATCACACTAATATTATAAACGCGAAAGTTTGTATGTATGTATGTAAGGGTATGTTTGTTACTTCTTCACGCTTAAGCGACTGAACGGGTTTGAATAAAATTTGGTATGGAGGTAGCCTTTACCCTGGATTAAGACATAGGCCACTTTTTATCCAGGAAAAAAGCACGGTTCCGGGGGGACGCGGGTGAAACCTCGGGGCGCAACTAGTATTTATATAAATTTAATGTCCCTTTTTGTTTTTTATATTTTAGGATACTTTAAGAGTTGCAATTGCAACATTAGACTATACTAGTTTACATTAACTTGAATAATCTAAAATTGAAAATTTTGTTAGAATTTTAAAAGACAATTGACAACATTTAAAATTTTCAATATTACTATTTATTTATTTTCTCTGAAGGAATATTGAAAAATAAGATAAACGTATTTTTTCTTTTTCCAATGTTAGCTATATTTTCCGAGAAATTAATTATTAAAAAGTAGCTTATTTTAAAAGGACGTAACTGCCAGAGTTCGGTGGGATGAACAAGATTACCGAAGCCACATTCGAAAAAAATAAATTTATATATCTGTCAAAGTCAGACTCTAGAGTAGTTTTGTTTTTCTTTACAGGCACCTGTATTTTATTATTCCGCCTAACTCTGCTTGGTTGAGAGTTATTACTTAATATCTTTGTAATATCTCGAAATGGTTTTCGAATTTTATTGCCTCATGAAATATGAAAACTTGTCAATTGCTAATGTTTAGTTACAAGAATCTTGTATTTTTGAAATTGTCTTTTAATTTGATACCTCACTCGATAGGTTTTGGTAATTGTTTTGTTCCGTCGGAAATACAATATACACTTAATTATACGAGTATATTTTATAGCACTCTCGTGATCAAGACAAATCCAATGATACCAATTTTATCAAAATCCATCCGTTTAGGCTGTAGGCCGCGCCTATGAAAAGAAACAAACATACATATAATCCAAACACAACCCTCCGTGCAGTGAGGTAAAAAAACTAGGGTAACATAAATACGCGGGTGAACTTCGACGGTTCGGGTGCTTTGTAACAAATTAGTTACTCGCCCCGGCTTCGAACGGGTAGCGCTCACAACGCGGCATTTTTCTCACTTTTAGCATTTTTACACCTGACGTAACTTCTAAAAAAAACTACGACAGTAAGCGTAATTCAAAATCTTTGGCAGCAACAACCGTTGTGTTTTTTGACATTTGACAACTGCATTATTACTCACGTACTTGACAGACTTGTTATTATTTCGTTTCGTTCCTTACAGCGAGTAATCGATATTTTTGCAAATGTTTGATACCTTGGGTTACATTGTTACAATTTTCGAAGGGATCTCTAATTTAAAAAAAAAATACCCATGTTACTCAGTGATAATGTAGCAATTAAAAGATTTTTTTAAAATAGGTTCTATTATTTTTTGACTTTATCCATTACAAACAAACATACAAAAATACAAAAAAATAAATCTTTCCTCTTATAATATTATTATTAGTTTAGATGGGAACAATAAAATAAACATCATTAATTATTTAAACGGGACTTAGGGGCTAAAACCAATGAAGTTGCACGTTGTTTGTAGTCTGCGGTTGCTGAAAATTTGCTTGAATCAGGCCCTAATCACTCCCAGGCTCGAAGATCCTCTCCACAGAACGTCACTACTACTCCAGGTACGTGAAGCGATTGAAATTAACAAGTATCCCAATTCCTACAGAGAGGATGGTTTTATGTTAACTGCGTCATGGAATCCCGTGATAAGTTCGTGTTCACGCCGCGGTTTATCTATCTTTACTATAATAAACCAGTAACTGGGCTAAATCTGAACAACAAATATTATTTGAAAATTATTTTTGAGAAAAACTTCAAAATTGATATGGAGGCCAAAACGGTTTTTGCTATCTTCCTATCTGTCTCTTTAAACACGTATCACGTTGAAAGTACTGGACGGATTTTGATGTAACTTAGCACAGTCAAAGTTTATAAAATTATGGATACTTGTTATCACGAAAAAAATAAAGGGTTCTTGTGGGATAGGGCTCCAAAATTATGTTAATTTAAAGTAATAAAAATAATACATCCGTTTATAAAACAGTAACTGTATGTATTCCTTTCCATCATAAAGTTGAGTGGTGCAGTGGAAGCATGTTAGGCCCTTAACTCAGAGGTCCGTAGATCGAAATCACATGTTTCTAGAAATGGTTCGCTCCATATTTAAAAGCCTTACATATTTTATATTATGACATATTTTAAGCGTTATTTTTACATTTTCCTTGATATTTTGAAGGCTCATGTAATTTCCTGAAATGAACCGTCAGGTTTTGTTTAAACATATACAGACGATCGCGCGTTTGTTATGTCATGGAATATTGATAATTTATAACACGCCGTCAACGATGCCGATGTTTTATAAAATCATAATATCATACAAATCGTTACAACAAAATATGTCTAATAATTCCAATAGTTCGGATTATTAAAAACAGAAAACAATACTGATAACTTGCTTTGTAATTTATGTGAATTTGCAAATTTGTTAGTTTTACCTACGAGTATATTTCAAATATTCAAAGAAATATTTATTATTTTTTAGGACGCTTTTTAATGAGGGATTGTCATTGAAAAGCGTCCTCTTGCGGCTGTTTGTATTGGTAACCAAACTGCTTACTGTTTTATATTTTATACTAACAGAACTGTTACAGCTGTGCGTGTGGGCGAAAAACGCGGTCCTTCGTCGCCCGCACAACCACGGGTTCTTCCGAGATGCTCTAAAGTGAGGGCAGATGTTGCGTATTTCAAAAATATACTTCTATTTATACAACGTTCATGACGTCAGAGACCATATTTTCAAATCCAGAAAGCGAAAATGTATCACTTTATTCGAAAGTATACCTTTACCCAACATGTATGACGTCACTGGCGACCTCAGATCGTGTATACATTAGAACATTAGAACATTGTAAGTACATTAGAATTTAAAATTTCACGCGGCGTATTTTAAACATAAATCTCCTCACAAAGTTACTTTATCTTAATACGAAGAGTAGATGCCGAGCAATCAATAAAAAACTTTTTGAAGACTGAACGTATTTTGAAGAAATGTAGTATATTGTACTTTGTAGGTACTTTGGTCCTGGAACATGGTCACGTATGAGTTACTTTTAAATGAAATGACCACGCGGGCAAAGCCGTGGGTACAGCTAGTGTCAGAATAAATCTGCAGATGTCGTTTGTGTTGTGTGTCGTGACTGTATCTTTACATAGCCAAATGCGGGCAGTTGGATTCAACGCTCGCGCTTCTTGAACTTGATCGGAACTATGAAGTTTTATTTTATTTTCATTGTCATCGATTTGTGAGCCGCTCTAAAAGTTTCAACCGGAACTTTAAAAGTAGCTCGAGAAGTGCTCAAAATTTGAGTTCCACTTTCCACCCGGAATGACAGACAAACCGACATACAGATAGACAGAAAAACAAGAAAGTGACTTAATAAAATCGTGGTAGTAAAATATATATTTTTTATATGTTATATTGTAAATAAAATATTTTATATAATACATTATCCAATAACTGCAGAAATTGTCTCAAAAAGCTCATTGAACTTAGAAAATAGCGAGGGTAGCCTCACGGCTCAATAGTGCAACTTAGAATCCAACGATACCGGGTTCGGTCTAGACTCCGGGCCAATTACTTTTCTAAGTTATGTGCGGTTTCCATCGCTCCATACTTCGGAGCGCACGTTAAGCTGTCTGTCGGGCTGTTATTGATTAATAACAGTCGTTAACCCAAGTCAGAGGCCCACGGGCTGCCTGACACCAGCAGCCAGCACTACTTCATACCGTACGTCATACTATTATATATTCTGTGCTCATACGACAAACAAACAAACAACTTATAAATTCAGTCATAAGTGTCATTTCCTATTGTTACAGCATTTATGACGCTTACCATCAGCTGAGCTACATGGTTGTCTTGCCATCTTTATATTCTTTGCGTGTCGATATTCCGACAATTCAATTTTGTTTTTCAAACGCTATTTGCGTTGACGCCGCCGCCCGCGCGCATGCTGGTCCTCTAATCCGCCGCGGCGGCTGAATAAACTGAGGCAAGAAGGTTTAAAATAAGACATAAGTTCAAAAACTAAAACCCGAATATGGTCGGGTAAAAAACAGCCTACGACGGGTACATAAACAGACTGTGTAACCCATTACCCTTCTCTTGCTTCGCCGTAGTCGAGTGAAAACAATTCACACCGCCAAATCTAAAGTGAAGTTCGAGTGTATCACAATTCTAGATAATTTGTGGTGTTTAGTGGTTGATACACATTTGTGGTGTTTAGTGGTTGATACACAATTTCATTACAAAAGACCGCATTGTTTAAGATTTGACAGAATTAACTAACTAAACAGGTCGAGATCTTGCCGCGTTGTGATGTGATGTTGTGTGCGGACGATCGGCATAACACGGTGTGTGTGCGTGAGGCTTGTACGTACGTGCTTATCGGCATATCTTGGGTGCTTCACTTTCGATTTTGTGGTGTAGACTCCGTCCTTTTTTAAACCTTCTTGACTGAGAGCCTCAAAAGGCGCAAATATAAGTATAGTATGTTATACTACTTAGATAGATAGATAAATTCTTTATTGCACACACCACAAACAAAATCAACAAAAAATAAAGGAACAATAGCAGAAGAAGTGTACAATGGGCGGCCTTATCGCTAAAAGCGATCTCTTCCAGGCAACCTTTGGATGGAGAGGATTTGTTATAGTTGTGAGGGACGGGGTGCATTATGATATAAAAATACTACTTAGTGAGAAATAGTATATAATAATATATAAATTTCCAATATATATACATACATATATAAATAAATATATATTATATGAATACATAAATACCCAAATAGAATTATGACATGACAAAAAACAAAAAAAAAAACTGTAATACAAGCAACATGACAAACGTGATAATAAACATAATATTTGCTAGACTTCCAAGTAAAACCTCTTCACTTGACACTTAAAAACTTCCAAAGATGGCGCACGCCGTATAGAAACAGGCAATTATTAATTAACAGGCATTAGAACTTAGTTGCACTTTTGATATTCAGAAAATCCTTCCGGGAGTAGTTTGTGTTCTTAATACCTACCCTTCAGGTAAATATGTATTCCAAATCCGATTATGCCTTTATACCTAGTTATCTTTATAGCATTAGCGCTAACGAATATCCGTAATTTAGCCAAGTAATACAATAACGTAAATAAACAATTAGGGTGGCCAGTACGAGCAAAGATAAATCAATTATCTATGGGCGGAAACATATACGTGACTTTTTTTGAGTGTGTGCTTTGCGAACTGTTATTGATATGAATCCCTACCGCAATCATAATAAGGCATTTTTTTAATAATCTACTGCCAAAAGTAGGAGATTCTCAATTCAAATGTTTTTTGTTTGTGTGTAATATCTGAGCCAATTTGAATGGGGTTTTTTCTCCCAGCAAGACCATAAGTGCAATTCTATCCACACCAATATATAAAAGTGAAACGTTGTCTGTTTGTTTGTTTGTTTGGGCGTTTGCTGGTTTGTTGTCGCGATAACGGCTGGACGGATTTTGATAAAACTTTGTAAATACGTACTGTACAATATAGAGACCAACAAAGGATACTTTTTATCCCGGAAAATGTTAAGTTTTCACGGAAAAACTGGAAAATGCTAAGTTTCCACGGGAAAACTGGAAAATGGTAAGTTTACACGAATAAACTGGAAAAAAACGATTATTCGCTGCAAGGAAAGTTGCCATGGAAACGAAATAATAACAAGTGTGCTAAAAAGCATCAAGAGCGTTGGCACTATACTTTTACATTAGTTTTTAATATTCTAGAAGAAAAAGGATGCTTTTTTTCGCGATAAACTGTAGTCCGCGCGGACGAAGTCAGTGGCGATAGCTAGAACTAATTAAATCAAAGTTGATTCAGTAATTTTTGTAACATATCCATATGAAAAAGATTTTTTGATTGCATTATAATATTGGGGAGTGACTCTCCGCTATCCTTCAAAATCTGCAAAAAAAGGCCATCAAAAATAATAAAGAAGTACATACCAATAGACAAAAGATAGTAGTCATAATAGGACATCAAATACCTTAAAACGTAGAGAGAGAGAATCATATAATAATTAATTCTGTGACGGTATCGTTTTTATATCCATCATAAAATATATATGACGCGAATATAACGCGCAGGGAATATTTTGTGATAAATGACTTTAGAGGGATGAAACTTAAATTAGATAGACGATATATGAAACTATAAACTTGTGATAATAATATATTAGTAAAACACCTGAGTAGTGATGTAAGGTGTTATTAGCGGTACCTACCTAAAAGCGATTGTGGCCGAATGGTTATATTATTAGCGTTTTGAAAAATGCAACTTCACCGGGCATGCAAGCAACACTAGTGAAGTAGGTCGCCGTAGGCAACAAAAAACCGGACAAGAGCGAGTTGAACTTGCGTGGAACAACAACAACAACAACAATAACAACAACAATATGGAGAGATTTACCATATTATTAACCCCCGAACTACAACCATATTATTTTTTTTTATATATATTCATTATTAGAGTATTTTATGACCATTTTATGATATAGGTTTTCCTGTAATCTATACTTATAATAAAGCAATATGAACGAAAAAGTCTGTACAAGGAAGATAATTAATAAAAATATGTTCAAATAAGCTATAACATATTTTTTATGTGTCTGTTTGTTTGTTTGTCTCTGATTGTTCGCAAATCACGTTAAAACTACTAAACTGATTGCGATGAGGTTTTCACTGTTGGATAGCTTAGGGGTTTACTTAAAAACTGGCGAACTTGAGATCTCAATTCAATGAGTGGAAGCTGAGCAATCGATAAAAAACTTTTTGACTGCTGAAGGAATTTCGATCAAATGTTGGTATGTTGGTAGTTTAGGTCCTCGAATAGCTCATAGGGTACTTTTAACCTAGAGAAATAAACACGCGTTCGAAGCCGCGGGCACAGCTAGTACTTACAATAAAGCAGTATGCACCAACAAATCTGTACAATGAAGATAATTAAAAAACATGATTTAGGATACTTAAAATTGGCTACCGAACAGGAATATAACATTTTTAAATCGTGTCTGTCTGTTTGTCTGTATGTTTATTCGCGCATCACGTAAAAACTACTGGACCGATTGCAAAGCGATTTTCTCTGTTGGATAGTTTAGGCTTTGTCTTGAAAACTGGTGTAATTGGTATCTCAATCCAATGAGTAGAAGCCGAGCAATCGATAAAAAATACTATTTGACGGCTGAAGGAAATTTGCTATTTGGTACTTTATAGGTACTCTTGGTCCTGGAATAACATATAGGTGACCTTTTTTTAACTCAGAGACATTACCACGCGGGCAAAGCCGCGTGCACAGCTAGTGTAAAAGTATTAAACAACTTTCTCAACATTTTAGGCTACGTAACTTTGGATTTAATGGGGGGAATGGTCAATCACACTAATATAATCAAATCAAATCAATTAAATCAACATTCATACTCCTAAGTTACATCTAATGAAATTCGAAATTTCATAAATATTCTGGCTTGGCAAGGTTAACAAATTAAGTTATAAAAAACATGTTTATTTGCTTCAATCTAAACATTGACCGTACGCATTTATTTTGAACTTTAAATACTCTTTCTTTTCCACGGAATTTCCTCAAAACATCACGCCATATCGCAAAACAGATTCCACATAACCATGGTAAGATATATATGCCGATATATTTGCAGCATTTTCGAGCATAAAAAGTGCATAGGAGAACTAATTAATCCTTGAACATATATTATTAACATGGTCCTTCCAATTCAGTTTAGAATCGATAAAGAGCCCCAGATATGTAGTATTTTCTACTTCTTGAAATTTATGGTCAGCATAATTAATGTTCAAAATACCTGATAGGGTACGACTATTTGTAAATGTTATAATGTCGGTTTTGACAAGGTTTCTCAGCAAATTATTAGATTGCAGCCATTCAATAATAGTTTAACAAATTACATTAATATACGGTTCAAGAGATGCTTTGTCTTTATCTATAAATATGATAGTGTTGTCACCTGTAAAAAGCACCATACGCTAATCAGTGGCTCTGAATAGATCATTTATATTAACAATGAACATGAGAGGACCTACGATGAAAGAACTTTGAGGAAATCCATATTTAACCAGTACCAGTAAAATCCGTCCAGTAGTTTTAGCGTGATACATGTTCTTTTAAATAACTTTCAACGTCTATCCTGCAGGAACTTTTTTATTTTTCGGGATGAAAAGTATCCAGTGTCCTACCTCGAAGTATGAACTCAAATCATACCAAATTTCATTTGAATTCATATTCAACTATGTAACTACAATAATTTTCAACGCCTATCCTACGGGAACCCTTTAATTTTTGGGATTAAAAGTATGTCCTACCTCGTAGTATGAACTCAAATCATACCAAGTTTCATTTAAATTCATTCAGTAGTTTCGGCGTGATGCCTAGCCAAGATACAGACAGACAGACAGACAAAAATGAAAAAAAAATACAGTTTTGGCTACAATATCGAATATAGAGTACCCTCCAAAAGAAAATTTCAAAATATCTTTAATGTACAGAATTGGAGCCGTTATGTTTTATTATAAGTATAGAATAGATTTGCCCCCCAAAAGTAACTACCATCTTCAAAATTCATATAATTACGTTACTCGTTCGTGTTTGTGTCACAGAAATTAATTTGTGTACAAAATTTCAACGTAATCGGTCCAGTAGGTTTCAGACATGTGACAAAGAGACAGACAGACACCGAGGATCCTATAAGTGATCCGTTTTTTTTCATTCACTAGACTTTTCCAACGCTCGGAAAAAACCCGGTTTAATAAATAAAACTAAATGTATTCAAGCTGTTAAAAGTGCACGTTATTGTCATAAATAGCATTAAAAATAAATTCTCAAAAGCATTTTTAAAATGCATGAAAAATATCAAGTCAATTGAGCGCGAAAATATACGATGCCATTTTTCCCGTAAAATACGTGCTCTAATTTGAAAATACAGGCTTTGAAATAAAATATTTGAATTTAAAAGCAGAAATGGCAGAATAGTCTTTAATAAAACTAAAATAACAATGCCACGATGAACTGAAAATATAATAGTACAAATAAAACATTATATTGAGAGCTACTCGCGACCCGCCCACATCCGCGTCTTTGCACTATTACGCCACAGATTAAAAAACTAATAGGTCTGTACGAAGAACGGGTTGCGCAGAATTAAATGAAAAGGATCATCAAAAACAATTGTCATAACTTTCAAAGTACTCGTTAGACAAGTAAAATTAAATTATTGAAATACAAAAAACCGGACTGCGACCAAAATGATTGAATACGTGCTGGGCCCTATTTCATAAAACTATAGTAGACTGAAAAATGTCAATCGACAAGTGTCAGTCAAACTACCGAAATGCGTTTCATAAAAACCCGACAATTCATTCAAAGAATTGTTAAAATATCACAATGTGTTTCATAAAACAATAGTAGTGACCGGCAGTCAACTGACAATTGTCATGAGAAACTTTTTATGAAACGGCGGTTGCTTACGTTTATACGTGAATTACCACGATTTGTAGAATTGTTGTGACAAATGTGACAGCCGAAGCTCTACCCATCACTGGTCGGTTAATCAAAATAGTGAAAGTTTTTTTTTACCATGACTGTGGCATGACTGGCATTGTGAAATGCAATATGACTGACAATCATCAGTCACATCGTGATTGTTTGATATATGAAACGCAGATTTGGTGTATTCGACTGACATTTGTAGTTTTATTATGATATGTCACTTTATGAAATAGGGCCCTGACCGCCTGTAAAAATAATCACACTAATATATTATTACTAGCTGATGCCCGCGGCTTCACACGGATGTGCCAGGACCTAAAATACCAATATTGGTATACTGGTATTTTAGGTCCTAGCACATTGATCAAAATTTATTCAGCCTTCAAAAATATTTTTTGCGAAAACCTCGCAATCGGTTCAGTAGTTTTTACATGATGCGCAAACAAACATACAGACAAACTAACAAACAGACAAATAGAGACGAATTTAAAAAATGTTCTATTCTTGTTCACAGAGAGTTATGACATAGATGTAGCTTATACCCTGGATTAACACATAGGCTACTTTTTATCTAGAAAAATGCACAGTTCGTGAGGGACGCGGGTGAAACCGCGGGGGCAGCTAGTATTTATATAAATTTAATGTTTCATATTTACTTACATATTTTACTTTACTTTAATACTCGCAATTGCAACATTACACTATAGTATTTACATTAAATTGAATAATATAAAATTGACATTTTGTAAGAAGCTCAAAAGACAATTTCTACTGTTTAGTACAAGCATTTCATATTTTTGAAATGATCTTTTAAATACCTTCATTATGATACCTCACTTGATAAGTTTTAGTAATGTTTTGTTACATCGAAAATACAATATGGCAGCTGTATGCTGCCATATTAGTAATCTTGACACTTCATACGAGTATATCATATAGCACTCTCGTGATCAAGACGAATCGAATGATACCTCATTTATTTAAATCGATTTATTGTAGGACGCGCCCAAGAAACGTACAAACCAAGATACTCGTACATACAATCCAAACACATAACTCTCCGTGAAGTCGGCTAAAAATATGGTAGAAATGGGCAAAACTACTGTGATATTTAATTACATAAGGATATATACACTTTAGGACTCTAAGAGATCAAGAATATTGAGTAAAAGATTTATTAATTTTTGTTAATGAAATACATTTGTTTTGGTCTTTCTGTGACAGGTATACATGGTATCGGGTTTTTGTAGACCTTAATGAGAAAAACAATCCTTATATACTCGTACATTATTAGGTCTAATGGTATTCGCGGCGAATGCAAAAAAAATACTGCCTACAAGAACTGCTGCTTTTTCCGATTTCGTTGAGAAAACTCGAAATAGATCCATAAATTTTGCACCAGTCTATTATGAATTACACTTTAAAACCTTCCTCTTGGATCATTCTATACCGAAATGAAAACCAAAATAAAATTTATTAAAAATTTCCGAGATATTTATGGACAGACAGTCAGACAGACGCATTTGTGACTTTATTTTAGAATATGTAAAGATGTTAAAAAAATATGTATATGAAACAGCAATACATGATCTAATTTACCCGAATTTTATCCTCCTTGTTTCCCCACTTCACCCTAAACACAAAGAGAAATACTTCAGAACACAATCTAATCAACATAATTCCAACCAGTCCATATTTGCATGTCCCCTCTACAAACACAGGACTTTTTAGGACTCACATCCCTTCATAATTCAAAATGGAGGTCAATTACAAAGCGAAGGTCACTAAAAATGACAGAAATGTTTTTTAAGCTGCCAAGATAAGCCTGGATAAGCAATCCCAGAGAGCGAGTGTTATTATTTATTTAAAGTATTGTGGGAGTATCACACGATCAGCTTTTTAGGATTCCAAGTGGTAACATAGGACATTTATAGACACATACATTTATAGACGAAGATAGCGAACGCAATACACGCGGCAAAATTTAAAACTGTTATTACAATATTAACAAACAAGTATCTAAAGATTTTTTTCTATGATGGATGAGCAAAATATAACCCAACGCAATCGTAATAGACGTCTTAGATCATGTTCACTAAGTGACCTCTCTAAAGAATCTTTGTTTGACAACACCATGTTGAGTTTGCCAAACACGTCATTAAATGACAGCCACAATCTCATAGAGTTGAACGAGAAAGTAAACACATTGAACAATGAACTCTCAACTACGACGCAGCAACTCTCGAGTGCTCACCAAGAGATTGAAAATTTAAATACTGAGAATTTTCGTCTAATAATTGACTTAGCTACAAGCCATAAGATAATAGAGAACTACAAAAAAGTTAGTATCGTCGACAATTTAAGCGGGACTCTCTGGCCGTAAAACGAAGAAAATCAAGCGTAAAAGTATCTCGACGCCTACCAAGCTCAACAAAGCCACACCGTCACAACTACAACACGACCCTAAAGCCCTTGTGTATGAATTGACACGACACGACACTTCGTGTTTGACCGAAGTAGGTAAGAGAGACTGTCAGCAACCTTTAACTAGCATCACTACACCTACCAAATCAAACGAAGCTTTGCAGCTAACATTACAGGACACTTTTCTCTCCGTGAACCAAGAACCACTGAGTTTAACGATCAACGGAGACACCAATAAGAGCTATCAAACTCCTTTATCCGAACTAGCTACAGGTATCTCCACAGATGCAAATTCTAGCAGTACGGAGTCGCAGTCACGTATAAATAAAAATCGTCAAGGTGTATGCATGCAGTCGTCAAGGCAAAAGCACTTAGGCTCGTCAACAACTGCGTCAAAAGCCACGGTAACCCGTGTACATAAAATAATCGTGCTTGCCGACGAACAAGGACGAAACATACAAAGCACACTTCAGACCCTTGTTGGAAACGGATACCAGGTCACCTGTTTCAATAAGCCTGGAGCAACTCTACAACACATTTTGGCATCAGAAAATGAAAATATAAAAAATCTTACCAATGACGACTTTGTTATAGTTTTGGGAGGCTTAAATGATAAGATGCCGTATGAGTTTCAGTTTTATCTCGGTAGTTGGTTTAGCAATATCAAAAACACCAATGTCTTAGTTTCAGAAACTCCGAGCAATAAATACTTAAGTGAGCAAGAGTTGAACAAAACTCTTCGATTTGTATGCTCAAGATTTAGGAACGCATCGTTCATTGATATGAATTATGACAGACAGCGACCTAATCGCACTTCTTTTGCTCTTAATGCTTGTCAGTTTTTACTCAGAGAAATGTTACATATAACTTATGGTATAAGACGAATATATACGTAAAGTGCACTCAAGAATTCACAGTTTCCCAGACGTTATTAATAAATCGACTCAGACAGACGACTCCTTAGAAACCTCTCACGAGACCAATGCCGTGCATTCTCCTAATCCTTCTCCTAATCTTTTTCGTGTATAAACATGTCCATATCTTGCATCATCAATTTAAAAAATACTAACAGTACTGGATATGATGAAGTGTGTACAAAAGTCATAAAACAAGTATCGACTATCATCTCTCCAATTTTGAGCCATATTATAAACTTATCAATACTAAATGGTATTTTCCCTAATAAGCTAAAAATAACAATTGTTAAACCCATATTCAAAAAGAATGACAAAGAGGATATGCAATTTTACCGTCCCATTGCTTTAATCTCTATTTTTGCCAAAATATTTGAAAAAGTCATCTATGAGAATCTTTACACGTACTTAGAAAAAAAAAAACAACATTTTGGTGGAGGTGCAGGTAGGTTTTAGAAAGCGAAAAACAATAAATTTGGCAGTTTTCAATTTTCTTAATTTTATAATGACAAGTTTGGACAAAAAACAGAATGTGTGCGCCATGTTTATGGATTTGATGAAAGCTTTCGACTATGTTGACCACAAAATCCTAATAAATAAGTTTGAATCGTATGGAGTTAGGGGAATCGTGCTAGATCTCTTAAAATCATATTACTCAAGTTAGAAAGATTTGTCCGAACACTAAAAAAGAAATATTATATTCTTCAGAATTTCGAGAAGTTAAATATGGAGTTCCTCAAGGTAGTATCTTAGGTCCTCTCATGTTCATTGTTTATATAAATGACCTACCCAGAGCCATTGATCAGCGTATGGTACTTTTTGCAGATGACAGCACTTATATTTCTTATTCACAGATAATGAGAAAGCATGTCTTGAACCGTGTGTTAATGTAACTTTGGAAACTATTATTGATTGGCTGCAATCTAATAACTTGCTCATAAACCTTGCCAAAACTAACATTATGACATTTACAAATAGTCGTACACAATCAGGTATTTTGAACATTGTTTATGCCCACCATAAATTTCAAAAAGTAGAAAATACTAAACTTCTAGGACTCTTTATCGATTCCAAACTGAATTGGAAGGACCATGTTAATACTATATGTTCAAGGCTTAATCAGTTCTCCTATGCACTTTTTATGCTTGAAAAAGTTGTAAATATATCGGCAGTGTTGACTTCTTATTATGGTTATGTGGAATCTGTGTTGCGATATGGAGTAAAGTTTAGGGGAAATTCCGTTGAAAGAGAAAGAGTATTTAAAGCTCAAAAGAAATGCGTACGCTCAATGTGTAGATTGAAGCAAATAGACAGCTGTAAGCCTTATTTTTTAAATCATAATTTGTTAACCCTGCCAAGCCTGTATATTTATGAAATTTCGAATTTTGTTAGATGTAACTTAGGTTTATTTGAGTCACTAAATAGTAAACGTCACTGTAATAAAATACGCTTTCCCAGTAACAGAACGGCTCTGTTTAATAATAGTGTGTTTTGTATGGCCCCACGTATCTACAATCATATACAGAAAACAATTATAGAGGGCACGAATATCAATATTTTTAAATTTAAATTAAAAAGTTTTTTAATACGAAAGACATATTACAGTGTAAGGGACTATTTAGATGACAAGTCTGATATATAACTTATTAACATCTTATATTTATTGGACTGTATCATTTTTTTTATATTTTCTGACATCCAATCAAAAGTTGATTATTTAAATAACACATGACCATTAATTTAATTATTATTTTTAGATGACATTTTACTTTAATTATTTGACCTGTGGTTATTATTGTGTGTAAGACTGATTAAGAGATTTCATATACCATTAATATTAATATTATTATTTGAATTGTTATTGGTATTTATGTTGTTTTTTTTTTAATTAAATTTTAATTTTATTTCTAGATTTTATTTGTGATTATTAAAAGCCTGAAAGGCCGAATGTAGTGAACTATATATTACAATTATTTTTTTACCACCATTTGTTACACCTATATTCTCAATAAATGATTTTGATTTGATTTGATTTTGATTTGATTTATGCACTAACTCCGGGTACCGTGTCTGTTGAGACACAGTTTGGAGCTAATTCATGGAAAAGTCTAACTTTACAGATGATTGCCGCTAACTTAAGGCGAAGCTCCCTCGGGCACGATGACTATGCGAAATTTATAGTTTAGTGCATACATTCTGATTAAGAGGCACATGCGATATTCAACCTTATTACTCCTTTTGCTTTGCTCTAAAAAGCCTTTTTTACCCGACTACAGTGAAGCCAATGAAGGTTTATATGTTCAAACTAAAAACTTGGTCCGATTTCAATCGGTTCGTCTTCGCAAGAGTGTCATAGTCTATTTTATACCCTACTGTAGTCGTTTTAGTTTTAGAACTTATGTCTTGTTGTGTTAAAAGCACAAATAAAAAAAAAATAACCCCCGGACTCCCACCCCCCATAATAGCTAAAACATAAAAAACTGCATCTAAATAGGTCCATTCGTTCGGAAGCTACGATGCCACAGACACACACACACACGCGCGCACACACACACACACACACACACACACACACACACACACACACACACACACATACACACAGTGATACAGTGATACACACCCGAAACTTATGACACCCGTCTCTTTGTTCGGGGGTTACAAATATTAATATTTAGGGAGCCTCACCTTCAGTAGCGTGACATTAGAAGCACATTGATCGCACCCGGATTACACTGCTAAGTTGTTATTAAGTAGATATTAAGTAGGTAAGTACCGAACGACTAGCGACTGTAATACGAGTAATACCTTAATGATTTTTGGTACTTACTTTGGATGACAAGTTACGTATTTGTGTGACATAATCGTGTTGGTTACAGTCAATTGTCTCATGAGTAAGGTGGCATTCCACTCACACTTTGTTTGTTTGTTTGTTTGGGGAGCTTTCACGCGATAACGGCTGGACGGATTTTAATGAAATTTAGAATGTAGACAGCTTATACCCTAGAATAAAACATAGGATACTTTTTATCCGCGGATTTTTTCAGCGGGAAGACTTGAAAATGTGGATTACTCACTGTAAGGAACGGTCGCCATCACAGAATAGAGTATGGTTGTCACGGAAACGAAATAACAAGTCTGTTAAAAAACATCAAGAGCATTGGGTGCTATACCTACTTTTGCATTAGTTTTTAATATCATAGAAGAAAATAGGATGCTTATTTTCGCGATAAACAGTAGTCTGCGTCTGTCTGTCTGTAGTAGTCGCGGGCGGGAAAAATAGTAACTAACTAACAAATAAATCCAAACTGTCATGTTAGTTAAAATTGTTATTATAAATAAATCAGTGCAAAAATGAAATTAAATAATAAAAATAAAACAATATTAAAATGAATTAGATACAATTATGTAACAAATTCGTCATATGAGTAGAAGATTTAGTCGTCAAACCAGCGCTTCAACTTGATTTAACGAATCGAGTCTCGGCGCATCCATCACGCACGCTGGTAGACGATTGTAAATCGTCGGACCCATGACATGAGTCAGCTTCCCTGATTTCGCTAGCGTTCGATTTACTCCTGCTAGTTTCCCTGTGCGCCGGGTATTTTAATGATGTAAATCCCCATGTTTCCTAAACGAGTTTAGATTTACTCTCACGAACACCGCCACCTGCTAAATTAAGATAGAGGGCAGCGTAAGGATTCCCAACGCTTTAAAAACGGCCGAGCCGAGCTGTTCCGCGGGATTATTGCTATTGCGCGCACGGCTCTCTTCTGCATGCGGAAGGCTTGGAGCCACTCTGCTGATCTAGTCCAAAGCTCTGCACTATAGTGCAGCACAGAGTGTACCGTCGCGAAATAGCAAGAGCGCACCACATTCTCGGGTAGGAAGCGCGAGAATCTCTGGAGTGCAAATCATACACTACCAAGTTTTTCACAAAGCTTATTAATATGCGATTTCCAGGTGAGCGCTCTGTCCAACTCGAAGCCTAAAAAAAGGGTGCTGTCACATCCTTCTAGCTTGGTTTCCTATTTGCAAAAACCTGAAGGCTTCTTGGTTTACGACGTCCAAGGCAGAAGTGAATGTAGTGGGTTTTTGAGAAGTTCAGTACTAGCCCATTTTCACAAAATCATGTTGCCAACTGTGGAGCGGCGTCATTAAGGTGATCTACCGATGGCGCTGTAACTACTGCTGACACGTCATCAGCGTACATCATTATGTCAGTGGCAGATATTGCATCAGGCAAATCGGTGAGGAACAATGTGAATAGTATGTTCGAAATAGATGAGCCTTGTGCCACGCCCATTGTCAAACGGAACCTGAACAAAACGGATCTGAACTCACCTGTCCTCTATCTCCTACAACAATCTGATGCCTTCCGTGCATCATATCTCGGAGTTAATTGTGTGCCATATTCTGGATCTCGTAGTGATTCAATTTGACCGCGAGGATAGTGTGGTCAGCCACGTCAAACGCCTTCGAAAGATCACAGCACAAAACTGCAACGTGCTGCTTCCTCTCGCAGATGTCCAATATTCCATAGCTACTTCTTGCGCAAGGCAGCGCAAAAAAAAAGCGCAACGCTTGTGATAGCTTGTGCTAGAATTTAACAATACATCAAACTTGTAACCCTTGAAAGCCCTACCCTAAGAAAGCTTATCAGTACGCAAGCACATTCAAACTTTAGGCGCGCTACAGACGCGTCGAGGCAAACCGTTAAAAATTGTAGCCATACATCACAACGTTAACCTTTATAGAAGGAATTCTGTAGTGATGAGGATATATCGACAAGTTCAAGCGCCACGAAAGCTTTTTCAATTTAAAGCTGCAAACGGGTGAAACTGCAGTTGGTGTGAACGATCTGTTCACTTCACACCAATGAATATAGCAGCAGTTCTGAGTAAAATCTTGACACAGAACTGCTATACTTGTAAAATAATATGTATTAGAAAACACAGACACGTGACAAATGTGAAAATAAAACGCTGAATGGTAGGTAGCATATCCACTATATATAACGCTGGAGTATAATGATGGAATGCGCTTGGGGGAATTGAATGGTGTAATTTGAACCGCCGCGTCGAAAGAAAATACGTTGCAATTCTGCATCGATATTCAAGGCTCTGAAGCCTTGCTTGACCAATGCATCGTTGATAATAAGCCTTTTGGTTCGTCATTGCGACAACAGACAAAAATTAAAAAACTTATAAAGAACTTTTATGAAAAAATATACAAAGTCGCTTACAGCACTTTACTGTGGTACCCTAGGACATTCATTTTACATTTAAAGCTTGCTTTATTCCCCTACAAACCGAAATCAATCTGCAACTATTCAAAATGACACCGATTATGACTCCTTACATGTTACGTAATATTTATGCAGATTTTTCATCGACATTTCCACCACTGTCCCATCCCTACAGTTCACACGTCTATAACAATTTATTCTACAAATGCGTGCCGCTCCGAGAGATACTTGGAAACGCTTTTTTTGCGTCCCCTCCATAGATTAGCGTAAGAGCACTGTAATGTACCCTATTAATTTGGAAGATGTGTACTCGACATACGTACCAATGTGTAAAAGGATGCACAGTGACTTATTATCGGGTTGGTGGGAGTTTGTGGCTGTTTTGTTTATCGTAGATTTAGAGGGCCAGTCGTAGGGGACAAAAGTGTCTTTGCTCTATTAAAGGTGAAGTAGAAAAGTTTTTGATTGAAAAAAGTCCGGTGCTTTAGCCACCAGCTTGAATTGAATGTGCCAAAATTAGATTTTCTTTTAATATTTCCTTAAATGTAAATACAGAAGACAAAATTTCCATATATTTTTTTGTTTGCATATTTATTACGTAAGTCTTCTAAGTCCAAAAGATACAATCGGCGGAAAAATAATACTAAATACATCGGAATTTCGAAATTGTAAAATTGAAGTTGTTGACTGACCATTTTAAATACCCAGAATAATGTAATATAGAATCTAATGTGCTTCTAACATTTTATCTATCAGACGTACATCCATATCAATATATAAAAGTGAAAGGTTGTCTGTATGTTTGGGGAGTTTTAAATATCTCCATTCCAAATTTCACCTTGGAATAAAACATAGGATACTTTTCATCATCATCATCATCGTCATCATCATCATACTTCATTTTTAAACGGCTTAACGGATTTTGTTGAAATTTGGAATGGCGATAGCTTATACCCTGAAATAACACATATAATACGTTATCACCATTATAATCATACTTCACTCTCAAACGGCGGAACAGTATTTTTATGAAATTTAGAATGGAGGTAGCTTATATCATAGAATACTTTTCATCATCATCATCATCATCATCATCATAATTTATTCTTAAACGGCTTAACGGATTTTGATGAAATTTGGAATAGAGACAGCTTATACCCTGGAATAATACATAAGATACTTTGCATCATCATTATCATACTTCACTCTCAAACGACTGAATGGATTTTGATGAAGTTTGGAATAGAGGCAGCTTATACCCTGAAATAACACATAGAATACTTTTCATCACCATCATCATCATCAACATCCCTCAAGTGAGTGAAACCGCGGGGCGCAGCTAGTAATAAATGTGTAAACAAAAATGTTTGAAATGTTTGTCTTGTTTATACTTTTTAATCGACTTTTGAAAGGAGGAGGTTATCAAGTCGTCTGTTTTTTGTATGTTTGTTACCTCGTATATCTAAAACTACGTAACCGAATTGGATAAAAATAATAATAGAAAAGATAGGATCTCGATTAGGTCCATTTTTTTTAAACAAAACTGATTTCCCCTCTTTTAACAATAAGCTTAAAAATTACCAGGCCCAAAATTGTTTCTACTCATTAGATTAATATTTTGAATCTAACTTAAAAAATATATGATTATGTCGATCTCTATACTTATAGATTATACTAGCTGATGCCCGCGGCTTCGCACGCGTGGTCATTTCTGTAGGTTAAAAGTACTTTTTGTGCTATTCCAGGACCTAAAATACCAATATGCCAACATTTGATCAAAATTCCTTCAGCCGTCAAAAATATTTTTATCAATTGCTCGGCTTCTAATCGTTGGATAGAGATATAAAGTACCCCAGTTTTTAAGTCAACATAAGCTATCCAACAGTGAAAACCGCATCGCAATCGGTCCAGTAGTTTTTACGTGATGCGGGAACAAACATACAGACAGACAAACAGACAAACAGACAGACACGAATTTTTAAATATTATATTCTTGTTCAGTAGCTTATTTTATGTACCCTAGACCTTTTCCTTTTTAATTATCTTCTTTGTACAGACTTTTTCGTTTTTATTGCTTTACTATATGTATACATACTTGTTCCTGCGGGTGCGTAGGTATGTATTAATTTTGTTGTTACGATATTACATTAAAATGATGTCTAAGTTTGACGCCGACTTCAAAAAACTCTTACTAATCTGATATTGGATTTTTGTATTGATATTACAATTGTATTTTTGAAAAAGTGTAATTTTTCTAGTGCAATTGTAATTATTTTATTCATTTAAGTGGTTGTTTACAATAGAATATTTTAATATGAAGTCATTTTTTTAATTTTTTATAGTTATTTTTGGTCATAAAGCAACTGTTGAGGAATCCCGTACCACGACTGACGTTTTTTAGATCTTACATTGGTTTTCTATTGTTACAAAAATGCGTGATACTCAAATAATAAAAGATAAACTAATTTTGCCACATTCAAGATGGTGGCTATTTCACGAAACCCACGAGGACGAAAAATTTAATTTTTCATTTTTCACAAACAAAAAAATGAAAAAAAAAACTCCCCCTTTTGTAGGGCGTATATATTGACAAAATACATATATCTTAAAGTGCGCACTACTTGCAATATCTATTTCTTCAATCTGTGGCTATGGAACAGACCGTAGACAGAGAAGCTGTACATATAGATATAGCACATACAGCCCGTCAACATAATTGACAGCGATGAGGGAATCGACTCTGGGGAAATTCAACTCAAACAGAAGAGCTCTTTTAGCTTGACATCTCCCTGCTCTTGCTTCTTGGCTGGGATTCACGCTTGACATAGTAACTGTGTCAGTTTTACACGTCTTTTTCCTTACAAATTCTCAAAGTAAATATCATATATCTAAGTCAAATAAAGTCTCACTCAATTTCATCCCTTTAACTCAATCTAAGTGATATTTCATCCAACAAAAAGGTCAACGTGGGATATTAGGAACCAATTTCCATACCCTCTGTAGGAATGTTGGTTTCTATCCATCTACATTTGGAGTGCCGTTTGGTGCGTTGCTTAGGAGAACAGGGCATTTATTCGCTATGACTTGGTACTTTTTATCGAGGGGAGCATTTCCTGCGTTGATTTGACAGAACTCAAAGTTATAGATAGATTGATGTGCCCAATAATTTCACTGGCCACAAAGCCTCTAAAATAGTAAACAATTATGTTGCAAAGTACTAGTTGGTGGAGTAACATATATATGTTACCATTAAATTGTAAAAACCGATATATTTCAATTTAACGGATTATTCGTAAGATTGTAAATAAACTTAAAATCGTGAAAATAGCGAATAGCATGTCCGCTATTCGCTATTTTATGGACCAACCAGTGCACAGTTTACAATTTTGCGACATTTTAATGATACTATCGCTGTTATATTATACACTGTATCTGCTTAAAATACAAGCAATAAACTTTTGTTCAAGTTAAAGTTGCCTAAATACGCGCGGTATCTGTTGTTACCAAAACTCAGTACAAAAACCGGTTTATGCTCGCGCGCTTTTAATGAGCCTTCATTTATATTAACATCAGAATTAAAGAATTGGGACCCGGAGTTCAATGACCGTATCTCTACTTAATACCTACTAAGTTTTAAAATACATGTCACAAGATTAGAAGCAGATGAAAAAATAAAGCTAAGTAAATTAAACCTATAGGGTTGAACATGCAGATGGATTTAAATAATCAATTTTGTATTTTAAAACAGTAATTAAATGAATTTTAGCCGTTTTTCCCAGGCTGCGCAACGCAACGCCCCGACTGCATCTTATATTCAAAATCAAACAATTACAGCTTTTTTGCCTCTTTTTGGTTTTGTTCGCAGTCGGGTATGTTGTTTTTTTTATTATATTAGATACTAACTAGCTACGCGCGTGACTTAGCCCGCGTCTTAATTTTTCTGGAATCAAAGGATGTGCTCTTGCCAGGCACACAGGCTTGTTCACACGCCAGCAGGGCAGTAGACATCCGCTCGCAAGCAGCTCGCACGTGTCTGTCCACCCCACTAATGTTCAAGACAACATCCAACACAGAGAGAGGTCTTCGTGATGTTATTGCATGACTTCAACTTAATATGCTTACCCTTAATTTTAGTAAAGGAAAATTTGTTACCTTTGGAATCTCGAGTAAAAGCATTCCTCGGAAAGATACTTTTAAAATTTAGGCACATATCTGCCCAACTTCCTCATTCAATATCTGCAACTGTGTCTATCTTGACCAAGTGGACTCCATTAAGTACCTCGGAGTTATTATTGATGAGCAACTCACTTGGATGCCTCATTTGGAATCTGTATCAGCTCGTTTAAGGAAACTTATGTGTATGTATATAACTTATAGTAATTTCCGTGGACTTGCTCAAAGATGTCTACTTTGCAGTGTGCCAATCAGTCCTTGCGTATTGCATCTCAATTTGGGGCGGTGCGTGTAATACTAAATTTATTAAGCTTGAAAGAGCCCAACGCTCCGTCCTTAAAGTGGTGACCTTTAAGCCTTTTCGATACCCTACTCATTATTTGTATTCCGAATGCCAAGTTTTATCAGTACGACAACTTTTTGTTTTTCATCTTATTCTTTCATTTCATCAAACTATCAACTTTGACTGCAATTTGATTTCTTCGCGCTCCACTAAGAGAATATGCAAGACAAAACACTGTTCTACGCATTTGCTAGAAGGCACCCTTTCTTTCTTGGAGCCTATATTTATAATAAATTAAATTAAATCCTAAACTTATATCCTATGACGCGCCACGCATGTAAAATGGCAGTAACGAAATGGCTACTACAGCAAGATTATATATCCAGGGAATCTATACTGACAATCCGTTCATAAAGCTACGTAAATAAATCTGTACTTATTATTTATTCATATTCTCTGAAATACTGCCCCATTAGCTTCCCAACTTAGACACACATACACACAAATCCCTTCACTTGAGTTCATGTCATTATATGACGCATAACTTTTATATTTATATATGCATGTTATTTACCACCAAGCCCTGCTTGGGTACATGATGTTGAGTTACAAATATTATGTTAGTTTATTTTATATCAACGTGTCCAAAATTGTTTGTCCGGCGGAGGGCATCGTTGGCATGCCAAAACACAGTGTCTCCTAGTTTGGGTGCCAATGTTTTCAAACTAGGATTAATTTCAAAATGTTATTTCACTTTCAATGTACTTATTTGTTTTAACGATGTTTGTTAACATTAATAAATCATTTTCATTTTTCAACTATCATTGATATTAGATTATAGAAACACTACACTACGTGTTATTGTTATACAGAATCAAAAATACCAATCAACCAAAAAAAAAACAATCAAAAGTATCATCAAACTTTGTTCAGACGTCAAATGTATTTTTATCGTTTGCTCGATTTCTACTCTATTGTGATACAAAGAACACCAATTTTAAAGCCAAGCTCTAACAGTGATAACTGCATCACAATCCGTCCAGTAGTTTTTAGGTGATGCGTGAACAAACAGACAGACAAACAAGCAACTCCATTTAAAAAAATAATTGTAGCTTATTTTAAGTCCCTAGTCATTTTTTTTAATTTATATTCTTTGTACAGACTTTTTGTTACTTCCTGCTTTATTTTATGTATAGACGAGAGTCGTGACGATCTGGTACTTTACCTAATGGTAAGTGCCACGCACATATAGCCCAAAAAGGGCTTCCCTTTAGCGACATAATACTACCACAGTACATATATTAGTCTTTATGTACTGTGATACTACTCACACGATTGTAACAATTTGGGGTCAGGATATGGAACCCTTACTCACGAAAGGGTTTTAGAAGATGCTTCCTGAATCTATTAGTCCAATTACTTTTTATGTAAATGTGTCCCCTTATTGACAGAACTAGGGAATTGCCCTGGCTTCGCACGAACCTAAAGGTTTCTCTCTAAATATATACTTTTACATAAAGTTACTTTAACCACCTGCATCCCACGTCGTTGCTCTATGACACCGCAGAATAACTAATAGTCGGTACAAATGAAGGTCAGCCAGAATGAACTGAAATCCTGGTCTTTCAATGATGGCGAAATCTCCCGATCCGTTGTCCCTATTCAGGATCCTTTCCTCCCTTACGATTATAGGTTTTACGTGACCTGCTCATTGGTACTTCTAATTGAAGGTAAAAATAGGGTTTTTTGAATGGGTAAAATAGAGTTTTAATAAATCATTCCATCCAAAAACGACCGCACCCTGGGCATCTAGTCGAGCAAACCAGTCAAGCAGATTATCCCTGTCCACGATGTTTCAACCAAAACAGTCCATTGCAGGACACAAAGATTTAAAGGTTGAAGGTTGATCGATGCGAAGAAAAATCAATATTATAGCGAAGTGTGGCCATCTCCATACATATTTTTGTCCAAAGTTAGCTCAGTAATCCAATCAGTGCAGTGAAGGCGGTAACAGTTTGTGAAGTTTTTTTTGTCCAATTTTACCAACAAGTCACTTCATCTCCATAATACAGACAAAGCTTCAGGAGAATGGGATACAGACTCTTCAGACAACAGATGATGCTGACGTCCTTATTGTGAAGACTGCTGTGGAAAAATCCACTCATAGTTCTGTGGCTATTTTTGGTGAGGATGTGGACCTCGCTGGCTGAGGGAAAACAAAACAATTGCACTGTCCACCCAAGCGATACAGCAGCATTGATTTGAACACATCCTGTTCTTACATTACATTACAGGCTGCGACACAACATCTGCATGTTTCAGAGTAAGCAAGGTGGATTTCACAAAATTGTACGTGAAGCCAGAAATCATCTAGGAAGTGGCAGTGATATTTACAACCCCTCTTCTACTCACGGTGAGGTTGAAGAGGCTGGAAAGCTGTGCTTCCTCAAATGGTATGGGGCACCAGCAAGACTGACCTCCATCAATTAGTACCACTTCCAGTCGTTCATGAGGTTAGTGGCAAAATTAGCTCCCTCCCACCAATTGAGAGTGCAGCTAAGTAGCATTCCCGGCGTACCTAACACCAAGTGCAACAGAGGCTCGGGAATGAGCTGCCCCCTCAAGAATGGGGGTGGAACCATGTAGGAAACACCCTGGTGCCTTTAAAAACAGAATATTCATCAGCACTGGATGTCCAACTGAAAACAATATTTTGCCACCGCACCAACGATTGTTGTAGTGGCAAATGTGGATGCTGGAGAGCAATGCCGAACTGTTCTGCAACGTAACTCCACTGCCAAGGAAAATGCCTCAACGACGTATCTTTTGACGAGGACGACGATGAAGACGACGTAAAGTCCCGTCAGCAGAACCACCCACCATTGAGGATGAGGATGCCATGGAGAAACAACCCTCACCAGGACTCCTCACGGCCTAAGAGGATGAAAACGTAATTGGCATATTTTATGTAAACAATATAGAGAATAGTATAGACGATATTAAGGAATATTTGGTAAATATTTTTATATAAATTTACTTTTCTCCGTGGCATGTCGTTCGAAAACAGTTGAGAGTTTAAAAAATGTATGGAATAAAAGTTGTGCGAAATTTTATGCGCTTTCAATTTATCATATAAATTTTGTCCTTAAGTACACCATTTATGAGATATAAGCGAAAAACCTAAAATTGGGAACTGTTCCCCTTCCTCACTCCAGCTCACCTCTTATACGTCAGGACTTTTAGTATGTTCACTTCCTGAGCACCTTGAACAAGTTTCTGAAGGAATCGATTAGGTACCTGCTGACGCACTCTACACCTCCTTCCTTTACTGGACTACAGGGTCATAGAATTTTTTAAACGAACGTGGTCACTACACTAAAGTCAATATTATGAACGGGATATTTCACATGTACCTAATTCCACATAATAAACAATAGTGTATTTCTTTTGTTTTGAGTTTCCGATATTTTAAAACTGTTGTAAGTGCCCATGATCTTGGTTATCTGTACTTATAATAAAGCAATAAGAACGAAAAAGTCTGTAAAAAGAAGATAATTAAAAAATAAATGGTCTAGGGTAAATAAAATATGCTACTGAACAAGAATATAACATTTTAAAAATTCGTGTCCTTCTGTTTGTCTGTTTATCTGTCTGTTTGTTCGCGCATCACGTAAAAACTTCTGGACCGATTGCGATACGGTTTTCATTGTTGGTTAGCTTAGGGTTTGACTTAAAAACTGGTGTACTTGGTATTTTAATCCGATGAGAAGAAGCCGAGCAATCAAAATTAAAAAACTTTTTGACGGCTGAAGTAATTTTGATCAAATGTTGGTATATAGGAATAGGTCTTGGAATAGTACATAAAGTACTTTTAACCTATAGCAATGACCACGGGTGTGAGGCCGCGGGCATCAGCTAGTACTTAAAATAAAGCAATAAGAACGAAATAGTCTGTATAAAGAAGATAATTAAAAAAAAAGGTCTAGGTTACTTAAAATAAGCTACTGAACAAGAATATAACATTTTTAAAATTCGTGTCTGTCTGTTTTTCTGTCTGTATGTTTGTTCGCGCATCACGTAAAATATACTTTACCGATTACGATGCAATTTTCACGTTTGAATAGCTTAGGATTTGACTTTAAAACTGGAGTACTTGGTGTCTCAATCCGATCAGTAGAACCCGAGCAATCGATAAAAATAACTTTGACGGCAGAAGGTTTTTTAAAATGTTGGTATATTGGTATTTTAGGTCTTGGAATGTAGTAGAGTTATTTTAACGTAGAGAAATGGCCACGCGTGCGAAGCCGCGGGTACAGCTAGTATAAACTAAAGGAAAAGCGGGTGGGTGTTTTTGTAAGAGCAAACAAACATTCTACCCTGTTGCGTACTGTTTTTTTATTTAATATAACTTCGAATTCGATTTTCATCACGATAGACGAAACTCACAGTATCCGCTTGCACGTTCTTCTGGGCTCTCTGTCTGTTCATCACTTGCTTATACGTCAGTATATCCGTGATCATGCGCTTGCAACAGTGCTGAATTATCGGAAACTTAAAACAAAAATATCTTGTTTCTAATGTTGATTCTAGCTCTGTTAATTTCTGTTGATGCAAGTCTTTTTCATAGCAAAACTTTGAATTAACACCACCGTCATCTTACCGCAACCGCTGTATGTTACCTCTACCATCGTAAATGACGGGCGTATTTCTTGAATTAAACCTTATTTTGGCCCCGTGACTGTGTCGTAGGAAATGAAAGTCGTCTGGTTGCAAACAAGCAAAATTTCCGCTTCGGGGCAGCATAAGTTTATTGTTTTGTTGGACTTGAAGCTATGAGAAATTTTTAGAGCTGTAACGTAAGAATTTCATTTAAAGAAAGGATAAACTGTTCGGTGCTTTGGGGATGTTCCGATAGTCTTTGAGTCAGTAAATTCTAGGCTATAGTGACTCCATCCGGCTATATTGTCTATTATAACCAGAGGACATAATAGTCAAACGCTAGCGTATTTATTAAGTTAATCTTTAGTGTCCCACTGCTGGGCAAAGGTCTCCTCAAATTCCTTCCATTCCATCTTGTGTAAGTTCACGCAAATTGCCTTCGAAAGTACCGAGTTCGTTTCCCCACTGCTTCCGTGGATGGCCTCAACGCCTTCGTCGGTCATTGGCTGATCTTTCGGGATGCATCTTGCTCACGTCACCCGCCCGATCCTATTTCATCCTTGTTTATTACCTGTATCTACAGTCTATCTTAATGATCATAGTTGATTCGAAGCGTGTAGTGTTATGGTATTGTATTATATTATAGCGATACGTCGAGCATGTCCGACGTCAGACCAGGCATTTAAATTGTCTAAGTTAGCAGACAGGTGTTAATGATACAGGCGCTGACGATCATCAGTTCTAAATTCGTGGTGCGAATAGCGGAGTTCCGACCTTATTTGTATTAGATTAGAATAGAGATTGTACTTGTGTTACACATATTTGAAAACGACTAGAACCGAGCGATTTTATTGGATAACAAAATGGTTTAGTCTCAGTTTTTTTTGTGAGTACTGGCAGAACACGAAACTTGCCCGAGCCAGTTCATCGACCGCGTATATAAGTTTTGAGTTTGTCTTTAGTTTCATTTTTTGCTTCTATTTACAGTGATGAGTGTTATTATGGCTAGATATTCTAAAAGGTACATATTAGAATAGTTCTTGTGATTAGACAAAAGTGTTTTGTGAAAAAAAAAACTGAATGTAAACATTTCTAGATGATTTTGGCGCGAAATTGGCGGAAAATGGTTTCCGTAAATACATTTTTGTTTTTTTTATTATTATGTAGTATTTTTACCAGGTTATTTATTATTTTGTCTATAAAATGGTATATAACATTATGTTATTTATTCCATAATCTATTCACATAAAATAAGGTTCTACGCACGGGAACTCGCACGTCCTCCGACGAGTTCCCGGTAATAGGAGGGGCTATATTAGAATTATTATTATGAATGCAAGTTTTACTTATTTCATAAATAAAAAATATAGAGAAACCGAAGACTTGGAAATAACATAAATAAAAGTGTTTTCTTACACTAAAAGTTATATATTACCAAAAAACATATATAGTATTTCAAATATTTTTTCGAACCTATCTGCTGTAGTTAATAAAATAATTATTTTTATGATATTATTTTTACATGTCCTTATTGCTAATTTCAACGGGTTTCTAGAACAGTAGTTACTCATAACATTCTAATGGTAAGCAATTAGCACCTGAAACCTGCGGTGATACGTATCGCCCTTACGGAACGCTAACCTGCTCTAACCTGCGGTAATTACGCATTTGGGGCCGCGAGGGGCGCGGGCTACGAAAGAGTTAAGGGTAATTGTACTTACTAGGAGATGGTGGTCGCTAAGCGAAAAAGCCCATAAATAAATAAATGAAAAAGTATAAAATGAAAATAGTCTCAGGTTTTCCTCCCAAAACAGAAACACCCTATTACTCTTCCGTTTCGGCCCACTTGACAATAGTCAAAACTTTTGACTATTGTCTTCGAAACTTATATCTTTGGCAACACAAGGAACCTTATTCCTTTAGTAATAAGACCCAATCAGACGGCCCGTTTGTTTTGTTTTGTAATGAAAGGCGAAGTTATGACAACATGTTAGTTATGGTTTAGTGAGTGTTACTGTTTGTGTGGTAGAGGCTGTTGGAATAATAACTGTTCGTTTATACTTTGTTCGATGTTGGACTGTTATAGACTATTACTGTTACTAGAGTTCACCAACATTTTATGTGCTACCGCTACAACAATTTAAACAAAATAATAATATATAATTTAGTAATAGATTATATCTTATGGATTCCGAATATGTATAACTTAATTGATCACTAATATGAATTAAAATTAAATGTTTTTAACATTTCATTTTTTTTAAAGCAATTGTAGTTAGATTAGCTATTTTTCATTTGTCTAAAACACTGCGCAGTACGCGTGACGTCATGCTTCCTAAGGTCGCGGTTGTTTTGTTTCTCTGTGGTTTGCGTATTGTCCTCTTTTTACCCGAGTACGGCGCAGCAAGGAAAGGGTAATGAACTTAACCATCTATGTATGTATGAATGTATATGTGTGGATGTTCCACCATAGCGTCGCCCATATTGGTCCGCTTTTGACAAGTGAGATATCAATCGATTCGTCTACAGGTACAGTGTCATAGGTCGACAAGGGCAGAGCAAAGGAAGGGTTATGTTCAAACTAAAAAAAATGATCCGATTTTGACAAGCGAGATATCAATCGATTTGTCTTCATTTATAGAGATATTTTTTTACACGACTATAGCGAAGCTTAGGAATAATCAATGTTCAAACTAAAAAAAATATCCGTTTTTGACAAGCGAGATATCAATCGATTTGTCTTCATTTATAGAGATATTTTTTTACACGACTATAGCGAAGCTTAGGAATAATCAATGTTCAAACTAAAAAAATGATCCGATTTTGACAAGCGAGATATCAATCGATTTGTCTTCATTTATAGAGATATTTTTTTACACAACTATAGCGAAGCTTAGGAATAATCAGTGTTCAAACTAAAAAAAATGATCCGATTTTGACAAGCGAGATATCAATCGATTTGTCTTCATTTATAGAGATATTTTTTTACACGACTATAGCGAAGCTTAGGAATAATCAATGTTCAAACTAAAAAAATGATTCGATTTTGACAAGCGAGATAGCAATCGATTTGTCTTCATTTATAGAGATATTTTTTTACACGACTATAGCGAAGCTTAGGAATAATCAATGTTCAAACTAAAAATTCGGTCTGATTTTGACATGCGAGGTATCAACCGATTCTACTTCCTTGCAACAGTGTCAAAGGTTATTTTTTACCCGACCGTAGTCGGATTTTAGTTTTCTGAACTAATGTCTCGTTATACATAGTGACTTCATGCGGTCGATCAATTTAACAATTCTTAAAAGCGCAAAAATAATAATTGCACCATATAGATTAGTTTACGAATACTAGCCAAATTAAAATAAAATTAAAATAGTTCGTTCCCACCCAAGACAAATGACAAATGGTTGGTTGTTATCAACCAGCATTATGCTGAGTTGGGGCCGGCTTATGGCACAAAACCTAACTATTTAGGTACAACTTATTTCTTTAATGTTTTTATTTTGTGTACTTGTTTTTTGCCATAAATAAAGCTATGTCTATGTCTATGTCTAAGACACAGGGAATCCTAATGTAACGTACTCACTTATTTACATAATCATCCTGGGGCATGAGTGTGTGAACTTGTTCTTATTTATTTTTACACGATACCCAAAATAAGAAGTGTAATGTTTTTTCCTATATATTTAGAAAAGAAAAAGCAATCACTACATATTTTTTTAAGATTAAGTGTTACATTCTAGATTAATTTCCAAAAAAATATGTATTCCTAGACGTTTATAATTTTAAATGTATCTAATACTGCCGCTAGACAAGAAATTTACATAATTATTATGTTATACAAATATTTAATGTAACCGTCATAATTTGATGGTTTGATTTGTTGCTCTTCATTTACTTCCGGAACTGATCTAATTTAAGGTGAATAAATTAACGATGTCTCTGTCGGAGACGAGGATTTCGTTCATTGGCGACAATATCCTAACTATTGGGTGGTTAGAATATACTAGAAGGCTATCTATACTTATAATGAAGCAATAAGAACTAAAAAGTCTGCACAATTAAAATAATTTAAAAAAAATGATCTAGAGTACTTAAAATAAGCTACTAAACAAGAATATATCATATTTTAAACCATGTCTGTCTGTTTGTTTGTTACATTGTCTGTATGTTTGTTTACGCATCACGTAAAAACTACTGGACCGAGTGCGATGCGGTTATCACTGTTGCATAGCTTAGGATTTGACTTAAAAATTGGGGTACTTGGTATTTCAATTCGATGGGTAGAAGCCGAGCAATCGATAAAAATATTTATGACGGCCGAAGAAATTTTGATCAAATGTTGGTATATCGGTATTTTAAGTCCTGTTATAGCACATAGAGTACTTTTAACGTATAGAAATGACCACGCGTGCGAAGCCGCGGCCATCGCTAAGTAATAATATATATTCGATTTCGGGGCCTGAAACGAGTATTGCAATTTAAGAATAAAAGGAACGAAGGGGCATCCATGTAGAATTATTTTTTGAAGGTACTGGCGTCAGACCTAGAGGAATCACAGGAAAATAATCTAAACGTTTCCTGTACGACCCTAGCGTAGGAGCTATGTCAAATCTGAAGCTGAGGATATTTAAACATCTCTTTTGAATGCGTTCGATTCGATCACTGTTAACATTGACTTGTGAGCTATTCTGGTGAATCTTATTAGAAAGTATTGGCCAACATTAAGCCACGTATTATTCCGATCACACCATTCTGTAAGCTTTATTAAATCGTCTTGCTGGTGAGATGCGTGAGAAAGGTACAACCATTTACGATGGCTAACACTTTGAGATCGTCTGCATAAAGTAGATATGGGCATGATAGTGAACCAATCAAATCATTTATAAATATAACGAACTAGCTTTCGCCCGCCACTTCGACAAACAAACAAACAGACAGGTGTGGATAATAAAGGTCGTAGTTGACTGTCCACAGGTATACCCTTCACTGCAACGAGTTGGCTTCTCTTAGATAAATACGATTGAATCCATCAAAATAGCAAGAATTACCATGAATTCCGAAATCTGACAGATTTTTTCATAGAACTATGTCAATAATGCAAAAATGCTGTCGTATGTCCGGATGTCTGTCCGTCCGGATCTATGTTCTCCTCTACAGATCGTATTTCTAAACCGATCTAGACGAAAATTGGTATACATGTTAAATGTTTTTTTTATTCTTCAGGGATTTTTAATTTTTGTTCCCTTAAAAGGGGCAAAAAAGGGTCTATTGAATATCTCCGCCTTATTAGATCCAATTTCGGTGGGTTTTTTTTTATTTATTAGGTAGTAACTTTAAATTTGTCTTATAAAAATTTAGTGAAGATCTGATGAGGATCTTCAGCATGATGAGCAGTATAGCTCCCTTTACCTACTAAGTAGGAATTACTATCTGCCCTTTGCCTACTAGGTAGGGATTGATGGAGCATCTTGGCAATAAGGTAACTAGATGGCGCTACTGCGTACTGCTAGATAGTTTGAAAAAAGTTTGTACTTGCGAGGTCTACAGCTCACAGAGCCACTAGTATTTATTAGTGAAGTTAGGACAAACTTTGTAAGTATACTTTATTCCCACTCCCAGTACCTGGCAGATCAAGATTAGCTCGTTGCTTGCTTGGTTATCGTATGATGTAGTTCTAGCCTCTTGTGTCAGAGTTTGTCAGGCCGCCCGAGAGCCAATGACATGGCTTAACGACTGCTATCATCGACCTAGGTGATAAAGTTGATGACTGCTATTACTCAACAGGAGCCGGGACCGTCAGCTCAAGGTGCCCTCCGAAGCACGGAACGATGAATAACCGCACATAACTTTGAAAAGTTATTGGTGCGACCTCGACCGAACCCGGTATATCTGGATTCTTACTAGCACTAGCATACTGAAGATTACTGAAGATTTACTGAAGATTATATAGCATATCTACTTGCATGAAGATCATGGGGATAGGGAAGTTGGGAACTGATCTCTCCACGTTCCCAACAACGTCATTTAAGTTGTTTCGAAAAAATGCTTCTTATTGAAGTAAACATAAAGCTTAAAAGATTTTAAAGCAAAAACCTGTCAAGACACGCACGAAGCATTATAATTTACTTACGCAAGCGAGATTTCAACGCATGTTGTTAAATTTTTACACCTTTCTTACCCCATAACTAGGGAAAAATTGTAAAATAAATTGCCCGTGTTTTTTTATACTTTATTTGTGTGCACGTAAAAGCGTTGTTTTCCTTTGTTCACGTATATTACACAAGGATACGTCACGCTTCAAGGGTTATACAGGTCGTTATATTTTTCCAGTTTTTACACAAACGTAATAATATGATATGTAGTAATTAATTTTTGGAACACAACACAATGACGGTAAAGACATATCGTCAACATCTAAAAAATAACTTCTAGACATAGTTAAATAAAATGTTTTATAATATCAAATGATATAAATCTATTATAATGAATGAAAAATAAATGAAATTAATTTAAAATGAATATTTATTGCAGACATTGTGTACAATTAGATCTTATTATATTTCTCAGCTTAATTCTTAGCCATTTTGTTTACATATTGTAGTCAGGTCCCCACGACTCAGCCCTCGCACGGTTTGTTTAAAAGAGTATTTTTCTTATGGCATGGCAACCCGTCCCTGCCAATCTCAGGTACCGCCATCTTGTTCTCATTCGTGTCTCCATGCTCATAGCCTTTGCACGCGCTTAGTCAGTCTACCTACAAAAAATAAAAAGTTGCCTACCTTCAAATATGGCTACGAAGAAAACTAGTACTTACAGGTGAAAAATAATAATATATATTCGTTTTACAATAAACAAGTTGCATACAAAAGCGAAACACTGCCGGGCGATGCCATCATTGAATTATATTCCATATTCTCGGACAGTGAAACAGAAAGTTAGTATACAAATTATTATAATTTTTCCTTACCAAAAATGTTCTTACTGTTCTATATTCCTACCTACATAGTTCTACCTAAAAATGAAATGCGTAATACCATGAAGGTTTTCTACTGCTTCTTCATAAAAGGAATTTTTGAAGTAATGTGATGCGAGACGCCAGCGGGGCTATCTCTTTCACGTAAAGAAGAAATGTGATGCGTACTACCATGAAGGGGACCTACCGTCACTATATTTCTTCAAATAAGAATGTTCGAAATGTGATGCGAGACGCCAGCGGGGCTATCTCTTTCACGTAAAGAAGAAATGTGATGCGTACTACCATGAAGGGGACCTACCGTCACTATATTTCTTCAAATAAGAATGTTCGAAATGTGATGCGAGACGCCAGCGGCGCTATCTCTGTCATGTAAAGAAGAAAGTGATGCGTACTACCATGAAGGGTTCCTACTGTCACTATATTTCTTCATCAAATAAAGTACAAAAAGTGATGCGGCCAGCGGCGCTATCTCTGTCATGTAAAGAAGAAAGTAATGCGTACTACCATGAAGGATTCCTACTGTCACTATATTTCTTCATTAAGGTATGTTCAAAATGTGACATTACTATTAAATATGTTATAAAAGTACTGCGAGACACCATCTAAGCTATCTCTGTCACGCAAAGAAAAAGTGAGTGATGCGTACTTCTACGAAGGATTACTACCAAGATATAATTTCTTCATAAAAATATGTCCATAAAGTGATTCCATCCGGAATATCTCTTGAGAAAATATTTGAGTCATAGCAGAGTCCAGTGTGTACCGAGTCGCATTCTACCCTCAAAGGGTTTCTATTAAAAAGAACATACCTACTGTTCGTTTCAGAATATTTTAATGGTGTACCCCCAACTTTTGCCTCTGCCGCGGACGTAGCACCGCCTGATACCGTCTCTCTCGCCTGTCGTATGAACCCATCCTCCAACGCCAGAGCCGAACGGCGAGTTCATCAAAATGAAATGTTATGGATGATGACCCCGAACTTGTCAAAGAAAATATTTCTTTGCATGGTGAAAACCAAAGGCTAAAACTTTGTTCAGAAAAGCAGCACATAAGGATTTTGCTTCTATACAGGATAACATTGCCATGATTTTATGGGGTGTAACCGAAAAAAAAACTAAAATACTTCATGATTATTAAATTTTTGTGGCAGTTGAACTAATGAATACAAGACAGCCATTGCGGAGAGACGAGGACACGACGAGGCTTTGTCGTTAGTTAATCAATGCTGATTTAAGACGTCTCTTATTAAAGTAAAGAGATACATATTTTTTTATTAGTTGACGATGTAGTTTTATTATCTGAGAAGTCAAAATCAACAAATTACATCAAAACCAGTTGGTTCTGTTTTACCTAAAATAAATTATAAATGAAAAGTTTGAGGTATTTTATAATAACAATTTATTAAAAACAACAGGAATGAGAAACGTTTACTGAAAATTCCAGCTTCGAAAAACGACGACCAAGACGATGCAGGGAAGCCTCATCCAGCGCAGCGACTATTCACCTTTCAACAGTGGGAGCCAGCAGGGCAAGCACCAGCCATGGTCTGAGATCCCACAGGAGATTTAAAGGTACAATACAGAACAATACAGGTACAGGTCTTCGTCACTTCATTCGAAGTTAGCAACAAATTACCGATGACCCGATATCATCTTAGTGGTTTACTAGGTTATAAAGTTCCATTTATTTCACAGTAACACACAGATTTTAGTGAATCTGTGGAATCTTAAATGTCAAAGTCAAAGCTCGACTTCTTAAAATGAAAATATTGTTCTGCATCATCATACATTGTAGACACATGTTATATATTTTTTGAAAAGATCTTTCAACGTTTTGGGATTTGTCCGTTCCTTCATGCTGAAATCCAATGAAATAAACTATGGCACGCGGACAATTCAATCAAATTCAACGATACCATATATATTACATTCGGCGATAAAGTCATAACTTTAATTTTTCTTTAAAAAAAAAGAAGAAATTGAGTACAAATGAATCCTTAAAACCCCATTAGCTTAAATGTAAAAAAGTGCTACTTGAAAATTGAAAAATAATTATTGTTTTATATATTGGCTTATTGCCTCATTCGATACGAAAAATGCATATTGCATAGTTCCAGAACATAAATGTAAATAAACCTATATAACTATCTAATGAATGTAAAGGAAATTTCATTTATCATAAAAATTTACGGCAGTGACTTTAAAACTCTGTTTTAAGAAAACTTTTAGGTAAATATATTTAAATCCAAATATAATAAAAATCCGGGGCATTATTGATACCTTAGATGGTAGATATTGACCGAAATTATACCTCATACTTGAACAACTTTTTGAACTATTTATGCAGATTTATATAATTATATTCATACTTTACACACTTTATTTGTGTAATTAGGCCCTTCTGCCATATAAAAATCAATGTCTAAGTTAACGAATAGCGCATACACAATATGTACAATCGCATTATAACATTTAAAAAAACATAAAAATGCAAACATTTGACCGGCAATTTACTTATTTCATTATTACTATTTTTTAGTTTTGGAAGTTTCCAGTTTGTTGATCACATTTTTATCTTCAATTTTAGAAAAGAACAAAAATGAATACTTTTATAGATATTACATCCAAAGTAGTGATCTAGGGTACCATCTCTTCGAAAATATTGCCATGTTATATTAAACCAAGCAACTTTCATTCAGGTCAAGTTGTGTTCATTTGAATGGAAATGAGATCATTACAAAATAATCAGTTTATTTATGTAGAAAAGTGGGGACTAACTTACAGGACACGAGCCCGCATCTTCGGTTTCTCTGCGTTGCACCAATTCAGTCATCGTGACCTGTTGACCACTGTTGTAATGGGGATTTACATGTGTTTGCAGTTTCGTGGTCATTTATGTAAATTTAACGCTTTTAAACCATTTGCACTGATTTTGGAAAAGTCTCAATTATCGTCCAAGATAATGTTAAAGGTATAGTGGTGGCACTAAACACTAGTCTCACAAAATCTTGGTTCCCGAATAAAATACTAAACTAAGATTTTACCTAGGAACCAGAGAAAACAGAAGGATTAAAAAAAAAAAAAAAAAAATATTAAACTCAAGTTGTACTTATATGTTTTTTTTGTAACGTTTGTAACTACACACCACGTTCAATCAAAATCATGAAAAATCGGTCAATGAAGTCATGTTATACAGATACCAGACCTGGACTTGTAGTTTTAATGCATACAGTAGCCACTTGCACAAGCTCTCACACTTTTAAAACAAGCTCGTCACGCTCAAAATATCAAGATGACTTATTCAAGTTATAGAAGATCACATACACAGGCATAATCTCCAAACTATAAGTGACTGAATCAAGGACGCCCTAGACAGAAGCGGACGTAACACCACTGTGTTCAGTGGACATAGTAGATAGATAGATAACACTTTATATTAAAATGCAAATAACACTTCTTAAAGATAAGTACAATGGATGTATCGGTTAACGCTTTATATAAAAATTCAATCAACATTTCTTAAAGAAAAGTACAACAGGCGGTCTTATCGGTACATAGATATTATAATTCGACTTTTGTCCAATAACGTGACAGAAGTATTATTACTCGACCTCTGCAGCTCGATAGATCCTCGTTGGCTGGGTGCGAATACTACAAATAAAAGAAAAACCGCAAGATGGATATTCTATTTTAGCTATGACTTAATAACAAATAACTAAGTAATCTAAGTTAAAGGTTTATATTTTAGAAGAATACGACAGAATATTGTTTATTAATTATCATTACTATAACAACAGTCATAGTCATAAGACACATAAAAAACATGACTTACTCTTTAAAATGTTTAATATGTAAAATTTAGGTGTTTTTTAAATAAATACTTCTACTATAATAGTAACTCAAAAATTATAATAATATAGAAACTATAATAGTAACGCATGAATAATAATTCTTTCTGCGTAAAGGTAGACACTGACTAGTGAAGTTATAAATATAGCTAAAAATATATATATATATATATTATTATAACACATTATTATAATTTATAACAATAATTAATGTTATAAATTATGAGGATACAAAAACAAATAAAGAGGATAAACTTCATATTTTATTTCTCTAAACATCCTACAATATGTAAACAAAATCGCTAAGAATTAAGCTGAGAAATATAATTAATGATCAAACAAACTTACCTGTACGTGAAGTTGGATCATAATTATATGATCAGCTTCATTCTTAGCGATTTATACTTACCCTCCCTAAATTTATCTATAGCCAAAAATGATAAATTTGTTTTCGTTTTACATCTTTATACAAAATGAAAACAAGATGGCGGTACCTGAGATTGGCAGGGACGGGTTGCCATGCCATAAGAAAAATACTCCTTTAAACAAACCGTGCGAGGGCTGAGTCGTGGGGACCTGACTACAATATATAAACAAAATCGCTAAGAATGAAGCTGATCATATAATTATGATCGAACTTCTCGTACAGGTAAGTTCGTTTGATCATTAATTATACTATAAAGTATATCAAAAATTTGTCCATAACGGACATACAATATTTATAATACAATTAACAATTAATATTAAGAAGAGAATGTCAGAGTGTACTAAATAATAATAATTCTAATTTACAAATAAATCTCTGACGTCATAAAAACATTTTACTACAAACCACCCAAACAGTTTTGTCTTGAAAAAGTGTAATAAGTGGTAACTGGTGGTGTCCCTAGGTATTCTATTAAATAATCGTCCTAACAAAACAGCCTTTATGACATAGCGTTCAGGCTCACAATGTCTTATGTCTTAAAATATCTAGTATGCTAAAAAGTCCAGTGTCTTATTACGTCCAGTCCCATAATGTCCAGTGACCTAAAACGTCCAGTATCAAAAGGTCCAGTTACCAAAATGTCCAGAGTCTGAAAAGGACCACATAACAAAAGTTCTCTAAAAAACTGCATATTTGGAAAATATATAGCCCTGTTAATGTTAATAGGTTTAATTTTATAAAAAATGGTTTACATGATATCATTGTTCCGACTCCACATATAGCTCTAATAATATATTTTTTGAACAATGAAAGCTCTTTTAACGTTTGTGGAGTTACTCCAAATTATGAAACCATATCTAAGTGACATCCCCAAAATAAGCAGTCAGTGCAGTATTCTGACCTGAGGTTCGTCTCAATCTCTTCAGAGCAAATACAAAACGGTTGAGCTTCTTACACATGTGTTCTATATGCGACTTCCAGTTTAAATGTTTGTCTAGTGAAATCCCAAGGAATTCTAATTCGTCAACTTTTCCTATTACTTAATTTCTACATGTTAAATTAAAATTAAAATTGTCATTATTATTATAATTTTGGAAATGAATTAATTTTGTTTTAGATATAAGAAGAAGAAATAAGTTTATTTGCTAAAATTACAAATATAAATAAATATAAGAAAAAATAAAATAGAAAAGCTTAAAAGATAATTGCAGCAAAAAGGTCCCAACTCAGCATAATGTTGGGTGTAAAACAACCAACGCTGGTCTTCCATTGGGGCCTTACGGTGACATCACGGCACGAACACACTCAGCAAAACAATAATAAATATAAAATGTTAAAAAATAAATGAACTTAAAAAATGCAAAGACTAATTTTAACATCACAAGGATGCACTCAAACTGTGCTCATTACTGTGATTCTTACAATGTAAAAGTGAGGGTAAATAATATATTTTAAAACGTGGAAATATACAATAGTTGTGAGTGAAAGAAGAAAAAAACGACAATGAAAAACAAATTAAATGAGACAAGTTTCCAATTTGGTAATTAATAAAGAAACAATTACAGGTAAGTATTGACATAGAATGTCATATAGCGTTTGTGTCATGTTTTAGAGTTTCCTGACCCTTTTGGAGATCAATGAGATACTTTTTTAATTTGACTTTAAAACCCTGAATATGTTGTAGGTTCCTTATCGGCGGTGAGATATTGTTCCTACATTTGGAGGCGGTGTATTAGCCCTTAAATTATTACGTTCCAACCAATTGATCACCGATTCTGCTACTAGTTTTAAGAAATATTGTAATGTTTCACTACTTTTATTATTTTCCACAATGATTGAGACGTCATCAGCAAACAATACGCATTGATGATTCGTTATAATATATGGTAGATCTTTGATGTAAATTAAAAACAGCAAAGGTCCCAAAATCCTGCCTTGGGGCACGCCAACGTTATTATTTCTAGCGCTAGATTTATAGGTAGTTAATAGGTAGGTGCTCATTAAGATTTTTCACTTCTACATACTGTCTGCAACCAGTTAGATAACTCCTTAAATAATCCAGAGCTGGGCCTCTAATACCATAAAACTCACATTTATTTAACAGGATATCGTGGTCCACAAAGTCAAATGCTTTGCTCATGTTAAAGAAAATGACTGATATAGGTATACGCTGGTCAATAAAATCAATTACTTTATGCACCAAGGCAAAAGCAGACAATATCGTGGACTTGTCTCTCTGAAAGCCACTTTGCTCTTCTTTTATTACGAAGAACTTTTTGAAAAATGAATTTTATGGATAATGCATTGCTTTTTCAAAAATCTTAGCTATTATGGGGGAATAAGAGTTATTGGCCTGTTGTTGTTTAAATCGTTTTTACAGTCCTTCTTGTGTAGAGGCTTCACCACTGACAAATTAAGTCTGTCTGGAAAAAGAACTTCTAAAAGCAAAAGGTTGAGTAGATTCTTTAGTACGTGATTATGAACACGCTTTCCGCGTCTGTCTCTGTCTCTGTCTGTTTGGCCACTTAATCCTCCTAAACCAGGCAACAGATTTTGATGCGGTTTTCACCATCAGTTAGTTAATTTTTCAGGAAAGATTTATATATATTATACTAGCATACGAGACCTAAACGTAGCGAGCGGAGTAATGGTCGAGTGTGCGAGAACTTCACATTCTTCACAATTTTATTTCCAAATTACACCCATGCAAAGCCGGGTGGGTCAATAGTATACTATACTTAACAACACTACACTACTGTATATTATAGTATATACTATTATATTTCATTAAAAGTATGGTCTTGTGATTATGTTTTAAAATAATATTGATTCATAATGTTAATAGTTTGGTATGCTATATTATTATCAGTATTATTCTCTCATTGTGAATGTAAATAGCTTCTCAAACTTTTATATTATATAATGCGACCATACGAGACCTAGGGGCAGGCGGCGAATGAAGCGAGCCGCCGCCGGCGCCAGCCCCGTCCCCCCAAGCGGTGTGAAGGTCGAGTGTGCGAGAATTCACATTTTTCTCTTATTTTATTCTAAATTACACCCGTGCGAAGCCAGGGCGGGTCCCTAGTATATTGTACACTTTCATTAGTTTCTAAGTTTAATATTATATGCGTTGTGTCAGCTTATTACAGTTTTAGGTATTATCCAAATTTTTATTTTGGTACTAGACAATGATTTCGTGATTCTTGTATGCTCTGCGTATTTATTTTATCAAAATTGACTTTCATTTAGACGTTTACTGAGTGCAGCAACACTGTTTATGTACATAATATTATGTATATATAATATACATAATGCGTTATACATAATACCCTCTGGTAATCGCGTAATGAGACAGTGATTTTCATGAACTACAAAATATAGTAGTCAAATTCTTAGTGACACAAACTATGAAGTTTCCGCTATCAAATTCTATTGTTATGGCCGCGTATTATTTATCGAAACAACCCCTGAAAATCGTTTAAACTTTACACAATGAATGGGGGTGCCTTTGCAATATGTTTGTCTCGATAGTCGGTTGGAATGAAATATCGAAAACCGATGTTGTTTCTCGATACATAATGAACCACTTGGCTAGATGATAAACTAGTTGTGAAAATATATATTGCAAAAAATTGGAACAGTTCAATTAATTATGTTCGTTGATTGAAAAAACTAGAAGTAATAGGAAAAAAAACTAAGAAAAAACTATGCAGCTTGCTTCCGCCAAACTGTGAGTCAAACATGGGGACGATTCAACATCTCTTGAGGATGTCTCTTGAGGATGTCTCTTGAGGATGTCTCGTGCAGAGCGGAGGCGAAAAACGTGTCGTATTGCTGTCAGATTGTGGTATATGGAAACTTTAATACGGTTTTTTTAGTTTTTTATTTTGCATCTATCATTATTTTGTCTTACAGTTTGGAGGAAGTAAGCTACATTTTGTTCTTCGTTCATTTTAATTTAGGGAAATCTGATAGGGAAAACTTTGGAGTCCAAAATTTTTTCCTAACCTTTAGGAGTTTGGTCTTAAAATGATTTGACTGATTTGAGTAATTCTATAGATTACCTCGATTATCTATAGATTATTCAAGATAGTAGAGTACCTAGAGGTAAACCTCTGAATTACCCTCTAGTTATTCTATAAAGATATCTTGAAGTAATTCTGTCACTCTTAAATACCATAAACAGATATTCAACATATTTTACAAAGACCCTCATTTCTTGACATTATATATAAAATCAAAGAGTATTGATATACATAATATCTATTCATTAATTTTAATTTTTGCTCGTAACGCATACTATAGCCAGGTTAAAGTCTCATGCTCATGAGGATATATGTCTAAAAAGCATAAATCTCCATCCATCATTTTACGGCTATTCTTCTAGAGTGGCAAGCCATTGTCGTAGAGCGATAAGACTTCATACCCTCTACTAGTGGCCTTAATACGGAGGTAAGCGTAATTCATAATCTTGCAAACTGTAAGATAACGCCTTACCTCTACGGTCCATTAGTCATAGACTAAAGTTTCTAACTGGAAGTAAGGTAATTCAATTTCAATTATTAAGAGAAAATTACTTTTAGAAATTTACTTGTTTATTATATCATATCTATATGATAACTATTTGAAATTTAAATGATAACTAATTTTTTACACAATTTCACAACTTATTTTATAATATTTCCAGTCTTTCACAGTTTATTATTCGAGGCCAATATTTTTACACAATATTACGAATGATTTCATAAAATTTACAGTCTTTCACAGTTTATTATTAGAGGCCAATATTATCAGAGGCCACAGCCAAGTTAAAAAGATAAAAAGGTGACTCGAAGACTATCCGAACGTAACTGATGTACTTCTCGAAACATCTCAGAAAAGTCCTAATTTTGAAAATAGAATTAAAATAGAATAGAAGACAATTTAAAGACAGTATCACAACAATAAAACAAAGAGGCGAGGTTGAACGAGTTTCGCGTACAACCTTATCCCTTTGTAAATATTAATCCTAGTTCAAACAGTATTACAAAATTAAGTTTCGGTTACACAGAGAGAAATACAATATTAGAAAATTGAATCAAAAATGAAATACTACAACCCAACAAGTAAAAATTCAACTCCGTAGAATTCAAGCAAGTGGTTCTAATTCAGCTTGCAAGATTTTATCTAAGCAAACAAACAGATATACATGCATACATACACACATACAAACTTTGCAACTTAAAATAAAATCTTTTGCAAAACCCGATACATATAAGAAGGTGTAATCCTAACCCTCATGTGTGGGCATAGTCCACTGCTGGACATAGGCCTCTCCCAAAGCACGCCACTGAGCCCGATCTTTGGGTCTTCCTTCTCAACAGCCACCAGCCATTTTGCATGTATTGTCACTCCATCTATCGTAGGTCCGACTCAAGAACACGTCTACACCAAAAGTTATCGGATTAGCAAATTGAAGTGGCAGTGACCACTGCCACTAATCTTGCTAATCCTATGGGCTATGTCGATAACTTTGGTTCTCTGTCCGATCACCTCGTTCAGGGTTCGATCTCTCAGAGAAACTCCGAGCTTAGCCCTTTTCCATAGCTCGCTGTGCGACTTTGAATCGGTGCACCAGCCGTATCATGATCGTAGTCCACGTCTCAGCTCTGTAAGTTATAACAGGTAGGACGCACTGGTTGAAGACGTTTCACATAATTACATTTAATCTATGTTTACTCATCGATTACTTATTATATCTATACATTAATAGTTAGCAAATACTATCTTATGAAGTTAACAGTATCTATATGTATATGTATGTATGTATGTATGTATGTGGATATTCCACCACAGCGTCGCCCTTATTAGTCCGATTTTGACTAGCGAGGTGTCAATCGATTCTTCTTCAGGTATAGAGTGTCATAGGCTATTTTTTACCCGACTACAGCGAAGCAAAGGAAGAGTTATGTGTTCAAACTCGGACCAAGTTTTTGGTCCGAGTTTGACAAGCGAGGTCAATCGATTCTTTGTCATCGCCAGAGTGTAAAAGACTATTTTTTACCCGACCGTATTCGGCTTTTAGTTTTTGAAATTATGTCTTGTTTGCATGTAGTCTCAGTTTCTCAGTCTTACTAATTTTCGAAATAAGATTGCTTGGCCTGCTTATATAAAATATTTAAATAACTGTTAATATATCTAAAGTAGTCGTAATAATAAATATGTATACAAATACGAAAGAAGTAACGTACAGTTGTTGGCAGAATGGTCTGAGCTAAGTAACTCCGACCTAACCTATAACCATGAACGAATTTGTGAATTTAGTTATTGTCTTATGGACGATTACACAATCAAAAATGACCGCGATCAACGCAAACAAAATTGATTTATAGTGCTAAATCAATTTAGCTTGCGTTGATCGCGGTAACTGAGTTCAAAACGTCAATTTGGATTTTACCACCATAAGCTAAAGGCATAAGCGAGTTTAAATGTTCTGAATGTCTGATTTTGGGAGGTTTTAAACCCTTTGAACGCGTTTATGAGGCGGCACATCTGTACTGCACATGTTGAACGCGTTTATGAGGCGGCACATCTGTACTGCACATGTTGAACGCGTTTATGAGGCGGCACATCTGTACTGCACATGTTGAACGCGTTTATGAGGCGGCACTTCTGTACTGCACATGTTGAATAGCGTTTATGAGGCGGCACATCTGTACTGCACATGTTGAATAGCAAAATTACTCGGTAAAAATTATCTATTGTGTTCTTTACTCCACGCTAAACGAATGCGACATGCATCAGTACCTACTTTTACCTCATAGTAAAAAGAAAGATGGAGAGAGCATTGGCTCTAGCTTTTGAAGATAGTAATGAAGAACAGTATTTTATCCGCCCAAGGCGCCCAAGATGGCTTCGCCAAAGAGAAGAACACTTCGATACACTTGATGACAAAGACTTCGTCACAAGATTTCGCCTTACGAAGCTTACATTTCTATCTGTGGAGTCTATTGAAAACATAAACCACAAATCAAACAAACTTTTACGAAAACTATCCGTGAAATCAGTTTGACAGCGACATTACAATGAAGTTTTGACAGTGAATCTTGGTTTACGTGAACGTGATCAATATCGTGTTGGTGAAATCGCCTTGACTTTAAGCCGAGATCAAACTCTTCGTTTGAACTTGTTTAAGTAAAACCGAGTTCAGTTAAGCTCGTTTTGTGAAATGGGCCCTTAGTAAAGCTACCAAACTGACGTGCTTTGTTTGTAAGGAAAGAAAGTTAGTTGGGTACCTACTTGTTATTAGCTGATTGCGGATCCGCACCGCTGGATCCAGCGCAAGCACAAAAATGTTCTGGATCTAGCTGGAATGCTGGATTGCTGGATCCAGAATTGCAATTCTTACTCTGGAAATATGCACCTGGTAAGCATATAAATCTATCTCCCATAAAACAAGCATTCTGCTGGGGATTCTTTCCCGTATATATTTCGAGATTCTAAGGCTTTAAGCATAAAACTCTACTCCTTACCTCAGAAGTGCATTTAGTTTTCAACCAAACTATACAAATTATATTTTCAAAACAAACAATTTTAACCTCACCAGGGAGTGCCGAGTTAGCTCACCAACAAATAACTTTCTGTTGAAACATAAGAACATACCATGTCATTGTTTTGTAAAATAAATATTGCTTGAAAATTCTTGTTGTGTATTGTTGAACATTGTTGTGTATTGTTGAACATTGGTGATCACTAGACGGGCTTTATGAAAGAATAAGTTGTGAGTCACATAATTTTGCTATAGGAACTTTTGGTAGGTATAAATAGTAGATTACTGCATCGAGCGGAAAGTGACTTAGCACCGAAAATTATATTGGAGCCCGAGTTTTAGCGAGGGCTCTAAAAGCATGAGTGCAGCAAGAAATCACTTGAGCGAGTATCAGTAATCTGCTTTTATTTTCACTACAAAGTAATATTACAATTGTTCACCTAAATTTAAGCAATACAATTTCCAGTCACATTGACTTTTAAATTCGCGCCAATTCCGTCGCGCTCATTTTTATACAACGGTACATTCTATTTTTAATTCTCTATTGGATGAATGCATTCATTCAATATGAAACTAACAAATTCTTTCCTGTAGTCTCTGTTAAGTTTATAAAATAAGAACAGAACTGAGATACATACAAAACAAATGTAACTTTTAAACTTTCGCGATTCGAACACATAGTTATATATTTAAACGGGACTTAATCGCGCTGAAAACTTAATATTTATTTACCTCGACGTTTCGATCAAGTTGCATTGATCGTGGTCACGAGAAGACTGAAATAGTGGGTGTCAGCGTCGCGAAGGGCGAGCGTTGTCTCCAACTACCCGCATTTGGTTTTGTAAAAATTCAGAATTGTCACGACACACGAGCAGATTTCTTCTGACATAAACCGCGACGCGAACACTTGCTTATCACAGGATTCCAGGACGCAGCCAGCTTGAAACCATCCTCTCGGTTGAAATTGGGATACTTTTTAATTTCAACCGCTTCACGTACAATCCTGGAGTAGTAGTGACATTTCGTGGAGAGGATCTTCGGGTCATGGACTTCTATCCAGTGATTAGGGCCCGATTCGAGCAAATGCTCAGCGATTGCAGATTTATTTATGTGGCGGTTCTTTACGGCTGCAATGTGTTATTTGACCCTTTCCGCTATAGTACGCTTGTCGTTATTTTCAGTCTTCTCGTGACCACGATCAATGCAACTTGATTGAACGAGGTAAATAAATATTAAGTTTTCAGCGCGATTAAGCCCCGTCTAAATATATAACTATACAAAACAAAATAAAAAAAGTGTAATACTTACAATACCGTACTGTTTTTATGATGAGCAGTAATAATGAGGTACTTTCTGCTTCCGTTTTAGGTGAACAAGGGTGATATTACTGTGTATAGTGGGGAAAAAGTTATTAGTTTTTTTTCTTTAACTCTTTTCTCTGATAAATATGGAAACAAGCTCAAATAAAAATAAAAACCTGACCCTCCATTCACCCCCCCCCCCCCCCATTATAGCTAAAGAAGCCACTCGATCACACCAGCTTTCAATCATAAAAAACTGCATCAAAATCGGGAGCTACGATGCTCACCCCCGAACTTCTTCCCCACTTCTCCCTCACCCGTTACCCCTATTATAGCTAAGAACCATCTCGATCACATCCACTTTCAAAAAGAAAAAACAGTATCAAAATACTTATACACTATAAGCACTAATTAAAAAACACCGAAACTTATAACACCCTCTCTTTTAGAGTTTGAGGGTTAAAAATGAAACCAATTGAATTTATCACGATTTCTAATATTTTTGTTTTGTCTTAAGTATGAGGTAGTGCTGGTCTCTGCAGGTGTAAACTCTGACAGGGCTTAATGACTGCTATTAATCAATAATAGCCGGGACCGACAGCATAACGTGCCCTCCGAAGAACGGAGCCATGGTAAACCGCACTTAACTGCGAAAAGTTATTGGCGCGGAGCCTAGGACCGAATCCGGCATCGTTGGATTTATAATAATAACACGGAGAGCTCTAGATGTTGAACCAGCATGAAAAACAAACCGGACGATCCATGATTATTTATTTTAATGCAACATTAATAATCTTGAATCATTTTATATTAACATCGAGGTGTGCCCGCGGCTTTGCCCGCGTGCTCATATAATTTAAAAATAGACTTTAACGTGTTATTCCATGACCAAAAGTACCGATACAGTACAATATAAGTATGACATTTTTTGAAAATTCGTTCTTCCTCTAATAGTTTATCGATTGCTCGGCTTACAATCATTAGATTACGATACCAAGTAACCTTAATTTTAAATAAAACCCAAGCTATCCAACAGTGAAAATCGCATTGTAATCAGTCCAGTAGTTTGTACGTGATGCGCAAAAAAACAGACAACACAAATTTAAAAAATACATATTCTTATTTTTAAGTCACCTTGACATATTTTTTTAATGAGAGATCGCGCGTTGGCTAACGTAGTGTAGGGCGCCCACCAGCCAGGTGGAGTGAGAACTTGCGAAATATGTCTGGCAGGAACTGGATGAAAAGAGCCGAAGATCGGGATAATTGAAGATAGGCCTAAGTCCAGCAGTGGACGAATATAGGCTGATGATGATGATGATGACATTTTTTTTATATCCTCATTGTACAGACTTTTTGTTACTTACTGCTTTATTATAAGTACAGATAGATAGGTAATAAGTTCCATAACAAAAAAAAACTTTTAATATAAACAAACATATAATATAAGCGATGTAATCTGGCACTGTTTATATCAAATCTCAATAATATCACGAGATATTGTTTCAGTTCTCGGCCTGATTTCAGTGAGATTTATCGCGTCACTGAAATATTGAATATTTGTTATACGGAATGAAATAAAAATGTTTTATGTGTAGTGCTGATCATGTGATAAATGCTCTATTGTGCTATATTTTTCCAAACTTAATCAAATTGTTGTCGAGAACAATGACTTTCTGAAGAAGGATAACACATTTAATTTTCGGAAATGTGAAATGTTTTATATACGCATTTGATTTATTATTTTTACAGCAATAAAATTAAGAACGGTATAAAAATATTGCTGCGCATAAATGAGTACAGTAAAACGTAAATAAATGGAAAGTACACTTTAAAAATACGCAGAATCTACGAATCGAATAGATTTCCTGCAGTAAACAGAACAGTAGAATATTTGCTCTCCAATTCTCAGCCTTATCGACCTATAAAAAAGTGCTCAAATATTTATTCCGCAAAAAAATACTGACAAGAAATACTCGCTGCATCCAGTAACCAAGTGAGGATATCCGCACCTCACTCAATAAAACCTCGTTTTTTACAGCACGACTGCAAATGATAGCCAATAAAATGCTGTTTTTATTTCTTCTTGTCTCGAGCACATTTGCCAACGAGAGCGCGGATCGCATCGCCTGCGACGGCGTCATATTTCACGACGTTTACTATGACAAGGAACTACTGTTCAACAACCTTGGGAGGCCATACAATCTTGTCGTACATAAATTCTCCGGCGTATTGTTCTTCAGTCATACGATTAAAATGGGAGTTCAAGTGGACTTTGCCATAAGTGCGTGTCATATTGAGAAAAGGAAATGTGCCGACGTAGAGGGAGTTCCAGGGGGATATGCTATTGCTTACGATCAGGGCAACGACGACATATACTTCGGCGGTCACGACGGTATATACAAATACAATTTCATTACTAAATCCGCTGAGTTCTTCGCTGAAAAAGGCAAATCTATTTGGGGCCTTTTCATTAAAAAGAAATTCTACTACATCGAATATCCAAGCCAAAAACTTTATGTGTATGAAGGCGATACATTTTTAAAAGTGCCCGAAGCCAAACACATTGAAATTGATCAGTTCTTTACATCAAAACATAACGAAATATACTTTTCGAATAAGACCGCGTTGTATAAAATTGAAAAAGCTGATACAAATGTAATACTTCTAAATGATGAAATACTTGTTAGGCAGATAGCAGAAGATGAGTATGCAGATGTTTTCTTCTTAGCAAGTGACGGGATATACCTTGAAAATAAACCGTACCGTAGAGTCAAAAAGGTGGCGCATATAGATAATGCTTTCGGAATGACCTTTGATGCTGACGGTAATGTGACATATTCGAATATGAATGAGATATACAGACTATTGCCAAGTAAGCAAAGTCGATCATGCTATGACTTTATAAATAAACCAAGAGAGGTAGAAGACGACCTAGGTAGGCGACTACTACCTAGTGATATCTGGTGAAAAAGGCGAGAAAAAATAAATAACAGACGTTGAAAAAAAAAACAAAAATAAAAGTTGCAATGTAAAAACCAAGCACTTTCATAAAGACACCTAATTATCTATCTTTTAATTAAATTGTATTCACTTAAGCCTTAGATCTAGTTAAAGGGGGGAGACAGCACGCTTTAATATATCTAATATAATAAAAAAACCTGGACTATATAGAACTACAGGTAAACACACTCTCAGTATTTTTTTCCGTGCACACAACTATATTTCCACTGTCGTTCTTCAACAACAAAGAAAGAGAAATACGCAGCCTGTAGCACGAATGAGGTAACAATAATTGTCCGACCGATTACACGTGCTGCACAAACGCCACTTTGATTGTGTATAGAAGGCCAATTCGAGGGTATACTACGAAAACCGACTAAGCGTCAATTTTATGAAAAAATAGTTAACCGGATGGCATTACTTAATTTTTCGAGTTCTGTCGTAAAATGCAGAGAGACGCTGCACTGGTAGAGATGCTGCTAAGCGCTACAATATGACGTGTGTTTTTTTTTACTAGGACAGTATGAAGACATCCGAAACCATAGGATATACAAGGAATCTATTTCATGAGCCATTGAACATTTTTTGTAAAAAACATTTTGATAATTATTATGGTCAAACGTGAGTTCCTCATAAAAACGAGTTATTTGATCATATTTTTTTTTAAAACGGTTTATGAAATATTCATTCATATTCAGTTTCATTTAAGGATCATTTCAACAGACCGGCGCAAAGTACATACCGAATCACTGATAAGGACTTACATAATAATAATATATTCGGAACATTTCCACACCAATCTAGCCCCAAACTAGGATACCCTGTGCTATGGGCACTAGATAACGGATAAACATACATAGATAAGAATATTACATCCATGACTTGGAAACAAACATTTCTGATCATCACACAAATGATTTCACCTTGCAGGATTCGAACCCGCGACCGTTTGATTTCGTACCTAGGATCTCTAGCCACGAGACCAACCGGTTGTCAATAAATATTACACGTTACATATTCAATAAATGTTCCATAATAGCAAATGAAATTTTATTTGCGCCTAAAAATCTTGCAGGATTTTTCCTAAATGCTCTTGTGAGTTCTTTAAACTCAACTAAAAGAATTAGATTTTAAATTTAGAACAATAATTGTTCTTACTGTTACTTTCATTTGTTATTATAAGTTTATATGCATAGAGATGATATGTTTTAAACCTAAATTTAAGAGGCCAAAAACAGTAGTGAATGAATTCATAACCATTGGTATCTTCGGTTTTTTTTAAGCTTACCCAAAAACGTCATTACGGAAAGATGCTTAAAATATCGGTCTCCATAAATCCACTGTAAGAAAGGTACTGAAGACGAATAAGTACAATAGTTACATAGAGGGTCGAAATGTACAAGCAATGCTTCCAGGAGATGTAAGGCCGCCGATTTAAATTTTGTCATTGGTTTGTAGCTCGGTTAGTTGGAAATCATTATTTTCCAAATCTGATAATTTGGTTTGCAATGCAATTTTTCAAACAACGGTACAACAGGAAAAATAACGTTACTGGTCACGCACCAATCCACTTAAACTAAAGAGACTCATAACCAAGTCCGCTTTTCGTTTCATTGTTGGTGTGCGATATTACATAATAAAATCGTTGCTATTAACATTTACCAAGGCACGTTAAGTATTGAAAAATATCTATAGATATTGAATATGGTCGTGGATTAAGTGGATGATACCATTTCCTTAATTTAAATAATCTACCAACACGATGGTGCACCACCTCACAATAGTGCAGCGAATAAAAGTTTTTTAGATGTACACTTTCCTGGCCGTTGGATGGGCACATGATATGTTCCTGTTCACCCGATATGACGCCGATGGATTTTTTCATATGGGGTTTTATTCATAACGGTCGAGTTTATGAGTATCGATACAATACTGTAAAATACTTAAAAGATGAAGTCAACTCACCACACATGTTTGTGTAAGGCCACTGGAGGTGTTCTGACACGTGTCCGTAGCTGCATATAGCAAGAGGGAGGCCATATTGAACATTTATTGCGATAGTTTTATTAACATAGGTACCAGATTAATCTCAAATTGTATGAGAAAACCATTTTATTAAATTTCACTAACTTCTACTGCTCTGTTTTTTCTTTCACATCAATGAAACGACCCTTACAAGAAATTGAGTCGATCTGCAATTAAACACAAATTTAATCAAAACAACTCATTTTTATGGGGAACTCACACTTGACCAATATTTTTATTTTATTTGAGTCTCAACGGATAGCGCGATCCGATGGGAAATATATTTAATACATTTTGAGTGGCAACGGATCGCAATATCAGTTGCCACGACTCACTGCGATCCATTGACACTCCAAACGGACCGCGCGATTCGTTGGTACAAACACAAAAAAATAACTACGCCAATGCGTGTGTGATACACGCATTATGCAGGCATCATATGCTACACTTGACCCGTTTGTTTGGTGGTGTGGACTCCGTATTTTTTGCTCTGCCTTACGGCTCCGACCACAGCTTTCCCGTTAAAAGTTAAAAAACGTAAAAAATAAATAAGTAATATGTGAAAAAGTAACCTTTTTTAATTTGGAATAGTGTAGCTTTCTATCAGTGAAGTATTTTTTAAATCAGCCCATACGTGTTATTCCAGGATCAAAACTACAACAAAAGAAGGATACAACATTTCTTCAAAATTCGTTCAGCCTTTAAATAGTTTTTTTTTCGATTGCTCGGCATTTAATCATCGAAGTTAGATACCAAGTACTCCAGTTATTAAAGTCGAATCCCAAGCTATCCTACAGTGAAAACCGCATTACAATCGGTCTTGTAGTTTTTACGTGAGGCACGAACAAACAAAGAAACACGATTTAAAAAATGTTATATTTCTGTTCAGTAGAAAGAATCCCTAGACATATTTTTATAAATTTATGTTCTTTGTACAGTTTTTTGGTACTTCCTGCTTTATTATTATTAAAAGAAGATATATAAAACAGATAGATATAGATTAAGTATAGATTAATTGTGAAATTAACTAACCCTGTCATATTTCAGAGCAAGAAAAAGTGATTACTCTTGGAGGAATTGTTTTGAGATTAAATCAAATCCACTTAATGTTTATATCAATGGAAATGCTTCATCATAACATACATTTATTACAATGTGAATCGTAAACATTAAATGAGAACTGTAATATCTCATTGTTATATTTGAATTGGTTGAAAGGTAACATGTGATAACTCTGTGGCTAATACATTAAGGTATTTAGAAAAAAAAAAGTTTGTGATATATGATATCTCATTCGCGAGAAGATAATTTGAGTGCTGTGTTTTATTGTTCGTAAAATAAAAATATTCACTTTAGTCTAATTGGTCCAAAAATTGAAAAAAAATGAATGAAATATTTACACTAATTTTTACAATTAACTTGTGTCAGCGTACGATAATTCAGCCCGCATTTAATTTTATATATATTTTGGCTTCACACCTCACCTTATTATACCCAAAAATTAGATCTGTGCAGAAAAGCGCTCAAGATCCCTGCCGAGACTATACGGAGCGTATAGCTCCGTTTTTGCACGGCTTAGTAAATATATCTGCATTTCTCTGCATTGGTAAAAAAACAGGGTTAAAATCGGTTCAGTACTTTCCTAGATTGACTCGAACAGACAGACGCGATTGGCGATTTATAATAAATATTTATAATTGGCTTAAGCTTGGTTTTATCTGAACTTTATATAAGACAATAATAACGCCCAACAATCAATACAATAATATTATACAATTATATTGTTAATGTATACCAAATTTAATAAGGATCAAAATAGGTGAAAGAATAAAAGGAAAGTTTTTCAACGGTTTTATATACAATTATATTTTGTCAAAAACGTGAACAACCAACTTCAAAAACTCGTACTTCGCGAACGCTCGAACCAAATTTTTCTTATTATTTGAACTGGTTAACCACCAATCTGAAAGTATATCCTTGCAAACAAAAAAATAAAGTTCGGAAATGGTTTTCAAATCAAGGAGTTCTGAGGCTCCTCCTTTTTTGAAATTAGTTAAAAACAACGATCTTTTGTCCCTTAGTCTCATTATGAATGACAATACAACATAATTAAGACGAGTTAATACTAACTTCAATCAGAACAATGCCAGTGCTTCACTTAATCACTTGTTTTCATTTGTCAAGACAATCTTACTCTTTTGTTGCTAAAAGAAGATAAATATTTGCAAAATGTTAAATAATTTAAAACAAAGGAGCGGCCAAGTTTTGATAAGAAATGTAATAGTTGTACAAAGACGTTTCAGACAAAATGCTTGGTTATTTTGGGCCTTACCTGTTGTTAGTTAAAAGGAATAACTTAGAAAGTGTGTGAAAAAAATATCTTTAAATTTTTACATAGAATAGAATCAAAATGATTAGGTTCTGGCTGTCATTGTCCATCAATTATCTATACTTATAAAAACACTGTAACAGGTCCAATTCTGTACATTGAAGACATTTAGATATTTTTTCTATATTCAATACTGAGGCCATAACTGTATTTTTTTCATTTTGTCTGTCTGTCTGTATCTTGGCCGCGCACCACGTCGAAACTACTGAATGAATTCAAATGAAACTTAATATAATTTGAGCTCATACTACGAGGTAGGACATAGGACAATTTTCATCCCGATAAATTAAAGGGTTCTCGCAGGATAGGAGTTGAATGTTATTTAAAAGAACACGTACCACGCTGAAACTACTGGGCGGATTTTGATGCAACTTGGCACAGTCATAGTTTATATGATGGGTTAAAATTGAGAACACGTATAATCCCGAAAAATAGAGGGTTCCTGCGGGATAGGGGTCCAAAGTTATGTTAATTTTGAATTAATAAATAATATATTTTGGAGGGTACTCTATGCTCTATTCTGTTTTTTTTTTCATTTTTGTCTTTATGCCTGTCTTTCTGTAACTTGACCGCACGTCACGCCGAAATTACTGAATGAATTCAACTGAAAATTGGTATGATTTGAGTTCATACTACGAGGTAGTACATTAGAGAAAAGTATCCCGAAAAATTAAAGGTATTGGTTAAAAGTTATTTAAAAGAATCACGCTGAAGCTACAGAACGGATTTTGATGCAACTTGACATAGTCATAGTTCATGTTATTTGTTAAAATAGAGGATACTTTCTAACCCGAAAAAATAAAAGGTTCCTGCGAGATCCAAAGTTATGTTAATTTTGAAGTAATAAATATCTATACTTATAATAAAACAATATGTAGGAAAAAGTCAGTACAAAGAAGATAATAAAAAAGGTAAATTAAATAAGCTACTGAACAATTTTATTTTTATTATTCTTCCTTACTCTCGAACACCATTCAGATTCAATCACGATCCCAACAGTGCGATTCAGCTAGATAACCTACCTGCACTTAACTGTACTGCAACGTGGAGGGACGTGGGGGAAGTTTTGAGGAAGTGAGGAAAGGTAGAAAAAAGTAAGGGGAGGGTAGGGGGAAGTAGACGGATGGTAGGGAATGTCGGGGAAGGGTGCGGGAAGTGGGACAGGTGGTGCGAAGAGGGGGAAGACTGAAGGGAAGAGGGAAAGAGTAAGGGGAAGTGGAGAAAGGTAGGCAAGAAATAAGAGAAGGGTAGGAAGAAAGGGGGAAGGGTGGGGGCAAGTGGTAGAAAGGTTGGCAAATGGGGGAAGAACGTAATGTTTTTAAACCAAGATGGCGAACATTTTGAAAGGTAACGGTCACGTTGCAGTGCACGTAGGTTAGGTTTTCTAGCTGTATCACACTTTTGGGATCGTGATTGAATCGGAATGGTGTTCGAGAGTAAGGGGGCAGGTAAGCATTTGTCTGTATGTTTATTTATTCACGCATCACGTTATAACTACGGGACCGATTGCGATGCGGTTTCCATTGTTGGGTAGGGCTTAACTTAAAAACTGGTATAAATGTATAAACCCCGCAGGCGATGTAAAAAGGTTGCGAAAAATAGAGGTTGTTTGTGTGTTTGTTTGGTTATAATGGATAAAGTAAAAAAATACTGAACAGATTTAAAATAAACTTTCATTTATATAATGCTATATTATCAGCGAGTAACAAGAGCAGTATTTTATTTTTCAAAAAATTCGGTGTCTTTGCGAAAATGTAAACCCAAGGTATCAAAAATACAGAACAGAATGACATGTTGTTGCCATGGACACGAAATAATAACCAGCCTGTCACGTACGTAAGTAATAATGCAGTTGTCAATGGTCAAAAACACCACGATAATTGCTGCTAAAGATTTTACGTTTTTTTTTTTTTTTTTTTTTTGACGCTTACTGGCGTATTTTTTACCTGACTACAGCAAAGCAAGGGAAGGGTAATGAGTTTAACAGTATATGTATGTATGTATCTAATTATGTGGGTATGTGGATGTTCTCCCATAGCGTCGCCTCTGTTGGTTCGATTTTGAAAAGCGAGGTGTCAATCTATTCGTCTTTATGTATAGAGTGCCATAGGCTTTTGTACCCGTTAACCCGTTTACAGCAAGGCAAAGTACGTGTTATGTGTTCAAACTAAAAACTTGGTCTGATATTGACAAGCAAGGTATCAATCGATTCGTCTTCATCACAAGAGAGGCTATTTATTACCCGGGTTTTAGTTACGACGGGTATATAAATGCTCAATGTAAGAAAAATGCCGCAGCGTGAGCGCTACGCGTGCGAAGCCGGGTCGAATCACTAGTGCTACCTATATATAATTCATGGACAAATTATATATTCTCATCAGCAGGCTTATCACATTTCTAGTCACACACACACACACACACACCACGCATACACACACATGCACACACACAAATACACACACACTCAGAGAGACAAGAGCGAGCGAGAGACAGAGAGAGAGAGAGAGAGAGAGTGAGAGATCGAGAGCCAATCCAAATATAATTAATTTATGACAAATATCAGGCATAAACAAAAAAAAAAGAAAGAAGATATTAGTAGGTATGTATGGTCTGGTACTTGTATGATACTTGGCCAAAATAAAAATAAATGCCTTATGTTCTATTCTTCCTGTAAACGTTTATGGTAATACAATTAGCATTACAAATGTTTTTGGAATCGTTGTTTAACACATTTCTTTTCATTGCAGCGGCAAGATGCATTATTTCCCGTTAATACTCTTAACAGCGTCATTGCAAAATATACAAAATACTCCATGCAACCGAATTCACATCGGAGACAAATTCTACGAGAAGGAACTACTCTGGGCTAAAATTGGAAGACCACACAACCTGATTGTGTACAAGCCCACAAATACGTTGTTTTTCAGCTATTCTTCACTTGAGACGTATTCAGATGCCGATTTCCAATTGGCTTATTATAATATTGACACGAGAGACTATCAAACAATTGCTGGCATAAGAGGAGGATGTTCCATAGCTATAGACAATGCAAACGATGAAATATATGTTGGAGGCAGTGATGGAATATATAGATTCAATATGCTGACAAAGATAGCTGACTTTTACAAAGAGAAAGGAAAAAATATATGGTCGTTGTTCTATAAAAAAAAACTCTTTTACATAAGTTATCCTGATCAGAAATTGAACATTGAAATCGACGATAAATTCGCCGTCGTCAAGGAATTTGCCGACTGTGAAATTGATCACTTCTTCATTACGAGTTCCAATGACATATACATAGCAAATAAAACGGGTTTGTATGTGTTTGATAGTGAAAGCATGAAAATTGAAATTATTGATGACTTAATAAATGTCAGGCAAATAACTGAAGATAATGAAGGTGTTGTATACATTTGTTCAAATATTGGTATACTTGTGGAAGGAAAATATGATGGTTTTAAGAAAATAGTAGATATCAAGAATTTATTTGGTTTGACGTTTGATACAGACAATAATTTTATAATATCTGATGAGAATAATATTATTAAATTGAAACCTAGTGCATCAAGTTGTAATGATGAGGACTTTCATTGGTGACAATAACTTGAAAAATTATAATTATACTATATTGACATTATTATTGTCGATTAATGTAAATAGGACTAAGTTTTGTATTTACAGCTGTTAAAATGTTCTGATAGTAAAATAAATATGTATAAATACGAATTGTATTCAATTCGATATCAGAAAATACAGAAGAATGAGATGAGGTATACGTTCATCTTTATTTTTTTTAAATATAAGTTAAATTATTATAATAAAAATATGAATAAATAACACAGAATAAATAATAGTAGAAACTACGGTAGCAGGTCATTATTACTGTGAATGAAATTAAAAATAAATAATTCTTCTAGTAATTAAATTTTTAATACCACAATAATGGCGTCAATTTGTAAAATAGCTAGCTGTTGTATAAATAATCTATTTCACAGTCAGATTGTTGTTAAATTAAAATGTGTGTTGTTTGTATATAATGTGTGGTGATGACGCACCATGTATGCTTAATCAATAGAATAAGATTTGGGAAATATATTTTATTTATTCTGCTTGTTAATATAAAAATTAAATACATTTGAATTAATACAATAATATATTTCATGAATACACCTACTGACAGAATTATGATTCAATGTTGTACAAAAAAGTAATTTAAAATGTTTTCTTTTATTGTTTTCTTTTTTTTGTTGAAACATTTGTTATTTTATATGACAGCTGTCAAATTGACAGGTCACAGCTGTCATATATCAAAACATCCAGATGAGAAAAATGACAAGCAATTTCAAAAATAATAGGCAAAGTCAAAATTACAATTAATAAAAAAAATGACTGCTGATGATAAAAATGACCGGCAATGTCATTAATGACAGATGATATGTTTAAGCAGTCGTACTTACATATGCCGGTTTATGTTGGGAACGATATTATTGAAGCTGTTAATGACTAGGACTACTTAGATCAGACGATCCAACTGGATCCAATTTCGACAAAGAGGTCAACCGACGAATCCTACTTGGATGGGCAGCGTTTGCGAAATTACGCCATATCTTCTCGTCACAGATACCGCAGATCCTCAAGACAAAAGTTTATAATCAGTGCGTGTTGCCAGTGACAGGACAGATACCAATATAAAAAGTGAAACATTGTCTGTTTGTTTTTTGTTTGTTTGGGGGATTTCACGCAATAACGGCTGGACGGATTTTGATGAAATTTGTGGAGATAGCTTATACCCTGGAATAAACCATAGAATACTTTTTATCCCGGAAAATAGTAAGTTTCCACGGGAAAAATGGAAAATGTTGATTACTCGCTGTAAGGCACGGTTGCCATCAAAACGAAATAATGAAAAGGCTGTCAAAAAACATCAAGAGCGTTAGTGTTCTACTTTTGCATTGGTTTTTAATATCCTAGAAGTACATAGATGCTTTTTTCGCGATAAACTGTAGTCCGCGCGGACGAAATCCCGGGCGGGAAAGCTAGTAGGACATATAAAAGGCTGACTTCGATACAACAATGACTACTTTTACTTATTCTGTGGTTTAGTGCCATTTCTTGTTCATAATTTTTCAAATATTTTCATTCACTAAGCCTAGATTTTTTTAGTTACTTTTTTTTACAGTTACATAATCGTCATCTCAAATAAGTTTGAATAAAATCTGAAACCAATAAATACCGAGTACGAGCTACACAATAAATAAAGGCACGAAACATTTGACCAAACATTGAAACGCTGTGCGCGGCCTGCACCTCAATTACGAAAACTCAACACACGACGAGTTCGCTAAAACTTACAAAAAGCTACATAAAATGGACCAAAATTCTGCACAAAATTGTCAAAATACGTGGTGAAATGGCCACGAGTGCGGAATCAAATTATCAATCCCGAATGGTACGTGTAGATAGGTACCATTTTTGTCCAGGTCTTTTAGCGATAGTTCTGTGGAAAAGCGAAGCCTGGTAAGCTTTAATAGATTTTTGCAGACACTGAAATGAAACTCGTACTATAAATATCACGAAAATTGGTTCAATAGTATTTCAGTAAGAACATATTATACAGTTGGTATTCGGTTCAAAAAGTTTATGGCTGGTTGCAGAGCAATGCGCGTTTATATGCGGACCGTCCGCATGGAGCTCCGGGGTTGAGACATACGAGTGGTATCAGTAATACTATAAAGGAGAAAGTTTGAATGCGTGTTTTTGTGTATGTTTGTTATTCTTTCACGCTTAAACGGCTAAACGGATTTGATGAAATTATGGAGATAGCTTATACCCTAGAAACACATAGAATATTTTATAACATCTTCATCACTCACGTGGGTAAAATGTCCGAGTGATAGTAGTCAAAGTAACATGTTTACATGTCAAAGTTATACATGTCAACTCTAGGGGTGCAATAAGCTGGGGATTTTTGAAATTTAATTCTTATAGAGAATGGCAAAGATGGCAAAGTTTGCAAGCGGGTGAAGCTTCGAGACGCAGCTACTTAGAACATGCTTTTGGTGCAGGCCGTCATACATCAACACGTATCACATGGCGGTGACAGATTGAACATAGACTAAAGAGTTCGGACAGTCCGTATGCACCATCCGCACTGCTCTGGAAGCATATTTTCTGCGACGCGGATTGAGAGGCGTTCACGGATTACGTAAAAACTACTAGATTGATTGTGATGTGGTTTTCATTGTTGTATAGGTTATGTTTTGACTGACAAACTGGTGTACTTCTGGTATCTAAATCCGATGAGTAGAAGCCAAACAATCATTAAAAAACTAATGGACGACTGAACGAAATTTGGTATTTTATACTCTATAGGTACTTTTGACCCTGGAATAACACAAAGGTAACTTTTAAATGCGCTTCCACCCACTACTTCAGCATAAATAATGGAACCTACATTTAGTAAAACAAAGGGCCTTGCGCCGTGTTGCTTTTAACCAGTCGTAGTATAATCTGTTTTGTGTCAAAACATGAGCGCTAGTTTTCTTTTTTCGATCCCCAAAATGGATTTTGACAGACAGAGCAAAGGCAAATTGACATAGGACTTTTATAGTACCTACCTACTATATTTTGATTAACGACGTTTCATAAATGTCAGTCATTGTAGAAGGTTTTTACAAGCATGATGTTAAAAAGATCTGTTAAAATGCTGATTGTTGAGACAGTTGTTTGTTTTAGTTAGTGTTTTATTAAGTTAGGCTTCGCTGAGCGCAGAGTTGATAGTACTAATGGATTTTATTTTATTCATCATTCGCTCGCGTCTTCGTCCGCGTGGACTACTGTTTATCGCAAATAAAAGCATCCTGTGCTCGTCAATGTTTCGTTTCCACGTTATGTATGTTTGTATGTATGTATGTTTGTATGGATGTGTGTTTGTATGTATGTATGTTTTTACGTATGTACTATGTATGTGAGTTTATATATTCCACCGTAACTTTTAAATGCCTGAATAGTTTTAGAAATAAATATGTATGGGATATCGTTAGAATCCTTACATCCCCCTGAAAAACACAGGCTATTTTATTTTTGATAAAGTTCAATATTGCGGCATTATGGCTCAATTTTCAAAGGAGAAAAATACAACATCTAATTTTACAATATGGGTATCAAATTGAAGGCCTTGATAAGCGAATTCCAACAGTATATAATTTAAAGGCAATAAGTAATTTTTTTGGCAGGGCAGGCGTGTTTTTTTAGCTTTTAAGCTAGTTATGTTCATGTCTGTAAAAGTGAATAAAATGTATGACTATATATTTGCTTCGTGTAATCGTTTTACTGTATTTTGTCTGATATGTTTACTGTGACTGCTAAAGTCCTCCAAAGTGTTTAGTCAGTTACATAAAAAACGTTGCATGAGTGATGTAAACAGCATGGGTTACTCTTGTTGATTCCTGTGGAGCTTTGAAAAGCATGGGTTACTCTTGTTGATTCCTGTGGAGCTTTGAAAAGCATGGGTTACTCTTGTTGATTCCTGTGGAGCTTTGAAAAGCATGGGTTACTCTTGTTGATTCCTGTGGAGCTTTGAAAAGCATGGGTTACTCTTGTTGATTCCTGTGGAGCTTTGAAAAGCATGGGTTACTCTTGTTGATTCCTGTGGAGCTTTGAAAAGCATGGGTTACTCTTGTTGATTCCTGTGGAGCTTTGAAGTTTGTAAAAAAGTTTGTAATTATTTTACTTTTGTGGAATCGTTGTAGTTTTAGTATGTTTTAGATTGGACTTGCAGGTGTTCTAATTATGTAAATCTAGCTATCTATTTTATGCTTATAACAATTAATATATTTATAATAAATCAGTTAGTAACAAAATGTCTGTAGAAGATATAAAAAAAAGGATTATGGGACTTATATTTTTAAACAAGCAGCAAATGTTAGATTACAAAACTAATCTAAAAACACGTATTTTTTAAATGCGATGTCATCCAGTTGCGAGCTACCCTGAAAGTTTCAGCCAGATAGCTAATAGGAAAGTGCTCGAAATTTGAGTTACAAGATTCCATCCGGAGAGATAACCAAGATACCAGTGACCTAATAAAAACGTATTTAAATCATGTCTGTTTATCTGTCTGTCTGTTCGCACATCACGTAAAAGCTACTGGACCGATTGCAATGTGGTTTTTCACAGTTGGTTAGCTTAGATTTTGATTTGAAAACTGGTTCACTTGGTATCTTTATCCGATGATTAGAAGCCGAGCAATCGATAAAAAACTATCTGACGGCTGACCGAAATGTACTTTATACTCTTTAAAGGTACTTTGGTCCTGGGATAACACGTCCAGAGAAACGACCAGACGGGATAAGCCGCGGGCACACACATAATTTTGCATAATTAAGTGGACTTATACTTCAAACTCAAAGAATACTTCATTTACCTAAATTTTTATGAATTTGTTTTTTTATAATATTTTATGTATTTCTCCTTGTTCATGAGATGTTAATTTTGACTTGTAAAATTGCTATTATTTTTGCATATTTACAATAAAATACTTTGACTTTGTGTCAACAAGAAAACATTTTGCATTATGTTCGGTTCATACAAAGTATACTTCATTTTGACACAATTTATACAAGGTTTCATAGTTTTGAAAATAACCCTGAACACATATTTTCGGAGATATCGAGAGCTAACACGCTCTTCAAAATTTGGAACTTCATTTCGTTGCCCGTGATATTAGTTTTATATAATCCTTCGAAACCCGACAGGGAAAAGTGATAATGCAGACATAGCCGCTGGGCAACACTAGTAGAAAAATATACTTAGTACTTACGTAAGACGCAACTTAATATAAACTCCCGTTGTTCCGCGACATTACCTGTAACAATCAGAGCAAGGTTATTAACGACAAATTGTCCAGAATGCTATGGAATAGTTGTTGGTAATAAAAACATGTTGTTTTGTTATAAAACATTGGCAGACTGAAGAAATCAGATGAAAATTTGTGATGATCGACTGTTGAATAATTTTGTGGGTGAGGATAGGATAGGAGACTTTATTTCTCATAAGAACTATTGTTCATTTACAATGAGATGTACATCCTATAAATACTTATAAAATATAATCCTCTGGCTGGAACGTATATAGCTAAGGTAAGTTAACTAATAACTAGATAATGTTTAAGTTTGTTTGTATATATCTATTATATATATCTATTACACTCCTTTAATTAATTTAGCATGCTATTATTCATCTGTGCTTCTACAAATAATACAGTTTCCTTTATAATTAGTACGCGATTACATCAGTATCAGTTTGTTTTTATTTCTTAAATTGTAGGTATTTGGTTTTAGAGAGAATGTTATATCGATTGATTATTATACCAATGGTATCACAAGACTTAGCTTAGTGTTTTTTTCCCATTGTTTCCTATAACTCAACTAAATTCACACATTGTTGGGATATAGCAAACTCTTAAATTTGTGTTTCGTCAATGTAGATACAATTTATTTTATCAATAGTTTTAAAACATATATATTCACTTTACACATAAGGTAAAAAATATCCCATAACTCTTGCGATGAAAGGGGGAATAGGGACGACGATCCACATAGGTATACCCACATACATACATACATACATACATACATACATACATACATAGGCTGATAAACACAATCGCTAAAAAAAGCGGGAATAGTCGGATAAAAAAAAGCGACTAGCTAAACGACCAACAAACATGGTATATTTTCTAAACGTTTATCCTATATGGAAGTGCCTAAATATTTCACGATATTTCTCAAGTTCTCACAACCAGTACTAAGTGAAATTACACCATTATTCCGTAAAGTACGTGGACAGAAAGGCAATAATAGAATAGTTCCTACTTGGGCGGTAAGTTGCGTCGTCGGATTTATGAGCTTTGTTGTTCTTCTGGGGGATGACGAGGGGGGGGGGGGAGGTTAGAGCAGTCGATAGGTACGCCCTATTTAATTTTCTAATAGCGTTGTCCGATTTGAAACTTTTCGATGGTTTTAAGTTATTGTATTTGTTATGTTGTTGTATATGTACCGACCAACAAGCTTAATTAGCCGTTCAACTAACCGCCGTTTCAACTAGCTGCCTGAAAAAGAATTGAGCCTAAAAACTTGTTAGGCTAGTTAGGTTGAACTTAAATTCTATCAAACCTAATAGTTTGGAAACAGACATTAAAACCAGTTCTCATGTTCAACCTAACTAACCTATCTAGTGTTTAAGGCGCTATGGGATCCAAATTTTTGTCCTGGTCGTCATGGTGCAGAGTAAGCAGGAAAGTTGATGCATCTCGGGAGCCCATTTTAATTAATATTTTCAATATGATTTAACTTTTTTTAATATTCTTACGATTTTTCAAAAAACTAATTCCACAGAAGTATTTGAATGTTTATTGGGATCACACTCATTTGATTTTTGTAAAAATATCTTATAGAGAAACTGGATGAAGTTTATTCATACCAATCGATGGGACCGTCAAAACTGGTGATTTTTAGGAAACATTACGGTTTTTTTCTATGGAGACAAATTTATTTAATCGTGTTTCGGTGACCACATCCGGATAAAATATTTTGTGAACATTTATTACACATGAAAAAATAAAGTCCGTTAACTGTTTTCAAAGGTCTAGTTTTAAATATTCGGGAGGACGAATCATCAAATTTGGATACCATTGCCTTAAGGCGCAAATCTATTTTAGGCCGCTAGTTGAACGGCGCCGTTTAGTAAAAAGACAAGGCGGCTAATTAAGCTAGTTGGCTGCGATATGTTGTACATAAGTATTTTGAAACCAGAGGCCAGCACTACCTCATACGACAAACAAACAAACTTATGTACAGTACCCGGCGATAAATAATGCACATCGGTCTTTGGAAAGAGACTCGGCTAATTTCGGCTTCGTAAAGCGTTGTCACACCCTACCTGTGTGACGTTTGTCAGTCGTTATACAGGTGCAATGCAATAGAGTACGGTCGAATAAAAAACGGTCGGAAAATATATAATAGAGTTGTTTATACCCCCCAACATTAAATCTATTCATTTACAAAATAATACATAACGTTTTTCATCCCATCTATTCGCTAACAATTCCATCCCATTTATTCGAAACGCTGATTGGTTCCTCAAATGTAGTGAAAAGTAGGTCTTTCCTGTTCAAGACTTTCAGAGAGGGCAGTAATGAGTTTTTAATTTGGAATGTGAATTTTTGATATTGGCGATCGATTGGTTCCGCAACGCGAGAACTCGTGGCTCGTTGACTCTTTCCGCCTCAGCTCGGCTTTATTCAAGTTACAAGCCATCACATAATTATTTTTTATGTGCAAAATGTAAACACTCCAGTTGGGAATTGAACTCCGCTACTAAAGATCGGGAGTCAAACCATGTTCTGTCGAGTCATGTAGACTTATGGTATTAGGGTGAAAATTTTGTATAGATCAGATGAACGGTTGCCCAATGAGCTAATTATTTTTTGTTCATTAGGTCGCCTGGCGCTCTGTCTGTATTTAAAAAAAGGGATAATGTAAATGGCAAAAATGAAAATGGAAGAGGAAACAATGAAAAGTGCGCGAATTACGATATTATTGTCACGGAAACAAGGAATATTGACAATGCAAAAACTAAATTATTTCACGAAAATGCAAGTATAGCGAAAGTATTGAAGGTCTGAGAATGTATTAACTTTCTTAATTTTGTATATTTGAAGGTGTTAGTGTATACTTATTACTTACACCTCAAAATACTACGCAATAAATGTGATACAAAATCTATGACCTAATACTGATAATACTAATTGCCTGGTAAAATATTTGAAAGTTTATCGACTGGGAAAATGCAAAAGAAGGGAAGTCTTTTTGGAAACCTATACATATTTTCAAAAATTACCCAAATTTATGCATCCTTCACACGTTGGCACAAAATTCAAAACACAATATCTGAAGAGACAGTCTGAAGGACGTATAAATCAATGAAATGTAAAGTGAATATACATTTTTAGTTAAATGTTAGTAATTAGTAATTACCTACTATATTTTAAGTTGCTTATTTTAAGTCTATTTAATATCCTTCTAAATAAATAATATGAGTTGTAAAGTATCTAAAAGCGCCTTTTATTTATTTTTCTCATAGAAAGGGAAGAAAAGTAGAGTGTATCACTCGGACGCAAAAATATTATTCCTCAGGCGAAGTATATTGAATGCCTCGCTACATTCATGATTCTATACTTAAGAATCCCTCGCTGCGCTCGAGATTCTACTCTAGAATCTTTCACTCCACTCTGGATTCAAAATAGACCTCAAAATATTATTTTGCTTTCTAGTAATACAATCTACTATACTATCCTTTTTCTAGTAGTTGCAACAACTATCTATAGATATTTAAAGTTTACATGTCATCGATTTGACGTAAACTAATAAAGTATATAAAGTGCAGTATATATTTCATGTGAAATGACACTTGATAAATATGGTGATTGATGGACGGTCGTCAGTGTTCGGAAATCGTCGTAAACAGCCAATTGTCTCTTTCCAAAGGCCGATGTGCATTATTTATCGGCTGGTACTGTACTTAATTATTTGCTTTTGAAAAGGTGTGTTTTTATAGGCTTTTATTTAACTTCATTATCAAACAAAAGAGTTGTCAGGAAACAGGCACAAATAAATAACTTATAAAACCCGACCCCTCGTTCAAATCAGCTTTCAAAAAGAAATAAATTGCATCTAAATCGGTCCATTCGGTTGGGAGCTACGATGCCACAGACAGATACAATAATACATATATAAACACTCTAAACATATAACACTCCTCCCTTTTTATGTTCAGGGGTTTAAAACAATAAACAATGCCGCCTTTAGTGATGAAATTATATAACACCACATACATGGCCATCCCCCCACACCTATTGCTGTTTCACTCTTGAATTTGGTGGTGAGGAGTCTTTCTTTTTTCTCCCGACACGAAAAGAGAGAGGTGTTATAAATTTAGGGTGTGTATTAAAATATTTCAGTTTTTGATCACCGTTCGTTTTGCATAAAAAATTACATTGACAAATAAAAATTGAAAATTACACTGGTAAAGCACTTTAAACTTTATGCCACAGAATATTTATGCTTATGCACTGAGTTTAATGCAGCTGTCTATGACCTTAGGGAATAAGATCGTTTATCGTTCGGTGTGGGAAGGATGGTAAGTGACAAAAGTGGCAAAAATTGCAAGTGTTGAAAATGTTCAACTGAACGGCTTGTTAAAAATATATATTTTGAAACTGCCCAAAACTCCCTATTACCCATCCGAACTCAGTATTTAATTTTAAATAAAACTCTAAACTTGTATTTTTGAAAAATATAGAGTGCTAGCTTCGCCCAGCCTGAATGATGATGATGATCCAGGATATAAGCTTTCTTATATTTCATCCAAATCGGTTCAGCCGTTAAAGCGTGAAGGATTAAATGATAACGATGATGATGATGATGATAATGAAAAGTATCCTATGTGTTAATTCAGGATATAAGCTATCCCGGTTCCAAATTTCATCCAAATTAGTTCAGCTGTTTGAGCGTGAAGGCGTAACAAAAATACATACAAACTTTCGCCCTTTATAATATTAATTGTTGTTTATATTGTTGTTGTTTTCGTATGAGGTAGTGCTGGCATCTGGTGTCAGAGTTTGTCAGGCCGCCCGGGGGTCTCTGACATGGCTTAACGGCTATTATAAATCAATAACAGCCGGGACCGATAGCTTAACGTGCCTTCCGAAGCACGGAGCGATGGAAATATAATTGGTGCGAAGCTTATGGCCGAACCCAGTATCGTTGGATTCTAAGCTGCACTATTAAACCATTACGCTACCACTGCTTTAATATTAGAGTGATACATGTGAAAATTTGTAATGTTTACTTTTCATTTCTCGTGAGTACATGTTATATATTTATATGATGACGTACACCATAATGATGCTAACTTACAAGTAGGAATCAAAATTTACTAAGAAATTATTTCACATAAGTTTATCGGTCTCGGAATATACTAAAATAGGCATGACTTTTACCGCTCAGAAGATCAAAATCAAAACGATGTCTCTAGAATGTCACGTCCCAGTAGAAGCGAACTATAGGAAGCCTAAGTTTTTAGAAATCTGATAAACATACAAAAGGCTCGATAAATGGGCTTAGATTTATATATTACTAGCTTCCCGCCCGCGACTTCGTCCGCACTGACGACTGTTTATCGTGAAAAAAGCATCCTATGTCATCTAGGATATTAAAAACCAATGCAAATGTAGGTATAGTACCAATGCTCTTGATGTTTTTTGACATATTTGTTATTTCGTTGCCATGGCAACCGTTTCTTACAGCGAGTAACCAAAATTTTTCCAGATTTTCCAGTTTTACCGTGAAAACAATTTTCCGGGATAAAAGTATTCTATGTTGTATTCCAGGGTATAAGCTATATCCAGTCCAAATTTTATCAAAATTCGTTCAGCCGTTAGCGCGTGAAAGCTCCCCAAACAAACAAACAGACAACGTTTCACTTTTATATATTGGTATGGATGGACACCCAAATAAATACCTATCTACTGGCTTTGCATAAATATCTAAGTATTTTCCGTGCTGCAGCCTTTGTTGTTCAGTTCATGGAGTGGTCGATATGGTGGTATAGTGGTGGTGGTATAGTGGTGGTGGTGGTATAGTGGTGGTGGTATAGTTTGTTATCTTAATAAAAAAGTGTATTTATTTTTTCTGAGCCTGTGTTTTTGGAGCCCTTGTCGCTCGTACGATAGAGAAACATTTGGGCCGCCAAATTCCATTAAACTATAATGTAATGATTATCAATAAAATGTTTATCTGTTTATCTGTCTTCATTGGCCTTGTTTGGTCCTTACCTATGAAACAAAATAAGAATATTATTAATTGGTGCCTCATTTTTTTAAGCCCTCAACCTGTTTTCAGCTTCGTGTTATTTACTTATTCGTATACTTTTCATTTTATAATACAATAATGTTTCTATCTATCTATCTATCTATCTATATCAGCCTACATCAACCCACTGTTGGGTATAGGCCTCTTCATGTGCACGCCATTCTTTCCGCTCCTGCGCAAAGCGAATCCACTGCCTTCCTGTCACATTGATGACGTTAAAATAAAATAAATTATTATAAAAACTTTAAACCCGACTACGAACAAAACTAGAAAGAGGCAAACAAGCTTTAGATTATTGATTTTGAAATAAAAGATGCAGTCAGAGCACAGACTGTATATTAGAGTGCATCATTCATTTAATTTCTCCTTTGACGGAATTAGCTAGAACCTGCCAAAGTTCATGGCTCCGACTGCATATTATATTTGAAAATAAAAAATCTAATGCTTGTATACCTCTTATTAGTTTTGTTCGCAGACGGGTTTATGTTTTTTTTTAAATAATTTATTTTATTTTAAACTTTTTAGTTTATATTTATAAGAATTAGTGAGAATGGTAGCTAACCAACTTTAAATCGTTATAGATCCTAAATGGTCATACGAAATGAAAAATGATAAGTGGAGGCGCCGAGGAACGTCTCCACAGGATGTGGTTTTGAAGAAATTGGGATCAGAAAATATCCCAATGTACCCGGATTATATTCCTGGTGCGGAAGGATCGAATTATAAAATTATGTGACCTTCGCGTTTTGTGGACTGTATTTTGTTATTCATAGGGCAAAATGCGTTGTGGTAATAGATTGGTGACAGGTTAGCAGCCAAGAGCAGATGGTGGAAATAAAGTTATGAACTCCTTTTCTGTCCAAGTCTCCAATGTTGTTGAGAAGGCCTAACCAGGCCTGCAGCGATGTGAAATCCTGTCCTTCAAGAGTGCAAATGGCGCGCCGGTATGGAGCGACACACGTGTTCTAATAATGTCAATAAAACACTTTTTAATGCACTTATAAAATCACCATTATTTTTGAGTTCGTTTATAGTTCTTTTTTGGTACCGTAATAATCGATTTTCATATTTATTTAGCGAAGCGGAGATATTATTTGGTTACTAGACCGTCAGACATCTTTGATATATATGAGCGGCGGGCTGCAGCGTGCAGCGTAACTTGTAATTACTCGAGCCGCGGTTGAAGCGTTACTGGTTGCGTTGTATTATGCACCTCTCTCACACATATACATCGGCGTGCGTGCGAATGGGAGGGGAAAAGACAAGGATGTGAAATGAAAAGAAATATGGCTGTCAAACTGTACACCAGATCACCAATCATTCTGCATAGATTAAAGCGCGTGTTTTTGAAATAGCGACAGTATTATACGGCGATGACAATAAGAGAAACCTAAAAAATATTTTGTACCTATCCTATGATATCCTATTTTACATAGTGCGTTGACTTTTTTTTTCTTTTCACATTATGGCGTCTACGCGTTTGGTATATAGTGCCACAAAGGAACAGACATGCATACACAGGCTGATAAACTCATTACCAGGCCTTTGCATTGCGCAGTTTGGTTAAGATGACCGATTCCACACTGCCAAATACAAAGTGAAGCACCCAAGATGTATGTCGATTCACTCGTACACATAAGCCTCAAGCACACACTTACACCACGATATGCGGATCGGCCGCCACAATATCACAGCAAGATCTCGTCTATGTTACTCGAATTAATTCTGTCAAGTTTTCACGAAAAATGCTGTTTCCATTGATGAAATTGTGTTATAAACACAAAACACCACATATTATCCACTCGCGCACACATACTTAGCCTCTATTTGCTATGCTTCACTTGTTAATATGGCGGTATGGAATCTGTCTTTATTACACCAGTTAATAATTGTGGATACAAAAATGTTACTCTATAATTAATTTTGGCCAAAATAAACGGACTAACATAGTTGAAACCGTGTAATGTTATAAAATTTATATTAAAGTTTCTTGATTGGCAAAGTCAAAGTATTTATTGTAACTAGGAAAAATAAAAGCACTTTTACAAGTCATGTTAACTAAGTAGGTATGCCTTGAGTTTGAAAAGGAAATTTCCCTTTCATGTGCCAACTCAGAGTTGAATCTCGCACAAGAAATGAAAATATCCTTCGGACTCTACCGGTGCTTCAAAAATTCGCCCGTTAGAGTAGAGAGCACCAGGAAGCTTTACGGGGCTGTCATTTTCTCCATTGTTGTCAATCTACAGTAATATTATAAAGAGGAAAGATCTGATTGTTTGTATGTTTGTTACAATTATGTAATGGATAAACTCAAAAAAAAAGGACTGATTTTAAAAACTCTTTCACCTGTAAAAAGCTACATTATCAGCAAGTAACATGGGGCTATTTTATTTTTCAAAAAATTAGAAATCTCTACAAAAGTTGCAATAATATTACCCAAGGTATCAAAAATTTGGCTTTGTAATGAACGGAATGACATGTTGCCGTGGAAACGAAATAATTATAAGACTGCCAAGAAGTACGCAAGAATAATGCAGTTGTCTAGGTCAAAAAGCTCTACAAGCGTTGCTGCCAAAGCTTTTGAGTTACGCTTACTTGCGTATTACTTTTTAGAAGTTATGACGGGTATAAAAAATCTAATAGTAACCTTAATACCTTCGGCTAAGGTCTTAATATGCTGCTCATCATGCAGTCTTTCATTTATGTGGTTTCGAATGATGCCACAGAAGTTAAAGTAGAAGTTGTTCAGTTTCGTGCTGACGTTGACAGATGAAAGACTTCAAAATAGTCCGGAACTAGTTAAAGTATTTCCGATCTTCCATTTCGGGAGTTTTCAGCTGTTATATTCATATTTTTTGATGCCAAAGAAACTGAACATTTGTGCATAAACTCACAGTTTCTAGGCGCAATAGTGCCCAAGATCTCTTCAAAGAACTCAGAACTGTATAACTTGGGAATAGCTGCACCGATTTCAAAACCAGCTTAGGACCATACCGACCCCGGTTTTTAATAGCAACAGCTTTAAAATAAGTATCTCCTACACCCACAAATACAATGACAAACATACAACACACTCGAAACATAGGCTTCAACCTTAGAATACCCCTCTTTCAGTGTCGGGGATAAAAACTGCTGTACCAGCATAGAGCTAGTTAAAGTGGGGAAGATACGGCACGCTGTTATACCACGTAAACCTAAACTAGACTAGATACAACTACGCTATGGCTATGACAGTGGAAAGTGTGTTTACACACCCCTACTTTCCACTGTCATGCTTCATGAGCATCAACAACAAAGATGTAGGACCAACCGGAAAAATAAACACGTCGTCCGATCGAGCGTACTTAGCTGTCGTACCACGTGATCAGAGAGCAATAAACGGTCTAAATCTGTTGAACATACTGACATTTGTAACTTACCCTATCAATCCAACTCTATCAATCCTCATGCCTCAATCTTTGGTCAGTTCCCAACGAATTCGATGGGCTAGAAGCCTACCCATTTAAAAATATCCCCCCTTTTAACTCAAATGTAGTACTATTGCTGATTCTGTGCACAAGTGCTAAACATAACAGATAATTAACGCTTGGCGCTGCGCGAGGCAAAGATATTTTACATATTTCAAGTGCTGCCAGTTTTGTAATTAAAAAATAATTACGTCGTTTTTGGCGTCTTAACGAACGCCCTCTAGGTGTTAATGTTTGGATTATATCCATTACGAAAGTAAATTATTTTGTAAACATGCTTTCGTTGTTTTAAGACCTTTTTCGGGACTTTAGAGGCCTGTTATAAAATAATCTACGATGAATCATTTTTTTTATGCGACTGCACGGACGGTTATGTGTTTGGGTTGTATGTATGTTTGTTTGATCGTTTGTTTGTACGTTTCTTAGGCACATGCTACAGCTTAAATGGCTTAACGGATTTTGATAAATGAGGTATCATTGATCAAAATATGGTAGAGGGCTATAGAATATATGAAGTGTCAAGAAAACTAATATGGCGGCGTACAGCTGCCATATCATATTTCCGCCGGACTAAAAAGGATTAATACCTGTCGAGTGAGGTATCAAAATGAAGGTCTTTAAAATACCAAATCAATTTTTCTTGACACTTCATATATCCTTTGCACTGTCGTGATTAATACAAATCCAATGATGCCAAAATTATCAACATCTGTAAGAAATGTACAAACAAACAAACATACATCCCAAACACACTACCCTCCTCAGTCGGGTAAAAAATGGGTTATACACTGATCTTAAGAAATCATATCCTATAGAGTATATATTATAAGGTCATAATGATGTTTCGAACTTCTATACAGCTTTACACACTCAGAAACATGCTGCAGCTTAACTGGGACTTGTTGGTAATCTTACGAGAATTCTGACTTTGATTTCTTGCGGCGATTCTAGTAATTTATTCTCTACTTTAATCATTTCATTAAAATTGCTTTATGTATTTCTATCCGTGTCATCATTTATCACATCCCATGCCGCTTTACATTTAGTTTGAGAGTTAGAAATTTGTTGTGACTTATAAATACAAAGTCGCAAATTTTTTGAATATTTTTCATAACATCTCTTTGACTGTTTTGTTTTTTGAGTATAGAATTTACAGCGTAGTGTCTTCTTAGTTTGACAACTCTTGGTCACCCAATTAAGGCCCCGTCAGTTTTGCGACTGTACCTTAATTAGGGAAAACTTAGGTTATCGAAAAAACGGAAGTCTTCGTGAAAACTGTTAAAGGCGTTATTCAAGTCTGGGGTAACATGTTCCTCATTAAAACTCAAGCCTTTTAAGCAATTTATGAATTTATTTACGTTTTCTGAACTAAAGTCTCTTTTTGTAAATAATAAACAGTTACTGGGAGTTTACTCTTCTCATATGGTAAGCTTATCATTTGAACAGTGTCATGGTCAGAGAGACTAAATATTTCGATGACACTTTCAATACACCATTTTTTTTGTCAATAAACGTTTTTAGCCTTGTTGGTTCATTTATTCGCAGACAATTGGTTCATTTATTCGCAGACTCAGTTCATAATAATTTTTCAGCAATTTAAGCAAATTTGTAACCACAATAGTTTGTATCAACGTATTTATATGTATGTCACCCACTAGAACCACAGTACATATTAGTCTTTACAGAATATTTGTACTGTGCCAGAACTATATTTTTTTTAAATTTGTATAGCAATTTAAATAAAACATTCCAAACATTGAAAAAATGAGTTTACATTCGATTTTCTCTCTTTTAAACACATACCAATAGCAAATTTAATTTTATGATTTCAACCCCGCAGCATCCAAAGATACCGCGACATGCATAGTCATAAAAAAAACTTATGTCTTTAAATTTTAAACCTTTTGTAATATTTAAGCACGAACCGCCTCTCGACTTATCCTTGCAATAGCTAGATCCTAATTCATAACTTCTTATTTTAACAATGCATTGATTTTCTTATTTGATATTAGATTCCGTAAAAAAAAGAAAAAAAAAGGTCTTTAAGAGACCATTTCAAATATTTATAATTTTAATAACTAAACAGTAGCAACTTTTGACTTATAAGCTTCTTACAAAATTAACAATTTTATATTATTCAACTTAATGTATATAATATTGCAATTTAACTATTAAACTACAGTTAAATAAGTAAGTATATAAGAAACATTAAAATTTATATAAATAGCTGCACCCCGTGGTTGCATCCACGTCCCTCAGGAACCGAGCATGTTTTCGGGATAAAAAGTAGCATATGTGTTAATCCAGGGTATAAGCTACCTCCATACAAAATTTCATCCTAATCCGTTTTGCCATTTAAGCGTGAAGAAGTAACAAACATACACACCCTTACATAGATACACACTTTCACCTTTATAATATTAGTGTGATTATTTTTGCGGGCGGTCAGCTTGTATTCAATAATTTTGTTCGCAGACGGGTTTATTGTATTTATATAATAATTTTACTTGTTTATTGTAGCACTCCGCTATCACTTACTGCATGTATCTTACGGAATGCCAACATTATGAATATTAAATATAACATACCAGCTGGAGTTTAAACACTATAGCTCCAGCTGTAGTTATCCCATTGAAGCTTTGCATTTTCCAGGGGTAAAATGTAGCCTATATTATATATCCATCTGGAATAGTGTAGCTTTCATTGAAATGAAATGACATGATATGAAAAATATTTATTGCCGATTTGCCTAATAACAATAACACGTAATAATACAAACTTAATAAAAATAAAATAAGTAACTTAAATATACGGTAAAAGGGGTAGATTCAGCTCGTGCTGAATTCACATTTTCACGTGTTCGCGGCGCTGATGTTCAATCTACCCCATTGCTAGGGCTATGATCTTTCAGTTAAAGAATATTCATAATCGGTTCTAGAGACTATCTACTTCATACAAGAATAAAAATTTAAAAACAATTTTACACATCTTTTACACTTCATAGGAAGAGGCGGAAAATTTAATAGATACAAAATAAAGATAATTTAAAAATAAAGAGGTTAAGGTTAAACTTCCTAAAGGTCTGCATTCGAATGTCATCCGGAAAACAGTTCGGATTTTGTTTGTTTGTTTGTCGTATAAGGTAGTGCTGGCCTGTGATGTCAGAGTTTGTCAAGCCGCCCAAGGGCCTCTGACATGGCTTAACGACTGCTATTAATCAATAAAAGCCTGGACCGACAGCTTAACGTGCCCTACGAAGCACGGAACGATGGAAAACCGCACATAACTTAGAAAAGTCATTGGTGCGGGGCCTAGGTTTTGAACCCGGTATCATTGGATTCTAATTTGCACTATAGAACCGTTAGGCCACCGTCGCTCTAACAGTTCGGATAAACTTAGTCCATTATTTTACTTCGTTATAACTCGACTTAACTTGGTTGGCTTATTTCCAACGCCCTTTTGAGGGTCGCACTCCACTCTAGTCTGGAAGGTAATGGTATTTGTAATTACTTCTTAGAGTTGCAGTGTTTTATACAACTCAAGACGACTTTTAGTGCTGTCTCAATTTAGAGCAATCGACATTATACTTTCGAACTTGAAACACCCTCTCACGCTATGTTTTATCGTAATTGTTGTTAATTCAGTTGCAAATGTTGTAGCCTTGTAGAGAAAAAACCGTGCACTCATAAGATGCATGAAGTAGCAAGAGTTCAGATGAAATTGTGAATTTAATTTGGAAAAACGTGAACTATGTTTTTATTTACAGCATGAAATAACTAGCTATAAAGCTAAAAAATACAAAAGCCCGGCCAAAAAGTAAGTTATACTTTCAATAACCATATTGTAAAAAAAAAGAAAAAATATTTTTTTCGCATTTGAAAATGGAACAATACTGTCGAAATAAAAAAAAAGTTTCCTTTAGGGGATTTAAAAATTCTAATGATACGTCTAAATCTGTTAAGGCATGCAAAGTTATGGTGGAATAAATAAAATAATATACATAAAAACAAACGCACACGAATCTTAATAAAAACATTACTCCCCCTTTTTTAGTGTAAAAAGAAACATGGAATATTCCAAAAACAATATCCACAATAAGAGGGCAATTCTTCCTTTTATGATATTATTAGCAAACAGAAGTGGGTTTATTAAAAAAATATACACGATCACACACATAAAGGTATTATTAAACTTCACATAGTAAACTAAGCACTTTTACAAAATAAAATGGGGGGAACTTAAGGAACTCAAAAGATATTCAGGAACGTCCAACTGCATCGACTGCCGACGAAAAAGTGGCGCGCCGCTCCCGCTGCCTCGCTCACGAAAGGTCTGCCCAGCTGCAACCGGTTTCACCAAGTCTTGCGTAAACAAGTCAGCACCAGCTGCTAGGCTCCGCCTCTAGACTACAGACAAGCAGGCATTTATTAACACGCTTTTATTTTGAATGAAACTCAAGTTATCCTAGAATAGATAATAAACGACGATCAAATGTTTCATACGACATAATGCCTAACAAAGACAAGAAAAACATCGAGTTTATGCCATTGAGTAAACTATCTCCCTGTAGCTCCAACTAGTAACTAAAAAGGTCCTCATCTCCCAGACTCTTGTTTAGAGGAAATTAGTACAGATCGTATATATTTTAATTAGGAAATGCCGAGTTTTGTTTCAACGAATGTAATTACGTATTCTGTTGGGAAAGGTGTCGTAAATTTGCTGTATTTTTGCGTTATTTAGAGAGATTTTTCCTGGAGCGATGCTGGAATGCACGTATGGGGGACATTTTAATAGGGGTTGTGGTTTATTAGCTTTACAATCTGAGAGCTGTAGGATAATGTAAATCTGCTAAACAATAAGAAGGTTAAAAGTCAATATAAAAAAAAGTCACGAAATCAGAATCCTTTATATTTTCTCTCTTCGAAAAGAATACAAGAATCATTCGAGACGTTCATCTGGAAGAATTGGCTCGGATAATATTGTAGATGTCGATAGCAGATATGAGATTTGAGCTTAGTGATGTGTGACTTAATATGATTTAGCTAGGCTTGGCCCGCGGACTCACTTGGGTTGTTATTTTGGAGTTTCGGAAAAGATTAAGTAGATGTGGGTTAGAAATAATTTCAATACTTCCATTTGACGGTAGATAATTACGATGTAGTTACCTACACCAACATTAATTAACTGAATTTTTACCCGACTGAGCGGAGGCTATTGTGTTTATCAGCCTATGTATATATGTTCCTTTGTGTCACCATGTACTTGGACCGATTTTGATGATTCTTTCGTCAATCGATATTATTATATTGTCATAATCTTGCAAGTGCTACTAGAGACATGACAGTAATCTAAATTAAATATGGCGACAACCAGACGCCATATTGTGAAAAGGAAAAAAAAACTTGACGACCTGTGCTAAGTGGGGTATCAATGAATAGGTATTTGAAAATCATCCGAGTTTATTCTATGTGCCTAAATTTTCTTGTTTCTAAAGTACCTCCTGTTACATGTAAAGTCGGCATGAAACTTTTTTCAGCGTACCTGCTATTTCTTTTGTATTGTCGTTGAACAGGTATTTTGAAAAAAAAAGTGGTTTGTGAAATTGAATTTAAAAGAACGAATTCTGTCTAATATGCTGGAAATAGCAAATTATTTCGGGTTTTCTGCCATGAAAACTTTTCAAAATATGAACATAGATCTAGTTAAAGGGGGGAAGATACGGTACGCTTTAATATCACGTAAACAAAAACTGGACTAGATACAACTACAGGCAAACACACCCACACAGCTACGTTGGGAACGTGTTCACGTTCATGTGCATCAACAACAAAGATAAAGAGACATGAGCAGACTGTAGCGCGAATGAGAATCACTGCTAAAATGTGCTACACCGACAAAAACTAAGGTCAAAGAAGTTCAATTGTGTGCGTTGCACCAAATTTATGCGGTCTGCCTCCTAGGGGCTAACGCCTTATGTTCCTTTCAATGTTTATGTTACTTTCAATTAGATCTATGGCTATAAAGGAAAACTTGACAACGGAACCCTACACTACGTGAGGTCCTCGAGTATTTGAGCAGTTATTTCATTCTAGGGTATTAAATCAAAAAGGATTCAATATACGTCGCCCGAGGAAAAATAATTTTGCGTCCCAGTAATACACTCTACTTTTTCATCCCACAATGAAAAAAAAGCGCTTTTAGATACTTTACAACTCATATATTTATTTACAAGAGCAAATTAATAATTTATATAACGCCCCACCCCCACCACCCATTATAGCTAAGAAGTATCTCGATCACATCAGTTTTTCAAACATAAAAACCGCAGCTAAATTGGACCATTTGCACCCTCCTTTTCTCAACTCCCCTCCCCCTCATATTGCTAGGAACCATCTCGTTTACCTCAGCTTTAAAACATAAAAAACCGCATGTAAATCGGTCAATTCGTTTGGAACTTACAATTCTCACCCCCCTTTTCTCACCGCGCTACGTGATCCACTTTGCACCGCGCGCTCTCATTTGTTAATTGTGAATCAGCAACCATTTATTTATTTCGTGATAGGTATATAAAAACTTTTCGGCTTCATATCATAAGTCTGGATAGCCTCGACGAGACAAAGTTCGACTTCGGATCTTTAGTACCGGAGTTCAAATGTCAACGAGAGTGTTTATATTATGCACATTAAAAAAATGTGATGGCCTACAATTTGAATATGACCGAAGCCGAGTCGGAAATAGCCGACGAGACACGGAAACTCATTACTGCCCTCTCTGAAAGTCTTGAACAGAAAATACCTACTTTGCTCCCTCTTTTCGAGGTACCAATCACTGTTTTTCGAAGAGATGTGATAAAGACAAACATTTATTTATTTATTTATTTATTTAGACACATGACAACACATATAGATTCGCATAGCAGTGCAGCTGTGGGGCGCGAGTCACAAAACGAAAACATATGCCTAGGTTTTTGCATTTCAGCCGCGATTGCGGACGGACGCAATGCGAGCTATAAATGCGTAAGTTTATATGTTCTCCTTTACGCTCAAATGGCTGCACCGATTTGGATAAAATTTAGTACCAGGATAGCTTATAGAGTACTTTTTATCATCATAGTCATCATTGACTCCTTCACGCTCAAACGGCTGAACCGATTTGGATGAAATTTGGTACCAAGAAAGCTTATACCTAATTATTTTTGTTACTCCTCCGTTTTTTATTTAGTTTGTTGTTTAATTCATTTAAAAATAGTTTCATTTGCGTTTGTTTTCTACTTTATTATTTTTTGAAATTAATATATATCTATCTATTTACTTATACATTGCACATATTATACATATATTTATTTATATACATTATATTATATATTACTTATATGTAGATTTATAATTTGTATTTATTGTTTTGGTTATATTATATATTACATTATACATGAGAGTCTTGTTATTATTGAGTAATTTTAATTTTTCTCTGTCTTTAATTATTAATTTTCCTCCAAATCGCTTCCTCAGGGTCGTGCCAGAATACCAGCGCTGTCATAGACAATCGTTATTATGCTGAGGCGCGACCTTTTTGGCACCGCTCTTAATTTTTTACATATATTTTTTTGTTGTTGTTTGTCAAATAAATGTTTTTCTTTCTTTTTCTTTCTATATCCTGGATTAATACATAGACTACTTTTCATCATCCACGTGGGCAAAACCACGGGGCGCAGCTAGTAGTAATACAAATTTAACGTTTCTTATTTACTTACATGTACTACTGTATACTTTAATAGTTGCAATTGCAACAATGGACTGTTATAGTACTGGCATAACTTGAATAATCTAAAATTGAAAGTTTTGCAAGAAGCTTAAAATACAAGTTCTACGGTTTAGGTAAAAGAATTATATATTTTTAGAGTAGTCTTTTAAAGACTTTCAGTTTGATACATCACTCGATAGGTTATGGTCATTTTTTGTTCCTTTGGTAAACAATATGGCCGCTGTAAGCCGCCATATTAGTTTTTTGTCACTTCATATATCCTACGGCACTCTCGTGATTGAGACAAATCCAATGATACCGCATTTATCAAAACCCATCGAGCCGTTTAGGCTGTAGGACGCGCCTAATAAACGTACAGACATACATACAACCCAAACACATTGCCCTCTTCAGTCGGGTAAAAATAGAAGAGCAAAAAAAAGATCATGAATACTTCCAAGATTAAACTATTCAAATAACGTTGGTTAAATAATATTTCAGCCATTACGAGCACTTTCCGTACATTAATATAAATTCATACCTATTCAAACAGTGTTTCTGCTCCGCTCGCTTCTGTATTATTATTTATTCTGTGTTTTACATTCACTAGTGTCGAGAGAGCAATGAGTGATTTCTCCAATAATTATTTTTTGTAAACTACATTTAGAATTATAACATCGGTTCTAAGCAATGTTCGAACCATTACGAGCACTTAGGCCGATTAGTGTCTAATTGACGGTAAAAACTATTTGACGGTTGAACGAATTTTGAAAAAATTTAGTATATTGTACTTTATAGGTAATTTTGATAGAAAAGGCAATTGAGCAAAATCGGGGGTTGAAAGTCTTCGCCCTGCAATTTATTAGGCCAATAATGGCACAACCGTCGTCTCTAACCCTTCTAAGTCGTCTCATTCTCTAACCCTTTCTGAGATTGAAGACTTCTATGGCCGATTGTACGACTCGTATGCTTCTAGACCCGAAACCAGCTCGGAGAATTCCAGAGCAACTCTAACCCGCCACTATACCGACGATCTGCCAGAGGTGAGCCTATGAGATCGAGATACGCCTGAAACAGCTTAAAAACGGAAAACCCCAGGAGAAAACAGAGTTACTTCGGAGTTACAGCAGGAAAATTCGGGAGTTCCAGAAACTGGTCAACTCTGCTCTGAACGATGGGAGAAATCCAAGGGCGTGAAACTAAAGCGTGGCAGTATTATTTTACAAAAAGGAGATAAAACGCACCTTAAAAACTATAGGCCCATCTCGCTTCTGAGCCACGCTACAAGCTGTTTTTGAGGGAAGTCTTGAAACGTCTAGCGAGAAGATTTGATGAATTTCAACCTCCTGAGCAAGCTGGGTTTCGGGGGTTTTACGGGACCATAGGCCACATCCACACACGCACACAGTGCGGCAGGTATAACCAGTCCCTGTGTCTTGTTTTCGTAGACTATGTGAAAGCTTTTGACTCCATCGAAACCTGGGCTGTTCTCGAGTCCCTGCAGGTCCTTAAGGCAGAGTCACATCAGGCTCTCGAACGAATGCTGACCGACCTAGCTTTCTCCTCCAGACGTGTCGGTCTTGGGAAGAACGTGGACAAAACCAAGGTTACGTTCAACGATCTTATTACCCCGAGACCTGTTGGTGTTAATGGTGTACCTCTTCAAGTAGTTCAGCAATATGCATACCTCGGGCAAACTGTGCAATAAACAGAAGGTAGAAACAACTTCGAGAAGGAAGCTGACAGGACAATTCAGCTGGGATGGGTGGCATTTGGTAAACTTCCTCAAATCTTCTCGTCGTCCATGTCACAGTGCCTTAAGACGAAAGTCTTTAATGCGTGCGTCCTACCAGTCATGATCTACGGAGCCGCAATGTGGACAATCAGGGTAAACTAGTCCACAAATTTAAGGTCGCTTAAAGAGCTATGGAGAGAGCTATGCTTGGAGTTTCTCTGAAGGACAAGATTCGTAATGAAGATATCTGACGGAGAACCAAGGTAACCGACATAGCTCAAAGGATAAGCACGCTAAAATGTGCCTAAGAACCGATAACCGTTGGGGTAGACGAGGACTCGATGGAGACCACGTTTAGGCAAAAGTAGTGTAGGATGCCCTGTGGCCAGGTGGAGTGACTACCCGCGAAAAGTGTCTGGAAGAAAATGGATGAGGAGAGCTGAAGATCAAGCTTGGCGTGCATCTCCTCTCCTCGGCCTCTCCTAGGCCTACGTCCTCTATTTCCCCAGCTATAAGAATAATATTATATGAAAAAAAAAATTGACTAATTTTGTTATTGTAACAACTGATTCTCTTAAGATGTGGTCACTTAACAATTCGATAAAGTTGACAGATTTTAGGATATTGTCATATGTTTTCATGACAATGAAGAACGGACACGACAGAGTAACAAAAACCATGGGCTTCATTTTTTTTTAATATAATTAGTTTCAGTTATACAAAAACCGATATATACTATATATATCCCAGTTAAATACGAATATAAGCTACCTCAGTTCATTTAAATAAGCTCCCTGACATCGGAAATCGGGGCCCCGAAGTATCACCCTGAACTGCATTTAAAACCAATTGAATTTAAAGTTAAATCCACATCCACACCAATATATAAAACTGAAACGTTGTCTGTTTGTTTGGGGAGCTTTCACGCGATAACGGCTGGACAGATTTTGATGAAATTTGAAATGGAGATAGCTTATACCCGGAACAAAACAAAAATAAAACCCGGAAAATGGTAAGTTTTAACGGAAAAATTGGGAAATGTAGATAACTCAATGTAAGGAACGGTTGCCATGTAAACGAAATAGTAACAAGTCTGTCAAACAAGCACAAATAAAAAAAAAAATATATATATATACCCCCGGCCCGCCTCCCCCCATTATAGCTAAAAAGTATGTCGATCACATCAGTTTTCAAACATAAAAAACCTTATAAAAAGGGTCCATTCGTTTGGGAGCCAGACTCACACACACACACACACACACACACACACACCCCCAAAACTTATAACACCCGTCTCTTTGTTCGGGGTTATAAACATCAAGAGCGACGGTACTATACTTTTGATTTGGTTTTTAATATCCTAGAAGAACTTAGAATGCTTTTTTCACGATAAACAATAGTCCGCGCGGACGAAGTCGAGGGCGAAAGCTAATGATATTATTTATTCCGAAATCACTTCCAACAATGTGAAGCAGTGAATCCCATCGAGCTGAACAGTCATGAACACAAAGCATTCGAAGTCAATCAATCTGATATTTATAACAGCTTTTCAGTAACTCAATGATTGATGAGGAAAATAAAATTGAGAGAACAGACAAACAATGGAATCGGAGTTAAACATATTCATATATATAAACTTTTATTTTAACAACTGATTGTTCTTTACTTTCAGTAAATACTAGCATATAAAATAACAAATAAGTTATCCATACCCATATATAAAAGTGAAACGTTGTCTGTTTGTTTGATTGGGGAGCTTTCACGCGATAACGGCTGGACGGATTTTGATGAAATTTGAAATTGAGATAGCTAATACCCTAGAATATAACATAGAATACTTTTTATCGCGGATAATTGTAAGTTTCCACGAGAAAGCTGGAAGATGTTGATTACTCGCTGTAAGGAACGGTTTCCATAGAAACGAAATAACAAGTCTGTCAAAAAACATCAAGAGCATTGGTGCTATACCTGTTTTTGCATTGGTTTTTAATATCCTAGAAGAATATGGGATGCTTTGTTTCACGATAAACAGTAGTCCGTGCGGACGAAGTCGCGGGCGGGAAAGCTAGATTTAACTAATTACACAATTTTACAGTCGCTCAGCGAGCTATGTAGAGAGCTATGTATGCTCGGAATTTGTATAATGGACAGAATTCGAAATGATGTGATCCGCCAGAGAATTACTGAGGTAGCCGACATTGTTCAAAGAATTAGCAAGGTGAAGTGGCAATGGGCCGGTTCCATAACTCGAAGAACCGGCATTCATTAGGGTAAACGAGACCACGTTAAGGCAACGACTTGCTGGCAGCTACTGGATTCGGAGAGCCGAAGATCGGGCTCAGTGGCGTTCACAAGGAGAGGCCAAACTTAACTTATCTTCGTCCAAAATAAAAGCCAGCATTTTGGTCACGTGTTGCTCCTCCAGACAGAAGTAAGGAACCCTGGCACGACTTGCACCTTGCCTGTTATATATTGTTTGTTCGTTTGTTGTTCATGTAAACTCGAAAACTACGAAACAGATTTTGTTGCTGGAGTAGATTGAGAAGTGTAAAATAAGTTATTTAACAAAGCTACAATTTGAAAATATTCTATAAGTAGCATGCCAAAGCAGCTCAGCCAAAATGTAGTCATGGCCTTTGCATTGAAATAAACAAGACCGATTACCTGATATCACGTCAATAGATATCAAAACAATTTGCAACCTTATAGTTCATTTTGGAGTCAATAACTCAAATCCACAAAACGCTGATACCACAGAATAACTAACAAGTGAAACTTGCACCAAATCGGCCTAAAGCCATTTTTCACTGTTCTCGAACTTTCGCAAAAAGCGAATAAAAATGAAGCGATGGCGAGAAATATCGGATTTCACGTGTTGTCCGTTTGGGTACGATTGTTCCCAACATTGTATATTTGTATTCAATGTTTGGGGATAGGAAGGGATATCACTTAGCAAGTTTGAATAAGTTGCAAATGTCGAGTCGAACAAGACTTTTTCGTCGTCAGTATTAAACAACATAAAATGTATTTTTTGTAAGAAGGAGCAACTTATAATAGCACTTATTTAAGGAAAAAAAACTTGAAATTATTATAAACTAGTTTGCCCGCCCACGACTTCGTACGCGTACTACAGTTTATAGTGAAAAAAGTATCATATTTTCTTTAGGATATGAAAAACCAATGCAAAGGTCTGTATACCACCATAGACATATTATAATGTATAGCACCAATACTCTTGATGTTTTTTGTCAGACTTGGTTTCCATGGCAACCACAGACCATTCTGTAATGGCAACCGTTGCTTACAGTGAGTAATCAAGATTGTCCAGTTTTCCCGTAAAAACTTACAATTTTCCGGGATAAAAAGTATCCTATATTTTATTTTAGGGTGCTATCTCCATTCTACATTTCATCAAAATCCGTCCAGCCGTTATCGCGTGAAAGCTCCCCAAACAAACAAACGAACAAACAGACAACGTTTCACTTTTATATATTGGTAATGGATAGAACAAATCAATAAGTTAGGTAAACTGAACATTCTATAACTGGATGCGGAGAGCTTATAGAGACATGACTGTATAGAATGATAATGATGAACTCTTTAGGAAAATTGATCGCGGGCAGAAATTACCGCACTGCAATAATATTTTTTGATAAGTTGGTTTACTCCCAATACATACTTTAGTTTGAAAAAGAAATGTCCCTTTCATGTGCCGATTCAGAGTTGAATCTTGCATAGGAAAAGGAAATATATTTCTGAATGTACCGGAGCATCGGAAATCGCCCGTTATAGAAGATTATGCAGGCAGACAAGTTTTTCCTTGTTTATAAGTTCTTATTAAGCAGTTTTTTCATAGATCCATCTCCTCAGGTCCATGTGGTCCAACCGCATGAATTAGGCGCAACGCGCACTAGTGACCTTCTTTGGGCTAGTCACAATCGGTGTGGCATTTGTGTAGCACGTGTTAGCAGTGACTTTCATTCGTGCTACAGTCTGTATCTTTGTTATTGATGCAAATGAAGCACAACGGTGGGAAAGTATTTGTAATTGTGTGTTTGCCTGTGGTTGTATCTAGTCCAGTTTTTGTATGAGTGATATTAAAGCGTGCCGTATCTTCCACATTTTAACTAGATTTTACATATTTTTACCTATTTTCCGCTACCCGCCTCCCCTATCACAACACGCTACCTTACCCTCTCCTGTATTTGCCCAAACAGTGGCACCTGAAGCGATGCTATTGGGTTTAGGTATCTCCCCGGTGCAGGCCTCTAACGTTGAAATATTTTTATAGACTAAAACTGAGGTGGATTTCTAGGCTTGGTTTTAGGGCTTAGGTTTTATTGATCCGTAGCTGTTGGGCGAGATAGAGAGCTTATGTTTCTTGATGTTATTGTTAGTATATAGTAGTTTATTAATGTTTTAATATCTTTTTTGTTAGATAGATAGAGAACTAGTTGATCTCAGCAGAAAAGAGATGCATGTATGCTTTATTTTACGTAAGAGTGTCAATGGGTTGCCCTAATAACTAAGTTTGAGTTGGGAAAAGAATTAATATTATTATTGATGTGGCAACTCGGGGTAACATCCGATTTGGTAATGAAATAATACAATATGTTTGATCAGGCAATTCTGACATGAAATCTGATTTTATTATACGCTGAGATGGAAACAACTCGATACACGATACATATTATTTATATTTATCGTGTATCGAGTTTTGACCCTTTTGTTCAAATTTAATTATTTCTAGGCGTAAAAAAGACTTAACTGTCATAATCATCTGAAGTGAGCGTATGTGGCCATGTATGTATGAATGTACCGACACATAGATTTTTAGACAATCTTTGCGCGTTCTATCTCAAATATTTATTGAAAAGGACTGACTTACGGGTCCCAAATCCCAAATAAACAAAACATACGACAGCCGTCTCGAAGGCACGTTTCACATTTCTATTTATGTTTACACAGACTGTATTATCATAGCTTTTTACCTCTGAGATGTTTCTATTCATGGAAATGGGTAAGGAGACCTTGCAAAGTAGCCCTGTGTTTATACATTAAAATTTATTTATATCGTTTTAAAGTACGTTGTATTTGTTTCATTACAATAGTGCATTAGACAGGAAAGAGCGCCATTGGACATGTTATGGATATTTCTTCAGTCCACTACACGCAGACAATAACACCGCTGGATGCGTAACGCCGAGTTCGTTGCGCCAAATCTGTCGACACTCTTGAAGGTCTATATGTATCTCAGTGGAGTTGTCCCCATTCGATAGTTTGACGTCGAGATACCACGTTTGCATTGTGAACATCTTCAAGTTCAGGATGGGGGACTTTAAAGGGGTGCAATGCAAACTAACCAAAGTCAAATAAGTAGATTAATTTTCGTAAACCAAATGGTGTTTTATACACAAATCAGCATGCCAGTACTGCACAACGGAAGGAAATTGACGTATAGGAACTCGATCTGTGCCAGAATGGACGCATATAGTGAACAGAGTGATTTTTCATTATTGGCCAGCACTGGCAAACGACACAATATCCGGGAGCAAAAATGTATAAAAACAAGTGAATTTCTTACAGGCATTTTCCACTATTCAGCCATTCGTATGAAAATTTGGTGGCAGGGCAGCCATTGAAAAATCACCATCATATGTTTTCACTAGCTGTACACGCGGCTTCACACGCGTGGTCATTTCTTAGGTTCTTATTTCTTAGGTTAAAATTACTATGTATATATGCTATTCCAGGACCTAATATATTTTGTACTATTTTTCTCGCACGCGACTTCGCGACGCGCAGACTACCGTTTATCGAGAAAACAAGTATTCTATTTTCTTCTAGGATATTAAAAACCAATGCAAAAGTTGGTATAGCATCTGATGATGTATGTCTTGATGTTTTTTGACAGACTTATTTTGTTTCCATGGCAACCACAGACCATTCTGTAATGGCAACTGTTCCTTACAGTGAGTAATCAACATTTTCCAGTTTTCCCAAAAATGGGGAAATGGGGGGTAGACATAAGTTAGTTATTAAGTTTCTTGGTGGAGGATATCGAGTCAGTCGAAAATATAGCTGTGTATTCCAAATACGCGTCTTCTCTTATTTACGGCTCCCGCAGAAATCTTACACATACAGACATACATACAGACATACATACAGATATACATACATACATACATACAAACATTTAAAGTTAAATAAGAGCTATTAAAAACCCAGATACTTAAAACAAAGTACACACGATTTTAAGTCAAAACCAATTTTGAGTAGGTACTCTCATTATACGATAAGTTGATCTTGATTCACCGGGGATTTGATCATATAACGGCTATTATTATTTTACTGGATTAGTCTAGTATGGAATCAAACTACTGAGATCCATCACCGATTTCACACAAAGCGGTTTAATAGCTCCATTAAAGGATAAACCCTGGTCACTGGGAGCTAGGCCTCCGTGCGTCGCATAGATTGGGCTATGTTGCGCCAAATTGTATCGTTAGTCTATTGGAGATTGGCTTGATTTGAACACACACAATAGACATTGATCGATTTTAGAAAACTATAGATCGTACTAAATTTATAAATACTAAAGTATGTGTGTCAGCTTCAGATCTCTATCTAAAAACCAACTGTACAAAAAGTAAAAAGGTTGGTATTATCTTTCCAATCCTACCTCCTCTGACAACCCATCAGAGGATCACACATTTAGACACAGACACCAACCTCGTCAGCGAAGTAGAAGGTCTCGTTATCAGTAAATAATCAACTGGTCGCTCTGTGTAGACCTCACGAGTCTGTTTGTGTATTTTTTTACATTATTTTCCACCCCCTTACACCCCAACCCTTTGAAGTTTATGCGTCTTAATAAGAGTAACACAAAAGTTTTGTGTCATTTTTGAACATTTTTTGAAATGTCATTCGAAAGCATTTTTGCCCAAGCTAAACGTGACGCTTCGCTCGCACTTCGCACTTGCTTGGTCAATTGTTTGCCTTCGAGTTTCTTGCCGAATTCTCTTCGATGGTGGTTTTATTCCGAATTAGTGGTCAAGGTTAATGAATAAAAGGGGATTACTTAACACTAGCGATCCAGGGGTGTAGTTCTATCCCCGTACTCTAGGCGACCCTCTAAGCTGAAGTTCTTACCCCTTGGGTGCCCTTGTGCCGGTCGCCAAAAAATTATCTTTGGCGTGCTCCTTCTGCGTCACGCATTGCGGCGGAGCACTCTAGCGCCCCCCATTCGGTGAAGCTGTAGAGGCCAACAGCACTATCCTTCCTAAAAAAAAAACAATATCTTTGTCGTGGACGAGCTTGACGCTCACCGTAAGCCAAAAGACCTACTCATTTTGTAACACAGTAGCGTAAAGAACAATGCATTCGAAAATTTGGAGTAAAATTTTACAGAAACGTGATTGTCGCGTTGTTTTGTGCAAAAGCGTTTTATTTCGCTCAACGAATGCTGGAAATTTCAGTGTAGGTACGTAAAACTATGTTTTATAAAATTTATTTATGCATTCCAGCAACTCCATTCTTCTTGGTTAAAACTAACTAACCCGCTTCTATAGAAACTTCTAGGATGACGACGTTCTAAGCTAGTAGTGATGGGACTATATTACTTTAGAAGACAAGACTGACTGGTTCACAATCCTTTTCATAATATAAGAGCGGGTGATTTTTGTTTTCTATACTTATTCAGAAGCTTCTTGTGTTGAGAATACAGATAAGAGAAAAGATTGGTGCAGTCTTGAAAAACGGGAATTCAAAATACTTACCCTAAAATTCACTAAAATTGTAAATGTATTATATAAAATTATTTTTGCGTGACTTTAATTTTTCATCCACTGTGATTTCACACGTGAAATAGAACTTCAATTTTTAATTTGCAATGATCTGCTAATAAAGGTTGACATAGTATTTGTATATGTTTGAATCAGTAACTGAAAAATTGAACTCATTTTTATTATGCGATGTTTGAAATTTCTGGATGTTCATAGAAGGATTGTTTTTTTGTTGGTCGTACCTGCTGGTTTCTAGTGTTAGAGTATGTAAGGACGTCCGAGGGCATCTGATATGGCTTAACGACTGCTATTAATTTATTGATAACCGCGGCCGACAGTTTAACGCCATCTGAAGCACAGAGCGATGGAAAACCACACAAAATAACTTTGAAGAAAAGTTATTGGTGCGGAGCGTAGAACAGAATCTAGGTTTCGTTGGATTTTAAGTTGCACTAGTAAACCGCTAGGATTGATTATTAGAAGGATGATAATTATGGCTTTAGTGAATATTGTACAACGTTACTCTAATGAATCGTGAGATCACAGCAATTACATCAGTTTCTGTAGTTCAGACCAAGATCAAGACCACAAGACTATTAAAGCACGTCACTATTACCGCTGAGCCTGAGGATACATCAATTTTAATAACCCCGTGCCTGTGTGCACGCCGCCTCAGAAACAAGCTTTATAAATATTTACACGGAGCTGACGAAACTGGTTTATACCACGAGCTTTGAAATATAATGGGGGCAAAAGGAAACCTAGCTGAAGGAGCTAAAGTAAGTTAACACAGATTTTGGGTGCTTCATTTATTTTATTATAGGTTTAATAAAACAGGTAATAAATAAGATATTCAATAATTTACTCAGTTCATTGTTTTATTTTGTAGTGCGAGATAGTGGTTATAGAGTTTGGATTTGAAAACGCCAATCGATGATGCCTGACGAATGTGGGAAGATAGACCGTTCCAGAGATGGGTTGCAGTGACAGTGAATGAATCAGAATATTAAACTGAATTATGTTGAGGAATCATTATCTGTAGATGTTGTGAAGTGCGCTGTGGTCGACTATGGGTAGAAAGATAAGTAAAACGATCTTTTAAATAACTAACTAGCATAATATGGATTTTTTATACGTTATACCCTGTAAATAATTTAACCTATAATGGCAAATAGACATCAGAATTTTCAAAAGTTCCTTTCGTAAATTGTTTGCAAAAAGTCCCCGGAGCTGTACAAGCTGTACAACCCTGTAATAATAAACGTACAGTGAACCCTCGTCCCAATTCTCCCCATATTACACTTAAGAAGAGAACGGCAAAGTGTAATCAAAATTCTTCGCGCGCCGTCTGTTTGTCCTCTTGTAAGACAGAGGAAATGCAGGTAAATACTTTTGTTTATTTCTGTTGCGAATTTCAACTGGCGTAAATGGAATTTGTGGTGTACAAGAAATTAACACGATCAAAATTGTAGTCTCAAATGAATTGCTCATAGTTTTTTTTCTTTCTTTCTTTCTTTCTTTCTTTTATAACGAGTAATATTGTCAGCTGTGAGCATATTAGGTTAACCATATTAAAATATGCTTAGATCTAGGTAAAGGGGAAAAATTCGGCAAGCTTTTATATCACGTAAACAACAAGACATCATAGAAAGTGCTAAACACAGTCTGCGAACAAATTCAAAAGGAGGCAAAAATGTAAGTGAGAATAGTTGCCAACCAACTTTAAATCGTTATAGTTAGGATCCATTTATGGTAATACGAAATAAAATAAAAAAAAAAAAAAACTTAAACATGATTTTCACATACCTATTCAATAATACCCGACTCATACCCAACTTGACTTATAGTTAGTCGACTTTTGTTTTCTTTTTCACTATAATGACGTCTAGTTGTCGCCGTGTATTGAATTTTGATTATTGTCATGTCTTTAGTAGCACTTGCAAGATTAAGACAAATCGATTGACGTGAGAATCATCAAAATCGGTCTATATAGTGCAACAAAGGAACTGACAGACATACATACATAGGCTGCTAAACACATTACCTTCCTTCTTACAGAACACCAGAAGGCTTTTCTTTTGCTTTTCTAAGATAGAAGACTTCTGTGGCCGATTGTACAACTCGCATGCTTTAAGAGCCGAACCCAGCACAGAGGATTCCCGCGCAAAACTGACCCGCTACTACACTGACGAACTGCCTGACGTCAGCCTAGACAAGATTGAGATTGCACTCAAACAACTTAAAAATGGGAAGGCCCCCGTTGAGGATGGTATAACTTTGGAGCTCTTGAAAGCTGGGGAGAAACCCGTACTTCGGGAGCTAAGGCGGCTATTTAGCACCGTCAGAGGCGTGTAGCAGGTGTTTTGTAGTACTCATAATTAAACAAGTAAAATTATTATATAAATACAAAAAACCCAATACATTAAATAATTGAATACAAGCTGACCGCCTGCAAAAATAATCACACTAATGTTATAAAGACGAAAGTTTGTATGTATATAAGGGTTTGTGTGCGTGTGTGTGTGTGTGTGTGTGTATGTTTATGTTGTAACTTCACGGCTGAACGGATTTGTGTGAAATTTGGTACAGGGGTAGCTTTACTCTGGATTAGCTCATAGGCAAATTTTTATGCTGGAAAAATGTATGGTTCCTGAGGGACGCGAGTGAAACCGCGAGGCGCAGCCAGTATTTATATAAATTTAATGTTTATTTTTTACTTAAATATTTTACTCTATTTTAATAGTTGCAATTGTTACATTAGAAAATAGTATTTAAATATACTTAACATGAATAATCTAAAATAGAAAATTTAGTAAGAAGCTTAAAAGAAAAAAAGAAAATAAACGTACAAATAAACAAACAAACATACACACAACCCAAACACATAACCCTCTTCAGTCGGGTAAAAAGAAAATAAAACTCTTTTAAAGAACTACCCACCTTTCACTCTTGAGCCACGGCTATAAGTTGTTTTCGAGGGTCATCTCAAATAGTCTCGCTAGAAGACTTGACGAATTCCAGCCTCCTGAACACGGCCGGATTTTGTGGATGATTTAGCTCCATAGACCACATATATCATATACACAAGTGAGGCAGGTTTTACATAAGTTTGAAGAGTATAACTAGCCCCTGTGTCATGTATTTGTGAACTATGAAAAGGCCTTTGAATCCGATGTAACTTGGGTGGTTCTGGATTTTTTGCAGTGTTGTCAAATGGTCTGGCGATAAATCGAAGTGCTGAGGTTTGTGTATGATGTCACGACTATAAGAGTCCATGTACAAAACCAGCAGTCTAATACATATCCAACTACGCAGGGGAGTGAGAAAGGGGAATCATATATGCCCGAAACTGTTCACTAGTACCCTAGATGATATGTTAAGACGCTGGATTGGAAAGGAATTAATGGCGAGAGTATCTCACGCTTACGATTTGCCGATAATATCGTCCTAATGGCGGAGTCACTGCAAGACTTGCAAAGTATGATGAGTAACCTAGATGATGCTTCTCGACGCATCGGTCTCGGAATGGTTTAGTCGACATTGGACCTATTCGCAAAATGGCTTACCATTAAAATTAAGACCTATTCGCCGAATGATTTATTCTTAAAAATACCTGTTCTCTGAATGACTTATTCTTAAAAAGCCTGAACATAGATAAGACCAAGATCATGTGATCTTTTTGACCCGGAACCGATTCCAGTTAATGGTTTACTTCCTGAAGTTATCCAAAAATATGTTTACCTTTGACAAATATAAGCCAACAAAAGAATTCAACTGAGTTGGGCAGCATTCGGCAAGCTTCGTCAAGTCTTCTCAACGTCCATACTACAGTGCCTGAAGACAAAAGTCTTTAATCAGTGCGCCATACCAGTCATGATCTAAGGAGCCAAAATGTGGACACTCACGGTTAAGCTAGTCCACATATTTAAGGTCACTCAGCGAGCTATGGAGATGCTTAGAGTTTCTCTGGAGGACAAGATTCGTGATGAAGATATCTGACGGAGAACCAAGGTGACCTACATAGAACTCTTAGGATAAGTAAGCTTAAGTGGCAGTGGGTTGGTCACATTTCCAGAAGAACCGATAACCGTTGAGGTAGACGAGTTCTCAAGTGGAGACCACGTTTCTGCAAACGTAGTATAGGACGCCCTGTTACCAGGTGGAGTGACGACCTGCGAAAAGCATCTGGAAGAGAATGTATGAGAGGAGCCAAGCTCAGTGGCATGCATTAGGAGAGGCCTATTTCCAGCAGTGGACAGATATAGGCTGATGATGATGATGATGATGACTCATCATAATGTCCTGTAAACCGAAAACGTGGAATTGCAAGTAGATTAATTCGTTAACTTTTGTCGCAATTTAAAACTGACATGGCGGCATCAAGTGATTTAAATTAGAAATTTAACCGTGTCTGAGAAATTTGTGGGCACTTCCGGTTTTAATCTGTCTTGGAATGCTGGCTAGGTAGGAAGCGAAGTAAATATACCTAAACACTTGTTCATTAATATAATTTTGTGACAAATTTTTAACTGTTATTTTAAATCCCATGTAATAACGTTAGTGATTTAATTTGTAATGATATCTATTTAAACATTCCTCTTAAAAATATGTATTTTAGTATTTAGGACAGTCGCAAAGCCTATCAAAATCACATCACGTTATAACTCTAGGCTGAAAACCTCAGTAAAAACCTAAGATATTTGCGTCAAAACGGTCAAGCTACCGAACGAGAGCGGGAGTTACAGGTAGATTTGTTTACTTCCCTTCTTCTTGTTTGTCTTCCGTGTCAATGGTACTTGATTTTTGTTCATTGTTTACTTCCCTTCTTCTTGTTTGTCTTCCGTGTCAATGGTACTTGATTTTTGTTCATTGTTTACTTCCCTTCTTCTTGTTTGTCTTCCGTGTCAATGGTACTTGATTTTTGTTCATTGTTTACTTCCCTTCTTCTTGTTTGTCTTCCGTGTCAATGGTACTTGATTTTTGTTCATTGTTTAATTCCCTTCTTCTTGTTTGTCTTCCGTGTCAATGATACTTGATTTTTGTTCATTGTTTAATTCCCTTCTTCTTGTTTGTCTTCCGTGTCAATGGTACTTGATTTTTGTTCATTGTTTACTTCCCTTCTTCTTGTTTGTCTTCCGTGTCAATGGTACTTGATTTTTGTTCATTGTTTACTTCCCTTCTTCTTGTTTGTCTTCCGTGTCAATGGTACTTGATTTTTGTTCATTGTTTACTTCCCTTCTTCTTGTTTGTCTTCCGTGTCAATGGTACTTGATTTTTGTTCATTGTTTACTCCCCTTCTTCTTGTTTGTCTTCCGTGTCAATGGTACTTGATTTTTGTTCATTGTTTACTTCCCTTCTTCTTGTTTGTCTTCCGTGTCAATGGTACTTGATTTTTGTTCATTGTTTATGTGTTTATAATTGAAAGTTTACGGTAGTATGGTAATTATAAATGATCCCTTAATACGACATGTATATGAAAGAACGGCAGATTCGGATTACATATTGATTCATATTTGTGCATAAAAAGGGCAACAGTATTCCATAACTGACGGATGAGAATTCTAGCAATAATCAGAGTTTTAGTCAAATGATGTGTTTCCGTTGAGCTCGCCGAAATGAATATATTATAAATTTAGTACTTTTATTTATTTTGTGATCATACTTAAATTCCAACAGTAGCAGGGTATTTATTTACACAGAACTAGAATCCTCATAAGTTAGAATATTTACCACCACCTCCCCACCTAAAAATGTTAAATTAAACTTACAAATTATGCGTTGTCCTAAGCCTTATATTTATATAGGATGCTGCTAAAGTGGCCAACTTTAGCATAAACGAGATTTCGAGGGTAGCGTCCTGTATAATGTGTTGCTAAACTTGTACTGGGTTGATAATCAAGAAGTTTGAACAAAAGTTGGCACCACTTTTTGTCGCTTGGCGTAAAATGTATGTCCTTTTTGTAGGTTTGTGTGATGCGACATTTTGTAGTAGAACTTTCAAATGAGAGGGCAATTGCTGTGGAATAAGTTTGAACACTTTCATTAAATAAATGCGTTATTAACCTAGGAAATGGCTGTGTATTTTGGACCACAATTTCAATATTAATTAGCTTCACATATATTAATATTTATTATTGAATAGACGACCGACCTTCGCGTGATGGAAAGCGTCACGCCTGCCAATGGAAGTTAGAAAGCCACACAAATTTTTGATTGCGAAATATGCATTTCTAACCAGAGCATACTATGCTATTATATTTGCATTTTTCACACTACTAAGAACACTACCACTGCTTGCCAATAGAATATCTGGCGAAATAACTTCATTACGTCATGATTAGCGGTGATGGCCGAGCGGTATCATGAGTTCTTCAGTCCCGCAGCACCCGGTTCGGAACCTCGGCCCTGCACCAATCTCCACTTTTATCTGAAAGTGAAACGTTGTCTGCTTGTTCTTTTGGTTGGAAGCGTTTTCACGATCGTAACTGATTAATGTTTAATTTTATAGACAGTTCAAAAATATAATACTGTTTAGTATAAAAAAACGCGGGAAAATCGTAAGTTTAAAACGGCTTAACATATGTTGATGTAATTTTGAACATTGGTGTTATATGTACTGTACGTACTGTAAAGTAAAATACATTCATCACGGGAAAAGGTTAGTAAAACGGTTAATTGGTTGATTGGTTATACTCTCTTTCACATGGAAACGGCTAAGCGGATTTCTATAAAATGTAATAAATAGATACTGTACGATATAGGCTAAAATAAGCTAAAATATAACACATTTTATCCAGGAAAAAATAAAAATCATGCGGGAAAATCTTAAATCCAAAACGGATTAACAGATGTCGATGAAATTTTAAACACTATATTACCTTAACACTGCAGGCTAAGCCGCGGGGCACAGATAGTGACTAAAATAGTTATGTGCGGATTTCGATGCCATTGCTCAAAATCGGTTAAGGAAAATATCATGAGGAAACCGCCATGTCCTAGAAACTCAAAACTCAAGGATATGTGATATCCACCTACACTGGGCCAGCATGGTGGCCCATCCTCTCTCTCTCTCCAGCAGTGGAAACGTTACAGTCTGATGATAAGAATGAATTCATAATGTGGGCTCTTACAGAAGCGTCTTTATTCACATAATGTGGGCTCTTGCAAAAGCGTCTTTATTCACTTATGTACCTATCTCTTATCAGATTCCCACGTCAGTTGTCATCTGCGACAGCTTGTACAGAACTTCTTAACACAAACTCAAACAAATGAGCTCATAGTCATTGCGCTCATTTTCGAGTTATAATCATTTGTTCACGTTAAGAACGTAATCAAGGGTCGCATTTGTAATAAGAAGTAATGCTAAAACTTTACGAGAATGCTGTAGACAATATGTGACAACTGTTCGGTTAGGGTTCTAAGGTTACAATTTAGGAAACCACAGATTCTTGTATTTGTTTCTACTGGTGAGATTTTGTTGCTTGTCGACGTTTTGATGAAACTGTGCATTATATTTTAAGCGCCCGAATTTGAAAAGAGGGGGGAGGGGGGGTGTTAATAGTTTAGGGTGTTATCCGTGTATCTGTATGTGGCATCGTATCTCCCAAACGAATGGACCACTTTTCATGCGTTTTTTTGTTTGAAAGCTGATGTGATCCAAATAGCTATAACCCTATAATAGCTATTTGGATCACATCAGCGCCCTTTTTTTTTATATTTTTGTTTGTGGTCATTGTACATAAACGGCATTGTTTATTTGTCGTATGTGGTAGTGATGGTATTTATTAAAATAAATAAACAAAAAGTATATTACATAAAACATATGTGCAATCTAATGAAGTATCGTAATTGTATTCATTAATCGAAGATACAATAATCACCTCCTTTTTGAAAACTAGTTTTGTGTTATCTATTTAAAAGAGAACTTAATTTAAAATCTGATCAACTTTCTTGTGGTTCATTTTTTCCTTGTTTTTTTATATAACTCTTTAAGAGGAGCGGCTGCAAGTCTGCCTATAACAATTTGTACTGCAAAATCTTGTATATCACTAGCTGTGCCCACGGCTTTGTCCACGTGGTCATTTCTCTGGGTTTAAAGTAACCTATGTATTATTCCAGTACCATAAGTACCTATAAAGTACAATATATTACATCATCATCATCATCATTTACAGCCACTACGCTACTCACTGCAGGGTATAGGCCTCCTTTCGCTGTTGCCACGTCTTTCGATCGTCACCCATCTTTCCCCCCTTTGCTCAATGTGATAAGTGCTACAATATACATTTCATCAAAATTTGTTCATCCGACAGTCTAAATTTCATAGTTTTTTATCGATTGCTCAGCTTCTCTCACTGGATTGAAATTCTAAGTACACCACTTTTATGTCGCAATCGGTCCAGTAGATTTTATGCAATGCGCGAACAGACAAACAGACATGATTTTTATAATGTTATATTCTTGTTCAATAGCTTAAACCATTTTTGTTCATCTTTGTACAGACTTTTTGTTACATACTGCTATATTATAAGTATCAAAACGAATCACAGTATAATGTCTGCACACTACTGCTTGGCGGGTGAACTCTCAAAGAATTAAGACTATATTTTGTAAAGCCCTACACCAACCAAATAAGATTTTTCGAATCATTCCAAATTTTAACCTACGGAACCACAAACCGACACTGGATTCGCTCGCAACCTCCTCCGCTCCTTGTCACCGAAATACCGTTTTTATGCGACATAACGAGCGTTTGCTTTTAGCGCCGTTACGCCGTTACAACATATTATTATTATTTATGTTCCTATATGTGAAAATTTTACGTAGCTCTACGTTTTTTGTGTTAAGGCGGGGTAGGCCGCCAATTGTTTGTCGTGCTCGTCCAGGTGCAGTGTGAGCGGGAGAGGTGATGCAGCTCGAGAGTCGATTTTACATATTTTTTGTGCTTTTCTATCGATATCTCGATGAATAAAAGTCAATTAAATAATGTGTTCGGTTATTTGTCTAGTTTAATAGGGTAGCTATATAATTATTTAAAAAAAGTATGTTGCTGTCGCTGAAAATAACGAGAACTGCGATGAAACAAGTTATTTTCATGTGGTAGTTCGTGTTTTTTTTCCAAGGATACCAAGGCATTTCTGAAAATTGTGTTCGGTTATTTGTTTAGGCAGTATAATTTTCTATCCACAGTATTTTTTGGTTTGCATAAAGTTGTTTCATTAATCCGTTCTCGACGTTTTGCTATTCGTCTTTTTGCTGATTTCGGGACTGACCCCGCCTTAATGAAGAATGGTTACTGTGATCACGGAATTGATTGAAACTAAGAGTTTAAGATAAAAATTTCAGGTTAAAGGCCCGACATTGATAGTTTTTCGGGACGTCAGCTATTCTGTGGCACACTCAGGATTGGAGTGGATGTGGAGTACATGTCAACATACGTAAGCTCATATTAAATCAAAACTAATTAACAAAAATGTAAACCGTCTTCAAATGGTATAAAACATTTAAAAAAATGAGGTCAGTACTACGTCCAAACCGGCTAAAGTTAGTAAGTAGGACCGGACCTACTCGTACTTAGCTAGAACAGACTTTAAGTTGTATTCAATTTTACGTTATTTTTCAGTTTCGTTAAAGTAGGCTTAAGAAAATAAAGTAAGTACTCGGATAGCTAAAGAAAAAAGCTATACGGAAAACAGTTAACAGTCCATATCTTGTAAAATACTGAACCGATTTTGATTAAACTTTAACTTTTCCCTAAATTGGAAGATACTGAAACTCATACAAAAATAATAATTGCAATCAGACTTGTAGTTACCGAGAAACACGTGGACAAACATACATACATACATACATACGTATACATTTTCAAAATTTGGTATATTTGTTCAGATATCTACCTACTCGTATAGACTAACAAATATGAATATGAAGCATATATGACAATATTACACACATACATACATAGATTCTGCGGGTGCGACAGTTATTTGTCCTAAAAGCTGTAACCACGGTCCACAAAGAAATGTCGACTTCTAAAGAACTAGCAGATTTGTTGAAAAGGCGTGTTTATAGGATACCAGTACCGACTGGTAACTCTGCCTACGCGAATCGGCATCCAAGCCATCTACTCCCACGCATTTATAATAAAATATCGAATGTTTGTGCTATAAAGAGTGAGCGAACCTCCCAAGTGAGCGTACTAGTCCAAAGATGGCTATTTATGCGATCTTACTCTGACATAGAGGACCCGATTTGTGTGTGAAAAAATACACACACACGCACCCACACCCACACACACACACACACACACACACACACACACACACACACACACACACACACACACACACGACCACACACACACACACTCCTTTTCAAAACATGCGTACACATACTCACCCCCTCATACTCTTATATCACAATACGTCATTTCCCCTTACGTTGATACTTAAGTTAAGATCACATATATATATTTTTTAAATTTTGTTATTTCATCATTATAAATTAGATCAGTAATGTTTATTGCCAGGAAGGGATGCCTCCATTAAATTAAATTGTGTTATGGTATTCAGACTAGGCTTCCACGACACGGGCCTAGAGCCTAGTGTGGGGCCGCTGCCTATCATTGTATATCCACCTTATTTGGTTAATAAACTTATTATTATTATTATTATTAGATGAAATTTGGTACATAATATATGCTTAGATACCCTTATAGACTAACATATGAATATTACGCATTTTCAACAACAAACAACATACATACACATTAACCTCGAGAACCTCCGTTTTTTTGAAGTCGGTTAATAAACGATATGTTCTTCCTAAGGTAGATAGGTAACTTGATTGGACAAAAGATGAAGTGAATTCGCATTAATGATTCAAATACAACAATATCCTGCTAAATCAACAACGCTCGCATCTTAAGTTGTGACAAAACCTTTCGCCCTTGTCGTTTTTGTTACATAAACAATGCATAAACTTTACCTTGCATATAACAAAAAAATACAATTGTAAAGATGTCACAACCCCCAAACCACTTAGCGAGACTTCCACCCCAGGACAGGTTACAGAATAATATAATATGTTTAACAATGTAGGCATGTAAACAATGAGTCCGAGAGACAGGTCGCTCATAACTTGTCGTGGAAGATGCGGGCAGAGGCGTGTGGTGCAAGGAAGGAGAGATTAGTGAGGGTAAGTTATATGGACGCTCCACGTTTTTAAAAGCTTTTATTTAACGTGCAATGTTTTTACATAATTATGTATGTGTGTTTATTTAGGTCAAATAGATAGATAGATATTTTTTGAAACTTTATTGAACCACACAAATAAAAATCTTACATCTAAAAAAACAAAATATAATATTGCAAGCTGAATTAGGATCGCTTCCTCTTATCCTAAGGAAACGACTTTTTGCAAGTTAATTCAGTTCCGATGACAACGCATTTTTATGCTATGCATGACCTAAGTCGATATCCAGGATTAGCTCCAGATAAAGGAACTTTTCAACGGTCAACAGCACAGACAAAAAAAATGTGTACGCAATTTATTATGATAGCCTGTTTTAAGTTGTGAATGCTGCGCTCAGGGTTGGGTTATAACTAGGTAACTCCTCTACGGTTAACAGCAAAGACACGAAATGTTGTATACGAATTTAATTGTGATAGCTCGTTCTAAGTTTCACCTTGACATGGCTACTGCATACAAGATATTTTTTTGATGTTTTTTAATTAATTTATTTCCAATTTGGACTGGTGGTGGCAAGGCACTTGTAACGGCTGTTATTTGCATGAAAATCCGCCGGCAAGGCAGCCGAACAGTGTTAGATCGCCGTCATCAAAGTTTTAGTCAAAGTTTTTATACATTTATGCTTTGGTTGCCGTACCGTCACTAGTGCTGTGCCGTCGCTCGTGAAAATCGCTCAGTGAGGATTCAAGTAATAATATCATCCTCTGCAGCTTGTTTCCACCCACTGCTGGGTATGACTCCCAAAAAAACTTTAGCCTGTGCCGACTTCATTTAGTTTTTTTCTCTGATCGCCTGTAAGTATTAATAATGTGAAATTTGGAAGAACCATTGTAACATAAAGCCGAAATGAGGACTCTCACGGTCAAAAAAGTACATGAACTCAACATTGCTCAGTGAGTTTAAACAATAGCTTTGCTTGGAGTTTCTTTGACATCGGAGCGAGAGACGGTTCTTTCTTTTTTCAACAGAGATTAGAAGAGAAGAGTAGTACAGTAATCGACTTAGTTCACAAGAGTGAAGTGATAGTGAGCTGTCGCACTTCGCAAAGAACCCATTATTGCGTAGCGTTGTAGGGGAACAACGCTACTAAATTATTCCCGTTCTCCCCCAGTGGTGGACAACGCTACTAAATTATTGTAGGTGGAGACCACATTTACGCAAACTTAGTGACATTCATTGTTGGTGGCACTTTATAAATATTGTCACGTATTCCCACGCACCTTTGATAGATGTATTTTTTTTAACCCCCGAACTCCATAAGAGAGTAGTGTTATAAGTTTAGAGTGTGTCGTGTATCATTGTATGTATCAATGTATGTATCACTGTATGTGTCACTGTATCCGTGTGTCTATCTGTGATATCGTAGTTTCCAAACTAATGGACCGATTTTGATGCAGTTTTAAATGTTTGAAAGCTGATGTGATCGAGATGCTTCAGCTATTATGGGGGGTGGGGGCAGAGAGAGGGGTGGTCTTATCGCTTAAAGCGATCTCTTCCAGACAGCAACTGATACTGTCCGTCCAAAATGGACAGTATCAGAGGAGGCAGAAATAGACGGTGGTGTACAATTAAGAATAATGATTAATTACTTAAAAATACTTAAATATATAAAAGATATATGACATAAAATATATATATATTAATAAATATATATTACATAAAATAAATATATAATTATAATAAATTAATACGTATATCAACATAAATAGTTAAATGAAAAATTATAAGCAGCTGTGTTGTCAGACGTTAGACAAATAGTGATTTTTCACCATATTTTTGAAAATTGACAAGGATTTAGCGCGTCGGATATCTAGCGGCAATGAATTCCACAGTCGGACAGCTTGTATTGTGAAGGATTTGCTATAGAACTGGGAAATGTGGATAGGGATTTTAAGTTAAAGGGCTCTAGAAGAGCGCATGGAGTGTGAAGAATTAGGAACTCAAAGCGTTCTTTGAGGTAGGGTGGAGTGAAAGGAATAAACAGGATGCTATAGAGCAAAGATAGGATATGTGCATTCCGGCGAAAACGAATGGGCAACCACTTCAGCTTTTTGCGAAATTCGGAAATGTGGTCATATTTGCATAGGCCATATATGAACCTAATACAAAAAAATTGTAGGCGTTCAACCTTATTAAGCTGTACTTCGGTTAAATCTAGGTATGTGGCGTCTGCATAGTCAAGTAGGGGGGGGGGGGGGGTATTAGGGAGTAATAGTGATTGTGCAAGGGCAATTTTGGTGGTAATAGGCAGAATATTACAAATATATAAGCCTATTTTCATTTTGTCCTGAAACATCCGTTATTATTCTTTGCTACGACGTTGTTTTCCCCGCTCCCGCTCTCGCTACATCTCCTGCTACAGGCCGCTCTCGACAGCGGAAGAAACTAATTCCTTAACATGGCCGGAACTTTATTCGTTAAACTTTAGCAGACGTCAGCGGCACGCCGATGTACCGTATCTTCGCTTTGTTACTATTCAGAGGAAGAATCCCCCGTGGCATGTTCGGGACGGTATACTTTTGTTGGAAATGTTTATGACTTTTAGCATTGGGGACGGTGACAATGAAGCGGTGATTGGTCAGTTAGTTGAGTGGTCACTCGCCGAGCCACAACTAGCACCGTGTTAAAGGATCATGAACTTTCGGTGAAACAAAGTCACACTATATCTATATCTTCTATAATTATAATAAAGCAGTAAGTAACAAAAAGTCTGTACAATGAAGGTAATAAAAAATGGTCTAGTGAACTTAAAATAATCTAATGAACATAAAAAAAAACAAATGCGGGTAGTCGGAGACAACGCTCGCCCTTCTCGACGCTGACACCCGCTACAGTCCGCTGACAGTCTTCTCGTGACCACGATCAACGCAACTTGATCGAAACGTCGAGGTAAAGAAATATTAAGTTTTCAGCGCGATTAAGCCCCGTTTAAATATATCTAATGAACAATTATATAAAATTTGTAAAAATTGTGTCTGTTCGCACATCACGTAAAAACTACTGGACCGATTGCAATGCAGATTGTGGAATCACTGGTGGATAGTGTAGGTTTTGATTAAAATCTGGTTTACTTTTTATGCCAATTTGATGAAAAGAAGCTGAGCAATCGATAAAAACTATATGACAATTAAATAAATTTTGATGAAAGGTAGATAGATAGATAGATAGATAAATTCTTTATTGCACACACCACAAACAAAATCAACAAAAAATAAAGGAAAAATAGCAGAAGAAGTGTACAATGGGCGGCCTAGGTAGTATATTGTCATTGAGACATATGGTACGTAGTACATTTAACTCAATGTATATTGTACTTTTTGGTCCTATAATATCACATAGGTTAATTTCAACAGCGAGCACAGCTAGTAATATTACAAAAGCGAAAGTATGTGAGTGATTGTGTAAGTTTTTTACTTATTCACGCCGAAACGGCTGAATAGATTTTAATGAAATTTAGTATATACATGTCGCAGAATTTAACAGATTAGAATCCACGCGCTCGTTGTTGGCGTCCGCCATGTTGTTTTGTTATCAATCAGTGCGCACAATCGGCGCAGGCGCTGTCTCGAGAACAAGTGAATAAACCTCGATCAAACGCACCTCTGAAACATACAACATTGACACCAACTGATAGCTTTACTCTAGATAGACTAATGCCACCGACTGTCTACAACTGATAGCTTTACTCTAGATAGACTAATGCCACCGACTGTCTACAACTGATAGCTTTACTCTAGATAGACTAATGCCTCCGACTGTCTACAACTTGTGCTATCTATGACGTTTGCGTGGTGTTCTATTTCAAATAAATTAATTTACCACTGAAATAAATAATGTCGTACATTCGTATTTATTATAATCTTTGACATATATGTTACACTTTAGGTCTTGAAGTAACACATGAGATACTTTTTAACATCATCATCCATTATTATTGTCCACGTGGATAAAACTGCGCGACTAGTATTGTTATAAAACCTTGAATGTAGGACGCATATCCAGCTACTACCCTCAAATGTAAATTCTGTCGCCATTCTGTGTACTGTCTGTTTCTGTCTGTACGGGGATAATGGCTCTGAAGGACTACTGCTTTATCCTGGAGTGATAGTCCCATATCTAGGTTAAGGTCTTTAGGGGGGTGGTGTCCAAACGGTACACTAGTGTGTGTTAGTATACCAGTTTGATCCACGGCCAATAACTTATCCAAGTTATGTGCGGATTTTCGTCGCTCCGTGCTTCGGAAGCCACGTTAAACTGTCATTCCTGGCTGTTATTGAATAACTAGCTGTGCTCCGCGGTTATCACGATTTTGATGAACAGTATCCTATGTGTTATTCCAGGGTATAAGCTATCTCCATTACAAATTTCATCAAAATCCGTTCATCCGTTTGCAGCGTGAAGGAGTAATAAACATTCATACAAACATACAAAATTTCGCCTTTATAATATTAGTGTGATACCAAATGCAGTCCCATCTCAGCACAATCATTTTCAGCACTGTATTGGAACTGGCCAAGCGAGACGTGAGTTCTTCCATACATTGTTAAATTACCGGTTATATTACCGTTAATTTAAATTCGCGTATATTAATTTGCGTAACCATATTGGAATATTGTCGGATTGTAAAACAAATTCTCTCTTCATATGAGCTCAGCTCTTGTCAGTGGCAATTATTTGTAAACAATAATTGGTCGGAGCGGCAGTTAAAATATTGTATTACATAGTAAATGGTCGATTGTGTGTCCATGTCTGGATCCCAATCCCCACTTATCCGTACCAATTATAAAAGTGAAACGTTGTCTATTTGTTTGTATGTTTGTTTGTTTGTTTGGAGAGCTTTCACGCGATAACGGCTGAACGGATTTTGATGAAATTTGGAATGGAGTTAGCTTACACTCTAGAATAAAACAGAATACTTTTTTACCCGAAAAATTGTAAGGTTTCACCGGAAAAGTGGAAAATGTTGATTACTCGCGGTAAGTAACGGTTGCCATGGAAACGAAATAAAAATGACAAAAAACTTCAAGAGCACCTACTTATAGTATCCTAGAAGAACATAGCATGCTTTTTTCGCGATAAACAGTAGTCCGCGCGAACGAAGTCGCGGGCGGGACAGCTAGTATATACATAAAAATAAATTATTATATTTAAAAAAACTTGACTGCGTACAAAACTAAAACTAGCGGCTCTGTGAGCTGTAGACCTCGCGCGTACAAACTTTTATGGAAACAATCTAGCGGTGCATAGTAGCGCCATCTAGTTACCTTACTGTAAAACTAACATTAATAACCAAGGTGCTCCAACAATCCCTACCTAGTAGGTAAAGGGCTGATTCCACTGGTAGAAACCTAAAAGTGAGAAATTTACTGGATTTAGAGGAGCTATTCTGCTCATCACGCAGAAGATCCTCATCAGGTCTTCACCAAATTTTTGAGACTAACTACTAAAAGTTATTACCTTTTTAATAAACCATCGGATTTAATATGGCGGAGATATTCAGTTGCCCTTTTCTTACCCTTTTTTTTGGAGAAGTTACACCCCCCCCCCCCCCCCCCCCAATCAAAAATCCCCGACGACTAAAAAGTTCTAAAAATTCACTCAACTTGTATACCAAGTTTCGTCTAGATCGTTTGAGAAATGCGACCTGTAGTGGAGAACAGCCGGAAATACGGACAGACATCCGGACATACGAAAGAATTTTTGCCGAATCTGAAATAGAGACGCTTCTCTCGCGCTTCGCGCTCGCTCGGTCAAAAAAGCAAACAACCTTTAGATTTTTATTTTGAAATATGAGATGCAGTTGACGATCTCCACTGATCAACACCATTGAGGATCTCCGTTGAGGAAGATCTACCTACACTACGCGGCACTCCACCTGGTCTGAGTCCTGCCGGTTCGACCCACCCCCGTCGGTCTGGTTCTGCTTGAGATCTGCGGATACCAACGTAGTGCCAGCCGCCGAAGAGTCCTGGAGGCGACACCGACGCCACGTACCGCTTCCCTGCGTAGTTCAGGCCAGTGACTAAAGTGTAACTAAACCCAAGAGTGCGGGATGGGTTTGGTTTGACCAGGGTCGCATCTAAATTATAAAGGAATAAACAAGTCTCTAACTACTTGTTTTTGTATATTTTTTTCCACCCCTGAGGTAGGCCCTAACTAACTACCTGAGTGTCGTGGGTCGCCTAACGACCCAACGCCGCAGTATGTTTGTTCGTTTATCACGTAAAACTACTGGACAGATTGCGATGCGGTTGGATATATTATATATTGGATAGCTTAGGGTTTGAATTAAAAACTGGGGTACTTGGTATCTCAATCAGATGAGTAGAAGCCGAGCAATCGATAAAAACATTTTGATGGCTGAAGGAATTTTGTTAAAATGTTGGTATATTGATATTTTAGGCCCTGAAATAGTACAAATATTACTTTTTAAGCAACTTCACAATAGGAGACAGTTATAATGTTCGATTGTATGCATGTAGGCATGGGACTAGGTATGGGACCCATATAAATTGTATCAAAATTGGTTCAGTAGTTTTTCGAGAATAAATAGTTTTTTGAGTAAATCCATTCGATTTTGTGTTTATCTCCAAGATTTCTAAACCGATTCAGATGGTTGTTTTTTATTCAATAGGGTAAACTTTCCATGTAGTCCCATATAAACTTTATCAAAATTGGTTCAGGAGTTTTATTAGAAAATCTGTTTGTTTTATAGTTTATGTTCTCTAATATAGTATATAGTCAGTAGTAGTTTATGGTCTTCTTACTGAAGTAAAAACAATATCTTGGGATTTCTGAACCGATTGTTTTTACTTCAGTAAGAAGACCTATAGTGTGGTACTGTAATAATTTCATCAGAATTTGTTTAGTAGCTTTAAACAAGCTTTAATTTAATTCACTGTGTTATTATGTTTGGGACTGGACTACAAGTCAATTTTGAACAGTTTAAGGACGTTCACAGATGCTGAAGTGTTGCACATGGGTTTAGTTCTGATGACAATGACAAAAAACTACAGTAGTAGTAGTCAAAGGATCTACACAATCAGATGATGGAATCCCTTCTAGTTTGGGATATTTGGTTTGTCGTGATGAGATCTCTGGTTTTATGTAGTATCCACGGTCTGATGATGGAGCCGGAACGCAGTCACAGGAACTCAACAACAAAATCATGGAACTCTTTCGAGTTTGGGCTCATTTTGTTTCTCTTGATGAGTTCTTTGGTGTTATATAGTATCCGGTGATGGAGCCGGAAGGTAGTCACAGGAGCTCAACAACAAAATGATGGAACCTCTTCGAGTTTGTGCTCATTCGGTTTTTCTTGATGAGTTTTCTGGTGTTATGTGATATCCAGGGTCTGCTGATGGAGCCGGAAGGTAGTCACAGGAACTCGACAACAAAATGATGGAACCCCTTTGAGGTTGGGCTCAGACCAAATGAGTCTCTAGTTTTATGTGATATCCAGGGTCTGATATTGGAGCCAAAAGGTAGTCACAGGAACTCAACAACAAAATGATGGAACCCCTTCGAGTTTGGGCTCATTTGGTTTTTCATGATGAGTTCTCTGGTGTTTTGTGATTTTCAGGTCTGGTGATGGAACTGGAAGGTAGTCACAGGAACTCAACAACAAAATGATGGAACGCCTTCGAGTTGGGGCTCATTTGGTTTATTTTGATGAGTTCTCTGGTGTTATGTAGTATCCAGGGACTGATGATGGAGCCGGAAGGTAGTCATAGGAACTCAACAATCAAACAATGGAACCCCTTCAAGTTTGTTTTTATTGGGGTTGTCTTCATAAGTTCTCCGGTCTAATGAGGTATCGAGGGTCTGATTATGGAGTCATAGGAACCCATTACCCAAACATTAAATGGTGAAACCCCTTCGAATTTAGGCTTATTTGATTGGTCTCGATGAGTTTCAGGTTTTTAGTGGTACTGGTGGTGTCTCGGAAATGATTGCTTTAAAAAAGGACACATACATCATTACAGCATTTACAACTTATAAATCCATTTGTTTTGGGTTTATGTTTCCTCATATCTACGAGATGAGTCACCATTTTTTTAAAGAGTACCATTTCATGCCAGTGAAAGCATAGATAATTTTCGTCAAAACTAATTCAGTTGTAGGTTTATTCATCCTTGGTTTTAATTTACCAACGCTTTGAGTCTAAAGTGAGTGAGTGTCTACTATATTTTTTGCATATATTCTTTACGATGCTTGCATAAGCCACTCAAAATAAAAAATAAAAAACAAAAAAATCAAAATTGACTCCATATTAAAAATGTTATTTTGGTAAACAACCACTAGAAAGAATAAAATAATTACAATTAAGCCAGAATAATATCACTTTTTCGAAATTACAAACTTCATAATAAAAGGTGCCAAACCGAGCCATAATCTATACTTATTATAAAGCAATAGGAACGAAAAAGTCTATACAAAGAAGATAATTAAAAAAGAAATGCGTGAACACAGCAGGCGGTTTTGCACGATCTGGCAACGTCGCGCGCGTTTCGTGCCCTGATGACGTTGTATTATATGACTCCTTGTAGTTAATGTCACACGGTCACACCGCGGTCGAATTGAAGCGCTGTGCGACACCTTGCTGCATAAAAACGGTGATTTGTATTCAAATACAAAACAGGATGCGGAATATAAAGAAGAAAAAAATACTTCTTCAGATGAGATACTGCGCAACTGTGCTCACTGTATTCCATTTAAAACGAAAATGGCAGATGTTCAGAACTTTGTAACGCAGAGCGTTGCAGCACCGCACACTAACTGGCCGGTGTGGCAGTCTACGCAACGCGCTGCGCTTCAATGCTTTGCGATGCAACGCACACGCGTCCGGTTTGACCCTCGCTTAACCTAGAGAAATAAAAACGCGTGCGAAGCCGTGGGTGCAGCTAGTTATACATAGATTTGTGTAAAGAAAACTTTAAAGACTTCCTTGCGTATATTACTTATTTCCGTTATTATCACCAGAAGAAATAAAAACAACCTCAAAATTATTCGCTAAAAGGGAATACAAATTTAAATATCTCAGGCGCAGGGGTATCCACCCTAATATTTCATACGTAACCGCCTTTGGCGAGATAGCACGACACCCCCGGGTGAGATAACGCTCTAGGTACTAGCTAAAATGGCGGTGTTTTAGAGTTTAGGGGTAGGAACTATAAGTTCTTAAAGTAGGTACTAGCTTTTGCCCGCAACTCCGTCCGCACGGACTACAGACTACCACAACAAAAAAAGTAAAAAAAGTAAAGATAAAGTATCCTATGTCTTTCCCCAGGGTTCATACCATCTCCGTACTAAAGGAGGATGCCAGCTTTCGGCTTCCAAGACTTTTAAATGTTAAATTCCGCGGACACGAAATCTATTCATATTACTGACTATATAAAATAATTTAATTGATTCTTATTAAAACAATAACAATCAGGAACTGTTATTAAAATAAAAAATATTAATATGAATAGAAATGACCGGAAATAGCTGTGAACTGATACTAATTACGAATCATAGTGTTCACTATAACTCGTAATTAGTGCCATTAAACTATTAATAAATCGACAACAAAAATCGATTTAAAAAAATCTACAGGCTATCTTAGTTTATTCTAATAGAAATCATTTCAGTATATTATTTTATGATATTAGAAATAAACAACAATAAACGCATGCGTATTTTTTATCCTGCTTATAAGTTAATTCATTATTTATTGTATAAATGTTTCAGTGGTTTAAGTACCAAGCTCATGACAAGAGCCGAGAAGGCCCAGGGTTCGATTCTCAGATTGAGTACCTAAGTATCTACTACTATAGTAGGTATAGGTAGGTAAAAATACTTTATAAATGATATTAAACATGATCGTAAAGTGTAGGTACCTACATAATATATCAGTTTAATATTAGATTTCAATAATTATCTTGTCTATATTATTCTCTTGACCATAAATAGTGTCATAATCTAACGAAAGTCACAAAACCACAAAAGTTAACTTTATTTCCTTATAACTAATTTTTGAATAGTTCCCAGAAAAAACTAATAACACACAAAAGATTTTAACATAATGCTTTAAAAATAAAAATACTGTTCAGTTGTGTCCGCGATAATTTTACAACGAGCCTGAGTCACTTTGGAGATCTGGCATAGTCCTTTCATCTATGAAAAAAGTGAGACACTACTTTTTTATTTTTTTTTGCTTTTTCACCGGTTCGTGAGCTACCCTGAAAGTTTCAGCCGGATAGCTAATCGGGAAGAGCTCGAAATTTTTGAATTGCCAGGACAAAATACATAGATAAATACATACATACATACACACATACATACATACATACATACATACATACATACATACATACATACATACATACATACATATAGCTAGCGGCACGTAAGTCTAGCGGTGAACGAAACGTGGTGGGGATCTTGGCACAGTCAGTTTTCGGGATAATAAGCACTTACTCAAAATTTTAACGCATTAAATGAACTTTGACTGTGCCAAGAGCCCCGCCATGTTTCGTTCACCGCTAGACTTACGTGCCGCTAGGTATACATACATACATACATACATACATACATACATACATACATACATACATACATACATACATACATACATACATATACACACACACATACATACATACATACATACATACATACATACATACATACATACATACATACATACATACATACAAGTGAAGTTAAATAAAAGCTTTTAAAAAAACAAGTACGCAAGATGGTAGACCGGTTTGTCTGCTCGAAGAAAAATAACACCTACCCGAAAAATAACACCTACCCCCCTAGTTTCTGATATTTGCAACAGTACTGAAAATATCAGAAACTCTATAGAAAGAATATTTATACACCTACACAAGAACGTTTAAAAAATACGGAGACCACATCGCCTGCAAACACAGGATAGCAAATGGCAGCACGTGTGCGTGAGTGGATAATCTGTGTTTTGTGGTTGTTACACAAATTAATCTCAAAATACTGCATAGTTATTAATTTTTGGTGAAAACACTATTATCAAGGCCGAGATCTCGCTGTGCGTGAAGTATCGGCATATCTTGGGTGCTTTACTTTTGATTTGTCGGTTTCGCCTCCGTTTTTTTTGCACCTATTTCGTAAATAACCCGATTCTAATGTTGACTTTAGTGTTAGCACAGAATACCTATTAATACTACGCATAGAATGGACACTGCACACCAATCGGGGCTTCCTCGCCTCGCCACCGATTCTGAGTTGTCGAGGAGCTGACATGAGTACAGGACAACACGCACCACATGCGCACATCGCGCGGCGTCGTAACGATGCCCGCAGCAAGACGGTTTTTACGGTCGAAAGTGGGGTATGCGTGTGCTGTTTACGGCTGTTTGTCAAGTAAACGCGACAAAATTGAAGCTTTTATAGATTCCATGATAAAATAAGGTAAGTTATTGTTCGTAGCCTACAATAAGTAATTGTCATTATTCAGTAGGTAAGTACCTACTTTAGCTTTGTATTTTTTTTGGTGTGTATAACAATATTGACTAGTGGCTCTGTGAGCTGCAGACATCGCGCGAACAAACTTTTTTGCAAAAAATCTAGCGGTGCACAATAGCGCCATCTAGTTACCTTATTAAAAAACTAACATTAATAACCAAGGTGCTCCATCAATCAAATCCAACCTACCTAGTGGTTAAAGGGCTGACTCCACTGGTAGAAACCTAAAAGTGTGAATTTTACTGCATTTTGAGAAGCTATTCTGCTCATCATGCCGAAGATCCTCATCCGAACTTCACCAAATTTGTATGAGACAAATTTTAAATTCCTACTTTTCAATTGAAATAAAATTGTCAGCCTTATTTCCTCTCAATACCAAGTTTCGTCTAGATCGGTTGAGAAATGCGACCTGTAGCGGAGAACAGAGATCCGGACATCCGGACATACGAAAGCATTTTTGCCTACGCTGAAACGGAGACGCTTCGCGCTCGCTCGGTCAAAAAACCATAATTGATTTTACTCATATTTTAAACATATCAGAATATTTTCGTTTGCAAACGCAACATTGTACTATTATTTTTTCTGTGACGCAAGTGTCTCACTCGCACGCGTATACGTGCATATCGGAACTACACCGAACTGAACCACGAACAAGTCGTCGGCTGTCGCGGATGCCCACACGCGGCAATTCACACGCGGCTTCATGATTGTTTGTTAACTGAGAAGAATTGTTTACTAATTATAATTTACATGTAAAATCGAAATGTATATGTATGGAATTATATATTTGAGCAGTGTAGTGTAGGTTCCTATTATTGTATAATGGAGTGAGTGAGGTAATTAATTATTCTAGTGATGTTGTCTATTGGATACGTAATTACGTAATTGAGTTTGAGTGTTGGGATTGTACATGTTTCTATAGATACGCAAAACGTGAATTTACCAAATTTATAGCGACTATTTGTAATAACGTTAGTGTCAAAAAACGTTAGGGTCAAAATCTCTTTGGGTACTTATGTGTACAATAATAATTCATGCAGTGACAACCTTAGACTTGAGACACATAATTGCGCGTGTACAAATAGGAATGTGTATAGTGTCTATGTCATAGGTAGCTATAACGCGGTTTTTGTATAGATATCTAGTCAAGTGTCCGGGGTGTGGTGTAAGTAACCACGTCTGTTTAGAAACTTCTGACCTAAACAGAAGATATAATTTACAAAGTTTTATTAACCGACTTCAGAATGGAAGAGATGAGTCACTCAATCGAAAAAAACTTATCACGTTTTTTTTCATTGTTTATTTTTAGGGAAATCTTGTTGAAGTCAGGTTTTGATTCCAAAAATATTGTTATAGTGCGGTAAGCAACAGACTAAAGACCTTAGCAAAAAATTCAAAAAACCATCCCTTTACGAAATTACCTCAGAAACTGAACGAAACATAATCTTACAGCCAACAGAAATCATAAACACGATTTATTGTGAAAGTTTAAAATGTGAAACTTTAGTGCTGAGAGTTTCGTTCAACATCGCACTGACGGCTGGCGACGGAAACATTTGTTCTACAACAAGGACAAACTGATTAACGGCATTCGACTACTGGGTTTTGTGAGGAATAGAATCCATACCACTAAATATAAGTAAAACGTTGTCTATTTGTTTGGTTGTTTGTTTGGGGAGCTTTCACGCAATAACAGCTGGACGGATTTTGATGAAATTTAGATTATATCCTGGAATAAAACATAGCATACTTTTTATCCCGGAAAATTGAAAGTTTTCACGGGAAACTGGAAAATGTTGATTACTCACTGTAAGGACAGAATGGTCTGTGGTTGCCATGGAAACCAAATAACAAGTCTGTCAAAAAACTTCAAGAGCATTGGTGCTATACCTACTTTTGCATTGGTTTTTTATATCCTAGAAGAACAATAGGACGCCTTTTATCGCGATAGAACTAGAAGATACTAGAAGTTGCAGTAGTCCACGCGCATGAAGTCGCGGGCAGGAAAACTACTACGTAATATAGACTGGTTTCGAATTTAACATTCATTAGTATAATTATCATTAGCCCATACTCATCCACTGCTGGACGTATGCGTCTCCTTGTGAACGCCGCTGAGCCTGATCTTTATCTTTTCTTCCTTAGTTCCCTGACTTTAATATTAATTAGAAATTATTAATTATTTTATATAGAAATTATTCGAAACAAGTTATCACCTATCGATTCTACCTCTCTGACATACATGCAAAATTTGATTACCAACTTTACCATCTCGTTTCTTAAACATACGAGTATCTCCATCGAATAATGCCTATTACGTGTAAGTGTATTTTATGATTAAGACATAAAGACCTTACTGCGTTCCTAACGTTGCTTACACTAAGTATCATTTAGAACTCATCCACCAGTTTTAAGAAGGAAAATACTGCGAAATTGACAAACTTACATCCCATACTTTAGTGTCTGGATAAAATGTTTTGGAAATAAGAACGACTGTTTGCTGTTGCGACATTACTTGTCTCTTGAGGTTCCATAAAAATTCAATTTCGAAATTGCATCTGTCATCTTACAGTATTGCAGTGTGGTGTAAGTGTGACCGCAAACTGGCCACTTTTCGGTCAACAGAGACGTTAAACGAAGCGCAACTATAACATCGGTAGCTGATACAAAGTCACATCATCGCTTTCCATCAGGTGAGATCGTGGTCAAACGATTGCCTAGTCAGTAATTAAAAAAAACGCGTTGAAAACATTAATTTTATTTAGGTACGATACCCCTAAATTTAGGTCAAGTTGCATTGGTTAATAAAATACTAATATAAAAAGTGAAACGTTTTCTATTTGTTGGTTTGTTTGTTTGGGACGCTTTCACTCCTAAATAATTGAACAGAAATAATGATGTAGATGATTATACACTAATAGAGACCAACAAAGGATTATTTTTATCATGAAAAAATGTTCAGGGCAAAAAAAAAACAGGTTAATAAAATTAATATGAGTTAGTTACTAAAATTAGTATTATTACGCGATTAAGTCCCGTCTGATATAAGATACGTGTAACTATGTGTTAAAGTTAAAAAATTACAGCTTGCAAGTTACTGTTGATATGATTACTTGTTTAATGTTTTAGTGTATAAATAATCTAACAATATGCTTCTCAGTGACGATGATCTATTTATCTATCTGTACTTATAATAAAGCAATATGAACGAAAAAGTCTGTATAAAAAAGATTATTTCAGAAAATAGGGTACTTAAATAAAGGTTCTGTACTGATCAAGAATATAACATTTTTTTAAATCTTGTCTGTCTGTTTGTCTGTGTATTTGTTCGCGCATCATGTAAAAACTACTGGACTGATTGCGATGCGGTTTTCACTGTTGTATAGCTTAGGGTTAGACTTAAAAACTGGTGTACCTAATTGGTATCTTAATCCGATGATAAAAAATTATATGATGGCTGTACGAATTTTGAAGATATGTAGTATATTGTACTTTAAGTGTACTTTTGGTCATGGAATAACACGTAGCTACTTTTAAATGAAATGACCGCGCGTGCAAAGCCGCGGGCATAGCTAGTAACCTTAATATGTAACAACTATGAAATGGAACTACAGAAAATGATCGCCCGTATGCAACTATTGGACATAATATTGTTTCTAGCATGAGCTAAAAGTTTGAGTTTTCAATCTCGTATCTGAGACACCGAGTCTCCGAGGCAGGTGTCCTGACACTTGCGCTGTATAACAAATGCTGTTATTTTATTCAGCTTATTGGTAGACTGTGGAAGCGGTCTACGGATTTGGAAAAGCATTAGAGTAATTGGAATTTGGTTGTGTGCTTTTGCTGGCGGAGGTAGCTTATTTTTTGTGTCGAGCTTACGTAACACTTACGTAATCTTCGTTGAATTGTTCGTGCATTGTAGTAATTGTCACACGTTTTCTGAATGAATTGAGTTTGGCACAGCGAGCAAGCGCCCAGTACTGCACAAGGTGTGAAATTAATGACATTGATCTATCAATCGCCCACCTCGTTAGCAAATAAGTCATGTATAATTGGTACTTATCCTGGTAATGAAAAAATAATATGTCCATCTATTCTAAAAATTATGAAATGGCATCACATTAGTAAGAAGAGCACACGATTGAAATTAATTTCTCGATTGGCCACTCACACTACGAAAAATAAACAGGGTCATAATATTGCAGGCTTTTGCGAACTTTTGCGAACTTTTGCGAACTTTTGCGAACTTTTGCGAACTTTTTCCGTGACTGAAAACCAAGAAGTAGTAGCATGTTTGCGTTCACAATATTATGTCCCTTAACGACATCAAGTATGTGTTCGCAAACTTGAAGCCCAACTAAACCGCAACTTGAAAGTGAGTTACAAACTTCTCTGCATCATTATTTACAATAGATAACAGACCAAAGTGACTCGCCGGCATCTCGAAACTATCACAAACTGTCAAAGATCCTATTCCTGCCAAACGCGAGGCCATTTTTCAACTAAATCGGCAATGTATCCAATTTCATAACATCATGAACATCATTTCATAAACTTTGAAACACCTGCGATGTTTATCCCAACTCTGAAAAGTGATTACTAGCAAAATTCTGGCAGGGGAACATCACCTCTCTTTTCTGGGGATTAGAGCCTAAATTGAAAGTGTTTATTGGAAATGGGGTGACAAGAATGCGAGAAGAAAATTTGTTTTTGGCAAAGTGCTTTCTTTTATGAAATAAGTATGGTTATGCACAAGTGAAATGCGCGCAAAAGGTTCGCGTTCTCGTACTTTACTGATTTACGAGGACTATATTGAAAGGCTCATGTTTTTTTGAGGAAGCTCCGACATCGTGTGGCGGATAATTTTTGCTGAAAGCATTTTTGATAATCTTCGGCTGAAATTTGGTGAAAGACACTTTGGGCAGGTTTTCCCGATTAGGATTATAGCGAGTGTTACAAGTACGATCGGAAAGGAAGAGCTATCAATTTATTTGTGCAGTATAAATAAAAATCCAAAAAAAAGCTTATATATCTTATTGAAGTGATAAGATGCTTGATAATCTTGTTTCAAAAATGTGGGCCCTAAGTTGGTAGATGTAACTATCAGACAATGTTATAATTTATTATTTTTCTATTACACAACACACACCTATAATCAGCTTTCTACCAATCACTTTAGAAAACGAAAGTATAATGAATGGACGTCCAAAGTATTATGGCTCAGATAAATAAATAACTAAACACCAAATTAGCAGTAACCTTTCTAAATATTTTCTAGATCTATCTACCTACGAGTAACTATCAGTAACCTTTTGCCAAAAATGACTTTTGAATCATCTGCGTTCCCAGAACCCAAACTGTATTTCCACCGAACCCTCTTTCCGCAAGATTATTCCAGTGCTATTTTTTCTTACCAGACTTCCAGATCCAGCTCGAAATCTAGACTTTCGCTTACCTTTCGTTAAATTTGCATAGCTCTCGTTCAAGAGAAAATATTCATTTTTATTTATAAAAAGGTTGGAACGTTTACCTCACCCTCAGAAATTAGAGCAGCAGTATTTCTTGCCTAATAAATTTGGGATACGCGACGCTAAGAGATTGAATGGTTCTTAGATGTTCAAAGAGTTTTCAAAATGAATGTTACACTACCTGACCGTAGATAACGAGCATGAGTTTTAGGTGAATGAAAACCTCGTTATAAATTCATGCTAATAGGGTGCACTAGTGTGTGTTTGGCTTGCCGTATTTCAATTAAAAAAAAACATCTTCAATAGAAACCAATCATACCGTGGCACTGATTACTCCTTGATTTTTCAGCTGATTTATGAGATTATTTTGTTAAATTTTCTTCACAAAGTTTTAATACTATTGTACCTTATTTATGAATTCCAACCATAATAAAATCTTTACAAGAAGTTGTGAGGTAGTACTGACCTCTGATGTGAGTTTGTCAGTCCGCCTAAGGGCCTCATCTAGTGTAAGTAACTGGGGCTGATGTCTCCACGTGCCCCCCGAAGCACATATCGATGGCAAATCAGGAAATAACATATTAAAAGTCATTGGTGCGGAAGATCAAAGCCATTGACGTTGCATGCAAAGTGCACATTACTTGGCCAGCGTAACTCAACGAAAAGTCGGTAAAAACAGCAATTGCCAACCCATATTGAACCCCATTTCTCGACGGTAATTTGTCGCCATGTACGTTCCTTGTCACGTCTCCACCATTTACCACCGCGTACAATAATAGCATCGCTTGCGACAGGGGTGTAATCAGGGGAGGGGCTTAATGCTATCGCTCGAACGCGAGTGGAACGGAGCCTTTACGGTTAGGATTTTTGCGAGATAAGCGAACATAAGCGGACTCGCTTATCTCGCAAAACTCCTAACCTACAAAATGGAACATACAGAAAAAGCCCTACAATAAACATTCAAACCAACACTAAAGAAAAAAAAAACGAACATAATCATAAATAAAGGATATAGTGTATGTAATACGCGGATGTTTGTTTGTTGGTGGATGTAAGTATGTTACAATACATATAAAAAGCTGGACAAATTAGAAAATTGAAGTATGTATTAATAGAATTTAATGTAAATTATACACAATTTTACGCAATGTACACAATTTAGCAAAAATAATAAGCAGCAAAAGAACAGCAACTTTGGAGCTGCGTACAATTAAGCATCCCACAATATAGAATTATATCACAGGTATCAAATCAAAGCTCCAAAAAAACAGCTCAGTATGCGATACTACCTACTTAGAGACTTTACACGGCTACGACGAGTAACTTTGTTTGAATCTAAAAAAAAAACAGTTGCTCATTATTATTTAACAAAGTTTCATTGTTTATGAAGTTTGTAAGATAACCCACCCCTCTCATTCTTACTACGTCCCTCCAACGCGCACAGTAATAGCGTCGCTTGCGGTGTACAAATGAGTCCTTATGCGCCCTATTGCGTTCTAACTGACTCGGAGAAATTCACTTTTTATTGGGCCATAAATAACCCATAAATTACGAAGACAAAGAAGGGGCTATTAATGTCGTTGTAATTTGGATCATCATTGCTTTACTTTTAAATTGTTGTTCGTAAACTTCTTCGATTGCAATTAAGGAGGGCCAATAAAAAAACAATCGAAGTGCTGGGATGTCTGTATGATGCTGCTAAGATGTCAGTACAGGACCGGAGTACTGAGCCTATCTCATTGTTCAGAGGAGTAAGACAGGTGGATGTTATATCCCCGAGACTGTTTACGACCGCAATGGAGGATATGTTTAAGACGCTGGAGTGGAAAGTGGTGGGCATTTTCGCAGAAGATATGGCGGAGTCGCTGCAAGAGCTGTGTCAGATGCTAGCTGGCCTGGCTGAAGCCTCTCGAAGAATTGGTCTCCAATTCTTCGAGAGAATATAGACAAAACAAAAATCTTGATAAATGACAATATCATACCGGAACCAATAGTAGTCAGTGGCATGTCTCTCGAAATTGTACAGGAGTATATTTACCTCGGATAAATTGTTAAACTGGGTACAAACAATTTTGAGGAGGAAGCCAGTAGGAGGATTCAGCTGGGCTGGGCAGCTTTTGGAATACTTCGTCAAGTCTTGTCGACACCCATTCCACAATGCCTGAAAACAAAAGTCTTCAACCAGTGCGTCCTACCCGTAAAGAGATATAGAGCCGAAACATGGACACTGACGGTGAGTCCACAGTCTCAAGGTCGCTCAGCGAGCTATGGAACGAGCTATGTTCGGAATTTCTCTGAGAGATCGAATCCGAAATGAGGTGATTCGGCAGAGAACTAAGGTAACTGACATAGCTCAGAGAATAAGCGTGCTGATGTGGCAATGGGCTGGTCACATTTGTCGTAGAACCTATAATCGTTGGGGACGACGAGTTCTAGAGTGGATACCGCGAATCGGCAAACGTAGTGTAGGACGCCCTCCAGCTAGATGTAGCGACGATCTGCGCAATGTAGCTGGCAGTCATTGGAAGAGAAGAGACAATAAATGGGCTCAGAGGCACGCCTTAGTACAGGCCTATGTCCAGCAGAGGACTAGAATAGGTTTTTGATGCTTATGATGATAATGATAATAAAAAAACAAGTCATCTTGTGCTGTTCCCTGACCTCTGCACATCTAAATATTTGTTGACCGCCCCAACGCAAAAAGTTATTGAGAGTTTGAGGCGTGTTCAAACATTGAGCAACCGATCGCTAGGGCATTCTGTCGTTATGGAGTTTTATGGTAGCCTAACTGTTCAATAGTGCAACTTAGAATCCAACGATACCAGGTCCGGTCCTAGGCTCCACACACCAATGACTTTTCTGATTTATGTGCGGTTTTCCAGGCTCCGTGCTTCGGAAAGCACGTTAAGCTGTCAGTCCCGGCTGTTATTGATTAATAGCAGTCGTTAGGCCATGTCAGAGGCCTTCGGGTGGCCTGACAAACTCTTATACCAGAGGCCAGCTCTACCTCGTACGACAAACAAACAACATGGCATTATATAGGGAGGCCTATGTTGAGCACTGGACGACTTCCGGTTGATGATGAAGCACAATTTTCATTTACCAGCTTGTTTTTCAAAACAAAAAGAAACTAAATACTCCAAACGTTTCAAATAACGAAAACACAGCCGCAGCCTTCCATCGACAAAACAAATAGAGGCTTTATTCATGAACGGCATTGCCCCAAATAAATGCTGGCGTATAATTCAACTTGTACAACTCGGGGCACATTTCGGGCAGGCCAGAGGTTCTCAAATGGTGGATTTGCCCCTGGAGGCCAGTTTTGCAGTTTGCGCGCCTTGTACCTAACGACGGTGGCAGGCTGGTAGACGTATTTTCTTGACTGGGAGATGACGTATCTCGTATAAAGGAGATACTTTTCAACCGGGGCATGGGTAGAGAAACATTTTCGTTTTCTCGGCTTTACAATAGAAATAGAGTATATTATTGGATTTATGCCGCATGAAAAAATAATGTATCTAAAATTAATGTATCAATCTAGTGCTTCACGAGACATAAAATTGAAAATCATGTGTCATAGAGATTATGTCATGCACAGGAGTGACGTAGAAATAATTCAATTATAATGATTATGTCACTAGGATGAAAATCAAGATAGCCTATTTTAGAGAACAATGTTTCATACAAGAATAAGTAAAAATTGCTTCAAACTCGTTACTTTACAGTTTTAAACCTACAAAAAGTATAATTTTTGTAGCTCAGTTTGAAGTTAGTATTTTTTCTAAATTGGTAGGTACTTAAACATTTATGCTTATGTAATTATGAAAATCTAACATTATTATTAATAGCAGTCGTTGAGCCATGTAAGAGGCCTTTGGGCGGTCTGAATTCTGACTCTCTACACCATAGGCTAGCACTACATCATACGACAAACAAAAACAAAGCCATAGAAATGACTACGTGCTAAGCTGCAGGCACAACAGCAAGTCTAATATTAAATAACACATCAAAATGTGAACCAACGGATTTGGTGCAAGCTCTTTACATAAAGACTGTATAATATTCACCAAAATCATTAAAACTTGGAAGAACAATTACAGTTTTATACCCAAACACATTTTGGTTCTAAGTACAATAGGGAATCTTATCTTATCTTGGAGTTTTTATTACTTGTTAATTAAAGTTTTTATTATTAAACATGTATTCACACAACCATTTTATTATGTTAGTAAAACCAGAGTAGTTATTTGTTTAAAGTTTACAAGGGTAGTCATGAAATTGAAGTGAGTGAGAAAGCCTCTACATAAAGTCTCTTTCCTCATATTTTTTTTGCTTATCGAGAAAAACCACTCGTAGTAAATCTCAACAAAATCAAGCTATGAATTGTGAATTATACCGTCCGTCAATATTTTAAATGATCTGAAATGTGATCCGTTACTATCTATGGGCTTTATATGAGTTATTGCTCTAACAAACCTTTTTTGGGCTAAGAATACGTCCTGTCTATTAGTTGAATTGGCCCAAAAAATTACCCCATACCTTAATATGGAAGCAACACTTCCGTGGTACGCAGTCAATGCAGTTTCACTGTTGACTATCTTCGAAAGGTGATGCAAAGCGTATATCAAACTATTAATTCTTTTAACTAAATTATTAATATGATGTTTCCATGTAAGTTGCTTATCTATATGTAATCCTAGGAATTTTGTCGTCTCAGTTTCATTTATGGATTCATTTAAATAATTAATATCCAAAATCAAATTTGCGGTTCTTTGTTGAAAATGCATCACTTTAGTTTTATTCAAATTAATTTGCAGATTGTTAATTTCCAACCAATATATAATATCTTTTACAGCGTCAATAATTTCAGTTCTGTAGTCTGTATCTTCTTTTTAATAATCACAGAACTATCGTCAGCAAATAATACCATTGGGTATTTAGTAAAGTTTGGAAGATCATTTATATAGCAAAGAAAAATTAATGGCCCTAACACGCTTCCTTGCGGCACTCCGTATAATACATTCTGTGATTCTGACATGAATGTTTCTTCAATTTTATTATTAGTATTAATTCTAACTATCTGTTTAATCTATTTTCTATTGGATAGGTACGATACAATTAAATGTAAAACATTGCCTCTGACTCCATACCGCTCCAGTTTATACATTATTCGTGCAAAGAAGCGTGACTCTCACAATATTTGCCATATCGCAGTTGTAAACACTTCGTTTGCTCGTAAATTTCTGCACTGCATTGGACCTTACCTTTACAAGAAAATAAATAATGATAATAAAGTTTACTCCATTACTAAGTATGAGCTTCAGAAAGTACTATTTGAGAAATTAGTTAAAATGAATTACAATGAAACAGAGAATCTCCTTGTTCCACTAAAATAAAAATATAACCTAACAGTTAATAAAATACATAGCTTTCCCTCGTAATTTAACCTTGCACACAAAGACACCCTCACAATTACAATTAGTTAGTATAATTAAAGACATATACTCACAGCATCCAGGATTAAGAAAGGAAAACCTAATTTTCTTTTTCGAAATTTTATTATATAACTTCAAATTATTATTAAGAACTTATTTATGTTTTTATATAATCTTTATTTAAGGCAAATTTTGTTCTTTGACGAATGAGGCCTGGTTCCTATCTCACGGGTTTTGAGCCTAGTTTAGGAACCAGGTGCTCCACTCAATTTTTTTGTTGTTCGTGCCGTGTTTCAATAAATTATTATTATTATTATTATTATAGCCAAAATGTTACAAAATCTACACATTCAAACGCCTTGGACATATCCATATATATGGCGCAGACAGGATTCCTTCGGTCTACATTTTCCATCACAGTATTTAAGAAATCATATACTCGTATAGCCAAATTAATTGATTTTCCCTTTCTAAATTATTTTTGCTCATTTATCAATATATTGTTATGTTCTAAATAATTATAAAGCCCATCATAAATATTTTTTCAAAAACCTTTGAAAATATCGGAATTAAGGCAACTGGCCGGTAATTAGTAATAATATATTTATCACATTGTTTAAACAGAGGCTTAATTGTTTAAACGAGTGATGACATACTAATAAATAATATTAAGTTGAGCAACTCTGGCATAGTTTATCTTTCAAGATAATAGAGTCAATTGAAGGTGAAAGAATTTGCACTGATATAAGTATCAAATATGTTTTGCCAAAAATAACACAATGATAATCAGTATGGGTTCTATTGTAGGTAACATTAATAGATGAAAATCGACACAGAACTCGCCATGTTTCGCAATTTTAACAGTCAACCACAAAATCTACTTCAAATAGATTTTCTAGAAAACTACTGAACTTATAATTTTGATGGTATTTATAAAATATTTGGAGGTCAATATTTTAAAATTAAAAATAATCATCTAAGCTAGTTCACAAATCTTGGAGATATGAGTGAAAATACACAATTTAAAAAAACGGCTTCAGATGGGTTAACTAAAATAAAGCTACGAAATTAATTCTGTTAATGCATCATTGATGTTGGAAGGTTTCACTAAATAAATCTGAGCTAATTTGGTTCTCCATTGATTAACAATTTAAAAGGAACAAAAACATATAAAAAACAATTGGTTCAGAAATCCTGAATGTTGCCTCTATCAGACACTAAACTATAGGACCAACCCCCGAATGAATAATTACAAGTGATAATTATTCATATTGTTTTGTGTGCATTTGACAGTTACAGAGGCCATGAAGCTACACATACGCATGTAATTATTAAATTGCAGTTACTTAGTAGTAAGCTACGTTTAGATTAAAACTAAAATAATGTTACTCTCTAAACAAATGTTTGTTTGTTTGTCGTATGAGGTAGTGCTGGCCTCTGATGTCAGAGTTTGTCAAGCCGCCCAAGGGCCTCTGACATGGCTTAACGACTGCTATTAATCAATAACAGCCGGGACCGACAGCTTAACGTGCCCTCCGAAGCACGGAGCGATGGAAAACCGCACATAACTTAGAAAAGTCATTGGTGCGGGGCCTAGGTTTTGAACCCGGTATCGCTGGATTCTAATTTGCACCATAGAACCGTTAGGCCACCATCGCTAAACAAATGTTGACCTGATAGTGGAAATTCCCCCAGACGTTAAGTTTGTTGCATTTTCTATTTGTTTATATGTTATTGACACATACATACTGACTTTGTATTGTTTTGGATTGTTTACCTATTTATTATTTATATTTTTATTTCAAATTGTATACTCTTATTAAAAACTGCCGCTACTACTCGCTGCGGAAAAGGTCGTAACTGATAACCAGCGTGTTGTTTGCTTGCGAACAACACAATTATGCTGAGTGGCGTCCTTTTTTTATAGCCTTATATTCTTGATATTATATAGTTAGTTCAAAATTTCACATGTATTTTAAGATTATAAGATAAAAGTTTTTCATTTCATTTCATATTTTTTTTAGTATTACTCCTTACAGAAGTAGAAAGATATTTCCATACTGTTGTTTCGTTATCTACGAAGCTGATATTACTTTGTACAAGTTTGGGCAAGTTTGAGCATAAAAAATGGAAACTAGTTTTTTATGACAGTTTCTAGATAAACGTGAAGTATTATTTTCAGGTACATAAATATTTAGTTCCCTTATTTTTTTGCACCTGTACTGTGTTTAGGCTACTTTTGATGTTCATATATTTTTTATGCGTTTGATCGTTAGGAAATATGTGAAATTTTGTCCCAAGCCTTTCAGAAACGGGCTAGACTTAGCCAACAAGCTACTGAAACATAGAGCAACCATGTTGGTGTACATTGTACATAACATATTGCACTGGCTATACGAGTACAATTACGCCAATAATTACCGAAATACTAGACTGTTTCTGAAAACCTTAAAAATATACCTACAAGCAAGGTTGCTTATAAATCCATAGGAACACAAACTAAGCTGTGCCATCTTTTATACAAAAAACTAAACTGATTATGACTCTGATTCATAAAATAGTACAAGCTGTTTATTCAATATGTATTAATTTTTCCACTATCACTTTTTCTGTAGAGCACAAAATGAAGAAAACAAGCATAAAAATAAACGTATTCAATTTCAAAAATTAACATTTGTGAGGGCGTGTGTGCGTGTAAATTTGCGTTGAATGGTGTGTTTATGTGTATCTGTGTGAATGTGGTAAGCAAACGAGTTACAGTTTGACCACAATTCTATTACAAACGTACATTATAATAAGTTCTCTTATAAGCTGTTTAAATCAGGCAGAATGAAAAAGTCCTATTTTTCACACCGTCTAGTGAAAATTGGAATCCGTTTCTAATAAAGTACAATTATGTGCATAGCATTTGAATGGATTTGTTTCAAAATAAACCACCTGTGGCCTGCACCTTGGGAGGTGGCCAAATCTGCGGAGCAGACTGAAACCAGCGTGAAAATACTGTAACAGGCACTAACATTTTGTTAACTGACAGTTCTAACGACACACTGTTTTAGTAGTTTATGAAACGGTTGCATAATGAGGGCTATTAAAACACGAGAGGGAGTTTAGACGAGTTTTTTAATGGTATCACTCGAGTGTATAATACCTAGTTAAGTGCCGTTTCATACACTACTTTATCTACACTCATGCAATAGTGAAAAAAGTATGTCGTAATATTTTCTTAATTTTCTGGTAAAAGGTTCGTCATGTTCGTTGATGTTTCCGTGATATCTAGTGCATTCAAATTCCTCAATATCACTGCTGCCGGACATTTTTAATCAGGATAAAACTTTTGATCAACATAAACACATTATATTAGTTAGGTACTAATGTAAAGTAAATAATGGTGCCAAAACCCAGTCCACAGCGAAATCGCGTGCTTACGGTCTTACACGCGCCACCATAGATAATAAATGGCAAAAACCCTCATAGTACGGAGCAAAACCGGTGCTTTTACGGGAAAATATATTTATTATACACTGTTTAGTTCAAAAAGTGTTATGATGTTTTTTTTGCTTATTAGAGACTGGCCGTGCGTAAAGTATGTCATTATCCCACTAATTTTGAGTTCATAATCCGGATTTTACGACATGAGTGTAGATAAAATACTTTAAAACGCAACTTATAAATGATTTTAGCATTAACGCCGGATTAACGAAAACATTATCTAATAATTTTCTATGAGAAAAATTTGAATCAAGGACGGGGTTCGAACCCGCATCATTAACTGATTTGGGAGGCGTTATCTTTACGACACGTAATAAAGTTAATTGCAATTTTAGCCGTGTTCGGTTAGCTAGTTAGTTATTCGCCAATAGATGGCGTTACAGCCCCCTTAAGGCGGTGTAGTGGTCACGATAGCCGAATTTGTTAAAGGTATGAATCGCGTAGAGGTCCTTTAAAAATTTGCATAAAATATAATGCCATAGTTTAGTGTGGCATAATTTTACTTATCCTAATAATGTGCAAGCATAATAATAATTACATATATATGTTTAGTCATAATCGTATTTACCATATCTAAAGTTAACATAACGATAAACTATCATATTATTTAGTACAATAAAAAAATCATTACCTACCTAACTATGTAAAAGAAACATGTCCGCCACACCTAAACCTATTGTTACAGTATAGTATCTAGATTATATTTTATGCGACTCCATATCAGTCCAAAGTAATATAGCCTAAAAGATCGTTATGCCTACCTTAACAGTATGCCAAATACTGTTTATGTAAAATTAATATTAAAAGTTGTCATTAAAAGTTAAGCCTAACTCAAAAGTAAATTAGTTTTCAAAAAGTTATGCGATACAAAGGCGTGCGTCACGCAGAGGCACAGAATGGTGTGGGTTCAAGTTCCATACGTGATCCAATTTTTTCCTGTAGAAAATTATTAGATACTAGTTTCCCCCCCCCCCCCCCCGCGACTTCGTACGCGCAGACTACTGTATACTGTTCTTTTACTGTTTTTATCGCGAAAAAAACCTATTATTTTCTAGGATATTAAAAACCAATGCAAAAGTAGGCATAGCACCAATGCTCTTGTTTTTTTTGACAGACTTGTTATTTCGTTTCCATGACAACCACAGACCATTCTGTGGCAACCGTTCCTTACAGTGAGTAAACAACATTTTCCAGTTTTCCCGCGGAAACTTTCAATGTTCCGGGATAAAAAGTATCCCATGTTTTATTCTAGGGTATAAGCCTCCATTGTAAATTTCATACAAATCCGTCCAGTCGTTATCGCGTGAAAGCTCACCAAACAAACAGATAACGTTTTACTTTTATGTATTGGTATGGATATACTATTTTTTACCAGAGTACGGCGAAGCAAGGGAAGGGTAATGAGTTTAAACTAAAATCGTGATCCTATTTTGACAAGCGAGGTATCAATCGATTCTCCTTTTATAGTGTCATATGCTATATTTTTTACCCAATTACAGCGAAGCAAAGGAAGGGCTATGTGTTCAAACTTAAAACTTGGTCTGATTTTGACAAGCGAGGTATCAGTCGATTCGTCTTCATCGCAAGAGTGTCTTAAGCTATTTATTACCCGACCGTAGTTTACTTTTTGAACTTACGAGTATGTCTTGTTTGTTAAAAACCTCGGCCCTGCTCCAATGACTTGTATTCATGTATTTATTTTATTAGTGTTGCACAAAATATAGTAGCTGTTGAGCGTTTGAAGCATAGTAGCACAAATAGTCGCAGGTTCGATCCCGTCTGCAGCTCTAATTTACCAAATGGACTTGAAGCAGGCTTTTTTTGCTGGAAACTAGCATGGAAGCTTAAAACAATACGCTCTTTGTGATATCTTTGTTCACATCGTAGTATGAGATCACACGAAACATCTAGACGATTAAATATCATGAATTATTTTAACTTGTTAAATTGATGCCAAAATATGAGCTGACATGTTAATTTGTTTTGTGACATCAGTCTTATAGGCACATTTTTCCTTACATATAAGCGATGGCATCCTAACGATTCAATAGTGCAACTTAGAATATAACGATACCGGATTCGGTCCTAAGCTCCTGGCCTAGGCCTGGCTAGCTTGCTATTTATTTATTTATTATTTATTTATAACAACTGGGACAGCTTCACATGCCTTCCGAAGCACTGAATGAAATTTTATACAGTTTAAAAAAGAATCATTTTCATAAAAAACATTTTATGCAGTAGCCATGTCATGGTGAAACTTAGACACGGACTATCACTATTAAATGCGTATACAAAATTTTGCCTCTGTGCTGTTAACCATTGAGGAGTTCCCTAGTCAGGACCCAACCCTGAGTGCAGCAACCATCTCATGGTTAAACTTAAAACCAGCTATCATAATAAAATGCGTACAGGAAATTTCGTATCTGTGCTGTTGACCGTTGAAGAGTTCCTTTATCTGGAAGCTAATCCTGGATGTATCCTGATTCAAGTCATGCTTACAAAAAAATGCTTTATCATCAGAGCTGAACCAACACGTAAAAAAACTACTCCGTAGAATAAGAGAAAGTGATTCTAATTCAGCTTGCAATATTTAACCTAAACAAACAAACATACATACAAGTATAAACATTGCAAGTTAAATAAAAGCTTTAAAAAATAATATGTTGACAGTTTTTTTAGGCATTTATTCTGGTCAAATTGGTCTGGCGTACAATTTGACGGAAGTAACCTACATGTTTATTTCTTCGTTCATTTTGAAGTACTTTGGTTATTTTAGTTCAAATATTCACCACGTAGCTTGTTATTTGCGACAGGCCTTCATAGAGTGGTAATGTGGTGCATCATTGTTTGTTCTCCGTTGAACTCCGTTTGGCAAGCATTCGCGAAATTAATTAATGCAGACCGAATGCGGTTGGAGTTTGGGAACAGTTTTACTTCACTTTAATCCTACTAAAATCTTATTTAATATTTTAAATGTGAAAGTTTGTGAGTTAAGATGTTTGCATTTGAATTAAGCGATGGTGCCCTAACGGTTCTATAGTGCAATTTAGAATCCAACGATACCGGGTTTAATACCTAGGCTCCGCACCAATGACTTTTCTAAGTTATGTGCGGTTTTCCATCGCTCCGTGCTTCAGAGGGCACGTTAAGCTGTCGGTCCCGGCTGTTATTGATTAATAGCAGTCGTTAAGCCATGTCAGAGGCCCTCGGGCGGCTTGACAAACTCTGACATCAGAGGCCAGCACAACCTCATACGACAAACAAACAAACAAACATTTGAATTATTGTGTGTTTTAATGTTTGTAGTATATGTTATAGGTACATTATATACTTACGCCATTTTTCATCCAGTAAAAATACAGTTTTGACGGAAAAACGGATAATTTTTTTTTTGTTTGTTACAATTACTTCATTACTTTTTATCGAAATACAAAAGTGTACAGTAAACATATTTCAATTTGAATTAAATACCTAAGTACAAGTAGATTTCCACCTCATGACATATAAATGTATAAAATAATATTCCTCTTGTATTCATAACCAAAGTCAAACATGAAGCTAGCACAACAAAGCTAAAACGCTTATGGAACATCTCAGAACCTTAATCATTAAAGAAAATAAACAGAAAAGCGTTTGACGTCCGTAAATTATGTTAAGGGCGGGGGCTAATAAATTTTTCATGTCTCTGCCGGCCCTGACAGGGGCGGTGCGAGGATAAATAGGTATTTCTAAGGTATTTTCTACTGTAAGTAATACTTACTGTTGACGTATCATAGCAAGGTGTCCAAAACAACTTCACACCCACAGATAGACACACACACAGAGACACACCCTAAATGCACTAAAGCGAGAATATTTGAAATTCCATCCTTAAGGCTGTGAACGGGTGGCAAACTTTGCAAGTGGGTGATGCTGCGGAGCGCAGCTATCTCATATTACAGGAATAAATAAACCTTTAATTCAGCATTGATTCAAGAGATGGCGCTAACGTCCCCATAGGATGGAAAAGAAACGAATGAAGAATTATTTAGAGTGAGTATGTGCCGCGCAGAGGCATGGATGGTGCAGGTTCGAGTCCCGTCGTTAATCCAAATATTCCTATGAAGAATATAAGACTCCGCCCGCGACTTCGTCCGCGCGGACGCGGACTACAGTTTATCGCGAAAAAAGCATCCAATGTTCTTCTAGGATATTAAAAACCAATGCAAAAGCACCAACGCTCTTGATGTTTTTGACAGACTTGTTATTATTTCGTTTCCATGGCAACCGTTCCTTACAATGAGTAATCATCATTTTATTGTTTTTCCGTGGAGATGTATCATTTTCCGGGATAAAAAGTATTCCATCTTTACTCTAAATTTCATCGAAATCCATCCAGCCGTTATTGCGTGAAAGCTCCCCAAACAAACAAACAGACATTGTTTCACTTTTATTTATTGGTGTGGATTTAAACTTCTTTTTTTTTTTCATTATTATTGGGCTTTGCAGAAGAGTTACTGGCATGCATCTCCATAAAACCTTAAACATGGCCTAGCTAAAAAACATGTCGCCTGTTTTTTCAATATTTTTGAATTCACGTTAATAGCGGCTATAATTAATAATCTACACATATGCGAAATTTTAACCTACTAGTGTTAATAGTATCTGAATAAAATGGCTGTGACATACAGACAAATGGACGGACAGACGGATGGACACGAAACTATAAGGGATCCTTGTTTGACTACATAACGCTAAAATGGCAAAGATAAGTGAACGACCTCTTCACTCAATAAATAAAAGGAACCAGGAAAACATTCCGTTAACTTAAATATTTCCCACAGTTCAGGAACCGTGAAATTTAATTCCATCACAATTCACAAGATACCAACAAATAAAGAAAATCCTAGCTCCAGTTTATTTTCATACTGCGTAGGTGTTAATACCGTAGTAGCTATAGCTCTACGTAGTAGCAAGATGCTACAAGTCAACGAGCTGTCGTAGTAAGTGCTACGGCGTGGTTATGAGGGGCTATTTTCTGTAAATATGGGCTTTGGTCAGTGTACCTATTAAATTAAATGAAGACACACGAGTGTAAACTTTATTATGTGGTGATAGAGTGCTTGTTTGCTTCAAAAGTGAAACTTTGTTAATAAAAGTAAAAGTCAGAGAAATATTAACTCTTTTTTAAGTAATTAATTAATTAATTCTGCTGCGTTTTAAGATCTTGTAGATTTATTTAATAAAATAACCAGAGCCCCTTATGAATTGCATGTTAATTGGTTTAGATTAATTACATAAAAGCAAACTCCCTGACATATCATATTGTATGCTATGCTTTATCATTTCACTAAATCAATTAATTACTTTTTAATATAACGATTTCAAAAACCAACGTTTCAATGAAACCTTTCACGGCGTCTAACTTACGCAATTAAAGTTGAGAGGAGTGTAAAGGGCAGCCGACGGCGCCCGTTAGTCAAACGAGCAGCCGTCAATAAGCCGACGTCGTGTGTCGTCGCCGAGCTCACACAGAGCGGAATTCTTTGTAACTTTTGTGTGATACTTTAAGAGGGCTGCTTAAAAAGAAAATAAATGTGAAAATTAAAAGATGCTCTTTTACAATTCCTGTCTACCCAATTTTTTTAGATCCGCTTCACTTATTGAGGGGTTATTATAAGTTTGAAGCCATTTTTACATTGTGTTTCTCTGTGAGTTTCAGCTGCCATTTCTCTGATCATTGGTCTCGGGAACTATTGCAGCTGGAAACTTAGAGTTTGTGCTCAAATGTTTCGATGGCTTCGTTCTTTGGACCCGAAGGATCTGATTATGAGTTGTTTGTTTTTCATATGAGGTAGTGCTTGCCTCTGGTGTCAGAGTTTGTCAGGCCACCCGAGGGCCTCTGACATGGCTTAACGACTATTATTAATAAATAAAAGCCAAAACTGACAGCTTAACTTGCCCTCCGGAGCGATGGAAAACCGCACATTAATTAGAAAAGTCACTGGTGCGGAGCCTAATCCAAACACGGTAGCGTTCGATTCTAACTTGCACTATTGAACCATTAGGCAACCATCGCTCAATATCATGGCAATATTAAGACCTAAATCGACAGGATTAATTCATCAATAATAATCATATAACATTATATTGTATTGGCGGTTGAATTTGTGATAATAGCACTTTCCTGGGTGGACTCTTCCTGGTGTTGCTTACCACTAAAAAAAACTTACCAGAAAATATCCAAAACGCTTACCTGAAACAATTAAATTGTCTTTTTTAATATTTTTCAATTGAAGTTTTTTTGAATTTGTAAGAATAGCAGCCAAAAAAAAAAGGTAAAAAAAAAAAAGTTTCATTTATAACGGAGATTTTTTAAAAGGGGTCGCATTGGCAGCTGTGATAACCATTAAAGATAAGAAGATAAAAATAAATCCAATTAGAGTTTTTTTTAAATACGAAAAAAAAAACGTGAATTTGGATTTTGCTTAAACCCGCGAACAAATTTTTATTTAGTTGCTACAACTTCGTGAATCTACTATACTTTTCTAATATATTTTTGGATTTTTCTTTCCTTACATAATGTATGAAATTAAAAATGTAATGCTTTCACGAAGATACAGCAACGTAAGGAAAAACAATACAAGTTTTTGGTTGTTATAAGTAGCCTCATACAACTGCATGTTCCTCCGTACTAAACTGCAGAATACAAAAACAGTAAATTTTGAAAAAAACAGAAGATTTAAAAAAAAACCTTACATTTTGTTATAGGTAACAACGTTTGAAAACATTTTCATATATTTTTCTAAGAACACATCTTCCTATCTTTGACTGTAATCGCACCTGCCTTAGCAATTTCTGTTCAAAGAATCATAATGTATATGCCACCATATTGGGTACACTTCCAACTGGTGGTGTGCTAGAAACTAAATGGAGCCATTTGTCTAAGATGTCCGACTGTTTATGAAGTAGTTCATTATCATCATCGTCATTGTTAATCCACTGCTGGACATAGGCCTCTCCCAAAGCACGCCTCTGAGGCCACTTCAGCTTCAACTTTAATTCTCTGCCGGATCACCTATAATTCTGAAAAGATCTTTAAAAACATGTCAGAGAAACCCCGAGCATATTCCTTTCCATAGCCATCGGAGTGACTTTAATCCATCAAACACTGGACATGCTAGCACACATATCGAGCGAGCGGTGCTCGAAGGGTTAAATTGGAGGACTAGTCGTACCGTGAGTGTCCAGGACTCCGAACATAGGACACATTGGGTTTTCTGACTTTCTTCTTCAGTCTGCGTGTTTACTAGTGTTACTTAGTGTTACTTATTGAGCTATGTAGTACTTAAAAAAATATAGTACATAAAATAAAGAATGAGTTAATTTCAAAAAAATAAAAAATAACTTTTATGCTGTAGCTACGAGTATGTTGGATTTAGAATAACGTCACTTTACTTACTGTGTTTCGCTCGTCAAGCCCTTTCACTTGATACCCATATCATAGGGGTTACTATGGTAATGATAAAACACCATTTTGAAACGTCCACCATGTTGAATTAAAAATGGCAGCATTTAAGTACTTGTGCATTGTCACGAGAAACAAACATGTGTGCCAAATTTCAGCTCGATAGGAGGAGGAGAAACTTCCAGGACAAACATACAAGAGAAGTTAAATAAAATCTTTCTCATATTGCAGACCACAACAAATACAAAACACAATGTACTATACAAAACACACTTAATTTAAAATGAGATACTGAAAAGTCTTGATTATGAGAATTTTCAGTTATACCGATATAGTACATTACTGCCGCGGTCTGTAATGACTGCGTTGCTGGCAGCGATGATGATGGTCGAGAGCGTAGCTAAGTTAAGTTCGAGGCCATCACAGCGCGGTCAGCATTGCAGCCCTTGATGGCCAAGCTATAATTTTCAGTTATACCGATATAGTACATTACTGCCGCGGTCTGTAATGACTGCGTTGCTGGCAGCGATGATGATGGTCGAGAGCGTAGCTAAGTTAAGTTCGAGGCCATCACAGCGCAGTCAGCATTGCAGCCCTTGATGGCCAAGCTATAATTTTCAGTCATACCGATATAGTACATTACTGCCGCGGTCTGTAATGACTGCGTTGCTGGCAGCGATGATGATGGTCGAGAGCGTAGCTAAGTTAAGTTCGAGGCCATCACAGCGCGGTCAGCATTGCAGCCCTTGATGGCCAAGCTATAATTTTCAGTTATACCGATATAGTACATTACTGCCGCGGTCTGTAATGACTGCGTTGCTGGCAGCGATGATGATGGTCGAGAGCGTAGCTAAGTTAAGTTTGAGGCCATCACAGCGCGGTCAGCATTGCAGCCCTTGATGGCCAAGCTATAATTTTCAGTTATACCGATATAGTACATTACTGCCGCGGTCTGTAATGACTGCGTTGCTGGCAGCGATGATGATGGTCGAGAGCGTAGCTAAGTTAAGTTCGAGGCCATCACAGCGCGGTCAGCATTGCAGCCCTTGATGGCCAAGCTATAATTTTCAGTTATACCGATATAGTACATTACTGCCGCGGTCTGTAATGACTGCGTTACTGGCAGCGATGATGATGGTCGAGAGCGTAGCTAAGTTAAGTTCGAGGCCATCACAGCGCGGTCAGCATTGCAGCCCTTGATGGCCAAGCTATAATTTTCAGTTATACCGATATAGTACATTACTGCCGCGGTCTGTAATGACTGCGTTGCTGGCAGCGATGATGATGGTCGAGAGCGTAGCTAAGTTAAGTTCGAGGCCATCACAGCGCGGTCAGCATTGCAGCCCTTGATGGCCAAGCTATAATTTTCAGTTATACCGATATAGTACATTACTGCCGCGGTCTGTAATGACTGCGTTGCTGGCAGCGATGATGATGGTCGAGAGCGTAGCTAAGTTAAGTTCGAGGCCATCACAGCGCGGTCAGCATTGCAGCCCTTGATGGCCAAGCTATAATTTTCAGTTATACCGATATAGTACATTACTGCCGCGGTCTGTAATGACTGCGTTGCTGGCAGCGATGATGATGGTCGAGAGCGTAGCTAAGTTAAGTTCGAGGCCATCACAGCGGGGTCAGCATTGCAGCCCTTGATGGCCAAGCTATAATTTTCAGTTATACCGATATAGTACATTACTGCCGCGGTCTGTAATGACTGCGTTGCTGGCAGCGATGATGATGGTCGAGAGCGTAGCTAAGTTAAGTTCAAGGCCATCACAGCGCGGTCAGCATTGCAGCCCTTGATGGCCAAGCTATAATTTTCAGTTATACCGATATAGTACATTACTGCCGCGGTCTGTAATGACTGCGTTGCTGGCAGCGATGATGATGGTCGAGAGCGTAGCTAAGTTAAGTTCGAGGCCATCACAGCGCGGTCAGCATTGCAGCCCTTGATGGCCAAGCTATAATTTTCAGTTATACCGATATAGTACATTACTGCCGCGGTCTGTAATGACTGCGTTGCTGGCAGCGATGATGATGGTCGAGAGCGTAGCTAGGTTAAGTTCGAGGCCATCACAGCGCGGTCAGCATTGCAGCCCTTGATGGCCAAGCTAGAATGAAGGCCGAGACCAAAGGTCGAGGCCTTTATAACGCGGACAGCAAGGGCTGCAATGATGGCCAAGCTTGAAGGCCGAGAACTTATCTAAGCAAAGCTCGAGCTCATAGCGTGGCCAGCAGGGCATTGCGGACCAAGGCTTGTATAGTGCTTTACTCAAACAATGAAAGGAATTTAAAACTAAATAATAAACATAAACATAAACATAAACATAAACATAAACATAAACATAAACATAAACATAAACATAAACATAAACATAAACATAAACATAAACATAAACATAAACATAAACATAAACATAAACATAAACATAAACAGAAACAACAACAACAACAACAATCACGATCACATCAGCTTTCAAACAAAAAAAACTATCAAAATAGGTCCATTCGTCTGGGAGCTACAACGCCTCTCTTTTCGCGTTCGGGGTTAATGAACCCACGGAATAAATAATAGTGCTACGACAAAAGACGACAATAATGGATTTTCAAAGGAAATTGCTGGCCGCAAAACACGACAGTAATGAAATTCCATACAACTTTGCTGGCGCCTATTCAAGCAGCGCGGCAAGGTCGACTTTGCCCAAAGAAGGTTGGCGAAATAATGACCACATTACTAGTATTGTTTGAGTAAGCTTTTTTACGTATCCTCGTATGTAATGTTCATGAAAACAAATAAATATTAAAGGTATGACGATAGTCTTTACAATTATTATTTTGGTCACTATGAGTTGCTCACCTTCAAGCCACCATTTTAGTTAAATATTTAAACGGGACTGAATCACGCTGAAAACTTAGTTTTTATTTAATTCGAAGTTTCGATCAAGTTGATCGCGGTGACGAGAAGACTGAAATAGCGGGTATCAGGATCGAGAACGGCGAGCGTTGTCTCCAACTACTCACATTTGAATTTGTAAAAAAACAGAATTGTCACGACACACAACACTAACGACGTCTGCAAATTTCTTCTGACATAAACCGCGACGAACACTTGCTTAACACGGGATTCCACGACGCAGACAACTTGAAACCATCCTTCCGGTTGAAATTGGGATACTTTTTAATGTCAGCTCTGGACAACCGACTCGGCCATTCACTATATAGAGTAGGTAAACGAGATCAGCAATACGCCTTCTCTCATATAATGGCAATATGTGTTCTTTTTACAACGCTTATAATAATAATACTATAATAATAATATATTTGGGACAATTCCACACCAATTAACTAGCCCCAAACTAGGATACCCTGAACTATGGGCACTAAGTAACAGATAAACATAAATAGATGCCAATATTACATCCATGACTCGGAAACAAACATTTCTGTTCTTAGGGAGATATATTTAATTCAAAATTGAAGATAGCGAAGAAATCTTTCAATACGAATAGAAAAAGTGATATCAACGGGATTTCAGACTCGAAGCATATTCGAAATGACTATGAACAAAGGCTCAGTAGAGAATTTTAAGTCTTAATAGAGTTGAAATAGGATAACTTACACAAAAAATACAAGTGCTTTGAAAGCTTTGTTTATATTATTTTGATATCAGAAATATTTCGAAGGTCTCGGAATGGAAACCTATTAACCCTATTTATGCAGTAGCCATGTCATTTTGAAACTTAGAACCGGCTATCACAATTAATTGCATAAACAAAATTGCTGTTGATCATTGAAGAATTCCTATATCTGGAGCTAATTCTGGATGTCGATTCAGGTCAAACTTAAAAATGCATTGTCACGGGAACTGAACCAACATGTAAAAATTCAACTCCGTTTGATAAGAGGAAGTGGTTCTAATTAAAACAAACATACATAGATACATATATACAATCATTGCAAGTAAAATGAAAGCATTTAAATATGTTTTAAACAAACAAAGCTGGTGCTATACTTTTGCATTGGTTTTTAATATCCTAGAAGAACATGGGATACTTTTTTTCGTGATAAACTGTATTCCGCGCGTAGTCATGTTTTTTTTTGTTTTTGTCACTTACCTCCCGTACTTGTAATATGTGGTCTCGTCAGACAGGTTTTTAAAAATTATAATGATGTTTCTTCTGCTGTTTTTTTTGGTTTCATCAGCTCTAAGGTGACTACTTTGCTTGAGTTGCATGCCGCTTCTCTAACTCACAAAGTAATCAAAAAATAAAAACAATAGTGTGTTACCTCATAATACGAAATTACTATCGAAGTTATCACGGCTGTCTATACTAGGGTTTACTAGTTTACGAGATACAGCCGATCCAGATAACGCATATTTTATGCCCGCGTTAACTTTGAACAAATTCCATAGCGAGAGACATAATCCAACCGTAAAAACAGATTTGTCGGCATATGACGTAAAAACTACTGGACTAATCGCAATGTGGTTTTCACAGTTGGGTAGATTAGGGTCCTGGCTACTGAACCTTAAACCAATGCGTGTCCAACACTCACCTGACAGATTTTTCTTCTTTCTGCAGTTTTGCCTTTCATCTCGGCGGACGAACATGAAGAAAATTCATTTTTCTACGCCTTTGTGGAAATATAAACGTTAAAAGAGGCACGTTTTTTTATGTATTTTTGGATATTAGCAGGGTTTCTTTGTTTCTATTTAAAACGGTATAAAGCCACATAATATTAAATGCCCTTGGCTATAACATCTATGCAAAATTAACTCCAACTCGGATTCTGAAATAAATATTCATTTACCTAAGGCAAACGATCGCACGTCCTGTTACCTAAAAAGCATTAAGACATCAAAACACTCTGTTTTTACCCGACTGACCGCAGGGTATTTATCGACCTATGTATGTCGCGTGTTCCTTTTTGGCACTTTATATAGACCAAACGTGGGGATGGATTTTGACGATTCTTACGTCAACCGATTTGTTCTAATCTTGCTATTGCTACTAAAGACATGAGACAGTAATCAAAATTCAATTCGGTAAAATGAAAAAAAAAAAAGTCGATGAACTGTGCTAAGTGCGGTATCATTGAATAGGTAGGTATATGAAAATTATCTTTAGGTTTCTTTAATCATTTTTCATTTCGATTGACCAGTTAGGATCTATAACGATGTATGTATGTCTGTTCCTTTGTGGCACTATATATACAAAAGTCGTGGAGCGATTTTGATTATTATTACATCAATCGATTTGTCATAATATTGCAAGTGCTACTAAAGACATGACAGTAATTAGGATTCAATATGATTTTAACCAAACCAAATGAAACACTCACGTTTATAACGGGCAATATTCAAGTTAAAAGCGATCTGTTCCAGACAAACTATAAAAGGAGTTTTAAAAAATAAACATCTACCTAGATTTGGTCTCATCAAAGCATCACATAAAAGCTTAATTGATAAAAAGATATGCGATAAATTCACTTAATTTCAATCCCAGTGTTCGAACACGTCTAGTTCAATATAAATCGTTCATTAAACCATCCCTCGCTTCATTCAATTGTGGCTTACAAATGTCTATCAAATAATTTAAGCAAGTTCTTTGTGTCTACATGGGAGTCGGTTTCACCGAAATGAAAGGGATTTAGAGCATTCGGGAGATTGCCGCATCAGAAAGAGGTATTTGAAAAGGCCAATTTTACTTACTACAATATAATTGTTCAAAAAAGGTGTTGATCAATTTCAAACAGTTACTCTAATATTATTTTTGCCTTTTAAATGGCATTGCACATTAACTGTATTAGATTTTTCAAAGGAAGATGGTCTATTAAGAAATATGAATACGCTGCATAGCTTCCATATGTATTATTATCTCATTTTGGACAAAATCATTATTATCTACATAATAGCTGTACCACCAGCTGACACTTGCAGCTTTAACATTTTCATCCGCGAGACTGATGATGATGATGGTGATGACGATGAAAAGTATTCCATATGTTATCTCCATTCCAAATTTCATCAAAATCCATTCATCCGTTTGAGAGCGTGTAATAAAATGCACCCGAACATTGACCCTTGAGTTGCGGCCGGGGGGTCCGGGGAAGTAAATAGCGCGGGGCGGAGAGCAGCCATTTTGTACGTTAGTACTATAATTAAAATGTGTCCACGCCAAATTAATTAAACTCAAGTTACAGTTCGGTATGACAGGCGCCCACCAAGGGAATACAACCACAGATTCAATCTCCATTAAAACCTGAATTATTAATCGTACCGCTCGCGCTGATCCAAGCCTTGGAGTGGACCGTTTGTTTTTTACAGTTTTCAATCCGGCACTGAGAAAGATTTATGTTGATAAATGGTTCTACTTTACTGATAAGAAAGTGTTATATAAAAGCTAAGGAAGAAATGTTCTTGAGTTGCAACCACAGACTAAGAGAAGGAGTATAGGAGATGGCCCTACATGCTCGAGGTGGGCCGACAACTGAGAGTCGGTGGTAGCCGCTGGGTGCAAACAGCAATGGCATGTTCAGCAGTGGATATCTTTCGGTTGATGTTTGCTTGCTTGTCGTATGAGGTAGTGCTGGCCTCTGGTATCAGAGTTCATCAGGCCGCCCAAGGGCCTCTATGGCTTAACGACCGCTATTAATCAATAACAGTCAGGACCGACAGCTTAACATGCCCTCCGAAGCACTGAGAGGACCGAACCCAGTATCAATGGATTTTAAGTCACACCAGTAAACTGCTGAACTAAAATCGCTCCCGACTTCTGATTGATACAGAAGATGAATAAATATGTTCAGGTCGCAAGCGTTCTGTTAATGTATAAAAATAATAAATGATATTCCAGCATTGACTTAAAAGTAGATAGTATTAATGACTCGGTATCTAATAAAAGAACAACAATATTACTCCTACCTAAATAGATCTAATTAGAAGTGGGAAGACTATGTAACAGCACCACGGGCGTGGACCGTATAAATTAGGTGCAAGTAGCAACCCACACAATTTACCTTCTATTGTCTTAGTCGTAATTGGAGTGGCGTTTGGTTAGCACGTGTTAGCAGTGACTCTCATTGCGCTACAATCTGCGTATGTCTATATCTGTTGTTGATGCAAATGAAGCACGACTACTGTGGAAATGTAGCTGTGTTTGTCTGTAGTTGTATTTTTTGTTCACTCGATATTTAAAGCGTGCCGTATCTTACCCATTTTAACTCATTCACTAGATCTATGCCTACCTAACCTAAATTAATTTTAAGCCATTTTAACGTCGCAAAAGTTTAACCTTTTCACCTCATCGGTCAAAGATAAGGTTCGACAGACAGCCGAGCTGTCAAACCTACAAACAAAACTTCCGAACAATCCACGGGAACAGATATTGTTTTAACTTAACGGGCATCAATCAAGTGAGTCAACTTAAGTGTCAAGTTGGAGTTAAGTAACTAAGTTGGATGATTGTTGGTTGTTTAGTCAATCTACGGAATTAAGGGTTTATTTAGTGAGGAATATAAACGTAATAGTACATTACTGCCGCGGTCTGTAATGACTGCGTTGCTGGCAGCGAAGATGATGGCCGAGAGCGTAGCTAAGTTAAGTTCGAGGCCATCACAGCGCGGTCAGCATTGCAGCCCTTGATGGCCAAGCTGGAATGAATTACCTTTATAGCGCGGACAGCAAGGGCTGCAATGATGGCCAAGATTGAAGGCCGAGAACTTTACTAAGCAAAGCTCGAGGCCATCATAGCGTGGCCAGCAGGGCAGTCATTGCGGACTAAGGCTTGTATAGTGCTTTACTCAAACAATGCGAGGTATTTAAAGAAAACTAGCAAACTGATGAAAAAAAATATAACCCACTAAAACAACAACAACAACAAAAACTAAAACAATACCAACAACAACAAGTATAACAAAACAACAAGACCAATTAAAAAGAACAACAACAATAAGAACAACAAAAAAGAACAACAACAACAACAACAACAAAAACAACAAGATCTACAAAAACAACAAGAAAATCCAGAACAACAACAAAAACAACAATAACATTACAAACAACAAAAATAACAAGAACGACAAAAACAACAAAAACAACAAGAACAGCAAAAACAACAAGAACAACAACAACAAAAACAACAAGAACAACAACAAAAACTACAAGAACAACAAAAACTACAAGAACAACAAGAAAAACAACAAGAACAACAAGAACGACTAAAACAACAAGAACAACAACAAAAATAACAAGATCAACAACAATAACAACAAAAAAAACAACAAGAACAACAAAAACAACAAGAACAACAAAAGTAACAAGAACAACAAAAGTAACAAGAAAAATAACAAGAACAACGAAAACAGCAAGAACAACAATAAAAACAACAATAAAAACAACAAGAACAACAAAAACAACAAGAACAACTAAAAAAACAAGAAAAAAAACAAAAACAACAAGAACAAGAACAGAAACCACAACAACAAAAACAACAACAACAAAAAACAGACTACAACATAACAACAACAAAAACAACTACAAAATAACAAAAACAACAAACAACAATGAAAACTAAAACAACAAAAATTTAACAACAACAATAATAGCTAAGAACCATCTCGATCACATCAGCTTTCAAACAGAAAAAAAAACATCAATATCGGTGCATACGTTTGGGAACTACGACGCCTCTCTTTTCGCGTTCGGTGGTTAACAAAACCACAGAATAAATAATAGTACTACAAAACACGACAATAATGAAATTCCATACCCTTTGCTGGCGCGTATTCAAGAAGCGCGGCAAGGTCGACTTTGCCCAAAGAAGGTTGTCGAAATAATGACCACATTACAAGCTTGTTTGAGTAAAAGACTATGTCCACTTCCATAGAAGATTTTGCCAGCAACTAAACATTGTTTTACATCTTAAATATGTTTTAGGTTCAATAGCTAGTACAGTAAGGAACGTAATTACAAAATATTGGGACATCAGGATACTTTTATCGGCTTTAATCTAAAATCCTACATGGCAATTTCTATCAACTACACTTGAAATGAAAACAACATTTCCTTCTATATTGCAGCCGTAAAACAGCTACGATCTCCGCTAGGACAGGCCTGTGTCGCCTTCTTTGCAATTTAACAGTTTCGATAGAAATAGTCTCGACGGTGTCCATTAGCAAAAGTTCAGAGTCCATGTTCGAGCGAAGGTCGTTTAGTTTGGGAAGTTTTGGTGTCCATAATATTGGTGCCGGGGTCATCAGGTGTTGAAGAGTTGTCGAAGACAATATTTAAATTAAAAAAATACACAAACTTCTAGTATACAGTAGCAGACCAAACATTAAGCGCTACTTCTATGTATACTTAGAAACGTGATCATTTATCCTTTAAGCGCCCAGAAACGCGTCATTAATAGTGTCTCGTTCATTTACCCGTTACTACACTGTCTCACACATAAACAAAAAACTATGCGTAGCCGCGCCGCCTTGTTGAGCTCATCACCTGGCGGCACGTCTACGGTTGTCAGATTCATGTCAAAATAAAAATATAGATATTTTGGGACAAATTAAACAAGAAAATCAACCAAAATGGTGAAGTAAGACAGATTCAGACGGATTTGTTTCTCTAGGTTACAAGTACTATATGGAATCCAATCCAAAACCTAAAATACCAATATGCCAACATTTGATCAAAATTCCTTCAGCCTTCAAAAAGCTTTTATCGATTGCTCGGCTTCTACTGATCGGATTGAGATACCAAGTACACTAGTTTATAAGTCAAACCATAAGGTATCCAACGGTGAAATCTGAATCGCAATCAGTCTAGTATTTTTTACGTGACGCGCGACGAAAGACATGGTTTAAAAAAAATTGTTCAGTAGCTTATTTTAAGTACCCTAGACCACTTTTTTAATTATCTTCTTTGTACAGACTTTTTCGTTCTTATTGCTTTATTATAAGTATAGACAGAAAGATAGATGGAGCAATTGAGAAAGTGAAGAACAAAGCCTGAAAACTTTTCAGAATCAAGTAACTGAATACATCATCATCATCATCATCAGCCCTGTCCACTGCTGGACGTATGCCTCTCTTAATGCATGCCACTGAGCTCAGTCTTCAGCTCTCCTCATCCATTTTCTTCCAGCCGCTTTTCGCAGGTCGTCACACCTGGCCTCAGGGCGTCCTACACTACGTTTGCCTAAACGTGGTCTCCACTCGAGAACTCGTCTACCCCAACGGTTATCGGTTTCTCTTGAAATATGACCAGCCCACTGCCACTTCAGTTTGCTTATCCTTTGAGCTATGTCGATTACCTTGGTTCTCCGTCGGACAACTTCATCACGAATCTTGTCCTTCAGAGAAACTCAAAGCATAGCTCTTTCCATAGCTGGCTGAGCGAACTTAAATTTGTGGACTAGTTTGACCGTGAGTGTCCACGTTTCGGCACCGTAGGTCATGTCTGGTTGGACGCACTGATTGAAGACTTTTTTCTTCAGGTACTGTAGTATGGACGACGAGAAGACTTGACGAAGCTTGCCGAATGCTACCCAACCCAGCTGTATTCTTCGGTTGGCTTCCTTGTCAAAGTTGTTATTACCCAATTCAATATTTGCCCAAGGTAAACATATTGTTGGACAACTTCAAGAGGCACACCATTAAATGCAATCGGTTCAGGGTCAATAAGATCGTTCAACATGATCTTGGTCTTATCTATGTTCATTCCGAGACTGGTCCGTCGAGAAGCATCATCTAGGTTGGTCAGCATACTTTTTTATCCTTGCAGCGATTCCGCCATTAGGACGATATCATCGGAAAATCGTAAGTGTGAGATGTTCTAGCCATCGATATTAATGCCCATTCCTTTCCAATCCAGCGTCATAAATAAATCTTCCAGGGCATTAGTGAACAGTTTCGTGGAAATAACATCCCCCTGTCTCACTCCCCTGCGCAGTTGGATATGTTTAGACTGCTGGTTTTGTACTTGGACACTCATAGTCGCGGCGTCATACAGAAACTTAAGCATTTCGATGTATCGCCAGTCCACTTGACAACGCTGCAAAGACTCCAGAACCACCCAGGTTTCAACGGGGTCAATGACCTTCTCATAGTCCACAAAAGCAAGAAACAGGGGCTGGTTATACTCTTCAGACTTCTGTATAACCTGCCTCATTTTGTGTATGTCGTCTATGGTGCTAAATCCTCCGCAAAACCCGGCCTGCTCAAGAGGCTGGAATTCGTCAAGTCTTCTTGCGAGACAATTTGAGATGACCCTCAAAAACAACTTATAGACGTGGTTCAAGAGAGAAATAGGTCGGTAGTTCTTTAAAAGGGTTTATCCCCTTTATTAAAGAAGAGTACTACCAAACTCCTGCTCCACGCCTCTGGAGTTCTCCCACTGTTAAGTACGGTGCTAAATAACCCTTGAAGCTCCCGAAGTACGGGTTTCTCCCTTGCTTTCAAGAGCTCCGAAGTTATACCATCCTCACCGTGGGCTATTCCATTCATAAGTTGTTGTTGATAAATAAATAAATAAATAAAACTCAATCTCGTCTAGGCAGACATCGGGCTGTTCGTCAGTGTAGTGGAGGGTCAGTATTGCACGGGAATCTTCTGTGCTCGGTTCGGGTCTAGATGCATGCGAGTCGTACAATCGGCCATAGAAGTCTTCAATCTCAGAAAGGATCTCCGGCTTAGAGACGACGGATGTGGCATTATTAGTCACGAGCTTCGTCAGATGGGATCTACTCAATTGCTGGGTGAAGTCTTTTGACCACTGATTTTTCTCAATTGCCTTTTATATTTGGCGTGTATTTGAGCATCGGAGGTCACGTCACACCAGCTTACTGATTTTTCGATTGAGTTCCCTTTTATCTGACACACTTTAGGGTTGCTGTTGCTCCCGTCGCTCGTCCATAAGTCAAAGAGCCTCATCTGAGATCTTAGACTTCGTGCCCGTACGATGCAGCTGATAAAATCTAGTGCCTTCCCCCCTAAAGATTCCCATTACTTTTTCGAGTTCCTCATTCACGTCATTGCCGGTTCCCAAGGCAGCGAATCGATTTTCCAACTTGAGTTGAAACTGTTCTGATCCTACAGCAGCCTGGAGCAGGTTGGGTCAGAGCGTAGACTTCACCAGACGGCATCTTTCAAGCTTGTGGTTGATATTCAAGCCTCGGACAAGTCGGAGATCACTACCGGTATTAAACCTTGCGATCACTGAGACATCTCTGAATATGTGCTTATTGTCCGTCATGATGAAGTCAATCTCATTTTTAGTCACACCATCGGGCATTTGCCAAGTCCACTTCTGGGGTTGTTTTTTTGAAGAAAGAGTTCTTCTAAAAGAACCCCCCCTTTTTCCAAAAAGTGAACCAGCATTTGCCCCCTGTGATTCCTGTCTCCATAGCCGCGTGGACCTATTTTCGATACACTGCAAGTCTGTACTCCCACGTTAGCGTTATAGTCTCCCATGATAACGTTGTAGTGGGCCCTTGTGGTGTTCTGTAGGGCCGAAGATATATCATCAAACATATCTTCTACCTCATCATCCAAGTGTGCTAAAGTCGGTGTGTAAATCTGTATGACCTTAAGGCTATACCTTTCGGTCAGCTTAAGAACTAGGTACGCTACCCTGGTCGACACACTGGATATTTCTACAACATTAATAATGAGGACTTTGTTGACGAGGAACCCCACGCTACCCTCGGACTGCTGATCGCCCTCTCGGAAGTAGAATAGGTGGCCCGATTCCAGCGTTACTGCATCCTCCCCTCCTCTTCGGACTTCACTTAACCTTAGGATGTGCCACCTTATTTTGGTAAGCTCCGTCTCGAGTTGCTCATTGTGATTGTCAAGCCTAATTGTTCGTCCATTGTACATAGCTTCACATAAAAATGCACATAAAAAAGCTAAATTATCAGCGAGTAACACCAGTAGGATTTTATTTTTCAAAAAATTAGAGTTCCCTTCGAAAATTGCGTAAATGAAACCCGAGGTATTAAATATTGCAAAAAAAGTCGATTACTTTGTATCACAAACCAAATACTACGTAAGATCACAAACTAAGGAGATGCATTGGAGATACAGGTCTTTGTATATAGAACGTTGCCATGGAAACAAAATCACAGAACATCTAATAATCATCGACGTAGGAAATGATCTATGCTAATAATACACGAAATAGTAACTGTAATTCAACCTCCTTGCGTTAAAAAGAATAATACTGTAGGGTCTTGGCCTATTATTTCAAATCACCCGCCAAAAACGCCATCTTGCACAACGCGCGCCCCCTAACGCGCGCGGTGTGAACTATCGACAACTACTTTCGGGCGGACATTAGCGGCTGCGTTTCCTCCGCTGTTATTCAAAATTAATGCAAAAACCGATAAAATACGGACGATATCATAATAAATACTGTGCCAAAATCAAAGTGACACTAGTGCGCGCACGTGAAACCCAAAATTCCGGGTCTGCAGCCTGTGCTGGAGCACAGATCGACGGCAGAAGGCGGTGAGTCCCTGGCCAAGGGTTTTTCGTTTTTGGGGAACATTATGGTGATTTAACTTAACTACTGAGCTATCGGACGCTCAAATACTATAGACAAAATAGTACGTGAGTATAAAACCTATAAACATAAACATTTTGTTTAAGAATTTGTTGTTGTTCTATTTGTCCAAATAAAGTACCTACTAATTTTATCTTTCTATATATCTACCCGTGCGAAGCCGGGGCAGATCGCTAGTTATTTATATAAAGGCCAATAATTTGGCAAATTTCTTAAAATTGTAACCCCCATAATAACCCAACCTGACTGTAAACATACTGAGTATGACTATGACGTTCCAATTATACTCAAGTGTTTACTTACCCTTACTTTACCCCCATCTTCGAGAGAACAACACCCTCCTTACACTTCGGCTTACCCGATTGAGAGTGGCCGACATAAGTACCTACTTTGTGAGGACCGCATGGTTGAGGATCTTTGAGGGATACAGCTAAGTTCACGTTTTAAAATAGTTGAATAGAATTGATTTATCATTTCCTCTCTGTGCCGCGGCTTTGCCCGTATGAACACTTACTGGGATATAAGGATAGTATGTGTTATTCCAGAACGAAAAAGGTACAAAACACCAGATTTCATCATATTTTATTCAGACGTCAAATAGTTTTGTATCTGCTCCGCTTCTACTCATTGGATTAAGATACATAGTACACCAGATTTAAAGTTAAACCCTAAGCTATCCACATATCTTCTATATAAAATTACCTACTATACTTATAGTCTATGCGTATAATAAAGCAATAATAACGAAAAAGTCTGTACAAAGAAGATAAATTTAAAAAAATGGTCTAGGTTACTTAAAATAAGTTACTGAACAAGATTATAACATTTTTTTAAATCGTGTCTGTCTGATTGTTTATTCGCGAATGTCGTTAAAACTACTAAATCGATTGCGATGTGGTTTCCACGATTAGATAGCTTAGGGCACAGAATAAATAATAGCTTAGGGTTTGACTTAAAAACTGGGGTACTTGGTAATGTAATACGATGATTAAATGCCGAGCAAGCGATACAAAACTATTTGACGGCTGAACGACTTCTAAAAACATTATATTGTTGGTCCTGGAATAACACGTATGGGCTACTTTTAAATAAATAACCATACGGGCAAGGCGCGGGCACAGCTAGTTTATATACATATGCGGTATTTAGTATCAGATAATCAGATCACGCATAGAGTAGGGTATATATATATATATATATATGTATATCATACCCTACTCTATACTCTAATAATGTGTTTATTATTATTATCTACCCTACCCATAATATATACAGAATAAATTTTTCAAGTGGGCGTGGTTGGCTAAATCAGAAACTATGAGTTTTAGCGAAAAGTACTCAAAGGAGTCTCGGGCCCGATTTTGATGAAAACTAAAATTGTATATTTGGATTTTTGAAAAAAAAAACAATATTCCTAGGCAGGAATCGAACATGTTGATTTTGGAAAAAAACACACTGTATTATTACACCATTCGATAGTGTCGCTAATAAGGATTGAATTCTGGGAAGAAATGACATACGGCAAACTTAAGGAAAGACCTAATTTTTAACGAAAATAGTTAAACCATAACTGATTATTTGTTCAAAATGATGACCGTTGTTTTCAATACATCGAACCCAGCTAGGATTCGACGACTCAAGGATCTGAAGGATCTGATCTCAAGGTGTCTTTGTAGATTTCGTTTTTTACATACCACCAGAAAAAATAATCTAAGGGGGTAAGACCCGGTGACCTCGCTGGCCACGGTGAAAGGACCGTTGCCCGGCTAAGGAAACGGACCTCCTTCTCAGGTAAAGGCGAGGAATTAAAACAAGATGGTAAATTCAATAACAAAGGGCTTTTTTACAAAAATAGAAAAAAACACACATGAGTTATCAAAGTTTTGTACTCTCCCCTTTACTGAGGAATTCAAAAAGAAGTATTTTACACTTAATTAAGTTTGTCCTGCATCAAAATATTTCTAAACAGCAAGTTCTTATAATAGGAAATACTACTAACTTAATACTCAAAAGTCAAAATTCTCAACTATGACTTCAATTTTCTCAAACATATATATTGTAGTACATAACTTCGGCCTGTATGATATAAATTTACAATAGAACTGCAGTATCCTAGGCTAGTAAAAACTTAGAGAGACGATGCTCAGCAGTTCATCATGTATTGGTCACAACGCAACGGAATTGTCTTGTCTATGCCTTAGAATGTTCTAAATTAAAAGAAAACTAGTGCAAACAGGAGTGTGTGTGTAAGATTGTGTTTCCCAGAGGGATATTAAATTCTAAAACAGAAAGTATCTTTCAACAGAATATTAACACGCAAGTAGGCGAAGGCTTCCCTCACTACCGTAGCTCGCTGACTCAAAATGATTTGGAGTGGACCAACCTGGAAGCTTCCCGGGACGCCGTACCGTCGTCTCGCGTGCCGCCGCGGATCGCCTCCTTACTTCACACGTTCAGCTCCTCCTGCTCTCCACAAACAGTGCCTTCCGCTGCTCTCGAACGGTTTCGGTGTCTCCCACGATCGGTGCCTGGTGTATCTCTCGAGCGGTGTCTTCTACTGGACAGGTGGTGCGTTGGAGACCTTCTGGAGTCCCTCGTAGACTGGCTTCTTTCACGAACGGTGGTGAGCCCTGGGAGATCGCGCACAGCAGCTCGCAGTGGTGACGGCAACAGCCGACCGTTGATGCACGATTTTAACCTGAAACCCACGTTCCTCTGTGTTCAAATGTGTCTCGAGATGCCCGCCTTAGATAGTCGCGGTGCAAAATCAAAACAGATATTTCATTAGTATAATACTTGAATCACGGGAAATCCCACTAACCTGGCTTTTGCACTCGTATACTTATTTCGCCTGTTACAGAGCAGTACGGTTTCTGGACTGCGTGTCTCGGTCGTTTTGTCCACACAAGAGACTGCGTGTTCTTCTGCTGCCTGCGCCGATCTCAATCACGTGCCAACTATGTGAAACAAACTAAATTCAACGTCCGAATTCAAAATGAAATTCACAGGCTTCTCTTTTGTATATATACGATCACTGGCTTTTACGTTGGGTAGCAGTCTACTCCGAAAACGAACTTCCGCTTATCCAGAAATCTCTACAAACTACTCTGCCGCTTGCATCGTAAATCAGACCTTGTCGGCCTAGCTATACAGGTCACTGTCCTCCAGCCAGCTCTGGTACATTCCAATCAGCTTCCGTTGTTTACTTCAAAAACTTCATACATAAAAAGTATCTCTCTGGAACTTTGATGTGTTATAGTCAATACGTCAAAACATTCCATGGTGTGACCATCGCAAGCGATTTGTAGATGTAAATTATTTTCGACATATGAATTGCTGCCCTCTGAAGTTCCGATTTGTTAGCCAACTTAAAAATGCTACCTATTCCGGATTTTTAAACATTCCGCTCCTCGTCCAAAGCTATCCAGAGCCCGAAATATTCCTGGAACGTTCATTATAATAGTAACACTCAAAAGCTTTGCTACTTCCCGACAGAGGTTTCCGCATCGTTTACACTTTCCTTCTAGTTCACGCCTCTTGTCGCTAGCTGTCGCTGCGTGGATTAACCATTTTATCTATTTTGAGACATGAGATAAAAACTTTTCCCTTCCACTCGCAGAAGCAAATTCAACCATTATTTATTGATTCTTAGATAGGCGAAATCATCAATCTGTCTTCAACAAATAAATGCTTTCATTATTCCTTCATCGAAGAAAGTGGCGCGCGCGTGGTGGAGTTCGGCGTTTTTTCCAAACTTGGCGTCTGGCTTTCAGTTACGGAGAAAACACATCTTGATCTAATAGAGAAGACGCTGCTCCTTGCCAGATGGCGTTGGGTACAACGCCATCTGGCAAGGATACATTCTATCTAATCGGGAGTCAACAAAAATCTCACTTGGAGTCATGATTTAACATGTTACAACGGCACAGGACCATAAATTGCGATAAAATGTTCACCAAACTGCTGAATCAACATCTCTTTTACTATACGACTATTAATACGAAACAGTACGCAAACAGTTACTAATAATCAACGAAACGTGGAACAAAATCTAAATTATTGGCGCCAATTTACTCTACGTTCTAATTTCAATTGTTTACATTTTTTTCTTTTAATGTGGCCTTTAACCGCGAAGACATACTAAAAATTAGAAATTAGAACATAATGTTGTGAAGATGACCGCGCTGCGGGTCTGTGTTGAGAAAAATATTGAGCATCATTTCGGACAAGGAATAGGTAATGCAGGTATGAATTAAAACAGTACTATAAAATATGAATCAGTTTATTAAAATACAAAATTTTCCTTCAGTTTGCCGTATGTCCTTTCTTCCCAGAATTCAATCCTTATTAGCGACACTATCGAATGGTGTAATAATACAGTGTGTGCTTGTTTTTCCTAAATCAACGTGTTCGATTCCTGCCTAGGAATATTGTTTTTTTCAAAAATCCATAGATGCAGTTTTAGTTTTCATCAAAATCGGGCCCGAGACTCCTTTGAGTACTTTTCACTATTCCTCATAGTTTCTGATTTATCCATCCACGCCCACTTGAAAAATTCATTCTGTATATATGTATGGGTAGGGTAGATAATAATAATAAACACTTTATTACACTATATAAGTGTAAAAAAAATTAAAAAAATGCGCAAATTACAAAATAAATTTATAAAAAAATGGTTATTTGGTTAATTGATGGACAGACGAACACAGGGGCATAGTTAGACAGAAGGACGAACTAGACGATCTTAATGTTTCCTTGATGAAGCAAGACCAAGCTCGCATATTATAATAGAACATCAAAGCCACCGCACCCGGCATCGAATATGATAATCAGTCTTTGTCCAAACAAAACATTAATTTCTAGTTCACACTCTAAGAGCTTAGTTGCTCCTCACATAAATAGGGCCCACATAACTAAGGAATTCAATAGGACATTTCCACTTAATAACAACCTTTAATAAAACGTGTAAGGGTAAATAATGCCAATTAAATAATTTAATTAACTGAAGGACGCTATTAATGGAGAATTATTTCCAATTAAAAGTTGAGCTATTTTGAGACAATATTTTAAACAGAAATCCTTTGTAAGCTATAACAATTTGTTCCGAGAATATTTTGTTACATTAAAAGTTTGTGTTGTTATTTATTTAAAAAATTGATATCGAATGCTTTAATTATATATTGTAAAGGAGGAATAAGTTGAATTTGTGAAACTGAGAACATTTCCCAAACAACCACAATTTAAAAATGTATTATCAGCGAGTAACGTGTGCTCTATTTTATTATTCGGAAAATTAGAGATCCCTCCGAAAATTACAATAATGGCACCTAAGTTATCAAAAATATGCCTTTCGGAACGGAGTGACGTAAATAACATGTCTGTCAAAAAGCACCACGAGTGTTGCTCATAGTAGGTAAGCGTAATTCAACCTCATTGGCCTTGCGTTGCTTACAAAGATTTTGTATTACGCTTACTGGCGTTTTTTAAGGAGTTACCACGGGTGTTGTTAACTAAGTAAGAAAGAAGCAGCAAATGTAGATTAAAAACCAATCTAAAAACAATTGTTTTTTTTTTCGACCGCTATGTACCACGAACTGGGGCGAGTCATAAGTATACATATTGTCACGTTAGCCCCTTCTCGACTCAGAGGGTTCGTCTTGAGGGCCGGAGCCGTGGCGTAGCCCGCAGAGGATGCGACGCAAATATGTATCGAGCCCAAGTCACACAATATCTTTCTTGATTTGGCAAAGGCCTTTGATAGCGTATCTATTCCACTATTACTTAATAAACTAGAAAGGCTTGGAATAAGAGGAATTCAACATAAATTGATTTAGGATTATATGATGGACAGAACACAGAGTGTAAAAATAGGCAATCATGTTAGTGACCCTCTATCGGTGAATTTTGGAGTCCCACAGGGAAGTATACTCGGTCCAACCCTGTTTTTGGCATTTATTAATGAGCTTTGCGATCTTGCTATTGATCATGGCAGTATTCTGACATATGCAGATGATACGGCTATTATGATCCAGGGCGAAAATTGGGATGAGGTATTTCAGTTCGCACAAACTGCTTTTGATAAGGTTTCGACATGGCTGAGAAATAACCTTCTCACCCTTAACGTAGATAAAACAAAATACGTTACTTTTGTTATACGTGGTGAACCACCCAATGACTCTTTTTCAATAGTGGGTCATAAAGCCGCCTCGTGTTTAAAACCCCCACCTAATACATGTAATTGCCCCAATTTAGAACGTGTGAAAATAATTTAATATTTAGGAGTCATAATAGATGACAGACTCTCTTTTGCCCCCCACATAATTGCAATATCAAAACGTGTGAGAAAGCTTACAGCGGTGTTTAAATCATTACGTGACTGTGCAGATTGGGACATTATGAAGCTTCTTTATTATTCTCTTTGTCAGTCTATTATAACCTACTGCATAACCTCATGGGGAGGTACTTATAAAACGAATTTATTACCTCTCGAAAGGGCACAGAGAGGACTTCTTAAATGCACTACAAAACGACCCTTAAGATTTCCCACAGCTGAACTATACAGAGAATGCCAACTCCTTACTGTCCGTCAGCTATTTATACAACAAGCTGTAATCTATCACCATTCGATTACCAAATACGATCACAATCGTGCAAAGAAGCGTGACTCTCACAATATTTGCCATGTCTCAGTTGTAAACACTTCGTTTGCTCGTAAATTTCTGTACTGCATTGGACCATTCCTTTACAATAAAATAAATAAAGATAGTAAAATTTACTCCATTACTAAGTATGAGCTTCAGAAAGTACTATTTGAGAAATTAGTTAAAATGAATTACAATGAAACAGCGAATCTCCTTGTTCCACTTAAATAAAAATATAACCTAACAGTTAATAAAATACATAGCTTTCCCTCGTAATTTAACCTTGCACCCAAACACACCCTCACAATTATATTTAGTTAGTATAATCATAGACATACTCACAGCATTCAGGATTAAGAAAGGAAAACCTAATTTTCTTTTTCGAAATTTTATTATATAACTTCAAATTATTATTAAGTACTTATTAATGTTTTTATATAATCTTTATTTAAGGCAAATTTTGTTCTCCGACGAATGAGGCCTGGTTCCTATCTCACGGGTTTCGAGCCTAGTTTAGGAACCAGGTGCTCCACTTTATTTTTTGTTGTTCATGCCTTGTTTCAATAAATTATTATTATTATTATTATTATATATTTGTGCTGCTCGGCTTTGAAACTTTTGGACCATACCCCATGGACCAAAAAAATGTGTAAAAAAATATCTCCCCGCCTAATCGACGCTACTGGTAACAAGAGGGCTAGCTCATTTCTCGCAAAGAGAATAGTTGTTTCTCAACGCGGAAATGCAGCTAGCGTTCTTGGCACCATGTCATGAACTATCTTTCTTTTTACGTCTAGTTTATGGTCTATGTTTCTTTTTAAATTTCTGATGTACTATTATATATTTGCTGAGAAGAATTCAGTTTTCTGGTTCATATATCCATACCAATATATAAAAGTGAAACGTTGTCTGTTGGTTTGTTTATTTCTTTGGGGAGTTTTAACGCGATAACGCCTAGACGGATTTTGATGAAATTTGGAATGGAGATAGCTTAGGTATATCCTGAAATAAAACATGGGATACTTTGATTCCGGAAAATGGTAAGTTTCCACGGAAAAACTGGAAAATGTTGATTACTCGCTGTAAGGAACGGTTGCCATGGAAACGAAATATCAAGTCTGTCAAAAAACATCAAGAGCATTGGTGCTGTACCTACTTTTGCATTGGTTTTTAATATCCTAGAAGATGCTTTTTTTCACGATTTAATGTAGTCCGTGAAGAAGAAGTCGCGGGCGAGAAAGCTAGCTTATAATATTATTAAGTAGATAATTATGTCTCAGAACAAACCCTAAAGTGCATACATCCTATTGGCTTGAGTAGTCGCATTAGTCGTGCAGCTTGGAGTGACTCACAAACACGCACGGCTCTGTTGCCAACAGATAATACTCAAAAGGAATTTGCACACAGCTACCTTGCGTTTTAATAATAATAATAATAATAATAATAATATCTGCATGTCATAATTATAATGTTCACTTCTCTATGTTAGCGACAAAAAACTGCATAATATGCTTTAGTGCATAAAAGTGTTCGAGATCATAATATTTATATATATATATATATATATATATATATATATATATATATATATATATATATATATATATATATATACTTATAAATATATATATATATATATATATATATATATATATATATATATATATATATATATATATATATATTGTTATTTGCTTTGATTGCGAGGAAATTATTCCTCGCAATCAAAGCAGAATGTACTTATTTATACCGGGTTCGATCCTGGCTTCGACCAATGACTTTCTAAGTTATGTGCGTTTTTCGTTAGGTACGAATTGCTGTCGGTCCCGGCTGTTATTTGTTAATAGCAGTTGTTAAGCCATGTCAGAGGCCCTCAGGCGTCCTGACAAACTCTGACACAAGAAGCAACCCTTAATAGCCTAATACGGCAAATAAACAACCGACTTCGAAATGCTACCTAATATCTCTAGGAATTCAAAACTAATCTGGACGTCTTTATAGATTTAAAATCGTGGATTTCCTACGTGGTCCATTTTACATTTCTTGAAAATTGGTTCAGTAGATTTTGCTAACTCTATTTGAAGTTTTTTTTAATGAAAATAATTTTATAAAATCTCTAACAAAAAATAATAATAAAAACATTGTTGATGTATGTTTATTTATAGGTATCACATGTACAAGTTTCTCTAAGGCTCTGGAAGAAGTTTTATCTAAGTTTTATCCTGTGTCACCAAAATAAAAAAATATGTTTTTACGATTGTAGCATTAACGCCTGCATAGCGAGAACCTAAAATCAAATAATTATCAAAAGGAAAAATTTGGACGATGGACGTGAATCGAACCCGCGTCATTGTTGCCTCAGCGCGGCACATGCCTTTACCAGTTTGGCCACCGTGACTTCTACACCGTTATTCATATTATTCCTTCAGCTTTTTATACCATCCCCGATAGAAAAGACAAAAAGTTACTAACAGACTTTTAATTTGTACAATTTATTTGTTTATTTATTCTTTAGCACACCAATAAAATGTACAAGGAGGACTTAATGCCTGGATTTTTGTATTCTAACGAATTTCCTATTACCTTTAAACTCGAAGGTACAGAAATGCCTGCTCATAAGTTTAAAGACGACAATTCTAACTCCCACCAAAGAAAATGCTGCATATTATTCTTTCTGATATTTGGATCATTATTTCCCACCTTCACGATCACGCAGCGCCACTTTTTCGATAGGTCACGAATTCTATTACCGGCATTAGCATATTTCATTAACCCTTCGAAGGATGAGGGCCTTTGTGCGGGTCATTGTGACCACGGACAATGGGGTCCTTCTGATCCGAGGGATGCAAGTTGGTAAATGTTTGATTATTTGTTTTCAGTTCAGATTTTAGTCATTAACCCTTTGACATATTAAACCTACAAACTGTGTATAAACACTTACCTATTATTACACAAAAAAATTGATTTGAGATATATATACTTATAATAAAGATATAAGAACGAAAAAGTCTGTACAAAAAGATAATTTATAAAAAAAGGTCTAGGGTACTTAAAATAAGCTATTGGCTATTGAGCAAGAATATAATATATTTTTTAATCGTGTCTGTCTGTTTGTTGTCTGTATGTTTGTTCGCGCATCACGTAACAACTACAGGACCTATTGCGATGCGGTTTTCACTGTTGGATAGCTTAGGGTTCGAATTAAAAACTGGGGTATAGAAGTTGCAGCGGAAGTATGTGTCTCGAAAGGTCTCTGCAAGACGCTGCGCAAACTGCTATTTTGCAGGCGAAATCCCAATGTTGAAGGTGAAGACAGCATTGTATAACTGCCTCGCTCACTCGCTTACGTTTTTTGCATATTCTGTCTTGCTCTTACTTTATGCTGTTTTATCCCCACAGCAGTACCTGCGCAATCACAGAGCTTAACTTCACAAACATATAGATTGGCTGTAAAGAAGATAACCATTTTTTGTTTTATATGGCAAAAAAATCTACAAAAAAATATGAGAATAACTGTGTTTTTATTATTTCTCTATCTTTAAAACTGACCGACATATAAAAGTGCAAAGTTAACATCTTCGGTCTAAGCCGCGGACCGATCGCGATATCGTTGATGACGTCACGGGCCCCATAACCGCGCGAGCGACTCGGGGATTCGAACCGAATGTGCCCGTCGCGCGCGGAATTACTTTGTTTATTTTAAATAAGAAACAATAAAAACAACATGAGTACATATATTAAATATTGTATTGTGCCTCAGTGTAAAAAATATGGCCACAAAAACACCCGAAAAGTTGTTTTTTTACGTTCCTAAGGATCCGAAAATCGAAAAATTGACAAATACGATGAGACGAGCACATCCATTATGACCAAAAATTACTTGTGATAATTTCGATGTAAGTATTCAATTAATATAACCTTGCCATGTGAAATACTAAGTAGTAGGTACTCGGTTATTGCTAGTAATATGCTTTTTAGTAGGTATGCAGGTACTCGACTCGCAGTGTCTAACTAAGCACTTAATATTGAAACTAACGATTTATTGAACTTTTCCAAGGTTAATGATAGTTATAATTTCAAGCAGAAACAATAATTATAAGTTTAAAAATTCAGTGTAAATAAACAGCTATACCTAGCGGCACGTAAGTCTAGCGGCGAACGAAACGTGGCGGGGGTCTTGCCACAGTCAAAGTTTATATAATGTATTAAAATATTGAATAATTTTAACCCGAAAACTGACTGTGACAAGATCCCCGCCACGTTTCGTTCACTGCTAGACTTAGGTACATGCTGCTAGCTATACGTGCTGTGGATAGTTCGCGCTAAATCATTGCGCCCCTTTTTTTAGTAATTATTGAAAAGATCTGATGATATCAGAATCATATTAGTATAGGATTTAATTTATTTTAATAAAAGTAACAGGTAATATAAAAAACCCTAAAATACACAAAAAGTTTGGGGTGCACTTATGGGGGCTGAATAAGAAAACATAAGTAAAGAAGTTAGATTGTAAGTATAGGTAGTTTTATTATACCTATACTTACTCATTAGTAAATGAATCCCAGTAGTATGAATGTAATAATAAGTAGGTTATAGAAATGATATCCTTTTTTTTTATTTTAACTTCGCGAATTTCAGCTGCCACAAAATGTTGATTTTTATTAAATACTATTTTTCCCGCCCGCGAGTTCGTCAAAGTCAATGTATTTTATTGTAAATATTCAAAATTAATAGCGCTTTTACAAGTCAGAATTAACATTTCATGAACAAGGAGAAATACATAAAATAATATAAAAAGATCAAATCAATAAAATCATCCGCGCGGGACTACAGTTTATTGCAAAAAAAAGCATCTGTTATTCTAGGATATTAAAATCCAATACAAAAGTAGGTATATCACCAAATAGCACGAATGCTCTTGATATTTATTAACAGAATTGTTATTTCGTTACCAGGGAAACCATTCTTTACAGCGAGTTATCAACATTTCCCAGTTTTCCCGTGGAAATTTTCAATTTTCCTGGATGAAAGGTATCCTTTGTTTTAGTCTAGGGTATAAGCTATCTCCATTCCAAATTTCATCAAAATCCGTCTAGCCATTACGCGTGAAAGCTCTCCAAACAAACAAACAACATAACGTGGACTATGGGAAGGTTGTCGGATTGGCCTTTTTGAAATGCTTCCATTTTAGTTCTAAAACAATAATTTACACAATACACTTAATCAATCAGCATTATTTAAAATCAATAAAAAACACCAGAGCGCACGAGAGCATACACCTTACCAGCGAAATGTACAACGGACGTATGAGGCGGGCGCCCGCGCCCTCCGCGCGCCGCCGTGCCGCGCCGTTTGGGGGACGATGACGTCATGCGCTACTCGCGAACACTGACGAGATTTCAAAAACCTACGTAATCTTCCCACACTTATTACTTCGGTAATATTGCAACGATCGATGTGAAATAAAAACTAGAATAATATGTACGGTCTAGACTTTTATTCTACGTACTTAAAAGTGTAATATTGTAACCTTGTTATCTTCTCCATTGCTCGAATTTTAAAGAAATGTAGTATATTGTACTTTCAGATCATATTTTTTTTCAATATTTCTATAAAAATACACATAAAAACATAGTGGCCAGTGGCTAGGGCTGCAGAGTGAGGAACCTCCTATCTATACGCGCCGTGTCAAGGAGTACTGCATCCGACCCTTAATCCAACCATCTAGCAAGTCTCTTAAGATGTTGGTCAAGGCTCTTCGCTATAAAGCCGTTCGTCGAAACAACTATCGGGACAATGATCGTCGAGTCAACATCCCACATGGCAGTCACATCGTGAGCCAAGTCAAGGTACTTGCTGAGCTTGTCCTTCTCGGCCTTCACGAGGTTCTCATCATGTGGAATGGTGATGTCGACGAGCACTTATTATTATTATTTTGGTTTAAAATAACCAAAGTGTTATTTCAGGATCAAAAGTACCTAATATGTAAAGGTTGTACCAATTCGAGTTTCTTAACTTTCATTTACAAAAAACACACAAAATGTAGATAGATAGATAGATAGATAACTCTTTATTGCACAAGAAATGAAACTGATGAATGTAACATTATCTTAGTTATTATCTTAACTTAGATTTTATTAATCTAATATTTAGTACTGTTCATTAATTATGAAAAATAATGTCAGTCTAGTGGCCACCTGTGGACATTTGCAGCAGTTGATTCTTTTCAGCTAATTGTCAATGTGAATTTTTCGTAGGTTTCGGGATAAATTATAACATCCGATATTAATTATGTTAGTTTTTAGGTGTTCCGGCGTTGTGGATTTGTTGTTATAGACGCGGCTCAAAGTTAAACACACTGAAGCTCACACACGGCTTCATATCTCCAGTGCCACTAGATACTAAACACACTAAAGCTCACACACGGCCTCCTATCTCCAGTGCTACTAGATACTAAACAAACTAAAGCTCACACACGGCCTCCTATCTCTAGTGCCACTCGATGATAAACACACTAAAGCTCACACACGGCCTCCTATCTCTAGTGCCACTCGATGATAAACACACTAAAGCTCACACACGGCCTCCTATCTCTAGTGCCACTAGATGCTAAACATACTAAAGCTCACACACGGCCTCCTATCTCCAGTGCCACTAGATACTAAACACACTAAAGCTCACACACGGCCTCCTATCTCCAGTGCTACTAGATACTAAACAAACTAAAGCTCACACACGGCCTCCTATCTCTAGTGTCACTCGATGATAAACACACTAAAGCTCACACACGGCCTCCTATCTCTAGTGCCACTCGATGATAAACACACTAAAGCTCACACACGGCCTCCTATCTCTAGTGCCACTCGATGATAAACACACTAAAGCTCACACACGGCCTCCTATCTCTAGTGCCACTAGATGCTAAACATACTAAAGCTCACACACGGCCTCCTATCTCCAGTGCCACTAGATGCTAAACACACTAAAGCTCACACACGGCCTCCTATCTCCAGTGCCGCTAGATGCTAAACACACTAAAGCTCACACACGGCCTCCTATCTCCAGTGCCACTCGATGCTAAACACACTAAAGCTCACACACGGCCTCCTATCTCCAATGCCACTAGATGCTTAACACACTAAAGCTCACACACGGCCTCCTATCTCCAGTGCCACTAGATGCTGAACACACTAAAGCTTACACACGGTATCCTATCTCTAGTGCCACTAGATGCTAAACATACTAAAGCTCACACACGGCCTCCTATCTCCAGTCCCACTAGATGCTAAACACACTAAAGCTCACACACGGCCTCCTATCTCCAGTGCCGCTAGATGCTAAACACACTAAAGCTCACACACGGCCTCCTATCTCCAGTGCCACTCGATGCTAAACACACTAAAGCTCACACACGGCCTCCTATCTCCAATGCCACTAGATGCTTAACACACTAAAGCTCACACACGGCCTCCTATCTCCAGTGCCACTAGATGCTGAACACACTAAAGCTCACACACGGCCTCCTATCTCCAGTGCCACTAGATGCCTAACATTTTTGCTGTATATTGCGTATTGTTCACTCAGTAGTACCATTAATTGGACCATATTCTTCCCGTTAAAGTATATACACAGTTCTCACAGAACTGTTACTTCTGTAGCACTAGGGACTGAAATTTACGAAATTCGTAAATGTATTGGTTTTAACTAACATTTGACGTTTGAATCCATTATTTACTGGTGTCCAATTTGCAGTGCTGCCAACATAGGAAACTCAAATTGGGTCACCCATTACAATAATGCTACATATTATTAAAAATAGTTTTTTATCGATTGCTCGTCTTCCACTTATCGGATTGAGATACCTATTTTTAAGTCAACATAATATAAGCTATCTAACAATCTAACAAAACTGCATCGCAATCGGTCCAGTAGTTATTACGTAATAGGTGAATATACGAACAGACACAGACAGACAAACAGTGTATGTCTGTTTGCCTGTCTGTGTGTCATTTAAGTAAAAGGTAATTTAAAAAAACGGTATATTCTTGATCAATAGCTTATTTTAAGTCACATAGACCAACTTTTTATAACACGACTGCTCAGAAAAGGAGTGTAAGGTTTTAAGGATTCATGTATGTTTGTATGTATTTAAGTATATATGTATGTGACTTTCTTTATTCCACCGTAACTTTTAAATGCCAGAATAGATTTTGATGTATGGGGTATCGTTACAATCCTTGCATTAACCCGAGTAATATAGGCTATATATATATTTTTCAAAATGGTGGCAGTATAGCTCCTTTTTAAAAAGTAACTTTAAGCTCCCAAACGAGTGAACCAATTTTGATGCGTTTTTTTTTATGTTTGAAAGCTGATGTGATCGATATGCTTCTTAGCTGTAATGGGGGTGGGCGGTGGAGAAGTTTTTTTTTTTTTTTAATTTTACTTGTTCTTAGTATATATAGATAATTATTTATGTCTACCATATTGCATTCATGCATTCTTTTTTATAGTTAAAACACGAGAGTGAGTTTTTTAATAGTATCACTCGAGTTTTTTATTAACTAGTTATGTGCCATTTCATGCACTACTTTAACAACACTCATGCGACAGGAACTTAGTTACATTTAATGAACAAAAATATGTCGTAATATTTTCTTAATTTTTCTGGTAAAAACTCGTTCGTCATGTTAGTTGCTGTTTCCGTGATGTCAGGTGGAGTCAAATTTTCCTCCAACACTTCTGTCGGGCATTTGTAATCAGGATACAACTTTTGATCAACAAAAACAGATTAATTTGGTTAGGTAGGTACTAATGTAATATAAATTATGGCGCCAAAAATAATATAGTCCACAGCGAATTCGCACGCCTACGGTCTTATCGGTCGGTATCTATATATCTATATCTATACTTATAAAGATATTTTGAAAAAATAATTGGATCTTACTCTAGATTCGATACTGAAGCCAAAACTGTTTTTTTTTGTCTGTCTGTCTGTCTGTCTGTCTGTCTGTCTGTCTGTCTGTCTGTCTGTCTGTATCTTGGCTAGGAATCACGCCGAAACTACTGAATGAATTTAAATGAAACTTGGTATGATTTGAGTTCATACTACGAGGTACGACATAGGCTACTTTTCATCCCCAATAATGAATGGGTTCCCGCAGGATAGGGGTTGAAAGTTATTTCAAAAAACACTTACCACTCTTAAACTACTGGACGGATTTTGATGCATCTTGGCACAGAAATAGTTTATATGAAGGGTTAAAATTAAGGATACTTTCAATCCCGAAAAAATTAAAAGTTCCTGCGGGATAATGTCCCAAATTCTGTAAATTAAAGATATTTAGTAAAAATTTTTGGGGGCCGTTCTATGTTCTATTCTAAAGCCAAAACAGTATTTTTTTATTTTTGTCTGTCTGTCTGTCTGTTCGTCTGTCTGTCTGTACCTTGGAAGTGCATCATGCCGAAAATACTCAATGAATTCAAATGAAATTTGGTTCGATTTGAGTTCATACTTCGAGGCAGGACATTGAATACTTTCATCCCGTAAAATTAAAGGGTTCCTGCAGGATAGGCGTTGAAAATGATTTCAAAAAACACTTAACCACGCTGAAACTATTGGACGGATGTTGATGCAACTTGGCACAGACATAGATTATAAAATGGGTAAAAATTATGGATACTTTTTTCCCCGAAAAAATAAAGGGTTTCTGCGGGATATCGGTTCAAATTCTGGACATTAAAGATATTGTTTTTTTTTTTGGAGGTGATTCTATATTCGATAATGAAGCCTAAACTGCATGTTTTTTTTTCATTTTTGTCCGTATGTCTGTCTATCTATATCTTGGCCGCGCATCATGCCGCCGGAACTACAGAATGAATTCAAATGAAACTTGGTATGATTTGAGTTCATACTAGGACATAGAATACTTTATATCCCGAAAAAATAATGGGTTCCCGCAGGATAGGGTTTGAATCTTATTTAAAAGAACACGTACCACGTTGAAACTGATGGACGGGGTTTGATGCAACTTGGCACCGTCTTAAGTTATATGATGGGTTAAATGGACGACACGTTTTATCCCGAAAAAGAAAAAGATTTCTGCGGGATATGGGTCCAAAGTTATGTTAATATTGAAGTAATCCATACCAATATATAAAAGTGAAACGTTGTCTGTTTGTTTTTTTGTTTGTTTGTGGAGCTTTCACGCGATAACCGCTGGACGGAAGTGGAGAAAGCTTATACCCTATAATAAAATATGGGAAACTTTATATCCCGGAAAATTCCACGAATTCCGTGGAAGTTTCCACGGGAAAACTAGAACATGTTGAATACTCGCTGTAAGGAACGGTTGCCATGGAAACGAAATAAGAAGTCCGTCAGAAATCATTAAGAGCGTTGGTGCCACAGATTAAGTCAGCAAGCCACGGAGGCAATTACCAAGAAATCTAAGTCTACTTTTGCATTGATTTTGAATATCCTAGAATAACGTCAGTAGGATCCTTTTTTCGCGATAAACTGTAGTCCGCGCGGACGATCTCGCGGGCGGGTAAGCTAGTAGTTAATAAATGACGAAAACGATAAAGATGTGCCGTGCGTAATGTACGCCTTCATTTTTGAGTTCATAATCCGGATTTTACGATATGAGTGTAGATAAAATAATTTACAGAATGAAGAGTTTTATAAAATATACATGGAATTCCAAAGGTATCTACGTGCACGCTCTCACCTAGTTAGTGCTAGTTTTTTTTTAATCTCTTTTCTAATGATTATTATCTCTACAATTGTCCTAAGTACGTAACTCTTTACATCGCAAGGTCATTTCAAACCACATGAACTGAACTTCCGAAATCTAAATTGACCCAAAGGCGGTGCTTTTTCGACCCACCTGAAATGGGTTCGGGGTCGGACCGTGAACAAAAGGAGGGTCTTTGTGATCAATTCCAAAGATTTTCATGGTGTCATGAACGACCCCAGAGTTAGCGTTCTTTGCAAAATATTTGTTCTTTGATGTCATTCGGATGAAAAGCGGGATAAATTAACGGGGATACCGATATTTTATACGGAGTGTTTGTTTTGGTGGAAATAATTCGGTTAATTTTAACCGGAAACTCCTTTTATGTATTTTATTGACCACTTATTAGAATGCTTCGTTTGAGTAAATATTCAGAAAGTGAATGTGTGTAATTTCACCCAAAAATGGTTCCTTTCATAAGGAAGTGGTTTTACTTGCATGTAAAAATATCAATATTGAACAGCGAAACAGTTTTTTGAACCGTTGATGGAATAGTAATTCGGCAAAAAGTATTTCGTTCGAACCAAGTACATTCTCCATGTGATTCGGCGGGTCACGTAAGCCTTATGCATACTGACCGATTGGAAAAAGAAAATAAATACAGTGGACGCCTGAAGACAACGCCGCCGAGGCTGGTTCAGAGAGAGCAGACAAGATGATCTAGAGTGTACAAAGATGGCTGGCACCAGGTATCGCAGGAGAGAGACACGCTGGGGTAGACCATTACCCATCTATGGAACAGTGGTTAGAAAAACAAATAAATTTGTACCTTAATATACACCAGGTTTTCCGCTCCGTCCACTTGGATCCACAGCTTGGCTCCACATGTGGATCCATGGACACCTTTATCTCCTCTTAAATCTACCTTTGAGTGGATTCAATTCTAAACATAATTTTTATGCCACTTTGATCCACAACCCGCTAAATATCAAGGCCATTTCAGGGGATTATTCCTGAAATCCAAATCAGAACGTCTTCACCAGTGGGGATTCCGGAAAAAAGCTTTATCCCACCACGGCTACTATATAACTATTACTACCTCTAGGGCTCTATGGGAAAAAGACAAAGTTTTTTTTAACGAAACGTAGTTTCTTTTCAGAAGTGATAGATCTCATACATATCTTCGTTTTGGATGACAGCTGTCAAAATTAAAAGGGCTATTACTCTGAAACTATTGATCCTAGACTAGTAGTTTCTTAACAGAAGTGATAGATCTCATCGATATCTTCTCTTTGGATGACAGGTGTCAAACTTAAAAGGGCTATTACTCTGAAACTATTGATCCTAGACTAGTAGTTTGCTTAGAGAAATGATAGATCTCATCGATGTCTTTTTTTTGGATGACAGCTGTCAAACTTATCAGGGCTATAACTCTAATAATATTGATCCTAGACTAGTAGTTTATTTACAGAAGTGATAGATCTCAATATCTCAATGATATCTTCGTTTTGGATGACAGCTGTCAAACTTAAACGGGCTATAACTATGAAACTATTGATCCTAGACTAGTAGTTTCTTAACAGAAGTGATAGATCTCATTTATATCTTCGTTTTGGATGACAGCTATCAAACTTAAAAGGGCTATAACTCTGAAACTATTGACGCTAGACTAGTTGTTTCTCACAAAAATGATACATCTCATCGATTTAAAACCAAACGCAATTTTAGAATTCACTAAATATAATTTTACTCATTGACAAACCGACGGTGATGTGACAAACTATATGTCAAACAATATTTCACTAAACTAAATATACTAGCCAGTTACTTTCTCAAGTGGTCTCGTTGAGAACCTTCTGGTTGCTTTACAAGCACTTGAGCTAAGAGTTGTAACTTATCTGAGAACAATAATTTAAATTTCAGCCTTGTTATGTAGGTTGATTGAAAAGGAATAAAAATATCTACAGATCCACCTGTGGATTTAAGAAGAAAAAGAAGTATCCACGGATCTACCTGTGGATTTAAGAGGAACAAGAATTATCCACGGATCCACCTGTAGATTTAAGAGGAGATAAAGGTGTCCACGGATCCACATGTGGAGCCGAGCTGTGGATCCAAGTAGATGGAGGGAGGGGAGGGAGGTGTAATGATATATATTTTCGACGTCACTATGCTAGAAAGTTCGTAAAAAAACCTACAAAATGACATTGTTTATGTCTACGTACAACGACCACTGCAGGTACCAAATAATGTTGACCTACGAAACATTGTTGTGCAATTTCTCGCTGTAACAACGCTCGGTGATTTTCATTTTAATCGTACATAGTACATAAATTTCACCTCCGGCTTTTGCACTACTCGGGAAATTGCACCATTTTCAGCACAACAGCTCTTACTAATTAATAAATAGGTTTCATACATCATATACGTTAAATACATCATACAATTCGTGCACGTTTCAGGGGAACGCTGAAATTATGTACACGCACAATTCAGCATTATTTATTGTATAAAGGGCGGGCTTTACACCGAAATGTAACAGAACTGAGTTTTATAAATGAACGAAAAAAAAAATATATGCCGGGAAAGTCGACCTAGATATTTAAAGACGTCATTATTTGACGTTTCCGATAGATTTGACCCACTATCCAAAAGTTAACTGTTTTCCAAATATTTGACTATTACAAATTTTTGTAACACAACTTATTTTGCTATATTTTAACTTTATTCTTTATTTTCAATCTCTGGGGTCCAATTTTTTGCTGGTTTTACGTAGGGGATATGCCAGCTCATAAAAATCCACACCAATATATAAAAGTGAAAACGTTTGTTTGTTTGGGGAGTTTTAACGCTATAATGGACGGATTTTGATGAAATTTGGAATGGAGATAGCTTATACCCTGGAATAACACATAGGATACTTTTCATCATCATCATCATCCCTTAGGCGGGTGAAACCGCGGAGTGCAGCTAGTAAATAATAAAAGTTGATACAACTGCTATCAGTTTCTACGGGTATACCTGCCTTTCTATGCCTGTTAAATACATAGACTTAAACTCATTACTCTTTCCGTTGCTTCGCCAAACTGGGGTAAAACAGTTTGGATGCGCATTTTTTGCGACCGATAGATACATTGTTCATTTACCCGACTGTTTTTTCATTGTTTCGAGGTGGCAAGTAGTATACAGAATAGATTTTTGAGACGGGACAGTAAGGGCAGGTACCTTAACCGTTATAGTTACAGGAAAACGTTCCTAGGAGACCATCCATAACTTTTTGAATATAATATATTCTGAACTGCATTCACAGATTATTGAAAAAATGTTGGGGTTTGACCTTATAGTTCAAATCTATCGGATACGACCCAATTAATAACATCCTTAAATATCTTGGTGGACTTTTCCTGTAACCTTTATTATTAGCCTGCCAATAAAATAAATAATTAGCTGAGATTTTTCTGCCAATCGGCATAACATGGTATACGTGTGTGCGTACGAGCGGATTGGCATATCTTGGGTGTTTCACTTTCGATCTGGTGGTGTGGAGTCCGTCTTTTTTAAATATTCTTTTTTTGTAGGTGGATAAGATTGGAAGCGCATTTAGAAAATCGTAGTATTTGTTTACTCTTTGAAAAAACATTACACTCCTTTTTTGAGCAGTCGTGTAATAAGCTGGCCTAGGAGAAAGACGAATGAGGAAGTCTTCAGTATCGCCAAAACAAACGGAACATACTAGCGACCATAGAAAGAAAAAGAGAAAAGAATCAGATGTTTGGCTACCTAATACGATAAGACAACTTCATCAGAATCATCATAGAAGGGAAGGTAGAAGGGAAGAGAGGGAGAGGCAGACCTAGAAGGACATTTATAGATCAGATAAAGGAGAAGACAAATGTCATGTTGTATAGAGAACTCAAAGCTTTGGCTGTCGATAAGGAGCGCTGGAAATTAATCCACCGACTAGAGCTGTGCTCTTAGACATGAGGCTTCATTGCCTGCATAAATGTTTGTCACTCATATCATTATAATATATTTATTACTAGTTTTCCCGCCCGCGACTTCGTACGCGTGGACTACTGTTTATCGCGAAAAAAAGCATCCTATTTTCTTCTAGGTTATTAAAAACCAATTTTGTTTCCATGGCAACCACAGACTATTCTGTGATGACAACCGCTCCTTACAGTGAGTAATAAACATTTTCCAGTTTGCCCGTGGAAATTTACAATTTTCCGAGAGAAAAAGTATTCCATATTTTATTCCAGGGTATAAGCTAGTATTCCAATTTTCATCAAAATCCGTCTAGCTATTATCGCGTGAAAGCTCCCCTAACAAATAAACAAACAGACAACGTTTCACTTTTATATATTGGTGTGGATTAATTTAATTCAGGTATAGGTTATGGTAGGGTTATTATTTACCCAACTGAACTGAGGGTTATGTATTTATCAGTCTATGTGTGTATGTATCTGCGATATTTTTTTATCTGTATTTCAGCAAAGTAGAGGCTGAATAACCAAGTAGTGAGCCTGAGTGGTGTGCAATTGGAACCGAGTTTTATGAAACGAGCGAAGCGAGGTCTCCATTTAAAAGGTTTAATTTGGGCGAAGTGGCGTTTGTAAGCATGTATGTTTGTCGGACGATAATTTGCGAACCAATGTAAAACCATTTTTGTACCCTGGCATGCCTAACATTCCGCATTTTTGAGCAAGCACAAATTAAAAAATCATATTATACTGAACAAAAATAAATCATTTAAAAAAATCATGTCTGTCTGTCTGTTTGTTTGTTAGTTAGTTTGCTTGTCTGATTTATTTAAAAAAAAGCGTGGGGTGCTTTTTAAGATATTATCGAAATGATAATCCTTCTTCTCATATCTGTCAATGAAATATTTATAACTATTGACCCATGCACGCCACGATTTTTTTGATATAAAACATTTTTTTTCTTTTTTACACTATTAAAATTTATTTTCTATTTTTTAGTTTGGTTTTAAAGCGTGTTTTTTTTTATTATCTTCTTTGTACAGACTATTTCGTTCCTATTGCTTTATTACAAGTACTAGCTGATGCTCGAGACTTCGCTCGCGTCGTCATTTCTTTAAGTTAAAAGTACTCTGTGTGCTATTCCAGGGCCTAAAATACCAATATACCAACATTTGATCAAAATTCCTTCAGCCGTCAATTATATTTTTATCGATTGCTCGGCTTCTGTTCATCGGTTTGAGATACTAAGTACGCCAGTTTTTAAATCAAATTCTAAGCTATCCAATAGTGAACCAGTCAGTAATAAGCAGCAATCGGTCCAGTAGTTTTTACGTGATGTGCGAATAAACCACTTGGTCTACGGGCTAGGGGCCTTAGGTACGAAATCGAACGGTCGCGGTTGGGTTCGAATCCTGCAAGGTGCAATCATTTGTGTGATGAGCAGAAATGTTTTTTTTCCGAGTCATGGATGTAATATTCTTATCTATGTATGTTTATCGGTTATCTAGTGCCCGTAGTACAGGGTATTCTAGTTTGGGGCTAGGTAATTGGTGTGGAATTGTACCGAATATCTATACTTATAATAACACTGTAACGGGTCCAATTCTGTACATTGAAGTTATTTAGTTTTTTTTTTTTGGATTGTAGTCTATATTCGATACTGAAGCCAAAACTGTATTTTTTTATTTATTGTTTGTTTAAAAGAACACGTAGCACGCTGAAACTATTGGATGGATGTTAATGAAACTTGGCACATACATAGTTCATAAGATGGGTGAAAATTATGGATACTTTTTGTCCCGAAAAAATAACGGGTTCTTGCGTGATATGGGTCCAAATTCTGTAGATTAAAGATACTGTAAAATATTTTTTTGGAGGTTTCTCTTTATTCTATAATGACGCCTAAACTGTATGTTTTTTCATTTTTGTCTGTATGTCTGTTTGTATGCATCTTGGCGGCGCATCACGCTACTGGATGAATTCAAATAAAACTTGGTATGATTTGAGTTCATACTACGAGGTAGGACATAGGATACTTTAAATCCCGAAAAATTAATGGGTTCTAGCAGGATAGGGGTTGAAACTTATTTAAAAGAACACGTACCACGCTGAAACTAATAGACGAGTTTTGATGCAACTTGGCACCGTCTTAAGTTATATGATAGGTTAAAGGAGGACACGTTTTATCTCAAAAAAAGAAAGGGTTTCATCGGGATATGGGTCTAAAGTTATGTTAATATTGAAGTAATAAATAATATTTTTTGGATGGTTCTCTATATTTGATACTCAAGCCAAAACTGTTTTTATTTTTATTTTTGTATGTCTGTCTGTCTGTCTGTTTGTCCGTCTTGACCGCGAATCGCACCGAAGCTACTGAATGAATTCAAATGAAACTTGGTATGATTTGAGTTCATACTACGAGGTAGGACATTGGCTACTTTCATTCAACAAGCAAGCGAAGTGTGGGGAGACCCCCCACACGATGGAGCGACGACATTGTAGCCATCGCAGGAAGTCGGTGGATGGAGGTGGCACATGATCGCTCGTCATGGCGCTCTTTGGGGGAGGCCTATGTTCAGCAGTGGACTTCTAAAAGCTGACATGATGGTGATGATGTTGATTTCAATAAAGATAATTTTATATAAATTATAGCATTATCAAGATATAAAATAAAATTTTAACAATATCGAGAAAAAAAATGGGTTCTTGGATACTTTTCAAACATTGTTATCGTACAGTATCGTTGGGAACCTGAAAATAGGACTGAGACGTGCTCAGAATACTAAATATCGTACCAATTGATTTTTTATGGTTTTTTTCGCTAGGGTTCAGTATCTCGAGGTAATGAAGGAATCCTTGTGGTGTGACGTATTATTTTGCTTTGTTTGGCTAATGTAAGCTTAATTTCGCGGAAAAAAGTTTAATCTCACTTGCGCCATTCATCTCTGGATCGAGTGCAAAGAAAGTATACACTACGCTACATGTTATGTATAATCTACACTAATACTCGTATTAAAATGAAGAAAGTTTTTTTTTGTTTGTTTGTAATGTAAAAATGGAAACTCCTAAAATACTTGTCAAATTTAAAAAAAAACTTCTATAGAAAGCTACATCATCAGCAAGTAACATGGTCTGTATTTTTATTCAAATTGGGGTCCCTACGATAATTGCAATAATGTAGCTTAAGGTATCAAAAATTTGCCTATAAGAATGACGATTACTGGCTGTAAGGAAAATGACATGTTGCCGTGGAAACGAAATAATAAAAGGTCTGTCAAAAAGCACCACAAGCGTTGCTGCTGTACTTTTTTGGTACTGTTTTTATGTAAACCATTTTCTGTTCAAATTGGTCAATCAAAAAACAGGTAGAATTGTGTATAAATTATACAAATGTACAAAGACAAACCCTTAGCTACCTACCTTTGTATAAAATATTTTTTCTACCTGTACCTAATATTTGTTACTAATTTCGCACTATCAGAATTCGTTGCCTTTCGGAAACGCTGCCTGTCGGTCGTGGTCTCCCATGGTCTACATGGAAGTTCCTAAAGTCCTTAAACATACAGGTCTGCCGCAGCAGGAGTACCATGTGCAAATGGGGCTCTCATCGCGGTCACGCGAACGCAGTGCGTTTGTGGTGCGACTACACAGACCATGTCGCACTTGCTGACATGCCACAGTAGCTACAGACCGGGCAGTTGCAGTACATTGGTCATAGCATATTTAATAAGTTTATGCCGACTGAACCATCGTCTTGAAAAGAAGAATTAAGCAGGACTTAAATTCTAAGTAGGCAAGATGATAAAAATGCTATCACATTACTGAAAATGATATATATATCTTTATTGCTCGGTTTTCGTGAGGTAGTGCCGGCTTCTAGTCAGTGTTTGTCAGGCCTTTTCATGGCTTAACCACTCCTATAAATCAATAATATAAATACTTTTCCACGCCAGCATGTATGTCTGTTCACAGTGGCCACAAAACCTAACGTGCCTTCCGAAGCTCAGACCGATGGAGAGATGTTTCGAGAAAAATGTGTTATTTTTATGCGGAACTCCCACAGTCGTAGTTCAACTCAAACTCGCACCGATTTCTTTTATCCTGCGCTACCGATACCGCTAATTTTATAAGAAAAGAGTCACGTAGGTATGCTCAAGTAATTTCATTACGTTCGGAGTCAGGAGACTGAGGAAACTTTAGGTATTTCTCCTCTTAAGGTGCTATGTGATGTCAAAAATACCAAGAGAAAGCAGTGTCGGGTTACTCACTCGTGTGAACGGGACAACAACAGAGCGCGCGATACAAAACGGGGTGATAAACAGTATCGAATGAGAAAACTAAAATTAGAACACAAAAATAGTTTTATAAATTGACGATATAACGATGAAAAAAATTGTTACTGATACTAAATAGTTAACTTTAAATATCAATACGAAAAATCTTGGGATTGTATCTCGCCAGAAATGCTTAACTCAATCGTGTTCCGCTTTTGTACACACGTTGATAAATCCTCAAAAATTTTATAAATGACGTGCATTTTTTTTCTTATAGGGCCTTAACCTATATTGCCAAGATGGTTAAATTGTTATTTCTTTTGTTGGCTCAGTGGATTGAATAGCATGATTCCCAATTCAGGGTTTCAATTTGATTCTTGGAAAGAATAAACCAAGAACCAAATATCAAAGAAACGAGCAAACAAAGTGTTCACTTGTATCACTAACATATATTCCATGTTAGTGATACAAGTGAACACTTTGTTTGCTCGTTTCTTTGATATTTGGTTCTTGGTTTATTCCGAGATCAAAAATTTATTATCTATACCAATATTATAAAGAGAAAAAATGATGTTTTGTAGATTTGTTTGTTTGTTTGTATAATCTCAAAAAATACGCAGCCAATTTAAAAAAAAAACACCAATATAAAGGTACATTATCAGCAAGTAACATGGGCTACCAATATATTTTTCAAACTATTAGAGATTCCTACGAAAATTGCAATAATGTTACCCAAGCTATCAAAAAATTTCCTAAAAAGTCATTATTTGGGGTGCACTGTGAAAACTATTGAAAATACATAAAATAATGTAGATACTATAATATGTTTATAAGTCCTCGAGGCTATATGTCTAATTATTATTGTTAAGTCACAAACTGTTTTTAACCCCCGAACGCGAAAGGAGTGGGATGTTATAAGTTTATGGTGTTGTGTGTGTGTGTGTGTGTTTGTATGTGTGTATGTCTGGCTGTGGCAACAACTATATAAAACGCATCAAAATCAGTGGACCTATTTTGCGTTTTTTTTTCTGTTTGAATGCTGATGTGATCGAGATGGTTTTTAGCTATAATGGGGGGAGAGAGATTGCAGCTCCCAAGCGAATGGACCGATTTTGATGCGGTTTTTATGGTTAAAAGTTGTGTGATCGAGATGTTTCTTAGCTATAAAGACTGGGTTGGGGTCTTGGGTAATTTTCAATTTGTGCTTTATTCTCATCTCTTTCGTTTATATAACATTTGAAAGCGTCAAGAATTGTTTGACATAACTATCTAGATATGTTTGTGTCACAGAATTGATATAGACATTTCCTACTGTCGTTGCAGAATTGGCACCGTTGCCAATTTCCGTCGCAAATTCAGTTCGGTGTAACAAGTGTCAAAGGCTAGATTAATACAGAGGTGTTTAAGTGCAATTTCTACTTGAGAACGCGCACGTTTCGGCAATTAAGCGCGAACGGCGTTTAAGCCTGGCTGAGTTATCACCGCGCACGTATCGTTGCTGCAAAGGTATTATTTAGCTGGTTAAATGTTGAGATATTATTTGGCGCTTCTGTTCTTATATTGCTCTTTGGTCTTTGTTTAAAAATATCAACTTCACGATTCTTGCAGGGTTTTTACCAGACTGCGCAACGCAAAGGCCGGGTAATGTGTTTATCAGCCCATGTATGTATGTCCGATCCTTTGTAGCACTATATAGACCAAACGCGTGTACTGATTTTGATGATACTTACGTCAATCTATTTGTATTACTAAAGACATGACAGTAATCAAAATTCAGTAAGACGACAACCAGACGCCATATTATGAAAAAGAAAAAATTAAGTCGACGAACTATGTATGTTAAGCTGGGCATCATTGTATAGGTTTTTAAAAATCTTCTTTATGGTTATAATTTTCATTTCGAATGACCATTTAGGATCTATAACGATTAAAAGTACGTTAGCAACGATTCTCACTTCGATAGCACTTCGGTTTGCAACGATTCTCACTTCGATAGCACTTCGGTTAGCAACGATTCTCACTTCGATAGCACTTCGGTTAGCAACGATTCTCACTTCGATAGCACTTCGGTTAGCAACGATTCTCACTGAACGATTCTCGCAGTCGGGTTTTTTTAAGGTGATTGATCGTGATTGTTATAAAATGATTGTAAATAAGTTAATTTAAAAACATTTTAAATAAAAGCTTTTATGCCGTAGCCATGTCATGATAAAACTTAGAACGGGCTATCACAATTAAATTCGTTTACAACATTTCATGTATATTCTGTTATCTGTTGAGGAGTTCCCTAATCAGGAGCCCACCCGAAGAGCAGCAACCATGTTATGGTAAAACTTCAAACCGGTACCTATATACCTTAATTTTTTTTAAAATATGTTTGACTAAATGAACACAGTAAATGCCGAATCTGTCTAAATCTGATTAAAGTTCCATAATTATTTAAAAGATGTCTGACGATTTTCATCCTTATCGACATGAACTAAATACCTAGACTTTAGATGCATTTTGACTAACTGAACACCGAAGAACATTAGTGTCCGTCCCACTAGTACTACTATTTTGAACCCATTGCTTGTCGCATGACGGGACAACTAACACGGGAACATTGAATTGCCAACCTAAAAAGAGTTAATATATAATATCACTTCCGGCTATGACTCACGAGTTTACTGTCGAAAACATTGACCTAGGTGACATGAGTCATAGCCGGTAGTGATATTATAAATTATGTATCAGGTTCACGAAAACTTTAAGATTAAAAGAGGCTCTTCGTGGGGTTTACCTTTATTATGACATGTTTTTCAACATCTCTTTAGCACAACAGGTAATGCTTAAGGGAAAAGCAGTTCCCAAAGGCACTACTGGTATTGTTTGTGTCATTGGGATAAAATATCTCTCTTTGGCACAACTGTTAGTGCCTAAGGGAACAGCAGTTCCCCAAGGCACAAATGGTAGTGCCACGCAGTTGTGCCACGGGTAAGTAACGGATTTAATTTTACTAGTTCACTAAAACTAGTTAATCACTTGGTTGACTTGGTTTATCACTTGCTTGGTTTTACTAGTTAATCACTTGGTTGACTTAATTTATTGACATTGACTTATTTATCATAAGATTCAAATTGACGTAACATTTTTTGGCTCATAAACTAAAATATTAATTATTTCAGAGTATTGCGCGCGTGGTTATTTTTCTGGGATATAAGCATCCTATGTGTTATGCCAGAATCAAAGGTACCAATATTATCAAACTTCGTTCAACGTTAAATGGTTCTTATCGATTGCTCGACTTCCGCTAATGCAGTTGAGATACCAAGTACACTAGTTTTTAATTCAAACTCTAAGCTATTTAACAATGAAAACCGCATCGCATTCGCTTTTACGTGATGCGTGGAAAAACATGCAAACAAACAGACACAATTAAAAACATATATATTCTTGTTCAGTAGCTTATTTTAGGACCTAGACCATTTTTCAAAATTACTTTCATTTTATATAATTACTTTCATATTTTTTTTATTTTTTTTTTGCTTTATTATAAAGCAATAATAATAGATAGGTAGAAGAAGATAAGGATAAGGAAAATTATACCCACAAATTCTATTTCAAGTGACCAATAAAATTCACTCTTTATAATCAGAAATAAACCAAACATATTATTATGCCAATAAACAGATAAAATTACAAGAGGATATCGTAGGAAAATACCATGAACGATCCTCATGATGTTAAAGATTAACACCGAGGGTGAATTGGGAAATTTGGGAAGTTCTACAAATGTTACGGTGAATTTGGAGAAAGGTTAAAGTGAAAGAATTTATGTACTGCGAGTGTTTTTGAGGCTACAAATTCACTGAGGTAAGTTTTGTGTTTAGTAAATCCATACCAATATATGTATAAAAGTGAAACGTTGTCTGTTTGTCGTGGGCGAAAGCTAGTTAATTATAAATTACAAACAATTTTTTTATGTGCTAGGCCTCTCAGCACAATGTGGACTTTTCACTTCGTTATTTACAGAAACGACTTTTACTTTTTGATCGTTTTTCTTTGAAGGTTGTCGTTGTAGGTTGTCGTGACATCATAATTATTTCATTGAATAAAAGCTAACGACTACTTATTAATGGATTTACTAAAAAAATGCTGATCTAATTTTACTGAAATGAGAAGAAAAGATACAGTCTCAAAAAAAAACTGGTTCAGAAATCTGCTTGCAAGATAACAAACATACATACTAACATTGCAAGTTAAATAAAAGCTTTTAAAAAGGTAACAATTCTTAAATCTTTTTTTCTGTATTGTTTTCTCGAGTTTAGTAAATGATAAATAATTAAAAATAAAATTTTCATAAACTAAGGACGTTTTAGTGAAATGCCGGTCGCAAGGTACTAGATAGACGCCGTAATCCCAATTGAGGAATTTAACTCTCCTTAATATTAACTTTACAGCTACCTCTAAGTAATTGTAGTTTAAACAATTAGAAATATACTACCTAAAGTTACTATATGACCTCATACTTTCCATGTGTGGCTTCTGTGTGTGTGTGTGTAAAATTTTCTTGTGGAAACCATTTGCAACGGGTAATTTGTTACCCATATTTTGCACATTTACCCCAACTAGAGAAAATGTCAACCCTTTACTGCCTTCATGTATAAAATTTCACAAACGATAAATCTAGAAAATTCCGGCTCGCATAAAGAAACTGTGCACAGAAAATATAACGTTTATGTACCATAAAAAGTATATTTCTAAATAAATTACTCGCGGCAACCGTTGGCGACCTCTGACGTCATAATTCAGAGGCAGGGGCGCGGAACCTTTTTGTAAATTTATTAACATGTGACATGTGGGTGTGCGGGACAGATGGACGCGCGCCATCTTAACGCTTTTAATTGCGTTTTGAATATTTCGGGTTGGGATTACGTCTTTGTTTCAATATATAATAACGGACATGATTGAGCAGAGTGATAGCGAAACAGGACGGTTCCAAGGCAGCTTGTGTTGATTTGTTCACGATCCAAGGAGAATTGAGCAAATACGAGCACTACAAAGCCCATGTAGATTCTATCAAATGACAGAGAAGCCATCTTGTCTGTAACACTATATGAGCAACAATCCTATCCATGAGTTTCTGCCAGATTCGAACAACATACAATACATTATTCGGTCTTGTTACTAGATGTTTCTACTACTGATATCTGGCAGTAAAGGAATAGTAGAGTATTTTGCCTTCTTCAGTGGATTTAGCCAAGAGTGAAAAGTTATTAACTGTGGGTAAACCTGCTACTGTACAAATTTGGCCATATTTACGCTTCCTCTGCGGTAAGATCGTGACTACGCGGTCTATGTTCCTTAATATTTTAATATGAAAACATATTATGTACATAGCGTAAAACTTATCATGGCGTAATTTCAGCGGCTATAAATCGAAAAAAGAAGCTCCTCAATTGGACAGTTTTTTGGGTATTTACTGACATATCTAATATAAATTTAGAGCGATTGCAGCCTAACAGTTCAATAGTGCAACTTAAAATCCAATGATACCAGGCAAACTTGGCAAACTTTGACACCAAAGGCCTCATACGACAAACAAAAACAACATAAATTTCATCAAAATTGGTATTTCTGAGTATATCCAGTTGATATAAAAAATAATGCAAAGAATTATTATCCTATTATGATAACGCTATAGGAAACGCAGGTCCAGATCCTCCTTGGTTTATTTCACCCAGAGTGATGCTCAACATACGCTTGTCGTAATACACGCACTTGAACACAATTCTAAGCTCCTCTCGTCCAACTGTAGGGAAGGTCATGGCGTAAAATAATTGAAAATCAATGGTGTGAATTCCCAATTGAAATGAAAATGTTACCGCCAGGATGGTAGTTGGTATATTATCATTAGATTAGTCGGTAGGTAGGTACGCACCAGTCTTCCACCCCCTGTCGAATGTTTTGTTGACGTTAATCGACAGGCGAAGGTCTAACTGTCAACTTGACATAGACCTCTCTCAATACACGCCTTAGAGCACGATCCTAAGCTTCTCCCCTCCAGCTGTTGCCATGTTCGTGGCAAAAATTGTTGGTCCATGGCGTAAAACCCCGATTTCAGTGAGAATATAACCGCCGGGAGCGTAGTAGGTATATTATCATTAGATAGACGGTACGTACAGTTTTTCCGCCCATTCCGGTCGGCGACGGTCTTATTGCATTCCTCTGAGCGGGCAAACGGGCGAGTGAGTGGAGCCATAGTTATCGATTGTAGCAAATAACTACTGTATAAGGCCTAAACTTAATTGACATTGTCACAAAATATGGAGATAAATGACAGGTTGGAGAATCATTGCCTAACAATATTTTTAGTACGTAATACATTTATTTTGTTGTTCGTTGTCACATCACTCGAGAACATCGATACTTATTTGGCAGTATTTTATTTTAAAATGTTCATAACAGTCTGTGTTAGGTTTTTATGGAAAGAAACATTTGAAAAGTTCCCTGGCAAATTGCAACATTCGGTAATAAGTGAACGTCTTCTTTTGTATAGGTTTTGGTATGAACTCGGACTCTCAAACTTGACTTGGATGCTTCGTTCGAAATTCAAGAATATACGTAAGACGCCTGGCTGTCGTGCTTCTTTCCTTTAGCGAGCCTCATGGCACATAACGGGCAAACAAAAAAAATTTTAACAATGGATATTCGTAATTTTTATTGCTTAATTATTTTTTTTTAATTTATCAACAGCTGGTTGATAAATTAAGGTAAAGTTTTCGATTGTCCCACCTATTACTTATATTACTATACTTACTACCTATCTTATTATATATCTTAGATAAGTAGTACTTATCTATTACAGTTTTATTATAAGTACAGATTTATTATATTCCACATATAATTATATTAGCGCGACTTCGTACGCGCGGACTACTGTTAATCGCGAAAAAAGTATCATTTTTTCTTCATAAAAACCGATGCAAAAATAAAATTAGGTAAATAGGTAAAAGTAATGCAATGCTCTTGATGTTTTTTGAAGGACTTGTTATTTCGTTTCCATAGCAACCACATACCATTCTGTGATGGCAATCGTTCCTTACAGTTCCTTAATCGAGTAATCAACATTTTCCAGTTTTCCCGTGGAAGTTTACAATTTTCCGGGATAAGAAGTATACTATGTTAGTCTCTATATTGTACAGTACCTATTTACAGAGTTTCATCAAAATTGGATCAGCCGTTTAGGCGTGAAAGCTCCCTAAATAAACAAACAAAAAACGTTTCATTTTTATATATTGGTGTAGATGTCTAAGTTTTAAAAGTGTCCAACCCAGAAACATGCTACGGTGACTGCATTTGTGATGGCTTGTGCTAAGTCTAGCTGGGTGCAGCTGCTTGGGCAGGAAGGACAACAGATATTCCATCGTTTGTTTGGGAGCACCACAACGCATTGTTTCTCGTTGGTATAGCATGCCCCACCTCCTGAGATTGGTCCTGGGATCTCAGCTGGTTGGCCAAGGTTAATCATGGCTAGAAGGTAGGGTTTCTGCAGTAAAAATGGAGTCAGGGGGAGGTGAATGTCAATGCGGACATCGCTGACACTTTCTGAGATGGCACTTGTATTTTTGAGGAGGCTTTTACGGATGTTTAGTCGTTCACTGGGAAGTTCAATAAGTAACGCTATATTATTTGTTTTTATTGTTATCTGTTTTTGTTTAAAATAAAACAATACAAACTTTTTGGTAAATTTACATTCGAGTACCAGGATAAAGTCCTTGTGCTTAGTGTCGGGATTTTTTACAATTCTGTTGATGGTAAATCGTTTGTTTTCCCTTTTTTTTGCGCAGTACTATTATAAATCTTTTAAGGAATAAAAATTCTATTAAATTTATATTATTATCAGTATGACTGCGTTACACACGCCGTCATACTGAATAAATTTAACTAAAAAAAAGAAGGAAACTTGGTAACAAAATTATAGCACTTTTTAAAATTAAGAAACACGACTAATCTAGTGGTTGGTGGTAATGTGCTTGCTTATTCAGACATAAAAAAAACATTTTTGGACTATTAAAACCTGCTAATTTCATAGCCCCACACTCACATATATTACGTCAAACCTCACACATGCGGCATATGTACGTGTGTTACTAAAGAGTCGGCTGACAGTTCTGTTTCTGTGTCGTGTATTCTTTCTCATAATGAATAAGCTTCATCATAAACGGACAAGCAGCTAACGCTATTTTACAAGTTGGTATTTTATAAGCATTCATTTAACTTGCAATGTATGTATGTTGTTGTTTAGGTCAAATCTTGCAAGTTGAATTAGAACCACTTCATCTTATCCGACGGATTAGAATTTTTACATGTTGGTTTAGTTCCAATGCCTATTTATGGTAAGCATGACCTGAATACACATCCAGGATTAGCTCCAGATAAAAAAATTGTGCTTTATCATCATCATCATCATCATCATGTCAGCCTTTAGAAGTCCACTGCTGAAGATCTCTCTATGCCTCCCCCATAGAGAGATCTTGTGCCAGCTCCATCCACCGACTTCCTGCGATGGCTACAATGTCGTCGGTCAATGCCCCACACTTCGCTTGCTTGTTCGTGGTTACCATTCGCGAATTCCCTTTATTCCCCAGCGGTTGTCGGTTCTGCGAACTATATGGCCTGCCCATTGCCACTTCAACTTGCAAATTCTAAGAGCTATGTCGGTAACTTTGGTTCTTCTACGGATTTCCTCATTGCGGATTTTATCACGTAGTGAAACACCGAGCATAGCTCTCTCCATTGCACACTGCGCAACCTTTAGCTTGTGTATGAGACCAATAGTTAGGGACCACGTATCAGTGCCGTATGTCATCACTGGCATCACGTACTGATTATAAACTTTCGTCTTGAGGCTCTGCGGTATCTGAAATGAGAAGATATGGCGTAACTTCTTGAACGCTGCCCATCCGAGTTGGATTCGTCGGTTCTACTCTTCACACAGATACCCGACTAGACATAAACACAGATTGAAAACACCTGCCCACACCCTTAGTTAGTCCAATAAGTCCGTATACATAAGTGGACCAAGCTTGTATAACCACCTACCAAATGAATGAAAAAACACAGCTCCCACCAACATATTTAAAAACAAATTAAAAAGATTACTAACTAAAAAAACACATTATTCTGCAGCAGAATTTATGTAGGACAAAACATTAAACATGATATTGACATAACGTATTTATATTGTGAGAATATATTATATTATTTTTTAGTTTAGTTCTAATATATAATTGACTTGTAAATTTATATTACTAATCTGATCTGTATCTGTATCTGTGTCTGCGTCTGCGTCTGCGTCTGCGTCTGCGTCTGCGTCTGCGTCTGCGTCTGCGTCTGCGTCTGCGTCTGCGTCTGCGTCTGCGTCTGCGTCTGCGTCTGCGTCTGCGTCTGCGTCTGCGTCTGCGTCTGCGTCTGCGTCTGCGTCTGCGTCTGCGTCTGCGTCTGCGTCTGCGTCTGCGTCTGCGTCTGCGTCTGCGTCTGCGTCTGCGTCTGCGTCTGCGTCTGCGTCTGCGTCTGCGTCTGCGTCTGCGTCTGCGTCTGCGTCTGCGTCTGCGTCTGCGTCTGCGTCTGCGTCTGCGTCTGCGTCTGCGTCTGCGTCTGCGTCTGCGTCTGCGTCTGCGTCTGCGTCTGCGTCTGCGTCTGCGTCTGCGTCTGCGTCTGCGTCTGCGTCTGCGTCTGCGTCTGCGTCTGCGTCTGCGTCTGCGTCTGCGTCTGCGTCTGCGTCTGCGTCTGCGTCTGCGTCTGCGTCTGCGTCTGCGTCTGCGTCTGCGTCTGCGTCTGCATCTGCAGCTGTAGCTGTATCTGTATCTGTAGCTGTATCTGTATCTGTATCTGTATCTGTAACTAGACATAGTAGACATAGACATAGACATAGCTTTATTTATGGCAAAAAAAAGTACACAAAATAAAAACACCGAAGAAATAAGTTAGTACCTAAGTAGTTAAGCTTCAATAATATCGTTTCCAACATTAACCGGCATGGGTACGACATGGGCATTTGACATGATGTTCGTCTTACCCATGTTCATTGTAAGACCCACCTGTTGGTAAACAATATTGAGGTCACTGAGCATTGAGTTTAGGTCTTCCAGGAGTACTGCCGTGATAACTATATCATCAGCAAATCAAATTTGTGCTTGTAGTTGGTAAATCGAGCCTCCCAATTGGCTGGCTTTTTTATTATAATTTTGTTTTTAAAAACCAGTTTCTCCAAAGTGGAAGTTTGAATGGCTAGAATAACAACAATATTTTGCTTGGAAATATCGCAGTACGATAAATTATTTAGAGTGGCGCTGCAAAACTAAATGACGCATCCAAATTGCTGACGGATCGAATGGTTTAGCTGCTGGATCCACTTACTGACCTGTTTCGAGCGCTAGAAAACTAAAAATACACGGTAGTATCAGTGGTGGTTGGAATGATTTAGTTTCTGGATCCAATTACTGTACTTGTTAGTAAAAATATTTTTGTTTTATTACGAGATATTCTCAATATTCATCAAGAGTTATTTAAAATAGATCCGAAAGAACTGTCTTTGAAGAATTTGACAATCGTTCTCTTGGCTATTGCATCAGTCTAAATATCTAGATAAAATACCATTGCAAAAAATATTACAAGTATTACAACCCTCAGATTATGATATGAAACATGTAAGTAAGTAGCAAGTGTCAAGGTACTTAAATAGGTAATATAATTTTATTATTAAATACAAGATAATAATAAAAACAATATAATACATTATTTATTTATAGAAAAAATAAAAATATATGTATATAAAATATTTTTTCTGTAGTAAGTTTTTTGTACAATGATGTTTATTTACACGGATGCATGCCTGCTCACAATTGCACCACCGGAAATACTTCCATCCTTGAACTATACTAAATAGAAGCAAAAATCTGAACAAAAACCAACTCCAATTCACTTAACCAATCACTTTCTAGTAGACTAGAACATCTAAGCCCCGTTTCGCACGACTCGCCGAGCCCACGTACCAACACTTTATCTCGCTCTCCAGCGGAACTGATCCAGTTACTCGCCTCACTTCCTCGATCAATCCAAATCAGCACAAGGCTAATTACCCTGGAAAATAAACACTCCTTTTGTAAATAAACGCGAACTATTAGTTTTGCTAAGCAGGCGGTTTCTCGCTAAATTGATTGTTGTAACATTATGTTTTGTAAATAATTATGGGTAATTTAGTATGTATTATTATGGAAATATTACAAAATGTTTGTTTTACATAGCTGGAACTTGAAGTTATTTATAATTTTGAGTAGTTTGTAGGCTACTATTGATAGCCGCAGATGATGAAAAGTACGAATATACATCGTTCGAAACTGTTTTGTTTACTCGTGAAGTTCCACGAGGCCCACTATAGATACATATAATTATAATCCTTAAGCGTCTTTTGTTAATTCTTGAATTACGAAAAAACCACCAAGTCAAGTTTGAGTTCATAACAAAAATACCTTAGAACGAGACAATGAGATCAAAAAGTAAAACCTAACTACGGTTGGGTAAAAAATTGCGTATGACACTCTTGCGATGAAGACGAATCGATTGAAACCTTGCTTGTCAAAATCGGACTAAGTTTTTAGTTTGAACACATAACCCGTTATTTGCTTCGCCATAGTCGGGTAAAAATACCCATTGAAACTTTGTACCTGAAAAAAAAAACGATTGTACCTCGCTGGTCAAAAGCGGACCAATAGAGGCGACGCAGTGGTGGAACATCTGCATACATACATAGACTGTTAAACTCATTACCCTTCCCTTGCTTCGCCGTACTTGGTTAAAAAGGACGTTTATTTTTTCCAGAATTTTCATATTTTCCGGGCTACTTTCCAATGTTTCTTTCCTTAAAAGCCTGATACGGATTATGACGAACATTTTAACAGAAATGGGTACTATTGTCGAATAAATATTTCTACTACGTGGTATATTACCTGCACTATTGCGATGTTTGTACAGGTATACGATGTATGACACTAACTTCAAGTTTATTTATTCTGATGGGCTATAATTATGAAAACTGACAAAATAATTATCGGATTATAATTTCCGGCAAGGCCGTCCCAGAAAGAGGTGGCGAGATGACTTAGACGCCTACCAAGAGGGCTGGTATGGGGTGGCTTAGGATAGAGATTTTTGGAACGGTATAGGGGAGACCTTTGCCCAGCAGTGGGACAGTATAGGATAGAAAAATAAAACAAATATTATTCATCTGACCCTTCAAAAATCTTACAATGCATTAAAGTCCAATTAATTACGTAAGATTATTAAATGTGTTTTGATATTACAAAGCTAATACCGAAGAAGGATTATCTTATCGCATTTACATTATCATTCGAAGCCCTACCTTAATTCTTTGTTTTAGAATTATTTATCTATGTATCTGTATACCAAGGAGCAAGGAGTAGGGCCTTTATAAGTATGGACATACAAAACCTTATGCTATTGTATTAAGGCTGGTTTTTGTTTTTGTTTGAGGGAGGAGACAACCAAAGTGTCTTCTCATTAGTAGCCCCGTGGGTACCCTGTGGGCACTTCAGCTTAGCCACTGTTTGTCTTTGTCTGTTATATCTAGCTGTTATGTTTTATTATACCCTGTCCGTTGAATCAACAGACGCGGCGTATTTGGGAACTCAATTGTTTGTTTTGGAAGTTCAATTGGTCGAGACAACAGCGCCTCAAGAGCTTTGCGGGTTATGTTTTGGACAGATTGTATTATCATGGAGGTTTCCTTGTGTGATTGTGGGAACCAGTCTGCTTTTCGTCAAGCATTCGTTATTTTTTGTAAGAATGTTAAGAAAAATGTTAATGTTAGGCGAAATCAAGATAACATCAAAATTATGACGTGAAAATATGCAAATTAATAAAAGCTAAGCCAATGCAAATTATGTTTTCAAAATAATAAGTAAGTTTGAAAAAAAAATGCAGTGGCATGATAAAACTTAGAACGCGCTATCATATTTAAATGCGTATACACAATTTTGTGACTCTGTGTTGACCATTGAAGAGTTCTTTTATCTGGAGCTGATCCTGGATGTCGATTCAGGTCATGCTTACTATAAAAATGCAATGTAATTGGAACTGAACCACTTTGCAAAAATTAAGCTCCGTAGGATAAGAGAAAGTGGTTCTAATTCAGCTTGCAAGATTTGTCCTAAAAAAACATTTTGGCATACATGCAAACATTGCAGGTTAAATAAAAGCTTTTAAAAATAAGAATTGGTTACGTTTTTGTACAATTCAAAACATTCAATGTTATAAGTCTATTAATATAAGTATATATAAGTCTATTAATATAAGTGTATATAAGTCTATTAAGTTCAAAATTATATATCAATTCATTAATTTAGTTTGAACGTATCTTACACAAAATTAAAAAAGTTTAAAAAAGAAACATAAAAAAGGATGACTCGTGAAGGATTTGAACCGCCGCCCTACGACGGTCAAGGTAACTTTTATATCGGTGCTCTGACCTACTGAGCTAACGACTCTCGTGACGCGTCTGGCAAAAATAATGAAAAGTACAAAGAAAATGACGTCATCAATATGAGTATTACCGTATGCGATGCCAATTTTTAGTTTGAACATATTACCCTTCCTTTGCTTTGCCGTAGTCGGATAAAAAATATAGCCTATGACACTATATATATATATATATATATATATGAAGACATATCGATTCATACCTCACTTGTCAAAATCGAACCAGTTTTTAGTTTGAACACATAGTGTACCTTTACTTTGCGTTATCGTAGTCGGGTAAAAAAAAGAAGCACTGGACTCGTCTTCAGGTATAGAGTACCTGAAGACGAGTCGATTGACATCACACTTGTCATAATCGAACCAATAGGGGCGACGATATGGTGAAACATCCACATACCCACATACTTAGGGCCGTATTAATAAACCGATCTCAACTCCAAGAGCGCTCTTTAGAGTGATCTCAAGATGCGAATCTAATTAATAAACACATCTTAAGCTGTTGATTGAGATGCTGTAATCAGCTGAGTTAGTGCTTAATAATAAATCAATCTCGACTCTCAAGGGCGCACTTGCGATGTGCTTTGAGTTGCAGAATGTTGAGTGCAGTCGATCCGTGACTTGAGAGCGTGATTGCCAGTTGCTAGAATCAAGGATTTCGAAAATATTATGTCAGAAGTTGATAATTATAATTATATTAACCATCATTATAAGAATATTTTTATATTCCTCTGGGAATAAACAATTTTATTTGGCATGATTGCGAAAAGATCCGAAGATTTGGTAGATATCAGAACCTGGCGAGGACTCGCTGAAGTCTAAAAAGATCCGAAATCGTAACCAAAGGATACGCGCTGGAAATACTTCATGGCCAATAAACAAACTTTTATTTTCATAAATTATAGTCATTCATTGATGAATTGCGTTAAGTTCTTTAATAGTTAGTGTAACTTTGAATATATAGGCTTACACATCCTTTCTACAAAAAAACTAAAGTAAGGTTATGATAATTATGTAGAAAATAAACATTACGTTTAATATAATCGCATTTAATTTAATTCAATTACATCGAAGTAATAAATTTTAACCTTACGCTATAATCTTATTTGAGCAAAAACCGTACTTTTAATAAAGAAAATGAATCGTTCATTCATAGTACATTCAATCTTGCTCTCAAGTTCTGGTTCGTGATGTAGCATCTTGAGATGCGGCTCTTGAAAGCGACATGATCTGAGATGCTCTTGAAATGTCTTTATTAATCAGCGACGATCTTAAGATGCTAATCACAACTTGAGAGCGTATCAGTTGATATCGCACTTGAGAGCTCAACTAAGAGCGATTTATTAACTCATTACCTTTCCCTTGCTTTGCTGTCGGGTAAAAAAGCAGTAGGTACCGCAATCAATTTGCGCCTTGTACTGTTACTTATTCTGTGGTTGCGCTAGCAGCTCGCTGCTGCATCTTTGTGTAATTAAGAATTTGTAAACATAGACAAAATAAAACATTTTTGTTTTTCATTGTTATAATTACCAACGAGGTAAAGTAAATTCTCGCTCTGAGATGCCCAAGTCTAAAAAAAACCATACAATAAACTTACTCGTGAAGGATTTGAACCTCCGCCCTCCGATGGTCAAGGTAGTTCTTATATCGGTGCTCTAACCTACTGAGCTAACGAGTCTTGTAATGCGTCAGGCGAAAATAATGAACGGAACCTTGAAAATGACGTCACGATAATACATCACTTTTTGAATCACAGAGCTTACGGCCTTTAGTAAATTAATTTTGTAAAGTCCATCATGAGTGCTGTTTTGCAGTTGTGTTTTTTTTGTGTACAAAATAATAAATGGATATTTATTATTTTTTGATTACCGCTCGCTTAACACTTTATTTGCGCTTGACTAACACCAGAGTTCAAGCAACGGGGTATGCTGAAAACCAGCCCTGCGTAGACTCTTAGTCTGCGCAGTACAGTGCTGAGTATACCCCAATTGTCAAACAAGCTCATTATTGTAAAAAAAACATCAGATGTGCAGCTAACGGGACGCGCGGCACGGTAAATTTAATGTTTCTAATTGTCGCGAGTCATGTTATCGAGGAATGTCTATTTTTTTTTGATTGTGTTGATTGTTTTTTGTTTATTTGTTTGCAATAAATACATTTTATTATTATTATTATTACATAGTATATGGATGCTCTATTCGCTGATAAACAAATTTTAGCAATTATCATGTGCCGAACTGTTTTTCAACATTCTTGGTGCCAAAATATGATTTCAGATTTCTATTAATTCCAACCCATATATACCCATTTTAAGTAGGTAATGGCTGTTATCTTGCAATGCTGCTTGTAGGCTGCTTGCATATTTGAGCATTTTTGTTTCAACAATATTAAAGGAACTTGGTATTGTAGCGTTGACAAAACGCTACTTAAATAAAAAAACAATAAACCTATAACTAGCAATAGAAAACAACAATTCGACAAGTAAAAGTAGGAATAAACAAGACAGCACATAAATAACTAATAGAAACGCATCTTTATAATAGTAAAACTAGAATTATAATTGCATATTGCTCAATATACTCACGTATTAGAATGTATCTTCGTTTTTGGAGTAAATAAACAGCAGACAAGCCATGTTATTGTTATTGTTAGAATCTAACAGATGACGACATTGAAGTCGCACATAGTTGATTGAAACAGTACTATCGTTCGTAAATACCAACGAAAGCAGACGATCGGATACACAAAATAGATTATCGTACGTTGTTTACTTACATGATATAATCCTGTAAATCACAGTTCCAAAAAAACAATAGTCATGTTCATAGGTTATAAACACTTCGATGAATACGACACGTCCGTGCACTACTGATCACGACTTTATAACTCTCATTAGGTCAATTGATTGAAATAAATACGAAAGGGAACAAGGAATAACTGGGAAACAAATAAATAATAAATAATTAATAAAGAACAATTAATAGACACGGAGACGGGTGGTGACATCTACCGGAAATTTTACTTATCTTTGCATCAATTAGCTGTCAAAGCAAAAGGGCGCGTTCCGTTTTTCGGCACGGTCCCACAATGTCAGCAAATAGAAAATAAAATTAAACAAACCAATTAAATGCAACAAATGTTAAATTTAGGAACGTAGATTTTTTCCAAAGCAAACGCATACAATACCATAATTTAATAGTTATGGTATATAGTTTTATGATAATATAACGGTAGCGAAGCAAATAAACCGCGTTCCGTACCTTTCGTCTGGTACGGAACGTTTTATAGACTATAGTTTATAACAATTCTTAAACGTCACTTGGCAGTTGTTTAGCTGTCAAAAGTAGTTAAAGAAACGATAAATAAACAAATGTGATTTCTAGGGTGAGAAATCTTAAAAATAAAAATAAAACCATATTATCATTTCCAAAACCCATGTGTAAGCGCTGATCGGTTTCCTGGTGAAACGAAATGTTATTCGGATAGATTTTGCTAAATAAAAAAAAAACTAGATCCAGCGACAGAAAGTAACCGAGACAATGAAGAGGAGTGACGTGTCCCTTATTTTCGTGCTGGAGAGCCTAGCAGGACTGACAAGTTTTTTCCCTGCATATTATAAAACCCGTAAAAAAAGGTGAGAGCATTTGTCGGTAGTATTTTCGTATTGTCGGCAGTAATGATTGCGATTGTGAAATCACTTTTATCCATTTTTTGAGACGCCATTTTAGCGAACCGAAAGAGGTGGCGTTTGCGGAGTCTTGAATTCTAAAATAACGTTGTGTCTATTCATTCACAGCGGGTTTCCCCCCCCCCGGACTGAAACACCCCATGAAGGAGGCTTCTTCCCCCGGATTTAAGTAGAAAAGGCGCCGTGTCGCGATACGTCACGCCACGCCGACATTATACCCAACGATTCCTGCCACGTTCTTGGGATGCGGTATCGTATTTTATCCATATATTTCGTTAACCAGAGTGTTGAACTTTGGTTCCCCACCGACCTACTGGACACCTGCAACGCATGAGGGGTCTAGCCTGGCTACCTCTCACGCAAATTGGACATTGCTGAAACGTCGGATGGAGAATTACCTTCACTAACATAACGGCTAAATCCTTTATAAAAAAGGTAAATAAGTAGACTATACTGCCGGCCGGCAAATTCATCAATGTTTTGTTAGGGTAAATACTTAATTTTGTCAATTCTATATCGACCCTAGTTATAACAGGGTAATCTTAGATCTTGGTATTTCTTGGCTGCTGATAATAAATATTGTATTGGTGAATTTAAATTGCATGTTTTGTCTTTAACTTTACATGCTAGCTTGAATGGCCGTCCAAGGTACCTACGGCACGGTTCTTTGGATTTTAAGTAAGTAAACAAAATTAAACCAAGGATAATAAATGTTGTATTGGTGAATTTAAATTGCATGTTTTGTCTTCAACTTTACATGCTAGCATGAATGGCCGTCCAACGTACCTACGGCACGGTTCCTTAGATTTTAAGTAAATAAGCAAAATTAAACCAAGGATAATAAAGATTGTATTGGTGAATTTGAGTTGTATGTTTTATCTTCCACTATAGTACCCACTAGCTAGTACATTACCGAACGGTCTTGATCCAATAGTTCTTGAAGCTCGTTCAGGTCTAAGTTTATCCAGGTAATTTTATTAATTTCAAAATAGTAACGAGTATTTTTAGTTTCGAGTGATTCCGAAGAAATGGGGCAAGAATCCCGACTCACCCCACTTTTGGTCTGACGCCTCAATTTATTTTTTATTACCTTTATTCCAAGAAATTACCAAAAAACCCTTTTATATCGTTACAGTAAACAAACGAGGATTGTGCCCTTGATAAACACCTATTTACTATAGGCATTACAGACCCTTTGCAGATGATGCATGGAAGCTGAAGAAACGGCCACGCATGTGCTCTTGGAGTGCAGTAGCGTGGCGAACCAGAGAGCGCATTTTCTGGGAACACCGGGAACCCTACAGGAGGCCTGCACCAGAATACAGAAGCTGCTGGCCTTCGGGAGGACATCGGGTGGCTGCATTGACTAGCAGTACCACCCATCACGCAAAAAGGGCCAACATACGGCCTAATTGCGGAAAAGTGCCCGCGCTTCAAGTATCAAGTATCAAGTAAGTACAAGCGAGAATATTTTGTACAGTAGGATGTTTATATATGCTATTTTTTATCAAATTATATTAGGGTAAACCATTAGGTACATGTTCTTCGAGTGGGCGTAGACCGCATTAATTAGTTACAACGCATAAATTTGTTAGTGTATCAGTTGGCTTTCTTTGGCCTTGGACAATCACAATCAATATGGCGTTTGTGTAGCAGTATGTCCATGTTCTGAGGCACTAGCTTTAAAGGGAATAGAAAGGCACAACACTTCCCACCACCTTAAAATGCTGTACCTACAAATAAAGCAATTAAAATATTTCCGCCGCTCATCTCACTAAGTAGTGGCTTACATTAACTAATAGGCCATTAAATATAAACAAATGAAAGTCACACCGGTAAGGTGCGCCTACATTACGCGATTTTACGGAAATTACTAAGATTACCGGCATAATTACCTAAAACGCTGAGCTTAAGTTTTACGCAACTAAGGATGCGTTCACGTAGGATAGGGTACCTTATACATGTTTTTAACTCCCGAGGCTAATGAGGTGTGTTATGAATTTGAAGCTTTTGCCTGATCGCGAAGTTTCCAAATGGATAAACCTATTTCAAATAGTTTCAATTTTTGCATGACTTCCAAAAAAGGATTGTAATGTTTTCAGGGATCATATATATAGTTAAATATTTAAACGGGACTTAATCGCGCTGAAAACTTAATATTTATTTACCTCGACGAACACCGAAAGATGTCATTCCTTTTCAAACTCCTGGCGTAAATAAGATAGATTGCAGCTGCGGTAGTTCCTACATTGGACAAACTAAGCGTACTATAGCGGAAAGGCTCAAAGAACACATTGCAGCTGTAAAGAACCGCCAGATAAATAAATCTGCAATCGCTGAGCATTTGCTCGAATCGGGCCCTAATCACTGGATTGAACTCCGTGACCCGAAGATCCTCTCCACGGAACGTCACTACTACTCCAGGATTGTACGTGAAGCGGTTGAAATTAAAAAGTATCCCAATTTCAACCGAGAGGATGGTTTCAAGTTGGCTGCGTCCTGGAATCCCGTGATATGCAAGTGTTCGCGTCGCGGTTTATGTCAGAAGATATCTGCAGATGTCGTTAGTGTAGTGTGTCGTGACAATTCTGAATTTTTACAAAACCAAATGCGGGTAGTTGGAGACAACGCTCGCCCTTCTCGACGCTGACACCCGCTACTTCAGTCTTCTCGTGACCACGATCAATGCAACTTGATCGAAACGTCGAGGTAAATAAATATTAAGTTTTCAGCGCGATTAAGTCCCGTTTAAATATTTAACTATATGTTCATGTATATATGTATGAGAGTTTCTTTATTCCACCCTAACTTTGAAATGTTTGAACTGAGTTGGATGTATTGGGTATCGTTAAAATCTTTACATCATCCCGAGTATAAAAAAGTTGGAGAAGTTCGTTTTTTCGCAGTGCAGTCGTGTTTTCCTCTTACTTTGATGTTGTACTTGTTTTAGTCTTTGTTTTGACGTTAAACGTCTTTAAAATCACATCGATAAAATAATACGGGTACCTGGACTAAAAAGTGAATTGTAACGAAAAGATCTATACCGTCTCGTTTTTATAACTCTGTAACTACATATAAGCTCCATAGATATCCTTTTGAAGTATTTTTTAGCTATATAGTTAACTTTATGATGTAATATTTATGTTTTGTCTAAAGATATTCAGCTCTGGTCACTCTTTGTGATGATATATCTACTATTGCAGCTAAAAACTTTGAGTTTGTACGCAAATGTTCATTTTCGATGGCATTTTTCTTTCTTCCGCACATAAATAACAAATAAAATTTCAGTAAATTTATACTTGCACATGCACACTATCGTTAATTAATATTTTTATGTTTTTTTTTACAGCAGTTAACGCCTGCTTATCGTAAATATATATAATAAATTTCTAATGGAAAAATTTGGGTCATGGACGAAATTCGAACTCGCATACTGTGCCTCAGCGCGGCACATGCCTTTACCAATTCGGCCACCGAGACCTATGCGTCGTCATCCAAATCTTTCCACTAGCTTCTTTGAACCCGTCTTATGGGGACGGTAGCGCTATCTATTGGTAGTATTACGAACTACCAACCAAACACTTACCCAAACGTATGTACGTCGTCCGTGACCCAATTTTTTCCATTAGAAAATTATTATATATCGTTCATTAATGTTCATATTCTCGCTTTCTAATCTAAGGTTGCCTGGAAGAGATCGCCACTTAGTGATAAGTAATAAGTAATAAGGCTGCCGATTGTAATATTTTAAGGTTATCTATCTATCTATACATATAATCCAGTAAAGAAAGAAAGTGTAGAGTGCGTGAGCAGGTACTTCAGCGATTCCTTCAGAAACTGGTTCAGGGTGCTTAGGAAGTAAACAGTTTTGACCAATAGGAGGGGGGAGGGAAGCACAAGTTCCCACTTTTTAGGTTTTCGCTTATATGTCAAAAACAGTGCGAAAGTGTGAAAGTTCATAAAATTTCCTACCATTTTTATACGATACAATTTTTCCAAATTCTCAACTGTTTGCGAGCTACACGCCCCGAGAAATTGAAAATAAAAGTTATTCAGCGTGATGGGCATTACCTGATATGAAAATTTGCTAAACTAAAAACTCGAGTGAAGGCGGTTACAGTTTGAGAGAAACAAGAAGATTTTTTGTACAATCCTACCAACAAAAGTCATTTCAGTTCCTCAATACAAAGCTTTAGGATGCAGACTCCAGGCCACCGATGATGCTGACGTCTTTTTAGTGAAGACTGCTGTGGAACAATCCGCTCATAGTTCTGTGGCTGCCGTTGATGAGGATGTGAACCTCGCTGTCCTTTTGATATCCAGGAAAAGTCAAATTTTCGAAAAGAAGAGTTACCAAATATTCCTTCATCATCTAAACTATTATTAAGTATCAATATTGTATACATATGCTAAATACGGTTTCATCTTCTTAGGTCATGAGGGTCTTGGCGAGGGTTCTTTCTTCATGGTATCCTTATCTACAGTGGTCACCCACCCCTGCTGAAGGGACTTGACGTATTCTTCATCGTCGTCCTCGTCAACAGACACGCCGTTGAGGCATTTCCCTTAGCAGTGGAGGCACGCCGCAAAACAGTTCAGTATTGCTTTCCGGCATCCACATTTGCCACGACCACAATGCATGGTGCAGCGGCAAAATATCGAAAAACGCAAAAGTGGGGCTTTGTGCCTCCAATCTGGCTCACCTACGTCAGAACTTTTATTATATTAACTTTCTAAGAACCCTGAACAAGTTTCTGAAGTAATCGCTTAGACACCTGCTCATGCACTCACCCCTTCTGGGGCATTCGTTAATTGGATTAATAAGACTGTCTGATAATAAGAAACATATGAAGCCCTGAATCAAGGGGAACTAAAACTTGGAAATATATATGTTAGAGATTATAATTAATACGAAAGTACGACGTCATTTATTTCTATGGTTAATTTATTTATTCGAACTGGAATACCAAGCACAAGTTGCAGATAGTCTGTAGCAAATGTAGAAAGGCTGTCAGTTGTCGTTGTCGAAGTTGTATCTGTCAGTAATGCGTCTGATTTAGGTTCATTCACTTGACTTCAAAACAGCGCCTGCGCCGGGTGTACCCGCGCACTGATTGATAAGTTAACAACATGGCTGACACCAACAACGAGCTCGTGAATCCTAATCCGTTAATAACTGACGGGATTCGAACCCGCATATATCCATTCTTCTGCGCGGCACATGTTGCTAATCAATTCGGCTACCATGACCACTGATTCATAATCCAAATTTGTCCCTTAAAGAGTCTGTTCACGTCGGGCTGAAACATCAATACAAGTCCTTTGTCCTGTAGTTTTTTTATGAAATCCATTTCAAGTCCATTTATGGTAACAATAGTTATTTATACATCAATTTAACTATGTACACAAGTCATGGCCACTGTGATTCTGCATTTTCTGCCCTCTTATAGTTTAGTCTCTGAAGTAGCCGGAAAATCATTCAACCTTTATTAGATATTATCATGGAAAGCGAAATCGCCAAAATACCTACAACAGCTATACGCAGTGTGAATAAAACCTTTTAAATTAATAATGTAATGCTCTGTAGCTATTAACAACTTCATATTACTCCGTGACCGTAGCAATGAAATATTAAGTGTCGTATTGTAAATACACCCTTACGTTTACAGAACGCGTTGATATTTCGTCTCTGTATAAGAGTGTGCTTTGATATTTTGTAGTCTTTTCAGCGGAGGCTGTTTTGAATGTTTAAAGTAGTAGCCATTTTGGATTTGCGAGTGGATCATGTCTTAACCTCCAAAACATTTACGATTGCAGACAAAACCGTTTAAAGTGTTCACTGAAACACTTATCGCATCCGCAGTTTTTTTTTCACAATCATACATCTAGATAAAGGGACTAGATGCAGCCCGCTTTTATATCACGGTAATAAAAACTGTTGGACTGGATACAAACTACAGGCAAACTCAACACAACTACATTCGCACCGTCATGCTGTATCTTTGTTTTTGATGCATGTTTGCGCTTCAACAACAATAATTCAGAGATTAAAACAGTCTGTAATTTGAATGAGAGTCACTGCAAACACGTGCTACACAAACCACTCCGATTGCGACTAAGGCCTTCTTATTCTTTTGGTGCCTCTCCACTACTGGAGGTTGGCCGTCAGCTCCGCATCCCTCTTTGTTTCTCGCCAAACTAACTAAAGGCGAAGAAGGCCAATTGTGTTGCTTGCACCTACGCCTACGATATGCGGTCTACGCCCGAGAAGCTGGTGCCTAATCTTCCCACTTTTAATTAGATCTATGGTTTTATGTTACTTTTTCCAAAGTACCTAACCTACATGATTACTATATTACTATTTTAGCAATGTGATAATTCACTAGCGTACTGGTAAACATTCGCGATTCGAACACATAGTTATGCAGATAGTAGGAGATAATGCTCGCCCTGCTCAACGGTGACACCCGCTACTTCAGTCTTCTCGTGACCACGATCAATGCAACATGATCGAAACAAACGTCGACGTAAATAAAAAAATGTTGCTAGCGTACTTGTACAGTAACAAGCACAAAGTAAACAATTATATAACACTTGACTCTCCCCCACCCCTTCCCTCCCACTATAGCTAAGAACCATCTCGATCACAAGCTTTAAACAGAAAAAAACGCATCAAAATCGGTGTATTCGCTTGGGAGCTACGATGCCTTAAGCATACACTATGATACAAACATACACACTCTAAACCTATAACACCTTATATCATTTGAGTTTGGGGGTTAAAAACACTAGTTTCACTTTCTCTTAATGACCCAGAATAGTTTCGCCATAACAACAACAAACAAAATTCATCTATTTACCCTCATTTTCGTTGTCGGGTATAAATTAAAAGGGATAAGAATTGCAATGAAATTACATAACATTAGGTATAATCCGACAAGACAAGACCCGTCCCGTATTCTTCAAATCTCCCAATTAATCATCTACACAAACAATCAGAAGACGAGCCGCTCTTTCCGCTCCCTTCCCCCTTCCCGCTATTCTCGCTCGTCTCGCTCTAAGCGTTATTAATCACGTGACTGCCACGTGACAATAGATGTTTTCACGCTGATGTCGTTAGGATTGTTTGGCTTCAGATAACACCAGGTGTGGGAAAGTTGGTGGCAAATTACAAAAGGGGATTGTATTGAAATGTAGATATTTTGAGTACGTTATTTGCCACGCATGATGTTGAAAAAGTTCCAGGAAAAAGAAGATTGGCTCAAAACCAGGATGAACGGCGTTAGACTGATGAGTACACGTGGCTGAACGAATGCTATCTATTGTTATTAAGCGAGAATGATGACTTATAGTGCCATCCAAAGCATACAGCGATGGCAAAGCCTCATGTATCTAGCATATTAAAAGTCATGTGTGTGGGGCTGAGGATCTAACTCCGTGTAGGTGGTTTGCAAGATGCATATAATTATTATTACCACTTGGCTCTGTCTAGGATAATAATAATAATAATTCGGGTAAATCCATGAAAAAAATGTTCCGTTACACACTTGAAACAGTAACACACTTGAAATATATAACAAATTGGAACTATGTATTTGTACTGTATTTTCTCGTGTGTTGCGTAACATAACCATAAGACACGTAACATTCAGGAATAAACACACAAGAAAATGTGACCTCTTATGTCAATAAACATTCAAATATAGTTTAAATGCACTAAAAACTCATCGATTCCCTAAAAATAACTTACTGTATATCAAATGACTTTCAAAAAAAATCACTTTGAATTATCAAAAAAAACGAATGACCAAATTTTGATCCATACAAACATGTCTTTTTTTCCATACTAAAATGGTTGATAGAAGTTTAACATATAATTATAAGCTTCTTGGGTTTTACATTTCCGTAGCGTCCAACACAAGTTTGCCAACATAAAAAATAACTTATGGTGCTACTACGTTTGTAAAATTAAAAGCTACTATTCGTTCAGTTATGTTGCACAAGGGAATGAAATTTTGCCCATATTTTTAAACCTAGTTATTTTGATATAATGCAGTATTATCGTTTTAAAAAAAAACAATTATTAGCATTATTAATTAGTTATGACTTAAACATGATTTAAAAAAATAAAATAACAATTAAATTGTAGTTAAAAAAACAAGGTATTTTAGGATATTTAATTGCACCATACTCCGCACGAGTACTCTATATATCAATAAACTATAAATTGCATTACAAATAATAGCACCAAATATTATTATTTATTTTTTACTGTGGGCCATGTACTTTTTTTAAATTGTAATTTTCCGTGTTTTTTTTTTTTTTTCTTTTCCCTTATACTGAGTTTTTATCGTACCAACATATTTTAACAACGTCTCCATTTAAACAATGTTTTTTCCGATTTTATTGATGTAGTTTTTTTTTTAATAAATGTTTATTATTTTTTCTCCTTCTTGCATGTTCGCTATCGTTCGTATATATCGTTAAGTGGGATAAATCATTGTATTATTTTATGCACAGTTTCAGCTTATAACAGTGAAAAATATCGCATAATTTTGTTTTTCTATAACCAAAAAGGACTTTCATTCACTTATTTATTTATTTAATTGTTTTGCACAAAAAAAATAGTGTACAAGGAACGACTTAATGCTAAACAGCATTATCTACCAGTCATCCAGGTCGTAAAATAAACTATACTGATATAACTGCTTATCGCGAAAGTTGGCACTGATGCACAGTTGGTACCTTCAGAAAAAGGTGGAAATATACTAAAAAGAACTAATTGCTATGTCCAAGTCTTGCTTATCTCCGTGATAAATTACCGTGCCTAAAATTTGTCTTTCGCCTTCATTAGCCTGGATGTCGACGTACAGTTTTCCTCCAATAAAATCTGCAGTGCTTGAGGTCCTTACATTTTACTGTGGAGCCTGCCATATCCACAATTTTTACTCACAACAGCCACTTTAAAAATCACGATGCCTTGGTCACTGATCTAACCTTAAAAAAGTAACAAGAAATGTTAATTTACTAGTAACCGAAAGTGTCATTTCTAAGTTTTAACATTTCTTGTTTATATCCTCTATCGATCTGCTGAAGCCTCTAATGAAGCCCTCTATCGATTGGATAAGGTTTGATCAAATGCCACAATTCCACGATTTATCAAAATGGTGCACATGTACGTACACCACAGAGCTTAGAAGGCCATCTACCAAAGACATTCTGGATGGATATCGTATCATCATTATCAGCCTACAAGTATTACGTTGTTTTGCTTGTTATAGTGTTTCTTTCAGAGAGGATGTGCACTATGCTCAATCTCAAATGTGGATGTCACAATTCATCACAGTTTGAGATTCTTGGACATGCTTTTGTGTTTTTACGTGGATGACGAATATTTTCCAGATATTCAGACAGTACTCTTTTTTTTTCGAGTCGCTATTTCCATACTGTCACAATGCATTAGATTTGAGCATAAAATTGAGTTTTAGTCCGCTTACAGACAGCATAAACAAGAACTTTACGAGCATGAGAAGTGAACATTTTATTTTTGCCTTCTCAACGGATCATAACGGTTTCATTTGCGCCAACAAATATCGAAAAAAAACTTTTTGGTTATATTATTTGAAGTGCCTACGGTACATATTCAACTTCAACATATTATTAGAAGTGGCGAACTTTAGGACTTCTAATTCAATATTGCCTTGAATGCAATAAGAAGAATCGTAATTCACTATGTTTATTATATCCGAGTTTATTTTAATAAGCCACGTTTTGGGTGTGAGGGTTAAGTCAGATGAGTAAAGAGGGAAATATATGTATTTTACACTAACATATAAATATATAAAAACATACCGTTACATACTATTAACTGGCTGACTGACTGACAAACAGCGCACAGCCTAAACCAGTGGATCGAGAGACATGAAACTTTAAGGAAATATTCCTTGAGTATCCCAGAGGCATGCCGTGGCGGTCTCGATTTAGAATAAGACCCCTACCAATCTTAGATGATCCTAGAGGTGCATTGGTGAACGGAGGTGACAAAGTTTACACGCGGGGCGCAGCTAGTTTACAATATGCACGGGAATATCAGTTTAAAAAATTTAGCTCATGTTAGGTTCCTATAATTCAAGCTTGCACTGCACTGGCGACGGAGCCCTTTAAACTAGAAATCTATACTTATAGGATTAAAGCAATAAGTACAAAAATACTGTACAGTGGAGATAATTAAAAAAATGATCTAGGGTACTTAAAATAAGCTACTGAACTAGCTTATTTTTAAATCATTTGTCTTTCTGTTTGTCTGTTCGCGCATTACGTGAAAACTAATCAACAGATTGCGATGTCGTTTTCACTGTTAGATAGCTTAGGTTTGATTTAAATACTAGTGTACTTGGTATCTTAATCCGATGAGTAGAAGCAGAGCAATCGATAAAAAACTATCCGAAAGCTGAACGAAATTTGCTCTTAATCCTTAATCCTGGACTAACACTTAACTCAGAGAAATGACCATGCGGGCAAAGCTGCGGGCCCAACTAGTAAGTAATATTTTCTAAAATAACCCTATGCAAATTCTTGTTAACATTGTTAAAGGTATCATTCAGATGTTGTTATAAATCTCTACCGCGCCCGGTTATGCCTCAGCCCCGGTCCCAGTCATAAGCGAAGCGTGCCAATACTAGACGACGTTTGTTAATGACTCAAGTTCTTGCAAAAGGTTTAAACTGAGAAATTTACGTGCCTTCATGCGTGCGACGCTCGTTTGGCATTCAAAGTTACGCAGCCTTAGTTCAAATGATGATAAATTTAAAGAAGTATGGAAATTATTGTTACAGTCTACTTGTTTTATTCTGAGTAGGTCATGAAGGGATTTATTTTTCTCTGTGGCTGTTTCCTGACAGACACAACAAGTGTATATGTGTAATTATGTGGTACTCTGGTGTCAGAGGTTGTCAGGCCGCCCAATGCTATCAATTACTAGCAACCGGGATGGTTTAACTTATTGAAGGTTCGGTGCTGAACATCGAATCCAGGGTTGTTGAATTGCAAAGCTCACATCTACACTGGGCCGCAAAGAAAGCGGGTTGGTTATAAAAAATCGATAAGTTTTAAAAAAAAATAAGCAATTCTTTTAAAATACAAATTAAATTAAAGTTTATTTTATTACAAATGTAGAAAGAAGTAAAACCTCTTAATTTATTTTTGGTGATTGTATTAAAACTTGTAAATAAAAAAATATGTCGTTTTTTATAATTTTGAATCGGCTCAGAAATCTGGTGGAAAGAATGTCAATCCCTGTCAGCTGTATTAACAGCTCGTGGTGGCAATACAAATTACTAAAATGTGTGAAAATTGTATATTTGAATAATGGTAATTTTTACTTAACCTATTTTTATCTATCTTACTGTATTATCTATTTTTATAGTAAAGCAACATGAACGAAAAAGTCTGTGCAATGAAGATAATTAAAAAATATGGTCAAGGGTACTTAAAATAAGCCACTGATCAAGAGTATAACATTTTTAAAAAACGTGTCTGTCATTCACTGTTGGATAGTTTAGGGTTTGACTTAAAAACTGGTGTACTTATTATCTCAATCCGACGAGTAGAAGCTGAGTATTTTGTATAAATGTTGGTATATTGGTATTTTAGGTCTTGGAATAGTAATAGAGTTCTTTTAACCTTGTGAAATGGCCACGCGTGCGCAGCCGCGGGTACAGCTAGTTTTATATTACTGCAGTAAGTAACAAAAAGTATATATACAAATACGATAATTAAAAAAAAGGTCTAGAGGACTTAAAATAACTACTAAACAAGGACATAATATTTTTTAAATGGTGTCTGTTGTCTGTCTGTTTGTCTGTCCATCAGATAAAAACTACTGGACGAATTGCGTTGCGGTTTTCATTGTTGGATATCTTAGATTTTAGCTCAAAAACGGATATTCTAGGTATCTTAGTCCAAGATGAGTAGAACCCGAGCATTCGATAAAAACTATATGACGACTGAACGAAGGTTTATGTAATTTGGTATAATATTGTTTCTTTTGGTTTTGGATTAGCACATACTTATATCCCAGAAAAACAAACACGTGTTTAAAGCCGCGGGCATAGTTTGTATTATATTAAGATTATTACTTACTGTATCAATCGAAACATTACTTCATATGATACCCCTAAAATCATCATCATTATTATGTCAGCCTTTAGAAGTCCACTGCTGAACATAGGCCTCCCCCAAAGAGCGCCATGACGAGCGATATTGTGCCACCTCCATCCACCGACTTCCTGCGATGGCTACAATGTCGTCGCTCCATCGTGTGGGGGGTCTCCCCACACTTCGCTTGCTTGTTCGTGGTCGCCATTCGAGAACTTTTATTCCCCAGCGATTGTCGGTTCTGCGAACTATATGGCCTGCCCATTGCCACTTCAACTTGCAAACTCTGAGAACTATGTCGGTAACCTTCGTTCCTCTACGGATTTCCTCATTTCTGATTCTATCACGTAGTGAAACACCGAGCATAGCTCTCTCCATTGCACGCTGCGCAACTCTGAGCTTTTGTATGAGACCGATAGTTAGCGACCACGTCTTAGTGCCGTATGTCATCACTGGCAACACGGACTGATTATAGACTTTCGTCTTGAGGCTCTGCGGTATCTGCGACGAGAAGATATGGCGTAATTTCCCGAACGCTGCCCGTCCGAGTTGGATTCGTCGGTTGACCTCTTTGTCGAAGTTGGATCTACCCAGTTGAATCGTCTGACCCAAGTAGACATAGTGATCAACAGCTTCGATAATATCGTTCCCTACATAAACCGGCATGGGTACGACATGGGTATTTGACATAATATTCGTCTTGCCCATGTTCATTTTAAGACCCACCTGTTGGGAAACAATATTGAGGTCACTGTGCTTAGGTCTTCCAGGGTTTCAGCCATGATGACTATATCATTAGCAAATCGAAGGTGAGTGATGTATTCGCCATTTATGTTAACCCCTAAAATAATCAATCTAAATTTAAGTTAAAAGGACTTTTAACACAAATGATGTCATATTTTGTGACGTAGAATGTTTTGTAACCTAAAACAAATTTACTGAAATACGAGTTTGCGAAGCAGAATACAAAAGTCATCAGCTGTGAAACCATAAAAAAGTATCCCTATTGACTGAGGAGCTTTTCTCACCGGCTCTTAAAGGAAACACCGTTCAGACACGGCTATCACTCCACTTGCACTTTACACTTCACACGCACATTAAACTTTACAAAGTGTAAACAGAGCGTTAAAAGAAGCTCTTCATTGGCTCTTTAAAGAAACACATTCGAATAAAAGGCGCAGTTAGCCGCGTAGTTAGATAACCACAAGTACACAAACTACTATAGCTGCTTGCATCGAACAAGGTTCAAGATAAAAGATTTTGGCGCGTGGAACCTAATTTTCAAATCAAATCAAATAAAAAAGTTAAGTTGCAGAAAGACGCGTTTTTATATGCACCATGCATATAAAAAGTAAGTTCAAAAACTAACACTTGACTACTGAATTTCAAAAACTAACACCTGAATTCACGCTCTAAAAAGTATGAAACAGGAAAATATTATCATGTGAAATTGTTATGTAAAAACTTTCCAATATTATGTTCAGAGGATAGCCGTGGTCGTACCTGTGCCACCTACCCCAACAAAACAATACATTCTAACAGTAGTAAGTGAACATAACATAAGCTTTAGGGCAAAGTGTCATATGACCACGGCTATCCTCTAAACATCACTACAAAGAGGGTGCCTACACTACGTTTGCTGAGTCGCGGTCTCTACTCAAGGACACAACGGTTATCAGCTCTTTGACAAATTTGACCAACCCACTGCTACTTCAGCTTAATGTTGATAACTTAGAATCTCAGATAATTTTGGTCACCTCATGCCGGATGCGATCTTTCAGGGAAACATCTTGGCATGTTTAAGAACCTCAATATTCAAGGACACATGACATTTACCAACCCTCACTGGGCCAGCTCCATGGATTATGGCCCGTAATAAAAGGCCATTTCCCAGCACTGGGATCATAATAGGTTGAAGATGCATCAAGGAAAGTGATCCATATGGATAGCAGTTTTTGCTAAGGTTTCAAGGATCGGTTCTCTCGGCTACACTGTTTTTACTGCACATTAATGACCTTTTGAAGCCCGGTACTTTTGAGTATGCATGACAGTACTGTGGTTGAGAGATACAGTTCCAATGCTCAAGCCAGCTGCGACGCTGTCCAGCTTCAGAGACAGGCTATGGTGGACCGTTTGAATGTAGCCTTAGAAGCCGTGTCCGATTGGGGCGATGCTAACCTGGTTAAGTTTAATGCTACTAAACGCAGGCGTGTTTGTTCTGCTAAAAAGAGTCATCTTAACCGATCTCCGTCTTTCCGTAGTGTAACAATACCATTAAGCGACCGTCTGGAGCTTTTGGGTGTCGAACTCACATCGAACCTGAATTTTGGGTCTAACATTGAATCCAAAGCGAAGGTAGCTGCAAAGAAACTTGGTATTTTGTCTAAGGTTAGACGGTACTTCACACCGGGACAGCTTTTGAATCTTTATCAAGCACAAGTCCGAATCTTGTATGGAGTACTGCTGCCACCTCTGGGACGGTCCTGCCAAGTATCAGCTCGAGGCTTTGGATTCAATTGAGAGACGTGCTATGAGGCTCATTGGAGATTACACTCTGGTAAAGAGTAAGCTTCAAAGTCTGGCTCGTCGACGTGAGGTCGCAAGCCTGTCGGTATTCTACAGATTGCACTATGGAGAGTGTGCCCAAGAACTGCACAATCTGGTTCCCCATCACCTTTCCATTACCATACGACAAAGCGCCATCCTTTTAAGGTTGAAATACCTCGCACAAGAACGAAGCGTTACGCTTCTTCATTTATTATATGAACTTCTAAGGAGTGGAATGCCCTGCTCTCGTCAGTGTTTCCAGTAAAATATAACCCAAGTCAAGAGTGAATAGGTATCTACTAGGCAAGCGTGCTACACTTTTGACCACAACATCGCTTTCCATCAGGTGAGATCGTGGTCAAACGATTGCATAGACAATGATAAAAAAGAGAAGGTAAAGTCGAGAGAATAGCAGATCACGTGCATGACAGAAACTTGAGGGTAAAACGTATCTGTATAGTAATTGACCGAGTGAGCGCAAAGCTTCCCTGTTTCAGCTTCGGCAAACATTATTTCGTATGTTCGGATGTCTGTCCGGATTTCCGGCTGTTCTCCTCTACAGGTCGCATTTCTCATCCAATCTAGACGAAACTTGGTATACAGGTTCAAAATTTAAACATTTTTTAGTCGTCGGGGATTTTTGATTGGGGGGTTGATACTTCCCCCAAAAAAAGTAAAAAGGGGGCTATTGAATATCTCCGCCATGTTAAATCTGATTTCGATAGGTTTTCTTTTATTTGAACGGTAATAAGTTTAAATTAGTTTCATAAAAATTTGGTGAAGATCTGATGAGGATCTTTGGCGTGATAAATATATATAAAAATAAAATTTATTCGGGACAATTCCACACCAATTACTTAGGCCCAAACTAGGATACCCTGTGCTATGGGTACTAGATAACAGATAGACATACATAGATACGAATATTATAACATCCATGACTCGGAAACAAACATTTCTGCTCGTCACACAAATGATTGCATCTTGCAGAATTCGAACCTGCGACCGTTTGATTACGTACCAAAGATGCAAATGTTTTTTTATAGATGTTGATGAGCAGAATAGCTCCTCAAAATGCAGTAAATTTCTCACTTTTAGGTTTTTACCACTGGAATCAGCCCTTTACCTACTACGTAGGGATTGATGGATCACCTTGGTTATTAATGTTAGTATTACAATAAGGTTTAGTAGATGGCGCTACTGTGCACCGCTAGATTGTTTGCAAAAAAGTTAGTACGCGCGAGGTCTACAAATCACAGAGCCACTAGTTGACCTGTGGACGACTTGTAAAAGTGCTATTATTTTTGCCTATTTACAATACATACTTTGACTTTGACTTTGACGAATACATATTTTTTTTTTATTATTATAGTGTGATTAAAAGGTTTGCTTTGTCATAAACAAAATTAGTATTTGAGAACGACACAAAAAAAAATTGAAACATTTTTTATTTCCATATTTGGCAAAAAAAAATAGTTTGTCGCATTTATCCCGTACGGGCTTAATGAGTGTCCACGAGTTAATGCAGACAGAAATCATCGTCTCCCTTATCCTACTATTATGCACAACAACATATAACATATGCTTTTCTTCCATTTCACCTCAGCCGTTCATCTCAGTATTCACTCTCTTCTTGTTACATGAAACTCCTCTCTTCGCATAACATAACCATATAGACAACCTTTTACTTCTCAACTTTTCAGTCACAACTTTCAAACTTCCTCTCACTTCTATTGGACTTTGATCCTATTTTTCTCCATTCTCGCCATCCGTCACAATATTGACAGGTATGCAATGAAAATATTGTCTTCATTAAATGTTAGTACCTACTTTACGAGATATGAAATATCAACATTAGAAATACAGGTAGAAGCAGAAATCCGTATCCGCTTATTCCCATCACTTGCACCATAATCTGTGCAATGAGGAGGTTGCAAGTTGGTGCATACTTATCCATTGTGTGAATATTGAGATGCCTCTTATATTGAAATTGCTATTGAAGCTTAGGTTTCAGCTTAGTAGTGAAGATTAAACTTAATGTTTAGTTTGATGATTAGAACAATGCTGAAAAGCAAGTTAATGTTTATTTTACGCTTAATCTTAAAACTGGGGTTTAATATGAATGTTTGAATAGCTAATTCTTCAAAAAGCAAGTTAATGTTTATTTTACGCTTAATCTTAAAACTGGGGTTTAATATGAATGTTTGAATAGCTAATTCTTCAAAAAGCAAGTTAATGTTTATTTTACGCTTAATCTTAAAACTGGGGTTTAATATGAATGTTTGAATAGCTAATTCTTCAAAAAGCAAGTTAATGTTTATTTTACGCTTAATCTTAAAACTGGGGTTTAATATGAATGTTTGAATAGCTAATTCTTCAAAAAGCAAGTTAATGTTTATTTTACGCTTAATCTTAAAACTGGGGTTTAATATGAATGTTCGAGTAGCTAATTCTTCAAAAAGAAGAGTAGTATAAAGTAGTTCCATGCTTCATAAATAAGTAGGGAACTTAGCACATATGTAGAAAATCCAGTGGTAACCCTAAGATGATCTGGAAAGATCCAGTGCAAAAGAATACGAGTGAATAACGTCCGTAGTACAAATTTTCCCTTTAGAAACTTTAAGTCTAAAGATGTATTGTCAGAACAATTATATTACTAAATTATGTACAAATGAAGTTTAACCTTGAAGGTAGTTTAAGCTTCCATGAGTTTATCCTTTAGTAGTTATGGCCGCAAACACTAAACCATTATTGTAGTTAGCAAATACTATGCAAATTGAGTAAAGACTTGTCTCAAGTGCGAGTCTGATTGAACAGTCATGTTTGACGTACTGAGCAAACCGCCCGATGGAAACGCACGAGCACGAATATATTATTACTTGGAATAACTTGTTAGTGTGGTGTGGGGCTTGGTTGAGGTAGAACGGGCTTATGGGCACAATGCACAATCGTAGTTATGCTTAGAGTTTAATTACATACGAGTATGTACAGGACTTCAAAAATACAAAATACAACTGGCTAACTACTGCATGAATCAGTTGGACAACCCATATGTCATTACAGGCTTCCAATCCAAGTGTTCTAGTCCACTATCAGTTGGAAGCGTACCCAACATGCTGTCGGAATCGCCCCTTTGAATTGCAATGCTGTTTCTAAGAGCCAAATACCAGCATTTCAGGCATACGTCGCATCTGTTCATAATTCTTTATCTTATCTTCTGCTTCAAGAAGTACTGCTATTATTATTACCTGACTACTGCAGAGCAAGGAAAGGGAAATAAGTTTAACAATCTATGTGTTTATGCATGTTTGTATGTAGATGTTCCACCATAGCGTCGCCCCTATTGGTCCGATTTTGATAAGCAAGGTATCAATCGATTCGTCTTCATATTTTACTGTCAAATACTTTTTTCACCAGATTGCGGCGAAGCAAACGAAGGTTATGTGTTCAAAGTAAAACTTGATTAGATTTTGATAAGCGAGGTATCAAGCGATTCGTCTTCATCGCAAGAGTGTCATAACAATTTTTTACCCAACCGGGGGTCGGGTTTTAGTTTTTGAACTCCTTTATCTTGTTTACTTGTAGTAGGTTCTCAATACGCATTAATGATTCGCACACCTTGATGAAGATCTATCAGTTCTATCTTCACACAAATCACTGTATATCCAAATACAGATCAACACCAAGATATGGGTAAATCATGTCATGTTGAACCATTGTTGAATAACGGATATGCATGCATTCGTAATTAACTGGGGTCTATTTGATAATGTTGGATGAAATTATTTTCATACGATGAAATTTAAACAATTTAAGGTAGATAAATAGTTTATATCCTGATACTAATTACAAAATAAATATGCAAATCAGTGACTACCTAAACAGATTTCCGGTTCGTAAATGTATTAGTTTCTTTGATAACTCCCACACTTGCTCGAAACATTTAAATTCTGAATGATAATATAAATATTAATTACAAAAATATTAACGTACTAGCTGTGCCAGTGGCTTTGCCCCTGTGGTAATTCCTCTAGGTTATTATTACCCTGTGCTATTCTAAGACCTAAAATACCAATACTCAAATCAGCCGTTAAATAGTTTTTATCGATTGCTCGGCTTCTACGCATCGAGTTGAGATAAAAAGTACGCCAGTTTTTATGTATAAGTTTAAACTATCCAACAGTGAAAACCACATCACAATCGATACATTTGTTTTAAGTGATGCGCGAACAGACAAACAGATAAACAGACAGACACGATCATTAATAACTAAACATTCTTGTTCAGTAGCTTATTTTAAGTAACCTAGACCTTTTTCGTTAATTATGTTCGTTTTATTTAAGGGATTTCTCAACTCAATAATGTCCGTTTCATGACACGTGAAGCATTGAATAGGACAGTGGGAGTCTTGAAACGGACTAGAACTAATTCAATACCTTGTGTCACATAAATACGTAAGTTTTCACACAATCACGCTTATTTAAACAAGTCAAACTACTACTTAAAAAACTTTGGTACTTAAACCACTTTGGTACAAAATAAACTGAGCACAAAAAAAAAACAACATAAAATAATTAGACACATAACAGTTTGAAAGTATACAATATTTGTTACAAAAATCAAGTGCTAGAACGTGCAAAAATGTTAACAAAAATATGGCTACCGGAAGCTGACATTATTGTGTTTTTGTCTATGGTCATCAGTGCTGCCAACAGCCAAATGACATGAATATTTTCGTTCAAAAATTTTAAGTCATCTACAGTGTCCGCTTTACACCGCGTCCGTTTTTTTAAGTATACTCCCTACATATCAAAGAGTGTAACAAAATTGGATTACGATCCCGTTAACTTCTTAGTGTGCGTGCGTGCAGTGTCTAAAGATGAGGTGTAAGCATAGATGAGCGTTGCTTGAGAATATGCGGTGGTGTGCGAAATAATAGATAATTTGGATTGAGATGTAGTGGTCACGGTAGCCAATTTTGTTAAAGGTTGTCTGTTTGTTTGTTTGTTTGAGGAGCTTTCACGCGATAACGGCTGGACGGATTTTGATGAAATTTAGAATGGAAATAGCTTATACTTTGGAATAAAACATAGGATACTTATTATTTCAGAAAATTTTAAGTTTACACAGGAAAAATGGAAAATGTTGATTACTCACTGTAAAGAACGGTTGTCATCACAGAATGGTCTGTGGTTGCCATAGAAACGAAATAACAATCCTGTCAAATAACTTTATATTCTATTTGTCAAAAAACATCAACCACATTGGTGCTATACCTTTTTTTGCATTGCTTTTTAATATCCTAGATGAAAATATGATGCTTTTTATCGCGATAAACTGTAGTCCGCGCGGACGAAGTCGCGGGCGGGACAACTAGTAGAAGATAAATTCGATCATTTATCCTTCCATTATTAATTATGATTCTCTTTGTTGGTTGTTTGTTTGTCGTATGAGGTAGTGCTGGCCTCTGATGTCAGAGTTAGTCAGGCCGCCCGAGGGCCTCTGACATGGCTTAACGACTGCTATTAATCAATAACAGCCGGGGCCGACAGCTTAACGTGCCCTCCGAAGCACGGAGCGATGGAAAACCGCACATAACTCAGGAAAGTCATTGGTGCGGAGCCTAGGTTTTGAACCCGGTATCGTTGGATTCTAAATTGCACTATAGAACCGTTAGGCCACCATCGCTATCATTCTCTTTGTTAAATATGTATGGTCTTAATTAATTTGCTAGCCGAAGCTATTCTTTCATTAGCTCACTCATTAATAATTCAAAGTCAAACGTTAACCCTGAACAATATTACAATAACACGAAAAAAAAGTAGCTGTAAAGTTAAAGTTTTAATAACCAATTTAGTTTGCTAGACGAAGGCCTGTCATTGTCAGTTTTGTTTTCATTTTTACTTTATATTTTTTTCAATTCAACGGGATCTTTCAAACAAGGAGGTATCATAGACAGGCCGAAAAGAATAAGAAAATATTCAAATTTAGAATTCAAACTAGAATCGTATCACCTGCCAGCATTCATTATACACTAAAAATCGAAATTCTATCTCTGGCCATTTGCAAAAGCTTTTGAGAAAACAGTTTTTCATACGAAGAATATTTAAAAAACTTAGGTAGGTAGACAATTTTCGTAACCCTTAGCACAGTACATATATAGTATAGATACTCATTCTGTGAATTTACAGTTTTTGACGTCAAACGTCTTTAAAATCACATTGACACATACGGGTACAGGGCAGGGCAGAGCGCACAGAGCAAAATCAGCAAAGTTGATGTTTTTATGATCTTTAATTCGGTACCTCGTGACTATTATACGTAGCGTAGACCTTTCTCGACAAACAAATGGCTTTGCGCCCCAACACAGCCCCGCCCCACCCGTTTTTTTTGGAGGATTTTTGGTTTCCACTAGCGGAAAACAGGAATCCATTATTATGCTTTTCAAATTCATCTTCAATTCTATTTAATCGGTGATACTGGCTTTGCTTCACTTGTTTGCGGTTTTCGCATAACAGTGAAGTTCAACAAAAACCTCTAAATTCAGGGACGATTTCGTTAATTAGTTATATCTCTCCATACAAAGGTTGACTGGTAGAGATCATTTTACCGAAAAGTCCGCCCGTATTATTTTTCTGTACTTGTACTTCTTTTGGATATTTTCTACTCCATTTTATTACTAAGTTAGATTCTTTCAAAAAACAGTTTACAGGCTCATCAGAATATATAGCTGTTGTCATAATTAATTATCATAACAGTTTAAATATATGCAAAGTTATTAATATAATTAAAGCTACTTTTTTTTTCATGAGCTTAATAATTTTAATACGAAAGCATTTTTGCCCAAGCTCAAAAGGAGACGCTTCGCTCGCGCTTTGCGCTCTCATGCTCCAATAGTAGAAATATGAAACATAAAGTAGATAATGTGAAATGTATCACTTTAGCTTTTTCATCCACACCAATACATAAAAGTGAAACGTTGTCCGTTTGTTTGTTTGTTTGTTTGGGGAGCTTTCACGACAAATCGGTATTGATCCGATATTGTTGAAACTTTGTAAATAGATACTGTATAATGCAGAGACCAACAACGACCAAATACTTTTATCCCAGAAAATGGTAAGTTGCACGTGAAAACTGGAAAATGTCGATTACTTCATGCAAGGAACGGAATGACATGTTGCCGTGGAAACGAAGTATAACAAGTCTGTCAAAAAGCATTATGAGCGTTGGTTCTATACTTTTGTATTGGTTTTTAATATCCTAGAAGAACATAAGATGCTTTTTTCGCGATAAACTGTAGAAAGCTAGTATGATATAAAAATAAAAGAGCACTATTAAAAAAAAAATAACCCCGACCGATTTAATCCATATACGATTTATCAGTTTAATTGTTGGATCAACGGTTCCAACAAACAAATACCGATTGGCCAAATCGATTTGCAGATCTCACCTCACTTGTTCAATAAATCACTGCACCAAGGATGAGGTGAGATTTGAACTGGATGCATTTACACAAGTTAACAGCACGCACACTGGGACCGACCAAAATTGGTCACAAATAATTATTCACAAACTCAACAAGTGGTACAGTGGCGCCGCCGGGACGTTGCGGTAACCATCGCTGGCCACTTCCGGTCTGTGGAATGCTAAGTTTCCGCTGTTAGCCTTCCGGTGGTGATCTGGGCTTTAAATTTCTTGAGTTGCGGGTAGTTTAGATATTATTCCTTTCAAGATCACGTTTTAGTGGTAGAAAGCGTGTCTGTAAGTACTACCTAATGCTTTTCTAGGCATCCGATTGTCAAGTAGTGTGCAATGTTTAAAAGATCAAGTTCGTTATGCAGGCAGTTACATAGTTATATTAATAACTAGCTGTTCTGTCGGATTTGCCCGCGTGGATATGTTACTCGGATAAATTACCTAATTCCAATAAAATTCAGATCGTTCAGTGTTTTTACGAGCAATCGTAAAAAAACTGAACGAACGGCTTCTGCTCATCAAATTTAGATACAAAGTACACCAGTTTTTAAGTGTACACCTAAACTATACAACCGTGAACCGCAACGCAATCGGTCTCGTAGTTTTTTTACTTGATGCGCGAACAAACAAAGAAACAGATAGACAAATACCATTTAAACAAATGGTATATTATAGTTTATATTAAGTCCCGTAGACCAATTTGTTTTTAATTATCTTCATTGGTTAGACTTTTTCGTACTTGATTATACATATAGAAGATTCAAAGCTTTGTTTAAAATTGATGATAGTAAATATATACATACAATAAAACTGTAACCAAAGTGAAATCTGTACATGGAAAAAAATTTGGAAAAAAAAACCATTTTTGTTTGAGTATATGAAAGTAGTAGAGTCCAAAAATATCATTTTTAGAATTTTTGTCTGTCTGTCTGTCTGTATGTGACTTCATCGCGCAAAACCCACTGAATGAATTTTGATGCCGTTTCCTGAACTGTATTTCCTGGAGTCCTATAGGATTTCATTTTATTTTCAACAAAATCGGTTTATCCAAAAAGGAGTTACAGACTTACAGACTTTTTTATACATAGTTGCGGCACAGAATAAAGAATATGTAGTTACTAACAACGTAGTAAGAGAGTATGTAAATTATATAATTATGTCCTATTTAGCACAGTGAATAACATATTAATAAGCTTTTAAATTGTAATTTATTTACGTAGATTTCGCCGTATCTTCTTATTTGGCTTTCAGTACCCCAAAATGAAACAAGATGGCGTTGGTGATTCTAAAACACGCAAGCGTTTGTCGCACGAGTTATCTTTACATAGAATAAAACTGTAACAGGTGTAATTCTGTATATATTAAAGTTTTTTTTTTGGAGGCTGTTTTGTATTCCTTACTGAATTCCTTTTTTTTTTTTTTCATTTTTGTCTATCTGTCTGTCTGTCTGTATCTTAGCTAGGCATCACGCCGAAACTTATGAAAGAATTTAAATGAAACTTAGTATGGTTTGAGTCCATACTACGAGGTAGGACATGGGTTCTTTTTATCCCGAAAAATTAAATGGTTCCCGCAGGATAGGGGTTGAAAGTTATTTAAAAAAACACTTACCTCTCTGAAACTACTAAACGGATTTTCATGTATCTTGGCACAGTCATAGTTTTTAAGATGGGTGAAAATTGAGGATACCATTTATTATGAAAAAATAAAGGGTTCCTACGGGATAGGGGTCCAAATTCTGTACATTGAAGATTTTTAGTATTTTTTTTGGAAGCTGTTCTATATTCGTACTGAAGCCAAAACTGTATATTTTTTATTTTTTTTCTGTTGTCTGTCTGTTTGTATCATGGACACGCATCACGCCGAAACTACTGAATAAATTCAAATGAAACTTGGCATGATTTGAGTTTATACTACGAAGTAGGACATTGGATCCTTATATTCCCGAGAAATTAAAGGGTTCCCGCAGGATAGGGATTGGAAATTATTTAAAATAACACGTATCACGCTAAATCTACTGTACGGATTTTGATGCAACTTGGCACAGTCATAGTATATATGATGATCAAAAATTGAGAATACTTTTTATACCGCAAAAATAAAGGGCTCCTGCGGGATATGGATCCACATTCTGTAAATTGAAGATATTTAGTAAACATTTTTTGGAGGCTGTTCTATTATTCGAAACAAAGGGAAAACTGTTTTATTTCCTGTTGTCTGTCTGTCTGTATCTTGGACGTGCATCACGCTGAAACTACCGAAAGAATTCAAATGAAACAAGGCATGATTTGAGTTCAAACTACGAGGTAGGACATTGGATACTTTTCATACCGGTAAATTAAAGGGTCGTTGAGCATACAAATAGACAGACAACAGAAAACAAAGAAAAAGATACTGTTTTGGCTTCAGTACGAATATAGAACAGCCTCCAAAAAAAATGTACAAAATATCTTCAATGTACGGAATTTGGACCCCATCCCGCAGCAATCCTTTATTTTTTCGGGATAAAAGTAGCCTCAATTTTCACACATCATATATTCTATGACTGTGCCAAGATGCATCAAAATCCGTCAAGTAGTTTCAAAGTGGTAAGTGTTTTTTTAAATAACTTTCAACCCCTACTCGTATCCTGCGGGAACCCTTTAAGTTTTCGGGATGAAAAGTATCCTATGTCCTACATCGTAGTATAAATTCAAATCATACCGATTTACATTTAAATTAATTCAGTATAATATAATAACAATAATTAAGTATAGATTTGATTTTAAGTTTTACCATGACAAGGTTACTGCACTCAGGGTTGGCTTCTGACTAGGGAACTCCTCAACGGTTAACAGCACGGATATGAAAAGTTACATAATTTAATTGTGATAGGCCGTTCTAAGTTTTACAATGACATGGTTACCGCTTAAAAGCTTTTTAAAATGATTTTTGACCGTTGATGATTTCCTTTATCTGGAGATTATACTGGATGTTGATTCAGGTCATGCTTACCATTTATGAAACATAAATCCGGATCTAAATAGGTCCATTCGTTTGGAAAATACGATTCTCACCTCCTCCTTTCTCAGCTTTTACTTATCGGATTGAGATATCAAGTATACATATTTTTAGGTCAAACCTTAAGCTATCAATGAAAACTGCATTGCAATCCGTCCAGTAATTTTTACGTGATACATGCCTTAAAAAAATGTATTTTCATGTTCAGTGCCTTATTTTAAGTATACAGACTTTTTGTTACTTACTTCTTTCTTCTTTCTTCTTTCTCAGCCTTTGTCATCCCACTGTTGGGCATAAGCCTCCTCTCCTTGACGCCACCCCTTTCGATCTTATGCTGTCCTCAGAAACTGTTTGCCAGCAACTCTGGCTATGTCATCACTCCACCGGGCCAGTGGTCTGCCCCTTGATCTTTTACCTTCCCGTGGCCACCACTCGGTGACTGCTTTGGTCCACCTTCCGTCTTTCCACCATGCAAAATTTCCCGCCCATCTCCACTTAAGCTTGGCAATTCGCATGCCAACATCTTCGACCTTCGTCCTTCGACGAATTTCGATATTCGGCACACGATCCACCAGCTTGATTCCTAGCATGGCGCGCTCCATTGCTCTTTGGGCTACTTTAATCTTGTGGATGTTCTCCAGCGTGAGCGGCCATGTTTCGGAACTATAAGTGAAACAAAAAAAAAACAAACAAAAAAAACAAATTGGTTAAAAGCTTTGGTCTTCAGGTTTTGCGGAATGTTTGCCTTGAATATATCGTCAAGTTTCCCAAAAGCAGCCCATCCTAGCCGAATACGCCGACTAATTTCTGCAATCTGAGAGTCCTGTCCAAAAGATAAACGATGTCCAAGGTAGATGTACTCGTCTACAACTTTAATCTGGTTGCTACCTACGAGCACATGAGATGTTGGCAAGATTGGTCATAATCTTTGTCTTGGACACGTTCATCCTGAGGCCGACCCTGTTACTTACTGCTTTATTATAAGTATAGATGTGATAGTTTGTTTGTTTGTCGTATGAAGTAGTGCTCTCCGCTTGTGTCAGAGTTTGTCAGGTCACCCAAGGGCCTCTGACATGGCTTAACGAGTGCTATTAATAAATACCGGAACCGACAGCGCGATGGAAACTGCACGAAACATAGAAAAGTCAAAGTTACGGAGTCTAGGACCGAACCCGGTATTGTTGGATTCTAAGTTGCACTATTGAACTGTTAGGCTACCATCCCTCGCAAAAAGCGAAAAAGATGCGTGTGCACAATATGATCTTTTGTACCTAAAAATATATATTTAAAGAAACTCATATAAATGAATAAAATAATTAAAAATGAATCTGGATATGCGGAAGATATTTAGCGAAGCTGGGGCGAGTTATTAATCTATTATAATTTCATCAAAATCAGAATTATATAAAAATACTCTTGGTACATGTAAATGTTATGTATCCAGCTTTCAGAACGAAGTATTCGTTCTGTAGCGAAGTATTGGCTACTTTAAAGAAAAGATAAGTACTACGTGTAAACTTACGATATATGTCATCCATTACTATGAAACATCTGTATTATTATGCCATAATTATTAGAATGATGTTAAAATGTATTCCTTACCTTGGCAAGTTAAGTGCTTTTTTAATTACACAGTTACAAATAAGCAGCATAACAGTGTAATAAGAAAAACACTTAAATTGCCAAGGTCCTCTTGGTGCGGCGGTCATAAGAACACTAAACATTGCTATTTTTTTTTATTTTATTTTTAGGAATGACTAATGCTTGAACCGGGCTTGGGGACGGGCGCTAACAAGCACTCCGCCGTGCGTGACACAGAAGGTGACCCTCGTGCGGGTCATCCAAATTTAACGTTGGCGTACGTTAAATTTGGATGACCCGCACGAGGGTACCCAGGGGGTACGGCCCTCGGCTTGGACGGCCGTCTGATTACGGGGGTATCGAACTAAACACTCCTGGATCGCTACCGGTAGTGATCGAGAGGGCCCTGAACAATGGTTAGGTGCCCTTTGATTGATTTTTATAACAGACCGCCGATTCGAGAAGAATCGGCAAGAAACTCGAAGGCAAATAATAGCTGACTATGTGTTATGGGACCTTCAACCTCGCCGGCGAGGTCGGTGTCTGTGTCTAAGTGTGTTGATATCCCCTGGCAGGTTGCCAGGGGTGGTTGGATTGGAAACATTGCTATGTCTAGAGAGCCTTTATATAGCATTTTCGAACATCTGACGCTGTCAGAAGTCATCCGAGTCGAAGACTACCGACATCGTCCGAGCTATTTGAGCCGTTTGAAAACAGATCAACGAATATCTACCATTTACTTTATTAATTACATTAGTCATTTCTGATAGTTGTATTTAATTATTGGAATACATTTTAGCATCATTCTAATAATTATGGCATAATAATACAGATGTTTCATAGTCATGGATGACATAGATCGTAAGTTTACACGTGGTACTTTACTTTTCTTTAAAGTAGCCAATACTTCGTTTCAACGAATACTTCGTACTGAAAGCTGGATACATAACATTTACAAGTACCAAGTATTATTTTTATACAATTCTCTATTTACAATAAGTAGTAATCTAACACATGCATACTTTTGCTACTTTTACATTTAAAATATTAAAATACTTAGAATTAGGTCCTAGGGTGAATAAAGTAGTTAGACTTACTCTAATGAACACTATCGTTGAATCATCGTTTCGTCTTCATTGACATTTTTGGTCCTTACCTGAAAAATAAAATAAGAATATTAGTTGATGCCTCATATTTTAAGCCATCAAACTGTTTTCACACTCGTGTTATTACTTATTCGTATGGTTTTCATAGTATAATATAAGAATGCTTAAAAAAAAGACTGATTCCACACCGCCTAATGGAAAGTGAAGCACCCAAGATATGTCGATTCACACGTACACACAAGCCTCAAGCACACACTTACACCAAGTTATGCGTATCGGCAATATCGCAGCAAGATCTCGTCCATATTAGTCGAATAAAATAATTTTTCGCGAGAACTTGACAGAATTATCTGTCAAGTTCTCGCGAAAAATTATTTTATGAAATTATGTTATAAACACAAAACACTACATATTATTCACTCACGCACACATACTAAGCCGCCATTTGTTATGCTTCACTTGTTAATTTGGCGGTGTGGAATCTTGTCTTTATTATACCAGTTAGAATAATTATGGATGCGAAAATGTTGGTCTATAATTAATTTTGGCCAAAATAAACGAACTAACATACTTCATAACCGTGTAATGTCATATAGTCCATTTCAAATATATACTTTGACTTTGCCAATTAAGAAACCTTAATTGGCAATGTCAAAGTATATATTGTAAATAGGCAAAATATAAGCAATTCATGTTAACTATGTTTGAAAAGGAAATTTCCCTTTCATTTGCCAACTCAGAGTTGAATCTCGCACACGAAACAGAAATACCCTTCTGACTCTACCGGTGCTTCGAAAATTCGCCCTTTAGAGAAGAGAGCACCAAGAAACTCTACGGGGATGTCATTTTCTCCATTGTTGTCAATCTACAGTAATATTATAAAGAGGAGAGATTTGATTGTTTGTAATGGTTAAACTCAAATAACACACAACCGATTTTAAAAATTCTTTCACTTTTAGAAAGCTACATTATCAGCGAGTAACATGAGATATAAGTAATTAAAAAAAAAAGTTGCTCTTCGAAAATTGCAATATTTTTACTAAGGTATCAAAAACTTAAGGAACGGAATGACATGTTACCGTGGAAACGAAGACTGTCAAAAAGAGAATAATGCAGTTATCTATGGTGAAATAGCTCCACAAGCGTTGCTGTCAAAGTTACATTGAGTTACGCTTACATGCGTATTATTTTATAGAATATACGACGGGTGTAAAAATGCCATGGTGTGAGCGCTACCCGTGCAAAGCCGGGCGAGTCACTAGTTAATCCTTTATACCTTCAACTATGGTGCTCATCATGCAGACTTTTATTTATGTGGCTTCGAATGATGCCAAAGAAACTGAACATTTGTACACAAAGTTAGAGTTTCTAGCTGCAACAGTGCCCGAGATCCCTTAACTGTATAACTTAAGAATAGCTGCACCGATTTCAAAACCAAGCTCAGGACCATACCAACCCCAGATTTTAAATAGAAACAGCTTAAAATTAAGTCTATCCTTTTGCAGCTACACACACAAATACAATGACAAACATACAACACACTCGAAATATAGGCTTCAAACTTAGAATACCCCTCTTTCAATGTCAGAGATAAAAACTGCTATACCAGCATAGAGCTAGTTAAAGGGAGGAAGATATGGCACGCTGTAATACCACGTAAACATACGAGTAAACTAAACTAGATACAACTACAGGCAAACACACCCCTACATCTCCACTGTCACGCTTCATGAGCATCAACAACGAAGATAAAGGGACATACGCAGACTGTAGCGCGGATTAAATTACAACAATTGCCACTGCTAACACGTGCCACACAAACACCATTGATGTACATTGCACCTTATTTATGCAGTTCTCGACCCAGGAACTAGTTAGTACCTAATCTTTCACCCATCAAAAATATATATGTATAATAGTCAAATATTATTAGACTTCATTTCACTTCTCAACTTATAGAGTCAAAGTTAAAAATAGTACTTGATAGAACATTGAAAAGGTCATGTTCCAAAACAACGAAAGATTACAAAACATACAATAGTTCGTGTTCTAAATGTTAAAAAGACTAGTGTTATAAAATTTTGATGTTTCCGAAGTGAATGGGTCTGCGGTAAATATTTATGATATTCTAAATACGCATCCGACGCTATGATTCGAGATACGGAGCGAAGTAGTTTTATTACGTAAGCATGACTTTTAGTGATGCACAAAGCTGTTGTCGATAAATAACATCGATTCAGTCATAGAAATTTTATAAAGTTCCCTGATTCTTCAAGATAAATGTGCCTGCCCGGGAGCAGCTTTGTGAAAAGCAAATGAGAAAGACGTAGCGAGCATCGAAATAGAAAAATTAGAGGTGAATGAAAACAGTTCGTTTACATACCTATTGACTATTTATTCAATTGTGTGCAAGAAGAATACCGACGTCGCGTCGTCAATTGACCTTTCAAAATTAAAATGTTCTATCCCTACCCACTTATTAATTAGCTACGACTCAATACTAGATAGCGAATGCATTAGATAAGTACACGATCAGTCTCTATAATACTGCAAAAAAAACCTCATATTTTTTTTTTATTATTGGTCGTGGGTTCTTTACCCATGCCTAATAATAAAAAGTCAAATATAGAAAAAGAAAACACCGAACCATGACTCTAAAAGTTTTCAATTTAGTCTAACTTTGGAAGCATTATAAGGTTTAATGCATAATTAAAACCAGACACAAGATCAAAAACTAAAACCCGACTAAGGTTGCGTGAAAAATAGCCAATAGCCAAGCCTCTTGCGATGAAGACGAATCGATTGACACCTCGCTTGTGGACAAAGTTTTAAGTTTGAACATATAACCTTTCATTTGCTTTGTCGTGATTGGGTTAAAAATAGCTTATACCTGAATACGACCAATATAGGCTACATTTATGACGGAAAAACCTGCGAGAAAACCCTAAGTGTAGCGGGAGGAATCAGTTAGTAGAGGATAAAAATCGATAAAATCTCATCCCACCTCTAGTTAATACAGTAAACCCTCTATGAATACAAAGCGCCATGCACTCCCTGTTCACTCACTGGCTCAATTTACTGTACAGGGTTACTTTTTATGCGGGTGCTTTAGATTTTTGCTTTTATAGTCGGTCATTGTAACTTGGGGTGTAAAACCAGATATAACGTAGAAGGGGTTGCTTGAAATCTGTGCTTTTTGATAAGAAAAATAAATGTGGTGGTTCATTTTTTTATCCGTAATCTCTTTTTGCGATGAATTTGTGAGCGTTAGAAGATAGTCACGAGGCTTAAACTTTGAATACATTAATACGAATGCTTGTGCAGGCCAAATCTTGTAAGTTGAATATGGGCTACTTTCCTCCTGGCCTATAAAGTTGAAAATATTATGTACCTACTCGATTATGTACCCGATGACAAAAGGGCAAGTTTATTTCGCGCGAATCTCCTGGTGGTATTTATACATATAAATCTACGGCTGAATTCGACTGGACGGTACACTGCACACGAGTGCAATGTTCAATGTATTAGGAAAATAACGCTCATACAGTATGTAGTTATATCCACAGAGGTATCTAGTGAAGACATCAATCAATACATACATAGTATAAAACAAAGTCGCTTTCCGCCGTCTGTCGTAACGCTTAATATTTTAAACTACACTATGGATTTTAATTAGGTTTTCACCATCAGTTAGATTATATTTTACGGAAGTATTTTATATATAACTGAGCTCGCGGCTTTGCCCGCGTATTCAAAATTCATGGCTATTTTTTTTGCGTGGACCCTGACTATTTACTTATTTATAGTTACTCCTTATAACTAGCTATCTGTCAGTGAAAGTCCCTAGGCATTTTAGATATTTTTATTATTTAATATGGATAAGAAAGCATACGAGACCTAAACGTACGGAAGGGGGAGGCGGCGAGCGAAGCGAGCGAGAACAAAATATTTACCTCTTTTTTCTTTATTTCACTCGTGCTATGATGGGGCGGGTCGCTAGTATAAAAATAAATAAAATTAAAATGTTTTTTTTTTCTGGTATGATAGTAACAAAATATTTGTACTATTCTTATGGTGTCAAATTAGGTTGCGGGCCTCAGATGTGGCTTAGCGACTGCTAGAAATCGTAATTTAATTGTTCTAAATAATATAACTCGTCAAAACCGGGAAGGAAGGCATTACAGGATATTGGTGCGGGGTGAAGGATCGAACCCAGTGATGATTAAAGGCGAAGTACACATATACCACTTGACCATCATCTCTCTAATACAGGGCAATAAAACTATGTAACAAGACATAAGTTCAAAAATTAAAACCCGACTACGGTCGGGTAAAAAATAGCCTATGACACTTGCGATGAAGACGAATCGATTGATACTTTGCTTGTCAAAATCGGATCAAGTTTTTAGTTTGAACATATTACTCTTCCTTTGCCTTGCGGTAGTCGGGTAAAAAATAGCATATGACACTCTATTCATGAAGACCAATCGATTGATAACTCGTTTGTCAAAATTTGTCAATTTTTTTAGTTTGAACACTTAACCCTTACTACGTCTTGACGTAGTCGAATAAAACAAATATGACTCTCTATACCTGAAGACGAATCAATTGACACCTCGCTTGTCAAAATCAAACCAATAGGCGACGCTATGCTGGAACATCCACATACCCACATACAAAGAAACACACATACATACATTCATAGACTGTTAAACTCAGTAAGGGAAGGGATGGGCTTACTTTGCTGTAGTCGGGTAAAAAGGACAACATTTAAACCTGGTTGGTATGCTAACCTAGCCAGCTACCAGAAAGAAATAAAGAAAATCTGTTGTCAAGCTTCTTGGGGAGTGTCCGGTAAATACTTTGAGAGCCATCTCAGCCTTTCTGGGTCCTAGCAGGGAAAACCCTGATGATCATTTCTTGTATAAGAGTCATGTTTAAACAGAAAACTCTATTTTATAGTTACCAAGCATTTTAGAAGCAATTAATTTGATACAAATAAGTACCTACCTAAATGCAAATAAAACGCAGACGGATCTATTAATTAACTAACTGACCGGTACTTCCTGCACCACGCACCATTACATATTTCATAGTAAACATTAACTACTATAATGAAATATTTATGCATAAATTATATCGACGACATCCTGAATATTAAATTACCACAGAAAATTTAACACACAACTAACCAAAAAGCATAATTTAGCCACTAAATATTACCACAGAAATTCCATATAAATAAACGTTTATTCCAAAATTGTTCTCGGGCCGTTATTCACTGTTATTTAACAATTCCAGCTAAAACGTCCAAATTTCATGAATTATACTCCGTCTGGGAAATAGTTTCTTGCCTCACAATTGGATACAGCCATCCGTCAGAGCTCGAGCATTAATTTGTAGGATGAGTATAGCGTTTTTGCGTAGAGCTGCCCTAGGAGTGGGCGCAAGTTAGAGAAGGGAGCGATTGGGGTTGTAGAAAGTCAAGAGGTACTATGTAAAATAATACTTACCTATCTGAATATTGTATGAAAATAAAGGATATAAAAAGGTCATCATCATCATCATGTCAGCCCTTAGAATTCCACTGCTGAACATAGGCCTCCCCCAAAAAGCGCCATGACGAGCGATCTTGTGTCTCCTCCATCCACCGACTTCCTGCGATGGCTACAATGTCGTCGGTCCATCTTGTGGGGTGTCTCTCCACACTTCGCTTGCTTGTTCGTGGCCGCCATTCGAGAACCTTTATTCCCCAGTGGTTGTCGCCCAGTTAACTCTGAGAGCTATGTCGGTAACCTTGGTTCTTCTACGGATTTCCTCATTTTGTATTCTATCTCGTAATGAAACACCGAGCATAGCTCTCTCCATTGCACGCTGCGCTACTCTGAGCTTGTGTATGAAACCAATAGTTAGCGACCACGTTTCAGTGCCGTATGTCATCACTGGCAACACGCACTGATTATAAACTTTCGTCTTGAGGCTCTGCGGTATCTGCGACGGGAAGATATGGCGTAATTTCCCGAACGCTGCCCATCCGAGTTGGATTCGTCGGTTGACCTCTTTGTCGAAGTTGGATCTACCCAGTTGGATCGTCTGACCCAAGTAGACATAGTGATCAACAACTTCGATAATATCGTTCTCAACATAAACCGGCATGGGTACGACATGGGCATTTGACATGATGTTCGTCTTGCCCATGTTAATTTAAAGACCCACCTGTTGGGAAACAATATTGAGGTCACTGAGCATTGTGCCTAGGTCTTCCAGGGTTTATAAAAAGGTAAACAACATGTAGTTTATAATTACAGACGGTTAGTCTAAAACTAGGTACTTATTTTTGATTACACTTAAATATAGTTGTTTCTTGAATCACCGTGGCATTCAGCTTTTTGCTGAGCTACTTATTAAATTCTCACTTGCAATTAAGAAAGTTTAAAAAGGTTTAGAAGAAGAAAACGTTCTTACTGGCAATATGCCTTCTCAGTGGCCCACAAGTTACCGTTCGGCCTTCGATGCTCTTCATGTTCAACTCGGACAACTATCTATATATTTTACGTAGTTGATTCAACAAGAAATCCTAGCTTAAGAACGTCCGAGATGGGAACAAATAAAGTAAAAATATAAGACCGCCAATTGTACTCGATGTTTAACTTTAATTTGTACCTTGCTTTTATTATTTGGGTGTGCAAAAAGGTGAATTTAATTTGTACTAGTGACCTGCCCAGGCAGCGCATGGGTGCTATTAAGAAAAAAATGAGGTAACAAATTTAGTTCTCACACACTCAACCTTCAATCTACTTCGGAGGACGGTGGCTCGCTTCGCTCGCTGCCTCCGCCCTGGCTACGTTCAGGTCTCGTATGCTCGTATTGTTCATATCCATATTAAATAATAAAAATCTACAACACGGCTGGGCCGATTTTGACGAAAGCTGATTTTCTGCTTGATTTTTGATTTTTGACGGGACTTTCATTGGCAGATAGTTGATGTTATATGATGATTCCACGCAAATAAAATATCCATGAATTTTGACTACGCGGGCACAGCTATATATATGTATAGGTACAGTATATATATATATATTTATTTATATTAGAAACTTCCGTGAAAAATAATGTAACTGATGCTGAAAACCACATAAAAATCCGTTGCGTAGTTAAAAATAAATCGTCTGTCTGTAAGCGTTACAGACAGACGGCGGAAAGCGACTTTGCTTCGAAAATTTGCTATTTGATACTATGTATATGTATTGATTGAATAAACAAGGTTTTAAAAAAAGATAGTACTCCGCCGAACAAACCAGTGAAGAATGGCGGATAAAATGATAGTACTTCACCGAACAAACCAGTGAAGAATGGCGGATAAAATGATAGTACTTCACCGAACAAACCAGTGAAGAATGGCGGATAAAATGATAGTACTTCACCGAACAAACCAGTGAAGAATGGCGGATAAAATGTGTGGTGTTTGTTGTTGATACACAATTTCATCACAAAAGATAGTACTCCGCCGAACAAACCAGTGAAGAATGGCGGATAAAATGTGTGGTGTTTGTTGTTGATACACAATTTCATCACAAAAGATAGTACTCCGCCGAACAAACCAGTGAAGAATGGCGGATAAAATGTGTGGTGTTTGTTGTTGATACACAATTTCATCACAAAAGATAGTACTCCGCCGAACAAACCAGTGAAGAATGGCGGATAAAATGTGTGGTGTTTGTTGTTGATACACAATTTCATCACAAAAGATAGTACTCCGCCGAACAAACCAGTGAAGAATGGCGGATAAAATGTGTGGTGTTTGTTGTTGATACACAATTTCATCACAAAAGATAGTACTCCGCCGAACAAACCAGTGAAGAATGGCGGATAAAATGTGTGGTGTATGTTGTTGATACACAATTTCATCACAAAAGATAATACTCCGCCGAACAAACCAGTGAAGAATGGCGGATAAAATGTGTTGTTTGTTGTTGATACACAATTTCATCACAAAATACTGCATTGTATTTGATTTTTCGTGAGAAATTGACAGAATTAACACGACTTACAAGATCCAGATCTTGCTGCGATGTGGCGGACGTTCGGAATAACAAGGTGTAAGCGTGTGCGTGAGGCTTGTTCTTACGAGCAGATCGGCACATCTTGGGTGCTTCACTTATGATTTGGCGGTGTGGAATCAGTATTTTTGTAAACATTCTTCGTATTATATTGAAAGCCGCTCCTCGCCTATGCCTTGTTATTTAAACAGAGGTCTACTGCTAAAATTAATTACAATTCTGATGGAGAGGCATAATAAGTTAATGAGTAATTAGGTACAAACTATAATTTAGTACTAACACTAGGTTTTGTTTAATGAACCATGCCGTTATAATGTTTTTGGGCGGACCCTAATAGAATTAAAACAAGATGAGCAAACACTCGTAGAAAATTAATGTTATAGAAATACACTAGGGATTGCATTCACCAACATTTAATTTTGAACACTGGTTAAACAATAATTTACTAGAAATTGTGATGCGTGTTTGGCCTAGATTATTCATACTTTTCATCTTAATGACACCGGGTGCGATTCTCGGCCCACATCCATGATTTAATAAGTTATGCGCGGATTTGTCATCATTTCCCTCCTGAGCCATGTCTACAAGCTGTTTTCAAGAGTCATCACGAATCGTCTTGCGCGGAGATTCGACGAATTCCAGCCAACAGAGCAGGCTGGGTTTCGGGGAGGATACGGCACCATAGACCACATCCATACAGTGCGGCAGATTATACAGAAGACAAGAGTATAATCAGCCCATGTGCCTGGCGTTTGTGGACTATGAGAAAGTCTTTGACTCTATCGAGACTTGGTCTGTTTTGGAGTCCCTGCAACGATGCCAAGTCGACTGGCGGTATATCCAAGTGTTGAGATGTCTGTATGACACCGCAACAATGACCGTCCAAGTACAGAACCAGCAGACAAAGCATATCCCCCTGCATCGAGGTGTGAGACAAGGGGACGTTATTGCTCCGAAATTGTTCTCAAATGCATTGGAGGATATGTTTAAGACTCTGGAATGGAAAGGATGTGGCATTAACATTAACGGTGAGTACATCTCACACTTGAGATTCGCAGATGACATCGTCATTGTGGCACAAACGTTGCAGAACTTGCAACAGATGTTGGACGGCCTAGTTGATTCTTCTCAAAGCATTGGTCTCACTCCGGATGAACTTGGACAAAACAAAGGTTTTGTTGAATGAACATGTTGTTCCGGAACCAATTGCTGTTAACGGAACTGCTCTCGAGGTTGTTCAGGAGTATGTTTATCTGGGGCAAACTTTGCAACTAGGTAAAAACAACTTCGAGAGAGAGACTCGCAGAAGGATACAGCTGGGTTGGGCAGCATTTGCGAAACTTCGTCGAGTCTTCTCGTCGCCAATACTGCAAAGTTTGAAGACAAAAGTCTTCAACCAGTGTGTCCTACCTGTAATGACATACGGAGCCGAGTCGTGGACACTCACAGTGCGACTAGTCCACCAATTTAAGCTCGCCCAGCGGGCTATGGAAAGAGCTATGCTTGGAGTTTCTCTGAAAGATCGTATCCGGAATGAGGTGATCAGGCAAAGAACTAAAGTTGTCGACATAGCCCTTAGGATTAGTAAGCTTAAGTGGCATTGGCCAGGTCATATTTGTCAAAGGACTAATAACCGTTGGGGTACACGTGTTCTTGAGTGGAGACCGTGGCTCGGTAAACGTAGTGTAGGCTGCCCTCCAGTTAGGTGGAGCGACGATATACGCAAAGTGGCTGGCAGCAGTTGGAAAAGAAGTGACGAAGATCAGGCTCAGTGGCGTGCTTTGGGAGAAGCCTATGTCCAGGAGTGGACTGACACGGGCTGATGATGATGATGATGAAGTTGTTCAGCGGATACTGCCGTCTAAATCTAGGCAAATATAATTTATAACTATATAATTTATAAATAACACAAGACACAGTTTTCAATTCTGTCGATCAGCCTTTTAAAAAGATGAAAACCGATTCTTGTAAAAAGAAGGCATTTCGTGAAATTTTCGAAATAGAGACATACAGAGGCCTACTGCCATCCATCACAGAGTCTCTAGAGATTTTGTGAAACGAATTGTGTAGCGACTACACCACAAAGTGTGATGACGGGCTTCAAATATCATTCAACTTTTCGCTATTGCACGAAATGGCTATTACTTTTCCCAAAAAATATCGATACATAAGTAATGTTTTTCTTCAAAAGGCATATCGATATATTCGAACAGCGTAGCGCTATCTTTAGGTACCGTTTAGAAATATAATTTTATTTTTAGATATCTGAGAAGTCACGCGGTTCGGGTATATGCCACGTTTTTGTGTAGTGTGTCACAACTTGGCCTTGGCGTTATTCAAAGATGTGACCAAATTTTGATAATGTTCGTAATAATGCCGTTTTTTTTGCTCCAAGAAAAACTGGCGCCAAGCCGGGATGAAGTCTTCCAATTTGTACGTGCACATATTTTATTGACAAAATTCCTGGCAACTTTACTACTTTTTAGGGTTCCGTAGCTCAGAAGGAAAAAAATTAACCCGTATAGTATAACTTTATTGTCTGTCTGTCTGTCTGTCAAGACCCTTTTTCTCAGGAACGCGTGAAGGGAGGTATCAATTAATATCAAATCCCTTGGAGCTGTGAAAAAATAAAACTTCTAAGTAAACGAAATCAAAAGATATTGCCGTTTATTGTGATACTCGCGAGGGAATCAAAACTTATAAAGTACTTCCTGTTGACCTAGAATAAAAAAATTGGCAAGAAACAATGAAACCCGATTAAAGCATTTTGAATCTTATATCAAAGTCTATGTATACATGGGCACACACAATAAGTAATAGTCACTTCGGGCAAAATGGCGCGAAATATTGTTGTCGCTGTGGTGTGGTTAAACTTATTTTCCATTCCTTGCTCAATGGTTTCGCGCAATCGGACTAAACTCGTCCTGTGATTGGCTGAATATATGTAGCCACTGACAAACCGAACCAAAGAGTTATGAAATTATTATTTAAGTAGAGGGCACCACGGGAAAATTATGAAGGCAAAAATGGCGAGTATTACTGGAAAAACAAATGTTTCTTGGAAATAAGATGGATGACACCCTGTTATTATGTTTTATTTAAATATAACATGAATCTATCTATCTAATAACATTAAAATATCAACACAGTTTATTAGAAAAAGTGGCTAGAATATCTTTGTGGAAATCAAAAATAATAATTATTTTTTTGTCAAAATTATATTATTATTATTTTTTATTTGTCCTACTAAGGTCATCATCATCATGTCAGCCTTTAGAAGTCCACTGCTGCATATAGGCCTCCCTCCTGACGAGCGATCTTGTGCCACCTCCATCCACCGACTTTCTGCGACTTTATTTCTGTCCATCGTGTGGGTGGTCTCCCCACACTTCGCTTGCTTACTAAGGTAACCTACTATGGTAATTGGTACTTATTAGGTGTTTTACCATATAGGAAACATATCCCTTAAACGAATAAAACACTCAGAATGGGTAAAAAACGGGAAATTAATTTAAATCAAAAACTGACTGCCGCAGTAACCAGGTGCATCAGAGCGTTTTCTAAAATGTCACATTTGTGACTAAATGTATCGGAGGTCCGGGGATGTTGGCTTAAATGTGACAAAATGTATTTAGGGGCAGCACAAGTAAAGAGAAAAAACAGAAAACTTAAATTTGTAGTTCATAAAGAATAACGTCATATTATTTTAAATCTTCGGAACTCGGTTCCCGTGATGGATGAACTATTTACATATCTACAAGTTTGTACGAAACCCTCGGTGCGCGAGTCCAACTCGCACTTGGCCGTTTTTTTTGTTTATTGTTGACGTAAATTTTCATAAAAATGTTTGAATACCTTGCCACGCGTGTGCGCATGGTAGATTTTTCGCGCGCGAGCAAGGTAGTAGCTAATAAGTCTACACTTATTTTATTATAAAGAGGAAAGATTTAATTTTTAGTATTTTTTATGTTTTTATTTTTGTAAGTTTGTTTGTAATGGATATGTAAAACTAGCTTAAAAGCTAAAAAAACACGCCCGCCCTGCCCAAAATGAACTTATGCCAATAAGTTTTACACTATTGAAATGTGCTTAACAAGGCCTTAAATTTGATACCCATATTGTAAAATTTTTTTGGGTTTGAAAATGGAGCCATACTGAAGACATATTAAATTTTTTCAAAAAATATATAGCCTATGTTACTTGGGGGGCGTAAAGATTCTAACGATGTCCCATACGTCTAAATCTGTTCCGGCATTTCAAAGTTATGGTGGTATAAAGAAACTCACAAACAAACATACATGAATGCTAAAAAAATAACACTCCTTTTTTTATTTTAAAAATTCATTCACCTATACATGCTACATAGAGAGAGAGATATATATAGAGAGTTACATGGGCGATATTTTCTTTTTCAAAAAAAATAGTTCCCTTGATATTAGAGAATTAGTCATTAGAAACATTTGTAACAAGAAATGAGTTCAAAAACTAAAACCTAACTACGGTCGGGTAAAAATTGCCTATGACACGTGATGAAGACAAATCGATTGAGTTTTAAGCTTGAACACATAACCAATCTTTTGCTTCGCCATAGTCGGTAAAAAAACCTATGACAATCTATACCAGAAGACAAATCGATTGACACCTTGCTTGTCAAAATCGGACCGTATTAATAAACCGACCTCAACTCTGAGAGCGATCTCAAGATGCTAATCTAATTAATAAACATATCTTAAGCTGTTGATTGAGATGCCGTAATCAGCTGAGTTAGTGTTTATAATAAATCAATCTCGACTCTCAAGAGCGCACTTGCAATCCGATCCGTGACTTGAGAGCGTGATTGCCAGTTGCTAGAATCAAGGATTTCGAAAATATTATGTCAGAAGTTGATAATTATATTAACCATCATTATAAGAATATTTTTATATTCCTCTGGAAATAAACAAATTTATTTGACATGATTGCGACAATATCCGAAGATTTGGTAGATATCAGAACTTGGCGAGGACTCGCTGAAGTCTAAAAAGATCCGAAATCGTAACCAAAGGATACGCGCTCGAAATACTGCATGGCTAATCAACGAATTTTTATTTTCATAAATTATAGTTATTTGTTGATGAATTGCGTTAAGTTCTTTAATTGAAAGTGTAACTTTGAAAATATAGACAAACATTATGGTTTACATCCTTTCTACAAAAAAACTAAAGTAAGGTTATGATAATTATGTAGAAAATAAACATTACGTTTAATATAATCGCATTTAATTTAATTCAACTTCATCGAAGTAATAAATTATAACCTTACGTTATATCTTATTTAAGCAAAAACCGAACTTTCACTAAAGAAAATAAATCGTTCATTCAATCTTGCTCTCAAGTTCTGGTTCGTGACGTAGGATCTTGAGATCTTGATGTATCTCTTGAAAGCGACATGATCTGAGATGCTCTTGAAATGTCTTTATTAATCAGCGACGATCATAAGATGCTGATCACAACTTGAGAGCGTATCAGTTGATATCGCACTTGAGAGCTCAACCAAGAGCGATTTATTAATACGGGCCATAAACTGTTAAACTCATTACCCTTCCCTTGCTTCGCTGTAGTCGGGGAAAAAAATGATTACTCGCTGTAAGGAAACTGTGTTGACGTGGGAACGAAATAATGACAAGTCTGTCAAGTACGTCAGTAATAACGCAGTTGTCTGTGGTTAAAAAGTACCAAACTCGTTGCTGCCAAAGATTTTGAATTACGCTTACTGGCGTAAGTTAGGACTGCTATAGAAATGCTACAAGTAAGAAAAATACATCGGTGTGAGCGCTACCCGTGCGAAGACGGGTGATTCACTAGTCCACACCAAAATATAAAAGTGAAACATTGCCTGTTTTGTTTGTTTGTTTGGGGAGCTTTCATGCAATAACTGCTGTACGGATTTTAATGAAATTTGGAATAGGGATAGCTTATACCCTGGAATAAAACATAGGATACTTTTACACCAAGAAAATGGTAAGTTTCAATGGAAAAACAGGAAAATATTGATTACTCGCTGTAAGAAATGGTTACATTTCTTACAGCGAGTAATCAATATTTTCCTGTTTTTCCATTGAAACTTACCATTTTCTTGGTGTAAAAGTATCCTATGTTTTATTCCAGGGTATAAGCTATCCCTATTCCAAATTTCATTAAAATCCGTACAGCAGTTATTGCATGAAAGCTCCCCAAACAAACAAACAAAACAGGCAATGTTTCACTTTTATATTTTGGTGTGGACTAGTGAATCACCCGTCTTCGCACGGGTAGCGCTCACACCGATGTATTTTTCTTACTTGTAGCATTTCTATAGCAGTCCTAACTTACGCCAGTAAGCGTAATTCAAAATCTTTGGCAGCAACGAGTTTGGTACTTTTTAACCACAGACAACTGCGTTATTACTGACGTACTTGACAGACTTGTCATTATTTCGTTCCCACGTCAACACAGTTTCCTTACAGCGAGTAATCAATCATGGAAATGAAATGATAACATGTCTGTCAAAAAACATCAATAGCGTTGGTGCTATACAAAAGTAGCATTGGTTTTTAATATCGTACTCGTAGATGAACATAGGAGACTTTTTTCGCGATAAACTGTAGTCCGCGCGGTCGAAGTCGCGGGCGAAAGCTAGTGAAATAAATAAAATTTTGTATTTGTACCCAGCATATATATATACTTGTAATATTAGCATATTTTGCCAAAATCACTAAAAATGTGTGCAAAATGTTAGCCTCCTTGTAGCGAATATTACTACCAGACTGCATCAAATTGCCGTATCTAGAAATCAGTACCGTGACATACTGACTGACTGACTGACAGACAACGCACTGCCGAACCGGTGGACCTACAGATTTGAAACAAATATAACTTGGTACCCGTAGTAAACGTAGGGGTGCAAGTAGGGGGATTTTTCAAAATTCCATCCAAGAATGAACGGACGGGGTCAACAAAGGTGGCAGAGATAGTGGGTAAAGTCATTGACCACCGCTAGTAAAAATGTAAAGGTACGATACTGTTTCTCTTTTTATTGAAAGCACTTTGTTCGTAAAAAAATATTCGCGTTTTGCTTATAAACGCCCGCCGCAGCTGCTGTTTAAAAGCATTGCAGCGCATTCGTTAATATTAATTTATGACGAGACGAAATTGTATTACAGAATACTTGTAAAGATTCTGAATATTAAATTCTTGGCTGGATTTTTAATTTAGGTAAATTATAAGACATCACTTTTTTTGACGCTTCTAACACGCTTTGTGAAAATGGCTAGAATTTCATGTTTTTGTGGTTGTTTAATCGTTGATCATTTAAAATTATAGTAGTTTATGAAACGGTTGCATAACGAAGGTTACTAAAACACGACAGTGAGTTTAAAAAAGAAGACGCAGGCGAGTTTTTTAATAGTCATCACTCGAGTGTTTTAATACCTAGTTATGTGCCGTTTCATACACCACTTTATCTATACTCATGCAATAGGAACTTACTTTTTATAGGGCTGATCAACAGGTTTGAAAAAAAATATTGTCGTAATATTTTCTTAGTTTTGCTGGTAAAAGCTCGTTCGTAATGTTCGTTGCTGTTTCCGGATGTCAGGTGGAGTCAAATTCTCCTCACTAAAACTGCTGTCAGACATTTATAATCAGGATAAAACTATTGATCAACTAAAACACATAACGCAATATATTGGTTAGGTACTAACTAAATGGAAGTAAATTATGGCGCCAAAATCCAGCCCACAGCGAACTCTCGTAGTACGGAGCCAACTGCGGTGCTTTTATGAGAAAAATACTAGTTTATGAAACGGTTGCATAATGAGGTGAATTAAACAAAAGTGTGAGTATCAGAAACGAGCCGCACTCGAGTATTTAAATTCCTAGTTATGTGCCATTTCATACACTACTTTATCTACACTCATGTATACCTAGTGGCAGGTAAGTCTAGCGTTGAACGAAACGTGGCAGGGATCTTGACACAGTCAAAGTTTATGTAATGTGTTAAAATGTTGAATACTTTTTATCACGAAAACTGACTGTGCCAAGATCCCCGCCACGTTTCGTTCACCGCTAGACTTACGTGCCGCTAGCTATATTAGGAACTTACTAATAATGAAAAAAAAAGTCGTAATCTTTTCTTGATTTTACTGGTAAAAACTCGTTCGTCATGTTCGTTGCTGTTGCGTGATGTTAGGTGGAGTCAAATCCTTCTCACGAACACTATTCACATGTTTAACATATCTTTGTCACATTTTTAATCAGGATAAAACATTTGATCAACATAATAAATCCCATAAAATTGGTTAGGTACTCATGTAAAGTAAATTGTGGCTCCAAAATCCAGCCCACAGCGAATTCGTGCGCATACGATCTAACACGCGCCGCCATAGATAATAAATGACGAAAACCCTCGTAGGTTCGGACCCTACCGGCCCTGCCGTGCGTAATGTACATCATTATATTACAATTTTTAAATTCACAATCTAGATTTTACGATATGAGTGTAGATAAAATATATTATAACCTAATTTAGTTCAAAAAATAGTGATAAAATGTTTTGTTTTTTCTTATAATGACATACATTACGCACGTCAAGTCTCTAACTTGCCGTGCGTAATGAATGTCATTATGAAACCATTTTTGAGTTCATCATCCGGATTTTACGATATGAGTGTAGATAAAATAATGTATGAAACTAAAAGAGCATAAAATCACTTAAAATTTGGATAAGTAAACATTTGTGGATTCAAATTTGAGAGCGATGTTTTTTTTCTGTAACGCTTCATTTTTTTAATGAAAATGGCAACAATGTTTTAGCATTTTCTGCGGATTTGTTGAAATTTTATATTATTTATGGTTACGAACAAACGCACGCTTCAAACGCGCATGACACTTGTAATGTTTTGTGCCTTGCGGATAATAAACAATGTGTGCTTTTAAAGTCACTTTAAAACAATGATCACAGTGTGCCACACCGTGCATTAGACATTACGTAATTAGATAAAAATTGGTGCCAAAATGTCGTCGTAAAATTTCAACTCAACACTTAAAATAAATACAGTATTTATGCCTTATTTTTAACAAAGAGAAGAGTGAAAGTTAGTCAAAATGTTAGTCAGATAAATGGAAATAAATAAATAAATAAATGGAAAAATAAAAATATAACATATAAAAATCCCTACTAACCAGTAGATCATCGGGATATTATCACATATATATATATATATATATATATATATATATATAACAACAAAATAAAAACATATACTATAATTTCATTTTTGGTAAGGGTTGGTTAGTAGGGGTTTTAATACATTCTATTTTTATTTTTTTCATTTATCATTTCTCTGACTTACATTTTGGCGGAAGTAAGCTACATATTTTTACTTTATTCATTTTAATTATAGATTTCCGCAAAGTAACGCCTGAATCTATCAACTAAGAGCGAAAGTTTTGGGAAAACCTACGGCTGACCAATATTGCAGCTGACTGTACTAATCACAGACATATAGGAAATAGACACGGCAAGTCGTAATATCGTAGGAAAGCAAATTGAGATATATTTAATACCAACGCAAATAGACAAGTGTTATAGTTTGGGGCCTAATGTCTGTCTGTGCTGTTGTTTTCTTTTAATTTTTGCCTAATATTACACGTGTAAATTGTACATTCGCTTATGTCTTGTGAGCAATGTATCGATGAGAACTATTGGATATCCAACATTTGTACGTTGTTTTGCAGTTCTTAAGTAATGAAGCATTTTAAACTTACTGCGCCAAAGTTAAAAATGAACTGAAATAGTTTAATAGCGGATTACGTTCCAGTTGTGTGCACATTGACGACCAACCTGTGGAGTCTGTTCCATCTTTATCTGCGGTACGAATCAACAATGAACGTTGATTTACGTTGTATATTTATTTCGTCCGGATTAACGGGATTAACGGGATTACCAGAACGCGGAATAACGAAAAATAACGGATTAACGGAACGAATGAAAAAAATGATGAATTGTGATGAATTTTATATTAGCCGTGTTTTTTTTAATGTGAATTTATCTGTATTCGGTGCTTTAGTATTCGGTGCTGTTGAGTTGAGCCTTACGATGGAATAACAATATAATTTAACCATACACAAAATGGATTAACTATATATAAAATTATTTTACGAATTTTAATCAAATATCGATACCTAATCTAATACTATCGAGTACTAGGTAAGTATTAGCGTCAAGTATAATAAAATAACAGGGTGTGGCTGTGTCGTGGACACGGCCTTGTGTTTTATGTGAATACCTATGTATATAAGTATCCACTCGGACGCCTTCATTATTTTTACGTTCCCGGCAACGCTTCACTCTGTCATATGGTGTTTTATGGATTTTTCTTTTGAACCATATACCAACTCAATATTTTGATTTAGCTCTTTGACGAGTATAGACCGACATGTATTATTTACATATATTTTTACTTTAACACCATACATATATTCACTATAACTATTTCACGTTAATGTTTTATATACGCAATCGATATATCTACAAGAGCTAACGATTGAAATTCAAACGAACGTCGTAGCTTCTCCAAATCAAAATTTATACGAAACAGAAATTATGTGACGCTGCGCAATGAGCTCAATATTGCGTCGCTTCCGCTTCCACTCTACGCTATGCGACACAGTCTTCATTCAACGAAATATATCTTAATTTACTAAAAAGTAATTCAATATATTATCCAATCAGTTACGTATACGGTACAAGTTTTTTCGGTTTCTACTTATCGGATTGAGATACTATGTACACCAGTTTTTAAGTTAAACTCTAAACTATTTTTATGTAGTCGACTCAGCAAGAAATCTGAGCTGATCAAAGAAAATCTGAGAAATCTATGTGTTGGATTCTATATATATATATATTATTATTATTTTTATTTGTTTAATTTTATTATATTATGTGTATTTAATGGCATGTATGTATATGTTTATCTATTTTTATTAATTATTTCATAATTATTATTATTATTATTATTTCAATATATATATATGTATACATATATATTTGTTTTAATTGTTTACACCGCCATCCTCTCTCACACCATTATTTCTTTCCATCCAAAGGTTGGAAGAGATCGCTTTTAGCGATAAGTCCGCCCGTTGTACTTTAGTTGTAAGATTGTTTCTATTTGCTGTATTTTTTTTTTTGAAAACTGGTGTACATTAAAGTATTATCTATCTATCTATCATAAGAATGGCTTAAGACCGTCCGAGATGGGAACAACTAAACTAAAAGATATGACCGCCAATTGTACTTGATATAACTTTCATTTGTATCTTGCGTTTATCATTTTTTGGGTGTGCAATTGTGCAATAAAGTGTATTTGTATTGTATTATACAAGAAGGTTCAACAAAAGATGGAGTCTGCACCGCCAAACAAACCAGTGAAGAATAGCAAATGACAGCAAATTAACTCTCCCATGTATTTACATAAAATAAAATCTGTTACTAGTTGTGTTCCTCAAATATAATATAATCACTAGTATACTACGTATTAAGAGGCGGAAGCTCCCTACTATCCAATGAAAGCACTTTGGCAGAAATTTATTGGCATCAATGCATCCAACATTATTAACAGTAAAGATCAGACGTTAGCCTATTTTGACAATACTACCAACCTAACAACATAACGGATAGATTAGTGCTTGCTTGCACGTATTCTTGGTTTTATCGATATCGATAAAACATGCAGGCCCTCGTCGAGGCTTCATGTTAATGCCCATTGCAACAGGTAACTGTGGAGCCATGTAATTTTTTTTTTTAAATAAAACACTTTTGAACAATGGAACATTTTATTTATAATACTTTTATACAATGTAAATACGAAAATGGATCTTACAAACATAGGTAAGCTTACCTACTAGTGATTCACTCTGAATTGAGACCATGCGATGTACCTACTCTACCTTTATCTCACGCACTCACACTCATAAATGTATGTTACGACTGGTCTCTATAGGAATGTATGCTAGATCCTCATTTTCTGCATCTGGAAATAAACATGTTAATTAATAATGATAAGGAAATTTGATATAGGCAGCCTGGCCCAGCCTACGATAGCTTTAACGATAGTTAATAGTTCATCCCTACACATCCCTACTCATCCCTAGTGTTAAAACAATATGAAAATATAAAATGAAAATCATGTAAATTATCATTTATGGTCACGTGGTGGTCATAGATGGTGCTAAGCAATATCAAAATTAATGCTTACCGGGGCTGATCATTAGGAAATCGTGCCATAAATTTCCCTTTTGTTCTGGTTTTCGCGACTGCCGCGAATTCCACATAAAACACATCTTCTGTAGCTTTCTAATGTTGGTGGCATTTTAAAATTATCATTTAAACCGGTTTAGCACTATAAACTGATGATTCTTCAAAGAAAACACAAAACAGTACGTTATTAACAATAATATGAATAAAATTAAAAATTCGCAGAACACTAACCTAAATTTTGGTTTTTTTTTGACAAATGTCAAACAAAGAAAGAATATAATTATCTTCACAATACACATGCGAGAAAGAGAAAGCATGCTGTGCAAGTGGTGTGCCAAGCCAGTCCACAAAGAGATTGGACCAAAGAGTATAGTAATATTATCATGATTCGACTCTATAGTTCGTTCTTTTTGGTTTGTTCTTTGGGATCTGAGAAACAAATGAACTTCACTGTCCTGCCAAAGTCCATACATTTGAGATAAATTAAAGAATTTCTTCGTGGTTGCGCCGGACTGGTGTTACTAGTAACACAATATATTATCCAATCAGGTACCCATACGGTACAACCAACACATAGTTCTTTATTGATTGATTATCCATCGTTGGAACCAAAAAAGAAACAAATATTAAAAATCAATAATTCGATTCTACATCAAAAAAATCATTTTAAGATTCTACTCATTCTAAAGACACGGTCATACAAGCGTCTCCGTTTCAGCTTGGGCAAAAATGCTTTCGTACGTCCGAATGTCCGTCTGTCCGGATGTCTGTCTGTCCGGTTGGATCTCTGTTCTTTTCTACCGGTCGCATTTCTCAACCGATCTAGACAAAACTTGGTATACAGGTTAAACGATTTTTTGGAGGTTTTTAGGCGTCGGGGATTTTTGATTGGGCAAAAAGTGGCAAAAAGGGGGCTAATGAATATCTCCCCCTTATTAGATCTGATTCCAATGGTTCTGGTTTTATATGAAAGGTAGTAACTTTAAATTGGTCTCGTAAAAATTTGGTGGTCATAAAGATCTGATGAGGATCCTCTTATATATACGTGTTTCGTATACGTGTTATTTTTATATATATCAACATCTATACCAACGTCTGACAGCAATACGACACATGTTTCACCTCTGCACGAGTCATATCGGGATATGTTGACTCGTCGAGTGCTGGACTGAGAAGCAACATATAAGTAAGCTACGAGTATACTTATTTTGACTTCATTCATTTTAAATATGGATTTCCGCAAAGTAACGCCTGAATCTATCAATTATAGATATATATGTTTTTAAGGACCTTCAATATACCTCACTCGATAAGTTTTGGTAATATTTTCTACCGTCAGAAATACAATATGGCAGCTGTGAGCCGCCACATTAGTTTTCTTTACCCTTTATACGAGTATATCCTATAGCACTCTCGTGATCAAGCAAATCCAGTGATACCTCAATAATCAAAATCCATCAAGCCCTTTAGGCTGTTGGATGCGCCTAAGAAACGTACAACCAAATATACATACTCGTACATAGTTATATATAAACGAGACTTAATCGCGCTGAAAACCTAATTTATAATTACTTCAACGTTTAAGTTTTCAGCGCGATTAAGTGCCGTTTATATATGTAACTATGTGTAATTTAAAAGTAACAAACATACATACGACCCAAACACATAACCCTCCGTGCAGTCGGGTAAAAATAGGTAAATCTTATAATTTATAAATCAATTTGAAGGAGAGTACAGTCGTACTGAAATTATTATATGGGGAGTTTTTGAATATGTTATCCCTTTTTTCCGGAACAGTCAACTCAATTGACTTGACTTTGACTTCTTTGAGTCGTTGTGTTCGCGCGTAGTGGATTGGATGTGTTTCGGATTATTAGTGATCGTTTACGTTTTGCGACCCATTTTACTTCTAATCGATAGAGGTTGAAACAACAATAATTTTAATATATAACACTTGTTATCCCATGAACTTACGGCTTATTTGCAGAATTTGCAAAATACTTTAACGGTAACAAATTTTTTTCAGAGTCGTGTTTCACGGTTTTTTTTTTAAGTTGGATTGTTTTTTTTTTGAGATTTTGCATTTTATTGGGTAGCCACATGATATTACATCTTGCAAGCTTAATGAGAAACACTTCCTGTAATTTCGTCTTTTCAGTTGTGATGACAAAGCATTTTTATGATAAGCAAGACCTAAATCGACTTCCAGGATTAGTTCCAGATAAAGGAACTCTTCAACAGTTAACAGCACAGACACGAAATTTTGTGTAAGCATTTTATTATGAGAGCCGGTTTTATGATTCACTATGATTTGGCTGAAGTGGCAATGGGCTGGTCACATTTCTCGAAGGATGGACAACTGCTGGGGTAGACGTGTCCTCGAGTGGAGACCGCGTCTTGGCAAACGTAGTGTAGGACTCCCACCGGCCAGGTGGAGTGACGACCTGCGAAAGGTGGCCGGCAGAAACTGGATGAGAGGAGCCGAAGATCGGGCTCTGTGGCGTTCATTGGGAGAAGCCTATGTCCAGCAGTGGACGAGCACAGGCTGATGATGATGATGATGATGATTTGGTTACTGCATAATACATATTTTTTAAACTGTTTTTAATTAGTTATTTGAAAATAAGGCTGAAATTGCAGTGACTGTGAACGGCATTCGTTACAGGAACATGATAACGGAGTTCTTGTGGACTCAACTGGATGACATGGATCTGGATGACATGTGATTTCAGCAGAACGGCGCCACCAGCCACACAGCGCATGAAAGAATCGATTTATTTCAGCAACGATTAACAGACTAAATTTACATATTGTTTGATTATAAATAATGACATTTGAAAAAATTATAAAGCATTAATAAATATGGAAAAAATGAAATCCCCTTAGAGTTTTTTGGTATTTCCGAAGCACTGGTAGAGTCAGAAGGGTATTTCCTTTTCCAGTGTGAGCTTTAACTCTGTCGGCACATGAAAGAGAAATTTCAAACTCAAAGCATACTTACTGATTTGATCTTTTTAATATTGTATGTATTTCTCCTTGTTCTTGAGATGTTTAATTTTGCCTTGGAAAAGTGCTGTTATTTTGCCTATTTGCTATTTATTTTGCGATTTCTTTCTCCCTGCGGTGTTGTGAAATCTTGAATTTATGCGAATAAACAAGAAACAATTCTTGTTGGCCGAGATCCAGCGCAGCATCGGTGAGATACAGCCACATATTTGTCAAAAATCGTCGAAAATGACGATGAAAAGAGCAATGGCCTATCACCATAGCCACGGGGCCATTTGCCGGATGTTTAATTCCATACTTAATCGGAACATATCTACTTTACAATGCAATTGAAATATCCCAACTAGCTCTTAAAATACGAATTTTTATTTTCCAACAAGCTTTTACCCGTTACTTTGATCGCGTGATTACTTTTTTACCCGCTACTATGATCGCATGATTACTTTTCTCTCGTGCTTTTCTAAGTAATACCATGTATTGAAGTAATTCAAAGTATTTCAGAAGGCTAATGAAAAACATAGCTTTGATTAACTGACGACGTTTTTATCACGCACTTAGCAGTGCGTGATAAAAACGCGCGCTTAGACAAAACCCCGAAAACCCGACGCTGTGAATTGCACATGATTAAGAGAACCTTTGGCCATAGCTATGACCGAAGGAGAGAAACTTCGTGAATAGAGAAGGTCAAGATAGGTAAGCATTTTCGTGTAGAAGTGCTTCAGCAGAGATAGCGACCGGATTGGAATCTGATAATCTCTCGTCCCGATCGCTCTGCATTCCAAACGGGATCGTATAGCTTTGCCAATTCTCTCGTTCACATAATACGAGTATACTACTACACCACACAATATTTTGCGTCAAAACATTGTGTTTCTTTCATTTTATGGAATCTTTAGGGCACTTGCGAGTTGGACTTGCCATTGTAATTGCTCATTGTAATCGAATATAAGAAAAGACATGTGTACTTATAACATTAATTGTCTTTCTACTATTCATCAGTAGAAAGACCTCTGGCTCAGGAGCCAACCCTGATCCAAAATATAGAGATGGCTGGTACTTTTGGTTCTGGAATAATATATTAAAGTCTATTTCTCTATTTTTTCTACTTCTTACTGTCCATCCAAAGGTTGTCTGAAAGATATCGCTTTAAGCGATAAGACTGCCCGTTGCACTACCATAGTAATAATTCAATTATAATGTGTATGTTTTCTAATTGGTAATTACAATAAAGTGTTTATCATATTAAAGAAAGAAAGATAGAAAGAAAATACATTTATTTCTGTCAACCCACAAAATTAAATATTATAGTATTTTTATTAAACGGATTTATTTAGCTTGACCATTTTGTTTTTGGTTTGTTTGTTAAGGTCAAATCTAGTAATTGAAATTTACCACATAATGGCTGATTACATATTTTTTTCAAACCCCTCTATATGGGTATCAAATGAAAGGCCTTAACTAGTAGAATGCGGTACATTATGAAAATTCTAAATCCAAGATGGCCGCCACCACAAAATGTCTAATTACTTTTTTAGTTTTCAATCCCCTCAATATGGATATCAAATGAAAGGACTTTTTTTTATGTTAAACGGTTTTATATATGTACTAAAAATTAAAAAACTAAAATAAAATCGTGGGGCGAGTTGAATCTAGCGTAACCGGAGTAATAGAAATTCAACTCGCTACACGATTTTATTATATTGTTTAGTTTTTAGTACATAAGTATATAAAACCGTTTAACGTAATTTTCTTTTCATATTTTATATTTCATTTAAACCTCGTCCTCTTTCTATTTGTAAAAACAATCAAACATATCAAATCAGGAAACTCAACATCACAGCCAATTGAAAACATTTAAAAAACCAAGATATAAATAAAATGACAGCAATAAACTCAAAGAAAACCCGTAAAAACTGCAAATAGACATTTGCAATTCAAATAACAAAGAAAACCTTAGACAAGAACAATTAATTGTACTGTCGAACTTAACAAAAGGAAATCCTAATACTTGCCAATAAAACTCCAATCAGGGACAATCAAAACCAACTCATTCATTTTTAATGAAAATTGATGATTTTGGAAGACGAAAGGAAATGCTGAATCACATTAAGTATCAATCAGTAAGGAACAAAAAGTCTATACAAAGAAGACAATAAAAATATGGTCTAGGGGACTTGAAATAGACTTCGAATATAATATTTAAAAAATGAGAAATAAGTAGAAACTATCCAATGATACCGGGTTCGGTCCTAGGCTCCGCACCAATTACTTTTCTAAGTTATGTGCGGTTTCCCATCGCTCCGTGCTTCGGAAGGCACTTTAAACTGTCGGTCCCGGCTGATATTGATTAATAGCAGTCGTTAAGCCATGGCAGAGGCCCTTGGGCGGCCTGACAAACTCTGACACCAGAAGCCAGCACTTCCTCATACGACAAACAAACAAACAAACAAGTAGAAGCGTTGAGAAATGAGTACCTATAGGTACACAAGAATGTGATCCACTCGTACAAGCCTCACGCACAAATTTACGCTTGGCCGTCGTCGTTAATCCTTTCAAAATCACACGAAATAAAAAATGCAGAAAAATGTATATAACCCCCGACTTCCCACCCCCCATTATAGCTAAGAACCATCTCGTGTACCCCAGCTTTCAAACATAAAAAACCGCAGCTAAATTGCTTCATTATAGCTAAGAACTGTCGCGAGGCGGTCCTAGGGTTTGGGTTTATTTGACTAGCCCAGGGACCAAACCTCAATGGACAACATAAAAGTACAGGAACAATTAGAAGCACATGGAGATGTTCATAAACAGAGATCTTGCACTCGACTATTCTATTCAGTCTTCTCCTAATTTAATATTTTAATATATTTGGTAAGAGTGTACCCTTGGGGCTCTAGTATTGTTATTATCACAGACTTCTCGTGCTTCAACAATACGGATCAAAACAACCACGAACGAAAGTACTATCATATATATTTAAAGGACTCCAGATGTAATAAACTTATTTATGTACATATTTTAAAACATATTATTTCGTTAAATTGTAGTTTTTGCTAATCCAATGACAATATGGGAATGACAGGTTATTTGAATTTAGAATTCATATAGACAAACTATCAAAAAGGTATATATATGGGGGTTTTTTGCAAAAATTCAAAATGTTGTGTTGTAGAGTTTGATTTTATTCTCAATCTTGTGTTTCTTCGAGTTTTGATGTGTAATATTGGTGAAATATTAACCATTATGTGTTCGTTAACGTGCATGAGTGTAGGCAAAAGAATCAAACGCAGATATAAATGGCATTTTGTGATTTTTCCAAATCTCCTACAGAAGTTTTAGTAAATGTCCACCATTTTACTGATTCGTGACTTTGACTTGACAATGAATGACTGTGACGTGACACTAATATACACTATTAAACTTGACATTGGCGAAACTGCTAGTAGGCTAGTGCCTCCGCAGAAGCCATTTATTAAAAAAAGAAGAAGAAGAAGGTATATATATGATGAAAGAGGTTTGTAAACCCCCCCCCCCCTATGCAGTCTTTTGTAACAAAATTGTGTATCAACCACAAATTAACCACTCACACACACGTAAGCAGCCACCTTTTGCTATGCTTCATTCACACATCGTTTTTTTGGCGGTGTGGAATCCGTCTTTTTAAACATACTTCTCTATACATGTAAAAATTGTTTATACTGTCTTGGAACATAATATCAAAATCTGGAGGCTGAGCAAGTGTAAATGTATATCCTCGTATATCCTCTATTCTACATGATCCGCCGTCACGCCAAATCCCGCAATATGATGAATATGCTCCGCAGATATATTTCATTTTTTGAACCAAATTGGTTACGGATTGCAACGGATAACGGATTGCGCAAACACATTAGTCAGATTCGCTGTCAGCTGACAGATCAGCGATGCGCATCTGAAGTTATTAATTGTTTTGGACAATAAAATAGGTGGCGCATAAGTAATCACCTGATTTCTTAAGTATATGAGATAATATGAAACAAAAAAAAAACATGCAAATAATGCAATTTGGGAATGTTTTGGAGCATTTTGCAACACTTTTCACCATAAGTAGCGATAGATTCGCCACTTCTTTGATTATTTCTTTTAGGGCCGCCAAGGTTTGTTCACAAAGCATTTAATTCGTGCGACTGTGCAGCCGAGAAAGCCTGGATCAAAACCCGTGAGTCAATTATTCCGCTTTATTCTGGAGTATAGCGATCCATTACTTTATTGTGGAGTATAGCGATCCATTACTTTATTGTGGAGTATAGCGATCAATTACTTTATTGTGGAGTATAGCGATCCATTACTTTATTGTGGAGTATAGCGATCCATTACTTATCAAGGTGTATTTTACATCTATCTCCTTCACAAAAGTCAAGGTCGTGATAAGATAACACGTCATTTGCAGATATTAATGAGAGCATCTTCCAATAGACTTGCGCCACCTTGTATATTATATTAGCACAGTTGCTGTAAAATAATGTCAAAAAATAAACTCATTCATTTAAAAGTTAAATATGTGGTTAGTTACGTCTTATTTATAGATGCCAATTTGAATTAAGCAATTCGCTTGTTTGCTTGCTTTCTTTTCATGTATGTTAGTGCTGGCCTCTGGTGTCAGAGTTTGTCAGGCTACCAGAGAGACTCTGACATGGCCAACGACCGTTTTTAATCAATAAAGGCCGGGGAATCTGCAAAAAAAAACGAAGAAAAGTCATAAGTGCGGAACCCAGGACAGTACCCGGCATCATTGGCTCTTTTGCTTTTTTACTATGACAATAATTATGTATTTAATTGTGCCCAAATATTCGATATTCTCAATATGAATAACACTCGCGATACCTTTAAAGAAAAAATATTTACTCTCGACCATGGAGATCGGAATCTTCATCCATTACATAAGATGTTGTGTCGAGTTTTGTAGTGGTTGTGTCCGCGGCTTTGCCCGTTTGGAAAAGGTGCTTAACCTATGGTGTATCCTTAAAAATATTTTAATTTAGTCATTTAATAGTTGTTTGTCGATTGCTCGGCTTGTATTCATCGGGTTGAGATATAAAGTAAACCAGATTCAAAACCTAAGCTACCCAAAAGTGAAAATCGCAACGCAAGCGGTTCAATAGTTTTTAAGTTATGCACGAAGACAAACAAACAGTCAGAACAATTATTTTTATATATTTTTAGTTCTTGTTTAGAAGCCTATTGCAAGTTTTTTTTATTGTCTTCATTGTACAAACTTTATAATACTGCTACTTTATAAATATAAATAAGTATAGATTACTGAAATAAGGATTGGTTTAAAAGACACTGTTTTCAGCAAATTGTATGTGACTTAAAAACAATTGTGTTTGATTTCCAGATCCAAAGTTCTGGGGCTGCAAATTGTTATGTACAGTGTTCAGTATCAGGCGAAAAGCTGCAGGCATACAATAAATTAAGTCAATCAACCAAGCCACTAAACTATACACTAGGCCTATCAAAATACACTAATGATACAAAGCTATAACATACATATAATAACATTGTCTCAAATGAAGAATGTCTGACTTCAAATAAAGTTTCTCAAAGCTTTTTGATTAGTAACCTTTTCTAGCAATAATTATTGTGTACAAGCACTGATCTCCTAACTAAAGTTTCACTCCAAATGAGTCCTGTCCAGAGCAAACGTTCAGACTAAGTTATCAGACTAATCAAAATAATGTTCACACTGAAAAAATTAAGTTTCAATTTCACGCAAAGAAACTTAGGAAAACTTAGTTATCGACAACCTTAAACTTAACTCTTCACTTGATTAAAGAACCACTTAGCACTTTTTGTTCTTGAAGCCTTCAAGTTTTGTTAATTTAGAAAACCTGTTTCATTATAACTTAGGTACGATATATATTAATAAAAATTCAGCGTTGCTAAAATTTTACCAGACCGCTTGGTCTGGTCTGGTTCGTGAGACGTTTCAATGACCCATACCCGGAAAGATTTTTATGCTGAATGGACATACTATTGATAGATAGAACGACAAACTATTGAACACACCACAAGAAATAACGAAAGTTTAAGTTTAAGTCATGTCAGAGGCTCTCGGGTGGCCTGACAAACTCTGACAACAGAAGCCAGACCTCAAACCACAATCAAGCAATAAAGGTACTTGCGACTTCGCTTCACTTCTAGCAACTCTTCGCTTCATGATTCTACTCAAAAATAATCCACTCGCGCACTTCCAATATAAAATATTCCAGTACAATGATTATAAAAGCAGTGAGCCACCATTCCCGTGATTGTTTAGTCAACAGTTTTCCCTTATTACGGCTCGCAAGGGTTTCCTTGCTTTGTTTTCGATTACTTTTTGTATTTTCATTCTCATTAGGTCGGCCGGCAGTTTCTTTCAATTGTCTTCGGATGGAATTGGCTATTGTGAGGATGAACTTCATTACAATTGTGTCAGCAGTAGCTAAGGGGGCGCTGATCTGAACCGACGTGGCTTAAAAGTCCCTATTTTTCGATGTGAGCGGGCTTGGAACGCCACTTGGTATATAAAAAGTTATAGGTAATAATTGAATCCCGAACTCTCGAACGATCCGAGATCCCTTTACAAAAAAAGGGCCAGCATTTTGGTCAGGTGTTGCTTCGTGAATTTCTTTGGAGTGGCCATTTTGCCAGCTTAAACTTATATAAAAAATAAGCGCATTGAAATCGGTCCATCTGTATGAAAGCTGCTATACCATAGACAGGCAGACGTGGAGACGACAAAGGCTTAAGCAATCAATCTTATAAACTGCAAGATACACAAACTACATGATATTAAAAATCATCTAATATAATAGTCTATGGTAATCGTTCAGAGTAGATACTAAGAGGTCAGTGCCTACTAACAAATTACTACAATACCTTAGGTATTCCAGTGCCCTCTAGGGCACTTATCAAAGGCTGATAATTAAAGCAAGTGCTAAACTAAACAAAACGTCTCAACTCCACTTGAAAATTCGTTATAATCTGCGAATCGAGCTCGAATTTAACAAAAGTTACTTAATTACTTAACAAAGAGCGCGATTGTTCCAATGTCGTTAAGTGAGCAAGTTTCAACTTAACTAAGTCCCTTGGGTGAAATGAGTCGCTGTTTTGTGTACTCTGTCCTATTAATTTATTGACCTTGCTGGATTTAGATCAGCGATTGATCAATGCTTTAATTAATTAACGACTCAAGGTGCCATGAGTAAATACTGTCTGGGTTATCAAGCAATTAATTATATTTGTCTATTATGGTAATAAGAATGAGTTTTGAACGATAAATAATACTTCAAATGTACTAAAAACTACTGATTTATATTTCATGATATTTATATTGACCGGGGATCTACGTTTAATATTTAAAAAAAAAAGCGTGTTGGACACGCTTAGACTTCGGGTTCCGTAGCCGTTGTAATATTCACATCGCAATCGAACCATTATTAGCTAATTTTAGACTTAACAACTACGAGTAAACATACATTAATATTAATAAAAGATTGTACTATAAAGGTGAACAGGAAACAGAAAATCTATTAATCCACAGAATATTGATCCATAACTTTTCATGCGTCTCAGAAGCGTAATTAACGCATATTAAACAACTAGTTTTCCCGCCCGCGATTTCGTCCACGCGAACTACTGTTTATCGCGAAAAAAGCATCCTATTTTCTTCTAGGATGTTAAAAACTAATGCGAAAGTAGGCATAGCACCAATGCTCTTGTTTTTTTTGACAGACTTGTTATTTCGTTTCCATGGCAACCACAGACCATTCTGTAATGGCAACCGTTCCTTACAGTGAGTAATCAACATTTTCCGGTTTTCCCTTGGAAACTTACAATTTTCCGGGATAAAAAGTATCCTATGAACCGTTGAGGAGTTCACTAGTCAGGACCCAACCCTGAGTGCAGCAACCATTTCATGGTAAATCTAAAAAACGGCTATCGTAATAAATTATTGTTCGTGTCTGTGCTGTTAACCGCTGAAGAGTTCCTTTATCTGGAGCTAATACTGGATGTCGATTCAGGTCGTGCTTACCATAAAACTGAATTTATCTGAACTGAACCAACATTTAATAATTCAACTCTGTAGCTTATGAGGAATTGGTTCTAATGTAACTGTTTTATTGTAAAGAAACCTATGGATGACGAGGAAATGTATAATAAGCTAAAAAAATAAATAAAAGCGAGTCGAATTTCTATTACTCAGGTTACGCTACGCCCCACAATTTTATTATATTTTTAAACATTTCATTCATTCATTTTCAGCCCGTGTCCGCCCACTGCTGAGCATAGGCCTCTCTCTTTGTACGCCACCCATCTCGATCCTGTGATGTGCGCAAATAAACAAAAAAAATATAAAAAAATGTACAGTATATTTTTAAACGGTTTTAGTTAAATATAATTATAATTTAATAATTGGAACAGGCCATCCTCAGGTCACACTTTATATGATTGCAGTCCTGCATCGCAACGACTTTATATGATTGCAGTCCTGCATCGCAACGACTTTATATGATTGCAGTCCTGCATCGCAACGACTTTATATGATTGCAGTCCTGCATCGCAACGACTTTATATGATTGCAGTCCTGCATCGCAACGACTTTATATGATTGCAGTCCTGCATCGCAACGACTTTATATGATTGCAGTCCTGCATCGCAACGACTTTATATGATTGCAGTCCTGCATCGCAACGACTTTATATGATTGCAGTCCTGCATCGCAACGACTTTATATGATTGCAGTCCTGCATCGCAACGACTTTATATGATTGCAGTCCTGCATCGCAACGACTTTATATGATTGCAGTCCTGCATCGCAACGACTTTATATGATTGCAGTCCTGCATCGCAACGACTTTATATGATTGCAGTCCTGCATCGCAACGACTTTAAAGCAGGAATAGTTTTCTCTCCAGCGTAACCTCCGTTACCGATGACGAACAAAAAGCAAGAGTCAACCTGTGGAGCGAGACGTACTCTCTGCAAACCTTCGTCCTACCCGAAGCTTCCACTCGGCCACAAGCTACCTTGGCCGAAGTCTTTAAATAGGTTACGAACTCAGGTTGGCAGATGCAGAGACAGCTTGTGCAAGTTGGGTTACGTTTAAAAAACTTTTGTGATTGCGGTTCCATTCAGACCATGGCTCACCTAACTAAATGCCCCTCATGTCCCGATACCTGTTCTCATGAGGTACAAGGCTAGTGACTCCACAATACGGGTGGCAGAATTCTGGACGAGTAAAATTGAAACGAATGTGCTATCGACTCGCAAAGTATTAAACACCCATATTGCAAGGATTGAAAAAAAATGTAATCCGCCATTTTGTGGTGGTGGCCATTATGGATTTGGAATTTTCATAGTGTACTGTATTTTACTGTTTAAGTTCTTTAAATTGATACACATATTGAGGGTATTGAAAATATATATATAAACCGCCATTTTGTAGTGGCGGCCATCTTAGATTTACAATGATACTGAATACAGATAATTATAGGTTCATCAGAACTAAAGGTTTATACCAAATTTCCGATCAATGAGTTAACAGGAAGGGGGTAAAATTTCAATTACTAAATTTGACCCAAAAACAACAAACATGGCAAGATAAATAAAACCGTTTAAAAAAACAATATTTTTTTCATAAATTTGACGGAGTTTTACCATACATTAGATTAATTATTGTCTTTGAGCGATACGACCGTCCATGTTGTTGAAACATTGCATTGTCAGCAGACGTTTTGTTAGATTGCCTTTTAAAAGATTTTTAATTAAAATAACTAGCTAAACTAAAAAAAATACTCCTGCCGCCAAAAAAGAGCTTTCGCCAATAAATTATATACTGTTGGAATGTACTTATCAAGGCCTTCAATTTGATACCTATATTGTAAATTTCAAACTTTTTTTAGTGATTAAAAATGGTGCCATGCTGCCGCCATGTTGAATGTTTTCCAAAAAATATATATGCTATTCGGGGGGGATGAAAGGATTCTAACAATACCCCATAGATACTTCTAAATCTGTTCAGGCATTTCAAAGTAATAGTGGAATAAAGAAACTCACGTACAAACATACATACATACATGAATGCTTAAAACAATACACTCCTTTTTTTGGGCAGTCGTGTAAAAAAACTATAGGACGACATACTATTTGCTGTTACTGTTTGTATGGGCAAACATTGCAAGTTAAATACTTGCAATGTTTGTATGTTTGCCCATTTGCTCGCTGAATGCAAACAGCAAGCAAATGGGGTGGCCCTATATTCAGAAATGGGCATCTGCCCGCTGATGATGATGGTGATGATGATGATATTCAATAAAGAGTTTATCTAAATTGTGTCGACGACGGCAGAAAGTCCCTATCGCTAGTTCTAAAATACGTGTCGGAATGTTGCAAAAATCGGACAAGCAACCGTTTTTTCTCCTATAAGGATCGACACTTTCCCACATTTCGTAACGAAATCAGCTACTCAAAATATCAATAAACACAATTGAATAAGACTCGTAAGGTGCGTAGCGGGAAAGGGGAGCTCAGCAACTTTATCGTAATGATATTTTCCCGGGCATAGTAAGGAATATCGAGTATTACATACATGAACCATTTTGAAGCTAAGGTGCACGGCATTCGTTGCTACAAGGTAAAATAAACTGGGTGGGTCTGTGTCAGGGCGCACGGCCGTTTGTTTGTCGTGAAACTCTACGCCACATACAATTTGATCCGGTCCTGGAACCCTCTCGTTTGTTCTGTACTAGAGTTTAGGGTACTGTTGTGAGCTCCAGAACTTCTTCTTTCCAACAATGTGCCTAATCTCTATTTTAGCACGGACTTTCCGGGCGCTGCAGACACTTATTGATTGTTACTTTATTTCCACCCTGTTTTTTAATTTCCCTTTTTTTTGTCGCGGCATTTGCTTGCCGCGACGCGCATACGCATTATGCGCGTGGTAGTGCGCAATGTTAGATATATCGCCACCCGATGATCGACCTAAGTAGATTTCATTTCATTTCATATTGAATCAAATGTTCTCAACGAGATCTTTACATCCACTTTGCTGATATTGCTTTGTAAGTCCTGCCACCTCCCCCTCTGTCTTTTGACAAAACTTAAATATTACATCATCGAGCTGATTATATAAGTTAAAATATAACTTTTAAGTTTAATTTGTGCTTGTTCAAGAAAATCGTGTACCGAGGCCTTTGATTGATTGTTTTTTTTTTTTTTTTTTTTTATTACGGACTAGGCAATCGTTTTACCACGATCTCACCTGATGGAAAGCGATGATGTGGTCGAAGATGTAGCACGCTTGCCTAGTAGATACCTATTCACTCTTGACTTGAACATACCGGGGTTATAATTTACCGGAAACACTGACGAGGGTAGGGCATTGGTGAGCGTATAAGGTACTACTTTGGGTATCAGAGTTTATCAGGTCCAAGAGCCTCTGACGTAGCTTAAGGACGCCCTTGAAGAACAGAGCAATTGCAAATCCACACATAACTTAAGTCATCGGTGCGGAGGATCAAACCCGGGGTCATTGGGTTGAAGCGCACGTATTATCGCTCGACCACCATGTCTCACCAAGTGAGGAATGTAAAGTCCTGACAAAACAAAACACACAATTGGTCGTAATATGAGGTAGTGCTTGCCTCTGGTGATAATGTTAGTCAGGCCGCCCGAGGACCTCTGACATGGCTTAACGACTACTATTAATCAATATCAGCCGGGACCGACAGCGGCGATGGGAAACCGCATATAACTTAGAAGTCATTGGTGCGGAGCCTAGGACCGAACCCTGTATTGCTGGATTTAAGTCGCATAGTAGGTATATCGCTAGGCTACCATTGCTCACACCAGACGTTAGTAAAGATGTCGAGCCGGTAAAGGTCGTTCTTTCCACGCTTATATTATAACTGGAGATCGAATAGCCGTATAATGCAATATCAATAGGTAATATCAGATTTCACCTACTTCATTCCACACAACCCTTCTCCAACCCTGTAAAATCATGTCCCATTTCAACCCTTTATCGCCACCCATAAGTTTCCGCCAAATATGAGATCTTTCGAAAAAAATAGTTTTTTTCAGAACTAACCCTGAAAACGTGCGATCATAAATAAAATAATTGCCCTAAACTCACGCAATTACGTACACTGGCAACCCTAGCATGGTAGCAGGTTGCTCAAGCTATTTCAGTCTTTAAATGTTGTAGTAATAAGGTTGGTTTTTGATTGTAGATTTGTAGAAAAGGTGGGTAGGTAAAAAGTTAGGTAAATTATCTCATATCATAAAGGTCTGATTTATGGAAAGGACTAGGAACAGACTAGAAAGTTTGTTTATGGCTTCAATGTTGTTTTAGAGCCCTCTTGTGTAAGTGTTATCTTTATTGTGATCTATGCTAAAAATTTATAGTCTGTATTTAAGTACTTGACAGCTTCTGTGGCAGTTTTGTTGTATCTGTGGTCGAAAACTTGGCGGGAAAGTGAGAAGCGGGAGAAGAATCGTAAATCAAAACCGAATAGACTGATTAAGATGCGGTTTTTTAATGTTTGAAAGCTGAGGTAATCGAAATGGTTCTTAGCTATAACGGGGGGAAGTAGGAGGGGGAGGGGGGGGGGTGAGATGATGTGAACGAGTTCTTGGATATAATGGGAGGTGGGGGAAGGGAGGGGATATGGGGGGAGGTCTGTTTTTTAATTTGTGCTTGTCTTTTACAATAAATGGTTTTCCATGAAGTACTTACAAACTCATGTGTAATTATCCTCTTATGGTCGGTTCCTATATCTTAAAACGAACCGTTTTCGCTTACTGTCCGTAGGCTTTTGACATAAGTGCCATACAAAAAACGTCAAAAGTAACAAGACGTTGGAAAAACGACACGATTCATTTTTATAGGAATGGGGGGTTACAGCTATCACATCATCACCAGCCGCGGGTGTTCAGGTGAAAATGGGGCCCTCCCACATAACGGGGAGTTTTTTTCCACAATCACCTCGCTTGGTTTGGTCATTACAGTAGGAGTTGAAACTTACACAAAAATATGCTGTCCTGGTTCTCACCGCTGCGGCGTGACGAAATGGGGTGGAGCTTGAGACTACACAGGATCCGTTCATATATCTACATCTACACTAGTATTGTAAAGAGTTTTTTTTATTGTTTGTATGTTTGTTTGTAATGTATAAACTCAAAAAAAAAACTGGTAAACAATGGTACATGCAGGGAGTCACATGGTAATAAAGTATTTCAAAAAAATTGAGATCTCTTTGAAAATTGTAATAATGTAACCCAAGGCATCAAACATACAGAACGGAATGACATGTTGCCGTGGAAATGAAGTATTATTGCAGTTGTCTATGGTCCAAAAACACCACGATTGTTGCTGCCGGCGATTTTGAATTACGCTTACTGGCGTATTATTTTTTAGAATTTACGACGTGTATAATCACGGTATAATGATGCTAAAAGTAAAAAAAATGTCGCGGTGTGAGTGCAAAGCCGGGGCACAGAATAAATAATATTACAAGGCCGGGGCGAGTCTATAGTCTATGTATACTTATAATAAACCAGTAAGTACCAAAATGTGTGTAAAATTAAGATAATAAAAAAGTGGTCTAAGGTACTTAAAATAAGTTACTGAACTAGAATATAACACTATTTTAAACCGTGTCTGTCTGTCTGTCAGTTTGTCTGTTTGTTTGTTTGTCTGTCTGTATGATCGCGCATCACGTATAAACTATAAACCGACTGCGATGCAGTTTTCACTTTTAGATAGCTTAGGGTTTGACTTAAAAACTGAGGTGGTTGGTATCTCAATCTGATGACTACAAGCTGAGCAATCGATAAAAATCTTTTTGTCGGCTGATGAATTTTTGATCAAATGTCACTTTATTGATATTTTAGGACTTGGAATATAGCACATAGAGTACTTTTAACCAAGAGAAGTAACCACGCGTGCAAAGCCGCAGGTACAGCTAGTAATATGATACTATTATGCCAGTCAAATGACTACACAGCTATTGGAAAATAATTGAATCGTATGCAATACAAACACAACACGAACCACAACTATCAGCTTCAAGTTCTCGCACTCGACTCGTTCTCACTTCAATTCCGTAGTAATATTAACGCTTTCCCGTGTTGTGTACTTATAGCGATCTTCGATTTCCGTCCCACAACGCGCTCGCCGTATTTGCATAAACCAATATCCCTTACTATAACAGGCCTGCTGTTTGCTTCTAGCGATGGTTTCTTTCGCTCTTAACGAAATGTTGATTTAATGTAGTTGATTCCTCAAATGGCGTAAATATACTTACCTTACCTGTGGATAACGGGAGACAATAACATGTTTTATAAATAAATAAATAAATAATAGTCCGGTAATTCTTTGTTTTCAGACGAACAAATTAATCAAGTTTTGAAACTTGTGTTTCATTATACATTTTATGGTGCTCAAAACTCACAACTCTCCCCTCCCTTCTACCTGACGCTTCACCCTCCTTAACTGTGAAATGTGTCCCCTTTACCGATGTTTTCACTATGTCTCAAAAACTATTATTGATGCGTTAAAAAAAAATGATAATCCTTATTGAATTTTTAACAAAAATCTAGGAGCTCTAGCCCTCCCACTCTTAGGGGGTGTTCCCTCCACCCTACCTGCTTCCCCTCCCCCAAAAATTGTGGGACAATTCAATTTCAATGGCAAAGATAATCCTTATTGAATTTTTAACAAAAATCTAGGAGCTCTAGCCCTCCCACTCTCAGGGGGTGTTCCCTCCACCCTACCTGCTCCCCGTCCCCCAAAAATTGTGGAACAGTTCAATTTCAATTTCAAATCATGAAGAAAAAGTATTGTACATTTCCAGTGTAAGTATTTCCTAGAGAAGACAAGTAATAATGTTATAATTTCATTTTACAAGCTACTACATAGCCTTCATAAATCTATATTCATTGTATGTATGTCTTATAATTGTCCAAATCAAATATACTGTAATGGATTCATTACATTATATTTGATTTGGACTCGGATGGGCAGCGTTAGGGAAATTATGCCATATCTTCTCGTCGCAGATACCGCAGAGCCTCAAGACGAAAGTTTATAATCAGTGCGTGTTGCCAGTGATGACATACGGCACTGAGACGTGGTCGCTAACTATTGGTCTCATACAGAAGCTCAGAGTTGCGCAGCGTGCAAAGGAGAGCGCTATGCTCGGTGTTTCACTACGTGATAGAATCAGAAATGAGAAAATCCGTAGAAGAACGAAGGTTACCGACTCTCAGAGTTTGCAAGTTGAAGTGGCAATGGGCAGGCCATATAGTTCGCAGAACCGACAACCGCTGGGGAATAAAGATTCTTGAATGGCGACCACGAACAAGCAAGCGAAGTGTGGGGAGACCCCCCACACGATGGACCGACGACATTGTAGCCATCGCAGGAAGTCGGTGGATGGAGGTGGCACAGGATCGCTCGTCATGGCGCTCTTTGGGGGAGCCTATGTCGAGCAGTGGACTTCTAAAGGCTGACATGATGATGATGATGATGATGAATATAATGTAATGTACATAAGCTACTATCTTACTACGGGACAAGCTTGTACAGTTGAGCCCTCTTCGTAAACATTAATTAATTTATTGAACTAGCTGCAACTTTAAAACCCTCAAGCCAATTTTTTAGTGGCTTGAAGGTTTTAAAGCTGCTGCTTACAACCAAAGGTAAAATAACACAAGTTTCAAAATTTCATTAATTTGTTTGTCTTTCCCATATATTGATTACATATACCTAACAAACTATAAAGACCTACTCGTATGTGGGTTTCTAGTCATAACAACACGTGACCAAAGTGTTGTTATTATAATCATTTGGGACAGAGATTGAGCATTATTGTACAAAGTCACCTTTTTATCCAACTTCGCGCAGGGTAATGTGTTTATCAGCCTATGTATACTTTGTGTGCACAATGTAGACCAAACGCTTGGACCGGGAGAGCGACCAGCAGTCCCAACATGGTATTGGGTTTCTCATCCACAAGTCCATCGTCAACAATATTGTGAAGATCGAGCGTTTCGAGCAAGGTGGTATACTTTATACTCAGAATTACCGAACGGTATTCGTTGAAGGTCATACAGATGTACGCCCCACACTCAAAACGCCCAAACGATGAAGGGAGGCTATGTACGACGACATTTCCAATGCCATACATGCTCCGAAAACACACTTTACAGTGGTGATGGGGGACTTCAACGCACGGCTGGGCATGAGTAATGGTGATGAGCTGAGAGTGGGGCAGTTTGGATTTACAGCGGAACCAAAGGGGTCAGCGATTGGCCGACGACATCATGGAGAAGGAGAAACTCTTTATGATGAACTCCTTTTTCAAGAAGAACCCGTCCAGGAAATGGACGTGGCCGCACCCCTGCGGTCATAAGCGCAAGATATATTTCATTTTGACGACCAATAGGGCATATATTCAATTATGTCTCTGTGATCAACAGGGTTAGGAATGGCAGTGATCACCGCATGGTAAGAGGCTCATTGAATAGCAACGTAAAGCTAGAGAGGAGAGGAGAGGTTTCGTTTGATGAAATCTACTTTTAACCCAAATTCTGACCAAATCCAAAACCTCGAGAGCTTTTAGTTGGAACTCCAAAATCGCTTCCAAATCCTTTCCGAATGCGATACAGTGGACGAACTAAACAACGGGCTGGTGGAAATTGTTCACGCGGTCAGGTCAAAGTTCTTTAAGACCCACCGCAGAAATAAAACACAGCAACTCTCTGAGCATACACTAAAACTTATGGCAGAACGAGGCGAAATAAGGCTGCAGTCTTCAGTGGATATGTTGAGTTACAGCTTGCTTAATAAACAGATCTCCAAGTAAATGCGACACGATTTGCATTCCTATAATACTACTTGTATTAAGAACGTAATAGAGCGGAACAAGGGCTTCTGTATGTTAGCACGAGATTTATCTATTGGGCAAAGCCTGTTAATGAAGCTGAAAACCGACAGTGGCAGCATTGTTTCGTCGATGCCAGAGATTTTGAGTGAGCTTGAGAAGTTCTATAAGCAATTATACACCTCATCGCATAGTCTTCCTGGCAAACTAGCGATGCAAGAGCCCGTTTGACCCGACATTATACCGAAGATATCCCGGTCGTCAGCCTATACGAGATCAGAATGGCTATCATACAGCTTAAGAGCAACAAGGCACCAGGGTAGGATGGCATTACGAGCTACAGAAAGCGGGTAGAACACCGGAACTTAAAGTCCTTCAGAAGCTGTTTAACTCCGTCATCCTCGAGGGTACTACGCCAGAGGCGTGGCACAGGAGCGTAGTGGTAATGTTCTTTGAGAAAGGTGATAACACCTTTTTGAAAAATTATAGGCCCATTTTGCTGCTGAACCACGTCTATAAACTGTTCTCGAGAGTAGTTCCAAACAGTCTCGCTCGTAGGTTTGACAACTTTCAGCCTACCGAACAAACTGGATTCCGGATGAGCTTTAGCACCGTAGACCACATCCATACGCTCGGGCAGATTATACAGAAGACCGAAGAGTATAATCAGCCACAATGTCTAGCGTTTGTGGACTACGAGAAAGCCTTCGATTCAGTCGAGACCTGGGCAGTGCTACAGTCATTACAGCGGTGCCAGGTTGACAACCGTTACATCGAAGTGTTGAAGTGTTTGTACAGCAAGGCCACCATGACTTTCGGAGCACGAATTCTATCAAATTGCAAAGAGGGGTGAGACAGGGAGACGTTATTTCTCCGAACCTGTTCACCTCTGCACTGGAAGATATGTTCAAGCTTCTGAACTGGAATGGATTTGGTGTTAACATCAATGGCAAATGCATCACTCACCTTCGATTTGTTGATGATATAGTCATCATAGCTGAAACCCTGGAAGACCTAAGCACAATGCTCAGTGACCTCAATATTGTTTCCTAACAGGAGGGTCTTAAAATGAACATGGGTAAGGCGAACATCATGTCAAATGCCCATATCGCACCCATGCCAATTTATGTTGGGAACGATATTATCGAAGCTGTTGATCACTATGTCTACTTGGGTCAAAAGATCAGACTGGGTAGATCTAATATCGACAAAAAGGTCTACCGACGAATACAACTCGGATGGGCAGCGTTCGGGAAATATCTTCTCGTCGCAGATACCGCAGAGCCTCAAGACGAAAGTTTATACTCAGTGCGTGTTGCCAGAGATGACGTATGGCACTGAGACGCTAACTATTAGTCTCATACACCAGCTCAGAGTTGCACAGCGCGCAATGGAGAGAGCTACGCTCGGTGTTTCACTACATGATAGAATCCGAAATGAGGAAATTCGTAGAAAAACGAAGGTTACAGACATAGCTCTCAGAGTTTGCAAGTTGAAGTGGCAATTGGCAGGCCATATAAGTCGTAGAACTGACAACCGTTGGGGAATTAAGGTTCTCAAAAGGCGACCACAAACAAGCAAGCGAAGTGTGGGGAGATTCCCCACACGATGGACCGATGACATTGTAGCCATCGCAGGAAGTCGGTGGATGGAGGTGGCACAACCGCTTTCAGTAGCTCTGTCGTTATTCCGTCCACCCCTGATGCCTTGTTGCACTTAAGCTGTTTGAGAGCCATTTTGATCTCGTATAGGCTGACGTCCGGGATATCTTCAGTATAATGTCGGGTCAAACGTGCTCTTGCATCGCTAGTCCTGCTAAAAGGACTACGCGATGAGGTGTTTAATTGTCCATAGAACTTCTCGAGCGCACCCAAAATCTCTGGCTTCGAGGAATGATGCTGTCACTGTCGGTTTTCAGCTTCGTCAAGAGGCTTTGCCCAACAGACAAATCTCTTGCGAACAGTTTGGAGCCCTTGTTTAGCTCTATTGCGTTCTTAATACATGTAGTATTATACGAACGCAAATCGTGTCGCATTGACTTGGAGATCTGTTTATTAAGCAGCTCGACATATCAACTGAAGACTGCAGCCTCATCTCGCCTCGTTCTGCCATATGTTTGAGTGTATGCTCAGAGAGTTTCTGTGTTCTGTTTTTGCGAACTCTATCTTAAAGAACTCTGACCCGACCGCGTGAACAATTTCCACCAGCCCGTTGTTTAGTTCGTCCACTGTATCGCATTCGGCAAGGATTTGGAAGCGATTTTGGAGCTCCAACTGAAAACTCTCGAGGTTTTGGATTTGGGCAGGACTTGGGCGAAGAGCAGATCCCATCAAACGAGACCTCTCCAGCTTTACGTTGATATTCAATGAGCCTCTTACCATGCGGTGATCACTGCCAGTCTTAACCCTGTTGATCACAGAGACATCATTGAATATATGCCGATTGATCGTCAAAATGAAATCTATCTCGTGCTTATGACCGCCGGGTGCAGCTACGTCCATTTCTTGGAGAGGCGCTTCATGAAAAAGGAGTTCATCATAAAGCGTCTCTCCTTCTCCATTAATTCGGCCAATCGTTGACCCCTTTGGTTCCGCTGTCCAAATCTAAACTGCCCCACTCTCAGTTCATCGCCATTCCTCATGCCCAGCCCTCCCAACCAGCTGTATAAGTGTAAATGAAGAAACTAATATATATCTTCAAGTTTGATTAAATAATTTTAACTCTTCGCAATGTCTAGCTTCTGGTAAATAGAATTTGATTGACTTTATAATTCCTAAAGTTATATAATCCACTACATTAATCTTTTTTAAAGCCATAAGTTTTATTTTTAGATGTAATACAATCCCCTGTACAGCTTCTTACATTCATCAAGGGCATTGGTCTTTTAATTGAATTTAATACGGTAAAAGCTTCTATACAGCATTTCGAAAATCTGTTTTAAAGCTTCAAGCTGTATAGAAAAGTTTTAAAGAGTTTAAGCTACTTAGAGAGCTAGGTCAGTGCTTTTTAATGCCAGCTGCTTAGAAGCATTGTCACAATAGTTAGTACAGATATTAGCTGGACAGTTAGTATTAAGAATAATTTTAATAAGCTAACAGCTGCAATAAGACCAAAAATTATGCCTTCATTATTAATAAGCTTTTCATTGTTTTGTCTTTAATCAAACACCGTGGAAAAAAAAGAACAGCGGCAAGCGTTGTTACCTTGTAGTCTAGAGGGTTCCGCATGTTATTTAATATACATATAAATGGACAAAATGAACTCGTTTCTAATATAATAATTACCATTACGAATTAGAACTGTCTTGGCTTACTCAGGAAGAGCATTTTGAATCGGATTGCAGCTCTTCAGAAAATGTTATAAAATAATATTTATGCATCACAGAATTTATGAAAAACGTAACAAAATAAAGAAATGGTCTGTTTAACTCCTATCCGTTCAAAAATAAGCAATAATTGATTAAAATAATTTTGAGATATGGCAAAAATCTATTGGAACAAGAAGCAAAGAGACTTAGTGAAGAGGCAGAAGTAACTAAAGAAATAAATAGTTACAAAGAAAAACCTAAATGTGATTATTAAATCAAAAGTCCCTGCCACGTCCACTTTTTCACATTGTATAGAATAGCAATTAATAATAATAATTAACTATCAAAAGTAAAACAAAATAAAATATATTCAAAAATATTTTATTTACTTCGAGTCTGGCGGAGGATGAATTTTCTTTCCATAAAAACGTAATACTAAAATCATTTGTAATTGGAGAATATTTCCAGAGTGCTAAGATATTATACGGATTCGGATAGTGTATATGTCCCCAACTGTATTTTGTTTTCAAAATACTTACCTGAAACCTTGGAACGTAATTTAAGCAAATTGTATGTTTTTCCTGAAAATATGGAAAATGCAATAAGGACTTTGGAAATATGTTCCAATTATAAATGATTTTGGTATTAACTTTGTATGGAAAATTCATCCTCCACTCACTCCTTAACAATCGAACATAGAAAAAATATGTTAACTCCTCGATCCCAGCGCATATGCGACTTCACTCCTACGCTTTGGTAGGTACTTAATAAACAAATGTTCTACCACGTTATAGTAGTCGAGAAAACAAGCTGAATCTTCTTCAACTCTAGGTTCTTCATGATCACAGAAGTCTCTGTCGCAGTTCTGATACATGTTTGCAACCCGCCGAACTAGCGATTCCCGCTTTACTTTGCATGGCATTAATATGCCATTTTGTCCGGTGCTTGGAATTAGCCAGTTTAGCTAGTTTATAGTTGGCAGTTTTTATAGAACAACGGAGTTGTCCCTTCCACGCCCAACGGCTCAGTATGATGAAAAGTTTTGCAGTTTCTTGCTCTGTCGTTTAAAAGGCATGTTGACACTGAAAAGAGTTAATTAGGTACTTATTATCATAATCAACATTATTGAAATATCAAAAAATGTTAAACTAAGAAAATATAAATATCAAAAAATGTTAGATAAGTTACACCTTACGTATATGTACCTACATAATTCATCAAGAATTACGAGATAAATTGGCAAAGCGAATGCAGAGCGACAACGCGAGCGAGGTGCGCTTTGCGTCGGTAAAGCATTCAGGCTGGACAAGTCAGAAAAAAAACTATGTTTCAAAAATCCTTAAATGCAGCTGTAAAAATGAAAACCTATAGACGGATTTCTAGAAACACATCTACCTATCTTTAACGATAATCATAGCTACGTATTACTATTATTTATTCTGTGTCATAGCTGCCAAAGAGATGTCTATTAAAAAACTCAACCTGTATATGTATAATTTATTGTGAGTATGTTTCAAGCTTGTAAGAAGAAATGGTTTGTAGTACCTATGTAACTACACCTACTCGGAGTGATTGAAAGTTTTACAAAAGTTTTAGCGATACCCTAATACGTTGGTTAATAGCATATATTTAATCGCTCATAATGAGTTAAGAGTTTTAAGTTCTATTGATCATGCTCTAATACAGCCTATGTCTATATAAAGTTATCTATACAGCCATAAAAGTTCTGTACGATATCTCTTCAGCTTTCATCAAGCTAATAGAATTACACAGCACGTTTAAAATGTCTTAAGCTATTTATGTAGGCTTACGCCATTTCTTTTTCGTATTTCTAATATTTTAATAAAATGTATTGTAATTAAAATGCATATTATAGAATAACAATCAATTTAATTAGATCTGCAGCTTCAAGACAAGCAACATATTGTCTTAAACTGGGGATTAGCTAATTAAAATTGAACATACAAATTTACACTCCACAACATTTTACTATAAGTTTACAATAAATAGCTCTTTTTTTTCCAGGCGCGTGCAATATTGAACGCAAATATATATACACTATCACAGTAAAACGATGCTCGCAATCATATTTTACTATCTAAAATAAATTAGGGAGATATAAAAATACTTGCCCAATAATACTTCTCGTTGAAAAAGCCCCAGCAAAAAAATTTCACACCATGTTTATTCTTCCGTTTTGGGGTATTAAGGTAACCAAATAGTTAAAAAAGCATTTGTGAATTCTTCTATTTGACAATCTTAATAACACAAGCTGGGTAAAAACTGTACAAAAGATGTATTGTATTTTATGCCACAATCTGTTTTATCAGCCCTTATAAAGTGTTTAGAATTCCCTTCGACAGCTAATGAACAGCTATTGTACTGCCATTCTAAAACCTAACGCTGCAAAATTTGGGGCCTAAATTGGCATTAGAAGAGCTGGTTAAGCGTTTATAAAACATTCTTATGGCTTTCTTGAACAGTCTTTAGGATTTGCGAGTCCTATTATTCATCCATAAAAAAGCTTTTTTGTGCTACTTGGGCTGCGTTGAAGTCCCCCATAACCACTATGACGTGTGTTTTTGGAGCATGTATGCCATACTGCGGTCACCAATCCGAATGGCAGCGTGGTCATGCTGCCATTCGGATTGGTGACCGCAGTATTACAAATATGTGCTCAGAGGACGCTGCTGCCCATTTTCCGGTGTGTATTCCCTTAGTCGCCTCTTATGACATCTACGGGAGGATTGGGAGGGGTTTTATTCTAAGCCGAGACCGCTACGGCTTTCTTATAGTCTCTAATAAATAGAAAAGCATTTATTAACCAACTAGTTTTCCCGCCCGCAACTTCATATGCGCAGACTACAGTTTCTCGCGAAAAAAAGGATCCTATTTTCTTCTAGGATATTAAAAACCAATGCAAATGTAGGTATAGCACCATGCTCTTGATGTTTTCTGACAGACTTTTTATTTCATTTCCATGCAATCACAGACCATTCTGTGATGGCAACCGTTCCTTACAATGAGTAATCAACATTTACCAGTTTTCCCGTCGAAACTTAAATTTTTCCGGGATAAAAAGTATCCTTTGTTTTATTCCAGGGTATAAGCTAAATTTCGTCAAAATCCGTCCAGCTTTTAAAGCTCCCAAACAAAAAAAACTTAGATAACAAAACTTATATAACTTATATATTGGTATGGATGGATTATAATTACAAAATTTTTGAATGTGATTCTACAAAAAGGTGTAAAATATTGTGAGGTTTTGTTATATATATGTATACATACATACAAATAAATAAAATTGAAGTCTGTTTGTAATGTCAAAATAACAGCTTTTTACTAAATGCATATGAAAGTATACACGGTCGGTACTAATAACAAAAAAGCATTTCAATTTGTCGGTCTGTCTATAATTCTGTTTGTTCCCGCTAATCTCCGAAATGGCTGGACTGATTTTGACGGGACTTTCACTGGAAGGTAGCTGATATTACAAGGAGTAACATACGAGATTACTTTTATTTTCGAAAAATAATGAGGGTTCCACGCAAAAATACTTTGACCAGGCAGGCAAAGCCGCGGGCACAGCTAGTTGTAATTATACCAATAGGCGCACGATCTTCGATTTCCGTCGCTCAGCGCGTATTTGCATAAACCAATATCCTATGCCTGTAACAGGTCTACTGTTTGCTTCCGGACGTTTAAGTGGTGCTAGGTACTTCTGCCGAGGGATACGAAGGTTGCAGTTGTGTGTGTGAGAGTGGGTGTATTTAGTGTTCAAGTGTTAATGCTTTCGTTTCTACTCTAAACTCTAGATCATAGACGCAGGGTTGCTTTTCTATGCGATTACTTTTGGAGAGTGTAAAAACTTGTTTGATATTTGATTATAGAATCTATATCAGATCTATAATTATAATGAAGCAGTAATCTACACTGAAGTGCCTGCGTAACAAGGTTGAAGATCGTGAGTGCTGTTTGGTTACACAATTTAGCTCGGAACTGAATTACATAATATGTCTCAAAAGTATTTTATTTTATTGGTAGGCTAATAATTTAGTTAGGTAAATTTTATCTAAGCACTAGCTTACCCGCTCACTCTCACTTCGTGCACGCTGACTACAGTTTATCGCGAAAAAAGCATCCTATGTTCTTCTAAGATATTAAAAACCAATGCAAAAGTAGACTTCTTGGTTATGGCCTCTGTGGTTTGTTGTTGGTATAGCATCAACTATTTACTCTGTGGTACCAACGCTGTTGATGATTTTTGACAGAATTGTTATCTTGTTTCCATGGCAACCGTTCCTTACAGCGAGTATTCAACATGTTCCAGTTTTCCCGTGGAAACTTCCACGGAATTCGTGGACTTTTCCGGGATAAAAAGTATCCTATGTTTTATTCTAATAAGCTATCTCCATTCCAAATTTCATCAAAATCCGTCCAGCGGTTATCGCGTGAAAGCTCCCCAAACAAACAGACAACGTTTCACTTTTACATTTTGGTATGGATTAGATAATAAACTATATTTTCTTGCTGTGAGATTTATTTTAGCGATAAAACTTAAGCCGTTGCAAAAATGTAAATATTAACGAAAATAACGTAATATTTGATGAGGAAATGTATCGAATGAAATTCTGTTGTCATGTTTTTGTTTTAGTTTTCGAGAGATAAAAATCTCAAAAACATATTTATGGGGAAAAACCCTTAACACTCTGGTGTTGAACAAGAATATAACATTTTAAAAAGTGGTGAATGGCTATCTTGATGTTTGTTCGCGCATCACGTGAAAACTACTAGACCGATTGTAATGCGGTTGTCATAGTTGGATAGCTCAGGTTTTGATTTACAATTTTGTGAAGATTATATCTCAATCCGATGACTAGAAGCCAGGCAATTATAAAAATATTTTCCACGGCTGAACTTATTTTGTTCTAATCTGATATTTTGGTATTTTAGGTCCTGGATTAACACATAGATATTTTTAACCTACATAAATTACCAAACGGGCAAACACACACACACAGCACAGGATATTTGTGCCTGTATGTGTACACGCACTGTTATAACCCTTAATTGTAAGTAAATTTAAAATAGTAAGGCCGCCTCCTTGCAAAGTGCCTCCTTGCAAAGGCCGAAAAGTGCCTCCATGCACTTTTCAGCCAAAAGGAGACCTGCACTGCGACGGACAGTTCGTTTCGATACTCTACTAAAGCCACGTCTTCTACTTCCTTTTTTGACTTTATTTTTATACATTTGAGTTTAATACCAAGTAAAATACTAATTTCCATTTTGAGACTCTTTTTTAAAAAGGCTTTCCCACTATACCTTCTAACAGCACGCAGTACAGGGTGCACAACTAGTATAATATAATCTCTTTGTTTTCTCTCAGCTAAAAGTTCCTTGCTGCCGACCAAAGTAGGGGCCGTCCACATTGACTTTTCGTCTGGGAATTATGTTGGGCTCCATGTTTCACTTCGGACCAGTCTTACAGATGACTTTGTCCACAATGGACCGTTTCCATGTTTGGCCAGCCCTGAGGATTCCAGTCAAAAACATTTTTTTAAGTCGATATTGTGACGAGATGAGTATCGCTCACCTGATGGTAAGGGTCCTGGTCACCAGGTCACACCTGCCCATAACAGTTGCAATGCCATCCAAAACTTAGGTTGCAAAATCTTGCGCGACACTGTACTACGCTTGTCACCCGGAGACATTGTTTTGTAGGTCTCATTGCCCAGTAACTTCACTGGAAACATGGTCATGGTCAGTAATTTTTACACACTACTCTTGGCGGTTTAATATCTGATAAAGGTGTTGTACTTCTTCAGGCGGACTGATTTTGGTATTTCCCTTTACGCGTTTTTAAGCAATGACGCAGTCACATATTAAATTTCGAGCAAGGGTAAGGAATGGCGGTTTTAATTCATTGATCCCTATGAATCTAAGATGGTCCGCAGTATCCTGGAGGGTTACTCATCGCCATCGCAAGCACGGTCACGATACAGAGAGAATTTCGTACAATGGCATTAATTATCGCTATCGCTCGAGCATTAATGTATTGCCATCGCGCTCGCTCATCACTCATGTGCGAGTGTGACGGCAATACATTTGTGCGCGAGGTTAGTGACAAGTAATGAGGGGTTCATTACTTGTCATTACTTGTCACCTACTTGTCCGAGCTTTTAGCTGGCTAATCCTGTCTACACGATATCTCAACCAAAGCAGCCCATGTCATGGCTCAGAATGTTTGAATAATATTGACATGAAAGAACATGAAGTCCCCCGCCACAAACTTCCAAAATAATCACAGTACCTGGAACCTCGTAACAAAACAAATCTATCTTGGATGTCGATATATTTCGCGAATGTCTTTATACTTCGCGATGTCGTTGCCTCTGAGACATATTGAAATACGCGAAATTCAATTTGTTTCGCAACACAATGATTCAAACAAACAGACAGATTTTGTTGAGGAAGTTTTTAAAAGACAGTCTTTGTAGTCTGGCTCAAAAAGGAAGCGACTTACTTCTTGCTTTCTAAAACTTATCCTATTTTACTTCTAGGCGTCCAAAGTAGGTGTTTTATAGTAAGTAGGTATACTCACATAACAGACGGCCAACAAAGATATAAGTTAAATTAAACACATTAAGAAAAGGTATTTATGCAGTAGCCATGTCATGGTGAAACATAAACTACCACAATTACATACATTTCGTGTCTGTGCTGTTAACTGTTGAGGAGTACCCTAGTCAGGAAACAACCCAGAGTGCAGCAACATGTCATGGTAAAACTTAAAACCGTCTATCATTATAAAATGCGTGCACAAAATTTCGTGTCTTTTAACCGTTGAAGAGTCATCTTGAAACCATGTCAGGGTAAAATTTAAAACTCCGTAAGATAAGAGGAAATGGTTCTAATTCAGCTTGCAAGATTTGACCTTAACAAACATACATACAAACATTACATGTTAAATAAAAGCTTTTAAACCCATTAGCTATTGCATTATTGCGATACGAATGAGTTGTCCTGCAAATGAGGAAAAATTTGGATGTGCCACTTATTTCGTGAAGATTCTCAAGAGTCAGATCGTCGTTAAAACTTTTCACGTCACTAAAAGAAGCAAGGTTATAATAACTCAGCTACTGGCAGGCGACTCGGAAGAAACGCAAGCAGAGCTGTCCGGTGGAATCACTACTGACTTCGCACTTCACCGGTTTTTCCTGAGCGCACGTCCAATGACGTGAAGGATTTTGGTAGATTTCGCGCAGGCACCAGTTTTTTTTTCTTAATATCTTCAAAAAGAGAATTTTCGATACATGTACTCGAGGAATATTATATTATCTGTAGGAGACAACTAAAAATGATTAAAAGGTCTGTAAATAAAACTATTGAATCAAATTAAAAACAACTCACTTGGTATGTTGACTTGCAGAGCGCGCAGGTGTGGAGCGCGCGAGGAACGACGTAAACGTGCGCACAGGATTTTGCATTTCAGCCGCGATAGTGGACGAACGCAATGCAAACTAAGCGAAAGTATATTTAGTTTCATATTTATTATTTATTGACATTCTAATTTTACTTAACTTTAATCTGTCTAGCACGGGGCGTGCCTTTAGGCATGGGGAGTCATTGTTTTTCGATTGTTTCCTACTGATGAGGTCAAATAATTGTTTATTTTTGAAAAGGTCTTTTAAAGACCGTCATTTTGATACCTCACTCGTTAGGTTTTGGTATTTTTTATTAGTAAATATCTAATGGCATGGTACGGGGGTAACGCCGACTCTTGGCACGGCGACGCGCCATCGAGTGCCACTCGTGGCTCGTCGGATTTTTCCGCTTCAGCTTGGCCATATTCGATGTTTATCTACTAGGCCTCCCGTGATGGTCCATTTTTTTTGTACCGACGTATTAGTTTTCTTAAAATTTCATAATTATATCTTATAGCACTTTCGTGATTAAAACAAATTCATGATGCCTCATTTATAAAAAACCATCAAGGCGTTTAGGCTGTAAGACACGCATAAGAAACGTACAAACAAACCAGCAAACAAACAAACATAGATATAACCCAAAGACATAACCCTCCGCAGTCGGGTAAAAACGAGAGGCAATTATGCTAAAAACATCACGTAAGAATGAATGAGATACACTGCAAAATATTCAGTACATATCTCATATCAATACTCGTTCTTTGGTCATTTAACATTGGGTTCGGGCTATCTATCGAGCAAGTAGGAACTTTTTTAAATTAGGTAAATTCTTGAATAACTTTGAGCTTCCAACAACAACCAACTAATATAAACGGAGTTGGTTGATTGCTCGAAGGTCAAAACTCTCAATGTGTATGTGATACACTAAAAGCGAAATCTACCCTTCCGATTATCAACTTCTTTACAAATTTTTCGTCGACAAACTTTCAGTTGGCTCCTCAGCGTTTCAACAATGTAGAAATATAGGGTCCCTCTGATATTGAATTATGTCCGCCGCTGCTCAACTTTTAATAGGTTATTATTTTATAAGGGGCGGGGACAAAAAAAGGTGGATTCGTGTTAAGAGTTCTTATTCTTTGGGAAGAGTTATGCGGTTTTGCGGGAGAAAAAGTAGGGTTTTGAGCATTCACTGGTGAATGACAGAAATCTCCACGAGTGACGTTTTAATAATGGAGCCCTATGATTCTAAATACGTTCGGCGTACCTTGGATAGAAAACTGCTTGAAGTGTCAATCTTATTGCACCGACCTAAACTTCTGTCAAGATTAACCATGTAGCCTGCGGTCCAAAAACTGTCATTTGATTAGGTACCAGCTCCTCAGGTGTGGACCGCATAAATTAGGTACAACGCAGACAACTGGCCTCGTTTGGCCGTAGCCACAATTGGGATGGGGTTTGTGTAGCACGTGTTAGCAGTGACTCTCATTCGCACTACAGTCTGCGAATGCTATGAGTGATTATTTTTATTTTATTTATATTGAGTGGGTATGTTTGCTTTTAGTTGCATCTAGTCCAGTTTTTGTATATGTGATATTAAAGCGCGCCGTATCTTCTTTCTATAATAAGATCCATGTCTCACCACGATTTTTCAACCAAACAGCCCACCTCAGGCCACAATTGTTCATCGACAGAAGAAGTAGAAGCACTGAAGTTCTACGTATACAAAAAAAAAATGCACATAGAATAACCCGACTGAGAATGGTTGCTAACCAATTTTAAATCGTTATAGATCTTAAATGGTCATTCGAAATGAAAAATGATAAAAGAAACATAAAGACGAAATTCTAATAGCCGTTCAATGATACCTTACTTAACATAGATCGTCGACTTTCATATTTTCACAATATGTCGTCTGGTTGTCGCCATATATAATTTTGATTAATGTCATGTCTTTAGTGACACTTGCAAGATTAAGACAAATCGATTGACGTTAGAGTAATCAAAATGGGTCCACGCGTTTGGTCTATATGGTGCCACAAAAACAAATATACAAACATACATAGGCTGATAAACACAATATCCTCCGCTCAGTCGGGTAAAAATTACTGACAGATGAAGGTAGTTTTATCAGTTTGTAGGAATCTTCACTCTTCGTCCATCGCAATTATCTGAACTTATATACAGATATTTCCGTATATGTTTATGCAATATAGTGACTAGATAAACCAGTCGTAAGCATGATGGTAAGCCCTACGCCCGCCCCAGAATTTTGGATTGCTTAATCTTGCGCGTCACTGCGTTGTGCTCATCGCCATACTACAATTAGAGCGATGGTAGCGTATCAGTATACTAGTGCGACTTAGAATCCAACGTTACCGAGTTTGATCCTAGGCTCCGACGGGTGACTTTTCTAAGCTATGTACGGTTTTCCATCGCTCCATGCTTCTGAACGCACGTTATGCTATATCAGAGGCCCTAGGCGGTCTGGTAGCTCTGACACCAGAGGCATATTATTTCTTCTGTGCCAGAGGTCTGAACTACCTCATACGACAAACAAACAACAAGCCCAGTAATTTATCTAGAAACAATACCCTTCAAAAGGAACGCAGCTTGCACACTACTTGGCGGTTTAATGTATGGCAAAATGTGTGGCATACTTCCTCAGGCGGCTTTATGTAAATAAAATCTTTCATTCAAAAGTAGAGAGCCAAGAAAGTTATAGAAGTGAAGAAAACTTATGTAGTTCAACAAGTAACACCGAAATATTGTGAAACCTCTAGCGTCGGTAGTGACATCAAACTTTTCATTTATATCTACGAACTAAATATTGGAATCCAGCAAATAGTTCAGAAAGTTATCGTCAGGCATCGTGGGAAGAGAGCTGCGGCCATTTCGATTATGGTGTTAAAATAATGTATGTCAAAGTCAAATCAGGTAGTGCTCACCTCCGGTGTAATTGTCAGGCAGCACAAGGGCCTCTGACGTGGCTTAACAACTGCTGTCAATTGGTACCAATAGGGACCGACTAATAGGAAATTAAGGTGATAATATTGGATTTCTTATTGGCAATTTTATTTTACCCGACCTTAGAATTCAGCACAGGTGTGACTAAAGAAAGTACCTGGTAACCGAATTAATCTGTTTACATTCACTGCAGTGGTTAGTCAGGCAGGTTATATATAGTTTTTGAAGTTATGTTTTGTTATTTTTGTAAAGTAAGATTCTATTGGTTAAACCAAACCAAACAGTTATAAGCAATGTTAATGAATTAAATTTATTTTAATATATTAAAAGCCGTCCCCGTCAGATACTTCGCTCATTCTTAGTAAAAATAATGTACTCGTAAAAATATCTATAGCGTTAGTTTTTGAACATTCTTTGATGGCACTTCAATAATCTTTCACCCTGCTAATGAGACCCTAGGTAACAAACTATTATTATTCAAGACTTCTCAATCATTTGGCACGTCAGTTCTTTCAATACAAGACGAGTAAGGTTCTATATAACCATTTCACATTGGACAGCTTCCAAGCAGAATTTTAAAATGTTGGTAAATTAAGTCGGATTTGAGTTAATATTAGCGTAGAAACAGTAGGAACACTCTGGGCGTTATGTTAATTTGTAAAGTGCAACATAATATATATTACTGTCCACAGTCGCCTTGATGCGAATGTTTTATTTCTGCACTGGAGATTTATTTCGTTCATAAATGGATAGCTATAATGTGAACGCTTGAGAGTGACAAGCAAGTGCATTGCAAGACCGCGATATTCTTACAACATTTTTATATAGGTAGGCCTCTTACGCAAGAATACGCCTGCGAAAATACCACACTTTGACAGATATTCATCTGCCAAGCAGTAGTGTGTAAACGTTTCTGTGTTTCAATTTGAAAGGCAAATGTTTCCAGTGAAATTACTGCTACCATCTGCCAGTCTCGTCACTCAATCAAATAAAATAATCCATTTAACAAATATTTTTTGCAAGAATCATTGTAACTGAACAGTGAACCGGTTACTTTTTAAGTTTACCTACTGAGTCTTTGCTGTGACTCTATTGTAACAAATAGTGAATTATTTAGCTAGCTCTTTGTCTGTTATTAGGGTCCCGCACACGTGTTCGTTTAGTGACGATGGTCTGTTGGGACGAGTTTAGGTAAAGAGTTCGGTAGGTATGGATCACATACTAAGATGTGTTCTGTCTTTGACTCGATTGTGCTAAATCACACTTCGGGTGCATCACGAGACACGATAAAATTCAAGATAAGATTTGGAAGTTTCGGAACGCTCGTGAGCGTGATTACAAGATCACAACAACATAACCTCAAAATTTGCTCAAATTATAAAGTATTACTAGTGGTGAAAGTAGTCTATTTAAAATTTGGTCAATTGTCTGTAGTAATATTTGTAAAAATGTACGAAAAACACACACAACTGAATTCAAACAATAGTTTTCTTTACAAACAACCGTCTGTCTGTCACTTTGACAGTAGCGCTTACGGTGATATCGGTTTCGGGCATGGTCGATATAATCGCAAAATGGTGGATGTAATGACGTAATCCGTGACGTCACAAAAAATATCGTTGTCGCGCTCACGGTGACTCGGTACGCATGTTAGCGCGATAATATTGATTTTAGCGTGTCTCTGAATGCATCCTTCAATGAAATAGTTCCAAACAAATTAAAAAAGAGCTTTCTACTTGAAGACTTGTAAAGTGGTCATGTGTGGTTGGTTGGTGCTTGTAGTGGTGAACGAAAGAGGACGGATAGGACCATAGGTCTAGTTAAAAGGAAAGATAGGGCACGCATGAATATCACGTAAACAACAACTGGAATAAACACAACTACTGGCAATCACACCCACGCCGTTACATTTCCATGTTATATTTCCACAGTTACATTTTACTTCATGTGCATCAACAGCAACGTGACGTCACAAAAAATATCGTTGTCGCGCTCACGGTGACTCGGTACGCATGTTAGCGCGATAATATTGATTATAGCGTATCTCTGAATGCACCCTTCAATGAAATAGTTCCAAACAAATTAAAAAAGAGCTTTCTACTTGAAGACTTGTAAACTGGTCATGTGTGGTTGGTTGGTGCTTGTAGTGGTGAACAAAAGAGGACGGATAGGACCATAGGTCTAGTTAAAAGGAAAGATAGGGCACGCTTGAATATCACGTAAACAACAACTGGAATAAACACAACTACTGGCAATCACACCCACGCCGTTACATTTCCATCTTATATTTCCACAGTTACATTTTACTTCATGTGCATCAACAATAAAGATAGAGAGACATACGCAGACGGTAACGAGGATGAGATAAGCAATAATTGTCACTGCTAATGTATAATACGGTCGACACCCGAGGAGCTTTGGTACCTAATCTACCCACTTTTAATGGGTTCTATGGTAAGAAGAGCACATCTTAATTGCTAGGAGTCTTCAATACATATCACGATTACTGCTTTTTATCCGACTATGGTGAAGCAAAGGAAGAGTAATGAGTTTTAACAGTCTATGTATTTATGTTTGTATGTATGTGGATGTTCCACCATAACGTCCGATTTTGACAAGCGAGGTATCAATCAATTTGTTTTCAGGTATAGAGAATTATTGGTTTTTTTATCCGACTATAGTGAAGAAAAGGAAAGTTTATGTGTTCAAACTAAAACTTGGTCCGATTTTGACAAGCGAGGTATCAATCGATTCGTTTTCATCGCAAGAGTGTCATAGGCTATTTTTTACCCGTCTTTAGTCGGGTTTTAGTATTTGAACTTATGTCTTGTTACTAATGACTAATAATTAAATGCTATGTTGGCAACATAGAAGTAGGTCGGGGGTTCATTACACTACACTTAAAATATTAATCCTTTCAGAGCATGAAAAATAGAGTTAAAATTAATATCTCCAGAGATTATTTTAAGTTTATTCCGAGATGTTGCAGTCCAGAATTTGCTTATGAATGCACTTGAGTATTCGTAAGCAAATTTTAATTTTAATTTTCCGGGTAACTGAGAAGGAAACTTGAATAAAGATTGCTGGAATATGTAAGCGGAAAAGTGCAGCTACGAATATAAGACTAGTGCAGCTTTCTGGAAATACATAGATACATACATCCGACGCCAGTTTCCGACGCGTTTCTCGCGAACTAGACTATTATTCTGCTTCTTCGGTATAATGAAAACCTAACAAAATGCTATCTGCATTTAGATCTCGTTTACATGCGGTTTTTTCTCGTGATATAACTAAGTGAATAAGTTCAACAACTTTAGAGTTCTAGTGACCAAGTTGTAATATATGCTCTTTGCAATCATTGACTTCGGGTTTGATCATGCACGTTAACTTTAATCAGGTATGCGCGGATTTGCCATCGCTCTACTTCGATAGCAGTCGTTAAACCTCATCAGAACCCCTTGGCCCTTAGGTGTCAAACTCTAAATAAATAAAGAAATTATATATTTGTATTAATAAAAGCTTTTATTAAACTTCACTTGTAGGTATGTATGCATGTATGTCCTGGAATTTTGCAATCAATATTTCACCCAGTTTCACTGAAGCTATCGGGCTGAAATCACACATGTTGGTCTTCGTGACAAAGCACGATTATTTAAATGCCGCCATTTTTAATCCAATATGGCGGACGCTACAAAGTGGCGCTTTATCATTTCCATAGTAACCTCTATTATATTATAGGTATCAAATGAAAGGGCTTGATGAGCGAAACACAATAATTAACTTAACCGTGTAACAAAATTACACAGCTTCTGCATAAAACCTTTCTTTTAATTATTATATTTTACTTATTATGTTTCGTCACAAAATAAGAGCACAAAGAAATAAAGTAATGTGGGGAGCAAAAGATGAAGAACTTAAACTTTAAACTCTGAACTAAAAGCTTTCTTTCCAGTACAAATGCTTTCAACTTAAACAGCACAGACAGCTCTCCACAAAATTAATAATCCCACTTCGACGCCACAAAACACATACGAACTCAATGTTCTGGGTCAGTCTACAACTGTTTCATACTCAAATAGCTTTATCCTGTGGTGCAATGGACTTTGGCCCGCGGTGTAAGTGGCCTTTGGCCTGCAGTGTAATGTACTGTAGTGGTTCAACCGACTCGGCTTTATTAGGATAGGAAGTGTGATTTCATTGCTAAAGTTTAATTGAATTGTTCTATCTCACTGTACGTTTAATACATTATATTGAATAGGTATATTATCATGATTATCACCCCACTAAGTCATTTGCCTGGACCTGGGACTCATCACTCATGACTGGGACTCATCACTCATGATTCATAAACTCCAGGCGCTATCCCAGCGAAGGTTACTGAATGAGCATGCCTTTGATTTTCTGGGATATGCCATTTAATAGTATTTTATGAAACGGTTGCATAATGAGGGGAATTAAAACACGAGAGTGAGTTTATCACTCGATTATCATTCATACCTATTTTATCTGCAATAATGCAATAGGGACTTACTTTTAATAAAAAAAAGTAATATTTTCTTGATTTTGCTGGTAAAAGCTCGTTCATCATGTTTGTTGCTGTTCCGTGATGTCAGGTGGAGTCAAATTCTCCTCACGAACACTGTTTTCACATGTTTAACACATCTTTGTCACGTTTTTGATCATGATACAACATTTGTTCAACATTAAATTGGTTTGGTAGGTACTAATGTAAAGTAAATTATGGCACCAAAATCCAGTCCACAGCGAATTCGCGTGCATACGGTCTACAATGCGCCGCCATAGATAATAAATGGCGAAAGCCCATGTAGTGCGGAGTCAAACCAGTGCTTTTATGGAAAAAATATATTATAACACGGGTTAGTTCAAAAAATCAGTGTTATGATTTATTTATTTTCTTATTGGAGACGTGCCGTGCGTAATGTATGTCATTATGCCACCATTTTCAAATTCATAATACGGATTTTACGATATGAGTGTAGATAAACTTCTTTACCGAAGTGCTTGAGCCACTAACTTTAAACTATCTCTTATGTCTCTGTCATCGAGTTTTTTCCTAAATTCAATTTGGTATTTTTACTTGATTGAACGAAGCAGTCTGTCGAAAGATTAACAGTACTTATAGGTAAACCGGAACATGTATGTGATAAAACTGTACAGTTATCCCTTCGAGGGAGCTTCGATATATCTAAAAAGTAAACCTGTTACGTGTATGGAAACCATTATGATTTAAATACTTCTGTCACCACCCTTAGTAATTAGACTGCGTTCGCATTATAATAGCTGGCTGTTCCCATCCCCACGATGTTTCATCAAAAACAGCCCATCACAGGGCCAAATAGCTGAAACATCATCACGAAAATGATTTTTTAGGAATAGAAGTCTTAAAAGAAGTCTTTTGAAATTGTACTTTCATTCTGCCACAATCAAGGAAGGTGTACTAAACTAAATAGCAAATCACAAATCCAAAAAGCACCCTGGTAAAAATAATTATTTCAACCAAAAATCAAGAAAAATGCATTTTACTATACTAATTTTGATTAAATATATTAGTGGGATCACTTTTGATCCACCATTCCGAGGAAAGGAAAGAGATATGATCTATAATTTGTGAATATACTAGAAGTCTTCCTAATAAACACAAAACAAATCTGTTAAAATATACCGGAAATTTAGATATTCAAGGCTCAATACGAGCGTATCTCTGGTTACCATTACACTATACAAAACCCGGTTCTACACGAGCACTCGCTTTGAGCCTTTTAGAGAAAAAAAAACTAAACGAGAACCTATTTTTTTTGGAAGTAGATTAATAAATAGTTCAGAGCAGCGCTACTCTTGCGGAAATTTCGCTTCATTTGTCCTTGGCCATAACGTGTCTCCACAAAAACAACCCGCAGAATTTATACACACATACGGCTTCTGCAGATATATACGACTGGAACACATATATATACGACTTGTATACAACATATATAACGATGTTCCCCTTTTTCCTTATGCACGGACAGATCCTTTATTTATAGAAATGCCAAGAAGCTGGCTTTAGTCCAAAAACTGTCCTGCATTGCGTATACAATATGTCGATTGGTTTAAGTATATTTTTTGTTTGGCTAGCTGCTCCTTCCGGCTTTACGTAACAGTTTCATGGATGTATTGACCGATTTTCATGTATGCATTCGTTTTTTTTTCTACATTATGGTTAGGTTGCCATGCCTTTGAAGTCACAGAGGAAATCTGAATGAGGGAGGGTGAACTCGTGTCTACTTGGTAAAAAAACTAAATAATTGATAAGGAAAAAATATTGTGCATACCTTACTGTGTTTTGAATATTGTAGAATCATGATCCTCATATTTTCTGATACCTCTATTGCATAAAATACTCGTATTTATTCACAGTTCCAGATTACATCTGAGATCACGGCGTTTTCCGAAACATTGGGCCTTATCTCAGAGACATTCATAATATGAGCCATAATTATCTACCACTCTTGCTGGCCCAGGAGTGTTTTTCTTCAAAGATGACATTCTGCGATGTAGGTACCTGTGTCATCAACTAACTAAATGGTAAAAGATGTTTGTTTTTCTTGTATTATCCAGTGCCGGTGACGGTTGGCCCAATCAATGCTACAAATATAGCTAATTGTAGGTATTATATATATTTAAATTTTATCAAGTTTCCATCCAGTCACCATCGCTCTGAAGCTGATATTAAAAAACACCTTACTCACGAAACTCTTCAATAAATTACGCTGATCTAATCTCCAATACAAAAATATCGCAAGCATTTACATGAAATTGGCGGAAGTCCCTAAACTTGGCGTATCAATCATACGAATCTTTTCATATCTTAAGAAACTTTTGTATCAGGAAGTAAGCGTGTTAGGGGCTTACGCGTTTAAGCTGGCAAAGATGAGAACAGGTGTGGATGGATTTTGGTATTTTGGTCTAAAATTTATAAAAATAACAGATAGATAGAGATATATAGATAACTGTATAAAACACAAAAAACTCAAATTATAAAAGGTCAAAAGAAACCTTCAAATAGTACAATCGGCGGCCTTATCGCTAAGTAGCGGTCTCTTCCAGACAACCTTAGGTTAGATAGCAAGAACATGAACATTTATGAATGGTAGTGTACAAAAGTATAAATTTACTGAAATTAATACTTTTAAATATTTGTAGAATACAAATACGATAAATCAGGATCATTGTAATATTCATAACATGCGTTATTTTTTTTAGACTTTAACTCCCAAAGTAAAAAAGAGGGGTGATAAAAGTTTGAAGTTATCTGTGGCATCGTAGCGCCCAATTATATGAACTGATTTCAAAACGTTTTTTTATTTTATTATTTTAAACCTGGAGCTGGCGAGATGATTCTTAGTTTTGATTGGAAGAAATTGGTGCTTTGTGAAGGGGCACGTTTGCAGCTAGAATCTTTGAGTTTGCGCTCAAATCTTAAGTTAACATAGTATAGTATCGTACCTGCATATTATATGGGTCTCATGATGACTAGCATAATAATTATGAAGATTACAAGGAAAGGACTTTAGAATAGGTACATGAACATATGTACTTAGCGGAGGGGAGGGGGTGGAAGGGGGAAGCGGAATGACTCTCCCCCTGTAAAGGAGGATGGCGGAAAGTCATAATTGTTGAGAATTTTTTTTTTTGTGGTTATGTATGAAAAATAAAACGAAATGAAATGGGAAGGAGTTCAGTATTCGGCTGTTTGGTCGCCGAACTAAACACCCGTAAATAAACTATGTCTGGTCACTGTTTTGGTCTGTGTTTGTTTGTCACCTAACCAATTCTTTGGGGCCATTTTAATTTACGGCTGTTTGGTCGCCGTACGTATATTCTTAATCAAACTCAATTATTTTTTTGCTTTTTCTCATGTACTATGGGTTTCCGCCACCCCCCTTACAGGGGGAGGGTCATCCCCCTCCCTCTTCTACCCTCTCCCTTCCCCTAAGTACTTATGTACATATACCGATTTTATTAACGACGAGCCGATTACAATTATAGGCATGGATATATACTAGGGTCTTACTCGAAGTGTTACTAATAATAGTTTAATTTATTGTTATTTGATCAATTGTCATATAATTTAATAAAATTTCAGGATAATGCTAGATGCTAAAGTCTTGATGTACTTTTTTCTAGCATTACCTTGAAATTTTATTCAATAATGACCTCCTTTGACATGGATAATGGCACCGAGTCTTCCGACAAAGGCATCGCACGCTGCACGAAGGTATGTTATTGTGGGACTCGGCCGCATTCCCGACGAAGCGCATCCACACTCTCATGTTATTCACCTGCTGCGTGAAGCTCTCAAACAATGGTTGCATTTGATCTTCCAGTCAAATGCAAAGCAAACACACTATTGCGTTGAACCAAAGTGTAACATCCTTGTTTATATGTTTTTGTTTCTCAATCTTACTTCTGCCACATTTTGTCGCGATTATACTGTAATTAATAGTTTAAAAGTTGCAGCAGTGTGAAGTTGGTAAGTAACACTTCGATTTTTGAACCCTGTAGATATTCGGCATAATAAGTCAAATATTATTATCAAAGTATGTGTGAATACCTGCGAAAATAGGCTGGGATAAAATGAATGAGGAGAGCAGAAGACTGAGCTCAGTGGCGTGCATTAGGAGAGGTTAGTCCAGCATTGGACAGATATAGGCTGATGATGATGATGATATGTAAACAAACTTTACACCGTATTATCTATCCCCTATCTACAAATTATATTTATCTATTTCCACTTACATTGTGCATTATAATGGCTGTCAAATTCAAGTCCAAACATCTAAAGAAAAAAACTCAGCGTGTGAATTCCAAGTGAAAATGAAAGAACTAAGGTCTCTTTCACAAGTATCAGTGTACAATAGCAGAAGGGTAAAGTTGGGTAAAACGGGGGAAAGACGGGTAATTCGAGAGTGTTCGAGGATTGCCCTCCTCTGTATTCCAGAAGCGCGTCGGGTTCTCTAGGGACCAATACTGGACGCTGTTTAAATTGTGAGTTATGGTGCGATTGCATTGGGAGAGTAGCTGGACGTCATTAGGCTTTGTCACAGAATAAATAAATAGTACTACGCTTTTGTTTTGAATTTTTGCTAAACTTGATAGTTAAGTGCAAATCAGAAAATTACATTAAAACCACGGAAAATGAAGTAAATGACTTTGTTATGCTTATGACGATCTTAAGTTGTGTGATAACTCCGTTAAATGGACTAAGTAATGGAATAACATGAGTTGAATACCTATGGTAAAGTTTAATCCACGTCTGAACTTAAGTTAACATCGTTCTATTGTTAACATATTTTTAGTAATTGAGTTAAAATTTATTCTATCTGTATTAAATGGCACAATTTTCCGTATGCCCAAGCAAAAAGACTCTCGAATCACTCTCTAGCATCTTGCTCAAGTGACTGCCCCAATCCAAACCAACGCCTTTTATCGACAGGTAGCACTTCGATTTGTAAGAAACACGCACGTGACGCGACGTCGCGCCATAATGGACCCGTGTATGGCCCTTCAGGGGCACTGAAGGGTGAACGTTAGGGGCAGAATGGGTAAAGAGTGTTTTAGAACTAATTTGTGAGAAGGATACTTAAAAAGTTTGAAATTGTGCGAAAATCCTTTAAACTGATTTTTTATATTTTTTTAATTCAACTTGGTACTGTCATCATCATTCTACGATTGCCTAGTCCGTAAAACAAAAAAAAAAAAAAAAAAAAAAACTTCAGCGTATGCTAGTCCACTGCTGGACGTAGGCCTCTCCTAATTCACGCCACTGAGCTCGGTCTTCAGCTCTCTGCATCTAGTTTCTGCCAGCCGCTTTTCGCAAGTCGTCACTCCACAGGGCACTCCACAGGGTGTCCTACGTTTGCCTAAGCGCGGTATCCACTCAAAAACTCGTCTACCCCGACCGTTGTTGGTTCTTTGGGAAATGTGACCTTGCATAACCATAGAGCTATGTCGGTAACATAAAAACCCTCACCAAGCATAAGTTATACCTATCTTGTAATGTTCAAAAATGTGTTTCAAAGTTTTTGATGCCACAGTTGCTCACTCATTAAAAAATGAGGACCTGAATAGAGGGTTCAGGTCCTCATTTTTTAATAAAAAAAAATATAAGGGGTAGGCAATCGTTTGACCACGATCTCACCTGATGGAAAGCGATGATGTGGTCGAAAAGTAGATACCTATTCACTCTTGACGTGAATACACATGGGTTATAATTTACCGGAAACACTGACGAGGGCAAGGCATTCCACTCCTTTGCAGTTCTTATGCTTCTCATCATCAGAGCCTCACTGCGGGTAAGAACAATGCCATAGCTGCAATAGTGCCTTCAAAAAGAGTGATCAGAGCTGAATATCTTGGGAATGGCTGCACCGAATTCTTCTAAATAAAGGTAAGGACCCTCTCGCCCATTACAGCTTTCAAATAAAAATCCGCATTAAAGTCAGTCCATCGGTTTGGGGGCTACAATGCCACAGACACAGACGTACAGATAGACAAACAAAGGCTTCAAACTTATAACATATTGCATGGGAGTGAAAATAATTGCGTGTATTCGTTTTAGTGTGCAATAAAGTATTAGAATGTGTTGTACTCGTACTTTGATTCGGGCACTACGTTATGTTTGAATTAAGCCATAAAATATAACTATCTGCGCCCGCGGTTTCACCTGCATCACCACCCGATTACTATAATGATTTCGATGAGTCTGTGTCAATTTTCGGTCCTTGAAGTATGCTTGTATGTATGCTTGCTAAATGCCGAGGTATTAATTGTGCGATAAACTTTAAAAGGAACACACATATAAATATTATATACAAGCTGTGCCCGCGTTTTTTATGGATTTATCGGATACCAAATAGTTTTTAGGTCAAGCCTTAAGCTATCCAATAGTGAAAACTGCATCGCAATTGATTAATAGTTTTTATGCGATGCGCGAACAAACATACAGACTGACAAAGAGACAGACATGATTTAAAAAAATAAACTCGTTCATTAGCTTATTTTAAGTAACCTAGATCATTATTATAAGTGCCTACTTAAAGATAAGTGTGAAATCTGAAATCGTAAATCCCAAAGCGCGCTTCAATGTGTTATTTTGTTGTCATAAAACTGGTTAAATTGTAGTTATTTTAATTGTTTTTTCCTAACAAAACAACAACAACAAACAATAAATTAAACAAACAAAAACAATATATAATATATTTTATTCCGAACAATATACCAAATTTAGTTCATTTTAGTCGTTAAATAGATTTTTATTGATTTCTCAGCTTCTACTTATCGGATTGACATACAAAGTACTTACCAGACAAACAGACAAACTGATAAACAGACAAAGAGACGAACAGACGAACAGACGAACAGACGAACAGACGAACAGACGAACAGACGAACAGACGAACAGACGAACAGACGAACAGACGAACAGACGAACAGACGAACAGACGAACAGACGAACAGACGAACAGACGAACAGACGAACAGACGAACAGACGAACAGACGAACAGACGAACAGACGAACAGACGAACAGACGAACAGACGAACAGACGAACAGACGAACAGACGAACAGACGAACAGACGAACAGACGAACAGACGAACAGACGAACAGACGAACAGACGAACAGACGAACAGACGAACAGACGAACAGACGAACAGACGAACAGACGAACAGACGAACAGACGAACAGACGAACAGACGAACAGACGAACAGACGAACAGACGAACAGACGAACAGACGAACAGACGAACAGACGAACAGACGAACAGACGAACAGACGAACAGACGAACAGACGAACAGACGAACAGACGAACAGACGAACAGACGAACAGACGAACAGACGAACAGACGAACAGACCAACAGACCAACAGACCAACATACCAACAGACCAACAGACCAACAGACCAACAGACCAACATACAAACAGACAAACGATAGTAGTGACCGGCAGTCAACCGACAATTGATATAGCAAATGTCATGAGAAAAACGTTATATGAAACGGCGGTTGCTTACAAATTACCATGATTTGTAGAATTGTTGTGACAAATGTGACAGCCGAAGCTTTACCCATCACTGGTCAGTTAATCAAAATTGTGTAGTTTTTTTTACTATGACTGTGGCATGACTGGCATTGTGAAATGCAATATGACTGATAATCATTTGTCGTGATTGTTTGATATATGAAACGCAGGTTTTGCGTATTCGCTTGACATTTTTAGTTTTATTATGATTTGTCACTTTATGAAATAGGGCCCAGGTGAGATCCTGGTCAAACGATTGCCTAATCCGTAATAATAAAAAGAAAAAAAATATTTTAGGTACCCTAGACCAACTTTTTTAATTATCTTTTTTGTACAGACTTTTTGTTACTTACTGCTTTATTGTAAGTATAGATCGATGATAGATGTATATCAATCAACTTAGTATTTGTACGCAACGTAGACCCTTCATACCTATATTTTGTTACCCATATATTCCTACATAGGCATACTTACTTGAACTAGGCCTCCCTTCTTCCACGTCATTAGCCCTCCGCTGATTGTACTTTTACTAAGGTTTTTATTATTAAAGACTTTTATGAAGGGAAATTAACCATAACGATCCGGCCCTTTCTCATCTACCTGGGATTAACCTAAAGAAGGCGTGATCAACTGACGGCCCGCTTAAATTTCTATGCGGCCCGCTGCTCGCAGGTAAATATTTTAGGCAGATAACACTGATAAAACATGTTAAAACATTGATAGTATATAAATTGAATTGCGAAAAAATGGTTATTACTTTTGTTTCTGCTAAGTATATATAGCATCTTATAAGCGCTTGTTATACTGTACTATCTATAATATTATAATAACTATGGATTCTAAGGTGTGTATTGGATTGCAATTTTGTTAAATAGGTATAGGTTTAAAATTTTCTGCAATTCATGCACTGTTGTCCTAGTTTTAGGGTTCCGTACCTCAAATGGAGAAAAAAACTTAAAGGATGACTTTGTTGTCCGTCTGTTCGTACGTTAACTGTCTGTCTATCAAGACACTTTTTCTCAAGAACGCGTGGAGGTATCGAGTTGAAATGAATATCAAATACGTTTTAATCCCTTGGAGCTGAGAAAACGCAAACTTCTAAATCAACGCAACCAAAAGATATGGCTATAGATTCTAAATATTTAGACACTCGCAAGGGTAAAATCTGGAAACCGTAAATGTTTAGTTACTTCATAGAACAAATTACATATTTCTTATAAAACGTATTTTTTCATGTTATCGCTGTATGCGACCCGAAAACCTAGCTCAGCGACCCTAAAACAGAACCGTTTGTGTGTACCTGACCCAAAGTATTGCACTGTAGATTAATACTTTGTGAATTAATCTCCTTCATTTAGAATTAATATTGAGATTACGCCGATGCGGCTTTAGGTATTTTTTCAAGTTTGTTTTGGTCTACGGATATTTATTTTGCTGAAGGGTAAAACTTTTATAAGATTGTACTCAGTTTAATCCTTCTTATAGAGATGTTTTTCGTTTTTAAAGATGAGAGTAATCAGGGTATCGTTGCCTATCTAGTTATATGTACCACAAACCCATCGTTGTTCACCGAAGTCCAATTGCGACATATTTAATCATACAAGTAGGTACTTCCTTTGATTGTGAAAGTACCAAGTAAGCACTTTTTGTGCTTATGTTGTTTTTCTATGAATAATGCGCAGTAGAGGTACTCTACATGTTGACTTGATTTAATTGCGCATAGCTGAATAAGCATTTATGTACTTAGATGTTTTTCTCGATATTGTATGAGAAAAGTAACTACTTAGTTGTTATTGCAAAAGTATTTTCTAGAATCGCCTACGCATTTATAAAAGTTATATAAGGAAGTCATTAAGTACAAATTGTCATTATTTTATCTTCGCTTGAATTGTACGGTCAAAAGTAAGACCAATAAAATTAACTTCAAATTTAATTTGTTGTTTATTTTAATAAAATCTCGGCTCCGTCCAATTTGTCTATCTTGTTGCGGTGTTTAACAGCAATAGGGAATTTTTACCTTACTACGGCGAAGCAAAAGGTTATGTGTTCAAACCAAAAACTTGGTCCAATTTTGACAAGCGAGGTACCTATCAATCGATTCATCTTCATCGCCAAAGTGTCATAGGCTATTTTTACCCAACTGTAGTAGAAGGAGTTTTAGTTTTTGAACTTATATATTGTTTGTCACTCTGAAAATAATATTCAATATGATAAGCAAGATATAGTGTCAATTAAATTACAAAGAACTGACTGTAAATAGCTAGTGTGTACTCAACTCACAAAGGACTGTTTAAGTAGAGGCTGTCCAGCCTCGCCTCAGGCGCTTGTTGTGATTACTACTTTGGAGTGTTTGTGATTCAGTAATATTTTTCTATTTCCTATTTAAACCTGGAAATGTTTATGGTAAACCATAACTTATGTGTCAAATACTCTAGTGCTTCAACTGCCGCACCCAGAGATGTTATTTAACGCTAATCAAGCATTAAAATGACAAAACCAGAGGTTGAATAGTAGCGTTAATTGCCAATTTGATTGTGTTTGTGAGTGGGAAACACAATCAATCAATCGTTTGAAGAAGGGAGAGGGGGGGGGGGGGGGGGGGAATCATAGCCTCCAAATGAGTGGTCCTATTTTTATACGGCTTTTTTTCTTTTTGACAGCTGATGTGATCGAGATGCTTGCTTGGTTAGGTAATAGGGGGTCGGGATCGTAGCTCCTAAACGAATGATGAGATCTTTTATGTTTTGAAAGCTGATGTTATCAAGATACTTCGTAGCTATAATGGAGTAAGGGGTTCTTATTTAATTGTGCTTGTTCATTCTTTGGTAATGTCTGGTATCAAAGTTTGTCAGTCCGCCCAAGGACCTCCGACGTGGTTAAACGATTTGGTAATGCCTGGTATCAAAGTTTGTCAGTCCGCCCAAGGACCTCCGACGTGGTTAAACGATTTGGTAATGCCTGGTATCAAAGTTTGTCAGTCCGCCTAAGGACCTCCGACGTGGTTAAACGATTTGGTAATGCCTGGTATCAAAGTTTGTCAGTCCACCCAAGGACCTCCGACGTGGTTAAACGATTTGGTAATGCCTGGTATCAAAGTTTGTCAGTCCGCCCAAGGACCTCCGACGTGGTTAAACGATTTGGTAATGCCTGGTATCAAAGTTTGTCAGTCCGCCCAAGGACCTCCGACGTGGTTAAACGATTTGGTAATGCCTGGTATCAAAGTTTGTCAGTCCGCCCAAGGACCTCCGACGTGGTTAAACGATTTGGTAATGCCTGGTATCAAAGTTTGTCAGTCCGCCCAAGGACCTCCGACGTGGTTAAACGATTTGGTAATGCCTGGTATCAAAGTTTGTCAGTCCGCCCAAGGACCTCCGACGTGGTTAAACGATTTGGTAATGCCTGGTATCAAAGTTTGTCAGTCCGCCCAAGGACCTCCGACGTGGTTAAACGATTTGGTAATGCCTGGTATCAAAGTTTGTCAGTCCGCCCAAGGACTACCGACGTGGTTAAACGATTTGGTAATGCCTGGTATCAAAGTTTGTCAGTCCGCCCAAGGACCTCCGACGTGGTTAAACGATTTGGTAATGCCTGGTATCAAAGTTTGTCAGTCCGCCCAAGGACCTCCGACGTGATTAAACGATTTGAGACGACCCTCGAAAAGAACCTATAGACGTAGCTCAGGAGTAAAGGTCGGTAGTTCTCTAAAGGGGTTTGGTCCCATTTTTCAAACGAGAGTGTGAGTGAAGATCGTGTTTGTCCGAATGTTTACTCAAATATTAAACCCCAATGGTAGGTACTCCGACGGAATTTTGGACAGGGCTCTTCAAAAAATATCAGGAGTGAGATAAACCGTACACAAAAACAGAACTGCTAAAGGGAAACTTTAGTTATTTCGAAATAACTTGAGTGGAGTTAATAAATCTCACCATCCTAATTCCCAATTCATCTCCACTTAGGGTTGGCAACTACGACAAAACAGCGCTGTCTGAGAGCGTTGAGTGCATTTTAGTGTTTAGGACGTAGTGTAATAGTAGCCCCAGGGCAAGGCAGGACGGTCGAGTGGGACAAATGAGGTACTGTGGCGATTTATGGCAGAATATTGTGTATGTGTGTGCAAATGAGACGTTTTGGATGTATGTGTGTTGTGAGATTTTCTTGGTGCTCTCTTCTCTAATGGGCGAATTTCCGAAGCACCGGTAGAGTTAGAAGAGTATTTCCTTTTCTAGTGCGAGATTCAACTCTGAGTTGGCACATGAAACGGAAATTTCCTTTTTCAAACTCAAAGCATAGGTATTTACTTTACCTAATTTTATTGATTCGATCTATTTATATTATGTTATGTTATTCTCCTAGTTCAAGACACGTGAAGTTTTGACTAGGAAAGATACTAACATATGCATATGCACAAAAAATAACTTTTAGTTTGAAATTAGATAAAAACGAGTGATACAGAGGTTTAAATCTCTCATTTGGTGATGGTGATGGTGTAAATTATGGCATAAGTGTGAGAAACAATGCAAAAAAGCATGTCTAGTTTTATGTTTATGTTTGTTTCAGATACATGATACAGAAATCCAGAAACAGCTGAACGGTGATGAAAGGTCGTTACCGACTTATCATTGCATAAAGGGTTAAATAGAGCACCAGTAAAAACAAACAAACAATCAATTGCCATTGCCCTCTATATCATTATTACTCCTCAAATAAGCTTACCCGCTACCCCTCATCACTTAAACCCTGCACTTGGAAATAATGTTAGCTGAAACTTAGTATCGATGTTACTTAAGATTGTCGCCAACTAACAAGGCGTTAGTTAAGCGAATTTCGGATATACTTGAAATCTGAATCCCGAAACTAATTCCATATATTTGAGTTGATAATTATAAAGTGGGTAGCTATAAATTGTGTATTTATGTACCAAAGGATGGGCTTTTATGTGTTGCGAATCAGTTTACTCATACTCATACTTATTTATTGATAACAATATCGTTACAGGTCATGTTGTAGGTACACAATATATAGGTACATTTTCAATAATACACATCTAAATCATACAACTTGTAAAAATCTATGGGTAATAATATATAAAATGTCAAATGTTCAAATAAAAATATTGATCATTTAAATAATTCATCAAATGAATAGAATTTCTGCTCGACAAGCCATTTCTTTATTCGATGCTTGTAGGAACTCATTGAGGTAGCATTGAGGTTTAGCTGATATACTACGTGTATAAATACTTATTCCATACATTTCAGTGGCGGGTTTAAGCTTCGGATTAGGTTGGTAATGCTTCTATTTCTAGAATCAATCGTGTTACATAACACCAATTTAATTTGAAGGATTGACCAATTTCAATGTTTTTTTATTGCCAAGATGATTCTAAGTTTGTTTGTAAGAAATCGGTGGAGCCATTCCCAAGACATTCAGCAAAAAACGATAAAATAGAGTTCTAAACTATTTATGACGGTTATAAATTATATTTGGTTGGGGAATATTTGAACTTTGCCTAAAATTAACTTGTTTGTAAAATTAGCCTGACACTCACAAAGATTTGGAAATGTATCTTGCTTTGCTTATTGGGATCATCCCAACACCAAGGGATAAAATAAAATTGAAACAACTATTTTTTCATCATCCATCATCAGCCTGTGTTTGTCCACTGTTGCATAGGCCTCTCCTAATGAACGCCACATACCCTGATCTTCGGCTCTTCTCATCCAGATTCGGCCAACCGCCTTTCGCAGGACGTCACTCCACCTGGCTGGTGGGCATCTAACTCTACGTTGCCAAGACGCGGTCTCCACTCGAGGACACGTCTACCCCAGCGGTTGTCCTTCAGTTGTAGCGGTACCTTCGAGAAATGTGGCCAGCCCATTGCCACTTCAGCTTGCTAATCATTGGAGCTATGTCGGTGACTTTGGTTCTCTGGCAGATAACCTCGTTTCGATTTTTATCCTTCAGAGAAACCCCGAGCATATCTCTATCCATAGCTCACTAAACGACTTTAAATTTGTCGACTATTATTTGCAATTATAATATTACGGCCACCATTGTCAATTATATTGCAAAAGAGACGAACCAATGAAACAAAACTTTTCAATATAAAGAATAATTAAGCCACTGAATTTCAGTATTCCACAGTAGATAGATAGATAGATAGATAATACCTTATTGTACACCAGCTTACAGTAATCCCCGATACAACAAAATAAACTACAGTAAGTATGATAACAAATCCAAAAAAAAAAAATACGTACGCAATCCACTGGAATAAAGAAACGTAACAATGTACTTTGTATATTTACGATGACCAGAATACCGTGAAAAACTCTCACGTGTGAGTGAATCTTGCGTATATCTATATGATATAGGGAAGTAAACTTCTGTCTGTAAGCTCTTACTAAGTGTTTAATAAACCTTGAATTTTTAACCCCCGAACGTAAAGAGAGGGGTGTTATAAGATTAGGATGTGGCATCGTAGCTGCCCAAACGACAGGACCGTTTTTGATGCGGGTTTTTCTGTTTGAAAGCTGATTTGATCGAGATGGTTCTAAGCTAAAATAGGGGGTCAGGATCGTTGCTCTCAAACAAATGAACCAATTATGATGCGGGTTTTTTTTTTTCGTTTTAAAAGGTGATGTGATCGAGATGGTTTTTTCTTAGCTATAATGGGGTCGGGGGTTATATTTTCAACTCGTGCTTTGATTACAGCTGAATAACAATGTGAGCTTGTCGTTCAATTGATCCACGCCATGCCATAGAAATAATAGTGCCACCCAGAATTATATGAAAAATCTTGTGGGGACTGCACCGGGTTTGTCACCTTTACATATTGGCTGGTAGCCCTTCGAGTCCAGCGCCTACGCGATATCGCATTAGCGCCGGGCAGGGATTCCTTATACCCATTTTTTCCCAGTAAATTTGATGTTCCTTTCAAACCGAAACAGAGTAGGTATTGGGAATCTAGCTATGTGTTTGCCTATAGTTAGTAGCGTAAGCTACTTAGAAGTATAATAAAAAAAAACAATAATTCAATCAACAACGACATTTCAGTAAATAAAAGATTTCTATAGCAACGAATACTCCAATTTCTTTTTAATTTAAAAAACAATACCTGAACATACCATTCAATATGTGTGTGACAACAATTTATTGAAATACAATGCTATTAGAATGCACAACACTCATTTTGCGAACTTAATACGATCACGCTACAAGTTGTACTTAGTCCAGTTTTTGTTTACGTGATATTAAAACGTGCTGTATTCCGCCCTTTAACTAGATTTATGTAACTGTCTGATCATGTCACAACGTTAATTAAATCATAACATGCATATTACATAACATAGCAAAATGGTTGAAACATCGACCCGGCAGGAGAAGTGATCGAGAATATTCAGCTTTAGGCTCTGCTACGTCACTGGAAGATATCAAATTCTACTTCAGTGACTTCTGATATTTTTGTGTGTAACAACCAGAGTCGTGGGCAAAAGTCAGATCATCATAAAATTCGGTCAAGTAGCTAACGGAATCGTCAGAGAAGATTACGTAGTATCTACGTAAAATTGATTAGGTATATAAGTTTATTTCTACTCAATTACAAAATATACAATAGTATACAGACAGATATTATTCGCTTTCTTTTGTCGTTGTCTAACTCTCAAATTTTGGATATTTTCACGAATTGAATTCATGTCTAGTTCAAAATAGAGATTATACTATATGATATTCAGGTATAATGTGTGCTCGAATAAACCCTTATAAACATTGTACAAATATTTTTTTCAAAAATTGGGTAAAAATATATTTGAATTTTGTCTCTGAAATTAGAACTTAGAATTCAAAAATACAGGTTTTGGTTCCAGGCTCCGAACCAATCGCTCTTCTAAGTTATGTGCGGTTTTCCATCGCTGCGTGCTGTCGGTCCCGGCTGTAATTAATTGATAGGAGTCTGCTGTCCGAGACCCTCGGGCAGCCTTACACACTCATACCTCATACGACAAGCAAGCAAGCAAAAAGTAACAACACGTCTGTATAACCACACCGCATAATTATAGAGTCCTTACGATAAGTACTGTGGTACAAAGAAGATAATAAATAAATGTCGAAGGAACCTAAAAAGGTTCCGAACAAAAACAAAATATTTAAAAAAATTGTGTGTATCTGTCTGTTTGTCTCTTTGTTCGCGCATAACGTAAAAACTACTGGACCAATTGCAATGCGGGTTTCATGGATAACTTAGGGTTTAACTTTAAAACTGGTCTAATAATTTTCTAGAGGAAAAATTTTAATCACAATAAAAACTTATTTAATCCATACCAATATATAAAAGTGAAACGTTGTATGTTTTTTGTTTGTTTGTTTGTTTGTTTGTTTGCTCACGGCTCAACAGATTTTGATGAAATTTTAAAAGGAGATAGATACCGTAGAATACTTTTTATCCCGGGAAATTTAAAGTTTTCACGGGAAAGCTGGATAATGTTGATTACTCTCTGTAAAGAACGGCAGCCATGGAAACGAAATAACAAGTCTGCCACAAAACTTCAAGAGCATTGGTGCCAGACCTACATTTGCATTGGTTTTTAATATCGAAGAACATAGGATGTTTTTTTTCGCGATAAACAGTACTACGCGCGGACAAAGTCGCGGGCGGGAAAGCTTGTGTCTAAATGAAATTTGGTATATACCCTAAAAGTACATTTGCTCCTGGAATAACATATAGTAGGTAAATATATTTTTATCGCGGGCTGAGCCGCGTATACAGCTAGTTTGGTAATAGTACCTATTGGTATTTAGAGACCTTGAATAACATACATAATACTTTTAAGCAAAGGAAATGTCCAAGTGGGCATAGACACACATAAATCTGAATGTATCTCAGTCTCTCTGTCAGTATCTTACCTTTTCACGACTAAACGGCTAATGGTAAAATTTCCACAATGGCATGTAATTTTTGACCGCCTGCTGACTACAGGTTGTCCTTTTTACGGTGATCATACCTGAAACAAATATAACACATGTTAGTATTTTGATGATTTTGTATAGAGACTTCTGATTGGCATTAATTAAGTCATTATTGTAAATCTGTATTTGTACAAAGAGACTGAAGTTCTGCGGGTGCGACAGTTATTTATCCTAAAAGCTGTAACCACGGTCCACAAAGAAATGTCGACTTCTAAAGAACTAGCAGAGTTGTTGAAAAGGCGTGTTTATAGGATACCAGTACCGACTGCTAACTCTGCCTACGCGGAACGGCATCCAAGCCATCTACTCCCACGCATTTATAATAAAATATCGAAAGTTTGTGCTATAAAGAGTGAGCGAACCTCCCTAGTGAGAGTACTAGTCTTACTCTGACATAGAGGACCTGATTTATCTGTGAAAAAATACACTCACACACACACATACATACACACACACACACACACATACACACACACACATGAATACATACATACATACATACATACATACATACATACATACATACATACATACATACATACATACACACATACACACACACACACACACACTTTCTTTTTCAAAACATGCGTACACATACTCACCCCCTCATACCCTTATACACAATACATTTCCCCTTACGTTGACACTTAAGTTAAGATCACATATATATATATATATATATATTTTTTTTAAATTTTGTTTTTCATCATTATAAATTAGATCAGTAATGTTTATTGCCAGGAAGGGATGCCTCCATTAAATTAAATTGTGTTATGGAATTCAGACCAGGCTTCCACGACACGGGCCTAGAGCCTAGTGTGGGGCCGCTGCCTATCATTGTATATCCACCTTATTTGGTTAATAAACTTATTAATATTATTATTATTATATTATAATTTCTATACATCAGGTGAGATCGTGGTCAAACTGGTAATAGTTTGACCACGATCTCACCTGATGTATAGATTTCTGTGTCTATATCGTATGTTCATCGATAGATCGTTCCACTTCAATTTCCGTCTTTTTACCCAGCTACAGCAAAGCAAGGGTAATGAGTTTAACAGTCTATGTATGTTTGTATATATGTAATGTGGGTACTGGGTATTTGGATATTCCACCATAGCGTCGCCTCTATTTGTTCAATTTTGACAAGCAAGGTGTCAATCAATTTGTCTTCAGGTATAGAGATGGCAAGGCAAAGGAAAGGTTATGTGTTCAAACTGTAAACTTGGTCCGATTTTGAAAAGTGAGGTATCAATCGATTCGTCTTCATCGCAAGAGTGTCATTGGCTATTTTTTACCCAACCGTAGTCGAGTTTTAGTTTTTGAACATATCTATATTATATAGGTGGTATTAAATATATATAAATAAATATATTCGGGAGATTCCACACCAATTACCTAGCGCCAAACTAGGATACCCTGTACTATGGGCACTAGGTGACGGATACACATACATAGATACGACTATTATAAATAATTTCCGAGACATGGATGACTCGGAAACAAACATTTCTGCTCATCACACAAATGACTGCACCTTGCAGGATTTGAACCTGCGACCACTTGATTACGTACCTAGGATCACTAGCCACGAGACCAACCGGTCGTCATATATTATATATATATTGTATAGGTAGTAGATTGACATAATTAAGACCTTAAGAGTCCATTCTTCATGCATATTCTCGACGCAATTTATAGATTTCTAGTCTCATTTGTAATGTATGTACAAAATTATAAACGTAAAAGCTAAAAACAATTAAACCTTCCATTGTCTTTCCAAAGTGAAGTCAATTTTAAAACACTCACTGATGACAACCCAACATTTCGCTCGGCTCGATATTCCGCATTAAAAGATAATCGAATCAATTTGATTCGATTAATAATAGTTCCGGATTCGATTAATATTCCTGATTCGCATGTAACATATTAAACTTTCATCGGACGTCGAGTCATGCGGGTGGCGGATAGTCGATCTGCGGATTTTATTAGGGTTGCTAACCGTCCGTTTTTTCCTTCTGAAACATTAACTTATCAAAGAAAAAAGGCGTGTTAAAAAAGCTTCGGTAATTAGCAAGGGCTTTTTACTATTATTAATTAAATTTGAATCAAAATTAGTCTACGTTTAAAATCATTCAATTAACAATTAAACGCATTGAATACAATTATCATGTTATCATCCGTGGCCCTGAAAGTCTATCATACTTTCGCGTAACTGATCTCAGGGTTTAACGTAACTCGATGTATTTATTCGATCGCTATGTAACTCGATTACTGACTGGTGTTTTTAGGACAAACAAACCTCGTGAGGTTCTTTCACCTATTGCACATTTAGGTATATCTACTAAGCGTAAGCGTGCCTTGCTGGGAGAGGCCTGTGTACGTCAGTGGATGAATACAGGCTGCTGATGATTTTGATTTCTTATTTTTCTTCGATTCAGTGGCCTAAACTATAACATTCTATCACGAATATGCATGGTTAGTAGCAGGCATGGTAACTTTCCAACACAGCTAAAAAGTTGACTGGTAATTAATTACCGTATTTCTTATGTTGAGAATATTGTTAAGTTATTATAGAGCGACTGTAACATATCAATATTGTCAGGCTGTTATATTTTTCAAATGCGACCCAAAAATTATTTATGTGATAATTTGAATGTCATAATGTTAGTTCTTTTCTACGCCACGCTAATATAAGCTACTCGAAATACTAATCCTGCGCAGACGAAGTCGCGGGCACCAGCTAGTGTAATATAACTTTACTAAACGGAGTCACGGGCACTTTAACGCAAAAAGAAAGTTGTATTCCATCTCTAAGACGCGTATCAACCCTACCTATAATTTAACCCATTAGTTGCTAATCGGGCGTAGATTTCGCACTAATCGTTTTCCGATAGTGCAGCTCCGTTAATTCATTTATTACGAATGTTGAATTTGTGTATCGATATACCGATGCTTTGATTGGTTGTTTACGGGAAATCGAAAGCTACGAAATAAAATCATAGAAAATGCCGAAGCGACATTTGCTTTCTTACGTGTCCTAGGATGTAGTGCTGGCCTCAGAATTAGACCACCCAAAGGTCTCTGACATGGCTTACAACTGCTATTAATCAATAACAGCCGAGACCAACAGCTTAACGTGCCCTCTGAAGCACAGAGCGATGGAAATCTGCACATATCTAAGAAAAGTAATTGCTGTGAAAAGTCCATTATATGGAGCCGAGGATTGACCCTGGTATGCCACTCGACAATCATCATCACTCACCACAACAATAGCATATGTTAACTTGTAATAATAAACACACATTTTAATTTACCTGTTTTATGCCCAGCCTTATAATTTAATTAAAGGCTTTTATGCCTTTAAATGCATTAAAATAACATATGAATTAGCGGACCAACTAAAAAAAGTAGGAATTCTTACCGCTACTTTCAAGAGTGAAGCACTCAAGATATGCCGGCCGATCGGCTCGTACGCACAAAACAAGCCTCCCGCACTCTTTTATTATATTCTATCAGAAAAGATTTTGCGAAAAGTTTTTAGTATCAAAGCAGGTCTTACTAGCAGAGAAAAAGTGTTGAATTATAATATCTAGTTGGTGTGTGATCGGTCCCGAAAACTCAAGGTTTGCGGGGTCTAGTACAAAATGTATTAACAGAATGCCTTCCGGCACACGTAATAACTTTTCTGACAGACATTTTCTTACTATATGCGGCTGGGCTTACACCATGTTATGCCAATTGGCTACTACGGGCCTCTTCTGTGTTAATCGTGTTTATTTAAAATGTCACAGTTCTCACGAAAAAACAAAAACCGTCTGTAAAATTGTACTTCTCGTAATTGGTTTCATATTCCATCACGTCTGACACACATCTGCTGCTGCCATTGCTATGCTTCACTCTAGTTTTTAACAGCAGAGAGTCCTCTTTTTTTTAATCGCCCCTGGCCTGGCTAGTAGCTATACCACCCAAAAGCAAAAGCCTGTGGTCAAGCCTCTTTCAGGGTGCTACAGTCGCCCTAGAGGATCAATTTTATTCTAGGCTTGGCGCGTTCGTAATCTTCGACCTGACTGTCTATTAAAATATTGAATTAAAATTGACCGAATCAAGATTGAATTGTGAGTTAAATAAAAAATGCTGTTCTGAAACAATAAATGGTGGCTCCAGACTATAGAGTCTACCAACCCTCGAACTTTTTTCCAAACAGCGAAGCGGGGTTCGGCCGCACTGCCAAACTAATATTTTAAGCCTACAGATTACTAAAAAATAAAATAAATAAATCTATTATATTATATGTAAATGAAGATTGTAAATACTACACATCGTAAATATTTTGAATGACACGCGAAAAATGTTTGCACTTTCGTCCAAAATGATCGTCCAACATTCTACAGCCGGTTTGAGCGAGTTCGAGTTTTTTTTAAACTCCTTGATTTGTTGTCGATTTACCACCGTCACTTCCCAACTCAACCGAACTATGTCAAATGTGCACTAACCAACCTTCCACATAATATCAAAGGTTAGTTAGACCACCATAAGTTCAACCCTGAGTGGCATCCGCTCGTCGAGCAACTTTTGAGGATGTTTCTTTTATGAGATTTACGGTAAATCTCATAATAAACATCTCATCTGGAACTGGAATCTGAATAAATTTTGTTAGAGAATTAGGCATCAAGTGAAATTAATAGAGATCCATCGTTAGGCTATGAAGCTATAAAAAAGTTTATCAAGCAAAAGACAAATTCAGAAAAAACGCATTGAGCCGTCACGGGACGCCTGAAAAATGTGTAAACATCAATTATGGCCGAGCTGAGGCAGAAAGAGCCGACGACCCACGAGCGCGTGGCGACGCGTCGCCGCGCCAAGAGTCGGCGTTACTCCCGTACCGCGCTTTTAGATATTTACACATCAAAATTAATATACAGGGGACTCTTTTCTTTTTTTACCTTTAAGTAATGCACTACACCTTTCGTCTTGCCTGCGCGTATATCTGTACAAACCAGTTTACAAGTTAAACACGTGAGTAAGGAAGCGCGGCTTGTACGAGTACAATCGTCGATTTGCAGAAGATTGTACCTACAGTTCTCGGCTTGCATGGTTTTACTTACGTAACGCGAAAACAGGTTGGAAGGTGTAGACGGGGCTTTTAAATATGTCTAGCTTAATTAATTTAAATAATAATATCGAAAGTAAATTGATGAATCAACACCTTTCCACCTTAAATTCTTTTTTCCATCAATATTATCCCATTATACAGAGTGATTTTCATAATTTTTCAAACATAATGAACGAAACGCCTAATCATAAATAAAAAATACATTTGAATAATCCATTGTTGGATAAAGCTAACTTATTATTCATTTCTATTATAGAAAGTTCATTATTGTCTAAAATCGATTAATCTTCTTTTGAGACGATCGCTTTGTACTTATAATAGGTACATATTTAGGAGAGAATAAACTTTCTGGAAAAATATAATCTTCGTGAAATTAAATCTTCATGATATTATTGGCAAAAGAAGGATTTAATTAAATGGAGACTTTCAATGTATTTTACGTAGCAGATGTAAGCCTATTTACATTTTCGCCCTCTATTAATTTTACCCTGAGGCACCGTTCCATATTAGCTCGCTGATCGACTTTAAATTTGTTGACCAGTCTCAAAGTCAGTGTCCATGTTTCGGCTCCGTATGTCTTTAGGGATATACGGAGACTGATAAAAAACTTTCGTCTTTAAGCACTGTGGGATGGACGATGAGAAGACATGACAAAGTTTCCCAAATACTGCCCAGCCCAGCCGAATCCGCTTATTGGCTTCCCTCTCAAATTTATTTCTGCCCAACATAAGAGTTTGATAAGCTCAAAAACTTTTTAAACCCATAGAGATCACAGATGGATTCCACTCACTCGATATCACACACTAATATGGTTTAAATATATATTTGGTTGAAATACCTCGCACAAGAACGAAGCGTAACGCTTCTTCATTTATTATAAGAACTGCAAAGGAGTGGAATGCCCTGCCCTCGTCAGTGTTTCCGGTAAATTATAACCCCGGTGTGTTCAAGTCAAGAGTGAATAGGTATCTACTAGGCAAGCGTGCTACATCTTCGACGACATAATTGCTTTCCATCACGTGAGATCGTGGTCAAACGATTGCTTAATATAAAATAAAAAAATAAAATAAAAAAAAACTAATATAATGTGCGCTAGCATACGCGGTACCCGAAGCTCTAAATAATAATAATAATAATAATAAGCCTTTTCTAAGCTCTCAATTTGACTACACGAGCGACGATCTACGTAAATAAATAGTTGAAATTGAAACACAAATCTCATAATAGGTACTTTAGCAAACGTTGATATAGTAAATACAGGGAGGTCTATTCTAAACCAAGTTGTACTATTATTTATTCTGTGACCAATATTAGACTTACATTTCAAATCGAAAAAATATTTACAGTCTATGAGCATGATTATTACCAGTCTTTTCTGGTGTCTCCTCTGCGACTAACCGTTATCGTACCTATTTCTTTAATTCATTGTGTACACTGTTGTGTATATTGTTGTGTTTTTGTATTGTTGTATTCATTGTAACTTTCGTATTTTAAACATAAATTTTAAATTTAAATGTGAACGTGTTTGAATGGTATATTTTTTCGGTGACATTTTGATCAAGTCTAAATGTATCGTGGCAGTTTAGGTACCGCTATACGGCTGTACTGTCATATCGTAGTCTGGGGTAGAATATTATTGGGCATACCGGCACGGAACCTCGGGTTAATATCTGACGCGGCGCGAATGCAAGTCGCACTGCTGATAAAGAACGAATATAGACGACGGTTGTACGTGTGGTGGTGGTATTATTATTCATTTGGTTTTCATTGTGAAAGAAATTTATGGAATTAATTAGTTATGTTAACTTGCTGGTTATTTAATGTAATTTGAAGAAGACGCTTTATAAGAGAAGTAATAAGATAATTTAAGGCTTTTACACATAAGCATTTTCTTGGCGATTTTCTTGCGAGAGGAAATAGCAGCGAGCGCAGCGTTTTTATTATTTTTCATACCGCCTGCTCGACTATGTCCAATTACATATCACGTAATCTCAAGGTTAGCAAGTCATTATATCCCTAGGGATATAATGTTATATGAAACTCCCAAGGGATATAATGTGATTTGAATTTGAAACCTTAAAATTCGAATGAAAACTCTCATAGATTGTACATTGCATTGTACATAAAGAGAGTTTATTCGAAAATCGAACTCCACAATAGGCAGAACACAAAAGTAAGTATCATATAAATAGCTATTCGGGAAGTGCTCGAAATTTGAATTGCAAGATTCTAGAACAGACAGAAACAACATACAAGTGAAGTTAAATATAAGATTGAATAATAAAAAATTGGCGCGATTGTAAAGAATGTGAAACAAAGGACGGTGTTTGGTGTTAATTTTATCATTTTCAAGTTATTGAGCGTTAGCCATTTGACTCCGGGGTTTATTAAATCAGACGCTTTAGGGATTATTAATAATCAAATACAGGAAAAATAAATATGAAACAGCCTGTAACGGTTTTAATCAGTGGAGAACAACAAAAGGAGTCAAGGCTGTGTCCGAATCCGTCCTTTTAGTTTATTTCCAATACTTAGCATCAACTCAAAATCTAAGTAGCTTATGGTGAATTTATTTAATGCTCAGATATGGGTTTGTATGGTCTCGCAGAAGGTATGAAAAGTAGAGTATTCACCTCGAGGATAAAGCCTGTCTTCGTCTTGGGCGGCTTGAACCACTACTCGCTTCACTCAGGAATCTACATAAATCCTTGTAACGATTTCGTTAAAAACTTAAATATAATTACAATTTATTCACACATTATTATAAGGCTGTCCTAAAATAAGAAATAAAGTTATACCACGTAAACAAAGCTAGGCGCAAAACCTGTTTCTCAACATGGTCACGCGCAGTGGTAGGGGGAGAACGACTAGCGAACTTGTGTGAATTCACGTACCTTTGCTTTGTTCAAATATTGCACTCTAAATGCAAATAAATCTTGCTATAAATTGCGTGCTAATTGTACTGTATATAAAGTGTTGTGTTGTGTCATCCCCCCTAGGGGACTACCGCACCGGCACACTAAACTGCAATACCTACATAAGGCCGGTCCTACTCCATCGCTGCAAGTTCCCGCTGCGTCGAGTACCAATTACACAGAATTCCCGCTGCGTCGAGTCGGCTACGGTCCGCAAGGGATTGACCAACGCACACCGCACAACTGCTCAACAAGTAAGGAGAGTGATATGGTGATAAGGCGTGACAGATACTGAAAGTGAATTTAGGCCCCGACCCTGAGTCATTTTAGATTAAATAATAATTGTAACTTCGCTAAAATCCTGTTTTCTTCTTTCCTATCTTAACTCTTATTAGCTCCCGCTAGAGAGGGCTACATCCTTGCGCTCAGGGTCCGATACGGCATCAGTGTGCGACTGCAGTTATCGCTGAAAATATATATATATATAGAGTGAATTTTTCAAGTTGGCGTGGATGGCTAAATCAGAAACTATGAGGAATAGCAAAAAGTACTCAAAGGAATCTCAGGCCCGATTTTGATGAAAACTAAAACTGCATCTTTGGATTTTTGAAGAAAAAAAAACAATATTCCTAGGCAGGAATCGAACACGTTGATTTTGGAAAAAAAAGCACACACTGTATTATAACACCATTCGATAGTGTCGCTAATAAGGATTGAATTCTGGGAAGAAATGACATACGGCAAACTTAAGGAAAATGTTGTATTTTAATAAATTGATTAATATTTTAAAGTACTGTTTTAATTCATACCTGCATTACCTGTACCTTGTCCGAAATGATGCTCAATATTTTTCTCAACACAGACCCGCAGCGCGGTCATCTTCACAACATTATGTTCTAATTTCAATTTTTTATAATATCTTCGCGGTTAAAGGCCACAGTAAAAGAAAAAAATGTAAACAATTGTAATTAGAACGTAGAGTAAATTGGTGCCAATAATTTAGATTTTGTTCCACGTTTCATTGATTATTTCTAACTGTTTGCGTACTGTTTCGTATTAATAGTGTTATAGTAAAAGAGATGTTGATTCAGCAGTTTGGTGAACATTTTATTGCAATTTATGGTCGTGTGCCGTGGCCAGCGAGGTCACCGGATCTTACCCCCTTAGATTAATTTCTCTGGGGGTATGAAAAAACGAAATTTTCAAAGACACGTATAATGCACTTGATGACTTGAAACGAACTTTGGAAAATATTCTAAGCGGAATCAATACTATTTTAATACTGAATGCAGTACAATGCTTGAGACGTCGAATCCAGCTATGCATTGAAAACAACGGTCATCATTTTGAAAAATTAATCAAAAATTATTTCGTTAAAAATTACCTCTTTCCTTAAGTTTGCCGTATGTCATTTCTTCCCTGAATTCAATCCTTATTAGCGACACTATCGAATGGTGCAATAATACAGTGTGTGCTTTTTTTTTTCCAAAATCAACGTGTTTGATTCCTGCCTAGGAATATTGTTTTTTTTTCTTCAAAAATCCAAAGATGTAGTTTTAGTTTTCATCAAAATCGGGCCCGAGACTCCTTTGAGTACTTTTCGCTATTCCTCATAGTTTCTGATTTAGCCATCCACGCCTACTTGAAAAATTCAACCTGTATATATATATATAGTTAAGACACTGCTTTAACTTTGGTGCATAATATACTATAGTGGCGACGTGCTCTTACCGTGTAGTAATTGTGTAGTAATTGTGTAGTAGCCGCAAACTCACCGCGAGACAGGGCACGCTCTGCGTGAAAGTGACACATTTTCCGCTGCTTAAAAATTTCGGCGAGCAAACGACGCGGGCACCGAGAAATCACCAAGAAAGCGCTTGTGTGTAAAGTCCCTAACTGCCACTAAGTGTTTCCAAGTATATAGTTAAGTAGCGAACTAGAAAAAAATTACTCCTTACAGATACTTATACAAAACAAAACATCGTGGTGCATCCGGTTCAAATCATCAGCCCTGCGTGACATGTGACTTTCTTCATCTCTAGGCCAGCGTGTTGGATCCCGTACTCTCTCTCCCTCTCTCTTCTCTCTCTTATATACACCGTGACATTGAATTCGATATTTTTCTTAAATGTATGTACTCAGTCCATGCAACAGAATATATTTGTAGCACTAAATATGAAAAGTAAATCTACACGAATATTATAAAGAGGAAACATTTGATTGTTTGTTTGTTTGTTTGTAATGGATAAACTAAAAAAATACTGAACCAATTTAAAAAATTCTTTCACCTATAGAAAGCTACATTATCAACAAGTAACATGGGCAGTACTAAATTTTTCAAAAAATTTGACGAAAATTGCAATAAAGTTACCCAATGTACCAAAAATTTGCAAAAATTACGATTTGTATAAGGAACGTTAACATGGAATTGGAAACAAAATAATAACAAGTCTGTCAAGTAGGTACGTGAGTAATAATGCAGTTGTCGATGGTCAAAAAGCACTGCTGCCAATGATTTTGCTTACTGCCGTTTTTTAGAAGTTAGTTTTTTTTGCGATGTGAGCGCTACCGATACAATCAATAAATTAAAAAAATACTAATTTTGAAAATTGTAGACGTGGCGTAGACGTTCACGACAAAATAACTGACGTGCGCCCCGACACAGCCCCACCCTGATTTTTAAACAAAAGGTGGTTGAATTACGCCTACTGGTGCTACAATAAGCGTAATTCAACCTCCTTGCGTTAAACAGAATACATGCTATAGACTAAATGGTACATCATTATGAAACCTCTAAACAAAACAATATAGCAAAGAGCAAAGAGAATACAATGATATCCTTATCTCCTACATTTGTGATACAATGTATTAAAGTTTAGGGATGAAGTAAGTTGTATGTTAAGTAATATTTGTGCAAATTAAGTAGGTATCTAAGGTCAAAAATGGTTATTATGTTCTATTTGTCAAAATAAAGTATTTAGTGTAAGGAATTGTTCATTATGTTCTATTTGTGTTTGTGCAAACAAAAATGTTGTGTAAGAAATTGTTGTTCTGTTCTATTTTGTCCATATAAAGTACCTATTAATTTTATCTTTCTATATATCAATCCGTGCGAAGCCAGGGCGGGTCGCTAGTAACTAATAAGACACAAAACTAGACATTATTAAATTAGTCAAAATTCAAACTTGTCATCCCTGCGACATCGCTGGAGCGGGGCGACAGATATACGATTATGTAGGAAAAAACTTGCCGTCACGCGCCTGGAGCGGAGCACTCGCGCCGCGGCAGTGTAGCGTGTTTAGTGAAATAGACATTTCAGCTTAAGGCCCGGTTCTAGCAATTTAGCAATTTTATAATTAGCCCAGAACTATGAAATTGGTATCACATCAACATTTTACGTATTGTCTCGTACTTTGTAAACGGAACATGATTAGTATGAATTCACTCGATTGAAAATCAAATCAAAGGTAACACTACTTTATGCTTAGGACATTGATTGGAAAGAGACCCCGTCACTAAATGATATCAAAGTTAAACCAAAAGAAAGAGCTTATTATGATTGAAAATATGGCTAGACACTTTTTAATTCAAAGCTTTAGTTTTCCTACAAATAAATAAAAACCTTAAATTTTACTAACGAGATGTATCATCTTTCCCGCTCTACTTGATCACGGATGACAGGGACAAAAAATTCACTGACACCCCGGCCTTAAGGCTAATTATTTTTTGGTCAATTTTTGGTATGATCTACCCGTTGTTTCTAGGTCCATTAGTTGTAATGATTGCTATAGTCGTAGTAATGCAGTAAGATCTACTCTAACCTCCCTGCCTAGGCTTGGTCCCACAAAAACCTTCTTTATTTCTCTTTATTATCCCCACATTAGGGAGTCCTAAAAATACGCATCCCCTGGTAGTGAAACAGTAATTACTGGTAAAGTAACGCGTTAACATATTGCGGGGGCGAATCAACCCTCTCGAGGGGCCGATTTTATCATGTAACCGTTGGCATACGAGCAGTCGGGTTATGTTTTTACAAAGAGTTTGGTACGCGTTCCAGGAAAAAATATAAAACATTTTGTTGCACTAAAAGAAACACTAACATATAAAAAGTCCTAAGAATAGTACAATCAGACGCCTTATCGCTAAGCTTAATTTTTTCAAGGCAATCGTAGGCTAAATGTTTGTTTGTCGTATGAGGTAGTGCTGGCCTCTGATGTCAGAGTTTGTCAAGCCGCCCGAGGGCCTCTGACATGGCTTAACGACTGCTACTAATCAATAACAGCCGGGACCGACAGCTTAACGTGCCCTCTGAAGCACGGAGCGATGGAAAACCGCACATAACTTAGAAAAGTCGTTGGTGCGGAGCCTAGGTTTTGAACCCGGTATCGTTGGATTCTAAATTGCACTATAGAACCGTTAGGCCACCATCGCTTGGCTAAATGACCTTATAATAGAAAGTAGTTGTCGGTGGCAACATTATATTATATATATATATATTATATATATACATATAATACTAAAACATGATAACAAAAATAAAAACTAGGTATGTACTTAAACAAATAAATAAATAGCAAGACAATACTAAAAACAAAACATTGATAAGACAAACCGGAATTTATCTACTAAGTTTGGTTTAGTGGACCTGTGATTTTGGTTTCATATTATGTGCTTGAAGCATAAATCACTTCATAATCAAGTGGCTAAATGCACAAGCCGCGCATAGACAACAATCTTCTATCTTCTATACTTATAATAAAGCAGTAAGTAACAAAAAGTCTGCACAATGAATTTATTAAAAAATGTAGTAGTCTAGGTCTAGAGAACAAGGATATAGTAGGTATTATAAAGTTTTATAGAATCGATTGAAATCTCGTAGGTGTGATCGAAAAAATACTGGAATGCGGTCTTCAGTGTTGGATAGCTTATGGTTTGACTAAAAACAGGCGAACTTGGGATCTCAATACGATTAGTAGGAGTCGAGCAATTGATAACAAAACAATTGACGTCTGAATTAAATCCAAGGAATAACACATAGGTTACTTTTACCGCACAGATATGACCAAGGGGCAAACCCGCGGGCACTCCTAGTCTAATATATACCTATCACCTTATTCTCGTAATTGGCAAAGTGACTCGACAATGTAACTTGATAAATTGGCCTGCCAGTTCGTTTGTCGTTAGTCATCAGGAAAGTTTTGAATTGGGATGAACAGCTTGTTGATAGTTTCCAACTTCAATTGTTTGGATCAAAGCTTAAGACGGCGCGGGTGGCGGTAGTGATTGCGAAAAATGTACGCTGACGCCACGACTCTAAAATTTTATATTAGCTCTGGGAGTGGAAAAATATGAACATACAGCAGGACTCAAAATATGAACATACAGCAGGACTCAAAATATAAACATACAGCAGGACTCAAAATGTGAACGTACAGCAGGACTCAAAACAGCGACCATGGCATTACATAATATCTATGTTCTTAATTCATCCTCTCTATCACTACAGGGCGCTTATTCACTATGCCGCATAAAATTACTTGCCAAAAACGTGTGACGTCAGTACGGCAATTGCCGTACAATTCCACGAACATATCTTAACGCGGCGTGTTACTTGCGTGAATGGTCATAGCGAATAAGGGCCCTGTTGTGATAAAAATAAGCGCAAACATTTACCTTAAAACTCACCATTGTAGTTACTGTTATCGCTTTAGCCTCATAATTATTGCCTAACGTTTCAATAATTCAATTTAGAATGCAACGATACCGGGTTCGGTCCTAGGCTCCGTACCAATGACTTTTCTAAGTTATGTGCGGTTTTCCATCGCGCCGTGCTTCGGAGGGCACGTTATACTTTCGGTTTCGGCTGTTTTTGATTAATACAATGAAATAAATTACAATACAAATACACTATATTGCACATTAAAAAATGATATACATAAGAATAATAATTAGCAGTCGTTAAGCCATGCCAGAGGCCCTTGGGCGGCCTAACCCAGAGGCCAGTAATACCTCATACGACAAACAAACAAACGTCTCAAGCCGCCTCAAGCCAAGTCAAGTATTCCAACATTAAAACGCGAATCATCCACTGGCATTTGCTTTTGTTCCTGCTTTTGTTTTAGCTTCGAATTATCCGCAGCTGTTTCCGCTTCCGCGCCCGCTAGCGCTCATGCCTTGCACCATCAGAAACAGCCTAAACTCAAGCCAGTTGTTCCAACATTAAAATGCGAGCGAGTAATTGTTCTCCAACACTCGCCTCCACCAATTCGATACAAAACTTTTAAGTTATTCTGCCATCTTTATCACAGTATTAACAGTAGATCAACTTCGTAGCTATTGACCACATACGTAGCACCTATTATATTTTATTTCTGTGACTATGCTGACATCTAGAAATCAAGACTAACGTGATGCCTTTTACCCGACTACGGCAAAGCATGGAAAGGGTAATGAAGTTAACAGTCTATGTATATAATTACGTAGGATGTATGTATGTACATATATGTTCCACCATAGCGTCGCGCGTCGCCCCTATTGGTCCGATTTTGACAAGTGAGGTATCAATCAATTCGTCTTCAGGTATAGTAGAGTGTCATTATGTTATTATTTTTTTACTGTTTTATTATTATTTTAGAGTGATGGAAGCCTAACGGTTTAATAGTGCAACCTAACGATGCAAGAATCTAAGGATACCGGGTTCGATCCTAGGCTACTAAATAACTTTAAAAAAACATTGGTGCGGACCAATGACTTTTCTAAGTTATTTCCGGTTTTTCCATCGCTCCATGCTTCGGAGAGTACGTTGAGCTGTCGGTCCCGGCTGGCCATGTCAGAGGCCATCGGGCAGCCTGACAAACTCTGAAACCAGAGGCAAGTACTACCTCATATGACAAACAAACAAACAACAAACAAATATTTTATTACTCTACTACGGCGAAGCAAGGAAAGGGTTATGTGTTCAAACTAAAAACTTGGTCTGATTTTGACAAGGGAGGTATTAAACGATTCGTATTTATCCCAAGAGTGTCATTGGCTATTTGTTTACCTGACCGTTGTCGGGTTTTATAGTTTTTGAAGTTATGTATGTCTTGTTCCGATCTATGATGGCCTGACACTATAATCCACCTTTACTCAATAACTAATTACTTTATTTTAGCCTGGTTTGGACTAGGATCTTCATTGACCGAGCGAGAGAATGCGAGCGAAGCGTCTCTGCCTCAAGTTCAATCATTTTGCTTTCACAAGTCAGCTTGGTACTCTTTTCTACAGGTCGTATTTTACAACCGATCGGGAAGAAACTTGGTATACAGGTTTAACGACTTCATAGTTTTTTTGTCGTTGGGGATTTTTGATTAGGGGGGGTACTTCCTCCAAAAAGGAACAAAAAGGGGGCTACTGAATATCTCCGCCTTAATAAATCCGATTTCAATGATTCTTTTTTATTTATATTTTATATAACTTTAAGTTAGTCGCATAAAAATTTGGTGAAGATCTGATGAGGATCTTCGGCGTGATGAGCAGAATAGCTCCTCAAAATGAAGTAAATTGCTCACTTATAGATTTCTACCGGTGGAATCGGCCCTATAATTACTAAGCTGACGGAGCACCTGGGTTATTAATGTTAGTTTTACAATAAGGTCACTAGATTGCGTTACTGTACACTGCTACATTGTTGCAAAAAGTTTGTGCTCGCGAGGTCTACTGTTCGCAGAACTACGAGATAACTTGCGCTACTGTTTATGTTACGTTGCCGTCTTGTTCAGTAAGTTGGTTTTGTTGAGTTTGCCAATCTATAGAAAATTTAGATTTTTGTTTTGTTCCAATGTAGAATATTGTTTTCGCTGAACTTCAAGGAATTGGTTTGTTGTTTGCGAAACGAGGTTACGGAGACTGGGAATACGGTGCGAATAAGTAGTATTTTCTTAGAAAACACTGGACCTTTATTTGAAGTATGCCGACCTACCTATTTAATTTAAACAATTTGAATAGATTTTATGTAATTTATTGTTGATTTGGTATTATATGATCCTAAGTTACATGCTTGCTCTTATCCATGCGGTACTTACTAAATGCTACACATGCTAATATATAATGCAAATTAGCTTTCACAACTAATAATTAAGTTCTTAGATACGGAAACTAAATGTCCTCAATTCTATTATAGAAAAATAAAACCAATAAAATTTGGCAAACAGTAACTTCGGTTGTAAATAAGTTAATTCAAAAACATAAAAAAAGCTTTTATGCAGTAGCCATGTCACGGTAAAACTTAAAACTGGCTATCATTATACAATGCGGACACAAAATGTCATGTCCGTGCTGTTGATCTTTGAAGAGTTCCTTTATCTGGAGCTAATCCTGGAGTTCGATTCATGAAAATGCTTACCATGAAAATGCAATGTAATCGGAATTGAACCAACATGTAAAAAATCGATTCCGTAGGATGAAAGTAAGTGGCTCTAATTCTGCTTTCAAGATTTGACCTAAACAAACAAACAAACATACATACACTGCAAGTTAAATAAAAGCTTTTAATATATAACCTTTCCTAAGGTCTTATTCGCATCGACAAAATGAGTAAATAAGGCTAAAAAATAACTAAAATAAGTACCTAATGTTTGACTGTCACAATACCACGCTTCGTTTGGCTGAAACCTTATTACCCCGATTCTCTTCTAACCAAGCTATTTCACAACGTAAGTTAAGTAACATAACAAATGACTTCATAAGCGATGTCTACCGCTTATTTTCCACATGAGAGAGCGCAACATATGAAGAGATTACCTACTAGGTACAAAATAGAGATCGCATTATTTTATACACCGTCATAAATACAAGTCCCAAAGTGAAGTGTTAGTACCTTAGTAGTATATTAGATGCGCACACACACACACATTGGTAATTTTTCCGAGCTCATCAAGCTTTATTCTAGGACCAAAAGTACATATAAAGTATATACATACATACAACATTTCATCAAAATTAGCATATATTCCCAACTGCCCCATTAACATTTTTTGACAATGACACTTTTCATAAAATAATCACTAAGTTAGTAATTAACAAATGGAAAAATTTGGATGGCGATGCATAGGTCACGATAGCTGAATTGGTAGAGGCATGTGCCGCGCAGAGGCACGGTTTGCGTGTTCGAATCTCGTTCGTGATCTAAATTTTTCCATTATAAAATTATTATATATGTTTACGCTAAGCAGGCGTTAACTGCTAAAATTATTAAAATTGTATTTTCTTTATCAAATTTTTATTTTATCATGTTTAATGTAGGGTTTCATGATACCAAAGGTGCTAAATGTGTTCAAAAGGTATTCAAAGCTAAAAAACACGAAGACAAAGGAGGTAGCGAAGTGTAGCGAGCTCCCGCCTTCGTCTTCTAACCTACCACGGGCAAGTCTAAGTAGACTTGTTCTAATCATCGCCTAGTTCACCAGATTTAAGTGAAAACCACATTACAATCGGTCCAGTAGTTTTTAATAAACATGCAACATGATTATTTTCTTATTCTGTAGCTCATAAGTCATCGAGTTCATAATTTATTTAAATTATCTTTTTGCAGACTTTCTATTTTTTATTTAGATAGAAAATTGATTAATAGAAGATAGGCATATAGCTAAATGTTTTAAGGTAAGCTTTTAATAACTACAAAACTAATGCTTAGCTGCGTGGAAGGAGTCAAATTTGACTTCAAGATTGAACCACATGTCGCTGCGATTTTTATAAATGTTATTTTCTTATTCAGTAGCTCATTTTAGGTCCTCGAGTTCATAATTTTTTAAATTATATTTTTGCAGACTTTATGTGACTTACTGTTTTATATAGATAGAAGATAGATAGCTACATTTTTTAAGCAAGCTTTTAAAATCCACATAATAATTTGTTGGCTAGCTGAGCGGAATAAATCAAATCTGACTTCAATCCTCTATTTTGAAGATGAGAAATAAAGGAAAAATACGTGTAAATTGTTACAAACACAATGTAAGTAAAACATTTCCTGGTTTTCCTTCTGGCAATTGGCCTGTTTCTTTATGAGGATGTTTTCTAGAAAGGTTCTAGATTTTCTTAGGTGCTTAACCAAATACGTGTTTTATTATAATCATTTTATCAGTTTTATAAGCCTGCGTTCGTCCACTGCTGGACATAAACCGCTCTGCCAAGGCACGCTGTTTGGCCCGGTTATCTTCGGTTCTTCACACCCATTTGATGCCATCAACCTCGCGCAGATTGTCGCTCCATTTAGCTGGTATAGCGGGCGTCCTACACTACGTTTGTCAATTCACGGACACGTCTACTCCAAAAGCTATCGGTTCTGCGGCTAAATCACCAGTTTACAGGACAATTATCACAGCCCTAGAGAGATACTCGTACTTCAGGCATAAAAAAATCTTTCCATAGCTCGCTGCTTTACCGTAGCACTTAAATGTGTAACATATTAAAAGTATTTTTTTTACCAGTGTTGTATTTTGTTTTGCTAAAAAGCAAATAACTTATGACCCGGACAGTAACTTATGACCCGGACAGTAACTTATGACCCGGACAGTAACTTATGACCCGGACAGTAACTTATGACCCGGACAGTAACTTATGACCCGGACAGTAACTTATGACCCGGACAGTAACTCATGACCCAGGCAGTAGTTTTTGGCCTTTGTTTACGTGTTATTCGCGTGAAATTTTTAGTGTCGACATTTCAAGTGAATAAAAAATGCTTGGTAGACAGGTTTTTCCATTTATCCATACAATTATATAAGGGAACCAACCTGTCAAAAACTTTGGGATTTTTCATTAGTGCAGAGAGTTTTCAAAAATTTGGTTCAAAATTTATCCAGTGATAATGACCGCGCAAGGCTTCTAGCTGTCTCGGAACATGAATCAGGCCAATGACTGTACGCCCTTCCATCTGCGAACCTCGGAACGCTGCTTAACAATGCCATTTTCTTTATAGCTACTGGTCTCCGACTGGGTACTGCCATGTCGATCGTCATCGGTGTTCATGCGGCAGCGACGTTGACAGAAACGGACTCCATGGACTCTATTGCCAACGAAGTGCTGGTAGGTTTTCCCGCCACGGCTCGATCAATGATATTATAAAACGGGCGCTTGCCACCATCAACGTACCTTCTGTGCTAGAATCAGTAGGGATGGTGCGTGATGATGGCAAGTGTCCGGGCGGCCTGACGCTGATCCCCTGGGAGCGGGCAAGGGCTCTCGTATGGGACGCGACTTGTGTTGATACGTTAGCCCCTTCTCATCCCAGCGGGACAGCGTTGAGGTCCGGAACTGAAGCAGGAAACTGTGCCGCTTAGCATCGAAACGTTTGATCCATGGGATCCAAGTACCAAAGCATTTTGTAAACATATATCTCGCCGCTTAATCTTTTTTTTTATGTAGTGTATATTCTGTTGGTCTATAACTGACTTCTACAGCGTCACCGACACAGGACGGTGGGGCGGGCGCGAAAGCGCTCCGTGGGCGCCGCCTACTCGATGTCGCTGGTGACAAGAAGGCTAGCTCATTTCTCGCATAGAAAATTTCTATTTATGTTTACGTAAAGCATGTTTTTATCTTCTTTTAAATCCAGGTATCAAGGTGTTCATAAAGAAAAATTATCATTTAAAAAAAATGGATTGTTTACGCCAACTTATTGACCACTTATTTGATTTTACCTGGATATTGCCTAAATCTCATTATTTGATTTTACCTGGATATTGCCTAAATCTCATTATTTGAAAACTAAGAGTTTGACGTGGATTATTATTAATTTTACCATTTTGTTTTATTATTATTTTAACATTCTACACCATATTTAAGATGTTGATCTCTTACTTTTTGAGTAATACGTGAAAAACCAAAAATATGGTTGGTTTTAGCTCTCAGATCATAACGAAAACAAATATTATCTTACAAGTAGTGAACGAAAAGTGTTATTAAATAACTATTTTACAACAAAAACAACTTTAAATTGAATGGGGTCAAAGCGAAACAACTCCATCACTCTTTCTCTCTCTAAAACAGTGAAAACAAAAAAAAACAATCAGCCACAGTTGAATTGAACGTTCATTCGACCGTTCATTTACATTTCATTTATAAAAGACTAGATTTGGCCGCGTCTCAGCCCGTGCATATTGCTTAGACCCTACACTAGTACATCATCATAATCATTTCATCATTTTCAGTTTATTCCGCCCACTGCAAGGCATAAGCTCCTTCCTTCTTAGTCATTCATCTCTAGTTTGAGCTAATCTGGTCTAGTTTTTCCCAGACCGCAGTGTGCTTCTCTATGTCATCGACCCATTATTGGATTGGTCTTCCTCGACTACGCTTACCATCGAGTGGCTACCATGCTATCAGGGACTTACTCCACCTTCCATCATATGATTTTTTCGTGTTTTGACCAGCGTCACTCAAGTTTAATTATACGGGATCCGACGTCTGCCACCTTGGTTCTTCTTCTGATCTCATGGAGCGTAACATGATACCTAACATATTACGCTCCATGGACCGTTTTGCGACTCGCATCTTGTGCACAGGTTCCTGAGTAGCGTCCATGGCACCATACGTCATAGTGGGAAAGACATATTGGTCAGACAGACGGGTCTTCAGGTACTGCGGCATTTTTCGGTCCTTGAGCACGTCGGTATGTTTACCGAACAAAGCCCATCGCAGCTGGATACATCTAGTGCATCTAGCCTATATTATCTGCCTGTAGCCATCTGATTGCATCTGATTGTAGCCATCGCAGGAACTCGGTGGATGGAGGTGGCACAATATCGCTGGTCATGACGCTCTTTGGGGGAGGCCTATGTTCAGCAGTGGACTTCTAAAGGCTGACATGATGATGATGATATTATCTGCTGAAAGATAAACAAAGCCCAAGATAGGACATCTACAATATCTCACTAACAACTTCAATAGTTATAAAATAATTACAGACCGTTAAGCCTCCTCCCTCAAATATGCAAACTTCTTTTTTTTTCTCAATATATGATAGAAAGCTTACAATTATGACCAAAGCGCTTTCTATTTGCCAAAGTTCTGAGTCACAGAATTACTCATCAACTTGATGAATGCCAGCCCTTCGAGCACATTCATACCGTGAAGCAGCTGATGAACAAATATGACGAATTCAACCAGCCCTTGTGCTTTGCTTTCGTAGATTACGAAAAAGCTCTTGGTAGCATTGAGCACTGGGCCATTGTTCCATTCTCTCCAACGCTGCCAAGTGGACGCACAGTATGTGGATGTCCTCCGAAATCAGTATAACTTAGCATCGATTCAGGTACGTATGCATACACTCACTGGTAATGTTCCAATAAAATGAGGCGTGCTACAGTGAGATACCATATCACACAAGTTATTTACCACAGTCTTAGAGGACATCCTTAAATTAATCGATTGGGAGTTTACTTAGTTAATGGTGTTCACTTTTCCCACCTCTGCTTTGCACTTTCCGCTTTTATCAATAAAAACCGCCAGATCTGAGAGTGATGTTGCAAATCCCATTCTATGCTTCTCATGGAGTTGGTTTTAAGATGAACATGTCCAAAATGAAGGTGATGGTTAACAAATATTTCAAGTATGTTACCCAAGTACATAAAACATGATAAATCGGGGAGAAACGAAACCGTATACCGGTAGCGCGCGTACGTTAAAAAACTATGATTTATTCATGAAGATACAAGTTGGTGTTAGTAAACAAAACACGCAGTTAGTCGGTTCTTGCTCGGGCACGTAACCTATAATTGTTCTTGTTTGAGATGTATAAAATCGTCTGGTAAAAAGTAAAGTCTTTGTAAAGTTTGATTTGACTCTAGATTTTCATTGATAATCATAAACATATCAAAGAAAAAAATTTTTTGAAGGATTAGTATATTTTAAATGTTTAAAAAATGTTTGTTCTTTTATGAAAATGGTCTCCGACAGAACAAATTATAAGCAGATATTATTTTTTACCACAATAAAAATATATATGTAGATTAACTAAAGATATTCGTTTACAACTCGACAGATTTAGTCAAAATCTTCAACTTGGAAGCTTTTCAATTTAAATATCTTCTAAACTAGCTGCCGCATCACTTTATCTGTTTTACCACTAAAAGAGCTTGCAATTTTAAGTAAAACTGCATTTATAACTCATTTTTGCAAAAAATACTCATTTAGTTGGTTCTAGCGTTAACGCGACGCTATATTTTATTCCAGGGTATAAGCTATCTCCATTCTAAATTTCATCAAAATCCGTCCAGCCGTTATCGCGTGGTAGCTCTCCAAACAAACAAACAGACAAAGTTTCACTTTTATATATTGGTATGGATGGATTTATAAGATGTACTGATTCTTCACATTTTATTGGAAATTACTGTAGTGATATAGAAAAATGGTAACTGAGGAACTCTAACATTATGCGTCCGACACGCACTTGGCCAGTTATATTACTATTTGGTAAGTATTGCCGAGTATTTGTAGCGATTACGATTAATTGGAATGAATCTCAAATTTACGTAGATATACAACCCATATCTACGTGAAACGAATGAAATAGGAAACACCGCACTACGTCTGCATTTAGCTGACCAAACCATCTACATCCGCAATACAATTACCTACTGAAAGCCCAAACCAAAGGAATAAGATCATGCAAGACCAACATGATAATATGAGACAGTACTACGGCAGTGCTATTATTTATTTATTCTGTGACAGTCAAGACAGTACCATAACATTATTTACAAATAAACGAAACGAACGAAAGAATACGATGAATTGAATACGATGAATTGAATACGATGAATTGAATACGATGAATTGACTCGACAAATCGTGCGAAAAACGCTTGCTTGTTTTTAGGATCGCCAAAGCCATTGTAGAATTTTCATTGTAGAATACGCAAAATCTACTTTTTTTTTATTGTCTTACTACGTAGTTAGTACCTACATATATATGGTAGACATATATTCTTCATATTGTGGCGCAACTATATGGAAAATAATTTTGCTATGAAAAATGACTGTATTTTTTTTGCTAAATTCACAAACTTGCCGACCAAAACTATGTATCCGTATTTTGATTGGCTAACTTGAACAAAAAAGTAGGAAGAGTAATTCAAAATCTTTGGCAGCAACGCTCCTGTTGCTTTTCTACAGTTTTGTTATTATTTAATTTCCACGGAAACATGTCATTCCATTCCTTACAAAGAGTAATCGACATTATTGGCAATTTTTCGATACTTTGGGTTACATTATTGCAATTTTCGTAGGGATATTGAACTTTTTGAAAAATAAAGTCCTGTCCATGTTACTTGTTGATAATGTAGCTTTCTATACGTGAAATAATTTTTTAAATCGGTTCTGAATTTTTTGAGTTTATCCACTACAAACAAATATATTAAACATAAAAGTTAACCTATTAATAATTTATATTTTATTTTTTATTTTACAGGGAAATCTCTACGTAAACTATGGTCACTGTTTCCCACATAAGATTATTTGATTCATTTTGAAGTCGGATTTTACTTCTTTTTTAGTTTTAATTTATTTATCTATTTTGAGTGGCATGAACAATACATGAACATGCGATTACAGCAATCGCAAGTAACTTGCTGTTATCCATTGAGGAATCGACCCACAATTGTCGGAGATTTATCGCGTAACATACATAGAAAAAAAAACACGGGTCGAACTGAAAACATCCTCTTAAAAACGGTTGAAAAAATAGATACTGTTGTTCAAGCAAATGTAAAAATATGATATGTATACCTACTATTTATAATCATTATTATAATATTTCTATTCATTTTTTAGCATTTAACAATACTTTCTAACAATTATCAAGTACTTTATTTACCTTAAATATTATAAAAGATGTTTAAAAAGGTCACGACAACCATCGCTTGCTTAGTCTTGTCCTTGTACCAATTCCTAATAACATTATTTTCTTACTAAAATCCTTAAAACCCTCACTTGGCATCCAGCCAACATCCTCAAGGTCATGAACTTGAACCATGGACTAGATTTATCGGTTCCTTCTTGCGTAACGACTGTACATAGTAGTTTAACAGTAGACCAACTCAATTAAGATGGTAGTAATCGAATTACATACACGTAGACGATTTCCCGAAGAAACTATAACCGTTGGGGTAGTGAATTCTCGAGTGGAGACCACGTTTAGGCAAATGTGGCGTAGGAAGCCCTGTGGTCAGGTGGAATGATGACCTGCAAAAAGCAACTGGAAGAAAATTGCTGAGGAGAGTGAAGACCGAACTCAGTGGCGTGCTTTAGGAGAGGCCTACGTCCAGCAGTAGTAGATAACTATAGGCTGATGATGAGAAGATTTGATTAAATTTAATGTATGTAAATGCTATCGGTCCTGGAATAAAAAATAGGATACTATCAACATCATCATCCACAGCTTCATCTTTGTCCATGCGGGTGAAGCCACGAAGTGCAGCTACTATTATTTTTATATTGGAATAGGCAAACGTTTCTTCACGATCTCACCTGATGGAAAGCGGTGATGAGGCCGAAAGTGCATGCTTGCCTAGTAGATACATTCACTCCTGACTTGAAACACTATTATTTAATCTGTGTATTTTTATAAAAAGGATAATTGATTGTATTTTAAGAGCTTTTATTTAACTTGCAATGTATGTATGTATGTAAGTGTATGTATGAATGTATGTATGTTTGTTTGTTAGGTCAAATCTTGCAAGCTGAATTAGAACCACTTCCTCTTATCCTACGGAGTTTAATTTTTACATGTTTGTTCAGTTCCGATGACAATGCATCTTTATGGTAAGCATGACTTGAATCGATATCCAGGATCAGCTCCAGATAAAGGAACTCTTCAACGGTTAACAGCAGAGACACGAGATGTTGTATACGCGTTTAATTGTGATAATTTGTTCTAAGTGACCATGACTACTGCTTTAAAGCTTTTTTGTTTTATCGTTTATTAATTAACTTATTTTAAATGTTCAAAGAAGTCTTACTGCATGGTTGTTGGTACTGTCAGAAGGAAGGCTAGGAAAACAGTTGATACGGGAATTTATATATACAATATGCTGTGATAAAATATGGTGTTTTTGGCTAAACGGGCAAAAACTTGACCAGTTCTTTATGAAACAGTTAGTTTTTTTGTAAAAACATTACGCTCGGGGTTGCTGTTTCTGATCGATAAGCATTTTACCACCGTCACCATACCTCCAACGGAAAAATAAGGAGTGTAATAAGCTCCTTTCTATCTAATTATATATGTCTACTAGCAGAGCCCGCGGCCTTGCCTGCATGGTCATTTCTCTGGGTTATGTTATTACAGGACCAAAAGTATCTTATTACGATTAAAGGTTTTTTTTTTTATTTAATTTCGTCCAGCCATCAAATAGGTAGTTTGTATCGTCTTCTACCTATCGGATTGATAAAAATACACAATATGAACACCAGATTTTAATTAAAAATTAAGGTATTCAACAGTGAAAAATATCATTCCGATTGGTCCAGTACTTTAGAGTAGTTTTTTTCACTAGACTGAGCAACGCAAAGGCCGGGTTATGTGTTTATCAGTCTATGTATGTCTATATATGTATGTCTGTCCATTTGTGGCACTATATAGAAAAAACGCGTGGCCTGAGTTTGATGATTCTTACGTCAATCGATTTGTCCTTATTTCGCGAGTTAAAAATAATAATAAAAAAAAAACATGGAAAATTCAATATGGCGACAACCCGACGCCATATTGGGAAAAAGAAAAAAGTGAAAAGCGACGAATGATATAGAATACGAATCGTATTAATTTCTCTTATCTATGCACTTCCAGCGATTTGTTATCATTAGCATTTGTGGTTCCCACAGCTGGAACGTTGCACTTTTCTCTGAGTGACAGGGTGGATCATAATCTACCTAGGTTTGCGTACGTACCTGCTTTTTGGTCGAAGTTACCATGTTTTTCAGGATTTTTGGATTTCACCTGTATAAGAAATATTTAGATGATTTTAAGTTTTTTTTTTGTAAAGAAGCAAGAATTATGCAGATAATGTACTAAAAGCTAAAAAATAACTAGGCAGGTACCAGGTACCAGTCGTCATACTACTCTCCTCATCAATCTAGCATCTAGTCTAGAGTATTGATCAGACTAAAATAAAATCGTGGGGCGAGTCAAAGAACATAGGTGGAATTTTATGCGATAAATCTTGCAGTGTCTTGACATATCATTTCTACAGAACTTAAGTAATTTTTTTTCTACGTTTTTTCAACATTGCATTTAAGCTAGAAAAACCCAGGTTAACAAATCAATTTAAAAAAAAACATGAAATTGTAACTTCATCTCCTTCCTACAATGTTTAACCAGCCTTGCAGTCCAACGGGGGAAAAAAAATATATATAATACAATGACGTTTCCGGTTTGGACGTCAAAATTGTCAACACAGTATACTTCCCACCCAGTTTTTTAAACCAAAGGAGGTTGAATTAAGCTTATGGCGTTAAATCTTTTAAGCAAGCGTAATTCAACTTTCTTGCGATAAACAGAATAATAATATAGACTGTGCTATAGACAAAATGGTACGTCAATATAAAACCTCTATACAAAACATTATACTCGTAGCAAAGGGAATACAATGCATTAAAGTTTATGGAGGAAGATAGGGTATGTTAATTTAATTAATTGTTTTGCACAAAAATAGTGTAGGTACAAGGAAGGACTTAATGCTAAACAGCATTATCTACCAGTCATCCAGGTAGTGACAGAAATAATAGTACATAGGGCGTGTTGGTTAAAGTATTGAACAATAAATACGAAAGAAACAAAGGTTTGTGTAAATAAAATATTTAGTGTAAGGAATTGTTGCTAAATATTTGTGCTAATATTGGACAACTGTTTCCCTGTCCAGTGAAACAGCAGCAACATATCTAAATATATCGTTTTGTAATCTCGGCAGGCAGTAACAGATTGAAAATAATTCTTATTCAAAAGCCTAGTCTGTTACACTAGATAAGTAATTGAATAGGTGTGTACCTACAATATCTTGAAACATTATATTTATCACGCATAAGTACTCACTTGCCTACATAATTAAGTGGATAAAAGAATTTAAATCTCTATGACTTGTTTCAAAGGTCATTATCAGTAACATAACCTACAAAACTTTGAAGCCTATTAGCAATTATTCCTGGCCTCCCCCAAAAAAAAAACACTTAGTCTAACAATCTCAGGAAATGATGCTGAATTACTAGCGATATTTTTTGTCTAAAGACGCCGTGAATTTGACTGACATAAAAGTATGTATGGGAGTTCGCCATTGTTCTTTCTGTTATCTACACCACCTACAGTAAACCACTCATATCATTATAGGTGTCTTTTGGATGCACCTTCTCAATAGACACCTTATGCAAAATCTGTGTAAAAGTAAATCCGTCACTATCATCATGTGACATCACAGAACGATCATTTATATTTACTCTGGTTACGCTACGCCCCGCTATTTTATTTTAGTCTGATCAATGCTCTAGATTGATGAGGAGAGTAGTGTGATGACTTGATACCTGGTACCTGGTATTTTTGGCTTTTAGCAATTATCTGCATTATTCTTTTGTTTCTCTACAATAAATCGTTTAACATAAACACATTTTTAAACTATTTTATTTTCAAGTTTTAGTTTTTTATTTAGTTATTTTTATAGTATAATGTGTTCTACTTGTCAAGTCTTTTTACTTGATACCCATTCTGGAGGGATAGAAAAAAAAACATTTTGTCATAGTAGCCATCTTGGAATTATAATTGTCATGGTGTACTGTATTCAACTAGTTAAGCCCTTTCATTTGATAAAGAGGCGATTAAAAAAAAAAGAAAGTTATCCGCCATTTTATGATGGCGGCTATCTTGCATTTAGCATTTTCATGGTGGACTTTTCTATTAGTTACGCCCTTTCATTTGATGCCCATATTGAGGGCGTTGTTTTTTTTTATGTAATTCCCCATTTTGTGGTGGCGGCCATCTTGGATTTACAATGATACTGAATATACATAATTATATTGTCATTAGAACTAAAACTGTGTACTAAATTTCAGATCAATCGGTCAACAGAAAAGGGGTAAAATTTCAATTACATTATTTGACCCAAAAAAAAACAGACAGGGCAATCAAATAAAACCGCTTAAAAAGAAAATAATCACACAAAGATTTCCTATGTACTGTTGTAAAAACAGTACCGTGATATACCTACAGTGACTGATTGACTGACTGATTGACTGAATGACTGATAATCGGGTAGACCTAGACATTTGAAATTTGGAGGAATTATTACTTGAGTACCCTAGAGGTGCACTAAGAAGGGATAGAGTATATACGAGTAATAGTAGAGTTGTTATTGTTCCGATGATCAAATATACTCAGACACAGCACATTATATTCGGTTTTATACCGATCATAGTCATATTATGATTTATTAATCGCACAAGAAAATGTAAGCAAACCAAAAGAATTGGAAAGTAAAGCATAGTTTTAAATTGTGACGTTTAAACCTACTTAGTTATATTTAAAAGTAAGTACCAACTGACCCAGAGAAGCACAAAGCATTACAAACCCCCGCATTATCCGCAGAACGGCACGCAGCCTGGTACTTAATTACATAATCTGTGGCTTAGAGTCGAGCCTGATTTATAACGATATGGGAACTTATTCCGCAGGGGTACCAGTTAGCACACGGTCTTACGTATTTGTTGTTTGAGATCTCTGGATTAGGATCTAAGTAAGCTAAGTTTCTGGGGGATTAGTTAAAATAACTTGAGAGAAACATTATATTATCATACATTATACTGTGGTAAAAAATAGGCTTCAAATTCCGGTGCATCAACGTGAGGTTGCAAGCTTGTCAGTATTCTATAGATTCTACGGTGAGTGTGCACAAGAACTGCACAAATGGATTCCCGCTGTACCTTAATATCACTGTACGATCAGACGATCGGCAAAGTACATCCCTTTTCTGGTAGATATACCACGCACAACAATGGAGCGTTACGATTTTTCAATTATTATAACAACTGCAAAGGAGTGGAATGCTCTGCCCATATCAGTATTTCCGGTAAAATAAAACCCAGGTGTGTTCTAGTCAAGGCAAGCGTGCTACACCTTTACTTCCCATCAGGTGATATCGTGGTCAAACAATTGCCTAGACAGAAATAGTAGATTACTGCATCGACTGGAAAGTGACTCATTGCTGAATCGAGTGGTTGGATTGGAGCTCGAGCTTTAGCGAGAGCTCTAAAGTACAGCAAGGAGTCACTTGAGCGAGTGTCAGTAATCTGGTTTTCTTTCCACTACAAAGTAATATCACAATTACATTTAATATTTTTCCGAACTTAATCCATATTTGCCGTAGTTAGTAATACTTTTAATAGATAGCGTTACCGTCCCCATAAGACGGGTTCAAAGAAGCTAGTGGAAAGATTTGGATGACGACGCATAGGTCTCGGTGGCCGAATTGGTACAGGCATGTGCCGCGCTGAGGCACAGTATGCGAGTTTGAATCTCGTCCGTGACCCAAATTTTTCCATTAGAAAACTATTATATATATTTACGCTAAGCAGGCGTTAACTGCTATAAAAATCATATCACAATTGTTCACATTTAATATTTAAGCTGTACAATTTTCAGTCACATTGACTTTTAAATTAGCACAAAGTATTTAAAAAATAATCGTAGTACGTTCTATTTTAAAATTTCTGTTTACGAATACGAATTTTGGACGAATGCTTTCATTCAATACTAGCTGCGCCTCGTGGTTTCGCCCGCGTGATGGATGATGATGATGATGATGATGATGATGATGATGATGATAATGATTATAATGATGAAAAGTATTCTATGTGATTTTCTAGGGTACCTATAAGCTTTCTCTGTTCCAAATTTCATCAAAATCCGTTTAGCCGTTTGAGAGTAAAATAAAATGATGATGATGATGATGATGATGAAACGTATCCTATGTGTTGTTGAGCGTGAAGGAGTAACACACATAAACACACACCCATACATATAAACTTTCACCTTTATAATATTAGTGTGATGAAACTAAAAAAACAGTACAGTAATAGATTTTCATACGTATTTAACGCACTTTAAAACTGTGCAGAAATGGATTTTAATACATACCGCACTGTTTTTATGATAAGCAGTAATGAGGTACTTTTTGCTTACGTTTTAGGTGAATAATGGTGATATTACTGTTTTGTGGAAAGAATAGTAGATTGTATGACAAGGGCAAAATAATATTTTTACGGCGAGGGCGCTAAGTAGAATCCTGAACGTAGCCAGTGATTCAGTATAAGTCAACGAGAAAAAATAATTTTGCTTCCGAGTGATACACTCTACTTTTCATCCCCCTTTGAGAAAAAGAAATAAAAGGCGCTTTTAGAATACATTACACTTTATATATTTCTTTAAAAGGGTATTAAATAATTTAAACATAAAACAACTAAAAATAAACTAGGTATACTTAGCTCAAAATATATATTCACTTTGGACTTCTTTGATTTATGTCCTTCAGATAGTCTCTTGAGATATTGTGTTATAAATGTTCTCTAGATCTCGATTAGAACGTTATTATTGGTACTGACCTCCAAATTGTGAAGGTTGCTTATATTTGGGTAATTCTTGAATAGACCTATGTACAAGAATTACCCAAATGTAAGCAACCTTCACAATTTGTACAGTTTTCGAGAAAGACTTCGTCCTTTTGCATTTTCCCATCCAATAAAATTGTTATAAACATTCACATATTTTACCGGGATTTAGTTGGTAATAGATTATTTATCAAATAATAATATGTTCCGTAGTTTCTTACATTTTCAGGTGTAAATGAGATTCCTATAGCTACTTGATATACTTTAGCTACTTGAACTCGTTAAACTCATTTTCGTGAAATTTAGTTTTGCACTGTCAATATTCCTTGTGTCCGCGGCGATGAAATTGTAATTCTCTGTTCACGCACTAATAATTTTTTCCTCTTCTCCGTACATTCCATTGATTCTTTTTTTTAAATACAGACTGCGCGCCACGCGAAAATTCACGTTCCAAATTATAAACTCATTACTGTCCCCTATGAAAGTCTTGAACATAAAATACCTTCTTTGCTCCCTCTTTTCAAGGAACCAATCTGCGTTTTTCGAATAAATGGGATGAAAAGTTTATTATATTTTTTTGTGAAAATCCAAAAATATTACTGAATAATGTCACTGGATTAGTAATTTTCTTATCTATGTCATGTGTCAGATCACCTCGTTCCGGATTCGATCTTAATGAAAACCTCCGAGCATAGGGCTTTCCATAACACGCTGAGCGATTTTGAATTGGTATTAGTAGTACCTATCGTAAGTGTCCACGTCTTAGGTCCGTATGTCAAAGGATCATAATACATACGAAAACATAACCATCCTCTGTGCAGTAGGGTAAAAATGAATAACCAACAAGCGCAGCAGTGAGTGCGCTATGTCATCGACCCAGTGGAATGGGTTAATAAAGTTTTTGTTGATTGAAAGCGTATGCTTCAGTGCTGTCGCTTTGTTAGGGATCCGCGGGCGGTGGTTAAAAACGGCTATTTGTTTGTCGTGTGAAGTAGTCCTGGCCGCTGGTGTCAGAGTTTGTCAGGCCTTCCGAGGGCCTCTGTAAGGCTCGGCTATTGCTATGGAGTTATTAAAATGTAGCAAATGTGGATTGTTGTATAAGTTTGTATAAAAATAATAAAATAAAAAGACTGCAAATGGATTTACTACAAAAAATACTTAACCAATTTTGTAATTAAATATATATTGGACTTAACTGAAAGACTAATTTCCCCTTAAAATTAAAATGTAACATCCAATCAGTTAAGAAATCCCGGAAGTAAACCTTAAATATGTTCACACGATAAAATTTTGCTACTAACCTACATTTTGTGTGTGTACATATTAAGTTTTAAATTGGAAACCTTCTAGTTGATAGACTCGGGCGTACTTTGCGGAAATACATTTAAAAATGAACGAAGAGAAAATATGTAGCTTATTTCCGCCAAACTATGTGGAGCTAGTTTGGGAGAAGTAAGCTACATATTCAAATATTTTTTCGGAAACCATATCAAATTCAAATTCAGATTATTTATTTGCAAGAATGTAGGTAGTACAAAGTATGATGGAATAAAATAACACAAATAGGAATCTGGTACATTCTACCATACCAAATACTGTGCAAATATAAATTTTAAATATAATTAAATTTACAATTGCTAATTGAAACTTTTTTTTTTTTTTGTATTGGTTAATGTCAAATTTCATTTTACTCGTCCGTCAATGAAACTGTTTGACAGTTTCAATTTCAGCTACGTTCGGATTGGCATGATGACATTTTTGGCAAATTTATATTTTTAATAATCCGTTCAGTTTTTTGGATTTTATTTTATGTTTTCTATGTGTATTAATTTTGATGTGTTGTCACTCTGCGATCGTGATGTCTGTCACAAATAGGTTCCGGCAGAAAATCAGTGCCAAGGCTTTATGGCCTTAGCGTTTGCTGAGTTGGGACCTATTTGTGACAACACACAGCATTAATTTCGTACCTTTTATTTTTGTTTGTAATTATTGTTCTTTGTTTTTCTGTGTAATGTTGTGTGTTGTCATAAATAAATGTATTTTCTTCTTTCTTCATCTTCTTAAAAGGTCAATAAAAAAATAAAAATGGCAAATTTATTTTAATGATGTCAAGGGAGCTAAATTCATGCATTATAATAAAATTAAGGTTAACATAAATCAACTATTTATCAATCAAAATCATTGCAATTTTTCCATTTGAAATGTCATAAATTCTTTAACATCATAAAACATTTAACAGACAACCACTGAGTCAATTTCCTTTTGAATGTAGGAATCTTTTGGAATTTATTATACACATTAACGACATATATAAATATATTTATTTTAAACAGTACTAGTTTGTATTGCGGTACATAAAGTTTAAATTTGTTCCGCAGGATGACATTTCGTTTAAATGCGTCTTGTAGCGTACGCTACTTACGTTTATAATATACGTTTACGTTTAAAAAAAACTATAATTTATAAACTGGCAATCCGGTACGATAATTCAGTAAATAAAAGTTTTTATAGCAATGAATATAAATCCAATCATTATATTGAAACGAGATACATATCATTTGGAAATGTCAAATAGATTTAATGACAACAAATAACATGTAGTTATATTAACATCTAACACTTAACAATATATATTGTCGTTTGATTCAGAGATTTGAACTGAATGCAATTCTTATTTGGTTACGGTTGCTACTGCAATATGAATAATATATATAATATTAATAAATAAATAATCATCCCAATTGATACATAAAAACATTGTAAGATTTTATAGAATAAAATACCTAACAAACCAGACGAATAAATAAATAAATATATTCGGACAATTCCACACCAATTACCTAGACAAAAACTAGAATACCCTGTGCTAGGGGCACTAGATAACGGATAAACATACATAAATACAAATATCAACATCCAAGACTCGGAAACAAAAATTTCTGCTCATCACACAAATAATTGCACCTTGCTGGATTCGAACCCGCAACCGTTTGATTTCGTTCCAAGGGTTACTAGCCACTAGACCAACCAGCCGCCAATTTTTTGGGTCTTTGCGTGTCGTGCAAAATGAACGAGTGAATGACGTCAGGTATCAGTGAAGTGACCGCTCAGACCGAATGAATGGCTAGGCAAGAAGTTCGTCCCGGTTGATTCATTCCTGCGCTCGAGATCACGGTGCACGCACGCTGGTTCACGTCGCAAGTAATGGTGTTCCGTGGTGTTGGACCGCAAATTATAAAACGGGTTCCTGAAATAAATTCCATTTATTCCTGGACGTGCTTTAAAATCGGCAAAAAAACGGTCCTTGGTAACGGGCTCATATCGACGGGTTGGATGCTCCCAGCCAGCCACAACTGGGACTTTTTCCAAAAGGTTTTTTGATCTTGATTTTTATTGCGTCGTGCTGCCGTCACCAACGTGCCGTTGTTCGAGCTGGCGTACAAGGCTGCAACATGAGGCAGTACAGTACTTGACGCATGTATCATTTCACCGACTCGTTCGACCAGTGCTGCATGTTACAACCAGGGAGCTTATTCTCTATTGCCACTCGACCACGTAACGCGCCGCGTTAAGGTATCTGCGTGGAATTGTTCGTGCATGTTTGAGAATTGCCGTACTTTTCCGAACGATTCCACAGCGAGACGCGTTACGCGTGTGACTGTTCATAGAGAATAATGGCCCTGTATTTTCATTGGATCGTCGTAGTATTGCAAAACTTTAGACCATCTGGGTTTCTAATTAAGTTCGTCATAATATTCACCAACCTTCCGCACAATAACAGCCACAGGCGTAGAGTGATTATCGAGATTGACGGCTTGTAATATAATGAGAAGATTGTAGTTGGACAAACGCACAGTTTGCTACTAACTCTTATTGTTGTAAAAGGGGGCCAACCCCCGTAAAGGTTAGCTTCAGATAAACGTGGCATAGATATTAGAATGTCAATAGTATGTTTTTCTAACCCGTAGATTTATGGTTGATTTACCATTTAGATCTATTTAGTGAGTAATGGGTGTGATCCGTAGCGTGGCATACTGTGAATATTACTGCAAACAAAAGTGAATTGCAATAAAGTTGTTTAAATTGGCAATCCTGTTGTTTAAATTGAACCTGCCGTAACTAACTCCATCAGCTTGTTCCAGACCGAACGGCGTTTGGTTCAAACTGGCTCGAGTTTTATCCTGGTAAAATTTAGTACGACTAACTTCCAGTAAACAAGTTACGTGTATTTTTCTTTCAGACACCTTAAAATTAGCATAGCGTGTTCTCGCGTTGTCCTCCATTCGATAATTTCCCACCTGTCCCCTATTTTCCATTTACACCATCTAGTTCCAAAAGTTGCTCCCGTCCCTCAAGGCACCTACCCTGTCATCCCAGGTCGTGAGAACCCCAAATTTAGATTCAAAAATTAAATATCAAAAACTTTCAAGTTTTTTCCTAAACCAATTTTATCCACCTAAATTTATTATTTCACGTTACAGTCTGTATATATAATAAAGTACTCTGGGTGTTTTGCACAAGTACACATAATTATTTTAAGTACATACAAGCTAATGGTAAAATAGTGTACTTTTTGAAAAATGGTTTACAGCTGTCCATGAACTAGGCTTCACAGACTGCACGCACATATTTTTTGGTACTCTAATCGCCTTTTGAATTTCTACCAAATTACCCCATAATAAAAGACCATACGATAGCACGGACGACACATAACCGTGGTATACTCTAAGGCCGACTTCCGTTGATACCGTAACTTTAATGTTTTAATGGTATACATACATGAATCTGTCAAGTTTTCCATATACGTTATCTAAGTGGGCTTTCCAATTACAATTCTGATCTAATAATATACCAAGAAATTTTGTATTTGGTACTTCCTCATTGATACTATTTTGATACTGTAAAATTAACTTTACTGGGATCGTTTATAGGTCTGAAATAATATCATTTTAGTTTTGTCTAAATTGATCCATAGATTATTAATATCTAGCCAGTGTTATATTGCATATAGCATCATTTATCTCAATTTCGTAACTGGCTCTATTTATCAACCAAGGTTGTGTCGTCATCAAATAAAATTGTGTTATGGTGAGTAATATTTTAAAGGTCAATTATGTATTTGAGGAATAAAAATGGCCCCAAAACACTGCCCTGTGTCACGCCTTTTTTTTACAATTTACTCTTCATAACATTTCTGTTCCTTTCGTGAATATTTTTATACATTGCTGCCTACCATTCAGATACCGTTTTAACCAGTCATTCGCTATTCCTCGTATTCCAAAGTTTTCTAACTTGTATAAAAGCAAAGTGTGGTTCACAAAATCAAATGCCTTGCTCATATCGAGAAAGACAGCAGCAATCGGTAATCCGTCCTTTATAGCCTCGGTGATAATTTGGATCAAGTTAAAACAAACCATATCCTTTTGGAAGTAGATTTAAAATTGTAGAAATGCTCCACAATTGTTTGTAAACTATCAGAAATAAGGCGTGAGTTTAAGGCTAACACAAAAATTCTTATATATATTAAATTTCAATTTAAGACAATGTCGATATCTGGCTCCTGAGCAATCGAACCGTAGAATAAACTAACCGCTAGAGCCATAGTATATAATTAGAGGAACGCGTGTGCCTCGGCAGCCGCAAACAGGCACCGCGACGCATGCACGCGCGCCAGTCGCCTCCAATCCGGTGTAAACAGAGAGCAGCACGACAGACTATGAACTATTTGTGCTATAATACATTACTTCTTGCCATATTTCATTATTCTAGTTCAACGGGAAATACCCTATATGTTTTGATTCCCTTGCAAGTGTCGAAAATGGCGAAATATGCGGCAAAATGGCCGTATCTTTTGAATGCGTTGACTTAGACTTTTTTCACAGCTCCAAAAGATTTCAGACTTGATTATTTGATATTAATTTCAACATGATACGCGTTCTTGAGAAAAAGGGTCTTTACAGACAGACGGATGGACGGACAGACAGACGGTTGTACGTACGGACGGACAACAAAGTGATCCTAAAAAGGTACCTGTTTTCTTTTCGAGATACGGAACCCTAAAAACTGACTAGGCAATCGTTTGACCACATCTCACCTGATGGAAAGCAACGATGTGATCGAAGGTGTATCACGCTCTCCTAGTAAATACTTATTCATTCTAGACTTAAACACACCAGGGTTATAATTTACCGGAAACACTGTCGAGGGTAGGGCATTCCACTACTTTGCAGTTATTATAATAAATGAAGAAGAGTAACATTTTTTCTTATATTTCAACCATGAAAAGGTGGCGGTTTGTCGATTGTCTGGCCGTAAGGTGTTTTTAGGTTTTTAAATTAAGGTATACTCGTTGATAATTAAAATTTATCATTAATTAAATTTCCTTATATTTCCTCCAATAAATAATTTACCTTGCTATTTCTTCAGTACTTTATTTTCCTTTAATTTCCTACAGAACCGCAGGCAAAACTTCATTTCGTTTAATATTCATTTCACTTTTTCGTTGCACTCAACATTTTTCGACTGAAATATCGTAAATAGCGAGCTTTAAAGCGTCAATATTGAACAATGAACAACTTTTGCATTAAAACTTTGTTGCTCGTATGAACGGTAACTTTTAATGGTAAGTGGTCACTCATCGTATGAATTTTGTTTTAAGTCTTAAATTTTTATACACTGTCGTTAGTCTGCGTCAGAAGAGAGGTTAAATTATTAAGGTAAGAAAATGTTGTGTGTGTGGAATCTGTGTATGTAAGTGGCCAAGTTATAAATGATTCAGCCTGTTTTTTATACTTATATTAAACCGCAAAGCAGTAGTGTGCAAACATACCTGTGTTTCGGTTCCAGCGAAATTACTGAGCAATGAGACATAAAGCAAAAAAATACTAATTTGCATTATTAATAAGTTTTGTTTTGGTCCGCGACTTCACCCGCGCGGACAAAAGATTATCGTGAAAGCACATGTTCATCAAGTATATGAAAAACCAATTCAAAAGTTTAGCGGTTCTATGCTGCAACTTTTCCAAGGCCTTTGATGTCGCTGATCACACGGTGCTGGCAACCAAACTTGCGCAGGCCACATAGCTTTTTAGAATCTTTAATGCGAGACCTACTCCAAATGGTAGATGCAAGGGATGGCAAGAATAAGTCATCATCTTCTATGGGAGTGGCTCAAGGCTCTTCGGTGTTTAATATTTTGTTCTCGGTCCTGTTAAACTATCTTCCGGGGGCTGTGACTGTCGCAGACATTTTTATGTATGCTGATGATGTGGCTGCGATAGTCACGGCGGCAACGGTGTATAGCCTCGAGGAGAGACTAAATGAGACAGCCGCTCGCCTCGCTGAGTGGTTTGGTATGAATGGTCTTACTCTTAACTTGAGCAAGACACACTTCCTGCACTTCAACTTGTCTGGTCGTATGGTGAGGTCGCTCGCTGTTGTGGTGGATGACTTTAAAATCGAGACGGTAGAAAAAACTACTTTCCTCGGTTTTGAAATTGACAGACGCTTGACATGGGAAAATCATATCCAAAAAATATGCGGGAAGCTATGCAGTGCGTGCTTCGCGCTCAGAAGGGTATCCCGAGTGGTGGCCGTGGAGGTAGCGCGCGCGTGCTACTTTGCAACTGTTCACTCCGTACTGCAGTACGGGGCTGAGCTCTGGGCCCGTTTCGCAGAATGGCAACGGGCATTTCGGATGTAAAAACGTGCCATTCGAGTTATGGTACGCGTGACGCAATACACCTCTGTAAGACCATACTTTAAAGATCTTGGGATTCTCACATTACCTTCCATCGTAATCCTACAGGTAGCGTTGTTTGTAAGAACCAACCATGGTAACTACAAAGAGCATTGCGACGTACCGCACCCGCAACGCGGACAAGCTCGTGGCGGTGCCGCGTGCGATTTATTTTTAATTGACATCGTTACATACATACAAACATACATGAATCCTAAAAACATTACTCTCATTTTTAGGGCAGTTATTTAAAAATATGAATTAAATATATAGTACGCTATTTGTTATTGGTTTTCTATCTTCTATCTATACTTATAATAAAGCAATAAGAACGAAATGTCTGTACAAAGATAATAATAAAAAAAAACTAGGTTATTTAATATAAGCCACTGAACAAGAAAATAACATTTTTTAAATCTTGTCTGTCTGTGTATTTGTACGCGCATCACGTAGAAAATACTGGACCGATTGCGATTCGTTTTTTACTATTTGATAGCTTAAGGTTTGACTTAAAAACTGGGGTACATAGTATCACAATCAGATGAGTAAAAGCCGAGCAATCGTACGAGCGATCGATAATAACTTTTTGACGGCTGAAGGAATTTAGATCAAATGTTGGTATATTGGTATTTTAGGTCCTGAAATAGTACACATAGTAATTTTAACCAATAACAAGAACAAATTAAAAATTTATATAACCCCCAACTTCCCACCCCCCCATTATATCTAAGAAGCATCTCGATCACATCAATTTTCAAACTTAAAATAGTTCCATCCGTTTATAGCTAAGAACCGTGTTATTTACCTCAGCTTTGAAACATTAAACACCGGAGCTAATTTGGTCCATTCGTTTGGAAAATACGATCCTCAACCCCCTTTTCTCAATTCCCCCCTCCCTCCCATACAGCTAAGAACCATCTCGATTACACCAGTATCTAAACATAAAAAACTGCATCAAAATCGGTCCATTTGTTTGGGAGCTACCATGCCACAGACAGAGACACACACACACACACACACACACACACACACAAACACACACAATGATACACACCACACCCACTAACATCCGTAACACTAGCTACTTATAACACTCGTTTCTTTGTTCGGAGGTACTGCTAGTAATTAATAAACAAATAAAAACCAATGTCTTAGGTGACGAGCGCAGTGCAGAGGCGCACAAGATTTTGCAACCAAAGTGCTAGGTGGCACTGCAACTGTTATGGATAGACGTGACTCTTACTATCAGGTGAGCGATCTGCTTGACACGTCCACTCAAATTAATAAAAAACCGTGCAGAAAAACTAGTACAGTCATGGCATTATTGCCTTCAGAGAAAGTTTTTGCTCACAACATAAGAACAGAGTTATGAAAGTAGTATAAGTAAAAAACAGAAACGAGTGTTGTTACCATAACGAGTGTTGTTACCATAACGAGTGTTGTTACCATTAAGTCATTAGTGATTTTTTTACCATTCCAGCTACAATAATTTAGCAAACTGCACAGAAATTCATTTTGTGCTATCTGAACTTGCCTGAAATTACACGTGCATTTTTATAGCTTAATCCGCGAATTGTTATAAGATATTTTTTCAGCTGCAGAAGCGTTTAGCTGTAGTTTACCGATTGTTATAATCATCATCATCATCATCAGCCTGTATTCGTCCACAGCTGGACGTAGGATTCTCCTAGTGAAAGCCACTGAGCCCGATCTTCGGCTCTTCTCATCCAAGTCCTGCCAGCCGTTTTTCGCAAGTCGTCACTCCACCTGTCCTACACTACATTTGCCTATAAGCGATCTCCACTCTAGAACTCGTTTACCCTAACGATTTTCGGTTCTTCGAGAGATATGACCAGCCCATTGCCACTTCAGCTTGCTAATTATCTGAGATTTTTGGTAACATGGTTCTCTGTCGGATCACCTCATTTCGGATCTTGTTCCTCAGAAAAACACCGAGCAAAGCACTTAAGCTTATGATCTAGACTCACCGTGAGCGTCCACGTACTGACCAAACCGATTATAATACAGCTTTAGAATTTGATACTGAGGGTCTGGTTTAGGTTTAGGAAAAAAAATTGAGGTAATGAATATATGTCGTTCTCATATTTTGTCTACTCGTAAATCTATCTACACTAATATTATACCTATAGTGGAAAGATTTGTTATTTTTAAATATTTGTATGAGAGTTTTTAATGGATAAACTCAAAAAATATTCAAATTCAAATTCAAATATTTTTATTTCAGACCAAAGTCCATAAAAGCACACAATTATTGAAATAAATACACACAAAAAATAAAATAAAAATACATTAGAAAAATAGAGAAAATTAAAGCACCAGATCAAGAATGCATAATATGCATACTTGTCCAGTGCTTCATGAACGGACCATCTACGTCCATTCGTCCAGCAATTAACTGCAGGTAGCTGTTGGCGCTGCCCCGCACCCGGCGCATCAGGGATGCTGTTCTTTTTCGCATGATGGCCATGAAGCCGTCCACTCGTGCGTCCGTAAACATTCCCGATGCGCTACAGAAGCGTGGCAGCCCCATCAGCATCCTGAACGCGCTATTATATTAGACGCGCAGAGCATTGTATGCACTTTTCGTACGTTTGACCCATAGGCTGTAGGTGTAGAAGGTCTGGCAATATGCTCTAAACAAAGTTGTTTTAACCAGTGCAGTACACCGTGCAAACCTACGAGCCAGCATATTTGCCCTTACTGACAATGCCCTGCGCTCCCTTTCCACATCCATATTATCTGCGAGTGAATCAGTGACCCAGTATTATATATACATATTATTACAGATATTGAAACAGTTTTAAAAATTCATTCACCTACAGCTTCATTTCCAGCGAGTTCAATATGGGCTGTTTTTTATTGTTTAATAGAGATCCCTACGAAAATTTCAATAATATAACCCAAGGTTTCAAAAAATTGTCTGTAAAAATGACAATTACTCGCTGTTAAGAACGGAATGACGTGTTTCCGTGGAAACGAAATACCCGTAAGAACAAGTCTGTCAAAAAGCACCACGATTGTTGTTGCCAAAGATTTTGAATTACGCTTACTGGCGTTTTCTTTTTTGATTTGTTAATAATCGAGTACTTACACATGTATATAATTACTACAAAAAACAAAAAATAAAAAAAAAAAACAAAAAAATGAGCTGTCGCGGGAGGCCTGGCAGATGTGTAAACATTGAATATGGCCGAGCTGAGGTGAAAGAGCTGACGATCCACGAGCGACGTGGCGACGCGCCACTGGTTAACGTTACACCCGTACCACGGCATTACAAGTTTAGAGATTAAAAAAAACTGATACAATAGAAACTACAATCAATATTGTCATCTATTGGTCACTAATTCGTCACGACGGGTATAAAAATGCTAAAAGTAAGAGAAATGCCGCAGTGTGAGCGCTACCCGTGTGAATCCGGGATTATTCACTAGTATCATTTAGAACTTGATTGGCCGAGCGGTAATACATGCGCATTGCAATCCAACGACACGACGTTCGATCGTCCGCCTGCAACAATAATAATAATAACAAAACAGACAGGGGCCCTGAAACAGCCTTTAAACTCTGACCACCAGAGGTCAGCATCACGTCATTTGATATTCATACATTCATTAGTTATTCTTAACTGGTTTAAACTAGTTTAAACGGGGCTAATAAGCTGGACGTAAATTGCATTTGATGTAAACAAAAACTCTTTTCCAAAAATATTACTTGAAATAGTATGTATGGTAACATAACATTGAATGAAATAAAAAGTAAGTTCAAAAACTAAAATCCGACTGCTGAGAAATCACACTCTAAATAGCACGAAACAAGAAAATATTCTCATCTGAAATTGTAATCACACTAATATTATAAAGGCAAAAGTTAGTATGTATTTTTGATACTTTTTCACGTTCAAAGGGCTGAATGGATTTGGATGTAATTTTGTACCAGCATAATTTATATCCTGGATTAACACATAGGCTTTTGATACCGATTAAGGGGGGAAATATATTATTTTTTGTTGTATGGATATTGTCAATTCGATGTGAAAGTGACAGGTGTAAAATGACAGATGTCAAAGTGACAGGTGTCAACCCTAGGGGAGCAATAAGGAGGGAGTTTATGAAATTAATTTCCTAAAAGGGTAAAGGGGGCGTACTATGAATACATATTCATAGTGATGTTCAGAGGATAGCCGTCGTCGTATGCCAAAACAATATATTTTAACAGTAATAAGCGATATAAATGTTAGGGCATATGACCACGGCTGTCGTCTGAACCTCACTATGAATATGTAATATTATAATTTCAGTTGAAAATATTTACTTGTTTCATACTTCATGGAACGTGATTTTTCAGTTGTCGGGTTTTAGTTCTTGAACTTAATTTGTATTAAAATTATTTTGGGGTAATATTATCGAGCGCATGCAAGCAAAGCCGCGAGCAACATCTAACAATATATATATATATTTGCAATGTGCTAATTAAGCCTTTTCATTTGATACCCAACACGGAATCTATTTTTTTATTTCACATACATATCTTGTCCTATACATCATCATGACATCATGTCTTCTAGAGAGCGCCACGTTCAATTTAATGTGATGTTACATAGCCTATATAACCAGCAAAAGATCAAGACGCGTCCAACGATACCGATGCGTCTCATTTGTCAAATTCAGATAAGTAGTTTAAAAGTTATGTGGAAACAGATGAATACTCATCTGTATTTACATATACATCCGGACAAAATCATAACCGTTCTTTTTCACTTCGCCGTAGTCGTAATTTTTATTCACTGTGGGACTTGAATCATTATTTATTCTGTGCTGTGGTTTCGAATTAGTTATGCGAACCCACATTATTTAAAATCTGAATCGCGATACCGGAGCCAGTATTTATGTTGATTTCATTCATTCATTCGTACATTCGTTCAATCAGATCACTCTTTGGGAATCGAAAATATGCCTTAATTTTATTTCACCAGTATAGGCTTGCATTCAATGTATACATGGTACTTGCATGTGATTTAAAATCGCGCCTCAGCATCTATATACCTATAGAAAAACTGTAACAGGTCCAAATCTGTACATTGAAGATATTTTGTAATTGTTTTTTTGGAGGCTGTTCATTTTTCTATACTGAAAATAAAACTGTTTTTTTTTTAATTTTTGCCGGTCTGTCTGTCTGTATGTCTGTATCTTGGCTAGGCATCATGCCAAAACAACTGAATGAATTAAAATTAAACTTGGTATGATTTGAGTTCATACTTGATGCACCTTGGCACAGTCATAGTTTATTTGATAGGTGAAAATTGAGGATATTTTTTATCCCGAAAAAATAAAGGGTTCCTGCAGGATTGGGGTCCAAATTCTGTACATTAAAGATATTTTGTAATTATTTTTTGGAGGCTTTTCTATTTTCTTTCTGGAGCTAAAACTGTTTTTTTTTAGTCAGTCTTTCTGTCTGTCTGTATCCTGGCCGCGCATCACGCCGAAATTACTGAATAAATTCAAATGAAACTAGCATGATTAGAGTTCATGCTACGAGTAGTACAATAGATACTTTTCATCCTGATAAATTAAAGGGTTCCCGCAGGATAGGGATTGAAAGTTATTTAAAAGAACACGATATCACGCTGAAACTACTGCACGGATTTTGATGCAACTTGGCACAGTCATAGTTTATAATGATGAGTGAAAATTGAGGATACTTATTTTCCCAAAAAAATAAAGGGTTCCTGCGGGATATGGGTCCAAATTCTGTACATTGAAGATATTTAATAAATATTTTTAGGAGGCAGTTCTGTTATTCTTACTGAAGCCAAAACAGTTTTTTTTGTCTGTTGTTTGTGTGTCTGTCTGAATCTGGACGCGCATCACGCCGAAACTACTGAACGATTTCAAATAAAACTTGGCATGATTTGAGTTCATACTACGGGTCAGTATAACCAACAGGTATGTCACGGTACTGTTTAGAGGCATGATTAAAATAATGTAATAATACACATATTTTTATTATTCTGCCAAAAAAGTGAAGGGGACTTATAATAAAGCAGTAAGCTACTGCGAAAGAATAAAACATTTTAAAATTCGTGTCTGTCTGTTTGTCTGGTAGTCTGTTCACGCATCACGTAAAAACTACTGAACCGATTGCAATTCATTGTTGGATAGTTTAGGGTTTAACTTAAAAACTGGTTTACTTAATATCACAATCCGATGAGTAGAAGCCGAGAAATCGATAAAAACTTATTGACGGCTGAAGGAATTTTGTTTAAATGCTGGTAAATTGGTATTTTAGGTCTTGGAGTAGTAATAGAGTTATTTTAACCAGTTTTAATGAAATATTGAATAATTTGATGAATTGAATCTGGGTACTCAGTATGGAGACTTCCCGACTGACGTTCAAATCGATCTACGATTATAATAACTAGCTTAAAAGCCCAAAAAAAAAAACGCCTCCCTTGCAAAAAAAATACTTATGCCAATAAATTATATTCTGTTGGAATGTGCTTATCAAGGCCTTAAATTTGATACCCATATTGTGAAATTGGAAGGATTTTTCGCCTTTGTTCATAGAGCCATACTGCCACCATAATGGATATTTTTTCGGGGAGATGTAAGGATTCTAACGATACTCCATACGTCTAAATCTGTTCAGGTATTTAAAAGTTAGGAATAAAGAAACTCACATACATACAAACAAACATACATGGATGCTAAAAACATAACACTTATTTTTTTGGGCAGTCGTGTAAAAACTTCCGGCGCAACCCAGCCAGACGGTCTACTTCGATGTTATAACCAAAATAACCCATCGAAGAACCGACATAATAAATAAAACGTTTGTATTAAAACTATTATACTCATTGGTATGTCTCAGAAAAATCAACAAAGCGAGCGTTCGGTTTGCCTACACAACGGTGCGCGGTGGAGAGACGAGCTTGACACATTCAAGAAGGAATGGCAAAATAAAAGGAATGAGAAAAGAGAAGGAATGACAATAGACCAGAAACATTGGAATGAGGGAAGAGAAGCATAGGCCTCTCTTCCCTCATTCCAAGGCCTCTCTTCCTTCATTTCAATGTTTCTAGACATAAGCCCAACACTGGGACGATATAAGCTAATAACTATTATAATAATAATCACAAAGGAAAGATCACACTTTTTAATTGTAGTCCTACGCAAGAGTCCGCAAGTACCACATTTTTGACAGAAATTCAACCACCTAGGAGTAGTGTGCAAACATTTCTGTGTTTCGTTTCGAAGGGCAATGTCTTCAGTGAAAATACTGGGCCATGAGACTTAAACACCAATGTCTCGGGGTGACGAGCGCACTGCAGTAACGCGCAAGATTTTGCAACCGAAGTTCTGGGTGGCACTGCAACTGTTATGGTCAGGCGTGCGATTACCATCTGGCGAGCGACCTGCTTTTCTTCCTTCTCGACACTCAAACAAGTAAAAAATAAAATAAAAAAGTATTTTTGTCTATTGTTTGCTGGGACTATAATGAATAGTCTGTATTCTCTCGAAATGTAACTCAACATTAGCGTGAAACTGCTACTGAAACTCCAGAAGGTTATACTTGGCGCAAACATTTTGCAATTTCACCCTGTCCACCGCTGAATAAGAATTAAACTTATGGTAACATTTCTTCATCTTGCCTGACACTTCGCACAACGTCTGCTCTTGGTTTCTGCAACAAAAACTTATTTCGTAAAAAATGGATTTTATGCTTTCTAATCCAGACGCCGACACAATTGCTCATTCATCATGATTTTTATCTGGCTATATTTCATTTTGTCCTCCGTAAAATTTAGAGATGGAGTCCGACTACTTTTTGGTTTGCGACCTGCTTGTTTAAGACGGATTTTGGTCTACTAAAGATCTGTACATACTATTATACTATGAGTTATATTTATGATGGGGTATTATAATTTGTACCTATCTTAGCTTAACTTTTAATATGAACATGTCTATATCTGTATTATTCATAATGCGTAGTAACACCAGTAACTGAAAATTAACAATTTATTTACGTTCTAGGTACTCTGAAGCATGAATTTTATTTTCAGTTTAACTTAAAAATAAACGGTTAAGATCAGATAATAATTATTTATCAAAACACTTCCAATGACCAAATTCAGTGACATCAAGTTTTTTAAAATTATAAAATTTAAAAAATACGCATGAAGGCGGAGCGTGACTGTCGTACATACTGTTCCAAAAGTAAAGAAACATACTGTTCCAAAAGTAAAGAAACATAAATTAATCTGTTTTTTTAAAAGACTTCCAAATCTATCCGTCCAAACTAACACCGGTTCATCCTTCAAAAGTACCTAAACTCTGTCGTCCCTCTTATAACTCATTAGATAAGACTGCGTAAAGTTTCCGAGTCCAAAATCGTGATTTGACGCCGAGAAAAAACTTGAATCCGACAACTTTTCATCACAAGATCTTGTAAAAATGTAATTTGTTACCAAAAGTCTTTTATGTGTACTCCAAAGCAATTTCAACCCTATCTTTATGTAGATGAAGTGCCTTTTAGTTTTATGCGATGTTGTAAGCCCACGTTTTTCAAGTGAGAGTAAGTTATAAAACTAAGTTTCTTGCTATCGAGTCGCGGCTTTGTGTGTTACGTGTGATAATGATAACTCACGGTTAAATGGTAACCGTTAAGTTATTACTGAAGTTCCTGTTGGGTTTTGGCGGTAACGTTTAGATAGGTGATTTATAATCACTATTGTGTTTACAACAGGGGTGTTTGTTTTCTGTGTATTGTGAAAATATGACAGAATAAAACTGTCGCTTTTCAACGAAGCTTTTTTAACAAAATAAATTTATGGAACTCGCTTATTTAGAGTCATTTACACACGGCGATTAATACAGACTTGTGTCTGTCGTAAGTAAGTAAACTCGTTGGAGATTACGCGATGGACGGCCCGCGGCTCACAGTGTGTCACTGATCGTACGAACTCCGCTTCCCTTCCTTTTTCACGACTCGTCGTCGCTCGCGTTGCGCGTTGGCTGCGTCTTGTCGTGCAACGCGAGCAGAAAGGTAATTATTACTGTCGCACATCGAAAATGCTACAAGCGACATCTTGTAGCTGTACGTTAAAGCGCTCACAAAACTCGATATGCATCGACGCAAAAAAATTGTCGTGTGTTATTGGTTAGTGGTCTAAATAGTTTTTTTCCATGTTTTTTCCTTATAGTGACTACCGATTATCATCAGATATTACGTTCCCATTTCTCAAAGTAAGTGAGAAAATGGATAACTTTACAGTGGTTAATACTATTTGCCATTTTCCAATTCCATTTTCCTGTTTTCCTGCATATGCGCAACGGTACACAAAGCTTCCATTCAAAATACAAATCCTGACAATTCCTGTCCCATATGTAAATCGGTATTATATCATATTATCTCTCTTTCAATTTCAATAATCCAACAACGCATCAATTTCACAATATAAAAACAGGATTGGTGTATAAACCAGTGAATAGTATGGTCGTATTACAAAATTGGTTCATGCATTATGTTGAAGTAAATGTAATGCCTAATTTTGTTCCAGGAATTATCCTAGTGTATTGACGGTTTAAGAAGTGATATCCAAATGCTCCTAAAAATTGTTCTTTGTTTTGTAACTTGGAAGCGATAAAACGGTAGGGGTCGCAGTGTTCGTCGCCATTTTTTTTACTTTTTTTTTTGGTTTGCAGACTAGTTTGATATTTTTATTCATCATATTCGTGCATTTTTTTAATATATTTTGGTTACTTATTTCATGAGAGCTGGTATTTTTATTTGCAATATTTTATGGCGACACTTCACACGGCGTAAATGTTTATACCTTTCATAATTGAAGTGCCAGCAGAATATTGACGTGTGCAGGAGCGCCATTTCATAACTAAGTCCTTACTGTTAGTACGCGTTCCCAATTTCGTTACTTCAGCTTTGCTGGCTCCATCCCCAAAGCCAATCCATCATAAAAGACATTTCATATCTTGAAGAGCTTAAAATGATATCCAGTGTGTTACAAAAGGTGTGTTGTTTGGGAAGCTGTATAATATTTTCTCGACGAAATTTCCTGTGTTCTATTATTGTACTTTGCTATTTATGAAAACGCGAAAGAACTACTGTTACCGACGAAGCTCTCAGATTTCGCAAACTAAATTGACAATGTGCAGGGTACATAGCTTGTAGCACCAATGCGGAAGAATGGGTCTCGTATGATTACGGATTTCATCATTTGAAGTAAGAACAATTTCTGGTAGTTTTGTGTATATACTGGAAGTGAACATAACACGCACAGAATAATAACACTGAATTAGGATCATTTTACATACAAGACATAAGTTCAAAAAGTAAAACCCGACTACGGATGGGTAAAACATTGCCTATAAGACGAATCGATTGATGACTCGCTTTTCAAAATCGGACCAAGTTTTTAGTTTGAACACATAACACTTCCTTTGCCTTGCCGTAGTTGGGTAAAAAATTTAGCACATGACGTTTGTCAAAATCAGAGCAATAGGGGCGATGCTATTGTGGAACCTCCACATAATAATATTATGTGGACGTTATGTGGAGGTTCCACATATATACATACATACTTAGACTGTTAAACTCATTACCCTTCCCTTGCTTCACCGTACTCGAGTAAAATGACAGTATTTTGACAAATCTACCCCATCCACAGTAACTGAAATTGAAATTTGCCGAGTCGCTTTTGCGACAATCTCTGAAGTTCTGGGCCACATCTGTCACCAATACATTATACAATACAGTACAATACACAGGAGCAAAATAATAGACAAAGGACTGTGAGACAAGTTATTGAGTAAGTGAGACCGAATAACGGCAGTTTTGATTAGGAATGTTGTGGTATATCCGTAACTGAAACTAACAGATATAATACAGCAGTAGGTAACAAAAAGTCTGTACGACGAAGAATTAAAAAAAAAAAAAAACGAGGATTAATAAAAGTAGTATAGTGGACCTAATATAAGCTACTACTGTACAACAATATTACATTTAAAACAATTACAAATTAAAAAATTATATGATACCAAAACAGCGATTAAGTCCCGTTTAAATATTTAACTTTTATATTTAAATTAAATTGACCCGAATTTATTTATATAGACCCTTAACGACGGCTTAACATCATCATCATCATCAACAGCCTGCATTAGCCCACTGCTGGATATGCTTCTCCTAATGCGCGCCACTGAGCCCGGTCTTCGACTCTTCTCATGTAATTGCTGCCAGCTACTTTGCGTAAATCTTCACTCCATGTGGCTGGAGGGTGTCCTGAACCACGTTTGCCTATACGTGGTCTCCACTCAAGAACTCGTATACCCCACCGACTATCGGTTCTTCGACTAACGTGACCGGCCCATCCTCACTTCAGTTAGCTAATTCTTTGAGCTCTAAGTCGGTGACTTTCTTTCTCTGCCGAATCACCTCGTTTTGGATGCGATCCCTTAGAGAAACCCCGAGCATAGCCCGTGGCTAACGAATCCTATCAATTGTTAGCAACCGGGACTTTCGGCTTAAGCAATTTCCGAAGCAAGGAGCGATGGAAAATCCGCACATAACTTATTTCAATTCATTGGTGCAGGGCTGAGGATCGAAACCGATGTAATTGGATAGTAAAACATACATCATCCTCACCAAGGCTCATAAAACATTTTCCAAGCCACTTGGCTTCCAAGCTTCGGTACATCAATAAAATTGTAAATTAAAACGTACCTATCGGTAAACAAACTATTAATTAATTTTTATTATCCGTAACCATAACAACCCTAGTTGTTATACAAAAAGAGGAAAATCAAATGTTAGTAACAATGAGATTCGGACGAGCTATCATAACAAAAGTATTATGAACATCTGATCTCGAAACTACAATACGGTCGTTTTATTAGGCTTTTCAATGAAGGAAAACTATAGCGATCAATGGAAACGACTGGAAGAGGGACTTATTCTTTATTATACGATTCATTATGAAATACTCGTATTCTTACGTAAGTAGGTTCACGATTTTAGTGGTTAGTGATAGGCCTCTTCTGCAAGAGTGCACTGGTGGAAGTATCACATATTCTACCAGAGATTTTACCGTGAAGCAGTAGTGTGCAAATATTTGAAATATTTTTTATTGGGCATGAGACTCAAAGCAAATGTGTAAGGGTGCCTAAGGCCGTAGCCAGGAATTCAATTCGGGGGACGACGACGACTTGGAAGTAAACAACAAACGGGGGGGGGGGGGGGGGTTATATGTTGTTCGGACCCCTGTGAGTGTTTATAGGTACCCAAGTATGCAACTCTGAAAATCCGTGTTGCTCGAAATAGTGGCACCTGTTTCAGTTTTTTCGAAAAATCTATCTTCCGGAGGGTTCCTCAAATTCCGATGTTTTACTATTTTCAGTATTGCAAACTGGGATATAAACTACTCTTGCTCATGGGTCTTAATAATATTTAAAAAAAACTTGATAGTTTATAACTGACTGGTGTAATTAATATAGACATTAGCTGTAATTCTAAACATTATTTGGTAAATACTTTATTTTACTTTCTCTTTTAATAAAAATCTGCCAAAAAATTCCATGTCTTTCCACTTTACATAAAAAAAAATGTAATTTTAACTACAATTTTACCTAGGTCACAGAATAAATAATAGTACCTTGGGTAGGTATGGTAAAAATCGAGCTCAACTTTTTCGGTGTATAAAATGGTGGCTGGTTTTCTAAGCCATTTCTGGGGGGGTTTGAACCCCCAAACCCCCCCTTCCTGCCTACGGCCTTGACTTGTGCAGTGCAGTGACACGCAAGATTTTGTAAACAAAGTTCTGGGCGGCACTGCAACTGTTATGGGACGTGTGACGCTTACCATGTCACGCCTACCCATTACAGTACCATGGCGAGCGACTTGTTTGTCTCGTAACTCAACCAATTTTATTTTTTATAACATTAGCGTGATCTCCCACGCCAACTTGAACTAGTCATCGTTATTTGTATGTATGCATATGTGTATGTATGTATGTATGAGTGTTTGTTTGTTTGATGATATCTTCTGAATCGTTGATCTGATCTTCATTAAATTTGGAAAGTTTGCAAATACCAAATTTCAAATTTGGTAGGTTCATTTGGATAGTCATGTTTTTTCCGTAATCATATTGCGCGTGCTGGCTTGAGGCGAGTAGCGGTAAGTTTGGGGACGGGAAGTGTCCGTTCTGCTGGTTTTTTGATTATTCTATGCTGGAGGGTTGTTGGAAGGTGTTTTTTTTTGAAGTCCCTATATTATTGAAATCAGTTGCGAGGTTACTGTAATATAGGGTTCCTAAAGGCGGTAGTAAAAATCAAACTTATATTCACAAGTAAGTCGTCATATAAAAATGGCTTCGTTGGGTATAAACATGATTTTGTTTGAATATAGACTTTGTAGTTTTTGAGTTATTCACCAAAATGTGAAGAACTACCAGTTTAATGTTTATTTTCCTTACATTATACACCAAACACCAAATCAAACCAGTTGAAAACATTTCGGCTAAGTGCGTGTGGATTGTACAGGACCAGCAACAAAACGTACCTTTTGTATTCCGCAGGTTTAGTGGCACCCTCTGAACAAGCATGTCATTTTTCTGACAAGCATATATTTATTTTCCAACCGAGCGACGGGACGACAGTTGTAGTGTCATCCCTACGAAAATTGTGATAATGTAAACCAAGGTATCAAACAATTTTCCATAATAATGTAGGTATGAATATTGAAACAAATAACGTGGGAATCGTAATTTATTAGTTTTTCACCATGTAATAAAGTAACTTCGTGTGTGCAGTTTGAATTTATCATAATAAATTCAAAAGTGACGATACGTGATCACGAATTCACGACTTTCCCAGCGTAGCACAAAGGAATTACATGTAAGGGTTGTGCTACATACCTACCCCAACAAATTAACTACTTAACATAAACTAGAAAATATTTTCTAGCCAACAATTATTCTATAAATCTCTAGTAAAATGTGTTTTGATTGAAAAAGCAAAACAATCTGCTCAAGAAGGCAAACGTGAATGAAGGCAAAATCGTTCCCCTTTCTTTTCCTTTTAATAATTTTAGTTTTAATTTTAATTATAGTATGCCAGTCCCTAAGTTTCTACTTAATTAGGATTTAGGTATATCAGTAGTAGATATAAGTTCAAAAATTATATTAAAACCCGACTACTCAATTATTTTTTGTCAAAAACGTGAACAACCGACTTGAAACGCTCGTACTGCGCGAACGTTCGAACCAAATCTTTCTTATTATTGGAACTGGTTAAAAAACTACTAAACCGATTTTGATAAAATTTCTCTGGGACCAACCTGAAAGTATATCCTAGTGAACAAAAAAAACATTTTCGTAATTGGTTCGCAAATCACGGAGTTCTGAGGCAACAAACATAAAAAAAGAAGAACATACTGGTAGAATTGGGAACCTCCTCTTTTTTTGAAGTCGGTTAAAAATTACGATTAATCGCTGTAAGGAACGGGATGACATGTTGCCGTGGAAACGAAATAATAGTGTTACGCTGGCCGATTCTTAGAAAAACAATAGGTACCTGCATGTCTGAGAAGCTGCGGCTGGATGATGCAATACCTACAGCTACAGGTACCTTCTGGATCACACCAGTGGCGCATAGTTACCTTCAAGAAGTTTCTGAAGCGCGCAGTAGGTACATACGGGCGCGGCGCGACACTGCAACATCAAAGGTGGTGCCGACTTTAGGTACCTACGGGCGTGGCGCAACGCGGCAATATCAAAGGCGGCACCGGGCTTGAAGGCTCATGTACCTACCGAATAAAAAAATGGAAGGTACAAAAAAAAACAAATTTGTGAAAAAGTACCACGAGCGTTTTGCTGCCAAAATTTTTGAATTACGCTTACTGGCGTGTTGCCGCTATACTATTGCATTGGTTTTACTTCATGTTTATAGTTCTCATCATCACATACACAAAAGTCCCAGAGGCAATAAATATGTCTATTATAGTTATGACACAAAAACCGTAATTTGTTCAAATTAGTCACTCAAAACACAGGTATAATCGCGTAGAAATAAAGTAGAACCCTAAACAACCCGTTGGAAGCCGGGGCCAGTCACTAGTTCTACACTAGCCTCCAAAACTTATTACCAAACTTTTAAAATTAATCCAGTTTTTATTAAACTGCTTGGCTCCTACTCATCATATTGAGATACCAAGTACATTCGTTTTTAAGTCAATACCTAAACTATCCAACAGTGAAAATTGCATCGCAATCAGTCCAGAAGATTTATTCAAAACTCAGTACCACACGTTTAAAATTAATATATTCTTTTTTTTATCCTACTCGTTGGATTGAGATACCAAGTACACCAGATTTTAAGTCAAAACCTATCCAATAGCAGGGCGGTCGCACTCCGCAACAAGTACAAATAAATTCAAGGACCCAATATTCGGGTCCGTTCAGTCGAGTGTCAAGCGTGCGCTCGATGAGTCACGCGCCTTTTACTTAGCGATAGAGCACCTACTTACGTAAAGATATTGACAAACTTTATTCGTGTTTTAATTATGAGTACCAAGAAGAAAGCTAGAAAGTACTGCATAGCATTCGGATGTTTGAATAGTGATAGAAATGACGAATTGTCATTCTTTACGTTTCCAAAGGATATTGAAAGGTAATAAATTGTAATACCTATAAAAGGTCCTACTTATGTAGTTAGATATTGATATTTTTTTATTACGTAGGTTCCTATAGTTCTTTGTTATTTCATTTGTTTTCCATACCGAAGCTACGCATATTTAAGGTTTTTCCGCGCAGAAATAAAATCGTTTATTAAATCGATCAACGTAATTTTATAATTGATTATAGTAGGTATTGTTGATCAGAAAATGAATTACTGTGCTGACTTAGTAAGTAGCCTACAACTAATTAGTAATTTATATAATATATATCTCGTATAATACCTACCTACTTTTAATACATTTTATTACGTAGGTAGCAATTTATTTTTCACTCATTAAAAAGCATGGAATTCAGACAGGCACCCTTATTCATCAAAGTGCAATACCTATAGGATATAATCATAATCAACCAACGACACGTAGGTAGGTATCTCACTAAAGTTATCGGCGGTCTGAAAACGGGATAGGTAGGTAGTAAAAATGAGGTAGTAGGTCTATTCTGATAAGAATGTCATTGTATGTAATAGAACAATTTTAATTTATAACAATAAGTAATAACATAATACAGTATTACTTATTTATTCTGTTACAATATCTAAGTCATAACATATGACAAAATAATTAGTAGTACAAGTACCTAGTTATATCTTAATACAACCCTACCGAGCAAAAAAGGGACAGAGTGATTCTGAAACTGTTAGAGCAATGGAAGTTCTCGCGCGTTGTGATACGGTGCATTCTAGCCTGCACGCGGTGGGCGAGCGCCTTCTAGGTATATATAATTGAAAGCTCGCAGCGCCGTGCGAGTTAAATTGCAATTTATAGCGTTGTAGCGAGAGTCGCTATTTATTTAAATGACTTTACTCAGTTAGCCTTCTATATTTGTACTATTATTTATTCTGTGCCAATAGTGAAATTCGCATCGCAATCAGTCCAGTAGCTTTAACGTGATACGTGAACAGACAGACATTAAAAGTGTGTTACTAAGTTTTAAAGGCCAGTGTATATAAACCAGAACATAGTTGCGCACTAATAATAATAATTAATAGGTTAATTTAAAAACGTTTAAAAAAATATTTTATGCAGTAGTCACATTACGATAACTTAGAACGGACTATCACAATTAAATGCGAATACAACATTTCGTATCTGTGCTGTTAATCGTTGAGGAGTACCCTAGTCAGGAACCAACCTGGAATGTAGCAACCAAGTCCTGGTAAAACTTCAAACCGGCTAGCATGACATAATGCGTACACAAAATTTCGTGTCTGTGTTGTTAACCGTTGAGGAGTTTCCTAGTCAGGAGATAACCCAGAGTGCAGCAACCATGCCATGGTAAAACTTCAAACCGGCTAGCATAACATAATGCGTACACATAGTTTCGTGTCATAGCATAGGAAATCGTCTTTGAATGAATAATGTACGTACGAGCGGATCGGCATATCTTGGCGTCACTCTTGATTTGGCGGTGTATTTTTTAAACATTGTTGCCTGGCAAAGTATGTTTTATTTGTATTGTGCTGTAATAACTATAATGTTTTGTCTGAAAACGTTATTCACACGGTTTAGTTATATTATTCGTGTTCATTATTAATGTACGTGTTCTAGATTTACATGTTAATGTTGTTCAAACTAACAATCTTGCTAAATTAGTCTTGTTCTCAGTTAGAATCAAGAACAACTAGGTTATAATTACATTATACAAAATCTGACATACGTACAATTAAAATAATTGTAGCGAATATAATAATAAGTAAGTTTATTTGAATAGTCCAGGGGCCAGGTGGAGTGACGACATGCGAACAGCAGCTGGCAAAAACTAGACATAGAGGGTTAAAGACCGAGCTCAGTGCCGTGAATTAGGAGAGGCTTATGTCCAGCTGTGGACTAGTATAGGCTGATGTAAAATTATGATGATGATAATCTGCTTACTAAAGATTTAAAAGATATTAGACGAGCGGTAATAGGTGACCCGTGCAACCCAATGGTACAGGGTTCAATTGTCAGCCTGACAAACTCTGACACCCGAGATCAGCACCACCTCATTCTGCGTAAATACGGTTTTTTTGGGTAAATATTTGCTATTACAGAGCTCCCCACCTGCATGCTACCTTGTTATCAAATACAAGTGTGCACCCAGTATGTTAGCGACTGTAGATATGCTATTGTGCACCTAGTATGCTAGGGACAGTAGATATGCTATTGTGCACCTAATATGCTAAATTTGTTAATCAACACTATCATAAATACATAATAATCCATTAAATGAAAGTACAATAGAAAAAAATTTATATGCGTCCAGCTACAAACATCGACGACAATAGGGCAATTGGGTATCTTCAGCTTGTGCTGCGTTCACATTTTCATGTGTCCGCAGCGCTGTTTTTAAATATACCCCTTTTTCGGACTGAGGTGTTTGCCGAAATATGAGCAATGCGGGTTACATTACATATAGGTTAACATAATAAAAAAAAACAGTGAAAATAGAACATAAAAAATTACAAAATACCACCGACTCAAAACAAATTCAAAACTGCGTGACGTGTAAGTACCTATGTAGAGGTGTGTGAACACACACCCTGTGTTTGTGAGGGTGTGTGTGTGTGTTTGTAACAAGTTTTAGATTCTTGATTTTTGAAAAATACGATACAGTCGTATTTTCCAAAAAGCATCAAGGCATCATGCATTTCTTTGACGGGATCAGCTAGAGCCTGGCGAAATACTCCTTATGCCTCCGACTGCATCTTTTATTTCTAAATCAAGATTCTAAAGCTTGTTTGCCACTTCTTAATTTGGTTCGCAGTCTGTTTTTTTGTTGTTATTTTTATAAACTTTAATTTTTATTGTTAACATTTTAGTTTACATTTACGAGTATAAGAATTATATATTTTTGGCATGGTATTTGTTACGTTGAAAATACAATATGGCAGTTGTAAGCGGCCGTATTAGCTTTTTTGCCATTTCATATATCCTATGTCACTTCCGTGATTAATCCAATTAAAGACGAATCCAATGATACCTCATTTAGCAAAATCCATTTAGCCTTTTCGACTGTAGGAAGCGCCAAAAGAGTATACAAACATACATACAGCCCAAAAACATCCTACGCAGTCGGGTTAAAACATTGGTATGCTTTCAAACTATGGATCCGTATCTTTGATACTAATAATAATAAGACTTTTATGAATTCAGATTTTATATTTTATATCCTTTGCCATGATTTCGTCAATATGCACTTCTCTAAGTTAGAACGCCGAACTATCGAACGAACGCGTCCCTTTGTAACCGTTGTATTGGAGTTCCTGGAGCTCTCATTTTAATGACACTTGTATATTTTGAAGACATCCTAGAGAGAGTTTTATGCATTAAAATTTATGATTATTATGTAGGGCTTTTACTAACGCCAAATGTACGGGAATTTTAGAACCAAGTGGGAAGAGAACCAACCAATGCGAGAATGATGGTAAAAGATCGGGAGGAAAGATTCTTATTCCATGGAAGATGGAACGGCCTTTGGTGCAGAATGGGACGCTACTTGGACGCTACTTACCTTTACACCGTTTCATCTTCCAGCTGTCCATTCCAGCTTATCTGTGTGTCTAGTCGAAGTCTATGACCAAAATTCTGGTTTTAGATAATGCCTGGATTGAAGTGCTTGCAAATAAATGAACAAGACACGAACGCGCTAACAATTCCTTTCCATCCAGGGGTACGCGGCACTCATATCTCTGCACTCTGTGTGGCCGGATCAACATTTCCCGTGTTGGTATCTATAGTCATCAGCAGAAGCGGAGCAAATATCCCTACGAATATGTCCCTACTTAAATCATCTTTCATAGATGAAAGTGTCCAATAATGAAAGTAAACTCAAGAATTTTCATTCCAAAAATATAATTTTATATGTAAAGCCGCGATGAGCACATGAAGCAAAGGACAAAGTTTTTGGTATCACTTTTACGTTTCGAAATGTGATGGGGGTTAGTAGGGACTTCTTTATAACAACAGCCCGTGTTGGTTGAGTGTGGCAGCGGACAGGATTTATATGATGCGTGCTTTACATAAAATATAGCAGCTATTTTACTTTTCAAGCTGTTTAGCACAAATTTTTCTTTTTCATATCTTAATGACAAATTCAGTCCACAAAAACAAAAAAAACTACATAAAGAACGGATGGGGCAGTGTCAGGGGGCACGGCCGTTTGTTTGTCGTAAAACGTCTACGCTACGTACAAATCGCGATTTATAACGAAAGATCACAATAACATAAATTTTGCTGATGTTGGCAAAAATTCAATATTAAGTACATTATCGTGCTGACTATATAAGCTAAAAAATTACATTTCAATTATATCTATGGAGCTTTTAGTTACAGAGTTATAAAAGCGAGACGATATAGACTTTTTCGTTGCAATTCGATTTTAAGTCCTTATTATTAAGACATTTCACGACAACATTGATATTTCATAAAAAAGAAGGTTGGATCACCAACAGCCCGTAAAACCCCTCAACTAAACATAAAACAAACAGTAAGTGGTAACAAAAGGCCCAAAACAATCGCTCCATTAATGATCCGTCAGGACCGGATGTCGCCATTATCGCGGACACGCAAGCTTCCGCCACCGGAAACGGCTGCGGTAACCGTTTCCGCTCGCGTTTTTCACCGGAAGTGACGTAAATAGTGGCGCGCGATTTGAATTGATGATGTGGTAATTATGCGGGTAGTTTATAAGTGATGTTATTTACTGAACTATTGTAGATTATAACGGTCAACAAGAGATTGCTCATAGCGATAATACTGACCGCCCATTTTTTTAGGTTTGTAGAATTTACTTTGGTATTTTTTTCAGACTGTATATCTTAATAAGCAGTATTAACCGACTTCAAAAAGGTGTTGTAGTTGTGTTTTATTGTATCTGATTGGATATATTATTATAAATATAATCTGGGCTTCATGGAGGAGTATGTATAATTATTGCATTAACATTTGGTCTCAATAATACCTCGCGAACATATCCAGCGCGTTGCGGGCCACCGCTCGCAGCGCACGCGATGACAGAAAATGGTCCGGGACGAAGGGTTGTCTGCCTCGTTGGCGTGTCCTGGAGTGAATCTTCTTCATCGCTCGAGTACTTCGAGGAACACTCAGCCACACAAAACTGACTACATCTCTATCAGTCACATCCTTTACAATATCATATGATCCACAAAGACATGGTCTCCAAGCGGGTGGCAGAAACCATCCACCAAAAGACAAAAACGGGAGTTACACACGTATATTATTATTTTTACTTAATACTTTATTGCACTAAGAATGTACAAAAGCAGGACTTAATGCTAAAGCATTTTCTACCAGTCATCCACATAATGTACATGAAAAGGGAAGTAGGCGTGCATAAAAAAAATTATTTAAACAAGAAAAACAACCAAATATTTAAAGCGAATAATAATAATATGACTACATAATCATTATAATAATACATACATTTTATAAAGTACATGAAAGTTACTACTATAATTACATAATATTAATGATATATATAGATAAAATACACACATTACTTATTAAAATAAATGGTGTTACTGCTATAGTAACTATAAATACGAGTATATTTATATACATTTAATGTATACATACACAATAAAAAAACATATACTCGTACCTCTCGTAAAAAGACAGGGCACGCTTATGTATTTTTATACATAAAATATATATATACAATAAAAAACATAATACCAAACGTCTGACATCAATACGACACGTGTTTCGCCTCTGCACGAAGCATCTTCGGGTGAAGTTGACTCGTCGAGTGCTGGACTGAAAGTGGCTAAGCAATGGTGACAAATTCCCTTATATATTTTACGCACTTGAGCCTACGTGAATCACTGCGATTGCACCACCGTCGCGCCAATGTTGCACCATTTATGACGCATTTACAATTACGTCATCAACGCCTGTTACTTGTGACGCACTTCCAGTAAAAAAGGTCACGAGTCGTTATGATGTCAGATGTTTGGTATTATGTCTTTATTGTTTAGAGGTATAATTATGTTTTTTATTGTATAAATATATTTTATGTACATAAGAGTTTATTTTGGCCTCCAGGCCTTGTCTTTCATTTCATTTAAATTTTACGATAGTTCAATTTGGGTAGGGTTTGGTTAGCGTGGGGTTTTAATTTTTTGTTATATTTTAATTTTATTAATTGTCTGACTTACAGTTTTGGCGGAAGTAAGCTACATATTTTTATTTTGTTTTTAAATATTGATTTCCACAAAGTAACGCCTGAGTCTATCAAGTGTCATTATTAATTTTAAAGATTAAAAAATATTGATGAACTAAACATAAATACACTCAAACACACACGCACACACACACACCCACACAAACACGGGAATTTTAGCAAGTGTTTGAAAATAGTGTCTATTGATCCCTAGAAAGTATACTCAACTAAGTTAAACAATTAACTAAGAAATCCTGCACTATGGGTAAACATACATAGATACGAATATTACATCCATCACTCAGAAACAAACATTTTTGGTCATCACATAAATGATTGCACTTAGCGGGATTTTAACCCGCTACCGATATATAAGTTAACAAAAAACGCTTTTATGCAGTAGCATGTCATGGTGAAACTCAGAAAGGGCTTAGAATACAATTAAATTCTTATACAAAATTTCGTGTATGTGCTGTTAACCGTTGAGGAGTTCCCTAGTCAGGACCCAACTCTGAGTGCAGCAGCCATGTCATGGCAAAACTTAAAACCGGCTAACATAATTACATGCGGTTACTCAAAATTATGTCAAAATTATGGCGACCATGTCATGACAAAATGTAAAACCAACGATCATAATAAAATGCGTACACAAAATTTCGTGGCTATGCTGTAAACCGTTAAAGAGTTCCTGTACCTGGAGCTAATCCTGGATGTCGATTCAGGTCATACTTACCATAAATATGCAATGTCATCGGAACTGAACCAACATGTAAAAAATAACTCTGTAGGAAAAGAGAAAGTGGTTCTTCAGCTTGCAAGATTTTACCTAAACAAATATACATACATTGAATTACATTGTAAGTTAAATAAAATAGGTAGAAAGGAAGGGAAAATATAACAAAAACCCCATCATCAAATGGGCAAATAAGCACTTTTCCAACCTTAACCATTCCTATATCCTTTCCCATCGAGTCCAGAATACAGACAAAGACACAAGGTTCAATTTAGGGCACACTCGTCTCATATTTACATATTTTGTGTATCATATTACCGAACAAAGGTGCAGAGTGGAATTTAGGGCTATTTGCCGGCAGGTCGGGTAATTCAATAACTTCGCCGCCAGGCCAGATAAGGCGTATCGATTCGCGATGTTTACCCGTGCGCTAGGGGCAAAGATGTGGGCGTGTAGATGTCAATATTTTTTTTGAGATATAATGCCTAAAAAAAAACAGGAAGTTTTACTTCAGTAATGTAAATATATTAAACGCATGTATTTAATACTTGCTGCACCCGTGGCTTCACCCGCAATGGTTAAAAAAACGTCTAAAAAGAAAATATAAACCACCCCGATGCGAACAAAAGAAAAAACAAATCGGTCGATCCATTCAAGTTTTTGGAAGACAAACGCATGGCAATTAACTTTTATATAATTAGATAATTTAGTATACATTTATACATATTTTTTTGAATAAAATCTTGCAATAGTAAATTCAATTACATATTGTTATTATGCGATTACAATCAAACTTAGCAGGTGAGTTCAGTTCTCACGTCAAAGCAAAATTAAGATGGTTTTAACCTGCGGTTCTCAAATCCTTATGCATGCATAATTAATATAATTTCAACCTGGGGTCCTTAAATCTGGAGCTACAGAAAGCTGCCTACTTAAACTATGAGATGTGAGGATCACTGTATTAGCTTTTAGTACAGCTTGATTCAAAATTAATTACGGTTGTAAAGTTAGGCACTAGGTGCTGCGCAATAGCAAATATTCGGTATGTTCGGACGATGGAGAGGTAAGTGGCTTTGCGTAGCCGTGGTCGCAGCGCACTTCATAGCTGACACTAAGTTAAAATTGGGAATCAAAATAGATTTGTTCACCTTTAACTTATTTTGAACAGTACCTAAATTCACAAGGAAAGCTAGAAAACTATTTATTCGGATAAACTACATACAACAACAAACACATATTATGAAACATATTCAAACAGCTGTTCAAATGTTGTTGAACGTACTCACTGAGGCACTTACACTCGTCTTTCTATTTAGGCACTTCCCTAAATCATGGAACTTCTACACAACTCACATGTTCTATGAGAAGGAAGTGGTTATGGCAAAATGCAGATTACCGAATGAACCGTCATTCTGCCTTTGGAATCGAGTAATATACTCGTGAAATATGAGTATGAAGGTTTGATAGTTTGCTTAACAACGGGTTCGGAAACAACGGAAGTAGCTTGTAAGTTTCCGCGTATATTTGGGGCATTGTTTTATACTCTGTATGTTTACGTGTAAGGTACTAAGTGGATAAAAACTTTTTAAATTTATTTTGGGTCAGGGAGTCCCTCGAGTGGGTTTTCGATCACTTTAAAAGCCAAATTTCGTTTTTTTATATATATATATAGTCGTCGTTTTATTTATCTAGCTTTTGCCCACGAATTTGGACCATAGTTTATCATGATAGAAAGCATCCTGTGTCCTTCCCCAGGGCTCAAACTATCTTCATACCAAAATCCATACATCCATTGGTGAAAATGTTACAAACAAACATACAGAGAGACAGAGTAACTTGCGCTTTTATGATATTATTATGGTAAGGATGAAAAAGCAGGAAAGCCTTCCGGAAGAGGTCGCGGAGAACCTCTGGATGAAAATAACTAACAACCGCTTGTTGTAGCGTTCCATGGGGAGCCCTATTTTCATCAAAGTCAAATCAAAGTCAAACACATTTAAATGACAATGATATAAGACAAAACTGACAATGAGATGTCCCACAATCATCAAGCCATTAAACTGAGAAAAATATATACAAATGACTTATTAAAAAAAACAGGCTGGACCAGTCACCCCAAGCAGCACCCATTCACGAGTATAACATCAACCCCCTCAACCATTCAACAGTGGACCACTTTCGGCTGATCATGATGAGCCAAATCCATTTGGGCTTTTCAAGATCGATTGAAGTTCTCACCATCCAGGATAGCTTATCCTGGACGGTGACAATTTCCATGTACAACAAAACCTGAACGAAAGTTGTTCAATAATTAAACTAAGCCACCCGATAACGCTGACACTACAGTTCACCACTAATTTGACATACTTAACATTATTGAAACTGAGAACGTGGTAAAAAAATGAAAAATGAATAATATACTGTTGAGGTTTCTGGGACCATCTATTTTATGCTGATTGTATCATAAATTATTGGCGTCAAATAGTCTATCTACACAAAAACACGTACAACTCTCATTTCTCTTCGAAAAGTAATTAAACCTTGTCCAATTACAAAGTTTTTCACTTCTGTACGTGCGTTAAGTAAATTCTCATTTTTCTGAGTAATTACCCACTTTTTCGAGTAATTACCCTAGTTTCGTAGTAATTTCAGGTTATTTTTATAACCCGCTTCTTCTAAGAAATATTCCGAAAATGTTAGCATTTCGCAAGCTCTAAGTTTGTCCAGAGTGATATTTATGAACTCGCTATAGTCCACCCAAGATCTTCAAAGTGAGGTGAGTCCTTCTTCATACAATTTTTGAACAACTCTGATACATACGTTGTGAACATTTCTGAGGAACACACAAAGAGTTTCGACAACTCTTTCATCAGTCAATGCATTTATTTTAAGCAGGTACATTTTATACTTATAATAAAGTAGCAGCAAGATATTTAAAAATAAAATGTTTATGAGACTTAAAATACTGAACAGAATACTTTTTAAGAGTTTGCTCGTATCTGCTGGATCGGTTAAGTTGATATTTGGTACACATATCATTATCAGCAGATATCTGTCAACTGCTGGACGTAGCCATCTCCTAATGTATGCCACTTAGCTCGGTCTTAAGCTCCCCTCGTCCATTCTCCTTCAGCGGCTTTTCGCAGATCTTCACTCCACCTGGCCAAACGACACTACGTTTGCCTAAAAGTGGTCTCCACTCGAGAACTCGTCTACCCCAATGGTTATCGGTTCTTGTGGAAATGTGACCAGACCACTGCCACTTTAGGTTGCTTATCCTAAGAGCTATGTCGGTCACCTTGGTTCTCCGTCGGATATCTTCATTACAGATCTTGTCCTTCAGAGAAACTCCAAGCATAGCTCTCTCCATAGCTCGCTAAGCGTCTTTAAATTTGTGGACTATTTTAACTGTGATTTCCACGTTTTGGCTCCGTATATCATGACTGGTAGGACGCACTGACTCATACTTTTGTCTTTAGGCACTGTTATATGATCAACTAGAAGACTTGAGGAAGCTTGCCGAATGCTGCCCAACCCAGCTGAATTCCTCTGTTGGCTTCCTTCTCAAAGTTGTTCTTACCTAATTGCAATATTTTTCTAACGTAAACATATTGTTGGACAACTTGAAGAGGTACACATTAACTGCAATCGGTTCCAGGTCAATAAGATCGTCAAACATGATCTTGCTCTTAAGCGGCCTGGCCTACCACGACAACTGAACGCGTTTTCAAACGGCTTCCTGATCATTATTTTCTTGATTACGCCGTGCATGCCAATTGTCAGTTCACCTTTCCCTTGAACGTTCCGTCTAACATGCATGCTGTATCACTATCCAGTCCTGCATAAGAAAATCATTCAAGACCGCCTGGCATTCAAAACGTATATCTCTGTTCCTTCCATTATGAACTTTATCATTTCCTTCGATCAGTATTAAAGCACAGGTGCAAAAAATAACCACTAGAATAAGTACCGTGTATCAAATTGTATTGTTAAGGCTGTCGTTAGGTCATCTTTTGATAACTATTAATGTAGTGGTGTTATTTAACATATAAGCTAGCTCATGGTAGTTGAAACATAGAATAAATGATCAACATTACCAGTATTGATGCATACCTTGTCCATGGCGTAGGAGGTAATAATATATTTATTCCCTATTATGAAATAATTCTGTTTTCACCTTATTGCATGATGGAATAGGCATATAATTGCAACCTGTATTTGTAAGCCCACGGCATAGCGGGTATATTTGTATTCTGCATAATGAAATCAATAACCATAGTTAGTATTGATGATCTTATTGTTTTATTTGTACCTACAGCCTTTTATCTATCAGTTTGTTCAGAACAAAACGCCCCTTGACCAAAGGTTTAATCCTCAAGGTTTGTCACGAGGCGTTCCCAGGGTTTGGGCTTGCTCCACCAGCCCCGGGACCAAGCCTCAGTGGACAACATAAAAGGGTCAGGAACAATTAGGAACTATTGGAAGCACAGGAACAGGAAGAGATGATCACAGACTTTTTGTACTTCGACGATACGGATTAAAACCACTTACGTAGGTATTGTGATATATATATTTAAAAGACTCATATATATTTCTAATAAACTTATGTAGATATTTTAAAACATATTATTTTGTAATATTGCAGTTCTGCTAAAAATCAATATCGGAAAGACAATTTAAGAATGACAGGTTATTTGAATATCGAATTAAAAATGACAAACTATCAAATGGAATGAAATGGATTATGAAAGAATTAAGAGATCAAATGAGTATTATTACGAAAGAGGTTTTCACCTCGTCACAGGTTTAATATAGTAACGTCAGTTTAGCTTGTAGACAGTCCCAAATTTACATAAGGCTTTTTCACGCCTATTTCTAACCCTAACCAAAACCGTCGAAATATCCAACGTGCTTATTTTTCCCTCCTGTACTCCTTTTTTTACCCACTCGCCCCTTTCGATCCCAAAATTAACTCTTATCCTTCTAGATACCTAACCCATCATCCCCAGACGTTTTTGAAATTTTATTTAAATTTTAAAATTTAACTTTGTTATATGAAATCAATTTTCTCTATAAACCTCACTTTATCTAAAACATAATTATTATCACGTTGCAGTTGTTATCTCATGGTCAGTTTTTACTCGACTACGGCGAAGCAAAGGAAAGGTTACGTGTTCAAACTAAAAACATCATCCAATTATGACAAGCGAGGTATCATCAATTATGACAAACGAGGTATCATCAATCGATTTGTCTTCATTTATAAAGTGTCAGGCAATTTTTTTACCCGAAAACGGCGAAGCATATGAAGGATCATGTGTACAAACTAAAAATTTGCTCCGATTATGACAAGCGAGGTCTCAATCGAATCAAGGTATGATCAATCGATTCGTCTTCATTGCAACAGTGTAGGCTATTTTCTACCCGACCGCAGTTAGGTTTTAGTTTTTGAACTATGTCTCGCTTTTAGTTAATACTAGCTTTCGTCCGCGACTTTGTCCACGCGGACTACAGTTTATCGTAAAAATAAGCATCCTATGTTCTTCTAGGACATTTAAAACCAATGCAAAAGTATAGCACCAACGCTCTTGACGCTTTTTGACAGACTTGTTATTATTTCGTTTTCATGGGAACAGTTCCTTACAGCGAGAAATAGTCATTTTCCAGTTTTCCCCTTGAAACTTGGTATTTTCCGGGATAAAAAGTATTCTATGTTGATGTATGTATTGTACAGTACCTATTTACAAAGTTTCATTAAAATCCGTCAGTCGTTATCGCGTTAAAACTCCCCAAATAAACAGACAACATTTCACTTTTATATATTGGTGTGGATGAAGCACAAGCATAGTCAGGTCTTTTATAGCACAATGTGTTGTCATGTTCTGACTTAACCGACCCTAGTCTTTGGGGCCATACATAACATCTTCAATTTACTTTCTGGCGAAAGCAGCGGAAAAAACACATTCTAATATATACTTATAATAAAACTGTAACGGGTCCAATTCTGTACATTGACGATATTTTTTTTATTTTTTTTGGAACGTACTCTTGATTCGATACTGAAGCCAAAACTGTATTTTTTTTCATTTTTGTCTGTCTGTCTGTCTGTCTGTCTGTCTGTCTGTATCTTGGCTAGGCATCACGCCGAAACTACTGAATGAATTTATATGAAACTTGGTATGATTTGAGTTCAAACTTCGAGGTAGGACATTGAATACTTTTCATCCCGAAAAAAATAAGTGTTCCTGCAGGATAGGGGTGGAAAATTATTTAAAAAAACTCGTAGTACGCTGAAACTATTGGACGGATGTTGATGCAACTTGGCACAGACATAGTTTATAAGATGAGTGAAATTATGGATACATTTTGTCCCGAAAAAATAAAGGGTTCCTGTGGGATATGGGTCCAAATTCTGTACATTAAAGATATAGTGTTTTTTTTGGAAGTTACTCTATTTTCGATAATGAAGCCTAAAATGTACGTTTTTTCATTTTTGTCTGTATGTCTGTCAGTCTGTATTTTAGCCGCGCATCTAAACTACTGGATGAATTCAAATGAAACTTGGTATGATTTGAGTTCATACTACGAGGTAGGACATGGGATACTTTACATCTCGAAAAATTTATGGGTTCTCGCAGGATAGGGGTTGAAACTTATTTAAAAGAACACATACGACGCTGAAACTCATGGACGGGTTTTGATGCAACTTGGCACTGTTTTAAGTTATATGATGGGTTAAAATTTAGGACACGTTTTATCTCGAAAAAGTAAAGGGTTTCTGCGGGATATGGGTCCAAAGTTATGTTAAAATTTAAGTAATAAAAAATATTTTTTATTGGTTCTCTATATAAAAAAGAACGGGTTGGCTTTAGAATCGAGGGGGCAGGAGTTGAGGAGGGGGTAGGATATGTGGGGGAAACCTAGTACGACTCCCTCCCCCTGCGGAGACGCTTAGTTTATGAGATATTTTACAGTTTTAAGATTATTAAAAATTATCTGTTTGGTCGCCGTAAATAAAATTATTAATTACTAGCTGTACCCGCGGCTTCGTAAGCCAAACTGAAGCCAAACTATTTTACTTTTTAATTTCGTCTGTCTGATTGTCCGTATCTTGACCGCGCATTGCACCCAAACTACTAAATAAATTCAAATGAAAAAAAAAACTCTTGGGTGCTTAAAAAAGATATTGAACAATTATTTTTTTTGTTAATCGTGTCTTTCTTTCTGTTTGTCTGTATGTTTGTTTGTTCACGCATCACGTAAAAACTACTGGACCAATTGCAATGCGGGTTTCATTGTTAGATAGTATAGGGTTTGATTTAAATCTGGTATAATTGGTATCTCAATCCAGTGAGCTAGATGCCGAGCAATTGATAAAAGCATTGTTGACGGCTGAAGAACTTTTGTTCAAATGTTGGTATATTGGTCCTGGAATAGCAATTATGGTACTTTGAACCTAAAGACAAGACCACGCGTGCGAAGCCGCGGGTACAGCTAGTAATTAATAATTTTATTTACGGCGACCAAACAGAAGATTTTTAATAATCTTAAAACTGTAAAATATCTCATAAACTAAGCGTCTCCGCAGGGGGAGAGGCTTACTAGACTTTATCCTACCCCCTCCCCAACTCCTACCCCCTCGATTCTAAAGCCAACTCGCTTTTTTTAAAGAATATGTCCATTGCTGAACAAAGACCCATGCTTACATCATTATTATAAGGACCCCAGCATTGTTCTGACTTTCATTTCCTTGTTATAACCGACTTAAAAAAATAAAGGTTCTCAAGTTGATGTGTATGTATGTAATATCGTTGAAAATACATAATATTCATGTACGGTAGTCTATATGAATATCTGAACAAATATACCAAATACATAATATTCATGTATGTTAGTCTATATGAATATACAAATATACCAAATTTCGCGACTGTATGTGTGTATGTATGTTTGACAACTCATTTCTCGGAAACTATAAGTCCGATAGCAATATGTTTTACGATAGTTTTAGTATTTTTTTAGTATATATAGATATGTTACGACTGTCACTCACGAGTTATTTCGTCGAACAATTCAACCGGTGTTCAGTCTCTACAATCAGGGCTTGCTCAGCAACAGCGGACTTGTCAGTGTCTAAATTCCGTATGCTTCTAATATGTTCCTTCAGCCTCGTCGCAATATTCCGCCGTGTCTCCCCAATATAACACCGTCCACAGTCATCAGTCGTAACATATCTATATATAATGAATCACGCTCACGTTATTTTAGTAAGATATGGACTGTCAACTGTTTCCACTGCCTATGGCTTGTTTCTTAGCGAACGCAATAAGTATTTAATGTTCTTAGGCCTACTTTAAAAAAAGCAAACCTAAGAAAAGTAAGAAATAAAAAATATTTTAAAAAGAAATACCGACATCAAGACGTATAAAATTTAAAAGAAAGAAAGAAATAAAATTTTATGATCTGTGCCAGGTAGGTTCCTACTTACCAAAAACTACGAAGCAGGTTTTCGAAGTTGGGTAGTTTAGGGTCCTGGTTACGGAACCCTAAGTTTATGCGTGTCTTACACGTACTCCGGAAATACGACCATGTCTCGGAATTTCGTACAAAGCTCAAGTGGCTCCCTATTCGCCTTCACCGGAATGCTCACATTCTCTTTCTTCTCTACAACATACTCTTCAACCCCTCTACTCCCCTCTATCTCAAGGAACGATTCCAGTTTCTTCATTCCTCTCAATCCCTGTCTCTAAGATCATTAGAAAACTTAGTCCTCCTTACCCCAGTACACACTACTTCTTTCTATGACTCCTCGTTTACTGTCCAAGCTGTGCGCCTTTAGAATGCCCTTCCAGTCGCCATCAAACGTGCACAATTTATTGATAGATTTAAGACCCTAGTGTTTTTGTTTACCTCTCCAGCTCCTAACAGGCTTTAACTTGACTGACTAGCACTGACTTGCTAGGTATTTATGTATGTATAATTATACACTTATATGTATGTAAGTTTATAATTACTTATAGCTATATATTTTAACATAGTATTTAAGTAACTATTACTATGTAGTTTCTTTAATATTTTACTTATTTATTTTTATTTACATTACATTTGTATATAAATTTAATATTGCCACACTACCGACCCTTATTAGCAATTAACTTCTTTCCATCCTAAAGATGTCTGGAAGAGATCGCTATGAGCGATAAGACCGCCCATTGTACCTATTGTTTATGTTATTTCTATTTTGTAATTTGTTTAACTGTGTGTCAATAAAGTGTTATTGTTTTGTATTGTATTGTATTGTACTCATATCTCCGGGATTGCTGAACCAATTTGGTTTATTACGTTATTATTAAGTCGCTTTCTTGTATGTCTGTCTGTCCTTCTGGGTGGAAACATGGCAATTCAAATTTCGAGCACTTCCCGATTAGCTATTTCAGGGTATCTCACAACTACAAGAAAAAAAAAGAAAAAAAAGTGTTTTTGGATTCGTTTTTTAATCTACATTTGCTGTTTGTTTTTTATTTGAAAGGGTGTTCATGTAAAATGTCATCAAATTGAAATTATTAGTTTTGTAGGTACTTATATATATTTGATGTCGATTTCTGATTCAAATAATTATTTTTCTGACGTCGTGCTAGTAAATCATATGAACCAACTTTTTTATTTGGCAATTTTGGTGTAATAAATAAGTCTACATCTTCAGAAAGACCTGGAAGATATTCATTTTATTCATGGTACAGATTCATCATAGTTTATGTAGAAAGTTTGAAAGACTGCAATCGGTCAAACTTTGTTAAATCTGTATGCCTGAAAGGAACGAAGATTTATGATTACTACAGTAATCGCTTATAAAATACTGCTATGCGGTAAATAGATACAAATTATCTATCTTCTATGCTTCTGTCTATCTTAAAAATATTTAACTTATAATAAAGCAGTAGGTAACAAAAAGTAGGTATCTACATAAAATGAAAATAATCCAATGATAATATATCTTTGGGACTTGAAATAAGCTACTGAACAAGTATATAACATTTTTTTAAAGTTTGCTTCTTAACGCATCACGTAAAAACTACTGGACCGATTGCAATGTGGTTTTCACTTATGGATAGCTTAGGGTTTGACCATGTACACTAGTTTTAAACTGGTGTACATGGTATTACAATCCAATGAGTAGAATCCGAGCAACCAATAAACTATTTTGATGAAATATTGGGTTTATAAATAAACTAGATTTCCCACCCGCGACTTCGTCCGCGCGGACGCGGACTACAGTTTATCGCGAAAAAACATTCTATTTTCTTCTAGGATATTAAAAACCAATGGAAAAGTAGGTATTACACCAATGCACTTGATGTTTTTTGAAATACTTGGTATTTCGTTTCCATGGCAACCACAGACCATTCTGTGATGACAACCGTTCCTTACAGTGAGTAATCAACATTTTCCAGTTATCCCGTAGATTTTTTCCGGGATAAAAAGTATACTATGTTTTATTCCAGGGTATAAGCTATCTCGATTCTAAATTTCTAGAAAATCCGTTCAGCCGTTATAGCGTGAAAGCTCCCCAAACAAACAGACAACGTTCCACTTTTATACATTGGTATGGATATAATATTCGGGAAAATTCACACCAATTACCTAGCCTTACTGTGGGTACTAGATAACGGATAAACATACATAGATACAAATATTACATCCATGACTCGGAAACAAACATTCCTGCTCCTAACACAAATGATTGCACCTTGCTGGATTCGAACGCACGACCATTTGATTTCGTATTTAGGGTCACTAGCCACTAGACCAACCGGTCGTCAACACAATAGAAACTTTTGGTCAACTTGAATAATCTAAATTGAAAATGTTGTAAGAAGCTTAAAAGAAAATTGCATGTATTTTGATACATCACTCGATAGGTTTTGGTAATTTTTTTGTTCCGTCGGAAATACAATATGGCGGCTTACGACACTTGATATATCCAATAGCACTCTTGTGATCAAGGGGAATCCAATGATACCTCATTTGCAACATCTATCAAGCCGTTTAGGCTGTAGTATACGCCTAAATAACGTACAAACAAACAACTCAAACACATAACCCTCCTCAGACGGGTAAAAATAGACTCATATTGTCCGATAACGTCATGTTCCATGGGAAAAATTGGAACCACTCATGAGAACAAACTCGAAGGGGTTTATCTGATTGTTGAGTTCCTATGACTACCTTCCGGCTCCATCATCAGACCAGTTCAATACTACCATAATATTGTATTGTCATCAGAACGACATCCAAAGACTTTGAATTTTTGCACCCATGTGCAAAAATTTCTCTATTATCTTTGGATGTCGTTAAATGGTTCAAAATTGACATGCAAACTAATCCCAAGCATAATAACGCAGTGAACTAAATAAAAGCTTGTAAAAAGCTACTAAACCAATTTGGATGATATTTATACGGTACATGATGTCTTTTTTCTGTAGTAAAAATAATCATCTAATTCAGTTCAGAAATCCGGAAGATATGAGAGAACATCAACATTAAAATAAATACTTTTTTAATAATAAATTACTAATAATAAATTTTTAATAATAAATTTGATGAAGTTTATATTGGACTACACTGAAAATCTACCCTTTTGAATAAAACATTAATCACCTAAATCAGTTAAGGATTTTTAGAGTTTTAGGGTAATTTAAACACAATTTACTAAAAAAATATTTAATTTCGAAAACTTCTGAACCAATTTTGATACAATTTACATATATACTAAGAGCTTGCCCAATCTGGAAACATACGGAAATTTTGGAAAACTTAGATGCCACCCTTAAAAACGCCGTAGAAAAAATTCTAAATTTAAACCTCGAGAACAGTTCATGGATTCAAGCTACTTTACCTATTAGATATGGTGGCATCGGAATAAGAAAAATTTCTAGTGTAGCTCTTCCAGCTTTCCTTTCATCTGTGCACAGTGTGTCAAGCCTGTGTGCGCAAATATTAAGAACACCTTCAGCCGAGATACATTGTGCAGCCGATGCAATTGAAGCATGGGAGTCTCTTTGCCCCAATGAAAATATCCCAGTGGAACCAAACAGTCAAAAACTCTGGGACTTTTCATTGGTGCAGAGAGTTTCCAAAGATTTGGCTCAAAATTTATCCAGTTATAATGACCGCGCAAGGCTTCTTGCAGTCTCGGAACAAGAATCGGGACAGTGGCTGCACGCCCTTCCATCTGCGAACCTCGGAACGCTGCTTGACAATGGCAGTTTCCGGATCGCCGCCGGTCTTCGTCTAGGTGCTGCTATTGTCGAACGTCATCGGTGTTCATGTGGCAGCGACGTCGACAGGTACGGACTCCATGGACTTTCTTGCCAACGAAGTGCTGGTAGGTTTTACCGCCACGGCTCAATCAATGAGATCATTAAACGGGCGCTTGCCACCATCAACGTACCTTCTGTACTAGAACCAGTAGGGATATTACGTGATGATGGCAAGCGCCCGGACGGCCTAACGCTGATCCCCTGGGAGCGGGGAAGGGCTCTCGTATGGGACGCGACTTGTGTTGATACGTTAGCCCCTTCTCGTCTCAGCGGGTCAGTCTTGAGGGCCGGAGCCGCGGCGGAGGCCGCAGAACAAGCCAAACGACGCAAGTATGTATCGCTCTCAAGCGACTATATATTTGTGCCGCTTGGCTTTGAAACATTTGGTCCATGGGGTCCCAGTACGAAACAATTTTTTAAGCAAATTTCTCCCCGCGTTATCGAGCTATTCAACGCGGAAATGCAGCTAGCGTTCTTGGAACCATGCCACATGAACACCAATTATTTTTAGATTATTAGTTTAGTTTTATGGTTTAGGTGTAGGTTTAATTATTTATGTTGGTTGTGTTGTTTTAGGTTTTTACTTTTTTATATTTGAAATGTAAAATTATATGTGTATTATGCTGTTAGAAATAAAATACACTTACGATTAATTTATATGGGACCACCTCGAGAGTATACCGTTTCAAACAAAAAAGATTTTTCAAAATCGGTCCGCAATTGACGGAGGAATTGGTGTACATCCATACCAATATATAAAAGTGAAACGTTGTCTGCTTGTTTGTTTGTTTGGGGAGTTTTAACGCGATAACGGCTGGACGGATTTTGATACAATTTTGAATGGAGGTAGTTTCAACCCTGGAATAAAACATACGCCCGAAAATGTTAAGTTTTCTACGTGAAAACTGGAAAATGTAAACACCACTACCACCTCCTTTAGTGAAGTCGATATAAAAAGGACACATAAGTAATTTATAAGGTACAATAGACACGATTATGAATCGTATCTATTGTACCTTCAACCGTATTGTGCGTTGCACCCAATTTATCACCGTATAAATTGGGTGCAACGCACAATTGGCCTACTTTGGCCTCTGTCACAATCGGAGTGGCGTTTGTGTATTGTAATCGAGCCCATGGTCCAGCAGTTATCCCTATGTGCTAGATTAGGATTTCCCCATACTGGCCAGAAAAACTTACCTGTATAGTCCAGTTTTTGTTTACGTGATATAAAAGCGTGCTGTATCTCCCCCCCTTTAACTAGATCTATGTATTAAATTATTTAGACATGCTCTCACAGACGCTTAATTTAAATACCAAACAACATGAAAAACGTTCATCATTATGAATATTCGTAGTAAGCGCATATCGTCACATCTCATGCATTCCTCTATGCCCGGGCATCGAACTCACTTACTGCCAGATATGTACCAAATGAAGATAATGAAGACAGTACACTAGCTCCTGGATTAGGGCTTTGATAATTTTCCAACACGAAAAATCTTCGAGACCTAGGAATAGTTTACGACTGGAGTGATTCCTGTATTTGACAGATTCTGGATTTGGCAGATTCTCGTCAGAGCACAAATTGTACAGTAAAGTAAAGTACCCTTGGTCTTCTTCGTGTCGATAGTACATTTTTTATGTACTTTATATCCACTTAGACCAGAAAGTGGTAAAGTCTTTTTACCAGCGCACTGATAAAGTTCTTTCAGTACACTAAAAAGGTTTCATGTAAGTTACAAGGCAAACATCAAAATGTAAGTTATGGCTACATAGCGGTTCGACTTTTTGAAAGCTGATGTGGCTATAAAACGTGTGGGGAGAGAGAGGGGGGCGAGAAAGCGAGGGGGAGAGGGGGAGGAGGGGGATAGGAGGGGGAGAGGAGGGGAGAGGAGGGGGAGAGGAGGGGAGAGGAGGGGGAGAGGAGGGGGAGAGGGAGAGGAGGGGGAGAGGGAGAGGAGGAGGTGAGGTCGTCTTGTTTGTTTTGTTTTTGTCTAACAAACAAACAAACAACAGGTCTTAATCTATGAACCATCTTGTGGTATGTGTTTCGTTAACGAAATATTTGGCCCTAAAGTGATCTTTTTGATTGAGTTGTCCCCACGTCCCCTCTAATTCATAATGTACAGTTTAATGATTATTTAGTCAATTGTTAAAGCGCAGGTACCTATAATGCAGATTTACTTACAAAAATATCGCAGCTATCTAGAATTTATCTCATTAAAAGTGGGGAGATTAACTAGCAGATTAGGGCGTGGACCGTATCAGTTAGGTGCATTTCACACAATTGGCCCTTTTTGGCCATAGTCACAATACACGTACGTACGTATTAGCAGTGTATCTCATTCGCGCTACTGTTCGCGTATGTCTCTCTATCTTTATTGTTGACACGTGAAGCATGGCGGTGTGAATGTATCGGTGTGCATGTATGCCTGTAGTGCTTTATTGTTGACACGTGAAGCATGGCGGTGTGAATGTAGCGGTGTGCATGTATGCCTGTAGTGCTTTATTGTTGACACGTGAAGCATGGCGGTGTGAATGTAGCGGTATGTATGCCTGTAGTGCTATTTAGTCCAGTTTTTATTTACGTCATATTAGAGCGTGTCGTACTTCCCCCATTTTACGTGACTACGGCGAAGCAAGAAAGGGTAATGAGTTTAACAGTCTATGTATGTATGTATATATGTATGTGGGTATATGGATGTTCCACATAGCGTCGCCCCTAATGATCCGATTTTGACAAGCGTTGTGTCAATCGATTCGTCTACATCGAAAGAGTGTTATAGGCTGTGACATCAACTTGAGAACCTTCCCTTTTTTAAGTTAGTTAAAAAGGTGACCAAGATGAAACTCTGCGGTAAATATGTTACCTTGTAAACAATCACCTGATCAAGCTGTAGTATATTGTCTAAATATCGTTTTTTTATTAGTAGTAAACCACCCACAGTAACTTTTTCTGATAATGTTCATCTAAAGGATTTCTGGAAGATACTTTAAGCAATAAGACCGCCCTTTGTACAAGCATAGTTTTAATTTGATAGTTATTATAATTTGCTTTTGTAAATGGTTTGACGGTCGACGGATGGTTGACGGTGGCAGGTAGCTTTCCTCCGTTTGTGACTGCCATCACGTGGGCCTGTTTCCACCTTTACCAAGTTAAAAATATCTGAAAGGTTCCAAGAATTCAAGTTTTATGTATCAAGTATAATCGCCAGCACGTAAACAGTGCCTAAATCTCAATCTAACAGTTCCGTTACCCGCCCCGCTATCACCCCATCCCTTCCACCCCTCGTAATAAAAGAAGGAATGTGGGCAAGCATCCCGTTCATAGACTGGCTTAAGACCAAGTCAAAGTTCAAACGAGAAGAATTAAGTAGGTACATATTAAACTTTGAAAATATTTTGCACCGACTGTTGGCTCCATTGAGGAATTTCCTTTTTTATTTCCTTTTCTATTTAGTGGGAGTTCATTGGATTTTTTGTTCAAGTGGAAGCTGGACTTTGAAGTTTAATTTAGGGATCGGATGCAGTCAAATGTAGGTGATTTTCTAAATTAAAACGAAGCAGTCAGACATTTAAGGAAGTATACATACTTATTAAATACTAGAGTAGCTCGTTTAAACGTTTATACCCTCATACTGCTAATAACAGGTAATATAATTATTGAACGGGATATTTACCGTGTAATTAAATTGTTGTGGTCACGTTTGCAATCGTGCCAAATATCGGAAATTCAAAACAGATGATTTAAAAATGAAATGGTGGTCTACTTAACCGGAAAACTATTCTTTAGTTTAAAACTTCATTTCAAAGTAATTATAAATGCTTCGACGAGAACCTTCACCATAATGAATCGATGAACTTCATCAAAGTTAAGAAAGTCTATTCATCAAGTTTCCTAAGAGTCCTACAATATTTTAAATTATAATACTAGACATTTTGGGCATAATGGAGAATGACAGAGTTCTCGAGCTGGCATGTTCTACCTAGCTTCACCACTTTGTCATGATGAAGCTAGGTACAAAAGGTAGGTCACACATTTTGGGCATTGGAGAATCACAGTATCCTCGAGATAGCAACTTAGATTCACCGCTTGAAATGAAGCTAGAGAAAGTATGCGGTGTTTTGTAGCTGGGATACTTTTCTTCGTTTCAAAGACTGCCTCAAGCCTGGGATCAGTGGAGAACCCATGTCAAAGGTTCACAAAAAAGGAAAAAATCAAGAAGGTCGAAAGCTACATGATGAAGCCTGGTTTGACCTTTTTGCATACAAAAGAGCATTACTATAAAAGTGGCTTTTACAGAACACAGATGCCGACTTATAAGGTCAAGTAAGTTTGTAACTATCATTTTGTTTTTTATACTTGCTAACAGTTATTACAATAATATAACTAGAGGCTCTGTGAGCTGTAGACCTCACGCGTACACACTTTTTTGCAAACAATCTAGCGATGCACAGTAGCGCCATCTAGTTACCTTACTGTACAACTAATATTAATAACCAAGGTGCTCCATCAATCCCTACCTAGTAGGTAAAGGGCTGATTCCATTAGTAGACACCTAAAAGTGAGAAATATACCGTATTTTGAGGAACTATTCTGCTCATCACGCCGAAGACGATCATCATATCTTCACCAAATTTTTATGAGACTAATTTAAAGTTACTACCTTTCAAATGGCAATGGACAGGCCATATAGTTCGCAGAACCGACAACCGCTGGGGAATAAAGGTTATCGAATGGCGGCCACGAACAAGCAAGCGAAGTGTGGGGAGACCCCCCACACGATGGACCGACGACATTGTAGCCATCGCAGGAAGTCGGTGGATGGAGGTGGCACAAGATCGCTCGTCATGGCGCTCTTTGGGGGAGGCCTATGTTCAGCAGTGGACTTCTAAGGGCTGACATGATGATGATGATGACCTTTCAAATAAAAAAAGAACTATTGAAATCGGATTTAATAAGGCGGAGATATTCAGTAGCCCCCTTTTTACCCTTTTTTGAGGAAGTAATATGTCAAAAGTCCCCAACGATTAAAAATTCTTAAAATTCATTTAACGTGTATACCAAGTTTGGTCTAGATCGGTTGAGATATGCGACCTGTAGAGGAGAACAGCCGGACAGACACCCGGACATACGAAATAATTTTTGCCAAAGCTGAAAGAGAGACCCTTCGCTTGCGCTTCGCGCTCGCTCGGGCAATTATCAAAGTATTTCTAGTTTATCTAATAGTATCTCTAATTATTATAATAATCCTTTTAAGCGTTATAATAAATCTAAACACCATTCATTTCTCAGTTAAAATGCCTCGAAACTTCCTAAGAAAACATTTCGAACAGTTTTGTTTTGAAATTTACGGTTATTTATGCAAATTAAAATAATTCCAAGGGTAAAGTGCTAAAATAGGCAATTTGTAATAATTATAAAGGAATTTAACCGAGTTCCCGGCGATACGGATATTATTTAAATAGATTAGATTATTTGCGGAATTTAAGGGAGTATGACGGTTCCACTTGTTGTTTCCGTGCCGTGCTTCGGATTGTTTATTTCAAGGGTTACTTGTTACAATTTAGTGAAGAAAATTCCGGATTCCGAGCATCGGATTCTGCGATTCTAAATAAATCTTTATATATCTAAAATGTTGCTGATTTTATAGATATTCAAATATACAAGAAAAGAGACAATGTAAGAAAATCTGGCTTATTATTCTTAAATTTTTTTTTTTTTTTTTTGTTAGACCTATAATTACGATAAAACATTATTTATTATATTTGAATCCGGGTAGTTTTACTCGAAACTTTAGAGCGCTAGGATTTTCTGAATCCTAATTCGGAATGGAACCTCCACTATAAGTAAAAGATAGCAGTGATGACCGAATGGTTATATGAACCCTTGCAATCTAACGACAGCGGGTTCGATCCTTGAGACTGAGTTTTAAAATGTATTTAATGTTCGAATATGCCATTGCTCTGTGCTTCAAAGGCTCGGTAATCTGTCGGTCTCGGTTGCTAACAATAAAACTGAGAGGCTAGAGGCCCTTGGGTGGCCTTCGTAGCATTAGTCTAGATTATATTAGGTTCAAATTTCTAAAATCCATTCATCTTTCCGTACCCCAAGACTTCCTGTGCACATACATAATTCTTCCTCCTTGGCACATACATAATTCTAGCCATAGATCATTTTGCTCGGCTTGTTATATCCAGTTCGTTTATGACCATCATTTATCATTATATTATGTGGTTGTGAAAATTCCTTATGTTTTTATTTTCTCTAGCAGTAAGTAACAAAAAGTCTGTACAATCAATATATTAAAAATATGGTCTAGCCGTTTGTTAGTTTGTTTGCGCATAACTTAAAAGCAACTAGACCGATTGCGATGTGCTTGTCACTGTTGGATAGCTTAGGATTTGACTTAAAAACTGGTTAACCTTGTGTCCAATGACTAAAAGTCGAGCAATGGATCGAATAGAAAAACAATTTGACTTCTGAACGAAGTTTCATGATATTGGTACTTCTGGATAGATCAGGTTCCTTATATCCTAGAAAAATAACCAGCAGGCAAAGCCATGGGCACACCTAACATAACAATAACTGCAGTGGCACTGTAGTGCCATAACTTTATATTACAGGATAACTTATGGAACTTGTCTTTAATAACATGGTAAATGAGCCCCCATGGTAATTGTGCCACCTCCATCCATCGACTTCCTGCCATGGCTCCATTTTATTCGGTCCATCGTGTGGGGGGTCTCTCTACACTTCGCTTGTTTGTTCGTGGTCGCCATTATTCCCCAGAGAAATATTATAAGATAATATATTCATCAAAAGTCTTCGCCAAGCAATTGAGTAATCATCTTTAAACAAGGTATAAAACCCTTACCAACCTAATTCACTCATTAACCACGTATATCATCTGTTTTCGTCATCACAAATCGTCACGCAAAAAGACTTGACGAATTCCGGTCTCCTAAACAGCGGAGGCGTATAATGAGGCCATGTGTCTTCATTGAAACCTGGGCAGTTCTGGAGAACTGCTGAGGTTTTGTATGACGACATGACTATGAATGTCTAAGTACAAAACTAGCAGTATAAAGAGGGGAAGACAGTGAGATGTTATATCCCCAACACTATTGTTCACTTATGCCTCGGAAGATATGGTGGAGCTATCCTTGGATTTTGTCTGAAGGATAAGATTTGTAATGAAGATATCTGACAGAGAACCAAGTTAACCGACATAGCTCTAAGGATAGGCAAGCTAAAATGGCAGTGGGCTGGTCACATTTCCCAAAGAACCGATAACCGTTGAGGTAGACGAGTTCTCGAGTGGAGATCACAAACTAGGCAAACGTAACTTAGGACGCCCTGAGGCCAGTGACGCACAGTGACGCCCTGCGAAAAGCGGTAGAGAAGAAAATGGATGAGGAGAGCTGAAGAGCGTGCTCAGTGGCGTGCATTAGGTAGGCCTACGTGCAGCAGTGGACAAGTATAGGCTGATGATGATGATGATGATGATGATATTCATCGTACTGAACCTTCTGCACGCGAGTTCAACTCGCACTTGTTCATTAGGTTTCAGACAGTCAGTATCTAACTGCCACTTGTCCTTGCAAAATTGCAAACAGGATGCCAAACACACAGCCACCCCCAATGTCGTACATGATAATAGGTATTGAAGGCTTCAAACTTTAGGAACATTATTTGTGTGGGACACAACTGTCAACGGTCGCCAACAAGAAACAACTTTGTGTACGGAACTTTCTAACATTAGGTACACATATTGTATTTACAATTATTTGTCAAAGTATAGTAAGTACAATGTATTTAACTACAGAGATAAAATAATGTTATTATCATGTTATTATCATAAAATTAAAAATATGATGTTATACAGTAGACATGTCATGGTTAAACTTTGAAAGGGCTATTACAACTAAATGCGGAAATTTCGTGACTGTACTGTTAACCGTTGAGGATTTCTCTAATCAGGAGCCAACCCGGAGTGCAGCAACCATGTCATGGTAAAACTTCAAACTGGCTAGCATAATAAAATGCGTACACAGAATTTAGCGTCTGTGCTGTTGACAGTTGAAGAGTTATTTTATCTAGAGCTAATTCTGGAGGTTAATTCAGGTTGTGCTTACCATAAAAATGAATTGTCATTAGAACTGAACCAACACGCAAAAATTCAACTCCGTAGGATAAGAGGAAGTGGTTCTAATTCAGGTGGCAAGATTTGACCTAATCAAACAAACATACATATACAAAAATATACATACATATATACATTCATATAACATACATGCAAACATTGCAAGCTAAATAAAAGCTTTTAATAAATATTATCGCATGTGAAACACAATACATGAAACGTGACATGACGTGGTTCACGTCAAGTATTAAAGTCCACTACCAACAAATTATAAAATCACTGTGCTAAATATTTTCACGGTATAAAATAAAAACTTATTAACAAAGTCAAGCGCTGTTTAAACGTACAGATTCTCAGCTCTACATTAAACAATTCAACCGAATAAAACAATTTTAAAAGCCCTACATCAGCTCATAATCTTTACATTAAAAAATCAGTCACGCATTTCTAACTCTCTCGCAAATAAGTGGCGTATTTGAATGTATTCATAAAGCGGAGGTTTTATAAGGATTTAGTAGAGTTCTGGTACAGTATACGCTAGAAACAGTTTTCTAACATTCAACAGACATAACATGACCACAGAATAAACAAGAGTAGGTACAAGATCTTGAGTCACTTTCAAACAGGAGGCGCTTTGGAAAGCATTTCTATTTGATGTATTCTGAAGTAATTGTAGACAATCACTCTTGAAGTAAAAGTTAACCACCTAAGATGCTTTTCATAAAAATGATGTCGCACATGACTCTGTTTGTAAATATTGTTTTGGTTGGTTTCTGATATGAAGCACTGATTTACTTGCATAACTTTTTAGCTAAAGCTTGCTTTATGATGTCTGAACTCAAATAATATTTATTGTAATAATTCATGCTCCCACAGTTTTTTTTTTAATTTGAATACTACTAACGAATTATTAGCCTTCTGGGTTTGGTTCATACACGGACAAGAGCTCAGTGTCCGGCAGTCATTATAGGAAATGATTAGATTTGGATTGTTTTAGATGTTTAAATTGAAGAATGGTTAGATTAATTAACAAAATATACGTTTAATTTGTGTTATGTATGTCCAATGATATAATGTCGATATTAGTTTGTCAGGCCGCCCAAGAGCATCCGACGAATTTTAACTCATTAAAAGTAATTGGCAAGGAGCCGAGAATCGAACTCAGTTTCGTTGGATCATAAAGTCATATTATCACCTCTTGGCCACCATCTCCCCCATGTGACAAACTATTCACAATTCCTTCATTTTCTCAGAACTAACAAATTAAACACAAATGGAAGGTACGAGTAGCATTATAGAACGAGATAAGCTACTGTTCCCAACTAGGTATACTGCGGGCCTTGGGACGACCGGAATGTAACCATTTCAAGCGTTCTCATGTAGAAAAGCGCGAAAATTGTTTACATATGCATGCCTGTGGTTGTACTTTAGCGACGAACAGAGCATACTGTAATATAAACCGTGTTCCAAGAGATTAAAGCTTAGAATGACATGGAGAGGCATTATGTTATAAAGTAGGTAATTAGTGAGAAAGTAATTTGTCTAGGATGTTATTTTGAATGAGTGAAGGAAGAAATTACGTTGTCTTTGCAACACTTTGAGGCAAAATAAAAGGTTGTGGGAATTGTTAGGGACTTGCAATTATCTTATTTCCATCAAGTTTTTACTGTTGTGCAGCAAACAAGTAAAATATTTACACTCGTGGGAAATCTTTAGGGGTGATGACATTTTGAATTGAATAAATCCTAATAGTGTGGTAAAAATGATAAATGATAAAAATGATAAATGATAATTTATTTCTATGAAAAACATGCACTGTAGGTAAAACTAACAAAAGAGGAAAAAACATTTTTGACATAATATGACTGTTATTACAGTTACAGTCAAGTTGTGTTGTGTTGTGTTGTCAGTCAGTGGTGCTGTTTATCAATAGGAATATAAATTTATAGAATAATATACTCAAAATAGATATGAGTTCCATTCAATATTACATCCTTACTTCTATCCCACTTACATCAAATATTTATTCTTCCATTTCTTACTATCAGCCGTCATGTCAGTATTTACACTGGCCTTCAAAACTTAGTACCCCACTTTTAAACTTAATAGAGTTTTTATTAAATTGCTTGGCTCCTGCTCATCGGATTGAGATACCAAGTACACCAGTTTTATAGTCAAAATCTAAGATATGCAAGAGTGAAAATCGATTTTATTCGGTCTAGTAGTTTAAAAGTGATGCGCGAACAGACAAATTGAAAGTGTGGTATCTACTAAGTTCCTTCTGACACATGTCATATCTCACACAATCCATCCACACTTTTTTTGGTCTTCCTCTACGCTATTTATTTATTTTATGTAGGTAGTTTAATCTTATATTTCATTAATTACAAATATTGCAGGTTTGTGATGGTACTTCAGGTATTATAATGCGCTCGCTAGTGAAGTTAAAGCCTTGTGAAGAGTAAGATGAATATATTCCAAATCCTGAAGGAGAAGGTTCGGACTTCGGAAATTTCATTCTTTTTTAACCGAATAATATAATACTAGTGGCTCTGTGAGCTGTAGACCTCGCGTGTACAATTTTTTTTTGTAAAATAAATAGAACCCCTATTTATACAGTAGCGCCATCTAGTCTTATTGTAAAAATAACATCAATAACCAAGGTGCTCCATCAATCCCTACCTAATAGGTAAAGGGCTGATTCCACTGGTAGAAACCTAAAAGTGAGAAATTTACTGCATTTTGAGGAGCTATTCTGGTCATCACACCGAAGATCCTCATCAAATCTTCACCAAAGTTTTCTAACTTTTACTAACTTTTTACTAATTTAAAGTAACTACATTATAAATAAAAAAAATAACCATCGAAATCGGATTTAATAAGGCGGAGATATTCAGTAGCCCCCTTTTTACCCTTTTTTGGGGGATATACCCCTCCAATTAAAAATCAACGACAATAAAATAAAATTTCAAAATATTTGCTTAACCTGTATACCAAGTTTCGTCTAGATCGGTTGAGAAATGCGACCTGTAGAGGGGAACAGACATCCGGAAGGACATAAGAAAGCATTTTTGCCCAAGCTGAAACGGAGACGCTTCGCTCGTGCTTCGCACTCGCTCGGTCAATAATTATTTATTATTCGAAAATAAAAACGACCACGCAATGGCTACCCTATCATAGCAAACATCATCGCGGCAGATCAAGAAAGAGATGGCGAGGTGAGCTTGACTCCCGCACAAAGAACTAGTATACCGTTGCAACAGATAGAAAAGAATAGCAAAAGGGTCGGAAGTGGAACACTTCAGGCTCGTAATAATAATAACAATCATATGTATTATTCGTATTCCTGACCACAGAATAAATAATAGTACTAAGTAACCTGGCGCAAGACGACATGGTTATAAGTTAAAACCTTTGAGCAAACACTGACTTGCATGTTAGCTCCAAGGCTTGATCCATTATCTGTTTGTATGAGTGTCTGTCTGTATTTGGCATCAAAGCTCCCAAACGGATGGACTGATTTCAACACATTTTTAAAAGCTGGAGCCAGCAAGACGGTCCTTACCTTTGTTTGGATTAAATCGGTGCAACAGTTTCCAAAATATTCAATGCTGATAACTCTTATAAAAGAGATCTCGGGCTCAAGTCTAGAAGCTTTGAGAACCTCTTGAATATTCAGTTTCGATGGCATTCTTCGTACCCGCATATTATAATACTAGCTGTGCCCCCACTTGGTGATTTTTCTGGGATATAAGGATCCTATGAGTTATTCCAGAACAAATGTGCCAATATAAAAAAAAAACTTTTGTTTAGACATCAAATAGTTTTTGCTCGGCTTCTACTCTTCGGATTGATACCAAGTAGGTGCACAAGTTTTTAAGTAAAACCTTAAGCTACCCAATAAAAAGAGCATGCTAACAAGCACAAATTAAAAATTTATTCAACCTCCGACTCCCACCCCCCCCATTATACCTAAGAAGCAATTCGATCACATAAGTTTTCTAACATAAAAATTGTTCCATACTTTTGAAAGCTACGATCCTCACCCCCATTCACCCTCCCTTCCCATTATAGAAGAACCATGTCGTTTACCTCAACATCGAAACATGAAAAACCGCAGCTAAATTGGTCCATTCGTTAGAAAAATACGTTTTCACCCCCCTTTTCTCACCTCCCCCCCCCATTTTCATATAGCTTAAAACCATCTCGATTACATCAGTTTTCAAACATAGAAAACCACATCAAAATCGGTCTATTCGTTTGGGAGCTACGATCCTCACCCCCCATTCCCCCCACCCTCCACCCTCCCCCTATTATAGCTAAGAACCATCTCGTTTACCACAGCTTTCAAATATAAAAAACCGCAGCTAAATCGGTACATTTGTTCGCAAGCTACGATTTTCACCGCCCTTTCCTTACCTCCCCCCTACCCCCTCCCCCTCCCCATATATCTAAGAACCATTTCGATCAAATCAGCTTTCGAACAGAAAAAACCGCATCCAAATAGGTCCATTCGTTTGGGAGCTACGATGCCACAGACACACACACACACACCCCATCACACGTACAAATACACACACACAGAGTGATACACAACCTAAACTTATAACACTCGTCTCTTTGTTCGGGGGTTATCGGTCTAGATGACGATGATGATAAAAAGTACTCATTATGTTAATCCAAGATATAAGTCTATTCTGGTACCAAATGTAATCCAAGATATAAGTCTATTCTGGTACCAAATGTAATCCAAGATATAAGTCTATTCTGGTACCAAATGTAATCCAAGATATAAGTCTATTCTGGTACCAAATGTAATCCAAATCAATTCAGCCGTTTGAGCGTGAAGGTGTATCATACATATATAGGTATACATAAAAACTTTCGCCTTTATTGTTTCCGTGATTGAAGCTTTATGCTAATAATGTGATTATTTTTGAGGGCGGTCAGTTCGCATTGCGTCCGTCCGCAATTGCGTCTGAAATGCAAAAACCTAGCGTCGTGTGTCCCGCGCCCCACAGCTGCACTGCTCTGCGAATCTAGATGTTTGTTTGTCGTATGAGGTAGTGCTGGCCTCTGGTATCAGAGTTTGTCAGGCCACCCAAGGGCTTAACGACTACTATTAAACCAACAACAGCCGGGACCAACAGTTTAGCGTGCCCTTCCATGGATAAAAATAGTACCGCACCTGAAGCTCTAAAGCAAAACCCAGTGCGTGCGTTGTCGTGCCTCCCGCGCCCCACACCTGCGCCGCTCTGCGAATCTACATAGCACCACAGAATAAATAATAGTACAATTAATAGCACTTGAGTTGTTTAAAATTCTGTTCAATAGTTTTGTCCGAAGTTTTCGTAACTTATAGATATGGTACATTACTTATGTACAATTCAAACAAAAACCAGTCTTTTGCACTTTTTTTAGAATGTTTATAATTTTAAATTTATGAAGTTAAACATATGCTCGGAATCCTCAAGATAATATATCTATTAATGCAAGGAATCGTTTTACTTTCGTTTTTCTGTCAAGTACTCTAAATGCAAAGTTTTACACACAATGAGTTCTTAAAATAATCCACTTTCAAATTCCCCACTGAAGTTACGAAGTCACTAAAAGGTTTTCAAAGAGTTGAACCTCGTGAATAAATGAGAAGATTTATGTGTTGCCCTGTGCCAAAACCATTTAGCGGATACATGGAACTATCTACTATAGAAATATTTTTTTAAGTGTAATATTTTGTAAAAAATACATTATTTTTAATAATTTATATTGGACGCAGAGGAAAAGGATACATTTTGATGATTTGGTTAACTCTTGCAAACTAATGAATGGATGACTTCCACTTAACCTATTATTATTATTAATATCAGCCCATATCGTCTCACTGCTGGGCAAAGGCCTCTCTTCCCTGCTTTAATTTTTTCCGGTCTATTGTCTTTCTCGTACGCGTCAAGTTCGTCTCGCCACCGTCATCTAGGCCGGCCACGATGTCGCTTGACGCCTTTCGGGATCTATTCCGTGATGGATTTAGCCCACAGATCGTCTACCATACGACAGACGTGACCAGCCCAGTCCCATTTAAGCATGCCTGCTCTTTGAGTTACGTCGGCGATCTGGGTTTTGTAGTGCAGTATTGTATTCTGATACGGTCTGTCAGTTTTACTCCCAAGATACTGCACACATATGATACTAAGCTCCATCCTCTTAACCTATCAATTTTAAATTATAAGTACACCTAGACAAAGTACATATATAGATTATATATAATTATTTGCTGTGACCTACAGAACCAACAACACTGCAATTTTTTGACATTAATAATATGATCATTCAGCCAGAAGTAACAGAAAGAAAGAAACAGAAAGGAGTCTGTTAAATTTGTATGAGCTTTTCGCAGGTACCTAGGTAATAGTTGTTCACAAGGCGTCCTACGGTACGTTTACCCAAACGTGGTCTCCACTCAAGAACTCATCTACCCTAATGCACAGCCAAAGGTTGTCGGTTCTTCGGGAAATGTAGCCACTTTATAACATTTTTTTTCTCTGCCACTTTAGTATTCTAATTCTTAGAGCTATGTAAGTTGTTTGTTTGTCGTATGTGGCAGTACTATCATCTGGTGACAGAGTTTATCAAGCCGCCCAAGTTCCTCTACCATGGCTTAATGACTGGTACGGATTATTCAATAACAACTGGGACTGACAGTTTAACGTGCCCTCTGAAGAACGGAGCAATGGAAAAATGCTCATAACTTAGAAAGTCATTGGTGTGGAGCCTATGACCAAACCCGGTATCGTTGAATAATAAGTAGTACTATTCAACCGTTAGGCTACCATCGCTCAGCTATGTCAGTTACTTTGGTTCTAGGTCGAATCACTTCAATACGAATGTTGTCCTTCAGAGGAACTCCGAGTATAGCTCTCTCCACAGCACGCTGAGCGACCATACATTTGTGGACTAGTCTGACCGTGAATGTCCACGTTTTGGCACTTTCGGCTCCGTTGGTCATGACTGGTAGGCGTTCCTCTATTCGGCTTCAATAGATTGTCCGAAAGAAACGCCACGGTCATCACTTTTATCACACTACTGTTTTGTTAATGAAATAATTCCGAAAAACATTAAACCAAAAACAAAATTACTTAAGTACCTCAAGACTTTCTCACGTTCTGAACATTTCCGCCCATTACAATTTGATTAACCACACATAAAAAGGCCAAATATTTAACTTCCCCTTTTTGCAACAAGGGTTCATTAGGGGTTAATTTAAATGTCCATGGGGTGGATCAAGATTGCTAATCTCCTTTACCGGGGTAAATTAAAAAAGTGGATGGGGAACAACGGGTCATTGGGGTGGGTTGAGGGTAGGTTTGTAATTTGAAACGCAAAGAAGTTGCTGTTTTATCGCAAATTTTCATATGTGCGTATGGTTGGTGACTTTAATTCCTGACAAGATGTCTAGTTTATGTTTAACGGTTTTGGCCGAAATGCTTAATGCTATTCGGCCAATGTTTTAGTTCAAATGGGGCATGTCTCAGTCTATGTCTAAATTGTTTCATTAGTGTTCCGTAGACAACTTAAACTATCTTTCCTTGTGGGGCCTACATAACCTCGGTGAAACCATTTGTGAGAGACAATTCTAGCGGTTTTGAAGACTAGCGGCTAGACAGTGTAAAAAACATAATTGCTCATAATTGCCAAATAATTCTACCTTACGCTTGACGCCAAATTAAAAAGAAGTAGTCTGTCAAACAACCTTATTTTTGGTCGTGGAAGATATTTTGTTATCTCTTTGGACGAATGAGTGGTAGTTAGGTACTTATTGATTTGACAGTTCACTGCAAAAGTTCCTCCAAGGTGAAGCAGTGGAGACTTGTTGGATACTTCGAGTGCGACATGATATGCGCGGGCGCCGCAGTCGTACTGTATTCTTAACTGGTCCTACTTACCCGATCTGCACATGTAGCTCCAGCAGCCCGTAACCTGAGTTCAGAGTCTGTAGAGTTTTCCATTCTAGCCAGAGCTGTACGAGGCCAGACGCAAGAAAGCTCTTAGGCTGTGATGCATACAGTAAGGAGTCGCAGTCCACATACAGTTAAAATCGAAGACGAGACAGGTAGAACACGGCGGCTACGTTGTTAGGCTAAATAAGCGTCGGTGCTTTTTACAAAAAACCGTTTCCCTAAAAGTTTTCAAGTTGTGTTTTGAATTGCCATGAGTTAATATAAATCTCCGCCTTGGTCCCTCGTACCTTCAATGTTTGTCTCAAACCATTCACCATTTACATAATCATACCCAAACACACTGAAATCTGAGGTTTCAATCTAAGGCGCCTCAAATTACAACTGCGCCCCAAACCTTATACTATTAGCTATTCTGCACCCAAACGTAAACAGAATAAGCCACCTTGATCTGAGTTCTCCGAAATAGACTCCTATTAATAATTGAAACCATTTTCTTGTACATTTGTAATTCGGAGAAATACGACCCTTGGGATAAGTCGCTTTTACGTTTATGCGACTTTTTGGTCTAACCTTCCGACTACTTAACCAGTAGTTCTGCGAACAGTAGACCTCGCGCGTACAAACTTTTTTGCAACAATTTAGCGGTGCACAGTAGTGACCTCTAGTGACCTTATTGTAAAACTAACATTAATAACAAAGGTGCTCCATCAATCCTTACCTACAGTAGGTAAAGGGCTGATTCCACTGGCAAAAACCTAAAAGTGAGCAATTTACTGCATTTGGAGGAGCTATTCTGCTCATCACGCCGAAGATCCTGAGAACTTTACCAAATTTTTATGAGACTAATTTAAAGTTTCAAATAAATATAGCCATCGAAATTGGATCTAAAGAGGTGGAGATATTCAATAGCCCCCTTTTTGCCCCATTTTGGAGGAAGTACCCCCACAACAAAACAAAAATTTGAAAAATTTAGTTTTACCCGTATACCAAGTTTCGTCCAGATAAGTTGTAAAATACGACCTGTAGAGGAGTTAGTAATTTGAAATAGATTGTACTTGAAGCAGAGACTTGATGGCAATTGTATAGGTAGGTATATATGTGTGTAATAAACTAAAGGGAGATGTTCTTTTTTGTATGGGAGCCTGGGCTAACTGCTGTACAAAATGTTATAATACAGCAAATATATAACAAAATTAATATATAATTGTTTGCATGTTTCTTAGGCACGTTCTACAGCCTTAAGGTCTTGATGGATTTCGATAAATAAGATATCATTGGATTCGTCTTGATCACAAGAGTGCTGCACGGTATATGAAGTGTCAAGAAAACTAAAATGGCGGCTTACAGCTGCCATAATGTATTTCCGAGAGAACAAAAAATAACCCAAACTTTTTTTTTTTTAGGTAGGATACGTGATATTTACAGGATGTATGAATGTTTAATTGTATGGAGGATGGAAAAAGTTTGAATTGTAGGTACACAGTCAAGAACACATGATACTTTACAGTAGCTTAGCGTAAGTTTTTGCCGCCCAGAGCCGAACCGGAATTTGCCACCACCTATTTTCTTCAATTCCAAATTTATTTAGAATTTTTTAAAAGACGCGATCAGTGCGGTCGCAAAAATTTTAAGCTATTTCTTTTAGTATGGAAAATGAAATATAATATTTGACAATACCTATTGGCAGACAAAAAGAAACGCGAGCGAAGCGAGCGCGAAATTTTTGAGCTATTTCTATCAATACTGAAATTAATTGATAATAAAAGAATCATATAAAATTCATTGTATGGATAAGCACAAAAGGCGCAAAGCGAGCGCGAAATTTAAGTTATTTCTTTCGATAATTTACTTAAAATATAGTTCCGATTCAAAAATATATCTATGAACTGGGATGAGTGGTAAAAAGCTCGAGCGCAGCGAGCGCAAAAATTTTTGAATTACATTCTTTCGATGTACAAAACGAAACATAATAAGTACCTGATCATAGGAAAATAATGATAAAAAAACTATAATTGGTGCAGACAGAGATTGCGTAAGTGTTGAACTACTAATACCTGCATATAAATTAAAAAAGTGCTAAAAAGACGAGCTATTTTTAACTGTAATATTATTCAAAATTCCCATTTAGAGCTCTTGACAACAAAAACTTGCAACCAAGAAGGGGCTGTTTTAGCGGGAAGACGATTTTGTTCGTGAGGGTATATTTATAGATAGTTTAATTACTGTTTAGTATTTTTTCGAGGCTCTTTATTGTTTTATCTATAATGCTATATATAATATATTATGTCATTTATTGTACTACCTATGCCATTCACCAAAAATGAGTTTTGATCGGCGATTTCCCGCCAATATCTTTGGGTGCATATTAGAATTATTACAAAGATTGCATTTATTTTTAAATGAGGAAATGTTATAGAGAAACCGATGATATAAAACAAAATAAAACAATGTGTTTATTTAAAGTATATGCCATTTATTTCCAAAAATAACACAGTTAGTTATTCAAGGTTTTTTTTCGAATCAAGAAGCTGTACTTAATAAAATGATTATATATGTGATTATTTTCCCGTATCTTGATTGATAATTTCAGTGGCTTTCCAGAATCGAAACTCAAAACATTATAATCATAAGCATTCAGCAGGAACAGACATAGATAGAGCATGGGAACCCAGTTCAACCTGGATAACTGCAGGTTACCGCTAACCCGCGGAACTCACATGTTTTCGGCGCGCGTAGGCTTGGACTTGCAAGGGTTTAACAATAGACTGTAGCAGCGCGGATAGCAGATAGCACTTGGAATGGAATTAAAGTGAAATGGAAAATAATCAGTCAAACGACTAGCTTAGGACATATATTGGCTTCTCTGCATTTGGCTACCTTTTTTTTAATTCTCTAGGGGGCAGCTGCCCCCCCCCCCCCCTCCTTGGCGACGCCCTTGGATATGTGCTGTTGGTCTATAGCTGACCTCTACAGCGTCACCGGACGGTGGGGCAGGCGCAAAAGCGTTCCGCCGCAATGAGAACCAAAACCTATCGAGGGAGGTATCATAATGAAGGTCTTTGAAATACCATTTAAAAAATATATATAGTTCTTAAAACAGAATTAAACAGAAGCAAATGTCCTTTTAACTTCTTATAAAATTTTAAATTTTTGATCATTCATATTAATGTAGATAATGTGCAATGTGCAATTGCAATTTTACCGTGCATTTTTCCGGGACCAAAAGTAGTTTAATCCAGGTTATAAGCTACATCCACACTAAATTTCAACCAAATCCGATCAGCTGTTTAAGCGTGAAGAAGTAACAAACATACACTCACACACCATTAGGTACTAGGTCCATACATACAAACTTAGACCTTTATAATATAAGTGTGATTATTTTTGCGGGCGGTAAGCTCGTATTCAATAATTTTTGTTCACATTCTGCAATGTTTAAGGCGTATAGTCTATGAATTTCATCAAAAAGGAACATTTAAGGTCTTTCACACAACTTAAATTACATAGTTATAAATTATTTACTTCATTGCGCTGAAAACATACATTGGAAAACCAAGCGTACCGAGGACCTTTCCCCGAAAAAAAAACAAACATCTCATTGCAGCTGTAAATATTCGTCAGGTAAATTAATCTGCAATCGCTAAGCATTTGCTTGAATCATGCCCTCATCAATCTCTGGATTGAACTCTATGACCAGAAGATTCTCTCCACAGAACGTCACTACTACTCTAGGATTGTACGTGAAGCGGTTGAACTTAAAAAGTATTCCAATGTCAACTGGGAGCATGGTTTCAAGTTGGCTGCTTATGGAATCCCGTTTTAAGCAAGTGTTTTTCGTCGCGGTTTTTGCCAGAAGAAATCTGCAGATGTCGTTAGTATTGTGTGTTGTGACAATTCTGAACATTTAAAAATCCAAATGCGGGTAGTTGGATACAACGCTAGCCTTCTCGACGCTAAAGTAGCGGATGTCAGCGTCAAGAAGAATGAAGTCTTCTCGTGACCACGATCATTGCAACTTGATCAAAACGTCGAGGCAAATAATAATTAATGTTTTCAGCGCGATTAAGTAAATATATTGTGTGCAAAAGTTTAAAAGTTACAACATAAATTTATTTTCTTAGGACAGAGTTAATAAACACAAATTAATAGGCAAGTGATACATTATAGATTATATCGTAAACAGAAGGATTACTCCTCTGCTCGGGGACTAAAAACTATTTCCTGTATGTTAAAACAGACTCCGCTGTTTCAACTTATATCTAACTTAAACCTAACTTACTGAAGTTGTGAGACAGGTAAACCTCGCTCGGACACTTCAAGTTACGACCTAAGTACAATTGGGTATAAACAAATAAACACAGTTTGTATTGAATGTCAATTACCTAAGTCTGACAACCTTGATGCTGACCTCCTGCGTTTGAAGTTTGTTTCTCGTAAATATTAGTAAAAGCTTAGCATTGCAGTTTCTTGTTAATTTACAACAACAGTAAGAGGTTATAATAGTTTTGAGATTATGAACAAGGCATAAGTACAAAAACTAAAACCCGTCAAGTCTAAAACTAGTCAAAATCGGAACAATTTTGTTTTTGGTTTGAACAATAGAGGCGACGCTATGGTGGAACATACTCATATATAAATACATACAAACATAGACTGTTAAACTCATTACCCTTCCCTTGGTTTGCCATTAGGTAAAAAGGTTTTGATTTCAGAAAAAAAAACGGCAAGAAAAGAGTGGAAAGAAGAAGGAAAATACATGAAGTATAAATGCACTGGAATGGAATGGAATGTTTTTTTTTTATTGTTTACCTTTTTTTAATATCTATCTCTTTATGTTGCTTGAGGTTTGTACTTTGAATGAAGATTAATCGGATAACTATTTCACTATGATCTCATTAAAAACAAGCATGTATGCTAAAGAAACATTACACTCCTTTTTTTGGGCACTCGTGTAAAAAATAAGATTAAGTGAGAGATACACTTATACTAGTTGTGACCGCGGCTTTGCCCGCGTGTTCATTTATCTGGATTTAAGTAACCTTTGTGTTATTCCAAGGCCAAAAATACCTACCTAGTACCTATAAAGTACAAAATAACCAAATTTCGTTCAGCCGTCAGATAGTTTTCGTCAATTGCTCGGCTTCTAATATTTGGATCAGGATACCAAGTACCCTAGTTTCAAAAGCTTTTATGTAACTTGCAATGTTTGTATGTATGTATGTATGTATGTTTGGTTAGGTCAAATCTTGCAAGCTGAATTAAAACACTTGCTCTTATCCTACGGAGTTGAAATTTTGCATGTTAGTTTAATTGACATGCAATGCATTTTTATGGTAAGCATGACCTGAATCGGTAAGTAGGATTAGCTCCAGATAAAGGAACTCTTCAAGAGTCAACATCATAGAAATTCAGTGTAAGCATGTTTGAAGTTTTACGATATCATGGTTGTTGCATTCCGGCTTATTTATTTATTTATGGTATGCCAACAGTGTACACATTCAAGTTTGCCAAGAACATTTTATCAATTTTATGACCGTAGTCATAAAGTCACATTCCGACATTTACACCTTTTCCAGGGTTAGATCCTGACTAGGACTAACTCTTCAAATACTAACAGCACAGACACAAAATGTTGGATACGCATTTAATTGTGATAGACCGTTCTAAGTTTCACCATGACTTGGCACCTGCATAAAAGCTTATTAAGCTGCATATTATTATTATTTTTATTTTTTAAATTATCTTTCTTAGTCAAAACCTAAGCTATGTGATAACCCATGATCCAGCGATCCTTTATTGGTCCAGTTTTTTACGCGTTGCGCGTGCAGACTGCATATCCTTGTTCATTCGCTTATTTTAAGTAACCCAGACCTTTTTTTTTAAATTATTGTCCTTGTACAGACTTTTCCTTACTTCCTGCTTTATTAAATTAGACAACTTTTTTTTTATGTATCTTGTAGTCGTAATGCATAGCACGTATACTTAATATTCCACATGGAGTCAATCTATTTTGAGCCTCAGTACTTAGAGATCTTTGAGCATGAAGTTTAGATATAAAACTTACCTTGCACTGTGGGAACTGCTCCGTCGGTCTGCTGACCCTCCACCCCAGGAGTGGGGGGATGCAGACCAGCGCACTCATCAGCCAAACAGCCGCGATCATGACCGCGGCTCGAGCTGGTGTCCGCTTCTTTAGGTAGTCCACTGCCTGTTGAAGAAGATATGGGTTAAATGTTTGTATGTATGTATGTTTAATGAGGTAGTGCTGACGTCTTTGTCAGAGTTTGTCAGGCCGCCCATGGGCCTCTGACATGGTTTAACTACTGCTATTAATTAACAATCGTATCCGACGTTTTATAGTGCCCAATAAACAAAAAATATTTTAAATTACTTCCTTAAATATGGTAGAACAATGACCGGCCTTATCATAATGAAAATATTCATGGGTATAACACGTTCTTTTAAAAGTAATTGAGCACTCGTGTAAATAAATCTATACGTCTGATATACATATATTATATCTCGTGCTATGAACTGAATCTGTCATTTAAATCAAGACAATGTATTTTCAAGTTACAATTAAAAGACCATAAAAAATAAAATGGTATTTGTTTCTGTTTGTTTTATACCGCCACCGAACCAGTCTATTTGATTTCATATTGTGGGTTCAATTTCGATGACAATGCATTTTTATGGTAAGCGTGACCTGAATCGTCGTAGTTCCTTGATATGGAACTAATCCTGGATGTCGATCCAGGATTAGTTCCATATCAAGGAACTTTTCAACTGTTAACAGCACTCATAAAAAAATGTGTACGCATTTTATTGTTAGCCGGTTCAAAATTTTACCATGACATGGTATCCAGATAAAGGAACTCTTCAATAGTCAATAGCACAGACATGAAATGTTGTATACACATTTAATTGTAGCAGTCCGTTCTAAATTACACTATGACAAAGCTATAACTACATAAAAGCTCTTTTGTAATGTTTTTTATAATAACTTATTTACAGTGATAGTATCTTGACATTACCTTACTATAACCACAGATAATATCAAACAGATAGTTCCAAAAGTGTTAAGTTTTAAAATAGACATAGAGCATAACTTATAATTCAATAACCAACCACCTAACACCATAATATTCACCACGCAAACGACAAGACGACAAAGTACCTTGTACCACGTTTAGTTCATCAACTCATCAACACCTAGTTTCCAGGTTCGGAAGTTTCCAGAACAGAATGCTCTAAATTCTGAACGTGATAGTTACGGATTTCATCGATGTTCGTCGAGTTTTGACGGCTGATATTTAGTACCTACGCCTAAAGCATTATGCTCGTGGACGGCGAAGCAAGGGAAGGGTTATGTGTAATAAATGAGGTATCAATCAGGTGAGGTGAGGATTCACCTTAATCGCAAGAGTGTCCCCGGCCGTAGTCGGGGTTAATTTTTTGAAATTATGTCTTGTTGTATAAATGACACGTTCAGCTCACTTCCATGAAAGATATGGGATTTAAAATGATTCTTTGAATCACAAAATAGTCAAAAGAATTTCCTAAACTACAGCTGAACCAATTTTGATGATAGTTACATAGAACCACACTGAAGATCCGTCAAATAAAATGATGAATCGGTTCAGAAATCCTAGACATAATATCTGTTATCTCCTTTTGGATGTCGATGAAAATACTTTATCCTATTTTTAGCATTGGCACGTAATTTTTAGTTATTAGTGAAATTGTATCTAAAAATATGTATGAAAATGTTTTTAAAAATATGTGTGGGATTTTAGTTAACGCGGGCAAAGGTAAAGCTTACCATCAGAAGAATTAATAGTTGTCTTATTATTTAGGGTATGTTTTCTAGTTAAGATTTATACAAGTTCAGAAATTCTACAAAGTAAAATTACCTTTAATTATTTAAGGTTTTTAATATTTATATCATAATCCACACCAATATAGTGAAAACGTTTGTTTGTTTGAGTTTTAACTCGATAGGGGCTGGACGGATTATGACGAAATTTGAATTGGAGTTAGCTTATATCCTGGAATAAAACATAGGACTTTTTATAACGGAAAATGTAAGTTTTCGCAGGAAAACTATAAAATGTTGATTACTCGCTGTATGGTTGCCATGGAAAAGAAATAACAGGTCTGTCAAAAACATCAAGAGCGTGTATGCTTTTTTTGGCGATAAACTGTAGTCCGCGTGGACGAAGTCGCGGCGAAAGCTAGTCATACAATATATTCTAATGTGTGATTATCAAATAAATCATTCTAATAAGTTTCGCAATCTCACCATAAACAATTACACAACAACCTTTCAGGACAAATATAGACGACGAAAATGTCAGAGACCGGCACAGTGTCCTACGTAAGCAAATTTGCGCGAATGCGACGCGCCGGCGGTGTAGAGCGATAATAACAATCAATAGTTGCCTCTTGCCTAATTCTACGTTGGCGAATAAACGGGATGTAGTGTGGTGTGTCGCAAGACAAAGTCAGTTGGTTTGAGGTTTTGGGGCGATCTGGATGCTCGCGCTGTGCAATGCCTATTACGATTTTGAAAAAATAACGCTGCAAAAAACGTTTTTGACCCGAGTTCACTAAAACCCATTCGCTTCTTCTGGAGGAAAGCTTTTTATAATAGTCAGAGGATTTGCCACTCGCCACATCTACATTTAGTTAGAGGCTCAAAGCGAGCGCTCATGCAGAACAAGTTTTTTGTATAGTGTATGGGTAGCCAGAGCTACCGCTTGTATTTGGCCTTTTATTCTCCCTGTGCTCTCTGGGTAAACTGCTGGTTATGTTTATTGCAAAATTTTGCTATTTCTGTAAAAAAAACGCATCGCTCCGGCTCGCGAACGCGTTCGCTTTGAATCGTCTATGTAGGACTTATTACGACGCTACGTCAAAGAGTCAGGGCTTCCCCTCGCCTACTTCATAACCTACGTTTTTCGTAATGAAACTCGAATTCTGTCAAGTGACACATGTCAGTTATTACGTTAAATAGAGACTGGCAGGGCTGGCAGCCGACCCTTTTAGAGTGGAGTTGTGTTGGAATGTCGTCTGATGAACTTAGCGTGGGATATTTACGAATATTTCTTTGCTTAGCAACTATGACGAAAATATTGGAAGAGGCGAAAGATTTTAAATTTTATTATCTATAAAAGTCCAATAGACTTGCTTTAAAACCAAAAACATACGATAAACATATGATTGTACCTAAACTTATATATAAGTAATTATTTATACTTATAGGCATTTAGTTAAATATTTAAACGGGACATAATCGCGCTGAAAACTTAATATTTGTTTACCTCGACGTTTCGATCAAGTTGCATTGATCGTGGTCACGAGAATTAAATATTTAACTATGTGTTCGAATCGCGAAAGTTTAAAAGTTATAATAGGCATTTGTTTGACGAATGCTTCTCATACTTTCTCAAAGAGAATTATTTTACAAGCATAATAGTTAATAATAATAATAATAGTTATTCAAGTGGATCTTGCGAATATTCGCGGGATTCACTCCAATCTCCAACCGGTCCATTATCATCTGGAGACCTCTAAGTCTCTCTTCTTCTTGTCGGAGACGCAGATAGGATGTCCAGCTGATACGGCGTACTTGTATTACCCAGGCTATATCTTGGAGCATCTATTTATCCTAAATGCCGGCGTTTGTGTATACGGCCTTGATGACATTTGCTGTCTACGTCTCCGAAATCTTGAGCACCCTAACTTCTCCGTGATTTGGGTGCTGGACACGGGCATAGAGAAAATTATGTATGCTTGTGTGTACTGCTCACACAGCGGAGATCGGGGGACGACTTTATTGGTAGACTATCTAGGTGAGGCGGCAAGTGTGGCCCAACAGCGTTACCCGTCTGCTCAATTGGTGTTTTTGGGGGATTTTAACGCCCACCACAAGGAGTGGCTTGTCCCATACCAAAAAACCGACCACTCTGGTAGAGAGACGCGGAAGCTTGCTCTGGCGTTAGATCTCTCTCAGCTTGTGCAGGAGCCGACACGGGTACCTGACCGTGACTGTGACACTGCCGACTGTCTCGACCTGTTGATGACGACTGAAACAGACCGATACTCCGTATCAGTATCCACACCTCTTGGTAGCTCTGATCACTGCCTGGTTAAGTCCGTCTCAGTATATTCCCCACCTGATCCTAGCCTTAAGGGAAATAGGCGCGTGTGGAGATACAACTCAGCAGATTGGGACGAGATGCGGCAATTTCTTGCATCGTACCCTTGGCGGCAAACATGTTTCATCTCCCAGGACCCGTCGACTTGCGCGTCTGCTGTTACAGAGGTAATATGTCAGGCAATGGAATATTTAATTCCATTCAGTGACAAGACTCTTTCCAGCAAAGCTCAGCCTTGGTTTGGATCCACCTGTGGTCATGCTGTGGCTCTAAAGCGTGCGGCATATCTAGACTGGGCTGATGCTCGAAAGTGCAAGTTTTCTGATATTCGGGCTAAGAAGAGAAAGATTAACGTTGCCGCTAAGACCTGCAAGAAGATACTTAGGAAGGCCCATTTTGATTACGTAAGTCGAATTGGGGCCAAAGTGGCTTCATACCCCGCGGGGAGCAAAGTTTTTTGGTCCCTGGCCAAGTCAGTCGAAGTAAACTTCTGCCGCCCCTCACTGCCACCATTGCTGAAACCTGATGGATCACTAGCTCACACTGCTGAAGTAAAGCGAATTTATTTGCTTCTCTTTTTGCAGAAGCCTCGCATCTAGATGCTTCTGGCAAGACACCTTCCTGCCTTCCTCATTGCGGGGTTTTTATGCCCGAAATTAGCATGCGCCAGAAGGAGGTTCTCAGAATGCTTCGAGCTCTAGATGTGAACAAAGCCAGTGGTCCTGATGGTATTCCAGCGATTGTGTTGAAAAACTGTGCGCCCGAATTGTCTCCCATCTGAACGCGTGTGTACCGCCTCTCTCTTCACTCAGGTAAAATTCCGATGAGCTGGAAGCTTGCCAATGTACAACCAGTACCAAAAAAGGGTAGTCATGCTGATGCAGCCAATTATCGTCCCATCTCGATTACCTCCTTACTCTGTAAGTGTATGGAGCGTGTCATAAACATTAAGCTCTTAGCATACCTTGAAGACGATGATCTTCTCAGTGACTGGCAATACGGATTTCGCCGAAACCGGTCTACTGGGGATCTTCTCGCGTATGCCACTCACGTACTGAGCGAAGCCATAGAGATGCATGGTGAGGCGCTTGCCGTCTCCCTTGACATATCGAAGGCATTTGATCGGGTCTGGCACTATGGCCTTTTAAACAAGCTTCCCTCATATGGTTTACCTGTTGGCTTAGGTAATTGGATAGTTGATTTCTTGAGAGAACGATCTATTCGAGTAGTCTTAGAGGGCTGCTCGTCTGACCAAATGGCTATAAATGCCGGTGTACCTCAGGGATCGGTTCTCTCGGCTACACTGTTTTTACTGCACATTAATGACCTTCTGAAGCCCGGTACCTTTGGGTATGCTGATGACAGTACTATAGTTGAGAGATACTTTTCCAATACTCAAGCCAGCTGTGCCGCTGTCCAGTTTCAGAGAGAGGCTATGGTAGACCGTTTAAATTTAGCTTTAGAAGCCGTGTCTGATTGGGGCGATGCTAACCTGGTTAAGTTTTATGCTACTAAAACGCAGGCGTGTTTGTTTTCTGCTAAAAAGAGTCCTCTAAACCGATCTCCGTCTTTCCAAAGTGTAACAACACCAATAGGTGACCATTTGGAGCTTTTGGGTGTCGAACTCACATCAAACCTGAATTTTGGGTCTTATATTGAATCCAAAGCCAAGGTAGCTGCAAAAAAACTTGGTATTTTGTCTAAGGTTAGGCGATACTTCACACCGGGACAGCTTTTGAATCTTTATCAAGCACAGGTCCGATCTTGTATAGAGTACTGCTGCCACCTCTGGGACGGTTCTGCCATGTATCAGCTCGAGTTTTTGGATTCAATTGAGAGACGTGCTATCAGGTGTAACGTGGTCGCTATCAGGCTCATTGGGGATGACACTCTGGTAAAGAGTAAGCTTCAAAGTCTGGCGCATCGACGTGAGGTAGCAACCCTGGCGGTATTCTACAGATTGCACTATGGTGAGTGTGCACAAGAACTGCACAACCTAATTCCCCCATCACCTTTCCATCACCGTACGACTAGACGATCAGCAAAGCGCTACCTTTTTATGGTTGAAATACCTCGCACAAGAACGAAGCGTTACGCTTCTTCATTTATTATAAGAACTGCAAAGGAGTGGAATGCCCTGCCCTCGTCAGTGTTTCCGGTAAATTATAGCCCCGGTGTGTTCAAGTCAAGAGTGAAAAGGTATCTACTAAGCAAGCGTGCTACACCTTCGACCACATCATCGCTTTCCATCAGGTGAGATCGTGGTCAAACGATTGCCTAGTCCGTAATATAAAAAACAAAAAAAACTTCCACGCTTCGCACTTATATTATAATGTAATGTATAAATAAATAAAATAAATAAATATATTCAGAACAATTTTACACCAGTCACAGTGTGACTCGCTGCAACCTTTTTTCCAGGAGGGTTCCCAACGAGTCACACCCAGTCTTACAGCATTTACAACGGGAGTTGCCCAGCGCAACTCACGTACTAAATGATCTTTTGGGCATTTTCTGTTTTGAAGGATTCCGTCAAACATTCAAACTCAATAAACAAACAACATCAACAAATCAACAAACTTTCTAATAATGTATGAAATGTCATTATCATCATGTCAGCCTTTATAAGTCCACTGCTGAACATAGGCCTCCCCCAAAAAGCGCCATGACGAGCGATCTCGTGCCACCTCCATCCATAGACTCCCTGCGATGACCACAATGTTCACAATGATCCCTACACTTCGCTTGCTTAATCGTGGTCGCCATTCAAGAACCTTTATTCCCCAGCGGTTGTCGGTTCTGCGAACGATATGGCCTGCCCATTGCTACTTCAACTTGCAATATCTGAGAGCTATGTCGATAACCTTGGTTCTTCTGCGGATTTCCTCATTTAGGATCTTAGCACGTAGTGAAACTCCGAGCATAGCTCTCTCCGTTGCACGTTGCGCGACTTTAAGTTTATGTATGAGACCAATAGTTAGCGACCACGTCTTTTTGCCGTATGTCATCACTGGCAACATGCGCTGATTATAAACTTTCGTCTTCAGGCTCTGAGGTATCTGCGACGAGAAGATATGGCGATCGTAGGCTGCCCATCCGAGTTGGATTCGTCGGTTGACCTCGTCGGTTGTTGACGCGACTTCGTCCGCGCGAACTACAGTTTATCGCAAAAAAAAGCATCCCATGTTCTTATAGAATATTAAAAACCAATGCAAAAGTATGACACCAACGCTCTTGATGCTTTTTGACAGATTTGTTATTATTTCGATTCCATGGCAACCGTTAATTTCAGCGAGTAATCGACATTTTCCAGTTTTCCGTTTCTAATTTTCCGAGAAAAAATAATTCTATGTTGGTCTGTATATTGAACTGTACCTGATTACAAAGTTTCATCAAAATCGGTTCAAATTGGCGTGAAAGCTCCACAAACAGACAGCATTTCACTTTTATATACAGATGTGGATGGTCTGCATGTATAATATTATTTTGTACAACGGAAACGGTAGAATATTGAACTTTACTAACCATGAACAACTCAATATTCTGTTCCTTTTTTTTTCTTATAATTTCAAAATATAGTATCATCATGTACGTACTTCTGTCTGTTGATGGCCTGATACTTAATTCCACATAAAGCCACTACTAGAAATATCAATGAATATTATCGAACTCCTACAAATGAATCAAGCTCTGGTTTTTTCTTTCCATTGAACTAACGTAAAGATAAATTAGCATCACAATAGGCTCCATTAAGTTAACGCTGAGAGACTCGACACAGTAGTAAAACGGTTCCAGACATTTTATTCAGAAACTAATTACTCAAAACATATACGATTTGGTACATTTATATAGTTATATAAAAAATATTGAAACTTATTGAAACTTTTCTTTGGCCTCCCCCCTCCTCCCTTGCCTACATGAAAGTGAAGTTATTTTTATCCCATCGTGTTGTGTGCGTAGATTATTTATTTTAAAATCTTAATGAGGTTTCATTAACAGTTTTTTTTCTCTATTTGGTTACGTTTATGAAATATTTTTCATGTATTTCTCGGAAACTACAAGTCTGATTGCAATAATTATTTTTGTCATAGTTTAAGTATTTTTCAAATTAGGGTATAATTCAAGTTTCATCAAAATTGGTTTAGTAGTTTAAAGATATGGACTATTAACTGTTTCCAGTAGAGGATTTTTCTTAACAAACGGAATAAGTACTTCATTTTCTTAGGCCTACTATAACAAAATTAAAAAGTAAGAAATAAAAACTAATTTAAGTAAATTAAACTGATTTCAAATCGTATAAAATTGAAAAGTAATTAATAATTCATAATTTCTGAGGTCTGTACTAGGTAGCCTACTTACTTAATGTGGCGTAGCACGGCAGACCCCAATTTTTTTGAATTATTTCTTCAATTTAAGTTTTATACGATCTGAAGTGTTTTTTTTAAATTTTTTCTTTTGTAGGTGAAGTTTCAATTTAAGAATGCCTCTGACAGATTTTTGATGTACATTTCTGCTGTGATTTGTTTTTATAAACAAAATCAACACTTCAAAAAAGTGTGCCAACAGAAATTTTCAACTTTCCATATGAATTCAGAAGGGCACATAAAAATTTGAAAACACCATCTCGCGCCAGATTTCCCCTCGGAGTATTACTTGTGAAGCGGCACGTTTATTATTCATGATTTTACATACTAATAGTAGGTGTGGATATATAAAGTATTCTGCGTATGTAGGTAACTTACGACTTGAAGGACTTATTAAGGCGTGAGTCTTTAACCCGCACTGCTATACTTTCTGTTGGTTTAGCTCAACACACACACGTGATCAAGATGATTTTAAAGTCGAAAGAAAGCGCGAGCGCTCAAAATTTGCTGCTACTTTATGATTTCAATAAATATGGCTAATATATGGCCTTCCTAAATTCATATAAAATCATTCCGAGTTAATAAATCTATCCCAATATCAAACAGTTTCTTTTTTGTCAATCTTTCGTGTACAGCAATCCAAACTTACCCCAACATACCTTAGACAATAAGACCTTGTCAAGATAAACAAAATTCCGAAAATGATCTCGAACCCAGCCATAAAACGTATCTTGGACTCTTCCCAATTCGTAGATACGAAAGTAATGCATAAAATGTACATATTCTACGAGTCAACGTATCTGATAGTTGCGCACTGTACTACAAAGTACTAATATTATAGAACTACTCAACTCGTTCAGTTCATATGTAATATAGATAAGGAAGCAAGGTCACAAACCCCTCGGTTTGTGACTCAAGCCCAATATGTGGCCTCTGGGTGGTTCTAAAGCAAGGCCGGCCAACCTTTTTAGGCCGGGCCAAATTTCTGAAATAATATTTCCCGCTGGGCTGCACACCATTTTACCACGTTGTTATTAAGTCACTTTTTTGTTTGTCTGTCTGTCTCTATGTCTGTAAAAAACGTGTTTTATAGATTCGTTTTTAATCTACATTAGCTGCTTTTTTTTTGCAAATTTAGCAAACAAGCAAGCGTTCCACAGTTTCAATCACATCGTCACTTCCAAGCAGAGAAATCATGCTCATACGTTTGCCTGGACTAATTTAGGTAATAGAAACCAAAAACTTGGTAATTTATTAAAAGGTAGTAGTCTAAACAAAATTACACTTATCTATTAAACATAATTGGATATTGAATGGTCTATACTGGTTAGTCTAGTGGCTAGTGACCCTAGGAACGAAATCAAACGGTCGCAGGTTCGAATCCTGCAAGGTGCAATCATTTGTGTGATGAGCAGAAATGTTTGTTTCCGAGTCACCCGTTATCTAGTGCCCATATTACAGGGTATCCTAGTTTGGGGATAGGTGTGGAATTGTCCCTTTTTTATAATTAAAAAAAACATAGGTTCAGTGAGACGTCTGATTTGGTTTTGTAGAACGTATATTGACCTCAAGTTTGTCAACATAGGTTTAGTGAGACGTCTGATTTGGTTTTGTAGAACGTATATTGACCTCAAGTTTGTCAACATAGGTTCAGTGAGACGTCTGATTTGGTTTTGTAGAACGTATATTGACCTCAAGTTTGTCAACATAGGTTCAGTGAGACGTCTGATTTGGTTTTGTAGAACGTATATTGACCTCAAGTTTGTCAACATAGGTTTAGTGAGACGTCTGATTTGGTTTTGTAGAACGTATATTGACCTCAAGTTTGTCAACATAGGTTCAGTGAGACGTCTGATTTGGTTTTGTAGAACGTATATTGACCTCAAGTTTGTCAACATAGGTTCAGTGAGACGTCTGATTTGGTTTTGTAGAACGTATATTGACCTCAAGTTTGTCAACATAGGTTTAGTGAGACGTCTGATTTGGTTTTGTAGAACTTATATTGACCTCAAGTTTGTCAACATAGGTTTAGTGAGACGTCTGATTTGGTTTTGTAGAACTTATATTGACCTCAAGTTTGTCAACATAGGTTTAGTGAGACGTCTGATTTGGTTTTGTAGAACTTATATTGACCTCAAGTTTGTCAACATAGGTTTAGTGAGACGTCTGATTTGGTTTTGTAGAACTTATATTGACCTCAAGTTTGTCAACATAGGTTTAGTGAGACGTCTGATTTGGTTTTGTAGAACTTATATTGACCTCAAGTTTGTCACTGCACGTAAAGTGACAACTTCGAGATCACTATCAGTTTTCCAAATGATCATCATTACATAATTCGTGTTCTCACTTGTGGTTTGATGTGTCTCACGCACAAAATACAACATGTTAGTAGTAACAAGACATAAGTTCAAAAACTAAAACCCGACTATGGTCGGGTAAAAATAGTCTATGACACTCTTGCAATGAAGACGAATCGATAGATAGATACCTCACTTCTCAAAATCGGACACAGTTTTTATTTTGAGCACATAAACCTTCCTTTGATTCACCGTAGTCAGGTAAAAAAGCCTATGATACTCTATAACTGAAGACAAATCGATTGACACCTCGTTTATCAAAATCGATCCAATAGGGGCGACGCTATGGTGGAACATCCACATACCCACATTCATATATACATACATACATACATACATACATACATACATAGACTGTTTAACTCATTCATTAACCCTTCCCTTTCTTCGCCGTAGTCAGGTAAAAAGGGTTGGGACATGGTAATCTGTTGACATGGAAATCTGTATTCATAAGCATAATCGTCAGCTTACACGAATAAAAAAATTAATTGTAATGATACAGTTCAGTACTCCCATATCCATTGTAATTTTATTGCATCGAACGTCTCATAATGATATGTATATATTTTTTATATTATATTATATATATCACTTCTTGTGATGATAGTATGTACAAAAAAGTACAAAGAAAGTTTACACTTACATTAAATCTTTACAATGGGCACACATGACCACGTGTGGCGTGAAAGTGCACACTTGGTGTGCATTGGACTTTTCAGGGGAGCTCCGCGGGTCACTCATAAATCTGGCGGGCCGCAGGGTGGCCACCCGTGTTCTAAAGAGAATATATTGAACATGACATTACCAGGTATCCGATAAGGCTAAAAAGACCTGATGGTATGGTCCTTGACCCTTGGAAGATGGGGCAGCCTCTAGTATGGGACGACAGTTGCGTCGACACACTGGACCCGTCATATCTTTTTGACCGAGATACGATCCTTCCCAAACCGAACGACAAATGACCTTCCTGCGGTTTATAGTGGCATTTCAGATGTGTTTTTTTATCTTTGTTTATTTTAATTTTTTGTGTTTGTATTAATGTGCCACTCTGTGTATGTGTCCGAATCACAAATAGGTCCGGACAGAAAAGCAGTGCCAGGGCTTGGCATTAGCGTTTTCTGAGTCGGGACCTGTTTATGACAACACATCAAATTAATTTTTGCTTGTCTACTTTCCTATTTTTTGTTTTGTTTTTATATTGTTGTGTGTTGTCAGAAATAAATGTATTTTCTTTCTTTCTATGGGTTATTTTCTTTTTTTCTTTTTGTGGATAGGGCTGGCTCTGCGGCTACTTCGACAGAGCAGCTCGAAATATGCTACCCACGGTATTGATTACTTACCTAAATGAGCCGTTCGATGTTAAGACTTTTGGACTGCGGGGGCTGGGAGAGCATTGTAATTTCATAATATTATCTGAGCGCCTGGTTGATGCGACGCGTGACCAAAATGCTGGTACCTATTTGGCTCATAGAATTCGTATTGCAATTCAACGGGGCAATACTACCAGCTTGTTGAGTACGCTGCCAACTGGTACGGGCAGAATAATTGGGCTACCTGTGTGACAGTAATGGCATGTAGGTTGTCAGAATTTAAATGTAGTAGTTAGTCGTTTGTAATTTGTAGTATAAAGGCATTACCCCGTTAAGTACAAGGTGGGTATGTACGATTACGTATGTATGTCGTATGAAGCAGCTCGATCTCGGTTGTCAAGTTTTGCCATCACTGCCACAAATACAATTATTTATTGCACAACCTATTTATATTAATAGTTTTAACCAAACGCAAATCGTAAACATTATGGTCCGCGATAGAGTAACGATCACTCATCAAACTGCATTAAAGTTTGATTAGTAAACAGCATAGATTATAATTAAAAGTGGGGAGATTAGGTACCCGCTTCTTGGGCGTGGATCACATAAATAAGGTGCAACGCACACAATAATAATTTGCCTTATTTATTAAAGTGGCATTTGTGTAGCACTGTTAGCAGTGACTCTCATTCGCGCTACAGTCTGCGTATGTCTTTTTATCTTTGTTTTTGATACACATGACGGTGCATCATGTGCATCATGTCAATGTCGATACACATGTTGACGGTGGGAAAGTAGCTGTGTCGGTGTGTTTACCTGTAATTGTGTCTAGTCCAGTTTTTGTTTACGTGATATTAAAAGGTGTCGTATCTTCCCCCCTATTAACTAGATCTATGGTAAACAGTCACTGCCTTGGGTAAATGCATTACATGCAACTCTTCTTACAATGTTGGGTTTAATAGACACGCTTTTGATCGTATTTTATGATTGTTGGTAATCAAATGTTGTTTTATTTTGAGAGGGTTTTGACATAAAGAGCAAAATAAAATGTAACGCCTTGGAAGAGATAGCAGGATTTAACTTTTACAATCATGGAAATATTACTAAAAGCTTTTATTTAACTTGCAATGTTTGTATGTATGTGTGTAGGTTTGTTGAGGTCAAATCGTACAAGCTGAATTAGAACCACTTCCTCTTATCTTACGTAGTTGATATTTTACGTGTTGGTTCAGTTCCGATGACATTGCATTTTTATGGAAAACATGATCTGAATCGAAATCCAGGATTAGCTCCAGATAAAGGAAATCTTCAACGATCAACAGCACTAGCACGAAATTTTGTGTACGCATTTTATTACGATTGCCAATTTGAAGTTTTATCATGACATGGTTGCTGCACTTAGGGTTGGGTCCTGATTAGGGAACTCCACTACGGTTAACAACATAGACACGAAAATATGTTGTTTGCACATTTTATTGTGATAGCTAGTTCTAAGTTTTACCATGACATGGTTAGTGAGTGGGCTGCTTAAAAAGCTGCTAAAATTGTGATGATATTTGAATATAACATCATTTCATAAGATGTTTGTACGGATGCTACATTTTATCGGTCATGACGTCATATTGTGAGTAGCGTGGTAGTAAAACACACATAAAATTACTAGGAAACTTTATTGTTTGTTTACACAACATGAAAGTGCAATTAACTGCAATACAGACAACTAACTCGCGACTTTGCCCATGTGCAAATGGATTTCTAAAAATCTTAATGCTGTCCTTTGGTACTTTAGCCTGTGCGTCGTCTCTCGGTAAATAAGTATGTCACAGTAATGTTTTGTAGAAGAAAAATAACAGTCAAGAAAGGCACAAAAGTTCCACAATTAGGTAGCACAATTATACGTCCGAGTATTATGAACAGGTGATTTTGGTAAGCAACTTAAGTTGCTGGTTTCTAAAATTGCAAGTTGGAAACTTTGTTGCAAGTATGGCAGCCCAACTTGCTGATTTCTGGTGCGGCCAGTGTCTGATGTCGTAGTTTTTGGCGGACTGGGGAACATTGTATGTCACCGAAATATTATGACCATTAATTTGGGCTTCCATTGCTGAAAAACACAATTACCAAGATTACTAGAAAATACCTATGATAGTTTTTTACTTTATTCGAATCGGCCATTAAGGTTCGTTTCTCCAGAAGAGTCGTTGCCTACATAAGCGCGTTTAAGAAATAAATTCCTTTTTTTTAATGTATATTTTTTGCGCTACAAGGCATAAACCAAAACTGCATATTGCATAAGCAACACTATGTGTACCATATCTCTTGCAGCCTTATCGTGAGGCAGTGATTTCTGCCAGGCTCGTCTATATTGTTCCTTATTCCCCGATCTCCATACGAATGCTGCATAGTAGCTATAACCTATTTCCGACAAACGCTGCTGGTTAGAATAAGTCGACCGATGTTATGATAGAATGGCAAATAATGTGGAACATGTGCCTAGAGTTGCAAGCTGGCCTTTAGCTGGAAGTGACTACATAACTTCAGTGGAAGTGTGTCGTGGTGAATCGAGTTCGCTGTGATAATTAAACAGTGAAACGGTCGATGCAAAAAAAATGAGCACGCAAGAGAGGACCGTTTTATTTGCTCTTAGATAAGCCACACACACACACACACACACACACACACACGCACACACACACAAACACACAAACACACACACACACACACACAAACATACACACACTCGCTTTTATTTCAGTTTGTTCGTGATAATAATTACCTATAGAAATTGGTGAATAGTTAATAGTATTCATAGATCTACAGTGCTCTTCAATACTTAGTACGACACTTTTAAATTTAATAGTTTTGTATATTAAATTGCTTGGTTCCTTCTCATCGGATTGAGACTTGTACTATTATTTATTCTGTGATTGAGATACCAAGCACACTAGTTTTTAAGTCAAACCCTATGCTATCCAACAGTGAAAATCTCATCGCCATCGGTCCAGGTTTTAACGCGATGCGCGAACAGACAGACACCAATTTTGTGGCTTTTATCTTTTCAAAAGTTAAAAACGTTATTAATGTATAATAAACTCTAATTTCAAAGAAAGTTGTTGAAATTTGCTACAAACGTTTTTTATTTCAAAACTCTGACTTCTACATTTTAGGAAAAATTGCAATTTTAAATGGTCGGTACTAAGTTTGGCAGGCCCTTGTAGTTACAGAGGGAAGATACAATAAATGTGCGTTGCACCTAATTTATGCGACCCATCCTCGAGGAGGTAGACCCTAATCTGCCTTGACTTTTAATGTGAAGTGACAGTTCTAGAATTCGTATGCTCATTTATGAGCTAAACAACCTATGAGCTAAATCTGTTAAATTTGGGTAAAATAAGTGGTTCTAACGTCTAATCGCGAGTTATACCGAATGAAAGATCACACAAACACAATTTTGCTGATTTTGAGCGGGGCATCCGCGGCTATGCCCGCGTTGTTATTTCTCTGGGATAATAGTAACCTAGGTATTAAAATTCAAATAAACTTATTGTAATAAGAACGGTGAGACCAATTAAATATTATAACACAATAATTTACCAAAATATCAATAAACATATTTTAAATCAATAAAGAAACATAAAGTATTACAAATAAAATAAGCAAATGTCAAAAACCTTAAAAATCTAATATAAATTACATGTCAGCAGATGTCAGGTCATAATTAAAATATATAAGCAATAACACAATGATCAGTCATTGATAAAATCAATGATAATAAAAAAAGCCAAAAATTGAACATGTTCACAAAAAGACAAACAAATGGACAGAACAGTTTTTCACTTGTCAAAAAATAAGTCAATAACCAGGAGTGCATTGAGGTTACTCAGGGACCGTCACAGGGGGGAATTGGCTCGGGCCACGGTGCGGTAGCCAGAGACAGCGAACAGCCTATGTCTTCTGCTGGGCCTGTGTCGCACATAATTCTCCGGAACGAACAACCTGCACAGATAATCGTGAAAGTTAGTGGAGTCTACGGACCCTCTTTAAACCTTGCAGCAAATTGTGAGCTGGTCTGATAGCCTTCTCACTTCAAGTGAATTATAACCAAGCTGACCAAGCAAGAACTTGGTGGGATTGAGGTATGGGTAGTAACCGTGAAGTCGCTTTCACAAGGATCGCAAGAAGACTTTTTGCACGTTTTCCAGCATCAGCGTGTATGTAACAGGGTGAGGATTCCACACACATGAACTTAATTCTAACTTGCTCTTTACAAGGCTGTTAAACAAGGTACAAATCACCTGCGGATCCAAGAAATCCTTAGCATTGCAGAAGAAAGCCCAAGCGACGGAAAGATTCTTTGGCAATATTTGCAATGTGAACGTGAAAAGTGAGGCGACGATCAAAAATTACTCCTAAATTTTTAATATTTGTCTCTCTATTAATATAAATGTCTTTAAATTATAATTAAAATGAATTGGATAATGCTTGCAGTCGAAAGTCATAATATTACATTTATCTGAATTAAATAACATTTTATTATTTACACTCCATTCGTAAATTGAATCAATGTCATTTTGCAAACGCAGGCAGTCATCCTAAGATTTAATCTCTATGATGAGCTTCAGATCGTCAGCGTATAAGATACATTTAGAGGAGGTCACTACCTTAGCCAGGTCATGGATCATCACCAAGAAAAGGAGCACACCGAGGATTGATCCTTGACTCACATCAGATCGAGTGTGATATGGTTCTGAAACGTAAGTTCCATGTCTTACATATTGTTGGCGGTCTTTCAAATAGTCAGAGAAAAAATTAAGAAGACGGGGAGTGAAACCAATGGAAAAAAGCTTATGCAAAAAGATATCGTTGTCAATTCTGTCAAAGATTTCTAAAAATCAAAGTAGACAACATCCACTTGCACTCTACGATCCATGGCATTCGACATGTATTCAACCAGGCCAAGAAGGTTCTTATTGACGGATCGCCCCAGCCTAAATCCATGCTGTTCGTCCCCAAGGTATTGCTTTATTTGGCCATATATTTGTTTATGTATTATATATAGAATATCAGTTAATCCTGCAAAGTATAATAAATTTCAGAAAGGGCAGTAATGAGTTTTGAATTTGGAACATGAAGTTTTGATGTTGGCGATAGATCGGTTCCGCGACACGAGCGTTCGTGGCTCGTCGACTCTTTCCGCCTCAGCTCGGCCTTATTCAAGTTATAAGCCATCACACATTTTAAGGAGTGGTTACATTTAGCATTTTATGTGCTAAATGGGAATTGAACTTCGCTACTAAAGATCGGGAGTCAAACAATGTTCCATCAAGCCATGCAGACTTATGGTATTAGGCCGAAAATGTAGTATAGATCAGATAAAGGGTAGCTGATTCACAGTTGACCAATGAGCTCATTTTTTTTGTCCATTGGGTCGCGTGGCGCGCTGTTTATATCTGAAAAAGGAATCATGTAATCACGTCACGTCATTATCGTCACGGAAACAAGGAATATTGACAGTACAAATACTAAATAATTTCACGAAAATTCAAGTTTAGCGAAAGTATTATACTACCTACTTACACCTGAAAACTACACAATATATGTAATACAGAATCTATGACCAACTAAATACCTGGTATTTTTTTTTAGGTAACAATTTTATCGAGCGGGAAAATGCACAATAAGTCTTCTTCGAAAACCCATACCTATTTTCAAGAATTACCCGAATGTAAGCAACCTTCACACGTTGGCAGCCAGTACCAATAATGACTAAAATCGAGATTTACACAAAATTTAGAACAAAAAACCTGAAGAGACTGTCTGAAGAACGTATAAATCAAAGCAATGTGTTTTTTTATTAATTGTTTGTAATTACAAGTTTATTTTAAGTTGCTTATATTTAATCTATTTAATATCCTTTTAAATGACTAATATTATTAGTTATTTAAAAGGCATGTGTTGTAAAGTATCTAAAAGCGCCTTTTTTTATAGAAAAAAAATAATTAAAAGTAGAGTGTATCACTCAGAAGCAAAATTTTTTTCCTCGGGCGAAATATATTAAAACTTTCGACACTTGCAGGATTCTACTTAAGAATCCTTCACTCCACTCTGGTTCTATATAGCCGTCAAAATATTATTTTGCTCCCTAGTAATACAATCTATTATACTATCATTTTCCTAGTAGTTGCAACAGCGCTCTATAGATATTTAAAGTTTTCATGTCATTTATTTGACGTAAACTAATAAAGTTCATGGAGTGCAGTATGTATTTGATATGAAATGACCTCAGGAAATGTCATACGGTGATTAATGGACGGTCGTCAGTGTTCGGAAATCGCCGTAAACAGCCAATCGTCTCTTTCCAAAGGCCGATGTGCATTATTTATCGCCGGGTACTTGTATGTGTTATTTCAGGACCAAAAGTACCTATAAAGTACAAATACCAAATTTCACTCATCCGTATCAAACAGTTTTTACTAAACGGTTTTATTTAGCTTGCCCTGTTTGTTGTTTGTTGGTTTGGGTCAAATTTAGTGAAATTTTACCCCCTTCCTGTTGACCGATTGATCTGAAATTTGGTACATACCTTTAGATTTGATGACAGTACAAGTATATATAAGTCACTATCTGGGCCCGCGACTTTGCCTGCGTGGTTATTTAACTGGGTATAAAGTACAATATAAGTACTACATTTCATCAAAATTTGTTCATAATTAAAATAGTTTTCGATTGTTCGTCTCCTATCGATGACGTACGTACGGACCACTGTTTATCGCGAAAAAAAGCATAATATTTTCTTCTGGGGTATTAAAAATCAATGCAAAAGTAGGTATGTTACCAATGCTTTGATGTTTTTTGACAGAATTGTTATTTTGTTTCCATGGCAACCACAGACCATTCTGTGATGGCAACCGTTCCTTACGGTGATTAATCAACAATTTCCAATTTTCCCGTGGAAACCTACAATTTTCCGGGATAATAAGTATCCTATGTTTTATTAACGTCGACGTTTCAATCTTGTTGCATTGATCGTGGTCACGAGAAGACAGCCTATTTAGGAATTAACTTTAATCATTTTTTTGGCTTACTGTCCTTCACTCAATAGTGGCCGCCACGTTCCCGTATACCCCATAAAGTTTCCTACTGTCATAATGTAGCCACATCTAGCAGTGCCTAGATCACGCCGCGTGCGTCTGACAGCCCTTGGAACGGCTTGGCCACGATAAATCATACGAAACAATTCGATACCGCGAATGGGGTCGGCTGACGTACGGTATTAACGTTACTACTGGTGTTTGCTGCATTCCTGGTTGTCGGGAACGTAAGTATTGTATCATTAATATTGTATCATTATGTACAGGATAAGAAAGTTTGAACATAAGTGCTACGTCGTTTTCTTCAAGGACGAATTCTAGTGAACCAAAAGTTCTCAAGCTGCGTAGAAAAATGCTATGAGTTCATATATAGCACTGAATATCAGACGCTCTTCCTCAGGAGTTCAGTGGGACGAATCAAGATTGATTGGTCAGTGTGATGGCCGCATGGACAAGGACACTCGATGCTTCTCATGCACTGCGCAGTTACCGACCTGGACCGAGTCGTTTCAAGTCATCAAACATGCTGTACAGTCCCGCAATACACAAACAGCAATACACTGTACAATGTCGCCGTCATATCGCACGCGCTGGTACGCAGTCCTTCACGATATCTCACAGGTATTTTAACGTTTAAACAAAAATCCTAGCCGGTTGTTTTCATATCATCATCATAACTGTCTAGAATTTGTCAAATGCGCCCGCCACCCCCCACCGCTTGGTTCTCCTAAAACTTATTGATAGTTATATTTTATGAACACTTCTTGTCAGAATGTTTCAGTATTTACAATTCAGATTGCTTCGATTAAATTGGTTAATTACACATTTTATTAATTCAATTAAATTCGGATGCTTCAATAAATTTTATAACATAATTTTGTTAGGCTAACTGAAATGACATAATATAACAGTTACAGATATAATTAATACCAGATTGTGATTGTAAATAGTTCGTCCATCACGGGAGTCGAGTCTCAAAGATTTTCTTAACAAGTATTTTCGTGATTAGTACTAGTTTAGTTTTCGGATTTTGCCCTTATATTTTGCCCTTATATTTTGCCCTTATATTTTGCCCTTATATATTGCTTGTTGCCAAATTTCATGATTCTAGGTCAACGGGAAGTACCCTATTGGTTTTGTTTCCTTTGCGAGTGTCAAAATATACGGCATTTAAACGGCCGTATCTTTTGATTGCGTTGAATTAGAAGTTATTTTTCACAGCTTCAAGCAGACCTAAGTATTTGATATAAATTTCAATTTAATACCTACACGCGTTCTTGAGAAAAAGGTTCTTGACAGACAGACGAACGGACGGACAACCAAGTGATCCTACAAGGGTTCCTCTTTTCTTTTTGAGGTACGTAACCCTAAAAAGGCTATCGTAGTATGAAAAAGCCTCTATTTGTAAAGTTCAAAACTATTATTCGTATTATTTTTGTTAATATATGAAAAAATGCAAAATTTGAGTGAAAATAAGCGGGTGCGGCTGTGTCAGAGTGCACGGCTATTTGTTTGTCGTAAAACGTCTACGCCACGTACAAATCTCGAGTAATACCGAATTACCCTATCTATTCTTACACATCCCCGCCAACCCCACACATCGCCACCGACCCATCCCCACTCATCCCCACGAACCCTTACTAATCCCCACCCATCCCTACTAATCCCCACCCATCTTATTTTTACCAGATCCTGGAAGAACCAAGGACCTTAAACATATTTAGTTCCAGCACCACCCCACTTAGATTTATTACTTTTCGAGATCCGTTGTGGTATCTACTTTCAATAAACATTCCACACCCACGTCACATGTCAACTTTTTTCTTCTTCTCCTCTCATACCTATACAAAACCGCTATATTCAAATTCCTATCAGAAGTGCGATTTCGATGCCAACCTGAACTTTTGATCTTTAAATCTTTTTCAATTAATGAACGCGGACAAAGTCGTGAAACGACTTTGTCCGCGTGGACTACAGTTTATCGCGAAAAAAAACATCCTATGTTCTTCTAGGATATTAATAACTAAAGCAAAAGTAGGTATAGCACATAGCACCAATGCTCTTGAAGTTTTTTGACAGACTCTTGTTATTACGTTTCCATGGCAACCGTTCCTTACAGCGATTAATCAACAGTTTCCAGTTTTCCCGTGGAAACTATCAATTTTCCGGGATAAAAGTATTCTATGTTTTATTCTAGGCTATCTCCATTGCAAATTTCATCAATATCCGTCCAGCCGTTATCTCGTTAAAGCTCCGCAAACAAACAAACAAACAGACAACGTTTCACTTTTATACATTGGTAATACTGGTATGGATGTTAGTACGTCATAATATACCTAGTACGTCATATCCGTCACACTGTCACAACCATTTCCGTCCCTTGTGCACTTTTAGTCATGGTACCCCGTATGTAAGCAACGGGACCTAGGATTCCGAGGATTCTAAATCGCTCTAGTACTCGTATACCGCTAGGTTACCACTGAGTTCGTGGAATAAACTCGCGGGCTGTCACTTTTTTTTTTTGGTTAAATTAAGATAAAGGTGATCAATAGATTTAACACACGCACACACATCTGCATTGATTAAAGGGAAACGAACAGTTGGTACAAATATAACAAGTTTTTTTGTACAATATAACGATATTAGCAATATAAAAGCTCGCGATCACTTCTTTTGGCCTCTATTCTGTAGGTGTCAATGCCTATTATTAAAACACTAAAATGATGGTAGCTTAACGGTTCAATAAATAATATATATGCGGCTTAATATAGTGCAACTTACAATCCAACGATCCCGGGTTCGTTCCTAGGCTTCAATGACGTTTCTAAGTCATGTGCGGGTTTCCATCGCTCCGTGCTTCGGAGGGCAAGTTAAGCTCACAATCAAGTTTTTCGTCAGTCCCAGCTGTTAATGATTAATAGCAGTCGTTAAGCCATGTCCAGTGGCCTGAAAAATTACCTCATACGAAAAACAAACACCAAAGATTTTCCACTTGTTTTCTCTTCCGTCATTCTAGAGCCATGGAAATTAGGAACAACAATGTTCAAAACTTTAATCTTGACGGTAAACGTTCGTGCTCGCTCCCTGTCTTCCTTTATGGATGTAAACACAGGAAATGTCTGTGTTTAAACAAAGCTCTTAAGCTTATCTAAATAATTGCTTTTAACTTTGGGATTAGTGAAAAATATTAAAGCAGAGGAGAATAGAAAAAATCATTGGTACGCGAGACGACAACTGTATTTGTATGTTCACTGACTGTATCTATCGAACTTTTCTGAAATGACTACTCTAGAATAATTGTTTCGTAGCCTGTAAACTCGGTCTAAGAACCGGGTAGGTATTTTTGTTGGCCGAAATGACTACACTGGAATGTTTCGTAGCCTGTAAACTCGGTCTAAGAACCGGGTAGGTATTTTTGTTGGCCGAAATGACTACACTGGAATGTTTCGTAGCCTGTAAACTCGGTCTAAGAACCGGGTAGGTATTTTTGTTGGCCGAAATGACTACACTGGAATGTTTCGTAGCCTGTAAACTCGGTCTAAGAACCGGGTACGTATTTTTGTAGGCCAAAATGACTACACTGGAATGTTTCGTAGCCTGTAAACTCGGTCTAAGAACCGGGTAGGTATTTTTGTTGGCCGAAATGACTACACTGGAATGTTTCGTAGCCTGTAAACTCGGTCTAAGAACCGGGTACGTATTTTTGTTGGCCAAAATGACTACACTGGAATGTTTCGTAGCCTGTAAACTCGGTCTAAGGACCGGGTAGGTATTTTTATTCGCCGAAATGACTACACTGGAATGATGTATATTATTTTTTGTTGCTTCTATCGTCTCGATGTTTCCATTGTGTCCTCAGATGAGTTATGTTGGTTGATTACGTGGCTTTACTGCAATGATGCAGTCTGCAGTTTTAAATCATATTAGGGATCAATTTAATAACAAGGAGGCTTTTGTCTTACAACCCCTTCTATGCTATAATTTTCAGTATACTAATAAAGGAAAAAAATAACTCACTTGGCTTAGCGATAGAACGGTATTTCCAGAATCGCAAGTTGAAATCCGGTTTCGTAGTAGTGTTTACCTGTTTCTAAATGTAACCGTCTTGTTTAAATCTATCAAATCACGTTTCATTCATTCGAAATGAACGTTTGGACACGCGAAGTATGTATCTAGCATGCATCTCTACCTACACAAATGCAAACAAAAACTTGTTTATAACAGATTTTCCGTCACCAAAATCACAAAACTACAGTATTTTTATAATATCTTTTACATATAATTTTAGCACAATAAATACCAAAAACACACTAAACATGAAAACTTTTCGTTTCCGAAGTCAACACGTACAATTACTCAATAACAAACCTATCGCTTCTAGCTAACGTTTGCACAGGCTCTATTCGATGCACATCACACAGAATGGTTATAACGGTAGAGAAACACATACTATACAATGGATTACAAAATAAACTGACAATACTGGAACTGCAGTATATAATATGCATCATCATCAGCCTATATCTGTCCACTGCTGGTCGAGTGAAATCTTACGACATCTCACCAAGGGGGTCAGGGGGGGGGGGGGGGGTCGAAATATCTCCAAAATCACCTCACTTTATTAATGGTCGACCCTCCCCTGCATGCATGGCCGTTATTGGATTAGGTACCTATTCTGACTCTCGAGAGTCAGAACCACCAGGGAACAGGGTCCAGATCGATCTCGACCCTGTTTCCGGTTTTAGCTTGATTTATATGTCTCTGACTTGAAATTTTGCAAAATTCCCGTAAATTAATTCACCCTTCAGTTCCTATCTTCAACCCGTTTATCAAATTTCCAAAAAGCTGAAAAGTATGTTTGTGCATTTTTGGTAACTTGTCATTTTGTTGCATTTTGATGATGCCATACATCTTTTAATATTGCTGCTACATCTATTGTAGTTATGTAGATGCAAAGTAGTTGTGTACAATTATTATGGTACAATTAGGCAATGTCAAATCAATCTCTAAAGAAACATGCCCCACTGTCCCAATGTATTCTGTTGCACCTACCACGTTTTCTATGCATAGAAATGTCACTTCCATCTACTATAGATCTGTAACTTTAAAATAGAATATTGGTCTCAGGGAATGTTTTCAAAGTTAGGCTTTTGCAGAAAAATGAGGTTGTCATTTTGTAGAGATGAAAAGACGTATCGGGGAAAATGAAACAAAAATCTCGGGTTCCTTTTGTGGGAATCTTATTATATTTAACTAGTTTCGGCGATCGCGGAATTGTATTACGGTCGATAGATGCTGTTTCAGCAAGTTTGGGGAATTGAATTTAGCTAACAATGGAACGGTAAGTTGGTTAATTTATGTTCCAAGGACCACGTTGGTGTTGCAATTTGCTATTTTGGTAAAAGCAATTATGTATGTATGTATGTCAGATGAGGTAGGGCCTCTCTTGCCAGTTTTGTTCAGGCATTTCCGTCATGGATAGAAGACCATTTATCAGTTATAACAATTTTGCGAACATTTTCAGTGCTTTTAACAAGATTATGACGTGTCTATCTATAATTACATCTGTCTATTCTATATTTATAATAAATCATTTCACAGTTTCACTCCTGACCTTAAAAATCTAATCTAGCTCCGGTTGCTGATGATGACGTCACTGTGTTAAAATCACGTCTAAAAACGCTGGGCGTGTTTTGCCGCACTAGCGTCACGCTTTCAAACACAACGTATGTTTTTCCAGCAGTGAAAGAGTTAAGTCACAAAAAGTGAAAAAGTCAGTGTACATTGAATACATTTAAAAAAATGCTATTGTTAAATAAAATCCAACATTTATAAATGGTACACACAATACTTCGTTTCAGAACGAATACTTCGTTCTGAAAGCTGGGTACATAACATTTACATGTACCAAGTATTATTTTTATACATTTCTATATTTATAATAAGTAGTAATCTAACACGCACATTGTGGCGGGCCGCACTACACCGCATCGTTTATCAATAATCTTCTTAATTCTCTTTCGTACATTTTACGTTTAAAATATAGATATGTTACATATTATGTATAATGTACCTAATGTATAAAACACTCGCTCGTGCGTTGGTTGATTATACGGTCGTACGCGAACGTTATTGCTCGCCGCATGGGTCTCGCGCTCGTGCTCGATAGTTTCGTGAACGCTCAGACCAAATATTACTAAAGTATATACCGCACCCACATGTATGTGTAATAAACATATGCCGCACCTTTGGCTCCGCCCGCCTTTGTGCAAATCGTAGGAAAATATGCTATACTAGGTACATCGATGTATAAGATCACGAGTAGGAAAACCTATTTATATAAATAAAACCTAAAACCATTATAAAAGTTTAATTGAAGTCCCTGAAACCTTGGAAAATATTACAAATTAAGCAGGTATTATAGTTATAAACTGTATCGACCTCGATAAAAGTTGGTAATTAAGTATATTCATTATGTAGTCTATATGATAGGTGCTGAGAAAGGGGCGGCTGGTAATATGGCCTGGGGTTTAGGGCCTATGGCGGCCAAGACTGCAAATCCGCCACTGACCGCTAGATTGTTTGCAAAAAAGTTTGTGCGAGGTCTACAGCTCACAGAGCCACAAGTCCCTGTACTTACTCATTTCAACTATAAACCTTTTACCGTTAGCAGACTAGCAGGATAGATAATTTTAAACATCTCAGTAGGGTATAAATAAACAAATATATGTAGCCAATTATTCACCCGTGCGCGAAACTAACAAACCCGCAACGAGGTTAGCCGGGACAAAGTCGGTTGATTGCGGCGACCCCGATTAAACAGAAATGAGATTTCAATATTCATATTCTATATGTATTTTGTAACATTGTTACAAAACTGTAACATTGTAATTCTGTATTTGAAACTTACATGCTCACAAAAACAAGAAGTGTATAAATAAAAAGCGGATCTTGTAATTTTAATCGTGAGGATGGGTTTAAACTGTCGAGTGCCTGGAATTTAGTGGTACGTCTATATATGAAAACCGAATTAAATATTGTCCCAAATACACGAAGTGAAACTGTTAGTGTTTTGCGTTGTGATAGAGTTGAATAATGGTATTGATATCACGCGTAATAAACGAGTGAGAAAGAGGATAGGCCATTTATTCTGCTCGTAAAAACTTATTCATCAACTCGCAATTACTTCATTTATCGCATGTTATCCGTGATTATGGCGCTTGCAGCAGTGGCAAAATATCGGGAACTCAGTAAAAATAGTATTCATGGTAAATATCCCGTTTCTAATTTTAATGCTTATACTGCATTTGAAAATTATGTTTCGGGGGACGATAACTGTGAAATGTCGCGCATGTCTTTGCAATTCAAATTGTAAATTGCTATTAAATTACCTATTTCAATACCCAACATGAAACGAAATTAGCGCCTGCAAAGGTGCCAAAATATTGACATCTAGATAGGAACTTGTATCGAGTTTTGCTTGCCCTGTTTGTTTTTTGGGCTACATTTAGTAATTGTTTTTTTTTCCCCTTCCTGTTGACCAATTGATCTGTAATTTGGTACACACAACTCACATTTATGTATATTCAGTAACGTGTCATTATTAAATCGTTTCACAAGAAGACTTCCAGCCTCCTGAACAGGCCGGGTTTCGCGGAGGATTTAGCACCGTAGACCACATACACATAGTGAGGCAGGCTATACAGAAGTCTGAAAGCACCTGTCAGAAGCACCTGTGTCTTGCTTTTGTGGAATATGAGAAGGCCTTTGACTCCGTTGAAATCTGAGCGGTTCTGAAGTCTTTGCAGCGTTGTCAAGTGGACTTGCGATAAATCGAAGTGCTGAAGTTTCTGTATGACGCCACGACTATGAGTGTCCAAGTACAAAACCAGGAGTCTAAACATACCCAACTGCGCAGGGGAGAGAGACAGGGGGATGTTATATCCCCGAAACTGTTCAATAATCCCTTGGAAGATATGTTTAAGACGCTGGACTATTATTCTTCTCCAGCCGATAATATCAATGGCATGAACATCTCACACTTACGATTTGCCGATGACATAGTCCTAATGGCGCAGTCACTGCAAGACTTGCAAAGTATGCTGACCAACCTAGTCGATGCTTCACGACGTATCGGTCTCGGAATGAACATAGATAAGACCAAGATCATGTTTAATGATCTTATTGACTCGAAAACGATTGCAGTCAATGGTGCCTCTTGAAGTTTTCCAAAAATATGTTTACCTTGGGCAAATATTGCAATTAGGTAAGAATAACTTTGAGAAGGAAGCCAAGAGAAGAATTCAGCTGGGTTGGGCAGCATTCGGCAAGCTTTGTCAAGTATAGTCGTCATTCATACCGCAGTGCTTGAAGACAAAAGTCTTCAATCAGTGCGTCCTACCAGTCATGACCTGCGGAGCTGAAACGTGGACAAACTCACGGTCCAACTAGTTCACAAATTTAAGGTCGCTCATCGAGCTATGGAGAAAGCTATGCTTGGTGTTTCTCTGAAGTACAAAGTTCATAATAAAGATATCCGACGGAGAACCAAGGTACCGACATAGCTCAAAGAATAAGCAAGATAAAGTGACAGTGGGCTGGTAACATTTCCCAAAGAACTGATAACCGTTGGGGTAGACGAGTTCTCGAGTGGAGACCACGTTTAGGCAAACGGTGTGTGACGCCCTGTGGCCAGGTGGAGTGACGACCCGTGAAAGGCGGCTGGAGGAGAAAAAAAAAACGGGACAAATCCACACCAATTACCTAGCCCCAAATCAGGTTACCCTGTACTATGGGCACTAGATAACGGGTAAACATAAATGGATACCAATAATACATCCATGACTCGGAAACAAACATTGCTGCTCATCACACAAATGATTGCACCTTTAGAGAAAAGGAAAAGGAAATGAATGGATGAGGCAAGCTGAAAAGCGAAGTGGCGTGAATATAAAAAAAATATATTCACGCCACTGAGCTCGGTGTGCTATTCTTATTAATAAGTTGTACTTGTTTGTTTATTTGTCGTATGAAGTAGTACTGGCCTCTGGTATCAGAGTTTTTAAGTCGCCCGAGGGCCTCTGACATGTTTTAACGACTGCTATTAATCAATAACAGCCGGGACCGACAGCTTAACGTGGCACGTTCCAAAGCACGGAGCGATGGAAAAACGCACATAGCTCAGAAAAGACATTAGTGCGAAACCTAGGTTTTGAACCCGGTATCGTTGGATTCTAAATTGCACTATAGAACCAGTTAGAGGCCACTTACTTATTTTCTAATAGAGGTTGATAAAAAGTAAAGTTTCTACCTTGGGAGCAAAACCATTTTAAAAACTATTATTTAACATAACTTGTATGTACGAGTATGTATTTATGTATTTTGTTTGTCCTGGATTCTTGCAATTCAAATTTCGAATACTTCCCGATTAGCTATCTGGCTGAAACTTTCAGGGTAGCTCACAAACCGATGAGAAATCAATAAATAAAAAAAGTGAAAGTGCAATAAAAAAAAACATACATAAAAAAGTGACACTAGGTAAAAATAAGCTCATAGAAGCTTTTTTTTTAATTATACCTATTTTTACTTCAGAAACACTTTCTACTTTAAAAATGTTTGTTTGCGCCCTGGGTAAACAATCTACTATTTAACCGAGTTTCAAAAGGAGGAGGTCCTCAATTCAACATGTATTTTGTTTGTATAATTCACCGATTTCTCCAATATTGCTGACCCGACTTCGATGATTATGTTTTTATAATTGTTATAACGGATGCATTTGGATTACGGACGTAATTCGGACCTGGCTCGTATCATCCGCGCCTCTGCGCGGCACATGTTTTGCTAGTTCTGCCACCGTGACTATATCGCACCCCAAATTCTTCCTTTAGTATCATATTTTATCCGTCTTATGCGGACGGAGATTATAAGACATGGCTTCGCAAGTAGGCGTTACTTCTAAAGTCATGAAACAGTACCTAGATAATAATTTCAATAAATGTGTTTATTTCAAAGGGCAAAAGTTCACATTGCCTCCATTTCAACTTAAAGAAAAAACAAAATCATCATCATCAGCGTATACTTGTCCACTGCTGCAGCTGTAGGACAAATAAAAATATATCTTACAAGCACAAATTAAAAATTGATATAACCCCGACACGCCAAGTAGGGGGAGTGAGGAGTGCCCCATTAAAGCTAAGAAGCATCTCAATCATATCCGCTTACAAACATAAAAAAACTACATCAAAAATGGTCTATTCATTTGGGAGCTACGATCCCGACCATTATACATCCAAATCGGTCCATTTGTTTGGGAGCTATACGATACCACAGACAGACTCACGGATACATACGTTCTTACCTCAAACTTATAACAACGCTCTCTTTTCGAGTTTGGGGGCTAAATTTATCGTTAGTTAGTAAATTCATTTGAAGTCTGTTCTTAGTCCAAAGTATTTTCAAAGAACGACATTTACAATCAGTTGACACAATAATTAATTTCTTAAAACTACAGCAGCTGGTACCTCGACGGTATAACCACAAACAATATTTAATAAGCTCACTTCCTTCCCTAGTGGACAATGTTTTATCTCCAACTTTCAACTAGGAGTGTAAACTTTATAATTTCGCTTTGCTTTCGTTCCTACCATCTGTGAAATGTGGGGGGAAGGAATCCCAAAGGGGTGTGTTGGTTGGTGCAACAATTTGTAGTTTCAACGTCATTCTCAGTTTGTAAAACGAGTTTATTTTATTTAAATGCAGGGTTTATTTTTGTAAATATTTCTTTAGTATTATTTAATACTAGCTGTACCCGCGGCTTCGCACGCGTGGTCATATCTTTAAGTTCAAAGTACCATAATGTGCTATTCTAGGACCCATATACCAACATTTGATCAACATTTCTTTAGGCGTCAAAAATACTTTTATCAATTGCTCGGCTTCTAACTCACCAGATTGAGATACCAATTACACCAGTTTTTAAATCAAACCCTAAGCTATCTAACTTTGAAAACCGCATTGCAATCGGTCCAATAGTTTTTTACGTGATGCGTGAACAAACAAACATACAGACAAACAGACAGAGTGACACGTTTTTTTATATTCGTGTTCAGTACCCTAGAGCATTTTTTTATTTATCGTCTTTTTACAGCCTTTTTCGTACCAATTGCTTTATTATAAGTAAATATAGATATATGACTGTGTCAATTTGCATCAAAAAATCCGTCTAGTAGTTTCAGCGTGATACGTGTTCTTTTTAATAACTTTCAACACCTATCTTGCGGAAATCCATAAATTTTTCGGGATGAAAAGTATTCAATGTCCCACATCGTAGTATGAACTCAAATCATACCAAGTTTCATTTGAATTCATTCAGTAGTTTCTGTGCGATGCGCGGTCAAGACAAGGATAAACAGACAGACAGACAGACAAAAATGAAAAAAAAAATAGTTTTGGCTTCGAATATAGAGTATCCTCCAAAAGGAAATTTCAAAATATCTTCAATGTACGGAATTGGACCCTTTATTATAAGTATAGATTGAATTGTGTTTAGTGTAATACACTTGTATTATTTAAAGATCATGGTTTAGTTAAAAATGACATGGTCTCCAGATAAAGGAACTCTTCTACGGTCAACAGCAAAGACGCGAAGTTTTGTGTACGCATTTTATTGTGATAGCCCGTTCTAAGTTTCACCATGACATGGCTACTGCATAGATTTATTTTTAACAGTTTTTCATTAACTTATGCTATTCCGAGACCAAAAATATATGTAAGGTACAATATTCCAAATTTCGTTCAGCCGTCAAATGTTTTTATCGATTCTTCTACTTATTGGATTCGTACAAAGTACATTTTTTAAGCCAAAACCAAAAGTCAAAACCGCATTGCAATCGGCCCAGTAGTTTTACGTGATGCACGAACAGACAAACCGTTACAACACCGTTACCATTTACAAAAATGTTGTGTTCAGTAAAGTTAGATAGATGAACTCTTCATTGAAACACTACAATATAGAAATATACAATTAATATTAGTCTTAGTCAATTAAAATTAAACTTAGTCTATAAAAACATGTCACAATTGGTGGTGTTATCGCTAAAAGCGATCTCTTTCAAATAATAAATAATAAATAATAATAAAATAATAAATATATTTGGGACATTTCCACACCAATTACCTAGCCCCAAACTAGGATACCCTGTAATATGGGCACTAGATAACGGATAAACATACATAGATACTAATATTACATCCATGACTGGGAAACAAACATTTTTGCTCATCACACAAATGATTGCACCTTGCAGGATTCGAACCCGCGACCGTTTGATTTCGTTCCCAGACAGCCATGCATGGAGTTCTTGTACATAGTACCTTATTTTAAGTCCCATAAACCATTATTTGTTATTATTTTCATTGTACGTGACTTTTTGTTACCTACTGCTTTATGGTAACAAATAGTGCAGTATTCAGATGCAGATGGGTAAAACTTTATATTGGAGTCGGAAATCTATCCCAGTTGGTTGCCGTGTCGAAGCATCTCAAGCTTGTAGCGCTAGCTTTATTTAGTCGTAGGGAGTGTATAAGAAAGCTTACAAAGTCCAACACGGCAGCAAATGAGATATTACCGGCAGCGAGCGATCGCATTCGAATGCATTTTGTCACGGCACCTGCTCGATGCTTCAATGGAAATGCGATCAAAGACCGCGGGACTTTTCAATATGGCTTTTTAACTTTGCAAGTACCTACTTATTATTCTCTACGAGCATCCCTACTTTTACTGGCTGTGCCCGCGGCAGTGGTCGAGTACTCGATTCTCGATGTTAAAAGTACCTTAAATGTACATCTAGGACCTAAAATGTCAAACTAAATCAAAATTCCTTCAGGCGTCTACAAGATATGTATTGATTGCTCGGCTATATATATATATATTATATATGTATACTTATAATTTATTTAATATATTTACTTCAATTAAAACGGTTTTATAACCAATAACATTAAGTGAAGACCAAAAACAATATATACAATTATAACATAAACAGTGAAACAAAAAAATATAAAATGATTAAATAATGGGTACAATTACATCCATAAACATCTCACATTCACTCTCTTTCAGTAATAGACAGGCTTGACGCATACCAACAGGAGAGCGACCTGCTCGTCTCTTAGTGACGAGTATTAATAATCGTCAAACCAATAAAGAAATAAAAAATTAAGTAATTTTCCACCACATTATGATACTAGCTTTCACCCGCGACTTCGTCCGCGCGGACTTCAGTTTATCTCGCAAAAAAGCATCCTTTGTCCTTCTAGGATATTAAAAACCAAAGCAAAAGTATAGCACCAACCCTCTTGATGCTTTTTGACAGACTTGTTATTATTTTGTTTCCATGACGTTCCTTACTGCGCGTAAGCAACATTTTCCAGTTTTCTCGTGGAAAATTACCATTTTCCTGGATAAAAAGTATCCTATGTATTATTCCAGGGTATAAGCTATCTCCATTCGAAATTTCATCAAAGGCGTCTAGCCGTTATAGCGTGAAAGCTCCCCAAACAAACGAGCAAACAAACAGACAACGTTTCAGTTTTTTTGGTGTGGATTACTCGGATTCGGGTAAGGATTTATCTAGGTTCCCAATTGTATAATTTCCTTTTCAAAATACTTATTGCATATTTTCACGACAAAACAATTAAGGTACATTTCGTTTTAAGTAAGTATTTTGAAAAGGAAATACAATTGGGGATCTAGATAAATACTACCCGAATCCAAATAACACGATCGTTGATTTGGCCGAATACCGAACACAGAATGTACAGCCACGCTATCAGCCGAAGCACCAATAAGTGTAAAATGTGTGCTTTTCGCGCGTGACATGTTACGACCTGTGTCATTGCACTGCACGCAGGGATGACGGGGTGGGTGTATTTCACTACATTCGTCAAAAGCCTATCTAGAAAATGGAGTAATTTGCAGTTGTCTATGGTGTATTTGTTTTATTTGCAAGTAGATTTTATCGCAATCCGCGTTCATCATCATCATCATTTCAGCCCTTAGAAGTCCACTGCTGAACATAGGCCTCCCCCAAAGAGCGCCATGACGAGCGATCTTGTGCCTCCTCCATCCATCTACTTCCTGCGATGGCTATAATGTCGTCAGTCCATCGTGTGGAATCCGCATTAATTTTTAATGATTTGTGTCACATTGCATTTTAGTAATTATTACTAATATCGCTTTTCGCTAAAAGATTCACAAAATGGCACCATTTAATTTAAATAAAATCTATTTGGGAATTATATATCTTGCGCTCTTTTTTTATTTGGGGATCTATTTAGCGCGATTTAAATGTATGATATTAGGTATTAGTTATTTGGACGAATACCGAATTTGAAAAACTTTGTAGAATAGACCGAATCGTAGCCGAATATTCGTGGCATCTCTAATATTACGGACACCTGATGAGGTCATGGTATTGTTACTTACCCGGACGGACTTTTGAACTACAAGTACAGCGGACTACCATGGTAAAACAGAAAAACCATAACGGGAAAACCAGCTTTATTATAAAATGCGAAGAATTAATTTCATTCTAAAATTTGAGTATTTTATGTAGCTTAGGAGACATAAAATATTAAGCACAATACAGACTTGACAACAAAACATTAACAACTCTAAAATTCAAAATTAATTTCTGTAAAGCGCTTCCAAAACTTTGAAATCCATAAAAACATCCTGAATCAAATTACCCAGAAACCGTCAAGAAGTAACTTTTTATTGCGTCTCAAATAAATTTTAGCATGAAACATAAAAGTTTTATTTAATTTATACCTGTTAAAGTTTTAGATCAAGGGGATAAACATTGTAAATGGGCCTTTAGAAACTTGTATAATATCGGACGATTAAAACGATCTTTTGTGAGCGCCCTAATTTTGTAATATCGTGATTTTTAAACGAGTGTCCTTTTTAATATTGTTATTATGTTTATTTTTTTGTGGAAGTCCAAATTTTAGAATAACTCATAATTATTGAAGTACCTAAATCTTCAATTTCGTTTTTCGTTCGTTCCTTGGTCGAAAGGAACTAGAAGAAAGTTTTGTAATTGTGTTGAAAACCTCTACAAAATTCCTTTTAGTAATTATCTACACTAATATTTAAAAGAGTATTTTTTTGTATGTTTGTTTGTAATTGATAAACTCAAAACATACTAAACCGATTTTTAAAACTCTCTCACCTATAGAAAGTTACTTTATCAGCGAGTAACATGGACAGTACATGTTTTTTAATGACGATTACCTACTCGCTGTAAGGGAACCATGTTGCCGTGGAAATGAAATAATAACAAGTCTGTCTGTCTGTACATGAGTAGTAATGCAGTTGTCTATGATCAAAAAGCACCAAGATCGTTACTGCCAAAGATTTTGAATTACTCTTACTGGCGTATTTTTTTTAGAAGTTACTATTTGTATAAAAAGGCTAAAAGTAAGAAAAATGCCGCTACCAGTACGAAGCCGGGGCAAGTCACTAGTTATTTATAATAGTAAATTTTAAGGCCAATAGTTTTTTTTTAAATTATCTTCGTTTTACAGACTTTTTCGTTTTTATTATTCATCCACATTGTCCAGTCTCCTTCTTTTCTTTAGTAATTGAGACAGAATGATAAATGCAGAACTTGCTATCACTATATCACTCTCAGAGTCAGACAAAGTATACCTACCTAGTCTACTGCTGGCCACAGACACTTGACGAATGAGCAATGCCCACTCGTTCCTCTGAGTTCAACATTTCTAGAACATGTGCAAGAGTTCTAGTTTTGTTTGTTGTTATTCTTGCTCTTTTGTACTCTTTTGGAGTAAATAATAATAATATAATATAATAATATATTCGGGACAATTCCACACCAATTAACAAGCCCCAAACTAGGATACCCTGTACTATGGGTACTAGATAACGGATAAACATACATAGATACGAATATTTTAACATCCATGACTCGGAAACAAACATTTCTGCTCATCACACAAATGATAATGAAAACCAATTTTCATTTACACCTAAAAAGCAACAAAAAACGAAGTTCTATACTCTTCATCTAGCTCTAGCTCAATATTTGTTTGATCTAAAAATCGCTTGGTGCCCGTTGTCCAACCGCGTGGTTCTACTAGTTGGAATTCAATTTCTGTTGCCCCTTGTTCTATCTGGCAGTTGGTCATCAAAGACATCCAAATTTTATTGTCCGTGTACCTACTGGTCGGGTTGTACCATTCCACCTATAGATAAACTCTATATGTAGAGTTTGTCTATAGGTAGAATGATACTAGAATAAATCAATTTTACTTCTGCATAACAAAATCATTGTCGAGATAGATTGTCTTACAAACTCTACTAGAGTTTAACGATGGTGCTATCTAAACGACTCTACTATCACTCGTGAGTAGAGTATTGATATATGGAATACGGAACCACTGCTCTAGACTACGTTAAATTGGGTTAAACTTTTTGATGTTTGTTTTCAATTTATTTGATGTTTTAAAGTTCTGTTTATCTATGTCTAAAAATACGAAAATCATATATTTTTCTCAGAACTGTACCTAATCAATGCTTTTGTACTAATTTTTGTAAACTATTATAATTGCGATGTTTTGTGAAAGATGTTTGAATATTCCTTTCCCAATAGAATTAAAATGGTTGAACGTATTTGGATAAAATTTATTAGATAGACAGTTAGTTATGTTAAGGTATCATCATCAGACGTCCTACGTCCACTGGTGAATTTCAGCTTCTCCTACAAACAGGGAAGAACAGCTGCTCGTGGTGGCGTTCTGTGGCTTTCTATAGAACGCCACCACGAGCAGCTGTTTTTCCTTTTTGCCTATGCCTTTAAAAGGCTATGCCTGAATACCCTTAGCTGGTTCTAACAGCACTTGCGAGATGCGGAGGGTTGGTACTACTATAGTGCAGGGTGCCACAAGGCATGGCAAGGGTATAGTCTGTAGAATATATAGGTATTACTGGAAAATTAAAGACTTTCGTTAAAGATTACTCCATAAAAGTAAGCTAAGTATAACCAATGGTTAAATAGTGCAACTTAGAATCCAACGAAACCGGGTTCGATTCTAGGCTCCGCACCAATGACTTTCCTAAGTAATGTGCGGTTTTCCATCGCTTCTTGCTTCGTAGGGCACGTTTAGCTATTGTTCCCAGCTGTTATTGATTAATAGTAGTCGTTAAGCCATGTCAGAGACCCTCGGGTGGCCTGACAAACTTTGACACCAGAGGCCAGCACTACGACAAACAAACAAGAATAACCAAGGTTTTTTTCTCCTGTACCGCATACCCGAAAGGTAGGTCGTACTGGCGAAGCCACGAATAGATAGTAATTCCTACTTTTTATCCATCTATATCAGCCTAAATCGACCCACTGTACCTGCCTTCTCATGTGCACCCTATTTTTTCCGGTCATGTGCAAAGCAAATCCACTGCCTGCCTGCCACCTAGATGACATCGTCTAATCATCGTGCAGGTGATCTGCCTCTTAATATACGTCCTTCTCTTGGCCACCATTCCCTCACTGCCCTTACCTTTTACCCACAGACAAAACACCAATTCTCAAAATGCGCAGAAAAATAAATTGTGTCTGTACCGCATACTAACCGCATACGCCCGCGGCGATCATAAGTGCTGACGCGCGACGCGACAAACAAGCGACTTGTCGCAACCGCAAATTGATACCGCACGTGATCTGTATGCATTATAGTAGCGCTTCCTTTGTTAAAAATAACAAAGAGAAAATGGTAGGTATTTTCTTAGTAGAGATTCATGTCGCAATCTGTAGTAAAGATAACTGAGAAAGTGCTTTTATTAACTAACAAAATGAAACTAGCTAACTACTACATGAAGCAGTTGGGAAACCCACAGGCTTATAGGTAGTCCAAGTGTTCTAGCCCAACCAGTACCAACTGGTAGTTGGCAGCGTTCCCAACTTGCTGGCGGCTTTGCCCCGCTGGATTGAAATGTTAATTCAATTAGCCATATAAGCACTAGCATTTTGGTCACGCGTTGCATCGATTATACCCTCAGATAGATTTTAGAAAGTATGATAAGCTTCCATTTCCCATGGACCTTATGACTCAATACCAAATGGCTCAAATATGCAACCAGTACCGAGGTAAGCATACTTTCGCCGCTTGAGCTGCTCTGCCGAAGTAGCCGCCGCTAAAAGAACTTTGTGTGACATCTAGCTAACACACAACCTCATAAACGACTCCACTCTCCACTGACTAAGAGAGACGTCATACGTCACAGTCCAAACCAAATTGATTGTCAAGTTATTGCAAACCTCCGCACACATGGCGCCACACAATCTATGTTTGAAGAGTAAAACGGAAGAGCGTCAAATCATCCATTTACTTCAGTCAAAGCGGCAGTTGGTATACCTTTGAAAAATATCATGTTATTTTCGACGAGACTTAGGGGAGTAGGGGGTGGGGTATGGGGGCACAGTGGGGGGGGGGGTTACACAATTTACACTAATATTAGGTATAAATCTGAGAAGTGCAGCCACTGTCGTAAACAGGCCAATCAGAGCTTAGAGTTTAAAAAATGAATACACTCTTATCGAACGGAAATTTTCGTATGCGCGATACTGAACTCCTTAAATTAGAACTGACAGCAATTAAAAAACGTCATAAAATGCATAAAAATCAATTAGCACCATCTATCTTTTATATTTAGTGGTGTGTGTGTGTGTGTGTGTGTGTGTGTGTGTGTGTGTGTGTGTGTGTGCGTGTGTTTGTTATTCCTTGACGCTCAAACGGATGAATGGATTTGGATGAAATTTGGTACCAGAATAGCTTATATACTGGATTAATACAAAGGCTACTTCTCATCATCATCATCATCATAATCTACGCGGGTGAACCCGCGGTGCGCAGCTAGTTTTGCCATAGTTTCAACGCTTCACAGGCGTCTTGGTGATCGCAGTAGTTGGTGATAGAACACAGGTGCACGCTGCTGTCCGTTTTCTGAAGTCGCTGAGCTGGTTCTCACAGCAACCGTGGGGTGAGCAGAGGTGGTCCAATTTTTACGCCAGCACCACGAGGCGCTGCAAACGACTTTGCAAGCGGCGATTGTAACGCTGACGTGCGAAAAACAAGCAAAGTATGCGCTGCAAATTGATTCATCGCTTGAGCTGCATGCACTTCACACTTTTCCTTAGTTGAAAGATGAACTTTGAAAGTGCTTTCGTACTAGTCCACTTATCACACTTCTGGGCGCTTATTCGCCATGCCAAGCAAAATTCGTGGCCTCATTACAATTCCCGAATAAAGATATTCACCCATAAAGATATCGTAACACGTTACGACGCGTTACGTGTTTGAATAGTTATAGCTAATAAGGGCGCTGGTTGGGATGAATCACTGAAATTTACGCAGCCTCTTCTTTGTCTATCCACCTAATTTTGATGTCCTGTTTTCATTCGGGTAGTTTCCAAAACTGTCCATTTACATCTTATTAGATTTTGGAAAAGGCAAATGCTTGTTGAACTTTGCATATTATAGAGTTCTGTCTTCAACTACAAAACCCTAAATCCTCAAAACACAGGAGCTATGGAAAACCACACATAACAGAAAAGTCATTAGTGCGGAGCGTATAGGACTGAACCTGGTATCGTTAAATGCTATGTTACCGCTAAGCTATTGAATTGGTGGATGGTATATCAGTATAACCAATGAGCACAATTTTTATAAATAATAGATATTCAAGTTTTTCCAGAAAAAAAATTTGTACGCCCTCGAAAATGAAAGGCTCCAGAATGGCTATTACGAAAACAAAACAATTATATAGAGTATAATAGTGTCTTTTTTTCAAACAAATCTTGTTTAGGCCTAATTGGAAACAACTCCAACTTCCAGAGTTGTACTATACAAACAGTATGGGTCCAAAATAATTTTTAAGTGAGCTCACAATATTCCCAATTTTTTAACAGTCTATGTATGTATGTACGTAATGTAGGTATGTAGATGTTTTCGCTCCTATTGGTCCGATTTTGAAATGCAAGGTATTAATCGATTTTTCTTCAGGTACAGAGTGTCATAGGCTACTTTTTCTTACCCGACTACGTTGAAGCAAAGGAAAGGTAATATGTTCAAACTAACAACTTGGAATTATTTTGACAAACGAGGTATCAATCGATTCGTCTTCATTTATAGAGAGTCATAGGCTATTTTTTTACCCGACTACCGCGAAGGCGAAGCAAAGGAACAGTTATGTGTTCAAACTAATAACTTGGTCCAATTTTGACAAGCGAGGGCGTGGCGTCATTTAATTATGGCTACTAATTCAATACGAACGCTGATACCAGCGGTATGCAGTTGTCACCGTCTGTCATGTGACATCGAAGTTGACAACTGGATAACTGCGCACCTCATACCTAACTTGACCGCTGACTGAGTTCAGACTGGAAGTACCATATAAATAGCTATGACGACTGGTCATCTGCCCCTTGCTTTCTTGCTTCCAAGCACGTCGCTACCAGCTCTGAACGACGTCATGGGTCAAAGTGAGTACCAGCACGCGCAACTAACCATTTGTAATCGTAATTAATATTAACTTAGGTGTGTCTCTTATGTGTAGTGATTGTGACACGTAATAACTGATTAACTGATTTCATTCATATTTAATTTCCACTTGCCACCTAAGATACCTAAGCATAAGAGTACGGGTAACGCCTCTCGTACCCTATACGTGTCATAGGCAATTTTTTTTACCCGATTACGGTGAAAGCGAAGCAAAGGAAGAGTTATGTGTTCAAATTATAAACATTCATTTAAAATCGTGGGAAAGTTTATAACAAAGGAAACCGAAATGATTGGCAAATAAACCGACGCTGTGATTGGCGAGTAACCGTCCGAAATTTGAGCAGTATCCATCTTCCAGTTCGCATTACAAGTCAACAGTAAGGAAACCACCTCAAGCTGCTCGTCTGAATATTGAGACCACAGAATAGTGCAATAGTAGCAAGGGTTTGCTAGCCAAAACTCTGTAAACAGTTAGTAACGTAAATAGTGTTATAATAGAATAGTGCTATAGTGTTATAATAGTAGTTGCATAATAAGAGGCATTAAAAAACGTGCCTTAGGCTAGTTTTTTAATAGTATCACTCGAGTGTTTTAATAACTAGTTATGTGCCGTTTCATACACTACTATATCTACACTCGATCACTCAGGATTTACTTTTAATACAGAAAAAATATGCCGTAACATTTTCTTGATTTTTCTGGTAAAAGCTTGTTCGTCATAATATGTTTCGTTACTGTTTCCGTGATGTCAGGACATTTTTAATCAAGATAACACTTTTGATCAAGAGAAACACATTAAATTAGTTAGGTACTAATGTAAAGTAAATTATGGCGCCAAAATCCAGTCACGCCGCCATAGATAATAAACGGCTAAAACTCCCGTTGTGCTTTAATGGGGAAAAAATATATATATTATAATAATAAAATAATAATATAATAATAATAATAATAATATATTCGGGACATTTCCACACCAATTATCTAGCCCCAAAGTAGGATACCCTGTGCTATGGGCACTAGATAACGGATAAACATACATATATAAGAATATTACATCCATGACTCGGAAACAAATATTTCTGCTCATCACACAAATGATTGCACCTTGCAGGATTCGAACCCGCGACCGTTCGATTTCGTACCTAGGATCTCTAGCCATGAGACCAACCGAACGTCAAAACTACACTGCGTTGGCTCCGCATAACGAGAGTTTTCGCCATTTATTACCTATGGCGGCGCATGTTAGACCGTATGCGCGCCAATTCGCAATGAACTGTATTTTGGCGCCATAATTACTTTACATTAGTACCTAACTAATTTAATGTGTTTTTCTTGATAAAAAGTTTTATCTTGTTTAAAAATGTCCGACAGTAGTGTTAGAGAGGAGAATTTGACTCCACCTGACATCACGGAAATAGCAACGAACATAATTCTTCATTAAATGGAAATTCTTATTGCACGAGTGTAGATAAAGTAGTGCATGAAATGGCACATAACTAGTTATTAAAACACTCGAGTGATACTATTAAAAAACTCGCATAGGGCTTGTTTTTTAAACTCACTGTAGTGTTTTAATTCCCTTTTATGCGACCGTTTCATAAACTACTATTATCTACACTCATATCGTAAAATCCGGATTGTGAACACAAAAATGTTGGCATAATGATATACATTACACACGGCACGTCTCTGATAAGAACAATAAATAAATTATAACACTGTTTTTTGAATATCGATGTTATTATATATTTTTTTACCATTAAAGCACAAACTCCGCACCTATGAGGGTTTTCGTCATTTATTGTCTATGGTGGCGCGTGTTAGACTGTAGACTGGATTTTGGCGCCATAATTTACCTTATAGTAGTCCCTAACCAATTTTATGTGATTTATTAAGTTGATCAAATGCTTTATCCTGATTAAAAATATGACAAACTTGTGTTAAACATGTGAAAACAGTGTTCGTGAGGAGAATTTGACTCCACCTGACATCACGGATCAGCAACGAACATGAGGAAAGAGCTTTTACCAGCAAAATGAAGAAAAGATTACATTTTTTGCTTATTTTTTTTAATTAAAAGTTAGTCCCCATTGCATCAGTGTAGATAAAGTAGTGTATGAAACGACACATAACTAGGTATTAAAACACTCGATATTAAAACACACTATTAAAAAACTCGCTTACGGCTCGTTTTTTATACCCGCTCTCGTGTTTTAATTCCCTTCGTTAGGCAACCGTTTCAAAACTACTATTATATTACTGTGTAATGATAGTGTTTTAATTTCACTCATGCCATCTCCTTCTCTTTCTAACCTAATGCGAGAGTCCGCAACACCCAGCTTTGAAATAAGACAGGTACACAAAAAAACGACAGTATTTGTAACAAAATATTGTACAGTACCCGGCAATAAATAATGCACATCAGCCTTTGCAAAGAGACTTGGCTAATTTCGGCTTCGTAGAGCGATGTCACACCCTACCTGTGTGACGTTTGTCATTTATATACTTTGTTTGTCAATCGTTACAAAAGTGTACAGTACGGTGTGTAGAGTACGGTCGCATTGAGCTGAAAATATATAATATAAAGTTGTTTAAACCCCCCCCCCCCCCCCCCCAACATTAAATCTATTTATTTAATTAATTTAAATCTATTCATTTACTTATCTATAATACATAATTGTTTTTTTTATCCCATCGAAAAACACTGATTAATTATTTGAAAAGATGGAGCAAAATCATCCTTTTCTGTTCAAGACTTTCAGAGAGAGCAGTAATAATTTTGAATTAGTAACGTGAATTTTTGATGTTGGCGATCAATTGGTTCCGCAACGCGAACGCTCATGGCTCGTCGGCTCTTTCCGTCTCAGCTTTGCTATATTTAAGTTATAAGCCATCACTTTTTTTATGCATAAAATGTAAACACTGTTGGGAATTGAACGCTGCTACTAAAGATCGGGAGTCGAACGATATTTTGTCAAGCCAAGCAGACTTATAGTATTAGGCCAAAATTTTTGTATAGATCAGATGAAGGGTTGCTGGTTCACAGTTTTTCAATGAGCTAATTTTTTTTGTTTTTGGGTCGCGTGGCACGATGTCTGTATTTAGAAAAAGAATCATGTAAATATACGGAGAAGAGGAATAAATGAAAAACGCGCAAATTACGACATCATCGTCACGGAAACAAGGAATGTTGAAAGTGCAAAAACTAAATCATAATAACAAAGTGAATATAATTTTTTAGTTAAGTGTTAGTAATTACCTAGTTTATTTTGACTTATTTATTTTTAGTCTATTTAATATCTTTTTAAATAACTAATATGAGTTGTAAAGTATCTAAAAGCACATTTTATTTATTTTACCCATAGAGGGGGATGAAAAATAGAGTGAAGTACTTAGACTCAAAATTATTTTTCCTCGGGCGAAGTATATTGAATCCCTCACTACGTACAGGATTCTACTGTAGAATCCTTCACTCCGCTCTGGATTCAAAATAACGGCCTCACCGTCAAAATATTATTTTGCTCCCTTGAAATACAATGTACTATACTATCCTTTTTCTAGTAGTTGCAACAGCTCTCTATAGATATTTAAAGTTTACATGTCATCGATTTGACGTAAACTAATAAAGTATTTAAAGTTTCATTCTAACTTATTTTGGGGCTTATTACAAATATTAACATCCATACCAATATATAAAAGTGAATCGTTGTCTGTTTGTGTGTTTTTTGTTTGTTTGTTTGGCGAGTTTTCACGCGATAACGGCTGGACGGATTTTGATGAAATTTGGAATGAAGATAGCTTATAAGCTATATATTCTAAGTTTTATTCCAGGGTATACCCTGGAATAAAACATAGAATACTTTTTATCCCGGAAAATTACAAGTTTCCGCGGGAAAACTGAAAAAAGGTTGATTACTCGCTGTAAGAAACGGTTGCCATGGAAACGAAATAACAAGTATGTCAAAAAACTTCAAGAGCATTGGTGCTACTTTTGCATTGGTTTTATTATCCTAGAAGAACATAGGATGGTTATGTTAATCCGATAAACAATATTCGAACGCATAATTTATTTTCAATTAGATCATAAGCTTTTCAGTTATAAATTAAAGTTATTATTTTTTTCAATTTGTAAGTACCAGCCCATAAGTTTTTACCCAAATAAAGGAGCCTGAAAGTAAAAAAAATCATAAAAAAGAAATGACTATAATTAAAAAAGGATTTAATTCATCAATTTCCTATTGTAATCACATTCCACGATTTTGCGTCTATTTATAATCTACGAACATGTGGCCCAAAAGTTTAGTCCGCTCGATTAAACAACGTGAACTGTTTTTTAAGCTGGTCCGAATTATCAGACGTAGAGGTTTCTCTAATTCTAATAGTCCGACTTCATCGGACGATGCAGGATCCTAAATTCTCAATGTCTAATGACTACTAAAAAGCATTAAAAAGGACATACTTTGGCTTTTCATTAGAAAGGAAATACCTAAACATATAAAAATACATAGGTAAGCTTAAAGAGCTTTTTTCTAAATCTTCCTGTCTCCTAATTATAATATTTTCTTTTACCTCCCGACATCTGAAACAAACGTAACAAGCTCATATCTGCACGCATTTTATGTGGTGATGTAAATCATACGGTAATTTTTGGGAACTTTAATAAATATATAAGAAACACAAAACCATAAATAATAATATTAATCATCATCATGTCAGCCTTTAGAAGACCACTGCTGAAAACCCAAACCCACTGGCCTCCCCCAAAGAGCGCCATGACGAGCGATCTTGTGCCACCTCCATCCACCGACTTCCTGCAATGGCTACAATGTCGTCGGTCCACCGTGTGGGGGGGTCTCCCCACACTTCGCTTGCTTGTTCGTGGTCGCCATTCGAGAACCTTTAGTTCCCAGCGGTTGTCGGTTCTGCGAACTATATGGCCTGCCCATTGCCATTTCAACTTGCAAACTCAGAGAGCTCTGTCGGTAACCTTCGTTCTTCTACGGATTTCCTCATTTCGGATTCTATCACGTAGTGAAACACCGAGCATAGCTCTCTCCATTGCACGCTGCACAACTCTGAGCTTGTGTATGAGACCAATAGTTAGCGACTATAATATTAATAAAATGCTTTAAATGAAATCGTATTTCAAATAGGCAGACCAACAGGAAAAAAAACACATCGTACGAAAAACAGGATGACTTGTTCCAAAAATATATGGTCATTGCGGTGCGATTGTCTAATCGGACCAACAGGCAAAAGTTCTTGTCGTCCGATCGAGCTAAATAAGCTGTCAGACCACGTGTTCTGAGGAATAAAAATTCCAGTAGTCCAGTTAGTGGACCTTCTGGGATGAAAAATTCACAAAAAACATACGCAACAACCATAGCGCGACTACTGGGAATACACCACGTCTAGACGTCAACCAGGCTACCTTGCCATAAGCTCGGCGTCGCCCCGCCGTAACCGGGTGGACGCCTAGCCGTCAACCAGCCGTAAGCGAGGCGTCGCCCTGGCGTAGCCAGGCCGATAACTCGGCAATCTGGTGCCGATCCGTTGCTGAGGCGTTTAGTGGGTGGTAAGCCTTAGTGGTCAGGAAACTATATTTTTTTAAACATTCTTCGTTTGCCCATACTGTTTTACCTAACATAGAAAGGCATGATTTATACCACTTGTTTCTATTTACGATATTATTCTGTCCGCATAAATTATTTGATTTAACTTGATAAAGGTTTCGGCGATGATTCAGTGGCTGTACCGTGGTCTGCATTTTGATTATCTTATAAAATTGTTTTGTTATTATTCTTGATTCCGGCTTCTGTTCGTTTAAGAGTTTTAAAGTTTCTGAGTTTAATCAATTTAATTAATGAATTAGTACTAACAGCACAGTCTAAAATAAATACGAAAAATACTTTGTTTTTAAAAGAGAGGCAGTTTTTTAGGCAAATTAAGCAACTGTACTACACCTTAAACTTCAAAACTAGAATTAAAACGTAACATACAACTTAAGTATTTTTAATAAAGTTATTGTTAAACTAATATTTAAAAAAATGTGTTTCAGAATAAAAGATAAAACTATGACCATCTCTAATATTATCAGAATATTTATTAAATACAAGTTGTGCCCATGGCTTTGCCCGCGTGATCATTTCTTTGGGTTAAAAGTAACCTATGTGTTATTCCAGGACCAAAAGTAGATACCTATAAAGTACAAAATACCAAATTTAATTCAGCCGTCGGACAGGTTTTATCAATTATTGTTCGGCTCCTAAAATACACCAAATCTCGTCAAACCCTAAGCTATCTAACAGTGAAAACCGTTATGCACTCGGTTCAGTAGTTTTCACGGGATACACGAACAGACAGACACTATTTAAAAAATATATAGTAAATTATAACATTTTACTGCAATGATAATAATAATTATATTTATGATAATCATAGGTATTCTGATAAAGTCATAACCCTCCTTTTTTGTAGCCGGGTAAAGACCCGCCAGTAACAACCCTCGTTCTCCGACTAACATTAGACATCAAACTCGTAAGTAAACAATGCTTTGATACTCTTACTGTCCGTTCACTGAAAAAAAACTTGGCTAATCAAGTTCAAAATTTGCTCGATTAGAAAAAAATATAATAAAGCATTCAAAAAAGTACTAGACATGATAAACGACCATTTGTTGCAACAATAAAGCTAAAATGATTAAATGTCTAACAAGTTGAACATATTTAATATTAATATTCTGCTTATATATTTTGAGAACATAGCAATTACTATCATTTACATACGTCATACACTCCAATCAAGAAACATGACGAGGCATTGTAAACATTTGCACTTGATAGTTTTAATCAAGATGCTATAATTACTAAATTATTTATTTCATCATGCTGCCAACGCCTGCATGCTACAAGTCTAAACAAGTCCACCGAACGTCAGCTTTGTTTGAGTCGTGGACCTGGCACGCATTCAATTTCTTTAAAATTTAATAAAATAAGACTTCTTTAGTGTTCTGTGCCTCTCATGATTTTCGCCGGGTTTTATATATTAGGTATTCAACTTTTTTCTATATAGGTAAGTGTACAAGTAAGTATTGTGTAGTATAGAATAGTGAAGTTCAGTGAACGGATATAAAGTTAACTCATCACAACAAATGGATGAAGTTCTATCTACTCCAGCTTTGAGGCTGCCAGAGCTTATGAGTACTTATATCAGTAAGTAAGACCTACTTAACGTTACAAGAAAACTGATTAAATCATTGTACCCACCTTGTTTGATTTCACAACACCTTCTGCTGTTATGGCTATATTTTACAGATAATGGAATAAACATACAATCACGGGCTATTCTTTCCCAAGAGGATATTAATTAGTCAATTCCTCAACTAAGGCCGTAGTAAGTAAATTGAATAGATACATAATCAAGATTTCAAAAAAGCAGCCTGTGGGTTCAACCCGTCTGCAGCAGTGCGCCTGCAGAACAACATTGTGATCAGTATTTCACCCAAGGCTTTTTGTACTGTAGCTATGTAGGTACCTACGGTTCACTAGTGATTGAATAAGTGAAGTATTTGACTCTGGTATCGATCATAATCAAACCAATAAAGTACGTAAATAAAATAATCTGGTGCTTTCTTAAATGAGTACATTAACTTGTAAGATAAAAACAATTGTCTATATTTGATTAACAGGCACTTTCATTCATCGAAAAATGTAGTATTGTGAATTTTAATCTATTTATGTTTGATTACGAACATTATAAATCAATCAAGTAACTTGTTTATAGGAATAATGTGATTTGATAAAGAAATAAAATAACTAATAAAAATAAAAATTTTACTCAATTTAAACATTCCTTTATTTTTTGAAAGAAACCAATCTGCATTCAAATATTTATGAAATCACGCTTGGCACACTCGGTAATCGAACCTGCTTAAATCCGAAATAAAACATTGTATATTTTTATGGCATCAATCGATAGGGTCAATCCTAAGGAACAAATCTCTTTAAAAAATATGGGAAATTAGATAAAAAGAAAACCATGAAATCTTAACTTATAAATTCAATGGGACAAAATAAAGCACTTTACTCAAAGGCCGATTTTTTAAAAAATAAAAGAATGTTTCCTTTTAGTAAAATTTGCTATGTCCAGTATTTAGAGTACTGTTCAAGTCAAGAGTGAATAGGTATCTACTAGGCAAGCGTGCTACACCTTCGACCACATCATCGCTTTCCATCAGGTGAGATCGTGGTCAACCGATTGCCTAGTCCGCAATAAAAAATAAATTAAAAAAAAACTTTCCCTCCGGGTGTGGCTAATAAATTCCACCCTGTATATGTGATGTGATAATACCTACCTACGAACTTCAAATAAAACAAACAAACAAATCTTAACCAAATCAACCAACGAATCTAATTAAGAACCTAAAATACTTTCGATAAGTTACCCTCCCCAGGGCCCCGATTCTGTAAGCTATTGAACCGCGATAACGCAAGTCGATCGCTTGAAATTTTTTGAGAAATTTTCTTATTTACCACTTAAAATTGCTAGAAGTGTTTTTTTTTGGAAATATAAAAAAAAATGGAAAATAAAAAAACAAAACAAAAACAAAAACCGATAGTTTTAGCAAAATTTTCGCTTCCAACACTTTTAAGAATGCAAGGGGTATTCTGCAAGAACCATTTATTTTATTCGGGATAAAAAGTATCCTCAATTTGCGCCCATCATATAAACTATTGACTGTGCCAAAATGCATCAAAATCCATCCAGTAGTTTCAGCGTGATACGTGTTCTTTTAAATAACTTTCAAACCCTTTCCTCCGGGAAACCTTTAATTTTTCGGGATGTACTACTTCGTAGTATGAACTCAAGTCATATCAAGTTTCACTTGATTTTATTCAGTAGTTTCGGCGTGATGCGTGGCCAAGATACAGACAGACAAACAAAAAAAAAATACAGTTTTGGCATCAGTATCGAACAAACAACAGCCTCCAATTTTTAGGCAGGAATTCGTCAAGTCTTCTTGCGAGATAAATGTGGCTCAATAGTAAAATAGGCCGTTTGTTCTGTAAAAGGGTTTTATCCCTTTTTTAAATAGGAGTACTACCAAACTTCTGCTCCAAGCCTCTGGAGTTCTCTCACTGTTAAAAAAGGTGCTCAATAATCCCTGAAGCTCCCAATTTACGGGTTTCCCCCTGCTTTCAAGAGCTCCAAAGTTATACCATCCTCACCTTTTCATTCTTAAGTTGTTTGAGAGCCCTCTCAATCTCGTCTAGGCTGACGTCAGGCAGTTCATCAGTGTAGCGGTGGGTCAGTATTGCGCGGGAATCCTCTGTGTTGGGTTAGAGTCTACAAGCATACAAGTCGTACAATTGGCAATAGAAGCCTTCTATCTCAGGATATCCGGCTTAGAGACGACGGTTGTGTTATTATTAGTCTTGAACTTTGTGAGATGGGATCTACTCAGTTGCTGGGCGAAGACTTTTGAACCCCGATTTTGCTCAATGGCTTTTTCTATATGGCGTGTATTTTTTGATTGAACTCTCTTTTTTGCCACACGGCTTGCTGTTGCTGCCGTCGCTCATCCATAAACCGAAGAGCCTCATCCGTGATTAGACTTCGTGCCCGTACGCTGCAGCTGACAAAATCTAGTGCCTTCCTCCCTAAGGATTCAACTATTTGGAGTTTCCATGTCCACGTCATTTGTGGTTTCCAAGGCAGTGAATCAATTTTCCAACTTTAGTTGGAATTGTTCTGATCCAACAGTAGCCCGGAGCTGGTTTGGTCTGAGCTTAGATTTCACCAAATAGCTTCATTCAAGCTTATTTTTGATCTTTCAATCTTGTGGTCGATAATCAAGGAGCCTTGAATAAGTCGGTAATCACTACCGGTATTAAACTTGCTGATTCGCTGATATGAGCTTATTGTCCGTCATGATGAAGTCAATCTCAGTTTTAGTCACAGTGTCGGGACTTTGCCAAGTCCATTTCCTCTGGGGTTGCTTTCTGAAGAAAGAATTCATCGATAAAATATTTTTCCAAAAAAACATTAAATCAACTTCATAATAAAAAAAATAACCACTAAATGAATAAAATAATTACATATGAGCCAGAACAGTATCACTTTTTCGAAATTACCAACGTAATAATAATGCAAATATACAACATAAGATCAGAAAGACTTTTTTGAAGGCGGTGCCAAACCCAGGCATCATTTAAATCTAATATCTTCACAAAGAGATAGCGTTTTCGATAAAGTTCTATCATTTCATTGTTGAGTTCCTCTGACTACCTTCCGGATCCATCATCAGACCCTGGATACCACATAAAACTAGAGAACTCATCAAGACAAACCAAATGAGCCCAAACTTGAAAGGGTTCCATCATTTTGTTGTTGAGTTCCTGTGACTACCTTCCGGCTCCATTATCAGACCCTGGGTACCACATAACAGTAGAGAAATCATCAAAAAAAAACAAAGGAGCCCAAACTCGTAGGGGATTCCATCATTTTGTTGTTAAGTTCCTGTGAATACCTTCCGGTTCCATCATAAGACCCTGGATACCACATTAAACCAAAAAACTCGTCAAGACAAACCAAATGAGCCCAAACTCAAAGGGGGTTCCCTCATTTAGTTGTTGAGTTCCTGTGACTACCTTCCGTCTCCAGCATCAGACCCTGGATACCACATAAAACCAGAGATCTCATGAAGACAAACCAAATGATCCCAAACTCGAAGGGATTCCATCATCCGATTGTGTAGTTCCTTTGACTACTACTAATACTATAGTTTTTTTAATTGTCATCAGAACTACACCCATGTGCAAAACTTCAGCATCTATGGACGTCCTTAAATTGTTCAAAATTGCAACTGGCAAACTTGCAATCCAGTCCTAAACATTATAACATAGTGAATTAAAGTAAATCTTGTTTAAAGCTACTAAACCAATTTTGATGAAATTTATACATCTTCTTACTCAAGTAAAAACAATCATCTAATTCGGTTCAGATATCCCAAGATATTAGAGAACATAAACTATAAAACAAATAGATTTTCTAATAAGACTACAGAACCCATTCTGTTTTTTTTTATTACGGACTAGGCAATCGTTTGACCACGATCTCACTTGATGGAAAGCGATGATGTGGTCGAAAGTGTAGGACGCTTGCCTAGTAGATACCTATTCACCCTTGACTTGAACACACCTGGGTTATAATTTACCGGAAACACTGACGAGGGTAGGGCATTCCACTCCTATGCAGTTCTTATAATAAATGAACAAGCGTAACGCTTCGTTCTTGTGCGAGGTATTTCAACCATAAAAGGGTGGCGCTTTGCTGATCGTCTAGACGTACGGTGCTGAAAAGGTGATGGAGGAATCAGGTTGTGCAGTTCTTGTGCACACTCTCCATAGTGCAATCTATAGAATACCGACAGGCTTGCTACCTCACGTCGATGCGCCAGACTTTGAAGCTTACTATTTACCAGAGTGTCATCTCCAATGAGCCTGATATCATGTCTCTCAATTGAATCCAAAGACTCAAGCTGATACTTGGCAGAACTGTCCCAGAGGTGGCAGCAGTACTCCATACAAGATCGGACCTGTGCTTGATAAAGATTCAAAAGCTGTCCCGGTGTGAAGTACCGCCTAACCTTAGACAAAATACCATGTTTTTTTGCAGCTACCTTGGCTTTGGATTCAATATAAGACCAAAAATTCAGGTTTAATGTGAGTTCGACACCCAAAAGCTCCAGACGGTTGCCTATTGGTATTGTTACACTTTAGAAATACGGAGATCGGTTTAGAGGACTTTTTTTAGTAGAAAACAAACACGCCTTCGTTTTAGTAGCATTAAACTTAACCAGGTTATCATCGCCTCAATCGGACACGGCGTCTAAGGATAAATTTAAACGGTCTACCATAGCCTCTCTCTGAAACTGGACAGCGTCACAGCTGGCTTGAGCATTGGAAGTGTATCTCTCAACTACAGTACTGTCATCAGCATACCCAAAGGTACCGGGCTTCAGAAGGTCATTAATGTGCAGTAAAAACAGTGTAGCCGAGAGAACCAATCCCTGAGGTACACCGGCATTGATAGGCATTTGGTCAGACGAGCAGCCCTCTAGGACTACTCGAATAGATCGTTCCCTCAAAAAATCAACTATCCAATTGCATAAGCCAACAGGTAAACCCTATGAGAGAAGCTTGTTTAAAAGGCCATCGTGCCAGACCCGATAAAATGCCTTCGATATGTCAAGGGAGACGGCAAGCGCTTCACCATGCATCTCTGTCTTTGCTCAGTACGTGAGTGGCATACGCGAGAAGATCCCCAGTAGATCGGTTTCGGCGAAATCCGTATTGCCAGTCACTGAGAAGATCATTGTCCTCAAGGTATGCCAAGAGCCTAATGTTTATGACACGCTCTATACACTTACCGAAATGGGACGATAATTGGCCGGATTAGCACGACTACCGTTTTTTGGTACTGGTTGTACATTGGCAAGCTTCCAGCTCTTTGTAACTTTACCTGAGTGAAGGGAGAGGCGGTACAAACGCGTTAAGATGGGAGACAATTCAGGCGCACAGTTTTTCAACACAATCGCTGGAATGCCATCAGGACCACTGGCTTTGTTCACATCTAGAGCTCAAAGCATTCTGAGGACTTCCTTCTGGTGAATGCGAATTTCGGGCATAAAAGCCCCGCAATGAGAAAGGCAGGAAGGTATCTTGCTGGAAGCATCTAGATGCGAGGCTTCTGCAAAAAAAGAAGCAAATAAATTCGCTTTGTCTCCAGCAGTGTGATCCAGTGATCTATCTCCCATGGTAACCTTGTAGTGGGCCCTTGTGGTGTTATGTAGGGCTATGGATACGTCGTCGTTGTGTATATGTATATATATATTTCATATGTATGTGTTTCAATATTTATATGTATGTTTTATTTTAATATTTATTGTATATATTATATATGTGTATATCTATTATGTATTTTTATTATTATTAATTTTATTAACCACTACTCTATTTGTCGTGATTGGTCCCTCTGGGCCGTGACTGAAAATCAGCGTCAAGTGGCGAAGACGCTTGGCATTATGCAGAGGCATGAACACTTAGACCCCTTCAACCCTTTCAACACTTAGATTTATATGTTTAATTTATATGTTAATTTGCTACTTTTTTTGATAAGTGTTGAATAAACGATTTTTCTTTATTTTTTTTTTCTTATCTTTCATCAAACACGTATTCCACCTCATCATCCGAGTGTGCCGAGGTCGGAGCGTAAACCTGCATGAACATAACGTCCTGATCCTTAAGCTGACCTGTTTTTTTTTAATTTCATTCGCTATAGCCAAAACCTTTTGGCTATACCTTTCGGTCAGGCACGCTACCCTGGTCGACACACTTCATATTTCTTTACCCTGAGACTGCTGATTTCCCTCTCGGAAATAGAACAGGTGGCCCAATTCCAGAGTCATTGTGTCTTCAAACTTCACTCAACACCAGAATTTGCCACCTGATCTTTGTGAGCTCCGTCTCGAGTTGCGGCATGTCAAGCCTAACCGTTTGTCCGTTGTACGTAGCCAGGGTCATATAATTTGTTTTTGTTTTGGATGGCCTACAATAGCCTGGGAAATCTTCGCACCCCCTGGTCTGCCATTACCGTGGTCAGGTCTAGCAGGACAACCGGGAACTGGAGGGCAGTTTTTGTTTGTGCCATTAATTAAGGAGGATATGCTCATAATCGCCACGCTGGGCACGTGGGTTGGCGATCGCAGGGCGTAACTTCTCGCGCCAGTGACGCTGCTGGCCGTCACAGGCCTGTTTGGCTACGCCATTGTATTGATGGTTATACCGCCATCGCTTGGTCCTCAAAGCCTGGTAAGTAATTCGGCAGGATGCACGGGCAGGTAAGGTTGACTTAATGCTTTTAGGTGATAGTTTTAGGTCAGCATTATTAATTATAAATAAGAATGTTAGTAATCTATTAATAATAAGCGTCATTAATTATAAATGTTACGTTAACAAATCTAGTAAATTATTAATAAAAACAAGTACATTTGACTACTTTAAAATCGATTCTTAATCGTTACTGATTTGGATAATGTAATGTCAAATTGTAAATTATTATAAAAGCTAAATTCTAAATGTTGTGTAATTACTTATTAATCATTTTAAATATTACTGATTATGAAAATGTAAATACATTTTATTTTATTAAAATGGTTACGCTTTCCAGTTTTGCCACCTTGGCGATACCGGCAGAACAAAAACGCGGGGAACGGCAGAGACGGAACTGCCATTCGTTAGCCAGCTGGCAAAGGAACAAGTCGTGAAGTAGAATAAAGTGTGGTCATCTAATCCAAAGTGTATTTTGCATCTAAACTAAGGTTATTATTGGAATAAATATTAGTAAAAATCTGAAAGTGTTTGAATTTTTGGTTGGCGCCAAAACATACATCCCATATAAAACATAATTACTGATTAAACGAACTTACCTGTAAGTGAAGTTATATCATAATTATAGGAGCGCCTAGTCCGAAGAGATTGATAGCCCACCCTCCCTATATTTCATATACCCAGTCTAATTAAAATAGAACTTCACTAACAGGTAAGTTCGTTTAATCAGTAATTATATTTCGCGCCTAGTCCTCTAGATTGATATATAAACACATGTAGACCTTGAGAAATAACGGTAATATCATCAATGCAGAAGTTTGTACCTTCACAGTACATTTTTATCACTAATTAATTTGTGATAACGTTAATGAACAATTAACCTTAGAACTTTATCTACTTATATAACATATTGTGACCAATAACCGATATTCTTGAGATTGTGTCAACATTATCGTTTTAATTCTTGAATTCACTTCTTTTTTTATTATTTAAATCCCGCTCTCATCCAGATTGCTTTTAATTAAGCAATTAAATGTTTGCACAACTACCAGTTTGCGAGGCTTATTAATACATATAAAATAGATCTTCAGACTTCCATTAAAAAACAATGCACAATACAACAATGTAAGAGCTTTTCAGCTGAGCGTATTGACGAAAAATAATAAAAATAATAAAATATCTAACTATAACACACGCTTATCCATGTGTGAAATATTATATCTACCATAATATATATCTGAGATATCATCATGATACGGTAAGGCAATATATCAACATTATCAATTTATATAGACAAACTTAAAAAATGATCGGAAACTATCATAATATAATTATAATCATCGGCAGAGCTAAAAATATCAAACAGCTTCATTCGAAGGTGTAGCTTAGACAAAAACTCCTAATTAGAAATTATCATTGAAATTATCCAAAACAAAGTTAATATCCCATGTGCTACTGTAAGCTTCGATCGAAGTAATAATTTTAAAATTACTTTTACGTATCATCGGCAACCTGAATCCATTGAATTAAGGTCCTTTAATTGTTCCTTCTATTCCATGGTCCTATATTAGGAGCCATTATCAAACTAAAGAGTTCAAAAAATAAATAACTGTCGATATTGAATTCTTACTACTTGACAGTCTTCTAATAAAAGTTCCACCATCTCACAGTTTATACAGTATCAAGATTATAATATCTATTATAATATCAAGATGCAACCCGGAATAGTTTATCTTTGATAATAATACGAATACATTCCTAAATAAAAGAAGAAAAAAGTTGGGTCAGAGTACGCGAAACAGGAGACTTCAATCAGTATTGTAAGAAAACAAATGTGGAATGGCTTAAATAACTGAATAAAATAACATCTTATTAGTGTAATCGAATCAACGGCTAAAACGTCCGGGTCATGAAGACTAGGCACCGAGTAACCATTGAGTTTCAACGTATATATCTAAAATACCGAAAGGTAATATATGGTCAATTGTCTTCAAGCGATAATTATGTGGCAAACAGCCCCATATTTAAGTCGCCACACTGACGAAACGTCACCTCACGACGAATGTCGGCGCGAATGTCTGAGCGCGTGCATACGGGTATGATACATACGGTGCATCACTAGACATTTCAGTGGTTTTGATCTCAGTTAAACCCATCAAGCCTTATTTGACGTCAGGTCAGGAGGAAATGACTCACGGGTAATAATCATCCCGATTATATTTCTTGTGTGTCTATCATCCGTTATTAATGAAATAAAAAACATTAAAATTCTGATCTAATTCGTGATCTCTGTCTGGCGGAAAGATGAATAATGTGCCCGTAAAAAATTACTCAAAAGATGTTTTACTTAGTTATGAATTTGAAACGTCATCTTGTATGATTTGGTCTATAATAGATGACATGGGATATAAGTATGATCTTGGAATTGTAATAAACCGAGGCACTAGTCAGGAATTGGTCATTAGAAAAAAAACGCGTCTGAAAAATCAATTAAAGTCGTAACACTGAAAGTGAGCTGTTTCTCCGTGAGGTGGACACTGTCGACAACTGGTGTGAGGACCCTAAACTGTTTGTGTACGCCAGCGACAATAGTGAAAATGGTGCGTGCGTAAGTGAGTCTTCATCTATGTGAGTCTTTATCTGGGCTGGGGCTCCCCCGTCTGCAGCACCCTCGCCACCAGCGCCACTGACGTAGTGAATGACACGTGCGGTGGTCCGCAGTTCACGTCACGCCCTCGCTACGCAAACTTCCGAGGATGGACGTCTTTAACGTCCGAACACCCGTCGAATTGAATTATTCAACGAAACAACTCGTGAGTGATCTTTCAATTTAACAGCATGTTAATGAGATCTCCAAGCTATTGCGCTGGACACTTATTATAAATCACGTATCATTATAATATTAGTAATATTTCTTTACATCTAAAAGATTAACTGGAAAACATAGCTTTTAGCGATAAGTCTGTCCATTGTATAGTTATAAGATTCTTTCTCAGTTCTGAGTATATTCTTGTATACTGGTCCCTGGCTCCAGGCAGGTATCTTCAAGTATAATATTTGAACGTATTCTCTTCTAGGCATTTTCTAAGGCTATGTACTGTACAAGCGGTTTACAAGAACTTTGCGTGGCCTGGATGCTGGAAAGATCAACTTTGCAGCTTATTGGATATACATCTTAAAATGAGAGAACTGCTGGATCTAGATCTGTTAAAAAACACAAGGTCCTTGGTGAGGCTCCTTGACTTTATCCTCGGTTATCTCGGCAATCTCGTTTGAACTCAGTGCCACCTAAATACTTCATGTGTTATTCTATGACTAAATAGTCAAACATGGAATTAAATCGTCATTATTTACAAATATTATCATGATGGCAATTCAATGTAATACAACATATTTTGGTAAGTCGTTTACCAGTGTCACGTAAGTACTTCATATGTTATGTTCTATGACTTAAGTCAAACATGTAATTTACCTAAATAGGTAAAAGTAAACGATTGTAACTACAGAACAAGAACCGCTTGTGATATTTCTATAGCAAGATTAATTTCCCAATGAAAATAACGCAAGCCAAGATAATAATATCAGATTAGGTCTTCTTCCCGGAGCGGAAGTAACGCCAATCTTTCATCGATGCAGTGAACAAGTCCCAGACTGGTCAGTCCGGACAGGTCAGATTGCATTCTCATCATAGCGTAAATACACTTTTTAAAGATGTGAAAACATCAAAAAACTGGAGCTTCATCCAATGAAAAATACCTGTTACAGAAGGAAATAGTCATAATATCTACAGGCGCACACCGCCTGCAATCTTAATATCCCAATATATATATTTTGGAACGTTTATTTTATACATTTAGACATATTTGCCTATTTAACTTCGTAGAAACACCCTAAAAACAATAAAAAATAATACAATAATTTTATTTCGTGTGCAAATGTGAGCACAGATTATGCAAATGACGTAACTAGAAATATGAAAATACGGGAAGGTTTTAATGGAGCAAGGAGGTTTTCTTCAACTTTTTACTCTCAACTTGTGCATAAAATGGTGGGACCGGGTGGCGATACTACATGTGTTTATATATCAATGTAAAGGACTATGCGCGAAATATAATAACTTCAATGTACAGAACTGGACATGTTACAGTTTTATTATAAGTATAGATAAATATTAATAATTTGACATTTATCGTGCCGGGTCAATTACATACAGACTGAATTCTATACTACCAACAACAACAATTTTCCAACATTCGAGAAACCGAAACTGAAATGTTTATACATTGTACTAAAATGAGAACGCTTTATTTAGTTATATGTAATTCTAACCTTACATAAACAATTACACATAGACTACACAACGATCGTTGTTCTAAAATCTTTCCAACATCTCAAGTTCGCAGCTCATTTGCACTAGAGCCCTCGTAGCAGTGCCGTAGCACTAACGTCGCCCGTAGCACTATGCAACCGTAGACTCGTAGCGCTACTGAGCTACGAAGTTTTGCTGACGTCATGGCATGTATGTATATATTACAGTGAAAACATTATGTTGGCGTCATACTTCCTAGTAGGGACATGAATTTGTACCGACTCCAAATTTGTCTCAAAAAACCTCCATATTTTGTATTTTTTTTGTCCAACCAAATGAAAATTTTGTTACCGTAAGAATTTCGAATAACCAGCAATGTTCATCAATTTTACGAAATCATGAATAAAAATTTTGATGTTTCTGAATACAAAATTGATCATATTATGTTGTACATTCACAACAAAAAACAAATGATTTGTGAGAAAGTTTCGTGGGAAAAGTATAATTAGCGAAATTTCATTCTCCATACATTATTATTTTCAAATATTTTAGTTGCGATGCAAATAACAAAATTGTTGCATAAACTTGTCAAAATGTTTCCATTCAATGATTGATAACAACTATTGCTATCATCGCTACAAATAATACAACATATTATAGTAACCAATCAACTCTATTTGCGAGGGTTTATTTTGTTTCGAGTTAATTTTTCGGGGTTATTTTTTTGCTTGCGTACGTAGGATTCAGCCCTCGATGTCCTACACGTGACCCTCGGGTGGTACCAAAAGAGCAACCAAATCACCTGGTGGTAGGCTACGTCCGCTGGCATTTTCTTTTACCGCCCCCTGGTCAAAGCCTTGTTGCCAAATGACATGTCATGTTCCATAATTATGTTCAAAGTAGCCGTTCGGATGAGTAATAAGATACAGTTGTATTGGAAGGGTGGACCGTGATTGGAATCATGGTGTTTCTGATGGCCAACCGCAAGTTGTAGGGGGCCCAAGTAGTAGTTTAGCCAGCTACGAAAGGCTTCCCCGACGCTTGTGAAAAATACTGAAATTATCCACTGGGCCGGCTGGTGACCGGATGTGAGAAACTGATGAATTATTTCAGGAGGGTGTAGTTAAGCCTTGACTTCTGTGGGTTAGACATTTCGACATCTCGTTTGCTATTAGTCGTCCAACCTGGACACACTCATCATGACAAAATTCCAAAGAATAAATAAGTTTAAACGGCAGATGCACGATGACACTCAAAGTGGATCTTGCAAATATTCGTGAATATCACTCCAGTCCACTATCATCTGGAGACATCTAAGCCTCACTTGTTCTTCTTGTCGGAGATGCAAATAGGATGTCCAACTGATAAGGCTTACTTGATTACCCAGGCTATGTCATGGAGCACCTTTTTATCCCAAACACTGACGTTTGCGTATACGCCCGTTATGACATTTGCTATCTGCGTCTCCAAAATTTTGAACAGGCTAACTTTTTGGTGATTTGGGTGCTGGTGGAGATTAGAGGACGATTTTGTAGGTGGACTATCTCAGTGAGGCGGCAGGTGCGGCTCAACAGCTTTACCTGTCTGCTCAATTGGTGTTTTTGGGGGATTTTAACGCCCACTAACCATCAACCACCACCAAAGAGTGGCTTGTCCCATGCCAGAAAACCGAGCACGCTGGTAAAGAAGAGTGAAATCTTGTTCGATCGTTAGTTTTCTCAACTGGTTCAGGAGCCGACACAGGTACCTGACCGTAACGGTGACACTACAAACTCTTTCTACCTGCTGATGACCACTGAACCAGACCGATAACCCGTGTCAGTATCCTCACCTATTGGTCGACATCCAGGAACAGCTCCAGATAAAGGAACTCTTCAACGATCAACAGCAATGTCACTAAATTGTGTGTACATTCTTTTATGATAGCCGGTTTGAAATTTTACCATGACATGGTTGCTGCACTCTGAGTTAGCTCCTGACTAGGGAACTCTTCAACGGTTAACAGCACAGACACGAAATTTTGTGTACGCATTATATTATACTACCTGGTTTGAAGTTTAAACATGACATGGTTGCTGCTCTCCGGGTTGGCTGCTGATTAGAGAACTCCTCAACGGTTAAGAGCATAGACACAAAATGTTGTATATGCATTTAACTGTGATAGTCCGTTCTAATTTTCATCATGATATGGCTATAGTTTTTTTTATTGTTTTTAAAATAGCTTTTTTTTCTTATTCGTAATGTAGCGTCTGGTTGTCGCCATATTGAATTTTGATTGCTGCCACGTATTTAGTAGCACTTGCAAGATTAAGTTAGATCGATTGACGTAAGAATTATCAAAATCGATCCACGCAATACCCGCCGCTCAGTCTGGTAATAAGTAATGAGTTTTACCTTTAATGAGTCCTTGAAAATAAAACAAAACTAGTCGGCGAAATATACTTTGTTCGGCTATATTACTGCGGATACATCGGTCCACACAAGGTATTTTTACACACCAAAGATCTGAATGATAGTGCAATTGTTATGGGAAATTTGTGTTATATGGCAATAACAAGCTTAATTCAACTTTGATTAGTTACTAAAGATTAGTAACTAATTATTTGCCTAGCAAAGCATACTTCTGCTGGTTGTTCCAAATTCTTTCGGGTATAAAATTTCCTTTTGGTAGGAAATAAACCAATATTATTATATCACATGATAGATGTACCACGTTTTTTAAGACCATAGACTTCTCATAGGTTTTCCAGTATAAAGAACAATACCAATAAATATGTTTTTTTACCCAAAATTTTCCAAAAAATATATTATTGTATAAAACTGTCACAGATATAGGGATAGTGGTTAACTTTTATAAATTTTCTTGAATAATTTTAAAACTATTGATATTAAAATGATTAAAAAGTAATTGAGGCCTTTATAAGAAGCCCTTTCATGTTTCGCAAAAAACATATGTGTACTAAATTTCAACTTAATCGGTCCAGTAGATTCGTACCATATTGGATGTAACAGACGGAAAACAGACATACTCAAGAGTGATCCTATAAGAGTTATAAGATACGCACGGAATCCTAAAAGTACTTAAGCTTAATATTAAATATGTTAAAGAAATTAGTAAAATAATAAAAAAAAACATTGAAAAAACATCCAAAATATGTACTATATAAATATGTACTATATAAAACATAATAGTACCACAACTATTTTGCCGGACCCGTGAGTGATCCTATAATGAAACGTTTTTCCGTTCAACTCTAAAAACTTATAAGTGAACGTTTTTTATGCAAGTAAAACCACAGTACATATATGTTATACAAAGTTTTTGAAACACATTGCGACACAGCTGCATTGCGCATTTTACGTGACGCGCTGTTCTGTCATTTACGTCATCAAAAAGCAGTAGTGACGTCAGATCGACACTTTTATGTCCACGGAACGCCGCTAATGTTGGAAGGCGTCAAATAAATTTCAATCGACACGAATAAAAAGGCGATGGAACCTTGCAGATTAGGTTTGAGTCACAATAAACATATTTGAAAGTCTTATCGTACCTATCAATAATATTTTGATTAAAACTGTTTTCCATATAAAGCGCGGTCTTATTATGGTTTACCGATAAGAAATAAATTATTTGTAAGTTGTCTGTAAACGACAATCTATCATTGATGTCTGTAAGCCATAATCCGAAATATACAAAGGTGTCTATTTGTCTCCATCAAAAAGATTGCTTAGAGTATTACGAAAACCATAACAACTTTATAGGTTCGCAGTCGAAACAATGAACCCTTATAGTTTCTTCATGTCCGTCTGTTCGTCCTTCTGTCTGTATGTCACAGCCATTTTATTCAGACACTATTACCACTACAAGGTTGAAATTTTCATCTACAACATAGGAGATTTTGTTTGTTTGTTCCTTTAGAAGAGAAGAGAAGAACAATATTTTGTTATATCCTATCGTGTGGGTCTTGTTAAATAGGTATTTTAAAATGATTACGTGGTTTATGAAAAGTCGGCTTTAAAATCACCTCTTTGCTTGAGTTGCACTACTGGGGGGATACCCCCAGTTTTAAAGAATTTGAACAACTTTGCGTACTAGCGCATAATACGAGTTTACTATCAAACTTATCATGGCTATCTAGGTTTTACTATTTAACATGCTACCTGGTACAGACCAAGATAAAATTTTATGCCCGCGTTAACTCTGAGAAAATTCCGTAGTGAGAGACATAAACCTACCGTTAAAACATATTTTTTTGTGTATTACGTAATAACCGCAGAGATTGCAATGCGGTTTTCATAAAACAAACAAAAGGGTAGCTTAGTATCCTGGCTACAGAACCTTAAGTCTATGCGAGCACTATATTTAAAAAAAATGCCATATATTTTTATGAGCATCAATTATATTATAAATGGTTTATGCAGATTTTGTCTTTGTTTATGTCTATGTATGTGCTATAAGTTGCGCTCCGCTTACAAGTTGAGAGGAAGAAGAGATAAAGCTCGGTAATACATATTATTTAACCCCCGATCAAGGTGTTATAAGTTTAGGGTGTGTATCGCTGTATGTGGGTTGTGTGTGTGTGTGTGTGTGTGTGTGTGTGTGTGTGTATGTGTGTGTGTGTTTGTGTGTCTGTCTGTGGCATCGTAGCTCCCAAAGGAATGGACCGATTTGTTGAAGACCGTAGGTCACAAACGGAGTTGGAATGATTTTTATGTTAGAAAACTGATATGATTGAGCAATTTGTGCTTATTTGAACAATACATTGCATCGAAATCAAATCACTGCAATTTATTAGATCAACTAAAAAACGATCTAACAAAGCAAGTCCGTGTCGATATTCTTTAGTTTTAAAAAATTCAAAGTATTTTATTGTTAATAGGCAAAATAATAGCACTCATACAATTCAAAATTAACATCTCACGAATAAGGAGAAATACATAAAATATTATAAAAAGATCAAATTAATAAAAAATTTGGTAAACTCAATATTCCTTGAGTTTGAAAAGGAATTTTCTCTTTTATGTGCTAACAGAGTGAAATCTCACACTGGAAAAGGAAATACCCTTCTGACTCTACTGGTGCTTTGGAAATACGCCCGTAAGAGAAGAGAGCACCAAGCAACTCTACGGGTTTTTTTTCCACATATATTAATTCTATTTTTTTTTCAAATGTCGCAAATTATAACAAAACTTACGTAAACAACATATATAAAAGACAAAAGTGTCAATGAGATGTCCCAAAATCATCAAACAATCAAACTGGGAAAAATAAAGTAAAAATTCTAACTAAATATTATGTTGTATAGAACAACGTGACATTATGTCATGATCTAATGGTATATTGAGAGACATCTCACAAAGTACTTTGAACATTTTATTCACATAACGTATACATCGATGTTATCACTTATTATTATCAAGGAGCCTGGAGATATTAGGACACACATTTTTTGTCATTAATATAATCATTTACATTGTAAAACGTTTTCTTTATCAGATATTTAACAAAAGTTTTAAACCTTTGCATTGTTAATTGACCAATGCCATCAGGTAACTTATTAAAAAAGCGTATACAGTTCCCCCATATATGAACCACTGACTTACTCGAAATGCAGACACTTTCAGTTTATTTTTATTTCTAGTAATAGTTTTCCCGCCCGCGACTTCGTCCGCACGGACTACTGTTTATCGCGAAAAAATAGTATCTTATTTTCTTCTAGGATATTAAAAACCAATGCAAAAGTACGTGAAGCAGCAATGCCATAGAATTAAATAATATATAATGTCTATGACCAATGCTCTTGATTGTATTTTGACAGACTTTGTTTTTGTCAATATACAAACGACCAATTGCAGATAATAAACTGTCGATACATAATAAAAACTAGAAATAAAAATAGTCAAACATATTTAGCAAATATTTCTTCCATTTTGATGTTATTTCGAAATCGCTTATAAATTACTGGAAGAACACCATATATATGCATATATATATGCACATAAAATATGAAAGCGTTTTTATCCGCTTGTGTTTAACAAACTAATAAGGCACAATATGAAATATTACTTAACAATAATATTTGAATGACGGCCGATTACATTATAAATTACACTTCACCTTTTTGGCTTACAATACATTCATTCATATTCGTTCACTTGTTCACAAAAGTAGCTTCATAAAAGGGTTACTGTGGCGTTAATAATCCGTTGCAGCTCTTGAGGCACCATTTTACTACTATTGTGCAGTTGTAATAGAACTAAAGGCTACATAAAATTGTGCCCAAAATGGCAATAGAGCTGCTGCATTAGGCTTCCGAGCGCGTTCTAGCACTTACGTCTTAGCACCTTTGGGCATAATCAGATTGGCTCTAAAGCCGTTATGCAACTAGTTTGTGTTGATTTGGTTTTTATGTTAAGCAATTTAAATGCCTTAACAATCAAATTAACATTAATGTGTTTAAATTTAAATATAACATCACACTTCTCAGCGTTGCTTGAGAGCATAATACGATAATTCGAGTTACAAATATATATATATGCTAGTATACTGCAGCTATAGCCATCCATAGTTCTAGGTGGCAAGCACTACCATGTAGCGCATGCCACCAAACTAACAATCTAATCGTCTCAAACACTCTAGCTCGAATAAAACTATTAATGTAATAACTCTCAGTGTGCCCCCTTCCCAACAGTTCTCGTAAGATTTCCCCTGCGAGCCCCTTCCCGCCGGCATTGCTCGCCTTTTCACTAAATGGGAAAATACTTAGTACAAACATACCTACTGTATGTGAGCTATATGTGTACTGTAAGTGCCCATTTTAACAAAAAATGAAAAACGATTACTTAATTTTATTAGACTAGATACGCAATGCGCCACGGAAGGATCGAACAGGAAACAATTTCCAGTCTAAAACATCCAGTATTAGCTCCATATATAGGAACTCTTCAACAGTTATTAGCACAGACACGAAATTTTTTATACGCATTTTATTGTGATAACCGGTTTTAAATTTTACCATTACATGGTCTTCTGACACAGGAAATCTTAAACGGTAAACTCTGGAAGTGTTCTTAGGGAACTCCTCAGCGGTTAACAGCACTGACGCGAAATTTTGTAAAAGCATTTAAGTGATAGCCCGTTTTAAGTTTCACCATGACAGGGCTTATTTTTTTCAATGTTTTTAATTAGCTTATTTTGTACTACAGGCAATCTGTTTTTAATAGATTCTATTAATTTCAGATATCTATCAGAACCAAAAAATATGTACATTATACTTATTTTATATGCCTACACTTGTCACTGCTGGACGCAGGCCGCTTCTAATGCACGTCACTGAGCTCGGTCTTCAGCTCTGCACATCCTGTTTCTACTAGCCGCTTTTCGCAAAGCGTCCTACTCTACGTTTGCCTATACGTGATCTCCACTCGAGCGTCGTACTCGTCCCAACATTATCGGTTCTTTGGGAAATATGACCAATTGACCACCTCCTGCCACTTTAGCTTGCTTATCCTATTTTGTTTATTTTGGTTTGTTTATCTCTATCAGATCACTTCATAACAAACCTTGTTCTTCGGAGAACTCCAGCGTAGGTCCCTGAGCGACCTTAAATTTGTGGACTAGTCTTCCACCTTTCGGCACCGGAGGCCATGACTGGAATAACGCACTGTCTAAATTATATGGAGTTAGTAAGTAGTAAAAGGTCCATGAAATATCTACGTCAAGTTGTTTCTCATAAGCGACACTTCACCGACTAACTTTACGCCTTACAGCCTAGGTAACATTTCGTTAATATTAATCCCAAATGCCAAGGAGACAGTCTCGTCGTAAACCTGTACGAGGTCGCGTTACGCCACTAGTTAAGTTAGGTAATAACTAGCTAGGTTGAAGTTATAGCGATACAGATCTAGCTCTGTTTTTGGCGCTAGGTACTTGAGGATATGTCTATTGTATTTTTTAACACCACGACTGCTCTGTGCTCATGAAAATAAGTGACACCCAGAGCTTTAAATTGCAAAGTTTGCGAAAATTTATATTTCAAGTAATCACTTTAATTAGTAAACATTCATATATAATAGCGAGGTGCTTGGCAGCTTTTTATCAGACTGAGCTGAGGATATAGACCAGAAGTGTGGCCGAAATTGATGACTCTTACGTTAATTATTCGTCTTAATTTTGCGAGTGCTACTGAAGACATGACAGTAAATCAAATTCAATATGGAGACAAATATATTACAAAAAAAACGACTTCATATTAAAAATGTTCCTTTGAAAACAACCATTATAAAGAATAAAATAATTACAATTGAACTAGAACATCACATTTCAAAATTAGAAATGTAATACCAATACTAAAATGCAACTTATGTTTTTTGAAGTTAGTGTCAAATTGAGCTCAAACTTTTAATATAGTTGAGCTTCATATTTAAAAGGTACTTGACGTGCTCAGTGTCGTGCATGAGCCTACGTCCAGCAGTGGATAAAAGCTGATGAGAAAGGAGAGCTTTTTTCAAAAAGTTGATGTTTTTAAAGTGTATTAAGCTATTCAAGTAATTATCTGAAAATACTTTATCATTTCTTAAGGTACTAGATTGTTGTATATATACGTGTGAAAGTCAAAATACGTTTTTATGATTGCAGTATCTTTGTTTTGTCTCTTCTGCTTTTAGCGTTTTGTATGAGGGTGCGTATGTATGTATTAATTTTGTTGTTATGATATGCTATTAAAATTATGCCTAAGTCAGAATCTGACTTTAAAAAAAAACTCTTTCTTTATTTCAGTTGGATTATATTGGTATTGGTATTATATTGGTAATTTTGTAAAAGTGATATTGTTCTGGTTCAAATGTACTTAATTATTTTATTCATTTAATAATTGTTTTCAAAGTAACATTTTTAATATGAAGTCTTTTTTTACTGGAAAAATATTTTTACTTCTTCATTTTGAGTGGCCTAAGCAAACATCAGAAGGAATATGCCAACCAAAAATAGTTTTAAATCACTTAGGAAGACGTTGGCAAATGAAACAAATAGGATGAATTACCTGTTTATAAAACAAATGAATCATTTTTGATGAACATTATCTGTATTTTTGATAATATAAGATTTTTATTATAAACACAAAAACAAATGGTTTTCCTGATTCATAAGTTTTATGTATAAAAATACTATATATAAGAACTTAATTAATGTCAGTCTGTGCGCGTGATTAGATAATGTCTGTCTGTGCGCGTAATTAGATAATGTCGGTCTGTGCGCCTGATTAAATAATGTATGTCTGAGCGCGTAATTAGATAATATCGGTCTGTGCGCGTGATTATATAATGTCTGTCTGTACACGTGATTAGATAATGTCGGTCTGTGCGCGTGATTAGATAATGTCTGTCTGTGCACGAGATTAGATAATGTCTGTCTGTGCGCGTAATTAGATAAATTAAGTAGGATCAAAGTAATTTTTAAAAATTATTAATTTTAAAAGTTTGTTTGTTTGTTTGTCGTATGAGGTAGTGCTGGCCTCTGATGTCAGAGTTTATCAAGCCGCCCGAGGGCCTCTGACATGGCTTAACGACTGCTATTAATCAATAACATCAATAATATTAATTAAAAGTGTGGTATTAAGTTTTGAAGTGGCACAAGATCGCTCGTCATGGCGCTCTTTGGGGGAGGCTTATGTTCAGCAGTGGACTTCTAAAGGCTGACATGATGATGAAGTTTTGAAGACCAGTGTATGTTAAGTAAGGTATTTGAAAATCATATTTAGGTTTCTCTTATCATCATTCATTTTGAGTAAGTAACCATTTATAAATTAGAATTAACAACAATTTAGAATTCATTCCGATTTAGAGTTCCCAGTCGGGCTTTTAATTGTGCGTAAATTTTCTTGTTCAAGGTTTCTTGTTTGTCTTTGGTATGAGTTAGTACTGGCCACTGGTGTCAGAATTTGTCATGCTGCCTGAGAGCATCTGACAGGGCTTAATAACTGCTATTAATTAATAACAGCCGTGAAGTTCCTTCCAAAATACGGGGCGATAGAAAACCGCATATAGCTCAGAAAAGTCATTGTGCGGAGCCTAGGACCGAACCAGCTCTGGTTTGATTCAAAGTAGCATTAGTAAACTGCTAGGCTACCACCGGCTTTTAATTCAAAACAATAGACTCTTATTTTCACTGTGGTACCATAAGGTTATTGATATATGTATAATCTTACACCCTATATTGTTTTTGTTCTGTTCATCGTTATATTCATTATATTTTCAAGGATGTCTAGCGATGACAAGGTCAGTAAGTACTCACATCATCAGCCGAGAGACGTTCACCGCTCTAAAATATTCCTCCTACGATAGCTAACTTCGCAGTAGACGTTCACAATACTTTGACTTTGACGTGTATGATACGTGTATGTCATAAATCGCAAGAACGCCCCTCTTTTGCAATATATCAAGATGGTATTTATATCAGCAGCAGATCTCCACAAGCATCAAATTAATTAATGTCTAACACGACACTTAGTATTATTTAGAATCCCAAACAGGTATCTTAACACTTAATTCTATAATACAGCAAATGTACATCATGTTTTATTCCATTTAAGAAGTACAAGTCCCTGTATCCCTCAGGGCCTGAGCAGGCAGTGAACAATATTTGAAACAGGCCCCGGGAGCCGGACAAGTGTGATTCGCTGGAACTAGAGTTGTACTAGACATGGACTTTCAGTTACGGATAATGAAAAAAAGATTTGGTTACGGTTGTACTAACAATAAAGAGTATTTTCACTAGTACCAGAAATAGTAATAGTGCTATCAATTCGCATTATTGAGATATCTTTTAAAATCCGCCGATTATTTCTTATAAATTTTTGTTAAACTTAGTATAATGTTGTCATTAGCTACTACCTTGCTCGCGCGCGAAAAAGCTACCACGCGCACGACCACGCGCATACTGAGCGTGCGCACTGGTGCAATAGCTAACGCTCTCATCTTTGCGCTTTTTGTGGCAAAACATAGTATTTATTAATATTATTTATATTTAACGATTCTTAAAGTTTCAACGTGAAACATCTTTAAAATCACACCGATATATATACGGGTACCAGAAATAAAAAGTAAATTGTAACGATAAGGTCTACATTGTCTCGCTTTTATAACTCTGTAACTATAAGCTAGAGATCTAATTTTGATCTCATTTTTAGCTTATTTAGTCCGCTTGATGATGTAATATAATTATTATTATTTTTGTTAAAAGACAGAGGAGGAGTGGGCAAAACGCACAGAATTTGCTCTGCCTCAGCAAAAGTGATGTTTTTGTGAATTTTAATTCAGTATAACTCGCGATTTGTACGTGGCGCAGACGTTTCACGACAAACAAACATCCGTGCGCCCCGACACAGCCCCACCCGCTTTTTCATATCAGATATGTTGTCAAACATTGTGTGATGTCATGAATAAATGCATTGATCCTATGGTAAAGCCGCAGCTACAAAATTTCACCTATTTTTACGTTTTTTGAATATACTCGTACGTTTTTGTTTTAATGTTGTAATGTGATTTGTGCCAATGAAAGAATTTTTTTTCTTTCTTTCATTGAATTCTTTTACTTTAATCCTAAAATAAAAATTAAGTAAAACATAATCATTTTAACCTTACGTTTTTTTTTTAATGTTGTGTGTTGAATAAACGTTTTTTCTTTCTTTCTTTTCTTCCTTTTTTTGTGCCCGAAATATGTCCAAAATTTGTTTCAGTTTCGGTTACGATTAGTTTCGCATATCCTATAGTTACAGATAGTTTTTTTAGGATGTTTCGGATAATGTCCGGATAAATCTATCACATCCCTAGCTGAAAGTTACAGGGTTACAACTTTACTTGAAGCGGCCGTTTCGGGTTAATATTGTTTGTGATGGTATGTGTTTAAGTTTTGGAGGTAAATATGAAAAGTTATAGTGTTGTTTAATGTTGAATAATATTATGATTAGTTTGCTATTAACCATTTATAATATTTAAATATATGTTATTCACGAGTTATTTCTTCGAACCATTCGACCGGTGTTCGGTGATCAGTGTTTCTCCGCGAGGTGGACACTGTCGACTAGTGGTGTGAGGACCCTACCCCGTTTGTGTACGCCAGCGAGAACAGTGATAATGGTACGTACGCGAGTGTATCTACATCTGGGATGGAGCTCCTCCCGCCTGCAGCAAATGCGCCGCCAGTGCCAACGACACGTGCGGCCGGCGGTCCGCAGTTCGCGTCGCAACTTCGCTGCGCAAACTCCTGAGGTTGGACGTCTTTAACTCCACGATTATGTCTCAATTATAGACTTAAAAATTGTAATATAATTAGAGATATATTTAGATATGAGTATTGTAATTGTATTGCGCTGCGTGCCTTCGGCAAACAGCCTAATGCTGAGTTAAGCCCCATTCATCACCACTTTAATTATCTGCTTTTACCTTTTCTTTGTTTTCCTTTTCTATTGTTCCTACTTAATTATTCTAATTATTTGTATCTTTTATTGTTGTGTGTGTTGAATAAATCTATTTTCTTTCTTTCTTCTTTCTTTCTTAATAAACGTGACGAATAGGAGAATTACATATTTGTATAATTTGTGCGTCAATTAAGACAGAATATCGTTCGAATATGCAACCGCCCACACTAGGTTTATTACAAAACTAGCTGTACCTGCGGCTTCACACGCGTGGCTTTTTCTCTAGGTCAAAAGAACTCTAACCAACCCAAGACCAATACCTAAAATACCAATATACCAACATAAACAAAGTTCCTTCAGTAAACAAAAAGTTTTTAATCGATTGCTCGGCTTCTACTCGTCGTATTGAGATAATAAGTACACATGTTTGTGTAGTTTATAAGTCAAACCCTAAGCTATCCAACAATGAATACTGCATCGCAATCGGTCAAGTAGTTTTTACGTGATGCATAAACAGGCTAACAGACAAACAGATAGACACGAATTTTAAACATGTTTTATACTTTCTCAGTAGCTGATTTACCCTAGACCAATTTTTTTAAATGTCTTCCTTTTACAGATTGTTTGTTACTTACTGCTTTATTATAAGTATAGATTCACTTCACTTTTGGGCAGAATAATCAAAATATGTGTTTTATTACATTATTTTAATCATGCCTATAAACAGTTCCGTGACATACTGACTGACTGACTGACTGACTGACTGACTGACTGATAGACAACTCCCAGCCTAAAGCGGTGGACCTAGGTATTTGAAATTTGGAGGAATATTCCATGAGTATCCTAGAGATGAACTACGGAAGTAACTAAATCCGGAAAACATAAATACCAACTCCAAATAAAATGGGGTATTTTATTTGGAGTTGGTATTTACGTTTTACGGTTTTTAGTTACTTAAAAAAAAACTTCAATGTACAGAATTTAAAAATAAGGTGTTCCGCAGCCTAGGAACACCTTATTTTTTCGGTATAAAAAGTATTCTCAAATTTCACTCATCATATAAACTATGTCAAGTTGCAAACTGTGCCAAGTTGCATCAAAATCCGTGCAGTAATTTCAGCGTGATCATACGTGTTCTTTTAAATAACTTTCAATCCATATCCTGCGGGGACCCTTTAATTTATCGCGTTGAAAAGTATCCAATGTCCTACCTCGTAGTATGAACTTTTATCATACCAAGTTTCATATAAATTCATTCAGTAGTTTCGGCGTGATGCATAGCCAAGATACAGGCAGACAGACAGACAGACAAAAATAAAAACAGTTTTGGCTTCAGTATGAAATACAGAAAATATCTACAATGTACAGACTGGACCTATTACATCCATGACAAAATATAGAAAAGTGAAATATTGTGTTTTTGTTTGTTTGTTTGTTTGTTTCTTTCACGCAATAACGCCTGGACGGATTTTTATGAAATTTGGAATGGAAATAGTTTATACCCGGGAATAAAACAAAAAAACTTTTTATCCCGGAAAATTACATGTTTCCACGGGGAAACTGGAATAATGTTGGTGACTGTAAGAAACAATTGCCATGGAAACGAAATAACAAGTATGTCAAAAAACATCAAGAGTATTGGTGCTGGCCGAGGGTTGTTTGATAAGTCGTTTTAAAAGTAAAAAAAATATATTATTTTTAAACAATTTACATTTATTTCTCAGCATAGTCTCCTTTGAGGGCCAAACACTTGTTCTAGAGAGTTTCCAATTTTTTTATCCCCTCAAAAAAATAGTCTTTTTTGTTTTTTTTGTCGAGGTCTTCAAAATAGCCGTTTACATCTGCAATGCAGTCCTCATTTGTCAAAAATTTTTGCCCTCCAAGCCATCTTTTCAGATTTGGGAATAGGTAATAATCGCACAGAGCTAGGTCCAGTGAATACGGAGCATGCGGAACCAGCTCGAAGCACAACTCGTGGATTTTGGCCATTGCAATAGCTGACGGGTGCACTGGGGCATTGTCTTCATGAAAGAGGACTTCCTTGGGGGATAATTTTGGTCGTTTTTCCAACAATTTGGCATTAAAACGGTCCAATAACTCTGCGTAATAACGGCCAGTGATAGTCTTTGTTTTTGTAATTTTGTGATTAGTCTTTTCCAAGTAATCAATCATAATAATTCCTTCGCCATCCCAGAAGAATGTCGCCATCACCTTCCCAGCCGACAAAACAGTCTTGGCCCTCTTTGGGGCACGTTCATCAGTCGCCATCCATTGTTTTGATTGCTGTTTTGATTCAGGTGTACAATGATGGACTCAAGTTTCGTCCACAGTGACAAATCGACTCAAAAAAATCCGAGGATTACGCTTCATCATATCCAAACACAGTTTTGAAATTCGCTTGCGTTCGCGTTTTTGTTCCATTGTCAACAAACGTGGCACCCATCGTGCAGACAGCTTTGTGATATCCAAATCTTCATGCAGGATTTTATGTACTCGCTCAGTGGAGATGCCTGTGTTCTCAGCTATTTCACGCACCTTCACTCGGCGGTCGTCGAGTACAATATTATGGACTTCTTCAACAACATCCTCAGTAGTGACTTCGATTGGGCGACCAGAGCGTGGAATATCAGATGTGCTTGACAGACCACGTTTAAAAACATTTATCCAGTTATAAACAGTCTGCAACGTTGGTGCGTTAGTGCCATGAACAGAATCAAGTTCAGTTTCAAAATTTACAAGTGATCACAGTTAAACTATGTTTTTGTTAGCTTAACAATGGTTAAACTGTCAAAAACTTGTTTTTTTTATGAATTTTAGCCAGTCTTCATTTGAAAGATTGTGCCTGCCAGTGTTAATTACCAGAAAAAAGGTTTTATAAATAGTTTTTAAAAGGACTAATCAAACAGCCCTCGCATACCTACGTTTGCATTGGTTTATAATATTCGAGAAGAACATATGATGCTTTTTTTTGCAAGAAACAGTAGTCCGCACGGACAAAGTCGCGGTCGGGCGTGGTAGATTTTATTATCCAGTTGCTTACCGCGCGCACACGCGCATGTGTGCGCTCAGTACTGCGCAATGTTAGATATATCGCCACCCGATGATCGCTTACGCGCATGTGTGCGCTCAGTACTGCGCAATGTTAGATATATCGCCACCCGATGATCGCTTACGCGCATGTGTGCGCTCAGTACTACGCAATGTTAGATATATCGCCACCCGATGATCTACTGGCATAAAAGTATAGAAGATATGGTTCACAGTCTTTCAATCTTTTCCCGCTTGGGTGATTTGCTATTAGAGGCTTTCATTAGCCCAAGTGTTCTAGCCCAATACCATTTTGCACCGTATCCAATATGCTAGCGGCATTTCCTCTTTGAATTTTAATGCTTATCCATGTTTTTTATTATACCTATAAAACAGTCATATCTAATGACTGACTGACTGAAAGAAAAAACACAGCCTAAACCAGTGGACCTAGAGATTTGAAATTTGGAGGAATTATTTCTTGAGTAGCGTGGGGGTGCACTAAGGAGTTTTTTAAAGTGTATCCTAATGGGGTGTACAGGTGGGGAAAGTTGGCACGCGGATCTTTGTCTTCGTACTTTGGCACTTTGGCAGCGAGGCGCACCTAGACATAATTTAAAGGGTAAATGCCAAATATGTACCAGCAGTATGGTCACGCTTCGCATCAACCACCCACTCAGATAGAATTGAAATTGTTAAGTGGGAAAGTTCTGACTCCGGGGCCGTACTTAGGCCGTACTTAGGTGCTTAGCACGTTCTGTATTATCTTAATTAATTTACATATAACCTTTTTAAAACATTTTATAGGCCCTAAACGTTGGGGCAGAGAGGGCAAAGGCCATGTTTCGCCATTTCTCTTTATCTTGGGCTGTCCGCAAACTACTACTTAAACCCTCATGATACTTCTTGTTAATATAAAAAACAGTAGCACAGACAACTACATTACTGTTTTATCGTATAACTGATATTTTTCTCTTGATTATCTTTTGTAAATACGCCAGCCTAGGATGCCATACTTTACTGTCAAATATATCAAAACTTGGCAAAAAATATGCATTCACTTTTCCTTAATCACTATAGACGCTCATCGGGCATACAAACCTTTTATCAACATCAAGAACATATATTAGTCAATTACTAGACATAGGCTTCTCCCGCGGCGCGCCACTGAGACCGATCTTCGGCACTTCTCTTCCAATGACTGCCAGCTACATAGCGCAGATCGTCGCTCCATCTAGCCGGAGGGCGTCCTACACTACATTTGTCGATTCGGCTTCTCTACTCTAGAACCCTAAATCACCGATATCTAACCAACTACCCAAGCGCTTTTCAAGGTAAAATATTAATAATAAGATACTTCGCACGTACTACTAACGTCTTCTTTTCTTTACCTAGAATGAGAACAAGTAATGGATTTTAGGCCAAAAAATAAAATCATATCTAACAACCAAATTGTTTTTAGAGCGATTGGCCTCACAATATACATGCAAAGGCAGAGTACATAATGTTTCTGTTCAAACTCAGTAAAGTGTAGTATAAGTATTGTCAATTTATTTTTCTTTGATTAATTAATATTGAACACTCAATCTTTATGTATCAAAATATATTCAAAGTCTACTTTTTTGGCTTCTTAAATTAATCAGGCTTAAAATGTATGGAACATCTATTAATTTCTCTCCCCCGGGACACCACATCGTTATAATGTTCTGATGAGCTCAAATTATCTTGGGAGTGTAAGTTGCAACTAAAAATAGACTAGTGTTTGAATTACTAAAGTTTGTCTAAAGTTAGAAACAACGTCAGTGTTAGCTTTGTTACACCCCAATAAATAGGGCTTTCAACATATTAGTTAAATTATATTCATTGCCTACAAGGATTAAAATAAATAATAACTAGCTTAAAAGCTAAAAAAACTCGCCTGCCTTGCCAAAAAATAGTTTTTGCCAATAAATTATATACTGTTAGAATGTGCTAATCAAGGCCTTCAATTTGATGCCTTATTGTAAAATTCTAAATTTTTAATTGAATTTGAAAATTGAGCCATACTACCGCCACATTGAATGTTTTAAAGAAAACATATAGCCTATGTTACTCGGGGGGGGTGTAAGGATTCTAACGATACCCCATATGTCTAAATCTGTTCAGGCATTTAAAAGTTATGGTGGAATAAAGAAACTCACATACATACAAACAAACATTCATGAATGATAAAAACATTAAACTCATTTTTTTGGACCGTCGTGTAAAAATACGAAGTCCACAACGCTAAATAAACCAGTGAAGCATAGCAAATTGAGGTTGCGTGTGTGTGCGTGAGTGGAAAATTTGTGGTCTTACCTGGTTGATTAATTCATCACAAAAAACTGCGTTATTTTTATTTTTTTGTTTGACTTGACAGAATTAACACGACTAACAGGGGGTCAATGCTGCGATGTGGCGGCCGATTTACATAACATGTTACAAGTATGTGCGTGAGGTCGGAGTTGCAGATTTGCAAATCTTGGGTGCTTCACTTTCGATTTCGCGGAGTAGAATCCGTTTTTTTTTAATCATTCTTGTTCATTACATCAAAATGTTATTCATAATAAAAAATAATGAAATGTAAAACATAATTATGTTTCTTTATCGCATCGCCAACCCAATTTTTCCACTAGCTTCTTGATCCCGGCTTATGGGGACGGTAACGCCATCTATTGGTATTTCGAACTAACTAACCAAACACGGCTAACATTGATCCAAATTTTAGGCACAGTATGCGAGTTCGAATCTCGTCCGTGATCCAAATTAACTACTAACGACTAAAACTGTGACAACACACAGCATTCATTTTGTTTGCTTATCTATTTGTCTGTTCTTTTTTGTGTTATTTTATACTAGCTGCGCCCCGCAGTTTCACCCGCGTGAGGATGATGATGATGAAAACTATCCTGTGTTATTCCAAAGTATAAGCTATCTCCAGATTTCATAAAAATCCGTTCAGCCGTTTGAGCGTGCGAGCGTTATCAAACATACAAACACATACAAAGTTTTGCTTTATAATATTAGTGTGATATTGTTGTGTTATCGCAAATCTGACAATACTAATTAAAAAAAAACTTAAAATCCTAATTTTAACCTAATCCTTCGACCGCATCAACGCTTGCCATCAGGTGATTTTGTGGTCAAACGATTGCCAAGTCGGTATTAAAAAAAAATTGCTCTCTTCTTTTCTTCCATAGAACGCCACAATCGGTTGCTCGCTGTTGGCTCTCCGCATCTTCCGCCAGGTCGTTATTTCACTTCGAGGGGACCCGTCCTTTGCTCTGTCTTCTAGTTCGTCGTCACCACTCGAGAACCTTTCTTACTCAAGGGTTTTCGGTTCTAAGTGTTATGTGGCCTGCCCATGGCCATATCAACTTGCGTAGTGTAATTTAAAGAAACTAATACAAACGCGTCTATTGCAGAATATCCGCCCAAAGTTCGATAAAGCGGTAACTTATCTGTTAAATAATCACTGTGCTTGCAATCACTAAAGAGGACTAACCATCAAATAATACGTCAGATAAAGCGGGCAAGTAAAAAGTTAGTTGGAGTGGAGTTTGACATAAGTTTGACAGCCGTGGAAAACAATGGAAAAACGAATTGGGCTTGGGGCATTGCCAGTTCGCTGCCCGAGTAATTTACCGATGAACACAAAATTATTATCAAACGCGATGTAAGGTAACCTAAGAAGATAACATATAATTTTATCTTCCACATAACTGAGTGATGGCTGATAACTAAGCACTTTCTGAAACAAGCCCTATTACTAACGGTATTGTATAATAATAGAAAACAGAGAACAAAAATGACGACTACAGGCATTTCTAAGGGACTAAACTAAAGACCCTTTCAAATAAATAATAATATACCAAATCAACAAATTGATTGACAAATTAAAGTGGATTAACCCCTGCTATAAACAAATTAAAGTGGATTAACCCCTGCTATAAACAAAATAAAAATACTTTTGGTTAACAATTATTTCACCACGTCTGTTCATATTTCCGACAGACTGTAAACGAAATGTGTCAAAATAAATAAGCAATTTAACATGTCTAACTCGTCTAGACATGTTTTGGGTTATTTATTATCCTCTGTGTAGCCTTTTAAATATTGACTGATGTGAAAGTATCGCTCAATCAATATTTTGATGTATGAAGAAAAAGTAATTTGTTGAAATTTAAAAACCCCGACCAACATCATAGCTTACAGCCGTTTTGTATTGTTCAAAATTCCATTTCATATTTCTTGATGCTTCGGATCCCCTCGATTAGAAAAGGATCTCATATGATGGTATGAAGAATTTTTCGTAAACATCCAAACAAACCCAAGAACCATCTCGAAAATTACTGTTTTAAATAAAAACAAACACGCTTAAAGGGTTCCGTACCTCAAAAGAAAACTAGCTTAAAAGCTAATAAAACACGCATATCGCGTTTTTAAATATATATATATAGCGTATGTTACTCGGTGTGGGGAGGGGGGGGGGGGGGGGTGTAAGGGTTCTAGCGATACCCCATACGTCTAAATTTGCTCAGACATATAAAAGTTATGGTGGAATAAAGAAACTCACATATACATATACATATACATATACATATACATATACATGCATACATACATACATACATACATACATACATACATACATACATACATACATACATACATACATACATACATACATACATACATACATACATACAAACATACATGAATCCTTCGTTGTCCGTCCATCTGTATGTCTGTCTGTCAAGACCCTTTTTCTCTGGAACACTTTATCAAGTTGAAATTGATATCAGATATTCAGGTCTGCAATCCCTGTATATGCAAGTCTGCAATGCAAAATATTTCGGCACTGTTGCAAGCGCCATGATCACGAATAACTTTTAAGCAAAACGAATATCATTAATTACATATTTTCTTAATCGGTAAGTGACAAGTATAAATTGGTAACTATCGATTATAAGGCATGAAAGTAATCCCAATAAACGACTTAATTTGGATTGAAATTGTCGATTGTAATATAAAAGTAAGAACGCACGCTGAAGTAACTGCGGGAGAATAAGTTTTTACGAGCAGACAAAATGGTCTACCCTCTTTCTCACTCGTTTATTACGCGCGACGAACGGTACTATTGTTCGCACTTTCATTAATAACTCGATCGCGACATACAACACTAACAGTATTACCTCGCTTAGTTGGGCCTTTTTGTTTTTGTTTTTTTGTTCAACACTGAGTGATGTAGATACATTAATTAGCATTCATGCTGTTCGTCTATAAACAATGAATATATGTATAATTTTAATACATAATAATGGGCAAATTAGCTCGCTGTGGTGACAAGATTCGCTGGCTTATAGAAATATCTAAAACATTCAAAATAAATTCCGAAAGTATAAACTCTGCCACATACAAATATAATAAAAGCATAAGTAACACTGTCAGTCTATTTTGTACCTTTTCACCACTAAATGGCGAAACCGATCTTGATGAAATTTGGTATGGAGATAGTTTAAAACTTATTAGAACTAGCAAAATGTCATAAAATTTATAAAACCCGATTAGCGACATCTATATTTTATCTTTAGAAGTGTGTGTATGTTTGTTACTTCTTCACCCTCAAACAGCTGAACGGATTTGGATGAAATTTGGTAACAGGTTAGTTTTTATCCTGGATTAACACATACTTTTCATTACCATCATCTTAATCCACGTGGATGAAGCTGCAGAGCGCAAGCTAGTACCTTAAAAGCCCCGTGCCCCTGCAACTCTGTTTTTTTTTTGTTTGACGGAAATACAAGTACGAGTACATTACCAGCCTTTTTTACTAAGAAAGAGAGTGTCCGTTGGTAGATGCCACGCATCCTACACTGTCTCATACTAATCGTGAGAGTATTGGAATAGTTACATGAATTATTATAATAATACCAACATTACTGAATCCACACATTTTTCACTAATACCTTAAAAGGCCTGGCTAGCAACCTCTCTCAATCAGAAAGATGTTGCTAAGACCCTTTAGAGGTGTTGCAGCAGTAATCGTGTAAAAAATATGTTTTATCTGTTTATTCACTTTTATTTGTATACATTATTTTATACTCATTTAAAATATACCTCCTTGCAACTTGAAAGAAAAGTTTGTTGTAAATTAAAACAAAACGAAAGAAATTGTGCATTTTGTTTAAACTTACCACACTAGAGCGGTAAAATGTACTATCAAGGCATGTTATTGTCCTTGAAAGTACAGTATTCGAGCAACTGTATTAAAAATCTTACCATAGTACTATCTGATCAGTAGGCCCATTGTCAATCAAATACAATAGGTTATGTGTTCTAACTTTTAAATACAAGTTAGAACATTCCTCTGCTTCGGCGCAGTCGGTAAAAAATATATTGCGACACTATACCTGAAGACGAATCGATTGATACCCTGCTCAAAATCGGACCAATAGGGGCGACGCTTTGGTGGAACATCCACATATATACATACATACATAGACTGTAAAACTCATTACTCTTCCCTTGCTTCGCCGTACTCAGGTAAAAATAAACTGCTACGGAACTACGCGGTAGGACTACGGGCACTAACGTGTTTAGAGACGTTTTCAAAGGATTTAGAACGTGTTTTTAACGAATAAACCGTGTTGTTGTTCTGGACAGACAGTTCATATCTAGGCTTACGAGTGTACTACCTTCAACCAATTAATGCGAAACACAAAGTCTTTATATACTCTCTTTATCATCCTCTTCAAAAGAATACGCTTTCAAAACCAGACTTCCACGTCAATCAAACGATACATTTGCGTATCACATTTCCATTTTATATAGGCAGATTTTAAAGACTCCGAACCCGTCAATCTAAATTATAGCTGGATTAGGATAAATAGGATAATACTTTCCTTTTACCGTCGCTCTCGCATGTTCTCTTTTGACGTGTGTCACAGGAACGGTTTGCAACAGTAATAGCAGTAGCTCAGATACAAACACATACATGTCTTAAATATGCTGTACTTACAATAAAGTATTGGATTAAAGATTCTTAATAACTATGTCACAATTGACTTTACTTCCGTTAAATAAGTTAGGTATTGTTGTCGCCGATCCCACAATGCCTGAAAACCTGAAGAAATATCTTTAGCCTGATCTTCCTACACTTAATGACAAACGGAGTGGACACAGTCTGACCTTCAGACTATTCAAGGTGCGAAAATGGCTGGCCGTAAAGTCACTCATCTCATTTGAAATATTGTTTCGAAAAGCCAATTATTATAGTTAGCAACACGTTAGGCACAGTTTTAAATTAACTCCAATGTTAGGGTTATAATCTGTCATTCCAACAATTTTAGCGTACTTGAATTAGGGAGACCAGTGTAACTAACGAATTGAATAACTAACTGATATAATCGTAGCTGTAAATCATCATAGCTCTAATTACATTTACTAGGATCTATGATATTCTAGGATCTGCAATATCGATGGTTTTGGAGGGCGATTTTTTGAGTTGAGGCAATGCGCAATTTATATTATTGCACGGTTAACAATACATAAGTTCAAACATTAAAATCTGACTACGGTCGGATTAAAAATAGTATGACACTCTTACGAAGAAGGTGAATCGATTGATATCTCGCTTGTAAAATCGGACCAAGTTAAAAGTTTGAACACATAACGCTTCCTTTGATTCACCGTAGTCGGGTAAAAAATATATCCTATGACACTCTATACCTGAAGACGTATCGATTGATATATCTATTGTCAAAATCGGACCAATAGGAGCAACGCTATGGTCGCATGTATGTATGTAAGTCGGTATCCACATACCCACATACATACATAGACTGTTAAACTCATTACCCTTCCCTTGCTTCGCCGTACTTCGGTAAAAAGAGTACAAGTAGCGGAGCGGACTAAATACCTAAAACATTATTTACCAGTCAACCAAACAAAGCTTGTTAGAGATAGTGTGCATAAAAAACTGTCATTGCATGAGAAGAGTCAAAGATTGTGCTCAGTGGCTTGCATTAGAGAAGCCTATTTTCAGAGCTGGGCTAATATTATCTGTGGTTGACCTTGTTGAAATCTTTCGAGTCAGATTAAATTCTCTTGTCTACAACCTCACTATTCGCAAAAGAGAGCGAGAATTGCGACTACACCAAATTCTACAACAAGTTAACATACTGCTTCTAATCTGTATATTGAAATTTAAGGGAAATACGACAATTGAATAATGTGGAAATCAGGGAACCGGCAGCTGTGTGTAAATTATGCTTTATTTAATTTGTGGGGATGATATTTGGATGTGGGAGTTTCCATACGTCGGATTTCCAGCAATTTGATTTAATATTTGCAAAAATACGTTATGTGATATTTGATACTAATGAAGAAACACATTAATGCATAAGGTTTTGATTATTTAAGTCAAACCTTTATAGGTACGGTTGTGACTCGTACTAATAGGGAATAATTGGTAAAGTAAGAGGCCTGTGTCGTAATTCAGAATAACAGCACAGACACGAAATTTTGTATACATACGCATTTAATTGTGCTAGCCCGTACTAAGTTTCACCATGACTTGGCTGTTGCAATAAAGCTTTTTTTCATTATTTTCTTATTTACTTATTGATTGAGCGAGCGAAGCAAGCTCAAGTCACTGCTTCAAATATAATCAATTTGCTTTCATCTGTCAGTTTGTTGGTGCTCCTCTACAGGACTTATTTTACAACTGATCTGGACGAAACTTGATATACAGGTGTGACGATTTTCCAAAATTGAATCAAGATGGCCTAGTGCCTATTAGAATTTTGTAGGACGACTTAAAAATTGAACACTAATTCACAAAATAAAACACACATATTTAAAACACGGAGGAATCAGGAACTTGTAGGCATGATGACTGGTCGGTCAGGTAGAGCAGGGCTGGGTAAGGACACCTTGAGGGCGCCAGTGTCACGAGGCAGTCCTCGGGTTTGTTCCACTAGCCCATGGACCAAACCTCAGTGGACAACATAAAAATACAGGAACAGTTAGGAGCACTCGGAGATGTTCATAAACAGAGATCTTGCACTCGACTATTCTATTCAGTCTTCTCCCAATTTAATATATTTGGTAAGAGTGTACCCTTGGGGCTCTAGTATTGTTATTACCACAGACTTTTCGTGCTTCAACAATACGGATCAAAGCAACCATGAACGAAAGTACTATCATATATATTTAAAGGACTCCAGATGTAATAAACTTATTTAAGTACATATTTTATAACATATTATTTCGTGAAATTCCAGTTTATGCTAATCTAATGACAATATGGGAATGACAGGTTATTTGAATTTAGAATTAATCTAAACAAACTATCAAAATGTTATGCTGCAACGCTCGTGGTGCTTTTTGACAGACTTGTTATTATTTCGTTTCCACGGCAACATGTAATTGACATTTTCGTAGGCAAATTTATGTGACCTCGGTTTACATTATTCTTATTTTCGTAGAGATCTCAATTTTTTTATATTTAAAACACAGACCATTTTATTTTTTGCTTATAATGTAGCTTTGTATAGGTGAAATATTTTATTATATCGGCTCTATATATTTTTATTTTATCCATTTTAGACAATCATACAAACTATATACAAACATATAAAAATCAAATCTTTTCTCTTTATAATATAAGTGAAGATTAATGTAGATGTAGATAAGGAACTTTTTTCAATAGCTCTAGTAAGTACTTATTTCACGAACTGCATAATCAAAATAACACACTGAGGTAACACTTTTTAAACAACTACAGAAAAGGAGACGGTTATATGTTCGACTGTATATATATATATACATATATACACCCTTACAAACAAAAAAGAATACACAGGCAGCAATGACTCGAGGAATTCTCTGGTGTTATGTGATATCTAGGGTCTGATGATGGAGCCGGAAGGTAGTCAGAGGAACTCAACAACAAAATGATGGAACTACTTCGAAATTGGTTTCATTGGGTTTGTCTTCATAAGTTCTCTGGTCTAATGAGGTATCGAGGTTCTGATGATGGAGATGGAGTCATAGGCACCCATTACCCAACCATCAAATGATGAAAACCCTCCAAGTTTAGGATAAATTCATGGGTCTCGATGAGTTCTCAGGTCTTAAGTGGTACTGTTGGTGTCTCGTAAAAGATTGCTTTAAAAAAGGACACATACATCATTACAGCATTCACAATTTAAAAAATAAACTTTTTAAATCCATTTGTATTTGGTTTATGTTTCCTCATGTCTACGAGATGTGTAACCATTTTTTTAACGAGTTCCATTTCATTCCAGTGAAATAAAAGATAATTTTCGTCAAAACTAGTTCAGTTGTTATATATGTAGGTTTATTCATCCTTGGTTTTAATTTACCAACGCTTTGAGTCTTAAGTGAGTGAGTGTCTACTATTTTCTTTGGCATATATTCTTTCCGATGTTTGCTTAGGCCTCTGAAAAAATAAAACCCATAAGACTTCATAATAAAAATGTTAATTTGTAAACAACCACTAAAAAGAATAAAATAATTACAAATGAGCTAGAACAGTATCTCTTTTTTGAAATTACCAACGTTATAATAATGCAAAACTAAAACATAAGAAGAAAGAGTTTTTTGAAGGCGGTGCCAAACCCAGGCATCATTTAAATATATTTACGCAGTTGTCTATGACGCACCCTCATACAAAACACGAAACGAAGAAGACACAAAATAAGAGACTCACACGAGCAGATTTTGACTTTCACACGTTCACAAACTTATTGACACGGATACAGGAATCTAGTAAATGATAAAGTTTTTGTAGATAATTAATTTAAAAGCTTATTATTATAAATAGCACGTCAAGCCGTTTGACATTATCTTTTTGAATAAGCTCAACCATATTAATAATTATGGCTCGGTTTGGCACCGCCTTCAAAAAACTCTTTTTTATTTATGTTGTATTTTTGCATTATTATTACGTTGGTAATTTCGAAAAAGTGATACTGTTCTGGCTCAATTATAATTATTTTATTCATTTTAGTGGTTGTTTACAAAATAACATTTTTAATAAAAAGTAATTTTTTTTTTTGTTTTTTTTTTTTTATATTATCCACGTACTGATAAATACTTTATTGACATTTCCGCGGCTTTGTCCGCGTGGTTTCTCTGTGTTAAAAGTAACCTATATGTTATTCCTGGACCAAAAGTAGGTATGTATTTTTTTTATTCAACCTGTTGTGTCCCACTGCTAAGCAAAGGTCTCCCCTAATTCCTTCCATTTATCTCTATCTTGTGCAAGTTCAAGCCAATTTCCTTCGAAAGCGACGCCTTCGTCGGTCATTGGGTACCCAATGTGTGGCGATCTTTGCCCATCTTTCGGGATGCATCCTGCTCACGTGACCCACCCAATCCCACTTGAGCCTTGCAGTTTTTTCTCCTACATCTGCAATACCTGTCATTGAACGTAGTACGGTATTTCTGACTCAATTGATTCGCTTTATACCTAGAATGCCGAGTTCCATTGCCCTTTGACAAACCTTGAGTCAGGACTTCTGACATTTAGTAAGTGACCAGGTCTGGGCACCGTAAGTTTGAATGGGCAGGATACACATGTCGATGAGTTTGCGCTTCAGAAAGATCGAAAGGTCTCCCTTCATAAGCCCTTTCATAGACCAGTAGCTCTTCCAGGCGTTATCGATACGGCGACCGGTTTCTTTGTCTTGCCTGTTTTCGAAGGATGCTAACTGGCCCAGATAGACATACTCATCGACATAATTTATCACTTGCCCATCAACCTCGATCCTACGCTTTATTCTGTTAGTCATCAGCTGCGTTTTAGACCTGTTCATCATAAGTCCCACCTCAAGGCTTGCCGTGCTCAGTTCTTGGAGCATTTTCTCAAGAACAGGTGCAGATGGGGCAAAAAGGACAATGTCATCCGCAAATCTTAGGTTTGTAATACAATTGTTACCGATTTCTATGCCCCTTGTTGCCCAGGAAACTGTTAGTGTCTTAAAAACCTCTTCGAGGGTGCTTGTAAATAATTTGGGAGAGAGCGGTTCACCTTTGTGTATTGGGAATGAAAGACCGGATGAATGAAGTTTGATGTCTGCTGTGCTATGGCTGTAGATAATTTTAATGAAGTCTATGTAAGTTTTATCAACGTCTTGTTGTTCTAATGCTGAAAATATTGCAGCGTGTTTTAAGCTATTAAAAGCTTTGGAATAATCCACAAAAGCAAGGTACAGAGGCTTATGGAACTCGGTGAATTTTTCTATTATTTGGTTGAGATGATCAGTGGTGGAGAAGTTTGGTCGAAATCCAGCTTGTTCGGGTGGTTGATGTCTGTCGAGTTTGCCTGCGATACGGTTTTGGATCACTTTAATAAAGGTTTTGTAGATATGTGAGACTAAGTTTATTGGTCTGTAGTTTTCAATATTAGATAAGTCACCTTTTTATGTAACAGGACGATGTTTGAGTGGCACATGTTTTCAGGCAGTTTTCCTGTTTCCAGTATTGAATTAAATGAATTAGTGAGGGATGGCAGTAAAGATTGTGAACCTATTTTCAGAACCTCCATCGTGACACCATCTTCTCCAGAACTCTTGCCATATTTCATGGTTTTTAAAGCTTTGTGAACTTCTTGGCCCGTTATATAAGGTATGGTATCAGGACGGAAGTACTGTATGTCTGCTTCATTTTTGGAACTATCGGAGTACATTTGTTTGTAGAAGTTAGTGCATATTTCCGTTATTTTATCTCTGTTAATGTGTTTTTTTCCTATATCATCTTGTAAACTATTTATCCATCGTCTTCCTGTTGAAATTCCTTCCTATAGCTATTCTTAATGAAGTATTTCTTTCTATTGCGACTTTTACTATATGACAGTTAAGTTTACGAATATCGTTTCTGATGCTACGCTTTACTTTTCTATCTATTGTGTTGTATTCTGCAGTGCAAATTTCAAAGTTTTGTCTAGTCTGTATTAGGTTCTGTGTTTTTCTTGATAATTTTGCTTTACTTTTCTTGTTAGATTTTATTTTTTTCATGCAACTTTTTATTTCTGTTACAATAGTATAATACTGGTCATCGACATTTTCCATTTCTCTGATGGTTAGACTTTTAAAAGAGTTAGGAAGATCTAAATTAAATGTTTCTGAATGTTTTTGAAATGTGAGCTTTGAGGGGTTTGCTATTCGTTTTGTGAATAGTTTCATGCGATGAATTTTGAGTTCGAATCTTATTTTAGCGCGAATTGGTCTATGATCAGAACTGTAATTTAATTTGTTTATGCATGAAACATCTTTGACTATTTTTATATCAGAGGTGAGAATGAAGTCTATTTAATTTTTAGTGGTACCATCTGGTGAAACCCACGTCCAGCGTCTCTGAGGCTTTTTACTGAAGAAGACTTTGACTTTCATGCTGTCCAAAGGAAAACTGGAGTAGTCGAGCACCTCGCTCGTTGCGGTTTCCAAGACCGTAGTGTCCTAGAATGTCTTCGCAATCCGTACTTTGCCTTTGCCCGACTTTAGCATTAAAATCACCGAGGAGCATGTTCTATGTACCGCGGTTTTCATCGCAACCTCTGTTAAGAAGGTCATAATAGTCCTCGACTTCTTCATCACAATATACAGAAGTTGGTTAGGGTCTTATTGGGAGTCACCAGAAATTTGAGGACAGCTATTCTTTCTGAATATCCGACAAACTCAATAATATTGTCTTTCCACTTTTTAGCTACAAGGAAACCTACACCATGAAGTCCGCTGGCTTCACCAAAGTAGAAAAATATATTGTTGTCCCGCTCTTCTCTTTGTTCGCCTTGTCTTCTCACCTATGCTAGGCCTAATATGTCCCACCTGACGTCTTTGAGTGCATTTTCAAGCTCCAGTAGACGCTCATCCTTCATCAAGGTGCGGACATTATACCTATACCACGGCTCACGTTATAAAGGATACTGATTTGCTCAATATAATGACCTCATTATATTGAGCAAATCAGTATCCTTTATAACGTGAGCCGTGGTCGTAGAACGGTTGATCGATGCCACCCGGAGATTCTTAGCTCCCCTAACTCCAGTACTGGGCCGGCGTCCGTCTCCACCAGCACAGACACTGGAGTAGCCGGGCACTTGAGGCCTGTCTTTTTTATTTCTATCCATTAAATAGGGGGGTTGTATAAATATAAAATTTCATAAAAATTTGTTCAGCTGTCGAATAGTTTTTATCGATTGCTCGGCTTCTACCTATTGGATTGAGATACAAAGTACACCAGATTTTAAGTCAAAACCTAAGCTATATCTGCCAGTGAAAACAGCTTTTAAATCGGTCCAGTAGTTCTTACGTCAATACGAACATACAGACAAACAGATAGACACCATTTTAATAAAAGATTATTAAGTAGTATGATCAGTAAGTAAGTGGTACGCTTGATCAGTAGACCGATGTTTTTTTATTATCTTCTATAAACAGACTTTTTGTTACATTTACCTAGAATGGATAGAAGATATGGATAGAAGATATATGGGATGGATTTTTGAGACGGAACAGTAAGGGCAAGTACCTTAGCCATTATAGTTACAGGAAAACGTTCCTAGGAGACCATCCCTTACTATTTTAGATATTCTGAACTGCATTCACAGGGTTTGGAAAAAAATACAGTTAGCAAGAAAATGGTAATTTTACTCAAAAACTTTTTGTGATACCAATCGATCCTGTTTTTTTATAAGGATTAAAGTCTCTACCAGACCGACTGAAGTTTGAGTACCTACTAGAAATGGTAGAAATTTCAAAAAACTTTTCCCATACATTTTGTAGGAAATGAATAAAATATAATTCTAACATCCTTACCTGAGTTGGTTCTTTAGAGACTTTATAGACCTTATAAGAAACATAATCGATTGTTTTTTTTTTTGTTAAATTCCTTTTTACTTGTTGACTACCTACATATTTTCCAAAACTTGGGAATGCAGGTCAAAATATCTCCAAAAGTTAAGAAGAATCTCATAGGTAGGTTTTCCTGTAACTAAAGGTACCAGTCCTTACTGTCCCGTCTCAAAAATCCATCCTGTAGAATAGATGAAAGATAAATACAGATTTGAATATACAATTTAATTTAAAATTTGTTTTGAACGAACAATTTCAGACAGGAATAATTATGTTTACTTCGTTCCACATATCTTCAATGAAGGCAGCTTATGCAGCGTTCCAAACTCTACTCAGCAGTAGATTAAGCGACAGTTTGTACCAGTTTCGCGCCAATCCGGTGTAACTCCAAACATAAACGGCGGAAAGTATACGGAATGACGAAGTGTATACGGTATGGCGGAACGTATACAAAATGGCGTTGATTAAACGAGATTTGCAGCGGGAGCTGTAAGTTTCTATGAGCTGTGATTTTGAAATGCTGTGTTTTGAACTATTTGCTTGTTTTAATATCTTAAGTCATGGTTGCTGGTAAAGTAGATTATTCCAATTAGATATAGATAAACAGTAAAATGAAGTTCCGTATGAACTAGCTAAATCAATAAAAGACCGTTGCATACTTATATATATCTATGAACCTATTCTATCTATTACTTATAATAAAGCAATACGAACGAAATAGTCTGTACAAAGAATCTCATTCACAATAAAATATTTTTCCAAAAAATTTTAATCGTCTTCATAATAAAAATGTTATTTCGTAAACAACCACTAAAAAGAATTAAATAATTACAATTGAGCCAGACTAGTATCACTTTTTCGAAATTACCAACGTAATAATAATGCATAAATACAACATAAGATAAGAAAGAGTTTTTTGAAGGCGGTGCCAAGCCGAGCCATAATTATTAATATGGTTGAGCTTATTCAAAAAGATAATGTCATAAAAGGCTTGAAGTGCTATATAAAATAATAAGCTTTTAAAGTGATTAGCTACAAAAACTTTATCATTTACTAGATTGCTGTATTCGTGTCAATCGGTTTGTGAACGTGTGAAAGTCAAAATCTGCTCGTGTGAGTCTCTTGTTTTGTCTCTTCTGCGTTTCGTGTTTTGTATGAGGGTGCGTCATAGACAACTGCATATTACTTCGTTCGTCGTAGGAATATATTAATGTTGTAAAGATATTAGATTTAAATGATGCTTGGGTTTGGCACCGCCTTCAAAAAACTCTTTCATATCTTATGTTGTATTTATGCATTATTATTACGTTGGTAATTTTGAAAAAGTGATACTGTTCTGGCTCAATTGTAATAATTTTATTCTTTTTAGTGGTTGTTTACGAAATAACATTTTTATTATAAAGTCGATTTAATTTTTATGGAAAAAATTTTTTTTTTGATTTTTAGTGGCCTAGGCAAACACCGGAAAGAATATATATATTATGCCAAAGAAAATAGTAGACACTCACTCACTTTAAACTCAAAGCTTTGGTAAACTAAAACCAAGGATGAATAAAACCTACATATATAACAACTGAATTAGTTTTGACCATTTTCCATCATTTTGTTGTTGCGTTCCTGTGACTACCTTCCAGGTTCATCATCCCTGGATACCACATAAAACCAGAGAACTCACCAAGACAAACCAAATGAGCACAAACTCGAAAGGGTTCCATAATTTTGTTGTTGAGTTCCTGTGACTACCTTCCGGGCTCCATCATCAGACACTGGATACCACATAAAAGTAAAGAATTCATTAAGACACACCAAATGAGTATAAACTCGAAAGGATTCCATCATTTTGGTGTTGAGTTCCTGTGACTACCTTCCGGCTCCATCATCAGACCCTGAATACAACATACAACATAACACCACAGAACTCACCAAGACAAACCAAATGAGCCCAAACTAGAAGGGGTTCCATCATTTTGTTGTTGAGTTCCTGTGACTACCATCCGGCTCCATCATCAGACCCTTGATACCTAACACCACAGAACACACCAAGACAAACCAAATGAGCCCAAACTAGAAGGGGTTCCATCATTTTGTTGTTGAGTTCCTGTGACTACCATCCGGCTCCATCATCAGACCCTTGGTACCACATAAAACCAGACATGATCTCATCAAGACAAACCAAATGAGCCCAAACTCGAAGGGATTCCATCATCCGATTGTGTAGGTCCTTTGAGTACTACTACTACTACTACTACTGTAGTTTTTAAATGTCATCAAAACTACACACATGTGCAAAACTTCAGCATCTTTTGGACGTCCTTAAATTGTTCAAAATTGACTTGCAATCTAGTCCCAAACATAATAACACAGTGAATTAAATTAAAGCTTGTTTAAAGTTACTAAACCAATTTTGATGAAATGTATACGGTACCACTCTCGAGGTCTTCTTACTCAAGTAAAACAATCATCTAATTCGGTTCAGGAATCTCAAGATATTAGAGAACATAAACTATAAAACAAATGTTGAAATTGATACCCTGAAAGACCTCAGAACTATTTCCCATAATCCTTTTGCACAAAAACTTAACTTTCGCAAAAGCGATTATGATAAAATAAGACAAGATTTAGATTCTATTGATTGGGAGCATCTTCTTGAGGCTTTAGATACCAACTCTGCCTTTGACGCTTTTTATAATAAACTCAATGAAATTATAAAATTGCACACTCCCTTCCTGAGGACTAAGCCTTCATGCTTCCCACACTGGTTTAGTTTCTCTTTGATTAAATGCCTGGAAGAGAAACTTAAGTACCACAAATTATTTAAAATGTATGGTAACCCTAGAGATTATGATACTTTTCATATGTTTCGGAAAAGAAGTAAAAAGCTGATTGATGAATGCTATCGATCTTTCACAAACTCTGTCGAGGAAGGTTTGGAGGACAATTTAAAACTATTTTGGAGGTATGTTAGTGATAAAAAGTCTAACAGCTCAATCCCTCAATCCATGATATACCAGGGCAATGTGGCTAACAATACACAAATGATTTGTGAATTGTTCGCTACATACTTTAATTCAGTGTATGAGGATGACTCAAGCTCTGATTGTATTCCAGACACTCATTCCAACTTAGCCATATCTATTGTTAAAGTTTCGAGAGAAGAGATAATTAAAGCTATTGACAAACTTAACCAAAATAAGGGAGCTGGACCTGATGGTATACCCTCCTACTTTGTTAAACAGTGTGTTAAGGAAATCAGTGTTCCCCTGTGCATTTTATTTAAAAAGTCACTTACCTACGGTGTGTTTCCGGATTTGTGGAAAAGTGCATTTGTTATTCCAATACATAAGTCTGGAGATAAATCTAAATGCGAGAACTATCGTCCGATCAGCATCTTATCTTGTATGGCCAAGCTTTTCGAGTCTCTCATCTACCCTTACATTTATAATCACGTAAAGCACTTAATTTCACCCAGTCAGCACGGTTTTGTTTCCGGCCGATCGACAATTAGTAACTTACTGGTATATAAGCAATATATATGTTCAGCTTTTAACAAACGACATCAAGTGGACGCTATATATACTGTTTTTTCTAAGGCCTTTGATAAGGTAAATCATTCTATTTTAATTATGAAACTTTCTTCTGTATGTGGTATTCACGGCGATTTGCTGCGCTGGGTTAAATCTTACGTGACAAATCGCAGTCAAATGGTAGCTATTAAAGGATATTTGCCTGTACCCTCGCATACAACTTCTGGTATCCCGCAAGGATCACATCTTGGCCCGTTACTTTTTACTATCTTTATAAATGATCTCATTCATCGTTTGCATAGTGACTGTCTTCTATATGCTGATGATCTCAAAATCTTTCGTACCATTGAGAATATTAGTGACTGCCTTATATTGCAAAAGGACATTGAAGCTGTCAGTGACTGGTGTCAGAGTAACAAAATGTACTTTCACATAGGAAAATGCTTTGTTATGTAATTTTGTTCTAAACAACCAAAATTTATATTTGATTACAGAATAGCAAACACAATACTTGAACATAGAGATGTAGCGAGAGATTTAGGTGTTTACTTTGATTCGAAGCTCTCATTTCGCCCCCACTATGATCACATACTTAGTAGAGGTAATCAGTTGCTTGGTTTTTTGTTGAGAATCACAAAATCTTTTACTAAACCGAGGAGTATTATATATCTTTACCAGAGCTTGATTAGGTCTGTCGCTGAATACGGCTCCGTTGTTTGGTCTCCCTACTACATTACTCACATGGATAGTGTCGAACGAATCCAGCGACGTTGTATGACTGCTGTCTGCCGTCGATTTGGTATGGTTCGTAAAATTCATTGCTACCATTCACGTATTCGACACTTCAAACTAAGTCCTCTTTCTGCAAGAAGACAAGCGACTGAGCTACTTTACCTACATAAAATTATTCATTCAACTGTTGACTGTCCATACTTGTTAGGCTTGATCCACTTTAATACCAAAATCCGAAGTAGGGTTCCTCGAATTTTCAATGTGGCCACTTATAAAAACAATACCTCCCACAACGGCCCCATACCTCGTATGTGTCGGTCGTATAATAATCTACTGCGCGGTAACGCTCGTAATGAACACTCAAATGATTATACCATGAAATTAAATGATCTTGATATATTCAGTTTTAGTCTCAACCGTTTCAGAAGTGCCATTTATAAACACTTTTCGTAATGCACTACAATTTTATGTATTGTGGTGTACTGTATCGTAACACTGCCGTGATTTTGTATCTAACAACTTATTCACAGTTAGGTATTTCTTTATTGTAATTCAACAGCTTGCGTTTTTGGATGGCGATAGTGACGGGTGTATGCCTGATAACATGGTTATAATACACCTATCATTGCAGGTAGAAGGCAATTAAGGGAACTTGCAGTCTGCTCGCCTATACATGGGAACTTGCAGTCCGCTCGCCTGTACTATACAATTCTTTTAAAATACCTACCTATATTGTGGAATAGTGCTTGCAACTTTAGCTATAAGTATTAATATTTTTGGCAACTTCGCTGTTTTTTTTTATTGATGCCGTGTGCACATATTGATTGGATTATGGAATCGATCGCATAATTTACCATTTTATTCTCATATGTTATATTTCTGTAATCTGTTTTGTGCACCTAATAAATAAATAAATAAATAAATTGATTTCCTAATAAAACTACTGAACCAATTTTAATGAAGTTTATATGGGACTACACGGAAAGTTTACCCTTTTGAATAAAAACCAACCATCGAAATCGGTTTAGAAATCTTAGAGTTGAACACAAAATCAAGGCAATATAAACACAAAATCGAATGGATTTACTCAACAAAACTATTTATTCTCGAATAACTTTTAAATATTTTTTAAATCGGTCCGCAATTGACGGAGATATCGACCGACATACATAAAAAAAAAACATACGTACATACATACAGCCGAACATATAACCGTCTCCTTTTGTGAAGTCGATTATAAAATGGTGTAGGGTACTTAATAATAATAGCTACTAAAGAAGTTTTTTTTAAAACGTGTCTGTCAGTTTGTTTATTTGTTTGTCTGTATGTTTGTTCGCGTATCACGTAAAAACTCCTGGACCAATCGCGATGCTCATATGCTTCACTGTGGAATAGCTTACGGTTTGACTTAAAAACTGGGGTACTTGGTATCTCAATCCGATGATTAGATGCTGAGAAATCGATAAAACTATTTAACGGCCAAAGGAATTTCGATCAAATATTAGTAGTTTAGGTCCTTGAATAGCACATGAGTACTTTTAAGGCCAGGCTCCAAGGTTACATTTTCCCACCCCGCACTCCCCTGCCACCTACCCTACACTCTGCCACCCACTACCCGCAATAAGCACTGAAGTGCCTGCGTAACAAGGTTGAATATCGCGAGCGCTGTTTGAACACACAATTTATCTCGGAACTAAATGACGTATGTCTCTCACAAGTTATTTATTTTATTGGCAGGCTAATAATGTAGTTAGGTAAATTTTGTCTAAGCCTTAGATAATAAACTATATTTTCTTGCTGTGAGATTTATTCTAGAGATAAAACTTAACCCGTTGAGTAGAAAAATGTAAACATTACCGAAAATAACGTAATTTTTGATAAGAAAATGTATCGAATGAAATTTTGTTAATCGTGTTTTTGTCTTAGTCTTAGAGAGATTTATCAGGTTTGTAGTTGACCCAGCATATTTATGCAAAAACCCTTAAAAAGCAGAGCCTAGTCTTAATCTAGAGAAATAACCACGCGTGCGGAGCCGCGGGCATAGCTAGTATTGTATACTTTCAAAGCAATAGGTAACAAAGTTTGTGCAACCACAAAATACATAACAACGAACAACGAAGGTAATATAAAAAAAAAACGATGGGACTTAAAATAAGATACTGAACAAGAATTTATCATTTAAGTGTTGTCTGTCTGTTTGTCTGTCTGATTGCGCATCACGTATAGCTTACTTAACTGATAGAAATTCGTTTTTCGCTAGCTTAGGTTTTGACTTATATTTCGTATATTTTTGAATCCGAGCAATCGATAAAAAACTATTTGACAGCTGAAAAATTTATGATTAAATTTAGTATTATTGTACTTTGTTAGTTTTATCCTAGAGAAATGACCATGCAGGCAAAGCCGCGGGCACATCTAGTAATAAATTAAAAGAGAGTTCTGAATTTAGCAGCAGAAGTAAACAAGGCACTATAAAAAGTCTATTATTCTAAAACAACACAAAAATGCATCTCTCACCCGTGCAGCGCAACTGGCTTATGACTTGCACTTACTTACGTGGTGCATTCAACAGATGAACCCGCTTAGCTTGGTGAGCAGTGCAAATAACAAGTGGTAGCGATTTTCTAAAATAACGCCGGAGTGCTCACACTCGTGTACCTCAATCAATCGATCCAGGTCATGACTTGCATTTACTTGTGTGGAGCATTCAACATATCAAACCGCTTAGAGGTATATGGGGCAAGAAGTAAGCAGTAGAGATTGTCTAGAATGGCACAATTATATGCAATATCACACCATTACGGACGATACCTAGTTGTCAAACGCAACACTAGTGAATAAACAACTAGTGAACAAACATGTTTTTTATAGTTTTAGGCGGCACGGTTTGCAAGATTTATGACAAGGAAGTTCTTCAATATGTACAAATTTAAATGCACTCTGTATAGAGATAGGACACGTTTAACCTTTTACCCTTTGAGCAAAAGTCAACCCTAGCTTGTTGTAAACAAATGTTTTCTTACCGTAAAACGCTTCCTCCCGTAACTTAGAGTAAACCCTACTACGTCGATTCTAAATCCGCCACCGAATTATTATGATCCTTGATCGTAAAATATGATATATCGATCGTTGCGGATCATTGATAACTTATCGATTATAGCTAGTATAACTCGAGTGTTAGTGAAACAGAAATAACAGGTCTGCATACCAGGGGTTGAGTGAAAGCTTGTGAAGTATTCGAATGTAAGCAGAGTTGTAATGGTAGGAAGGATTGTGAGTGACGCCTTGCGCATTTGAGCATAACGACCCAACAGCACCGAATATGTACAGTCCACAGGTACAGTCACAAAAATGTTATATGTATGCTAAGTACTAACGTACAGAATGGCCACTCCCCGCCCCGCGCAATCAGCGTCCCCGCAACCCCATCCGTAACTCAAGGGTCAATACTCGAGCTTTCAGCCGGTGAAACAAAAGCATACGCCCAAATATAATATACAACCGGTTTGTATGAGCCCTCATACTAGCTGGTTGTTTTTTGGTTTGATCTCGTAGGATGTTTGTATTTGATTACGTCAGTACTTTATATATTTTTGCAGCCCTATGTACTTTCGCACACATTTGGCGCATCGTCTTATAGGTGATATTAGTAGGTATTTCAATGAATGCGGTTATAAGGAGTGTCCGGGGTGTGCCAGCAGTAACAGTAGTATGCAAACTACGATTATCAGCCAACAAGACCCTTTTGAGGTGTTCCTGTAGTAATCATTGAGAGCCATCCCATTCTATGTGGTAACCATATGAACCACCTTCGACTACATCATTCCTGAAGTAGTGGTAATACGCTTGCAATTAAAAACCGGCAAAGTTCGAGTTAGTCATTGTCGACATCATCATGCATTGATAACTAGCTTTCGCCCGCGATTTCATCCGCGCGGACTAAAGTTATCGCGAAAATATGCGACCCCCTAAGTTCTTCTAGGATATTATAAAATAAAAGTATAGCGCCAATGCTCTTGATGCTTTTTGACAGACTTGTTATTATTTTGATTCCACGGCAACCGTTCCTTGCGGCGAGTAATCGACTTTTTGCAGTTGGAAACTTACCATTTTCCGGGATAAAAAGTATCCTTTGTTGGTCTCTATATTATACAGTACCTACCTATTAACAAAGAGTCGACAAAAACGGATCAGCCGTTTTGGCGTAAAAAACAAACAGAAAACATATCATTTTTATATATTGCTGTGGCTAGAGATCCTGGGTACGAAATGTACGATTTCGTACCCAGGATCTCTAGCCACGAGACCAACCGGAACGAACGAAAAAGTCTACGGTCTAAGGTCGCGGGTTCGAATCCTGCAAGGTGCAATCATTTGTGTGATGAGCAGAAATGTTTGTTTCCGAGTCATGGATGTAATATTCTTATCTATGTATGTTTATCCGTTATCTAATGCCCATAGCACAGGGTATCCTAGTTTGGGGCTAGATAATTGGTCCGGAAATATCCCGAATATATTTATTTATTTATTTATATTTTATCGTTTTATTATAGGTATAGATAACCTCGCTTTTGACCATTAACTCTTTAGGTTTCAGTGCCCAAAAGGTCCTAACGGAGCCCTATTACTAAGCCTACGCCGCGCCGTCCGTCCATATTTCTGTCCTACCTTTAAAGGGGTGTATCTTTTGAATCGTAACGTGGCTCGTGGCTAGAGATCCTGGGTACGAAATCGTACATTTTGTACCCAGGATCTCTAGCCACGAGACCAACCGGAACGAACGAAAAAGTCTACAAAAAAGATAATAAAAAAAAAATGATCTAGGGTACTTAAAATAAGATAGATAGATATATACATTCTTTATTGTACACACCACAAACAAAACTAACAAAAATGAAGAAACAATAGTAGAATAAGTGTTACAATGGGCTACTAACATATCCTATTAAACAAAGGGTCGATGGCTACTAAGCTACTGAACAAGAATATAAAAAAATGTGTGTTTCTGTTTGTTTGTCTGTATTTTTGTTCGCGCATCACGTAAAAACTACAAGACCGATTGCGATGCGGGTTTCACTGTTGGATAGCTTAGGGTTTGACTTAAAAACTGGTGTACTTGATATCTCAATTCTATGATAAGAAGCCGAGCAATCGACAAGAACTTTTTGACGGCTGTAGGAATTTTGATCAAATGTTGGTATATGGGTATTTTACAAGTAGGTCTTGAAATAGTACGTAGAGTAATTTTAATCTAAAGAAATGACCACGCGTGCGAAACCGCGGGTCCAACCAGTTTTAGAAATAAAATGGCTTTAACATAAAGACAGACGGACGGACAGAATGACGAAACTACAAGAGTTCCATTGTTTGATCATGGAACCCTAAAAAGAAAACAAAAGCACATTTACTTCTATTCACAAAGCATGCACCTATTCAAAGCATTCTGTTTTTCTTAGCGATGCAGGGTGACTGTTCCAAAGGATGCGGGGATGTTCATTACGTCGATAAGAAAACAGACTTTGTTTGAAACTCTTTGAAATTCACGACAGGAACTTAGTTGAGCTTAGATAGCACACAAAAGCAATTCTGTATTGGCGAAAATGATTAATTTTGAGTGTAATTATATACAAGTTCAGCATTTTTTTAATTGCACAAAATATATAAAAGTGCTCCTGAGATGAATAATTTCAATCTAAGGGATTATGCAGATGACGTTTTTTTTCACACCTGCTAGTAAAGATACGCCACAAACGCGATTGATTTAGCTTGTGTACCTTAGCATGCGTGCTACGGGTGTTGTGCCTCCTATCGCACGCCTTTAGCACTTTTCAGAAACACGCCATAATAATATTTTGTCTGCATATTCTCTAACTCGTTTGGAAGCGTTTGCTTCCTCACTGCGCACTGCTGAGTGGAATGGAGTCTGTGTTCCCGATAGTTACTATCCTCGAGTCTTCAAGTCACGAGTGAATAAGTTACTTCTAGGATTGTGATAGTGGTCAAACGGAAACCTATCTATATGTATATACTTCTATAACAGTACAGGGACATACCTACTGACTGGCTGATAGACAACGCACGGCCTAAACCGGTGGACCTAGTTTAGGTATGTGGTAAGGGAAAATTCCTCCAAATGATAATGATTTGTTCTGTGTCATTAGACACAGAACAAATAATAATAATAATATAATCCTTTAGACCCAGCTACTTGAAAACATGCAAGCAAAAAGCCCTTCTTTTCAGCGCTAGTCTCGAGATTTAAATACATTTTAAATTGATGCTGCCATTCATTTTCATATCCTTGGAAATGTATGGCATCAATAGGTACATTTTAAATGGATGCTCTCATACATTTTGATCATCATCATCATCATCATCAGCCTGTGTTCGTCTACTGCTGGACATAGGTCTCTCCCAATGAACGCCACAGAGCCTGATCTTCGGCTCTTCTCATCCAGTTTCTGCCGGCCTCCTTTCGCAGATCGCCACTCCACTTGGTCGGTCGGCAGTTTCACTACGTTTGCCAAGACGCGGTCTCCACTCGAGAACACGTCTACCCCAGCTATTGTTCGTCCTTCGGAAATGTACCCAGAACATTGCCACTTCAGCTTGCTAATCTTTTGAGCTATGTAAGTGACTTTGGTTCTCTGGCGGATAACCTCGTTTCTACATTTTGATCAAAATTCTAAAATCTAAATTATTAACATCGTCGGCCTCAAGCCAAAGTTCCTAATCCATATCGAAGGACGTAAAGTACTAAATTAACATTAATTCTGTTCCGCCCACAACATTCACAAGATCAACTATCTAGACTTAATAGAACCTAGATCTAGTTTGCGAGCCGAGATTGGTTCACCTTTGCACTGACCTTAACCTGCGACAAACCTGGATATCAAGATTAGTGATGTTGTAAGTAGTGATTTAGTCGGATTACCGTCTTCTTTGTTTGAAACCTGATGTGATCGAGACGGTTCTTAGACGGTTTATAGGGGAGGGAGGATAGTAGCTTCCAAATGAATGGACCAATTTTGATGTGGTTTTAATTCGATTATATCAGCTTTCAAATTTAATGTTTGAAAGCTGATATAATCGACATGGTTCTGAGCTATAATGGGGAAAAAGGGGAGGGTGAAGATCGTAGCTCCCAAAAGATTGGACCGTTTTTTATGTTTCAATGCCGAGGCGATCGAAATAGTTATACATATAGCTATAATGGAATAGGAGGGGAAGGGGGGGGGGGGGGGGTTGGAGGCTATATAGATTTTTAATTTGTACTTGTTGATTGTGAAGATCATATTTTCAGTTTTATTGCGATGGTAACCTAGCGGCATTAATATGCGGTGCGGTTATTGAGAATCCAACGGTGCAAGGTTCGATCCTACTCTCCACACCAATGACTTTTCTAATTTATGTACAGTTTTCCATCGCTCCATACTTTGTAGGGTACGTTAAGCTGTAAGTACCAGCTTAATAGCAGTCTTTAAGCCATGACAGAGGCCCTTGGGCACAAGTGGCCAGCACTAACCACAGAATAAATAATAGTACTATTACTAGCTCATACGACAAGCAAGAAAGTAAGCAAGTTTTAAACATAAATTGTTACATGTACATGAGTGTAAAACACAATTTTATTACAGGAATGTCCTTGCAATTCTTCCGCGTCGATGTTTACGAGTTTCAGTGTATCAAGCCAGCAACGTGCTCGAGGGATTAATTTATTCGGATTTCCGGCTGCTATATTTTGGCTGCTAACTTCACACTGGTATTAACCCAGTATGTTTCCGCTACTATGACGCAGTCTTGTCTTCTTTTTTTTTATTAGATGGCTTCTGCGGAAGCACTGGCCTTCTAGCAATTTCGCCAATATCAAGTGTATTATAGTTTATAATAATGTCACGTCACAGTCAATTATTGTCACAAAATTCCATTTAATTCTGCGTTTGATTCTTTTGCCCGCACTCGTGCACATTAACGAACACCTAATGGTTAATATTCCACCAATATTACACATTAACACTCGAAGAAACACAAGATTGAGAATAAAATCAAACTCTACATTTAGTTTTTTTTAGCTTTTAAAAAACTTTCGCAGTCTTCTCTTCTGTCTATACTCGTGGATAACTTCCTATGCCATTTTCTTCTCTGTCAACAATAAATATTTGTCGCAGTGTGAGCAACGTCACATTACAAGGAGCGAAAACCAAACACAATTTTAGTGCCTACGGTATCGAACTGCAAGCTAGCGCTTGGATACGGCTTCGATGGTATCGTAGAGTCAGCGTAATTCAAAACCTTTGGGTTGAATCGATTCTCGCGAAATGACAAGACAGTGACATTTGATTCTTTCAACAACAAACAAACTGACAGGCAAGCTGTCAAGGAAAAGGACTATCTTTGGACATTGGTCACTCAGAATTTAGACAAGGCGTAGAGAGAGTAAGTGATGAAAACAAATGTCGCATTTCGATAATTATCCGTTTTCATCTGACTCCAGAGTAATCAGTTTTTAATTTAATTGATTGTAATTGCTTAATTAAAAATCGAGAAGAATTATGGATCACGACCACCTGACGAGTGGAATCCAGAATCTTCTGTTCCGACATATTTCTGATTTATTGAACTCATTGACCCTATATAAAAGGATCAATGACTGAACTTATTTAAATGTAAAATTCGGAATATAAGCCATAGTTTTTCTCCTTTTCTTTCTCTTTGTCTCTCTTTCTCTCGGTGGACTTTGGCTTAGAATTGGGAATGTTAGTGTTGGACGGCTATAATGAAGAAATCTGACCGAGTTCTCCATCGGCCCATCAGAAGCTACCTCCATATAAATATGCCGGATATGAAACAGTTTTCGAATAGTTCCATCACTACTCTAGATACCCTACCTAGTAGAAAGTTACGCAGATGTGAACTTAGTTACTTAGTTGACGTTGATCAGTCTTTGGAGGTGTCACTTAGATGTTTATTTACCTGAAACAATAAAAAATACATTTATAATTCATATCACAATAAAATTACTTTAAAACTTTTAGTAGTTAATAAATTAAATAACTACTACATAATACAACTAAACAATACACAAAATAGTTGGTTAACAAATTTAATATTATGCCAGGCCAGGTCGTCCAATTTCTCCAGTTTAAGCTATTAGGTACTTTATATTCTAAGTTGTAACATTTAGTGAACAAATGACCCTTCTATTTAGACAATTTAAAACTAAACCCCTTTTTATCTCGGGTATTTAAAACTTTTAAATACCCTAGGCCCTAGATAAAGAGGATAAATAAATCACTTGACAACTTATGGAAAATTATCTTAGTTTGCTTATAATTCATTTAAAAAGACACTATTTTTGTTCACTCATAAAATGTTCATTTTTTTGTATAAAACCCCATTAAAATTAAATAAAAAGTATATGCTCATGATCTCATCACGTCAGTGGGAAAGATAGTTAAATAAATAAAAATAACCTGCTGAATTAAAAAATAACTTTTTTTAAGTTATGTGCGGTTTTCCATCGCTCCGTGCTTCGGAGGGCACGTTAAGCTGTCGGTTTCGGCTGTTATTGGTTAATAGCAGTCGTTAAGCCATGTCAGAGGCCCTCGGGCGGCCTGACAAACTCTGACATCAGAGGCCAGCACTACCTCATACGACAAACAAACAAAAAACAATAATAATAAGTAGGTTTTAAGCAGTAGCCATGCAGTAGTCATGGTGAAACAGAACGGACTTTCACAATTAAATGCCTTTACAATATTTCGTGTCTGTCCTGTTAAACTTTGAGTTCCCTAGTCAGGACCCCTGAGTGCAGCATAATAGATTGCCAAATGTTCTGCCCAACTTGCTTGGATAAGGAATATTTTAGTACAACAAAGAGAGAATTATGTCAGTTACCTACTCCTACGTATAAAAACAGAAAAGGCACATAAATCGTAATAATAAATAAATGTTATATTTAGACACTAGCTGATGCCCGCGAATTACGAGGGCTACAGCCAGAGGATACAAAAAAATACAAAATGTATTTTAAAAGACTAAGTTTATTTAATAAAATTACAATTTAATTATTACTAAAGACGCGACAGTTGTTCGATGGTTGAATCAAAAGTGCTGCTAAAATTAGGTTTCATGCGGCAGGCGGTCGATGCTTGTGCTGCGTCGGCGCCTCGTGCCGGTGCAAAGTGCGTGACCTACATTCAGTCACGTAGGCAGGCAACTTGTGCAACTTGTAGGCTGTTATTGTCAAACTGCGTTGTGTGCAGTTTTGGGGTTGCGTGGATGTGTAACACCTCCCCTCGAAGATAAGCGACTAATCGAGAACCTTGTTCGAGATGGTTGCTGTCATGTTTCTATGATCAACCCTTATCTGGCCGGGGTTGATATTCCTTGGTAATGGGGTTGTGTATTGTACTTCAGGAACGTCGCTGTTTGTTTCTGTAGTTTGTCTTCCGTTTGGTTGAATTTTTGTTCGTAGTCTGCGGTAAAGTAGTGCGATGATAAGTGCACATACACTTAGTAGTATTAGGTAGACGGGAATAGTGGTGTGATATAGAGCTGGATCGGTGATTTTCTCCAGATGAGCAGGTGCTTCGGCTAATATTCTTGTGTTCAGGGCATGAAGACTCTGTAAGTTTGGTGAGTTTAGGATGATGGGTGGATGATCAACATGCCTCGACTCGTCATACTGAGGCGTTTCCATTATCCTTACAACATGTCCTTTGATTCTGTCGTTCGTGTTGGTGATGGTGAATCCTGGTGTCTTTAGGTTGCAGTTGAGTGGTATGACTACCAGGTAGCTGCCGTGTAGAGTCAGGTACTGTTCTTGAACACAGGATATCTTGACCTTGGTTGGAGCAGGGAAGTTCAACGTGTAGTGTTTGTCGTCTAATACTTCTAGGGCTTCGCTTGTGAGGACAACTGAAGTCAGTTTACAGGATGGTTGGAGTTCCTGCTGGGCAATGAGCTGCTGGACACAATCGGGCTTGTCTTGGATCTTGAGGTTAACCTTCGATTCGCAGAGAAACCATGAGTTTATCTTCGGACATTCTGTCTCCATGTACCTAGAGTCTTTGCTAGAGAGTGCTACGAATGGTAAGGTGGGTATGAGGACTTCATGGTTTTTATTAGGGACGAGGGACAATTTGTATAGGTCATAGGTATCGGGAACGACAATCGGGACCTTGATAACTATAACTATCTGCTTAGATAAGTAAAAATAACCTAACTTAATTATCTCATAAAAGTTTCTATAGTCTATGTCAAGGATTTCATTGTTTAAATATAAAATCCTTAGTTTACTAAATATATTCTTAATTTCTTCTAAGCTAACTATCGTATAAGGAGTGCTCGATGCACGAATAAACGATAAAGTATTTTCTAGGCTAATTAACTCCTCAGATAAATTTTCGATATTATCTCCTAAGATTAAGAAGTGTTGTGCCAGATGGGCGTATTTGATTAAGTCATATTCCTTGTAGGCATCGCTTTCCATTATCAAGTTCAGTGCTTTTCCTATCTTCTCTTGATTTTCTAAAATGCTTTTAATAATTTTCGAGCTATGAGATATAAAATCCTTATTTAAACTGACATGATTGTTAAGTTCTGACTCTAATTTGTGTTCGTTATTTTGCAAGATTGTGATAGCGTTTTCGTACTTAATAGCGTCGGTATAATCTAAGTTACCGGAAATGCTTTTAATTACTGAACCGAGACCGTCAATAAGTCCTCTTTTGCTACGAACTGACTCAAAGGTATTCAACTGATCGGAGATTCTCGCGAGCTTCGTACTAAGATGTTCAATATGAGGATCAAAAAGAGATGAGGTCTTATTGTTTAACAGAGGTCGAAGTTCAAAGATTTGAGTTTTAACTGATTCTATCTGTGAGTGGATGCTGTCTAAGTCAACATAATTTAGGAAAGAGTGGTAATGCGAAATCATTTTTGCCGTTCCTAGCTTGAAAGGAAGTAGCCCGGGTCCATTATCAAGCGAGTCAATCGTTACATCTTGTCCTTGGATCAGATGCAGTAGTGACGTCACCAGTAGTAGTGTCCTGTAACAAGGTGGGATTTTTAGGACTTCGCTTAAGGCGTGACTTAGCGACTGGACCACGTTTCTTTTTGGTGTAGATGTGGATGGGAAGATCAGCAAGGACTGTGTCTTGCGTATAACGCGGGGCTAGTTTTTGTCGGGAAGCCATGGGATTACGTACAAATACTTGCTGGTCAGGGGTGTATTCCTTTTCAGGTTCTCTGTCTTTATTCCGATTTTCAGTCAGTTGAGTCCTGTCGTGTAAGGAAGTCTCGTTAATGAGGTCATATACTTGAGTCATCCGTTTCCTGTGGTCTTGTACGTACTGTTGTAGTAAATGTTCGGTTAAGTCAATGTCTAATGGGTCACGTGGGTCAAAATGTCCAGTTATCAAGTCTAAAGGTCTACATTTGGTAAAACTATGGATGGAGCTGTTGTATGCTAAAACTGCGTAAGGCATAAGATTAACTGCTGGTTCATTACGTTTCTCAAGCTTTAATATTCTTAAATGTTCAAGGATCGTAGAGTGAAATCTTTCAACTATTCCATTGTCGTTCGGAGAGTGGGCAAGGATTTTATGGTGTCGAATTTTGTGAAGTCGAGTAAATTCGGAGAATATTTGGTTTGTAAACTCGGGTCCTTGGTCTGTGACTATGGTGATCGGAACCCCGTGATGTGTACAATATATTAAAAGGGCTTGAACGACACTTAGGGCTGTACCATCTCTCAAATAGTATGCTTGGGCGTATTTTGAAAAGGCATCTACTATTGTGAGGTATTTTTCATTCTGAGCCGTAAAAAGGTCAAGGTGGACTTTCTCAAAGGGTTTAGTAGGGGGTGGAACAACCGAAAATCTTTGTTTGATAGGACTTCGATCATATTTGGCTTGACCGCAGATATTACATTCACTTATGTACTTGGTAATACATTCCTTCATTTTGGGCCAATAGTACTTGGAGGATAAAGCTAAGTAGCATTCAGTAATACCACGGTGATTTGTTTTACCTTCGTGATACTTCTGTATGATCTCCTGCTGACGTAGATATTCTTTAACATTCTCCAATTCGACTTTGGTTAAATTAGATTCATTGCGGAGCTCTTGAAATTATCTTGAATGATTGGAATAATCTTGTACATGGCTAAAAGAGGATGGATTATTATACCGGTCCTAACTTTGGGATTTACAAATTCTTTGATTGCGTTGATGACGTCATTTGTTAAGTTAGATTCAGTGAGTTGGATGGTCGTCCTAGTATGAGTCTCGAAAGGCTTTGTCACAGTTGGTCGTTTCCTAATGTCACCTACCATCACGAAACAAATCTGTCTGCTAAATTTATTAAGAGGATCATCTGAGATAGGAACTTCTAGGATCGGGTTTTCAGCACTTGTATGAGCAGTTGCGGTGCTAGAGCCTGCTTCGGATGGAAGTCTTTCAATATCGCTTGTACGAGCCGTTATAGTAGTGGAGCCTGCATGAGATGGATTTACAACAAGGGAGTTGGTGTCCTCGATATTTATTTCAATACGAGATAAAGCATCGGCGTTGGTATTATTTTTGCCTTGCTTATAGACTGTAGTGAAGTTATATTCGCTCAGTTTAAGTCTCCAACGTGTAAGTCTCGAGCCTGGCTCTTTAAGATTCATAACCCACTGGAGTGGTTTATGATCGGTTACAATTTTAAACTTTCTACCAAATAAGTATGGTCTAAAGTACTTGGTAGCCCAGACGATAGCTAAGAGTTCTTTTTCAATCGTGCTGTAATTAATTTCGCTTGAATTCAGAGTCCTTGACGCATAGGCTATTAGTTTGTCGCTACCTATACATCCTTGAGAAAGGATAGCGCCTATAGCAAACTTAGAAGCGTCAGTCGTCACTACAAAGTCCTTGGAAAAGTCAGGGTACTGAAGGATAGGGTCATTCATTAGTAATACTTTACATTTTTCGAAACAGTTGATGTAGTTTGTGTCGTCAAATGTAATCTTAGATCCTTTTTTCAAGCACTGAGTCATTGGTTTTGCTATACGAGCGAAGTCTGGGATAAACTTCCTATAGTATCCAAGTAAACCAAGAAAACGCTTTATTTCGGTTGCGGTTTTTGGCTTCGGGAATTTCTGGATAGCAGCTATTTTGTCGGGATTTGGCTTGATGCCATCTTTACTTATAATGTGTCCTAGATACGCGGTCTCTAGCTTTAAGAATTCCGACTTGTCCATTTGAATTTTGAAGTTCGATTCCCTCAGTCTTTTGAAAACCTTCTCTAGGTTGACTATGTGCTCTTGTAACGAGACGCTAAATACGATGATGTCATCAAGATAAACCAGGCATACAACGTTTTGGAGGTCTCTCAGGACATTGTCCATTACGCGTTGAAAAGTGGACGGTGAATTCTTAAGTCCCATGGGCATTCTCAAAAATTCGAAATGACCATGCTCGACATTAAAAGCGGTCTTGTGAATGTCTTCTGGATTCATTTCCACTTGATAGAATCCACTCGCAAGATCTAACGTCGTGAAATAGTGACAGTTACCTAGTTTGTCTAGTACGTCATTGATATTAGGTATGGGGTACTTGTCGTCAATAGTTTTTTCATTGACTTTTCTAAAGTCGACAACTATACGCCATTTGACTTTTCCTGATGCATCAGTTTTTTTCGGGACTACCCAGATGGGGGAGCTCCAAGCTGATTGAGAGGGACGTATGATTCCCTGTTCTAGCATCTTCGACATTTGTTCCTGAACCTCCTGTCTATGAACGAAGGGGTACCTATAAGTTTTAGTATAGACTGGTAGCTCGTCTGTGGTACGAATGCTGTGCTTAATTTTATTGGTGAATGTTAGAGGTTCACCTTCCAGATAGAAGACATCAGCGTATTGAGCACAGAGAGATTCTAAGTTGACTCGTTCTTCAGGATTTAAATGGTCAGTACGTAAGCGCGAAAGTACCTTGGACGCGCGATCTATTGGTTGCCCGGTATGCGTGCACTGAGCATTAAAAATTTCCGCACTAACTGGTTGGTCCATAGAGAACACTACGTCATGTTTAGTCGGGTTGATGACTTCGATAAAACCGCGATTATTTTGTACCGTAGTGACGCAATCACGTATTGTGCAGTTAGATATTGCTTGCTCTGTAACTATTACGTCACCGTCGTGGAAATTAATCGGGACTCGAATCATTCTAGATGTATTTGCCGGTATTATCTCCTCAAATAGATTGCAGTTTCGTGAATCGTACATACGCAAGGGGTTAGTAGATTGCCGTGTAACTAAGACCTTATTTTTCAGGTCGATACTGGATTCTAGTTTTTCTAATAAATCTAAACCAATTAAACCGTCAAAGAAGTCATGGAACTTATAAATGAAAAGAGTCATCTCATTATCTTCATTAAATTCCTGAAAGCACGGTAAAGTGATAGAGTAGTCGTTTCTGGTGGTCGCGTGAATATTCGTAACTTCGAAAGGTTCATAGTTGCAAGGTACGTGAGGAAAAAATCTTTCTACTGATTCGGGGCTAATGAATGATTGGTTAGCACCTGTGTCAATTAACAGCTTTAGGGGTGGATCTGCTATCTGTATGAAGGGTAGCTGACGCTGCGTCTGCAAATTGATTTCTATTTTCGTTTTTCTGATTTCAGGACCTCCTGAAAATCCTGGTTTTCAGTAGGGGCAAGGCCTTCATCCTGAGTTTCCTCAACATACGCAGGGACATACTCAGGGTGAAAGGACTGTTGCTCGTATGACGGGTCATACATTGGCTCGGGGTATGTCTGTTCATAATGGTCAGTGTAATAGTAGTCACTGTAATATTCACCGTAAGGGTCGTAATAGTTTTGTGAGTCAGAAAGTTCGTTAAGGTTCATTTCTCGTGTCTTAAAGTAATTCGATGGGGGTGGATTACCATGTTTAGTCCAGTCATGTGACCTAAATGGCATGGGTTTCGCTACATAGTGACTAACGCCACTCATAGGCTGAGGGCCTGTATTGTTAGAGGGTTGAAACCCTGTTCTTTGTTGCGGCATTCTAAAAGCGTTATTCTGAGGTCTATAGTTAGGCGGGGGTGCACCAAACATCTGCTGAGTTCTTGTAGGAAAACGATTATGAGGCACCTGGGGCCTCCAGGTTGGCATTGGCCTCGTGGGCTGAAAGTTCATGGGCTTAGAGGGGCCTGGCATGTTATTGAACGCGGGTGGAAACGAAAACGGTCGCGGAGTTAATAAAGATACCGGCGACTGAAAGCTGAAAGAAGATTTATTAGGATTAGATGAAAACGAAGACTGCATCCTTCTCTCAGGCTCGTTTCGCTGTTGCAGGTATAGCGTGTTCATTTCCTCATGAACAAACTCTAAGGCCTTCTCTAATGTCTCAGGTCGCATGCACCGTATCCGAGAACCCAGTGGGTCGCGTAGACCGCGTAGGTATGCCTGAAGGGTTAATTTTTTATAAAGCAATCTTTTAGCTTCAATGGTGCTCAATACGGATTCATGCAAACTGATATATGTCATTATAATGCTTAAAAGATTTTGACCTTTTTCATAAAATTCCTGAGGGGTTGCGGAACCCTGGGTCAGGAGAGACAGATCGTTAAATAAAGAGGTCTCATCGCGCTGATCCGCAAAGTTATTAATGAGGGCATTGCGAATCCCTAACCAATTCTCTGGAATGCCGTTCGAATTTATTGTTCGGGCTGCGGGCCCTGTAACTTTATTTAAAATACCGTTTAACAAGGCCAAGTTACTAAGTTCGAACCCTTCCTCCGCTTTCATATACGTAGCCACTAGCTGGTCACATAGGTGGATGAACCGAGTGAGGACGTTCGAGTTCCCGTCGAATTCGGGAAGAAGCCGTAGGGCTTTGAAAATCTGTTCTATAAGTGCATCACACATATTGAGAGATTTAATAACTACTTGTCTATCTAAACTATCTAAATCTATTTCTTCTAAAATACTATCAAGATTTCTATTGGCATCTACTTGCAAAAATCTACGTAAATTATCTAACCTAGGGGGCCTCGATTTTCGCGGATGGAAAATTTTGGAAAATTAAAGGGAACACTTAGGACATAAAAGGGAAGCAACTCTAGTAAGATATAGGTACTTACCAATGCATTTGTATTTCTCTGTGTGTATCGATTTCTGGATACTCCTCCCAACCGTAGCTCCTGTAGGTTCGGATAGCTGGTGCCCGTGATCGGTTCACTGACTCTACTTTAGCTATCCTACCGACTGCGCCAATTACGAGGGCTACAGCCAGAGGATACAAAAAAATACAAAATGTATTTTAAAAGACTAAGTTTATTTAATAAAATTACAATTTAATTATTACTAAAGACGCGACAGTTGTTCGATGGTTGAATCAAAAGTGCTGCTAAAATTAGGTTTCATGCGGCAGGCGGTCGATGCTTGTGCTGCGTCGGCGCCTCGTGCCGGTGCAAAGTGCGTGACCTACATTCAGTCACGTAGGCAGGCAACTTGTGCAACTTGTAGGCTGTTATTGTCAAACTGCGTTGTGTGCAGTTTTGGGGTTGCGTGGATGTGTAACACGCGTGGTCATTTCTGTAGGTAAACATAACTTTTTGTGCTGTTCCAGGACCTAAAATACCAATATACCAAGATTTGATCAAAATTCCTTCAGCCGTCATAAATATTTTTATCGATTTCTCGGCTTCTACTCATCAGATTGAGATATAAAGTACCTCAGTCAAAACATAAGCTATCTAACAGTGAAAACCGCATCGCAATCGGTCAAGTAGTTTTTACGTGATGCGCGAACAAACATGCAGAGAAACAGACAAACAGACAGACACGAATTTTTGAAATTTTATATTCTTGTTAAGTAGCTTATTTTATGTACCTTAAACCATTTCTTTTTAATTATCTTCTTTGTACAGACTTTTCGTTCCTATTGCTTTATTATAAAGACCATCTAAGAAGATAAAGATTGTAGCATTTTTAGTTTTGAAAAAAATATAAGAGAATTTTGTGTCTTGAAGATGTAGAATCCAAAAGGCTCTAAAAACAAGTTCATATTGTAACTAAACTAACTAAATGTAATTTTTGTAAAATTACATACTTGAAATGAAAACGTTTAATGCGTTCACTCAAATTGGTCTCATTATGTTGCGTGCGTTCACAAATAAATGTCACGATTTTGCCAATATATAATTATAAATTTTAACTGATTATGGTTTCGAAGTATAAAAATGATAAGGAATTGTCTTTTTTAAATAAATAAGCAATCGTAGTAAAAAATTGCTAAGGAGTCGACTCCCTCAGTTTTTTTCTACAAATTTTCGTTTCGTGCTTCTGCAATTTCCGGTAGATTATTATGTCACCGTTGTCATGTTTCGACGGTAGGTTGTGGTTAGTGCTGATTACGATGCAGTTACTGTAATTGCGGTGCACATAGCAGCACTGGTTGTGAGCGTTTTCACGCCTAAACGGATTTTGATTAAAATGTATTATGTAGATGGTGTAGATACCAACACATTAATAAATAAATAAAATAATAATAAATTAGGGACAATTCCAGAACAATCACCTAGCCCCAAACTAGGATACCATGTACTGTGGGCACTAGTCAACGGAAAGACATACATAGATACAAATATTACATCCATAACTCGGAAACAAATATGTTTGCTCATCACAGAAATTATTGTACCTTGCAGGATTCGAACCCGCGACCATTTGATTTAGTCACTAGCCACTAGACCAACCGGTCGTCACATCAAACAACAGAGATCAACATAGGGTACTTTTTATCCCGGAAAATGGAAAGTTGCCGCGGGAAAACGGGTAAATATCTATTTCTCGCTTTCACACAAAAAGAACTATGATGAAGTTTTGAATATTCATATATACTCAGAGACCGAAAAATACCGCACTATCTGAAGACCTGTCTATATAACCAATCTGTCTTACCCACAATGAATTATGGTGTCAAAACATGGAAGCTCACCAAGGAAACCGTGTACAAGATGCGAATCGCACAACGGCCATGGAGCGTTCCGTGTTAGGCATAAAGTTGAGCGACAGAGTTTGAAATACGGAGAAGATATAACATCTGGTGTAAGAACATCTGGTGTAAGACATAAATCGGATTCCGTATAAACTCAGTAGCAATGGGCAGGACCCTTTCAACACTTAGATATATATGTTTAATTTACATGTTAATTTGCTACTTTTTTTATAAGTGTTGGATAAACGGTTTTATCTTTTCTTTTCTTTTCTTTTCTTTTCTTTTCTTTTCTTTTCTTTTCTTTTCTTTTCTTTTCTTTTAGGACACTTGGCAAGATGTGGTGATGGCAGATGGAGTAGGTCTCTCACAGATTGATGGCCACGTGTGGGAAAACGTAGTCGTGGAAGACAAATGCAACGATGGGTCGATGACATCAATAAGTTTATAGGAAAGACCTGGCGCAGATTGGCTCAAGACAGAGATGATTGGCGTAAGAGGGATGAGGCTTATGCCCTGCCGTGGGTGGATTGAGCTGCCAATGATGATGATGATGATAGGTAGATACTGTACAATACAGAGATCAACATAAGATACATTTATCCCGGAAAATAGAAAGTTCACGCGGGAAATTGGATAAATAGAAAGTTCACACGGGAAATTGTATAAATAGAAAGTTCACACGGGAAATTGGATAAATAGAAAGTTCACACGGGAAATTGGATAAATAGAAAGTTCACACGGGAAATTGGATAAATAGAAAGTTCACACGGGAAATTGGATAAATAGAAAGTTCACACGGGAAATTGGATAAATTTTGGTAGATTAGTTGTGCTTGTTTTCTTATCAAAAGGGCTAAACTGATTACGATTACAGAATGCCACTTAATACTAATCACCGTCCCCACTAATACATAAAGTGAAACGTTGTTTGTTTGTTTGTTTGGGGCGCTTTCACGCAATAAAAGCTGGACCGAATTGAATGAAATGTTGTAAGTAGATGCTGTATACCATAGAGGCCAACATAGGATAAGTTTTATTCTGGAAAAATGTACACGTGGGCAAAGCAGCGGGGCGCAGCTAGTCCATAATGTTATCACAATTTAGCTCTTATTTAATTTATATGCCATTACTTTCAATAGGTACCTACTAATAATAACTGTTTTGTGTAGCGCATACTATCATGAAAATCAACATTATCTTTTGTCACACATTTTAAATGAAACAGCATTATGTTCTTGTCTATATTTTCATGAACTGTACATGTAACATGTAAACATTATTTCAATTTGTGTTCAATTTAAAATTATACTCCGAAAAATTTATGAAACGGACTTCACCCAAACTTGAAGCACATTTAAATCAGGCCGTTACGTATTCAGAAACTCTGTTAATCCCGTTTTCGCGTATCAGAGCTGCAACTCGATCTTGTGCCGCATACAAACATGCTACTGGTGGTAGGTACTACTGGTGCAGCTAGTCTTTTAAAATTACTCTAACATTACAAATACGAAAGTTTGTGAGCGAGTGATGAGTGACTTTGTATGTTTTATGTTTTTTTTAATGTTTTAATGTTTTTGTATGTTTTTATGTTGTGTTTGTTTGTTATTCAGGCTGAAACGACTGAATGAATTTTTGGCATACAAATATGCCGTTATTTATTTCAAAAACTCAGTATCTCGGCCATAAACTTAGTGTCAGTGGATAGGGAAACTATAAGAAACAAAAAGTGTTGTATAAAATTCGATAAATTTTCCGAGATTCTGAGCGGTTTTCTAAGTGTCAGTTTATTTATCTCTCGCTAAATGGCGTTGGCGACAGTTTTGGGAACAGTACTGTAGTTTGTTTGTTTGTTGTTTGTTTGTTTGTTTGTTTGTTTGTTTGGTATGATCAAAGATTTTGAATCACGCTTACTGGCGGGTATGACATTCTGCGTTCCCTTGTTTATGGCAAGTTGTGCGTCAGTTTAACCCCGGTGTGTTCAAGTCAAGAGTGAATAGGTATCTACTAGGCAAGCGATGTGTGGTAACACCTTCGACCACATCATCGCTTTCCATCAGGTGAGATCGTGGTCAAACGATTGCCTAGTCCGTAATATAAAAAATAAAAGTTTTGTAACAAATTCATTACCTATAGTATTTATTCGTAGTAGTTTCTACCTTCTTGATATTCTACATTATAAATTACAGCTCATGATACAAACAAACAGGACCGTTTTATTTAGATTTAATTTATCTGGTTTAATAAAAGGGTAAATAAAATCGGAATATGTCAAAACTGCCAATGTTGTAATAAAAAAGAACAGATTTCACTTCACAAACAACTTATCGTTCGTTTGATTCGCTCTTGATTTGTGTATTTTTACGGTAAAACGCTGTTTTTACCTGCTTTCGATTACTACGTTCAGTTGAGTAAATACCAAAAGTTACGCGAGCGCCATCTCTTGATGATGAAAGAACTAAACCAACAATGCCTAATAGAAAACTGCTCATTGGGATTAAAAAATATTTTACTCGCCGTTTGCATGCGCTAAGAACTCATAGAGCATAGAGCATTTCATACCACATTAAAAAAGGTGTCTGATGAAATTAATGTCACAGACAAAAATTATTCTAACCTACAATACTCCATAGTTGCACGTGAAGTTTGACGAAAAACTATGTTTTTTTTTTAACCCAAATGTCTCGGAAATTTTATCAATGCGGCGTTTTTTTTATGTATACTTTTTGTTTCTTATCATTTTCCCTTTCGGCTGACACTAGTTTTATTGAAAGCCGAGAAATCATTTTTTTTTTCAAAATGACAGAAATTTTGGTAAGGTATGATACTTTAGGCCTTGAAAGGATACTTTTCATCGTCATCACCATGGGGTGCAGCTAAAATGAATATTGGTAGAAGTTGCCAAAGTAACAAATGTCAAAGTGATAGATGTCAAAGTGACTGATGTCAACGTGACAGTTGTTAAAGAGAAAGGTGTCAATGTAAGTTTCAAAGTGACAGGTCGTTGTCGTTGACTTTCCACCTCCCTCTGGACATGTGTCACCACTGTTGTTTTTATACGCCTTATATTAGCTTCACTTGTATGTTTGTATGTTTGTAACCGACTCCTTTGGACAATATTTTGACCCACATTAAACGGTCCGATTTCATTCAAATTTTGCACACCTGTCAAAGACCGATGACAATGCAATAATTCGAAGAAAAAATATATGTAAATAAATAATAGTTTAAAAAAACTAAAAAACACGCTTTATATAGAAAACTAAACTAAAAAATAGAAAATAAATTTTAATAGTGTAAATAAGAAAAAATATTTTATTTCAAAAAAATCGTGGATTGCTTCTCATATCTGTCAATGAAATATTTATAACTATTGACCCACGCACCCCACGATTTTTTTGTTTTTTTTTTATTTTTTTGTTTGGTGTTCTATATAAAACGTGTTTTTTAGTTTTTTTAAACTATTATTTATTTACGTTGACTCTTGTCATCTTAAAGTGACAAGAGTCAACGTATCTATCTGGTTAAAAATCGTTAAAGTCACTTATTACTAATTATGATGATACCAATATACCATTTTCAGGAAGTATAGTATACTTTTCAACACCAACATCATCATCATCCATTATGTTCGCCACGCGGGTAATACCACGGGGGGCAGCTAGTAAACGTAAAAGACGTACACTGCTGAACTTACGATCATAGAAAACGACAACGCTGTTACTCGCTCTATCATCGTAAGGGTGTGCCATAATCATCACGCTTGACAAGGAGATTGGTTTATTGTGACGGTATTTATTGAATAAGGAAAGTGATCCATCATAATTGTGATGGTGTTATAATATTATGATGTTAGTAGTGATCCGTTTCAGCGCGGCGTTAACAGTGATCTTTACGCTTGACAAGGAGTCCGCTGATTGCATTAGTTGGTGATTATAAACAAGAAATGCTGCTACCCAGGTCCTGAATACGCTTTGATGTTTCCAACAACACCCACGGGGTTGGAATGGGTGGTCCTATTACACGTATTAACAATGGGCCAAGTGCAAGAAATCCTTGCGGCATTCAAGGTAATGCAATCTACTCAGCCCGTATCCCCCCACTGCGAGTATAGGCCTCCTCTCTTTCACGCCATTTGTTCCGGTCCTGTGCTAGTCTCATCCAGTCTATTCTTGCGTGCCTAACGATTTCGTCTGACCATCAGGCTGGTAGTCTGCCCCGTGAACGCTGCGCTCCTCTAGGCGGAGTCACCACTCCGTTATCACCTTAGTCCACTTTTGATAATCCCGTCTTGCCAAGTAATGTATTATGTAATTATAAATGTTTTTATTTCCACAGAAACTTAACCTGTAATTATACGACATTGGAGATTTTCAAGGATTCACAAGTGGATACAACTGACTCTTGGGGGAACCTGTGTTACGAGAGCCAGTTTAAACAAATTAACTGTTCCTATTACTAACAACTATATATTTTATGTTGCACATGAAATTATTAGTAAGAAATAAATGTGGAAGTATTTGTCACTATGAAAAATAATTGATCAAATTATGTACATAAACGTACTTTCTCAAAACCTTTTTCATGTCACTGCAATGATATAACATTGATGCTCAATAATTGCTTTTATGGTCCAAGAAACTCTGTTAATTGAGCGCTTAATCATATATAGATATTCCTATCAGGATTTTATAATAAGTTGATTTCGAGCTTTAACCAAACTCGAGAAACTATCCATGCAAGTCTCTCATAAATTCCGTACTCCACTTTTCCGTCATGGCTCCTTATGGGACATCAATTATGTCATCTATCCTATAGTTATAGTCAATGAGCTCTCTTTAGGTGGAAAAACAGCCAGACAGTGAGACAGTAGAAAACTGGCAAGTTTCATGATTACATCTATGACCTATGTTTTAACCCAGAAATTTCACTAGATTTGATGCCTTTCAATCCAGAACATTGTGAAAACTCATGTGACATTCCTAAACATGGTAGGGGTTAACATTGTAAAGGCGGAGTACACGGGCGCCTGCATGCCGCCAACTCGCTGATACGCCGCACGGCTGTCATATTGAATTTAAGTTTCTTCGGAGCGTGGGAAATGAGGATGCACTGCATTGGCTGGGGCGCGCTTAGTAAAATTAGATAAGAAGCATATTTTATTCTGACATAATTAAAATAACAGTCTTTAACAAGTCGTCACTCCACCTGCCGGCGGACAGTACTACGTTTGCCTAAACGCGGTCTCCACTCAAGAACTCGTTTTCCCCAACGGTTGTCGATTCTTTGTGTTATGTGACCGGCCCATTGCCACTTCCACTTGATAATTCTTTCAGCTATACAGGTTACGTTGGTTCTCTGGTTTGGTTCTTGGTTCATATTGTTATAATGTTGCTGGTTTCCAAATCAAGGAAAATAATACTACCAATATCGAAAATGCGCAAGTTTGTGTGCATGATATAATGTTTATCACACAGCGCTGGAAAGGCTGTATTGATTTTGATGAAGTTTGCTAAATAGATAATTTAGATAGATAGATAGAACACTTTATTGAACCACACAAATAAAAATCTTACAATTGAAAAAACTAAAATTAATAATAAAGTACCTGGAATAACACATAGGTAATCATCATCATCATCATCTACGCGGATGAAACCGCGGGGTTCAGCTAGTCTTTGCATTGTAGCATACGCTACTGAAGAGTATAATAAAAAACAATAATTGGAAAACTGGCAATCAACAACGATATTTAAACTGGCAATCAACAACGATATTTAAACTGGCAATCAACAACGATATTTAAACTGGCAATCAACAACGATATTTAAACTGGCAATCAACAACGATATTTAAACTGGCAATCAACAACGATATTTAAACTGGCAATCAACAACGATATTTAAACTGGCAATCAACAACGATATTTAAACTGGCAATCAACAACGATATTTAAACTGGCAATCAACAACGATATTTAAACTGGCAATCAACAACGATATTTCAAAAAATAAAAGCTTTTTTATAGCCATTGAGACATGTGTTATAGCATTGATTATCACTCCAATTTCAACTTGAAAACATAATAAGAAAATACACACCATAGTAGATGTCAAATAGATTTATAGCAACAAATAATACATAGTAAAATGTTACAACATTATCATTTGCTTCATCTGAAGGCAAATCTTACATAAGTAATAATGGTTGCCACTACAATCTTCGGATAGTCGTTAGAATCCATGTATGCACATATGTACTTAGGGGAGGGAAAGGAGTGATAGAGGGAGGGGGGTTGACCCTACCCCTGAAAGGGTGGGGTGGCGGAAACCCAATCTTATTTTTACAATAAACATATAATCACATCATTAATTTTAAACAAATAAAACTAAAACATTGTAATCAACAAAAGGGTACAGTGACAAAAATATCAGATAGATGTCACTGTGGTTGACTGAGATTGACACAACAACAGTAAGAAATTTTTCTTCTTTTTTTATTAGATGGCTTCTGCGGAGGCACTGGCCTACTAGCAATTTCGCCAGTGTCAAGTGTAATAGTTTATAATTAAGTCATGTCACAGTCATTAATTGTCAAGTCAAAGTCACGAATCAGTAAAATGGTGGACATTTACTAAAACTTCCGAGGGATATTTGGAAAAATCACAAAATGCCATTTATATCTGCGTTTGATTCCTTTGCCTACACTCGTGCACGTTATCGAACACCTAATGGTTAATATTCCACCAATATTACACATCAACACTCGAAGCAACACAAGATTGAGAATAAAATCAAACTCTACAACACAACATTTTGAATTTTTGCAAAAAACCCCGACAGTAAGAAATGTTTATAGATTGACATCAATCGAAGCTTTGACATAATCTATTAGTGAAAGAAAGATAAAAAACAATACCGCCTAAAACGTTAGTGGTAAAATTATACTACACCAATCCGAACAGATTGTGCTAATATACAACAGATAAATCAATCGTATTTAAACAACACATGGAAATACTTCCAGTATTTTTTTATGACAAAGACTTCTAATGAACCAAAAATAAATAATATTGTCTTGAAATCATAAAATTAGATTTTAAACTAAAGAATAAAGTGATATAATAGTAGACATGGGTGCCGACCGTAGATTTCACGGTGGCGGCGCGCCGGAGAAAATCGCGCGGCGGCGGCGAGGCGCCGGCGGCGTGGCTGTATTGTATGGGGGTAGAAAAAATACCCTTCTTCGAAAAAATACAAGCAAAACGCTTTTCCATTAAAAAAAAAAGAGATACAAATCTAATAAGAAACCCTCTGCAATCAGCTACCGAAATAAATAAAATCAATTCAATATCAAAATTGCTCAATTTTCAACTATAGCCTTTGCGTACCTACCTTATAATTATCGAGAATAAAAACCATAATTGAGGCTGAGTAAATTCAACCAAGATATATTCGCCAAAAGCTTAAAGCACTATCCTATCCACAGAAAATTCCCTTCCACATATAGTAAAGCTGTCCTAGCAAAGATAGATAGCCAAGGAAAATCCTACTTCTTTTCTCATCCCCGAATTCTACCAACCATCAAGAGATATGAGACATCACCAGCACTCTTGCTCTAGTAGATCATCTTCAATTATCCGACCAGCCCCGGTGCTGTTTTTTGGAAACCCCACTCCTGATCTATGAAGCGTAGTTGTTTTGCATAAACTGAAATGTCAGCTTCGCCTTCTTCAACACATCTATAGAACTTTTTTTACGTAACGTAAGTTCATATTTTACGAGTACAAACAAACACAAGACCACTTCACTGAGACCCGTGAATGGCTTGCCTAAACAAAGCACTTCCAGGCTTGGGACAGGAAATTGCATATACCCCAACATGATGCGCCTGAAGCCCGCTCCAAACTCATGATGTTATCCGAGTGTAGATTGGGCAGCACTGTCAGCGGTGGTGGTGATCCACCACCAAGAAAAAACAGAGGATCAGTGCTGCCCAATCTACCCTCGGACCAAAGCACGAATTTGGAGTGGGCTGATGGTCTTCAAAGAACTCCCCAGCAGATTCGTCATTCCCAGAGGGAAGAGAAAAATCTGACACACCCCATCAAGAAGCCTGAAGGTGTAGGTCGGGCAACGGTTGAATTGATCGCAACGATCCAAACCTCCTTAGAGCCAACTTCACTTACCTCCACACCAGGTGAGCGTCTTGATCCCCTCCCGACGTGGATTGGGATACAGATCCGTGATAAAAAGGAGATAAGGAAGTTGTGGCAACAATTGCACTGTCCATGAGCAACGCGTTCAGAACGCGTTGGTGGAACGCTTTAGAGCAGCCCTCATGCAACCGAATCGTAGGAGGAACACATACAAGCCATTGGCAGCGAAACCGCCTCGGTTCATTGCCTATGCCGTCACATCGACAACCCATCAATACCTCTGTGAGACCGCTCATCGGAAGGGATGAAAACACAAAGTACTAAGCCAAGGATGTTTGCGGAATGCCTCGAAGATCAATTCCAGCCAAATCCCACAAACAACTTGGATCACGTCACATCCGCAAGAAGAAACTCTAAGAGCACTTCTCGGTGGCACCACCCACAGACGACCCACAGATCTTCTGCTCATCCGGAAGGGTTAAAAAGCAGATCCAAAGATTCCCATTAAAGAAGACACCAGGATTGGATAATATCACAAATGAAGTACTCAAGCACCTAACACCTACGACAGTGGCTACTCTGCCGCACATATTTAACGGAATCATGTCCTCCGGTAACTTCCCCACGAGCTGGAAAACGGGAAAGTTTGTAATGATACCGTAACTGGGCAAAGACACCAAAAAGCCAGCTATCGACTGATAACCCTGCTTGGCACACTATCGATTCTCTTTGAGAGATTACTGATGCCAAACCTGACACCACATACGAGTATAAGACCATGGTAGGAGCAGTTCGGGTTCAGATCTGAACACTCGACGACGTTTCAGAGCACCATAAATACTAAACGACATGGCTGTGTCATGGTCAGTATCATGGATCAGAAGACAATAAACGACATGGCTGTGAATACAACAAGGAGTTCGTGGCAGTTATTTTTCTGGACTTGCAGAAACCCTTCGACAGAGCATGGCACGAGGGATTGCTATACAAACTGTCGAAGGCGCCAACACCCAGAAGAGTAATATAAATAATAGCTGCTATCCTCAAAGAAAGTTACATATTGGTCCCCCGTCTGTATACGTCTGATACACCGACGACATCCCAGTCGTTGGGCCGGCAAAGCTTTCACTATACGCAGATGACGCTGCCTTCTACATATCGTCGTACAAAATGTCTCTCTCTGCGACAAGACTTCAATGGACACCCTGCTTGAATGGCTTGAGAAATGGATGCTGTCGGTCAATGTAGGGAAGACCCAGGCCACCATTATCGGAAAACCAATCTACTTCCACCCGTGACACTAAAAGGACAAGTTGTGCCCTGGATACCAGTCATCAAATACCTAGGCGTAACCATTGACCAATGCCTCACATTTCAAAAACACATAAAAGTTACCATAAGAAAGGTGGAGGGGGACATTGCCAAGCTCCGCCTGATCCTGCAATCAAAGCTGCCACTCTGGACTAAGGCGATGATCTTCAAGACCTATCTACGATCTTGCCTGATATACGCAGCACCGGCGTAGTATGCCTACATAAACACCAGCAACAAGAAAGCACTACAAGCGCAAGAGAATCACTGTCTTAGAGGTATAGTAAACGTAGACACGTCAGAAACGCTAAAATAGCCCGAGACCTAAATATAGATAATCTAGACACGAAGCATTAGAAGATTAACAACAATAATGTTCAGAAGAAGAAGAAAAAGAAAAATATTTATTTGAGACACAATTACAAAAAATGACAATAATAATAACAAAAAATAATAAAAAAATAAGTGCGGTGCCAAAAAGGCCGCGCCTCAGCATAATACTGAGTGCCTATGACACTCTGCGCTGGTATTCTGTCACAACCCAGAGGGGGCGATTTGGAGGGAAAATAATAATTAAAAACAGAGAAAAAATAAATTTACTCAATAATAACAAGACTCTAATGTATAATGTAATATATAATATCATGTATAATAAATATATGTATAATATGTGCAATATATAAGTAAATAAATATATATTAATTTCAAAATATAATTAGGTAGAAAACAAACGCAAAATCAAACTATTTTTAAAAGAATGAAATTACAAAGTAAATTAAAAAAAAAACGAGGGCGTAACAAAAAATTGTTAAATACAAGGTGAAACAAAAAAATAAAGGTAGTGACAATGTAGACATAGATTCAGGACAGTGACACACGCGAAACCACGGTTTTCGCTATTACATACAGATCGGACGAGGAAGACGAAAAATGAAACCATACCCTAGAGATCTCGTCACACGCAATGAGACAGAAGCCGACAACAACAACAACAACAGGACAAATGAACAGAAGAAAAAGAGGAGAACGGTAGGATTGCCGGTGGCGGTTGCCGTCTCGGTTGCTGATCGACTCGCTGAGCCTGGTCTCACCCGGCAGGGGTTTAAAAATATAAAATAGGATCATAAAATTCAAATATCACGTCATGTTCCCACTTCCCGCTTCAAATGCTGTGAGATAGACGGAGCAAAAGTTCGGATCAAGACTTAAAACTCTCTCTTTACCATCCCAGCAACAACGTTTCCGATGTACTTGGACCATAAACTGCTTTTAGTTTCAGGATCATAAAAAAACGTTTATGGAGGTCTTGCCCAAACTGATATTTGATAATCTTGTCATTCCAATCCAATTAAAAACACGGAAAAATCGCTAATAAAACTACACTTGCTAGCTGAACTCACGCCGGTGGAAAATGGCGGCGGCGGCGGCGGCGTGCCGACGCGACACGGCGCGGCGCCGCCGGCGCGGCGCCCATGTCTATATAATAGTATCGGACGATATGTGGTTTTCGCGTTTCGTGCAAAACGAACGCATGAGAGATCTGAATGAAGTGAGCGCTTGAGCTGATTGGTGAAATGTGTGAGGAGAAGTTAGCTTTTATGTTGCAGCAATAAGCCATTGTTTGGATCGAGGACGCGAAAGACGTACGCGAGTACGCGCCGACGAAATTGGCGTTTGGAGTTCTGGATTCGGAACAGCGACGGGGATTGATCTAGAATCAAGGGGCTGGATTTTGGGGGAGGGGTTTGAATGGGGGGAGGGGGAGGAGGGGCTACCCCCTGGTACCCCGCCCCCACACGGAGACGCCTAGTTTATGAGATAATTCATTTTAAAGTTTAGAATCAAAACAAGGATTTGGGAGGGGGGCGGGGTCGGTGGAGGGGGCGGGACAAGTGGAGAGAGCGAGACAAGTGGAGGGGTGGTGGGGAAGGGTACCAGGTAGTAGCCCTTGAGTTTGTTTCTCAGACCATCTGATGACTATCCGTGTTAATTTTAGTAAACTCTATCTAGTAACGTTAATTTAGCTTGTCGACATAAGGTCTCCTCGCTTCTACTACCATCCAAAAACTCCGAAATATCTACTTACCCCACTTTTGGTCCGACTTGCCCCATTTTTTATTATCTCCTTTAGATCTCAATATTCACTCATAATCTTCTAAGTACCTTCCCCGTCATCCCGAGATGCGAGAACAACCTATTTTAGACGTTTTATTTAAATTTCAATATTATAATTTATTCACAAAATTCAATTTTTCCCCTACAAACCCAATTCTATCTAACCAAAATGTATACACGCATAAATGTAAATGATTCGTAAAACGTAACACAGCTATTTTTCCATCAATAACTTTACTGAATAAGTCCTAGCTGCATAAAAAAAAGTAAAGTAGTTTATATGTAAGTGTTGGAGCGGAGAGACGAGCAAAATCAACCAAACGTATTGCATATATTACCCGACTGAGCGGAGGGTATTGTGTTTATCAGCCTATGTATGTATATATGTATGTATGTCTGTTCCTTTGTAGCACTATGGCACTTTAGAGACAACAAGACGCCATTATAGAGAAAAAGAAAAAAAAAACTCGAAGAACTATGTAAAGGCGGGTATCAATGAATAAAAGCTAGTTAGAAATTGAAATAAAATAATAATAATTCCATTGAATAGGTATTTGTAAATCATGTTTAAGTTTCCCTTATCATTTTCTATTTCGCATTACCATCTAAGATCTATAAAGATTTAAAGTTGGTTCGCACCATACTTACTAAAAAAATGCCCCATTTTAGTTTTGTTGGCCGTCGGGTTTTAGTGAAGGTGCTTAACCGTGCTTGTTCATTCGTTTATTTTGTGTCAGTTAAATTGCTACCTATACTTTTCTCTTGAGTTTGGCGATAGGAAGTCCTTGTTTTTATAATTTATTTCAGTCTGTTATTTTATTAATTTTGATTATATCTGGGACGGTATGGGAAAATCCGAATCTAAAGAAGAGACGGAGAAACTGTCTAATGAGCCGGTATGTTATCTAGCACTGTTTTTGAACGCGTTCCATTTAGTAGATCAGACTGGATACGGTTAAAACAAAAGACGGTTGAAACAAAACAAATATCTCGCAAATAGTTACACGGGGAGCGAGGGGTGCAATGGAAAAACTTTGTTCATAGGAGGTCGTAATTGGCGTGGGGACGATTGAAACAAATCGTTTTTTTATTTATTTTGTTTACTTCTGAAAATAGCTCTCCAGGAATTAAAATGGTATAGCCCCTTCACAGTTAGAAACACTCTCTTGAATTTGACATAATATCATCATTGTCGCTTGGCTTATAAACAACAATACTATGAACGATAAAAGCCAAATCATTTCAACCGTACCCGGTCTACATTAGAAGTTAACCTCCTTTCACATAATATTCGTAAAAGTCTAGACAGTAGCTTTTTTAGCAATATTCACAACCCCATACATGTCTTGTTCCAAATAAAAACAATTCGTGCTTCTCACGGTAACCGGCATAAGCCTCAAAGTATCCGGCCAAACCACTTTCTCCTTACCACTTTAAATTTTAAAACTCACTGCAGATATAACAGCAGGACTGAAATTTAAATCTAAAGGTGCACGGTCATTATTTCAACACCTGTTGGCCTCCACTTAGAACTTTGTGCAAACTGGTGCAACTGTTTCCAACAAATGTTTTATACATGCTGGAATGCGCGCGGAGTTTGAATGGATTTTGAGTTGGTAAAGTCCGGCTTCGGTGCTGAAATATTGCAAGTATTTTGTTTCAACAAAATATATTTTGAATTTAAGTCTTACCTATATATTTTGTTTTTGATTCAAATACTAATCTTGAATCAAGGAATATTAACTTTTGAAAGTTATTTGGTAGGTACCTGCCTCCTACCATGCTAGCGCGCAGACCATAAAACCATAGTCTACACTAATATTATAAAGAAAGATTGGATTTTTGGTGTGTTTGTTTATTTTAATGGATAAACTCAAAAAATAATAACTGATTTTAAAAATTATTTCACTTATAAAAAAGCTACGTTATCAGCGAGTAACATGAGTCGTATTCTATTTATGAAACTATGTAGCTTAAAAGCTAAAAAACACGCCTGCCTTACCAAAAAAGAGCCAGTTGCTTGCGTGCAACCGTTCGTAGCGCTCGTCGCGGCTTGTCGGCATAACATTCCCAGACGAATGATTTCGACTTCGTGCACGCGGTTTACTGTTTATTGCGAAAAAAAGCATCCCATGTTCTCCTAAGATATTAAAAATTGATGCAAAAGTAGGAATAGCACCAATTCTCTTGATGTTTTTTGACATAATTGTTATTGCATTTCCATGGCAACCGTTTCTTACAGCGAGTAATCAGCATTTTTCCAGTTTTCCCGTCAAAACTTAAAAAAATCCGGGATAAAAAGTATTCTATGTTTTATTCCAGGGAATAAGCTATCTTCATTTCAAATTTCATCAAATACCGTCCAGCCGTTATCGCGTGAAAGCTCCCCAAATAAACAAACAAACAGACAACGTTTCACTTTTATATATTGGTACGTATGAGTTTCATTCGCGTTAGTTTTCAAAATTAAACATGCCTATTTTAAAGACGCTGTGATAGTTTAATTTAAATTTTTACCTCTACATTTGTTACCTCTTCGTAATACACAGTGAACTGATTATATACGATTATGTTTAGAATATCTACCCCAAAGTCTAACTTGCAAACATGTATCAGTAGCCGAGAAAACTATATTGCACACAATGTCACGCGCAACAGCCAGTACTTGGATACTCGCTGAAAACAACGAGACCAGAAACATCACGTACTTGTGATCTTCATTAAATGAAACTGTTTACCCGGGAAGTAATGTCTCCCGCAACTTTGTAAGATAATGTTAGAATGTTTTATTTTTGTCTTCTATGCCATCTTGTCGCATCAATCTTTCTGGATGATCAATCACTACTCTCTGAAATTCTTGACACTTCTGATAATCAATGATTTCAGAAATTGAAAAAAAGTAACTGTTGTTGCCTATTTACAATAAAAAAAAATGTTTCTTGAGTTTTGAAATAATCAATGATTGTTTAGTTTATTTTTAGGTAGAGAAGTTGAAACATTAAAAAACTTTTAACGCGACTACGGCGAAGCAAGGGAAGGTTTATGAGTTTAACAGTTTATGTATGTATGTATGTATGTATGTGGATGTTCCACCTTAGCGTCGCCCCTATTGGTCCGATTTTGACAACCATGGTATCAATCGTTTCATTTTCATTTTCAAAGTATCATAGGCTATTTTTTTATGCGACTACGGCGAAGCATAGGTAGGGTTATGTGTTCAAACTAAAACCCGATTTTTGGTCCGATTTTGACAAGCGAGCTATCAATCGATTCGTCTTCATTGCATGAGTGTCGTAGGCTATTTTAAAATATTTTATTTAACTTGCAATGTTTATATGTATGTAAGTTTACCGCAAAGTTGGAAAAAAGTCTTCAACAAGTGTGTTATGACAAACGGAGCCGAGTAGTGGATACTCACGGTACGACTAGTCCACCAATTTAAGGTTCTCAGCGGGTTATGAAAGATCGTATCCGGAATGAGGTGATCGGGCAGAGAACCAAAGTTGTCGACATAGCCCTTAGGATAAGTTAGAAATAGCATAACGTAAACATATCCTGCAACATTATTGAACCTAGCGTAGGTTAGTCCAGATCTGTCTTGTCACCTAACATGTTATTTAACTGCCATTTAACTAATGAAATAAAGAGATTAGTTCATTCTTTCTTATTATGTTTATTGTTGAATGTTAATTTTGTCACCAGATTCGGAGTACACCCTCATAGAAGAACTAGCAAGAAACTATGTGGTGAATAATCTTTTAAATCATTAATTTACAACATGAGAACATTATTTCATATTTCACTCTTGACAATTTTGTAATAGATTATATATATCATTACCATAATTTGTGGCATAGTAAAATATTGGAACCCCCTTTGAAATAACATTAAACATCATTAAGAAGTCTACCAAGAAGTGGGGATACTGATACGGAGTATCGGTCTGATTCAGTCGTCATCAAACAGGTTAAGAGATTAGGCAGTGTCACCGTCACGGTCAGGTACCCGTGTCGGCTCCTGCACAAGCTGAGAGAGATCTAACGCCAGAGCAAGCTTCCGCGTCTCTCTGCCAGCGTGGTCGGTTTTTTGGTACGGGACAAGCCACTCCTTGTGGTGGGCGTTAAAGTCCCTCAAAAACACCAATTTAGCAGACGGGTAAAGCTATTGGGCCACACTTGCCGCCTTACCTAGATAGTCTACCAATAAAGTAGTCCCCCAATCTCCGCTGTGTGAGCGGTACACACAAGCATACATCATTTTCTCTATGCCCGTTTCCACCAGCACCCAAATCACCGAGAAGTTAGCTCAAGATTTCGGAGACGCAGACAGCAAATGTCATCACGGGCGTATACACAAACGCCGGGGTTTGGGATAAATAGGTGCTCCAAGACATAGCCTGGGTAATCCAAGTATGCCGTATCAGCTGGACATCCTATCTGCATCTCCAACAAATAGAACAAGTGGGGCTTAGAGGGCTCCACATGATAATTGACCGGTTGAAGATTGGAGTGAATCCCACGAATATTCGCAAGATCCACTTTGAGTGTGAGGACGTACATCTGCCGTTTTAACTTACAATACAATAACACTATATTGACACACAGTTAAACAAATTACAAAATAGAAATAACATAAACAATAGTTACAATGGGCGGTCTTATCACTCATAGCGATCTCTTCCAGACAACCTTAGGATAGAAAGAAGTTAATTGCGAATAAGGGTCGGTAGTGTGGCAATAATAAATTTATATACAAATTTAATGTAAATAATAAGAAATAAATAAAATATAAAATAAACTACATAGTAATAGTTACTTAAATACTATATTAAAATATATATATATATATATATATATATACACATATATATATATATATATACATATATATATATGTATGTAAGTTTATAATTACTTATATATATATATATATATATATATAAGTAATTATAAACTTACATACATATAAGTGTATAATTATACATACATAAATACATATCAAGTCAGTGCTAGTCAGTCAAGTTAAAGCCTGAGAGGAGCTGGAGCGGTAAAAAACAAATCACTAGGGTCTTAAAGCTATCAATAGATGCACGTTTGTTGGACGTTTGGTGCACTTAGTTCTTCTTTGGACTTTTTTCATGATGAGTAGTTGTGAAAAGGTTCGACGAATAATAGCAAACGAGATGTCAGAATGGCTAACCCACGGAAGTCGAGGCATAACTACGTCATTGGAAAACCTGCGCGGAGACTGCGGGGACGCCCGAACTCCCATGAAATAATTCATCAGTTCCTCACATCCGGTCGCCAGCCTGCCCAATGGATCACTTCAGGATTTTTCACAAGCGGCGGGGCAGCCTTTCGTAGCTGGCTAAACTACTACTTGGGCCCCGAATAATTTGCGGTCAGCCAGCAGAGAACACCGTGCTTCGGATCCCGCTACCCTCCAAAGCAAGGCCTCCGACGCAGAAACACCATGATTCTGATCACGGTCCACCCTTCCACAACTGTATTCAACAACTCATCCGGACGGCTTCCCTGAGCATAATGATGGAACACGACAAGTCTTTTGGCATCAAGACTTTGACCAGAGGGTGGTAATATAAAAAGCCGGCGGCCGAAGCCTACTCGTACCACCAGGCGATTCGGTTGCTCTTTTGGCACCACCTGAAGGATACGTGTAGGACATCGAGGGCTGAATCCTACGGACGCGAGCAAACCATAAACCCTCAAATATCACATCCCTCAATTGACTATGCCGATAATTTATTCAGATATTAATTATAACTTCAATAATAGCCTACTGTATGACGGTCTCTGCAAATACTAAGCTACAATTAACCATATTTGTAGTTAAAATAACACCCCTTTTCATTTGACTGCAATTCTCAGCAATCTCCGAAATATCCATATAAAGACTACCACTAATAAACCTTCCATAACAACAAATAACAATTTTAGCGTATACTCCATTTCTAAATATCAAACTGTATTTTTCCTATTTTTGTAACAAAATTGATTTTTCAGAGCTCCGCGTGATATCTTTATTTTTAAATGACAACCTCAGTTACTCAAAATAGACACTATCGATTCAATCCTCTTCAGACAAGTTGTCCTTGTACGTCTAACAATTAGTAAGCTCAAGTGGCAGTGGGCTGGTCATATCTGTCGAAGGACTAATAACCGTTGGGTAAGACGTGTTCTTGAGTGGAGACAGCAGCTTGGTAAACGTAGTGTAGGGTGCCCTCCGGCTAGGTGGAGCGACGATATACGCAAAGTGGATGGTAGCGGTTGGAAGAGAGGAGCCGAAGACCGGGCTCAGTGGCGTGCTTTGGGAGAGGCCTATGTTCAATAGTGGACTGACACGGGCTGATGATGACGATGATGATGATGTTTAGGTCAAATCTTGCAAGCTGAATTAGAACCACTTCATTTTATCCTACGTAGTTGAAAGTTTACATGTTGGTTCAGTTCCGATGACAATGCATTTTGATGGTAAGCATTCTAGAATTTGCTCCAGATAAAGGAACTCTTCATCGGTCAACAGCACAGATACGAAATTTTTAAGTTTTACCATGACTTGGCTACTGCATAAAAGCATTTGTTTTAATGATTTTTAATATATTTCTTTTAACCTGACCGTAGTCGGGTTTTCGTTTTTTTGAAGTTGTCTTGTTCCGACCATAATTAATTGCAATAATAACCAAAGTTATAATATGTGGTTGTTTTATTTATTGTCACACTGTTTATAATTCTGTACATACATAAAGTATGCCAGTTTTATAAAATTATCCGTAGTTTTGTAGCGAGACCGCGGTGCGACTACTCAAAAGTTAGGCAATTACTACATTGTCTCTTTTAGAGCACAAGTGACGCATCTACCTCAGTTTATATAGCTAAGACCGCGGCTTTGCCCGCGTGGTCATTTCTCTGGGTATGAGTAACCTATGAGGTATTCCAGGACCAGAATTACCTCTAGAGTACAATAATTATAACCAATTTCGTTCCGCCGTCAAATAGTTTCTTAATGATTGCTCGGCTTCTACTCATCAGATAGAGATACCAATCACACCTGTTTTTAAGTCAAAACCCAGGCTATCCAACAGTGAAATCCGCCTTGCAAAGGGTGTACTTTATTTTACGTGATGCGCGAACAGAAAAGTAGATATACATATACACACAGGATTTAAAAAAAAAACTTGTTCAGTAGCTTTATTGTAAGTACACTAGACCTATTTTTTTTTAAATTGTCTTCTTTTTACAGACATTTTGTTACTTACTGCTTTATTATAGCTATAGCAGAGTTTGCAAGTTGAAATGGCAATGGGCAGGCCATATATAGTTCGCAGAACCGACAACCGCTGGGGAATAAAGGTTCTCGTAAAAGCAAGCGAAGTGTGGGGAGACCCCACACGATGGACCGATGACATTGTAGCCATCGCAGGAAGTCAGTGGACTGAGGTGGCACAAGATCGCTCGTCATGGCGCTCTTTGGGGGAGGCGTATGTTCTGCAGTGGACTGCTAAAGGCTGACATGATGCTTTATTATAAGTATAGATATCATTGTACTACATAGTATCGTTCGCCAACACACATTGTATTCAAGTACCCACTACGCTAACGATGCCTTGTGCGAAGTTAGGAATATCTTGAACTTTGAAACTTGCGCGCTTTCATGGTTGTAAGTTTGTGCATTTTATGAAAACTATCATATTTGCATTTCACGTCTGATGTCTATAGAAGAAAGAGATCCCCACTCCGATATATTACCACTTACTCGAAGGGTGAAATGCAAAATTCAGCCAAGCGGGACGTCAGTGTAGGCGTTACTACCTCCATAATATAGCAGTAAGTAACAAAATACAAAGAAGATAATAAAAAAATAAATAAATAAATAAATAGTGGTAATAAAGCCACTGTTTATTTTTTATTGTATCTTTTTGTCTGTCTGTTTGCGCATCACGTAAAAAATAGTGGACCGATTCTTATGTGGTTTTTATTGTTGAATAATTTAGGTTTTGTCTTAAAATCCGGTGTACTTTGTATCCGATGAGTAGAAGCAGAGCAAACGATAAAAACTATTTGACGGCAGAATTAAATTTGGCATTTAAAGGTACTTATTTTGGTCCTAGATTATCACATAGAATTATTTTTCAACAGAATGACATCCACGCTATGCCGTAGGCTTAGCTTATATTGAGTAAAATTCTCAATTGAAGTATATTTTGGTTCAAAAATGTATCGGTTCAATAGGTCATTATTAATCCTTTTTATTCAGTCTATCAACCGCCAAGCAGTAGTGTGTATACATTTCTGTGTTTAGTTTCGAAGCGCAAATGTTTCCAGCGAAATAACTGGGCAATGAGACTTAATAAAATGAGATATAAAAAAAAAAACTTCATATCGTACAGAACTTGAAAGAAAGAAAAAATTACGCCTGAGCTACGCCCAAATCGAATAAAGTAAACAAGAAGGCATTTATATGGAAAGACCTCAAACAATAATTTATTTCTTTTATGTTTTATACAATTTGTAGTCGGTTTCTAAATAATACTAAATAACGATACTTAAACTATTACAAAAAAAAACTATTGTAATCAGACTTATAGAAACCGAGAAATACGTGGACAAACATACATACATACATACATACATACATACATACATTCGAGAAATTTGGTATATTTGTTCAGATACTCATATACGAGTACATGAATATATATGAATATTATTATTTTTTTGACAATATCACATACATACAAACATAGTATACATACACGAAATTTGGTAAATATGCTTAAACACTCATATAGACAAACATATATCAATATTACTTAAAGAGGGAATTTATTTACAAGATAAAGCGTATAAAAAACAAAAGTTCATTTTAAAATATAAATAAAATAAAACTTAACTATTTACACATAACTATCTAAAAGTCCTTCGGAGGAAGGGAAAGTGCCCAGAATGCTGGCTGCATTGCCACGCTGTATTAGGTATTAACAATATTACATAATGACCTCTTTTTTTGAAGTCTATTAAAAACTGATGCCTAAGCAGGGTAATAAGTGCGGGCAGTGGCGCGAAACGTTTTGCAACCTATGTTCTGGGTGGCACTGCAACTGTTATGGGCAGGCGGGACGCTTACCATCAGGCGAGCGACCTGCTCGACTCGTCACTTAATGAAATTAAATAAAACTGTCAACCGCGTTTGGGCTCGTCACAAAACAGCAAAGAAGCGGAACTCCTTACCAGCGTCTTTGATTCTCGTTAAACAAAAAAACCTGGGCTCAAATCTATATTGAACAGGTACCACTAGGTGAGATCGCGCTCAAATAATAAATAATATACATATATTCGGGACAATTCCACTTCAATTACCTAGCCCCAAACTAGGATACCCTGTTCTATGCGCACTAGATAACGGATAAACATACATAGATACCCTGTTCTATGCGCACTAGATAACGGATAAACATACATAGACACCCTGTTCTATGCGCACTAGATAACGGATAAACATACATAGACACCCTGTTCTATGCGTACTAGATAATGGATAAACATACATAGATACCCTGTTCTATGTGCACTAGATAACGGATAAACATACATAGATATCCTGTTCTATGTGCACTAGATAACGGATAAACATACATAGATACCCTGTTCTATGCGCACTAGATAACGGATAAACATACATAGATACCCTGTTCTATGCGCACTAGATAATGGATAAACATACATAGATACCCTGTTCTATGCGCACTAGATAATGGATAAACAAACATAGATACCCTGTTCTATGCGCACTAGATCACGGATAAACATACATAGATACCCTGTTCTATGCGCACTAGATAAATAAATAATAAATAAATAAATATGTTCGGGACAATTCCACACCAATTACCTAGCCCCAAACTAGGACATAAACATACATAGATAGATACAACATACATAGATACTCTGTTCTATGTGCACTAGATAACGGATAAACATACATAGATACCCTGTTCTATGCGCACTAGATAACGGATAAACATACATAGATACCCTGTTCTATGCGCACTAGATAATGGATAAACATACATAGATACCCTGTTCTATGCGCACTAGATAACGGACAAACATACATAGATACCCTGTTCTATGTGCACTAGATAACGGATAAACATACATAGATACCCTGTTCTATGCGCACTAGATAACGGATAAACATACATAGATACCCTGTTCTATGCGCACTAGATAACCGATAAACATTCAGATATCACACATTTTTTTAAATATACATTACCATAATTTAAAATTCATAATATTTTTCTCATGTAATTAACAAGGAAATTGTAAACAAGATGACGATACAGAAATTATGCAATTTCTAACACTCGGTCATTACAAAAACGCATAGTCAGTTTCCTTAACAAACAACATTGAAGCTATACAATAATAGTAGATTGTATTACTAGGGAGCGAAATAATATTTAGCCGGCGAGGGCGCTATTTTGGATTCAGAGCGGAGTGAAGGATTCTAGAGTAGAATCCTGAACGTAGCGAGGGATTCAATATACGTCGCCCGAGGAAAAATAATTTTGCGTCCGAGTGATACACTCTACTTTTCATCGCCCTCTATGAGAAAAAGAAACAAAACGCGCTTTTAGATATTTTACAATTACAACGCCTATATTTATTTACAAGATCAAATAAAAATAAAAAAAGGTGAGAGGACTAAAAGTCGTTTAAAATGTACAAACTAAGCCTTTTGTATAACGACAACTCATTTTGAGCTGGCTTTGAATTAAAACACCCTTTATTTAGGCTTTTAGACCCTGATATCTCAATAACTTCCAAGCTCATATTTCATATTTATTTCTCTGTTTCCACATGTATAATTAGGTCTTAGATATAAGCTTAATATCTTAAAACATGCAACCCTCGTGGGTACTACAGAATATTTGTGTACAGGGTAGAATGCATTAAATATTACAATAATTATAAAATATACACATTCTAATCAAAGGGGTGGCCGAAAAAGAAAAACATTTATGTTGCATTTGTTTCGTCAAAGAAGTCTTGCAGAGCTAATAACGAACTTTAAAAAAGTATTTATTTTTACTTAATTTTACTTATTTAATTTTTTGCAAAATTTGCAAATATAACATCATATATCCCGTACGGGATATCGATAGGCGACAGGTTTGCAAATATAACTTCATATATCCCGTACGGGATATCGATAGGCGACAGGTTTGCAAATATAACTTCATATATCCCGTACGGGATATCGATAGGCGACAGGTTTGCAAATATAACTTCATATATCCCGTACGGGATATCGATAGGCGACAGGTTTGCAAATATAACTTCATATATCCCGTACGGGATATCGATAGGCGACAGGTTTGCAAATATAACTTCATATATCCCGTACGGGATATCGATAGGCGACAGGTTTGTAAATATAACTTCATATATCCCGTACGGGATATCGATAGGCGACAGGTTTGCAAATATAACTACATATATCCCGTACGGGATACCGATAGGCGACAGGTTTGCAATGTAGGATGTATCAAACATACATCCAAGTTCAATCAAATCTTGCAAGCTGAATTAGAACCACTTTCACTTATCCTACGGAGTTGAATTTTTATTATGTTGGTTCAATTTCGATGACAATGCATTTTTATGGTAAATATGACCTGAATTGACATCCAAGATAAGCTCTAGATTCAGGGACTCTTCAACAATCAACAGCAAAGACGCGACATTTTGTGCGATAGACGGTTTTACGAGTAAGTTTAACCGTGACATGGTACATGATACCTCGATTTTTGAGGTCTACTGAGAGAATTTGAAATTTTATACAAAAATAATGCGTAAGTACAACGAGTTCTAATTTCAAAAGGCTATTATCAATTCCTCCATTGCATCCCGGTGATCCAAGCAAATAACGCGCGCGTGGCTAACCGCTAGGCTACTATCGAGGCGCCAAGCGTCCGAGCGGTGGGCCCGCGCGCATTACATGCAATGTGTTGGTTCACTAGGATGACTCATCTGAGCGATCAACTAACGTCTTGCCGCGAAGCGTGCCACTTATGGTAAGGCTGATGCCTAATTTCATCATTTCATGGCTACTGCATAATTGCTTTTATTTTAATGATTTTACTACTTACTATCTACAAAATTTCAGTTCATATTAATGATTCAAAAGTTATCGTCGAACAAACATATATACATACAAACTCCGAATCGCCAAAGTTGATTTGGTGAACTCGCTTCGCTCGGTCCAAAACAGACAACTTAAGTAGGACGTCACGCCTTTTCACAAAATAGGGAAACCTTGTTATTCCGCTTTCCCCGAAATAAAACATTGCTTGAAGATAAATCTTAATGATGGAAGCATTTACTAGATCATATTTTTGTGTCAAGTATACTCAACAATACAGAATGACGACACCAAAATAAAAGAAAAACTAAGGAAACAGCGACTTGCCTTATATACGGCTTTAAAATCAAGTAAACAAAATCTGGACGAGATACCACTACAAGAAAACACACCTACACAGCTACATTCCGACCATCGTGCTTCATGTTCATTAACAACAAATATAGAGAGACATTAGTCACTGCTAGCACGTGCTGCGCAAATGCCACTCCGATTGTGACTAATGCAAAAGTGCCTAATCTTCATTTATTACGTTTTTTTTACAATGTACGATTTACTTTTAATTGGTATGCAATAAAGAGTTTTCCATCGGCTAAGTTGGCACAATTTCTTAGGATCGTATGGATCGTGGTCGTGTATCAATAGTTTTAAGGAAGATCTCTAGAAAAATAAACGTAAAATACAATAGTGTTGGCAATACCGAATGAATTGGACTACCCGGAGTGAAGATGCAGTTGTGTTCTGATTGGACTATCCGGAGTGAAGATGCAGTTGTGCTCTGATTGGACTATCCGGAGTGAAGATGTAGTTGTGCTCTGATTGGACTACCCGGAGTGAAGATGCAGTTATGCTCTGATTGGCGGTTGTATTGCAAGAACGAGACTGACCGAAGTTGAATGTACGAAGCAACCAAGGCTACTTGAGCTCTAGCCAGCCTTCGTGTGATCTTGTTGTGTTTTAGACATTCTTTGGAGTTTTTAACCCCTGAACACGAAAAAAGAGGGGTGTTATAAGTTTAGGGTGTGTGTTATGTCTGTGACTGATTTGGATGCGGTATTTTCTGGTTGAAAGCCGATGTGATCGAGATGGTTCTTAGCTATAGCTCCCAAAGATGTCGTAGATTTTAGATTTTAGCTGTCATGATAGTTTATCTAAATACCCTCGTGTTGTGGTAAGTAGGTATAATAGGTGGTACAAATTTCTTCCAATTTCGTTGATACTAAATATTTTTTAACCCTAAATAATTAGTTAATTCTATAGACCCATTAATTAAAGGCATATTGATTCCATTATCAGCCCGGACACGTCACGTTTCAATCGAATCGGTTCATTAACTGTCGTGTGCATTGTCTAATTGACGATATCAGGTAATTGGCTGGTCGTCAGGTTGAGCCTTGGGCAGTGGAGCGAAGGTTGGTATTAGAATAACAGAATTTGATAGGAGATGAGACTATGATATAGTATTGTTACCCTCAACTTCGTTAGCCATTCGACTCAGGAATTATTGGACCTGAGGAGTTAACATTGCGTTACGTATTAATATTAAGTAATCCATGATGGTACGTTAGTGTTAGGTGCGTTTGCTAAAAATGATATTATGTGTAAAGAAATAACTTTTTAGAGATATAAATACATGTTAACATCTAAATTGATATATTTATGGGAAATTTAGAGATGCCAAAGTATGGCCAAATATGTAAACGCGATAAGTTTTTTTTTTTTTTACTGGCTAGGCAATCGTTTGACCACGATCTCACCTGATGGAAAGCGATGATGTGGTCGAAGGTGTAGCACGCTTGCCTAGTAGATACCTATTCACTCTTGACTTGAACACACCTGGGTTATAATTTACCGGAAACACTGACGAAGGGAGGGCATTCCACTCCTTTGTAGTTCTTATAATAAATGAAGAAGCGAAACGCTTCATTCTTGTGCGAGATATTTCAACCATAAAAAGGTGGTGCTTTGCTGATCATCTAGTCGTACGGTGATAGAAAGGTGACGGGGGAATCAGTTTGTGCAGTTCTTGTGCACACTCTCCATAGTGCAATCTGTAGAATACCGCCAGGCTTGCTACCTCACGTCGATGCGACAGACTTTGAAGCTTACTCTTTACCAGAGAGTCATCCCCAATGAGCCTTATAGCACGTCTCTCAATTGAATCTAAAGACTCGAGCTGATACTTGGCAAAACCGTCCCAGAGGTGGCAGCAGTACTCCATACAAGATCGGACCTGTGCTTGATAAAGATTCAAAAGCTGTCCCGGTGTGAATTACCGCCTAACCATAGACAAAAAAAAACAAGTTTTTTGCGCTACTTTGGCTTTGGATTCAATGTAAGACCCAAAATTCAGGTTTGATGTAAGTTCGACACCCAAAAGCTCCAGATGGTCGCCTAATGGTATTGTTACACTTTGGAAAGACGGAGATCGGTTTAGAGGACTCTTTTTAGCAGAAAACAAACACGCCTGCGTTGTGTAGCTTTATTATATATATAATAAAGTTACAATCATTTTAAATTAATTCCTGATTCTGATTATATGCAAACTAATTCTGACGAGCTATTTATCAAGGTGGAATCTACGCAAACTAACTCATAGAATGCATAAGAAATTTTAAAATCTGTGTTTAGTGCTTCTCTGATCTCCGAGTCGATAATAAACTATCTCACGGCTGAACGAAATTTGATATTTTGTATTTTATGGTTTTATAGAAGGGTACTTTTTGTCCTGGAGTAACACACAGGTTACTTTCAACCCAGAGAAAAGACCACGCGGGCAAAGTCATGGGCAAAGCTATAACTATAATAATTATAATAAAGCGAATGTACATCTATCTATGTTTTTGTCTGATTGTTACCGTTTCACGGCTAAAAGGCTGAACTGACCTTGATGATATTTAGTATGGAGACAGTTTGAACCCTATGAGGATAATTTATATCGCAATAAACTGAGCGGATGAATTCAGGGGCAAAAGTTAGTTAGGCACGCTAAAACGTCTGGACCGATTTTCATGAAAATTTGATTGCAGATATTGTACACAACAGAGACGTACATAGGGTACTTATTATCCTGGAAACTAGAAAGTTGCCATGGAAAAACGGGAAAATTACGATTACTCGCTTTCACACATAAACAGCTAAGATGAAGTTATTAATATAGGTAGGTACAATACAGAGATCAACATATTTATCTCGAAAAATGGAAAGTTCACACGGGAAATTTGGAAAATTGGGTAGATTGGTTGTACTCGCATTGACATAAAAACGGCTAAACTGATTACGAACAGAATGCAGTGGCATTCTGTTCATTAGTTGCTGTACAGAAACTAATGAAATTTTGTATGTAGATGCCGTATACCATAGTGACCAACATAGCATACTTTTTATGCCGAATAATTGTACACACGGGAAAAGCCGCGGGACGCATCTTTTTCTGAATACTTTTATCATTTTAGTTTTAGATAAATATACCAGGTTTTGATCTATATCTATTGATATGCTAGCCGTTTCGAATGTATACGAGAACCACTATAAACTCACCATCACGCACAAACGCGTTCAATATTCAATGATATAAGCGTAATCCTGTAAACCCATTCAACTGCAGAGTTACTCTCACATGAACGCGCACAACTTCAAACAAACACACTACTTGAGTTTGATTGTGCAGTGCTGCCTTAACCAGTTTGATATCTCAATTCTGTCACGCCATTTAGATTGACAGGTAGGTATTTAAATGAACAGATTTTGATGAAATTTCTAAATGAACCACACTCTTGTCATCATATTCTAAAAGAAAAATAGTAATATTTTGAAGCTGGAATCAGTCTAGAAGAGAGCTGGGCCCGTATTTGCTATGTAAATTAAAAGACGGTTAAAAGAACGTTACGATTAAAAGAGCGATACGATATCCAGCGTAACGATATCGACTTGGATTGTACATGAACTGTCGTAATGACGTCACACGTTTTCTACAAGGAATTGCATTTGGCATATCAAATAAGTGCCCTGTTTAGGCTGTCTTCTGTACATAATTTATATTTGTTCTTGTAGATAAAACCTGATAAAACAGTTAAACAGATGAAACTTTTATTGACAATAATTACATTATAGGTCAATTACATTGCATCATAAAAATAATTAATTTTATAATAATTAAAATATACAAAAGTCTAGCACGATAGTCAATCAATCAATATCAATAAAATTGTTAAATAAAATACATTAAAATACACTATTCAATAAAATAGTATATACCTAAAATTAAAATTTGTTGTTCCTATCCTAGGAACTCGTCAATCGTGTAAAAAGTCTTTTCGACGAGCCAGGTCTTAAGCTTACATTTAAACACTTTTGTTTACACTTGATGCGCTTTTAATATGCTCCGATAGCTGATTATAAACCGTCAGCCCTAGCACGTGTGACAGCTTGTTTGACCGCGCGAGTCTTCTGGACACAGCCGTGAGCTTGTATGCGTTGTGGCAACGGCCAACTGGAATGTTAAAAAGTGGCCGTCTGATAACCTCTGTCATGGTTTATCAACTGCTATTAATAAATAACAGCCGAGACCGACAGCTTAACGTGACCTCCAAAGCACGGGGCGATGCAAAACCACACATAACTTAGAAAAGACATTGGTGTGGAGCCTGAGACCGCACCAGGTATCAATGGATTCTCAGTCGCAATAGTAAACCGCTCGGCTACTATCGCTCATTTATCTACTGAATTAGTTTGTTGCGAAGACATACAAGATTGGCTTATGACAGAGATTAATTATGTCTAAAAAGGAGGTGCTTGATTTTTCACTTGCTTGGTGAGCTGCCAATGTTTTTTTTTATTTTTTTTTATTACGGACTAGGCAATCGTTTGGCTACGATCTCACCTGATGGAAAGCGATGATGTGGTCGAAGGTATAGCCCGCTTGCCTAGTAGATACCTATTCACTCTTGACTTGAACACACCTGGGTTATAATTTACCGGAAACACTGACGAGGGCAGGGCATTCCACTCCCTTGTTTGTTTTTTTTTTGCTCTCTTATAATAAGCGTAATTGTCTTGTACACATAGACAATTGAATTAGCAAATCAAGTAACACTATTTGCAGGGACATATTCGCTCTATCGAACTAGGTAACAACTAGATTTGCGTAGTTTATGCATAATTAAGTTTTGAATCGCTGTCCGGACGGTCGCGAGTGATTGCTGCCTAATTACCGTGACGTATGATGAATACTAATGGACTTTGTCACAGAATAACAAAATAGTACAATACTTGGTGCTGATGTTAAGTTCTGGAGCTACACTTATTTTGCGTTTGGTACAGTGGAAATATGTACTTGAGATACAACTTGAGAACTTTTGTTATTTTGGTACATATGTACATACAATACTATCTCTTTTTTAGATTTGTCTCTTTAGGTCCCAAAGTGATCAATAACGGAGCCCTATTACTAAACCTACGCCATACGCCTTTATACCTGTTTTTCTTACCTTTAATGGACTGTATCTTTTAAACTGTAAAAGTTGTAATTTTCACGATATCCGTTCCTGCTATGGCTACAATGTCGTCGGTCCATCGTGTGGGGGGTCTCCCTACACTTCGCTTGCTTGTTCGTAGTCGCCATTCGAGAACCTTTATTCCCCAGCGGTTGTCGGTTCTGCGAACTATATGGCCTGCCCCATTGCCACTTCAACTTGCAAACTCTGAGAGCTATGTCGGTAATCTTGGCTCTTCTTCGGATTTCCTCGATTCGGATTCTATCACGTAGTGAAACACCGAGCATAGCTCTCTCCATTGCGTACAAAAGTGTGTAAAATAATAATAATAATAAACAAAATGATATTGAGTTGAAAAAAATGGGGGGTGAGAATTGTGGTTTCCAAACGAATGGACCGATTTAGCTGCGGTTGTTTAAATTTGAAAGAAAATAAAAATAAGCTATGTACTGAATAACAATATAACATTTCAAAAAGTGTATCTATCTGTCTGTTTGTTTCTGCGTGCATCGCGTGAAAACTTGCGGACCGATTGCATTGTCATTGCCACTGCTGGATAGCTTAGGGTTTACTTAAACACTGGTGTACTTAGTATCTCAATCCGAGCACTCGATAAAAGCTAGTTAACGTCTGAAGTTTGATGATATTGGTACCTACTTTTGGTTCTGGAATAATACATAGGATCCTTACATACCAGAAAATAATCTACGTGGGCAAAGCCGCAGGCTAGTAATAATCCTCATAAACAAGAAACGGTTTTGAGGGTTTCTTTGTTAACAGCTTTTAGTTAACTTGCAATGTATGAATCTTTGTTTAGGTATACATTGTATATATAGTTGCTGCACTCTGGGTTGGGTCCTGACTAGGGAACTCTTCAACGGTTAACAGCACAGGCACAAAATGTTGTATACGCCGCAGAGAGAGCATATCAAACTACCTTCCTTTAAACATATAAAAATATTAAACCAAAACATTTTCCCGTTTGCAGCAGTAAATAAAGAGACTACAAAAATCCGTCCCTTCAGATTGACTATAACAAAATCTGTCCCTCTCTACCTAACAACTACAATAGTCAGGCTCCCAAACATAGATCACGGCTGAAATATCGCGATTGATCGCGCAGGATCGCATCGCTATGTTTGCTTAGGACACTACACTTTTCTTTTCTTCTTTGCTATTTTCGGATTCAGAAGCTAGGGATTTTTTGGTCTGATTTGTCGATACTTTTATCGATAGTTTTCGTATCGCGATGTCTTAGTTTGAGATCAAATGTTCAGATATTTTTCAAGGGTTGGGTTATTTTATTTGGGGTTTTTTGGGTTAGACAACTATCTCAGCTGGCGGTTCATTGTTAATTTTTGATGTGGTTAGTCGAGGATGTAACATGTTTTTGTTTTTACCTAATAAGTAAGGTGGGGGGAACAGCAGTGGGACAAAAATACAGATAAATTCTTAGTCTGTTCAAGTATTTATACCTACACATTTTAAAATGTAAAGACTGGTTCAGGCTAGTTCTTTATCTATTATGTAATATACTCAAAAACATATTATATAAATATAGATTTATATATTACATACGTAATGGATGAACAACTGAACTGATTCTAAAAATTCTTTCACCTATAGAAAGCTACTATATCAACGAGTCACATGGAATTTACATTACTTTTCAAAAAAAAAGAAAACCCCAAAAAAAAATGTTATGATGATGGGAGATTGAGGAACGTTGCTCCCAAACCCCATACGAATGAACCGATTTTGAAGCGGTTTTTCGAAGCTTCCAAACGAATGGACTGATTTAGCTGCGGTTTTTTATTTTTGAATGCTGAGGTAAACGAGATGGTTCATAACTATAATGGAGAGTGGGGGGTTGGGTGGGAGAAGGGGGTTTTAGGGGGGGGGGGAGGGGGTTTTGACATTATTAATTTGTGCTAGTAAATAAATATATGAACTGTAAAGTATAACGATTGCCTAGTCAGTAATAAAAAATAAAAACTAGAAGCGCCATTTATTTATTTTTCCCATAGGGGGATGAAAAGTAGAGTGTATCACTCGGGCGCAAAATTATATTCCCTAGGGCGACAATCCTTCACTCCGCTCTGGATTCAAAATAGCGGCAAAATATTATTTCGCTCCCTAGTAATACAACAATCTACTATTTCATGCGCCAACTTAGTTAAATCTCGAATAGGAAAGGGATACCATGTACCCAAGGTATCAAAAAAACTGAATGTCTTTGCTATGGTAATGAAACAATAATGACATATTGCCCTGGAATAGAAATTGTAACAAGTCTGACAAGTGCGTGAGTAATAATGCAGTTGTAATTACGCTTACTGGCATATTTTTGTAGAAATTTCTACTTGTATTAAAATGCTAAAAGTAAGAAAAATGCCACCGTGTGAGCTCTACCCGTGCAAAGACGAGGCGAGACACTAGTGATAATTAAAATCATACGATTATGGGACATTTCGTTGTCGCGAGGCGGTCCCCTGGTTTGGGTTGCTCCCACTATTCCAGGACACAAACCTCAGTGACACAGAATTACAGGAACTTCCTTCCGCTTGATACTAGCACACGGCGGGAGCAGACTCGGCAGGCCAGAGTCTGATATCAAGCAAGCCGCGCGAAGCCGTTCATCGAGTGCAACGCGATCGGGCGCTGCAACTCAATGATGTTCCTCAAACCAGAGCAGCAGACTTTCAGATTTTTTATATTAATGTTAGCGAAGGAAGGACGAAAGATATATTTTGCAAATTAAATCAATGAAAGCACTAAAGTGGAATATTATTCTATTTTTTACCAAAAATCAATATCAATGACAGGATATTTGTATGTAGAATCGATAATGAAAATCAAAATGAAAAAAAATGGATTATGAAAAGAGTATTGTTATGAAAGAGGTTTGGACCTCGTCACAATACCCCGCCTCCCCGGAGAAAAATAAATTTTTTTTTTGATAGTAAAAAAAAATAATTTTTTTTTAAGGTTTATTTAAAAAAAAAAAAAAAATTATATGCTAAGAACAAAAGAAAAAAATAATAGTAGAAGTTAATAATAAAAATATATATATAATATGGGTAATAAAATTAAAATAGTAAAATAATTAATTAAAATAATGGAAATGCTAAAAAATGCTATCTTTTCAATTTTTATGTGAAAATGTTTATTAACAATGTCAATATACAATTGATTGGATTCCTAGATGCATTCATATTCATAAATCACACATTCTTTCATCATCATTCATAGTCTTATTCCCATTCCTTGGAAATAAAACTCATAAGAAAGAGAAACCTTATATATCAATAAGGTCACTCGTGGAACCAATACAGTATAGTGTAGGCTTATTTATACAGTCACTAGCCGCTGATCAGAATGATTATGATGTGTGTATGTGTATGTGTGGTGAATGTGTGGTGTGGGATGTGTAAATGTATGTATGTGTATATTTATATACAATTAGTTTGCCAAAATGGCTAAACGTACCTTAGGGTATGACGTGCCTGTAGCACGTGTATGTACATAATAAACGTTGTGTTAGAACGTTAAAATAATATGAGTAAGGTAGGTAGGTAATAGCATATTAACTATAAAATAATACTGGTTTTGTGACCTAGGCTTGGTTTATAGAGTAATCACATTTGCCGCTCTTTTCAGTGTTGGAAGTTTTGTGTGTAGGTGTATTAAATAATAATATATGGTACTGGTTTCGCTTTATACTGAACATTATGATTGTAAATAAAATAAAATAGTATAACAAGTAGGCATAGCTAACAAGTAGGGTATTAACTACTGTTAGTACCAAAGAATTAAAGTAAGTAGTAAGTACAATAGCACTGAATAGCAATACGTAGGGACTTGAAGTCAATATTCATAATGAACCCGACAAGTTAATGAAGTGAATAAAAAAAATAGGCTAAAAATGTGGACATTACTCCGTAAAGGGAAATTATATTAAAATTACATTATTTACAACATAAATACAAGGTTATTTGTAAGTAGGGAACCTACAATGGTCATAAGTAGATATTTAAATATATGGTAAGGTACAGGAATATGAAAGCAACGTAACTTTCATAGTACATAATTATAATAAAGTATGTAAGTAGAGAAGTGATGGTTAAGGTTAAGACGTACGTGGTATAGGTTTAATGTCTTTGACATGCCAACGGCCTAAGGGATTACCAGATAAATCACTGAGGTCGTAAATTAGTGGTGAAATTTTAGCTGCTATGATGCATTTTACAAATTTAGGAGCTAATTTAGCTGAAAAATACTTGCCTGCTGAACTTATGGGATAATTACGTTTCCATATAATGTCACCTTGGTTAAATTCAAGGTGTTGATGATGTTTATTATAATATTTTGTGTTAGTTTCATGAGCGCGAAATAAACGTGCTTGAACTTCAGCAAATACAGGGCTTAACTGACCTGTGTTGTCAGCGTACTCATCGCGTGGAGCAAAAATCAATTCTTCACTTAGATCCAAAGCATTATATACAGAACCACATGTTACAAGTTCGCGACCAAATACTAAGAAAGCTGGTGTGAATTTAGTTGTTTCATTAACAGCTGAATTTATGGCAAATTGGATTTGATTTAAATATAAATCCCAAGTACGATGGTCATTATCAACAAAAGAAGCAACTGCTGTTATAATTGTTTTGTTGTAACGTTCAACAGTATTGACTTGCGGACAGTAACGGGGGGTGTAATGAATTTTTGGTATGTTGTAATATTGAAATAAATCCTGGAGTTCATGACTAATTAGTTGAGGGCCATTATCTAGGATTATGGTCTCTGGAATACCATAAACCATAAAAACTAAGTTCTCAAGTATATGTTTGATTACAGAAGAGGTAGCTCGCTTCATGGGGAATATAAGACAATATTTGGAAAAACAACATGTGACTACAAAAGTAAATCTATTAAGTTTACGTGTCATTGGAAGTGGACCAACAATATCAATAGATATGCATTGGAAAGGACGAGAACAGTTCTTGGGTTTACCCATCAGACCAATGGTATTTTGATTCTGATGCTTATAAGCGAGGCATGTTTCACATTTAGAAATATGGCTGGCAATGTCTTTGTACATTCCTGGCCAGAAGTATTTTTCTTTAATACGATGGTATGTTTTGAAAGTGCCAAAATGAGCTGCTGTTGGTAACGAATGGTTTTCGTCGATAATAGCTGTACGAAATTCAGATGGGATTACTTCTTTCCAACTTAATTCTGAGTTTATGAGGGTATTAGTACGGGTGTACCTGTAGAGTTTATTGTGTCGTATCATATAATCAGGAGTTGATGTGGGATTTGTGCTACACTTGGAGTATACAGAAGTGTACCACGAATCAGAAGTCTGTATTGGATCATAATTAATCACATTAATTGGTTTAATACGAGATAATGTATCTGGGACCAAATGTTCCTTGCCACGTTTATATTTAATGTCAAAATTAAACATTGATAAGCGTATGCTCCAACGGGCAAGTCTACCTGTAGGATTATCTAAGTGTAAGAACCATTGAAGTGCAGAATGATCGGTATAGATAGTAAACTTTTGGCCATTGTCTAGGTAGCAACGCCAATACTCTAATGCTGTTATAACGCTTAAGAGTTCACGTTCAGTGATAGAATAGTTTCTTTGGGGACCTGTAAGTAATTTGCTCATGTAAGCTATGGGTTTTTCAACTCCATCGAAGTCTTGGGTAAGCATTGCTCCAAGTCCAAAAGCGGATGCGTCGCAATGAACAGCAAAGGGTTTAGAAAAGTCAGGGCAAGTTAGAATAGGAGTTGATATTAAAGCTTGTTTGATTTTATTAAAAGCTTTATCAGCTTCAGAAGTCCACTTGAAAGCGGGAGCTTTCTTACTGGTAGACGTAAGTTTAGTGAGGGGAGCAGCTAATGTGCTAAGATTGGGTACAAAGCGTCTATACCAACTAGCTGTACCGAGAAACTTTTTCACCTCGCGAGCAGACCTGGGTGCTGGTATTTCTAAGATTGCTTTGACTTTATCAGGGTCTGTGTGGAGACCTTGATCATCAATTACGTAGCCTAGGTATTTAAGTTCATTTCGGAAAAATGCACATTTTGGAAAATTTACTGTTATACCTGCTTTTGAAAGTTTTGCGTGTAATTTATTAAGCAAACGTACGTGTTCCTCGTACGTTTTTGTGGCTATTATTATATCATCCAAATAATAAAAAAGAGAGTCGTTATTAGAATCATCAGAAAGAAGATTATCAATGAATCTTTGTTGCGTAGCTGGTGCGTTAGTAAGACCAAAAGGCATAACCTTAAATTGAAAAGATCCACGACCTGGAACGTGAAAAGCAGTCTTAGGTCTGTCTTCTAAACGTAAAGGCACTTCCCAAAAAGCTTTAGCAATGTCAATTGAACTCAGATATTTAGAATCTTTAAGGTTATCTATGATGTCTGATATGAATGGTAATTTATAAGCATCTTTTCTAGTTATGTCGTTAAGCTTACGACTGTCGACGCAAAATCTCCAAGTACCATCTTTCTTAGGGGTAATAATTACAGGATTTAGCCATGGGCTTTCACAAGGCTCTATAACATCAAGTTCTAGCATTTTATCAACTTCTGCTCGAAGAGCTTTCTGTTTTTCAGGTGATAATCGATAGCAACGTTGACGAATAGGTGGGTGGTCACCTGTATCAATACAGTGTTCAATAAGGTTTGTTCTTCCTAAAGGAAGTACGTCGGTAGAAATATTACGAAATTGTTCTACGACTGCATTAGCAAGAATCAATTGTGTATCTGTAAGTCTGTCATAAGACTGTAAGTAAGTATCATTATTATTGATGATAAACATGGGAGTATCTGAACTCTTGAGCATACTGACCGTATTAAGTATGTCTGGAGCCAGCTTAAAAGTTTTCCAAAAATCGATACCTAATATGAAAGGTTGAGTAACAGCGGGTATTACATGGGCAGTAATTATAGCAAACTTATTTTTAAATAAAGTTGGAAGCTTAATAGTACCAATTGAATTGATTGTTTGACCATTAGCAACAGAACCTTTGATAATTTGGTCACGTTGTAGTTCCAAACCATGTTCAAGTAATAATTTATGTGAGTTATTACCTAAAATTGTAATGGCACTGCCACTATCCAGCAAACCGTTAAGGGTTAAATTCCCAACATTTACTCTAAGGTATGGACGTTCAGTGTCCGATGTATTATCAAAGAGGAGCGTAGAAACGTTGTATGTTTTGAAAAATATTGAAATAGTTTTAAGCCAATTGTTCCAATCATTTTGATCAAAGTTATTGTTAGTATTACAATTTTGTGTTTCTAGTTCCTCTCTAATTAGTTTTTTGAATTTTTTGTACATACTGGGCAATTGGTAAAAATTACGTCTTTTTTACCGCAACGAAAACAAACTTTATGTCTGTAGGGACATTGACATAAAGCATGACTGTCGTTTCGACAGCGAGGGCAAAATATAGGTAGTGCAGTTTTCTTAGAATCTGCAGCAATTGAATGTACAGGGTAAGGTTGAGGGTAAGGGTGTGTTTGCACAAGTGGTTGTTGTAAGGTATTGTACGGATAATGTGGTATGTTAGGTGTAGCAGTGACTTTGCGTTGGGTATTAGAAGTCGAAGGCTTCGCTAAGTCTTGTAATGTAGAAGGAGTATCAGAGTTGGAAATTTCAATGCAACTTTCGTACCATTTGCACGATTTTAATAATGTTGCGACCGAGTCGAGATCGTCTGGTGATAACCTTTGACCGAATTCGGGTCGCAAGTTACGCCTAAGAATATCAATCTTAGCTTTTTCTGAAATAGGCTCACGTAATTTTGCAAATAATGATTCTAATTCGGTAAAATAACAAATCACACGCTCAGTTGTTTTTTGTTTACGAGCATCTATGATTTTACGCAGTTTATAGTCGTAGTCTGTAATTTCAAATTCATTTAGTAATGTTATTTTAAAAGATTCCCAATCCGGGATTGTTTGTTTGTGAGCTCGAAACCAATCTAAAGGAGTTCCTTTCAAAATATCGTATATATGATTGTATAGTTCAGTATGTGAAATATTTCGAGCAACTGCGAATTCCTCTACTTTTTCAAGAAAATCTTTTGGACAACTATCCCCCTTGTAAATAAACCGTTTAATTTCGTGACTTGATCTGTTGATCGAAATATTTTGTAGCTTTTGTGTCAGTAGGTCAAAATATGGTAATTGAGTTTGTTGTTCTGGAAAATGATCGTGTGTAGAAGAATTTTCTGTAGAAGAGCTGCTAGGATTTTCTAATGTTTCGAAACGTTTTTGTAAATCGAAGATATTCTCTGAAACATTTTTAAATGTTTCTAGTTGTACTGTCGTAAGTTCGGTGGTAATATCCATGTTATTTAATCTATTTTTAATGTGCAGAATATAGGACGCATTCTTCTCCTTTCGTACCGGGTAAGCTAGTAAACGTGCAGAAATAATGGTTAGACATTTTTGAATTTCGATTATATCCTGTTCAAATGTATACGGACTTTGAAAATCTTGTGTATTCGAGCTGTCAAGTAAGGTCGATAACCTTGAACGTAAATTTTCTGCAGTATCTGTTGTATGAACTTCAGCATTTCTACATTTTAATTCATAGATCAATTCTGGTTTATTTAGATGCGCAGGGTCCATTTTTATTTAATATGAGACCAGCAAATAAAACTAAGTGTTTACTTAGTAGGTAACGTGCGTTTAGTGTGTTTAGTGCGTTAGTAACGCTTTAAAAATATATAAAAAAATAGCGTTAATGTAATTACGCGTTTAAAGTTTAGAGTAATTCGGAACTAGGTAGGCCGGTAGTGAAATTTGGAATAAAGTACGTATTAATGAAAATGTCTTACTTACATGAATGACTGGAATGCAAATATAAAATACACTTGAGTATAAAAAACTGTTCTGGGTTTGCCAAATAATTCAATCCAAATTTAAATCAAGATGGCCTAGTGCCTTTTAGAATTTTGTGGGGCGACTTAAAAATTGAACACTGATTAAAAAAAAAAACACGTAGAAATCGGGAACTTGTAGGCAGGTAGAGCAGGCTGGGTACGGACACGTTGAGGGCGCCAGTGTCGCGAGGCGGTCCCCTGGTTTGGGTTGCTCCCACTATTCCAGGACACAAACCTCAGTGACACAGAATTACAGGAACTTCCTTCCGCTTGATACTAGCACACGGCGGGAGCAGACTCGGCAGGCCAGAGTCTGATATCAAGCAAGCCGCGCGAAGCCGTTCATCGAGTGCAACGCGATCGGGCGCTGCAACTCAATGATGTTCCTCAAACCAGAGCAGCAGACTTTCAGATTTTTTATATTAATGTTAGCGAAGGAAGGACGAAAGATATATTTTGCAAATTAAATCAATGAAAGCACTAAAGTGGAATATTATTCTATTTTTTACCAAAAATCAATATCAATGACAGGATATTTGTATGTAGAATCGAAAATGAAAATCAAAATGAAAAAAAAATGGATTATGAAAAGAGTATTGTTATGAAAGAGGTTTGGACCTCGTCACATCGTTAGTACAAGACTTATAAATTTGGCAATCCCTGTAAAGCTAATTGACAAGTTTTCATATTTCATAAGGCAATGAAATTCAAAAACCATTTCGAGATATTGCGAAAAAGATCATTATTCTTATTTTTCCATAATTTTTAGTGCAGTAACTACAAAGATATTAAGTATAATTTTCAAACAAGCACAGTTCGGTGGAATAATAAAATACAGTTGCCTGTCAAGACAAAAAATACTACACTAGAGCCTGACTTTGGTCATTTTTTAAATAAATGTATGTTTTTTTTTCAAAAGTGGCTTCGTTAATCTTGTTCATACCGCCGAACTCTGGCAGTTACGTCCTTTTAGAATAAGCTACTTTTTAATTATTTATTTTCTCGGAAAATATAGCTTAGATTGAAAAAAAAAGTATATCTTATTTTTCAATATTCCTTCAAAGAAAAATTAGTAATGTTAAAAATTTGAAATGTTGTCAATTGGTGCTGTCTTCTGTAGCTACCGTGTTTCTGAAGAAACGGTTAGATCGCAAAGGTAAATACCTTTGCGATCTAACCGTTTCTTCAGAAATTTTCCCTTTCCTATTCGAGATTTAACTAAGTTGGCGCATGAAATAGTAGATTGTTGTATTACTAGGGAGCGAAATAATATTTTGCCGCTATTTTGAATCCAGAGCGGAGTGAAGGATTGTCGCCCTAGGGAATATAATTTTGCGCCCGAGTGATACACTCTACTTTTCATCCCCCTATGGGAAAAATAAATAAATGGCGCTTCTAGTTTTTATTTTTTATTACTGACTAGGCAATCGTTATACTTTACAGTTCATATATTTATTTACAAGCACAAATTAATAATGTTAAAACCCCCTCCCCCCCCTAAAACCCCCTTCTCCCACCCAACCCCCCACTCTCCATTATAGTTATGAACCATCTCGTTTACCTCAGCATTCAAAAATAAAAAACCGCAGCTAAATCAGTCCATTCGTTTGGAAGCTTCGAAAAACCGCTTCAAAATCGGTTCATTCGTATGGGGTTTGGGAGCAACGTTCCTCAATCTCCCCCCTCCCTATTCCCTCCTTCCCTCCATTATAGCTAAGAACCATCTCGTTGAACCCAGCTTTCAAACATAAAAAAACCGCAGCTAGGTCGGTCCATTTGTTTGGAAGCTACGATTGTCACCCCCTTTTCTCACCTCGCTACGTAACCCAATTTGCACCACGCGCTCTCATTGGTCTACTATGAATTAGCAACCCTTCATTTATTTAATATGTTCCTACGTGATATATACTTTTCTGCTTATTACAATATGCTAGGATAGCCTCGGCTAGGCATAGGTTGACTTTGGATCTTTAGTACCGGAGTTCAAATCCCAACAAAGGAGTGTTAACATTTTGCACATAAAAATAAAAATGTGATGGCCTATAACTTGAATATGGCTGAGCTAAGGCGGAAAGAGCCGACGAGCCACGGAAATTCATTACTGCTCTCTCTCTTGAACAGAAAAGAACTACTTTGCTCCCACTTTTCCAGGATCCAGTGTTTTTCGAATAGATGGGATGAAAATGAAATTTTCTTTTCATACTCATAGCATGATTTATTCTATAAATTTAATCACACTAATCTTATAAAGATTCATCAAGATTCATCATCATCATGATGAATCTTATAAAGGCAGTTGTTTATATGTGTGTGTGTAACATACACTCCTTCACCCTTATACGGCTGAACGGATTTGAATGAAATTTGATATGTAGATACTTTATGTCCTGGAATAACACAAAGGGTACCTACTTTTCATCATCGTCATCATCCATCATCATCAAAAGTCAAAGTGCCAGGTGTCAAAGTGACAGATGTCAAATCTATGTTTGTCCCCTATCTATCGATAACTAGTATCGAAACATCTCTAAAGCAGTAATACTTTTCGAAAGAAACTCGGGAAATTGCGTTTGGATGTCAGTAATTTTAGGCCCATCGTGCTTTTGTGAAATGAAAAATTAGGGTTAGCTCCTGGCATGGATTCGGTGAGGCAAAATGTTATAGGGGTGCGTTTCCGAAAAGTGTTTGTTGTCTTTGTGATTAGATTTGAATGGGGTATTTAGACAATGAGTTAGCGATATCTAGGTATATGCTTCAGGCACTTCGATACATTTTAATTGAATCCCTGTTGTAACGTTGCGTTTATCTTCCTAACAAATAATAATATCTTAGTACTAAAACCTTAATAAGTAAAACTTAAATCTAAAATATAAACGATCAAAATTATAATTTTTATATGTACTACGCTAACCAAAACTAGTTCCAAACTCTTATAACCCTCATACTAAAATAATAAATCTATCAAACAAAATACTTAACAACTAAACAATAATATAATAATTAACTACGGAACCATTGAAATATATAACACATTGCAAAATGGCTCCGCAATGTACCACAGCGCTGATACGGAACGCTAACGAAAAACCTGTTCTGGAAGACATGAATGGACGAGATCTAGGTGTCTGGCATATAAAAGACTTGAAAATAGTTGGCAGCCATCTAAACGCCAATTAAAAGTAGAAAACTAAATAACCTAGGCTAAATACTATTTTTATTATACGTTTTTTTATTTTATCTAAGAATCTATTTATTAAAAGTATTTTACTACACGTAAAATCCTTATTCTAAGGGAGGGGGTACTGTAACGTAGTGTTACACGCAAAAGTGATAGTAACTATCCAAAATAACTTATTAATTAAATTAATTAAAACTAATATAATAATTTACATACATAAATTTACATGCAGACGATTTTATATAGATACAAACGCAGCTAATCCTATTGTTCTCGGCTGCCACTGATAAGAAGCGAAGCGACGCTCGCACTCAGAGCTCGCGCCCGCTACACCGCTGCTAGCCTTCTCAAGGCGACGTATTACTTTGTGTCTAACAAAAAGTTACGTAATCCTTAAATCTTCATATGTATATTTTGAAACTAAACTGCATACAGCTTGGCAGCTAAGCCTTAGCTTAAATACATGTGAATTGTGTTCCCAACTGGGTAAGTTGTGCATTAATCAATATTTGACTGCGCTTGCTTAATGCGTAGAAACATATTTAAATTAGAACCGTTGCACCTACGTAGTTTTGTTATAAACGGTGACGGGTGTGCTAGATATTTAGTATGTTTCTGGAATGTTAGATTATGTTAGTACGATGGTGATTTACATTCAGTTACCTCTTTATAATCCATCTATTCTTACAAGCCGTTTCTGATAGTTTTTTGAAGACCGCCTAGAATTCTTTCGACTTGCAAATGCTATGTGTAATTTGTCTGGTTTGCCTTACGAACCTGGTGACCCCCTTGTACCCTGCATCCAAGCAGCGTCCTGATGCGTCCTTACGTTCCAGGAACACCTAAAGGATTAAGAGGCGAAACCTCTACTACCTTATCTACCTACCTAATTTGAAGATTTTTGATCACAACTCGACGCTGAGTGCTGACGCTGGACGTAGAACGCCTCTGCCAGCAGACTACGGGACCCGGGAAATCATCAGGAGAGTGTGGTAGCCTGGACCTAAAACGAGTGTGCTTATATGACCTAGGCCGACTACCCCCTTTTTTTGTCTCAATTCATTTCTTTAAATAAATTTGTAAATTGTTATAATCTTAAATTATTTGTTTCTTTTATATACTTCTTTTGTTCTCGCTCTTAAAGCGTGACACTGTTTAGGCATTTGACGACGAAAGGACGGACTTTCATCGGCTTTATTTTAATTTCTTAAATGGATTTGATCGAGATTTGGGAGCAGCGATAGCGGAACGGTAGGATTTGGAAGCAGTTGTGTGACCCGACCGATGTTTATTTCTACAAAAATAATCCTACCGCAGCCTTCATTTTTAAAAGCTTTTATTTAACTCGCAATGTTTGTATATATGTATGTATTTAATTATGTATGTATGTTTGTTTGTGTAGGTAAAATCTTTTGTAGAATTTTTACATGTTGGTTTAGTCCCGATGACAATGCATTTTTATGATAAACATGACCTGAATGACTTTCAGGATTAGTTCCAGATAAAGGAACCCTTCAACGGCACAGACACAAAACTTTGTGTACGCGTTTTATTATGATAGCTGGTTTTAATTTAAACATGGTCTTCAGTTAAAGGTATTCTTCAACGGCCAACAGCACAGACATGAAATTTTGTGTATGCTTTTTATTCTGATTTCAGTTTTAGCATGACATGGTTGATGCACTCACGGTTGGGTCCTGACTACGGAACTCCTCAACGGTTAACAGCACAGACACGAAATGTTGGATACGCATTTAATTGTGTTAGCCCTTTCTAAGTTTCACCATGACATGGCTACTGCATGAAACCTTTTTTAACTTATTTCTTGCTTTCTTATTTTTGATTCAATCGCTCGACCCGCCGCACAGTGGTCCCGTTTTGGAAAAAGGTAGACTGAGGACCGAAAGTCAGAATTTAGTATTTTTTTATTTTATAGTACAGATTTCAACTATCCTAACAACATTTGTTATAGAAACAAAACCCGTAAAACGCACAGTTTTCGAAAAAAACAAACATATTGTATGCAGAAAAATATGCTTTATTTTTTTTCTCAAGTTGTGTCAAATAGTGACGGCTTTAGCTGATGTTATATGAAAAAGTCCCAGTAGTATTGTATCCAGAAAAAAAACAATGCGGTCACCTGCGGCCACGCGCGAAATGAGGTTTCAAAATTGCATATTTTTGATTGCAAAGCTTGCTTATTTCTAATAAATTATGTGTGTATTTCTAATAAATTATGTGTGTATTTTCAGCTAGTTTTCTACATTTTAATTTGAACTATTATAACATGACGAACAAGAAGATAAAATACGAGTTCTTTTTTTATAATTTATGTTTTAATAACTTAATAGAGTTAGTAAAACACCCGAACATTGTTAATACAAAATGTTTGAAACATTCTCAGAGTAAAATACACAAAAGAAACACGCACAACATAATCCAAAACTGATGTCTACATCTATAAAATAAAAACTTATTTTTGCCTTGTTACCGTAGTTACCAGTCATATCACCGATATTACTTGGCTATCATTGCCGGGCATTATCTGCTTAATCGCTCGCTTGCTTTGTTGTTTTCACTGGTAGTGCAAGGCAGCGGATAAACAGAAGAGTCCTTCTGGCTAACACTAGCTATGATTTGTCGCTAGCTGATCGCGTTGGTATTGACAGCAGATCTCATTTTTCCATGCAGGTAATGACTTCCAAAAACAACTGAGTATTATAGCTGATTAATTAATGTGTTTGATTAGTTAAATATATAGGTTAATAGGTGTATAGTTAAATTAGGTGTTTAAACCTTATTTAATTGTCTTGTGCGTTTCATGTTCTGCCAGAAACATAAGATATATATGTACTCGTAGCCCTGAAAAGAGCTGTTTTATAAGTAGTCTTATAAAGGACAAGTTTAACTTTATAGCATTGGATCTGGTATATTTTCATTTTCTATCAACATATTCTCTTCTTCTTCCACATCAATGTTCTCTGTGTCCACTTCAAGCAACTGAATTGCCTCAGGGAGCAACTCTAGGTGATTAAACTTTGAAAATTTTGATCTAATCCATGAAATGTATGGGGAATGAACTTGTTAAAAGCCCACGAAGAATGTCCTTATTTATTTGGATCCTTCCTGTCTTTCTCATGTTCTTCTCTCTTATGTCCTGAAGTATTTGTTACGAGCCTCTGAAGCTTCCTCCGACAAGGACCTTAAAAATAAAAAGTTATTGAAGTTGATGTACACTGGTGACTATATTATTTTAATGTGAAAAGGTTTACGTTCGGTTAAAGCTGTTAATACTTACTAATGGGCAGAACTGAAAAATGACTGCAAATATCTGTTCCAAGTGTTCTCTCTTTAAGAACTCCGCAGTCTCTGAAGTAAAAGTGAATTTTACTGGCCGACGAAAGTATTGTGTTGAACAAGGATTTTGGTTTTCCCAAGTAATCATTTCTCCCCATGAACTAGTTGGAGTGGAACGATGCTGATCATTACAACAGAGGAATCATCAAACTTGGGAGCTAAGACTCGCTGTTTGTAATTGCTCTGTGACGATGATCCGTTAAGGCCTTATTTCCATATCAACATCCGTATTTCGTAGGTTAAGCTTGTGATAGTTCCTAAGTCTAGCAAAATCCTTTGCACTGTGTGGCTGAGAAGTACTTACAACCTGAATAATAAAATAAATTAATAACAGTAATCTAATCAAGCTTAAAAATATATAACATAAGACATAATTTTACTGAGATAAATACCTAATGCAAGCTCCCGTTCCCGTTACTTCCACGTGCTCTTCAGACAGGTAGATCTATTTTTAGCGTTAAGAAGCTTCTGATAAGACGGAAGGGCAGCTGTTTTTTTTCCGTTACATTTTCAGGGATAAGCATTTTCTATAAATTTCCAGTGACTATCGAATTAGATCCAGTACCTGTGAATACATTGTGCTGTTCGGAGTTTCCCTTTGAGACGGTGGGCCAACCCTCGGGGGACCTCCAGTCACAAGTGTACTTCAAGGACCAAAGAGTGACACAGGCCCATCATCATCATCCACGTGAGTGAAACCGCGGCGCAGACAGTAGTTTATATGCAAAGAAAACGAGAACACCTAATACGATGACGCTGAAAAGAACCACAGGTGTGCTTTCCGAAAAGGACACAATCAATAGCCAATTTCCGCAACCCATATATCATATAATTCGTCGTAATATATTACATATTGATACAATATAATATGACAGCTGACCAGCGATCAATCACGATCGGTAGGCATATGGACGCTGACAGGTTTTTACGATACTGAATAAAATATGTTTCAGCGATTTACTACTCGTAGTATTATCGTAGTTATGAAAAGCCCGGAATGAACAAAATAACCATGAAGTACATTTTGTTGGCATATTGAATCAAACACTGAAAACTGAAAATAATATATTGATTCAATCAACAAACATTATAGAGATATATTCTATATATACATATAACGTTCATAAATATGTTTGTATTGTTTTGTTTTTATAATGTTTGTTGATAGAATCCCCGCGTAGTCATTTCTGTGGGTTAAAGTACTCTATAGTTATTTGAGGACCAAAAGTACAAAGTACCAATATAGGTGCTACATTTCATTAAAATTTGTTCAGCCGTCCTAATAGTTTTAACCCCCGAACCATATTATTCATTCTGTGCCCGAACTCGAAAAGAGAGGTGTATTATAACTTAAGGGTGTGTATCACTGTATATGTCTGTGGCATCATAGCTCCCAAACTAATTAACCAAATTAAATGCGGTTTTTTCTATTTAAAAAGTAATGTTATCGAGATGGTTGTTAGCCATAATATGGGAAGAAGGGGGTGAGGTTCGTAGCTCTCAAACGAATGGACCGAGTGAGATGCGGCTTTTTATATTTGGAAGCTGTTTTGATCGAGATGGTTCTTAGCTATAGGAGGGTCGGCGGTAATTTTTATTTTTTATTTCTGCATGTTTTAAGTACCTTTAATTATCTTAATTGTACTGACTTCTTGTTACTTAATGCTTTACTAAAAGTAAGTATAGAAGTAGGTTTAGGTTTAATTACTACCGGTGTCACGAGTTACCTACCGGTGTCACGAGTTACCTACCGGTGTCACGAGCTACCTACCGGTGTCACGAGCTACCTACCGGTGTCTACCGGTGTTACTTTTCACGAGGCGATCCTTGGGTTTGTTCCACTAGCCCAGGGATCAAACCTCAGTGGACACAAAAGTACAGGAACAATAGAAGCACACGCAGATGTTGATAAACAGAGATCTTGCACTCGACTATTCTATTCAGTCTTCTTCCAGTTAAATAATTTAATATATTTGGTAAGAGTGTACCCTTGGGGCTCTAGTATTGTTATTATCACATACTTTTTGTACTTCAACAATACGGATCAAAAAAACCACGAACGAAAGTACTATCATATATATTTAAAAGACTCCAGATGTAATAAACTTATTTAGGTATTTTATAACATATTATTTCGTAAAATTGCAGTTTTTGCTAATCCAACGACAATGACAGGTTATTTGAATTTAGAATTAATAACTATCAAATGGGTATGATTATGAAAGAGGTTTCACATCGTCACACCGGTTACGATTTGTTTTAAGTAAAATATTTGTATCACATAGTGTAGGATTCTACGGTCAAAGTTTTTATCACTAAATTTATTTATCACAAGATATAACAAATAATGATTTTTGTTAGTTCCTAATACTAGACTTTTCAAGCAACTTCGTCATCATCATCATCAGCCCACATTCGATTTGTGCTGGACGTAGGCCTCTCCTTGTGAACGCCACAGACAGATCTACGGCTCTCCACCAGTCGCTGCCAGCCGATACTCGGAAGTCATCCTTTCATCTGCCGGCAGGCGTCCTACAATACGTTTGCAGGTTATGTTTACATGCCGCCAAACAGCTATGATGCACAAAAGTGTGTTAAGTATGGCTCTGAAAATTTATAATAAAATCCCTGGACAAATTAAAAAATCTAATTACAATATTATCCAAACAGACATTCAAAAAAGTACTGATTGATAAATGCTATTATACGATAAATGAATTTTTAGTTGATAAATTATAATGATATTTTTTGACAATAATTTACCATTCATCGTCTTTTACTTGTGTTCTGTTTATTTTTACAATTGTCGGCGTGTTGACATTGTTTTTTTGTGATTATTATTTCATTTTTATTCCTTTATCGTTGACATATTTTATTGTGGTTGATTATTAAAAAGTGCCAATTGTTGCTAATTGTTGCACTTCTATCTAATAATATTAAATTGTGAAATATTATTTAGTTTATGGCATTTTATGGTCAGATTTGTTTTTTTTTATTATTGCATGTTATTTTAATCTGCATGAGACATTTACGAATGTTTAGTATTTTTTTAATTTGCCTGTGAACGGCAAAACATAAGCTCTTTTAACAGACTACTATCATCTGTGCATTATTTTGATATATACCGACATGTAGAACTGACAACCGCTGGGGAATAAAGGTTCTCGAAGGGCGACCACGAACAAGCAAGCGAAGTGTAGGGAGACCCCCACACGATGGACCGACGACATTGTAGCCATAGCAGGAAGTCAATGGAAGGTGGCACAAGATCGCTTGTCTTGGCTCTCTTTGGGAGAGGCCTATGTTCAGCAGTGGACTTCTAAAGGCTGATATGATGATGATGATGATACTTGTGTTTTATGCAAATGAATAATCTTTATCATTATCTTTAAACGTGTTGTGCACTCCAGAACTCGTTTACCCCAAAGGTTTTCGGTTATTCGAGATATGTGAACGGACCATGGCGAGTAATAGTGTTCTGTGGAGTAATAGTATTCTGTGCCCATGGCCCAAGCAACTTCACTTCAAGTTCTTTTTGTAGGTCAATATGTCAAGTTTCAAGTGCATATCGTACTTTCGAGATAAACAGCTGTGACTATCGGAAAGATGGACACGAGATTGATCACATCATCAGCCCGAAGATGTCCACAGCTGAACATGGGTCCATTAGGGGCTTTGCCATAATGACTACGCTTGGAAGGCGTCTTGGTGATGTTGATACATACACAGGAAAACGATGCTGCCCATGAGTGACCAAATCAATAAAATCACAAAATGTATCCATTTACCTCACAAAAGAGTTACGTTGCCTGTCTATAACAGTTGCAGTTCCACCCAGAACTTTAGTTACAAAAGAGTAACGTTGCCTGTCTATAACAGTTGCAGTACAACCCAGAACTTTAGTTGCAAAAGAGTTACGTTGCCTGTCAATAACAGCTAAAGTGACATACAGAACTTTAGTTGCAAAAGAGTTACGTTTCCTGTCAATAACAGCTAAAGTGACATACAGAACTTTAGTTGCAAAAGAGTTACGTTGCCTGTCTATAACAGTTGCAGTGCCACCCAGATCTTTATTTGCAAAAGTGTTAATGTGACTGTCTATAACAGTTGCAGTGCCACTCAGAACTTTAGTTGCAAAAGAGTTACGTTGCATGTCTATAACAATTGCAGTGCCACCCAGCACTTTAGTTATTTTATTCTGTGCTTTAGTTGCAAAATCTTGCGCGTGACTACTCTGTGCGGTCGTCACCCTGAGAAATCATTGTGTAGTAATTACGCTGGAAACATTGTCGTTCAAACTGTAACACAGAAATATTTAAATACTACCTATACAGCACTGCTTGGTGGTTTAATATCTGACAAAGGTATGGTGTTTCCACAGGCGAACACTTGCATAAGGGGCCTACCACTACAAAACGTCTTACACTTCTTTTGCCAAATAATGATTATATATAAAACCTTATTTATTTGAAGGCTATACAAAATAATAGTTGAATAAATAAATTTAACATGCCCCATCTCCCGAGATGCCTCCTCCGGCTGTCTCCATTTCTCTCTACTATTTGCTATTTATATGCTCTATTTTTTGTATGTCGTTTTTTGCTGCACGTAACCGTAAATAGTATCAGGTTGGCTATAAACCTTAAAATAGTCATCCTAATCTACAATCAATATTTCCACCAGACAACCTTTAACCCCATAATAAGGTGAAATAAAAACGTCGGGTAACATCAGAACACCATTACCGAGGGCGGACGGTACAACCAAATTACGAACATCCCTCGCAACCCACCCTCAGAACTAATGTTCCCGTATGGGAGTCGTTATTGACAAATAGGTTCGAAATTATATAACTATATCAGTCTAGTGAGACGTCTAGTTTTTAGAAAGAAAGGTTGTGTCCGAGAGGTAATATGTGTGCTTTGTAATTCAATGATAGCAGGTTCGAACCTTGGACTTCTCTTTTGACATTTATTATTATGTACGAATTTGACCAGTTGCTAACAACTTATAGTAGTCGTACCCGTATAGTAGTCGTAACCGCATCTTCAGAGACCTATTAAGAGCCAAATTTAACAAAATAGTAGTAATAACTTCTAGGTTCTAAGCCGAGCTTGCAATCCAATGACGCCGGGTTCGATCTTAGGCAGCGACCTGACTTAATAAGTCAAGTGAGCTGATTTACCATTGCTCAATGATTCGGATGGTATATTAAGCCGTCGTTTATTAACCATTGATAGCAGTCATTAATACACGTCGGAGACCCTTGGGCGCCCTGACAAACTCTGACACCAGAGGTCAGTACTCAACACATACATACTACATGGCACGTGCTTCAGGTGATTTAGATTCTTAGTTAATCGACCTGAAGAAATTTTCTATTATAACTTTATTTAACGAGTTAATCTGAACTTATTGAATGATCATTAAAATTAATAATGATTCCGCTCAAGATTACTAACGTTGGCACTCCCCCCAAATATTGTCTTCATCGAATATGAAGCTTTGAAGACATATTTAATAGTAAAGTGCTGACAATTAATGTAAATAACCTACCACTTACTTTTCATCACCTTACTTCTTAAAAGCTACTGAATAAGGTTGTCAAGTCACATGACAATATGTTGCGTGGAGGTGCCAACGTTCGGGTTCTTTGTCTCGTACTTTGATTTCGGCGTTATTCTTGTAAAGTTGAAATACATGGTTAAAGTTAGTCTAGAGAATTGCTGATTGAAGTTTTTTAAGATTTGTAAAATAAATTCCTGGCTGAAGTCAGTAATTATGTATTTTGCTTGATTTTATAAAATAATAATTGAAACGGCAAATCGACATCAAATGGATCTTCTTATGAACTACTAATTCAAATTTAATAAAATTAACATCCTTTCAGTAAGGTAAGTAATCTTACCATTAAAAAAAAAACTTGTCCAAATCTGCTCAAAATTCCCAAAGATATCAATGAACATACTACAATACAATACAATAACTCTTTATTGAACACAACATAACAGTAATTATATATAAAATCTAATGTTGTACAATAGGCGGCCTTATCGCTATTTGCAATAAAATATTTAATAAAAAAAAAATATATAAAATAAACATTGCGGTCAGTGATGGAGACTTACTTTGGAACAAAAAGTTAATAGATAAATAACAACTATATAAACTATATAACTATATACAACTATATAACTTAATATTTGTATACATACTTACATAATGTGTTATCATAAATTTTGTTAAACACATAAATATATATACTATAATTAAATAATATAAAATATACTACTTACACAAAAATAAGTTAATTTAAAAACATATAAAAATAAGCTTTTATGTAGTAGTCATGTCATGTCACGAGAACCAAATGTGTGTGCCAAATTTCAGCCCGATAGCTTCAGTGCAAGTGGCACAAGATCGCTCGTCATGGCGCTCTTTGGGAGAGGCCTATGTTCAGCTGTGGACTTCTAAAGGCTGACGTGATGCCTTTGATGATGATGATTTAAAAGCTTTTAATTAATATATAGACGACTTTTGAACGTCGTTCTGGAAGTCCACTTATAAGCAGTAAGTAACAAAAGCTTGTAAAATAAAATAAAATGGTCTGGGATACTTAAACTAAGCTACTGCAAAGGAATATCAAACTTTTAAAAATTATGTCTTTCTGTCTGTTTGTCTGTCTATTCACGCATAGAGTAAAATCTATTAGACCAAATGCGATGCGGTTTCACGGTTGGTTAGCTTAGGTTTAATATAACACGTTCGCTGTGCGGGGAATTTTTTGAAACAATATCAAACAGTGCGATAGGAGGATGATAAGCCTGAAATGTTAACCAGTACGATAAAAGTCCTTTCGACATACTATCTTATCAATTCCTTCTTATCCTATTTTCTTGGCAGTTTTCTTTTTGTAGACCTATACCCATGGTATTGCGAAAACTTCATTGCATCTTAGTTTGGCTCCGCCTGGGGGTTCCAAGAAAAACAAGAATTATATTAAGAGGTAGGCTTAGGCCTTTTACTGCACTTATTTCTATGTATTGTTGGAGTCTCGCTTGTGATTTGCGGATAATGAAACCAAAGTATCGATATTAACATTAACGTTAATTTTACAAGTGCGATAAATCGAAACTATGAGCGCTAGCCCTTACTTTGAGGGCTTACAGGAGGGAAAACACCAACAATCAGCGGAAATTTTATTCTAGAAGTACGTAGTTGCTTGTTTTCTGATTTAACTTTTGTTGTTGATTTACATGCCGGTACTTTGGCACTTAGTGTTATTTACAATGTCTTTAAATATTATTTTACACCGTTTGTTTCTTTAAAACATTATATTATCTCTTTGATACAGCTACATATGAGAAACAAGCACTTTGTATAGACCCGTGCACAACACTAGTAAATAACTACATAATGTAAATGCGAAAGTGGATAAAAACTCCTCCCCGCTCTGAGAGGTCTTTAGACCTCGTAACCGCACTGAACGTTTATTTCCTATCCAGTGCGGTTTGGATGTGACTGCTTACTTTTTTTGACTATAAAATACAAACAAACCTATAATTGTCTATTACATCTATAAATCAGCTGAATTTGACAGAGACATAAGGACACACAGAAGGTCTTTAGGCCTTCTACCGCAGCGAACGTGTTAAGAAATGTCATCTCAATCCAATGAGTAGAAACCAAGCAATAGATAAAAAATTATTTGACGTCTGAACGAAGTTAGGTATTTGAATAGGTACTATCGGTCCAGGAATATAACACATAGATTACTTTTAACCGACAGAAATGACCACGCGGACAAAACCGCGGACACATCTAGTTAAACATAAAAATGTAATAAAGAATTATGGATTACTCCGATCACGGTTTATTATAGAATAATTTTAAATTGGCCTTGTTATAAAATGTACTAAATATTTATATTATTTAAAGCTGCTTCCACAATTTTGCAAACACAATTTTGATTCCACAGTAATCTTTGTTTTCTTATTTTATCCAAACATCAATTTCCAATTTTATGGCACTTTTTAGTCTCCAAACCCGACGCTTGCTGCAAATTGCTTTTAAAACGCATTTAGTATTGCCATAAACATAACTTTCTGCTTATTGGTAAGCAATTAAATTAATTTCGAGTTCTGAATGTCTGCCCTCTCAAGATCAAGCGGTCAAAAGCTTAAAAGGTGAATAAAACAAAAGTTGCGGTTCTTGCTAAGTTGAACAGTTTCTGTAGATTGATTGAATCGGTTGTAAGGGGTTACTTGCTCGGTTTCTACCTATCGGTACTTATTCTATGCTACCGGATTACGATACAAAGTATATCAACTTTTAAACCAAAATCTAACCTATCCAACAGTGAAAACTGCATTTCTACCGGTCCAGTAGTATTTACTTGATGCGCGAACATACAGACAGACACCATTTTTTAAACGTTACATTCTTGTTCATTAACTAGATCATTATTTTAAATTATTTTATTTGTACTTACCGATTTTTTGTTACCTATTACTTTATTATATGTATATATCAAAGGGAACTTGTTTGAAAACATCTCAGTAACTGCTGTACACTGCATCTCAAAATGCTCTGGCGATTTGTCAAATAGTTAATAGTTTATTGTTTGCAATTATTTTAACGATTGCCTAAGCGTTGTTTGATAGTTCTATCCATTTGCTAGAGTTTATGACGAAAAGGTCAACAGTCCATACAAGAGGTCAACAATAAATATTCTTAGTTATTTGACAGCCTCCGAAATTATTGTGCATTATATCTCAACATCGCTTAGAGGCAGATAGATTTATAGGTCCTTAACTATCATTGACCTTTGTTATAAAATGTAAGGAATTTAATGGCCATCGGTGGAAGGAAAGTCTCTTAAAATATGGTGATATTTATTTTTGAAATCAATTATAACTGTATTCAAGCATTTTTGAAAGCTTGCTGCCTCAGCCGTGGGCCGAACAGACAACCTCACAGTGCTGCCTCAGCCGTGGGCCGAACAGACAACCTCAGCCGTGGGCCGAACAGACAACCTCACAGTGCTGCCTCAGCCGTGGGCCGAACAGACAAAAATTACAAAAACTTTAGACTGTAATTTTAAGCTTTTTATCCACAGTGTCCATTATAGAATTGAATGACTGTAAAAAGAATGCCTATTTATTAATAGGAAGACCATGAAATCTAAAAAATACATCATTTAGCAGCACTAATCGCTGTTAGCGATAAGTCCGCCCGTTATACTTTAGTTATAAGATTATTCCTATAAACTATATATTTCTATAACAATAAATTATATCTATCTATCTATCTATCACTATAAACCAAAACCTAAAACAAGAAAATTTACTCACAATGAAAAAATTTAAAATCTTTATAGAACCTAAAACTTCATTCCAAGTGAAAAATAATATGAAAACCCTAAATATGATTTTGAAATACCTATTCAATGATTCATCGGCTTTTTTTTCATCATATGGGTTCTGGTTATCGCCATAGTGAATTTTGATTGCTGTCATGTCTTTAGTTATAGAGAATTTATAACTCTCCAAGTCTTTAGTGACACTTACAAGATTAAGACAAATCGAAATGAGAATCATCAAAATTAGCCCACGCAATTGCTCTAGAGTGCAACAAAGAAACACACAAATATAGGCTGATATCACATTACCCACCGCTTAGTCGGGTAAACATTGAAAAGTGACGTTTTGTCCGCATTCTCCTCAATTAATTAAGTTTATATAAACACAAATTACAAAACTAATTAGACCGCCGCTGTCTTTCTAATCCCGGATCTTGAACGGTATCTAACCCGGAACATCCAGGATCTAAGATTTAAGATCTGGATTGTATATCTGGGATTTAGGTAGGTATCCCCTTCCTTATTCAGGTTGGATTTAATATCACAGAAACTGCAGGCAAAGATTAAGTCAACATGCATTATGTATTGTTCTGATAGACACACAGATATTAAATATGTATAGCAAACCACATTAAAGGTCTTTTAGAAAACATTTTTACAAGTGATGGTGGCCGAGCATGACATAGTACGCCTAGAATCCAACGATCCCGGGATCGGTTCTCGGCTCCGCCCAATGACGCTCAGACAAACCACTTTTCTAAACTATTTGCGGTTTTACATCGCTCCGTGTTTCGGAGCGCACGTTAAGATGCCTATCAGGTGTCCCACAATTATCAAAAGTGTGTTAATTGACCGAGCGAGGAAAGCGTGTCCGTTGCAGCTTGGGCAAAAATGCTTTCGTATGTCCAGCGCATATGCGGCTGTTCTCCTTTATAGGGCCCGCAGTCTCGACATCAACAATGAAATTAGAAATTTAGCTTTACAATAGAAATGGGTCGCAATGTCCGATTATAACGATATTTGGTAATTTCTGCCTAATGTCGATGTCAATCATGATCATCAGTACAGATACCGATGACAATCGATAGCTTTTGACAATAATTGTCAAAGCTAATGATTTTCATCGGTAAGTACCAATTTCGGTTGTAAAGCAATCACTATCAATATGTCGAGACTGCAGGCCCAGGTCGCATTTCTCAACCGATTCTCGTGAAATTTTGTGAGGAGGTTCGATAATTATATGCTTTTTTGTCGACTACGATTTTAGTTTTTTTTCAAAATGGCGTTGATATGGGCCCATATTAACAAATGTCTCGCAGCTATTTGTTTTAAGGTGCACGGCTTTAAGCTATGCTAAGACAGGCTCGCGAGGTTTACAGATCACAGACCACTAGTATATTTTTTTTTATTTTTTTTATTACTGACTAGGCAATCGTTTGACCACGATCTCATCTGATGGAAAGCGATGATGTGGTCGAAGGTGTAGCACGCTTGCCTAGTAGATACCTATTCACTCTTGACTTGAACACACCGGGGTTATAATTTACCGGAAACACTGACGAGGGCAGGGCATTCCACTCCTTTGCAGTTCTTATAATAAATGAAGAAGCGTAACGCTTCGTTCTTGTGCGAGGTATTTCAACCATGAAAGGATAAATATTACAATTAATAATTAAACTGTAATACTGTACTGTATAACTGTGTGTTTTATTATGATAATTATTACAATTATATCCGTATTGTGGATGTTGTGAATTCCCACAGCCCGTGTGTCCCTTCTACCTTAGCTCGCGTTGCCGTGTACGCTTGACTTATTGTCTGCATGTGTATTACCTCCTGTCTGCACTGCTTTGTTCTCTTAATACGTTTTATGAATTTGAGAAGACTGCACGGTGTAGATTCAAACTAATAGACGTTATTGTTCGTGGCGCGGAGCTTAGTTTTTGAGAAGACTGCACGGTGTAGATTTAAACTAATAGACGTTATTGTTCGTGGCGCGGAGCTTAGTTTTTGAGAAGACTGCACGGTGTAGATTCAAACTAATAGACGTTATTGTTCGTGGCGCGGAGCTTAGTTTTTGAGAAGACTGCACGGTGTAGATTCAAACTAATAGACGTTATTGTTCGTGGCGCGGAGTTTAGTTTTTGAGAAGACTGCACGGTGTAGATTCAAACTAATAGACGTTATTGTTCGTGGCGCGGAGCTTAGTTTTTGAGAAGACTGCACGGTGTAGATTCAAACTAATAGACGTTATTGTTCGTGGCGCGGAGCTTAGTTTTTGAGAAGACTGCACGGTGTAGATTCAAACTAATAGACGTTATTGTTCGTGGAGCGGAGCTTAGTTTTTGAGAAGACTGCACGGTGTAGATTCAAACTAATAGACGTTATTGTTCGTGGCGCGGAGCTTAGTTTTTGAGAAGACTGCACGGTGTAGATTCAAACTAATAGACGTTATTGTTCGTGGCGCGGAGCTTAGTTTTTGAGAAGACTGCACGGTGTAGATTCAAACTAATAGACGTTATTGTTCGTGGCGCGGAGCTTAGTTTTTGAGAAGACTGCACGGTGTAGATTCAAACTAATAGACGTTATTGTTCGTGGCGCGGAGCTTAGTTTTTGAGAAGACTGCACGGTGTAGATTCAAACTAATAGACGTTATTGTTCGTGGCGCGGAGCTTAGTTTTTAAATCTGATGAGATTAGAAACAAAGTAGAATTGTTCTCTACGTGCCGTAATTAACCGAATTAAAAAACAGCCGTGCGAGTTGAACTCGCGCACCAAGTGTTCCGTACAAACATGTAGGTATGTAAATAGTTCGTATTATAGTTCAAATTTAACTTTGCCATAAACTGTTGCCTCTGACATAGGTCGCGGTCTGTTTACCAATTGCAAGTAAGTTTATATTTGGGAAAAAATATTTATGCAACTACAAACCTACGGTTTTCTTTATACTCGTGCTATTAGAAATTAATCTTGCCAAATTTTATGATTCTAGATCAACGGGAAGTACCCTATAAGTTTTGATTCGCTTGTCTTAGAAGTTTGTTTTTTTCATAGCGCCAAGGAATTGCAGACTTGTGTTTTTGATATTAACTTCATATTACAACATGAAGCCCCTTTTTCTCAGGAACGCGTGGAGGTATCCTTCAAGGGACACAGGGAAAACGAAGTAATCCTATAAGGGTTCCTTTTTTCCTTTTGAGGTACGGAACCCTAATTTTTGGTTAAATTAGCCTATTTTGTACCTAGTATATAATAATGATCACAGTATTTATCCCCACTGCTGCATTCATGAGCATTCTTTTAGAAATAAAATGAGCCGTAATCCAATAAGCTGGCGAATGCGGCTGGCGAGGGCGACAGTGTTTGTTTGTTTGTTTGTCGTATGAGGTAGTGCTGGCCTCTGGTGTCAGAGTTTGTCAAGCTGCCCGAGGGCCTCTGACATGGCTTAACGACTGCTATTAATCAATAACAGCCGGGACCTACAGCTTAACGTGCCCTCCGAAGCACGGAGCGATGGAAAACCGCACATAACTCAGAAAAGTCATTGGTGCGGAGCCTAGGTTTTGAACCCGGTATCGTTGGATTCTAAATTGCACTATAGAACCGTTAGGCCACCATTGCTTATGTCCTTTAATTTGAGGTTCTTATTCATTTCAGCCGGTATCCTCACTGCTTTTTCTATTACTGTTTAACCCTCGATCTCCAAAAGCGTATTATTAGTTTAAGTTGTGTATCATTGGTATGCTGTGATTGTATGTATGTATCCGTGGGTCTGTCTGTGGCATCGTAGCTCCCAAACGAATGGACCGATTTTGATGCATTTTTTTCTATTTGTTTATTGGTGTGATCGAGATGCTTCTTAGCTATAATGGGGGTGGGGTCAGGGTTTATACACATTTTTAATTTGTGCTTGTTGAGTGATGGCATCTAAATCCACATATAACTTACTATGCTATAAGTCATTGGTGCAAGGCCAAGATTTTGAACCGGGTACTGTTGGATTGTGCATGTGCATCCACTCGGCCACCGCCGCGAAGTGGCAATACTTGGCCGCTTGGCCAAGCGGTTAGTGACCCTGACTGCGAAGTCAACCAACGATCACGGGTTCGAATCCCAAGGTGCAATAATTTGTATGATAAGCAGAAAATAAAATATTGGTTTCCAAGTCATGGATGCATTTATTTTATTATTATCTGAATATATTTATTTTATTATTTTTATTAATATAATCGCACCTAGATGTCGTGTTTTTAGTTTTTTGTTATGGAAAAACGCACACGGCGTTTTTACACACTGTAGCTATATTTCGTTCTACTACAAAATGTCCAATAAAAATTTTGCGTTTTAATCGCGCGTATAGGCATAAAATAAATACCGTCGCCGGCAAATCAGAAATTCCAGCCGAAATCCTGTTCTCTCATGGAAATCAGATCCGCACAACTGCATCCTTTAGCAGTAACTGTCCACTTCCAAACGATTACCTCCTTTCAAGGGGCGGTCAGCGTTTCAACAACTCGGACTTAGACAACGGCTCCGAATTTATTATCGCATGCTGGACGCTTCAAGCGAAGGAGGACTTTAAGTCTAATGTGATTGAGTTTATTGTTTTATGGTGATGTATTTATGGAGTGTAGTCAGTTAGCGCAGTTAGTCAGTCAGTACTAGTCAGTAGTTCGTCTCTGTAACGCAATGGAAGGCTGTAGACGCGGCTACAAAATATAATTTCTAATACGAGTTTCTATTCTAATATAAATAGCAATACGCGATCATTGATACTTCTACGAAGTGTTTTATTTGTATAATTACTTTGTAAAAAAACATTTGATTTAAAGTAGTTGTTAGTCGTAATTGAATTAAGAGCTAATTCAGAGGTAGAATATAAAATCGATGAACAAAATAAGTAATTTCAAGTGGATTTGCTATAATATTAATATGGGAAGATGTTCTTCTAGGATATTAAAGTCCAATGCAAAACTAGGTATAGGACCGATGTTCTTGATGTTATTTAATAGCTTGTTATTTTGTTTCCATGGCAACCGTTCCTTACAGCAAGTAATTGTATAGTTTTCCCAGGGAAACTTACCATTTTCCGGGATAAAAAGTATTTGTTTTATTCCTATCTCCATTCCAAATTTCAACAAAATCCGTTCTCCCGTTATCGCATGAAAGGGAGCTTTCATGCGATAACGGGAGAAACAAACAAACAGACAACGTTTCACTTTTATATATTGGTATGGATGTCCGTGTGTAAGTTTTAAAACATTTATTTTTTAATTTGCCCCCAAAAAGTGACCCCATATTCAAAATTCATTTGCGTCCGTGTTTGGGTCACAGAAATTCCTAATATGTGTACCAAATTTCAATTTAATCAGTCCAGTTGATTCGGATTAATTGTGTATGACAGACGAACAGACAGACTCACGAGTGATCCTATAAGGGTTCCGTTTTTTTTTTCATTCGGGATAACGGAACCCTAAAAACCAAAATGAATACAAATTAGTTCCGAAAACACAGAGATATTTACAAAAAAAAAACGAGGTAGTTCTTCATTATGAAATCGGTAAAAAATAAGGATAAAAGTGGATAATAGTGTCCTTTAAATGAATTAAATACAAGTTTTGTAGATCTAAGATGTAGCTTATAATCGCAGGAAAAATTATGTATAACAAGCTTTTGGGTCACTGCCTCTCCTTAGTTAGTTAGGGAGACGCATTGTAAGTTAGAAAACATTTCCGTAAATCTCAAGAAGAATTGAATAAAAGATACACTGCGCCCAAGATATACACAGCATCAAGAAGATTAAAAAAAACGGATTCCACACCGCAAAATCGAAAGTGAAGCACCCGGAATATGCCGATCTGCTCATCCGCAAAATCCTCTCACACACACTTACACCATGTTATGCCCATCGGCCGCCAAAATGCTGCAAGATCTCACCTTGTTAGTCGGCTAATTCTGTTAAGTTCTCACGGAAAATAAAAACAATGCGGTCTTTTGTGATGAAATTATGTATCAACCTGAAATTATCCACTCACGCGGTTTCGCACGCATACACAGCTACCATTTGCAATGCTTCACTCGTTTAGTTGGCGGTGTGGTCTCCGTCTTTTTTAAACATTCTTGCACTTCATCGCCGGTAGCGGTGTACTGCGGTTACATTACTCTACATTGGTTAATGAGCTGTAGAGTAGCTGCAAAGTAGCGTAGAGTAGTTGCATAGTAGAGTATGAGAGTAATGTATTAACCGCTCAAACACTCGCCACCCGAGGCGGGTATACACACAGACAACAGGTATAAGCTAAAGAAAACAGCGAAAATTCTAAAAGATTTACGAGGATTCATCATCTTCATCAGCGGTGGTTGTTCTTTGTCACCTGTTTAGTGTTGTGTGTAGTCATAAATAAATGTATTTTCTTTCTTTCTTTCTTTCTTTTAGTGGTATACTAGTGCGACTTAGAATCCAAAGATATCGGCCTCCGCAGCAATACTGTTGGTCCCGACTGTTATTGATTAATAGCATTAAGTCGTGTCAGAGGACTTCAGGCAGCCTGACAAACTCTGCCAACAGACGCCAGCACTACCTCATACGACAAACAAACAATACTCAGCCGAAATATGTTCACTGCTGAACATAGGCCTATCCAGGTCACCGGTCCACCGTGGACCAGTCCTACGATCTGTCTTCCTGGCCTGTGGTTGCCGTTCGAGAATCTTTGTTCCCTAACAGTTATCTGTTATGCCAGCTATGTGGCCCGACTACTTCAATTTGCTGATTCTGAGAGCTGTATCGGTAACTTTTAGTTCTTTTTGCGACTATCCAAATTCTGAATTTTATCTCGCAAAGAGATCCCAAGCTCTGGCCTTAGCTTTTAAAGTAATTTTGAACTTTTGATGCCTAATGTTAGTTTCCACATTTCTGATATGATTATATATTACTAGCAATTAAAACTGTCTGTAAACTTATGTTAACTCAAACTGGTTGTAAAATAGACTCTGAGGAGGGCAAAGATTTATTCTAGGTTAACCAAGCAATTTTTACATGAACACTAAAGAAAAAGAAAAAAACACGAAAATATATAAAGAAAAAAATACCATAAAGACTATAAATTACTTTTGTAAAAGAACCTGGATGGTTTTTTTCATATTTCGGACACCTTATTATACAAACTAGAGCGAAGATTGGATCGCTACCTCTCATCCCTTCTCCCAGCCACATTTCCCAACCACGGCTCCTCAGCCAAAGGGAATTCTCTATCAGTGGAATCGAAACACCCCGTTTTAAATGAAAGACGGATTACCCGGGCCTATTGGGGCTATATATTTACTGGGATTTACTAATACCTTAATATATCCAGAAGGATTTATTTAGGTGCGCCCTGTGGTTGGTTAATATATGAGACGGTGTCGGCTTTGAGATTTTCATTTGGGTTAAAGTGGTAAATTTAGAAAAATTACTTGGGTGTGAGATCGATTTATTATGTCACCATTAGAAAATGATGTAAGTAATTAAAGATCTCAGTTTTTACTGTTGGAACACAGGCTTTCACAGAGAGAGTGTACCATACTAGACGCAGATTGGTGGATGTCACAGTTATTCGAATTTTCAAGTTATTGTATATACAGCTTTCCTTACAATAACAATATTTTCTTTGATTTAAATTGACTTAAAATTTATTTATATACAATAATCTACTAAACTAATCTTGTTAAGGGACTACCTGGAGATTAACTCTTTCAAATTAAAAATCCTACAAATCGGTAGTAAAATACCCACATGAGCAAAAAAGCGGTATTAACCGGTATTCCAGTAGTAGCTACGTTGCTTTGGCGCGTGTTATGCTCAGGTGGCTAATGAAGATACAAAAAAATAGGATACGAATACAAAAACCTCCTCCTAATTTTGAAATCGATCAAACATGATGTAAACATCGATGTAGGAAACAAATATTATGAAGTATTAATATCAAAAGATCCGTTCAATTTGATAAAAATGAATTTGCTTCCATTTACCTAAGCCATTACTCACATCACCACCATATTTCTTAGATTTTGAAAGGAATCTAGTTAACGGGACAAATAATTCCCAAGACTCTTATCGTTAATTATTGATAATAACGATCAAGATTTTTACTAGTCGTAGTTAGAATATTTCGTGTGAAGTCACTGAAGCATCCGCCAAGTTATTGTTAATCATCCCAAATTCTTGATCTTTCTCCCATCCACAACCCAATTTAATCACCCTAAATCACATCCACAGGTCCTATCTATCTACAGCAAACAGCCGTTTAATTTCAGGCGAAAAAAAAACCCGATCCAATTAGGGTTCGCTGATATCGACCATAACTCACGGACTCCAATCTTCTGACGTGGCGTAATAATGAAAATAATAATGTTAGACAAATGGCAGCGCCCAATCCTTGGTGAGTTCCAACCTGGATTAAGGGGATGGTGCAAGGAAAGAGTTGTTTGGAAGAGATAGCGTTCTTGTTTGTAAAACCTGCGAGAGTGGTTGGCTGTTGTAGTGCCGCCTTAAAGCGGTTGTTTTCAATTAAAATAGAAAGGCATTTTTTTCTTACCTGTAAAAAAATTTGCCGGTAGCCAAAAATAACAAGAAAAAATGCTTCTGCTTCTTAGATTCAGGCCACAAAGATTTGAGATTGATGTGACGAAAATCATTGTAGTCGAGGAGCTTTTTCATCAAAACATCAAAACAAGGTACAGAGCATTACTATAAGCCCGTCAAGATTATGGGACAAGCAGAGAATTAGCTTTGCGACACCACGAGGAGTCGTTATAAGGACTGGACTTCACTATATTCCATCACTATAGGGGTTTTGTAGGGGTTTTGTCTCATGCATGGTAATTAGTTGAATGTTAAAGCTCTCAGAAATTCTTCAGTTGAACTGTTGGGAAAGATAGGTTACCACAGAGGGGGTGGCGATGTGAACCAACCGGTGAGAGTTGCGGTGGACCACTGGTTGCAATAATACAATCAACGAGCTGATCATTATGACGTACTATGGCGGAGACCTTAATCCAACAGTGGAAGGCTGCAGCCTGATGATGATTTAAATCATAGGAGAAAGAGTATCTCTCCGCTCATAACATGCGACGCCGGTATAGAAAGCTTAGTTAGAAAGGAGCTATTTGAGCGTAAGCATCCAGACGGATGGACTAATCCTTGATATATAGCAATGATAGCTGGATGCAGTGGGGAAAAATACGGATCAGAATCACTTTAATATATCTAGATTTTAGATAAGTAGAGTAAAAGGCGTAAGGCTACGAGATGTGAGATATGGGTGTAGCAACATAATCACTGATTGAGATGAGATGTGGTTGGTCAAAGCCTAGTATTTTACCACTCTCTCCATCACCATCACCATCATCAGCCTGTATGTCCACTGCTGGACATAGACCTTAAAATTATCTTCTTATCCAGTTTCTGCCAGCCGCCTTTCGCAGGTCGTATCTCCACATGGCCAGATACATTGACGATATATTCAAAGGTAGTTAACCTAGCATGGAACTGGCTCTAACAGACTACACCTAGAATATTTACGCTGAAAGAGATTTGGCGGCAGATATTCTGTTTAAGGATAGGAATCCTCAAACAGAATATTTGCCGCCAAATCTCTGTTTACTGATAGCCAGTTGAACAGGAAATCATCCTACCACCAAGGCTTTGGTCCATTCGCAGAAGTTCCATTATATAGTTCCATTATGGAATTGCTACGATTAGTTTTCACACCAGTTCCTTTCCTTGCTAGATAATAATAATAATGGTACTGCTGCGAATGTTAATATTATAATTCTCAATAGTATCTACCAATGCAGTATCTACCAATCGTGCGTGTGCGGTCGTACGCTTAACAGTGCTGCTACGTAACTTATTTAATTAGTATTTAAAAATGGCGCAGAAGGCGCTGGAAAAATTCAACTCCAGAAGACAATGGTTGCAGCCGTTGACAGACTGGACGCGTTCGAGAGTAAGATCAGCAAGCAAAACGACGTAATTATTAATGCAGTGGAAGTTATCAATCTATTTAGATCTGACTTGGAGGGTATAACGATAAAAATCAACAGTAAGTTACCAACAGCGACAGCTATGCCCCCGGCAGCGATGCAGCGCCCTGTGTGTCAGGCGCAATTGAACTCAGCCAACACTGGCGCAACTACCTTGAGGCTTTCAGCAGACAAGAAAAAATTGAGCGGTGCAGCCGCTAGAAAACCGCGATCCTCCTTGGTTGAAGTGCCTTCAAAAACACCCGAGGTAAGCCGAGCCCAGACGAACGCTATTACACCAATATTATTACATCAAGCACAAACCCATCTAAAGCTATGTGGAAAGTGGTGAAGAAGGAAAGAGGTTAAAATAATATCATGAGCTTAGATGTCACTGATGTGGTACTTAAATCAGATGGGACCAAGTTTGCATCTAAAAAAGAAGCTGTCAATGCAATGAACTCCAGATTCCTGGGTGCAGTGGTGGCATGCGGCGCGCCCCACGCAGACGTCGCTAACGCCCTGACTCAGCTGCGTGTGGCGTACCCGCCTGCTAACTGCTCACTCAGGCTCCAAGCATTCACGGCGGTTGAGGTACACCGCCTCATCACCTCACGTATTCTATCCAAAGTTTCGAAAGACGTTTATGGCATGAACATGAGTCTTTTGAGGACAGCCTCATCTCCTTTGGCCTACATTCTAACTGAACTTTTCAACCGATGCATTAAGGAGGGAATTTATCCTGTCCCTCTTAAGGTTAGTAAGGTTGTCCCCATTTTCAAAGGCAAAGGAATGAGGGGAGACATAGATGGTTACAGACCGGTATCTATAATTCCCGCCATAGCGAAAGTTTTTGAAAATGGACTTAGCAGTCGCTTAGTTAACTTTTTAACTTCAACAAATGGCCTCTCCGATAGGCAGTATGCTTATCGGGAAGGGCGGTCGACAACTTCACTGACTCAAGGGCTAGTCCGTAGTATTATGGCGGCCCGTAAAAATAAGCTACAAGTGTCTGTATTATGCTGTGACCTTTCAAAGGCATTCGACGTCACCGATCACGACGTTATCGCTGAAAAACTGCGATATTAGGGTATTGTAGGGTCGTCATACGCATTATTAAAAGATCTACTACAAAATAGATCGCAAGTTGTTGTAGGTGACGAAGGCAAAAAAAAATCGGATCCATTAGGATCAACGATGGGCGTAGCGCAAGGATCATCAGTCTCAAACTTGCTTTTCGCCCTGTTATTGAAAGACCTGCCCGACGCAGTAACGACGGCTGAAATTCTTATGTATGCTGATGACGTAGCCGCTATCGTTACTGCTTCCTCTGTAGATTGTGTTGAGCAGAAGCTGAATGCGACGGAATCTCAGCTGGCACGGTGTTTCAATACAAATGGCCTGGCCTTAAACCTCAAAAAGACACACTTTTTGCAGTACAATCTCTCTGGTCGCAGCCTGAGACCCTTGACGGTATTTGTAAATGGATCAGCGATAGGCGAAACGAATACAACAACATTCTTAGGATTCGAGATCGATTCCTGCCTTAAATGGGAACATCATGTTCATAAACAGTGCGGAAAAATTGGTAGTGCGTGTTTTACACTTGGTCGAGTCGCGCGGACTGTGTCTGTTGAAGTGGCCCGTACGTGCTATTTCGCTACAATGCATTCTCTGCTACAGTATGCCGTGGAACTTTGGGGAAGCTGTGCGGAGTGGGAGAGGGTATTTCGTCTCCAGAAACGCGCCATCAGAGCAATCGTGCATGTACCTTGGGATACTTCCGCAAGACCTTATTTCAAGAGCCTGGGAGTTCTTACGTTGTCCGCAATAGTAATATTGCAAGCGGCAGTTTACCTAAGAACAAACCTAGCATCTTTCGCTTTCGACAACAGTGTACACACGTACAGCACATGCAACGCACGGAAGCTAAGGTATACCCCGGAAGATTAAGAAGTTGTCCAAGCTCACGCACGTCATGGGTCCTACTATTTAAAATAAGTTGCCGGACCATATATCTGAGCAGTTTCAAATTCCATCTACAACGCTGGCTTATTGAGCATTCGTTTTAGAGTTATGACGAATTCGTTAGGTTTAAGAATTGACAATTATGTCGTGTAACGTCTCACTTCAGCTCACGTTGTTTTTATTGCGTTTAGTCGAGTTTTCACGTAGTATCAACAAAATAAGTCCACCTTCACAATAAAATAAACAGTCGATATTAAACAAAGAAATACGTAACCTTAAAATGTCTATGTGTTGTCAAGATTTTGAGTAATTCTTGTCTTTGAGTTAGTATGACCATTCTACACGTTATGTTATCTACAATCGTAAACAGAAGTTTAACTAAGCCAATACGACTTGTTGCAAACAAATTTTCACCGCAATGTCTACTCCAACGCACCATATTGAATGACCGTAACAACCACCAATCAGAACCTGTAGTTCTGATTGAAACAGAAATGGGTGGTTGTTACGCTAAAATTACGAACGCGACCATAACAGAACACACCAATAAAAGCGACTGTGGTAAACTAAAACTATCCTGTGGTGACGAATGGTTCTTTTTTAGCCTCGTCATTTTGTGCTGGCTCAGAGAAAGTTTTTCTAAATCATTTTGCAAATAATATTGGACAAACGTTTGTCTTTAATTACCTGTTTACCTAGTGAAGAAACCCCAATATTGGGTAAATGTTTCATATATCGTGTGACCTCTAAATAGCTTCTTGCTCTAAACTACTGGCTATCAGGCCGTAACATTTCGGTTAAAAAATTGTATGTAACGATTGTGAATCCACGAACTGATTGTTTTACATTTACCTGTAATCTTGTGTATAACTTTACTGTGCATCTTACTGGCACGTAAGATGCACTTGCTTTTGATATTGCCGACCTGGATTGTAATATCGCCCGGTATTTTTTTTTATTTATTAACAATTTTTTTTACTGATTTTGTTCATATTTTTTTTACTTTCCTTTTAGTTTATTCTGTTAGCAAGTCATTGCGAAAGTTAATACGGTCAAACTATGCTTGTTGGTCGCATTTAGTCATTCCAGCAAACGCTTTCGCAATGACTTGACTTTTTAGTATGTACCGGTTTTATACCACTTTTGTATTCCCTGTATTTCGTGATAATTTACTCCCAACTGGTGAAATTATTTTAAAACTATGCTTCTTACGTGCTGTATTTCTATGATTATAAACTTATGTCCGACCCTTCTGGTCTTTCACACTTGTACTTTACCTTACCTTTTTATTTATTACTTTAATGTCAACCTTATGTACCATACTGGCTGCCACATCTACTTCCTTGGAGCTTAACTGAAAGAGGCCTCGTCCGGCATGGTGGACCCCAAGGATCAAAGACCGCAGATGTACGGCAGCCAGACCTACTGAACCTGGACTAAGGCGTCTAATTCTACCGTTCCAGGGATTTTTTGATACCCTAAGGATACGATCGCCGATCAGCACGCTGCCACGGGTCTGTGGTCCGGGGGACCGGACCGGGGGACTTCTGCACCATCTCTCCGCGCAACGTCTTCCCACGCGCGCCTCCAAGCTAAGTCTCAAGCCGGAGGACAATATCATACCCACGCCACCTCCTGTACCTGTCCTGTACTCACTCCCTGAGTTTTTGGTAGTTTACTATTTTATATCTTTTTTTCTACACCTACCGCCACCGCTAGGTAGGTAGGCTTTTCTTTATTATTTCTTAACCTAAACTGCCAGGTGACAGTCATAATACGTACTTATGTACTTAAAATCGAAATTTATTTATTTTTTCAACTTTTTATTGACATTGAATTTTTGGATATTAATAATAATTGAAATGATTGTAATGACCACACAAGATTATTATTGGCTGATTATTTTATTTAAAAGTAAACGCGCCGCACTTTTTTGTACCTACTTATTATTAGTATTGTGACGTGTAAACTGATTTTACCAAATAAATGATTATGATTATGATTAAAAGTGATACTTTAAATTGATCAAAAAGTACGAAAGATCACAATAACTAAAGGTTCTACTCGGGCATTAGTTAAATATAGTGGAATAGCAGTGCAGGTATATATTAGTGATCAAACCGAATCCTAGTTGAAACCCCAAAAAACCCCATGCTCCATTAGACAATAAAGACTTCATCTCACATTCACGGCGCCAAACCAACCTTACCATGTCATTGAAGGGCGTTCTTCAAAGATAAAAATCTGAGGCCCTTCCCCTTGCCCTTTTCATAGGGCTTAGGCCCTCGAGAGCCCTTCAGAGGTGCTTGGAAGTAACGAGTCCAATAAAATTAACTATATAGAGAGCAGATGGAGGCTGAATGCTCGGACGTGTAATCACACTTTTTTGGTAACCAACTTTTTGTTATATTCGACGGGAATAGGTCACTTCCTTGGAGAAATAGAGGGCGTAGTACTGCTGATGAAAGCCGGTGTGGGCGTCCTAGCTTGCTAGTTTATTGTCTGACTCAGAATAGAACCAGCTTTATGTGAAAGTAACTAAATTAACAGAATGAACAAAGTAAAATACATACCAATATATAAAAGTTAAACGTTGTCTGTTTGTTTATTTGTTTGTTTGTTTGGGGAGCTTTCACGCGATAACGGCTTCACGGTTCTTGAGGGACGTGTGTAAAACCACGGAGTGCAGGTAGTATTTCTATAAATTTAATGTTTCTGATACTTTAATACTTGCGAGTGTACATAATACTATAGTATTTACAGTAACTTGAAAAATCTAATATTGAAAATTTTGTAAGAAGTTTCAGACTATTACTACTGTTTCATTATAAGTATTATATATTTTTTAAATGGTCTTTTATAGACTTTCATTGACACCTCACTCGATAGGTTTTGGTATTTTTGTGTTCCGTCGGAAATACAATATGGCAGTTGTAAGCCGCCATACTAATTTTCTTGAAATTTCATATAATAAACTATTATAGCACTCTCGTGATCAAGACGAATCCTAGAAATAGGAGACTATTGAAATAAGAGAATAATTTTCAATTCGTCTCTTTTTATGTGTACTTTCCCTTATATCTCCAGGATATCTGAACTTAACTTGAGCGTGAAGCCACATAAATTTAATAAAAACTAGCTATCGTTTTTTTTTTTTTTTTTTGTTTTTAGACTTCGTCCACGTGGACTTCATTTTGTAGCGAAAAAAACATCCTTTGTTCTTGTAGGATATTAAAAACCAATGCAAAAGTATAGCACCAACGCTCTTGATGCTTTTCTACAGACTTGTTATTATATCGTTTCCATGGCGAGTAATCGACACTTTCCAGTTTTCTCGTGGAAAATTACAATTTTCCGGGTTAAAAGTACTCTATGTTGGTCTATATTGTACAGTACCTATTTACAAAGTTTCATCAAAATCAGATCAGCAGTTTTGGTGTTAAAACTCCCCAAACAAACAAACAAACGTTTCACTTTTATATATTGGTGTAGATTTTAATTCGGTTGTTTGTACAAACTATTAAAAAAGACAATTTTGAATCACTTAATGACGTCCAATGAATCTGATAGCTTGCACAACTACTACTTGCTTTGTAATTTTATTACTATTTACAATTATAATCAAATTAATTTGACACTACGTTATATATTCGACTATATATTTATATCGATGATACTTAGTTAAATAAGTATAACCATAAAATGGGTATCTGTCAAACACCAAGTCAGTTGTGTGGTCGCTTTAAAGAATGTTGCACTCCATTGTTTAAATTGTAATTTCCCACAAACAGGATTCTTTGATAATTACATAATCAAAGACTTGCTTTCTTTACACTATACAAAAATAACCTAGAGTGCATCTAAAAGCGTGACAGAACCAAATTAAATTAAATTGTGAACTCATGGACATACTTAATCCTCCCCATCCTTACGTACGGTGCTTGCTAGACTTGGTATATGACAAAATTCCATCAACAAGTTCGCCCTCGAGATGAATGCTAACTGGAGGGGAATTAATCACCACGCTTAGCATGCATCTTGGTTATCGCAGAACGATGTTGACACTTAAGCAGAAAAATGCTGTGGCCCATTTTCTGAATTATCTTCGCTGGTACTCACAGCACCCAATGAGTGAGAAGGGGCTTAAAAAGTAAAGTCTGTGAATTAATCAAATCTTTAATCACAAAAAGGCCCCCAAATAGATAAGATAAGAAAACAAAGCACTCAACTAAACCCCAAACTCAAGGCGTACTTAAACTTCATCAATATGAAAAAGACAGCATAAAGTAATTAAGTATTCCAAAGCATTGTTTATCCTAACTTCCCTTAAATTAAGGGGAAATCTGGGTAAAGTTGGCGACACACACGGCTTACTGGGAATTTGAATTTTATAAATATTTATGAGATTATGGAGGGGAAAGAAGCGATTTGGCTTTTTTCTGTTTTAATTTTGTGCTGATTTGTGTTTGAATTTCATTTGGTTTTGCTAAACATTTTCTCTTTATAAAATTAGGCCGTCCAACTTTACGATTCGTATAAACTGTATATTTATACACCTTTTATAATGGCTAAGAGCATTGCAATTCTACGGTGCAATGCCGCCAGCATGTTGGGTACGCTCCCAAACCTTAATGAACTAGAAACTCTTGGGTTACCTATGAACCTGTACCTATAACCTAAGGTTCTACTAATGAAAAAAATATGAGGCGTAATATTTTCTTGATTTTGCTAGTAAAAGCTCGTTCGTCATATTAAATGCTGTTTTCGTGATGTCAGGTGGAGTCAACTTCTTTCACTAACACTGCTGTTGGTCATTTTTACACCGACAGCAGTGTTAGTGAAACACAACATCAAGTTCATTCAAATTTCGGAAGGGAGTGCGGCAGGGCTGTGTCCTTTCCCCTATTTCATTTAACATCTATGGGGAACATATCATGCGCAAAGCGTTAGATGGCTGGGATGGTGGTGTTAAAATTGAAGGAGTTAAAATCTCCAATCTCCGTTATGCTGATGACACGACTTTGTTTGCCTCGTCGGAAGAAGAAATGGCAAACCTTTTGGATCGTCTTGAACGTGTTAGCAAAGAAATGCTATATATTGGTATATATGGCATTTCTTGGAAGAACCAAGAACAAGAAGATCAAGCTCATGGTAGTCGATCGTGACGCGTCGTTTCAGAGTTCTGATGCATTAAAACAGTATGAAACTGTAGTGGATTTTACTTACCTTGGTTCCCTAATTAACAACAAGGGCAACTGCGAACCTGAAATTCAACGACGAATAGGCATGACAAAAACAGCTATGACACAACTGAGCCGTGTATGGAGGGACAGCAATATTAATAGGAAGACTAAAATACACATTGTCCACTCGCTTGTTTTTTCCATCTTTCTTTATGGCTCGGAAGCTTGGACTTTAAAAGCTGCTGACAGGCAAAGGATTGACGTGTTTGAAATGTGGTGCTGGCGACGTCTGCTGAGGATTTCTTGGACAGCTCATAGAACCAATGTCTCGATCCTAAAGGTACTCAAACTAGAGTGACTACAACGACTGTCGTCAATCTGCTTACACCGGGTGCTGCAATATTTTGGTCACATAGCCCGTAGAAACGCTGACAATTTGGAAAGGTTAATAGTGACGGGCAAAATCGAAGGCAAAAGACCAAGAGGCCGAAGCCCAAAACGTTGGTCTGTATAAGCTATCTCCATTCCAAATTTCATCAAAATCCATAAAGCCGTTATTGCGTGAAACCTCCCCAAACAAACAAACGAGCAAACAAACGAACGAACAAACAAACAAACAGACAACGTTTCACTGTTATATATTGGTATGGATTATTAACTAATGCTGACCCCAAAAAACAAACAAATAAACAAACAAACGAACAAACAAACAGACAACGTTTCACTGTTATATATTGGTATGGATTATTAACTAATGCTGTCTCACAATTATGACGAGCGCAGTGCAGTGTCATTGCAAATTCGAAGTTCTAAGTGAGAGGCAGGGGCGCTTACCATCGACTAACCATCATGTCGTTTCGCCTAATGATATTTTACCTCAAGTTAGGTACTGTCAACATAATGGCGTTTAATATTCGGTAGGGCACGTTGGGTTGCCTCCCGTTGACTGAGTGCAGAACCAAGTACAGACGACTTTGACTTTGAAAGTCATCTTTGCGTTACACTTTCAGCGCGTATGTGATACGTTATATTCCCCTTCCTTAATTCCAATAAAATATCATTTGTATAGTCATTCACTTTTCTAAAAAAAGTCATTCGTGACCAAGAAAGTTTCAGCTTGAGATGTTGTTATTTATTTATGTGTCCTTGCGGAGCGGCTTACTTCCTTCTCCCTTTGCGAACCCCACCACCAACAAATGGCAAAAATACGTCACCGTTTAGAATATTAAAGAGATACCTACTTTCAGTTATAAGGCCTGCAGTACAGATTTTTAGCGAAGCGAAGCCATGGCAATATGAACCCGTGGGAGTCTTAAGCCTGAATTCTAGAATTACACTCAAGTATAGTTTAATCTCTAACCACCTGACCATTACTTGAGGCTCGAATCGTAGCTTAGGTATCTTGGTCTTATTCTAAAACTGTCACACAAAACACAATTCAGTTGAATCAAGATTTAAGTCGAGCCTCTAGCGGATATTCTTTTTGTCTATGAATCAGTCTGTTTTCATTTACATTTGAACTAGTTTATAATAATGAAAGCTTACCTAAAATCCACAACAATATATAAAAGTGAAACGTTGTCTGTTTGTTTGGGGAGTTTTAACGTGATAATAGCTGGACGAATTTTAATGAAATTTGGAATGGACATATCTTATACCCTGGAGTAAAACATAGGTTACCTGTAAGACAGATACTCTAAAGGGAATCTGGTGCCTTGACAGCAGATGCTCTTCTCATATGTGTGGGGAAAGAGAGTTATATGTAACCTCTGAAAAAGGATCGCTAAAATTGGTTTCAAAAAACCACGCTGTCAAATGAAGGGAAAAGGAGAGTAAACTAAACTTGACATTGGCGAAATTGCTAGTAGGCCAGTGCCTCCGCAGAAGCCATTAAAATAAAAAAGAAGAAGAACGTTAAGTGCAGAGGATGTAATTACAAAATCCATGACACCTTGTATGTACCTGATCTGACAACTAACCTAATGTCTGTTGGAAAAATAACTATTTAAATCGAGATTCATGACGCCTAAACATCACTTACGTGATCTCAGATCTCAGATCTCGACTTGAGTGCTGATTTACATCTGAGTGTCGTATTAGAATAAGGTGCGATACAGGTAAGCTATGATAATCGAATCTTGACTCGGATAGTTCTAGAATAAAATCTCCACTTAAACCTAATTTTAAATCGAAATTCATGACTGAGCATTGTTCTAGAATTCGGGCGTTACAGGTTTCAGAAGAAAGTTACCTACATAAGAAATCTACTGGGAACCAACCACCATTTCATGTCTCTGCTATTACTAAATCGATTTCATAAGGCTAATGATTACTTTCTGGGCCCATAAACTATTTTACTTATAAAATGTACCAATCCTCTGCTAGGGGAGATCTTTACTCAACAGTGGGTTAGTAAAACTTCAGGTTAAAAAAAACACTGCCGCAATATGTGAAGTTGTGGATTATGGCCCATTCTCTACTATCTGGCTGAGAGAAGGATTATTATTGTGTTATTGTGTTCTTTTTCTTCTTTCATTTTCATAGCACTCGCCGTATGTGTCATGAAAATATCTCTACTTCACTCACGCTTCGTTTCGCCACGCCCGCGCCCTCTTACTATTAGCACTCTTCTCCTTTTCTTATGAGAACATTACGCATTGCTCGTATTTTTTTCCCTTAGACACGTGGCGTATGACGTCTACACATCGCTCACGCTTCGCTTCTCAACGCCATCGCTTTGCTGGCTGTTCAAACATGCCTTTGTGTACTGATTACAGCATAAATTATTATGTGCGCCACAATCCTGACGCGAATCGTGATGTCCTTATTTTTCCTTTTGGAAGTGGAAGAAATCGTGACCTGACAACTCAGTTTTTCACTTAACTTTAGATTTGACTTGAGACGAGTTGATATAATTCACAGTTGTAAATTAGATAACAACCAAGGATCTCTTGATCTTGATTTTATAGTGACAATAAAATTGTAAGAGAAAGCTTTTTGTGGCGTTTATTAGAAAGCAACAACAAAAATTACAAGCTACAATGTATCCTTAATTAATTTTAGCTTGTAATTTATAATCTTTTTACAGCTGTTAACAAAAACACGTTCAGCGTTTTGACTATTATCATAATTGTTTGATTTTACTACAAAGAAAACAATATTCTAACACGTAAACTACCAATAATTATATACAGGAAGTAATTAGCACCCAGTGAAAAGCTATTCAACCCTTTTACTGGGAATGATAAGCGAGATTCGTATCTACATGACTTGGGGGTTCGATTCAACGTTAATGAACTCAATAGAAAGATTTACCTAAGTTAATAAAAGTGAGCGGTCAGAGAGGTCGTTTCCAGTCCAGGGTATCTACCACAACATTCGATAGATGATATATCAGCGTTATTTATGTCGCCTTTCCTCATAGAGGTAGGAATAATGCAAAGAAGGAGCCATCTACTCTAATTGGGTGTTCATTAACATTTGGTCCTTAGTCTCTATCTATCTAACCAGCCCGTATCCACCCACTGCTGAGTATTATAGGCCTCCTCTCGTTCACGCCAGTCTTTCCGGTCCTGTGCTGTGCTAATCTCATCCATTGGCCTCCAGCGTACCTCACAGTGTCATCTCACCATCGGGCGGGTGCCAAGGTCTTAGCCCTACTCTTGGATACAATTTGCGGTGACTGCCCTGGTCCACTTATTTTCATGTCTTCTTGCCAAATCCTGTCCCTTTCCACTTTAGACTGGCAATTCGCATACCTACATCTTCAAATTTGATATTACGACGTTGAATTTCGAAGTTTGGTATTCGATCTATCAAGTGGATGCCTAGCATGGCCGCTCCATAGCTCGTTGGGATCCTTGGTGAACACATTTAACTTCATCATCAGCGTATTACGATCCTAATGCTGGAACTGAGACCTATTCTTTTGAAAAAAGGATGAAAGGCCATCACACTGGTCCAGTCTGGGTTTGGAATTTTGGATGTCATTTAAATTTTGAGGATATCGGACATCGTCACGATGTTTTTCTTCACTATTTAACTTGACTACCTTACTTAACAAGCACAACCCCCCCCCCCCCCCCCCCAGCATCAAAATCGGTCTATTCGTTTGGGAGCTATGATGCCGCAGACACACACACACACACACCACATACAAATACACCCTCCCACAGTATACATACATACACACACGCACACACATACACACATACACACACACACAGACTCATACACATACACACACACACAGACTCATACAGATACACATTCTAAAATTATAACATCTTTCTCTTTTCGTGTCGGGGGTTAAAAGCCAAGTTTTCTCAAAAAAGTTCAAAAGTTCGATCAAAACCACCTTTACTTTAATCCCAATTGGTTCGTAATCCATTGTTCCCATGAGTGTAAAATCAAACCTATCTAGCCATTAAGCACCCCTTGTCCGCCACAAACCAGTCTACACGGTGTAAAGGAACCAGCCACCCCTGTTTTATCGAGCCAATATTCACTATATAAATAGAGTATGGACTGTACCTGTGCAGAAATTTACATACTCACACACATTAAGATATGCGGATCACGTCATATGAAAGCAAAGTATGCCTCATCGCTCTGACGTTTTGTTCAGAATAATAAGAAACTGAACAGGGCCCCGATTCTGTAAGCTATTGAACCGCGATAAAGCAAGTCGATCGCTTGAAATTTTTGAGAAATTTTCTTATTTACCACTTAAAAGTGCTAGAAGTATATTTTTATTGGAAATATTCAAAAAATAAAAAAAAATGGAAAATGAAAAAACAAAAAAAAACAAATAGCGAAAATTTTAGCAAAATTTTCGCTTAAAGCACTTTTAAGTGGTAAATAAGAAAATTTCTCACAAATTCTCAAGCGATCGACTTGCGTTATCGCGCTTCAATAGCTTACAGAATCGGGGCCCTGAACTTAAAGTCCTTCAGAAGCTGTTTAACTCCGTCATCCTCGAGGGTACTATGCCAGAGGCGTGGCACAGGCAAGTAGTGGTTTTGTTCTTTAGAGTCCCTGAAAAAGTGTTCATGTTTTCGATCCAATGATCTTAAAAATTTCCAGGCTTTAACCAAGTCTACATTTTCTACGGAGTCGTGAATATGGCGGCTAAACGCATCTCTACACACCCTATTGCAGCGATTCCGTGCAAGAGTATATTTTTCTATATTGGCATCAGTGGGACGACATCTGACTTTAGCCTTCGCAATTACCTTCTTGTGCATAAGTTCTTTAATCTCGTTTGTTAGCCAAGGAGCAAGAAGGTGCTTCATCTTTATAGCTCTAACAGGAGCATGGACGTCGTAAAGTTGTGTTAGCAAGGAATTAAAAGTTGCAACCTTGTCGTCTAAGGATTCAGCATATAAGACTTCAGTCTATTCAACATTACTGGCATCGCTACGCAGTCTATCCATGTCCAAAGAACCAAAGTTACGTTGCAGAATATTTTTAGGTTTGCCTTTTGGAGGACGAATTTTATATGAGAGGAAAATAAGATCGTGATAGGAAAAAGCGTCAGCTTGACATTGGCCATGCTTAGCAACATGCGGTAAAGATGATACAATAATAAGGTCAAGAAGAGAAAGAGTAGAGTTAGAAAAGTTATGAGTAGCGTTAAGAGGAAGTATATGCATGTTGCTAGCGTCGATGATAGAATTGAAGGTTCATGAGCGAGAATCATTTTTGAGAAGGCAAGTATTGAAGTCACCCATAATAATGGTATGACTATATGAAGGGGTAAAATCTTCTAGAATTTTTTCAAATGATAAGAAAAAATTAACACGGAGAGAAGGGCAGTAATAGACTCCAAGAAGAATCTTGGTGTGGGACAGTGACACTTCAAAAATCAGATGTTCGCCCGCATTGGATGGTTGGGCTGTGCAGACATACTTAAAATCGAGAAAGGGATATGGGAACGAAGATAGATGGCTACACCACCCCCGCCACAGCCGGTACGATCACTGCGTATTAAATTAAATCCTGGAAGAGTGTACAAGGTAGAGGGAAGGCATGGTTTTAACCAAGACTCGGAGACTAGAACTGCATGGGCGTTTTTAACGTCAAAAAATGCTTGCATGTCGTGGAAATGGGCCGGAATACTCTGGGCATTAATATGGAGTACATTAAAGTTTTAGGTACATCAGAAAATGTATTGGCTAAGATGTCACACAGAGTAGGAATACTAACAAAAACTATCTGTGTCACTACAAGAGGCATCCGAATCAGAACATACTGAAAAGTATTCTTCACTGTCACTATTTATATCCGACATAATATTAACTACATAATTAAGTAATAATAAAATAATATATAAATCACCTTATATACTGGGCAAATATCAATTATATAATTACAAAAAAACACTTGAATAGCTAAATATGTATACAATCTAATTAGGCAGAAAATAAAAAAAAAACAAAAAAAAACTAGATATCTATGAATCACTTTATAATATATATAAATATAATAAACTACAATATTTTTAAATAAAGAGAAAAAATAAACTTTTCAATATTATTACTTCATCTGCCGGTTGCTGTACTTGCTAAACATAAAACATAAAATATTAACCTCGAAACGAAATGATGATACAGTCATTTTGCAAAACTTAGGTTTTTAAAATATTTATCTATTTAAATTGACCTAGTTAGAAAGTACAATCCTCTAGCAACATAACCCAATCATAACACAATAACTGCAGAAACTAAACGCAAATGATCTACAATAGGGCGTTTGTTTTGAAAGAATGGCAAAAATAATACTTAAAACAGCAATGATGATAAATTATTGTTAGGTTTGTAAATTATGCGGGCAAAAGTAGCGTTTCGAAATGTTTAATTTGACCGCTACACCGTTTTGCAATACAAAAAGACATATTCAGTTTAAATTACATCACTTTGTTTGTCGTTCGATTTAGGAAGGATCGTTAGTGACAAAAATAATAATACAAAACTGTTGAAATTGGTCAAACCGAACTGCTTCCTAACAGTGAACATTTTGGAACTGCCTTCAAACTAGTCCGAACGTAGCCCTGGTAAAACATAGACATTTCCTTCGCCTTTGATTGAAAGACAAACCGTTTAGGTGTCAGTGTCAAAAGTGTCAATTTGGCGTTCTGTCAAGTCAGACAAAAGGTCATATATTTCCTAAAGACATTTCTTACTGTCGTTGGGAAAAAGTACATATACCTTCGTGATTTAGTTTGTAACCAAATTAAAATAGGTAGGTACCCGATAGCTTTTATGTTTAGATTTTAAAATGTAAGCGACAGAAAAACGTTAAGATACGACTGAAATGATTAAAAAAATATATATCTAGGAATGACTGCAATACTAAAATACATAGGAAATTTGTGGAAGACTTGTTGAATGACCTAGATGCTACGTTACTTTCTTAGCGCCTCCAGCACCTGCTCTTCTGGATTTAGGTGGCACAGGGTCCTTTGGTGGTAGGCTCACTGCCGGCTTCGTAGACTTTAGCGTCTTCGCCGCAATCTTCTGAAGCTCCGCGATGGTGCTTATACGGTGGCGATTGTTGTCAGGCCCAAGAATATGGATGTAGCCATTTCTCGTCCAACATTTAGCCAGTCCGAACTGCTGCCGTGCTGCCATGAATGTCTCGTGTCTAGGCTTCGTCAAAAATTTAGAAAGGGTGGTTCCAGTACCTTTAAGATTGGTTTTGGCAAACCAGACCTCATCCCGCACAGCTAGATCTCGAAACTTCACAAGTAGAGGCCGGGGTTTGTCCTGTGAGGCACGACCCATTCTTTGGCTACGATTAATGCACTTCACATCAAAATTTGTGATCTTCTTCTTCTTTCTTTGTGATCTTTTTTGAAGACACGAAGGAGGACAGTGCTGCTATTGTCACTAAGTTTATAACAATAAACTTAGTGACAATAGCAGCACTGTCCTCCTTCGTGTCTTCAGGTACGCCATTTAAAAGCAAGATTTTGCGTCGACTGCGCATTTCCTGCTGGTCAACATCATGTGCAAGGCCACTCAACTGTTGTTGAAAGGCGCACAACACTTGTATGGTAAATCCCTTGAAGGCATTGTAGTCCGCTGCAAGGCTGTCAGTAGTACCAGTAGTTGAGGTCTTCTGCAGCTCACTCTCAAATTGAACCATCCTTTTATTCAGAGCCTCCATGACTTCAAACATTGACTGATTTGGAGTGGTCATATTGTAGGTTATATTCACAAATGTTTTATTATCCTTTGTATTGAGTTGGAAGGAAATTATACAATGGAAGGTGAAGCAAAGCTACTAAATATTATATATACACATAAATTAGGATTGATTAATTGTTTTCACTAATTTTAAAACAAAAAATAATTTGGAGCAACTTTGGAAAGATGTTGTTACACCTACCCCCCTTTTTTTTCTAAATCACATAAAAACCCATAGCAAGACTCTGATTTGACATACATATATATGGGAGATATATATGGAAGTTTTGTGTCTACCCTGGCTTCTTTTAAGGCAGGTGAAATATGCCAGGGAAGACACTTTTTCATTGGAAAACAGAGATAGTCGTAAAGTTATTAACTGTTAGGAAATATCAAGGAAACATGTTAAACTATGTCCAAATTAGAATAATAACACATTTAAAATGAAGTACTACGCTCAATAGACATAATAGACATAAAACTTACCAGAGGAGATGCCATGTTCACTGACCCTACCCCATCTGCCGAGGGTACGGTCAAACTGATTGACCAATGAGATACACGATGGCAGCGGTTCGGCGCTTGTTGCTAACTTCATACTAAAGCGCCATCTCGTCCAGACGTAAATTGGTATCAAAAATTCCACAATTATACTAATTTGAATCAATGTGAAATATCCAGTGTAAAAATCATGTTTTTTTATAGTGAAAATTTAAATACATTATCAATTTTTATGATACAGTCACTATTATTACTTACACTAGTTTATTAAATAAATTATTTTAAACTATTTCGTGGATTTAGATGTTATTTAAATGTGCTGATTTGTTTACATGGCAGTAAAGGGACAGGCCAGGGTAGATACAAATTATTAGTTACGATTGTTACGGTTACGTTACGATTATGACTAAACTAAGCCTTACGTAATCAGATTCATTGCCAATAAAGTAGAAGTTATGTATTATGACAACATCATCGTTATTTATCACAAATTTTCGAAAAAAGTATGTGGTTTTATTATGGCCGTTGACTGTTCCTCTTAACGTGGAATCACCCATATAGTACATTAAACCTAGAGAAATGAGCACGCGTGCGAAGCCGCGGGTACAGCTAGTTTAAAATAACTCTGTTCGTTTTTCCATTTTGTGTTGACAGCACCTAGGCATGAGTATACACGTGCCGCGAGCAATTAGATTGCCTGATAGTTTTACCATGGGCCTATAACAATTGCAGTGCCACCCAGAACTTTGCACTGCAAAATCATGCGCTGTACTGTACTGCGGTTTTCACACAAAGACATTTAGCAGCGACCGATTTTTGAGACTAAAGTGCGCGACCACCCTTACTGTTTATCCCCCACCTAATGTCACTCTAGCACAAAACAATGTTAATTTATATACACCTGAATGGGCCCCGCACAAATAGGGGCCACGTAAAGACCATCAAATAACCATTTCACCACACGGGAAACAGGGCATAGATAAAGCCAGAACGGATTTCCTAACCTTCTTTGGTTTAGTTAGTTCCAGTAATATATTTTACAAATAATCTAGACACGGTTGGCATTTTCTATAGACACTTTTTTCCCTTTTATGTAAGTTTGTGAACTTTGCTTATATGCTCTATCTAGAGTCACACGGCTCTATTGAGCCGACTGGAGGTTCGAGTTTGGAGGTTCGAGTCGGTGACAAGAGGTTTGGAGGTTCGAGTTTGGAGGTTCGAGTCGGTGACAAGAGTTTAAATGTGCTTCGACTTTGAAGAGAAATCTCTTCCTCTCTTGCTTACATACCAACTTTCGCCTTTAGAATATTAGTGTGATCTTGCTTCTCTTCTATCACACAAATATTAAAAAGGCGAATTGGTATTTATGTGTTATATCTTACGCTTAAACAGCTAAACCGATTTGGATGAAATCTGGTACCAGGGTAGCTTATATCCTGGATCAGCACATACGATACTTTTCATAATCATCATTGTCATCATTTACTCCTTCACGCTCAAATGGCTGAATCGATTTCAGTGAAATTTGATATCATTGATCATCATCATCGTCATCATCATCATCCACGCGTGTGCTAGTACGTCGATAAAGCAGTACCGTGACCATTGAATTACAACCGTGACATACCTATTGACTGACAGACAACGCTCAGCCTAAACGGGTGGACCTAGAGACATGAAATTTGGAGGAGATATTCCTTTAGTTTGCTAGAGTTGCACAAAGGAAGGATAGGAAGGGGGTGGCAAATTTTGCAAGCGAAGGCGGGGCGCAGCTAGTTTTCAATAAATAGCAATTTTGTTACATTTTACATTAAGATTTAAGATCTTCTCTAGTTGTGGTTATCCTTTCATGGGATCCAAGCAATCAAGCTCCGCGTGTGGTCTATCAATATTATTTTGTTCATATAGTGTAATAGCCCGCCCAGGACAAGCCGGGCAGAACGGAAAAATAACACAATAAATAAAAATCAAGATATGAGGATGAAAACAGGCTTAATAAGATGATTTATGTGTGTATTTATTTATGTCAAAGGTACTTACTGTAAAAGGTCGAAAAATCTGGCCATTCTTTCTTGATACTAATCCACGATGGTCTCACTCAGATAATATCAGCGTATTGATAGTAATGGCTTCAGAGAGACAGTGGGCTTAAAATTAGGCTATTTCTGGTTATTGTGGTGAATAGATTAACCCCCTTACTCATAAAAAGTTATGCAATGGTTATGCAATGATTAAGAATTCCGCGCAGTACAATATTGTACTGCGCAGTTTTACTAATCATTGCATAACTTTTTATAAGTAAGGAGGTTATAACTATAACGGCTTACTGAAAGCATTCAGGTTTCGGTAGATTGGTATGAAATAATTATTGTTGGGATAGGTACTTTTACAGGCTTAATGGAGCTTAGAAGTAGGTGTTTAAACGGTAATTAGTGCGCGGCACAATCTAACGGTATCCGGGTTACGGCAACAACAACAGAATAGATGGGTCGAAATGTTAACGGTAAATAAAACGATTATGGGTAAACTGGCATTTACTTTAAAAAAAAACTAGTACCTACCTGAATGACATTAAAAATATTAATAACCCCCGACATCTTCATAAATGACAGACAGACACCCAGATATACATGTTAAACTGAGAACACCCCTTTTTTTGCGTCGTGGGTTAAAATTAAATATATTTTAGATAATATTTTTTACCATTATTCGTGTTATACAATTCACACCAATTACCTAGCCCAATCTTGAATACTCTGTATTATGGGTAGTAGACAGCGGCTAAACATAAATAGATACGAATATTACATCCATGACTCGGAAACAGACATTTCTGCTCATTACACAAATTATTGCACCTTGCGGGATTCGAACCCGCGACTGTTGGTTGACTTTGCGGTCAGGGTCACTAACCACTAGACCAACCAGTCGTAAAAACAAAAAAAAAGCATGTCAAAATTCTTAAACATGTCATATCAACGAACCGGCACTGGGCTAGCATGGACTATGGCCCATATTCTCTCAGAGAAAAGAAAACAGGTAGAGTGTGTGCGGCACCGCGAGGGTGCAGTAATAAATAGTAGCTAATCTCTATTTATTCATATTGTAACTTCGAACACATAATTAAATATTTAAACGGGACTTAATCACGCTGAAAACTTAATATTTATTTACCTCGACGTTTCGATCAAGTTGCATTTATCGTGGTCACGAGAAGACTGAAGTAGCGGGTGCCAGCGTCGAGAAGGGCGAGCGTTGTCTCCAACTACCCGCATTTGGTTTTGGTTTTTCAGTCTTCTCGTGACCACGATCAATGCAACTTGATCGAAACGTCTAGGTAAATAAATATTAAGTTTTCAGCGCGATTAAGTCCAGTTTAAATATTTAACTATTATTCATATTTACTGCAGTCACTGCAAACCAAACTAATAACCTGCGCAGTATCGCACAGCATCTCTAATGATTGTATATGGCCTAAGTAATGGAAAAATATTATTTGGCCTAGTTTACGTTGTTAAAGCCAATGATATTCTATATAAACTGAGGAAGATGTGTGTGGTCCGTACTCTAAAATGGAAATGAAAAAGTACGCTAATTGACAAACTTTCGCTTAGAATTTTTTAAGAAATGAAATGAAAAATATGTATTGCCGATGATATACACATTTTACTTGATATAAACTTACCGAATACATAATTATATAAAGTAACTTAATATATACGACAAAAGGGGGATGAAACAAAAGATTCAGCGAGTGCGTTCACATTTTCATATGCACACACGTGCGAACATATGAAAATCATATGTTCGCAGCTGATTTTCAATCTACCCTATTGCTCGGACTAAGGTCTTCGCCGAGATAATAAGGATAAAGTAGATAAGTAAAAAATAAAAACACATTTTAACTTTGATTAAAATAGAACCGTACTATAACAGCTTAGCACAAAAACATTATAAGTACCTAGGTATAACCACAGAATAAATACTGTTAAATAGTAGTATAACAAAAATAAGATGGAAAAAAGTCGTTCTTATAACGACGGACGGACGTTACGCGCACGCGTGACGTCACTACCTACTTAACGTACGTCGTCGCGGCCGTGTCGGCTTGTCGAACTTAGAACATAATCAATAATGTTCATCTCTTTCTGACAACCGCTTTTTTTCAAGCTTTTATTTAACTTGCAATGTTTGTATGTATGTATGTATGTACAGTAATTGCAGCCAATATATTTGTTGCTTTATTTTTGCAGTTTTTGCTGCTTGGGAGACACTCTACGCTGTCAACACAAAATAAACTTTTACTATATAAACTAGTCCTAATGCCAGTGTGGACCTAAAGTATACAGCTGTGTGGCTGCACCAAAACAGCAACATATTATACAACGCTTCCAAAATAAAGAACTGAGGGAAATAATTAATGCACCTTGGTACATAAGAAATGACGGTCTCCATCGAAATCTTAAAGTATAGAGTTCATTGATAAAGTAATGAAGAAATATGAAGAAGCTCATGAAAATAGACTTCATTATCATGTGAATGTCGAGGCAATGCAACTCCTCGACCACACATATATAGTGAGAAGACTCAAAAGAACAAAACCGTTCGAGTTAGTTAAGCGTTTTAGTGAAATGTGGTTCAAGTGCTACGTATGAAAAACACATGAACAAAGTGTCTTCGCTAAATAGACTGTAAGAAAAAAGTTATTGAACACATTATTAGTTCTATTCAATCTTACAATTTAAGTTAAACTTAAATTACTTATTAGGCTAATTGATGGCTAGATTAAAATATAAATAGGGTGTAAAATTAAAATGTACAATAGTAAAAAGAAAAACAAACTTCTGATCATCACATGTATAGTTCAACCACAACATAACATCTTGCTTATAAATTTCAAATAAAACTTGCGATGATAAATTTGTGATTAAAAAAAAATTACGCAAAGTAGCGGTTAACTTAAATGGAGTGTTGGCTCATGTGGATCCTGAAACTAATAAAAAACCTTGCACAGGAGAGACAATCGATAAAAAAATACTTTTTAGAAAAACAAGTTGAATTTTGATTTAAACTTAAACCACCGATGAAATTTATAGAAGCTCTCGTTTCAGGCCACCATGTACGTCTCGTTTTATTTGCCTCATTTATTACTTTAATTCTAGTCTCTCCAGTGACCAATAATAATAGTTCGTTATTGATAGCATGAAAACAACAGATCCGCTCTAATTTAAATTGGGACTGTATACTCAATGATTGGTATCATATGACAGAATAATGGAATTTGCCAATAACTACTCCTCACTAATGGGTATACAGAGCTTTGTAAACAGATATAGTTGTATCAGGGTATATCAATGAAAGGAATTGGTACTGTATGCTATATTATAATTGTTATTAGTTTTCGAATTGTAGGTAATAAATAGGAGATAAAATAAATTATTATGAAAACAAAAAACTCGACTGCGAACAATAATAAAAAGAGGCCAACAAGCTTTAGATTTCAGATTTTGAAATATAAGTTGCAGTCAGAAGCATGAAGGTTCTGGCTGATCCCGCCAAAGGAAAAATGAAATGCATGATTTCTCCGACTGCTCTTATATTTCATAATCAAAAATCTAAAGTTTGTTTGCCTTGCCTCTTTTTAGTTTGGTTCGCAGTCGGGTTTTTTGTTTTTATAATTCCTTTTTGTATTTATTTTTGTATAATAATTTTCTAAACGCCGACCGGTCGCGGGTTCAAATCCCACTAGGCAATCATTAATTTGTGTGATGAGCAGAAATGTTTGTTTGAGTCATGGATGTAATATTCGTATCTATGTATGTTTATCCGTTGTCTAGTACTCATAGTACAGAGTATCCTAGTTTGGGGTGGGCTTGGTAATTGGTGTGAATTGTCCTGATTATATTTATTGAACGAGTGAGCGACAAGCGGGAGCAAAGCGTCTCCGTTTCAGTTTGGGCAAAAATGCTTTCGTATATCCGGATGTCTGCCTGTCCGCCTGTCCGGTTGTCCGGATCTCTGTTCTCTTCTACAGGTCGCATTTCTCAAACGATCCAGACGAAACTTGGTATAAAGGTTAAACGAATTTTTAGAATTTTTTAGTCATCGGGCATTTTTGATACAATAATCCCCAAACGGGAAAAGAGGGGGCTACTGAATATCTTCGTCGTTTTAAATCTGATTTTGATGATTCTTTTTTTATTTGATAGGTAGTAACTTTAAATTAGTCGCATAAAAATTTGGTGAAGATCTAATGAGGATCTTATTTATTTATTTATTCTTTACCACACAAATACAATGTACAATTTGTGCGGTTTTTTATGATTGAAAGCTGAGGTAATTGAGATGGTTCTTAGATATTAGAGTACGAGTATAGCACAATGGAGTATCCTACTTCCTCAACACGGGCGTAAGTCTTTTTATTGTAGGACCTCTACACTAGAAATCGTAGTATATGTACTTATAATAAAGCAATAAGAACAAAAAAGACTGTACAAAGGAGATAATCAAGGTTAAAACACTACATAATTATCCAGAATTAACAACTCCAGCGCATCAAAGTTCTGCCTCCGATTTAACTAAATGGCTCTGATTGACCTTAAAACACGCAAGTATTTCATTCACTGCAACCAAGCGTCCCGCTAAATTCAAATCTGTAAATTTTTCGAATTCAGCTATCATTAGCTTTAGCGCTTTGCCTCAGCACGACCTCCAGCTTTCAAGTCCTTGTGACTGGAAGTTGTCTGTTAAATTGCCTCCTGTCCGGTTGATATCGAATTACTCTGCGCATATCTATATATACATATAGATCAACCTATTCTGAATATACGTAACTTATACGAACTACATATTTTCTTCGCTTCATCTGCACGCTGCACATCATTCGTTACCTTACCGCCCGTCGCACTACAACGCCTTACAAGGTTTTATTTAAAAACTGGGGTACTTGGTATCGTAGGCCTTACACGCACTGCCTTGCGGTGGAACGCGGTGCGTTTATTCTAGCGTTTATTTCATATTGTATTATATGCGTTTATTTCATCGCAATACGTGCACTTCTATGATCCTCCGTACTTCACAGAATACGCGTTATAAAAACGCAAGGCAGTGCGCGCTAGCCTTATTCCGATGATTAAATGCCGAACAATCGATAAAAAACTATTTGACGGCTGAACGAATTTTGAAGAAATGTAGTATAATATTGTACTTTGTAGGTACTTTAAGCCCTGGAAAGGGCTACTTTTAAATGAAATGATCACGCCAGCAAAGCCGCGGGCACAGCTAGTTATTTATAAAACTGCGTATTATTAATTCAACTGCGGTTGCTTGGGACTTTGTCAATTTTTTTTACTGTTTCAAAGGAAGAGAGAATGCTGTTTGGCTTGGCATCCCATTGAATTTAAAGTTGTTTTTATTGTTAAATTGTTAATTAATCGGTCACTAATTGTGAGATTTTTTTTTTGTATGAATCGGGAGCTGAAACAAATATTTTTTTTAGTTTTCACGTATTACTAAAAGAGTAGAAAATTTACGGTATTGACTATCTGTAGAATGCTAAAATAATAATAAAACAATATTACAGAAGTTATAAAAATCCTCTTCACACTCTTAGTTTTCGAAATATAAGATTTAGGCGTAAAAAACTCATTTTTGTAGATAGTAATTGTTATTTATGAACACCTTGATACTTGGATTTAAAAGGCAAAATATTTATTTACATAAACATGAATAATAGAAATATAATTATGTAAGGGTGTGACTAAATCATGACGATGCGAACCTTTAACATGCCATAACTCAAAAGTTCAATTTTGCTATTTAGTTGGTTTTAGATTTAACGCGATGAAATACATGTGATTAACGCCTGTAACAGACAGACATGACGAAACTAGAAGGGTTCGTTATTTGACTATGGAACCGTAAAAGCTGTATACGTTAGTGACGTCTCGCCTGACGACGCTCCCGAGCACAAAGTGAAAGCGGAGTGACAACTGATACGAGGTATGCACCGAATTGACGTCATATAGCTTTGGTTCATATATACCGATTTGAGTGGTTATTTTTCTATTTAAATTGATTTAAAATCATACTATTTTCAAAGAAGTAGTGTTAAGTTATATCTCTACAAGTACGGAACCTAAAAGTCCAAAAATAAAACCTTTTTAATGCATTAAATCCATCGGAATTAATTTAAAACTGTGCCCTAAATGGCTGAATCGTCCAATTTACCCTTTTCCCAAAATTTGTTATTGGGTTATACGTCTGAAACTTTTCTAATACCTTACCCTTCAGGGAAAAAGTTCCCCGAAGAAATAACTTAATTAATCATCATCAGTTACGTTTGTCGGCGTTTCTCGCCTCTGATATTAATAGTAATTTCATTACAATTGGATACGCATATCTTAGCACATATACCAAAACAGCTATGTTTGAGATGAAACTAGAAACAGATTAGATCGAAACAGTAATAGCACAGTCATTTTTTTATCCTACCATAGATACAATACTCCGGTTGGCTGAGTGGTTAGTGACCCTGTCTGCGAAGTTAAATAGCCGTGGGTTCGAATCCCGCAAGGTGCAAACATTTGTGTGACGAGCATAAATATTAGTTTACAAGTCATGGATGTAATATTCGTATCTATGTATGTTGAGGATCCTGCTCAGCTGAGCTGTATTTGGCAACCTCGAAGATATTCTAAAATTAACCGAATATCCACAATGTTTGTAGACTCGCCTTTATTTATTCAACAAAATCTATGGCCCATATTATATCTAATACATGTCCAACTTATAATTTAACTTTCAGCTAATAACAGATTTAATTTTGATGTATAATAAACAGTGGGTCCTACCCACCATTATTTGTTGTGGTGCCAAGACATGGATGCTCACAAAGCCAGCAGAGTATCAAGAGAGAGCCATGAAGCTTGCCATGCTCGGCTTCAAATTACAAGACCAAGTTCGCAACACAGAAATAAGACGCCGTACAAAGGTTGGAGAGTCGTTTTTCAAACACAAATGGTGTGGGCAGGACACGTGGCTAGGCAGAGTGAAAACAGATGGGGCAAAACGTTGGCCGAGTGGTGACCGAGAAAGGGAAACATAAGAGTCGGTCGTCCAATGGCGAGATGGGTCAACGATATAGTACGAGTAAAAATAGTGGGTTGGACTTGGGTGCACACAGCACAGGATCGAGATGGGTGGCGTGTAAAGAGAGGACTATTGCTCAGCGGGTTAGTCCAATGTCCAAGTGGTTCTACTATTTGTTCTACGATAGAACAGAATTAGTGGGCGGAAATGGGCTGAAAATGATGATGGTTGTTTATCAATTGTCTAGTCCCATACTATAAGGTATCCTAGTTTGGGGCTAGGTAATTGGTGTGCTGAATATTGTAAAAACTATTAACATTCAATGTGCATCAGAAGGAAGATTTCCACTGGTGTACACAGGCCTCGCACGCCATGGGGCACATGGCTCAATACAACAGTTTTATACAAAGTCAGTACTCCAAATTGAATCACTTTAGGCTCTAAATTACTCTGATTAAAACGTAGACAGCGAGTCGTCGCAGACATGGCTGGCACCTTCCCGGTCAACCACTGTCAATCACTAGATGACTGCTCCGCTGCCAATGAGGCGACGCACGCTCCGCTAGAGTGATTACGATGTGAGAGCGTTAGTGAAATAGAAATTGAATAGAAAAGTTTTTTTTTACCGACTACGGTCGGGTAAAAGGTAGCTTATGACACTCTTGCGATGAAGACCTCACTGACCTGACCTAGCATGATCGATTAATACCTCACTTGGCAAAATTAGACCAAGTTTTTATATAACCCTTCTTTTGCTTCGCCATAGTAGAGCAAAAATATAGTCTATGACACTATACATGAAGACGAATCAATTAATACTTCGCTTTTCTAATACGCTCGATGCTATGGTGGAACATCCACATACATACCAACGTACATAATACATACACACATTTGACTTTGTTCTTAATTACTCATTTCGTGATAGTTGTACAACCATTATCATGATGTTTGTTTGTCGTATGAGGTAATGCTGGCCACTGGTGTCAGGGTTTGTCAGGCCGACGCTTCTGACATGGCTTAACTACTGACTGTTATTGACGAATCAATATCAGCCGGAACCGACAGTTTAACGTGCCCGCCGAAGCACGAGGCGCTGGAAAGCTGCACATAACTGAGAAAAGTCAACGGTGCTGAGCCTAAGATCGAATCCGGTAACGTTGGATTCTAAATTTCACTATTGAACCGTTAGGCAATCGGTTCATTTAATTCCTGTGTATTATCATGATAAAACACAGGAAAATGCTGAAAAACCTCGGTTGTATAATAATGTAAAGTGCTATTGTTACATTTTAAATTAATGTTAAAAAATGTTTAAAAATGAAGATCAATTTTAAAATTGGTTAGGACCCTTAGTCCTAACCAATTTAAGCCAGTCCTTTCCCAGGCGTATTATACAAAAACATTGAATTTCTTTGTTATTATCCGTTCAACGATGCATAGCGAAATAAATTCATGATAAAAAAGTAACAGGCCGTTTCCCTGTAGACTTAAATACAAAGGATTAATTTAAACTCAATCATTTTTGGGCGATCAAAAAATAAAGCAAACAAATATTAGGGTTATTTTTACCCTGGTTTTATGGAAAATCTCGTTAGGTTTCATCCCGCTTTCAGACACGTGTAAAGTGGCATAATTTATTTTTTACCTTGGCAATTGATGACTCATACTACTGATATCAAGTTTTAGCAAACGTGACCGCTGGCTTAATGTGCCCTCTGAAGCACGGAGCGATGGCAAATCTGCACATGACTTAAATACTCCGATTATGATAGAAAGATGTAGTGCGGAAGATTTAGTGAAAAAAAACGTGAGAGAATGCATTATGCGAATACACAAACTCGATAAAATGATACATAGGGATCAGACGTAAAAGTCTGAATAGCAGATCTATAGAGATAAGAAAGTCAAGTGAGAAGCGATCGAGAACTCGCAGTACCTACTTTCCTGTTTGTGACACCACTTCGGCTGTCACATTGATTTCAAAAGCCACCGTTCATAAAATTAACATTAAGCACTTAGTCCATTAAAAACCAAACCTAATTGCTTTGAAATATGGGCTAAAATTGTTTAGCAAGGTTCTTTGTTGTTTTATGTTAACTTAGGTGGAACAACATAAATGAAAATTCGTCAACTCTACAGTTTTCACAGTTGGTTTGTTTTCATGGAAAATAACATAAAAATCTTTAAATTATTTTACCTACACTCATATCGTAAAATCCGGATTATAAACTCAAAAATGGTGTCATAATGACATACATTACGCACGGCACGTATATAATAAGAAGACAAAATAACACTATTTTTTTAGCTAAACGATGTTTTAATAAAAACAAAAACTTTAAAGCACCGGTTAGCTCCGCACCTATGAGGGTTTTCGTCATTTATTATCTATGGCGGCACGTGTTAGACCGTATGTGCGCGAATTCACTGTGGAATGGATTTTGGCGCCATAATTTACTTTACATTAGTACCTAACCAATTTTATGTGATTTATTATGTTGATCAAGTGTTTTATCCTGATTCAAAATGTGACAAATATGTGTTAAACATGTGAAAACAGTGTTCGTGAGGAGAATTTGTCTCCACCTGACATTACGGAACAGCAAACGAGTGCTTTTACCAGCAAACTCAAGAAAAGATTAAGACTTTTTTTCATTAAAAGTAAGTTCCTTTTGCACGAGTGTAGATAAAGTAGTGTATGAAACGGCACATGACTAGGTATTAAAACACTCTCGTGTTTTAATTCCCCTCATTATGCAACCGTTTCAAAAACTACTTCTTTCATTCTCTCGTAGAATTATAAATAAAGAGCAAGAGAGAGAGAGAAAGGGAAATAATCCACTATGCTGAAAACATTAATTAGCTTTTTGCAAAGGTGTATTTTACGTACGGCTACATATTGGAAAGTTGAGATTTATATTCAATAAATATTGTGACATCAATAGTTCTGGTTTATCACCGCAGCGTTGAACCTGGAGAATGAGGTCTATTGTTATGCTAATTTAACTTTACGTTAGTGTATAGCGGACAGAAACAAGTGCATCATCAAAGTAAGATAAAGAACACGAATGCACTGCGAAAAAACGAACAAAACAGTTTTTATGTCATTTAGTTATATATTGTTGGAATGTGCTCATCAAGGCTTTAATTTAATACCAATATTGTAAAATTTTAAGCCTGTTGCGGAGCCATATTGCTAACAAAATGAATTAAAAAACTGTTGCTTGGGATGATGATGTAAGAATTAGAATCCCATACATCTGAATCTGTAGAGGCATTTAAAAGTTATGGCGGAATGAAGAAACTCACATACATAAAAAACATAAATGAACCCTGAAAACATTACACTCTCCCTTTTTAGGTAGACGTGCAAAATCACCCAAATATTCGTTTTAATTTTGCTTATTTTTATCGAAATCTATCATAGTATCATAAATTTGTAAGAGTTCGATACTATTCATTGATATTTCTGGTAGTGGCTTTACGAATTAAGTATCACGCCATCATAGATCGGAAGGAGGCATCACCTTGTAACGAGGTCAAACCTGTTTCGTAATAATACTCATTTGATCTCTTAATTCTTTCATAATCCATTTCATTCCATTTGATAGTTTGTCATTATTAATTCTAAATTCAAATAACCTGTCATTCCAACATTGATTTTTATCAAAACCGAATTTTAGGAAATAATGTTATAAAATACCAATAATAAGTTTATTACAACTGGACTCTCTTTTAAATACATACAATAATACCTTCGTTAGTGGTTTTTAATCCGTATCGTCGAAGTACGAAAAGTCTGTGATAATGTGCTCCTAATTGTTCCTGACCTTCTATGTTGTCCACTGAGGCTTGGTCCCTTGGCTAGTGGAACAAACCCAAAGCCTAGGACCGCCTCGTGACAACCTTAGTTTAATGAAAGATTCACTTGTACTAATATTTATTCAGTGAATTCATTCACCTTGAAATAGAGTCACCAAAATATTAGAACCGTGAACTATTTAGTACAGCAAAGCAGTTATTTACCCTGTAGCAACTAGCCTACCGACCTATTCAGCTCTGGCGAGCTTTGCCGCATATCTTAGGTGCAAGAATGCCTTTGACCGGACGGCTGGCGGACTTGTTTGACATAATTTTCAGTTAACGTAATTGTATTGTCTTACAATTTTATTTATTACTAACTGATGCCCGCGGCTTCGTACGCGTGGTAATTTCTCTAGATTAAAGTATATGCTATTCCAGGACCTAAAATACCAATATACCAACATTTGATCAATTATAGTCTTCAGTCGTCAAATTTTTTTCATCAATTGCTCGGCTTCTACTCATCGGATTGATCCAACAGTGAAAACCGCATCGCAATCGGTCCATTAGTTTTAACGTGATGCGCGAACAAACATACAGGCAGACAGACCTGCCCCCTTACTCTCGAACACCATTCCGATTCAATCACGATCCCAACAGTGCGATTCAGCTAGAAAACCACTGCAACGTGATTGTTAGGTGTTTTGGTGTGGCAACATGTCTTGTGTCTTGGTTTTATAAAAATTACGTCCTTTACTCACTTCCCAACCTTTCTCCCACTTCCTCCCTCCCTTCCCCCTTTATTTCTACCCATCCCTTATTTCTTCCCTACCTTCCTCCACTTCCCTTCACTCATTCCCCACTTCCATTAACCCTTTTCAATTTCACCCCTCTCTCTCACTCTGCTCCCACCCTTCCTTTCAGCCTTCCCCCACTTCGCACTACCTGCCCCACTTCCCGCACCCTTCCCCGACTCCCGCACCATTTGCCTAATTCACCCTACCCTCCCCTCACTTTCCCCTAACTTCCCTCACTTCCCCAAACCTTCCCCTAAATCCCCCCACGTTGCAGTGCAGTTAGGCGCAGTAAGGTTCTTTATCTGAATCGCACTGTTGGGATCGTGATTTAATCGGAATGGTGTTTTTAAAATAAAACTTGAAGTAATTAATAAGCCAGAAGATTTAAAAATAAAACTTGTTCAGTTGCTGTTTAGGTCTCTAGTCCTTTTTTTTATTATCTTCATTGTACAAACTTTTTCGTGCTTTATTATATGTATAGATATTTATTACTTCAAAATTAATATAAATTCTCGCATCTCGGATCTCGCAGGGACCTTTAATTTTTTCGGTATAAAAAGTATCCTCAATTTTAACCCATCATATGAACTATGATTGTGTCAATTTTCATCAAAATCCATCTAGTGGTTTCAGCGTGACTCTTTTATATAACTTTTTACCAATATCCTGCGGGAACCCTTTAATTTTTCCAGTTTCCTACTTCGTAGCATGAACTAAAATCATTCCAAATTTTAGTTGAACTCATTAAGTAGTTTCGGCATGATGCGTGGTCAAGATACAGACACACAAACAAACAGATAGACAGACACAAATAAAAAATAAAACGTTTCGGCCTCAGTATCGAATTTAAGTACATCCCAAAAAAAAAAACTTCATTGTACAGAATTGGACCTGTTACAATTTTAATAAAAATATAGATAGATAGTGAAGAGTGTAGCAAGAACTTAAGCACATCAAATGTATGTTTCGTATGATCGATTGCTATGCTTCTTATAGTCAGATTAGCTACCAAGTACCCTAGTTTTAAGTCAAAACTAAATCTATCTACAGTAAAAACCACATCTCAATGGGTCCAGTACTTTTTACGTGATGTGCGAACAGACAGACTGACAGCATTTTTTTAATATCTTTCAAACATGATTTTGTTTTGTTTTTTTTTTGTTCAGTAGTTTTATGTAAGTCACTTTTATGTAGGTCACTTTTATGTAGGTCACTTTTATGTAGGTCCCTTTTTTAAATATCTAAATTATACAGTTTTTTTTTTTACTTACTAACAGAAAGTACTTTCCGAACGATTTCCATAAATTACCGCGCACATTCTACGACTAGACAAATAACCACAATCATCGACAAAAACCCATAACACTTTACTGTTCTACCCTTCCAAATATACCTCAAACACTAGTTTAGGAGCTCGAAGGGTTTACACCTTTGCACATTCCCTTGGTCTATAAAAGTGTAAAACGTTGGGGAAACAAAACGATACCTTACGGTCAACATATCAGTGATATAGCACTTATGAACACGGATAAAAATATTGCTTGTATGCAGACATTAAGTACTAGCTCTGCTCGCGGCTTTGCCCGCTTGGGCATTTTTCTGGGATATAACGATTCTATGTGTTATTTCATAAATAAATGTACCAATATAGCATATTTTATAAAACTTCGCTGACGTCAAATAGGTATTTATCGATTACTCGCCTTCTACTCATCGGTTAGAGATGGCTCTTCGTCAGCCTATATCTGTCCACTGCTGGACGTAGGCCTCTCCTAATGCACGCCAATGGGTTTGATCTTCAGCTTACAGCGACCTGGAGCAGGTTATGTCGGAGCGTCCACTTCATCAGACGGCATCCTTCAAGCTTGTGGTCGATATTCAAGGAGCCGCTCCGGTTGTCCGACTCGGTCTGTGATCACTACCGGTACTGATATCCCTGAATATGTGCTTATTGTCAGTCATGATGAAGTCAATATCCTTTTTAGTCACAGTGTCGGGGCTTTGCCAAGTCCACTTGATTTAAACGGGAAGTTCATATAAAAACATAAACAACTGAGCCTGATGCCATTATTTTGTTTGACCAATAACATTTTGTTCTATTACTGATATCTTAATAGAAGATCAGCGATCCTTAAGGTGCTTGAACTTTTGAAACTACAGCTCGAAACAAAGATCTGGTGATTCGGGCGCTTTTAAGCCAGTGCTGGCACGGGATTTAACCTATACTCCCATATCCTCCACTACATATACTAATCAACTAGTTGATCAATATTAATGTTAGTTTAATATTGATCAACTAGTGACTCGCCTCAGCTTCGCATGGGTAGCGCTCACGCCGTGTTTTTTTTATTTCTAGGATTTTATACCCAACGTAACTTCTAAAAAAATACGCCTGTAAGCGTAATTCAAAATCTTTGGCAGTAACGATCGTGGTGTTTTTTGAACATTTACAATTGCATTATTACTCACGTACTTGACAGACTTGTTATTATTTCGTTTCCACGGCAACATGTCATTTCGTTCTATGTTTTTGACACCTTGGGTTACATTATTGTAATTTTCGAAGGGATCTCAATTTTTTTGAAAAATAATATGCTACTCTCTCGCTGTAATGTAGCTTTCTATGGGTGAAATATTTTTTTAATCAGTTTAGTTTCTTTTGAGTTTATCCATTACAAACAAACATATAAACAAACATACAAACTAACAAATATTTCCTCTTTATAATATAAGTGTAGATGTAGATAGTGTAGGTAGGTACTGTAACTGTAGGTACCTACTAGTGGTCGAAAATGCTACGAGTACATAGTTTTTAATCAACTTGCTCGCATGTCGCCTCCACAGAATGGGTTTACGGTGGTCAAAAATCATGGCTTCCGCACGCTTGTTTAGCTCTCGTCATGTGAAACGGTGTAAAAGTGTGTTTACAACCCGACGGCAATATTTACAGACGCTCTTTATGATGCGAACGATGTACAGACAGGCTGGGGAGGCGGCGAGATTGTGTGCCAACATGCTTGGTAAGGGACAAAGCTATCATAAAACAAGTTTAGATTTAAATTTCAAACCGAAGAAACCGCATCAAAATCGGTCTATTCGTTTGGGAGCCACGCTGCCACAGACAGACACACGGATAAACTTATAAAACCCGTCTCTTTTCGAGTTCGGGGTTAATAAAATGAGCCTTCGCCAGACGCGGACTTCATTTTCGCGCACTTTTCATAAATGTGAACAATACTTCTTTAAACTGTTGATTAAAATGCGATAAATCAATAAATTAATGAGATGAGATGTTAGGCTTACGCAAATAAGATTATTAAAAAAAAAGAGTACCCCTACATTTGTAAGACCATCCCTTATCATCCCGCAACTTATTGTGAGAGTCAGATAAGGGTATTTAAAAAAACTGACATCATTTTCCGGACGAATTAGGGTAGTAGCACAGAATAAATAATAGTTTGTAGCACCTCTTCTGCAAGATTCTATCTGGGGAAGTATCATCTCTTTGCTAGATATTCAAGAGCCAAGCAGTAGTGTGGAAATATTACTGCGTTCCGGTTTGAAGCGTTTTTATCCAGTGAAAATATTGGGCATAATATGAACTTAAAAATCAATAACAGAGTTTTGAGCGCAGTGCAGTGCCTTGCAAGAAATATTCTGGGTGGCACTGCAAATTTATGGGCATTACAATTTCTTGCACCTAAGGAAGCACTTCACAAGTACACATGTTCACACAAAAACACAGACACGATAAAAAACCTTTGGTTCACACAAAAATTGCCTTCATGCTATATCGTCCGTGTGTGTCACTAACGCAGCACTTACCCAGTAGCTATCCAGATTATGTCGATCGTACGAGGGCTGCCGCTGCGCAACCTTAGCCACTTGAACGCGCCACTGGAATGGTGTGAGTTCGTCTGAACACTTCAGAGCACTCATGTTTGGTTATAAAAAGTTAACTGTCTTTTAGGGTTCCGTACCCAAAGGGTGCAAACGGAGCCCTATTAATAAGCCGACAATGGGCGGAATTGAGCCGGTATACATTTTCAACGAATGTGTGTTATTATGGTGATTATCCTAATATATTTTATTTTTTAATTTTTTTCTAACCTATACTGTCCCACTGCTGGGCAAAGAAGAAGAAAAAAAAAGAAGTAAACATTTATTTGACACACAATTACAAAAAATGACAATAATAATAACAAAAAATTGTAAAAAATTAAGTGCGGTGCCAAAAAGGCCGCGCCTCAGCATAATACTGAGTGTCTATGACACTCAGCGCTGGTATTCTGGCACAACCCTGAGGGGGCAAAGGTCTCCCCCATATCCTTCTAAGATTCTTTTTGAAGTGAAGAAGAAGAAGAAGGACCGATTCATCACGAGTCCTACATCAAGGCTTGCCGAGCTCAGCTGTTGGAGCATCTGTTGAAGCTCAAGGGCAGTTAAAAAAAAAGTGTTTTTTATATTCTGTTCGTTATTTAATACAAAAATACTACTGGCGCCAAACTACTGTGATTATAGTGCAAACTCAAAAGTAAAACAACAAGTAATAACAACCGGTCAAGTGCGAGTTGCACTCACGCTAAGGATTCCGTAAACAAAAAGAAAACCATGTTTTTGGCAAATATATATAATTAACTAAAATATATTGTGTGGTACTGAACGGAACCCTCCTCGATGCGCCACTCCGACTCGAATTTGTAACCAGTTTTTTGTAATTTTCTACAATATCGACACTGACGAGGTATAATTTTCTTTTTAAGAAAACTTTTAAGAAAACTGTACCTCGATCGACAAAGCTCCTACCTTTTATGTTTGAAATACCTCTTCTTCATTATTATAAGAACTTCAAAGTAGTGGAATGCCCTGTCCTCGTCAGTGTTTCCGGTAAAATATAACCCAGGTGTGTTCAAGTCAAGAGTGAATAGGTATCTACTAGGCAACCTTCGACCACATCATCGCTTTACATCATGTGAGATCGTGGTCAAACGCATGTCTAGAAAGTAAAACTATACAAAAAAAACTATACGTAAGTATATAAATTAGCTCGCGATGGTGGCCAGTAGTGGTGGCTATTCGATGGCTTATATATAGTCATAGTCATAGTCATAGTAATTTATTGATATTAAAAAATACAGGTCAATGTCAATAGGTCAATTACATGATAATCATGTACAAAAAGTACTTTGTAATTCTTTCTATTATGCTTCGTAAAATATAGATTACTTATTAAGCAATATAACACAAAAATAATAATAATAATATTTAAGTACAATACTTTAAAATTATGTCAAATAAATAACAATAGAATACACAAAATAAACCTGAAATTGAATTCAATAAAAACTGAAAAAATGACAAGTACAAACTTTGATTATAGTAAATTAATTCTATTCCTATTTAAATTCAAGAAATTCCGCAAATATATATATATATATATATACATATATACACATATATATATATATATATATATAAATATATATAAGCCATCGAATACCGAAATAATCAAATAACATTCGAAAAGTGAAAACTCTCCTTTTTGTACGAGGTATGTTCGGAGCAAGTGTGGAGTACCTATATGTCAGGCCGCGCGAGGGCCACAAACCCAATCTGAAATGGCTCGAAATTGCGAGTAAGCTATACTATACTATAACGACAGGCTTTTTAGTGATAGGTGCGACGTAGTTCCTCAGCTTTATCATGAAATGTTGAATGATCTCATCACTAAGGAAAGGGTTTTTGGGCCAGCGTATTTTATCTCGGAATGGGGTACTGGTGAAGAAGGGCATCCATAGACCAACGTGGATCTCCTCAAGAGGGATCCTGTGCTATAGAAATAAGCGTGCGACGGAACGCAGTTTAAATAGATAACTTATAGGTTTTTCCATTAGTCACCTAAGTTCCCCGCTTTGACGGAAATAAAGAAAATAACAAACATCACAATGGCACTTTCCGCCTACTATGCTAATGTTCTCACCTGGGTACAGTTTACATCTACTGCGGTGGAACTCCACTAGAGCCGATGACTTATTTATACTGCAGAAAAAGTGTATTCGTATTCTTGTACACATTGAAAGAACTGACAGTTGCAAGACTCATTTTAATGAACATCAAATAATTACAACTTCGTTTACATTTTAGAAATTTATAAGTTTGTAAGGAAATACCCGCAATTGTTTAATAAGCAGGCGTTGATGCTTATATCATAAGATACAAATATTTCTGCTCATCAAACAAATGATTTCACCTTGCAATATTCGAACCCGCGACCGTTTGACTTCGTAATCAAGGTTCTAGCCCCTCGGCCAGACCTCGACCGGTCGTCATACATAACAATATATAAAATAAGTTTTTTTTTAACAAACGGTTATTGTATGCTAAAAATTAAAAATAAAATAAAATCGTGGGGCGAGTCGAATTTCTATTACTACTATGATTCGACTCGCCTTACGATTTCATTGATTTTTTTAGTTTTTAGAACAAATAAAACCGTTCAACTTAAAAAAAAACATTGTATTATCAATTTTTTTTTATATTCTTGGTTCTTTTTGTCAAGCCCTTTCATTTGATATCCATATTGAGGGGTTTGAATAAAAATAATCCGCCATTTTGTGGCGACGGCCATCTTAGATTTAAAGTGATACTGAATATAGATAATTGTACTGTTAGCAGAACTAAAGGCGTGTACTTACCAAATTTCAAATCAATCGGTCAGTAGGAAGGGGGTAAAATTTAATTTACTAGACTTGAGCGAAACAAACAAATAAACAAAAAACAAACAGGTCATGCTAAATAAAACCTTTTAAAAAAGGCCGCTGATGGTGGACCTTGGTAAACTTAAAAAAAATACCAGATTTAGTTAATCGCCTTCTCGGTTCACATCCAAAATTCCATCTTTACGTCATATTCCGTATAGAAAACTAATAAAAACATAATAATTCATATTTTATCGACGCCACTGGCTCTCACGCTCTCCCAATATCACATTCGTAAAATATGAATTATTATATTCCTATAAAATGTTTATGTACTCGCTGTGATGCTCGATGTATATTTTGTGGGAAATAGTATCCTGCTAATCCGAAATGACACTTCGCAGTCGAGCTTTTATGTTATGTTGGGTTACACCGAGGTTAAACCGAATATCTAGTTAATTTGGTTTTGTGTAAGTTATTTTATAGGTTGCGCTTGAAAACTTCAAAAGTTTTTATGCAGTTGTCGATATTTTTTATAATTGGAATATTTTTTTACACACTCCAGGTAGATATAGCCTGGAAATATTCATTGGTGGCATTGCCATACAACGTAGCAAACTGCCAGCTCTTTGGGAACGTTGCCTACAGGGAGAGGTTTACTTAATAAACCATAAGATTTCCACCACAAATCCTTAACCAGTTAACTACCGAGGTAATCCGTAGACGTAGACCATCTTCCGCTTTATTTCAGTGTCAGCAGAATGCCAGCGGCATAACCCAGTCTTTACGATGTCATAATTACACGACTAGAATGTCAGTATGTCTGTAATGGTGTCCGTAACGATATGTACGGACGTTAAATTTATTACTACCTTTATGGGGTCGGTGTCGGGTAGACAGTGATTGAACTCGTGCATTTTAACACTGGACGAAAAAAGAGGGATGTTCTGGGTTTGTATATGTACTATCGTCGCTCTTAAATAGATGGACGGATATCAATACGGTTTTTATTTGAAAGCTAGAGTCGGCAAGATAGTTCTTAGCTTTTTTTTGTAGAAATGGGTGCAGCTATTCCCAAGATTATTTTAATATTGGCTCTGATTATTTTTGCGAACAGATTTCGGGCACTATTGCATCAACTTAGAATCTTTGTTCAAATGTTCAATGTATCCTTCGTTCCCGCATTATTGAAGGTTTGAATGAGAAGCATATGAAGATCTCAGCCTGAATAGACAGGATCTGTGGCATCCAGATACTTTAAAATTGAGTTTATAAACATTACAAGTTGAGTTGAAGCTTTGTTAGGTCGGGGAGTTTTAAAATTTTACCAAAATCAATTTGATTAAATGTTAAAAAAGAGATGAACTTTACTATGTTCTAAGTTCGTCGAGCCGTGCCGTCCAGCCTGTTCCGTGTTCGTGATTATCTTGTATAAATCTTACTTACTGTTACATCCTGTAATGGAGCCTTTATGTGTCGACGTGGGGCATTAATGACATAACTTTTATGAGCACTTCCTTGTTTTAAAAATACTTCTCAATTAGAAACAGGTATGTTTTACACATTTTTGTTAAGAAACAATGTTGCAATTAATCGTTTATTAAAGGAAAGCTTAAAACACATACACAGAAGTGGATTGATGGACTATGTATTCACTTTCTATGATAGATTGGCACGATTGAGGAATAAAACTCCAATGAATGTCAATGAAATTATCGCATTGTAAATTACCAATTGCCCAGGGCTCCGCGTTACAAAACATCAAAACGCGATAACAACCGACAATTAAGGACTATTATTAACCCCTAGATAATTTTAAGCAGGAAGTGGTGAGCCGGGCCGTTAATATGATAAAGCTCTTCGAATAAATACCTAAATATCTATATTCAAACCGCGTTCGCCGCTAACCGGCGCACGACACAGTGTACGTGTTGTCAGTATCTAAGCTTGGATAATTTGCGTTGCAGCTTTAACAATCGGGCTTTTCGTGAAATTTCATAATAATAAACCTTAAAACACATTCAATTATAGTCACACTAGCTGTGCCCGCGGCTTCACATACATGGTCATTTCTCTAGGTTAAAAGTACTCCATGTGCTATTTTAAGACCTAAAATACCAATATTTGATCAAAATTCCTTTAGCTGTCAAAGAGTTTTCTCGGATTCTACTCATCGGATTGAGATACAGAGTACCCCAGTTTTTAAGTCAAATCCTAAGCTATTCAACACTGTAAACAACATCGCCATCGGTTCAGTGTTTTTAACGTGATGGTTGAGACAAACAGACAGACACGATTTTAAAAATGTTATATTTTTCAGTAGCTTTAATTTTAAGTACCGTAGACCATTTTTTTTTATTACTTTCTTTGTACAGACTTTTTCGTACCTATTGCTTTATTATAAGTATAAATTAACAAAAATCTAAAATATTTCTACTAGAATATCCTGTTTACAGGAATATTTCCTTTTATTTTATATGTTACTTGTGAGTTATACGGAACTCAATGTGGCAAAACATCAAAGTAAAGCGAAACGCTTCTTCATTGATAGAACTGCAAAGTAGTGGAATGCCCTGCCCTCGTCAGTGTTTCCGGTAAATTATAACCCAGGTGTGTTCAAGTCAAGAGTGAATAGGTATCTACTAGGCAACCTTCGACCATATCATCGCTTTCCATCTGATCAGGTGAGATTGTGGTCAAACGATTGCCTAGTCCGTAATAAAAAAATAAAAAAGAAATAAAAAATGCTCAGAAACCTAAGAAATGCATTTTTTTACTGTGATTTGTGAGTGTTATTTCCTTCAAATATGTATTAAATTCTAGTAAAATTAAACTTAAATTGTTACTAAATACTTAATTTCCCCAGATTTAATATATAACAACAATGATGCAAATGAAGCTGAGAAGCAACTGTTAGCATCTAGTTTAATCGCACCTATTAGCCGCTGGAAGTGTGAGTTTCAATTTGTCGTCAGAAGCTCAGTCACTGACTCGCAGTATACCTTCGGAGAATTCGTTAACTACTGAGCTCGCCTATTAAAGCGTGACACCAACTCAAATCGAATTAAATCGCTCAGAAACCAACGCGGGCGATTAAGGAAAATCAGACGGATAAGGTCTCTTTATAAGTAGAAAACAATTTTTTGGCGGAAAGATCAAAGTAGAGGAAAGTGCTAAATGAGGCAGTGTCGGGGAAAAATGAGTTACATTTAATTTGAATATTTCGTTTCTATTTCTGATTAGCGATATTAAATATATTTTTACTCGTATAGAGGTTCTTAATCACATATACCAGAATAAAACCGGATGTGAGTTGAACTCGCGTCGCGAGGGTTCCGTGCCATGAATATATGTAATATTATCTCTCAATATTAAGGTAATTGCCGTGTTGTTTTAAAAACATGTCGGCACTACACGGTACTACAACGGTACTCACACGGTTTACAATTTTTTTTTATAAATCTTATTTTCCTTCCAATAGTGACCCCGACATTAAAAATCATATTTATTTACGTTACACGTCCGTGTTTGGGTCACAGAAATTCAAATGTACTAAATTTCAACTGACAATGAAATCATAATCTAATAACGTTTTGCTTATCCTACCAACTTCAACTTCCAGAAATAAAATTTCATTCGAATCAAAAATTCCGGTAATATCACATGTTACCATAAACTGAAAATCAGTAGGTTGCTTGCTAGCTCGTCGTATAAGGTAGTGCTAGCGACTGGTGACAGGCCGCCCAGGGCTTCAGACATGGCATAACAGCCGGTACCGACAGCGCGAAGCACGGAGCGTTGGAAATCCACATTACTTAGAAACTCAATGGTGCCGCGGAACGAACCCGGTATCGTTGTATTCTATCGCGCACTAATATACCGCTTGACTACCTTCGCTATAATTATTAGGTAACCAGAAGTAAAACAGATGGTAACGACACGGTCCTAATTGGATTTTCATTTTTAATTACCCGTCTCTAATAAAGAAAGACACCATGTTATTAGAATAAAAAATCGTTTTCACGTGAAATCACGGATTAATTTCAGATAAGGAGCGGTAGGGTTGCCGCGTCTTGATTTTTCACTCTTGAATCTACAATAAAAAAGCTTTTGGTGAGATGTGGTTAAATTAGTAACTTTCATACGAATGTAGCATAAACATATAAACAGAAAAGTCAACTCAAGAGTAGAATTACAGTAAATCTGTATTCATTACAAGATTTTATTTAACTTGCAATGTATGTACTCGTATGCTTTGTTTAGGTCAAATCTTGCAAGCTGAATTAGAACAACTTTCTGTTATACTACGGAATTGAATTTTTACATGTTGCTTCAGTTCCGAGCACAATGCGTTTTTATGGTCAGCATGACATGAATGGACATCCAGGATTAGCTATACATAAAGGAACTTCTCAACGGTTAACAGCACGGACACGAATTGTTGTAAACTCATTGAACTCTGATAGCCCGTTCTAAGTTTTACCATGACATGGCTACTGCATATAAGCTTTTTTCTAAACTTTTTTTAAAAAACGTGTGGTGATTTCTTGCTAAAATGGTTGGTGCAGATTTCTTTTAATTTTTAGGATTCCGTAGACCAAATTTTCACAAGGAACTTGATTGATTTATGTGACAGCACTAAATAAACAAATAAAACTATTTTTATTATCTTCACCAGTCAAGATCCCTTAGGAGAAGAATTCATTTAAATTGATTCGTTCTATTTCAGGACTTGCATTTTAAAACGCTTCAACCCTAATCGAGTACAATAAATCTGCTCGAAGGGGTGGCAACCCCTACGGGCCCCATTAATAAATTGTCGTGGAATACGTTGGTGGAATCCTAATTTTTCTATTATGATCCGAGGTGAAAAATGTTATGATTAAAACTGCATTATTAGATGTGGCATCGCTTCCTGGTAATTTAATGCAGGAATAAAATGTGATTCAGTATATGATTTCTGAAGCAGTGAGGAGGTGTCCTAAAGTGAACAACTTATTAGGAAGAGGATAAAAAATACTTGAAATATAATAAGTTAGTTAAAAAACATTAAAAAAAGCCCTTGAACGGGCTATCACTTTTAAATGCGTATACAACATTTTGTGTCTGTGCTGTTAACCGTTGAGGAGTTCCCTAGTCAGGACCCAACTCTAAGTGCAGCAACCATGCCACGGTAAATCTTAAAACCGGCTATCATAATAAAATCATCATCATCATCATCAGTACGTGTCAGTCCATTGTTGGAAATAGGCCTCTCCCAAAGCACGCCACTGAGCCCGATCTTCGGCTCTTCTCTTCCAACTGCTGCCAATCACTTTGCGTATATTGCCGCTCCACCTAGCTGGAGGGTGCCCTACACTACGTTTACCGAGTAACGGTCTCCACTCAAGAACACGGTTATCAGTCCTTCGACAGATGTGCCCAGCCCACTGCCACTTCAGCTTACTAATCCTAAGGGCTACGTCGACAACTTAAGTTCTCTGCTGGATCAGCTCATTCCGGATATGATCTCTCAGAGAAACTCCAAACATAGCCCTTTCCATAACCCGCTGACCGACCTTAAATTGGTGGACTAGTCGTACGTACCGTGAGTGTCCATAACTGGGCTCCGTATGTCATAATAGGTAGGACACACTGGTTGAAGACTTATGTCTTCAAACATTGTGGTACTGGTGATGAGAAGACTCGATGAAGTTTCACAAATGCTGCCCAGCCCAGCTGTATTCTTCTGCGGGTCTCTCTCACGAAGTTGATTTTAACTAGTTGCAAAGTTTGCCCCAGATAAACATAATAATAATAATAAAGCCTTTATTATTCTACTACTCATAGAAACAAATTAATACATCGAAAATAATACACATTTACATAAGTGCATGAAAAACTAGTTACTAGGTATTATTGTTAATTTGATAATAAATAATAAGTACTTATGCTATATTATTAACAATATAGTTAGTATCTAAAATAACTACATAAAATTTTAATTCAATATCTTCTTTAAATCTTTTTTTTATGTCCTATGAAATTATACATTTAGATAATGAAAAATGAGTTCTTATTATTGTTAATATGGTACTAAATAATTTCGTACTTAAGCTATATTCTTAACATATCTATATTCTTAGTTAGTATCTACTGTTGTATTAGTTTGTTTTTTTTATACTTCACTATCATTCCCGTATTTATAGCAAGTATTTTTAATGCAGTAATATATTTCTTAAGTATTTAATTTATGTAAAATTTAATTCCAGTTTTCAGTTGCTTGCCACGCGCGCACGCGCATGTATGCGCTCAGTACTGCGCAATGTTAGATTTAGCGCCACCCGATGATCATGTACTTAATACATACATTAAACATAGGTTTATATTTTATTTTATTTATATATTTTGAGTAATAGTCGCCTTACAGCGAAGGCCTCCCCAAGTAGTAGGTAATTTATCTAGATAGGTGTGTTCTTTTACATTCTTTCATAGTTGATCTCTTTTTTTATGTTAGGTTTTTAACTCGTTTTTTTTTCTACTGAGGGATTTTGGTTTACTCCTCCACGGTGACCAACCTTCTTGGAGGATGCACATACCGGCAGATAAACATAATCCTGAAAAACTTCAAGAGCAGTTCCATTTACAGCAAATGGTTCCAGAGTAACTTGTTTGTTGAACATAACCTTGGTTTTGTCCAAGTTCACTCGGAGGCTAATGCTTTTTGAAGAATCAGCAGGCTGTTCAACATCTGTTGCAAGTCCTTCAACGTTTCTACCACAATGACGATGTCATCCGCGAAACTAGCCTTTCGAACATAGGGCTCCCCCAAAGACCACCATGACGAGCGATCTTGTGCCACCTCCATCCAACGACTTCCTGCGATGGCTACAAGGATGGTCCATCGTGTGGGGGGTCTCCCCACACTTCGCTTGCTTGTTCGTGGTTGCCATTCGAGAACCTTTATTCCCCAGCGAGATATACTCACCGTTAATGTTAATACCAGATACTTTTCAGTCCAGAGTCTTAAGCATAACTTCCAATGCATTTGAGAACAATTTCGGAGAAATAACATCCCCTAATCTCACATCTCGATGCAGAGGGATATGCTTAGTCTGCTGGTTTTGTACTTGGAAGGTCATTGTTGCGACGTCATACAGACATCTCAACACTTAGATATACCGCCAGTCGACTTGGCATCGTTGCAGGGCCTTCAAAACAGACCAAGTACAAGTCAGTGTATTCCTCTCCATTCAACGGTTGTCTGGAAGAAATAGCTTTAAGCGATAGGTCCGCCCATTGTACTCTATTTAAGTTAAATGTCTATTCTTGTGTTTGATTTATTTGGTGTGCAATAAAGCGTTTATCTATCTAATCTATCTATCTATCTATCAAGTCTCGATAGAGTCAAAGGCTTTCTCGTAGTCCACAAACGCTAAGCACATGGGCTGATTATACTCTTCTGTCTTCTGTATAATCTGCCGCACTGTATGGATGTGGTCTATGGTGCCGTATCCTCCCCGAAACCCAGCCTGCTCTGTTGGCTGGAATTTGTCAAATCTCCGATCTCAAGACGATTCTTGATGACTCTCGAAAACAGCTTGTAGACAAGTCTCAGGAGGGAAATTGGCCGATAGTTTTTCAACAGGGTCTTATAAGGGTCTCTCTTATAACCTTTTTTAGAAAACAGGACGCCCACACTCTCGTTCATGCCTTAGGAATTCTCCTAGAGAAGAGAACAGCATTAAACATACGCTGAAGTTCTTTAAGCGTGGGAGTACCTCCTGCATTCAAGAGCTCCGCCGTAATTCCGTCCTCACCCGGGACTTTTCCATTTTTGAGCTGTGTGAGAGCCATCCCGATTTTGTCAACTTCTGGCAGCTCTTCGGTATAGTAGTAGGTCAGACTGGCCCTGGAATCCTCGATATCGGGTTTGGGTTGCGACGCGTGTGACACATACAGTTGGCCATAGAAATCTTCAACTTCTGCGAGTATCTCTAACTTAGAAACGACAACTTTCTCACTGGACTTGGTCAATTTCGTCAGGTGGCTTTGACCAAGCTGTTGTACAAAGACTTTTGACTCCCGATTTCGCTCTATCGCTTCTTCTATTGGAGAGTTAGAGGTCTCGCCTTACCAGCTTTGTGATTTGTTTATTTAAAGCCCGATGATCTGACGCTGGATCTTCACGTTGTTTCTCAATGAGACTCCACGAAAAGTTTTGATTTCCTGCCTGTACGTCGCATCTTCGTTCCCTCTTCCCTCAGGATTCCTATCACTTGGTCAAGTTTCTTGTCAATGTCAACGTCAATTGTGCTTTCCAAGGCAGCAAATTGGTTCTCCAGTTTCAACTGGAATCTTTCGGATCCAAAAACAGTTTGAAGAATGTTAGGTTAGCTTGCAATCAAAATCCAGAGTGCCTCAAACAGTTCAACGATCACTTCCGGTTTTAAACCTAGTGATCACAGAGACATCACTGAATGTGCGCTTTTTGTCCGCTATGATGATCGATATATGATGATATGATGAGTCGATCTCATTTTTCGTCACACCATCAAATTTTGTGTACGCATAATAAAACGCGTACACAAAATTTCATGTGTGTGCTGTTGGCCGTAGAAGAGTTTCTTTAGCTAATCCTGGATGTCGATTCAGGTCATGCTTACCATAAAAATGCATTGTCATCGGAACTGAACCAACATGGTCTAGGGTACTTAAAATAAGCTACTGATGAAAATTATGTAAAAAAAACACGCATCACCTTGAAACTACTTGCCAAATTGCATCAAAATACTTGACGGATTTTGATGCAATTTGGCATAGTCATGTTGATATTTTGAGTTAATATTTGGGATTATGATTATGAGTATTTACGTGCTGTTCCTTTTACCTTCTACAGGTACACAACACTCAAATCTCTGCACACTGTGTGTCTGGATATGCTTTTCCCGGTGTGGGTCTCTTTAGTCATCAGCGGAAGTGCAGTAAAACCGCTCCGAATACTGTCGCTGCTTAAATCATCTTTTAAAGATGTAAAAGGCCAATGATGATGATGATGAATATTTGAGATAATTTTTATCCTGGAAAAACTAAAGTGTTCCTGCGGGATAAGGGTTGAAAGTAATGTACAAATGTTTTTTCACCAATCGATAGTGTTGGCGAAACGGATGAAATCTTGAAAAGAAATGTCATATGGTAAAACAAAAATAAAAATAAGATGCTTTTTATCTCTAATAAATAAAGGGTTCCTGCGAGATATGGGTTGAAAGAGTTAAGTAACAGTATTATTGCACCATTCGATTGTGTTGATGACACGGATCAAATTTTAACACGAAATACCATATTAACAAAGAGATAACTATGTAATTTTTAGGGTTTTGTATATAATGAGTCCAAACAGAGCCATATCATTAAGCCTACAATGGGCTGTACTACAAACGTCCAAACTAGTGCACGTGACGGCGCCGGCGGTCTACAAACAGCTTCCAGATAACATTAGAGATGCACCTTCCAAGGAATCATTTAAATTCAAATTAAAATGTTGGCTTGTTGACCAGTTATCCTGTGTGATTGATGACAATACATTTTCAAAATTATTGTGACTATTTTAATTTAATTTTAGTTTTATTTTGACTACCTATATACTCAATTATTATTATTATTTTTAATTACTTGTTCTAAATATTTTATTTTACATTTTACAATAATTAATAATTGTTCAATTAATGTTATGATTGTAAGGTACTTCAAATGTACCTACCTATTATTTTAGTCAGTCGAAATTGTATTCCATTAATTTGATATTATTATTACTATTATTTGCCTTTTGACATGTAACTTATATTGTTATGAATAAATTACTATGACTATGGCTGAGTCTTTTGATTCGTTTGAAGAGCGAGAGGAAAACTTCGTACATAGTCCCTAAGCTATGTTTGTCATTCACCTTCTGGCAACTGTCAGTTAGTTTAATATACAGTAGGGATATCTAAGGAAACCACAAGAAAATAAAAACCACGCGAGCGAAGTCGCGGGCAAAGACTAGTGTAATATAAAATGTCATTGAATAGATCTTACACATATACATTCATAGGTACATAGCCATAGACATAGCTCTAAGGATAAGCAAGCTAAAGTGGTAGTTGGCTGGTCACATTTCCCGAAGAACCGGTAACCGTTGGGGTAGACGAGTTCTCGAGTGGAGACCACTTCTTTTTTATTACGTTCTAGGCAAACATTTGACCACGATCTCACCTGATGGAAAGCGATGATGTGGTCGAAGGTGTAGCACTCTTGCCTAGTAGATACCTATTCACTCTTGACTTGAACACACCGGGTACATACACGATATTTGGTACATATGCTTAGACCCCATATAGACTAACATAATATATGGATATAACGCATTTTCAATAATATTATATACATACACATCAACTTGAGAACCTAATTGTGAACCTAATTACTTTTTAAGTCTGTTAAACACAATTTTCACACGGCTTAGCATTTAAACTTATCTGATAACAATTTCGGTTATCCAGTTTCAATTACCGCAAACGGGTTTATGGTATTCCACAGGTAAAAACGTAATCCGGTTTTTCCGGGTTTAATGAATATAATGTGAAGGAGTATTCTCCGTAAAGTTATTAGTTGCGTTTTATTGAAACACTAACTGTGCCTGCGGTTTTGCCCGCCTGCTTATTTCTCTGGGTTAAAGTTAAAAGTAACCCATGTGTTGTTCCAGGACCAAATCAAAATTTCAAATTTTGATGCACTGGTTGTGTAAAAAATAAATATAAAAATATATTCGGGCCAATTTCACACCATTTACCAAGCACCAAACTAGGATACCCTGTACTGTGGGCACTAGATAACGGATAAACATACATAAATATGAATATCACATCCATGACTCAGAAACAAACATTTCTTGCTCATCACTTGCTCATTGCACCTTGCAGGATTCGAATCTGCGACCGTTTGATTTCGTTCCTAGGGTCACTAAGCCACTAGACCAACCGGTCATCGGTGTATTTATGTATCTACATGTAATGTATGTATGTTTAGGTCAAATCTTACAAACTGATCTGAAGAAGTGGTTCTACCACTTCTTCTTATCCTGTGACTATTATAGTATTCGAGACAGAAGGCGTCAGCCACACACAATCTATAAAGTAATTCTGCGACACAGAAGCTGACACAATTCAACACATAAAAATATGAAATTGATATGAAGAATCAATAGAAAATGGCCAGCGGCCTGTTTCTAGGGTTCCTTATCTACAGTGTGCAAACGCCGTGTAAAGGTGAGACATAACATGTAATATGACATTCCAAAGAATTAGCACCAAATAACTCTTACAAAAATTAGGGTTTGGACAATTGAGAGACGTGATATGAGGCTCATTGGGGATGAGTCTCCGGAAAAGAGTAAGCTTCAAAGTCTGGTGCATCGACGTGAGGTCGCAAGCCTGTCGGTATTCTACAGATTGCACTATGCACAAGAACTGCACAATCTGATTCCCCCATCGGGTGATGGGGGAAATGATGATTTTAATGGCTTTGCCGATCGTCTAGTCGTACGGTGAGGGTTCACCGTTCTACTAGACGATCGGCAAAGCGCCACTCTGTTATAGTTAAAATACCTCGTACAAGAACGAAGCGTTACGCTTCTTCATTTATTGTAAAAACTGCAAAGGAGTGGAATGCCCTGCTCTCGTCAGTGTTTCCAGTAAAATATAACCCAGGTGTGTTCAAGACAAGAGTGAGTAGATATCTACTATCACATCATCGCTTTCCATCACGCGAGATCGTGGTCAAACGATAACCTAATACGTAATAAAAAATAATCTAAACTATTTTATTTTTAAGAAGTTATTATAACAATATATAAAAAAGCGGTATTTTTTGTTACTTACTGCTGCTACTTATAAGTTTAATGTGAATAAATGGGATTTTATGTTTATTTATTTATGTTAATATTTACTACCAGCAGTTAAAAAAAAAATACACTCACGTTAAATACCTGAACTTATAAGCATTGAAATTAATGATGTTGAATTACAAGCTATTGTCTTGTTACAGAACCCTCGTGACTGCTTCTCGCACTTGACCCGTTTTATTTCTGCAAAGGAACAATATAGTTTTTTCTATTTTTTGTGCGGAAACCCGAGGGAGGACTCCGTGTACGCCCTTTACAATGATATAGTGTGCTGGTGAATTATACATGGGGCTGCTTTTTGCCTTAAAACGCTGTCGCCTTTACTGTATATTGGATTGCTGCAGTATTTCTTTTTCTTTTATTTTCTTCTTGAATTTCTGGGTAAGTAAGGCGTTCGTTTATTATTGTTTTTGTTAAGTAAGAAAACGGTCAAAGTGCTTCATCTAATTTTGATAGATTAAGCTTTGATTTGTAATATTGGACTATACTACATGAATAGCTTATAAATGGTCTTAACAAATGTATATGTATAAAAGACATTTTACACACATTTTGACAATGCAAATAACCCAAAAATAGCATGGTTAGCTGGGCGTAGAGAGCCGTGCATTTGATATACTCGTAGCATCTCACATTCAGTCAACTCACTCGGTGCTGTATTGCTGAAACCCAATCCTATTCTCATGGGAAAGAGAAAGAGAACCTACGAGCCATAATAATTATCCAAACTGGTCCAGTATCAACCTCACACAAAGTTCACCCACCATCAAACCAACTACAAATCAATTTTAATTTAATGTCGCCACAGTCCAGTTAAAGAATACCACAAAAAGCAATGGAAAATTCAACCAAAACCAATCAAACGTGCAATTCGCGCATATTGCGTTCCATTTCCGTGAACCGATACACGAAAGAACTTGGGCAAATATTCCGGTTACACGCGGTATAAGCTGATGTTAGACCGATGAGAGCTGGTTTCAGCCGATGCAAACTAGATTAAAATTTAAAATAAATGTGTTTATTAACCCCCGAACTCAAAAATAGAGGGTGGAATCATATTAGAAGGTGGAAGCACTTTTTACTCGTTTATGTAAGTGTTGATGTTGTTTTATTTGCATGATATTGTAAGAAGAAAAATTAGAGAAGATAGATTAAGGCGATATTTCATGGTTGAAATAACTTAATCGTTAAAACTAGGTACCTTACGACAAGAAAGCAAGCATTATGTTGATAATACAATACATAATACATAATTGATAAAATAAATTTGAGTATGTTAGGTCTGAACGTAACTTAAATGTCGGGAAGAATAAATTCCACCATAAAGAAGGATTTGAGCCTCTCCAAAATGCCGTATCGTCGCTCTACCTATTGGTGCAATAGCTCTCAACTACAGAATCCTTCCTTCCTTTGTATGGCTTGGCGGGTCGCTTTTCGTCTCTATTGATAAGCTATTACGTCATAATCATCATCAGTCAATACTCTACTACTGAGCAAAGGTATCTCCCATTGAAAGCCAAATAGAGTGTTTTTTCGAAATTTTGTATCCAGTGACACATCGCTCATCAGGGCCCTTATTAGCTACTAGATTTCCCGCCCACGACTACGTCCACGCAGACTAATGTTTATCGCGAAAAAAAAACGCCTATGGTTTCTAGGATATTAAAAACCAATGTAAAAGTAGATATAGCACCAATGCTCTTGAAGTTTTTTGACAGACTTGTTATTTCGTTTCCATGACAACCGTTCCTTACAGCGAGTAATCTACATTTTTCCGTTTTTCCGTGGAAACTTACAATTTTCCGGGATAAAAAACAACTAACTAACTATATGGTTTTGGACCAAAACTTAGCAACCTCCGCCGCTTGATCAGTAGCCAAGTTAAGGTCTTGTTTAGAACAATGAGCCGGACATAAGAGGCAATAGAGAAAATGCAATATTGACTGGACGGCAGCACCACAATCGCACTCCACCTGATCTCCTATACCCCATTGGTGAATTTTTTCTCGACAGCGGCCAACCCCGGCTCGAAGCCGATTAAGGGATTTCCAGTTTGGCCATTGGATTTTGATTATCCACGTGTTTTGAATATTGAATTTCTTAAAAAGCTTTTACGGTTTTTTAAGCGGGCTTGTGGCATGGTCTAGCCGTAAAGGGGATGCCGGGTGTCGGTTTCCTGCTTCAATTTTTCTAGTGCACTAGCTACCTCTCTTCGCACATCTTGTGGAGCTACATCTGCCAGCGGGTACAATATTTTTAGCGGGGTAGGTTTTAGATAACCTGCTATGTGCGACAGGTCTCAGTGAGGGCTATGTCAACATTTATAGCGTGAGCGGATCAGTGCCACAGTGACAAGCCAGTAAGGCGAAGTACGTGTGGTGATGCTCCCAAGACGATGACACAATGCCGTTGTGACGTCACACGTTTTCTGCAAGGAACTTCGTGTAGCATAGCGAAGCGCCCAGGTCACACAGGAGAGGACAGGGAGGCCCCTGTGCTCCACCTTCAAATCCGTGGTCGCCCATTGTGAAACTTTCTTCGCCAACGTTTAACGGTTCTACGACCGATGTAATTTGTGTTTAACGGTTCTACGACCTATTTAATATTTTGATATAATTGTAGTAACAAAGCTACTCGCATATTTTTAATTTCAGTGAGGACTTTTAGGGCAAAAATGAAGTGATTATTTTAATTGCCTGTGCAATATTAATAATAGAACTAAATTTTAAAAAACAATTAAATAATTATGTTCTATAGGGTGTATGTACCTACATTATAAGGAACAATGTCGTTACGTGGGACGTTACTGTTGTCGTAAAGTCGTGACATGGAGATTATTCTAAGTTCCAAAGAAGAGGAAAAGAAAAAATACTTTACGACTTATTAGTTTACTTTACTAATTAATGACGATCATAAATTATTTTCAATACACAATGAATATATGTCCTATAGGTTGTATGTACTTACACTAAAAGGAACAATGTACATACGTGGGACGTAAGTGTTGTAATAAACTCGTGACTTGGTGATTATTCTATAGTTACTTGACAAGAGCGTTATGTATAAATACAAATGAGTATGTACTAGCCACAACAAGCTTCAAAAGTGTGTAGTGTGAAGATAAATTAAAACGACATCGTCAACGTCAACACAGTTTATGTAATGTATGTGGGTATGTGGATATTCCACCATAGCATCGCCTTTATTTATCCGATTTTGACAAGGGAGGTATCTATTATTTTTACCCGACTACAGCGAAACAAAAGAACGGTTAACTAAAAGTTTGTCCGATATTGACAAGCGAGGTATCAATCGATTCGTTTTCGTCGCAAGAGTGTGGCTATTTTTTACCCGACTGTAATCGGGTTTTAATTTATGAAGTCAACCCATCAGCTATCCGACAGCGAACCTCATCGCAATCAGTCCAGTAGTTTTTACGTGATGCGCGAACAAACATACAAAAAGAGAGAACCAAATAAAAATTGATTTTATTCTTGTTCAGTCATTTATGTTAAGTCTACTAGGCAGATCATTATTTTTAAATATATTTATAGTACAGACTTTTTGTTATTAGATGTGAAGTATGTTTGTAATTTCAGCTGCGTAACGGCTGAACTGGTGGTGAAAAAAAAATGAAATTTAATACTTCAGGACAGCGAGTTTATTTAGTCAGATCGATAAAGATCAATTTGAAAAATTGATATCAATTTTTTTAAATCTCTTTGCATTTAAATGATTGTGACAAGATTACTAAAACTGCACTCAATCTAAAATCACGGATCACCCTCCATCCGATCCACTCCATCCGCAGTCTACAGCGCAGCTATTCAAAATAATATTCATTTCTAAGGAACGTGCCGAAAACTCTATCGGGTGCAGTCGACACCGGAATCCATTATAGGTTATCGATTCCTTAAAAGCTATAAGGCTGCACTCTGTCAACTTTAGAATAGAATAGAATAGAATTATTTACTGGCCATAGAACCTTGGTCTGTTACACATGGCAAGTCAAATAGCTGTACACACTACGAAAACTTAATATTACGTGATATACAAAGTAGGTTTATTTATTAATATAAAAAATTATGCATTACGGTTTTTTTTCTTTACATTCATAAAGGAATAACTAATAATATATTTTTATTATTGTTACATGTTGTTAACTATATCTGAAAGTATAGAAAATCCGATCGAAATAAAAACATTTGCCGTGTAGTGCCCAGCATAATATAGGTCTACCCTTCTCATCCGAGATGCGAGAGCTAGTTTAGGGAAGTGGATATATGCATTTTCATGTTTTATCTATCACCACTACTGCGATCACTAAGATACCTCCCCCTCCCCCTTACAACAAGCAACTGCTCGTTGGGGCGTTCCATGGGGAAGGCCGTTGCAACAGTGCGCTTTACCTGTGGCTGTACCAATTGAAGAAGTGCTGAGATAAAAAAACCCATACGTTATTTTTTGTTTCACCTTGTAATAGTTTTTTGTTTCACCTTGTAATAGTTTTTTGTTTCACCTTGTAATAGTTTTTTGTTTCACCTTGTAATAGTTTTTGTTACCCTCGATTTTTATTTTGTTTGTAGTTTAATTCCTTTAAAAATAGTTTCATTTGCGTTTATTTTCTACCTTATTATATTTTGAAATTAATATGTATTTATTTACTTATACATTGCACATATTATACATAAATGTAATTTTTTGGAAACTGGTGTAAATTAAAATATTATCTATCTATCTATCTACATATATTTATTAATACAGAGTGGATTTTTGAGACGGGACAGTAAGGGCAGGTACCTTAACTGTTATAGTTACAGGAAAACATAGGGGAACATTCATAACTTTTTGAGATATTCTGAATCGCACACGCACAGATTTTAAAAAAAATGTACAGTCAGCAAGAAAATGGTAAAATTACACAAACACTTTTTTCATGCAAATCGATCCTTTTCTTATAAGGATCCAAAGTCTCTACCGAACCGGCCTTTTTGGCACCGCACTTAAACTTTTACTGTTTTTTGTTATTATTATTGTATTTTTTTGTGTTTGTGTGTCAAATCAATGTTTTTTCTTTTCTTTTTTTTATGTTTTCAACCTTTGTTTTTACCTTATGAAGTTTCGGTTACGGATATTATCCATAGCATCCCCGAAAGCCCAGTAACCAGTACGATATCACAGTACACATAATAATATGTCCTTACGTGTACTGTGCTAGTATAGTTGGACTCGTCGTTGGACTCTGTACACTTTGTGGGTCTGGGTGTAACTAATGAAGTAGTCACTCAACAACATTATTCATGTTCGGGAGATGAACGGTTTTTGTTTCAATTTTGGATAGGTATGCGAGATACGAGGCTTACATGGATTTTGGTTAGTCTGTCTTTTTATCAAAGTCTTCGGTATTTTACAAGTCTAGTTTGAAATACTTTTCGTCAGAGTCTACGCTTTCAGATTATATATCTGAGAGCTAAGATATTTACTTTCTGTTCACACAAAGATTATTATTTCAGAACAGCTAAAGTAGTAATTTAATCTACTTATCTCGATCCGTAAATGAAAATAATGTTCGTCTAGTGTTTGGCGAATAACATTGTTCAATGTATTTCAATAATAATTCTAACCTATGTAATATATAGATATAACTTAAGTCCACGTCGCTTAATCAATAACTAACTCGTACATGATCTGACATTAAGTTTGTATGGTCAGAAATATACAAGATAGAAGTCAGATTGTTTTATCTATTAGACTAAATGTATAGACTGTGAACTAAACTCATTGTTAGTTTGTTTACATAGATCTAGCTAAAAGGTGAAAGATATGGCATGCTTATACAAAAACTGGACCAGATACAACTACCAGGCAAATACCCACACAGCTATTTGTGCTTCATCTGCATCAATAAACAAAGACACGAGAGAGAGAGAGAGAGAACGCCGCTCCGATAGTGCCAAAGAATATTTAGTGCGTTACACCGAATTTATGCGGCCTACTAAAAAGGAGCTAGTACATTATCTTCCGGCTTTTAATTAGACCTATGTTTGTTTAACTTCAAGTTTATACAAATAAATCAGATCTAACACTCACCTGCGTAATACTCCAGTACCGGTCCAGCGATATGAGACACAGATTCATAATAGAAGCAGTACACAGTAACACATCCATTGCCGAATGTATTTCACACCACCAAAACCCAAAGATCCAGTATCCCATTAGTTCATTCGCCAACGAAAACGGCATAATCACTAACCCGAGGAAGAAATCCGACACAGCCAGGGACGCGATAAACCAATTCTGTATGTTTTTTAATGCTTTTTCGGTCACAATCGCGATTATCACAAGCATGTTCCCCACAACCACCATGATCATCAAAACTGTCACAACCACTGAAGCTAAGATGATGTGCGCTGGAGAGTATTCGCTGGGATACCAAGTCTTCAATACCAGGTTGAAGGTATCGTTGGATATTGTAGTATTGGCGTCAGAGGTGTTTGTCATCTGCAGAGCCAGGAATTCATCCTGGCTCATGTACGTCGGTACCAGGAACGTCGAATTCAACCCCAGGGTCCCGTTGAAGTGAGTAGGTACTGTAGTCCTCGCGAACAAGGTCGTCGCATTAGGTACCATCTTGTTTACTAACCGGTTTTTCGGCAGGTAATCAATTTCACACAAAATGTTCCGTACAAAAATTCGGCTAATTTGTTGTAAATAAGTTTACATAGACTTTATTTGGTCCCGTAATGTGAATAAGAAAAGTATTGCTCGTAGGAACGGAATGATACCGAAACTAGATTTAAAATTGAATTTACTTATTCTCAATACCCGTTTGTCGAACTTTTGTGTTAAGCGTATTTAATTTAAAATTATTCTAAACTAAATTCGAGTTGAAATATTTATTTACAAATTCACCGCACACTAATCTATCTGGTATTGCTTTAGAGATGAAAATGATACCGAAATTAAAACTGATACCGAAACCAAACCGCAAAATAAATTTTAAACACTAGCGACGTTTAAAGACACACAAAAAAGCGCAACTATTCACTATCGGAGCGTTATACCGGTTTAAAATGTTTATTATTTTATACAATCGTAAAAGCGGTACCGCGACTTCATCGTGTCACTGCCTTTCTTCGGTCCCAGAACTTGTCAGAGATTGCAAACATTTTTGTTGGATAATGTTTAGTTTTCAGGTCATGTTTGTCACATTATTATAGTTGAACTGTTACCGTGGCCGCGTGACGGCTGTTTAATGGACAGTCATTAATATCTCGTCATTGTAATCTAATGTCGCGTGTTTCCTCCAAGGCGGTCTTTGAAAACTGTTATTGTCTTGATTGCTGCTCTGTGACGTCACCTGTAACAAAGATAACCATAGATTAACTCCTAGTTAACTTTACTACAAAATGTATTCTCAACTTAGTCCCTTTTCTAAATATCTGAACTTATTCTAAGAGCAAAGTATTTTGTCCAACTTGTTATTGTGATAAGGTTCGAAGTTGTTTTTTGATCATAAATTGTTGTAATGAGCTGTATTAAGACTGACATTGCGCGTTTGCATTGTTGCGTTATTGCCTTCAGCCTACGCGAAGTGTCGATTACAGTGTTAGGTATTTATGAATACAAAATTGTTGACAACTTCAGTGGGTATGAGAATAATGTGCCATTGTTCTAATTGTTATTGATGCTAAGAATATGTTTCTGTTTTGTTATTGACATAAATTACTTAATTAATTAGGAGATTGGTTTAGGTAATAAAAACGAAAATCTTTAGTTAAACTAAAATGAGGTAGCGCTAGCTTCTGAGTTTGTCAGGCCGTCAGAGCACCTCTGATATGACTTAACGATATATTAACAATCAATTAGCAGTCAGGACCGTCTTTACAAGCCTTCAAGCATGGAGTGACGGAAATCCGCACTAAACTTAGTAAAGTCATTATTGCGGAGCCGAGGATTGAATCCGGTATCGATGGACTCTAATACGCATTAGTTAACCGCTTGGCTAAAATGATTCTAACTTACATTTTAGTACAAAATACCATGGTACAAAGAATAAACTACTTAACCAATTTTGATGAAGTTTATATGGGACTACACTGCAAGTCTACCCTTTTGAATAAAACACCCATCCAAATTGGTTTAGAAATCTTAGAGATTTAAGGTAATATAACTCGTAACAAAAAACAAACGGACTTACTAAAAAAAATATTCTCAAAATACTACTGAACCAATTTTGATACAATTTTTATAATTTTCAAAATCGGTCCGCAATTGACGGAGAAATCGGTGAACATCTAAAAAGAAAAAAACACATTCAGTCGAACATTTCTTCAAACCACCTTTTTATTTGTTGTAAACTTTATTTTAAGATTTAGGGAGGAGGGGGGAGGGAACATGCAACTGAAGCAAGAAAAGACATATTTGGTTTTTTGTTAAATCAAACCAAATAGAAAAAACTCTCTAAGAAACTCCAAAATAATTTCAAAATACCTCTTCAACTAGTCTCCACTAGACGGGGTAAAAATACCTCTTCAACTAGTCTCCACTAGACGGGGTAAAAATACCTCTTCAACTAGTCTCCACTAGACGGGGTAAAAATACCTCTTCAACTAGTCTCCACTAGACGGGGTAAAAATACCTCTTCAAGCAGTCTGCACTAGACGGGGTAAAAATACCTCTTCAACTAGTCTCCACTAGACGGGGTAAAAATACCTCTTCAACTAGTCTCCACTAGACGGGGTAAAAATACCTCTTCAACTAGTCTCCACTAGACGGGGTAAAAATACCTCTTCAAGCAGTCTGCACTAGACGGGGTAAAAATACCTCTTCAACTAGTCTCCACTAGACGGGGTAAAAATACCTCTTCAACTAGTCTCCACTAGACGGGGTAAAAATACCTCTTCAACTAGTCTCCACTAGACGGGGTAAAAATACCTCTTCAACTAGTCTCCACTAGACGGGGTAAAAATACCTCTTCAACTAGTCTCCACTAGACGGGGTAAAAATACCTCTTCAACCAGTCTCCACTAGACGGGGTAAAAATACCTCTTCAACCAGTCTCCACTAGACGGGGTAAAAATACCTCTTCAACTAGTCTCCACTAGACGGGGTAAAAATACCTCTTCAACTAGTCTCCACTAGACGGGGTAAAAATACCTCTTCAACTAGTCTCCACTAGACGGGGTAAAAATACCTCTTCAACTAGTCTCCACTAGACGGGGTAAAAATACCTCTTCAACTAGTCTCCACTAGACGGGGTAAAAATACCTCTTCAACCAGTCTCCACTAGACGGGGTAAAAATACCTCTTCAACCAGTCTCCACTAGACGGGGTAAAAATACCTCTTCAACTAGTCTCCACTAGACGGGGTAAAAATACCTCTTCAACTAGTCTCCACTAGACGGGGTAAAAATACCTCTTCAACCAGTCTCCACTAGACGGGGTAAAAATACCTCTTCAACCAGTCTCCACTAGACGGGGTAAAAATACCTCTTCAACTAGTCTCCACTAGACGGGGTAAAAATACCTCTTCAACTAGTCTCCACTAGACGGGGTAAAAATACCTCTTCAACCAGTCTCCACTAGACGGGGTAAAAATACCTCTTCAACTAGTCTCCACTAGACGGGGTAAAAATACCTCTTCAACCAGTCTCCACTAGACGGGGTAAAAATACCTCTTCAACCAGTCTCCACTAGACGGGGTAAAAATACCTCTTCAACCAGTCTCCACTAGACGGGGTAAAAATACCTCTTCAACCAGTCTCCACTAGACGGGGTAAAAATACCTCTTCAACTAGTCTCCACTAGACGGGGTAAAAATACCTCTTCAACCAGTCTCCACTAGACGGGGTAAAAAACTTGTCATTTCCACTTCTTTTTTTTTTTTTGGTTGCCTCTGTAGGGGTTGTAAAATATGGAAAATGAAAATTAATGAAAATGGGTGTATGTACAATAATTTATTCGGGGCTTGTAGTCTTAATAGTGTCTGAATAAAATGGCTGTGACATATAGACGGACAAACGGTCAGACGTACAGATCGACACCTTCCTTGTTGGACTACGGAACCCTATAAACCATTGTAGACACCATGTCAAGACCCTGAACTCTTTTAATAATATCAAAATTACTGTGTGATATTGAAAATGAACGAAATGCCAAGCTGTTACTCAAACAAAAGATAAACAGAAAAAATAAAATAAAATATATAAACGTATCAAAATATAACTAACGTAAAATAATATATAAAATAATAAACAAAATGAAATGACAAAATAAGCATTTATTCTGTAGCCATGTAATGTCACGAGAACCAAACGTGTGTGCCAAAATTTAGCCTGATAGCACAGTCCATATATAGTCCTTAATATACTCGCATGTACTGTGCCGATAGCTTCAGTGGAAGTGGGTGAAATATTAATAGCATAATTTCAGGACATGCACACAAGTGAAGTTAAATAAAAGATTTTAAAATAGACAGTCAACAGGCCTTCTCTACCTATTTTACTTTCTACCCAATATATGCAACCCAACTATACTATCCTACTAATATTTTAAATGCGAGATTGAGTTTGTTTGTTTGTTTGTTTGTTTGTTTGTTTGTTACGCTTTCACGCCTCTTAGCTATTCAACCGATCATTATGAAATTTGGCACACATTTTGTGAGGGGCAGAGAAAAGGATATAGGGTACCTTTTAAAACGACGACGTTAATTTTTTTTTTTTAACGTAAGTGTCTAAATTGTTAGCTTTGTATGGGAGTTGCCATATTGATGTCAAAGTGACAGGTGTAAAAGTGACAGGTGTAAAAGTGACAGGTGTAAAAGTGACAGTTGTCAAAGTGACAGGTGCCACAGTGACAGGTGTCAACGTGATAAACTGTAGTACAATAAAAATATCCTTATCCAAGTTTCCATAATTATACCACTGCCTGACAGCAACACAAAATAAACGATTGCATATTTATATGTTCTTCGTTCATTTTAAATATGGATTTCCACATATTATAACTGTCATTGTTTATATAAGGCGCCCATTCTGTACAATTTGTTTGTGAAGTTTTGTCTCCAAGGTTTAGTCCAATAGGGATCTCAGGATATAAGTGATGCCATCATCATCACATTATAACAAAATATAAGTCGTTATTGCTCTCCGGCATAAACATTTATTACTTAGCAGTTTAGAACTACCTAGAAACTACTGAAGGTACCTGGATGGTCTAATCTTGACAGGTAATTGTTTTCCGTTCCATTTAACGTAAATGTGTTTTCTTATCGTTAAAACATAAATTTGATTAATAACGTCTATAGGCGTTTGTTTGATTGACAGACAAACATGCGGGCGTCCGTCATTCTTTCAGATATTGGTACGATAACAATTCGTATAAAGAAAATATTTAGAAAATATTTGTGGTGCTGAGACCAGGATCCTTCGAGCATACAACCAACTCGGCTTATTTGTTGACCTTCTCAAAGCCAGGTTGTAACCTATTTATTTATCTATACTTATAATAAAGCAGTAAGTAACAAAAAGTCTTTACAACGAAGGGGGTAATTAAAACAATGGTCTAGAGGACTTAAAATAAGAAACTGGACAATAATATAACATATTTTTTACTTTTTTTATTAGTTCGTACATTACGTAAAAACTACTGGAACGATTGCAATGCGGTTTTAAATTATAGATAGCTTAGGCTTTGACTTAAAAACTGGTGCACTTGGTATCTCAATACAATGAACGAAAACATCTATATTGGTATATTGTACCCATAGACAAACTGCACATTACTCCGTACTCTAGACAGGCTGTTGACGAACGTCGCAATGACCGCATTTGATTATCGCCATTTTGGCGCTGATAGCAGTAGTTTGGCAGTAGTGAGCGTCCACGGAACTAACGTATTTGCATATTTTAGTACCATGGATGCTCGGTGGGGCGCTTTGAATCGGCATAAACGAAAGTACGGCAGAGCCAATCCATATAGATCAGTGATTGTAACTTATAGGTACTTTTGGCCCTGAAATAACATAATAAATTATACTTTTATTACAAAAATAGTACCACGGAGGCACATCTAATTGAGTTGCATACCTACCCAAAGGTCATTAATATAAACGTAGGTAACAAAATTTACTTTTTTACATCTAATATAATGCAGGGCTTATACCTAGAATTATGTCAGTAACTTATCCAGTCACTAAAAAGCGCACTGTCCAAGACATTCCTGACATCCCAGACTGGACTAATGGGCAAACACATTAACGCCATCTATTCCTGCCTCAAGAACCGCCAGGTTGAAGTTTAATTTAAGTTGCAGCTTAAATAAAACTTCAAGCGTGGCTTAATTTGATGCGGGTTAAGTTGGCAAGTCTGTATAAATTAAGTTGGTGGTCAATTAAGTCATTTGATTCAGTGATTTAATTTATAATCGTCTTCCAAAAGGATAAGGTTCTAAATTCGACTATACGTTTTTTTTTAGGTATTTATATTACCTCCGGAATTCCTAAACCAATATCAAGTAATCTTTTTTTTTGATAATATTTGTAGACCTTAATCGTGGTCTCCATACTGACCCTTCTAGATGTTACATCATGTATATTAAGTACATATGCCTTGTGGGCCCGGCTTCGTAGGTCCACCCCTGCTAACGCGCGTGTGCTGTGAGTACCAACCTAAGGAATTAAGGGAATTGCCGGCCCTGTGTAAGTGTCATCAACTACTGCGACCAATAACTTCTGCCAATATAATGATAAAATGGTCTTATTATGAAGGAGGCCCTTATTCTCCAGTGAGGACTTATTTGCATATATCTCCTTTTAGAAATACAAAAAACTTGCTTAAAAGCTAAAAAACCACGCCTGCCGCCAAAAATGAACTTATGCCAATAATTTATATACTATTGGAATGTGCTTATCAAGGCCCTTAATTTGATACCCATATTGTAAAAATCGAAGTTTTTTTTGGAATTGAAAATGTAGCCATACCGCAGACATACATAATATTTTCAAAAAAAAAATGCCTGTGTTACTCGGGGGGGTGTAAAGATTCTAACGATACCCCCAAGTCTACATCTGTTTAGGCATTTCAAAGTTATGGTGGAATAAATAAACTCACATACAAACATACATGAATGCTAAAAACATAACACTCCTTTTAATAACTCGTTCCGTGAGGAACCTTCATGGATACATTGTAGCAGAAGATGACCATGCACAGAAATACAGCAAGCTGGCCTATCAGCAACGCTCGCAGGACCCCACCAGTCGAGCTGGCCATCCTTACTGAACACGCCAGCATTTTGGTGGGCACGCTACCTGTTCCTATTGTAGGTAGATGGTATTTAGGCAGTAACTTAAACATTGCCAGTTATAGATAAAATAATTATTTATTTATCTCTTTTATTTACATATTTTTCCGTAATGAAAATCGAGTTGAACCAATTCATAACAATGTAAGAATGTAGGATATTTGAATTAGGAATACTTGTCGAAAATACAGTGAAAGATTATGAAAAAGGTTGTAATGTTCATGAAAGAGTATGATATCGTCACAGCTACACTTTTATAAAAAACTCACTTTCCAGCCTAGTTTCATGAAATTGCACTTTGGCACAGGGCCGTGCCGCACGTAGACTTTTCTTTCTTGTTTAAACCCTCAAAGCAAAATACAAGGATGTGATGTGATCTTTTAGATTTTATTAATAACTAGCTTTCCCGCCCGCGACAATGTCCGCGCGGACTACAGATTATCGTGAATAAAGCATCTTATGTTCTTCTAGGATATTAAAAACCAAAGCAAAAGTAGGTATAGCACCAATGCTCTTGAAGTTTTTTGACAGACGTGTTATTTTGTTTACAGCGAATCAACATTTTCCAGTTTTCCCGTGGAAACTTTCAATTTTCCGGGATAAAAAGTATGCTATGTTTTATTCCTATGCTATATCTATTCCAAATTTCATCAAAATCCGTCCGGCCGTTATTGCGTGAAAGCTCCCCAAACAAACAGACAACGTTTCACTTTTATATATTAGTGTGGATGGGTATGGATGGATTAATTATTTCAATTATAATTACAAATATATTAAGTTTTATATACTTTAACATTATTTATACTGTGCGTGAATTATTGTGATAATTACTTGTAGCTATACTGATATTTATTTCCTATATATTATGTAGACTTACTTTTTTATTGATTAAAAACAAACGAATGCCTAGTTCGTATTAAAATAATAATAATAATAAAAAAAGTATTTTGTGTCTGTACGTCACCAATGGCCTGAGCTGAAAATCAGCGCTGTGGATTTTCTTCACAGTTTTTTGCTGATCTCAGACCTTTTCTGGCAACACTGTACATGGCAGCGATCTTTGTATGCATGTGCTTAGTTGCTTGCTTTTGATAAAGGAGCTGTGTTGACTTCTGTGTTGCTATGTACAGCAATACAGATGTTGGAATAGATAGTTTCTTATCTTATCTTATCTTTGGGCAAATGATCTAACATATTGCAAACTACTGTTTCTACTCATGAAAAACAAACAACTTTTATTGTGTGGTGAGATCATAATACGACTTAACCAATTCAACTTATTTTCTATTCCATCTAATGTTATCTCGCTGTCCATCATGGTTGAGAGTGCTCGTAATACCACAAAACGCCTGAAATAGAAAAACATCACTATAGTCGCAACCTTCAAATTCTAATTAATGTTATTGCTATGGATGTAGGTTGGTTAATAAAGTTAGAATATACAATTAAAGACTCGGAATGTGGTAGACACCACATTCCGAGGTGTGCAACAATTCCTAGCACGCATGATTTTATACTTACGTGTACATTATATATGTTTTATCCTTATCACAATTCATAAATATGGAATGTCAATAACGGAATGCTCTACTCTCGTCAGTGTTTCCGGTAAAATATAACCCAGGTGTGTTCAAGTCAAGATTGAATAGGATCTACCATGCAAGTGTGCTACACATTCAACCGCATCATCGCTTTCCATCAGGTGAGATCGTGGTCAAACGATTGCCTAGTCCGTAATAAAAAATTGTAAAAATAATAATAATAACGATTCCTAAGTTTAAATTGTAACAAGACATAAGTTCAAAAACTAAAACCCGACTACGGTCGGGTAAAAAATTTCCTATAACACTCTTGCAATGAAGACGAATTGATTGATACCTCGCTTGTCAAAATCGCACCAAGGTTTAAGTTTGAACACATAACCCTTCCCTTGCCTTACCGTATTCGGGTAAAAAAATTGCATAAGACACTCTGTACATGAAGACAAATTGAGTGATACCTCGCTTGTCAAAATCGGACCAACGTTTTAGTTTGAAAACATAATGCCTTGCCAAAATCGGGTAAAAAAATTGCCTATGATTCTTAAAGACGAATCGAGATACATACATACATACATAGGCTGTTAAACTCATTACCCTTTCATTGTTTTGGTGTAGTCGGGTAAAAACTGATTCATGGTATAGAAGCAGTTGTCCAACAACCAGGCTTTTAGTGTCAGTTACATTTGCACATGGTTATCATTTGTTTGGGTAATATGTTATACATTTTGATTTATAACAAATTATCTTATAACAAAGGAGTACAACGAAGACGTATACATAATCTGCGCAACCACGACCACTCGACAAGAGTGTCCGACTAACTCGAAGGGAACATACGACAATAATACATACAATCGTCATTCACAGAGATTATGTCACACTAACGAGCATTAACCCCGATGCTCAAACAGCAATTCCAGCTGTATAATGCAACGGAATCACTGTTTCAATCGTCTTTTGACAGCTGACTACTTGAATCGCTTAATTACACTGTGAACTGGTAGCCTCTCACAAGCGCGCGAACTGCTTTAACGGGGGAAACTGGCAGACGAATTGCGTGGGTTCAGTACTAATATATCCTCATAAAACATATAAATTAACCTGTTTATTAGAAGTCAGTGAAAAACCTATCGTTCACACCCTCGTTCAAACACTCATATCACTTCAATGGCACTACGTCGTCACCTAATCAGCTTGTTATTGTAAGGTTCTCAATATTGAGAGCCATGTCTTTCTTTGGAAAAATAATCGTAACACAAATTATCAATTGTTGGACTTAATAATCAAACTTATAGAAGCACAAATAAAAATGAATATAACCCTCCGACCCTCTCCCCCAACATAGCTAAGAACCATCTCCATCACAATAGCTTTCATACATGAAAATAGCATCACAACTCACGTCTATTCGTAAAGGAGCTTCAATACTCAACCTTGGTTGACTAGTCAGGGTCTAACCTAACCATTCAGCCAGCCAGCCGTCATCTCGATCACATCAGCTTTAAAACATAAAAAACCGCATCACAATCGGTTCATTCGTTTAGGAGCTACGATAATCACCCCCCCTTCCTCACTTGACCCACCCCCCAATTATAGCTAAGAACCATCTCGAACACTTTCCATCAGAAATAACTAGCTTAAAAGCTAAAAAAACACGCCTGTCCTGCCGAATAAAAGCTTTTGCCAATAAATTATGAATAAAAAGAGTCCTCGAAACCGATCTCCGTCTTTCCAAACTGTAAAAATACCAATAGGCGACCATTTGGAGCTTTGGTGTCGAACTCATATCTCTTATAATGAATCCAAAGCCAAGGTAGCTGCAAAAATAATGGTATTTTGTCTTATATTTATCTAGCACAGGTCCGATCTTGTATGGAGTACTGCTGTCACCTCTGCGACGGTTCTGCCAAGTATCAGCTCGACGCTTTGGATTCAATTGAGAGACGTGCTATCAGGCTTATTGGGGATGACACTCTGGTAAAGAGTAAGCTTCTAAGTCTAGCGCATCGACGTGAGGTAGCAAGCCTGGCGGTATTCTACAGATTGCACTATGGAGAGTGTGCACAAGAACTGCACAACCTGATTCTCTTTCACCTTTCCATCACCGTACGACTAGACGATCAGCAAAGCGCCACCCTTTTATGGTTTAAATATCTCGCACAAGAACGAAGCGTTACACTTCTTCATTTATTATAAGAACTGCAAAGGAGTGGAATGCCCTGCCCTCGTCAGTGTTCCCGGTAAATTATAACCCAGGTGTGTGCAAGTCAAGAGTGAATAGGTATCTACTAGGCAAGCGGACTACACCTTCGACCACATCATCGCTTTCCATCAAGTGAGATCGTGGTCAAACGATTGCCTAGTCAGTAATAATAAAAAAAATACTGTTGGAATGGCCTTATCAATCAACTTATTTGATACGCATATTGTAAATTTCGAAGAAAAAAAATATTTTTCGATTTTGATATGGTGCCATACTGCGGCATTGTTGTATGGGAGGGGGGGAAATAAGGATTCTAACGATACCCTATACATCTAAATCTGTTCAGGCATATACAAGTTATGGTGGAATAAAAATAAACTCACATACATACAAACAACCGGTGTGAACTTGGCAGCCAAAATGTAGCAGCCTAAAATCCGACTAAATTAAGAAGGTTATTTTTTATAATAGTGGTTAACTCTTATTTGTTAATTAATGATTATTATTTAATAATAATAATAATATAAAAAACTTTTGATTAATAAGTTAACGCAAATTTTTATAAAAATATATCCCGAAGAACATGAACAAAATATATTCTTGAGATTTTTAAGGGAACACGCACCTAGTTAGAGCTCTTATCCCCTGAAAAATGAAAGTTTGAATTACGAACTTTATTCTCTAATAATGTAGCTTGAAAACGAGTATACCGACAATGTGGCTAAATGACAGCTTAACCCTAAATTCTTTACTTGAATTATGGATGAACACTGAACCGTGTCTGAAATTTTTAGGCTGCTGATATATTTCGACTTGAAATACGCTAATATTGTTTAAAATCTGCACAATTGTATCATAAACGATGTACAGGCTACCTTTAAATCACTATTTCAAAGTGTTTTTTTGACTATTTAACCCTGGAATAGTCAATCAAAATTGATACTGAGTTTTGATTTCACTACTCATGTTCCACGGTGTGTTTCGACCTTTGAGACCCTGAAATCAACTATTAATCTCATTCAAATATAACAAATGGTCCACAAGCTACTATAAAAATGCTAACAGATGGTGGCTAAATGCCAACCTGACCATAAAACATCCCAAAGTACATGAACCAAAAAAAACCTAGACATTTTTCAGGAAACAAACCTCTAGTAAGACCTCTCATCCCCTGAAATCTGTAAGTTTTGATATATCACACTATTGTCTAATAAAGTAGCTTCAAAACGTGTATAAAGAGAATGTGGCTAAATGACAGCTTAACCCTAAATTCTTTACTTGAATTATGGATGAACACTGAACCGTGTCTGAAATTTTTAGGCTGCTGATATATTTCGACTTCAAATACGCTAATATTGTTTAAAATCTGCACAATTGTATCATAAACGATATACAGGCTACCTTATAATCACTATTGCAAAGTGTTTTTTTGACTATTTAACCCTGGAATAGTCAATCAAAATTGATACTGAGTTTTGATTTCACTACTCATGTTCCACGGTGTGTTTCGACCTTTGAGACCCTGAAATCAACTATTAATCTCATTCAAATATAACAAATGGTGCACAAGCTACTATAAAAATGCTAACAGATGGTGGCTAAATGCCAACCTGACCATAAAACATCCCAAAGTAAATGAACCAAAAAAAACCTAGACATTTTTCAGGAAACAAACCTCTAGTAAGACCTCTCATCCCCTGAAATCTGTAAGTTTTGATATATCACACTATTGTCTAATAAAATAGCTTCAAAACGTGTATAAAGAGAATGTGGCTAAATGACAGCTTAACCCTAAATTCTTTACTTGAATTATGGATGAACACTGAACCGTGTCTGAAATTTTTAGGCTGCCGATACATTTCGACTTGAAATACGCTAATATTGTTTAAAATCTGCACAATTGTATCATAAACGATATACAGACTACCTTCTAATCACTATTGCAAAGTGATTTTTTGACTATTTAACCCTGGAATAGTCAATCAAAATTGATACTGAGTTTTGATTTCACTACTCATGTTCCACGGTGTGTTTCGACCTTTGAGACCCTGAAATCAACTATTAATCTCATTCAAATATAACAAATTGTGCACAAACTTCTATAAAAATGCTAACAGATGGTGGCTAAATGCCAACCTGACCATAAAACATCCCAAAGTACATGAACCAAAAAAAACCGAGATATTTTTCAGGAAACAAACCTCTAGTAAGACCTCTCATTACTCAAGACTCTGTTAAATCAACCAGGGTTAAATAGTCAAAAAAACACTTTTTAATAGTGATTAAAGGTAGCCTGTATATCTTTTATGATAAAATTGTGCAGATTTTAAACAATATTAGCGTATTTCAAGTCGAAATATATCAGCAGCCTAAAAATTTCAGCCACGGTTCAGTGTTCATCCATAATTCAAGTAAAGAATTTAGGGTTAAGCTGTCATTTAGCCACATTCTCTTTATACACGTTTTGAAGCTACTTTATTAGACAATAGAGTGATATATCAAAACTTACAGATTTCAGGGGATGAGAGGTCTTACTAGAGGTTTGTTTCCTGAAAAATGTCTAGGTTTTTTTTGGTTCATGTACTTTGGGATGTTTTATGGTCAGGTTGGCATTTAGCCACCATCTGTTAGCATTTTTATAGAAGCTTGAGCACCATTTGTTATATTTGAATGATATTAATAGTTGATTTCAGGGTCTCAAAGGTCGAAACACACCGTGGAACATGAGTAGTGAAATCAAAACTCAGTATCAATTTTGATTGACTATTCCAGGGTTAAATAGTCAAAAAAACACTTTGCAATAGTGATTAGAAGGTAGATTGTATATCGTTTATGATACAATTGTGCAGATTTTAAACAATATTAGCGTATTTCAAGTCGAAATATATCAGCAGCCTAAAAATTTCAGACACGGTTCAGTGTTCATCCATAATTCAAGTAAAGAATTTAGGGTTAAGCTGTAATTTAGCCACATTCTCTTTATACTCGTTTTGAAGCTACTATATTAGACAAAAGTGTGATATATCAAAACTTACAGATTTCAGGGGATGAGAGGTCTTACTAGAGGTTTGTTTCCTGAAAAATGTCTAGGTTTTTTTTGGTTCATTTACTTTGGGATGTTTTATGGTCAGGTTGGCATTTAGCCACCATCTGTTAGCATTTTTATAGTAGCTTGTGCACCATTTGTTATATTTGAATGAGATTAATAGTTGATTTCAGGGTCTCAAAGGTCGAAACACACCGTGGAACATGAGTAGTGAAATCAAAACTCAGTATCAATTTTGATTGACTACTCCAGGGTTAAATAGTCAAAAAAACACTTTGCAATAGTGATTATAAGGTAGATTGTATATCGTTTATGATACAATTGTGCAGATTTTAAACAATATTAGCGTATTTCAAGTCGAAATATATCAGCAGCCTAAAAATTTCAGACACGGTTCAGTGTTCATCCATAATTCAAGTAAAGAATTTAGGGTTAAGCTGTCATTTAGCCACATTGTTGGTATACTCGTTTTGAAGCTACATTATGAGAGAATAAAATTGGTAATTCAAACTTTCATTTTTCAGGGGATAAGAGCTCTAACTAGGTGCGTGTTCCCTTAAAAATCTCAAGAATATATTTTGTTCATGTTCTTCGGGATATATTTTTATAAAAATTTGCGTTAACTTATTAATCAAAAGTTTTTTATATTATTATTATTATTAAACAATAATCATTAATTAACAAATAAGAGTTAACCACTATTATAAAAAAAAACCTTCTTAATTTAGTCGGATTTTAGGCTGCTACATTTTGGCTGCCAAGTTCACACCGGTATACAAACATATGAATGCTAAAAATATAACACTCTTTTTTTTGAGCAGTCGTGTAATAAAAACATAGCACTCCTTTTTTTTGGGCAGTCGTGTAAAAACAGCAACTAAATCGTTCTATTCGTTTGGGAACTACGACGCCACAGACAGACACACGGATACACACAGTGATACAGTGATACATTGATACAGTGATACTTGCATACTCAATTAAACACACACACACACACACACCCTAAACTTATAACACACCTCTCGTTGAAGTTCGGGGGTTAAAAATTACAATTGTTCGTGTTATATCAAAGTACCCTGAATAGTTCTCTTTTTCCTTCTAGAAAACTTTAGGTCTATTCAGCAAAATGCAAGTGAAGCCCTAACTACGCTTCTTTTCTTCCTATTGATCGCAAAATATAACAAAGAAACATTATTGTTCTTATTTAAAATACATCCTTTGAAAACAACATTTATTTTTTCCTTGCGGAACTCTACAAAAACAGAAAATGCTGGACTTTATTCCCCGTAAAGAATCCACTGGTCTGTTGGCTAATTAATTGGAAGAGTTGACCGGCAGTCAGCTGATTGAATAGTGTTAGGACACTGTCGAAAAACTTGTATCGATGTTTTTATCGACTACATAAAAAGTTAGTTGTATAATGTCCTTTTCAAACTCAAAGAATACTTAGTATACCTAAATTTTTATTGATTTGATCTTTTTATAATATTTTATGTATTTCTCCTTGTTCATGAGATGTTAATTTTTACCTGTAAAAGTGCTATTATTTTGCTTATTTACAATAAAATACCTTTGACTTTGAGTATAGAACTGAAAATGAATAAAAGTAATAAATGGCATGTCGTTGGATAGAAATGACAGTTTTTTTTATCTAAGGACGAGAATTATTTAGGTTGAGGTGGAACTGCAGCTAGCGTTTTGTGTCAAGCCTCGTGAATAACGAAATATTTATAATTTCTCAGTTTAGGTGGGGGTTTCTTATTTACTTTTAGTTTAGGTTCTATGTTATTGTTTACTTCAAAGGAATAATTATGTATATCTGTAGAATAGTACATCATTATAGGTACTTGTCACATATCTAATTTAATTCTGTGGAGGATGATATCAGATACAGCCATTTAAAGTCAAGTAGCGAGAAGCAGAGCTATCGATGTGGGGAAGAATGGCAATATAACTAACGGCAAGCTTGGTTGATAACATCGAGGAAATTGCAGGAAATTCAGCAAAAAAATATGAGCCGTCACGAAACGCCTAGCAGATTTGTAAACATAAAAAAAAACTAGCAACGTTTTGCACCGCGCGCTGTCATTGGATAAATGTGAATTTTCATCTGATCTATACTAACTTTTCAGTCTAATACAATAAGTTTGGTTGGTGCAACAGGAGACCGTTCGACTGCCGCTCTTATACCGGAGTTCAATTCCTAACTGGAGTGTTTACATTTTGCACATTAAAAAAGTCATGTAAGAATGGCGGAAAGAGACGACGCGAGCGACGTGGCAACGCGTCGCCGCGCCGTTCGATCGGCACGCCAATAGTCGGCGTTACCCCCGTACCGCACCATTAGATTTTTAAACATTAAAAAGTCGAAACGGCCCGTTGTATTTTGCTTAGGAACTATAAGTTTATGATGCACAGATAGATAGATTTGCAATAGGCTAGGGGTTCTCTGGACATTTTGTGTACGGAACCTTACAAACCAATTTATACCAAAACGGAGAAAATGCTCAAGGCATGCCACACTATTAATAGTGAGTTTTATCGACAAAATTGCTTAGAAAATTGTGCACATATTAAATAAGTAGTTATTTATCCGAGTAAATGTTTGTAGATATCATTATTGATTAGAGTAACTACCGATGATTTGAGCTTTTTCGCCTTTTCAAACTTCGGGTCTTAATGATATTCATCATATCAGTACTCCCATATGAGTACGTACGATGAATACAACGAAAGTGAATATTTGAACTCAAAGTTTATAGCTGCAACAGTGCAAAATATCACTTCAACTAGTGAGAAGAGACCTAAAAATCTCGAGACGCAACGGCTTTAAATATTTTTTAAGAACCAACGCACCAACTACAATTTTCAATTAAAAACCGCATCGGAAAAAGTCCAACCCTTTTTAAGAGCTACGATGCTACAGTCAGATACAAAGACACAGAGAAACGCTTCAAATACAACTCCTCATTTGCGTCCGGGATTACAAAACGTAGATAAATGTAATCCAGGTGAATAATTATTGACAGTCCCCTCCCTAGGCAGGTGGCCGAGTTTCATTTTAATTGATGGCGCCAGTTTTTGCTCCGTCTCCACTCTGTCATCGATTTGTTAGCCAACTGCAGAAAAGGACTTTAACTTGCTTAATTATTATTTATGTATTTTCTTTTGAAGAGATCTTGTCTAGCTAAAAGCAGCTTTAACTTCATATTGTGTTAGTCAAACGCCATAAACAACGAGATCCTTTGAAATTACATAGTAAATAATACGTTTTTAGTGTTTCCTAGCTGTTGGGTGAGGATGTAAACTTATACGGTTATGTTTTAGTGTTTCCTAGCTGTTGAGTGAGGATGTAAACTTATACGGTTATGTTTTAGTGTTTCCTAGCTGTTGAGTGAGGATGTAAACTTATACGGTTGTGTTTTAGTGTTTCCTAGCTGTTGGGTGAGGATGTAAACTTGTACGGTTATGTTTTAGTGTTTCCTAGCTGTTGAGTGAGGATGTAAACTTATACGGTTATGTTTTAGTGTTTCCTAGCTGTTGGGTGAGGATGTAAACTTATACGGTTATGTTTTAGTGTTTCCTAGCTGTTGGGTGAGGATGTAAACTTATACGGTTATGTTTTAGTGTTTCCTAGCTGTTGGGTGAGGATGTAAACTTATAAGGTTATGTTTTAGTGTTTCCTATCTGTTGGGTGAGGATGTAAACTTATACGGTTATGTTTTAGTGTTTCCTAGCTGTTGGGTGAGGATGTAAACTTATAAGGTTATGTTTTAGTGTTTCCTATCTGTTGGGTGAGGATGTAAACTTATACGGTTATGTTTTAGTGTTTCCTAGCTGTTGGGTGAAGATGTAAACTTATACGGTTATGTTTTAGTGTTTCCTAGCTGTTGGGTGAGGATGTAAACTTATAAGGTTATGTTTAGTGTTTCCTATCTGTTGGGTGAGGATGTAAACTTATACGGTTATGTTTTAGTGTTACCTAGCTGTTGGGTGAGGATGTAAACTTATACGGTTATGTTTTAGTGTTTCCTAGCTGTTGAGTGAAGATGTAAACTTATACGGTTATGTTTTAGTGTTTCATAGCTGTTGAGTGAGGATGTAAACTTATACGGTTATGTTTTAGTGTTTCCTAGCTGTTGAGTGAGGATGTAAACTTATACGGTTATGTTTTAGTGTTTCCTAGCTGTTGAGTGAGGATGTAAACTTATAAGGTTATGTTTTAGTGTTTCCTAGCTGTTGGGTGAGGATGTAAACTTATACGGTTATGTTTTAGTGTTTCCTAGCTGTTGGGTGAGGATGTAAACTTATACGGTTATGTTTTAGTGTTTCCTAGCTGTTGAGTGAGGATGAATATAATTGCGATAATGTAACCCAAGGAATCAAAAATGTCGATAACTTGCTGTAAGGAATGACATGTTGCCGTGAAACAAAATAATAACATGTCTGTCAAAAAGCACCACGGGCGTTGCTGCTTTTCTTTTCATTAGATTGTTTTTGTTCAAATTATTTAATCAATATACGGGTAGAATCGTGTACAAATAAAGAGCGAAGCCGGGGTGAGTCACTAGTTAAGTAATATAATTTAAGTTGCTAGCTTGCATGTTTTACTTTGAACTGTGAGTGCAAGACGTGTACATTTACCAAAATAAACTATGTCGGACGCAAGCCTATATTCTAGCCAAACAATACCGTCATTTTTAACCCAAACTACCAATCGTCAGTCGTTTCTATGACAAATTACCCGGTTTTCGTCCGGGTACTGTCCGGGTGTACCGGAGTATACCCGGATAATGGCCAGCCATCAGCGTGATGGACCGATCATGGGACGGGCTTGTATCGGTTTTGACAAGTTTTTGTGTGGACCTGATATGTTGAGTGATATCGGATACAATCCCTGGTGAGAGGAGAGAAAATACAGTGTGTTTCTTCACTGAATGGTTGGGCTGGATTTTCAGAAAATGGAAACTTTTCTTGTATGTACAATAATCTAATCAATAAAGGCATGACATATCATGATATAATATGATTATTTAATACTAGCTGTACCCGCGGCTTTGCACGCGTGTTCTTTTCTTTAGGTTCAAAGAAGGTACCATAATGTGCTTTTCCAGGACCAATATACCAACATTTGAACAAAATTTCTTCAGTCATCAAAAATACTATGCGAAAATTGCTCGGCTTCTAACTCACCGGATTGAGATAACAATTACACCAGATTTAAATAAAACCCTAAGCTATCTAACAATGAAAACCGCATCGCAATTGGTTCAATAGTTTTTACGTGATGCGTGAACAAACAAACATATAGACAAACAGAAAGAAAGAACAGATAAACAAAAAAAAATGTTCAATACCTTTTTTAAGCACACAAGGGCATTTTTTTCATTTGAATACATTTAGTAGTTTGAGTGCGATGCGCGGTCAAGATACGGACAAACAGACAGACAAAATTAATAAGTAAAACAGTTTGGCTTCAGTATCGAATATAGAGAACCATCCAAAAAATATTTTTATTACTTAGTTATTAACATAACTTTGGACCCACATCCCGCAGAAACCCTTTACTTTTTCGGGATACAACGTGTCCTCAATTTTAACCCATCATATAACTTAAGACAGTGCCAAGTTGCATCAACACTCATCCATTACTTTCAGCGTGGTACGTGTTCTTTTAAATAAGTTTCTACCCCTAAATAATAACCCATAAATTATTCGATATGTAAAGTATCCTATGTCCTACATCGTAGAAAAACTCAAATCATACCAAGTTTCTTTTGAATTCATCCAGTAGTTCTGGCGGCATGATGCGCGGCTAAGATACAGACTGACAGACATACAGACAAAAATGAAAAAACATACAGTTTAGGCTTCATAATCGAATATAGAGTAATTTAAAAAAAAAAACACTATATCTTTAATGTACAGAATTTGGACCCATATCCCACAGGAACCCTTTATATTTTCGGGACAAAATGTATCCATAATTTTCATATATCTTATAAACTATGTCTGTGCCAAGTTGCATCAAGATCCGTGCAATAGTTTCAGCGTGCTAAGTGTTCTTTTAAATAATTTTCCACCCCTATCCTGCAGGAACACTTAATTTTTTCGGGATGAAAGTATCCAATATCCTACCTCGAAGTGTGAACTCAAATCATACCATTTCATTTGAATTCTTTAAGTATTTTCGGCATGGTGTGCTGCCAAGGTACAGACAGACAGACGGACAGACAGACAGACAGACAGACAAAAATTAAAAAAATACAGTTTTGGCTTTAGTATTGAATATAGGACGGCAAAATATCTTTAATTTACAGAATTTGGGACATTATCCCGCAGGAACTCTTTATTTTTTCGGGATAGAAAGAATCCTCAAATTTAATTCATCATATAAACTATGACTGTGCCAAGTTGCATCAAAATCCAGTAGTCCAGTAGTTTCAGAGTGGTAAGTGTTTTTTGAAATAACTTTAAACCCCAATCCCGTGGGAACTTTTTTGGGATGAAAAATAGCCTATGTCCTACCTCGTAGTTTGAACTCAAATCATACCAAGTCTCATTTAAATTAATTCTGTAGTTTCGGCGTGATGCCTAGCCAAGATACAGACAGACAGACAGACATACAGGTAGACAAAAATGAAAAAAAATACAGTTTTAGCTTCAGCATCAAACCTAGAGTAAGGTCCAAAAATTTTTTTTCTATATATCTTCAATGTACAGAACTGGACCCGTTACAGTTTTATTATAAGTATAGCTATAGATGATTTCTGATATATTATGTCTATATTGCGTTGTGGTTGTGTATCTCTCTCTCTCTCTCTCTCCCTACCTCTCTCTCCCTGTCTCTCTCTCCCTCTGAGAGAAAGCCTTTGTCCCTGCATTAGGATTGTAGTGGGGCGATAATAATTCAAGGCTTGACTTCACAACATTCTACACAGCCAAGATGCTTCAAAGAAAATTAAGAAAAAAAAATACAGGCTGTCAGCTTACAGTGCGGACTACCGAGTTTTTAATACTAGTAATAGGTACAGTACAGATAAATCTTAATTACTGGCAACCCTGCCCCTGCTTGGATTAACGGTGGCACTTTTTACCGCTGTGTTTACTACTGTTTCAATCAAAGGATGACATACTTTGGTAGATCGAAGGGGGTACTGTAAGAAAACTGTAATTCGAGTAGGACAATTATTATATTAGCAGGGATATACTATATTTTCCTAATGGTAACACTAATACCACTAATCAGCACACTAATATTAAATAAGTTATTTTATTTGTTCCTTATATGGTGTAACAAAGTGTTTCTTATTATTATTAATATTATGAATTAGAGAAGTGTAGTGTAGCCACTGTCATAAACAAGCCAATCAGCGCTCGGAGTTTTAAAAATGAATACGTTTTATTGAGCGGAAAATTTCATATGCGCGATGCATAAATCAGAACTTACAATCCATACAAAACGTCATAAAATGCATAAAACCGATAGTTCCATCTATCTTTAAAAGTGTGTGTGTGTGTGTGTGTGTGTGTGTGTGTGTGTGTGTGTGTGTGTGTGTGTGTGTGTGTGTTTGTTACTCCTTCACGGTTACGGATTTGGATGAAATTTGTTACCAGTATAACTTATGTTCTGCCACTTTTCATCTTTATCATCATCCATCAACATAATCCAAGCTGGTGATATCGCGGGGAGCAGCTTATAGTAACCTCATATTGGGAACAAATGCATACTTTTCAAAACATTCACAAGTTTAATCATTACTTTAAGTACTTTGATACGCAGAGTCATGGAATGATACGGGTTCGAATCCCGTCCGCGATCAATTTTTTTTTTTTACAATTATTACATAAGTACTTTGGGTTCACAATCGAGTTCAAAGTGACTAGTGAAGTGGTAATGGATACGATAAGTTCGAATAGCATTCAAGAATGAAACTTTGGTTTCATAGCGATTACCATTCGAGTATCCCTGGTACCCGCCTGCCGTGGCAGAGCGACGTTTCTCACGGGCGTTTCAATTAGCGAACATGGAGAGCGTGCACTTGTTGACAGATCGATAAGTCCAGTGAATGAAAATATTACTCGATTTTATTGCTGGGTTTATTCACTTATATTCATTTTATTCCGGTTTATTCGTTTTATGCCAATGATAATTTTACCTTTTTATATTGTTAGATAAACTTTTTTCAATTGATATGTTTCGTATTAAGTATCCCAACCTTATCTCCAAGATCCACCCACCACGAAAGGGTTTATTAGGCACAGATGACTTTCCTCATAAATCATAAAATGTAGAACACATTGGCTAGTTGAATGCATTGGGAAATTGGTGACGTAAAGACTCGACGAAGATTACCAAATGCTGCCCAGCTCAGCTGTATTCTGCTATGGGCCCTCTCTCTCAAAGTTGTGTTTACCCAAATGCAGCGTTTGTCCAAGGTAAAGCGCTTGAACATTTTCCAAAGAAGATCCATTAGCAGCACTTAACTTGTGAAAAATTGTTTGGGTATAATGAACGCGCTTGGCAGACGTCATGCTGATAAAAGTAGTTTGTATAACAATACAGGAACATTTTTCTGCTCATTTCCTGTATTCCCTGAGCTGGTTCTACAGCACCCGCGGGTGAGCAAGGGTGGAGCGGTTATTATGCCGGACACTAAACGATTTATAGAAATACATGAGCATATTTCGCGAGTATACTATAATATTTCGACGATAATGCTCGTGGCGTAAGCGTTCACAAATATTATTTTTCGTACTAATCTCGAGAACTTTGCACCAATATACTCGCATTTCCATACAGCTTCATTGAATAGATTCTCCACCATCAATAGACCGAAACAAAGACATTCGATACCCAAAACAATCGTGGCGAAATCTCTCCGCAATTTCAAAAGCAATATCGAGGTGATCCGTTCCTTTTGTATCCAGTATTTAAAGTGCTGAAACAGTAGGGGAAAGTTCCCAGTGATGAGATTTTGGGGGGGATGGGCAAGTAAATAGAAGATAAAATAAGAGCGATTGACATAGATCTAGTTAGGGGAGATACGGTACGCTTTGATATTACGTAAACAAAAACTGGACTAGCTACAGCTACAAGCAAACACACCCACACAGCTACATTCCAACCGTCGTAGTAATTCTTCATGAGCATCAGCAACCTAGATAGAGAGATATACGCAGACTGAAGCGCGAATGAGACTGCTAATAAGTGCTACACAAACGCCACTCCGATTGTCACTAAAACCAAAGGGCAATTTTGTTCGTTGCACCTAATTTATGCGATCCACTTCAGAGGAGATAGTATAACTTATCTTCCCACTTTTAATTATATCTATGGCGATTAATGTGGTAATTCTGCAGACAAATATACCTGTTGGACGGGATGGAGGAATGCAGTTTCAGCTTAGAATAGCAAAGATGATAATGTATTACACTGGGTGCCGGGTTCGATGCTCAGCCCCATCAGTGACTTTAAAAAATTAAATGCGTATTTACAATCGCTGCGAAGGAATCGTTAAGCCATCGGTCCCGGTCGCTAATTGATAACAATCGTTTAGAAAAACTCATGCGGAACGAGCACGTTCCTCCGTTACCCATTACAGTTAACTGCACTGCTCTCGTGATTGTTCAACACTATGTTTACTTAGCGCAAATCTTACAACTGGGTCTGAACAATTTCGAGAAAGAAGACAATAGAAGAATTCAGCTGGGCTGGGCAGCATTCAGGAAGCTGCGTCAGGTCTTCACGTCGCCTTCCCTCAATGTCTAAAGACAAAGGTATTCAATCAGTGCGTCCTCCCTACCGGTAATGACTTACGGAGTCGAGATGTGGACACTTACGGTACGGCTGGTCCACAAACTTGAAGTCGCTCAGTGGGGTATGGAGAGATCTATGCTTGGAGTTTCTATAAGAGATCAAATTCGAGAAGAGGTGATCCAGCAGAGAACCAAGGTTACCGACATGGCTATAAGAATAGAAGGCTGAAGTGGCATGGGCTGGCCATATTAGCCGCAGAACTGATAACCGTTGGGGTAAACGTGTTCTCGAGTGGAGACCACAAACGTAGTGTAGGACGCCTAAATGGAGCGACGATCTGCGCAAGGTTGTTAGCAGAAAGTCGATGCGAAGAGCCGAAGATCGCGCCATTTGGTGTGAATTGGGAGAGGCCTATGTCCAGCAGTGGACGAACACAGACCTATGATGATGAGGATGATGATATAAGATAAATCAGAGGCATTTGGGCGGCCTGACAAACGCCGACTCCAGAGGCCGGCACTATCTCATTTGAAATATTACCTAAATACCTTAGTTTGGCTATGTTAATAATGGAATTTGGTAGTCTTATCTGCATAAAACTGTACATAATTTGCTGACAAATTCTATCCTCCAGTGATATTTACGTCAAAATTATGTGAAAAAAATCAATGTTATCCATACCTATAAATCAGTACCGTGACATACCTATCTATTGACTGACTGACTGACAGACAAAGGTGGTGGACCAAGAGGTTTGTAATTTGGAGGGAATATTCCTTCCTTCAATACCTTAGGGGTACACATAGGAGAGTTTTATTTTAAACTAGCTGTACCCGCGGCTTTGCGTGGTCTTTTCTTTAGTTTCAAAGTACCACAATATGCTATTCAAGGAACAATATGCAAACAAATGTTGGTATATTGGTCCTCAAATGAACAAAATTTCTTCAGCCGTCAAACATACTTTTATCAATGGCTCGGCTTCTAACTCACAGGATGAAAGATACCAATTACACCAGATTTAAAACAAACCCTAAGCTATCTAACAATGAAAACCGCATTGCAATCAGTCCAGTCGTTTTTACGTGATGTGTAAACAAACAAATATACAGACAAACAGAAAGAAAGACACGAAAACAAAAAAAAAAAGTTATTCAATACCTTTTTTAAGCACCCTAGAGCAAGTTGTTCATTTGAATTCATTTAGTAGTTTGGGTGCGATGCGCGGTCAAGATACGGACAAACAGATACGGACATTTAGTAGTTTGGGTGCGATGCGCGGTCAAGATACGGACAAACAGATACGGACAGTTAGTAGTTTGGGTGCGATGCGCGGTCAAGATACGGACAAACAGATACGGACATTTAGTAGTTTGGGTGCGATGCGCGGTCAAGATACGGACAAACAGATATGGACATTTCGTAGTTTGGGTGCGATGCGCGGTCAAGATACGGACAAACAGATACGGACCTTTAGTAGTTTGGGTGCGATGCGCGGTCCAAGATACGGACAAACAGACAGACAAGATACGGACAAACAAACAGACAAAATTAATAAGTAAAAAAGTTTGGCTTTAGTATCAAATATAGAGAACCATCCAAAAAATATTTTTTATTACTTAAATATTAACATAACTTTGGACCCACATCCCGCAGAAATCGTTTACTTTTTCGGGATAAAACCTGTCCTCAATTTTAACCCATCATATAAATTAAGACAGTGCCAAGTTGTATCAAAACCCGTCCATTACTTTCAGCGTGGTACGTGTTCTTTTAAATAAGTTTCAACCCCTATCCTCCACCCATAAATTTTTCAAAATGTAAAGTATCCTATGTCCCTCGTAGAATAAACTCAAATCATACCAAGTTTCATTTGAATTCATCGAGTAGTTCCGGCGGCGTGATGCGCGGCTAAGATACAGACTGACAGACATACAGACAAAAATGAAAAAACATACAGTTTAGGCTTCATTATCGAATATAGAGTAACCTTAAAAAAAAACTATATTTTTTATGTACAGAATTTGGACCCATATCCCACAGGAACCATTTTTTTTTTAATTTTCACCCATCTTATAAACTATGTCTGTGCCAAGTTGCATCAACATACGTCCAATAGTTTCAGCGTGCTACGTGTTATTTTAAATAAATTTCCACTCCTATCCTGCAGGAATACTTAATTTTTTCGGGATGAAAAGTATCCAATGTCCTACCTCGAAGTATGAACTCAAATCATACCAAATTTCATTCGAATTCATTGATTATCTTCGGCGTGGTGCGCTGCCAAGGTACAGACAGACAGACGGACAGACAGACAAACAAACAAAAATTAAAAAAATACAGTGTTGGCTTTAGTATTTTACGGCCTCCAAAAAAAATTACATAATATCTTCAATTTACAGAATTTTGGACATTATCCCGCAGGAACACTTTATTTTTCGGGATAAAAAGTTTCCTCAATTTTTATCCATTATATAAAATATGACTGTGCCAAGTTTTGACAAAATCCGTCGAGTAGTTTCAGCGTGATACGTGTTCTTTTAAATAACTTTCAACCCCTATCCTGCAGGAACCCTTTCATTTTTCGGGATGAAAAGTAGCCTATGTCCTACCTCGTAGTATGAACTGAAATCATACCAAGTTTCATTTAAATTCATTCAGTAGTTTCGACGTGATGCCTAGCCAAGATACAGACAGACAGACAGACTGACAGACAGACAGACAGACAAAAAAGAAAAAAAAAATGTTTTGGCTTCAGTATAGAATCTAGAGTACGGTTCAAAAAAAAATTCTAAATATCGTCAATGTACAGAATTGGACCCGTTACAGTTTTATTAGTAAGTTTAGATTGCGTCCCTGTCGGGTGAACGGGGGTGATGAAAGTTTTCACGCGGGCATAGCTTCTAAGCCATAAAGGTTTTGTAACACACAGATACTGTGCAAAGGACAGTTCTTATAACTCCACTGTCATATTCCCTTGATACCTCATCCAACACCATTTTTGCTTCTTATTCCTCCACCTGAGCGCTTCGCTTAGTGTCCCGTCGGACCTTCGTTCTCATATCCGGTCGTTTAATGATGAAAATACTCGGAACATCTGAAATGGATCCGGTTCGTACTATATAGAGACTGATTAAAAGAGTTTGCTAGTATGAAATTATAGTTCCATTTAGACCTCTAACAGTTTTTTTATTATTTATTTTAAATTATGCGGCATATACGCCTTTATCTTTTGATTGCGTTGACTTAGAAGTATTTTTTACAGCTTTATGGGATTGCAGACCTGAGTATTTGATATTAATTTCAACTTCTTTTGTTTTTTTTTTGTTTTGTCGTATGAGGTTTGTGCTGGCCTCTGATGTCAGAGTTTGTCAGGCTGCCCGAGGAGCCTGGAGCCTGGAGCCTGTTTGGAGGGCCTCTAACATTCTCAGACTCGACTGCTACTAATAAATTACAGCCGGGACCGACAGCTTAGCCTGCCCTCCGAAGCACGGAGCGATAGAAACTCGCACATAACTTTTGAAAAGTCATTGGTGGCGAACCCAGCAGCTGGATTATGTCGCCTAATTCCAAACTCTGCTAACTCCATGTACATCTTATTGACTTAACAGAGTTTGAAATTAGACGACTCAAGTTAATTCTCCTTTTGGTATTGAAAAGGCAATAATGATATTGCTAATATTGATATTCATGTCGTATGCTTTGTCATAATTTAAATATTCTGTTTCATTAGAGTGTATTTCAGCTTTCCACTTTACAGAAAACGCCTGAAATTGGTAATCATTATCATCATCATCAGCCCGTTTTAGTCCACTGCTGGACATAGGCTTCTCCCAAAGCAAGCCACTGAGCCCGATGTTGGGCTCTTCTCTTCTAACTGCTGCCAGCCACTTTGCGTATATCGTTGCTCCACCTAACTGAAGGGCGTCCTACACTACGTTTACCGAGCCGCGGTCTCCACTCAAGAACATGTCTACCCCAACCAAAATTGATAATATTTGCCTCTTATATAAAATTTTATAGTGATTGATTTTCGAAGGGTATTTTAAAGGCCAACAGGGATAAATATTGAAACCTACCAATATTGACGTAAAGGTCAAAGAATAAGATGAGTCTTTCACACTTGTGTAGGTAAAACGTTAAGTAAACGCACATAAGCTCGCATGTCACTATTGCATTATTTCAACGTAAAGTTACGAGTGTGAATGATTTATTTTTGGTATCATTAATGTCATCCACACAAATTCCAGTCAAAATCCATTAAATTAATGCCTCAGAGAACTGACAACTTTGTGAGCGTATCTATTCAAAACTATCTCTTTAAGAACGAAAAATAAAGCGAAATTGCTGAACGTTTGGGAAAACTTTAAAATGACGACTAAGGAGTAATTTTACGAGCGCAGTCAGTTGCAGGGCTCTAAATAAATTTGAAAATAACTTTTAGATGTTTTATTTTTAACTAGCTGCACCCAGCGGTGCCGCCCGCGTGGATTATGATGATGGATGTTGATGATGATGAAAATTAGTGTATGTGTTAATCCAGGATATAAGCTATCCTGGTACTGAATTTCATCCAAATCCGTTCAGACGTTTGAGCGCAAAAAAATAACAAACATACACACAAACACTTCAAAAGATAGATGGCGCTAATCCGTTTTTATGCATTTTATGTTTTTTGTTTGGACTTTAGTCCAGTCAGTGTTTTGTCCGTCTGTGAAGATTTCCGCTTGATTAGAGAGTATTCGCTTTTAAAACTCTAAGTTCTGATTGGCCCATTTTACGGTTACGATTGACCCATTTTACGTGCCTACACTTCTCTGATTTATAATATTAGTGTGATGCACAAGCCTTTATAGTTCAGAGGCTCTATATGACCTTTAATTTCAGGGAAAAAACAATTGAAATGAAAGTATGGTAAGTTGGAGAGTTTGACACCACGATGGTTTGGACGTTTGTGTGAATTTCCCAGGTTTCTTTATAATGGGTAATTTGGACCGCAGTGTCAAATGTCCAAGTGTAGGTATTTTTTCAATAGTTTAAAAATCTAGTGCGTTGAATGTTTTTTTTTTTGTACGACGATGGGTAGAAAAAATAGTAGTGGAAACAATTAACTACAATAATAATGCAACTGTAAACGCTCTATGAAACACCACTGTGAAAGCCCTAAGGTTCGATTTTTGCACGGTCGAATCTGCAGTCGTCGGTACCAATAAGTCTATATTAAGGTCATACTGAATACTCGTCATTTTTAATATCGTTGGACGATGGCGGCCGACCCTGGAATGCCTGAAGATTTGGCGTAAGTTACAGAATTCAGCAGGGAAATAGGTGAAATTGCTAGTCAAATTGCCATCCGAATTTATCTACATCTACATCTACACCAATATTATAAAGAGGAAAGATTTGTTTGTTTGTGTGTAATGGATAAACTAAAAACTAACTACAACCCGATTGAAAAAATTCTTTCACATAAAGAAATCTAAATTATCAGCGAGTAACACTAGCAGTAATTAATTTTTCAAAAAATTAGAGTTCCTTTCGAATATTGCAATAATGAAACCCGAGGTATTAAGTTTTGCAAAAAAAAACGATTACATTGTATCATTACTTTTAAACCAATGAGTTTATAAATACTACGCAAGAACGTTGCCATGGAAACGAAATCACAGAACATCTAATAATCATTGACGTAGGAAATGATCTGTGCTAATGATACACGAAATAGTAACCGTAATTCAACCTCCTTGCGTTAAACAGAATAATACTATAGACGAAATGGTACGTGAGTATAAAACCTGTAAACATAGACATTTTGTGTAAGAAATTGTTGTTGTTCTATTTGTCCAAATAAAGTACCTACTAATTTTATCTTTCTATATATCTACCCGTGCGAAGCCGGGGCGGGTCGCTAGTGTATGATATACTGTATGTCTCTGAGACATATAGTATATTATACATATACGATACCAAGTACCAACGATAACCCCATAATCAATAAGCAGCACTTTCAGATTATTAATCGTTTTTTTAGGCTTCCGTGGTCTAAATAGGAAGTCTGAAAAGATCGTCTGTATATGTCAGTTTATCCGACTATCCGTCCCAGTCCCAGTCCGTCACAGCATTATAACTTCCAGAGTTACAAACCAAAATAATTTCCATCATAACTCGAAAAGTTTTTATCACAGGATTGTGAGAAACAGTTTTCGAGTTATGATGGAAAAACTCGCACACGGATTCACTTTCATATGTTTAAAAATACACCAAATAGTTTTTCACGCACAGAGCAGCATTTTTCTTTTAATGTGTTGAGAATTTGATTTAAATTAATAAACGTCGAGGTTTCTAGAACAAATCGTGTAACTTTTTTTTAAATTTTCTTCTTTTATTTGTAGCTTGTACCACATACCAAGGGAGCGCTAAGAAGGGCAAAGGGTGGATGACGTCACAGTCTTTATCAGATCTTTTGTCGTTTTTAGAAAAGATGCTGTTCCAAAGGGACCATTAAGTTTAGGATATTATTGGGTTGGGAATATTAATTTTGAAGGGTTGGAACACTTAGGACTTTAATCGCTGGGAAGTACATGAAGGGTTCGGTTTAGGAAGGTTCTTTGTTCACTACTGACGGACAATATGATGTTGAACATAAATTACAACATCGTAATAAGAGAAGACCTGAGTTGCACTGGGTATTAGTAAAATGACTACCGATCTATTAGCATTCCTGTTTCACAATTCATAGGTGGGTAAGGAACGCATGGCAAGTACTCGTACTTGCGCTCAAGTTAACAGAGCTTCAGTTAGAGATCGAATCACCTATGAGCCTCTAACGTTGTGATCCGACAACGAACACGAGAGTTCTCCGTAGGAAAACGTTACCTATAACAGAACAAGGCACTTGGCCAGGTAAAACGACAACAGTTGGTCCATAATAATAACGGCGAGGTATCCAAGAGGGTAAATCGGCACTATTAAGAAGGGGCTTATAAGTTGACTAGCTGTGCCCGCGGCTGTGCCCGCGTGGTAATTTTTCTAGAAAATAAGGATCCTGTGTTATTCCAGAACCACTATCAACAAACTTCGTTCAACGTCATAATTATGTTTTTATTATCGATTGCTCGACTTCTATTGATATAACAAATACACCAGTTTTTAAGTCACACCCTAAGTTATCCAATAGTGAAAAACGCATCGCAATCAGTCCAGTAGTTTTCATGTGATGCGCGAACAAACATACAGGCATACAAACAAACAAGCAAACCGACAAACAGACAGACACGATTTTTAAAGCTATATTACTTATAATATTATAAAGAAGTAAAGTTTGTGAGTTTGTGAGGTTGTAGGGGTAATCTCTGGATCTATGAACCGATTTTGTAAATTCTTTTACCAATAGAAAGCCACGTTATTTGTGAGTGTCATAGGCTATACTCGTATATTAAAATGACCACGCGCGCGTAGCCGCGGGCATCAGCTTATGTTATATTCTTGTTCAGTAGCTTATTTTAAGTAACCCAGACAATTAAAAAAAAAAACTTCTTTATACATACATTCCTATTGCTTTATTTTAATTATTATATCTCATTGTGGGTGATTTTATGCAGTCGATGGCTCAGACTGATTTAGATTATTATACATTCCTTGACTTATTGGGTTACTTAACCCTATTACTTAACCCTTGGGTTACTTAACCCTATTACTTAACCCTTGGGTTACTTAACCCTATTACTTAACCCTTGCACTGGGGCAGTATTAGTTCTCATACTCTGATGATTTTATAAATTAAAAAGAGGAAAATAAAACTGCGCAATGATGTCTCAGCGTTACGAGTGCAGTGCCACGCAAGATTTAGAAAACAATGATGTGGGGGGCACTGCAACTGTTATGGGCTGGCGTGAGACTTACCCTCCGGCGACCTGCTCGTATCGTAACTCAACCTAATGAAATAAGTAGGTAATGGACGACCGGTTGGTTTAGTGGCTAGAGACCCTAGGTACGTAATCAAACGGTCGCGGGTTCGAATCCTGCAAGGTGCAATCATTTGTGTGCTGAGCAGAAATGTTTGTTTCCGAGTCATGGATGTAATATTGGTATCTATTTATGTTTATCCGTTATCTAGTGCCCACAGTACAGGGTATCCTAGTTTGGGGCTAGGTAATTGGTGTGGAATTGTCCCGAATATATCATATGACAAGAATAATTTAAAAAAAAAAATTTAAAACATAAGCTTTTACGTTTTTTTTTGTCTTTTTTTCAATTTTTTTCTGTATATTTTTTTGTTTTATTTTCCCTTTTAATATTTTTGCGTTTATATTTTTCCTTTTTTTATTACTTTGTAATTGTATTTTTTTAAATCATACCCATAGTTAATGTTTATTATGACACTAGCTGCGCCACCGACTTTGTCCGGTTGATCATTTATCTGCGTTAAAAGTAACATAAGTGTTATTCCAGGGCCAAAAAACCTCAATGTGCACATATTTTCACCAAAATTTGTTTAGCCGTCCAATAGTTTTCATCGATTCCTAGGCGTACACTTGATTTTAAGTCAAAACCTTAGAATTCTCTATCAGTGAAAACCACATTTTAGTGGGTCCAGTACTTTTTACGTGATGCGCGAACAGACAAACTGACATCATTTATAAAATGTAATATTTTTGTTCAGTAGCTTATTGTAAGTCCCCTGGACTTTTTTAAATTATCTTTATTGTACAGACTTCTTGTTACTGCTTTAGAATATAGTTATTAAAAGTAAATAGAATATAGAAGGTAGTTATGCCATGTTATATATACCACATACGCACTTGCCCATAAAAATGATCTGAGCCCTTATGCCATAATCTAATACCATATTCCCATATTGACAGCAAAAAGTTTTGTGTGATAGTTTTATAACAAAAACATACACATACATAGTTTAATATAAAATAATAAGAACAGGACTTGTTTCCTTAGATTATAGTAAAGCCTTTTCAACCACCCAATAAACTTTAATCCCATAACCGTACCAAAAAACTACGGACAGAATTCAAATTCCATTTCCCACCAAATCCTGGGCTATTCCGCGATTTAACTATGTAATAAATAAGGCCCACCCGATCCGGCAACCCGATAGAATGACATACAGCCCACGATGAGAGCTCCGGGAAAGTTTTATTACATGAAGATATATGATTGACAAATCATTTTAATAATTTTTTGAACCTAAAAGCAGACTTCAAAAATTTTTACTTAAAATTTACTGAACTAATTTGTATTACATTTATTATGATTCACTAGTAGGTCAACTATATAATCGGTTTAGAAATCCTGGTGGTAACATAAAAGCAGTCAAATTGAGAACCTCCTCCTTTTTGAAATGAGTTAAAAGGGCAATGGCTGTATGGTATGGTATGGTATGGTATGGTATGGTATGGTATGGTATGGTATGGTATGGCATGGTATGGTATGGTATGGCATGGCATGGCATGGCATGGTATGGCATGGCATGGCATGGCATGGCATGGCATGGCATGGCATGGCATGGCATGGCATGGCATGGCATGGCATGGCATGGCATGGCATGGCATGGCATGGCATGGCATGGCATGGTATGGCATGGCATGGTATGGTATGGTATGGCATGGTATGGTATGGTATGGCATGGTATGGTATGGTATGGTTTGCTGAAAAAAAAACACAAACATGCTTTAATAAGAAGTGGCCTATGCCAGACACTGGAGTAATGCTGGCTGTTGATGATGAATGTTGCTACCTACCTGTTGTTGCTACCAGTACTTTGCCGCGTGCGCATGGCCCAGCTCTTATTTTATCTTTTCGCACCGCCTGCGTACCATTATAAGCGTATTGCTAACAAAGTTAGGATCGTGATAATGGGATCAAAGACACTGAGCGACATCTTTCTCTCAATAAACTTTAAAAACTTTTAATGTTTGTTTCTAACATTTATTTAAAAACAATAAAAGGATTTTTCTTACGTCTTTTCGTAATGTTTGTCTTTCAGGTGTCATTGGTCATTTCACGGTCTTTCAGTAACTTTACCCACCCGCATCTCCCTACCCAGAATGAAACACAGCCGGACAGGGCGGCAAGGATCTAAATAAAGGATTAACATTTGCTGATGGCTATAAACAAGACGGACGGCGGCGGAATATCCGATCGGACAGATTGCGAGCCGTTCCAATGTTTACAATGTTGCGGGGAATGGTTTAGATAACAGGGATTGCGGTGTCCTTGTAGTCCTTCAAGGTCGTCGAAGTTGTACGAAGGTGTACTGTACTATACTATTATTTCACTTGTAGTGACACAAGACAAATAATAGTATAGTACATCCACAGGTTCAGTAACGGCGTGGAGAGCTTTAGGGACAGGTTTCAGCTAAATTAAAACCTGTTCTACGGTGCTCTGATGTTTCTTGCGACGGTCTAATGTTTTTCATAATCGTTATTAACTGTTCAAATTATTGGTAACATAGTCTTAGGTTAAATGGTCGGAACAGTTATTCCTATACCCTTCAAAAGAAGGAAAGTTAATTCAAACGTAACAGATAATATCTTCAGTCTTACGGTTAAGGCTAGAAACCCTGCAGCTTCAGGATTGGAGGATCGAAAGTTGAAATTACAGATATTTTGTATCTACGGTTAAAATTATCAAAATATTGTATTGTCTGTGAGATGGAGACTGAATTCGTGAGCGTAATTCCATGCGAATGCCCTACTCATCTCATTAAATTTACCATCAGTTTTACTTACAAAAAACCATTCGGCAAACTGCAAATTTTATTTTTTCACATATATTTATCAATAACTAGTTTAGCTCTTAATCACTGGGCTTAACCGAATTCAGCTCCTCAGTCTCACTGCCCCCGATATTCAATAACTAGTGCTGCGGTTAACAGTAACACACATGATTGGGTAATCCGGTTAAACGGCTTCGTACGCACTGGGTCCGATGAGATTTGACTTCAGCTGAGAAAGCATTGAATCAATAAAAAGCGAGCTCAAAATGCCGACCACGGAGTCCTCCGTGATGCTGTCGTATTTTTCTCCGGAAAGCGGTCCACCAACAATTTTTTTTTTACTAATCTTGTCTCATCTTCGAAAGAATCGTTCACCGCTAGAAACAGGTCTTCTCTTCCGTTTCTACAAAGATTATGCACGTTTAATACAAGTTGACAGTAGTAGTAGTTTGTTAGGCGTAAGTTTGCCATTACCTAGGGAAAATGCATTATTTGCTTATATTTCGTTTTAAGTAAGCAGTTAGAAAACAAAATAAACTAAGAGTTACATTTGAAACGGGATACGAACAAAAACAAAACACAACAATATACTGTTGGGAACCTAGATAAATACTATCGGAATCCGAATACCTAATATCATATTTAAATGGTAGAAATATGCTTCAAATATAAATGATTTTGGAATTATGTTTATGAGCACATTTTCGTGCTAGCGAAATAGCTACAGAACAAAGGCATTATAAATGTACTAGCTGATGCCCGTGGCTTCGCACGCGTGGTCATTTCTCTGAGTTAAAAGTACTCTATGTACTCCTCCAAGACCTAAAATACCAATATACCAACATTTGCTCCAAATTCCTTCAGCCGTCAAAAAGTTTTTAAAGATTGCTCGGCTTCTTTTGATCCGATTGAGATACCAAGTACACGAGACGAACCCTAAGCTATCTAACAGTGAAAACAGCATCGCAATCGGTCTAGTAATATTTACGTGATGCACGAACAAACATACAGACAAAATAATAAACTAACAAACAAACAGACAGACACAATTTTTTAAAATGGTAGATTCTTGTTCATTAGCTTATTTTAAGTAACCTCAACCATTTTTTTAAATTAGTTTTTTGTACGGACTATTTCGTTCCTATTGCTTTATTATAAGTACTAGCTGATGCCCGCGGCTTCGCACGCGTGGTCATTTCTGTAGGTTAAAAATACTCTTTGTGCAAATATTTTATCGATTGCTCGGCTGCTACTCATCGGATGAAGATATAATTATATTACCCCAGTTTTTAAGTCAAAACATAATCTATCCAACAGTAAAAACCGCATCACAATCGATCAAGTAGATTTTACGTGATGCGCAAACAAAGATACAGACAGACACTAGTTTTTATAAGTATAGACAGATATATATATATATAACCAACGCACTCAATAAATCTAATTAGAGAATCTAGATCGAGGATTGAATCGGTTCCAGTGAGTGCACGACTCATTCCGGATATCCCTTATTACATATTACGCTGAAATCGAAGGGTATCAAATGCCTGTTGGGTACCGATAAAAGCGGTATTGGTATCCGCACATAATAGATAAAAGCGGTATAGCTTTCCGCACATAATAGTTTGGTTGTAATGGCCAATGAGTGGGCAACCTTAGCGCTAGGTGAATTTTAAAACCGGTGATAAAATGTTATTGTGTTTGTATATTGTATGAATAATATTATGCAAAACACAATGGGGAATTAATTCACTTTCAAACTTCGTTCGAAATATACTAGAGAACTTTTTTTTTAATTTTGTGTCACCCTCAAGCGCTCATTCGCTTTTATTTGATTCTATAGATATAAGTATATATGCACAAATGTTTATTTTTAAATACATATACCGTCACAGACGACTTCAGTAAAAAAATATGCTTTGCTTATAGTTCACACGAGTTTGTATTACAGCTTTTCAGTTTGTAATTATTTGTTTATTTTCTGGATCCTTTCCGTGTTCCCTGAGTGAAATGTGTCTTCTAATCTGCGCTTTAAATATTTTGATTAAATATGTTATATAACAAATATGTTTATGTTAATTGCTAAAATCAAAAATAATCTAAAATTAACAGTTGGCAGAGGTTAGCCTCTTGTTATTAAACAATGGTACAGAAATATTAATAACTAGCTGCGCCCTTCAGCATTGCCCACGTGCAAATATTGACACCCCCTAGTGACGGAATTTCAAAAAATCCCAAATCTCAAGTCACTTCAGGAATATTTGCACCTGGAAATTTCCAATTTCCAGGTGGAAATTTCCAATTTCCAGGTGCATCGGTTTAGGTGCGTTGTCAGCCAGTCAGTCAGTATGTCACGGCACCGTTTATAGGTATAGATTATTCAAAGAATAATTAAATCAATTCGGCCACCGATACCTATGCGTCGTTATCTAAATCTATCCACTAGCTTCTTTGAACCCGTCTTATGGGGACGGTAACGCTATCTATTGGTAGTATTACGAACCAGCAACCAAACACGGCTAATATTGATTAAATTCGTGTCTGAAAGATAACGCCTCCCAAATCTATATTTGTATGTTTTTTTATAGCAGTTAACGCCTGCTTAGCGTAAATATTTATCATAATTTTCTAGTGGAAAATTTGGGTCACGGACGAGATTCGAACTCGCATACTGTGCCTCAGCGCGGCACATGCCTTTACCAATTCGGCCACTGAGACCTATGCGTCGTCATCCAAATCTTTCCACTAGCTTCTTTGAACCCGTCTTATAGGGACGGTAACGCTATTTATTGGTAGTATTGCGAACTACCAACCAAATACGGCTAATATTGATGCGAGTTCGAATTTTGTCCGTGACCCAAATTTTTCCATTAGAAAATTATTACATATACTTACTCTAAGCAGGCGTTAACTGCTATAAAAAAACATAAAAATAATTAAATTCGTTTCCTTAAGCAAATTCATGTTTCTTACTGAATATTTCAGTAAGCCGAGTAGACTCAGAAAACTATGTATAGATTTGCTTTGATCAGCGATCCGCTGAAGGGACCAAATCACCACCCACACTCATGAAGAGGAGCGTAAGAAAAGCTTTACCTACACTCGTGACCTACGAAACTGCTAAGCCAGTGCCTAGTGTATATACAATTCATGCGATTGTGGCAAGAAACTCGACGCAACATCACAACTAGACTCACATAAGGAGCATTAGGAATCTGGACTCGGCTGGGTCAGCCATTGCGGAGCGTGCATTTCTTTCCGATTCGAATCGTTACATAAGGTTCGACAAGGCCTCTGTACTAGCCCGATAGAAGTTCTTTGTCATCGAAAAGTCCGTGAGGCGATAGAGATCTCTCGATTGCCTAATTTCAACCGGACCATGGATGGACTCTGCCTCCAGCTTGGAAAACTGCTCTCAATGTTTGCTCGACGCAGCATGTGGTAGGCAGTCTAGAGTGTGACACGGTCAGCATTGTGTGTGGCGGCACGTATGGCGATGATGCAATGGAGTTCAATCTCCGTTGACGGCGGTGTAGAGCAGTACGAGCACCGAGCGTCCCCGTACCCAGTCGCCGCCGCAGCTCACGCGCCGCTCGCAGCGGGCCGCAACCCGCAGTGCACGTTGGGACCTCGCGGCGTGAACTTCTGAGGAAGAGCGTCGGATACGCTCGAAACCTAGGTCGTTGTTTTCGACAGTAAACACGTGATTCATAGCCGGTAATGGTATACATTATGTATCAGGTTCACGAAAAAATGTTTGCCTCTTTTAAGTTTTGTTCGCAGTCTGATTTATTGTTTTTTTTTTATAATAATTTATTTTATGATAGATATTTTTTTACATCAGGTGATAATGGTTTTCACGTAGCTTGCTTTCAATTTATGTACAAAATGTCGTATAACTTCATCCAATCATATATCTAAAGTAATGAACTGATATTATGTTATGAACCTGGAGACTATAGACTTTGAAATAACTTCATCCAATCATATATCTAAAGTACTGAACTGATATTATGTTATGAACCTGGAGCATAGACTTTGAACTTGTGTGTAGGTAGCATAATTAAATGTAATTTTACAAACGGGATATGGTCAAAAATATTGCTATGACCTAGCTATGAGTGTTAGGTACTTAATCTGTGCCCCGCCTAAAACGGTAACAAACGTTTCAAATGTAAATTATAAGCGGTTTTCGTAATTTCGTATCTAACTAAAGTGATCATTAATTCAGGTCGGATCTAATGAAGGTTGAGCACTGATTAAATATGCCTCCAGGTTTACGTAAGATCTAGAGTTTGTACAGCTTGGTAATATTAATTTGATTATTAATATTGAAGTTTTACCGATAAACCGGTTTAGCTGTACTTGGTTTGCACCAACATCGAGCAAACGCTTTAGAGGCTAAATACGAACGGTAACTCTGGTTACAGTTACATTATACAAAAAAACGCTCGCTTTGAGCCTTATGACTGTTTACAGAAATTATAATGGAAATACACATTTGCGTAGGTATCAAATTTATAAGTGCCAATGAGATATCCCACAATCATTAAAACTGGGTCGAAATATTAATAAAAATATAATAAAATAGTTTAATATTCCTTCATGACTACGGGTACTGGATAAACATACATATATACGAATATTACATCCATGATTCGGAAACAATTTTTTTTGCTCATCACACATATGATTGCATCTTGCGGGATTCGAAACCGGGACCGTCTGACTTTGTAGTTAGGGTCAATACCCACTAAGCCAACCGGTCGTCATGACATTCACAAATACAGTGACTAACTCTTGTATACATATTCTGTGGTATTAAGGTCCATCTTCTCCCTCTCTCTGCAAGTAGGCCTGAGTCCCAGCTGTAGGAAGTTAATGAATTAATGATGAATGTCGAAGAAGTTGCCGAAAGGTAACTTGTGAGCATCATAATAAGTCTGCACCTGGTTCGAACCTCGGCCCTGTATCAATCACTTATTTCGTTCTATGCCAAGTACTAAAAAATCCATGTCATGATTTGACATCTGCCAACAACTGTGCCTGAGTGTGGATCACAGAACTGAGACAAATAATTCAATTAATGACACATATAGATTATGTGTATTAAGTTGAAACATTTGTCTGAATGAAGGCTTGTCTACAAAGCCAAATACGGCTTTTCCGATCCAGGCCTTGCTTCAAACGACAACTCCAATGTATATATTTAGATATATTTAAAAGTGGGACGATTAAGTACTAGGTCCTCGGGCATGGACCTTATAAATTAGGAGCAACACACACAATTGAGCGTCTTTGGCCTGGAGTGGCGTTTATGTAACACGTGTTAGCAGTTATTCTCATTCGCGCTACAGTCTGCCTATTATCAGTCTGACAGTCTCTCTATATTTGTTGTTGATGCACATGAACTACTACGGTGGGAATGTAGCTGTGGTGTACTTGCTTGTAGCTATAACTAGTCCACTTTTTGTTCAAGTCATATTAAGGCGTGCCGTATCCTCCTCCTATAACTAGATCTGTGCCTACAACGTGTTATTTATCACTACGTTATTGTATCATGCCTAAACAAAGCAAAATTAATAAAATGGGCAAACTAGAGTCCAATAAAACCACCCCTAAACTCTGATTACCCATAAACCAGCTGGTACAAGCACTCCCGGGTGGTCCCAAACACTCCCGGTCGCGATTGCACAATAGATCGCTCCCTGCGGACCAAACAACGGACCAATTCCATCTACAATTGTGTTCATTTCAAAGTTATTAACGACTGAAACTAACTTTACAGAATGACTAGTAGTTGCTATATGGGTGGTTCTTCCACTGATAATATACATAGTTATCTGCATGATAACTATGTATATTATGATTCTTGTGAGGCCGAACCTCACACTCTCGAGTAAAGTCGTACATACGAATAATATGCTCATTTTTTTTAGAAGTTCTTCCGTAAACACCTAATTATTATTGGCCCACTAGCTGTACCCCGTGGAAAAGTGGAGTGGAGTACTCGAGTGGAAAATGATGATGGATGATGATGATGATGAAGAGTATCCTATCAATCTTGAAAATGATTTCATTATATGTAACCACTCGCTGCGCCCCACGGTTTGACCCGCGTGGATTTTGATAATGGATGATGATGGTAATGAAAAGTAGTCTATTTGTTAATCCAGGATATAAGCTATCCTAGTACCAAATTTCATTAAAATCCGTTCAGCCGTTTGAGCGTGAAGAAGTAACAAACATACACACACTTCTAATGATAAAGTAGATGGCGCTAATCGGTTTTATTAGCGCCATCTACTTTATCATTAGAAGTGTGTGTATGTTTTAATGCAATTTATGACGTTTTGTATGGACTGACAGTTCTAATGTATGGAGTTCTGCATCGCACATACGAAGTTTTCCGCTCGATAAGAGAGTATTCATATTTAAAACTCTAATCTCTAGCTGGCCTGTTTACGTTGGTGGCAACATTTCTCTCATTTATAATAGGGTGATTAGGGTAATTAGGGTGAAGTGTTGTGATAGTGTGATTGAATTCTGAATCCTTAGATATTGTTGTTGACTTTTGTAATTTCTTCAGATGGGCAAAACAATATTAAATTTAAAGTTTTCGTAAACCTGACACATCTCTATCTCTACCTCTAAAACTCTACATATTCTAAAATAAAGTTGCTTTCTACGTCTGTCTGTCTGTCTGTATATTCACTAACTCTTCCTAATCCACGCAACGGATTCTAATGCGGTGTTCACCACTAGTGAGGTATTTCTTCTCGAAAGTTTTATATATCCTCATCCACACCAATACATAAAAGTGAAACGTTGCCTGTTTGTTTGTTTGGGAAGTTTTAACGCGATATTAGCTGGACGGATTTTGATGAAATTTGGAATGGATATAGCTTATACCCTGGAATAAATCATAGGGTACTATATTTTTATCCCGGAAAATGGTAAGTTTTCCACGAGAAAACTGGAAAATGTTGATTACTCGTTGTAAGGAACGGTTGCCATGGAAATGAAATAATAACAAGTCTGTCAAAAAACATCAAGGGCGTTGTTGCTAAACTTTTGCATTAGTTTTTAATATCCTAGAAGAACATAGGATGCTTTTTTTGCGATAAACTGTAGTCCGCGCGGATGAAGTCGCGGGCGAAAGCTAGTATATAATAAAACCTAATTAAGTATTTATGTGAGTAGAAAAAAACAACTAAGTCACCGAAAAAATAATTTACATGGCTTACGTAGGCTGCAGAAAACTCCACGCTGGTATATCTCTATCTGTTACGTAGGCTGCAGAAAACTCCACGCTGGTATATCTCTATCTGTTACGTAGGCTGCAGAAAACTCCACGCTGGCATATCTCTATCTGTTACGTAGGCTGCAGAAAACTCCACGCTGGCATATCTCTATCTGTTACGTAGGCTGCAGAAAACTCCACGCTGGTATATCTCTATCTGTTACGTAGGCTGCAGAAAACTCCACGCTGGCATATCTCTATCTGTTACGTAGGCTGCAGAAAACTCCACGCTGGCATATCTCTATCTGTTACGTAGGCTGCAGAAAACTCCACGCTGGCATATCTCTATCTGTTACGTAGGCTGCAGAAAACTCCACGCTGGTATATCTCTATCTGTTACGTAGGCTGCAGAAAACTCCACGCTGGCATATCTCTATCTGTTACGTAGGCTGCAGAAAACTCCACGCTGGCATATCTCTATCTGTTACGTAGGCTGCAGAAAACTCCACGCTGGCATATCTCTATCTGTTACGTAGGCTGCAGAAAACTCCACGCTGGTATATCTCTATCTGTTACGTAGGCTGCAGAAAACTCCACGCTGGTATATCTCTATCTGTTACGTAGGCTGCAGAAAACTCCACGCTGGCATATCTCTATCTGTTACGTAGGCTGCAGAAAACTCCACGCTGGCATATCTCTATCTGTTACGTAGGCTGCAGAAAACTCCACGCTGGTATATCTCTATCTGTTACGTAGGCTGCAGAAAACTCCACGCTGGTATATCTCTATCTGTTACGTAGGCTGCAGAAAACTCCACGCTGGCATATCTCTATCTGTTACGTAGGCTGCAGAAAACTCCACGCTGGCATATCTCTATCTGTTACGTAGGCTGCAGAAAACTCCACGCTGGTATATCTCTATCTGTTACGTAGGCTGCAGAAAACTCCACGCTGGTATATCTCTATCTGTTACGTAGGCTGCAGAAAACTCCACGCTGGCATATCTCTATCTGTTACGTAGGCTGCAGAAAACTCCACGCTGGCATATCTCTATCTGTTACGTAGGCTGCAGAAAACTCCACGCTGGCATATCTCTATCTGTTACGTAGGCTGCAGAAAACTCCACGCTGGTATATCTCTATCTGTTACGTAGGCTGCAGAAAACTCCACGCTGGTATATCTCTATCTGTTACGTAGGCTGCAGAAAACTCCACGCTGGTATATCTCTATCTGTTACGTAGGCTGCAGAAAACTCCACGCTGGCATATCTCTATCTGTTACGTAGGCTGCAGAAAACTCCACGCTGGCATATCTCTATCTGTTACGTAGGCTGCAGAAAACTCCACGCTGGCATATCTCTATCTGTTACGTAGGCTGCAGAAAACTCCACGCTGGTATATCTCTATCTGTTACGTAGGCTGCAGAAAACTCCACGCTGGCATATCTCTATCTGTTACGTAGGCTGCAGAAAACTCCACGCTGGCATATCTCTATCTGTTACGTAGGCTGCAGAAAACTCCACGCTGGTATATCTCTATCTGTTACGTAGGCTGCAGAAAACTCCACGCTGGCAAAACTTCGACTTCTCTTCGACAAACTCTTCGACTTCGACAAAGAGGTCAACCGACGTATCCAACTCGGATGGGCAGCGTTCGGCTAAGAGTTGCGCAGCGTGCAATGGAGAGAGCTATGCACGTTGTTTCACTACGTGATAGAATCCGAAATGAGGAAATCCGTAGAAGAGCGAGGGTTACTGACATAGCTCTCAGAGTTTGCAAGTTGAAGTGGCAATGGGCAGGCCAATAGTTCGCAAAACCGATAACGGCTGGGGAATAAAAGTTCTCGAATGGTGACCACGAACAAGCAAGTGAATTGTGGGGAGACCCCCCACACGATGGACCGACGACATTGTAGCCGTCGTAGGAAGTAGGTGGATGGAGGTAGCACAAGATCGCTTGTCATGGCGCTCTTTGGGGGAGGCCTATGTTCAGCAGTGGACTTCTAAAGTCTGACATGCTGATGTGTTATTCCAGGACCTAAAGTAGGTACCTACATGCCAAATTTCATAAAAATCCGTTGAACCTATTCAGCATGAAAAAGTAATAGAAACACATACACAAACTCACAAACTTTCGCGTTCATAATATTACTGTTTATGATTTCCTTTTTATTACCGTGCATAGGAATCTCACTTGCTTTGCTGGCCTGGGACAAACCAGTTCGAAGTTACACGAACTCGTTCCAGTCGTTTTTTTTATCGAGTCAGTAAAGTTATTTTTAGATTTAGGTACAGAACCAAAAGGATTGGTAAATAAAAAAAGTTTTTGTATAGATTTTGGACCTGCGCAATTTGTCCTCGCTTGACTTTGATCAAATTCATCAAACATCGACTCCCAACTCTTCTAAACTTTTCTGTTGACCCAGCTCTCAACCACTATTTTACAACTCCAACATAACCCCTACTTAGAAAGCGAAACGGTGCCACTAAAACACATCCCTTCACGATAAGTGGCTAAGCTAAAGATAAACTTTAGTTTTTCACGGAGTAAACCCGAAAACTACCCCAATGGTGTTACAATTCAAAAATGCTTCCCTGATGTTTTTACCGCAGGGGTTGTATGGCTCGTCACTCATTGAGGAGCGAAGCGATAAATTTATTCATAACTAGAAGTAACCTATGTATTATTCCAGAAGCAAAGTACCTATAGAGTACAATATATGTACTACGTTTAATCAAAATTCGTTCACCGTCAAATAGTAAGTTTTAATCAATTGCTCAGTTTCTATTCATCGGATTGAGATACAAAGTGTCAAAACCTATTCAACAGTGTAAACCTTATTTCAGTCGGCCCAGCAGTTTTTACGTGTTACGCTAACATAAGGACGGACAGACAGACAATCACTATTTAATAAATGTTATATTCTTATTCAGTAGCTTATCTTGAGTCCCCTTCACAATTTTCTTTTATATTATGTTCTATGTACAGACTTTTTGTAACGTACTGCTTCAATATAAGTATAGATAGATGATACAGTTTGGAACACCTTAATAAGCTTGTCGCTTTGTCTCATGGCGCATGTTCCCTGCAACGTCACCCTTTGTTGCCACCACGACAACGCGCAATATTTTGTTGATACTGGCTACAACTGGCAACATAAAGGCATTGTTGACTTGGCTTGAGTGATGAGTTTACTAAATTTCAATTTTGAATTCCACTTATAACTAATATCTACATATTGATGTACCGCACAAACAAACAAACAAACAAACAAACAAACAAACATACGTACAACCCAAACACATAACCCTCCTCAGTCGTTTCAATTCTTTAGTCTTTAGATGTAGACATCTACACTAATATTATAAAGACTAAAGAATTGAAACGACTGAGGAGGGTTATGTGTTTGGGTTGTACGTATGTTTGTTTGTTTGTTTGTTTGTGCGGTTCATAGGCGTGTCCTACAGCCTAAACGGCTTGATGGATTTTGATAAATGAGGTATCATTGGATTCGTCTTAATCACGAGAGTGCTATAAGATGTATGAAGTGTCAAGAAAATTAATATGGCGGCTTACAGCTGCCATATTGTATTTACGACGGGAAAAAAAAGGAACTAAAACCTATCAAGTTAAGTAATCAAAATGAAGGGCTTTAAAAGATCATTCCAAAAATATGTAATTCTTTAACCTAAATAGTAGCAATTGTCTTTCAAGCTCCTTACAAAATCTTTCAATTTTTGATTATTCAAGTTATGTAAGTACTATGGTCCAATGTTGCAATTGCAACTATTGAAGTAAAGTAAATAGGAAACATTAAATTTATTGTATTAATTTTAGCTGTACCCGCGGCTTCGCACGCGAGGTCTTTTCTTTTTAGGTTAAAAGTACCATAATGTGCTATTCCAGGACCAATATACCAACTTTTGATCAAAATTTCAAAATTTTGCCGTCAAAACTTCTATTATCATTTGCTCGGCTTCTAACTCACCAGATTGAGATACCAATTACACCAGATTTTAAATCGTACCCTAAGCTATCTAACCATGAAAACCGCATTGCAATCGGTCCAATAGTTTTACGTGATGCGTGAACAAACAAACATACAGACAAACAGACAGAGCGACACGATAAAAATATAATTAAATTCATGTTCAATACTCTTTTTAAGCACCCAAGAGCATTTTTTATTTAACTTCTTTTTACAGCCTTTTTTGTACCTATTGCTTTATTGTATAAATAATTATATGACTGTTTCAATTTTCATCAAATAATCCGTCTAGTAGTTTTAGCGTGATAAGTGTTCTTTTTAATAACTTTCAACCCCTATATTGCGGAAACCCTTTAATTTTTCGGGATGATAAGTATCCAATGTCCTATCTCGTAGTATAAACTCAAGTCATACCAAGTTTCATTTGAATTTATTGAGCGGTTTCTGTGCGATGCGCGGTCAATATACGGAGAAACAGACAGACACAAATAAAAAAGTAAAACAGTTTTGGCTTCAGTATCGAATATAGAGAACCATCCAAAAAATATTATTAATTACTTAAATATTAACATAACTTTAGGCCCATATCCCGCAGAAGCCCTTTAATTTTTCGGAATAAATGTGTTCTCAATTTTAACCCATCATATAAATAAAAACGGTGCCAAAATGCATCAAAACCAGCCCATTAGTTTCAGCGTGGTACGTGTTCTTTTAAATAAGTTTCAACCCCTAACATGCGAGAACCATTAATTTTTCGACATATAAAGTATCCTATGTCCTACCTCGTAGTATGAACTCAAATCATACCAAGTTTCATTTTAATTCATCTAGTAGTTTCGGTGACGTGATGCGCGTCCAAGATACAGACTGACAGACATACAGACAAAAATGAAAAACATACAGTTTAGGCTTCTTTATCGAAAATAGAGTAAACACCAAAAAAAATATTTCTCAATATCTTTAATGTACAGAATTTAGACCCATATCCCGCAGGAACCCTTTATATTTTCGGGAAAAAAGTATTTATAATTTTCACCCATCTTATAAACTAAGTCAGTGCCAAGTTGCATCAATATCCGTCCAATAGTTTTAGCATGCTACGTGTTCTTTTAAATAATTTTCCACCGCTGTCCCGCAGAAACCCTTTAAGTTTTCGGGACAAAAAGTATCCATAATTTTCACCCATCTTATATACTATGTCTGTGCCAAGTTGATCAACATCCGTACAATTTTTTCAGCGTGCTATGTGTTCTTTTAAATAATTTTCCACCCCTATCTTGCAGGAACTCTTTAATTTTTTGGGATGAATAGTATCCAGTGTCCTACCTCGAAGTATGAACTCAAATCATACCAAATTTCATTTGAATTCAGAATTTTCGGCGTGACGCGCTGCCAAGGTACATACAAACAGACGGACAGATAGACAGACAGACAAAAAATACAAAAAAACCGTTTTGGCTTTAGTATTAAATATAAAAAGGCCTCCAAAAAAAATTATACAATATCTTCAATTTACAGTATTTGGGACATTATCCTGCACTCTTTTATTTTTTCGTGATTTAAATTATCCTTAATTTTTACCCATTATATAAACTGTGCCAAGTTGCTACAAAATCCGTTCAGTAGTTTCAGCGTGATTCATGTTCGTTAAAATAACTTTCAACGCCTATCCTGCAGGAACTCTTTAATTTTTCTGGATGAAAAGTATCCAGTGTCCTACCTCGTAGTATGAACTCAAATCGTACCAAGTTTCATTTAAAATCATTCAGTAGTTTCAGCGTGATGCCTAGCCAAGATACAGTCAGACAGACAGACAGACAGACAAAAATGAAAAAAAAAAACAGTTTTGGCATCAGTATCGAATATAGAGTACCCTCCAAAAGGAAATTTCAAAATATCTTCAATGTACAGAATTGGACCCGTTACAGTTTTATTATAAGTATAGATTACTTTTGCGGGCGCATAGCTTGCATCGCAATGCGTCCGTCCGCTATAGTGGCATTTTTATTGTACCAGTACAGTCACAATGTCGGGTTTTTGTATTTTTATAATGATTTTTACCTGTTTGTAATGGATTAACTCAAGAAACACTGAACCGATAAAAAAAAACCTTTTTGAAAATTACATTATCAGCGATTAACAAGAGACCACAGATATCAGAGTTCGGAGGGACGTTTTTTTTTTTTTTAATTTGTGTTTCCTCCAAAAATTGCAAACGTAACCGACGGTATCAAAAATTAGAAAAAATTACGATTACGACCTACTCTCTGTAAGGATCGGAATGATATGTTGCCGTGGAAACGAAATAATAACAAGTTTGCCATGTGTGAGCGCTACCCGTGCAAAGCCGGGGCGAGTTACTAGTAAGTAATAAAGTATGCTAAGTGAGTCAAATTCAAATATCCATATGAGCTGCTGATGGTACTCAAAAAGAGGATAGAAATTAAGCGACTCATCGTTGAATTTAGACCGAGCTTTAAGTAGCATGGAGTTACTGCTGAACTGGCCACCAGACCGTCACCACCAGTGGGCGGATACTGGGAAAAAGCAAAAAGGTATCCCCTTTATACCCTTCACAATGGAACAGCAACCGGTTCAAAACATTCGACAATTAAGAGTCGGACTCGTGCACCGAGGGTTCCGTATCAACATGTATGTATGTAAAATAGTTCGTCCATCACCGGAATCGAGGATCGAACATTTTTCCCGCTTATTCCGAGTATGTTTTAAGTTACCTCCCCCGTTTATTTTTTCTGGTTTTGCTACAAATTTACTAATCTCAAATTGTTCCCTTTACTTGTGCTGTATGACATTGCTACTTGCCATATTTCATGATTATAGGTAAACGGAAAGTACCCTTTTATAGGTTGTAATTCTCTTGCAAGTGTCAGAATATGGCATAAATTTGCGTTGACTTCGTTCCTGAGAAAAACAGTCTTGACAGACAGATGGACAACGAAGGGTTCCTTTTTAGAGCTTTTATTAAACTTGCAATGTTCAAACAACATACATAATGTTGTTAAGGTTGTTTGTTAGGTCTAATCTTGCAAACTGAATTAGAACCACTTCCTATTATCCTTCGGAGTTCAATTTTTACACGTTGCCGTTGGTTCGCTTCCGATGACAATGCATTTTTATGGTATGCATGACCTGAATACCATGACATGGTTGCTGCACTCAGGGTTGGCTCCTGACTAGGGATCTCCTCAACAGTTAGCAGCACAGACACAAAACGTTGTATACGTATTTAGTTGTGATAGCCTGCCTGACCAACTCTTATACCAGAGGCCAGCACTACCTCATACGACAAACAAACAAGCAATATTACAGCTTGCACTAGCAGTAAAAACTAAACATGCAAGTGATGTACCTAAATAAATTACTTAATTTACTATTTATATCTTGTCACGAGGCGATCCTTGGGTTTGGGTTTGTTCCACTAGCCCAGGGACCAAACCTCAGTGGACAACATAACAGAACAGGAACAATTAGGAGCACTTGGAGATGATCATAAACAGCGGCTTCACCTTCGTGGACTCGTTGTAGCAGAAGATGACCATGTACAGAGATAGCTGGCCTATCATCAATGCAGGACTCTGCTAGTCGAGTTGGTCCTTCCTTACTGAACACGAACACGCCCCAAGATAAAAGTCAGCATTTTGGTGGGCATTTTATTGGCCGTTATTTTAGGTACGTGGTATTTAAGCAGTAATTTAAACTGCCAGATATAGATAGATAAAACTATGATTTATTTACCACTTTTTATCAGATATTTTGTAATAACATGGACATGAGCCAAAGCAATGACAATATGAGAATCACAGGTTATTTGAATTTAGAATTAATAATGACAAACTATCAAATGGAATGAAATGGATTATCAAAGAATTAAGAATTTATGAAAGAGGTTTCACACATCGTCACAATCTTAACTGACACAGATGTAGGTGCTTCTTGTTCCAGGTGGTTGCTGGACTCGGCTAGGACTTTTGGCTCCGTAAGAAAGAAGATATTACCAGAGTAATCAAGAGTGGTTATGTTTACAAGGGTCAGTGCTCTGTATGCGGCGTGTGAGCATAGACAGATGCAGGAGCGTGAAATATGAGGAATCTACGTCGTCGGAGATTATGTTAAGGTACTCGCAGAATATAGAATGGAATGATAATCCTGTAATTTCCTTGACAGTGCTACCGTCGTAATAATATCAACGGTCACTTCGCCTTTCAACCCTAAACACTGTTCACAGCGAAAAAACACAGACAAAACTACATCAAAACTGTACACATAAGTTACTCGTACATAGTACATTTTAACAAGCAGACCAAACATTAATCATGTCGTGACATGCGAAGTCGGCACGTGAAGGTCACAAGGGCTGAAATAACTTTTTACAAATGATATTTCTTACATGATACCATGTTCCTACTGTCTGACTAAAAATACCTTTCTGCTGTAATACTATTTTGCTTGTAAATTATTCAAACGTAATATAGCAAAGTGAATAAATAATTTTATTTTTTTAATTGAATTGAATACATAATGCTTTATTTGAGCTTTTACAAATTGAATTCATGTTTCTATGACAATGGGTCCATTTGCGCACAAATAAAATAATTAGTGCGTTTATTAACATAGAGTACTTACAATAGAGTATAGTGACCAGACTTGTTGCTAAAAACTATTTCTTTCAGTCAACATTTGGATGAAGAGAAAAAAACCTAAATAGAATTTGATATCATAATATTCGCGTGCAAATTGCGCTATGCCATTTCACCCGAATATTATTAAAGCATGTACATTTTGATCAACCTAGACTTTTGTATATTCCCGCGCCCTGCCCGTGGCCCACCTACGTAGTTCACCTGGCAGAACCAAGAGCATTTTTTTCTTCCCGTGGTTTACCTCAAGATAACTGGGTGTACCAGGAGTTTATATTTCTTTCCATGGTCCACCTATGTAGTTATTAATATATGTTTTTTTTTAATTTTATTGCCCGTGGTCCAACTAGAAAATACGAACTATCCACAAAGAAAAATGACAAAAGTAATTCTCGTGGAACAGTAGTACAAAAATTTACAAAGAAGTATCTTTGTAGATTTTTTGTACACAAGCTGTAAATTTTCATGAAAAATTTACAGTAGGACCACGAGAAAAGAACCCAAATTCTTGTAATTTATTTTGAAAAGTAACGGTATATATTTACGGACATACTCGTGGACGCCAAATGCAGCGGGCGTTTCACCCTCGCCCCACATTACATTTTCACTGTGTTCAGAGATTGGATGGCTTGAACCATAATACAGGTGGACCACAGAAAGAAAAAAATGTCCCTGGTACAGCCAGGTGAACTAAGGTGAACCATCGAAAGAAATGAAAACCCCTGGTACACCCAGTTATCTCGAGGTGGATGGACTAGGTGAAGAAAAAAATGCCCCTGGTACACCCAGGTGAACTATGAAGGTGACCACGGGCAGGGCGCGGTCTCAACCTCCCTGTATAATAATAGGACCACCGTTTCTCATTCCACGGGTGCTTTGAGATTCAACTGGGCATGCGCAAAAGCAATTCCTGCGTATTATCACCACTGAGACGCCTTTGGCCATCTTTAGGCACGAAAAGCATGACATCAGATGGGCCGTTATTCGTTTTGCAGCTTCACAATTGCAGTTCTCTAAAGATTGAAGCCCGACTTTGGCAAGTTGTGCAGCGGGCAACCTTGGTTCGGGGAATGTTGAGGGATTTCCATGTTGATCACAACAGGTCACCATGCGTAGGGTTTATACTGTTGCACAAAGGTAACAAGAAAATTTACGCACATAGAAAAAAACCCGACTGAGAATGGTTGCTAACCAACTTTAAATCGTTATAGATACTATATGGTCATTCGAAATGAAAAATTATAAGAAAAGACTAAAAATGATTTTGAAGTAGGTATCTATACAATGATACCCCGCCTGAAAGTCGACTAACTCGTCGACTATCATTATTACCCGACTACAGCAAAGCAAGGGAAGGGTAATGAGTTTAACAGTCTATGTATGTATGTAAGAACATACTATTCTCTTTGTTGCTCAACGATTTGCCCGATGCAATATCTGCAGCTGACATAATGATGTATGCTGATGACGTGGCAGCAGTAGTTACAGCGCCATCTGTAGATCACCTTGAACGGCGTCTTAATGACGCAGCTCAGCAATTGGCAACATGGTTTTGTGAAAATGGGCTAGTCCTGAATGTCTCGAAAACACACTATATTCACTTCTGCCTTGGAGATCGTAAACCAAGAAGCCTTCAGGTTTTTGCAAATGGAAAAACCAGTCTAGAAGGGCACCACTTTTTTAGGCTTTGAGTTGGACAGAGCGCTCACTTGGGAATCGCATATTAATAAGCTTTGTGGAAAACTTGGCAGTGCATGTTTTGCATTCCAGAGGCTCTCACGCTTCTTACCTGAGAATGTGGTGTGCTCGGGCTATTTCGCGACGGTTCACCCTGTGCTGCAATATGGCGCGGAGCTTTGGGCTAGATCAGCAGATTGGCTCCAAGCCTTCCGCGTGCAGAAGAGGGCCGTGCGCGCAATAGCAAGAATCCCGCGAGACAGCTCAGCTAGGCCGTTTTTTAAATCGTTGGGAATCTTTACGCTGCCTTCTATCTTAATTTACCAGGTGGCGGTGTTCGTGAGAGTAAATCTAAACTCGTTTAGGAAAAATGAAGATTTACATCACTACAATACCAGGCGCGCAGGGAAATTAGCAGGTGTATCTCGAACGCTAGCAAAATCGGGGAAGCTGACTCATGTAATGGGGCCAACAATTTACAATCGTCTACCAGCGTGCGTGACGAATGCGCCGAGCCTAGATTCATTTAAAATCAAGTTGAAGCGCTGGCTTGTCGACCAACACTTCTACTCATATGACGAATTTGTTACCTACTCGTAATTGTATTTAGATCATTTTATAATTTAGATTTTATTATTATTTAATTTCGTTTTTGCACTGATTTATTTATAATTTAAAATAAATTATAAATAAATCAATTTAATAAATTAATCATATTTTTTCTAATCAATTTTAATGATCATGACATTTTTAATTTATTTTTTATATGTAATTTTAATATCTAAAATTTATTTTGTTAATTTTTAAACAATACTATTTCATTATTATTTCGTACTCAATGTACATAATATAATGTGTTATTTTATGACGTGTATTTTCGTATGAATAAATAACTATTGACTATTGACTATTGACTATGTGGATGTTCCACCATAGCGTCGCCCCTATTGGTACGATTTTGACAAACGAGGTGTCAATCGATTCACCTTCAAGTGTCATTGGCAATATTGTTTACACGACTACGGCGAAGCAAAGGAAGGGTTATACGTTCAAACTAAAAACTTCATCCGATTTTGACAAGCGAGGTATCAATCGATTCATCTACATCGCAAGAGTGTCATAGGCTATTTTTTACCCGACCGTAGTCGGGTTTTAGTTTTTGAACTTATATCTTGTTTCTTTGTCATAAAATGCCGTCTGGTTATCGCCGCATGGAATTTTGATTAATGTCATGTCTTTAGTGACACTCGCAAGATTAAGACAAAGCGATTGACGTAAGAATCGTAAGAACCAAAGCATCCAGCTTGCGATCAGGGTGGCGTGCACGGTAGCGATCGCTTGGCCAAACCTTAAATCGGTCCACGCGTATAGTCTATATAGTGCCATAAAGGAACAGACATAGACTGATAATCACAAAACCCTCTGTTTAGTCGGGTAAAAAGTACGGGGCGCTTGACATGCCATATTTTGAGTAATTCTTTGGTAAAAGTGGTGGTATTAAGGGCATCAGGTTACAAAGAACGGAAATACTGTACACCATCATATTAGGCAACTATTTTTCTCAAGAATAAACTAAATAAATGTAAGGGCAGCTAGTTTGATCAACATTTAGATAACAATTTTGCGTTAAATTGCTTCACCTATCGCCCCGCTTCTCGCTCCGCCTATCACCCACCCGCCTAATCATTTATTCCGGCTTACCGCTGACATGCTCCGGATTCGAGCTGTCAGAAAGTAGAGCCCAAACCCGAAACACAAGATGAATGAAAGTTACAGGCCGGTAGGGCTGCGAGTACTTACAACTACCTGCATTCTGTGGATCCGTTCGCATTTCACCCGATTATCTTACAGCCTTTATTAATACCCGATGTAGAGGGGTGGTACAACTTTAGGTTGTGGCTGTCTGTGCATCGTAGCACCCATGCGAAAGGACTGAAATTGATGCAGTTTTTTATTTTCAAAGTTGATGTGATCGAGATGGTTCTGAGCTATATAATTTATATCGGGGTTATTTAAATTTTTAATGTATGCTTGTTAAATAAAGGTAGCCTGTGTGGGGGCTATCTAGTATACACTATCTTTAAGCAAAATTTTATCAAACAGCCGTTTAGACGTGTTAAAATAAAACGTTGACTGTTTGCTTGGGGTGCTTTCACGCCAAAACGGCTGAACAGAATTTGGTGAAATTTTGTATGAAGATGTTATACGTATACAATAGTTTTATACCGGTATAATGTCAACGCGGGCGAAGCCGCAGGCCCATCTAGTCAGTGATATACGATAGAGTGTAGGAAATATCCACGGACGTGACGATGGCTTCTAGAATCAACTAAACAGAACTGTTTTTCTCTGAAAGTCAAGATTCAAAGGTAATGAAGTGATCCGACAGAGAACCAAGGTAACCGACATAGCTCTAAAGATAAGCAAGCCAAAGTGGCAGTGGGCTGGTCACATTTCCCGTAGAACCGTTAACCGTTGGCGTAGACGAGTACTCAAGTAGAGACCACGTTTAGGCAAAAGTAACATGGGACGCCCTGTGGCCAGGTGGAGTGACGACTTGCGAAAATTGGCTGGCAGAAACTCGATGCAGAGAACTGAAGTCTGAGCTCAGTGCCGTGCATTAGGAGAGGCCTACGTGGACAGCAGTGGACAAATATAGGCTGATGATGATGGTAATGATGAACAGAACTGGTACTGAACAGGCGTATGTATCATAATATCACATTTTCACCATCAGCCGGTTCACGTCTACTGTTGAACACTGGCCTCCCACCGTGCGCTGATACTAAGACATTTATCGAACAAAACTAATAGATATGTAACTGAAAAACCGGACAAGTGAGAGTTGAACTCGCGTGGAGAGCGTTCCGTACTATGAATATATTATCTCACAATATCTCACGACGTTATTTTAAGACCATAAACTTCGCATAGGATTTCCTTTAATCTATAAGTAAGTGACTATAATTCTATATCAGTAGTTAGCTATGTATTTTAATATCATAAACAAAAAAATGAGACCCTCACAAATCCATTTTATATGTCAAAAGAGAAAAATAAATGCATTTTGTAGCATTTCTTTTTCTCTTTTGCCTCTGGTTTTAAAATTAATTTAGTAACGTTGTTTGGATCATAGAAATTGATATGTGTACCAAATTTCAACTTAATCGGTCCAGTACATTTAGAGCAAATCAGCTGTGACAGGCGGACATACAGACGCACGAGTGATTCTATAAAGGTTCCATTTTTTTTCATTCAGACGATGTACGGATTCCTAAAAACTGGAATAAAGTAAATAACAACCTTGAATTCATAACACTTCCGCACATTCGGGAAATAACTTCCTAGAAGAAAGTCCAGTATAGTTAAGTATGTAAAGTTACCAAGCCGTCTTCGACGAACATATTTCACTTTGATACAAAATAATAGAACAGAGCGCTGGGATCGCTTCGCCAGTAGCACTTTGATCGCCAGCACAAAAATACCGCCAACACACATACAAGTACACTCAAACATACACATTGAGCCCTATCCGTGGACCCAATAGCTCTTACGGTCAAGCGCTTTAGATGTCGACCTTCAACAAGCCGACTTTTTAGTGTTGTAGGAATTGAGCTTCGTAGTGGATGGTGGAGACTTCAGTGGTTTTTGAAGACTGAAATAGTCTTAAGTTGTCTTTGATTTCAGGATAAATATTAGTTTTTTTTCGTCCAATATTCTTTAGATAAGTCCATTTTTTTTTCTTTCAATTTTCTTTATTTTTTTTCTCTTTTTTTGCTCATATTGCTGCAAAGACCTCAGTCCAAAAATGGGTCTATTATTTAAAAACAGCGCTGCGGTTGGTTGTAAATGTGAACGCAGCACAAGCTGAAGATACCCTATTGCCCTGTTGTCGTCGATGTATGTAGCAGGACGTTTTTTTTTCTATTGTACTTTTATAATGGATTATGATGTACTTATGATAGTGGCAATAAATTAATTTTTCATTTTTAATATATATTTTTTTGCCGTGGTGGTCTCGGCTGCCGTGACGGTCTCGGCTTAGAATAAGACCCCCCACGATCTCTGGACCTGGCAACTTATAACGCACGCACCTTGAGGACCGTTGAGAAGTTGATAGAGCTGGAAGAAGTAGTAGGTAAGTAAGTTGCGCTGGGATATTATAGGGTTATCAGAAGTCCGAAGAGGGAGAGGATACGATGACCCTCAATTCCGGCAACTTACTCTATTACCGGGTGGGCGACCAGCAGTCCCAACACGGTGTCGGGTTTCTCGTCCACAAGTTCCTCGTCAACAACATTGTGAAGATCGAAAGCGTTTCGAGCAGGGTGGTATACCTTATACTCAGAATTACCGAACGGTATTCGTTGAAGGTCATACAGGTGTACGCCCCACACTCGAAACGCCCGGACGATGAAGGGGAGGCTATGTATGACGACATTTCTAATGCCATATATGCCTCGAAAACACACTTCACAGTGGTGATGAAGTCCCCCTTCAACGCACGGCAGGGCATCAGGAATGGCGATGAACTGAGAGTGGTGCAGTTTGGATTTGGACAGTGAAACCAAAGGGGTCAGCGATTGGCCGACTTCATGGAGAAGGAGGGACTCTTTATGATGAACTCCTTTTTTAAGATGCGTCCCTCCCGGAAATGGACGTGGCTGCACCCCGGCGGTCATAAGCACGAGATAGATTTCATTTTGACGACCAATAAGCATATATTCAATGATGTCTCTGTGATCAACAGGGTTAAGACCGGCAGTGATCACCGCATGGTAAGAGGCTCATTGAATATCAACGTAAAGCTGGAGAGGTCTCGTTTGATGAGATCTACTCTTCGCCCAAGTTCTGCCCAAATCCAAAACCCCGAGAGCTTTCAGTTGGAGCTCCAAAATCGCTTCCAAATCCTTACCGAATGCGATACAGTGGACGAACTAAATAACGGGCTGGTGGAAACTGTCCACGCGATCGGGTCGGAGTTCTTTAAGACCCCCCGCAAAAAAAGAACACAGAAACTATCTGAGCCTACACTCAAACTTATGGCAGAACGAGGCGTGATGAGGCTGCAGTCTTCAGTGGATATGACGAGTTACAGCTTGCTTAATAAACAGATCTCCAAGTCAATGCGACACGATTTGCGTTCGTATAAATACTACTTGTATTAAGAACGCAATAGAGCGGAACAAGGGCTCCAAAGTGTTCGCAAGAGATCTGTCTATTGGGCAAAGCCTGTTGACGCAGCTCAAAAACGACAGTGGCAGCATCGTTACGTCGAAGCCAGAGATTTTGAGTGAGCTCGAGAAGTTCTATGGACAATTATACACCTCATCGCGTAGTCTTCTTAGCAGGACTAGCGATGCAAGAGCCCGTTTGACCCGACATTTTACTGAAGACATCCCGGACGTCAGCCTATACGAGATCAGAATGGCTCTCAAACAGCTTAAGAGCAACAAGGCACCAGGGGAGGACGGAATAACGACAGAGCTACTGAAAGCAGGTGGAACACCGGTACTTAAAGTCTTACAGAAGCTGTTTAACTCCGTCATCCTCGAGGGTACTACTCCAGAGGCGTGGCACAGGAGCGTAGTGGGTTTGTTCTTTAAGAAATGTGATAAAACCCTTTTGGAGAATTATAGGGCCATTTCGCTGCTGAGCCACGTCTATAAGCTGTTTTCAAGAGTTGTTACAAACCGTCGTGCTCGTAGGTTTGACGACTTTCAGCCTCCCGAACAAGCTGGATTCCGGAAAGGCTTTAGCACCGTAGACCACATCCATACGCTCCGGCAGATTATACAGAAGACCGAAGAGTATAATCAGCCACTATGCCTAGCGTTTGTGGACTACGAGAAAGCCTTTGTTTCAGTCGAGACCTGGGCAGTGCTACAGTCATTACAGCGGTGCCCGATTGATTACCGGTACATCGAAGTGTTGAAGTTTTGTACAGCAAGGCCACCATGACAGTTCGTCTTCAGGATCAGAGCACGAATTCTATCCAGCTGACGATATGAATTTTTTAAACATATTAGTGATTGTTATCTCTTACAACAAGATTTGGTAAGATTTGAGAATTACTGTAATCTAAACAAACTTGATCTTAATGTAGCAAAATGTTACGTAATAACTTTCACGCGTAAAGCTAAACCAACAGATTTTATATACACAGTTAAAGGACAGAAGCTTAAAAGAGTAAATGAAATTCGTGATTTAGGGGTAGTCCATGACTCGAAACTAACATATGAGAAACATATAGATAACATAGCCAATAGGGCCAACAAAGCGATGGGATTTGTCATCAGATCAAGCAATCAATTCAATAGTATATAAGTAATCAAGATTCTATTTTGTTCGTATGTGCGTAGTATACTCGAGTATTGTTCACAAATTTGGAATCCACAATATAATATTTAAATTAATAGACAATTAATCTATTCAAAAAAGATTCATGAGACATTTACAGTACAAATGCAAAATATATGATGATAATTATGAATCAAGATGCAGAAGGCAACACATGCTACCTCTTCACGAAAGACGCAAGATTGCTGATATAACTATGTTAATTAAAATAGCGCAGTCTCTAATTGATTCCCCAGATCTCCTCTTCAAGATAGGCATAATCACACCTGTAAAATCTGTCAGGCACCCTAAGTGTCTAAACGTTTCCCGATGTGCCACAAATTATAGGCAATTTTTTTTTTATTAGGTCCCCTAAAACTATTAATAGTCTGAACTTGCCTGAATTTGACCTGTTCAACATATCTCCAAATAAAATTCGCAATATAATATCCAAAGATTGGTTTAATGTGGCTTCCTAACTGTCGAGTTTCGTTGATGAATATTTCTGTTCATTTTTTCTTTTGGAGCAAACTTGCTAATTAGATGCAATATGCGAAAACTGTTAAATAATTATAAGTAATATTTTTATTTTTAAGCTAAGTTTATAAAACACTGTAAGTTTTCCGAATACATAAAAATAAATAAATAAATAAAAAGGGGTGAGACAAGGAGGCGTTATTTCTCCGAAACTGTTCACCTCTGCACTGGAAGATATATTCAAGCTTCTGAACTGGAACGAATTTGGTGTTAACATCAATGGCCAATACATCACTCACCTTCGATTTGCTGATGATATAGTCATCATGGCTGAAACCCTGGAAGACCTAAGGACAATGCTCAGTGACCTCAATATTGTTTCCCAACAGGTGGGTATTAAAATGAACATGGGCAAGACGAACATCATGTCAAATGCCCATGTCGTACCCATGCCGGTTTATGTAGGGAAAGATATTATCGAAGCTGTTGATCACTATGTCTGCTTGGGTTAGACAATTCAACTGGGTAGATCCAACTTCGACAAAGAGGTCAACCGACGAATCCAACTCGGATGGGCAGCGTTCGGGAAATTACGCCATATCTTTTCGTCGCAGATACCGCAGAGCCTCAAGACGAAAGTCTATAATCAGTGCGTGTTGCCAGTGATGACATACGGCACTGAGACGTGGTCGCTAAGTATTGGTCTCATACAAAAGCTCAGAGTTGCGCAGCGTGCAATGGAGAGAGCTATGCTCGGTGTTTCACTACGTGATAGAATCAGAAATGAGGAAATCCGTAGAAGAACGAAGGTTACCGACATAGTTCTCAGAGTTTGCAAGTTGAAGTGTTAATGGGCAGGCCATATAGTTCGCAGAACCGACAACCGCTGGGGAATAAAGGTTCTCGAATGGCGACCATGAACAAGCAAGCGAAGTGTGGGGAGACCCCCCACACGATGGACCGACGACATTGTAGCCATCGCAGGAAGTCGGTGGATAGAGGTGGCACAAGATCGCTCGTCATGGCGCTCTTTGGGGAGGCCTATGTTCAGCAGTGGACTTCTAAAGGCTGACATGATGATGATGATTATTATTTTTTAATTATTTTAAAATACATAACTATATCAAACAATTTTCAGTCAAAAAAAATATTTTTATACACTGTAGCGGTTGTAAATCTATACAATACTGTGCCAAAATGCAACATTTTGAAGTTAATAAATGTCAGAATAAAATAGCTATGTTGTACATACGGACAAACGGACTTGGAAAATCTATAAAAGGATCCCCTAATCCCTTACTTAACCCACGGAACCCAAGATACTAGAAGAAAATAATTTTGCCTAATGAGCTCGCTAAAAGAGATGGGGCAGTTAAATCTCTTTGTAAGCTTTCTAATATGTTTATACTGTAAAACAATAGTGAAGGTACACAGGAGTATATATTTAATCTATAGCTATACCTACAAGTACGTACAACTTAAAAAACAACCAATACAATGCAAAGCCAACCCCATTTCCATGAAAATTGAAACAAACAGAAACTTCATATCATATTTAAGTGAAAAACTTCTAGGTGTGTTTACGTCGGGAATTCTTTGAATCAGGGTTGAGAAAAATTGGGTAAAAGGAGCCCCTTACTTTGGCTTCCTTTATAAAACTTTTTTCATGTTAGATAACCACTAAAATTGATTAACAAAATATCTTTTGAACATGCTTTTGAGATGAAAGGAATTCTATTATATCGGTTTGTTTACCATGAACATAAAAAATACATTATGAGGTAATCCTATCAAATGGTAGAATAACTCGTTTTGACCCGTTTTATTTTTTTAACTATTTTATACACACAATAATTCGTTAGTCTAGTAACAAAGTATGTATGTACGTACAATGAAGATAATAATTGATCTAGAGGACTTTCATAAAAAGCCATTGAACAAGATTACAATATTTTAAAAGATGTCTGTCTGTTTTCGCATCACGTAAGATAGATATATATAGATACCTCTTTATTGTACACCAAAAAAATACAAAAACAATATAACTAAAACTAAAACTCATGAAATATTATTGCACAATGGCTTATTATTTACCTACTGTAATGTATTATTGTGTTATGGAATTCCACGACACGGGCCTAGAGCCTAGTGTGGGGCGGCTGCCTATCTGTGTACTTCCATCTTATTTGGTTAATAAACTTAATACTATTATTATTATAACAATGGATGGGCGGTCTTATCGCTTAAAAGCGATCTTTTCCAGACAACCTTTGGATGGAGAAGAAATCAATACAACAACAGACGATAGTAATCTCCTAGGTATCATAAAAAAATGCTAATTTAACTAAAATAAATTATACCTATAACTAATAAGAAATACGTACCAAAACAATAAAATAAATATAATATTTACTAAATTTTTGAACAAAAAATAAAAAATATATAATTATGAATCATTAATTAATACATTGTCTTTCTATACTTATAATAAACCAATAATAACGAAAAAGACTTCAAATTTAAAGTACTTAAAATAAGCTACTAAACAAGAATATAACATTATTTTAAATCGTATCTGTCTGTTTTTTGTCTGTATGTTTGTTTGCGAATCATGTAAAATCTACTGGTCCAATAGCGATGCGAGTTTCACTGGTGGATAGCTTAAGGTTTGACTTAAAAACTGAAACTAAACTGAACTGTTGCATTTGAATTTATTGTTTGCTCGCGTCCGTAGGATTCAGCCCTCGATGTCCTACACGTGACCCTTGGGTGGTGCCAAAAGAGCAACCGAATCACCTGGTGGTAGGCTTCGGCCGCCGGCTTTTTATATTACCACCCTCTAGACAAAGTCTTGATGCCAAACGATTTGTCGTGTTCCATCATGATGTTCAGGGAAGCCATTATCATCTGGAGACCTCTAAGCCCCACTAGTTTTTCTTGTCGTAGACGCAGATAGGATGTCCAGCTGATACGGCGTACTTGGATTACCCAGGCTATATCTTGGAGCATCTATTTATCCCAAATGTCGGTGTTTGTGTATACGCCCTTGATGACATTTGCTGTCTGCGTCTCCGAAATCTTGAGCACCCTAACTTCTCAGTGATTTGGGTGGTGGACACGGGCATAGAGAAAATTATGTATGCTTGTGTGTTGCTTGTAACGCCCACCACAAGGAGTGGCTTGTCCTATACCAAAAAAACGAAAAACGCTGGTAGAGAGACGTGGAAGCTTGTTCTGGCGTTAGATCTCTCTCAGCTTGTGCAGGAGCCGACACGGGTGCCTGACCGTGACGGTGACACTTCCAACTGTCTCGACCTGTTGATGACGACTGAACCAGACCGATACTCCGTATCAGTATCCCCACTTCTTGGTAGCTCTGATTACTGCCTGGTTAAGTCCGTCTCAGTGTATTCCCCACCTGATCCTAGCCTTAAGGGAAATAAGCGCGTGTGGAGATACAACTCAGCAGATTGGGACGAGATGCGGCAATTCCTTGCATCGTACCCTTGGCGGCAAACATGTTTCATCTCCCAGGACACGTCAACTTGCGTGTCTGCTGTTACAGAGGTAATATGTCAGGCAATGGAATATTTCATTCCATTCAGTGACAAGACTCTTTCCAGTAAAGCTCAGCCTTGGTAAGGATCCAGCTGTGGTCATGCTGTGGCTCTAAAGCGTGCGGCATATCTAGACTGGGCTGATGCTCGAAAGCGCAAGTCTTCTGATATTCGGGATATGAAGAGAAAATTTAACGTTGCCGCTAAGACCTGCAAGAAGATACTTAGGAAGGCCCATTTTGATCACGTAAGTCGAATTGGGGCCAATCTGGCTTCATACCCTGCGGGTAGCAAAGCTTTTTGGTCACTGGCCAAGTCGGTCGAAGTAAACTTCTGCCGCCCCTCACTGCCACCATTGCTGAAACCTGATGGATCACTAGCTCACACTGCTGGAGACAAAGCGGATTTATTTGCTTCTCTTTTTGCAGAAGCCTCGCATCTAGATGCTTCCGGCAAGACACCTTCCTGCCTTCCTCATTGCGGGGTTTTTATGCCCGAAATTCGCATTCGCCAGAAGGAGGTTCTCAGAACGCTTCGAGCTCTAGATGTGAACAAGGCCAGTGGTCCTGATGGTATTCCAGCGATTGTGTTGAAAAACTGTGCGCCCGAATTGTCTCCCATCTTAACGCGTTTGTACCTCCTATCTCTTTACTCAGGTAAAGTTCCGAAGAGCTGGAAGCTTGCCAATGTACTACCAGTACCAAAGAAGGGTAGTCGTGCTGATCCGGCCAATTATCGTCCCATCTTGATTACCTCCTTACTCTGTAAGTGTATGGAGCGTGTCATAAACATTAGGCTCTTGGCATACCTTGAAGACAATGATCTTCTCAGTGACCGGCAATACGGATTTCGCCGAAACCGGTCTACTGGGGATCTTCTCGCGTATGCCACTCACGTACTGAGCCAAGCCATAGAGATGCATGGTGAGGCGCTTGCCGTCTCCCTTGACATATCGAAGGCATTTGATCAGGTCTGGTACGATGGCCTTTTAAACAAGCTTCCCTCATATGGTTTACCTGTTGGCTTATGCAATTGGATAGTTGATTTCTTGAGGGAACGATCTATTCGAGTAGTCTTAGAGGGCTGCTCGTCTGATCAAATGGCTATCAATGCCGGTGTACCTCAGGGATCGGTTCTCTCAGCTACACTGTTTTTACTGCACATTAATGACCTTCTGAAGCCCGGTACCTTTGAGTATGCTGATAACAGTACTGTAGTTGAGAGATACACTTCCAATACTCAAGCCAGCTGTGACGCTGTCCAGTTTCAGAGAGAGGCTATGGTAGACCGTTTAAATTTAGCCTTAGAAGCCGTGTCCGATTGGGGCGATGCTAACCTGGTTAAGTTTAATGCTACTAAAACGCAAGCGTGTTTGTTTTCTGCTAAAAAGAGTCCTCTACACCGATCTCCGTCTTTCCAAAGTGTAACAATACCAATAGGCGACCATTTGGAGCTTTTGAGTATCGAACTCACATCAAACCTGAATTTTGGGTCTTATATTGAATCCAAAGCCAAGGTAGCTGCAAAAAAACTTAGTATTTTGTCTAAGGTTAGGCGGTACTTCACACCGGGACAGCTTTTGAATCTTTATCAAGCACGGGTCCGATCTTGTATGGAGTACTGCTGCCACCTCTGGGACGGTTCTGCTAAGTATCAGCTCGAGTCTTTGGATTCAATTGAGAGACGTGCTATCAGGCTCATTGGGGATGACACTCTGGTAAAGAGTAAGCTTCAAAGTCTGGCGCATCGACGTGAGGTAGCAAGCCTGGCGGTATTCTACAGATTGCACTATGGAGAGTGTGCACAAGAACTGCACAACTTGATTCCCCCATCACCTTTCCATCACCGTACGACTAGACGATCAGCAAAGCGCCACCCTTTCATGGTTGAAATACCTCGCACAAGAACGAAGCGTTACGCTTCTTCATTTATTATAAGAACTGCAAAGGAGTGGAATGGCCTGCCCTCGTCAGTGTTTCCGGTAAAATATAACCCCGGTGTGTTCAAGTCAAGAGTGAATAGGTATCTACTAGGCAAGCGTGCTACACCTTCGACCACATCATAGCTTTCCATCAGGTGAGATCGTGGTCAAACGATTCCCTAGTCCGTAATAAAAAAAAAAAAAAAAAAAAATATTCATATCTTCAATGTACAGATTTGGACCTGTTACAGTTTTATCATAAGTATATATAAAGAAAATAACTATTGAGTCGTTGTAACGCAGTTTCCACTATTATACAACAAAGGATCTAGAAAATCTGATACTCAGCATTTCAATGCAATGAAAAGGAAACAGAAAAAACTATCTGCCGCCTGAAGAAACTTTGATGAAAGGTATGTACTTTATGAACTGGAATAACACATAGGACACTTTTTTCCAAAAATCTCGACGTGGGCTATGCCATGCGGCGCAGCTAGTTCTAAAATACGACACAAAATTATGTACTATTACCTGCGCCCCGCGGTTTCACCGGAGTAGATTATGATGATGGATGATGATAATGATAAAAAATAGCCTATGTCTAATTCAGGATATAAGCTATCCTGCTACCAAATTTCATCAAAATCTGTTCAGCCGTTTGGGCTTGAAGGAGTAACAAACATACGCTCACACATTTCTAAAGATGACGCTAATAGATTTTTACTAATGGCAACACTTCTCTGATTTATAATATTACTGTGAATACTGAACACGACCCAAAGTAGCCTTACGGCTTTGTCTTCAGCAAAGTTCTATTTTCAACCGCACGTGTACAGTCTTACACCCAGATCGAAACTAAAATTGACCAGGCAGAAGCGATTCCCACTAAGTTATTACGTGTAATAAGATTTACCCCAAGCTCCAAGGAGGTCCTCTTAATGCTTTCAGGGCCAGTTATTCCAAATACTTCACCCTGATGATGTAGGAACTGTCAGTAGAATAACCAGCGCTGTTTGTCTTATATCGAGCAGGTTGTTGTTGCCACCTAAACTCATTATAATTGCATTGCCTCCCAGAACTTAGTATGACTAAGTTTTTTGCGGAATTGCTCAGCGCTCTTAGCCGTAAGACATTGGTTTTTAGGGTTCCGTAGTCAAAAAACCCTTATAGTATCGCCATGTCCGTCTGTCTGTATGTCACAGCCATTTTATTCGGAATATATTAACACTACAAAGTTGAAATTTAGCTCATGTATAGACATAACCGCTACAAAGATGTTTGAAAAAAAATATTTTTGTACCTTCTGTAGTTTAATACGTATTTTAAATAAATCGACTTCAGAAAAGGAGGCGGTTGTTTTTTTTTTTTTGTTTATGTCGGTCGATATCTCTGTCAATTTTACAGAGCCGATTTTAAAAAATCTCTTTTTATTTGAAAGGATATACTCTCCAGGTGGTCCCATATAAATTGTATCAAATTTGGTTTAGCAGTTTATCGAAAATAAATAGTTTTGTTGAGTAAATCCATTCGATTTTGTGTATATATTGCCTTTATTTTGTGTTTATCTCTAAGATTTCTAAACCGATGTAGATGGTTGTTTCTTTTATTCAAAAGGGTAAACTTTCCGAGTAGTCCCATATAAACTTCATCAAAATTGGTTCAGTAGTTTTATAAGAAAATCAATATGTTTTATTTATATTTTAAGTTCTCTGATATCTTAGGAATTCTGAACCGAATCAGATGATTGTTTTTACTTGAATAAGAAGACTTCTAGTGTGGCACTGTATAAATTTCATCAAAATTGGTGTAGTAGCTTTAAACAAGCTTTAATTTAATTCACTGTGTTATAATAATTAGGACTGGATTGCAAGTCAATTTTGAACAAATTAAGGACGTCCAAAGATGCTGAAGTTTTGCTCATGGGTGTAGTTCTGATGACAATTAAAAACTACAGTAGTAGTAGTAGTAGTAGTAGTAGTAGTAGTATTTTATGTGTGTTCTTCTTTGCTTTCGAGTTTCTTCTTTGCTAATCTTTTTCTTTTTTTTAATATAAAAACAAAATTATCGCAGCTATTTTTAAAAGCTTTTATTGAACGTGCCGTATTTGTATGTATGTATGTTTGTTTAGGTCAAATCTAGCAAGCTGAATTAGAAACACTTACTCTTATCTTATTTTTATTATTGACATGGTTGCTGCACTCAGGGTTGGCTTCTGACTAGTGAACTTCTCAACTGTTAACAGCATATACACAAAAAAAATATAGGCATTTAAGTGTGATAGCCCATTTCACCATGACATGCATACAGCATTTTATTATTTAAAAGCTTTTAAATTTGTCTGATTTATAAGAAGCTTATTCACTGACTATGCCTCCACTGGACACTTGGAGAGAAAATTTAATTGGTTTCACGGAGTACAATAGAGTATCTATCGATTAATAACGTTCAAAAACTTTGTCAAGGAAAACTTTACAGATAATAAAAATAACATTACTATCTTCATTAATAATAACATTATTCACAATAATAATTGTTGAATAGTTTATCTTCGCTATAATATATCACTCTCTAATGTGTGGATCATATTTATTTAACATTAGCTTCCACCTGCGACTTCTTCCGCGCCGACTACATTTATCGCGAAAATATCATCGTATGTACTTCTAGGAAATTTAAAACCGATGCTAAACTATATCACCAAGGCTCTTGATGCTTTTGACATACTTGTTGTTATTTCGTTTCCATGGCAACAATTCTTTACAACGAGTAACCGACATTTTCTAGTTTTACCGTGGAAACTTACAATTTTCTGGGTTAAAATGTATCCTGTTGGTATCTATATTATACAGTACCTATTAACAAAGTTTTATCAAAATCGGATCAGCCGTTTTGGCGTGAAATTTTCACAAACAAACAGTCAACGTTTCACATTAATATATTGGTGTGGATTTCTTAAATATACAAAATATAATAAAGATGATATTATGTTATATTAATTTCTATAGTTTAGATAGTCCACTTCAACTTTCATCTTCTCTCTTCCATCTTTCTTCTTAGATGAATGGATGGATTTGGTGTGGATGGGACAACATGGGAGGTCTATGATTTGGTGTGGATGGGACAACATGGGAGGTCTATGATTTGGTGTGGATGGGACAACATGGGAGGTCTATGATTTGGTGTGGATGGGACAACATGGGAGGTCTATGATTTGGTGTGGATGGGACCACATGGGAGGTCTATGATTTCAAATAAAAAAAAACAAATCGGTTAAGAAATCCCGGAAAAAATGAGGAAACAAAAACAGACGATTTAAAAACATTCTCCTTAAAGTTGATAAAAAAAAAGTTCAACAAAGGTACCTGAATTCATCAAACAACTTGACAAGCGTTGATCTGACAGCTCCAACAGCTCCATCGTTTAATCATTACTAGAGGAAGTAAAACAAAGAAATCTTTGTACCTCGGAACATTTACATTCGAAGCTTTAGACTTCCGTGCACTCTATACGTTTTTTGTCCTTGATTGGACAATATTTATTGAAAACTAGCTGCGGTTTCACTCGCACTCGCTATTCCAGGGTATGAGCTATCTCCATTCCAAATTTGGTGAGATACAATGCTTGCAATGTTTATATTATTATGTATGTTTGTTTAGGTCAAATCTTGCATGCTGAATTAGAATCACTTCATATATTTTTGCATGGTGGTTCAGTTCCGATGACAGTGCATTTTAATGGTAAACATGACCTAAATTGACATCCAGGAACAGCTCCAAATAAAATAACTCTTCAACGGTTAACAGGACAGATACACAATTTTGTGTACGCATTATATTGTGACAGCCGGTTTGAAGTTTTACCATGACATGGTTGCTGCTCTCTGGGTTGGCTCATGATTAGCGAACTCTTCAACGGTTAACAGCATAGACACAAAATTTAATATACGCATTGATTTGTGATAGCCAGTTCTAAGTTTTATCAAGACATGACGTTTTAACGATCGAATGCGTTTTGCAATCTGAATACTAGGTCTTTCTAACCTCGGCCCCGCCAACCAGTGAGTTTTGATAAGTTATGTGCAGATTTTCCATCACTCCGTGCTTCGGAGGGCAAGTTAAGCTGTCAGTCTCGGTTGCTAACATTTGATAGCCACGTCAGAGGCTCTTGGGTACAGAATAAATAACTTGCTTGCTTTGTCAAACTCAAACACAAATTCATTTTTTTGTTGTAAATAGGCAATATTACAGCACTATAACAAGTCTAAATGTTAAATGTGTAGGATACAGCAAGGAGTTTTTTCTTAATTATGACATGACATAACGACTGCAATTAATCTATAACAGTCGGGACCGACAGCTACAGGTGTCCTCCGAAACACAGAGCGATGGAAAACCACACATTACTTAGAAAATGCACCAACTCAAATTCACTGGATCCGGTATCTTTGGATTCTAAGTCGCAGTCAAAATACTCGTAACATAGTCCAGATGTCGGTACCTCATTCGACATAAATACAACAATTTAAATTGGCTGTAGGTTTTTCTTCTGTAATAAATAAAGTGAACACTGAAGAGTTGCCAAATAACTTTACGCATTGAGTGTGCGAAAGCCCTTAAGCCAGGAATTCATTGTTTCCAGTAAGATTTAAATCCAACCCAAGGAAATAAATCGGAAAAACAATTACATCAAAAATCAAATGAAATGAAATCTTAATTACATAATCTTCCGAACTGATTCGGAATCAATTTTGGTTAAACGGATAAAATAGAGAAACAGTTTGTATCCGGACAATGTTTATTTCAACTTATCCGGTCACTTTTCAAGTATGCCTGCTCTCGCTCATGGGATATCAAAGTCAAGTCAAAGAATTTTATTGTAAATAGGCAAACTAATGGCACTTTTACAAGTGAAAATTAACATCTCATGTACAAGGAGAAATAGAAAAAAATATATCAAATCAATAAAATGTTGATTAATTGAAGAAGAAGAAGAAAGAAGAAAATCAATTTATTTGCAAAAAAATACATTTAGAACAATTACATAAATAAAAAAAAAAGCCTTAACACTAAAGCAGTCTAAATGTAACCATTTGCAAAATGGCCCCAGCTCAGCATACTGCTGGTCGTAAAACGACCAGCGCTGGTCTTAAAACGACCAGCGCCGGTCTTCCGCTGTGACCATTCGGTAATGTCACGGTACGGATGAACGGACAGTATAACTTAAACAAAAAATGAATAAATACATTATATAAAAAAGTAGGAGTAGGTATGCTTTGAGTTTGTAAAGGACATTTCCCTTTCATGTGCCAACAGAGTTAAATCTCCCACTGGAAAAGGAAATACGAGTACGCATATATTTTTACACATGTAATCGAAAACATGTTACCGATATCTGCCAGTTCACTGATGAAATTCTTCCAGTATGCAGCGGGGGGGGGGGGGGGGGAGTCAAAAATGACACTCCAGCAAGTGTATTATTCCGACAGTAGCAAAAATGTTGAGACTGAAGTTTGCGCAACTAATAAAGTCCTTTTATGATTCATACTAGCTGTGTCCGTGGCTTAGCCCGCGAGGTCATTTTTCTGGGGGGACAGTATCTTATATGATATTCCACGAGCAAGTACCTATAAAGTACAATATACCAAAACTCGTTCAGCCATCAAATAGTTTTTTATCGATTGCTAGGCTTCTTCTCTTCGGATTTCAGTCAGACAAACAGACAGAAAGACTCCATTAAAAAATATTATATTCTTGGTCAGTAGCGATATTCCTTAAAGTCCCCTAGACCATTTCCTTTTTAATTATCGTCATTGTACAGACTTTTTGTTACTTTTGCCTTATTATATGTATAGATATATAAAACTTACATACCACGAGTGATATCTAAGGAACTTTCTGGTTTACCGCGCTATGCAGTTTGTTTGTGTGTTTAAATCTTCTTTTTTTTTTCCGTTTTTTTTCGAAAGGGTAGTGAGTATAACAGTCTATTATGTATGTATCTATGTATGTGGGTATATGGATGTTCCACCATAGCGTCGCCCCTATTGGTTCGATTTTGACGAACGAGGTATCAATCGATTCTTCTTCATCGCAAGACTGACTTTTTTTCCCGCCCGTAGTCGGGTTTAGTGTATGAACTTATGTCTTGTTGCAATAAAAGAAAAAGTTACACACATACTCTTTCCCCGGAGAATTATTTTTATCCGGCTAAAACGCTACTTTACAATAACATCGACAATTATTTACATTGAATCAATATTTGATACAGACAGATAGATGTTTGTTTATTATTGTATTCTCTTTCTTATCTTTCAATATTAACTTCGTTAATTGAATATCCTTATTAACTGAGTAGAAATAACTTAATTCTTATTTTTACTCGAGTACGGCGAAGCAAGAGAAGGGTAATGAGTTTAACAGTATATGTATGTATGTTTGTATGTATATATGTATGTGGGTATGGGGGCAACGCTATGGTGGAACATCCATTCCACCATAGCGTTGCCCCCATTGGTTTGATTTTGATAAGCGAGGTATCAATGTTTTTTTTTTACCCAACTACGTTAAAGCATAGGAAGGGTTATATGTTCAAACTAACAACTTGGTCCGATTTTGACAAGCGATGTATCAATCGATTCCTCTTTATTTATAGTGTCACTGGCTATTTTCGTAACCCGACTACGGCGAAGGCGAAGCAATGGAAGAGTTATGTGTTCATATTAAAAACTTCGTCCGATTTTGACAATCAGTTTGTCGAAAAAATGACATTACCCGACCATTGTCTTGCTTTAGTTTTTGAACTTATGTCTTGTTACTATCTAAACCTATGAAAAGAATTAGTAAAAGAATAGAAATTAATTGTTATCTTTGAAAACTACCTTTTTTAAAAGTACATTCCTTAAGTTTCCGTTCTCTCTCTCTCTCTCTCTCTCTCTCTCTCCTCTCTCTCTGAGTGTAGGATAATTGTATATGTGTGTGCGTGTGCTTGGGAGAGCGTGTGTGAAATTTTCTTCATCAGAACAAGCCGTCAAAATTAAAACCAGCTTTGTATTACATAGAATATAAAAAAAACACTGTTCAAATGTATTAGATTATACCTACATAAGATATTGAATCAATTCGATCTTAATTTTAAACTGACGTTATTTTCTCTCGAATCGAGACAAGAGGTGTTCATTATATTTATATCTCATCCAGGATTGTCCTTGTTTACTTCAAGCACAATGCCAAATTACTTTAGAGCCGTTTCGACCAACTCCACAAAACATTGAGGCCGGAAAGACGAACTTTTTTAAACAATAGTAATTAAATTCCCCGTCACTAAGGCCCATGCATAAAGGATAATAACAGAAGCTCAATTTATTACAATTGAAGGGAGACTACCCGAATAGCTAAGCATTCCTTTTTTTCCACGGAACTTTCCAACATGTAGAGTTTTCCAACACGCTTTGTCATCATGAGACCATAGATCTAATTAATAGCGGGAATATTAGGTACCAACTCCTCAGACGTGGACTGCACAAATTAGGTGCAATGCACACAATTGGCCAAATTTTTACCAATACTCATCCGGAAGTTTTTAAGAAACGTAGTGAAAAAAAAAACAAAAAAGAGTAAAGTTTATGACCTCCTTGTAATAAAGAAATTTATAAGACAATTTGATTTCATATGTGTATTTCAATTTATAATAGAATTCCCAATGATTTTAAAAGTAAGGGGTCACAACTAACATTTTACGTAGCCCAAGCCAACCTCACCTGCTCGTGGTGCATCCTGCTGACAAACCAACGAAGCTCTGGCGACCTGCCAACGCGCACTGGACCAGCGTGGTGGGTTACGGCCCAAACCCCCCATTAAAATGACGAACGATAATTTACCAAGGCCCCAAGTGCCCGGCGACACCAGCGGCTGTGCTGACGATGACGGAAGCCAGCCCAGCACTGGGGTGGGATTATCTTATCTTTTCGTTGACAGACCACAGCTAAAACTATTAAGGATTCCGATTCACTTAACCTATACACTTTCAATGTCCGTACTTTGATGAGAAACGAATGCCTTATTGAACTCGATAACGCTCTTAAAGATATCAAGTATGACTTTCAGAAGTGAGGAGAAATGGAAAACAAACAGAAGAAAGAGACGACAACATATTCTTCCATTTCGAAGAAAGTAATGGACTCCACGGCGTGGGATTTTTAGTTGCGAAGAAATGGAAAAATAATATCATAGAATTAGGATACTCTGAAAAAATTGCTGTTTTAAAATTTCACGTGACAACTAATAAGACGCTCACCGCCATTCAAGTGTATGCACCAACATCATCGCATTCAGACGACGAAGTAGAGGACTTTTACGACCTTCTCAATAAAGCTTGTACGGAAAACCATAGCACTTGGAACATTGTCCTCGGTGATTTCAATGCGAATGTCGGAGTAAGGCAGGATTCAGATAGCGATGAAATCCTAGGCCAATACGGTTTGGGAATCCGCAACGAACGAGGTGCTCGATTAATCCAGTTTGCTTTTGTACAGAGCATGAAAATTGCAAATAGCTTATTTTTCAAAAAGCCGCAAAGACTTTGGACCTGGATATCGCCTAACGGCGTTACAAAAAATGAAGTAGATTTCATATTGACCTCAGACAAACACATTATCAAAGATGGAGGAGCAATAAACAAAATAAAATTTAGTTCCAATCATAGACCAGTACGAGCAAAAATTAGATTCCACTTTAAAATCCACCAAAGAAAGAGTAGATTTAGAAATTGGGACCAATAAATATAGAAAAATCGACAATATTGTAAAACGTAGTATCAGGCATGATATAAGGCAATTAAATTGCCATTTAGTAAATGTAGCACTTGAAAAGCACAGTTCACTCAGGGTGGCAAAAAAGGGATCTCGAAAGGAAAATGTTGGATAAAGAGTTTGCAAGACGAATATGGAGTGAATCATAGCAGTCGCGAAAAACTAGTTGAAATGAGCACACAGTTCTACAAAAACCTCTATTCCGACAACACAAAAAACAACTCAGTAACAGAGTACTTCCACCCTGATACAGTCCCCTCCATGACAGGCCTTGAAGTTCATAACGCCATCAAGACTATGAAATATGATAGAAGTCCTGGAGAGGATGGTATCACTACGGAAGCTCTAAAGGTTGGTTCACGCACTCTACTTCCACACCTTACCAACTTATTTAATACCATTCTACAGACAGGTCGAATTCCGAAAGAGATGTGTCACTCGAATATTATCTTCCTTAACAAGAAAGGGGACAAAACTAGTATAGGTAATTTTAGACCCATTAGCCTTGTGTCACATCTCTATAAAACGTTTATATAAATAATTCAAAACAGGATAAATGGTAAACTGGACACCCACCAACCACCAGAGCAAGCTGGCTTCCGCCCCAGCTTTTCCACTACCGATCACCTCCACGCACTTAATCAGGTCATCGAGAAGTACTCGGATTGCAATAAACCTCTCTATCTGGCTTTCGTGGATTACACGAAGGCATTTGATAGCATCAAACATTCAGCAATATTTACTGCATTACAAAATCAACAACTAGATATTACCTACATAGACCTCTTACAAATTATATACAACAACAGCACAGCTTCTATAAAACTACATGCATCCGGCCCCCATTTCAAAATAGAGAAAGGAGTAAAACAGGTTGATCCGCTTTCTCTAAAATTATTCACCAGTACCTTGGAAGAGATATTTCAGACACTAGTGGACCCCTGGGCAGCAAAAGGCATTGACGTTGGCGATACCAAACTTGCGATTTGCGGATGACATTGTTCTTTTTTCTCCAACTGCATCCGAACTGAAACAAATGCTACAAGCACGTCAAGCCTTGAGATTGGACTTGCGATGAATCGGTCAAAGACCCAAATCATGACCAATAGCACTAAACGTAGAGTCGAGGTAGATGGGCATATGAATATATCTACTTGAGCCAGCTAGCTGGCTCAAGACTAGTCTCCTTTAAAAATTGGCAGGACAAAGAGATCAGTCGCCGTATTGAGAATTCCTGGAGGAGCTACTGGTCCAGGAAGACGCTGATGAAGGGTGACCTTCCTCTATCACTAAAGCGCAGCCGTATTGGCATGTGTATACTGCCCGTTCTAACCTACGGTGCGCAAACTTGGTCATTGACTGAAGCTCAAAAGTCCAGGATCAAGGTTTGCCAGAGAGCCATGGAGCGGAGCATACTCGGAGTCAAAAGGACAGATCGTGTTCGAAGTACCACGTTCCGTTCAATTGCTGATGCAGGTTTCAAATGTGCTAAATTGAAATGGGTTTGGGCAGAAAGATGGAAAGATGAAAAAAAAGAAGAAAGATGGGCAAAACTAGTCACACAATGGGAGCCCAAAGACGGTCGGCGACGTCGTGGCCGGCGTCACAAAAGGTGGCGTGACGACTTAATCGCCTATCAACCTAACTGGCTGGATTTCGCTTTGGATAGAGAGGCGTGGAAGACAATGGGGGAGACCTTTGCCCAGCAGTGGGACACAATAGGTTAGCAAAAAAAAAACAGTCTTAAGAAACTTTTAAGTGACTGGCTCTTTCTGGCTGGTAACTTATACTATTAAGGAATATGTTGTTTTATTTTTGACAACAAATCTTTTTAATTTTCACGCCTGCATGTAAGATGAATGCACTTTACATACAATATATATTTTTTGACTTTATTTGAATTTATTTTGGGCTTCTTCGGCGTTAATATCAATCGGAGCGGCCTTTGCGTAGCACGTTTTAGCAGTGGCTCTCATTCGCGCTACAGTCTGCGTACAGTCTGCGTACAGTCTGCGTCTATCTATCTTTTTTGTTGACGCAAATGAAGCACGACACGGTGGGTATGTAGCTATGTGGGTATGTTTACCGGTAGTTGTATCTATTCCAGGTTTTTTACGTGATATTAAAGCATACTTCCCTGCTTTAACTAGATCTATGCTCGAAAAGAATAATAGCCTTAATTGATTTTCGCTATTCAGACTGGCGAAAATCAGAAAAATGTTGTCCTTTTGGTCAATTACAATGAATTAAAACCTAGTATTTAAACTAATGTAGCCTTGAAAAGTCATCGTTTCATAAAACCACGCAAAAATAACAAAAAAAAACTACGGCAACTTTGGGATACCTTGTCTTCGCTTTTGTACTTACATAGGTATTATTGCCACTAATAATATTTAAAAAAAAAAACCTTGACTTCGAGACAATTGGACTAAATTGTATGAACCGCTCTTACTGCTCCATTTCAAACGTTGCACAAGGGTGCTTTAACAAATTCAAATGAAGTCAGAACTTCGAAAGAATCAGCAATTTGTTTTGGTCAGTTAACTGTAACGGATAAAGTGCGTGCTTAATTAGCTTTGGGAGTAATTAAGACGCGGATTGGAATTTCCAAGAGTTGATATACATTATAATTTTAATTTGCTTAATTGAAGAGTTGAGCAGGTTGCTCGCCTGATGGTAGGCGTCACACCTGCCCACAACAGCAGCAGTGCCATGTTGCAAAATCTTACTCGTCACAGCACTGCGCTTGTCCCCCTGAGACATTGTTTTTTAAGTCTCAGTGCCCAGTAATTTCGCTGCAAACAAAACTCTAAAATACTACCTAGATCTGCATGATAATCAGTTTGGTTTCCGACCTCTACTGTTCACTGAGAGTGTAACGCTGTGTCTAAATTATGCCGTTAGATACTATACCGATCGAAAGACTCCTGTGCACGCATGCTTCCTTGACTTGTCTAAGGCCTTCGACCTGGTCTCATATGACATTGTGTGGGATAAACTTGAGAGCATTGACTTACCACGTGAACTTGCTAATATCTTTAAATACTGGTACGGGCATCAGTCCAATAATGTCAAGTGGGCGGGTGCAATGTCAGAGCCTTATCAGCTGGAGTGCGAGGGGGTTGACCTCACCATCGCTCTTTAACCTGTATATGAATGCGCTAATCGTCTCGCTCAGTAACCAACATGTTGGCTGCCATGTTGGAGGAGTTTGCTTAAACAATCTTAGCTACGCTGACGACATGGTTTTGCTGAGCGCGTCGATCTGTGGCTTCAAAAAGCTGGTACAGACATGTGAAGAGTATGCCTTTGGCCATGGCTTGAAGTACAATGTGGCCAAAAGTAAATGCATGGTCTTTGAGGCCGGTACTAAACGTCTGCATAATTTGCCGCCCGTATTTTTGAACGGTGTTTCACTCGAAAGGGTGGAACAATTTAAATACTTAGGGCACTTAGTTACGACCGACCTTAAGGACAATGCTGACATAGAGCGGGAACGGAGGGCCTTGTCGGTGAGGGCGAACATGCTCGCTCGCAGGTTTGCTCGCTGTTCGAGGGAGGTGAACATAACGCTCTTCCAGACGTACTGCACGTCTCTCTATACACGTGCAGCCTTTGGGCGAGATACACGCGTGCATCGTACGATGCCCTTCGCGTCCAGTACAAGAACGCACTCAGGTCAGTGTTGAGGCTGCCTCGCTACTGATCGCTCATCGACTGTTTCCATGCGACCATGCGCAAGCGGAGCACGTCCCTGGTGCGCAGGGTGCGGGGCAGCAACAACGTTGTCCTGGCAATGATCGCAGACAGGATGGACTGCCCGTATATACGGCACTGCTGTGATCGGCATGTGGCCTGGCGGTAGGGCCGTTTAATCTGTAGTTTTTATTTCTTATATTTAATTTTATTTCTGTGTTATTGTGTATATTATGATCCTACTTTATTATTATGAGCTCAGTTGCTCGAATTAAATGAATTTTAATTTAATTTTAAAATCAAGAATAGTTTTGTTAATGGTCTAAATGTTTATATGTCTGGACTTCTTAATATGGAAATTAATTAATATCTTAAGTATGAACAGCGGAGTTACTTTATATAGTAAAGATAAGTTCAAAAATAAAAAATAGTAATACAAAATAGTAAAGTTATTTTCAGAGAAGAATAGTTTTTTTCGTGTATTATATTTTTGGTCAATGATTAAAAAACATTATTATGGTCTGTTTATGAGTTTATGACATTATTCTTATACGGTTATTTAATTTGCCTATATTCACTTAAGTGATTATAGACAAAGTGAATACAAATACAAAGTAACATTATAGCTCTGAATTAGAACTAAATGTGAACATACGTGTAGCTCAGCAGTCACTAGATATGCAATTTGGAACAAGTTCAGTTCAAATTTTACGGACCATTATAAAAATAAAAATACGGTGATTTTATATTTAAGTTGACACAATCAACGTGATTATTATTAAGGTGCCATTAAAAGACCAAATTACACTCAATTATCCAGTTTTTCAAAAGATTTTTCGACAAACATCAAAAGCACAAATCAATCGCAAAAATATACTAATCGGGAATCCAATTTGCTCACAAAGCATCTGTTTGTCCGTATACGACTTTTGAATTATAAATACAGTGAATACGGCTAAAATGGTGCCTGTAATAAGTATCAATACGGTGTTTGTTGAAGCGTGTTTGAAAAGGACCGGTCCTTCTGAGGGAAACTTAGGTCAATATGTTATCAGGACAACTGTTTAGTTTTGATGAGAGTAAATATTTATCTATGCATAAAATAAAGTAGAGCGATTGTAGCCTAGCGGTATACTAGTGCGTGCTAGAATCCAATAATATCGGGTTCGGTCCTCGGCCCATTGCCTTTTCTAAGTTATGTACATTTCTCCATCGCTCCGTGCTCCAAAGAGATCTTTAAGTTGTCGGTCTCGGCTGTTAATGTTTAATAGCTGTCGATAAGTCACATCAGAGGCATACGGGTGGCGTGACAGATAAAGAGTGGGTATACAAATACTACGTGACAAACACACCAGAGGCCAGCACCTACTTCATACGACAAGCAAGCATAACCAGTAAATAACAAAAGTCTGTCCAGTGAAGATATTGAAACAATTGGTCAATAGGACTGAAAAAAGCACTAAGCTATAATATAATTGATGTTGGATTGTCTATCTGTTTTCGTATCACGTAAAACCTACTGGACCAATTGAAATGTGGTTTTCGCTGTCGAATAATTTAGGATTTGACTTAAAATCTGATATACTTTGAATCTCAATGCTATGGTAGAAGCCGATCAATCGATATAAAACTATTACTTAAAATATTTTTTATCGATTGCTCGTTAACAAATAAACGCATTTAGATTAAATTTGGGTAAAAGTTAGGTTAGCGGGAAAAGCCAATAACCAAAGCATGTTATTATGTACCTACTTATGTGAAAAGAGGTAATGTATAGAACAAAGAGAGAAAGAAAGAATATACATTTATTTATGACTAGCTGTACCTGCGGCTTCGCACGCGTGTTTATTTTCTTTAGGTTCAAAGTACCATAATGTGCTATTCCTGGAGCAATATACCAACATTTGAACAAAATTTCTTCAGTTGTCAAAAATATTTTATCAATTGCTGGGCTTCTAACTCATCGGATTGAGATACCAATTAGACCAGATTTAAATCAAACCCGAAGCTATCTAACAATGAACACCGCAAACAAACAAACATACAGACAAACAGAAAGAAAGACACGATTATCAAAAAAATAATAGTTCAATACATTTTTTAAGCACCCAAGAGCATTTTTTTCATTTGAATTCATTTAGTAGTTTGGGTGCGATGCGCGGTCAAGATACGGACAAACAGACAGACAAAATTAAAAAGTAAAACAGAACCGCCCTCACTACGCAAACACCTGAGGATGGACGTCGTTGACGTCCGAACACCGGTCGAATTGTTCGACGAAATAACTCGTGAGTGACAGTCGTAACATATCTATATATATACAGAGTAACTTCCAAAAAAACACTATACCTTTAATGTACAGAATTTGGACCCTCTATTATTTTTTCGAGATAAAAAGTATCCTCAATTTTAACCCATCAAATAAACTATGACTGTGTCAAGTTGCATCAAAATCAAGCCCACTAGTTTCAGCGTGATACGTGTTCTTTTAAATAACTTTCAACTACAGGAACCCTTTAATTTTTCGGGATGAAAAGTATCATATGAACCCGAAGTATGAACTCAAATCAATAAAATTTCATTTGTGTTGATTGAGTATTTTCGGCGTGATGCGCTTCCAAAGTACAGACAAACAGATGGACAGACAGACAGAAAGACAAAAATAAAAAACAGTTTTGGCTTTAGTATTGAATATAGAACGGTCCCCAAAAAAAATACAAAATATCTTTAATTTACAGAATTTGGGACATTATCCCGCAGGAACTCTTTATTTATCCGAGATAAAAGGTATCCTCAATTTTACCCATCAAATAAACTATGACTGTGTCAAGTTGCATCAAGATCCGTCCAGTAGTTTCAGAGTGGTAAATGTTTTTTGAAATAACTTTTAACCCCTATCCTGCGGGAACACTTTCATTTTTTGTCCTACCTCGTAGTATGAACTCAAATCATACCAAATTTCATTTAAATTAATTTAGCAATTAGATGCCTAGCCAAGATACAGACAGACAGACAGACAGACAGACAGACAGACAGACAGACAGACAGACAGACAAAAAATAATAATACAGTTTTGGCTTATCGAATCTAGAGTAAGGTCCAAAAAAAAAATTCTAAATTTCTTCAATGTACAGAATTGGACCCGTTACAGTTTTATTAAAAGTATATATATAAATAACATACAACATTATACAGGATGACAATTAACAAATATTACAACCAAAAAGGCAGCACATGCTAAGGCCATAAAGCCTTGGCACTGATTTCCTGCCGGGACCTATTTGTGACATCACGAACGCAGAGTGACAACACATAACAATTAATACACATAAAAACAGTAAAAATGTACATCAAATGTATTAAAAGAACAAACACTAGAATACATTCTTCTTATTATTCGTAGGATCCATCAAAATAAAATCAATGACACCAAACGTAATGGAACACTCTGTCTATTGGCAGAACAGCACGATTGTACTAATACTATCCTATTGTCATCAGAATACCCAAGTTTGCAAACTTTCAAATCAATACTACAGTGATAAATAGGTGACAAGCACAAATTATAAGTATATATAACCCCCGACCCCCTAGCGAGATGGGAGGCGGTTTGCGAAGCAAGCCGCCGCGCCGTCCCTCGAAGCGGAGTGAAGGTCAAGTGTTTCGAAATGTTCACCTCTTTTTTTTTCTTAATTACACCCGTTCAAAGCCGGGTCAGATCGCTAGTGTATAATAATAACCTTTGAAATTCATACCCGTACATGTACCTAGTCAAATTCAAACTGAGCGTAACCGCATTTCTCCAAACTAACCATCACTTTAAGCTAGTCATTTGCCAAGACCCTTAATTAACACGAAATTGTAAACATTATTAATTCCCCAAGCGAATTGTAACTTATTATATTTTTCAAATTAATATAATTGCCCGATAGCGCGCTTATTCGTTATACTAATTAACACTCTTGGGGTTCATCAAGGTCCAATTTAATCTTGGTGATGATTATGGGTTGTAACATTTTGTTTAAAAAACTGTAATTACTTTATTTATCACTAATTTTCGCGCCCGTGACTTCGTCCGCGCGGACTTCTGTTTATCGCGAAAAAAGCATCCTATATTCTTCTAGGATATTAAAAACCAATGTAAAATTAGGTATAGCACCATTCTTGATGTTTTTTGACATACTTGTTATTTCGTTTCTATGGCAACCGTTTCTTACTGCGAGTAATATTTTTTTTCCAGTTTTTTCATTTTTGCCGTGGAAACTTACAATTTTCCGGGATAAAGAGTATCGTATGTTTTATTACAGAGTATAAGCTATCTCCATTCCATATTTCATCAATATCCTTCCAGCCGTTACAGTGATATAGTGAGTTTAATATACAGTGACGAGTGCTGGATTATTCCAGCACTCGTCACTCACGCTGCACAGTGGTTCGATCCAATACAAGAGGTTGGTCATTGGAACTTAACAAAATAAAAATCATAATGCAAATAAAAAAAAAGCTTTAAAAAGCTTTTTACAAAAAGTTTTTTTTTTTTTAGTAACTAAGCAAATTAAAAACTAACTGCATTTCTCCATTAAAATGCAACTAATGTTGGCATAACCATTTTTGAGATGGAAATTTCATTTAGTAGAATATCGTACAAAACGTTTATTAAATGGAAAGCCACGTAAATTTCAATATCTCGTGATTCTGTACTCGTATCAGTTTGATGCTTCATATTTTGTATCTCGCTATTATAAAAGATCATCAAAAAATGTTTCCCAAAAGTTAACTTACAACAATAAAATGAAAAAACCTAAATACCTATATAAAATTTCAATAAACTAAATATACCACCGTATTATAATATAAGGCAACATATGTTGCCATAACCATTTTTGAGATTGAACTTATAGTTAAGGATATAATCAAACGAAACAGTTTTTTGTATCGAAAGCAAGTAAGCAACCAATGAACCTCTTGTATGGGATCGAACTAATGTGCGCTGCCAGTATGGTTTAACAGGCGGATGGGAGAGTACATCTAGTCCAAAAGTCAACGAAATAGCATTAGTAGTTTCATCACAATGGCAAAGAATAATCTGACCCAGGGTCATCTCGTACATCTTTCCCCTATATCAAAATCATTATGAAATTTCACCATTTATATAGATCTATAGGTGTCTTAAACATTCAAGTCTCACACGTCTCAGCAATTCCCAAAGATTCCCCCCAGAAATAACGTAATTGAGACACGAAATATATTATATACATCGTTTGAGGAAACGCAACTGTCACATATGAAATGGTGGGAAATACGTCAGAGAAAATGCGAGCACTCGCGATGTCCTTTTACATGTAGCGGGGATTTTATTTGGCATCGCGCCTACTGTATGGTTCCTATGGTAGCGGGAAGCGTTTTCCAGAAACTTTCACTAATAGAAAATACTTCAGAGAAGTGGTGCTCGCGGTATTAATTTACGTGCAGACGTTTTATTTAGCATCATGATGGAGGGATACTGCGGTAGCTTACAACATTTTTTTAGTAACTTTCACATATGAAATAGCGGCATGTAGGTTAGGAAAATGCTGAGTGCTTGCAATTTCCTTTTACATGTAGCAGGAGATATTATCCATACCAATATATAAATATGAAATGATGTCCGTCTGTTTGTTTGTTTGTTTATTTGTTTATTTGGGGAGTTATACTGCGATAACGGCTAGACGGATTTTGATGAAATTTGGAATGGAGATAGCGTATAGCCTGAAATAAAATATAACATACTTTGTAGGACGGAAAACGGGAAAATGTTGTTTACTCGCTGTAAGGAATGGTTGCCATGGAAACAAAATAAGAAGTCTGTCAAAAAACAACAAGAGCGTTGGTGCTATACCTACTTTTGCATTCGTTATTAATATCTTATAAGAAAAAAGGATGCTTTTTTCGCGATATACTGTAGTCCGTGCGGATGAAGTCGCGGGTAAAAACTAGTTTGACATATAGCCATCATTTTACGAAACGCCTTCTGCAATAACTAGGGCCCTAGGGGCCTTCTGCATCCTAGTGATAGCGGACAACGTTTTTCGCAACGGTCACTATCACTTGGTATAAAAGGAAAACTTTACTAATGTACCTGCATATACAAAGAAAATGTACAAAATGTAAGAAAATGTATATTTCACTATTAAATATAAACTTTGAATATTTCTGCGGTGTTGTTTCTAGGTACCTTCTAACCGTACACGAAACATAATTACCTCAATTGCTTCTCTAGATTCGCTTATTAGTTGTTACTTCAACTCTCGCTTTTTGCCAGCACTATGAACATACCGTATCCTAACCCGTTACCACTCCAACTCAATTTCACTTCGTTTACATTATAATTCCATTCCCGCTCCCCGCCAGCCCCACAGACCCACCCTTACCAATTCACAGCACCGCACTTACTCCATATATTGGCTTCACTTAGTTTTTATTGGCACCAATGAATAGTAATGCTCCGAACGATTTGTTTTTTTTTTACTTTATTAATATAGAACGTTATTATTCTCTCTGACGTTATGACACAGAATAACTAATACTTTAGGAAGTTATAGGGCTGTATGGATTTATTGTTAAGGACCTTATTCTAGCTATGAATATGATAATAGGATATGTAATATGTCGTAAAAGAAAATATTTTGTGTACTTATGTCTGGAGTTTTTTTCTAGGCTGCTCGTATTTGGTCAACAATGCATAGATGAAAGAAATAATTATGTGTAACTGACAATGTATTTCCATATTATACTGATTACAAGTTAATTGAAAACATTAGTTAAAAAAAAGCTTTGATGCAGTAGACATGTCATGGTGAAACTTAGAAGGGGCTATCACATTTAAATGCGTATACAATGTTTCTTGTCTGTGCTATTAACCGTTGAGGAGTTCCCTAGTCAGGACCCAACCCAGCAACCATGTCATGGAAAACTTAAAACTAACTATCATAATAGAATGCCTACCTACACAAAATTTCGTGTCTGTGCTCTTGACCGTTGAAGAGTTCCTTTATCTAGAGTTATTCCTGGATGTCAGTTTAGTCATGCTGACCATAAAAATGCATTATCACCGGAACTGAACCAACATGTAAAAATTCAACTCTGTAGGATAAGGGTGCGTTAGAATCAAACGATACCGGGCCCGTTCCCCATTTTCGCACCAATTACTTCTAAGTTATGATTTTCATCGTTCCACGCTTCGGAGGGCACGTTAAGCTGTCGGTCCCGGCTGTTATTGATATCACAGTAGAGGCCGTCGGGTAGCCTGACAAACTTTGACACCGGCACTATCTCATACGACATCAATGCGGTTTACTCGCCAACTCAATCAGTCAGCGGCTGGTGTACAGTGACAGTAGTGATCCGGTCGACAGCTCACTCGACTATGCAGTGTGCAGAGAGGCTTGAGTTTGCTTCCAATTTGCAGCTCAGAATCAGTCAGCCGACGGTCATCCGCAAACTGTTTGCTTAGCGCGTTTGAGCCATTTCATCCCGCAGACTAAACGCGAGCAGCCGACAATTTATTCGGTAGCATAATACATATTTGTCATATAGTAATTGTAAAAGTATAAGTGTGTTTTGTTTATTTTGGGGCAACGCATGTCCGCTATCTTATCTGATGTTAATTTGATGACGAAGAATGAGGATTAGGTGGCGTTACGATGTGGAAATGATGTCGTGACAATGTGGGAACAATGGTAAACACGCGTGACAGTGTGGAAAATAATGGTAAAACTTAGTCTGGAATAAGCCTGGCGGAATGCTGATGAAATACCCCGGAAGAGGCGTCACAATCAAATAAGATGAATCTATTTTACCCTAATATATCCTGATCCTTCCCTAATGCTCACAGCCCTAATAAATGGCGAAGCCAATTCCTTTATGCAACAATTAGACGAAAATAATGAATGATTTTGTTTGCCTCCATTTAGTTCGTTCACCTAAAGGTTGCTTATGCCCATTCCACACGAGGGCCAGTTAACAACAGTTTGCAAGGACAGAACAGAGGTTGTATAAATTTGAAACAATAGAGCGGTCGGCACTGGCTGTCTCATAAGCTGATCTACCCTGATTACTGTTCTGCAAACTGTTCTGTCTCGGAAAGTATGTTCCAATTATAGCAGTACTGTTCTGACTACTGATTTGCCTAATTCTGTCCTTGTGTGAAATAGGCATTAGCCTGGTTTCGCTGCATCACTGCTATCTTATTAATGTCTGCAGCTGCATACACAAAATTCGTTAACGTTCAAACAGGCAAGAGCTGCGGTGCAGAAGAGAGAGACTGGTCGAAAAATAACAATAATACATATTTTTTTCATGAATATATAAGAAAATTGATATTTTTGATGGTAAACGGAGCCTGACTTTTTATTTTAGAAAATTTCAAAAAATCCTATTTCACCTGTAAGGTTATTTTATTTCAGGAGTTTACATACAAAACTTCGACTGCCAACAGTGTATACAAAATAGAGTTTTTTTTTTTTTTTTAATTTTGACTCTCCATTTAAACCCTTTTTTTTATTCATTTTTTTTTTTAATTCATCTTTTGGTGTGCTCCCCAATTTCAAAGGGCTTCAAAAAAGATATTTTTTCTCTGGCAAAGGCTCAAGCCCCACCCTCCGAGAGCTCCCCAATTACAAAAGGCTTAAAAAGGCCTTTAAAAGGTCAAAAGGGATATTTTTCTTGTATTTTTCACTGACAAAGGCTACATGCCCCACCCACACCGAACAGTTTGGGGTGGGTGGGGTAGAACTTCCAGAACACCTCAATTTCAAAGGGCTTCAGAAGGCCTTCAAAAGGCTTCAAAAGGTATATTTTTCTGATATTATTATCGTATTATACTGATATTTTTCTCATATTTTCTTGAATTTTTCTGATATTTTTCTAGTATTTTTCTCATATTTTTCTGGGTTTTTTTTTCGAAGCCCTTGTCAGGAAAAATGTCAAAGGCTTCAAGCCGCTCCCTCCCAGAACTTCCCAAAGGACAGGCTTTTAAAAGGTTTCAAGAGGGATATTTTTCTGATATTTTTACATATTATTCTGTTTTTGTCGCGTATTTTTCTAATTAAGTCTTGATTTTTTTCTTTATTTTTTCAGAGAAAAATATCAGAAAAATACATGGCATAGGCTCAAGCCCCAACCTCCCAGAACTCACCAATTACAAAGTGCTTCAAAAGGGTTTTATTTTCTTATATTTTATTTTTATTTTTCTGATATTTTTCTCGTATTTTTCTGATATATATAAGAATTATATTTTTTTACACGACTGCCCAAAAAAGAAGTGTTTGTTTTTAGAATTCATGTATGTTTGTAAGTTTGTATGTTTGTATGTGAGTTTCTTTATTACACCATAACTTTTAAATGCCTGAACAGATTTAGACGTATGGGGTATCGTTAGAATCCTTACATCCTCCCGAGTAAAATAGTTTTTTTTTTTTAATTGTCCAATATTGCGGTAGTATGGCTCTAATTAAGAATGAGAAACCGCTTCTACTGTAATCTACACTACTAATAGGGGTTTAAATATGAAGCCACTTTGAATTAATATTAAACCTGTATGGTGTCTGGTATTTCATAGTGAAACTTTTTTCACAAGAAAACTATAACATTCTAAATTTAATAAGAAATGGAATTTGATTGTTCGACTTTAATTGTTTTTACATTCATCTTTTAACGTGAGGATGGATACAGAAAATATCAGAGTAATTTTCGAATACGAGTTTCAGCGTCGGACTAACGCAGCAGAAACTGCTCGTAATGTCAATGATGTGTTTGGAGACGAACGCACCGTACACCGAACGCGTTTTTGGTTAAATCGTTTTCGTAGTGAAAACTTCTTGAAGGATGAACCACGAGGAAGACCAGCCACTATGGTAAATAACGATGAATTGAAGGTGATTGTGGAAGCTAATCCATATCAAACTACCAAGGAATTAGCAGCTCGGTTTGACGTTAGCATACACATAATATTGCAGCAAATCAACAAAATTAAAAAACTTGTAAAATGGATGCCTCATGATTTGAATGATCTGCAGAGAGCAGCGCGCGTTGAAGCTTGCCTTACCTTGTTAAACCGGTACAGAAATGAAGGGATTTGAGACCGAGCTGTGGATGTGTGACGAAAAGTGGATTCTTTACGATAATCGCAAGCGAAGAACGCAATGGCTGACCTCAGGTCAAACACCACAACAATTCCCTAGAAAGGTGATGGTATCTGTTGGTGGCGACTTTGTGGTGTAATTCACTACAGTTTCCTCAGGTCCGGTCAAGCAATAATTGCTGCTGTCTACTGTGCAGAACTCCGAACAATTATGGCGAAACTCGAAATAAAACAGCCCCGACTCGTCAATCGTTCTTCACCATTATTGCTCCATGATAACGCAAGACCTCACTCTGCTCGAGAAACAGCTTTAACACTACAAGACCTGCAGCTGGAAACCATCCGTCATCCTCCATAGGTACTCGCTGGACCTCGCCCCAACCGACTACAAATTTTCCGCGATTTGGACAGTTTTTTACATGGAAAGAAAATGTATTCCTTGGATGCTGTACAAAATGACTTCATACAGTTTGTGGAGTCCAGGGCGTGCAGTCTCGACATATATAGATAACTATTTACAGCCAAAATCAGTGCAAACCGATGACAATCGTTAGCTTTGACGGTTATCGTCAAAAGCTATCGATTGTTATCGGTATCTGTACTGACATTGATCATGATTGGCATCGATATTTCTCAGTGACTACCTAATGTCGTTATAATCAGTCTTTGCGACTTTGGTTGTAAAGCAATCGCTGTCGATGTGGAGACTGTAGGCCCAGGTCCCCAGAATTATATCGCAAATGTTTAAATTATCTTCCGAGTAGATGGCAGAAATGTACAGACAACGAGGGTAAATGCTTTGATTAAATATATAATCTTATCCCACAAAAAATATGCAACGGTAATTTCATACTTCATTGTACTATTATTTATTCTGTGCTTCAACCCCTAATATTATAAAACGGAAAGATTTGATTTTGTGTATATTTCTATTTTTGTATGTTTGCATGTAATGAATAAACTGAAAAAAAAAACTGAACGGATATAAATAAACTTTTACTTTTAGAAAGCTGCATGGGCAGTATTTTATTTTAGAAAATATTAGATATCCAAAATTACAATAGTCATTATTTAGCGTGCGCTGCGAAAACAATTGATGATACATAAAATAATGTACCTATAGTACTCATCTTTATCCACAAAAAGTCCGCGAGGCTATATTCCTAACTAAATAATTATTATATTTAAGTCACAATAACCATTTATTGTTCAAATTAGTTTTACACGGGTAGAATCGAAAGATGTTTACATTCGTATCATGATAATATATACTTTTGTATTGATATTTAATATCCTAGAAGACCTAGAAGAACATAGGATGCTTTTTTCATGATAAACTGAAGTCCGCGCGGACGAAGTCGCGGGCGGGAAAGCTAATCTATCTATACTATAATAAAACTGTAAATGGGCTAAATCTGTACATTAACTATTTTTTGAAAATTTTAATTGAGATAAACTTCAAAATCGTTATGGAGTGCAAAAAGGTTATTTTTTATTTTTGTCTGTTTGTCTGTCTGTCTGTCTGTCTGTCTCTTTGAACACGCAACACGCTGAAACTACCAGACGGATTTTGATACAACTTGGCACAATCATAGCTGATGTTATGGATTAACATTTAGAATACTTTTTATCCCGAAAAAATGAAGGGTTCCCGCAGGATAAGGGTTGAAAGTTATTTAAAAGAACACGTATCACGCTGAAACTACTAGACGGATTTTGATGTATCTGGGCATAGTCAAAGTTTATATTATCTGTTAAAATTTAGAATACTTTTACTCCCGAAAAATAAAGGATTTTTAAGGGATAAGGGTCCAAAGTTTATGTTAAATTAAAGTAATAAACATCCGTTTGAATAACGGTACCAAATTTCGTTGTGTGCTTAACGTAACAAGTGGCCAGGCGGTAATATACGTGGATTTGTAATTCATATGTCCGTGGATCGAAACCACGCACTTCTAGGAATTTTTTGCTCCATAATTAAAAGCATTTACATATCTTATGCGTTATTTTTACATTTTTTAACTTCCGAACAAAGAGACGAGTGTAATAAGTTTAGGGTGTGTATCACTGTATGTGTGTGAGTGTGAGTGTTTTCGTTTTTTTTTTTTGGTTGAAAGCTAATGTGATTGATTTGGTCAACAACTCCAGCGCATAAACCAAACAAATCAAAGTTCTGCCTCCAATTTGACTAGATGGCGCTGATTGACCTTAAAACACAGAAGCATTTCATTCACTGCAACCAAGCGTACCGCTAAATTCAAATCTTCTAACTTTTCGAATTCGGGTCACATTACTTTGTTTAATTTTTTACTTTGTAAATTTGTTAGTTTTACCTGAATAGCATGTTTAAAAAAGAAATAAATTATCGTTTATAAATTACAATCCCTCATAAAAAAGCGCCCTCTTGCCGCAGTTGCCGCTGTTTTTATTGGTAACCAAACTGCTTACTGTTTCACATTTTTAAGCCCCGACCAAAGAGACGGGTGTTTATCACTAAGTGTGTGTGTGTGTGTGTGTGTGTGTGTGTGTGTGTGTGTGTGTGCGCGTGTGCGCGTGTGTGTGTGTGTGTTTGTGTGTGCGTGTGTGCGTGTGTGTGTGTGTTTGTGTGTGTGCGGGTGTGTGTGCGAGTGTGTACGTGTGGAATGGACCTATTTTGATGCGTGTTTTTTGTTTGAAAGCTGATGTGGTCGAGATGGTTCTTAGATATATGGGGAATGGGAGGGAAAGGGAGAGGTGAGAAAAGGGGGATGAGAATCGTAGCTTTCAAACGAATGGACCGTTTTAGCTGGGGTATTTTATGTTTGAAAGCTGGGGTAAACAAGATGGATCACGCATAAAGAGTCTAAAACGGGTATTTATTAGAGTTCGATTATAGCACAATGGAGTATCCTACTTCCTTAACACGGGTGTAAGTATTTTATTGTAGGACCTCTATACTAGAGAGCGTAGTATCTGTACTTATAATATAGCATTATGAACAAAAAAGTCTGTACAAAGAATATAATTAAGGTTTGATTTAAAAACTGGGTAACTTGGTATCTTAGGGCCTGGCGCGCACTACCTTGCGGTGGAACGCGGTGCGTTTATTCTACCGTTTATTTCATATTGTATTATATGCGTTTATTTCACCGCAATACGAGCACTTCTATGACACTCCTTATGTTTGTGGGCTGTATGTCCCATATACATACAGCCCACAAACATAAACCTCCACAGTCAAAAAGACGTGTTAGGTATAACATACAATCCTGCACCTGGTTTATTTATACTCCGGAATAAGCGGCGGGAGATGTTTTTGTCGACTACTCGCTGGACAGAGACAACATTCATAAAACACTGAATTTGAAATCCGGACAATAGTGCGTGAGGTAACGGTGGAACTGCCTAAGGTGCTTTGGGAAGGTCAACGCTAAGGTTAAAAGTTTGGAATCAAAAAGTTAAAAAAAAGATTGCTCAGGCTATATTTCAGAGAGAAATTAATCATTTTCGCCCGTAAATTTCCTCTGTGCTGGCCGAGTGTAAGTAACATTAGCGCGTCCTTGAATTTGAACATGCCCGTTTTCTCCTCCAATGTTTTCGTTTACAGTTTTAGACGAACTCTGTTAAATAAGTAAAGTCCAAGTGTAACCCGTACCCCGTGTCTTGAAGTTGCTATAATTGTAAACGAACGAGTTATTACTCGGTTACCAGCCAATCGCTATTTTGGCCGCCACATTTCTGTCAGCCACTATATCTCACATTTAACATCTAACTAAATCATCAGTCATCATCTCAAACTTCTGTCCATTGGTTGACCAACAAAGGAAGTCCTTTCATACGACTTCTGGCTCGCAAACTACAATATCGGAGTCACAAGCGAACAAAATGCGACCGGAGGTGAACTCGTACGCTAGGGTTTGTTTTGATACTCCCACATAGAAGTTTTGTTTGAAAACTGATTTATTACTTGGTAAAAATAGAAACGTTTGTTGACAGAGATTGAATACAGTTTGTAAAGTTGACTGTAAACAAATATGTACAATTGGTTTGCAATTGGCTGCTATTCAATTCTGTATTAAGAATTGGTTGATTATAAATGGAAATTAGGGAGCTTATAGAAATATTCTTCAATATTCTTCTCCTGCATTATTATTTTATTAAAGAATAGACCATCAAAGTAGTAATATGAAAATTAGTTAAAAAGTATTTAATACGTTATTTTCAAGTAAATTTTAAGCATAGACAACTTACTCACGTTAAGGTTTAAAGAATTATTAATACATACTTAAACTGTTATTTTCACCGCTTTTTTTACAAGTGTCATGATTGACGACAAAGGCAGGTTTGCCTGGATGGTAAGAGCCACGCCTGATCATTACAATTATTGTCAGTGTCACCCAGAGAGCACGGCAAACCCTGAGACTTTGGGATTGAAATCGCAAGTGCTCAGGAACTTCCCATCACTCGCATTACAACAATAAAATGCCGGAACCTTAACCCCCATTCCTATATAAATGAAACGAATCGTTTTTCCAACGTCTCTTTACTTTTTAACCTTTTTTGTATGGTGATTATGTCAAAAGCTGACGGACAGTAAGCGAAAACGGTTCGTTTTAAGATATAAGAACCGGCCATTAATCTGCTATCCAACGAAGAACAAAACTTCGGGACGTCAGAACCATTACGAGACTGAAATGGAGGCAGGACACATAGCCAAGTGAAGTGACGACTGATGTAAATGGTGGTAAGTGAATAGTTGCCACGATAGAGGAAGCGAAGCGTTGGTCGTCCAGCAAAAATTACGATTTATAAGCTCCCTGTCTATCGACAAAATGGGATGATATTTCGGATTTCACCGAAACCGGTCTACTGGGGATCTTCTTGCGTATGCCACTCATGTATTCAGCGAAGCCATCGAGATGCATGATGAGGCGCTTGCCGTCTCCCTTGATATATCTAAGGATTTTGATCAGGTCTGGCACGATGGCCTTTTAAACAAGCTTCCCTCATTTGGATTACCTGTTGGCTTTTGCAATTGGATAGCTGTTTTTTAGAGGTAACGATCTATTCAAGTAGTCCTAGAGGGCTGCTCGTCTGATCAAATGGCCATCAATGCTGGTGTACCTCAAGGATCGGTTCTCTCGGTTACACTGTTTTTACTGCACTTTAATGACCTTTTGAAGCCCGGTACCTTTGGGTATGCAGATGACAGTACTGTGGTTGAGAGATACAGTTCCAATGCTCAAGCCAGCTGCGACGATGTCCAGCTTCAGAGAGAGGCTATGGTGGACCGTTTGAATTTAGCCTTAGAAGCAGTGTCTGATTGGGGCGATGCTAACCTGGTTAAGTTTAATGCTACTAAAATGCAAGCGTGTATGTTTTCTGCTTAAAAGAGTCCTCTACACTGATCTCCGTCTTTCCAAAGTGTAACAATACAGTTAGGCGACCATCTGGAGCTTTTGGGTGTCGAACTCACATCGAACCTGAATTTTGGGTCTTACATTGAATCCAAAGCCAAGGTAGCTGCAAAGAAACTTGGTATTTTGTCTAAGGTTAGGAGGTACTTCACACCGGGTCAGCTTTTTAATCTTTACCAAGCACAGGGCCGATCTTGTATGGAGTACTGCTGCCACCTCTGGGACGGTTCTGCCAAGTATCAGCTCGAGGCTTTGGATTCAATTGAGAATATCATTGGAGATGACACTCTGGTAAATAGTAAGCTTCAAAGTCTGGCGCATCGACGTGAGGTCGGAAACCTGTCGGTATTCTACAGATTGCACTATGGAGAGTATGCACAAGAACTGCACAATCTGATTCCCCCATCACCTTTCCATTACCTGGCCGAGGTGAATGGCGTGCTAAAAGAGAGGCCTATACCCAGCAGAAACCAATACGAGGACGATTGTGGCAGATGATGATGATTCTAAAAACTTCCGTGCTTCGGGTGCACCCTGCTACTTAGTCATCATGATATTTCACCAAAATGGACTGTTTGGTCCATCCCAGCGCATAATAGTTGAAAAATCTAACAAAAGACGAAGACCTCGCACCAAGTTATAATAATTCCAGAAACCTACCTACAAGTACATTCTCCCAGACCCTGTTTCCACATGCCTACTTAATAAGCAGCCGAGAGGGGCTCTCGAGGGCTTACCTGACAAAGGTTCGCCAATCAAGCGCCTTAATTGCATATACAACAGTTAGATTGAACACTATTTGGGGCTAATTTGAACCTTATTTCGTTGGGGTAAGGTTAGGTCGTTGTGCGGTGGAATAGGGATGAGCGGTAGAATTTGCTTTTTAATCGATTTTATGCTGATGTGCTGTTATCGAAAATTTGTTGTTTTTTTCTGAAATTTACATCTAATTACTGCTGAGCTAGTACAATTTCATTGTTACATACCCTAAAAATCCATTACCCTTTTTTCTATAAAACTTATTCAAAAATGATTCAATAAATGATTGTATCATACAAAAATCACTTACGTACTCGCCTGAAAGTATATGTGTATATTATGTGAAGTAATAAATAAATTAACTTGACATTGCCACACTACCGTACATGTTTTAGATATTTACTTCTATCCATACCTAAAAGTTGGTTATCTAAAAGAGTCCGCCGGGAGCGATAAGTGCGCCCATTGTAATTTTATATGTAGCTTCTCAATATATTATATTTAGCTTTTGTGTCAATAAAGTTTTTGATTGAATGATTATTTGGAAAGAAAAGTAGAAACTAAGATCAGCCATAATTTGTTTCTTCATTTAATCATCAAGTATTTTAATAACCTATTGAAAATAATCCCAATAATCGATACTTAAATAACACAATAAAGCACATCCCTACTCCAGTCACTAGAGAGGTGATCGGCGTAATTTAGTGTTCTTTTGCACTAATTACCTCAGAGATTTTGGTTCATAAAATAATGTTTTTGGAACTTAAACTGGTAGCATAAAACTAATATAACCGGAAATGCGCTAATTCTTCTCGGGACATATGTCCAACTTTTCCGCCCAAAGGATATTAAACGTGAAGTTTTAATAAAATAGAGTGCTTTAGCTTTAAACTTTTCACAAAACATACTAGAAATAAAATAGAATATTTAAACTCTGACTTAGACAACATGTGGAGTTTAAAATTGTTTCAGCTGATTCTCTGGAGCTTAGCGCTTGTTGTGCAACATTTTCCACGCTATTTTACAAAAAACAATTTAGGTTTCGTTATGCTACTGCCACTAAACATTACAATAAAGTTTATGTTCGGCATATTTACATTTTGTTTGTTTGTTTTTTGTTTTCTCGTTATTTAAGTTGCATTAAAGGCACCATATGATCACGAAGAATTTCATTTATTTTTACTCAAGTACGGCGAAACAAAGGAAGGATAATGAGTTTAACAGTTTATGTATATGGGTATGTGGATGTTCCAACATAGCGACGCCCCTATTGGTCTGATTTTGACAAGTGGTGTATCAATCGATTCGTCTTCAGTTATAGAGCTATATTATATATATATATATATATATATATATATATATAGGCTATATTTTTTTATCAAAAAAAAAATCGAATTTTACAATATGGGTGTCAAACTGCAGGCCTTGATGAGCAAGTCGATGGACTATGATGGGTATCATTAAAAAACTATTTGAAGAAAAAAATACTTTAGGTTTCTCGTATCATTTTTCATTTCAAATGACCATTATTTATTGTTTTTTTATTACAATTTTTATTTTTATTTTTTTGATCCATTTAGGATCTATAACAATAAAAACTTGGTTAGCAACCATTCAAACTTGATTGTTTGCCTCTTTTTGGTTTTGTTCGCGGGTTTTGAGCTGTTTCGATTGTCTTATCCATATGTCAATATTTCATTAAAAATCAACATACTTCCAAAAAGTCATCGGTTTAATAAAAGGTCTTCAAAAGACATAAAGGGCATAAAGGTGATCCTCGCATAAAAGAAAACGTGAACCTCCTTATTCAAGGTCAGAATGGACTATTGTACTAACAGTATGGGCACTATGGAAAAGCAGCCCAGTGTGGTAGGTTATAGCCAGTCTTTGTCAGTTTTGATCACTTACTACTTACGGGATCACACTGCTCATTCAAAAATCTAAAAAAACTAAAACTGTCATCTTTTGGAAGTCGAATAAAAGGACAGCGCTATGCCGTAGTAAAGGATGCAATATTTTTTCGTACTTTGCTGTGTGTGTCACCGGAGTTACACCAATGTCACCATACTGTTAATAGGGTTGTGTCCAAAAGTAACAAACTGACCAAATAAAAGGGTGTATTCCCTTTACAGCTTTGCGTAGCATTTTGATAGTCTGTGCGGGTAAAAAAAGGTACGTCCGAACGTAATCCGGGCGTACGCTAACCACGTGGGATTATACCCTAATTTCGGGACAATTTGGGGCTATGGAAGCTGCGGCATGGTTGCTACGTGGCCTAGTTCTAATAATTTACTTCTACCACTGGTTTGTATCTAGATAAATCTTTATGAACACCAAACAATATATAGACATACTTGAAAATGGCTACACTAGGAGGTCTTATAGCTAATAAAGCGATCTCTACCAGCAAACTTTGGACGGTCAAGATACGAGTATAATAAAGTTTACATACATAACTCCGTTACTAAATTGAAATTCGATGAATATAAGACTACATACAACTCTTAGTTCAAAAACTCAAAGTCGAACAACAAGTCAAACTTTTTTTTAAATGAAAAGTGATGTTCAACGGTCGACTCGCTATCGCAAAAATGAAAGGTGATGTTCAACAGTCGACTCAATATCGCAAAAATGAAAGGTGATGTTCAACGGTCGACTCGCTATCGCAAAAATGAAAGGTGATGTTCAACGGTCGACCCGATATCGCATAAATGAAAGGTGATGTTCAACGGTCGACTCGCTATCGCAAAAATGAAAGGTGATGTTCAACGGTCGACTCGCTATCGCAAAAATGAAAGGTGATGTTCAACGGTCGACTCGATATCGCAAAAATGAGAGGTGATGTTCAACGGTCGACTCGCTATCGCAAAAATGAAAGGTGATGTTCAACGGTCGACTCGCTATCGCAAAAATGAAAGGTGATGTTCGACGGTCGACTCGCTATCGCAAAAATGAAAAGTGATGTTCAACGGTCGACTCGCTATCGCAAAAATGAAAGGTGATGTTCAACGGTCGACTCGCTATCGCAAAAATGAAAGGTGATGTTCAACGGTCGACTCGCTATCGCAAAAATGAAAGGTGATGTTCAACGGTCGACTCGCTATCGCAAATACCTTGCTATGCCGCAGTGTAATTTAAGACTATTTAAAAACAATGCTTATTGTATGGCAATCAAAATCTATAATAACGTACCATTACAAATAAGATACCCCTACATACATTTAAAAACCGACTTCATAGCTGGCTATTGCAATTCTCCTTCTATTAACTTGACGTTTTTTTTAAATGTAAAGCCAAACTGTGATTTATTGGGTTCATTAAATATTCTTGTGACTTTTTTATATATTTCATTATTGTTATTTCTTTTTTATTATTTCATTTTTTTATTTCTTTTTTGTTATTTTTCGTCATTATAATTAATTTTAAAAGAATGCGTTATCTAATATTATATTTTGTATATTTTTGTTAACTAATGACATACAATTAAATATCTAACATCATGTTAATTAATTAAGATACATTTTCGATGTTATTTAATACCTATATTTGTACGACGTAAGGCAGAGCATGTTAAAACTAAGTTTAAACCACTACCATCTTATCTGTAAACATGTTTCAACAAATTAAAATTCATTCATTCAAAAAAAAAAAGGACTAAAAATGTAACAATTATTATCATTGTACTCGTAAGTGACGAAGCTGCACGCTTCGTGAAGTATTCATATTAAAAAATATCTGTTTATTTACGTTTATCGGTATTTTATTATCATTACTAAAGCGGCGCAATACAATTACTTAACATCACGTAGTAACTTACAGCCTACCAACCTAAACAACAGCTTTCGGAAATTCGTAGCACTCGTAGTAACGAACGGCCTACGCAACCTTAACTCCAGCGTTATGAAATTCGTAGAACTCGTAGCACAAAACACGCACAAATCGTTAGCTCTTATGTTTTACTACTACGCCACTTTTACGCTAGACCGCTTATTCCGTGGCCCCTGTTCGAGTCTGTAAGATTTAAGACTACCAAGTAATTGCAGATGCCGGCCTCGTAGGCTCATGTAACAAACACGATACATTATATACCTGAAGGTATTTTGTGCTTAGCTCCTGCTGCAGCTAACTGAGGAGCTAATTATGTTGTTTGCAAGCTTCATGTGATAATTAGTGTGAGTATGTATGTACTGTCGCAGTCTATTTTTTATCAGTTTTCTTGACACTTTTACAATCAATGGCCTGCTCGGTCAGCAGATATTAACCTAATTTAAAATCTGTGGGGCATAATTTTCAATGCTGGGACTGTCAGAACGAAAAAAAACACGAAACACTTAGATCACATTGTGCACAGATATGGGATTATATCAGAGGGACTGATTTTATGCGCGCCCCGTGTCGCATACTTACCGTCATAGCTGTTGATTGAGGCTATAGTAGTTATTAAAATAATAGGTATTGATATTGATTATTTCTGCCTATTGTTGCAGTTTTAGTAAAAAGTTCGACCACGCTTGGTGAATGTCCGTATTTTTTGTCTTGTCTCTATGCCAGATAATATTTTATCGTAGTGTTTACTAAAAAGGTTTTCTATATCTATCTTAAAAGACTATCTTAAGTGGCCTATTTTAGTGTTAATATAAAAAAGTATGCCTTAGACCTAATCAAATTACATAATATTATAACATTGACCTTGGGACATAGATGTGTGCAATCATAAACTTTTTTTATTAATATAAACTTTCTCAGACAGCGACTATCATGTTAAATGAGTTATAGCAGTACCGACTCCTAGTGTCAGAGTTTGTCAGACGGGCTATTGATCTTTAAGTGTGAGTTCGGGGTTAGAATATACCTTTTCATTTCTGATTTAGCCTCTGAGACCCCCTTCGGAATTCAAATGTTTTCAACTAGAGTGAGAGTTTTCAAAAAACTAGTACATCTAAGAACCGGAAATCTGTTTAGGACCGAACGGCGCCCACGCAGCTTCTACAGGTTTTGCCTTACATTTCCGTGAAATTTGCGTTTTGGGAGAATACGTTTCTACCAAACTAAACCATAACCAAATCCAATAATTCAGGTCTCTTTTTATTAACCACAGAATAAACTTAACTTATTTTTTCTTAATTTATTATTATTTTTCATTTAAATAGTACACAAACGTGAGAGAAAATATCGGTTTTAAATCGCTCATTAATTCAAATTGTTTACAAATTATGATAAAAATAAAAAACTACAAACATCAGTTTATCCTGTGGTTAGTAAAACGAGATCAGAATTATTGGATTTGGTTATGGTTTAGTTTGGTAGAAACGTTTTCTCCCAAAATGCAAAACCTGTAGAAGCCGCGTGTGTGAATTAGTTAAATAAATTGTTTAACTTCCGTAAATTATATAAAATTACACCAATCTAATATGTAATTTATCTTTTCATTTCCGCTGACCGAATGTATACTATGTACTTACGTGCGTGCTCTGGCACAGTGTAAATTCAAACAACCCATAAAAAGGTAAGTATATTACAACAAAATTATTTTGGTGAAATTTTAATCCACACCACATAAAATTGAAACGTTATCTTTTTATTGTTTGGGGAGCTTTCACGCCAAAACGGCTGATCCGATTTTGATGAAACTTTGTAAATAGGTACTCTACAATGTAGAGACCAACATAGGATACAAGTTGTCACGGGAAAACTGGAAAATGTCGATTACTACTAGTAAGGAATGGAATGGCACGTTGCCGTGGAAACGAAATTATTACAATCCACACAAATGTATAAAAGTTTCGTCTATTGCTTTGTTTGGGGAGCTTCCACGCGAAAACGCTGATTAAATTTTGATGAAACTTTGTAAATAGGACACGATATAGAGACCAACATAGGATACTTGTTATCCCGGAATATGGTAAGTTTCCACGGGAAAACTGGAAAATTGGTTTTTAACATCCTAGATGAAAATAGGATGCCTTTTTCGCGATAATTTGTAGTCCGCACGGAAGAAATCGCGGGCGAAAGCTAGTATTTTATAAATTACATATCAGCGATTACCTTAAACAAATTTCCGGTTCACAAATTTAGTACTTTTAATGAAAACTGCCACATTTTTTCGAAACATTTAAATTCATAACGGCAGTCATACGGTTCACGCATGCGCAATGCAACCGATGAAAAGGTCTATTAGAAACTAAACTAGTATTTCTGCGAACAGTAGACCTGGCGAGCACATTTTTTTTTGCAGCAATCTAGCTGTGCAAAATGTAGGGTCTTGGCCTATTATTTCTAATCACCCGCCAAAAACGCCATCTTGCACAACGCGCGCCCCCTAACGCGCGCGGTGTGAACTATCGACAACTACTTTCGGGCGGACGTTAGCGGCTGCGTTTCCTCCGCTGTTATTCAAAATTAATGCAAAAACCGATTAAATACGGACGATATCATAATAAATACTGTGCCAAAATCCAAGTGAAACTAGTGCGCGCACGTGAAACCCTAAATTCCGGGTCTGCAGCCTGTGCTGGAGCACAGATCGACGGCAGAAGGTGGGTGAGTCCCTGGCCAAGGGTTTTTCGTTTTTGGGGAACATTTTGGTGATTTAACTTAACTACTGAGCTATCGGACGCTCATTTTGGTCCTTCGAGCCGGATTACCCAGTTATAACGCCGATTACAGTATATTTTCACCAACACATTGGTGCAAAAACACGTGCGGCTTGAGCACAAATTTGTGTTTTATACAAAAACTACACAGGTTCCAACATCAACCTAATTTCTTACATTCATAATACACTACATTCCAGCTAATTCTAGTGTTCAAAGTGTGGAAAAGTTGTTATTTACTGAATTAAGTTAAACCGGTGCGTTGACCTTTAGTTGAAACACAAATTGTATTTACTATGCTAATTTAATTGCATTTGCACATTTCTATAGTAATATCTTAATCTATAAGTGTGTAAAGTGGAATTTGACAGTTACTTAGTGTTTTTCTCCCGTATTTCATTTCGTTTTTACACATTATTCATTGTTGTTGGAGGCAAATCAACTGACCACCATTGCGTGCCATCACAGTCATAGACGCGCAACGTAGGTACCTACGTATCGGGTCACGTCGTTCAATAGGTTGTAATTCTTTTACCTACCTACGTTATCTACCTTCTATTTTATAATTGCTGAACAAATATTGTCAAGTGTTCTAAAGTAATTTCACTACACTCTATTACTTATTTAAAATGCCTAAAAATCCAGGAAACAACTCTGACTCGGATCTTGACGATTTATTGCAACCGTTTCTGACGTCAAAAGAAATGTGTTTTATTCGCGTTCAGCGGATGTTTAATATATCCAAACAGGTAGAATCAGATACATCGATTGAAGCAGAATTTACGGTTAGGGTTCAGGACCTATCAGAACTCCGTACAGAATACGATCGCTGTATAACTGAAATAAATACACTATGTAAAAAATACAAACCTAACTACGTCCCTACGTATGGTGAAATTGAGGCCTTCGACCAACTTTATTATTCAATCCGAAAGGTTGCAAACAACCTCAGCCCGCCGCAGCTTCCCAACAAGATGGAACACGGTGGCAATGAGGAATTCCTTATACCTAGACGTAGAGTGAAGTTACCGGAGTTACAATTAGTTAAATTCGATAGCAAACTAGAGAATTGGATAACATTCCGCGATACATTTACTAGCTTGATACACAACAACGCCGGTATTAGCGATATTGAAAAATATTATTACCTAATGTCGTGCGTGACCGGACCGGCTTTAGCCATTGTCAAGTCTTTGCCGGTCACAGCTGATAATTATGCGATAGTTTGGAGTGCGTTGGTCCAGCGATTTGAAAATAAGCGCGCGCTGGCTATGGCTTATCTAGATAAGCTGTTTAACTTCAAACCACTGATTAGCGAGACAGCGTTTAATCTTAATATTTTTTTACAAACGTATCAGGAAAATATAACCGCGTTAGAACATTTAAATGTACCAGATTTGTCCAGTTTTATACTATTTCAAGTATCTTTACGTAATCTCGACCCCGTGACGCGACGTGAGTTTGAACAAACCATATCCCCGGGTGAAATACCTACAGCTAGGCAACTATTGTGCTTCGTCGAAAAGCAGGTTCGAGTTCTTGAGATGTCGGAATGCAAGTCAGTGTACGTCAAGCCGTCTGCATCAAAAGAGACCACCGCGACTAAACCATATAGTCCGAAACCTACATTCACATCAGCTGTGGCCAGCACAGATAACGTTGTCGAACGTCGGAAATCCAATGTTTGTCCGTGTTGTCAAATGCCGCACGCTATATATAGATGCACCGTCTACAACGCACTCACACCTGAGTTACGCACTGCAAAAGTCAAAGAGCTCAGATTGTGTGAGAACTGTTTGCGTGACAGTCACACACTAGCTGACTGTACGTCTAAATTTTGTTGTACGGTGTGCAAAAAAAGGCACCACAAATCTCTTCACATAGACACAGCTATGAGTAAAGAGTATGTGGCCCTTACCTGTTCCACCGAACAGACAGTTTTGCTTGGCACCGCTGTTATACACGTCGCAGATGTTTGGGGCCAGTACCACACCGTGCGTGCTTTAATTGACAGCGGCGCTATGTCAAGCTACATAACTCAAAACTGCGCTAGGAAGTTAGGTTTATCTCGCCGCAAGTGCGATTTTAGGCCTATCGGTCTAGGCGGAAACCAAGTTCAGAACTTTGGTTTAACAACGTGTAAGATAAAACCACGAAACGGCAAATTGCCGGTTTTGTCAACGGACACTGTTATCGTAGCGAACATTGCCGGCAACCTACCGACAGTGTCTTTACCGACTGAGATGTTAAGTAAATATACACATCTTGAACTTGCGGATCCAGCGTTTCACTATCCCTCACCTGTGGATATGTTGATCGCAGGTGATTTATTTCCATATGTATATAACGGGAATAAAATTCTCCCCGAACAAACAGGAATGCCAGTACTGTTAGAATCTATTTTCGGTTATGTCCTAACTGGTCAAGTCAATTTAGAACCGCGAAACCAAAAGTGCATCGCACCAAGTTGCGATACTTTTACCGGGTTTTCAAGTAGCACGAACTTAGACCAGGTGATGAACTCCTTTTGGGAAATTGAAAATATACCGTCCGAGCGAACGCAAAAACCAGACGATATATTAGCAGAGGAATTGTTTGCTAAGGAACATAGTCGCGACCCTGAAACGGGTAGGTACACTGTTAGGTATCCATTTCGTCCGGACCATAGTCTTGGCGATTCCCGGCAGATGGCAGTACGTAGGCTGAACAATTTAGAGACGCGACTTAATCGCGACCCTCAGTTAAAGTCTGAGTATCAGAAATTCATGTCTGAATACGAGGCGTTAGGACATATGACGTGTTTAGGTGAGATGCAAGACGTGGATTCCAAATACCTAATCCCACATTTTTGTATACATAAACCGGACAGTTCCAGTACAAAACAAAGAACAGTTTACGATGCGTCCAGCCGTAGTTCTAATCAGCGGGCTCTAAACGATGTCTTGCTCGCTGGACCTAAGCTTCAGGCAGATATTAATCAGATTTTAATGCAGAAGCTCTGGGCTCTGAAACTAGAATGGGATCAGCGTTTGCCAGCTGACCTCGAAAGTCAATGTCAAAATTACGTCAGGGAACTACCACTCCTATCGGAGCTGACACATGAAAGACATGTCATGGTTAAGAGAAGTAGACACTGTCGTATTTTCGGATTTTCTGATGCGTCAACTCTAGGGTTTGCAGCGACGTTGTATTTATACTCCACTAATAACGAGGGCGAAAGCAAAGTCAGTTTACTTATCGCCAAGTCTAAAGTAGCTCCTTTGAAGACGCTATCTGTTCCCCGACTGGAGCTGATGGCGGCTCATTTATTAGCCAAGCTAGTAAAGTATGCTCTGTCTGTACTACAGGAGCGAGCTATAACTGTCAATGACACACTTTTGTTCACTGACTCATCCGTAGTGTTGGCATGGCTAAACACACCCTCTTACAAACTCAAGACGTTTGTTGCTACTCGCGTAACTAAGATACTGGACACAGTTCCCAGTGCGAAGTTTTTCCATGTGAGTGGCGAATGTAATCCTTGTGATATTTGCTCGAGAGGTGCACTTCCATCAGCGCTACTGTCCACACCAGAGTGGCTTAATGGTCCCAGTTGGCTGTTAAGTGAGCAGTGGCCAGTCCGATCAATGGACAAATTTATAAATAATAATAGAGATGAGAATATTCCTGAGCTTAAAACACTCAATGAGATTAAGGTGATGGTTTCAGCTGAAAAACCTACAAATCTGATTTATCAGCTTACTGAGAGGCATTCTAATTACACGAAATTAGTCAATGTCGTTGCTTGGATTCAGAAATTCATACTAAATTGTCGTATTCCTAAAGGCGAACGAACTAAACTCTCTCTCTAACAGACATTAACAAAGCACGGGACACAATTATTAAATCCGTGCAGCAGCAACACTTTGCTGACGACATTGCGGCGCTTTCTAAAGACCATAAGCCTCAACAGTCTTTGCTAAAACTTAACCCCTTTGTAGGACCGGACGGATTCCTGAGGGTGGGGGGACGGCTTATGCTAGCAGATATGTCTTTTCAAAAAAGGCATCCTGTGTTGCTACCTAAAAAATGCAACTTCACAAATTGTCTGATCGACTATTATCACGTGCTCCATTTGCACGTTGGTCCACGTACTTTACAAAGCATAATAAGCCAAAAATTCTGGATTGTGGCTGCACGTAATGTAATTCGGTTGCGTACCAGTAAATGCATAGCATGCTTTAAAGTAAGTCCTACAGTTAGGCAACCTGTTATGGGGCAGCTACTGAAGTTCAGGACTCAAAGCGTGCATGCGTTTCATACGGTGGGCATCGACATTGGGGGTCCCTTTCAAATAAAAGAGTCGATTCGTAAAAATGCTCGCATAACGAAGGCTTATTTGTGCGTGTTCGTTTGTTGTGCCACGCGTGCGGTACATTTAGAGACATTAACGTCACTGAGCACTAAATGTTTTCTAGCAACATTTGATCGCTTCACTTCTAGGCGAGGTTTATGTAGCAGGATAGTCTCAGACAATGCAGGAAATTTTACTTCGGCGAGTAGACAACTAGCAGAGGTCTCACACTTTTTAAAATCGAACTCAGATGAGATTTCATGCGGGTTTACAAAACGTCAAGTTGAATGGAAGTTTAATCCTCCTACCGGTAGCCATTTTGGTGGTCTTTACGAAGCCGCAATAAAATCTGCTAAATTACTTTTAAAACGAACTATTGGAACTAGAGCGTTAACTTATGAAGAATTAACTACACTTTTCACACGCGTAGAAGCTATCTTAAATACGAGACCCATTTGTTCCCAGTCGGCCAATGCGAATGAATTCGAAATAATTTCGCCTGCTCATCTGTTGATAGGCCGCGAACTGCTAAACGCTCCAGAATATGACTTATCTAGTCATCCTATGAGTCATCTCAGTCGTTGGCAGGCTGTGCAACAGATCGCTCAACAATTTTGGCGTCTGTGGCGAAGAGACTTTCTCCACACACTTCAGCAACGGCAGAAGTGGTTCAATGGTTGTCGAGAGCTGAAGGTTGGAGATCTAGTGCTGATACACTCTGATGCACCTCCTCTTCAGTGGCCATTAGGAAGAGTCACAAAGCTACACACGGGGCCGATAACATCACCCGTGTCGTTAGTTTACGCACCAAGAACAGTGAATTAATTAGACCCGTAGTCAAACTTAGTCCTCTCCCCTTGGACGAGGAACCTTCGATTGAACACTAATAGCGGTCAACTCTTACAATATTATGTAGTTAAATTAGCATTTAAGTTTAATACATTAAAATAAAAAAAATACAGTCCACTCATATGCTCATCTATTAGTTAGACTGTACCTTCAATGCTGTATTCAAGTGTTAGGTATAGTTTAAAATATTTAATTATAAGCTTTTCCACATTTTGTTATTCAACATACTTTTCAACAAAATGATAATCAACCACATTCAATTTACACTTAAAGAATTTTGTTATTCAACACACTTTTCAACAAAATTGTGGTCCTGATTAGTACGTTGGCTACCACACTGCACCATACTAACCCCCCCCCTATAAAAATTAAATGAGTCGTTTTTCTAACGTCTCCTTACTTTTTGACGTTTTTTGTGTGACGTCAAAAGCTGAATGAAGCGATAATGGTTCGTCTATCTACAGGAACCGGCCATAAGCCAACCAGACACGGTATTATGACGAAAAGTTAGAATACTCGTAGCAAAGAATAAATAACAGTATAAGTACAAGGTCAGACGAAGAGTTGCTGATTCACAGTTGACCAATGAAAGCGCGCGGTGCAAAACGTTGCTCGTTTTTTATTTTCATCTTAATAATATAAAGATGAATTAATTATATTCAGTTATGCATCTGCCGTCCTTCTGCTTCATATATGGCCAAGAAATCTATATTTTTTTTTTCAAAATGGCGGAATCTTATGTACGCCAGGCCCCATACAAAAATGATGGATGCACACCGAGGGCCACAACCACTAACCTATAAGAGACTATTCAACCCAACCTCAACTGGAGGTATTCAACCCCTTCATTTAAAAAAATGGTACATCAATTCACATTGAGGACCTCTTTCTTTTATAGACGGCTAAAAAATAATTATATTATTGAAAACCGACCATAACCGACCGACCGTTCTTGTCTGATTTATTAATAATGTGTTAGTCAGTCAATATAATTACTCAAGTAAATGAAGTACCTCGTTCAATCGACGTAAAATGAAGGTAGTCTATTAGACGGTCTATTAGACACTAAATTAATTGATCCAATTTATTTCGCACTCCACCGGGAATGTTTCAAGTGCTGATAATAATTATTAATTATATCGGAGCTTAATGTTTGCAGGTTCGCTTTAATTGGGTATTTACAATGGAAATAAAGTACAGGCAATGTTTAACTTACTTCACTTACCTAAGAGTACTCAAAAATGAGTCTCAATTCAAGCTGAGATAACTAATTTAACAAGATCTTTAATTTTGTATTTATAAAATACAAGTGCGCCCCGCAGATTTTATAAAATACAAGTGCGCCCCGCAGATTTTATAAAATACAAGTGCGCCCCGCAGATTTTATAAAATTCAAATGCGCCCCGCAGATTTTATAAAATACAAGTGCGCCCCGCAGATTTTATAAAATACAAGTGCGCCCCGCAGATTTTATAAAATACAAGTGCGCCCCGCAGATTTTATAAAATACAAGTGCACCCCGCAGATTTTATAAAATACAAGTGCGCCCCGCAGATTTTATAAAATACATGTGCGCCCCGCAGATTTTATAAAATACAAGTGCGCCCCGCAGATTTTATAAAATACAAGTGCGCCCCGCAAATTTTCCCGCGTGGTCATATTTTTGGGATATAAGTATCCTGTGTATTATTTATCGATTTCTCAGCTTCCACGTCGGTCAGTAGTTTTTACTTGATGCGCGAACATACAAACTGACAGATACCATTTAAAAAAATGTATTCAATAGCTTGTTTTAAATACTCTATGATAATTTGCATTTGAAAACTATGAATTTATTATTATAGGAAATTATTAACTGTAATTACTGTCAAACACAACAATTCTACGCCATCTCAAAACAATCTCATACGAATAGACATTACAAGAAGACATTTAATATGGACACATTTAAGAATTTTCATTTAGCTACACAATTTTACTAATATAATAAAGGGAAAAGATCTATTTTTTTGTTTATGTTTGTAAAAAACAATTAAATATCTAAAAAAAAAATTAAAGAATTTTAATAATTCCGTCACTGATAGATCTACATTATTCCAGATGCCATATATGGCAAATTTTTCACTTTTTACCCTTCTATGGCGAAGAAATATAAGGGTAATGAGTTTATAGTCTATGTATGTATGTATGTATGTATGTATGTGGGTATGTGGTTATATAGCGTCGCCCCTATTGGTCTGATTTTGACAAGCGAGATGTCAATCGATTCATAGACTTTTTTTTGCCTGACTACGACAAGGCAAAGAAAGAGTTATGTGTTCAAATTAAAAAAAAGCAGATTTTTACAAACGAGGTATATATGTCTTACTACTTTTTTTAAACTTTTTATTGGGACATCGTGAAAACAACGAGCAGAGCAGCTAATATTTCACTAATATTTCACTTATAGAAAGCTACACTATTCCAGATGGACATAGAGTAGGTACTTTTCCCCCGGGAAAATGCAAAGTGGGATATCGGGAAAACTACGGGCGGAGCCGCGGGCAGAGCAGCTAATATTTCACTAATATTTCACTTATAGAAAGCTACACTATTCCAGATGGACATAGAGTAGGTACTTTTCCCCCGGGAAAATGCAAAGTGGGATATCGGGAAAACTACGGGCGGAGCCGCGGGCAGAGCAGCTAATATTTCACTAATATTTCACTGATATAAAGCTACACTATTCCAGATGGACATAGAGTAGGTACTTTTCCCCCGGGAAAATGCAAAGTGGGATATCGGGAAAACTACGGGCGGAGCCGCGGGCAGAGCAGCTAATATTTCACTAATATTTCACTGATAGAAAGCTACACTATTCCAGATGGACATAGAGTAGGTACTTTTCCCCCGGGAAAATGCAAAGTGGGATATCGGGAAAACTACGGGCGGAGCCGCGGGCAGAGCAGCTAATATTTCACTTATAGAAAGCTACACTATTCCAGATGGACATAGAGTAGGTACTTTTCCCCCGGGAAAATGCAAAGTGGGATATCGGGAAAACTACGGGCGGAGCCGCGGGCAGAGCAGCTAATATTTCACTAATATTTCACTGATATAAAGCTACACTATTCCAGATGGACATAGAGTAGGTACTTTTCCCCCGGGAAAATGCAAAGTGGGATATCGGGAAAACTACGGGCGGAGCCGCGGGAAGAGCAGCTAATAATTTTGATGAAATGACGAAAAATAATTACCTTTTTAAGAAGTTAGTGCCGTCGCAGTATCCTGCTGTCATTGTTTTGGTTACATAATACAGTATATTTATTTTGAGGCAGGATTCCCTAAATCTCAGTGCCTCCGTCTCAAGTCAACATCGTTACGCGAAGCATAAACAAACCATTTTGATATACGGAACAAAACACAGTATTTTTAGAAGGCAGCATGGCAAGTTGGGATATTTTGATGTGATAAAAGCCTAACCAGGAACATAAAATACCTGTAATGACATAACAGCATTCACATTTATTCATGTCGCAAGATAACGAAGCCCTAACGTGCTTGAGTCCGAGCAAAATAGAATCGTCAGATTTGAGGAAGCTTTAGCGTTTTATTTGAGCCAACTTTTTTATGTTCACATTTTCATTTTTTACCATTTTTTGATTTCTATTTTTAGTTGGATTCCCCATTAACAATCTTAAAACTAGTTCCCTTTTACGCTGTGACGGTTTTCTTTCCGCACAGACCCACAAAAAGCAAATTGTTATAAGTATTACCTGGGTTGGTTGAAGAGTACAAATATTTTTTAATAGATGTTGTCACTTACAGTCCCGTTGAGGCGACTATTAAGAAACTGCAGTAAAAATCTGGTGTGTGACGTAGCAATTAAGGTAGCTTAATTGGTTTAAGAACGTATGCCATGCAGAAGCATAGATGGCTGCGGGTTTCAATCCCATCAGTAATCCATGATTTTCAGACATGCACCGTTTGATGAAACTTTTTATACTGTTTATACGTTGCTTCGCATGTACCGTGACGCGCGTATTCTCATTAGCTATTTGGTATTGTGAGTTCGTGAGCGAAGCGAGGAAAGAAAATTCGTGAAACTGGGTGACACACAGATACTGGTTATGTACATTAAACCTTGGTTACATATTCAACGGTTAACTTCAATTGGATGTAGTATGTGTGTCGATTTATCGAATGAGATACAGATGATCTCTGGTATCATAGTGTTTCAGTATATTTTACCTATTAAGTACCTCCGGGATTTCTGGACCGACGAGTTTTTTTTTGATTTGGTTATATGGAGGTTCATTGTCGTCCCATACAACTTTCATTGATATTGGTTCAGTAGGTATTTAATAAATCTACCGAGACGTACAGCAACGCGTATAACTCGCACGAGATATAATACTCGTTCCGTTATAAATACATCATACATTGTTCCCATTTGTGTCAAAGGGTTGTTTAAACTTGCAAAGCGAATATTAATGACTCCGCATTAACAAGTGATGAATTCTCTAATTTTACGCCCTATTTCAAAAACAATTTCGCCTTCATTCCGCGTCTATTAACACGTACGTGCCACAGAATAACAAGATACAGTGCATCCGCTGCGCTAACTACTATAACTATATACCACGTAAATTTAAAAGTAACTAAGTTACTTTTTAATTGTTAATAGCCGCGGTTTCACTCTTTTAAGGGATGATGATGATGATGACGATGAAAAGTATTCTATGTGTTAACCTAGGTTATAAGCTATCTCCATTCCAAATTTCATCAAAATACATTCAGCTGTTTGAGAGTGAAGTATGATGATGATGACGATGAAAAGTATCACATGTGTTATTCCAGGGTATAACCTATCTCCATTCCAAATTTCATCAAAATCCGTCGAGCCATTATCGCGTTTAAACTCCCCAAACAAACAAACAAACGTTTTCACTTTTATATATTAGTGTGGATTAGTGTTATAAACCAAAGCTACATATTATAAAATAATATAAAATGTTACAAATAAAAATACCAAAATAAATACGACGTTACATGGAAAATAAAAGTAAATATTATAATAATGTATATAATATAGCAATAATGTAAGCGAAGGTATCAAAAATTTACAAAAATATCGAATAGTAGAGGAACGGAATAACATGTTGCCGTGGAAACAAGTCTGTCAAGTACGTGGGTATTGATTCAGTTGTATATGGTCAAAAAACAACATGGTTGTAGCTGCCAAAGATTTAGAATTACGCTTACTGGGTTTTTTTTTAGAAGTTACGACGGGTGTAAAATTGCTAAAAGTAAAAAAATGCCGCGGTGTGTGCGCTAACCATGCGATGCCGGGGCGAGTCACTAGTTTTTCATATAATTATCTTGCATATACGGTCTTAAAGACTGGGCTAAGTAAACGAAAGTGCTGATCAAACATATAAGATCATAAGTCACACAATATGTGCTCCCATTTTATAGCCCCCGAATAAAGAGAAGGGTGTTATAAGTTTAGGGTGTGTATCACTGTGTGTATGTGTGTGTCTTTCTGTCTGTGGCATCGTAGCTCCCAAACGAATGGACTGATTTTGAAGCTGATGTGATCGAATTCTGATTTATCTGTTCTCAGAACTCAGTTATTTGTTTATATGAGAGGGTTCTCAAGTGGCCATACAAACGGTTTGTTTACACAAGGGCCGCCGGGCCCAGATGCGCGTCCGGCGGCCGAAACACGTTTTGTGCCCTTTTTATTTAACCGACACACGTGATCGGATATATGAGGGGTGGGGGGCTGGGGTAATATATTTTATTAATTTGTGCTTGTTAAATGTCAACTTGGCTAAAATAACGGTTCAAAGTGCGAGTCGGACTAGCGCACCGAGGGTTCCCTTGCGAGTGTCCAAATACGGCATAAACAGCAGGTCTAGTGGTTGACGGCCGGTTGGTCTAGTGGCTAGAGTCCCTACTACGAAATCAAACAGTCGTGGGTTCGAATCCTGCAAGGTGCAACCTTTTGTGCGATGAGCAGAAATGATTGTTTCCCATTCATGGATGTATTATTCGTATATATGTATGTTTATCCGTTGTCTAGTATCCATAGTACAGGGTAACCTAGTTTGGGGCGAGGTAATTGGTGAGTACAGTCGCGTTTTTTCTTTGTATATTTTGATTGCGTAGAAGTTTGATTTTTGCACGGCTCCAAGGGATTGTAAGGGGTAGAGCTGAGCTGTACGCCACTACCGGGGTCCGTAGGTGGCGGATAATGGATCGGCAGTAAGATATTACCGCTAGCTACTTCGGCAGTCCCCGAACAGCGGCAGATATTTGAGGGTGTAGTGGGTATTCCTTGGGAGAGGATACTCTACAAAAAGCTGCATAAGACCCAGTGAAGAATCTGTGACATGGCGAGTCACTACCGCGAGTAAATAAGCACTCGCTGTACCTGGGCAGCTGCGGGTACAGTAGACCATCAAGTGGAGGTCAAGTAGATCGGTACAGTAGATGGTCGTGATAGTTACTACAAGAGAAACAGCGATGTGGATGGCAAAAGGAAAACCACCACATAATTCTTCACATGATAATAATTACAGCTATGACAAAAAAAAACACGGCCCTCAGTCTCCGGCAGACCTTACATGGTCAGAGGGTGCTAAGAATCCCCGGGAGTGCCATAAAGATTTCTACATGGAATGTGAGAAGTGTATACACGTGTGAAAGATACAAAAACACGGCCCTCAGTCTCCGGCAGACCTTACATGGTCAGAGGGTGCTAAGAATCCCCGGGAGTGCCATAAAGATTTCTACAAGGAATGTGAGAAGTGTATACACGTGTGAAAGATACAAAAACACGGCCCTCAGTTTCCGGCAGACCTAACATGGTCAGAGGGTGCTAAGAATCTCCGGGAGTGCCATAAAGATTTCTACATGGAATGTGAGAAGTGTATACACGTGTGAAATATACAAAAACACGGCCCTCAGTCTCCGGCAGACCTTACATGGTCAGAGGCTGCTAAGAATCCCCGGGAGTGCCATAAAGATTTCTACATGGAATGTGAGAAGTGTATACACGTGTGAAAGATACAAAAACACGGCCCTCAGTCTCCGGCAGACCTTACATAGTCAGAGGGTGCTAAGAATCCCCGGGAGTGCCATAAAGATTTCAACATGGAATGTGAGAAGTGTATACACGTGTGAAAGATACAAAAACACGGCCCTCAGTCTCCGGCAGACCTTAAATGGTCAGAGGGTGCTAAGAATCCCCGGGAGTGCCATAAAGATTTCTACATGGAATGTGAGAAGTGTATACACGTGTGAAAGATACAAAAACACAGCCCTCAGTCTCCGGCAGACCTTACATGGTCAGAGGGTGCTAAGAATCCCCGGGAGTGCCATAAAGATTTCTACATGGAATGTGAGAAGTGTATACACGTGTGAAAGATACAAAACCGTTGAGCAGGAGATGCAAAGATTAGACATTGACGTCCTTGGAATTAGCGAGTCTAGATTACAGGGCACTGGAATTGAAACAACGGATGACACCCTTACATACTATAGCGGAAACAACGATAAGAAACATAGAAATGGAGTTGCTATTATGATAAGAAAAAAACTTAAGGCCTCTGTGATAAACTTTCTTCCTATATTGGATCGCGTTATGTTGCTACAACTTAGAGCCAAACCGGCTAATATAAATGGAGTCCAGGTTTATGCACCCACTACTGCCAATAGTCACGACGATCTTATTGAAAGAACAATAGCGAACTTGCATACATGATTTTATGTCACTAAAATTCACGGCGTCTTGAGGTCAAAAATATCGCTAGTAATTCAGCATCATTTCCTGAGATTGTTAGTCTAAGATTTTTTTATTGGGGAGGCCAGGAATAATTGTTATCAAGCTTCAAAGTTTTGTGGATTATGTTACTGTTAACGACTTTTGAAACAAGTCTTAGAGATTTTAATCATTTTATCTGCATAACTAGGTAGGCAATTAAGTACTTACCTATGCGCGACACAAACAATGTTTAAAAATATTGTAGTTTAACAAACTAGCCTTTTGAATAATAATTATTATGAAGCTGTTACTGCCTAGCAAGATTACAAAACAGTATGTTTAGATATGTTGCTGTTGTTTCACTGTGCAGGGAAACTGTCGTCTAATATTACCACAAATATTTTGCAACAAATCCTAAATAACAACCATAACCTAACAGCAATTCCTTACTCACTTCCTCCATAAACTATAATGCATTGTATTCTCTTTGATAATATGTTTTGTTTATAGGTTTTATACGTTTTATATGGAAACACCATTTTGTATTAAGTATTATTCTGTTAAACGCAAGGAGGCTGAATTATGCTTTCTGATAAAAGGCTAGTAAGTGTAATTCAACCTCCTTTGCCTTAATAAACCAGGTGGAAAGTAAGCGTAATTCAACCTCCTTAAGTTTAAAAAACCGGGCGGGAAGTATACTGTTTTGACGATTTTGATGTCCGAACCGGAAACGTCAGTGTATTAGCTTTTTTTTCACCCATTGGGCAGGCAACAAGGCCAGCAAAACCCGTGGACAGAGAAACCAATAGACAACTAGATAGCTTCCATCGCAGTCATACAAGAAGAATAATGCATAGGTCTTGTGAAAAAATGAGATAGAATGATATGATCTTTTGTTGCAGGTCGCGTGCCGGTTTTTTCAAGGTCAGCACACCTCTGTGCTAAAAAAAATGACAGTTCGCCATAGTTTTGTATGGATTGTGAGAAAAATAAGTCAGCTTGGTGTGTTGCCTGCATTCGAAATGAAAGTTCTCTAGACATTTTTAGTATCCGTGCCCAAACTACACATTTTTATTATTAAAATGATTTAATTGCATTGGTTCTCATTTGTATCAATAGTAAATTCAATTTAATGTAATATCGTACGATGTTGTTAATATGTATACAGAAGAGAAAGTTTATTTAAGAGAGCAAAGGCACAACTACTTAAATGCCCTAACCATTAGAGCTACATACATCAAAACTGTGTGGTGTGAGCCATGTTAGAGGCCCTCAGGGGGCTTGACAATCTTTGACTCCAGAGGCCCAGCATTACCTCATACGACAAACAAACAAACAAACAAACTATGTGAGAAGATCTTTCGCGGATTTTGGAGACAGTTTGATTAAAATTAATAGGTTTTGGAAAAAATGTAGTGTGAAAAAAAATTTACCAAAAATGAGCGTTCCTTTTCCTTTTGTGGAACAAAAGTCTATATGAGATTAATATTGGTTAGAGTAGGTACTAAAAAAGTTCAATAATATTGAAAGGTTATTCCCATACATTTAAGTACAAAATGATTGCAGAAATTCAAAGTGTGACAAACAAAAATAGTAGAAAGAAAAACTGATCTCTATCAAGAAGACCGACCAGCTATCTTCCTGTCTAAATTATTGCAGTTAGACAAGAAAAGAGCTGGTCGGTCGGGAATTTATGACTTTCATTATTGGCGTATTTTTGCAATGTGTTCGCCAAGACGCTGCGTTTTTATGTTGAAACGCACTATTTCAGACCATGGTCACCATGACGAATCAGGTTATACCAAAATAAATAATTATTTTATGATCATGGTCCATCATGGAGGACCATGGTATACGTATAATGGTGCATGTCACCAGTATGTATGTATCATTTTCATGCATGATACACCATATTTAATCTATTTATTTTACGCTGAGGATGGCCCACCATGGATGACAATGGTATATAAATATAAATAAATATATTCGGGACAATTCCACACCAATTACTTAGCCCCAAACTAGGATACCCTGTAATATGGGCACTAGATAACGGATAAATACGAATATCAACATCCATGACTCGGAAACAAACATTTCTGCTCATCACACAAATGATTGCCCCTTGCAGGATTCGAACCCGCGACCGTTTGATTTCGTTCCAAGGGTTACTAGTCACTAGACCAACTAGCCATCAAATATACTACTATATATATATATATATATATATATATATATATATATATTATTATACTGTAAGCATGATCACGACAAAATATTTGTAGAAATTGTAAAAAAAGCTTTCTGAAGTTTCTATTACCCTTATCCACATTAGTCCCATAAAGATTCTATATTTTTATTGAACAAGATCGTACAACACCTACAATTATTCAAAATCTCAATTTTTCTTTCTGACCATACATTTTTCGTAAATCTGTTATATCTCTGTATAAACCATCAATAGTCTTTAATATACTTAATCTTGAATTGCTTAAATTCAGGTAAAAGTAAAAGTTTTGAAATGGCAGCACACCCACCTATGGTTCTATTTCACAAGTGGCACAACAACCAAGTGTCTATTGGTTTCTCTGTCTACGGTAAAATCAATACTGCCTAAATTCTAGAATCTATGGGTAAAACATTGTAGGAAAGAAATTAAGTTTCAATTTAATGTTTCTTTTATTTGATTTGTTAACCTGGATTTTACTAGCTTACATACTATGTTGAAAAAACGTACAAAAATAATTACTTTCGTTCTGTAGAAATGATTTTTCAAGACACTGCAAGATTTCTCGCATAAAATTTCACCCTTGTTCTTTCGACCAAGATATTGAAGAGGTTTTATATAAGCTAGCCCATGAATGTAATAATAAATAATAATAATAATAATAAACACTTTATTACACCATAAGGAACAAATACAAAAAAATAATAAAATAATGATGAAAAAAAATAATGAAATAAAAAATAATAATAATATAATAATGTAATATTGTAATGGGAGATTTTAATGCTAAAATTGGAGAAGGGATTGTCGATGGAACGGTTGGCAGTTTTGGCTTAGGGGTAAGAAACGGCCGTGGTGATCGCCTGGTTCAATTTTGTCAGGAGGATCAATTTGTTGTTACCAATACTTTCTTTAAACTACCACTTCGTCGTCTATATGTGTATAGACGACGGAAACCTGATTGGATAACCGACGATATCCTAAAACTTATGTTGGACAGGAGGGAGATGAAGGGTGTTGATGCAATAAAATACAAGGCATTGCATAAGGAAATTGGATGAAAATGTATAGAGGCTAAAGATACGTGGATAAATGATGGATGTCAGTAAATAGAGACTATGCAGGAAAAATATGACTATTTTAATATGTTTAAAAAGATAAAAGAAGTAAGGGATAAGGGATTCAAAAAACCAAACATTTCCCTAACTCTGCTGAATGAAAATAGTATGATCTCAATGACAATTGAAGACAAATTAAGAACTTTGGAGAGCTTAGCTTAATTTGTTTATAGATACTCGAAGTCAGCAGGAATATGTGACTTTGGAACACAGACGGCCAGAAATAGCAAAGGGTGAAGTCACACATGCAATTAAATCTGCAAAAACAGGGAAAGCTGTTGGGCCTGATGAGATCCCTAGTGAAGTCTTAAAACTTTTGATGCATGAAAATATATCCATTATTATAAGTCTTTTCAATGGAATATATAATGGCAGTGATATACCTGAAGACTGGCTAAAATCTACTTTTGTTACTCTTACAAAAACCACTAACGCCAAAACATGCAGTTAGTATAGAACGATGAGTCACGTATTGAAGATATTTCTCAAAATAATCCTTAACAGAATTTATAAATGGATTGAAGAAAACCTTTCCAATGCTCAGTTCGGCTTCAGAAAAGGTTTTGGAACTCGTGATGCAATGTTTGGGTACCAGGTGTTGTTACAACGTTGCGGGGACTGGTATGATCTGTAACTATCTATATCTTTCATTGACTATGAGAAGGCGTTTGCCAGAGTAAAGCATGATAAACTCATCAGAATACTTAACACCATAGGCAATAATTCGAAAGACCTGACGATCATTCAGAATCTTTACTGGCAGCAGAAAGCTAAAGTTCGAGTCGACCAAGAACTTACGGAAGACATCGAAATTAGGCGTGGAGTACGGCATGGTTGCATATTGTCCCCAATGCTTTTTAATATCTACGTGGAAACAATATTTGCAGAAGCCTTGGATGGAGTTGAGAAGGGCATTATTGTAAATGGTCATGCAATAAATAATATTAGATACGCTGACGATACCATCTTAATGGTGTGCACATTTTAAGACCTGCAGGGTTTGTTAGAATGTGTGGATTTTGTAAGCTCAAAGTATGGTCTCAAAATCTAAAGTCACGATCGTCGGAAAAATGCAAATTTATTCACCAAATCTAGTTGACAGAAACCAAATTGTACAAAGAGTTCAATCTTACAAATATTTAGGCTGCATTGTCAATGATCAAGGTGATCACAGCATTGAGATAAGATGTCGCATAGAGCAAACCCCCGCGTTTCTGAAAATGAATCATCTTCTCTGCAATCGATCCCTCAGAATCTCTACTAGAGTGCGTTTGGCACGCTGCTAAGTCTTTTCGGTTCTTTTGTACGGTGCCGAATCATGGTCTCTAAGCCAAGCCATGAGCAAGCGCTTAGAGGCTTTTGAAATGTGGATGTACAGAAGAATCCTTAAAATATCTTGGACGCATAAAGTGTCGAACGAGAAAGTTTTGCAGATAATAAGCAAAAAAGTTGAGATCTTAAATAACATAAAATCCCGAAAATTACAATATTTTGGTCATAATATTATGAGAAATAGTAAATACGAACTACTCCAACTAATTATGCAAGGAAAAATCCAAAGAACCAGAAAACCAGGAAGAAGATGCACCTCATGGCTCAGAAATCTGAGAAAGTGGTTCAATCTGTGCACCAGATCCCTGTTCCGAGCAGCAGTATCTAAAATCAGGATAGCCCTAATGGTAGCCGACCTCCGGTAGAAGATGGCACCTGAAGAAGAAGAAGAAAGGATTGTAAACTTGAGTATTTGATATTAATTTCAACTTGATATCACCAAGAGTAAAAAAAATTGGAAAAAATGGGTTTTTCTCCTGAGAAAAAGGGTCTTGACAGACAGACAGACAGATGAATGGACAAAAAAGTGATCCCATAAGGATTCCTTTTGTTCTTTTGAGGAACGGAACCCTAAAAAACGGCCAAATCCAGCTAATACTGGACACCTAGTCATAGTCACCTCATTTCCATGTTCGCATCGTATTAAAGCCAGCGACGTAGAATGTGCGGGCAAATGTGAGTGGTTTCGACGTGAAGCAATTGTTGCTGAATTTTGTCGGGAATTTCGTTACACTGGAGATTAGACTTACTGGTCAGCTAGCCTCTAGACTAGTAGAGGTTAGACTGTGGCAGAGTTAATCCTGTAGTTATTACTATTGTTTAGTAAGTACGTTTTGGGAAAGTTATTTTGATTATGATTGTAATTATATATTAACAGACTTAAAAAATACATAAGTTCAAACACTAAAACTTGACTACGGTCGTGTAAAAGACTATTTTTATAACACTTGCGATGAAGACGAATTGATTGATACTTAAACCAATAGGAACGACGCTATAATGGAACATTTACATACAAACATACATAGACTGTTAAACTCATTACCCTTAACCTTGGTTTGCCGTGGTCCAGTCAAAACGAGAAAGTTCTCAATTCGACTGTTTTTTTAAAATGTATATTACCTCAAATGCCCGAGATTTCTGGACCGATTTGATTTCAAAAGGTAGACTTTCAGAATGGTGCCATATAAATTAAATAAAAATTGCTTCAATAGTTTTTTTTAGGAAACCTATTTGAACACTTTTGTTTTTAGATTAAAAATTTATTCCTTTACTTCAAACACTATTGGGATAGGAAAAATTCAACTATGAAGCAGGACTTGCACCAGAATGCTGCTGCTTTGATCTACAAACTGAGCCGTCCCTGATCTTACTACGTTTGAAAGAAATTAAAAACCAAATAGTTGTAAGAAAACTTCCGATAAAAGTTTTATTAGTTTACCACAAAATCTCATTGTCCAATAAACGGCGTTCTAAACCGTAATTATGTCTTTGATATATTTAATATGCTTAATTTTTTATTGTATATAGATTTATCTAATGTAACTATTCTATCAACAAAAGAATATACCTTCTGCCACTGTGGCTGTTTGTACACTGCACTGTGGTACGAATGTGTGTACGAGTCGCGTATCTTTGGTTGCAAGCGTTATTTTTCTCTGGGAGTTACGAACGAGTTTTAATGCAAAGCACTATTTGGGAACGAACGAAGCAGTCAGGGAGCTGTGGAAGAGACTAATAACATACAAAACTTGTAATCTAATATAAAAGTTTTGAATATAAGTTAACTATACTTAACTGTTACTATAACGAACATATAAAATAAAATATTTTTTGTTTTAATACTAAAACCTTTCTTGATATAAGTTAGAAGTTAACAGTTGAAATCGTATCGCTTGAAATTTCCTTAGGTTATGCTATTCTATTCAGTATATTTTAGATAGGTACTTAACTTCTGAGTAAATTTCAAGCTTTTATGAGATAGCAACTTGCTTGTATATTGTCAGGTTATAAATTAGTTTCACTTGCTATATGATTATAAGGTAAATAATAACAACACCATAGCGGTAAAACTTTATTTAATATGCTAAAAAAGGTTTAGTCTAACCGTAGGCTTGTCAAACCTATTCTAACCTAAGGATAACATAACCAAACTTAGGTGTGATTTATATACAGTAATAATGATCCCAAGATAACTTTATATATATATATATATAAAGTTATATATATATATATATATATATATATAAACTTATGTTCATAAATCTATCACGCTCAAACCGCGGCATATATCTTACTTTAAGCATTTAACAAAAAAACGCCGGTGAGCGTAATTCAAACTCTTTGGCAGCAACGATCCTGGTGTTTCTTGACCATAGAAAACTGCATTATTACTCACGAACTTAAAATACTTGCCATTATTCCTTTTCCATTGCAACATGTCATTCCGTTCTGTATTTTTGATACCATGGGTAATATTATTGCACTTTTTGAGGGATCTCTAGTATTTGAAAAATAAAGTACTGCCCATGTTACTCGTTGATTTCACAAAATTCTTTCACCATTAGAAAGCGAAAGAATTTTTAAAATCAGATCAGTGTTTTTTGAGTTTATCCATAACAAACAATGAAACAAACATACAAACAAACAAATCTTTCCACTTTATAATATTAGTGTAGACTAGATTACTGTATAAGTGGCAATGAGCAGTTTTCCATTAGGCATTGTCAGTTTAGTTCTCTCATCCTCAAGAGATGGCGCTCGCGTATCTTTTGGTATTTACTCAGCTGAATTTTCCTGCTTTTAATAGAAAGCTGGTAAAAACAGCGTTTTACCGTAAAATACACAAACCACGAGTGAAACAAACGAAAGACAAGTTGTTTGAATTTTTTTATTTTTGTTATATGTTTTTTTTTTCATTATGACATTGGCAGATTTTACATATTCAGATTTTATTTACCCCTATTAATATAGGGGTAAATAAAATCTGCTTAATCTTAATTTATCTGCTTTAATAAGCAGATAAATTAAATGTAAATAAGACGTAATGAAGACATTAAGCTGGAGCGAGAGAGGTGTCACTGTAAACGGCCGCCACATGTCGCACCTGCGGTTCGCTGACGACCTCATCCTGGTAGCTGAGACCGATGCTGATCTCCAACTCATGCTGACTGAGTTGTACTAAGCGTCTGCGAGGGTCGGTTTGAGTCGGTCTTTTAAACGGGGCTCCCAGCTGAAGGAGATCGCTAGGCGAGTCCAGCTCGGATGAGGTGCCTTTGGAAAACTGGAAGATGTTTTCATATCTAAACTCTCCCAAAACCTGAAGAGCAAGGTGTTTAACCAATGTGTCCTGCCCATATCCACATCCTGCTGCATCACATACGGTGCGGAAACGTGGCCGCTCACGAAGGAGTACATATATAAAATAAGAGTGGCCCAACGAGCTATGGAGCGCGCCATGCTAGGCATCCGCTTGGTAGATCGCATACCAAACGTCGAAATTCGACGTCGTACTAAGGTTGAAAATGTAGGTATGCGAATTGCCAGGCTAAAGTGGAAATGGGCAGGACATTTAGCAAGAAGGGGCGAAAATAGGTGGACCAAGGCAGTCATCGAATGGTATCCAAGAGAAGGGCTAAGACCTCGAGGCAGACCACCCGCCCGATGGTCAGACGACATTGTGAGGTACGCTGGGGTCTAATGGATACGGGCTGATTAGATAGATAGATAGATAGATAGAAATAAAACGGACCATTTTCTTTGTATCATGAGCTGTAATTTATAATATAGAATATCAAGAAGGTAGAAAATACTACCAATAAATATTATAAATAATGAATTTGTTACAAAACTGACGCACAACTTGTCATAAACAAGGGAACGCAGAATTTCATACCCGCCAGTAAGTGTAATTCAAAATCTTTGGTCATACCCAAGGAAGTTAAATTAAAAAATGTTATTATTCTTTGCACGATTTCTTCAAAGATAACAAACAATATTAAACATATACTTAATTAAAGTAGGAATCTAAATTTATTTTAATTTTAATTGAACTGTTATAGGTAAAGAAACTAATGTAGGTTTGTAACTCCTGCTCTCTTCTGGTTGCTGTGCCCAACGAATCCATAATGATCTGTTACTTTATTAGTTATGTTTACCACCTTATTTGTACATTATGGAATGCAATAAACAATTTGAATTTGTATTCGAATTTGAAGTTCTATGTACTTATAGAACTTCCTCGGTCATACCTAACTACAGTACTGTTACCAAAACTGTCGCCAACACCATCTAGCAAGAGATAAATAATGCTGAAATGACACTTGGATAACCGCTCATTGGTTTGTGGACGTGTGAAAGTGAAAATACGTTCGTGTAAGAGCGGTTTCTTGTTTTGTCTCTTCAGCGTTTATGAGAATTTTATGAGGGTGCGTAGATAGATAGGTGTGTATTAATTGTAAGTATATTAGATTAAAATTATAGCCAGGTATTAAAATAGATGGCACTGACTTCAAAAATAGGTGGCACTGACTTCAAAAATAGGTCGCACTGACTTCAAAAATAGGTGGCACTGACTTCAAAAACTCTTTCTAATGTTATATTTTTGTATTGGTACTACCTTTTTACTGATGAATTATTGATATATTTCTTGTTGAATTGTGATTATTTTATTATTTTTAGTGGTAGTTTACAAAAGATAATTTCTAATATAATGTAGTTTTTTTTTTTTAATTATATTTTTATTTCTTAATGTGTGTTGAGTTGCCTAAGCAAATATAGTAAGGAATATACGCTAACTTAAATAGTCAAACTCACTTTAAGAAGACGTTTGCAAATTAAAATCAAAGATACGTAGTACGATTATTTATTCTACACCAAAAATAAATAACTTATAAAACTACTGAATCAGTTTTGTTAAAATTAATCTGTGACTTCATTGGAACTCTTTGAAATAAAAACAAGTACGATATGAGATCTCGTAGATATGAGTGAACATAAACAGAAAAACAAATAGAGTTCCTAAAACATAAGTTTTATAAAATATATTTGAAATCAAGCTTTTACAAGCCATCACCGAGTACCACGTAAGAGCTGAGACTTTTCAATACCAATCAAATAAGAATAAACTCGAAGGGGTTTCATTATTTGATTGTTGTGTAATGAAATCCTATGACTCCCTTTTGGCTTTATCATCAGACCTTGCATACCGCATTAGACCCGAGAACTCATCAATACAAACCAATTTTTCCCAAATTTTAAGGAATTCCATCATTTAACTGTTACGTTCCTGGTTTCTACCTTCCAGATCCATCATCAGACCTTGGATACCACATTAGACCAGAGATCTCATTAAGACAAATCAAATGAACCCGACCTCGAAGGGTCCATCATTTTGTTTTTGAGTTCCTTTGACTACCTTCTTGCTCCATCATCAGACCCTGGATACCACATAAAACAAAATAAATTATCTATACAAACCAAATAAGCCCAAATTCGAAGGAGTTTCATCATTTTGTTGTAGAGTTTCTGTGTCTACTTTCCGGCTCCATCATCAGACCCTGGATACCACAGAAAACCAGAGACCTCATCAAGAAAAACTAAATGAGCCCAAACTAGAAGAGGTTCCAACATTTTGTTGTTGAATTCCTTTGACTACCTTTTGGCTCCATTATCAGACCTTGGATACCACATAAAACCAGAGAACTCATCAATAAAAACTAAATGAGTCTAAACTCGAAGTAGTTCCATTATTTTGTTGTTGAGTTCCTGTGACTACATTCCGGTTTCATCATCAGAACAGCTCAAAAGTACTATAATATTGTATTGTCATTAGAACTACACCCTTTTGCAAAACTTAAGCTTCATTTTCAAAATTGACTTTCAAACTTGTCCCAAGCATAATAACCCAATGAATTACATAAAAGTTTGTAAAAAGCTACTAAACCAATTTTGATTAAATTTATACAGTACCACACTGAAGGTCTATTTTTCAAGTAAAAATAACCATCTAATTCGATTCAGAAATCCCGAAGATATGAGAGAACATAAACATTAAATACTACTGCACCAATTTTCATGAAGTTTATATGAGACTACAATAAAAATCTACACTTTTGAATGAAATAAAAATCTTCCAAATCGGTTTAGAAATCTTAGAGATACGAGGCAATATAAACACAAAATCAAATGGATTTTCTAAAAAGATATATTGATTTTTGAAAAGCTACTGAATCAATTTCGATAAGAAAAAATGGGACCTAATCAGGGTCCTACACTTTAAATTAAAAAAAACACATCGGTTCAGTAGTTTTACATATATGAGGTAACCAACATACAAAATTATATAAAATAAAACCGACGTCTTCAGAACCTCTTTCTTTTAGAAGTCAACTAAAAATGGGAGATAAAACCTTTTATATTTGCCCGGTATATAAGCACAGTACACATAATGTGTACTGTGCTTGTATGTGAAGTCTTTATTGTGTACTGTCCTTATATACCGGGCAAATATAAATGGTTTGCTATATTGCATACAAAAATAAAGATCCTCACATTTTAGAGTTATCATCATCATCATCCTACTGCTTTCCCGCTGCTGGAATATAGGGATTCTTTCAAACAGAGACATAGAGTTATTCATTTTCGTTCAATTTAAAACGTTCAAAACCTTTACCCCAAAGTAATTAAATTCCCCCGATCCCCTGACCTAAGCGCACAAAACGAAAGGGAATGACTAATGGCGAACGAGCCGGGAACGAACGAGTGAATGAAAATAAATGTGCTTCGGAATTTGAGCCGTAATTTTATTTAGCTAAACGCCTGGGGCTCCTTACGTATTAGCCTACTTTGTACGTATCCTAAAATATGAGGTGTTGTTGGAAGAATTTTCGAATGATATATTGTGGAAGTTAGGAAAACATTTTGTTTATGGTTTGTTCTTCTACGTCTGCGTATTATATCAAACTAAGGTAGCCGACATAGCTCAGAGAGTAAGCAAATGGGATAAACAACTTATAGACGTGACTCAGGAGTGAAATAGGTCGGTAGTTCTTTAAAAGGGTTTTATCCCCTTTTTCAAAGAATGGTACTACCAAACTCCTGCTCCACGTCTATGGAGTTCTCCTACTGAGCTGTGTGTACTAAAAACGGTGCTAAATAGCCCTTGAAGCTCCTGAAGTACGGGTTCCCTGCTGTCAAGAGCTCCGAAGTTATACCATCCGTACCGGGGGCCTTTCCACTCTTAAGTTTTTTGAGCGCTATCTCAATCTCATCTAAGCTGACATCAGACAGTTCATCAGTGCAGTAGCTGGTCAGTATAGTGCGGGATATGATAGAATGAGAAGAGTAGATGATCAGGCTCAATGGCGCGCCTTGGGGAAAGCCTATGTCTAGCAGTGGGTAAATACAGGCAGTTGATGATGATAATTTTTTTTTTTTTTTTTTTTTATTACGGACTAGGCAATCGTTTAACCACGATCTCACCTGATGGGAAGCGATGATGTGGTCGAAGGTGTAGCACGCTTGCCTAGTAGATACCTATTCACTCTTGACTTGAACACACCGGGGTTATAATTTACCGGAAACACTGACGAGGGCAGGGCATTCCACTCCTTTGCAGTTCTTATAATAAATGAAGAAGCGTAACGCTTCGTTCTTGTGCGAGGTATTTCAACCATGAAAGGGCGCTTTGCTGATCGTCTAGTCGTACGGTGATGGAAGAATCAGGTTGTGCAGTTCTTGTGCACACTCTCCATAGTGTAATCTGTAGAATACCGCCAGGCTTGCTACCTCACGTCGATGCGCCAGACTTTGAAGCTTACTCTCTACCAGAGTGTCATCCCCAATGAGCCTGATGGCACGTTTCTCAATTGAATCCAAAGACTCGAGCTGATACTTGGCAGAACCGTCCCAGAGGTGGCAGCAGTACTCCATACAAGATCGGACCTGTGCTTGATAAAGATTCAAAAGCTGTCCCGGTGTGAAGTACCGCCTAACCTTAAACAAAATACCAAGTTTTTTTGCAGCTACCTTGGCTTTGGATTCAATATAAGACCCAAAATTCAGGTTTGATGTGAGTTCGACACCCAAAAGCTCCAAATAGTCGCCTATTGGTATTGTTACACTTTGGAAGGACGGAGATCGGTGTAGGGGACTCTTTTTAGCAGAAAACAAACACGCCTGCGTTTTAGTAGCATTAAACTTAACCAGGTTAGCATCGCCCCAATCGGACTCGGCTTCTAAGGCTAAATTTAAACGGTCTACCATAGCCTCTCTCTGAAACTGGACAGCGTCACAGCTGGCTTGAGCATTGGAAGTGTATCTCTCAACTACAGTACTGTCATCAGCATACCCAAAGGCACCGGGCTTCAGAAGGTGTAGAAACAGTGTAGCCGAGAGTACCGATCCCTGAGGTACACCGGCATTGATAGCCATTTGATCAGACGAGCAGCCCTCTAAGACTACTCGAATAGATCGTTTCCTCAAGAAATCAACTATCCAATTGCATAAGCCAACAGGTAAACCATATGAGGGAAGCTTGTTTAAAAGGCCATCGTGCCAGACCCGATTAAATGCCTTCGATATGTCAAGGGAGACGACAAGCGCCTCACCATGCATCTCTATGGCTTCGCTCAGTACGTGAGTGGCGAGAAGATCCCCAGTAGACTGGTTTCGGCGAAATCCGTATTGCCGGTCACTGAGAAGATCATTGTCTTCAAGGTATGCCAATAGCCTAGTACACGCTCCATACACTTACATAGTAAGGAAGTAATCGAGATGGGACGATAATTGGCCGGATCAGCACGACTACCCTTCTTTGGTACTGGTTGTACATTGGCAAGCTTCCAGCTCTTCGGAACTTTACCTGAGTGAAGAGAGAGGCGGTACAAGCGCGTTAAGATGGGAGACAATTCGGGCGCACAGTTTTTCAACACAATCGCTGGAATACCACCAGGACCACTGGCCTTGTTCACATCTAGAGCTCGAAGCGTTCTGAGAACCTCCTTCTGGCGAATGCGAATTTCGGGCATAAAACCCCGCAATGAGGAAGGCAGGAAGGTGTCTTGCCAGAAGCATCTAGATGCGAGGCTTCTGCAAAAAGAGCAGCAAATAAATTCGCTTTGACTCCAGCAGTGTGAGCTAGTGATCCATCAGGTTTCAGCAATTGTGGCAGTGAGGGGCGGCAGAAGTTTACTTCGAGCGACTTGGCCAGGGACCAAAAAGCTTTGCTACCCGCGGGGTATGAAGCCAGTTTGGCCCCAATTCGACTTACGTGATCAAAATGGGCCTTCCTAAGTATCTAACCTTCAAGCAGCTTTGTGCACTAGATTCCGGTAGAATAATTGTACCAATAGCTAAGACCTTACAGTCTTCCGAGTCAAGACCTGTTTGTGGCGGCACCGAGTTTCAACTTTTTATTTGTTTGTGTTTTCCTTATCATGTTAGTATTGTTATAAATAAAATGTTTATCCCCTATCTTCTTCTTCTGTCATCATCATCATCTGCCCGTATTTGTCTATTCTTGGACGTAGGCCTCTCCTAGTGAAAACCACTGATCCCGATCGTTGGCTGTCCTCATCCAGCTCCTACTAGCCGTTTTTCGCAAGTCATCACTCCACCTGGCCTACGGGCGTCCTACACTACATTTCCAAAAAGCGGTCTCCATTTTAGAACTCGTTTACCCCAACGGTTGTTGGTTCTTCGAAAGATGTGACTTGCTAATTTTTTTAGCTATGTCGGTCACTTTGGTACTCTGTCGAATCACCTCATTGCACCACGGAGCTTGCAGAATTACTCTTGTACCAAATTTTATTTGGAAACCGAACCGTTCTGCATTCCGTACGTTCCATTCAAAGATCCAAAAAACTTACTTCCAATAGATGCACGAAAAATCAAATCCACCAACTCTCATGACATTTAAGTTTCATAAAAAATGTGTTTTTTAGTAAATCCATTTGCAGTCAGTTTTTTGTTACTTTTTATCCGTTTCACCTAAACCAATTCTTCCATCCCTTCTCAGTAATATCTTTCATCCCTACCAACATAAACCAACCCCTAGCGCCGTTACACCTTATCTAACCGTGTCTATCCGGTAAAAGTTTGGAATCAATTAACAGTATTTTGGGGAAAGTTTTAAGTACGGTTCGCGATTAGTGGGCCTTATTTGATTTGGGGCAAAAATTAAGGTAGAAACACATGCGTATCGTTTTTACCCGAATCCGCCGAGGGTATTTTGTTTATCAGCTTATATATGTTTTGTCCCTTTGTGGCACTATATAGACCAAACGCGTGAACCGATTTTTATTATTCTAACGTCAGTCGATTTGTCTTAATCTTGCGAGTGCTACTAAAGACTAGTCAGTAAACAAAATTCAATATGGCGACAACCAGACGCCATATTATGAAAATGAAATAAATAATAGGCGACGAACTAACTGTTCAATACCCTTATTAACATATAGTTATTTGAATTTAAAAGGTATTTGGAAATCATCTTTAGGTTTCTCATTTAGGATCTATAACGATTTAAAGTTGCTTAGCAACCATTCTCACAACTTTTAGCCTATTTTTAATTTTGTTCGCAGTCGAGTTTATTAGCACTTTCCGATTTTAGACTATGTCTGGTTGAAATACGTAAAAGTGTAAATTCAGCAATCATCTCGACAGGACCCTGGCCTAAATACGCAACTAAACTACTTTTGTCCGTACTGCGCGTGAGCTTAAGTGACATTTGTATCTGTTCGACTAGAGTTTAATAATAATATTTAAAGAAGTGTGGTGAATGCAAGCACCGTTTAAGTAATAGTTAACGGTGAACATATTCGAGAAACTGGATGCAGAAAGTTGAAGAGTGAGCTCAGTGGCGTGCAATAGGATAGGCCTACGTGCAGCAGTGGACAAGACGTATAGGCTGATGATGAACAGACTCGTACCATATCTGCAACTGCATTAGCTAGAATTGCACAGGTGAACTTACGCATATAAACCTCTCATGTTTACCTTAGTGTGTTTAACTTTCTACCGGTAAACTATGAACAGTTATTTCCTCGAAATATTTCATACTTTTTTAATGTTGTAGGTTAGTGTTTTACTGCTATCTCACGTTAGTAATAAAATAAAATAAAATAAATAAATTAATATATTCGGGACAATTCCACACCTACTAACTAGCCCCAATCTAGGGTACCCTATACTGTGGGTACTAGATAACGGATACACATATATACGGATATTATAACATCCATGACTCGGAAACAAACATTTCTGATTGCACCTAAATAACTGATTGCACCTTACAGGATTCGAACCCGCAATTAGTCAGAGGCCCTCGGGCGGCCTGACAAACTCTGACACCAGACGCCAGCACTGCCTCATACCACAAACAAACAGTGTAATACAATATGTTCTTTTTTACCCGAGTACGGCGAAGCAAGGTAATGGTTACGAGTTTAACAGACTGTGTATCTATGTATGTATGTATGTATGTATGTATGTATGTATGTATGTATGTATGTATGTATGTATGTATGTATGTATGTATGTATGTATGTGGATGTTTCTCCATAGCGTTACCCCTATTGGTCCGATTTTACAAACAAGATATTAATCGAGTGTCATAGGTTTTTTTACCCGGCTACGGCGAAGAAAACGAAGGGTTATGTGTTCAAACTAAAAACTTGGTCCGATTTTGAACGAGGAACTTGAAGCGAGGTATCACTCGATTTGTCTTCATCGCATGAGTGCTATTATTACCCGGCTGTAGTCGGGCTTTAGTTTATGAACTTATGTCCAGTTTTTTTCTTTCTATATAGACCTTAATTTATAAGAAAGAAGCATGTTTACGATACACAATATTTGGAAACAATACGCAGCATCGATACGCGCTCTCTATGTGTCACTGCCTTAACGGAATTTCATTGTAGGACAGACTACTTGTCACCTATAAGTGGGTACTTTGTTTTATTAAATTCCAGAGTCGAAAGGTAGAGGGCATTAAAATGAGATCGATTATGTTAACGCCAGACCCTTTCCCAAACGTATATATGTGAAAATGGAAGATGTACGTTTTCGGTGCACGATGAGAATTGCTATTATTCTGTTGAAAATTGCCTTGTCAAAACCTTCCAGAAGGAAATGAAATACTTTTCTAACTCACGTTGTAGTATTTGTACTTATCAAAAGTTTATTATTCTTTGATTTTAATTTGTTATCTTCAATGCCTACAATATTTTCACTCCATAGGTATTTTGCCGCTCGTTCTCCCGCCCTGGTTAGCAAGCTTGTCGAGTAAAATTGCTATTCACTCTCGTCCTGTCAAATATTCAATTAAAAGCACCCTGCCTATTATCCCATTTGACCTTAACTTCGTGATATTCATCGGCATACGCGGTGACCCTATTAACCCAAATCAGAGGGACCCATACATAATCCGGCGAAAACGCGAATTTTCATTCTCGTCCATCAATCCATCAATATAAAAAAACTTGGGCGCTAAAAAGACATTTTTCCCTTGTCCGTCTGCCCCTAAAGCTCGGACGTAGATAAATTACCTAGGGAGTAATGAAAGGAGGTTATTTTACGAAATTAATGGACAAGGTATTTCCTGTGGCTTCGTTCGTATTTAGAAAAATGAACAGTTCTACTTTCGTCTAGATCTTTAATTATTTTCAACCATTGTGTCTTGAGGCATTCAGCCATTTGGTAGTTACTTGGTAGTGGTACGCACTTCTGCAAGAGTCCGCCCGGGGAAGTATCACTTCTTTGCCAGATATTCAAACGCCAAGCAGTAGTGTGTTATCTTTACTGTTTTCTGGTTGGAAGGGCAATATTTCCTGCCAATGAAAATGTCGCACTGTCTTGACTGATGTGGGATGGAGTGGATGAGATGAGCAAAGGACAGAAAACTGTGGTTGAAACAGGGGCTGGGGGAGGCCTACGCCAAAAGAGGCGATTACTACAATTAGTTAAGTTATAGGTAAGGAAAATAAATAAATATGTTGGCAAAGTCAACATTTTAAATGTAACTTATTTATTGTGAAATTTTGGTAGTAGAATAATAGGCAATTTTATTTTATAGAGCTTTTATAGGCTAACATCATCAGCCTATTCACATTCCCAGTGATGGGACACAGGCCTTTTCTCAGGGGAAGAGAGAAAGAGAGAGAAAGAGAGAGAGATAGGATGGCCATAATCCAATCGAGTTTCAAATTTCTTGGACTTACCGCGCTCACGATGTTTTCTTTCACCCTTTTTAATTGATGCCATCAAAATCTGCAATTTAACAGGTTAAATAAAGTAATTTGTGCAGGGTACGAACCCGGTTTCGTTGGATTCTGACGCATAATTCCAGCGGCTCTGTGTGCTGGGACTACCGGGTGCCCTTCCCTCTTAAATGGTTCAGGGGTGATGGCTATATGCTATATGGAGTATGACTCGTGTGTAACGAGTCATACTCGTGGACGGTGCTTCTTCTGGGAACTGGTCCAGCCTGGTTGTCATAATATTTTTATTATTTATCCTACTTTTTTCAACGTATGACATCTCCTTGGCAATTATAAATTTGACGTGAAAATGTCTCTAAAATTTCTGTACAAAAAATACGTATTGACAATAAATTACATCCCCGTAATGGATATCAAAGAACAAATCCCCCTAAAATTGTTTTAATTTTAATAGTTATTTCCTGAATAATAAATATTGTTTTTTTTTTAGATTTTCTTAAATCTCTCTTTTCGCATGGGCGTATTTCCGAAACACCGGTAGATAGAGTGTAGGCAGGGAAATAAATGTTCCTTTCAAACTCAAAGTATCGCTCATCTAATTTATTGATTTGATCTTCACTGACCTTAAAAACTTAGTACCACACTTTTAAAATAGAGATTTTTATTAAATTGCTTGGCTTGATTGAGATACCAAGTACACCAGTTTTTCAGTAAAAACCGAAGCTATCGAACAGTGAAAATCGCATCGCAATCAGTCCAGTAGTCTTAACGTGATGCGCGAACAGACAGACATTAACAGTGTGGTACTAAGTTTTGAAGGCCTGTGTATTTAATATATTTTTCTCATTATTTAGAAGACATTTGAGATTTAGATATGTAAAAGTGCTGTAATGTTGCCTGCTTACAATAACATATCTTAAATTGGACTTTGCATAAACATAAAAGTGCTGTAATGTTGCCTGCTTACAATAACATATCTTAAGTTGGATTTTGCATAAACATAATAGTGCTGTAAACCCCTCGGCGACCATGTTGCAAGGGCCACATACTTCAGCTCGGCCGCCATCTCTCCAGTAAATAAGTTCATGCCAGATAGCTCCATCACGCATATAAAAACATATAAAACTTGAGCGCAGTAAGGACACCCCCGTCCGTCCGCCCGCCCTGGACGTAGACAAATGACCAGGGAGTAATGAACACGCGTTTATTTCGGAAATTAATGGTCATTTGACCGGCTGTTTACGGAGAGTTTATTGAAAGATATTGAGCAAGTTTTTGTTGAACAAATTCTGAACTGACAAATAAATTGCCAAGTGTTTTCTAGAACGTCCTGTTTTTTTTACCCGAAAAAAATATATGTTATTATTTTAGCAACGTATGTATCTATTAATGTTCGTCTGTTCCCTCACTGCGACTAAACCACCAAACTGATTTCAACTTTTATGTTATCGTTAAATCTTTAATTTTTTAATTCGTCTCCATTGTCTGCGAATAGGATAGTTTAAAAAAAACAATATGGTGTCCGTAGAACCATAAACTTTTGTACAATAAATGGGAATCATTAGATTCCATCATGATAGAAATCAAATTCTTTCAAAAAGATAATGAAGTATAATGTGTGTATTTTAGTTTCAGTCGTTAGCTTGGGGTGTTGCCCTATAAAAAACGTGTATATAATTTTAAAAAACTTTACGGTCTTCATGAGTATTTTTTCCAAGATTATTAGATAAAAATCCAAAGTCAAGGTAGCTGCAATAAAACTGGGTATTTTGTCTAAGGTTAGGCGGTACTTCACACCGGGACAGCTTTTGAATCTTTATCAAGCTTAGGTCCAATCTTGTATGGAGTACTGCTGCCACCTCTGGGACGGTTCTGCCAAGTACCAGCTCGAGGCTTTGGATTCAATTGAGAATATCATTGGAGATGATACTCTGGTAAATAGTAAGCTTCAAAGTCTGGCGCATCGACGTGAGGTCGCAAGCCTGTCGGTATTCTACAGATTGCACTATGGAGAGTATGCACAAGAACTGCACAATCTGATTCCCCCATCACCTTTCCATTACCCGACCGAGGCGAATGGCGTGCTAAAAGAGACCGTCCCAGAGACGGTTCTGCCAAGTATCAGCTCGAGTCTTTGGATTCAATTGAGAGACGTGCTATCAGGCTCATTGGGGATGACACTCTGGTAAAGGGTAAGCTTCAAAGTCTGGCTCATCGACGTGAGGTAGCAAGCCTGGCGGTATTCTACAGATTGCACTATGGAGAGTGTGCACAAGAACTGCACAACCTGGTTCCCCCATCACCTTTCCATCACCGTACGACTAGACGATCAGCAAAGCGCCACCCTTTCATGGTTGAAATACCTCGCACAAAAACGAAGCGTTACGCTTCTTCATTTATTATAAGAACTGCAAAGGAGTGGAATGCCCTGCCCTCGTCAGTGTTTCCGGTAAATTATAACCCCTGTGTGTTCAAGTCAAGAGTGAATAGGTATCTACTAGGCAAACGTGCGTCAATCGTGCGAGATCGTGGTCAAATGATTGCCTAGTCCGTAATAAAAAAAAAAGATAAGGAATTAACTTGTAATTCAGCTAAACTACCAGACATCAGTCTACTACCAGAGGCCAGCACTACCTCATACGACAAACGAACAAGCTAGCAAGCTTGGTCTTCTACTTATTTAGCGGTAATATGTGCTCTTTGCAATGCAACGACACCGAGTTCGATCCTCAGCCGGTATAGACCTTTGATAAGTAATGTGCAGGTTTGCCATCGCCCGTTCTTCTGAGGAAATATTAAGCCGTCTATGCTGAATTAACACTTCAAAGCAGTTGTTAAGCCACGTCAGACATGATCGCAACCCTTCGGCGGCCTAATTGAAACCAGAGGCCGGCACAACCTCATTTAACATACAAAAAAAACTACTGAACTCATCATTGATTAATTATATAAACTAAACACTAACACTATTATGAAGATAAACCCTTTTGAACAAAAAAAACGGGCCGTTTGTTTGTCTTGAAACGTACAAATCGAGAGTTATACAGAATTAAACATCACAAAAACATCCATTTTGATGATTTTGCTCTGTGCGTCCTGCTCCCACCACTCTCCACTCTCTTTTCAAATAATAGTAATAATACATCATCGAGCTGACTATATAATCTAAAAAATTACGCCAAAATTAGATATCTGAGGCTTATAGTTACGTAGCTATAAAAACTAGACGATATAGACCTTTTAGTGGTGGTGCACTTATTAGTCCCGGTACCACGTAACTATCGGTGTGATTATAGATAATCACCCAGATGGTTCACAAGACCCCAGAGTTATGAGTAGCAATACAATAGATACACCAAAAATATATAAAACTGAGAAAGTCCATTAAAAATGCAAGTAAGTCGTCGTGAATAGTAGTTTATGAAACGGTTGCATAATGAGGGGAATTAAATCATGAGAGTGAGTTTTTTAATAGTATCACTCTCGTGTTTTAATACCTAGTTATGTGCCGTTTCATACACTACTTTATCTACACTCATGCAATAGGAACTTACTTACATTTAATGAAAAAAATAAGTCTTAATCTTTTCTTAATATTGCTGGTAAATGCTCGTTCCGTTCGTCGTGTTCGTTGCTGTTCCGTGATGTCATGTGGAGTCAAATTCTCCTCACGAATACTGTTTTCACATGTTTAACACATCTTGGTCACATTTTTAATCAGGATAAAACATTTGATCAGCATTATAAATCACAAAAAAATGGTTAGGTCCTAATGTAAAGTAAATTATGGCGCCAAAATCCAGTCCACATGAATTCCCGCGTATACGGTCTAGCACGAGCCGCCATCCATACCAATATATAAAAGTGAAACGTCTGTTTGTTTGTTTCGGGAGCTTTCACGCGATAACGGCTGGACGGATTTTGTTGAAATTTGAAATGGAGATAGCTTATACCCTGGAATAAAACATAGGATACTTTTTATCCCGAAAAATTGAAAATTTCCACGGGAAACTGGAAAATGTTAATTATTCGCTGTAAGGACCGGTTGCCATGGAAACGAAATAACAAGTCTGTCAAAAAATTTAAGAGCGTTGGTGCTATACCCACTTTTGCATTGGTATTTAATATCCTAGAAGAACATAGGATAGTTATATTTTTTTCGCGATAAACTTTGCTTACCGGTGCTTTAATGGAAAAAATATACATTTTAACATCGTTTAGTTCAAAAAACATTGTTATAATTTATTTATTTTTCTTATTAGCGACGTGCCGTACGTAATGTACATCATTATACCACAAATTTTTAGTTCATAATCCAGATTTTACGATATGAGTCTAGATAATAGCTTTTATTTAACATGCAATGTATGTTTAGGTAAGATCTTGCAAGCTGAATTATTAGAACTATCCTATCCTTCCTCTTATCATTTCCGATGACAATGCATTTTTATGGTAAGCATGACCTGAATCGACATCTAGGATTCGCTCTAGATAAAATAAACTCTACAACGGTCAACAGCACAGAGTCGATGTTATGTGTACGCATTTAATAGCCGTTTTAAAGTGTTACTATGACATGGTTTGGCCACTATGTCTAACGTTTGTGGACTACGAGAAAGCCTTTGATTCAGTCGAGACCTGGGCAGTGCTACAGTCATTACAGCGGTGCCAGATTGATTACCGGTACATCGAAGTGTTGAAGTGTTTGTACAGCAAGGCCACTATGACTGTCCGTCTCCAAGATTGGAGCACGAATTCTATCGACTTGCAAAAAGGGGTGAGACATGGAGACGTTATTTCTCCGAAACTGTTCACCTCTGCATTGGAAGATATATTCAAGCTTCTGAACTGGAACGGATATGGTATTAACATCAATGGCAAATGTATCACTCACCTTCGATTTGCCGATGATATAGTCATCATGGCAGAAACCCTGGAAGACCTAAGCACAATGCTCATTAACCTCAATATTGTTTCCCAACAGGTGGCATAAAATGAACATGGGTAAGACAAACATCATGTCAAATGCATTTTATCATTTTAATATCAATTTTAATACCCATGTCGCACCCATGCCGGTTTATATTGGGAACGATATTATCGAATCTGTTGATCACTATGTCTACTTGGGTCAGACGATCCAACTGGGAAGATCCAACTTCGACAAAGAGGTCAACCGACGAATCCAACTCGGATGGGCCGCGTTCGGGAAATTGCGCCATATCTTCTCGTCGCAGATACCGGAGAGTCTCAAGACGAAAGTTGATAATCAGTGCGTGTTGCCAGTAATGACATACGGCACTGAGACGTGGTCGCTAACTTTTGGTCTCATACACAAGCTCAAAGTCACTCAGCGTGCAATGGAGAGAGCTATGCTCGGTGATTTACTAGGTGATAAAATCCGAAACGTGGAAATTCGTAGAAGAACCAAGGTTACCGACATAGCTCTCAGAGTTTGCAAGTTGAAGTGGCAATGGGCAGGCCATATAGTTTGCAGAACCGACAACCGCTGGGGGATAAAGGTTGTCTGGGGAATGGCTACCACGAAAAAACAAGTGAAGTATAGGTAGACCCCACACGATGGACCGACGACATTGTAGCCATCGCAGGAAGTCGATGGATACAGGTGGCACAAGATCGCTCTTCATGGCGCTCTTTGGGGGAGGCCTATGGTCAGCAGTGGACTTTTACAGGCTGATATGATGATTATGATGATAATGATGAGATGGTTGCTGCACTCAGGGTTGGGTCCTGACAAGGGCATTTCTCAACGGTTAACTGCACAGACACGAAATTTTGTATACACATTTAATTGTGATATCCCGTTCTAAGTTTCAGCATGACATGGCTACTGCATGAAAGCTTTTTATTAAAATGCTTTTTAAAACTTATTTAAAACTGTTCCTGAAGAATTTTAACAAAAGCAAGTCCTCAGTGCCAGAGATAACAAATCACATCTATGAATAATTGAGAGCTCCTTTGTGATGTTTGCTCTAAGGCCCCACCCCCGGAAGGGGCTACAAATTAGATCTACCTGTCTCCTGCCCTTTAGAGAGGAAATATCGCTGGTGAATTTGAATGGAAAGTGTAGTAGCCTTTTGAATTGTCAGAATTAATTCGTTCGTGGGACTTATTTCAGAGTGCAAGAACAGTTTTAAAATGAATTATGTTGCCATTAGATATCCAAAGTCTGCATTCTGAGGATTCCGTCCGTCCGAATGAAAAAAACGGAACCCTTAACGGAAACCGATGACTAGTGTGTCTGTCTGGCTGTCTATCACTATATCAAATCCAATTTGCTCTGAATCTACTGGGCAGATAAAATTGAAATTTGGTACTCATATGAATTTCTGTGACCCAATCACTGAAGGGTAACATAAAAAAAATGTGTCACTTTTAGGGGGTTTCATTTTTTTATTGCATACCTACTGTTATTTTTTTATTATATTTTTAAATAAATAAAAAATGCATGCTGTACCGTGTGACATCAAATGAAAGGGCTTGTTTTATATTTAAGGTAATAGATGAAAGTTGAACTTGCTCGGGCTTTTTCCGAAGATACAAGACCACAATAAAAATATTTTTTTTATAGTTATTTACATATACATACAGTGAAACCTATAAGAAGTCTTGGGTGTTAAATTAACATGATAAATCTCTCAATATTTTGAGATAATAATATATTCACCGTACGGATCTATTACCACGCGAGTTCAACTCGCATTTTTGTGTTCTGTTTCCATCGAATGAAGTTGAAATGTACGGATTTTCGAATTTATAGATAGATAGATAAATGCTTTATTGCACACCAAAGAAAAAACACAAGCATATACATTACTTAAATCGAGTACAATGGGCGGTCTAGGCAATCTACTAGGCAAGCGTGCTACACCTTCGACCACATCATCGCTTTCCATCAGGTGAGATCGCGGTCAAACAATTGCCTAGACCGTAATTATAAAAAAAAACTATCTAACAGCCCATATCCACTCACAGCTGAGTACAGGTACTTGTACTAATATTTATTCTGTGGTACAGGCCTGCTCTTGTTTACGCCAGTCTTTCCAGTTCTGTGCTAGCCTCATCCATTGGTCTCCAGTGTATCTCACAATATCCTCTGAACATCGGGCTGGTGGTCTGCCTCGAGATCTCAGCCCATCTCTCGAATACCATTCGGTGACTGCCTTTGTCCACCTGTTTTCCTCCCTTCTTGCCAAGTGTCCTGCCCATCTCCACTTTAGTCTGGCAATTCGCATACCTACATCTTCAACTTTGGTACGACAACGAATTTCGACGTTTGGTATGTGATGTACCAAGCGGATGTCTAGCATTGCGCGCTCCATATCTCGTTGGTCCACTCTTATTTTATATATGTGCTCTTTGGTGAGCAGCCATGTTTCGGCGCTGTATGTGAGTATGGGCAGGATACATTGATTAAACACCTTGCTGTTCAAGTTTTGGGGGATTTGAGATTTGAAAACGTCCTCAAGTTTTCCAAAGGCGGTGCCTTTGAAGGGGGTGCTCATCCGTGCTGGACTCGCCGAGCGGTCTCCTTCAGCTGGGAGCCCCGGTAAAAAGACAAACAATTCAAGGTAAATGTACTCGTCTACTACCTCTAATAGGCAGCTATAGAAGATAACATTAGGTCTTCGTGACGGAAGGTTTGTGTTGGACATATTCATCCTTAAACCGACGCTCGCAGACGCTTCGTGCAACTCAGTTAGCATGAGTTGGAGATCAGCAGCGGTCTCGGTTACCAGGATAAGGTCGTCAGCTAACCGCAGGTGCGACGGGGCTTTTCGCTTAAACAATTCCAGATAACCGGTGAATGGAGAGGATCATGCACATTTAGTTGCCATGGACACTGGTGCTCAATAATAAACAAAAAATACATTTAAAAGGTACTTAAACTTAAACAATTAGTTCAGGTATAAGATAACTTATTCAAGTTAATGTTAATACTATAGTCTAATGTTGCAATTGCAACTATTAAAGTAAAGTAAAATATGTAAAAAATAAGAAACATTAAACTTATATAAATACTAGCTGTGCCCTGCGGTTTCACCCGTGTCCCTCAAGAATCGTATTTTTTTCGGGATAAAAAGTAGCTTACGTGTTAATCCAGGATATAAGCTACCTCCATACCAAATTTCATCCAAATCCGTTCAGCCGTTTCAACGTGAAAAAGTAACAAACATACACATGCCTTTATATACAAACAAAATTTCGCCTTTTTAATATTTGTGTGGTGTAAAAAATATATTTTTTGTGTGCAGTCAGGTTTTTTGTATTTTTATAATAACATTACTTGTTATTTGTCTACGATGGCTTTAAATAATGATCTAAAGAAACATCTAAACACGGCAAAATGACAACAATCTCAATGAACAGCGCAACGCCCAATGAATCCTAAACGAAATTTCATAACATAAAAGATTGCCAACAATCTTATCCACAAAACTGTAACCCCAACAATGCTTCCGAACCCTAAAAACACTGTCACCCTGTCATCTTGTCACCCCGACGCATAAACCATTGCACGCAACTTCACGCGGGACATCTCTTTCTACCCTCATCTATTTTACAAAGAAAAAAGCGAATTATCCGAAATTCCTTAAGAGGTTTTCCGTGTCCGTTAGAATTACTATTTTCCTTTTTTCGCACAATATAGGGGAGTAACAACAAACATCGCTTAATTCATTCTTTTGTGGCCGGATCTGATTTGACACCCTTTCAGTTTGACAGTTGGCAGACATGGAAAAACTGTAAGAGGATTGGGTAGAGAGTTAGAGATTGAGCCGTCGCGATTATATTATAATTATTAGTTAGTAAAGATATCGTTGTTTTTTTATATACATTATTATGTACCCATTGTACACCAATAAATCTACATCTATACTTCTATACTGTAATATTATAATGAGGTAAAGTTTTTGAGTTTGTGATGTTGTAAGGGGTAATCTCTGGATCTACTGAACCGATTTTGAAAATTCTTTTACCGAAAGAAAGCCACGTTATTTGTGAGTGTCATGGGCTATATATTAAAATGACCAAGCGTGCGAAGCCGTGGGCATCAGCTAGGTTATATAGTAATAGTAAATCAACGTGAAAATGGTATAACCAAATGTAACAGTATGTACCTATACAGATGTAGAATACGCAGGCTTGAATTAAAACCTAACCGTCCGCAATTGTTTTTGCTAGATATAAAATAAAATAAAATATATTTTTCGACAGTAATTTTATCCTGCTTTATATTATTATATTTTATATTGCCCTCTATAAATAGGTACAAGTGTGTTTGGCCAACCCTCTGATCTCTCGTATCAAAACCAAATGTAATGAAAAGAAATAAGTTACATTTAATTTTACCAAGACCGCTTTCTCCAGGTATAAAAACGAGCTCTTTGCGTAAATTTTCCAATGAATTTAGAAGAAAAATACCACCTTTTCACGAAAAGACATAATCGCTCTTCTTGACATAACGAGCACACTTCCTCCCTTCCGTTTACGTGTTGCTAACCTTAAGCGCAGTTTCATTTTTTTTATCTCTCACAACCGGAAGTATCCCGATTTCGTTATCGGGTTAAAACATCCGCAGGTCCGGTAACAAGTTTGTATTTAATGTTAGCTTTTTTTCCTTTTTTAAGGCTGAGAATGGGACGTTAACTGGGGCTACAGTCTCGACATCGGTAGCAATAACTTTACAACCAAAATCGGTCGCAAAATACAGATACCGATGAAAATCGAAAGCTTCTGTGAAAAGCTAACGATTCTCATCGTTACCCATACTGTACTGTTGTTATTCGTGTAGACTTAGCGAGCGGTAGCTTGCGATGGCATAGCTGTGTCGAGACTGCCAGCTACTGTCAAAGATATTGATTGCTATCGGTATCATAGCGAACTGAATAGCAAACATTACGATGTCTTATACTGTTTGCGACAAACTTTGCGTCCATTTGTGACAGCCCGCTAAGTTTTCGGTACACTGACGTCTAATACTCAAAGAGGTTGAATTACATAAGTGTAATCAACCTCTAATAATGTGTAATGTGTGTGTCTGTTCTTTTACGCCAGTAAGCGTGATTCAAAAACTTTGACTATATATACGTCAGAAGATCTTTTTAACATATACTTAAACTTTTTTGATAAATTGGTACCCATGATGATAGTTATTTTGTATTCTCTTTGCCCATAATCACCATGGGCGCAGGCAGGATTATTTTCAGAGGGAGTGCATATATTACACGATAATATATACGTTGACGACCGGTTGGTCTAGTGGCTAGAAACCCTAGGTACGTAATCAAATTGTCGCGGGTTTGAATCCTGCAAGGTGCAATCATTTGTGAGATGAGCAGAAATATTTGTTTCCGAGTCATGGATGTAATATTCGTATATATGCAAGTTTATTCGTTATCTAGTGCCCACAGTACAGAATATCCTAGTTTGGGGCTAGGTAATTGGTGTGGAATTGTCCCGAATATACCATATTATATTTATAAAATATATTTCTGTCAGCGTAAAAGTAAAATATAATTTCAAATCATAATGAATATTATATATAGTTAATACAACTAAATATGCGCGATCGAAGCAGCGCAAATAGTTTAAGTGATTTGTTTCTCTCATTTTAGCAAAATTAAATGATGTACGAGGCTGAACGATCTGAGCATGCTCAGTGTTCATAGGGAAAGGGACTGAAAGGGTAAAGGAAGACACTGATATCAATCGACAATTAGGTGATCCATTTTGGACAACAACCCAAACCTCAAATTTTTATTCATTCAATGACTATTCCCACAACCTAATCATTTCTACATAAGTTAGGAATATAATATAATGTACCTATGTGTAACAAAACAATAATCGTTATTATTTAGCGATCGGTAGCCTCGTTATCTATGTCGAGACTGTAGGCCCTGGTTTTAGACATATAAGGCGGCTATCGGAAATATGTGCCTTTCTTCTGTGTTATTTTTTTTTTAATTGTACGAATACGGTGCATTTTCTAATGTTGCAAAATTTTGCCAGCTTATTTTAAACAATAACTGTAACACTCAGAGGCGTCTCATTAAACCATAATCAAGTATAATTTTTGGGAGAGTTGTGCAAAATTAGTCGTAGTTGATGTTTGTGAGTGCGTCTGTATACAGGGTGGATTTTTGAGACGGGACAGTAAAGGCCTAGTAAAGGTACCTTTACCGTTATAGTTACAGGAAACGTTCCTAGGAGACCATCCATAACTTTTTGAGATATTCTGAACTGCATTCACAGATTTTGGAAAAAAAATACAGTCCGCAAGATAATGGTCATTTTACAACGGTTAAGATACCTAACCCTATGGCCCAGTCTCAGAAATCCACCCTATTATACGTGACCGAAGTTATTGTAAAGTTATGGATGGTTTCGTAAGAGCAAGTTCCTGTAACTATAACGGTTAAGATACCTAACCCTATCGTCCAGTCTCAGAAATCCACCCTATTTATTATACGTGACCGAAGTTATTGTAAAGTTATTAAGCTACGTCATATTTTCTTTATAAATAATTCTTTAAACGAAAAATCTCAAAATGATGCTATTATGAAAACTATGTGATAATTTAACTTTTCAAATAACAAGACATAATATTAAGTTCAACAACTACAACCTGACTACGGTCGGGTAAAAAATAGCATATGACACTTGTGCGATGAATACGAATCGATTGATACCTTGCTTGTCAAAACCAGGCCAAATTTTTAGTTTGAACACATAAACCTTCCTTTGCTTCGCCGTAGGCGGGTAAAAAATATCCTATGGCACTCTATAAATCTCTACAAAATCAGACCAAAACCAGTACTTTGTTTGAACACATAACCCTGCCTTTGCTTTGCCGTAGTTAAGTAAAAAATAATATGGCATGTTATAAATATATACGAATTGGTTGATACCTTGCTTATAAAAATCGGGCCAAGTTTTTTGTTTGAACACAAAACCCCATTATACGCTTTGCAGTAGTAGGGTAAAAAAATAATGCTTATGGCAACTCTATACCTGAAGATAAATAGATTAATACCTCGCTTGCCAAAATCAGACCAATAGGGGCGACATGCTTTAACTGTTAAACTCATTACCCTTCCCTTGTTTCACCGTAGTCAGGTAAAAACGAATAAAACGAATTGGTTTAGAAATCCCGGATATTCGAGGTAACAAACCAATATCACACTAATATTATAAATGCGGAAGTTTGTATGTACGTTTGTTACTACTCATATAGCTGAACCGATTTGTATGAAATTTGGTACCAGGACAGCTTATATCCTGGATATATAGACTTTTCATCATCATCATCATCATCAGCATCGCCATCATTGACTCCTTCACGCTCAAACGGCTGAACCGATTTGGATGAAATTTGTTAAGCCTAACCTCTTGTTATTTGTTTGTTTTGTTAGCCTATATCCGGGATTTACACATAATCTATATTTCATCTTCATCATCCACGCGGGTAAAGCCGCGGGGCGCAGCACTATATAATAGAAGAGGGGAGGATAATCCACCTAAAAATGACTTCATAGTGGTTTACTTGTTTCTGCACCCAGTACTATTATATATTCTGTGATTCTGTCAGCGTGATGCAAACATCTGGATCACAGCAGCATTCAAACAGAAAACAAACGCATCAAAATCGGTCTATTCGTTTGTTAGCTGCGATGCCACAGACAGATACACGGATACATACCCTAAACTTATAACATCTCTTGCTATTCGAGTAAGGGAGATAAAACAGTTGAATTCAAAACCTCCTTCCTCCTTTCCTATCATTGCAATAAAATTGCCACATCGATAAACCCATGACTTAATTACCATTCATTGGCAAACATTTAATTTAATTAAAGGAACTTCAATTAAACAAACTGATAGAGTACTAAAGCAAAGCGCTATAAGCTGAAATTAAAACCAGTAGAAGATTGGAAATCGTTGACGTCACAAAATGGAAATTTCGGCCTGCTAACTGAAAACCTGACTCATTATGGTGAGATAAGGATTATATTCGAATGGTTCAGATTTCTTTGATTAACATAATCAACATTAATTAGAACTGGGTCCATTAAGATAAGATAGTAGAGAATACACTGGCGAGCAATAATACTGGGTCATCTTCAAAGTGCGCAATCAGATGAGTTTTTCTATGTTATTTATGTATTATTATCTAATTCAAAAATTAAATCAATTATTCGAAAGCTTTATTCATTGGTTCATTACAAAAAAAAAACAGAAAAATTGAAATTTTATTACAATTTATTTGGTTAAACATGGTTGCAATTAGTAGGTAGTACAAGATCACCACATTAAATTAAATTAGCCGTTATATCAAGTGAAAATGATTTAAAAACAAAATCTAAATAACCAATACTAATTAACTATCATACTTCTTGGAAACTGGTGTACAATAAAGTAAAACTATCTATCTATCTAAATATGTAGGTACTTATTTATGAATACAGAATTATAAATATAATTAAAAAAGACAATTATAAATTTATATTAAGAGAAATAGTATAAAATTCAATAATAAAAGCAAAATTAGTAAATTTTACTATAATCTGACACTTATTGCTAATAAAAATAAATTATTATAAACAAAACATTAAATCTTATTTTTATAAATACTAAGATTTAATATAAAACTGCGAACCAAACTAAAAAGAGACAAACAAGCTTTAGATTCTTGATTTCCAAATATATCTATATGTTTTGGTCATCATTGGGATAATAATCTAACCTAATCAAATTTTAAATCATTAAAGATCGTAAATGGTCATTCGAAATGAAAAAGGATAAAAAACCTAGAAATGATTTAAAATACCTATTCAATGATTCTCCACTGGTTAGTCATTTTTTACTTTTTCACTATAAATGTAGTCTGATTGTCACCATATTAATTGTTGTCATGGCTTTAGTGACACTTGCAAGGTTACGATAAATCTATTGACGCAAGAATCATCAAAATCGGTCCTTGTGTTTGGTCTCTAGAGCGCCACAAAAGAACAAAATACAAACATACATAGACTCATAAACAAATAACACTCATTTTCATCGCGCAGTCGGTTAAAAATAGGCACGTTCTTTTAGAAATCACAAATATTGCTTTCATTGGCATACAATGGCATTTTGCACACAGCTACAGCATAATAAATTCGGCAACCTAATAATAGGTAGTTTTAATCATTTATCTTTGAAGAAAACTCCGTAACTTGCTGTAAGTTTTTACAAAATGTAATATATATTTTTCAATTGCGTATCAAAAAATACTGAACTGATTTTTCAATAAAATGATGTCATGCGTAAAATGCACAGGTAGTGGTAGTGCGTTCATTGTGGAGTTCCACATACAGCCAACTACAGGAGATGCATTATAGCAAAAGAAATCCAGCAAATCCGGAACAAAACATTAAGTAAACATACTGCAGTACAGCTACGAAATATAGTAAGCGAAAAACAAGATGGCCATAGCCAAAAGAAGCAAAGCCAATTAACAAGTAATTTCATAACCAAAAATATTTCTTATGCACAAGCAGTATCGAGAGGGAAAATAAGGTCTCAGAGGCTCCTCAGGCTGTAAACAGTGGTAAAAGTTGGATGAAATCTTGAAGTTTATGTCTTCATTCAACGAAAGATTGAAAAAAATGGAAAATAGTGCCAAAACAGCTACCAAGACAAGAAAATGAACACCACACTCAAAATTTTTGCATGGAACTCAAATGGGCTAGAAAAACATCATAACGAGTTATAAGTAGTCCTAGATTTAGGAAACGTGGATGTGTGTCTAATATCGGAAACGCACTCCACGAAGCAATCCTTTATTAAGTTTAAAGAGTATAAAGTTTATCATGCACTTCATCCAGATAATACTGAAAGAGGCGATAGTCCTGTCATTGTTAAAGAACATCTCCAGCACTATGAAGAGCTAAAATACGAAAAAAAAAGTATCCAAGCAGTGGCGATTTGTCTCCAAACCAAGAAATTTCCTCTTATTGTATCTGCTATCTACTGCCCACCTCGATACATGATAAAAAGAGAACAGAAAATAAGCTTTCTAGAAAGCCTTGGTAACAGATTTGTCCTAGGAGGTGATTTCATTGCCAAGAACACGTATTGGGGCTCCAGACTAACCACTACTAAAGGAAAAAATATATTACGTACCGTAAAAGAGACGAAATATGACGTATTTTCTACTGGAAAGCCAACTTACTGGCCGACGGATCCCAATAAAATTCATAGACATTTGTAATACCAACAATTTATCATCTAGCTACTTGAGAGTAGAACATAGCGATTCGGACCACTCTGCGATACTGTTAGAAATAAGTGAGAGTGTCTTGCTTAAAGAAGCTGCACTGACACTAGTTTATAGGTTTACCGATTGGGAGAGCTCTAAGATAGACTTAGATAGTCATATAGACCTCAATGTTTCACTTAAGACACCGGAAGATTTGAATTCAGATATAGAATGTTTTACAGGGCTAATCAAACAAACTACTTGGGAAAACACGCCAGACATTAATAAAAAAACGAAAGGGCAATATGTAAGTAACTGAGTATTCAAGACCTTATGATGGAGAAAAGAAAGCAAAGGAAAATGTGGCACCAATCTAGGTGCCCTAAAAACAAAAGAAAGCTAAATAATTTAACTAAAAAAGTCAAGAGGCTGATCCAGTGCTTTAACGATGACTTCACCAATATGTATATTCAGGAGCTAACCATTTACCGCAGTACAGACTACATAGGAAAGGCTACTGAGAATCTTAAAAGGCCAATAACCCAAATTCCACCGATTAAAATGGCAAACGGGAGATGGGCAGTTAACAATGACCAAAAAGCTAAGAGGTTTGCAGAGCACTTAGAAACTATCTTTAAACCAAATGAGGGCGAAACTAATGAAGTCTTTACTTTGGTTAACAAGTTGCCACATGATAATGATGATTATATAAAACTAGTCACTCCGAGAGAAGTTTTAAGAAAAATAAAATTAAGTATCAGTCAGCGGAAATCACCAGGGTATGATTTAATATCAGGGGAACTAATTAATGCCACACTATGGTTAAGACATGTCCCAGACTTATGAAAAGTTGCAGAAGTGATTATGATAGCAAAACCTGGGAAACCTCCTCATGAATCAACTTCATATAGACCGATCGTCTTACTACCCATCATGTCAAAGCTATTTGAAAAGTTGTTGCTCAAAAGACTAAAATTAATCATAGATAACAAGAACCTAATACCGGATTACCAGTTTGGGTTTCGAGAAAAGGTCAAGTGCACAGAATCACAAATATTATCAAAAAAACTCTTGAAGATAAATAAGTGTGCTCTACGGTTTTTCTAGATGTAGCACAAGCTTTTGACAAAATATGGCATGACGGTCTTATATATAAGCTGAACAATATGCTACCAAAACGATTTGCGGATATACTAGAATCTTATATTACAAATAGAATATTTAGAATAAGACAATAAAATGTATTTTCAGAACTGAAGGAAATAAAAGCTGGAGTACCACAAGGAAGTGTCTTAGGTCCGGTCGTGTACCTACTATACCTGTGATATTCCGGAACTAGAAAACAACACCATTGGAACCTTTGCGGACGACACAGCCGTAATGGCTGTAGGAAGCACCCATGGAGAAGCAACGGAGAACGTTCAATTGGATTGCTGTCAATAAAGTCCACAGCTGGACGAAAAAATGGAGGATTAAACTAACTGAATCCAAATCTATACACATTTACTTCAGCAACAAACAACATCAGTATTCTCCAGTTTATATTAATAATAAACAAATCCCGTACGAGAATACAGATAACTATCTCGGCATGACGCTTGATGCTAAGCTCCGCTGGAAAGCTCACGTCAAGAAGAAGAAAAATGAACTAGAATTAAGATATAAAAGAATGTATTGGCTACTTGGAAGACACTCTGAGCTGTCAATTCTCAACAAACTGTTGTTATATAAGCAAGTCCTAATGCCAGTTTAGACTTATGGTGTACCATAAGTTAAGCAACTGTAGTTGTGGGGCTGCACCAAACAGAGCAATACTTTAATTAAACAACGATTCCAGAATAAGGTACTCAGGGAAATTGTAAATGCTCCTTGGTACATACGAAGACGATCTCCATCGGGACCTCAAAGTAGAGTATGTCGACAAAGTTATTAAAAAATATGCAGAAGCTCACGAACGTAGACTTCAGCAGCATGTAAATGTCGAGGCGATCCAGCTCCTTGACCACACGGACTTATGTAGTTAGAAGACTCAAAAGAACTAAACCGTTCGAGTTAGTGTAGTATTTAGTGTGAAGTAGTGCTAGTGAAAGTGCTACCGATAAAGAACACATGAACAAAGTGTCTTCGCCTTATTAGAGACGATAAGAAAAGTGTTAATGGACACATTCTTAGTCAAGACATTTAAAAGTTTAAGTTAAAATTAAATTACTTATTAGCCTAACTCAGGGCTAGATTGTAATATTAATAGGGGTCATCTTTCCGATATACCCTAAGCAAATGGAAAAAAAATGTGACGTTTTACTTTCTTTGACTATATTTTAAGTATTTTTAGAATTTAATACATGTGTTCAAGTCAGTTTATGACCCAATATTGTTGCTCGTTAGTGTAACTCGAAATCCTGCCAGTTCTGTAAGCGGGGTTGACCTTTTGCGTAGATCTTAGTTGATTTGTAGATTTGTTGATAAATGGACAAGGAATGAATTCCTATTTTGTTAATGAAACTTATTGTTCTCAGAAGATATTTAATAGAAATAGGTAGGGAGTTTCATCCAGGTGATTCGATTAAAATTATTAAGTTGAAATTAAAAAGTTTCCTACGTGATATTCCAGGATCTTAACCTATGTACTTACCAACAATTAATTATCAAAATGTCTTCAGCATTTTCATCGGCTTAAGAAACATATTATAGGTACCAACAAACATACACACGTGGGGGTTTGTGGGGTTGTGTCAGTAATGTTAGCATTTCGATATTAGTTTTTACATTTATAAGGAAAAAGCAATCTAAAATTATGGAAACAACATGAACAAAATACCGTTGATTTGACAACCTCCTCCACATTGAACTCGGTTGAAATTATGAAGTAATAAGAGATATTGAACTTCCTTCAATTTATAAATAATTCAATTCAATTATTGAACTTAAATGCTACGACGAAGCTTCACCAAATTAAACTCAATAATCAAAACATTGACAAATCTTGTCAAATAATATAAGTTAAATTAATTATTACAAACGCATAAAATTAACAGTAAAACACTTCAAAGGGAATTTACCGCGTCATAACTCAAAAGCCATCAGACCAGCGCAGTTATGAAACTACAGCGTGTTCAATTATCGTTCAAAATGAAACCCGAAGTGAGGTGGACTTCTGTATTTGAACCATATGCCGCCAAGGTTAGGAAGGGTTGACAACGCGCTGTGATAGATTTAATTTATTTTAAAATTAGCGTTTACCCGCAAGTTTCGGTCGTGTTGACTCCTAAAAAAACATAAATTATTCATAGGCCCAAAAATAATGTAAAAGATCAACCTGGATATTATTGTAGTTCCTACATTGGACAAACCAAGCGTACTATAGCGGAAAGGGTCAATGAACACATTGCAGCTGTAAAGAACCGCCAGATAAATAAATCTGCAGTCACTGAACATTTGCTCGAATCGGGCCCTAATTACTGGATTGAACTCCATGACCCGAAGATCCTCTCCACGGAACGTCACTACTACTCCAGGATTGTACGTGAAGCGGTTGAAATTAAAATGTATCCCAATTTCAACTGAGAGGATGGTTTTAAGTTGGCTGCGTACTGGAATCCCGTGATAAGTCGCGGTTTATGTCAGAAGATATCTGCAGATGTCGTTAGTGTTGTGTGTCGTGACAATTCAGAATTTTTACAAAACCAAATGCGGGTAGTTGGAGACAACGCTCGCCCTTCTCGACGCTGACACGTGCTACTTCAGTCTTCTCGTGACCACGATCAATGCAACTTGATCGAAACGTGGAAGTAAATAAGTTTTCAGCGCGATTAAACCCCGTTTAAATATATAACTATGTGTTCGAATCACAAAAATTTAAAAGATACAATTATTGCAGAAGTAAATAACGCTCCATATTTACATGTTTTCGGTGCACATTCAGATCTCTATGTATTGATATTGTGTGACGTTATGTGGCACGCGTTGCAATTTTTGGGAGCTTCTGCATTGAATAACTACTAGTGGATCTGTCAGCTGTAGACTTTGTGCGTACAAACTTTTTTGCAAACAATCTACAAACAAAAAGCAGCAGTTCTATCTAAGCAGTGCACAGTAGCGCCATCTAGTTTTACCTTATTGTAAAACGAATATTAATAACCAAGGTGCACCACCAATCCCTACCTAGTATTTAAATGGTTGATTCTATTGGTAGAAACCTAAAAGTTAGAAATTTACTGCATTTTGAGGAGCTATCACGCCGAAGATCCTCATCAGATCTTCACCATTTTTTTGTGAGACTAACTTAAAGTTACTACCTTTCAAATGAAAAACCCATTAAAATCGGATTTAATATGGCGGAGATATTCAGTAGTCCCCTTTTTACATATTTTTTTTGGGGAAGTACACCCCCCAGTCGAAAATCCCCGAAGACAAAAAAACTAACAATTCGCTTAATCTGTATACCAAATTTCGTCTAGATCGTTTGAGAAATGCGACCTGTAGGGGAGAACAGCCGGAAATTCGGACAGACATGCGGATATACGAAATAATTTTTGCCGGAGCTGAAACAGAGACGCTTCGCTCTCACTTCGCGCTCGCTCGGTCAAATAGTACTACGTACAGAAGAATCACTTCCTTAGAAAACGCGTATATAGTTACTGAATCTACAATTGTTCTACCAAGAACAATATCTGGACTTTTTTGAGTCCACGCGAGAGAAGACGTGAGCGACAGCTTATTTAATTTTGTATATATAAAGCTCAGAGTTGCGCAGAGTGCAATGGAGAGTTTCAAAATAAAAATGAGGAAATTTGTAGAAGAACCAAGGTTACCGACATAGCTCTCAGAGTTGGCAAGTTTAAGTGGCAATGGGCAGGCCATATAGTTCGCAAAACCGACAACCGCTGGGGAATAAAGGTTCTCGAATGGCGGCCACGAACAAGCAAGCGGTCGGTGGATGGAGGTGGCACAAGATCGCTCGTCATGGCGCTCTTTGGAGGAGGCCTATGTTCAGCAGTGGACTTCTAAAGGCTGAAATGATGATGATGATATTTACAAAAAACGTAAATGTCCAAATAAATAAAATAAAACCATATTTAAAAAAAACGACTTCGTATTTAAATGCTATTTTGTATAGAACCATAAAAAAAACAATTAAGCCACAACAATATCACTTTTTCGAAATTACCAACGTAATAATAATGCAAAAATACAACTTAAGATAAAAAAGTGTTTTTTTGAAGGCGGTGCCAAACCGAGCAATAATTATTAATATGGATGAGCTTATTCAAAAAGAAATGGCTTGATGTGCTATATAAAATAATAAGCTATTAAAGTAATTATTTACAAAAACTTTATCATTTACTAGAATACTGTATTTGTGTCAATCGGTTTGTGAACGTGTGAAAGTCAAAATCTGCTCATGTGAGTCTCTTGTTTCGTGTTTTGTATGAGGGTGCGTCATAGACAACTGCATATTACTTCGTACGTAGATAGGTATGTATTAATTTTGTGAAGATATTAGATTTAAATGATGCCTGGGTTTGGCACCGCCTTCAAAAAACTCTTTCTTATCTTATGTTGTATTTTGTTGAAAATTGTGGTAATTTCGAAAAAGTGATACTGTTCTAGCTCAATTGTAATTATTTTATTCTTTTTATTGGTTAATTACAAAATAACATTTTAAACATGAAGCTGTTTTACTAGAATTAGCTTGTAGCTTGCTTTAGTTTTAGCTTCTTTTTTTTTTCTAATATTATGTGGCCTGAGCAAACATCAGAATGAATATATGCCAAAGAAAATAGTTAAACTCACTTTAGACTCAAGGCGTTGGTAAATTAAAACCAAAAATGAATATAACTACTTATAAAACAACTAAATTAGTTTTGACGAAAATTTTCTTTCGTTTCACTGGAATGAAATGGAACTCTTTAAACAAATGGTTACACATCTCGTAGATATGAGGAAACAAACACAAAGCAAATGAATTTATGAGTTGTAAATATATGAATCCTCTTTTAAAGCAATCTTTTACGAGACACCACCAGTACCACTTAAGACTTGAAAACTCATCGAGACCAATCAAATAAGCCTAAACTCGACGGAGATTCATCATTTGATGGTTGGTTAATGGGATCCTATGACTCCGTCTTCATCATCAGACCCTCGATACCACACCAGAGAACTTATCAAGACAAACCCAATGAACCCAAACTCAAAGGAGTTCCATCATCTGATAGTTGAGTTCCTATGACTACCGTCATCAGGCTCCATCTTCAGACTCTGCATACCACATAAAACCAGAGAACTCATCAAGGCAAACCAAATGAACCCAGACTCGAAGGGTTCCATCATTTTGTTGTTGAGTTCCTGTGACCACCTTTCGGCTCCATCGTCAGATCCTGGATACCACATAACACCAAAGAATTCATCAAGACAAACCAAATAAGCCCAAACTCGAACGAATTCCATCGTTTTGTTGTTGAGTTCTTGTCTCCATCATCAGACCCTGGATACCACATAACACCAGAGAACTCATCAAGACAAACCAAATTAGCCAAAACTCGAAGGAGTTCCAAACTTTTTTGTTGAGTTCCTGTGACTACCTTCTGGCATTATTATCAGACCCTGGATACCACATAAAACTAGAGAACTCATCAAGACAAACCAAATAAGGCCAAACTCGAAGGGGTTGCATCATTTTATTGTTGAGTTCCTGTGCCTACCTTCTGGCTTCATCATCAGACCCTGGATACCACATAAAACCAGAGATCTTATCAAGTCAAACCAAATGAGCCCAAACTCTAACGGATTCCATCATCTGATTGTTTAGTTCCTTTTACTACCTTCCGGCTCCATCATCAGGTCAGCTGAATAGTATTTACCATAATTGTCATCAGAACAACACCCATGTGCAAAACTTCAGCACCTTTGGACGTCGTTAAATGGTCCAAAATTGACTTGCAAACTAGAACAACACAGTTAATTGAATTAAAGCTTGTTTAAAGCTACTAAACCAATTTTGATGAAATTTATACAGTACCACACTATTTTGAGGTCTTCTTTCTCAAGTAAAAACAATCATCTAATTCGGTTCAGAAATCCAAATATATTAGAGAAATATATCCAAGATATTAGAGAACATAAACTACAAAACAAATAGATTTTCTAATAAAACTACAGCACCAATTTTGATGAAGTTTTTATGGGACTACACTAAAAAACTACCATTTGAATAAATAAACAACCATCTAAATCGGTATAGAAATCTTATAGATTAGAGGCAATATAAACTCAAAATCAAGACAATATAAACATAAAATCGAATGGATTTACTAACAAACTACTCTCGAAAAACTGTTGAACCAATTTTTATACAATTTATGTGGGACCACCTGGAGAGAATTCAATCATTAAAAAAAAACGGTCTGCAATTGACGGAGAAATCGATATATATATATATATATATATCGATTCAATAAATTAATTTAAAATAATATTAAAAAAAAAAAAAAAAAAAAAAAATATTAAATAATTTATTTTCAATAATTCAATTGTATGTACTATGTTTTTTTAATGTATTTATATATATATATATATATACTATGTTTTTTTAATGTATTTATATATATATATATATATATATATATATATAAATACATTAAAAAAACATAGTACATACAATTGAACTTTATAACCGTCTCCTTTTCTGAAGTCGCTTAAAATACTTCTTTTCTGTACTTGAGCCACAGAAACCAGTTTAGTGATACTTGGTTAACTTGACGCTTACGGAACTACTGAATAGTTAAATTGTACTTAAAAAGAAACAATTCTTGTAAAATTCAACCAATCAAATCCCTGATATCCAAACTTAATTCAAAATATACTCACTTTCAGACATTTTTTTAAAAAAGGTTCATGTCCTAGGAGAATTGCCGTAAACCTGGCAACCCTGACAAGAGTGGTCTTTGATTGGCCCCGTTTGCCCTCAGCGCCCCGGGGAGAGCGATCCGTTGCCTGTACCTTTAGGGATGTTGTTTCAGGGGCTATTTTACCCCCGACTGATAGATGCTTTCAAAGGGATACCTGGCGTCTGAAGGATGTATAAAATGGACGTTTTGAAATCTTACAATTTGAAGTCTTTAGGTATGCATATTTTTCTTTAAGAAAAAGATGAATAATAAAAATAATAATAATATAATGTCTATGTAAAAACATTAAAAGAATCTGTGATACAATATTGATTGCGATTGATTTTAATATTGCTAGCACAAATACCTACCTCAACTGCAAGATGAATGAACTCTACAGAGTGCCAAAACCAAAATCAGTTCATCACTATTAAATTTCAAATTACCAGTATATCTTTCACATTTTGTACGTTATGTAAAAGATATAACCCTCATTTGGCAGAATCTATATCCACACCAATATATAAAAGTGAAACGTTGTCTGCTTTTTGTTTGTTTGTTTAGGGAGCTTTCACGTGATAAAGGCTGGATGGATTTTGATGAAATTTGGAATGGAGATATCTTATATCCTGGAATAAAACAGGATACTTTTTATCCCGTAAAAGTTTCCACGGGAAAACTGGAAAATGTTGATTACTCGCTGTAAGGAAGGGTTGCCATGGAAACGAAATAATAACAAGTCTGTCAAAAACATCAAGAGCGTTGGTGCTACTTTTGCATTGGTTTTCAATATCTTAAAAGAACATGCACATGGATGCTTTCGCAATAAACTGTAGTACGCGCGGATGAAGTCGCGGGTGAAAACTAGTCTATACATATAATAAAACTGTTATCAAAGTAAACTGTGTACATGGGAAAGAATTTAGAAAAAGCATTTTTTTTTGAGTATATGAAATAGTAGAATATAAAAATATCGTTTTTAGAATTTTTGTCTGTCTGTCTGTAGGTATGTGACTTCATCACGCAAAAACCACAACATATATGTTGATGCTGTTAACTGAACTGCATTCGTTGGAGTTCTGCAAAGGTTTTTATCTTTGTTTCATCAAAATCGGTTAATCCTAAAAGGAGTTACAGTCATTTTTATTTATAGTTGCACCACGGAATAATGAATGCGTAGGTATTAACTACGTAGCAAAACAGTAAATAAACTATATAATTACATATAAACATAGCTTTTAAATTATAATTTATTTACATAGATTTCGCTGTATATAATAAAAATAGAGGAGAAAAATGTAGTTCTCGCACACTCGACCTTCACTCCGCTTCGGGGAATAATAGTTTGACGACATTTTTGTGTTGTGTTAAAAATTATAAAATACGGAACTGTTTAAATAACACCAAATACAGTCTTTGGTTTCACATTATTTTCAATCGCGCCCACAGAACATAATTATAGGAGAAACGGGGATATTTATTCTTTAGCACACAAATAAAATGTACAAGGAGGACTTAATGCTAAGTAGCATTTTCTACCAGTCAACCGGGAAGTGCAAGAAATTGGTAGAGGTGCAGTAAAAAAATATTACGTGATTAGAAATAGGTAGCTAGGTATATATATTAGATTAGTTAGATATATATATATATATATATATATATATATATATATATATATATATATATATATCTAACTAATCTAATATATATATATCTATATACTTAAGAATATTATGAAATACTAATATATAAAATAAATATAATAATAATACCACGTCTTTTGTTTGTCTTCTGCCAATGATGGCTAGTTCCGTTATTGAATAAACTCTCTTTTACAATGCCCTTATCTATGCGAGTTTTCGAAGGAAACTTTAACGTTCCAAATTCAAAAAGTTCGCAGTCGGCTTGTTTTCTTCCGATATTTTGAACTATTTCAAATGTTTGTAACTATTTCAACAAATTAGCACAAACAATATCAAACTAAATGTATAAACCTTCCTCTTGAATTACTCGTAGTTTAAAAGATTAAGCATTACAGACAGACAGCGGAATGCGACTTTGTTTTATACTATGTATTGATCAGCTAAACAGAGTGCCTTTATTTGGATTCACTGGGTTAAATCAACTTTCCTTTAAGAAAACCTTCAATAGCTTAAGGTCATAGGTCACCACGAGACGGACGGCCTTAAGAGTGCCCCTTTATTGCCCCGTTTGGCCTGACGTCCCTAAGGACCAGCGATCTCTTTCCGGTACCTCTAGCTACCCGACGTTAGCTACACTTGGATTGATTTGACAGTTTAGGGGAACATCAGAGTCTCTTCGGAATTTTACCCTGTTCAATATGAAGACTTCTCAGTTTTTCATTTATAAACCAGCTGCGCCCCGTGGGTTTGCCCGTTTTCAAGATAAGAAGTATTCTATGTTGGTCTCTATATTGCACAATACCTATTTACAAAGTTCATCAAAATCGGTTCAGCCGTTTTTACGTGTAAACTCCCCAAACAAATAAACAAACAGACAACGTTTCACTTTTACGAGTATATGTTAGTATAGATATCAAAATATGCTCATTTTGACCTATTCCAGTAGTCAACAAAAAAAACCAGAAAAAACACTACAAAATCACCATGTCAGTTTAAAACCATACTATTTTTTTAAATGACATGGTCACTAACACTAAAGTGTACGTTATAAAACCATACTATGTTTTAAAATGGCATGGTCACTAACACTAAAGTGTACGTTATAAAACCATACTATGTTTTAAAAACACATGGTCACTAACACTAAAGTGTACGTTATAAAACCATACTATGTTTTAAAATGACATGGTCACTAACACTAAAGTGTACGTTATAAAACCATACTATGTTTTAAAATGGCATGGTCACTAACACTAAAGTGTACGTTATAAAACCATACTATGTTTTAAAATGACATGGTCACTAACACTAAAGTGTACGTTATAAAACCATACTATGTTTTAAAATGACATGGTCACTAACACTAAAGTGTACGTTATAAGCGGGATATTTACCGTGTATAATTTTTTTTTTGAGTTTCTGATATTTCGGCATGTGGCACGCGCCATGATTACGGTTTAACTGAAGTAAATGCGGGTGGGTATTATTTTTCTACGAGCAGACAAAACGGTCTATTGCATGCTCGTTTTTACCCGACTGCAGCAAAGCAAGGGAATGGTAATGAGTTTGTTGTATTATATAGCGTCGCCCACTTTAGTGACAAGCGAGGTGTCAATCGATTCTTCTTCAGGTATAGAGTGTAATAGGCTATTTTTTACCCGACTTTGGCAAGGCAAAGTAAGGGATATGGGTTCAAACTAAAAACTTGGTCCGATTTTGACAAGCGAGATATCAATCGATTCGTCTTCATCACAAGTGTCATAGCTTTATGAGTGTCGGGTTTTAGTTTATGAACTTAATATGTCTTGTTTGTTCACAATACAAACTCGAAACTGACCACAGAATAAATAGTATTACAATACTCGACTCATATCATAGATCATATTGTAATCATAGAGATTGCAACAGTTCCGAAATAACGTTCACTTAAAACTAAAGTTATACTTGCTAAATATACCGTTTGTTCACCTTAAATATTTAGATAGTAGGTACCTTTGAATGCAGTAGTGCCTCTATTCTAGTGTCAATGTCCTTATAGAAAGTCCGCAAAGGTCACAGTGCATCCCTCCGAAGTTCCCACTATGTGTACCCTCTTGACCTGGTTACTTCATGTGCGGGGGACACCCGATCCCGGCCTCGGGGTATGTTGTCTTAGTACAATGGGATCATCTATGGTGGATGTTGTATATTAAATTACCGCCTCATAGCGATCCCTTGTTAGTGGTGACGTCAATAATGTTTCTCCCGGTAGGTATGAATGATGTAACTATGTATTATCTGAAACGCTCAACTGTCTCGTCGACACTTATTCATGATTTAATTGTTGATTGAAGTAAATCTTTGCTAGATTAAAGGTGATTGAGATATGGATATTGATGCTCAAAATACCTTGCGCTATCATCAAACGTCAGGGCAAATAACTTAAAGGCCAATCTGTTGACTGTTCACGATATAGTGAGACAGAAGGTGGCCTTTCGGACATCTGCAGCGAGGATATCAATACGAATACCCGATATTCCTTGAGGGCAAAATTGCAAGAATTAGCAGTCTGAAAAACTCAGATTAGAAGTGTAGAAAGTACTCACATGTTGGGCAAGTTACTAGCATGTTTCTAAACATCTGCTCTCGCTGTCGATTCGCACGTGACTGTCCACCCCACTACGCGTATGCTCAAGAAAACAGCCAACTATCATAGATAGTAGATTATATAAATATTACAAGAAGAACAAGAAATTTACGCACATAGAAAAAACCCGACTGCGAACAGGAGTAAAAAAAACACATTACTATGACCACATTATTATGCGATTCAATTATAATTATTATTTGAACTTTGTTTCAAAATATTGAAAATTTAAGTGGAAATGGTTGCTAACCAACTTTAAATCGTTAAAGATCATAATGGTCATTAGAAATAAAAAATAATGAGAGAAACCTAGAGATGATTTTCAAATACCTATTCAATGAGACCCCACTTAAATAATATGTCGACTTTTTTTTCTTTTTCTCAATATGTAATCTGGTTGTCACCATATTGAATTTTGATTACATTTAGTGTCTCTTGCAAGATAAAGACAAATCGATTGACGTAAGAATCATCAAAATCGGTCCACGCGTATGGTCTCAAGCAAATTTAAATTGAAAACAAATACAAACTCGAATCATGTGCGAAGCAAATCGACGTGTTTAAAGTACTTATACTGATATGCCATAAAATAAACAAAGAATCACTGGCGACGTACTGACAACACGACGTACTGACATTGGCGACGTACTGACACTGGCGACGTACTGACACTGGCGACGTACTGACACTGGCGACGTACTGACAACACGACGCTTTGCATTACTTTGTATTAGGTTCACAATTTGTATTTACTTTGTTGGCCGCACTACCTGAGCAGCGCGTCACATCTCTGTTTCTTGTAATCTGAATCTGACAAGTACAAATAAAAATATTATATAACCCCCAACCCCCAACCCCCATTATAGCTAAGAAGCTTCTCGATCACATCAGCTTTCAAACATAAATAAAAAACTCATCAAAATCGATCCATTCGTATGGGAGCTATGATGCCACAGACAAACAGACACACAAACACACAGTGATACACACCCTAAAGTTATAACACCCGTCTCTTTGTTCAGGGGTTAAACAGAAGACATAATTATTACAATTTTGGAATGCAACGAGAACGAAACTTTTGTAAGAATGTCCACGTCTATACGAAACACTCCTTAATCAACAGCTTTTTAGCTGCCCACTCCGACAAGTGGCAATCGGCGCCGGCGGTTACCATCCAGATTCAATCCCCAGATACAGTTCAATGTTAAGTGAAACCTGTTTATCGGCATCAGTTTAACAACAGCAAGTCAGTGCGTTATCGCGCAATCTTAATTAGGTTTGTCGATCAACGCTCCACTGTCGCTTGATGGTGGACAATCGATCGATTTGAGGACTCTCATCCAACTAATACCCTAAAGAAGGATTAATATTGAACGTCAAGCTTTTTGAGTACCCCAGTCACCTTCTTTATGTCACTAATAATAGCGGAATACTTAATTAGGCATAGAATTTTTAGGGCTCCGTACGTCCGAATGAAAAAAGGAACTCATTAAAAATAGTCGTTTGTCTGTCTGTCACAGCCAATTTACTAGAATCTACCGTGCCGATTTAGTAGAAATTTGAAACATATACGAATTTCTGTAACCCAAATGAAAATTGTGATGGAGGTCACATTTGGAGGCAAACAAAAATATAAAAAAAAGGAATCCATTCAACAAAAAGAAGTTGTTTATCAAATGATAGAGCTTGTTGTGAGGGTCTCAAATATAAGACAATAATTAAAATAATTACGTTGATATTTTAAAACGCGGGCAATGTGTCTGTCTCAGCTTATAAATAACTTCTACCTACCATCGCCCCGCGGCTTTGCCTGCGTGGTAATATTTCCGGGGTAAGTCTAACTAAACCTATGAAACAGTACCGTGACATATCTATTGACTGGACTGCCAGACAATGCACGCGGGCAAAGCAGCGGGGCGCAGCTAGTATTTAATAAAATTGCCTGTGTCCTTTCTCATGGTGCACTATTCCCCTAACGAATTTCACCAAGATCGTTACAGCCAATTAGTCGCGAAAAGGTAACCAACAGATACAGAGACAGAATAACTTTCACATTTTTACCCGACTGAGGAGGGTTATGTGTTTGGGTTGTATGTGTCTGTTTGTACATTTTTAGGCGCGTCCTACAGCGGCTTGATGGATTTTGATAAATGATGTATCTGGATTCGTCTTGATCACGAGAGTGCTATAGTATATATGAAGTGTCAAGACAAATAATACGGCGGCTTACACCTTCTATATTGTATTTACGAAAGAACAAAGAATTACCACAACCTATCGACCTAACCTAACGATATCAAAATGAAGATCTAAGAGACCATTTCAAAAACACATAATTCTTCTAACTAAACACTAGCAATTGTCTTATAAGCTTCTTACAACTTTTTCAATTTTAGATTATTCAAGTTAATGTAAATAATGTTGCAATTGAACTATTAACGTAAAGTTAAATATGTAGGTAAATAAGAAACATTTAAATTTATATAAATACTAGCGTGGTCTCACCCGCGTCCCTGCGCGAGGAACCGTGCATACTTCTACGATAAAAAGTAGTATATGTGTTAATCAAGGGTACGCTACCTCCATACTAAATTTCATCCAAATCCATTCAGCCGTTTAAGCGTGAAGATGTAACAAACATACACTCTTACACACACACACACACCTTTACTTACACGTGCAAACTTTCGCCTTTATAATATTAGTGTGATCATTTATGTCGGGTTTTTGTATTTTTATAATAATTTTACTTGTTAATATTAGTGTGCTATCATTGCAAAGGCAAACCTAAAAGTTCTGCATCAATAAAAACTAAAGACTGAATTTGATCACTTCTGCATTAATAAAAACTACAGAGAATTTGATCACTTCTGCATCAATAAAAACTGCAGACTTAATTTGATCACTTCTGCATCAATACAAACTACAGACTGAATTTGATTTACTTCTGCATCAATAAAAACTAAAGACTGAATTTGATCACTTCTGCATTAATAAAAACTACAGAGAATTTGATCACTTCTGCATCAATAAAAACTACAGAGAATTTGATCACTTCTGCATCAATAAAAACTAAAGACTTAATTTGGTCACTTCTGCATTAAAAAAAACTACAGAGAATTTGATCACTTCTGCATTAATAAAAACTACAGAGAATTTGATCACTTCTGCATTAATAAAAACTACAGAGAATTTGATCACTTCTGCATCAATAAAAACTAAAGACTTAATTTGGTCACTTCTGCATTAAAAAAAACTACAGAGAATTTGATCACTTCTGCATTAATAAAAACTACAGAGAATTTGATCACTTCTGCATCAATAAAAACTACAGAGAATTTGATCACTTCTGCATCAATAAAAACTAAAGACTTAATTTGGTCACTTCTGCATTAAAAAAAACTACAGAGAATTTGATCACTTCTGCATCAATAAAAACTACAGACTGAATTTGATGACTTCTGCATCAATAAAAACTACAGACTGAATTTGATCACTTCCGCATCAATAAAAACTACAGACTGAATTTGATCACTTCCGCATCAATAAAAACTACAGACTGAATTTGATTTACTTCTGCATCAATAAAAACTAAAGACTGAATTTGATCACTTCTGCATTAATAAAAACTACAGAGAATTTGATCACTTCTGCATCAATAAAAACTACAGAGAATTTGATCACTTCTGCATCAATAAAAACTACAGAGAATTTGATCACTTCTGCATCAATAAAAACTAAAGACTTAATTTGGTCACTTCTGCATTAAAAAAAACTACAGAGAATTTGATCACTTCTGCATCAATAAAAACTACAGAGAATTTGATCACTTCTGCATCAATAAAAACTAAAGACTTAATTTGGTCACTTCTGCATTAAAAAAAACTACAGAGAATTTGATCACTTCTGCATCAATAAAAACTACAGAGAATTTGATCACTTCTGCATTAATAAAAACTACAGAGAATTTGATCACTTCTGCATCAATAAAAACTACAGAGAATTTGATCACTTCTGCATCAATAAAAACTAAAGACTTAATTTGGTCACTTCTGCATTAATAAAAACTACAGAGAATTTGATCACTTCTGCATCAATAAAAACTACAGAGAATTTGATCACTTCTGCATCAATAAAAACTAAAGACTTAATTTGGTCACTTCTGCATTAAAAAAAACTACAGAGAATTTGATCACTTCTGCATCAATAAAAACTACAGACTGAATTTGATGACTTCCGCATCAATAAAAACTACAGACTGAATTTGATCACTTCCGCATCAATAAAAACTACAGACTGAATTTGATCACTTCTGCATCAATAAAAACTACAGACTGAATTTGATCACTTCTGCATCAATAAAATCTACAGAATGAATTTGACCACATCTACATCAATCTATCTATATAGTTATATATTTAAACGGGACTGAATCGCGCTGAAAACTTCATTATTATTTACCTCGACGTTCCGATCAAGTTGCATTGATCGTGGTCACGAGAAGAGAAGTAGCGGGTGTCAGCATCGAGAAGGGCGAGCGTTGTCTCCAACTACCCGCATTTGGTTTTGTAAAAATTCAGAATTGTCACGACACACATCACTAACGACATCTGCAGATTTCTTCTGACATAAACCGCGACGCGAACACTTGCTTATCACGGGATTCCAGGATGCAGCCAACTTGAAACTTCCCTCTTGGTTTAAATTGGGATACCTACTTTTTAATTTCAACCGCTTCACGTCAATCCTGGAGTAGACAATGTTCTCGTGACCATCGATCGAGGTCGAGGTAAATAAAACCACTGGGCCGCCCGCGCCACGCACGCGTCGTCAGTTGCGTGCTGACGTTCGTAGCGCTCGTCGCGGCTTGTCGGCATAACACTCCCAGATGAAGGACTTCAAAATAGTCTGAAACTGGTCGGAGTATTTCCGATTTTCTTTTTCGTGAGTTTTTAGCCGTTTTATTTATATTTAAATAAAAATTAAGTTATCAGCGCTATTAAGTTCCGTTTAAATATATTACTATGTGTTCGAATTGCGAAAGTTTAAAAGTTACAATCTATCTATATTTTAATATTTCCCCTCCAAAACTGGCAAGTATTATAAGTTGCCCAAACAGGTATAAGGACTGAGGACGGTATTCACTTACACGAAAATATCCATGCAAGAGGTAAAATTAAATCAAAATGGTGCGGCCAGTCCCAACTGAGCCCCGCTCGCAAACTCAATTTTCGTACTGTTTTCTTTGTGGGGAAACTCATAGCGGTACCACAATACCTGGTTTTTATACTCTGTCGTGTTATAAATAAGTATTTATACGTGTCTTCAAAACTCGCAGCTAAATTTACTTGGACTTCGCAGACTTTCCGAAGCTGTGTATTATAAAAACAAAGCGAAAAATAACATCGCTGTTTTGGCGGGTATACGAGTACGAGTACGTAACGTCCGCCACATTGATTTCAACGACTGTTCTTCAAAATTACATAAATGACGCTGAACTACAATGGCCTTCAAAACTTAGTACCACACTTTAAAATTCTTAATCTGCATTTTTTCCTATCTGTAGAAGTCAGAGCTTTGAAATAAAAAACGTTTTATAGCAAATTTCATCAACTTTCTTTGAAACTATAGTTTATTATACATTAGTATTCAACTTAAAAAGATACATTTTTTAAATCGTGTCTGTGTGTTCGCGCATCACGTTAAACTACTGGACCGATTGTGGTGTCATTGCACTGTTGGATAGCTTAGGTTTTGACTTACAAATTGGTGTACTTGGTATCACCATCCAATGAGTAGGAGCCAAGCAATTTAATAAACAAACTATTATTTTAACAGAGTAGTAGTAAGTTTTGGATGCCAGTGTAGTTATCGTTGATGCTAGAGCTACATAAGTCATCTACTAATGCACAGCGGCCTAGTGTGGTACATTTATGGCCCACAATTTCGTTCAAAAGGGTTCAAAGAAGATAGTGGAAAGATTTGGATGACGACGCATAGGTCTCGGTGGCTGAATTGGTAAAGGCATGTGCCGCGCTGAGGCACTAATGCGAGTTCGAATTTCGTCCGTGATCCAAATTTTTCCATTGGAAAATTGTTCCATATATTTACGCTAAGCAAGCGTTAACTGCTATAAAAAAACATAAAATATAGATTTGGGAGGCGTTATCTTTCAGACACGAAAGTTAATTAGCCGTGTTTGGTTGATTAGTTCGTAATACTACCAATAGATGGCGTTACCGTCCACATAAGAAGGGATCAAAGAAGCTAGTGGAAAGATTTGGATGACAACGCATAGGTCTCGGTGGCCGAATTGGTAAAGGCAAGTGCCGCACTAAGGCACAGTATGCGAGTTTGAATCTCGTCCGTGATCCAAAATTTCCAAAGGAAAATTGTTATACAGATACAAATATTTTGGGCCACATAAAGAACCTCCTTCATTTAGTAAGTCGGTTAAAAAAACTGGACGGTTTGGTTGTTAAGTAATTTAATTAGATTCAGTATAGTACTAAGAATATTTTCTTATTAAATGCGATAGGAAGCATAAAGAGTAGCTCGCCAGGTTCTAGCTGATCCCGTCAAAAGAGAAATTAAATGCATGATCCTCCGACTGCATCTTATATATCAAAAACAAAAATGTAAAGCTTGTTTGCCTCTATTTAGTTTTGTTTGCAGTCGCGTGTTTTGTTTTTATAATAATTTATTATATTTAGTTTTAGTCGCGTGTTTTGTTTTTATAATAATTTATTATATTTAGTTTTGTTCGCAGTCGCGTGTTTTGTTTTTATAATAATTTATTATATTTTCGTTCGTACTTAATGAAAATATGTTACCTAGTTTCTCTTAGTATTTGGTCAAATCCAGTGTTGCAATTTTTACCCAACATGTAATTTTCTAAGATTCCCCGCAATACAGGGTGATTGCGCTCTTTGTGAAGCTAAATCGTGTGCGGTTATAATTCTAGCCCGGCGCAGTCTTTAGCGAAGATTGCTTTTGGAAGAAAGGGGAGAAAATAAATAAATAGCTCCCAAGACGGTTCGTGTCACGTTGGTAGAAAACGAAAACGCTGTGTAGTCCACACCATAAATCTAAAATACAAAAGAGGAATATATTAGAGAGGAATATTATAGAGGAATAATAAAATACTGATATCTTCAAGAAAAGATATTGTTTGCCTTCTTTCTAACCTTCAGCTTCAGCTCTTTCTTAGCTTCAGCTTCAGCTTGCTATACAGGTTAAAGACAGTTAACATATTTTAAAATAAAACTATACTTTAATTTGAGATTAACTAAATGAAAAAAATAACGGAACCCTTATTATATTACTCGTGTATCTGTATAGCTGTCCGTCTGTCACCACTTCTTTGCATTTGCTCCGAATCTACTAGCTAGACCGATTAAGTTGAAGTTTCGTACACATATTAATTTCTGTGACACGAACAATTTAATTTGCAATTTTGCAATTTTTTAAGTGCAAGGTTTTTTTTTAAAATTTAATTTATATTATAATAAATAATAAGTTCATTAATTTATGAAGATATTTACAGGCAACTTAAAACTAAAGAAAGTATATGCACATGAGTAATTATGCTACACCTTACATTCCATAAGAATAAGGCAGCGGCCCCACACTGGGCTCTTAGCCCGTGTCGTGGAAGCCTTTGCGTATGCAGAAGTAGCAGTCTAATGGGGGTCACTTTTGAGGGACATCTTAGAAAACTAGAGTAAAAGTTTTGAAACAGTATCGTGAACACATATCAAATGGGCTTATCGTGAGGCATTCGTTTTTCTTCTGAATTAAGTTATTTAAGAAATTAAACGAAAATTTACCATTCCCTCTTATCTCCAAAATAACTGAGTTGCTAAAGCTAATTTGCCTGTTTAATTTTTCATCTCAGTTATTTTTTTAATATCTGTTTACTTATGTTTACTAACTAGTAACAGACGCAATTGAAAAGATCCTGGATTTTTAAACATTCGCAGACACCAATTCAGCAAAATGACACCTGAATGACTAAAACGATTTCATTTATATAAAGGAAAACCTAATATCGATCATTTAAGTGCTAAACATCCTTCGTCTCTTTAGTTTAGACCAAAGAGTTCATATATACCTACTACTAGGTACTTTGTTTTAACCTCGAAACCTCCCGAGCCATGTTATTACCTTCAAAGCTCTCGCCACAGAGTGAAACAAATAACTAAACACAAGGAGTCTTTAACGCGGAAACAGTCAAAGGAAACCAATTTTAATTAGAATCCCGCGAATGAGTGAACGAAATGATTGAAATGAACGAATGAACTATTCAATAGAGATGACACTTCTCTTTTGTAACAAGTTCTGTGCTCCTTGCAAAGTAATTAGAACAGGGAAAACCAATTTATACTGTTGTTAGCCTCCATATTCTTATCATGGGGGCAGCACGTTCAATTTTAGCTACTAAAACAATCGTATAGTTTTTTTAAAATATCTTATTTCGTTCATCTTTTAAACTCATAACAAAACCATTAAGGAAGCGACCTGGTCGTGCCGCCACTAAAACAATCGTATAGTTTTTTTTAAATATCTTATTTCGTTCATCTTTTAAACTCATAACAAAACCATTAAGGAAGCGACCTGGTCGTGCCGCCACTAAAACAATCGTATAGTTTTTTTAAAATATCTTATTTCGTTCATCTTTTAAACTCATAACAAAACCATTAAGGAAGCGACCTGGTCGTGCCGCCACTAAAACAATCGTATAGTTTTTTTAAAATATCTTATTTCGTTCATCGTTTAAACTCATAACAAAACCATTAAGGAAGCGACCTGGTCGTGCCGCCACTAAAACAATCGTAGTTTTTTTTAAATATCTTATTTCGTTCATGTTTTAAACTCATAACAAAACCATTAAGGAAGCGACCTGGTCGTGCCGCCACTAAAACAATCGTATAGTTTTTTTAAAATATCTTATTTCGTTCATCTTTTAAACTCATAACAAAACCATTAAGGAAGCGACCTGGTCGTGCCGCCACTAAAACAATCGTATAGTTTTTTTTAAATATCTTATTTCGTTCATCTTTTAAACTCATAACAAAACCATTAAGGAAGCGACCTGGTCGTGCCGCCACTAAAACAATCGTATAGTTTTTTTAAAATATCTTATTTCTAATAAAACACGCAGATCGGATACAACAGACTATATATATTAATGAATGGTGCACAGACAAAGTAATACATAGATAGGATAGACCACAGTATATACATACAGATTTTGATATTTATAACACCTCCACCATATCAAAATATTTAATCAAAAAATAATAATTAAACACACAACCCTAACTGTTCTAATAATTTATAGTGCTTTATAGCTGGCAAACTTTTAGTTAGTATATCAGCTGGCATGTGCTGTGATGGTAGGTATTTTACTGATACAATATTTTAGCTACATTATCTTTGATGAAATGATGACGTACATCAATGTGCTTGGACCTTTTATGTAATTGATTAGTCAATAATTTTTGGGCACTTTGATTGTCATTGTAAATGTTAAGAGTATACAATTAGCCAGTTATCTCATATTGTAAATTTCTTAAATAAATTGCTTCTCTACAGGCTTCTGATATGCCCATGTATTCAGCCTCGGTGCTAGACAAGGCAACCGTCTTTTGTTTTTTGGTCTGCCATGAGACAACAGAACCGCTGAGTTTAAAACAGAAGCCCGTGAACGACTTCCGGTCTAAACCGTTATTTGCCCAATCCGCGTCAACATAAGAAAGAAGTTTATCCTGATCATTCACATATTTTAAACAATACCCTTTTGTTTTCTTTAAATACCTTAATATTCTTTTAGCATATGTCCAATGGGATTGGTCAAAACAGTTATTGTATTGACTAAGATAACTTACACTAAAGCATATAGCCGGTCTTGTTAACACGGCTAGGTATGTAAGACTACCAATCAATTTTTGATATGGTAATTGAGTTTCACAAACATCGGCTTTATCTAAATCAATTTTTGGTTCCATAGGTGTGTTAGCAATTTTACAATCCAACATATTAAACTTATTTAACAACTTATCAATGTATTGTTCTTGATCTAACTTTATAACATTTGCATTTTTATCAACTGTTACTCTCATCCCTAAACATTGTCTTATTTCACCTAAATCTTTTAGCTTAAAGTTTGAACCTAGAACCTGTTTTAATGCATTAGTTTCTGAAACTGAATTCGAGAATATGAAAAAATCATCAACGTATAGAGCTATTACCATTTTAACTTTATCTTTCATTTTTGTGTACAGACATGGTTCCAATACTGACCTTTTAAAACCTAAATCAGATAAACAAGCGTTAACTCTATCATACCACGCACGTGATGATTGTTTCAAGCCATAGATAGCCTTTTTTAACATCAAAACTTTACCTTCAGAATTTTTAGGTGCGTAGCCCTCAGGTTTCATCATCAAAATTGTTTCTTTCAAATATCCATTCAAAAATGCAGTCGTAACATCTAGATGGTTTATATCTAAGCCTAACTTAACTGACAATGCAAACATTAATCTTAAAGTAGAGTGTCGGACAACAGGGGAAAATGTCTCTTCATAGTCAACACCATGCACTTGAGAATAACCTTTCGCAACTAATCGGGCTCTATACCGCACATTACCGTCTACATCAAACTTTTTTTTAAACACCCACTTACATTTCACTGAATTGTCACTATCTGAAGCGTCCACCAATTCCCAAGCACAGTTGTCCTCAAAGGATTGCAGTTCCTCTTCAATCGCTTTCTTCCACTTTTCCCTGTCTGGTCCGTTCATTGCCTCTTTATAAGTCAAAAAATCATCTTCTACAACGTCATTTGTCTCAGTCATATTTAAACAAGCGAATCGTTCTGGCTGACGTCTCTCCCTCTTTCCAATTTGGTATGTTTTTTTTTCTAAATGGTTTTCCAATACATCATTAACACATTCATCATAATTTTCTTCATCTGAACTTTGAATTTCTGTGATTTCCTGTATCTGTTTTAGTTCCCATTCTGAACTTGTTTGTTCTTGTTTTTTCTCTGTGTTGTCTACATAAATCTCGATTTCCTTTTCATCAATATTGAGATTTTCATCCATATTTTCCATTATGACAACGTTCCTGCTCGATATCACTTTATCATTACTGGGTTTATACAACCTATAACCCTTAACATTGTCTGCATATCCAACCAAAATGTGCTCTGTTGACTTCTTATCCCACTTCAGACGTTTCTCCTTGGGAACGTGAACCATGACTTTGCTGCCGAAGATACGCACATGTTCCAGATTTGGTTTCTGTCCAGTCCACATCTCATAGGGAGTTTTATTATTGAGGCCAGAAGCAATTGAGCGATTTCGCAAGTACACTGCTGTATGAGTTGCTTCTGCCCAGAATCTTTTCTTCAGTTTTGCATCATAAAGTAAGCATCTGGCTTTTTCAACAATTGTACGGTTGAGTCTCTCACATAATCCGTTTTGTTCTGGTGTATAAGGGTTTGTCTTTTGGTGTATGATGCCATTTAATTTCAAAAAATTGTCAAATGTATTATTGCAAAATTCTAAGCCATTGTCGGTTCGTATACATTTGATGCATTTATTTGTTTGGTTTTCTACCAAGCTCTTAAATTCTTTGAAACAAGTTAAAGTTTCATCTTTAGTTTTTAGGAAATATATAAAAACCATTCTGCTGTAGTCGTCCACAAATGTTAAAAAATATCTCGAATGACCGATAGACAAAGTCTCCATGGGGCCACAGATATCTGCATGTATCACTTCTAGTAACTCAGAGCTCCTTGTGCCTACATGTGAGAAAGGTAATCTTGCTGATTTTCCTTCACAACAAACAACACATGTTGACATGTCAATGTTGCTTCTTTCTGGGAAATCAACCCCTTTAACAGCTCCATTCTTCATTTTATTTAAATCTCTGCTGTTGATGTGTGCCATTCTTCTATGCCATGTTTTGCCACTAATCACAGCTGCTACCATTGGCTGAGAATATGAACAAGTGTTGTTTATGTTCAACTTGTAAATGCCATTTACTAAAGATGCTGTAGCGACAAGCTCATTGTTTTGATTGTAAATATAGCATATATCTGACCTGAACGTTATCTTATTCCCGTTACTTATGAGCCGACTGACAGACAATAGGTTGGTAGCCAAACTGGGTACACACAACACATCTTTCACGGTTATATCACACGCATTTCCATTGCACAATGACGTTATCTGCACTTGTCCACAACTTACAACTGGAAGTTTTTATTATTAGCCACCATAATGCTTTTTGTTTGGTTTGAGCTTGATGAATTTATCATCCAATCTTCATGCGACGTCATGTGAAAACTTGCGCCGGAATATAAGTACCAATCGTCTTTACTAAACGCTCCATTCAAGAAAACAGCACTAAATACATTTGTTTGTTTGTTTTTGTTGTTGAACTGCACATTAAACGGGCATTTATTCTTGAAATGACCAATTTGTTTGCAATTATAGCATTTTATCGCTTTGTTGATAATGAAATTTGTCATTTTGGCATTTGACGTCCCTGGTACGTTCCGATCTTTCTGCATTTGCCTTCCATTTTTATGCCATGAGTTTGTACGTTTTTGTTGCCAATTTTTAGAAGCGAACGCACTTTCTGTCCCTTTCTCACCGCCTGTGCTAAACTCCATGTCAAGAAGTTTTGTTTTTATGGAATCCGCCGTAATGACGATTCCGGAATGTTCAATGGCCATTAACATTGGCGAATACATATCAGGCAATCCGGCGAGTAGCAAGGATCCAATCCATTCATCATTTATGTTGAAGCCAGTACCACTTAATTTTTGTGTTCTGTCTATAATCTGGGTTACATATGTTGTCATTGATTCACAGTTTTCCAATCGTATAGAAATTAGATTTCTTAATAAACTTATTCGGCGAGTAAATCCCGAGTCATCAAACATATTTTTCAATTTTGCCCATAGACCTTTGGTTTTACTTACACCTTTTATGTGCACGTATAGCGATGGGTCGATAGTCATAATTAATTTGGCTTTTGTCTTGGCGTCGTCCGCCATTTCAGTTTCTGTCTCCTGCTTGATGCTTTTCTCCAAGCCTTCTAGGATCAGATAATTCTCTGCTGCGAACGCCCACTCGTCGTAATTTTCACGCCCACGCAACTTAGGTACGTTTACTAACATATTTGAAGCCATCCTAGCAAAATTACACTTATTTTTACTTTAATTCTATTCGGGCTGGGCCCATGATCTAATAAAACACGCAGATTGGATACAACAGACTATATATATTAATGAATGGTGCACAGACAAAGTAATACATAGATAGGATAGACCACAGTATATACATACAGATTTTGATATTTATAACAATTTCGTTCATCTTTTAAACTCATAACAAAACCATTAAGGAAGCGACCTGGTCGTGCCGCCACTAAAACAATCGTATAGTTTTTTTAAAATATCTTATTTCGTTCATCTTTTAAACTCATAACAAAACCATTAAGGAAGCGACCTGGTCGTGCCGCCACTAAAACAATCGTATAGTTTTTTTAAAATATCTTATTTCGTTCATCTTTTAAACTCATAACAAAACCATTAAGGAAGCGACCTGGTCGTGCCGCCACTAAAACAATCGTATAGTTTTTTTAAAATATCTTATTTCGTTCATCTTTTAAACTCATAACAAAACCATTAAGGAAGCGACCTGGTCGTGCCGCCACTAAAACAATCGTATAGTTTTTTTAAAATATCTTATTTCGTTCATCTTTTAAACTCATAACAAAACCATTAAGGAAGCGACCTGGTCGTGCCGCCACTAAAACAATCGTATAGTTTTTTTAAAATATCTTATTTCGTTCATCTTTTAAACTCATAACAAAACCATTAAGGAAGCGACCTGGTCGTGCCGGCACTAAAACAATCGTATAGTTTTTTTAAAATATCTTATTTCGTTCATCTTTTAAACTCATAACAAAACCATTAAGGAAGCGACCTGGTCGTGCCGCCACTAAAACAATCGTATAGTTTTTTTAAAATATCTTATTTCGTTCATCTTTTAAACTCATAACAAAACCATTAAGGAAGCGACCTGGTCGTGCCGCCACTAAAACAATCGTATAGTTTTTTTCCTGGTTAAATAAATTCCAGTACAATTTTCTCAAAACACACTCTTTTCTTTCGGACTTGTTTATTTTTTTACCCGACTACGGTGAAGCAAGGGAAGGGTAATAAGTTTAACAGTCTATTTATGAATGTATGTATATATATGTATATTTTATGGGTATGTGGATATTCCACCATAGCGTCGCTCCTATTGGTCCTATTTGGACAAACAAGTGTTCAATCGATTCGACTTCAAGTATAGTGTCATAAGTTATTTTTTTACCCGACTACGGGGAAGCAAAGGAAGGGTTTTGTGTTCAAACTTAAAACTTGGGCCTATTTTGACAAGCGAGGTATCAATCGTAGGCGGGTTTTACTTTATGAATTTATGTTTTGTATGACGGCCATTATTTATTCGAACGATAATGTTTGAATTTTAATTTTACCCGACTACGACGAAGCAAGGTAAGAGCAATGAAGTTAAACGTCTATGTATGTATTTATGTACCTATGTAAGTATATATGTGGATGTTCCACCATAACGTCGCCCCTATTGGTCCAATTTTGTCAAGTGAGGTTTCAATACCTTGCTTGTCAAAATTGGACTATTTTTTAGTTTGAACACATAACCCTTCCTTTGCTTCACCGTAGTTGGTTAAAAAATAAATGGCTTTCAAAGACTGCACTGCCACCAGTATACCGAAAGGAGCAAGTCGACACTATTCTCCTGAGATTGGTAACCGGACGACATGTCCCCTTTTGAATAATACTGCTAACTTAAATTGCTATACGATACAGTCCCAAAATCATTAAATTTTAACCCACAGAGCCAATCTCGGTTATTTCCAGGACAATTCCTTAAGGGCCAAGTATATCTATGCAAGCACTTCCGGTAACTCTCTGTGAAACTTGACCGGCCAACTTGCGTTTGTGTGACTAATTGCTGTAAGATGCTAGTGGATGTGATTAAACGGATGTGGTATACTCTACAAGTAAACAGAAAAGCCACGGTCAAATCTTAATAAATAGATAGAAGACTTTAATGCAAACAATATATGCTAGCACACCGGTACCCTAAAGTGTCACCTTTCTGAGATATTGGAACTCTAGATAGCATATTGACTAATGACCGGTTCCTATGTCTTAAAACGGACCGTTTTCGCTTACTGTCCGTCAGCTTTTGACATAAGCGCTGTAACGAGGTCAAACCTCTTTTGTAATAATACTCATTTGATCTCTTAATTCTTTCATAATCCATTTCATTCCATTTGATAGTTTGTCATTATTAATTCTAAATTCAAATAACCTGTCATTCCGATATTGTCTTTTGGATTAGCAAAAACTGCAATTTTACAAAATAATATTATATAAAATACCTAAATAAGTTTATAACAAATCTATGAGGAATCAGGAACTTGTAGTCATCATGCCTACAAGTTCCTGATTCCTCCGTGTCTTCTTATCCGTGTGTTAGTAAACTGTTAAAACTATTGCTTGTATAAATCTTCTAATTTTATGTTGAATCCAAAAGTAATTTTTAGTAAAAAAAACTCGAACATCGAAGGCAGCCAGATGACATGAAAAGTGTTGCCAGACAGCACAGATGAAAAAATCCCACACCTTACACTATGATACTCGTATTTCACTTGGTTGCTTTGTCAGTATTTGTCCGAACATGCCCCCGGGCGCTGGAAGCTGCTGGCCTTTCACCGGATGCGTCACTTAAAGGGCAAATCTTGCTGAATGATCTCCGGATTACTCCAGTGGAAGTCTTGATATCGGCAACTCTACTTATTCCATCTTTACCTGGGTGAACAGTAATAATTCTACCCAATCGCCATTTAAGAGGTGGCAATTTTTCTTCCTTAACCACTACAAGAGTGTCAATCTTTAATATGTCTTGTTTGGTTCTCCACTTTATACATTGTTGCAATTCTCCAATGAATTCCTTGCTCCATCTAGACCCAAAATGTTGTCGAAGTTGTTCGATTCTCTGGTATCAGTTGAGATGGCTTGTTGTGGAGTCTAGGAGATTTGGTGAAGGAAGTGCGACAAGCGGTCTTCCTATTAAGTAATGTCCGGCAGTTAGTGGCAATAAATCGGCTGAATCCGATGATAATGAAGAAATTGGGCGTGAGTTGAGTATTGCTTCAATCTGAATCAGCACAGTGTTCAGCTCTTCGTAAGTTAAATTACAATTTCCCAATACCCTATTTAATGAAATTTTATAGATTTAACACCGGCTTCCCATACGCCACCAAAATGTGGAGAGTAAGGAGGAATGAAGTGAAAGTTAATTCCGTCATTAGCTGCACTTTCAGCTAACGAACTACAGCTGCCTTTTAAAAACTTACCAAGCTCATTAAAAGCTCCTACAAACGACGTACCATTGTCTGAATATAATTCTCGGGGTTTACCCCTGCGAGATATGAATCTGCGTAACGCGGATAAAAAGCTGTTGCTAGTTAAGTCACCTACAAGCTCCGTGTGGATAGCTTTTGTGGTGAAACACACAAAAATGGCAATATAAACTTTGACTAGCCTACAGCCACGTCCTTGACGACTTGCACATGAGATAGGACCAGCATAGTCTACCCCCACACATTCGAACGGATAACCACTTGAATTAAGTCGAGATAGAGGTAAGTTACCCATAAGGGGTTCGAGAACCTTTCCTTTTATGCGAGCGCAACGTACACATTGGTGATAGGTTACGCCCTCCTAATGGCCAATAAGTTTCACGAATTGTAGCCAACAATAATTGTGGGCCAGCATGCATGAGCTTAATATGCTCATATTTGAATAATAGTTTCGCAAAGCGATAAGTGGACTGTATAAGTATAGGATACTTTTTATCATATGAAAACAAGGAATTTCTTAGACGACCCCTGATTCGAATTATTTTATCGTTAAACATTTAATTTGAACAACTTACTTCGTTTTGATATAGGTTTACTATTTACTAAAAGTTCATACTCAGGAAACGAGTCTTTTTGAGAAACATTAACTATAAAGGATAATGCCTTTTGCAGTTCGTTAGTGGTGATAAAAGTATTTTGAATTGACCGCTTCTTGCAAATGTTGATGAATCGCAAAACGTACGCGGTAGCACGGTTAAGTCTCAATAAATTCGAAAATCGATCTAAATTTATTAATTTGCTCATATTTATTAATGAAGCGTGCAAAGAAACTTCAGTGCAAACTTCTGGTAGCTGTTCTACTTCGGACCTAATAAAACTAGTCGGCCACTTTGTCTTATCCTGGGTGAGATATGTAGGTCCTGACCAACATAAATTAAGTGAAAGAATGTCATTGACACTGACGCCGCGAGAAATTAGATCGGCTGGGTTTTGTTTCGTCGGAACGTGTCTCTAGTTGCAGTTACTAGTTTGTTCAATTATTTCTCCAACATGGTTTTTAACAAATGGTTGAAGTTTGCTTGGAAGCATTTTGAGCCATCCAAGAAACCAAGTCAGTCCAAAATGTAGTTTCCCTAACGTTAGCACGAATAGACGCAACAGCCTTTTCATATAAACGCACTCCTACCAACGCTCCACACAGTTTGAGCCTGGGGATAGTCATGGGTTTTATAGGAGCAACTCTACTCTTGGCCATTAGTAAACGTACTAAAATCTCACCATGGGCATTGGTACTTCTAATATATAAACAAGCCCCATAAGCAGATTGAGACGCGCAGGAGAAAATGTGGAACTCCAACCCGCTGTGTGCGTCATACATAACAAGACGAGGAATACGCACATTATTTAAATTTGGCAAACATTCTACAATATCACACCAAATTTTGGTAATCTCTGATGGTAATTGGTCATCCCACGACAATTTGAGTAACCACAATTTTTGCATCAGCATTCTGATTGAGATTACACAAGGTCATAAAATCCCCATTGGATCAAAGATTTTGCCAATCATGGAGAGAATTTCCACGCTTTGTAGTTTGAGTTGGAAATGAACAATTTATTGAAAAGCATAGTTCATCTGATGTAGTTAGCCAGCCCAATCCTAGCGTTTTATTAAGCTCGTCACCAATATTTAAAACAACAGATTCATTTTTATTATATGTTGATTCAGTTCGAGACGACACTAGCTCTGTGCAGTTGGATTTCCACTTGCGTAAATGCATTCCAGCTGAAGCCAACATATTTGTAACTTTCTGTTTTATATCCAAAATTCCTGAAAGGCTATCGTCTCCTGTGAGCAAATCATCAACATACATATCATGAATAATAATGTCTGCAATCTTACTATCAGTGCACTCAAGGCCTATCTGTTTAATACACCTTGTTGCCAAAAATGGTGCACTAGCTGTTCCATATGTAACAGTGTTTAGTTGGTAAGACTTGATAGGTTCTGAGGGAGAACTACGCCAAACAATCTGTTGCAGATGCCGATCTGTAGGGTGCACAATCACTTGCCGATACATTTTTTCTACATCAGCGGCTAAAACATATTTATGTAGCCAAAACTAATGAGTATCGATAAGAGTGTCATCTTGCACAGTTGGACCCACCATCTGTATATCATTAAATGAGATTTGTGACGTAGTAGGACTACTTGCACTGAAAACCGCGCGTAATTTTGAAGTAGTACTCCCTTTGCGTATTATTCCGTGATGTGGGACAAAATACTGAGTTGGGTTTGAATCGAGTGGGTACTCAGACATGTGACCTAAAGAAATGTATTCCGACATGAAATCAACATACATGTGATGAAATTCCGGATTATTTTTAAATTTACGCTCTAAAGATTAATGTTTAGCTCGCATTATTGATTCACCTAATACTTCAGGTGATTGCTTCAGAGGTATCTTGACACAGAAACGACCGCTATCTAAACGAGTTGTGTTTTTCACAAAGTGTTCTTCGCAAAGTTGTTCATCCTTTGAAAATGATGGCTTGTGATCAACCTCTTCAACCTGCCAGAAACGGGCTAAAATATTTTGACTGTCATAAGGTTGAAGGTCACACTGAACAGAATCAACTTTTGTAAAGTTACATAATACGAGAGGCGATCCATGACCGCTATTTACAGGCCCGGGCACCAACCAACCTAATCTAGTTTCCATGCCTGTCTAATACTTTGACTAGAGCAGTTGAAAGCAATACATTTTATTCAGTTTCCAGAGATGCATGTGTGTGCATGTGGTCAATGTTACATTTGTTGGTGCTTGGTCTTGAAGGGACAACGCAGGTAAAGGTGTAGTGTTGCTCTCTGTAGCTGAAATGTTATTCATTGATTTTTTAACATCAGCGACATGAATCAAAGTGTTGTGTTTACGTTTACAAATTTTACAACCAGTCTTTTTACAATGGTTAGAATAATTACCAGTGCGAAAACAATTAAAGCAGACTTTATACTGAGGTATTAATTCCAACCTCTGCTTATTGTTAAGTCCAAGAAATTCAGAACAACTATACAACGGATGTGTCTCTGAGCATTTTGGGCACGGTTTATTTCCACTATCAGAACTTGAATGATCAACGGAAACCATAGTCTTAAGTTTTACATTAGAATTGTTAGGTTGGTATCCTTTAGTTGTGCGGTTCATTTCTAAAGTTTCAAGCAAGTCTGATCGGTTTCTTATAAATTCCATAAACTGATTTAAAGTTATTTTCTGATCTTTATCAAAGCTACCCTTACATTCTTCCCATTCACGAAATGTTTTTTGATCAAGTTTCATGGTAACAATGTGTATAAGTAGTGTGTCCCAATGGGATATGGGTTCACCGAGCGACTCTAACGCACGCACATTTTTATTAAATTGATCCATTAAACGCTTAAGACTTGCAGATGATTCTGATTTGATTGTGTCAATGTTGAACAATGCAGTTACATGGTTTTGTATTAAAAGTCTTTTGTTGTCGAAACGCTCACACAGTAACTTCCATGCTACTTCATAATTTACCGAAGAGAATTCAATCGATTGAATGGATACCGCCGCTGTGCCTTCTAGAGATGCTCGCAGATAATGCAATTTATTTATGTCGTTTATGTTCTCGTTCGAATGTATGAGGCTAGAATAGGTATCACGAAATTCCAACCAGTTATCATATGACCCATTATATTTAGGTAACTGAATTATTGGTAACTTTACATTTGTATGATTTTGTGAACTTTGGTCACTACCTAATGTTGCATTTAGAGATTTACTATTGTGTAACAATAAATCTTTTGCCTTAGATAAAATTTGAAATTAATAGACTCAAATTCATTGCGTTCTTCGATTTGCAGATCCATATCACTGACTATATATTCTAATTTAGATTGCACATCGTCGTTTTGTTGATATAAACTTTCAATCTTACTTACTCTCAGCTGTAGTTCGGTTACCTGAAGTGGGCTCAACTTATCCTCCAAATTATTCAGGATGTTGGAAAAAGCTGTCACACGACCTTTGTAAGTCGCTCGCTTTTTAATTAAGTCTTTCTCCTCTTTGTCTGACATTTAGGTGATTTATGAGCAGCAAAATAACACCTGAAATTGATACAATTAAACTCTAAATTATATGAACTTAAAACTGACAATGTTAGCCGTATGTACTGGAACTGAATACAATAATTGGTAAGTTATTACAAGCATTAGTGCAATCTAAGTGGGAAATACTCAATGTATTATGGTGTAAGTACATCCAAAACAGTTAAAAATCGAATGAATTTAATGGATAATAATCCAAATATTGACAACAAAGTTTTACAATAATCTTAGGAATTTATTACACTGATTGAGGATTTTACTAACAATTAGTCTAAGGAAACAAAATAATAGGTATTGCGAGTGATAAATTCTACCATTACAATGGATGCAAACCTAGGTTTCTGCTTAGATTTTCACAATGAACTGTATGAAACATGTGATTTTAATGTAACCTCAAAAATAACTTTTACAATAACTTTGTTACTAACCTTATTCAAGTGCCGTGAATTTAAACACTAATACTACCTGATCAGGGTACTGGGTTAAAAAAGTATAAAAAAATAGCTTGAAACACTGATTGTTTGCTGATTTTCAACCTCCAGAACCCGGTTGCCGGGCGGCGACTCCAAAGTTATTTTCTTCAATTCCTGGAATCCATCTCATCCAGCTCGATGTGGACCATGTTAGTAAACTGTTGGTCAGGTAGCAGGCGGAGCAATTAAAACTATTGCTTGTATTAATGTTCTAATTTTATGTTGAATCCAAAAGTAATTTTTAGTAAAAAAAAACTCGTACATCGAAGGCAGTCAGATGACATGAAAAGTGTTGCCAGACAGCACAGATGAAAAAATCCCAAACCTTACTCTATGATACTCGTATTTCCCTTTGTTGCTTTTTCAGTATTTGTCCAAACACCGTGTGTTTTATTTTGTAAATCAGTGTTCAATTTTTAAGTCGTCCCACAAAATTCTAAAAGGCACTAGGCCATCTTGATTTAATTTTGGAAATATTTGGCAAACCCAGAACAGTTTTTTATACCAAAATGTATTTTATAATTGCATTCTAGTCATTCATGTAAGTAAGACATGTTCATTTACGTACTTCGTCCCGAATTTCACTATTGACCAACCTAGTTCCGAATTACGCTAAACTTTGACGCGTTATTATGCGTAATGCATGCAACTACACGTTATAGTTGCATTAACGTAATTTTTTTTTAAGCGTTACTTTCGCACTTGACGTAACTTTACTTACAAAGTAAATGCTGAGGTCCATACAACAGATACTGCAGAAAATTTACAATCAAGGTTATCGACCTTACTTGATAGCTCGAATACTCAGGATTTTCAAAGTCCGTATACATTTGAACAGGATACATACATACATTATCTACTATGAAAGTTACATTGCTTTCATATTCCCGTACCTTACCATAATATATATAAATACCTACGTATTACCATTGTAGGTTCCTTACAAATAACCTTGTATTTAAGTTGTGAATAATGTAAATTTTATATAATTTCCCTTTACGGAGTAATTTCCACATTTTTAGCTTATTTTTCTTTTATTCATTTCATTAACTTTTCGGATTCATGATGAATATTGACTTTCAAGTCCCTATGTATTGCTATTCAGTGCTATTATACTTACTACATACTTTAATTCTTTGGTACTAACAGTAGTTAATACCCTACTTGTTAGCAATGTATTTTTTTATTTACATTCATAAGCTTCAGTATTAAGCGAAACCAGTTCCATATATTATTTTTTACTACACCTACACACATAACTTCCAACACTGAAAAGAGCGGCAAATGTGATTACTCTATAAACCAAGCCTAGGTCACGAAACTAGTATTATCTTATATTTAATATATTATTACCTACCTTACTTATATTATTTTAACGTTCTGACACAACGTTTACTACTACTAGGTGCGTTTAGCCATTTTGGCAAACTAATTGTACATAGATTTACACATCACATATCACACACTCACTACACATACACATACACACATACACTCACACAATCACCCTAATCAGCGGATAGTGACTGTATAAATAAGCCTACACTACACTATTCTGTATTGGTTCCACGAGTAACCTTATTGATTTTTAAGGTTCTTCTTTCTTATGAGTTTTATTTCCAGGGAATAAGACTATGAATGATGATGAATGAATGTGTGATTTATGAATTTGAATGCATCTAGGAATATTGTATATTGACATTGTAAATATAAACATGTTCACCAAAAAAATTAAAGGCGATAACCCAAATTGATCAACAACAAAAATTCAAAGGAGCTTGTACAAGTTTCTTTGAAAATTGGCCTGAGTTTAAAAAATCCTTTTCAGCTCAGCATTTCCATTATTTTAATTAATTATTTTACTATTTTAACTTTATTACCCTTATTATAAATATTTTTATTATACTTCTACCATTTTTTTTCTTTTATCTTTAGCATTTCTTTTTTCTTTTTTTTTTAATTAAACCTAATGTTTTGGGATACCAGTAACAACAAAATTTTTACATAACTTACTACAAAAAAAATTTTTTTGTTTACTGTCAAAAAAAAATTATAACGAGAGCGGGGTATTTTAACCTCTTTCGTAATAATACTCATTTGATCTCTTAATTCTTTCATAATCCATTTCATTCCATTTGATAGTTTGTCTTTATTAATTCTAACTTCAAATAACCTGTCATTCCGATATTGTCTTTTGGATTAGCAAAAACTGCAATTTTACAAAATAATATTATATAAAATACCTACATAACTTTATTACAAATATATATGAGTCTTTTAAATATATATGATAATACCATCGTAAGTGGTTGTTTTCATCCATATTGTAGCACCACGAAAAGTCTATGCTCCTGTTGTTCCTGTAGTTTTGTGTCACTGAGGTTTGGTCCCTGGGCTAGTGGAACAAACCCATACCCTGGATCGCCTGGAAAAACGACTTGTTTAATTTTTATAGGAAAGGGGGCTACCAGTGTCTTAACATATTTTGTTTGTATTCAAGTTTTCTATAAATTTATTAAGGTTTGATCAGTGGCCGCGACATTGTCCGGAAGACGTTCTATGTTGGACATACCCCCCCCCCCACTCCCCCTCCCCTACCCTAAACTATTGGTTAAGCATAGCAAATGGCGGCTGCGAATAACCGTGTGCGATTTGTGATTGAATTTTTTTTCATGAGTACTTGACCGTATGACTCTGCGATGTGGCACCGATCGGCATAACATGGTGTAAATTTGAGCCTGAAACTTGTGCGTACGAGCGGATCGGCATATCTTGGGTGCTTTCAATATTGTGGTGTGGAATCCGTCTTTTATTTAAGTCTATGGCTATGGAAAAGAAGGAATTGAGAACCTTCTCCTTCTTGGAGTTGGTTATACATTATAGAGTTTACCATTACCAAATTAGTGTGCAAGCCATGATGAGAGTGATGAGACACCAGTGTACCAGAGCTTGTCAAAATAAGCAAGTAGACGTAACGGCACGGAAGTTGTAAACAGTTCGAATTGTATACAATCGGGTTATTTTTAGTTCATGAATCGCAGATCGAGTTATACAACGATATTTTTAGGGGCAATGGCTTGTTTATACTTGTAGTAAAGCAATAGGAACGAAATAGACTGTACAAAGACGATAATTTAAAAAAAATGCTCTAATGTACTTAAAATAAGCAACACAACAACTGTAACTGTTTTGTTCTTGTTCAGTAGAACAAGAACAAAACAGTCTGTCTGTTTGTTTGTTAGTTTGTTTGTCTGTTGTTCGCGCATCAGAAAAAACTACTGGACAGATTGCGATGCTGATTTCACTGTTGGATAGCTTAAGGTTTGACTTAAAAACTGGGATACTTGGTATCTCAATCCGATGAGTAGAATCCGAGCAAACGATAAAAAAATTATTGACGGCTGAAGGAATTTTGATTAAATCATGGTTTATTGGTATTTAGGTCCTGGAATAGCACAAAGAGTGCTTTAAGAAATGACCACGCGTGCAAAGCGGCAGGCATCAGCTAGTTAACTAATATATGATGCTGGTACTATAGAATACACCTAGGTAAATCTATAAAAACAGTAGTTGGACAATGTATTACAGATACAGACTATAACTAGCCCCACTGTACCATCCCTCTACCAATAAGAGATATACAGGTCATACAGATAATCCAGCTACAGCAACCTAGTGGGAATTTCAGGAAAAATCTAATATATATCACACAAAATCCTTCGCGTAGTGGGGATTTTATGCAGGCCATATAATATGGACTTGCTCGTGCGGCTACTGTTTTATGTTGTTTAGAGTAACGCCGAAATCATATCTTCTAATTTTTCTAAAGCAAACTGTTGGTTTACGGACGGGACTCGAACCCGCACCTTCCTTGCCTCTGCGAGGCACATTTCTTTGCTAACTAATAAGTCCCCATAGGGATGTCATAAACTGAAGAAAAAAAATGGAATTTAGAGTTTGTGGACTTAAATGGCAAAGAGCACGTTCCTCGCACACGCACGGATGGTCCGGGTTCAAGTCCTAACCGTATTTTTTTCTAAAGACTAATTAAAATATTTTAAAAGTTTGGCATTGAAAATTACATGGTTCACAGTTCCCAATCTTTTGCACGAGTTTCGCACCTTTTACAGGGCGGCGCCTCGTTGCTATCCCAAACGCAATTCCTTGCAGAAAACGTGTGACGTCATTACGACAACGCACGAACAATTCAACGAAGATATCGCAACGCCACGCGTGACGTGTCTGCATGGTCATAGCGAATAAGGCCCACCCTTATTCGCTATGATACTGCAATGGTGCTAACGCAATGGTTTCTTGACTACATCTATAAAACTAAAGACGAAGGCAACATAAATATTCAAATTTGCTGACTTTTATAGACGTTCCAGATAATGTCAGTTGAACAAAAGTTTATGACAAAACTTATATAACCTAGACATAAACGGTGGCTGATTTGGGAGCAAGGTAAACATGCTCGTTATGTATGACAAACTGCAAGTTTATAGCACGGTTATGACTTGGACGAACGCAGTGTAGTGCATTTGGTTTTGATATTCAAAATGGTACTGCATCCTGCAATAAATGTTATTGGGATACGTGACATTTACAACCTTGATATGTATCCCGCAGTATTACCCGCGTAAGTATCCGATCCATCTTGAAAATTGTGTCTTGTTAATCTGACTACATTATTTGTTATCATTGACTCCTGAAACCTCGGTCGGTTCGGTTTTTAACCAGATCGATACGTTGATAGTCGTTGATACGTTCACTACGTCGCTTTAAAACAGTAGTGACTCTAGCTGTCACTTTTACACCTGTCACTTTGACACCGCTCAATATGGCATCTGTCACTTTGATTCATGATAGAGTCAAATGTATGAATGACAAAGAAAACGTGACTGGTACAATAAACTTGAATTTGAGAATGGAAGTATGTATACAGGTATTCTGTGATGGAAGTATGGAATATGAAGTATGTGTATAGACAGTGCTCAGTGTTAAGCTATGAATGAGGTTTTAATGTTGGTGAAAATGGATAACTTCACAACTTGTCACCTCCTAACTTTCATTCTAAAGCTGCGCCCGCAATGATGATCAGTAAATGTATCCCATGTGTTATTCCTGGCTCAAGGTTCTAAATTTCATCAAAATCCGTTGAGTCTTTGCAGCGTAGAGTACTAACAAACAAATACACACATAAACACACAAACACACACACACACACACACACACACACTCACAAACTTTTCCATATATAATATTAGTGTGATAATGTTGAATGAGGCAGTGCCAAATTCGGTGTCAGTGTTTGTCAGGCTGGCTGAGCTACGACTGCTGCTGGTGGCCTGACAAACTCCGACATCAGAGGCCTTATACGTCAAACAAGCGACGACTGCTATCAATTTGTCAGCAACCGGGAGCAACGGATAAAGTGCCCTCCGAAGCACAGAGGGATGGTAAATCTAAACATAACTAAAGAAAATTAATTCGTGCGGAGACGAGGTTCAAACACAGTGTCATTGGATTGCATAACGCACATGCTCAGTCACTATAATTTAACGTGAAGTGTGAAGTGATTAATAGCAAGCTGCAATATCACAGCGGCTATCTATAAACACAGCCGTAAACATAGATCTAATTAAAAATGGTAAGATTTGGTACCAGTTCTTCGGGTGTGGACGGCATTAATTAGGATCAACGCAGATGATTGGCGCTCTTTGGCCTTATCCCAATCGGAGTAGCGTTTGTGTAGCACGTGTTAGCAGTGACTTTTGTGCCACAGTCTGCGTATGTCTCTCTAGCTTTCTTGTTGATGCACATGAAGCACGACGCGTGACAATGGGAATGTAGCTGTGTGCGTGTGTTTACCTGTAGTTGTATCGAGTCCAGTTTTTTGTTCAAGCGATATTAAAGCATGCCGTATCTTTCCCCTTTTACTAGATCTATGGCCGTAAACTATAAATTTAGCTTTACGCCAGTTGCAGTTTATTGAGGCCATGACCAAAGTGCTAACATAGATAGACATACAGACATAGATAGACATATAGACACCGGGTTCGATGCTCGCCCAATGAATTGTGCGGATTTATGCACTGTTTTTTTGTTGTTGTTGCAACATGAACCTACTCTATTTTTTAATTCAGCAAGATATTTTATTATTAATCAACATTAAAAAAAAGCCTTTTATTAAGGCACGTCACACCGCCGCCGATCAGCAAGAAACGAGTAGAGCTAGAAATTAGTAACGAGTTGGCGAGCAGCGAGAAGCGAGCGATAGTTTTGTCGCTGGGCGAGTGTGCGATTGCGACGGGCACCGCTCGCTCCGCTCGGCTCAGATCTGCACTGTAGAGTAGACTGACCTCTGGTATGCGTATATGTATGTACCAAGCGAGTCGAGTGTTCAGACTGCCAAGCGAGCACCGCTGAGCGATGATAGCTGTTGTCGCTGCGACACACTAGTGGAGCGAGAGTTCTCGCCAGCAGTGTGAACAGTCCGCTATCAACTATTAATACATGTATCTCCTTTTTACACGGGGTCTACATCAATTTAAACGTTTCTTGATCGAGAACATAGTCGATAGCTAGTCGCTTCCTCGTCGGCGGAGGGACAGGAGTCTACTTTTTTTTTCTTTATTCCTATTCCTTCATAATTCCCATTTCCCTAAGTCTTATTTTACGAACGTATCCTAAATCTATTGTATAAGTAATTTTTATCAAGCTCTTGCTACATTACTGTTAGGGCAGACTAGGACATGCATTAACATGCATGACCGACATAACAATCCACATGGTCACGTCCATCACGTCGGCCATCATCCCGGACAGACAACACAAAAATCTACCGCACACAAATCCCGCCCGTTCCTCTTTCCGCACGATCGTACAGAATAGGTAGCAGGACTAACGACGATCGCCTCACAATAAATCCTTGTTAACCGTCATTGTGTATTATTTGACCTATTTGAAACACCCTCGATAAACTCGTTGTACCTACCTACCAGTAGGGCCAGATTGATAGATTTATGTAGGTATTTATAAGGCAAAATACCACTTACCCATATAAACATCACGAAATCTCCAAAACTATTAAGCTTACAAGCTTAGATCAATGGTAGCCAAGCGGTGAGCTAGAATCTAACAATGCCGGGTTCAACCCTATACTCCGCACCAAGTTATGTGTGGTTTTCCATCGCTCTGTGCTTCGGGTCCTAGCTGTTATTGATTAATAGCAGTCTTGCAGCAGTTTTTTTCGTTTTTGTAGCAGAGAGGCTCTGACTAGATATGTCAGAGCCTCTCTGACAAAACTTTGACACCGCAGAGGCCAACAATATCTTATCTAATACATTATGGATATTTCGAAAACCTCAATTCAAATCAAATCAAATTCGTTTATTTACCTACCTATAAAGGTGTTAAATGGAAGATTGTAGTTACAGAACAGACTAATGCGGCTGACTTAAATTAACCTTGTCACATTTTTATATGTTTTTAAATGTCACCACCTTTCTGTTATCTGTGATCATGGCGCTTGCAGCAGTGCCGTAATATCGGGAACTTAATACAAATAGTATCCATGGTAAATATCCCGTTTGTAATGTTTATACTTGTAGTGTTTGTGACCATGCTACTTATAAACCATATAAAGCTTTCTGAATAATTTTATCACAAAAAATGTTTCAAAATTTTCTACTGGGATAGTAATACACCAAGTCTATGAAGGCAGTACCTATGTAGATGTTCTACTAAAAGCCAGCGAAGGCAGACTAAAATCAGCCTATATCGAGAGGATCAGCAGATCCTCTCGATATAGGTAGGTCCTTTGCATCATCAGAATGTGAGGATCGAAGGTTGAAGATCATAATGTTGTATTGTCATGAAGCAGAGTTGTTTGCAGCTAGTTCTTGTTCTATAAGCACCACATCCATCGAAAATCCGGAAATACAAGTGAAATTATCTTGAAATAATTATAATTAAAATAATAAAATTAAAAATAAACTTTTACGACCTTTTTTTAATGAATGGTACTTTCATATATATTTTTTCGTTATCATCGGTTGGAGAGCTACCCTGAAAGTTTCAGCTGGATAGCAAATCGGGAAGTCCTCGAAATTTGAATTACAAGATTCCAGGACAAAATACATAGATACATCGATACATACAGTAGTCACAGCCAATCTATATGTTTGTGAAGTTAGGCTCATGAACGATTGCGCAGGTACTGCTGTGGGGATAAACAGCATAAAGTACGAGCGAGATAGAATATGCGAAAAACGTAAGCGAGTGAGCGAGGCAGTTATACAGTGCTGTCTTTACCTTCAACATTGGGATTGCGCCTGAAAAATAGCAGTTTGCGCAGCGACTAGCAGACAACTTCCGAGACACATACTTCCACTGCGACTACAGAACATACAAGTGAAGTTTAATAAAAGCTTTTAAAAATTAGTTAAGTCATGCAGCCAGTGTAATTTTGAAACTATATACCTAGTTTAAAAAAAAATACGTTCAAGCACGAGACGAACCTTTGCATTCAGGGTTACATAAGTATGTAAACACTATATACACTGCCCTTCAAATACTATATACACTGCCCTTCAAATACTATATACACTGCCCTTCAAATACTATATACACTGCCCTTCAAATACTATATACACTACCCTTCAAATACTATATACACTGCCCTTCAAATACTATATACACTGCCCTTCAAATACTATATACACTGCCCTTCAAATACTATATACACTGCCCTTCAAATACTATATACACTGCCCTTCAAAACTTAGCACCACACTTTTAAAATTAATAGTGTTTTATTAAATTGCTTGGCTACCTACTTATCAGATTGAGATACCAAGTACACCAGTTTTTAAGTCAAAACTAAAGCTATCCAACAGTGAAAATCTCATCGGAATCGGTCCAGGTTTTAACGTGATGTGCGAACTGACATCTATTTTCCGGTTTTATCATTTTTAAGTTAAAAACTTTACTAATGTATAAGAAACTATAATTTCAACGAAAGTTTATGAAATTTGCAATAAAAAGTTTTTTTTCTATTTCTAAACTCTGATTTGTATAGTTTATGACAAAATTTGAAATTTTAAAAGTGTGGTACATACCTACTAAGTTTTGAAGGCCAGTGTATAGTAACATTATGTTGTTAATTGTAGTAAATCAAGTCTGATTAAGGATTTAAAAATGAATGGGACAAATTACTGGCGTTTTTTAAATGCTTCTATGTAACTTGCAATGTTTGTATGTAAGTATGTATGTAGGGCAAATCTTGCAAGCTGAATTACCTAGAACCACTATCTCTACATTATCCTACGGAGTTGAATTTTTACATTTTGGTTCAGTTCTGTTGACAATGCTTTTTTATGGTAAGCATGACCTGAATCGACATCCGTAGCATAGCTCTAGATAAAGAAACTCTTCAACGAATAACAGTACAGACACTAATTTTTGTGTACGCGTTTTATTATGATAGCCGGTTTTAAGTTTTACCATGACTAGGTTACTGCACTCAGGATTAGGTCTTGAGTAGGTAACTCCTCAACGGTTAACAGCACAGACACGAAATGTTGTATACGCATTTAATTGTGATAGCCTGTTCTCAGTTTAACCATGCAATGGCTAATGCATAAAAGCTTATTTAAAATGTTTTTAAATTAACTTATTACAATTTTATTCAGTGTTTTTTTTTAATTCTCGTTCATTTATTGAATATCAGTGGTACTTTGTTAGGCGGACTTAACAGAAGAGGCTATCATCTACATACGACAAGAGATGAGGTCTATCCACTTTGCTATCCATATCGCCGAGCTAAATCCCAAGGGCCAGTGGATTTCAGGCTCTCAAGTAATTCTCTTGTAATTACTCTTAATCCTTCCTCATAAACACTCGGAGGGCTAGCCAGGGGATGTTATAAATTAGGGTAGTTTTAGAATAGAAGCCCTTTGTGGTCCTCGTAGGCTCTAGTTCCAAGCAAATTTCGAGGGTATTCTAAAATTTAAACTATTCCGAAAGTGCGACGACGCGGCGACAGCTCTGCGATTACAGGGTGGATTTAGGGGTCGGGCTGTCGAAGGCTACGGACGAACAGTTGTCGAAGTATTCGGGAAGACTTTTGATTGGTTGAACTGGAGGCAGAAGCAGGAACTATTGCGTAAGTTAGCATTCCGCTATGTCCGCCCGATGTTAGACTGATTAGAACTGAACAGATCCGGTCAATGGACCTCTAATAAATGACAGTTTTGAATTTTACATTAAATCTTGTCGTGCATACGAAAACAAAAGCCTAACCGCTTATGATTGGAATTGCACTGAATCGGAGCGAGACGCTGCAGTAAAGGACAATATCGTAAAAATCTTGCAAAATTTAATGGCATGTTACCTCGAACCACTTTCTCTCTCTCTCTCAAACACTCAAACCCTCTAAACTCTCTAAAAAAGGCCGTCGATGATGCCAATGATGATTAGTGATCCTGTGTTTAGTTAAGTAGGTATAACTTACATGCCTTAGATGATGTATTAGAAAGGGAAAGTTACGGCACGTATATTATTGTATCACGGAAACAAAAACTGGACCTACAATTACACACATTCAACACACAGCTACATTTCCACTGTAGTGCTTCAATAACGATAAAGATACATTTGCAGTCTGTAGCGCGAATGAGATTACAATAACTGACACTGCTAACACGTGCTACACAAACGCCATTCCGATTGTGACCAATTATGTGTGTGGAGCTTGTACCTAATCTTCCTACTTTTAATGAGAGGTCTATCTGACACAAAACTTTTTTTTGTAACAGCTCAGTTGTGTTTTTTTTTTGTGAGCACATATCGGTACGCTTCCACACATGCATGTGACACAGTCAAGCTAGTCCACAAATTTAAGCTCTCCCAACGAACTAAGGAGAGAGCTATGCTTGGAGTTTCTCTGAACGACACGATTCGAAATGAAGATATCTAACAGAGAACCAAGGTAAACGACATAGCTCTAAGGATATGGCAGTGGGCTCGTCACATTTCCCAAAAAACCGGTAACCGATGGGACAGACGAGTTCTCAGGTGGAGACCACGTGGCCTGCTGGAGTTACGACCTGCAAAAATCGGCTGACAGAAACTGGATGCAGACAGCATTCAATTGAGCTAACCAGTAGGATATAAAGTCATAGTCCGATCGATCAAAACCAAGTCTTTTTAAAATTCCTAATGATCTGACTAATCAATCAATTGGAAAAAGTTCACATATTTCGATTGATTGGACAAGTATAAGCTGATGATGATGATGTGACATGCACTTACCTAAATGTTTCACATCATTCCATCATTCAAAATCTAGCATGTCAACTCGCATTTGACTAAAACCTTTCGTTTTAAAAGTATTAATACGAGTGACCTACTTAGGAAGGTATGTATAGTCGGGAGCTGTTACAAATTGCGGCACAGGCCTCTTTCGGCTTAACCGCTTATCCGCGCCCGATGGTGATTTATTCGCGAAATCAATCTAATTTAGGGAGCCTGGGCTTAAATATGTTTTTTTCGGTTCTATGGCAGTCAGTGAATGTCCTTGGGTAGCGTTTGTTTCGTTTAAACGAAGAATAATCGTCCTTAAAACGTAGGACTAGAGCGAGGAAACTTTACGTGGAGAGAACAATTATTCCTCTTTGTCTCTCCAGTCCACGTTCCCTGAACATCAACATCCTCTACTGGTTCTACTGCTGAGACTTAAAAAACAATGAGGTTCTTAAGTAGATGTGCATGTATATGCACATATGTTAGACTGAATGGGTTGTTAGGATATGTACCAAATGTCATGTATGTATGTTATATTGTCAAACATGCTTAATAGGTATTCATATATTATTCTAGTCTTTATGAGTATCTGAACAAATACACCAAATTTCGCGAATGTATGTTTGTTTTTCCACGAATTTTTCTTTTCTTTTTTTATTTATTTTTTAAAGTTATGGTGGAATAAAGAAACTTACATACAAACATACATGAATGTTAAAAACATAACACTCCTTTTTTTGGACACTCGTTTAAAAATAAAGAAATTATTATTAATATTCTGAGGTCTGCGCCAGGTAACTGCCAGGTGCCGCTAAGGTTCACTCTTTAGTGTTTTTTATTTGTGTGGATAGTCAAAAATAAAAGAGATATCGATAGATCTCTATCCTAGTCTCTTGTTTTTGACATTACATATATCAAATTATTTTGATTGTAGCAAAAGTGTATCCCCGGTTTCTGAAAGTCGTGTCACATGAAGTTAATAAAACAATAAATATATGTAGTAAGGGTTGATGAAGGATTTAAATATGATGTTTTATTAATACTAGGTATATTTTAAATATTCAATACCCTTCAGTACCGTATTCCAGTGGGTAACAATAGTTTAATTGGTCAAAAATGTGCAATTAACTAATTGCTACTTAACTATCACTTGACATGTAAAAAACTATATTTATCGTTGTCTCTTTTGTTTTTGATTATCCACACAGATAATAAACACTAAAGAGTGAACAAAAGAGGACGAACCTATCAAGTGTGACCATAACAATAAAATAATCTCATGTCAACAATAATTTAGCTAACTTCGCAAAATCCAAAGAGATCTAGCAGACTGTCAATTAGGACAGCCTCTTGGCTGATTCTTGATGTGACAAGCGTTTCGAAAACCGGGTGTAAGTATCCTATTTCCCACTCCATGGTTCATGCTATATGTATATCCATACCAAATTTCATCAACATCTGGCTCACAAACCATACTGTGATCTGACTTTTGGTCCTGAAAAGGTAACAAACTGACAGAGTTACTTTCACTTTTATAATATTAGTATGGAGTAAGGGTTTGGATAAGTTGAGTAATTAATGTGCATGGTGTGTACTATTCTGTCGCCACCTCTCGCTAGGCGCACGTTTTCTCAGCTCATCGTGTCTCAAATCGCGAGGAATATAACGAAGTCATGTGTCATCGGTAGTCGAAGCACGGAGCGGAATCGGATAGATTCCGGAAAACTTGCGCGAGTGTTGCGCTCGGTCTCAAAGGAAAACACTTGTCTGCAAATCATATTACGCGTTGGTTGCGAGTATGTTTTTGTCAAGTAGCTCTTTCCCTAAATATTTGGCTGCTAATGTTAAAGGAAAATCGCTTGAATTTTGTAGCCACCACTATCTATAGAGGTGTAAGAACCAAATAACTAAGATCTAATTAGTTTTCTAAGGATCCATAAGTCCGAATGTAAAAAGAACCCTTATAGGATAACTCGTACTGAACCTACGGGACTATTCGGACTCGGTTGACATTTGGTTGTGGACATTTGGTACACATTATAAGTTTACGTGCACACGGAGTGTAATGAAAATAAATAAATGTTGAACATGGGGGTCACTTTTGGGGGATAATTAAACCAATACAACAAAACTCTCTACCGTGTGACATATCAAATGAAACGACTTTATGACACGGTTTTTTTCTATGTCATTAAAATAAATAGTTTAAAATTAATCTAAGAAAATTGATGTAAATTTACCATTCAACCCCTCTATTAACGGCACTCATGTTGTATCAATGACTGCCGTCACCCTGCAGACACACTGTCAAAAAATAAGGCACTCAAAACCGGAGATAAATGTATTCACAAATCATAATACTGAGCGCGACCCATGTTAAACTGTGGAGACATAAGCACTTGAAAATCCTAATAGACCTACTAGTAGAACTAAGCATTGGAACCTTAAATCCAATTAAAGGTGGAAAGATTAGGTACCAGATACTCTGGCGTGGACCGCATAAATTAGGTGCAACGCACACAATTTTCTATGACCTTAGTCACAATTGGAGTGGCGATTGTGTAGCACATGTAAGCAATGACTCTCATTCGCGCTACAGCCTGCGTATCTCTTTATCTTTGTATTGTTGCATACGAAGCACTACGGTCACAGAATAAATAATAGTACAAGTACAGAAGGCTAACTGAGTAAAGTCATTTAAATAAATAGCGACTCTCGCTATAACGCTATAAAGTGCAATTTAACTCGCACGGCGCTGCGAGCTTTCAATTATATTTACCTAGAAGGCGCTCGCCCACCGCGTGCAGGCTAGAATGCACCGTATCACAACGCGCGAGAACTTCCATTGCTCTAACCGTTTCAGAATCGCTCTGTCCCTTTTTCGCTCGGTAGGGTTGTATTAAGATATGACTAGGTACTTGTACTACTAATTATTCTGTGATATGTTATGACTTAGATATTGTAACAGAATAAATAAGTAATAATGTATTATGTTATTACTTATTATTATAAATTAAAATAGTTCTATTACATACAATGACATTCTTATCAGAATAGACCTACTACCTCATTTTTACTACCTACCTATCCCGTTTTCAGACCGCCGATAACTTTAGTGAGATACCTACCTAAGTGTCGTTGGTTGATTATGATTATATCCTATAGGTATTGATTGCACTTTGATGAATAAAGGTGCCTGTCTGAATTCCATGATTTTTAATGAGTGAAAAATAAATTGCTACCTACGTAATAAAAGGTATCAAAAGTAGGTAGGTATTATACGAGACATATATTATATAAATTCCTAATTAGTTGTAGGCTACTTACTAAGTCAGCACAGTAATTCATTTTCCGATCAACAATACCTACTTTATTCAATTATAAAATTACGTTGATCGATTTAATAAACGACTTTATTTCTGCGCGGAAAAACCTTAAATATGCGTAGCTTCGACATGGAACACAAATGAAATAACATAAAACTATAGGAACCTACGTAATAAAAAAATATCAATATCTAACTACATAACTAGGACCTATTATAGGTATTACAATTTATTACCTTTCAATATCCTTTGGAAACGTAAAGAATGTCAATTCGTCATTTCTATCACTATTCAAACAGCCGAATGCTATGCAGTACTTTCTAGCTTTCTTCTTGGTACTCATAATTAAAACACGAATAAAGTTTGTCAATAACTTTACGTAAGTAGATGCTCTATCGCTAAGTACAAGGCGCGCGACTCATAATTTATTTGTACTTGTTGCGGAGTGCGACCGCCCTGCTACGGTGAGAATGTATCTGTGTGGTGGTGTTTTCATGTAGTTGTATCTAGCCCAAAGCGTGCCGTATCTGCCCCCTTTACCTAAATCTATGATTCAACAGTCTAAAAACATGTGAAAGAGCCCCTGTTTTTAAGAACTTCAGCATGTCATTGAAACTAATGAGACGTGACTAACATTTACTACACCACATTCAAGAACGTATTTCACAAAAGTTATATTCGATACAAAACTAGAAGCAAGGCAGTGATACATACCCGGATTGTAACGGATTAAGGGCCCGGCAGCTGAATTAGGGCTGCAGCACAATGTAATTGCTGGCAGTGGGATTCCTCAGGTCGGACGGATCTGCATACTAATGGGGATCACGTGGAGGAAATTGAAGTCGAAGGTGGAATATCAATTACAACAGTATTGAAGGAATTTATTGGATTACAGAATGGTAGGAGATATAGATAGTGAGATAGAAAATAATATATTATACTAGCTGTACCCGCGGCTTCGCACGCGTGTTCTTTTCTTTAGGTTCAAAGTACCATAATAACCATAATTCCAGGACCAATATACTAACATTTGAACAAAATTTATTCAGTGGTCAAAATACTTTATCAATTGCTCGGCTTCTAACTCACCGGATTGAGATACCAAATACACCAGATTTAAATCAAACCCTAAGCTATCTAACAATGAAAACCACATTGCAATCGGTCGCGTAATTTTTACGTAATGCGTGAACAAACAAACATACAGACAAACAAAAAGAAAGACACGATTAACAAAAAATATATTGTTCAATACCTTTTTTAAGCACCCAAGAACATTTTTTTCATTTGAATTCATTTAGTAGTTTGGGTGCGACGCGTGGTCAAGATACGGACAAACAGACAGACAAAATTAAAAAGTAAAACAGTTTGGCTTCAGTATCGAGTATAGAGAACCATCCATGAAATATTTGTTATAACTTAAATATTAACATAACTTTATATCCAGCAGAAATCCTTTACTTATTCGGGATAAAACGTGTCCTCAATTTTAACCCATCATATAACTTAAGACAGTGCCAAGTTGCATCAAAACCCGTCCATTACTTTCAGTGGTACGTGTTTTTTTAAATAAGTTTCAACGCCTAAATAATAAACCATAAATTTTTCGATATGTAAAGTATCCTATGTCCTACCTCGTAGTACGAACTCAAATCATACCAAGTTTCTTTTGAATTCATCCAGTAGTTCCGGCGGCGTGATACCAAGTTTCTTTTGAATTCATCCAGTAGTTCCGACGGCGTGATGCGCGGCTAAGATACAGACTGACAGACATACAGACAAAAATGAAAACACATAAAAACATACAGCTTAGGCTTCATAATAGAATATAGAATAACTTCCAAAAAAAACACTATATCTTTAATGTACACAATTTGGACCTATACCCCGCAGGAACCTTTTATTTTTTCGGGACAAAATGTATCCATAATTTTCACCTATTTTATAAACTATATCTGTGCCAAGTTGCATCAACATCCGTCCAATAGTTTCAGCGTGCTAAGTGTTCTTTTAAATAATTTTCCACCCCTATCCTGCAGGAACACTTAATTTTTTCGGGATGAAAAGTATCCAATGTCCTATCTCGAAGTGTGAACTCAAATCATACCAAATTTCATTTGAATTCGTATTTACGTATTTTCGGCGTGGTGCGATGCCAAGGTACAGACAGACAGACAGACGGACAGACAGACACATAGACAATCCTAATAAAAAAAAAGTGTTGGCTTTAGTATTGAACATAAAACGTCCTCCAAAAAAAACTTGCATTATCTTCCATCACACCTTTGTGGAAGCAATAGGCTTTATACTGATCTCTGTTTTCTCAGAATAAGTCCAATGCTAAACATAGGCCTCCCCCGGAGCACGCCACCACGTTCGGTAGCTGTTTGCATGCAACGGCTTTCCGCTGCTGCGATTGCCAGTGATGCTGCCGATATTGATTGCAGACTTGCAAGCTTTCATAGTCATAAAGAGCGGCGATAGCCTAGTAGGTTAATAATGGAGACAGAATCCAACTATACCTGTTTCGGTGCAGGGCTTTGCACCAATGACTATTCAAGTTAAATGCGGTTTTCTATCGCTCCGTAATTCGGAGGGCACGCTCCCGGCTGTTATTGATTATTAGTAGTCGTTTAACATGTCAAAGGCTGCCTGGAAGCCTGACAAACTCTGACACAAGAGACAAAAAACAATAGTAATTTGACTAAACAGTTATGCCACAAAAAGAATAAAACGTAAAGAAAAACATTATGATGAGATCAGCATGTCCATGAAATTCAAAATTCAAGGGTTAGCCATGATCGCAGTTTGTTGCCAGCTACAGGGCGTGGATTTGAAGCCAACTAGCCGTGTAAAATACCTTGAGCTTACGGAAAAGTAAGACACCGCTATACGACCTTGGTAGTACGTCGAACACACTGTATCCGCCTGCTGGGTAGAAGCAGCCCTGTAGCCCTTTTAGGCGTATTTCAGCATTAAAACTAAGAATCTTGTAGGTACGACCTTTGTCGACATCATCACTTAATGTGAGAAAGTGATCAAACGCTGCCAACCTATAACAAAAAGCTTGATTTTTGGGTATTGTGTTTTTACCGAAAACATCCAACCTAACCTACCGCCAGCTGCTAATACTAGGGTAGAGCTTCTCGTACCTTATAATCTCAGTACAGCGAGGTCTGTTGCTTGGCTCTAGCCTTTGAGACTGAGTATCTGAGACCAATTATGTCTGGGCTTACTAAACGCTGCCCTCTGCTCGCCAGCTCGAGGGTCAAAGGCAATATGGAATTAAATCCAATTAAAGTTTTACTATTGAACTGGAGAATACTTTGCCTGGCACTGGAACACTGTAGCATATACAAAGCTGCCTTCAAGAAAGTCGCCCTACTTAGCTAAAATTGTTGAAGAAAACTATTCGTGTACTTATCCGATTAGCAAAAGCACATCTACATTTGTCGAGTGACTGACAACCGTTGCGGTAGACATGTTCTTGTGGATACCGCGACTCGGCAAACATAGTGTACGGAGCCCCGCAGCTAGTTGTTGCGACGATATACGCAAAGGGGCTGGCAGCGGTTTAAAGAGAAGAGCCGAAGATCAGACTCAGTGGCGTGCTTTGGGAGAGACCCATGTCCAGTAGTGGGCTGACACGGGCTGATGATGATGATGATGATGATGATGAAATCAACATTCGCCAGAAGCCGTCCACTGCTGCACAAAGCCATCGCCATATATCCCGTAGAATCGATAATCGTTGGGAAAAAAAGTTTCTCAACCGCGGCCACGGACCAGAAGATGCCCCCCACGAACCTGAAGACGCCCCCCACGGACCTGAAGTCACCCCCCACGGAGCTGAAGATGCCCCCCACGGACCTAAAGACGTCCCCCTACGAGGAACACCTAAATGAGAGTCGCGGGCTGCAAATAGTGCTGTTACTGACAACAAACTGTTCGTTGTAACACTGTGTTCCAAAGAACAAAATCTAACTATCTTCTATCTATTTATACTTATAATAAAGTAGTAAGTAACAAAAAGTATGTACAATTAAGGTAATTTTAAAAAATGGTCTAGGAGACCCAAAAATAAATGTATTTATTTATTTATCAATTAATATAGCAAACATTCCAAACAAAAATGCACTCGGGTATGAAAATGGAAATCCCACTAAACATCCGTACTGCTTTTTGTACAGCCATTGTAAGAATTTCTCCTGGGGTTTCTGCAACGATTGCACATATTATGTATTCTGCTTCTAATTAAGAGCAGTAAGTGCTGTTGAGGTATCTCGCTTGTGAGGACAAATTCTAGAGACCGGAATGCCTGCGCGCATATTTTTAATCGACTTCACAAAAGGAGACGGTTATAATTATGTTCGATTGTATGTATGTTTTTTTTTAAGATGTGCAATCGGAAAGACATCCTCACTCACTGTCACTGAATTAAAACATAACATTTTTTAAATGGTGTCTGTATGATTGTTCGCGCGTCACGTAAAAAATACTGGACCAAATGCGATGCGGTTTTCACTGTTGGATAGCATTACATCAAATACAAGCAATTGATAAAACAATTTGACGGCTGTATTTTTTAATAAAATGAAATAAATAGATTATTGTGCACAAACACTAAATACATACACAACACAACTAACATAAATTAGGAGAATAAAGTAAATGTTTTAAAAGTTCTGCTGTTACTTACGCGTTAGAAAGAGAGACGCATTCTAGGCTAATAAAACAATACGCAATCAAAGGTCGTACGAGCTGAATTGCACTTTATTGCGTCGCAATAAGAGTCACTTTTTATTTAATTGTCTTAGCGGAGTGATCTTTCTGTACGTAGTATTAATATTTATTCTGTGTTGTTGTACACAACAGAATATCTCGCAGCGCTGGTTTTCCACACGCTCCTTTCTTACGAATTATATTATGCAGGTAGTTATTTAAATTTTGTTCCTAGAAACGGCTTAGTAGGTTTATAAACATAGAATATTATTACAATACAACAATTTCTCCTTTTTAACACCCGAACTCAAAAAGAGAGGGGCGTTATAAGTTTGTATCATTTATGTATGTATTTATATATGTATCATTGTGTCCAATGATGTTATATATAAAGGATTGTGTCTGTCTTTACCGTCGTAGCTCCCAAACGGATGGACCGCTTTTGATGCGTTTTTTCCGTTTGAAAGCTGATGTGACCGAGATGCTTCTTAGCTATAATGGGAGTAGGGGGGTCGGAGTATTTTTTTTCATTAATGCTTGTTTCGCGATCAATTTTTGTATGTGTAAACATCTAATGGTGCGGTAAAGGGGGTAACGCTAGGCGCGCGAAGGTGTTTTTTCCGTCTCAGCTCGGCTATATTCGATGTTTACACATCTGCCAGGCATCCCACGATGGCAATTATTTTTCTTTTACCATTTCTTCTTTGGGAAAAGTAAGGAACAGGTATATTAAACGTAGTAGGTATATAACATAGTACTTTATAGATACTTTAACGTTACTTTTAACTGAGAAAAATGGCATTGCGGACAAAGCCGGCACAGCTAGAGTCAGATAATTGCGTCAAGCTTTCTAGCACTCGATCAAAGATGCTGAATTGGAGGAATGAATCAATTACAGTAAATATTCACCCATCCTTACTATTGCGTAATAACCTCATGAAGCTTGACTTATAGCTTACTAGTTTATACCTCAAGCACAAAATACAAACATTTAAGTACCTATTCAGAAGAACGTATAACATCAAATAAATCCTATATGACCAGATTACGGGATTTTCCCGGATCTCCTCTTCCTTGATTATAAATAACTTAACGTTTGAACCGAAGCCACTTTAATTTTACATGAACTTACGCTGCTTATTGATTTGTGTAGAGACAGTACATGAGTTTAAGTGTTTTTATTTTCACTTTAAAATTAAGTACTTCTTGTTCATTATTGTTTTGTAAATGTGGAGCGTGTATGAATGTTAATGCGCCGACCAAGTACTCTCTAGGTAGAATATAAATAAATTGTGTTATAATATAAATATGTTTTTAAACTGTACTAGTCATCATTAGACTGTTTTGTCTGCTTGTAGAACAAGACATAAGTTCACAAACTAAAACCCGACTACGGATGGGTTTTAGTTAAAATTGTATCGATTAATACCTCGCTTGTCTAAATCGGACCAAGTTTTTAGTTTGGTTACACATAACCCATCCTTAGCCTTGCTGTAGGCGGGTAAAAATATAAAATCCTCACATTTTTGATAAAGGTATGGTATTTTCGCTCGCGGTTACCTTTTGAACTAATTGTTGACTAATGTTGAAGTTTACTTGGCCGATATTAGATTTTGATGAGTATTTATTTAACTAGGTCGTTGTTTAATCTTCGCGTTTGTATTCTTAAAAATTGCTAAGAACAGTAGCTTCGAACACTCTATACATGAACACGAATCGATTGACACTTGTCAAAATCGGACCAATAAGGGAGACGCTAATGATGGAACATTCACATTTATATACATACATACAAACATAGACGATTAACTCCATTACCCTTCCCTTGCTTCGCCGTAGTCGGGTATAACCGGGCGCGTTTTAATTTACTTCCATGGCTAATCCGCGATCATAGCGCTTGCGACAGTGCTCAAATATCAAAAATATTCGGAAACTCAAAAACAAAGATATACCTGGTAAATATCCCGTTTCTAATGTTGACTTTAGTGCTATGTATTTATTTGTATTCTTTAAATTAATTAGTGTTATAATGATCTATCCAACCAAGACATTTTCTTAAGGGGAAATTATATTTTGCAATGTATGTAGATAGACAGATCGAGAATTTTGTATTGTACAAGGAAGGAATTACATATTGTAAGACACAAATATGTGATAATATGGTGATGGAAAATCTCAATGATGTTGTAACATATATATGTCTTCATTGAAGAACCTAGATCCGATTAGTACGGGACCAAACCGAATGGCATATTAAAAGCGAGGTCTATAAACAGCAACAGGAGGATAAACGTTGTGGATGATGAAGATTATGAAATACCTCGCACAAGAACGAAGCGTTACGCTTCTTCATTTATTATAAGATCTTATATGGAGTGGAATGCCCTGCCCTCGTCAGTGTTTCCGGTAAAATATAACCCTGGTGTATTCAAGTCAAGAGTGAATAGGTATCTACTAGGCAAGCGTGCTACACCTTCAACCACATCATCGCTTTCCATCAGGTGAGATCGTGGACGAACGATTACGGTCTACGTAATAAGAAAAAAAGCTTCGTCACTGCTTTCCACGCGCTTTCATTTTCGGCTAGTTTAGCACCAGCCAGTAAGTCTTAACTTCGTTCACTGAAAAATTCACAAAGCAAACGAGAATTTCCCTAGAACTTCCAGGGCCCATAATTTGAATAGACCGATTCCTGAATTTTTTAATAGGAACTCAGTCTGAAAGCTTTCCTTCGCAAGTGCCCTTAACATTCAAGATTTTTGCGTATTTTTATTTATTCAGACTTGTTTGTTGGCCCTTTAAGCTGTGAACAGCCCTTTTACAAGTCAAAACGATGTAAATATGTTAACGTAAGCGCTTATGCCTTAAATTGAAATTCTGAGAAAACAGATTGGTCTGTAAGTAACTTAAAGTATGCTTAACTTATTCTGCGGGACATTTTTTCAGAGTAAGTTTCTTTTTATGAAACTTTCACTTTTTCTATCTAGGTTTTTTAACGATAACGCCGACGTTATGTTAAAATATTTTAGTGCTAATGTATCTTCTTGAAATATGTATAATTGTATAAATAAAATTACGATTAGATTTGGATTTATTCAAAATACAAAATTAATTTTCGACCATTGCCATACATTACAGAGATAAGTTTCCATAAATAAATAACTAATTGAGGTTCCGTTACCTTCTTTTTGAAATCGTCTTTTTTATAACTATGTGATAAAAAAAAATGTAAGCATTGTCTACATTAATTATACCTAATTAAGTAAGTTGCAGCTTTAAAACAAATGTGAGGCGTAATGAAAATAAAATTATAGGAACAAATGTAGTTTATAACACCGAAAAAGTGTCCCCTTTCTTCTTAAAATAATAATTACAAGTAAACTGTAAGAAGATACAGATTTAGTTACACACTAGAATAAAGTACCATCAATATATTAACGGAAATCCAACACACCCCCACCTCATAATTTAACCCCACCACCGCTAGTACAAAGTACACTGAATAATAGATGTCACGGGGAGGTTAAAACGTGTATAAACATGTACGTAGTGCTCTACTTTGTAATAAAGGACTTAATGGATTAAAAATAGTTTTCAGTTGAAACTACAGTTAATTACTGGACAAAGTTGATTTACGAGTTTAGTTTCGTGTGTTTCATTGTTATCCATACCAATATATAAAAGTGAAACGCTGTCTGTTTGTTTGTTTAGGGAGTTTAACGTGATAACGGCAGGACAGATTTTGATAAAACTTGGAATGGAGATAGCTTATACCCTGGAATAAAACATAGGATACTTTTTATCCCGGAAACTTATACCACGGGACGGACCACGGGAAAACTGGAAAATGTTGATTACTCGCTGTAAGGAACAGTTACCATGGAAACGAAATAATAACAAGTCCGTCAAGAGCGCTAGTGGTCTACTATTGCATTGGTTTTTAAAGGTGAACGCGCATTTACCGGAGGCGAACGCGCTGCACGAGCTGTAAGGAGCCGACTTTTAGAATTATTTGTATGAAATGCTATGAAACCCCGCGGACCTATCCGAGCCGAATGCGCCGAATCGCCAGAAGAATTCGGAAGGGGAATTCTTGCTGCGCGTTCGCCTCCGCTTAATGCGCTTTCACCTTAATATCCTAGAAGAACATAGGATACTTTTTACGCGATAAACTGTAGTCCGCGTCCGCGCGGACGAAGTCGCGGGTGGGAAAGCTAGTTCTAGATATTATGGTTTCGTGTTATAAGATGGGAAGCTTTTGCGCTATTGGATGACATGGCGGCACCAACATTCACAGAGCAGCATGTCTATTGCGGGTTCCGTAGTCAAACATAGAACCCTTATAGTTTCGTCAAGTCCGTCTGTGTGTCCGCCTGTCCCTCTGTATATCACAGCCATTTTATTAAAAAACTATTAACATTACAATGTTGAAATTTGGCACAAATATAGATATATATAATTGCTACATAGTTAAGTTTTTTTATTTGATTGGCTCCCATACATGAAAAATATAGTTTTTTCCCCCTAGTTGTTTATGGTCTCATTGAATAGGTATTTTAATATTAAAGTTGTGTTTGTTTGACAGTTTGCATGTCCCCTAAAACTCATAAAGAACCGAATAAAAAACTTGTACACTAGCGCATAGTACGAATTTGCTTTAAAAATTATCAAGTCTATCTCAGGTCTACTAATTGACGAGATATGCCCGACCAAGATAACGCATTTTATGCCCGCGTCAACTCTGAACAAATTCTATAGTGAGAGACATAATCCAACCGTAAATACAACTTTGTTGGCGTATAACGTAAAAGCTACTGGACTGATTACAATATTGTTTCACAGTAGGTGCTTAGGGTTCCTAAATCTATGCGTGTCCGACACGCAATTGACTGTTCTTTTTTTTCTTTCCTTCTGTGCATAATCTTTGTGTATTTATATACAGGCATAACGTTTGAAAACAAGTATTCCAACTGGCGGGCTTCCGTCCCTACGGAATATAATTAGCACGCATCATATAATACTAACTGCAGCCCGTGACTTTGCCCGCGTTGTATTTTTTTGGAATAAAAGTATTCTATGTGTTACCAAAATTACCTATATTGTACAATACCTACGTAGAGTACCTTTCAATAGTTTTTATCTATTGCTCGGCTTCTACTCACCGCATTTGAATGCAATGTACACCGGTTGTTGGATAGCTTAGGATCTAGCTTCAACTTGATATTAATGTAAGTAAAGCATCTTAATGTAACGAGTAGAAGCCAAGCAATCGATAAATAAACTATTTGACGGCTTAACGTATTTTGTCGAATTATTTTTAGGTCCTTGAATAACATGGACCGAAATACTGTTATCAAAAAAAAATGACCACGCGACTTAAGTTAGTTAGTAGCAAGTCTACATCTACACTAACATTACGAAACAGGAAGATTTGATTGTTTATATTTTTGTTTGTAATGGATGAACTTAAACAAATCTGTACCGATTTAAAAAAAAAAACCTATAGAAAGCTACATTATCAGCAAATAAAAAGTGCGTTTTTTTTTTATTTAGGGATCCCTACGAAAATTGCAATTATGTAACTCAAGGTATCAAAAATACAGAACGGAATGACATGTTGCAATGCAAACGAAATAATAACAAGTCTTCCAAGTACGTGAGCAATAATACAATAATTGCCTATGGTCAAAAAAATAACACCATCGTAGCTGCAAAGGTTTTGAGTGACGCCTTAAGCCAGTTTTTTTAGAAGTCACGACGGGTATAAAAATGCTATAGGAAAAATGCCACGGTGTGAGCGCTGCCCGTACGAAACCGGGGCACTAGTTAGAATATATTACAAAGAGATTTCGCTAGTTTACTACAAATCATAGTGTTTTACGAGAACGAGCTATATTTGTGATTGAAAACGTCCAGACGGTTCCATGGCCACTGGCACTAGATGTATTACCACAGTGTGACAGTAGTACACAGGTTTAAAATAGTGTCCTCAAATGTAACGCGTACTCATTACAAAATAGAATTTACTGCGAGTGCACTGCTTTCAACGCGTGCGTCCTACCAGTCATGACCTGCGGAGCCGAAACGTGGATACTCACGGTGAGATTGGTTCGTATTTTCAAGGTCGCTCTGCGAGCTATGGATTTGCTCGGGATTTCTCCTAAGGACAAGATCCGTAATGAGTTGATCCGGCAGAGAACTAAAGTTACCGATAGCTCAAAGAATTAGGAAGCTGAAGTGGCAATGGGCTGGCTGATGAAGAACCAAAAACCGTTGGGGTAGACAAGCTCTGGAGTGGAAAGGGCGTTTAGGCAAACGTATTGTTGGACGTCTGCTGGCCAGGTGGAGTGACGACTTGAGGAAGCGGCTGGCAGGAACTGCCCGCGTCAACTCTGACCTTTCAGACCTGTCTGTCTATCTGTCCGTAAATCCGTTCCAGTCTGCCATAGCATCATAATTTCCAGAGTTATAGACCGAAATCCTAATTTATTATATAATAAATTAGTAGCAGTAATAGGTATGTCCTATTGACTGACAGACAAAGCACAGCCTAAACTGTTGAAGCTAGAGAAATCTGGAGGGTATATCATGAGTGCACTACGGAAGGATTTATTGAAATTCCATCCCTTAGGGGTGAACCGGCATGGCAAAGTCTGCACCCAGTCAAAACTGCAGGGCTCAGCTAGAGCTATAATAAAAAACAAACATGTATACTTTAAATCTAGATCACAATTTGAATATACTTTTGGGTAGGTACCTCATCATACATGTACCTCATCATACATGTACCTCATCATACATGTACCTCATCATACATGTACCTTATCATACATGTACCTCATCATACATGTACATACGGGAAACTTTCAACGGAAGCATCCCTTGATGAAAACTTTTCTAGTTTATGGAGTAACGCTATGACTCGGAAACTACTAGAAGTCTGACAATCAACTGGCCAGTATTTTCTCATGTTCCCGCGGGTCTCGAATAGTGTATTGGTGTCTGGACTGTACTACCAGTGAGCAAAATTTCAGCATAAGCGATCAAGCCGTTTGCAAGTAGGTCTGTTATGAGGACTCGATTTTGATGTAATAATAGAATGAGCTCAAAACGCAAAACATTTAAAGTAGACATCATTTTTTGAGTACTTTTACACGGCACTTTGTCATTATAATAATAATAATAATAATATGTTCGGGACATTTCCACACCAATTATCTAGCCCCAAACTAGGATACCCTGTGCTATGGGTGCTAGATAACGGATAAACATACATAGATAAGAAGAACAAAAAAAAAACAAAAAAAGAACAAATCAAGAGAACAAAAAAACTTTAAAAGAAAGTGTTCAAATAGGAAAATTCCCTTTTATGTGCTAACTCTGGGCATAAATGAAGATATGAAATATGTTTACATGAAAACATATTTCAAACATATTTCAGACTCTAACTTTGCTTCTGAAATACGTCCGTTAGAGAAAATATCACCAAGGCACTCTTCACCATTCTCTCGTGATAATACCTTAGGTCACATAGTCGCTCTCCAAAGTATGAGATCGTGGTCAAACGATTGCTCAGTAAGTTATAAAAAGTAATACTATAATACAAATAATGTTAATACAAAAACTATTCTAAGAAACTAGTCTGGACCAGTTCCCACAATCTTTTCTCTTTATAATACACTAATATTATAAAGATAAAAGGTTTGTTTATTTTGTACGAGTATACTTGTTTGTAATAGATAAACTTAAAAAATATTTAACTGATTTTAAAACTTTCTTCACCTATACAAAGCTACATTATCAGCGAGTAAAAAGGCTGTATTTAATTATACGAGCTATTTAATTATAAGGCTGTATTTAATTGCAATAACGTTATTGATGATACATAAAATAATGTACTACATGTTTATAGTACTCATCACAACAGGTTCTGCACAAAATACATGTTTATAGTACTCATCACAACAGGTTCTGCACAAAATACATGTTTATAGTACTCATCACAACAGGTTCTGCACAAAATACATGTTTATAGTACTCATCACAACAGGTTCTGCACAAAATACATGTTTATAGTACTCATCACAACAGGTTCTGCACAAAATACATGTTTATAGTACTCAACACAACAGGTTCTGCACAAAATACATGTTTATAGTACTCATCACAACAGGTTCTGCACAAAATACATGTTTATAGTACTCATCACAACAGGTTCTGCACAAAATACATGTTTATAGTACTCAACACAACAGGTTCTGCACAAAATACATGTTTATAGTACTCAACACAACAGGTTCTGCACAAAATACATGTTTATAGTACTCATCACAACAGGTTCTGCACAAAATACATGTTTATAGTACTCATCACAACAGGTTCTGCACAAAATACATGTTTATAGTACTCATCACAACAGGTTCTGCACAAAATACATGTTTATAGTACTCATCACAACAGGTTCTGCACAAAATACATGTTTATAGTACTCATCACAACAGGTTCTGCACAAAATACATGTTTATAGTACTCATCACAACAGGTTCTGCACAAAATACATGTTTATAGTACTCATCACAACAGGTTCTGCACAAAATACATGTTTATAGTACTCATCACAACAGGTTCTGCACAAAATACATGTTTATAGTACTCATCACAACAGGTTCTGCACAAAATACATGTTTATAGTACTCAACACAACAGGTTCTGCACAAAATACATGTTTATAGTACTCATCACAACAGGTTCTGCACAAAATACATGTTTATAGTACTCATCACAACAGGTTCTGCACAAAATACATGTTTATAGTACTCAACACAACAGGTTCTGCACAAAATACATGTTTATAGTACTCATCACAACAGGTTCTGCACAAAATACATGTTTATAGTACTCATCACAACAGGTTCTGCACAAAATACATGTTTATAGTACTCAACACAACAGGTTCTGCACAAAATACATGTTTATAGTACTCATCACAACAGGTTCTGCACAAAATACATGTTTATAGTACTCATCACAACAGGTTCTGCACAAAATACATGTTTATAGTACTCATCACAACAGGTTCTGCACAAAATACATGTTTATAGTACTCAACACAACAGGTTCTGCACAAAATACATGTTTATAGTACTCAACACAACAGGTTCTGCACAAAATACATGTTTATAGTACTCATCACAACAGGTTCTGCACAAAATACATGTTTATAGTACTCATCACAACAGGTTCTGCACAAAATACATGTTTATAGTACTCATCACAACAGGTTCTGCACAAAATACATGTTTATAGTACTCATCACAACAGGTTCTGCACAAAATACATGTTTATAGTACTCATCACAACAGGTTCTGCACAAAATACATGTTTATAGTACTCATCACAACAGGTTCTGCACAAAATACATGTTTATAGTACTCATCACAACAGGTTCTGCACAAAATACATGTTTATAGTACTCATCACAACAGGTTCTGCACAAAATACATGTTTATAGTACTCATCACAACAGGTTCTGCACAAAATACATGTTTATAGTACTCAACACAACAGGTTCTGCACAAAATACATGTTTATAGTACTCAACACAACAGGTTCTGCACAAAATACATGTTTATAGTACTCATCACAACAGGTTCTGCACAAAATACATGTTTATAGTACTCATCACAACAGGTTCTGCACAAAATACATGTTTATAGTACTCATCACAACAGGTTCTGCACAAAATACATGTTTATAGTACTCATCACAACAGGTTCTGCACAAAATACATGTTTATAGTACTCATCACAACAGGTTCTGCACAAAATACATGTTTATAGTACTCATCACAACAGGTTCTGCACAAAATACATGTTTATAGTACTCATCACAACAGGTTCTGCACAAAATACATGTTTATAGTACTCATCACAACAGGTTCTGCACAAAATACATGTTTATAGTACTCATCACAACAGGTTCTGCACAAAATACATGTTTATAGTACTCAACACAACAGGTTCTGCACAAAATACATGTTTATAGTACTCATCACAACAGGTTCTGCACAAAATACATGTTTATAGTACTCATCACAACAGGTTCTGCACAAAATACATGTTTATAGTACTCAACACAACAGGTTCTGCACAAAATACATGTTTATAGTACTCATCACAACAGGTTCTGCACAAAATACATGTTTATAGTACTCATCACAACAGGTTCTGCACAAAATACATGTTTATAGTACTCATCACAACAGGTTCTGCACAAAATACATGTTTATAGTACTCATCACAACAGGTTCTGCACAAAATACATGTTTATAGTACTCATCACAACAGGTTCTGCACAAAATACATGTTTATAGTACTCATCACAACAGGTTCTGCACAAAATACATGTTTATAGTACTCAACACAACAGGTTCTGCACAAAATACATGTTTATAGTACTCATCACAACAGGTTCTGCACAAAATACATGTTTATAGTACTCATCACAACAGGTTCTGCACAAAATACATGTTTATAGTACTCATCACAACAGGTTCTGCACAAAATACATGTTTATAGTACTCATCACAACAGGTTCTGCACAAAATACATGTTTATAGTACTCAACACAACAGGTTCTGCACAAAATACATGTTTATAGTACTCATCACAACAGGTTCTGCACAAAATACATGTTTATAGTACTCATCACAACAGGTTCTGCACAAAATACATGTTTATAGTACTCATCACAACAGGTTCTGCACAAAATACATGTTTATAGTACTCATCACAACAGGTTCTGCACAAAATACATGTTTATAGTACTCAACACAACAGGTTCTGCACAAAATACATGTTTATAGTACTCATCACAACAGGTTCTGCACAAAATACATGTTTATAGTACTCATCACAACAGGTTCTGCACAAAATACATGTTTATAGTACTCATCACAACAGGTTCTGCACAAAATACATGTTTATAGTACTCATCACAACAGGTTCTGCACAAAATACATGTTTATAGTACTCATCACAACAGGTTCTGCACAAAATACATGTTTATAGTACTCATCACAACAGGTTCTGCACAAAATACATGTTTATAGTACTCATCACAACAGGTTCTGCACAAAATACATGTTTATAGTACTCATCACAACAGGTTCTGCACAAAATACATGTTTATAGTACTCAACACAACAGGTTCTGCACAAAATACATGTTTATAGTACTCATCACAACAGGTTCTGCACAAAATACATGTTTATAGTACTCATCACAACAGGTTCTGCACAAAATACATGTTTATAGTACTCAACACAACAGGTTCTGCACAAAATACATGTTTATAGTACTCATCACAACAGGTTCTGCACAAAATACATGTTTATAGTACTCATCACAACAGGTTCTGCACAAAATACATGTTTATAGTACTCATCACAACAGGTTCTGCACAAAATACATGTTTATAGTACTCATCACAACAGGTTCTGCACAAAATACATGTTTATAGTACTCATCACAACAGGTTCTGCACAAAATACATGTTTATAGTACTCATCACAACAGGTTCTGCACAAAATACATGTTTATAGTACTCATCACAACAGGTTCTGCACAAAATACATGTTTATAGTACTCATCACAACAGGTTCTGCACAAAATACATGTTTATAGTACTCATCACAACAGGTTCTGCACAAAATACATGTTTATAGTACTCATCACAACAGGTTCTGCACAAAATACATGTTTATAGTACTCATCACAACAGGTTCTGCACAAAATACATGTTTATAGTACTCATCACAACAGGTTCTGCACAAAATACATGTTTATAGTACTCATCACAACAGGTTCTGCACAAAATACATGTTTATAGTACTCAACACAACAGGTTCTGCACAAAATACATGTTTATAGTACTCATCACAACAGGTTCTGCACAAAATACATGTTTATAGTACTCATCACAACAGGTTCTGCACAAAATACATGTTTATAGTACTCATCACAACAGGTTCTGCACAAAATACATGTTTATAGTACTCATCACAACAGGTTCTGCACAAAATACATGTTTATAGTACTCATCACAACAGGTTCTGCACAAAATACATGTTTATAGTACTCATCACAACAGGTTCTGCACAAAATACTATGGTACAAAAAAACGATTTCAAATGGATTTATAACTAATAAATAAAATAAAAAACTACTAAACCAATTTTGATGTAGTTTATATGGGAATATACTTTTGAATAAAACAACAACCATCCAAATCGGTTTAGAAATCTTAGAGATTTGAGGCAATATAAACACAAAATAATAAGGACTTTACAAAAACAAACTGTTTATACTTGAAAAACTACTGAACCAATTTTGATACAATGTTTATGGGACCACCTGGAGAGTAAACGCTTTTAAACAAAAACATATTTTTCAAAATTAGTCCGCAAATGACGGAGAAATCGGTGAACATACATAAAAAGAAAAAAATATGCATACAGCCGAACATATAACCGTCTCCTTTTGTGAAGTCGATTAAAAAATTCCTCGAGTCTATATGTCTAACTATTATAGTTTAGACACAATAAATGTTTCAAAATACGAGTCAAAATTATCTTTCCATCTACCCGTGCGAAGCCGGGGCTCTTCGCTAGTACTATATAATGGCATACATGCACACGGGCCGCAATACCATTTCAGTGAGCTGTACCAATTTTAGGTAGATGGTTAGTGTACCAATACCCGCAGCTTTTTAACGATTGCAATAGATGCCGTTTTCGATTTCACCCGTATGTTATGAAGATAGGTAACTAGGTACTTATGGAACATTGACAACTAATATACCTAACTTAAGTGGCCGGCGAACAATGAATGGCCCATACACATAATTCCAAAATCATTTGTAATTGAAGCTATTTTCCACCATATTAAGATGTTATTCCGTTACGGAATTGGTGTTAACATCAATGGCGAATGCATCACTCACCTTCGATTTTCTGATGATATAGTCATCATGGCAGAAACCCTGGAAGACCTAAGCACAATGCTCAGTGACCGACAATATTGTTCCCAATAGGTGGGTCTTAAAATGAATCTGGGTAAGACGAACATCATGTCAAATGCCCATGTTGCACCCATGCTGGTTTATGTTGGGAACGATATTATCGAAGCTGTTGATCACTATGTCTACTTTGGTCAGACGATCCAACTGGGTAGATCCAACTTTGACCAAGAAGTCAACCGACGAATCCAACTCGGATGGGCAGCGTTCGGGAAATTACGCCATATCTTCTTGTCGCAGATACCGCAGAGCCTCAAGACGAAAGTTAATAATCAGTGCGTGTTGCTAGTGATTACATACGGCACTGAGACGTGGTCGCTAACTATTGGTCTCATACACAAGCTCAAAGTCACGCAGCGTGTAATGGAGAGAGCTATGATCGGTGTTTCACTACGTGATAGAAACCGAAACGAAGAAATCCGTAGAAGAACATAGCTCTCAGAGTTTGCAAGTTAAAGTTTGCAAGTTGATGGGAAGGCCATATACTTCGCAAAACCGACAACAGCTGGGGAGTAAAGGTTTTCGAATAACGACCACGAACAAGCAAGCGAAGTGTAGGAGACCCCACACAATGGACCGACGACATTGTAGCCTTCGCAGGAAGTCGGTGGATGGAGGTGGCACAAGATCGCTCGTCATGGCGCTCTTTCGGGGAGGCCTATGTTCAGCAGTGGACTTCTAAAGGCTGACATGATGATGATGAAGATATTATTCATATTCAGAAAGTATTTATCTAGATTTTCAACTGTATTTTGATTTCATTATGCATAAGGAACAGTACATAAAGTGACAGTTAGGGGGTTTAATGCTGGTTTGATCTATAGCTTCTTGCCAACTGGCACCACAGTAAATGCCGTTACTGTCAGGAATTGCAAGTAAGCTCAAAATCAAACAACCGAGAGTGTTGAAATGCTCTTTTCCATTATTTATTTGTCATTTGTAAGCGTTGAAGCGGGAGACTTTCTATCTAACATACTCTCCCTCCAGACCCAAATAACCCAATAGAGTTTCAACTTTTTTCGGAGTTTTGAAAACTTTTTGCAAGCTAAAATTTCATTCCCGAAGAGGTGTGACTAGACAGGAACTTCGAATCCCGAACAGTAGACTTTTTCAGCACGGGCATCCACAATCTGCCCTTAAAATGGCAAGAACATGTTAAAAGATTCCAAAACATGTACATTTTCTGTTAAAAAAAAATGGTTTTACTCTTCTTATACATTACGGCACTTTCATATATCAAAGATGTATGCACAATTTTAAATTATTTAAAAGATAATTTCTATTAAACTGAATCACCGCTTTTAAAATAACCCTGGCTTTAGTTCTATAAAAAGAACACGAAAATTAGAGCTTGACCTGTTATAGCGTAAACATAAGATCTGTTATAAAATGGCGATTCTTTTCTTATTTTCTTTTCTAATTTCTGTTGTTTCTTACAAATAGTCATAACAATCATGTTAACATAATTCTAAATCTGGGAATTTCGTAGTTTTGTATTTATAGTAGAGTACTTTTAGTACTTTTTATAATATTTAAACGTTTGGTTTAATATTACTTCTTCGAAGTAGGCACCTTATAGTAAAAATGTCTACATATAGATAGGTTCATATGTTAGTAAAATTAAACCTCGTTGGTTAGTTTAGGATAATTATAGTCTGATATTTTCTAATTATCACAGTGAATGTGAATGTTTAAGGAAACTAGCTAAGGAATTACGAATTATGTTATTTTACTAGCTGTGCCCGCGTGGTCAGTTTATAGTGTTATGTGTTATTCCAGTACCAAAAGTACCAAAATCATCAAACTTCGTTCATACGTCAAATGTTATTTTTATCGATTACTCGACTTCTACTCCTCGGATTGAGATACCAGGAATATTATAAGTCAAAACCGCATCGCTATCGGTCCAGTAGAGTTGGTGAGTAGTTGAGTAGTGAGAGGTAGGTAGAATTGGAAGCATGAACAAATTAATAGACAGTTAAATACAATTTAATAAAAATGTTATATTCTTGTTCTTCTTTCTTGTTCGTTAAGTACTTTAGACAGTTTTTTCATCATTGTACAGACTTTTAGTTACATACTGTTTAATTGTAAGTACTAGCGACTCGCCCCGGCTTTACACAGGTAGCTATGATTCTGTATCTTTACACGATTCTGGCTGTGTTTTAATTGACTAATTTGAGCAAAAAGCGGTAACTGTGTCTTAACTATAATAGTTAGACATAAAGCCTAACGGTATTTTTTTGAATGAGTACATGTAGTTCATAATTATATGTATCATCAATAATTTTCGCAGCACACGCCAAATAATGTTATTTCAAGGCAAATTTTTGATACCTTGGGTTACATTAGTATGGTTAAAATATTTTGAGCAACAGTGTGCGCAAAATGCAAGGCTAAGACTACGATAAAATTTACTAAATTTAATTTTAAAACTGTTTTAAGAATATTTCTTAAAAAACTCCATTGCTAATATCTAGTTTTATTCAAATTTTCAATCTCAGTTGAACATTAAGTCGCAGATAAATATTTTCCTCGTGTTTATATAGGACTTGTCGTGTGTACATTTCTGCATTATTTCACTATGTGCTATTTAGAAAATATCAGATCCAAAGTAAACAACAATGTATAATTTAGCAAACGTATGAACCTACTTATATTTACTCATTTTGATATAAGGTGCCTACTATTTTTAGTAAGTTCATTGTAACAAAAATAATACCTATCACTAACAACAAAATGAAATTGCTACAACTGTTTGTTCAGCTTGATCAGTAACATTACGTTGTTACTCGTGTTCTGGTTTCATGTTACATCTAGATTTATTAAATTTTACAATTCTACTAATAATTGAGACATCTCAATCTCATACATATAAGATAAAATTAAGTATGTCAACAAACTCACTCAAATAATGATAATGTGTTTATTTAAAGCTATGCCCGTTATTTAAATGCAACGATCCATGATACTGTTTATTATTATTACTTATTATTACTCTAACAATTATTCGTGTCTATAGTAAGATTTTTACAAAGCGTTCCTTGAAACTATTTTAACGTATTTTATCTCGATCGTATTAAGTGCACCTGCACCTAACAATAACTACCAGCAAAGTGTCTATTACACTACAGAAATAAGGGCATCGAAGTCATTAATAAAATCTACTTCTGCACAATCCTGCCCTACTTGCCCTAGATGTTATTTACGGATAGCATAAAAGTCACCCCTAGGATCACCCTTGTAAAAATCAGGAGCATAAGTAAGCGAAAATGCGCGAAAACTGAAAAATTAATATTACTTACTTCCTCTGCTCACAACACACACAAATAAACACAAACACTACTAACACATGACACTGTATATAAGGGGGCACATTATTATTTTGATTTTTGGTTAGGACACGATGTGTGGCGCGGGAGAACGGCTGCCACGACCAACCGCGGCGATGGCGCCAAAACGACTGACCAAAAGAGATGACTGGGTTGCTATGTTAGTGGGGCAGCTTCCAGAGAGGTTAGTAGGGGTAAATTGAAAAAAGAGATTGGGTTTAGGTATTTGGGAAAGGTTTTGCTGACTAGTGTGCGTAGGTTACATTAGTTTTGGCATTTTTATTGAGAGTTCAAAAATATAAACGTAAGCTTCCGTAACGTATGCATTAATTATTTTAGGCAAGTTTATCTAATCATGTTTTGAACATAATTGCTTCGATTGAGAGCGTTATCGAACAATAAAATAACTTGATACCTATTGAATTGTATGTTAATTAAAATAATTAGTAGATATATGTAAGTACTAAAATTTGCACATTAATTAGTATATTTATAAAGTTAGTACAGTGAAATCGCTAAATTGCTGATAACAGATTTCAATATTCGCCAGAATTAATTCATTACACATTTTAAAAAACAAAAGCTTTTAATTTGTTAATGATGTACTTGTACTTTTGACTGAATATAATATATACTGGTAAGTATCCTGAATGTATTTGATATAGGACTTCCGTTTCAATTTATTAAATAAATAAGTAAATGTTGCGATAGAGTTTATTAATATAGATGTTGAAGTACATAGAGCTTTAATGTACGATAGAAAACAAAACGCTCACTATAGATTATACCTAAGGCACCATAAACATCAATACAGAATAAAAATATAACAACTGTAATCAATAAAGACGAAAAGCTATTCCTTCCAGTAAACCAAAACAAACATTTCAATAAAATACTTATAGCAAGTCGAAATATTATCCTAAATTTCCCAAAAAATTTCCACGCTCTGACCCATTTTCCTCGTGCTGGCATCCCCGTTTTCCCGAGAGAAGCGGGAGTGGGCGCCTGCGTGGATCCTCCCTCCCCGCCACAAAACTTAACTGAATCGAAGTGACGAAATAGGCCTCTGCATCTGAAAGCGCTGGACCCATGTGGACTGAACTTTTTTACTCAAGAACAAAGATATAAAATCGCAATAATTTCATAAGCTATACTTTTTGATTTTATCCTGCGTGTGGCCCTTGTCCTTTAATCGTGTTCCTCATGTCTGAGGGTCATGACCTTCTTAGGATATACACCATCTTCTTTTGTTCTCGGCTAACTCTGACATGGCTTAACGACTCAATGAATAACAGCCAGGACCGATAACTTAACTGCCCTCTGAAACTCGGAGCGATGGAAATCCGCACAAAGTCATTTCTGTGGAGCCGAGGACCGAACCCAGTATTTTTGGATTCACGCACACTAGTACACCGCTTGGCCATAACTTTAACTGCCACAAGTAATTATCTATCTATCTACCTTCTATATCTATACTTATAATAAAGCAGTAAGTACTAAAAATAATGTACAATGAAGATTACAAAAAAAAACTAGGGAATTTAAAATAGGCTAATGAACAAAAATATAGCATTATTAAAAATCGTGACTATCTGTTTCTCTGTCCGCACATCATGTAACAACTACTGAGCCGTTTGCGATGCGGTTCCTGTTGGATAGCTTAGAGTTTGACTTAAAAACTGGGGTACTTGGTATCTTAATCGGATGATTAAATGCTGAGCAATCGTTAAAAAACTATTTGACGGCTGAACGAATTTTGAAGAAATGTAGCACCTATATTGTACTTTTTAGGTACTTACTTTCGGTCCTGGAATAGCACCTATGTGCCACTTTTAAATGAAATGAACACGCGGGCAAAGCCGAGGGCACAGCTAGTAAATTAATAAAAACCTATTAAAAAATGAACCTGTCTACTCTGAAGACAAACCTTATTATTAAGTAAGTCATCAAAGTAAAGGGTGAACAGCAGGTACAATAAACAACTCGCGGCGTATTCTACAAAGACACGCCGCGTCCGGCGGGTGCTCATTTAACGCCGCAACCTGCTTGTTAACGAATTTTCACGGTCAGTAGTTTCATAAAACATTGCCAGCGTTCATGTTTTCAGAATACGTACAAGATGAAACGATTGGGATATTATATTGTATGCGTATCATTTTATTATAATTATTGACTGAACGAGCGCGAAGCGCGAGTCAAGCGTCTCTGTTTCAGCTTGGGCAAAAATCATTTCGTATGTCCGGATGTCTGTCCGGCTGTTCTCTTCTACAGGTCGCATTTCTCAACCGATCTAGACGAAACTTGGTATACAGGTTAAGCGAATTTTAGTTTTTTTTTGTCGTCAGGGATGTACTTTCCCCAATAAGGGGTAAAAAGGGGGCTACTGAATATCTCCGCCGTATTAAATCCGATTTCGATGGTGCTTTTTTTATTTGAAAAGTAGTAACTTTAAATTAGTCTCATAAAAATTTGGTGAAAATCTGATGAGGATCTTCGGCGTGATGAGCAGAATAGCTCCTCAAAGTGCAGTAAATTTCTCACTTTTAGGTTCCTTCCAGTGGAATCAGCCCTTTACCTACTAGGTAGGAATTGATGGAGCACCTTGGTTATTAATGTTAGTTGTACAATAAGGTAACTAGATGGCGCTACTGTGCACCGCTAGATTGTTTGCAAATAAGTTTGTACGCGCGAGGTCTACAGCTTACAGAGCCACTACTTTATAGGTATACGAGTACACCTATGACGACGAGTTAAAGAGAGAGCTATGTGCTTGGGGTCTCCTTGCGGAAGTTTTTTTTTTTTTTATTAATAATAGCCAACACACTATCACTTTTACAAGACAAAACTTAATGTCTTCTGAACAAGATTATAAATTGAAAAAAAACAATTTCTGCTCAATGCTCCCGCTATAAATCTACCTATAATGTAAATACACTCCGATCACGTGACCATGACATCATCGCGGCAAGACGGCAAAATGGCGCGAAAAAATTGTTGTTCCTTCCTCAACGGTTTGGCGGATCCGTACAAAACTTGGCCTGTGATACGCTGAATATATATAGCCACTGACAAACCGAACGTAAGTTTTATGAAATTATTATGTAAGGAGAGAGCACCGCGGAAAAATGATGAAGCCAAAAATGGGAGTAGTTTCAGAAAAAAAGTATTTTGGAAACGAAATCGATGACATACTGTTTTCTTTTGTTTTATTTAAATACTAGATGAACCAAGCTATCCATTAACATTAAAACCTCAACACAGTTTAGTACAAAAAGTGACCAGAATATTTTCGTGAAAACCAACAAATATTTCAAAAATTTACGGCTCGCGGAGAACGGCCGTGGTTTTATTTAAAAAAAAAAACTAGTGTTTTTACGTATAACATATATATCCTTTTAAAGACAGAAACACACTAATTCGATAATATGTGCGAGATTACATTTAACTCGATTTTAGTAGATCTAACCGTTACAATTAAATTCCATGTTTTTTTTGGTTACTCTAGCGACCAAGGGGGATTTGCGGTTTTGGATCTTGGTTGCTACAGCGCCAAAGGGGATTCAGCAGGTAAACTATACCATGAATTATATACATATACCTACTTTGAATTTGTTTTTGGTTTGTTTCATCAAAATCGGTCCACGCGTTTGGCCTATATAATGCCACAAAGGAACAGAATAATATATATAGATATGCATATCATAAATTCTTACATAAACAGCATTCTTTAATTAAATATTATTTTAGGTTATATATTTAATAAAAACCTAAAAACCTAACCTAACACATCAATGATAAGAGTTCCTGGTAACAGTTTTTTTTAAGAATAACATCCAGGCGGTTCTGTAGTTCAAATAATTAGGTAAGAACCATCTCAATCACATCAGCTTTCAACAAAAACCCGTATCAAATCGGTACATTCCTTTGGGAGCTACGATCCCCCAGCCCCCCCCCCCCCTCCTCTCCCCCATATTATAGCTAAGAACCATCTCGATCACATCAACTTTCAAAAAGAAATAAGAGGCATCAAATCAAATTCGGTCGATTCGACTGGAGCTACGATGCCACAGACAGAAATACATAACCTAAACTTATAACACCTCTCTCTTTTCACTTTGGAGGGCTAAAACTAGATATGCCACTTTACCACTCCCGTTCCTTAGTGATGTTTTTTTTTTAAAACCCTCTTGTACACGACAAGGGTACACAAGGAATATTCCCTCCTTTAAAATCCGAAAGTCCGGGATTAGGTTTAGGCTGTGCGTTGTCTGTCATTCAGTCAGTCGGTATGTCACGGTACTGTTTTATCGGCATAGATTGATAGATAAACAGTTATTTCCGCCGGACGTGGCTAGTCTAGATCATTAGGGGCAGTTAAGTGTCAGCACTGCAATTGCTGTAATGAAGTGGCTGCACAAAGAAGCAGTCGACAATGTCGGTAATATTGTTCGAATGCAGCGCCAGTGCCGTTTGTTTAGCAGCGTGGTGAGAAAACTAGGGGGTACTGAGAAACTCCTAGATATAGCTTTATATTATTTGACACTGTAATAAAGTAAATGCAAAAGTTGAACTCATCAGGTTAGGTTATTGCATGGACTTATGAAAATAAAACGTAAACATAATGTAGGTCGCCCTCCAGCTAGGTGGAGTAACGACATACGCAAGGTGGCTGGCAGCGCGGTTGAAAAAGAAGAGCCGAAGATCGGGCTCAGTGGCGTGCTTTGCTCAGAGGCGTGCTTTAGGAGAGGCCTATGCCCAGCAGTGGATTGATGCGGGCTGATAATGATAATGATGATGGACTTATAGTCTGTATGAAAAGGTTTTTTTTTTGCCTAAGGTCTGATACATTTTTAGGATATAAGAAATTAACAAGACTCTAGGATATATGTTCACTTTGGTAAGCAGGTGCCAAATTTCAACCATATTTGCTTTATTTAATCCTAAACTTTAGTTAGACTTAGTTTTTGAGGGTTTATTGTTTGCTCGCGTCCGTAGGATTCAGCCCTCGATGTCCTACACGTGACCCTCGGGTGGTACCAAAAGAGCAACCGAATCACCTGGTGGTAGGCTTCGGCCGCCGGCTTTTTATATTACCATCCTCTGGACAAAGTCTTGATGCCAAACGATTTGTCGTGTTCCATCATGATGTTCAGGGAAGCCGTCCGGATGAGTTGTAGGATGCAGTTGTGTTGGAAGGGTGGACCGTGATCGGAATCATGTAAAAAGAGTCCTATACACCGATCTCCGTCTTCCCAAAGTGTAACAATACCAATAGGCGACCATTTGGAGCTTTTGGGTGTCGAACTCACATCAAACCTGAATTTTGGGTCTTATATTGAATCCAAAGCCAAGGTAGCTGCAAAAAAACTTGGTATTTTGTCTAAGGTTAGGCGGTACTTCACACCGGGACAGCTTTTGAATCTTTATCAAGCACAGGTCCGATCTGGTATGGAGTACTGCTGCCACCTCTGGGACGGTTCTGCCAAGTATCAGCTCGAGTCTTTGGATTCAATTGAGAGACGTGCTATCAGGCTCATTGGGATGACACTCTGGTAAAGAGTAAGCTTCAGTCTGGCGCATCGACGTGAGGTAGCAAGCCTGGCGGTATTCTACAGATTGCACTATGGAGTGTGCACAAGAACTGCACAACCTGATTCCCCCATCACCTTTCCATTACCGTACGACTAGACGATCAGCAAAGCGCCACCCTTTCATGGTTGAAATACCTCGCACAAGAACGAAGCGTTACGCTTCTTCATTTATTATAAGAACTGCAAAGGAGTGGAATGCCCTGCCCTCGTCAGTGTTTCCGGTAAATTATAACCCCGGTGTGTTCAAGTCAAGAGTGAATAGGTATCTACTAGGCAAGCGTGCTACACCTTCGACCACATCATCGCTTTCCATCAGGTGAGATCGTGGTCAAACGATTGCTTAGTCCGTAATAAAAAATCTAAAAATAAATAATAATAATGATCAAAGCATCGCGAGCCTACTAATAAAGAACATCATAAAAAAACAGTAAATGTAATAAAGAGCTCGTAGTATCTATGAAACTTCAGTTTATATATGGAACTCAAGCTAATCTGCGAAACTAAAGCTAATCTATGGAAATTCAATTATTCTAGGGAACTTTAGCTAATCGATAAAGCTTCAGTTAATCTGTGGAACTTTATCTAATCTATGAAACCAGCTAATTCTATGGAACTTCAGCTAATTTATGGTACCTACTTGAACTAACCTATAATACTTCAGCTAATCTTTGAAACTTCGGCTAAGCGGCACCTTCAGTTTCTACTGAACGGATTTGAGGATATTTTTGGAACTGTCGCCACTATAGCCAGTGTGCATATGTGCTCTTTGCAATCAATCCGACACCGGAATCGAGCCTTGGCTACCATCAACTCAATAATCAATTTAATAAATAGCGTCCGGATTTGTCATCTGCTTCGGATCCTGGTTGGTACAGTAGTCGCAGCGAAGGTATGTGTCTCGGAAGTTGTCTGCAAGTCTTTTTTTTTATTACGGTGTAGGCAATAGTCGCTGCGCAAACTGCTATTTTTCAGGCGCAATCCCAATGTTGAAGGACAAGACTGCATTGTATAACTGCCTCGCTCACTCGCTTGCGTTTTTCGCATATTCAACCTCGCTCTTACTTGATGTTGTTTTATTCACCTGTGCAATTGTTCACAGAGCTTAGCTTCACAAACATATAGATTGGCTGCGCCTACTCTAACAATCAATTAATAGCAGTCGTTATGACACGTCAGGTGCCATTAGACGTCCTGACAAACTCTGACACTACAGATCAGCAACCTCATTTGAAACTCAGTGCTAACATATTAATATGGAAATACTATAATGATACACCTATGATTGGACTATTATATTTTTTCTGTACCTATAGAATTTTAGGAGGGTTCTGACAGCCAGTTCACTCCCGTAGATATCAGGCTTCAGTTGCTTCAGAATTTTCTCTTGCTTTTTCTTTAATACCTTTCAGAGTAGCCCTTTCCAAGCTTGATTGGAACAGCATAAGTGCAGCTGTCGGAATCAACTGTTACGTGGGAGTTAAACAGGACGAGTTACTGTTTGTGCTAATTAGCGCTCCAGTAATACCAGCCAGTTAAAATATTGCGCATGTTTTTGGCACCAGTTTAAACTTAAAATAAATTTATACAATAACTAGCTGTGCCTGCGGCTACGGACGTGTTAGATTGTTTCTGAAATTGATAACGATGTCGTATTAGAACTTATTTCACGTAAATTCGATCCCACTTCTAATGTGAGATTTATGAATATATATATGTATAATAATTATACGTACTGTAAGGTTATCAAAACCGGAGCTTTGTAATGTTAGCCTTCAGTTGGTTAGGTTGGTCGAGTAGGAGATAAAACTTATCTGCACCAACTATAGTACCTAGTAGCTACAGCTACAGAATAAATAACTTAAGGAGCATTTTAATGAAAACAAGAAAATGGGTTTGCAATTCTTTATATTGTTTAATTATTTGAACATCGGATTCAGAATACACCACTTTTCAATAAAACCAGCAAGACACTACGTGGTGAACATGTTTTGTAATATTATTAAACCAATAACTATTTAGGTACATAGTTATTAATAATTTAAATGTGATAATTGGTCACAGACAAACATTTACATTTGCCTTAGTTACACTAGGCATATTAATTTCTAAAACAGTATTTAAACACAATCAAATTGATGATAATCCCGTTAACTACAATTGTATAGATCACTTCATCACCCCACAATGAAGTGATACACATTAACAAATACTAATACATACATACAATTACATAGTTATAAACAAGCAGCATAACAGAGTAAAAGAAAAGCATTTAACTTGCCAAGGTCTTCTCGGTGCGGCGGCCACAAGAAAATTAAACATTGCTAAATTTTTTTTTTTTTTAGCAATGACTAATGCTGTTGGCCTTAGCGGCCTCTACAGCTTGAACCGGGCTTGGGGGCGGGCGCACACAAGCACTCCGCCGCAATGCGTGACGCAGAAGGCGCACGCCAAAGTTAAATTTGGACGATCCGCATGAGGGTACCCAGGGGGTACGGCCATCGGCTTGGACGGCCGTCTGATTACGGGGGTATCGAACTAAACACCCCTGGATCGCTACCGTTAGGTAGTGATCGAGGGGGCCCTGAACAATGGCTAGGTGCCCTTTGATTGACTTTTATAACTGACCGCCGATTCGTAATACACCTTCGAGAAGAATCGGCAAGAAACTCGAAGGCGGATAATATCTGACTATGTGTACACCGACCTCGCCGGCGAGGTCGGTGTCTGTGTCTAAGTGTATTGATACCCCCTGGCGGGTTGCCAGGGGTGGTCGGATTGGGTAAAAACATTGCCAAGTCGAGAGAGCCTTTATGTAACATTTTCGAACATCCGACGCTGTCAGAAGTCATCCGAGACGAAGACTACCGACATCGTCCGAGCTATTTGAGTCGTTTGAAAACAGATCAACGAATATCTACCATTTACTTTATTAATTACATTAGTCATGTCTGATAGTTGTATTGGAATACATTATAATAATTATGGCATAATAATACAGATGATTCAAAGTGATGGATGACATACATCGTAAGTTTACACGTTTATTTAAAGTAGTCAATACTTCGTTTCAGAACGAATACTTCGTTCTGAAAGCTGGATACATAACATTTACATGTACCAAGTATTATTTTTATACATTTCTATATTTACAATAAGTAGTAATCTAACACACGCGTGGTCATTTCTCTTGGTTAAAAGTACCATATGTGCTATTCCAGGGCCTGCAGTCTCGACATCGACAATGATTGCTTTACAACCGAATTCGATCGCAAAGTTCTATTATAACGAAATTTGGTAGTCTCTGCCAAATATCGATCTCAATCATGATTAATGTCAGTACAAATACCGATAAAAATCGATACCTTTTGACAATAACTGTCAAAACTAACAGTTGTCATCGGTATGTACCGATTTCGGTTGTAAAGCAATCACTATCGATATGTCGAGATTGCAGGCCCAGGACCTAAAATACCAATATACCAACATTTGATCAAAATTCCTGCAGCCGTTAAAAGTTTTTTCTCGATTGCTCGGCTCCTGCTCATCGGATTGAGATACCAAGTCTCAGAGTTTTTAAGTCGAACTCTAAACTATCCAACAGTGAAAACCGCATCGCAATCCGTTCAGTAGTTTTTAAGTGATGTGCGAACAAACATACAGACAAACAAATTAACAAACAAACAGACAGACATGATTTTTTTAAATTCATGTTCAGTAGCTTATTTTAAGTACCCTAGAACTTTTTTCTTCAAATTATTTTCTCTGTACAGACTTTTTCGTTTTTATTGCTTTGTTACAAGTGTAGATATAGGCCATAAGGAATCTCATAAAAATAGGTAAAATTACTAATATGTTACTAATATGAGTAGATCGCCGGATACTCGGGGTCCCTGCGGGCGGTCCATGGGTACCCATGATGGGATCAGAGTGCCCTTGTTTGGTATCAGTATACCCAGGAGCAAGCGAGGTGTGATCAACGCTCAAGACAGAGGCCAAAGACGAGCAAAGATTAGAAGCCCCCGTAAGTCTAGACATAGATCTCAAGACCAAGAAAGATATATCATGAAAATGATAAGACAGCTCATCATTTCACCCAAGATCCTCGTGTAAGATTATTGTGTCAATCTATAGAACTAAGTATTGCACGAGAGGACGAGACAAGACCTGATGACTCCCGATGACGAATAGATCCTCGTGTAAGATTATTATGGTAATCTATAGAAGTAAGTATTGCACGAGAGGACGAGACATCACCTGATGGCGAGCAGACACTCGTGTTAGTTTATAAGGTAATCTATAGAACTAGATATTGCACGAGAAGGACGTAACATGGCCTGCTAACAAGCAGATACATATGGATATTCATCAGCTGATCAAATGCGGATTTACTAGTATGTATTGGGATCATAGCATTTAAGCTGTTAGACTCGGACAGATCAGTTTCAGGTGCAGACCAGATCTTGCCAGGCATGGGATGGCTATACGGGGAGGTTGGAGGCCATTGGGGGTTAACCCCCGAAATATTTCTATTATTTATTCTGTGGCATGCGTAATGTTAAAGAGTCAAACGTGATTAGTGATCAGACTTGACTGCACGGAGTGTATAAGCAGAAATTCGCGTAGTACCTATTTAAATAGGGTACGCTGCGGCAGTAGGTAGGTACATAAAAAATGCATTCTAATAAAGGACCTCATTTTCCGGTTTAAAAAGTAAAAATCTGGTTCCCGGATTTTTACTATTTGGTCTTAAAGTTAAATAGGCGCAATGCTGAGTTAATTTTCTTGCACAAGCCTTACGACCTAACCTACGTTATATTTACTATCTACAATTTTCTGTTCCTGGCATTAAAGTACAGACGTGAAGTCCCCAACATTGTAAAGACACTGCAGTGCTAGTGTGCTATAGTAATTACGTGGAGCAGTCGTGGACGATTTTACTACCCAGGGCAAGCTGATACATTGTACGATATCATATACGTATATAGTAGTACCTAGATACTCGTAGCAAAGATTTGACAAACAAGTCGTAGTTTTACTAAACCCCGACTGCGACAAAAATATTCTTGAATGGACGATTTGTTCTACATCATACTTTGTTGCCATGTGTTATATATTTATGTTAATTATTATTTTGACGACCGGTTGGTCTAGTGGCTAGAGATCCTAGGTACGAAATCGAACGGTCGCGGGTTCGAATCCTGCAAGGTGCAATCATTTGTGTGATGAGCTGAAATGTTTGTTTCCGAGTCATGGATGTATAATCTTATCTATGTATGTTTATCCGTTATCTACTGCCCATAGTACAGGGTATCCTAGTTTGGGGCTAGGTAATTGGTGTGGAAATGTCCCTAATATATTTATATTTATTTATAAACGGTATTTGAATGCTCTTGAATTTGATAACCATTATGTTTTTTTTATTCCTTAACTTTATAGAGTTCCACGGGAGCCATAAGTACTGTTTCTACACTATCTACACTAATATTATAAAGATTAAAAGATTTGTTTTATTGTTTGTAATGTAATAAATACACGGAAAATAATTTAAAAATATTTTTTACTTATCCAGGTACATTAGAAGCGAGTTACGTAAACTATATTTTATTTTACACAAAATTAGAGAAATCTACAAAAATTGCAATTACGTAACCAAAAGTCATTATTTATAAAAAATATGTATGACATGTATAAAGAACTAATCAATACCCACAAAAAACAATTTTTTGATCAAATTAGTCAATTAAAACACTGGTAGGTCAGTAGAATCGTAATTTCATATAAATAATTATTTAGAGAAACCCTCAGCTACCCGAGCGTAGCTGGGGCAAGCCGCTAGTTTTAAATCAACTAGTCTAGTTGATTAGTCTAGGGTTTATAATCGAGATGAATTCAATGATACCTTATAATTTAAAATCGGTTACAAACATAAACTGTAAAATACATAAATGTCATTATAGTCGGGTTAAATGTCATTATAGTCGGGTAAAATGTCATTATAGTCGGGTAAAATGTCATTATAGTCGGGTAAAAACGCGAATTTCCCAAAAAACAATTGCTTGGCGGGCACGTCGTACATTATTGTTTCCGAAGAGCAGGAACACATAGTTTTTCCGTTTGTTCTTGAGCCATTGGGACTTCGAGGTGCAGGAACACATAGTTTTTCCGTTTGTTCTTGAGCCATTGGGACTTCGAGGTGCAGGAACACATAGTTTTTCCGTTTGTTTTTGAGACATTGGGACTACGAAGAGCAGGAACACATAGTTTTTCCGTTTGTTCTTGAGCCATTGGGACTTCGAGGTGCAGGAACACATAGTTTTTCCGTTTGTTCTTGAGCCATTGGGACTTCGAGGTGCAGGAACACATAGTTTTTCCGTTTGTTTTTGAGACATTGGGACTGCGAGGAGCGGAACACATAGTTTTTCCGTTTGTTCTTGAGACATTGGGACTGCGAGGAGCAGGAACACATAGTTTTTCCGTTTGTTCTTGAGCCATTGGGACTTCGAGGAGCAGGAACACATAGTTTTTCCGTTTGTTCTTGAGACATTGGGACTGCGAGGAGCAGGAACACATAGTTTTTCCGTTTGTTCTTGAGACATTGGGACTGCGAAGAGCAGAAACACATAGTTTTTCCGTTTTTTCTTGAGACATTGGGACTGCGAGGAGCAGGAACACATAGTTTTTCCGTTTGTTCTTGAGACATTGGGACTGCGAGGAGCAGGAACACATAGTTTTTCCGTTTGTTCTTGAGACATTGGGACTGCGAGGAGCAGGAACACATAGTTTTTCCGTTTGTTCTTGAGACATTGGGACTGCGAGGAGCAAGAACACATAGTTTTTCCGTTTGTTCTTGAGACATTGGGACTGCGAGGAGCAGGAACACATAGTTTTTCCGTTTGTTCTTGAGACATTGGGACTGCGAGGAGCAGGAACACATAGTTTTTCCGTTTGTTCTTGAGACATTGGGACTGCGAGGACCAGGAACACATAGTTTTTCCGTTTGTTCTTGAGACATTGTGACTGCGAGGAGCAGGAACACATAGTTTTTTCAAAATCTGAGCGCCTGGTCGATGCGATCGATGCTGGTGCTTATTTTTCTCATCGCATGAGCAATGCAATTCACCGGTGCAATGCCACCAGTATGTTTGGTATCGCCAACTGTTAGTGTGCTGTATACTTCTGTTACCTATAAGCCTACGGCACTGTTTTATATTAGTAATTAGTTAGTTATAATAACAAGCACCAATAAAAAAAAACCCTTACCCCTCAAATTATAGCTGAGAACCATCTCGATCACAGCAGCTTTCACAGAAAAAACATAACAAAATCGGTTAAAAAGTTTTTACATATTGTTCCCCCAAAACCCTCATTCAATCCGCATCCAGGACTTGCAGAGAATAAACCCTGTTTCGATACAGTGATACAGTGCATCAGTATTCAGATGCACGCCAGAGGGCGCCAGTGTGCTGCATACGAATCGCAGATTGGATGTCAGACAATGTAACTCACCCGGTTTAATGTTGAGGAGTTCATTTGTATTATACACTTCGGCAATACGTATGTATCTCGTCTGTGTGCGAAATATCCTTTAGGACCACTATATACTATTTGCAAAATGTTGAATTCCCTTAATTAAGATTCCCAATAAACATGTTGTGTAAGATAATAAGTCACATTTGTATTTGGTTATGAAAAAGACAAAGTATTAAGGGAATTCAACATTTCAGGAAGTCGAGGTTGTGCCAAAGGGGAAAAAATCAACGAAACGGGAACTCAACGAAGTCGACGTTATTGTCTTAGAGGCGAAATATGACATCTTCGACAAAATACCAGTTAAAGTCGTGTCATACACGATCCGAAAAAAAACCAGCAAAGGTGTGGTATAAATTTATGTTATAAGTTTATGACGTGGGAGAGCTCATAAACTAACCCACAATATCACGAGAGAGACGAAGTAAAAAAGTAGAAAAAGTAAGTTTAGTTCGGCCGGTGAGGCGCAGTGAATGATAGGTGTATATAGTAATGGGAGGCGGCAGTGAATGATAGGTGTATATAGTAATGGGAGGCGGCAGTGAATAATAGGTGTATATAGTACTGGGAGGCGCAGTGAATGATAGGTGTATATAGTAATGGGAGGCGCAGTGAATGATAGGTGTATATAGTAATGGGAGGCGCAGTGAATGATAGGTGTATATAGTAATGGGAGGCGCAGTGAATGATAGGTGTATATAGTAATGAGAGGCGGCAGTGAATGATAGGTGTATATAGTAATGGGAGACGCAGTGAATGATAGGTGTATATAGTAATGGGAGGCGCAGTGAATGATAGGTGTATATAGTAATGGGAGGTGGCAGTGAATGATAGGTGTATATAGTAATGGGAGGCGGCAGTGAATGATAGGTGTATATAGTAATGGGAGGCGCAGTGAATGATAGGTGTATATAGTAATGGGAGGCGCAGTGAATGATAGGTGTATATAGTAATGGGAGGTGGCAGTGAATGATAGGTGTATATAGTAATGGGAGGCGGCAGTGAATGATAGGTGTATATAGTAATTGGGAGGCGCAGTGAATGATAGGTGTATATAGTAATGGGAGGCGCAGTGAATGATAGGTGTATATAGTAATGGAAGGCGGTTGCTGGAAATCCCCTCTCTTGGGACTGGTGGGAAGAGAACAAAACCAACAGAGGCGTAATACTGAAATTTGACCAACACATTTTGTGAAACATCACTTTTAAACCAATCGATAAGACCACAAGAGATACCAGTAGAACTACGGTAGAGATGTATCTATACTTATAATAAAGCAATAAGAAAAGTCTGTACAAAGAAGATAATTATATAAAGTATCTATGTAATAGCATGTTATTTTAATGCACCGCCGTCTACTCCTTGTTCTTCTATTACTGTCCATCCAAAGGTTGTCTGGAAGAGATCGCTCTTAGCGATAAGACCGCCCGTTGTACTTATTTTAAAGAAATATTTTATGTGTAATAATATCTTTTTAGGTGCAATAAAGTATTATCTATCTATCTATAATTAAAAAAAAAGTCTAGTTTACTTTTAAAAAAACAAAATACCAGTTAGTTTACTTTAAGCTACTGAACAAGTTTTTTTTTTATATTTTGTTTGTCTGTTTGTTTGTTTGTTTGTCTGTATGTTTGTTCGCGCATCACGTAAAAACTACTAAACCCATTGCGATGAAGTTTGGATAGCTTAGGGCTTGACTTAAAAACTGGGGTACTTGGTGTCACAATCCGATGAGTAGAAGCCGAGCAATCGATAAAAACTTTTTGACGGCTGAAGGAATTTTGATCAAATGTTGGTATATTGGTATTTTAGGTCTTGGAATAGCACATAGAGCACTATTAACCTAGAGAAAAGACCACGCGTGCGAAGCCGCGGGAATAGCTAGTAAAAAATAAATTTGATGTGGTTTGGTTCGACCGGTGAGTTCTTCATATTAAATGATAGACAGTTTTTTTTCTAAATTTTTTATTACGTTCTAGGCAATCGTTTGACCACGATCTCACCTGATGGAAAGCGATGATGTGGTCGAAGGTGTAGCACGCTTGCCTAGTAGATACCTATTCACTCTTATATTTTATCGGAAATACTGACGAGGGCAGGGCATTCCACTCGTTAGCAATTCTTATAATATATGAAAAAGCGTGAAATGAAGACGCTTTGCCGATCGTCTTGTCCTATGGTGATGTAAAAGTGAACAGCTAACTGAAGAGAGGCGGTAGTCGGACGTCCTCCTCTTGGGGCTGGTGGGGAGAGCATACATAATACGGGGTTGGAAATACTGTCAAAACATTACATTAAGACATTATTTACATTACAATATTAGGTGAAACGTAAAAAAGCGACCCTTAGTATCCTAAGGGTCGAAAAATGAGAAACAAAGTAAACAATTAGGGACATTGTAGAGTCGTAGAGACATTGTAGAGTCGTAGACGTATGACACTCATGCGATGAAGACGAAACCGATTAATACCTCGCTTGTCAAAATCGGACCAAGTTTTTAGTTTGAACACATAACCATTGCTTGGCTTCGCCATAGTTGGCTAAAAAAACTCTATGACACTCAATACTTGAAGACGAATCGATTAATACTTGGTTTGTCAAAATCGGACCAATAGGGGTCACATCCACATACCCACACATACATATATACATGCATACATAGACTGTTAAACTCATTACCCTTCTCTGGCTTAGCCGTACTTGTGTAAATGGTAAGTTTGGTCCAATCGGTGGTTTGTAGTGAATAGGTAGAGCGATGGTAGCCTAGCGGTAGGTATACTAGTGCCATTCAGAATCCAACGATACAGGGCTTGGTCTTAGGTACGGCACCAATGACTTTTCTAAGTTATGTGCGGTTTTCCGTCGCTCCGTGCTTCAGAGAGCACGTCAAGCCGTCGGTACCCACAGTTATTCATTAAAACGCTAAACCATGTGAGAGGCACTCGGGCGGCCTGACAAACTCTGACACCGGAGGCCAGCACTACCTCATACCACAAGCAAGCAAGCGAGTAGGCAAGGCAAGGTCATGACCTTGCCTTGCCTACTCGCTAACCGGACCTTCCGCCCCCTGGCGCGGAAGGTCTATAGGTAAGTAAAGGGAGTTCAAGCTCCAAAGCCTGGCGCAATCTAGAATACCGGATTCTACAGATTGCATTTAGGAGAGTATGTACAAGAACTGCCAAACCTGATTCCCGCATCACCTTTCCATCACCGTACGACCAGAAGATGAACAAAGCGCCACCCACGTTAAAGTGTTACTGTAGAAATATCACGCATAAGATAGAACAAAGCAATGAAAAAGTATTTTCAGAATTAATACTCTCTATTGTGCAATGCACTCGATGCAGTGTAATAAAAAAATGGAGCTCCGTCAAGCAACGATTTGATGAATGAGCTTGCGATGAGCAATAAATTAGTTTACTGTCGTAATTTTCCGGTAAATATCCGAAACTATCGGTTTTACTTTGTGTCAGGCTGCGAAACTACGCATTTCCGGAATAAAACTGATAGGTGTAGTGCCAGTAAACTTTATTATGTTTACTGCTATTCTTTGGTGGAAAAGCAACATCAAATTGACCCTAAGTAAAAGGAAAACGATAGCTATAAAGCAGAATTTGAATGTGAGGATTATGAGGCTATGGAATGGAAATATAGTGCCTCAGTCTGCTAAGTAAGTAACTTTACGAAACTCTATGCTCTTCGGCATCTTCGGATTTCCTTATTATTGACATGCACCATGGCTTAATATCTGTCTATACTATACTTATCTGTCCATAGTTATCTGTCTGTACATAAAGGTATACGGTACAGAAGTACGGTACGGTGCCTGACATCCTTTACGCAGCAAGACGTGGTGCCTGTACCACCGCCACTTACGTGCACTTGACAGGTTTCATCTGAAATGTCTTCGGGAAATTTAAAACTGAACATCAAATTGTGTGGTCATGTCAGGAACACATATGTTCTCAGACGTGCGAATGTGTGCGGAGTTGAAGCCTGCCTCATGCGAAAGTAGCTGCGATGGTGTGCGCACGTAACTAGAATGCCCGAAGATAGGTTAATGGTATGCCAAGCGCATCTTTTACTCAGAACTTGAAGAAGGCAAGCGTAAAAGCGGAGGCCAGTTTCAGAAATAAAAAGTTGTGCTGAAGAGGCATATGAAAGGATTCGTGATCGAGCCCACGACATGGGAAACGCAAGCTGGCAGTCGCTCTGAATAGAGACATAAAGATAAAATAAAGACTTACGACTAAACTACTAAACTAAACTACTTACGAAAATAAACGAAGGCGCGAGCTTGATCTACGACGGGAACATCTAATAAATAAAGCGCCTTCGAACATTTTGTACAATTATGCAAATGGAGTCCTCACGTGTGGCACCTGTCTTCGGACGTCTTTACACCTAAAATTGCTTACATTAGTCATGTGAGACCGCACCAGTAACTCAAAACAGAAATGGTCGCCGTTTTCAAAATCGGCATAGAAAGCATCATCATATCATAAAGCAGTTAGTAGCAAAAAGTCTGTGCAAACAATATCATTTAAAAAATATGGTCGGTCTGTTTGTGTGTTTGTCTGTTTATTTGTCGGTTCACACATCATGTAAGAACTACTGGTCCGATTCCAATGTAATTTTCACTGTTTGATAGCTTAGGCTTAGACTTAAAATCTGGTTTACATTGTATCTTAATCCGATGAGTAGAAGTCGAGCTAAAACCGATTTGACGTCAGAACGAAGATGAATGAAATTCGGTATATTGGTACTTTTGGTTCTGGTATAACACAAATAATTCTTATATCCCAGAAAAATAGCCACGCAAGCAATTTTGAATAATAAAAGCTAAAATAAAATCATTAAAGCCAATAGTGAGTTTCGTAGTTTTTGTAAAGTCTATATACTCGTATGTGTGACAACTTTTAGAGATCATAACTGTAACTCTTGCGTGCCGGTTATTGACTTAAAGCCTGATCATAGTGACCACGTTTGACGGTGAATACTTACCATAAGCCAGGCTATCCGTTATATACCTTGACGACTAGATAAATATGTGTTTACACCAAACCACACGCCAATAAAATATCCACAGTGTTGCAGTAAATATCCATTTAATGACCACGAGCGTAGACGCGAGTTAGCATAGTGGGTACACAATGATTTTATTAACATCAATTGTTTTAAGATATGAAAATAACTGTCAACCGGTCAATCCGCACAAATGCCATGCATTGGCTAGAGCTGACCATAACCGTATACTGTTTGCCACGTTCGCCAACAGAATGGCCGCTAGCTGTAGCGTGTAAGCTAATGAGTGCAAGCGGTTACTTCGCACAAACACCAGGGTCCCAAGTCTGTTAGTTATTGACAAAAAGGCTTGCCACTGCAATACCTCTGTAATTGGACTGCCTATAGTGTAAAATTTGGTAGTCTGCTAAATCAAGCAGTCGGCAGTTTTATAGCAAAAGTAACGCAGTAGCACGGATGTTCTATGTCTTACGAAAATCCATTGAGTAATCACTGAAATAAAATTGATAATAACTATCAATCAAGCATCAAGATCAACTGGTTGGTTGACGACTGGTTGGTCTCGTGGCTAGAGATCCTAGGTACGAAATCGTACGGTCGCGGGTTCGAATCCTGCAAGGTGCAATCATTTGTGTGATGAGCAGAAATGTTTGTTTCCGAGTCATGGATGTAATATTCTTATCTATGTATGTTTATCCGTTATCTAGTGCCCATAGCACAGGGTATCCTAGTTTGGGGCTAGATAATTGGTGTGGAAATGTCCCGAATATATTTATTTATTTATTTAATACATCATTATTGTCGTTTTTAGTCAATATCTATCGATAGCAGCTATTGTTCTGCGATCGAGCCTAAATAGCAAGCGAATTGCGAGCAGACCACGAAAACTGGCAAAATCAGCGATTTTCATTCAATCGACTTGCGTTATCGCAGTTCAATAGCTAACAGACTTGGGGCCCAGATGTCGGCTAAAGTTGGCAACATCCAAATCTGTGCCTGTCATGTCGCCAACAAACGAGACGGCTCGCTGTAGAGTGACAGTGGGCCTGCATGCGGACACTTCTGACATACCCCAGGACATTGGTTAAAGCTAAGTTTAAGAAGCTGACAACATCTAAATCTGTGCATGTCGTGTCGCCAAGAGACGACGGCTGGCTGTAGCGCGACAGTCGGCCAAAGCGTGCACGCGGTCACTCCGCACATACGCCGGGTCGTTGGCCAAAGCTGATAATGCAGCCAGTGCTTCCTTTTGTCCGAAAGGTTTCTCGGGCGTTTCGGAGACTCTGGATAACCAGCGTGTTTCTATGCAGCTGAAAATAAATCCAAACCAATATATAAAAGTGAAACGTTGTCTGTTTGTTTGTTTGTTTCTTTGTTTGGGGAGCTTTCACGCGATAACGGCTGGATGGATTTTGATGAAGTTTACAATGGAGATAGCTTATACCCCGGAATAAAACATAGTATCCTATTAGGATACTTTTTATCCCGGAAAATTGTAAGTTTCTACGGGAAAACTGGAAAATGTTGATTAATCACTGTAAGGAACGGTTGCCATCACAGAATGGTCTGTGGTTGCCATGGGAACGAAATAACAAGTCTGTCAAAAAAAAACAAGAGCATTGGTGCTATACCTACTTATGCATTGGTTATTAATACCAAAAAAAATTGGATGATTTTTTTCGCGACAAACAGTAGTCCGCGCGGACGAAGTCGCGGGCGGGAAAACTAGTTGTTAATAAATCCCAGACTTTTATAATACACAACTGAGTGCTCGATACAAGACAAGAAGCTCGATCAGGTACTGATGGTAGGCGCCTGCCCACAACAGGTGCAGTGCCGCCCAGAGAAAAACTTTTTGTAGCACTGCGTTGGAACAAATTGATTTTGAAGGAAATCAGTAAGATTGCGTTTCCCGCTCTGCTTATCCTATATGATACTTTAAGGATTCTTGAGCGGAGACCACAACTTGGAAAGCATAGTGGCGTGGCGTCCAGTGAAGTTTATGTCCAGCAGTAGAAAAATACAGGTTGACTATGATGATGCGATGACGCTGAAGACACTTGATAAACAGTACGAGTTAGCATTGAAAGGGCATAATAAACTTCCACGTGGTATACTTTATAAAACTAAAAATTATGAATCTGCCTTGAATATTTGGAACCTAACATGGTGAACATTTCATTGTATTTTTTTTTAATGAGGTACCTACTTTATTACTTTTTCACATTGAAAAGACTATGGTCTATATATAGTTACAGTGCAGTTAGATACTAATCTTAGTATTATTATTTTTGCAAATGCTCCTATAGCCTGCTTCTTCTTCTATCCAGAGGAAACAGCGAGGAAACTATAAAAAATACGAAACATCCGTAAGGCGCAGCAGATCAACTAACAAGTAAAATTATTATAGAAATACAAAGAATCCGTCTGCCAACAAGATACTTGAATACACGCTAAAATTATTGCATACAAGCTGACTGCCCGCAAAAATTATTGAATACAAGCTGACCGCCCGCAAAAAATATTGAATACAAGCTGACCGCCCGCAAAAAATATTGAATACAAGCTGACCGCCCGCAAAAATTATTGAATACAAGCTGACCGCCCGCAAAAATATTGAATACAAGCTGACCGCCCGCAAAAATAAACAAAGTAATATTATAAATGCTAAAGTTTGTATGTATGTAAGGGTATGTTTGTTCTTCTTGAATAAAATTTGGTATGCGAGTAGCACATAGATTAGCACATAGGCTACATAAAATCCCGAAAAAAACGGTTTTTGAGGGATGCGGGTGAAACCGCGAGGTATTAATAGTATTTATAAAAATTTAATCTTCCTTTTTTACCCGGTAGTCTAATGTTGCAATTGCAACTATTAAACAAAATAAACAATCATCATCCATACCTCCAAAAATAACCCTCAAATCCAACCTGTTCCATTATACCTAAGAACCATCTCGATCACATCAGCTTTCAAACAGAAAAAAATACTGTAGTTCGACCACTGCCCTGAGACTGGTTACTTACGAAGGGCAAGGGTCTGCAGGCACCAGCAAGTTCAAAGGCACCGGCTCGAAGATGACAGGAGGCTCCGCCCAAACTGTGAACTTCTTCAGGCGAGACGTGGTTCCTTTACCAACTGCTTCCTTCCGTTTTAACACGTGCTCCTGGAAAATATTTATAGATGAGACCTTAGATTACGAGACGAGACATATACACTAACTGTGTCCGTGTCTTTACCCGCGTGCGCTATTTTTTTTTTGGATAAAAGTATCCCTGGACCAAAAGTACAAATTTAGTACAAATTTAGTTCAGCCGTAAAACAGTTGTTTATTGGTAGCTCGCTTTTTACTCATTGGATTGAAATACAAATTACATTAGATTTTAAGTCAAAACCTAAACTATCCAAAAGTGAAAAACGCATGGCAACCGGTCCAGTAGTTTTTACATGATGGCAAACAGACAGACAAACACACACCATTTGGCTGGTTGGTCTAATGGCTAGTAACTTTAGGAACGAAATCAAACGGTTGCGGGTTCGAATCCTGCAAGGTGCAATCATTTGTGTGATGAGCAGAAATGTTTGTTTCCGAGTCATGGATGTTAATATTCTTATCTATGTATGTTTATCCGTTATCTAGTGCCCATAGCACAGGGTATCCTAGTTTGGGGCTAGATAATTGGTATGAATTGTCCCGAATATATTTATTTTATTCATTTATTTGTTTTACTATACCTAGGTAATTTCTTGATCAGTAGATTATTTTGTCCCCTAGGGCATTTTGTTTTAAACTATCTTCTTTGTACCGACTTTTTGATTCTGAGCTTACTGCATTATTATAAGTATAGGTACATATCGTTTTTTTACGGGTTGTGCCTACTTACTAGGTTTTCCCCGCGTCTTCGTCCGCGCGGACTACAGTTAATCACAACTGAAAATATCCTATGTCCTTCTCGGGGAATCTCAGTATAAGTTCGGTTCAGCCGTTTAGTCGTGAAAAGGTAAAAGACAGAGAGGCGGAGTTACTTTCGCTTTTATAATATTTGTATGGAAGTGTGGATAAGTTGGACGTAGAGAATGCAGTCGCAGACCTGGTGCAGCAGCGTTCGTCGGGTTTGTCCAGCGATGGGCGAACTGTGGCTGATAGTGACGATAACTTACACAATAGTAAACTGTTTCGACGTTCTCCTTGATCCTCTCAGTGATGAGTATGAGCGACACTTTGATCGTGTGCAACGTCGGTTGCTTGTCGCCGAGGAGGTTCTGAAACGGGTCCAAGCTGCACTCCAGCATTCTGAAACATGTGTACAAGCACAAATAAAAAAAAAACTATTTATGCGGCCCACACCTGGTTATCCGGTATCTAATCTACCCACTTTTAATTAGATCTACGATTTTTGTGCTAAAATTATAATGGGCTTAGTATACATAGTGTATTCGTTTCCGTAGTCACAGTTGTTTCTTCACAAGTTTTTCATCGCAGCATGTACGGAACAATTTTAAATTTACGTTTATATAGTAAAGTCTAGCTGTATGGGTGGTCTACTCAACAACACCTCACTAACACAGGGTTGCGAAATCCTAAAATAATATTTCAACCCCGCATTACGAATTATTATTTAGATATAAGAGATCTACATTACCTAAATTCTATTTCAATTTCATGCAGTTTGGTTCATTAACTTAGAAGTTTCCGTTATTCCGTTATTACATTAATTTAGATTGTTATCCGGAATGGTACAATGAAAGTACAATGAGAAGTCTAGGCTTCATAAGCAGTATAAGGGAAGTAAATTGCAATGTGATTACGAAAAATTCTCAGCGAAAAGGGCTCTCGTTAAAAATAAAATTGCTCAGGCTTATGATGACTATAAAAATAGGTTGCAAATGCAGTTTTCAAAGGATCCAATGTCATTTTGGAACTTTATTAAGTCTAAGAGATCCAAGAAAAACCCTACGCGTATTACAAAACAGGGTCAAGTGGTTGAAATTGAGCGTTGTGCACAAAAATTTGCCAACTATTTCCATTCCGTTTATAGTGATACACCTCCCAGGTTGAACGTTTATGAGGCAGTTGAAGCGGCTGCAGCACTAGCTCCGCTTACGTGCACATCGGTCAACTATCATTGCAAGATGTGCGTGCAGCTGGTAAACGTATAAAACCCAAGCAATCGGCTGGCCCGGACGGTATCCCAGAGTTCTTTGTTAAGAATTGTGGGCAAGTTTTGGCAAAGCCATATTTTTAATTTACTTCTCCAATCGCACACATATCCGGATGAATGGAAACTTACTCGCGTGATCCCTGTACCCAAGAGTGGGTGCGGTTCAGACGTGGAAGACGGCAGTATGTCGAATATGGTGGATGTGTTTCGGAACCCTATTTCACGAACTCTGGGGTCAGTCAAGGTTCAAACCTTGGACCTCTTGAATTTGTGATTATGATAAATGATTTACCGAACATAATCAAACATTAATTGTGTCTACTGTTTGCTGATGACCTCAAGTTAGTATTAAAGGTCAGAGGCGTGGAAGATTGTGAACGGCTACAGGAGGATATAGAAAGCGTTTTCCGATGGAGCCAGGCCAATAAGTTATACTTTAACTTATCTAAGTGTTCCGTTATGTCTTATACTAAGGCTAAAAACTCTCTTATGTTTAGTTACAGAGTGGATGCAGCTGCCATGGCTCGTGTCACTTCTGTGAAGGATCTTGGCGTACAGGTAGATTCGGAATTAAGGTTTCGTAATCACATTATAAACATATGTAAACAAGCATTCGAGAACTTAGGCTTTATACTTAGACAATCGCAGAGCTTCCAAAACCTTAATGCCATTAAAGCATTATACAGCGCTTTGGTGAGAAGTAGGTTAGAATGTAGTGCAATGATATGGAGTCCCCATGAATCTAAATTTAGATCTATGGTGGACAAAATTCAGAACAAATTTACACGTTTCCTATATTAAGATATAGGAAACGTGTAAATTTGTTCTGAATTTGGCAATATGGGGTTTATCCTTTCTACCCCCTAATGTATCCAACTCTTTTCGTCCTAGGAATGGTAGGATATTATAGGCTGGAAGTCAGGAGGGACTTTTTATTGCTTACTTATTTATTTAAACTGTTATGATGTATGATACACAATCCTCAAATACTGATGTGCTTGAAGTTGAACGTACCAAACAACTATATACGTGCGCGTTATCGCAAGCTGTTTGCAGTGCCATTCAGTAGAACCAATTTGCTTCACCAAGCACCATTTACCCGGGCTCTCCAGCTATTGAATATAATTAATGCTGAACACAGCGATTTAGACATTTTCACATGTACTTTGGTGAAATTCACTGATGCTGCCCTTAAATGTGTTAGTAATTAAGTACACTGTCGCATTAGATTTGTCTGTAATGATAATGTAAATTTAAATAAAGAAATAAAAGTTTTGATGCTGTTATAAATTGGTACGGACCGACTGACAGACCTGGACTACATTATGGACTGGACTATCATAAAATATTAGGTAAAGGTTGGTTCAACGTTGGACTACTAGTTATAGAAATCCAGTGTAATAGTTCCGTCTGTAATCGTTATCAAGCTTACCACAGGGCTTTAGGTACACTGATAATGCAATTCCAATTCAATTAGACTAGGGCGCCATTGTTCCCGTAATGGATATACGCCCATTTAATGCAAGCACAGATGTAGTGCTAATAGATACCGGAAGTTACATCGGCGTAAAGAAAAAGGAAAAGAGGACCGTTAGACGGGGCATGCATCTTCGGTGCCGCATGTTCTACGTACAAATTTAGGTATACAACGTTTTTATATTTATGTATTACCAGCTGCGCCCCAAAACGAAAGTTTATAATCAGTGCGTATTGCCAGTGATGACATACGGCACTGAGACGTGGTCGCTAACTATTGGTCTCATACTTAAGCTCAAAGTCACGCAGCGTGCAATGGAGAGAGCTATGCTTGCAGTTCCACTACGCGATAAGATCCGTAACGAGGCAATCCGTAGAAGAACCAAGGATATCGAATTGCAAGAATTTCCAAGTTGAAGTGGCAATGGGCAGGCCATATAGTTTAGAGAGCCGACAATCGCTGGGGAATACAGGTTCTGGAATGGCGACTAAGAACAAGCAAGCGAAGTGTAGGGAGACCCCCCACACGATGGATGGACGACATTATAGCCATCGCTGGGAGTCAGTGGATGGAGGCGGCACAAGACCGTTTGTCGTGGCGCTTTTTGGGGGAGGCCTATGTTCAGCAGTGGACTGCTGAAGGCTGAAATGATGATGATGATGATGATGAGCTGCGCCCCGCGGATTTATCCGCGTAAGGGATGATTATGATGATGGTGAAAAGTATCCAATGTGTTATTCATAGGTATAAAGCTATCTCCAATTCAAATTTCATCAAAATCCGTTCAGCTGTTTGAGTGTGAATGATGATGATGATAAAAACTGTCCTATATATTATTCCAGGGCAAATACGAGTATAAACTATCTCCATTCCAAATTTCATCAGGATCCATCCGTTGTTTGATTGTTGGGTGAAAGCTCCCCAAACAAACAAACGAAGAGACAACGTTTTACGTTAATATATTAATGTGGATTATTTTCATTTTTGTGTTTATGAGTTTTGTGAGTCAGAAGGGTATTTCCTTTTCCAGTGGGAGATTTTAACTCTGTTGGCACATGAAAGGGATGATACATGTATATATTATGTATTGCTCTTTGTTCATGAGATGCTAATTTTGAGTTGTACTCGTAACATTGCTATTATTCTGTCTATTTACAATAAAATGCTTTTACTTTGTATATGAAATACATTTAGTTAGTGTCTGTTAAAAGGAGCAAAACAGCAATAATTTTGTTTTATTTTGAACTAGCGTTCGCCAGCTAGAACTGGACTACAGTTTATCGAAAAAAAAGGTACTTTACAATAAAGAGACCAACATAGGATACATTTTATCCTGGAAAATTGTACACTCGGGCAAATCCGCGGGGCGTAGCTAGTTTTTATATAAACTAATTTAAATAGCAAAGCAAGCAAGTATTGCTAACGATCAGCTTGCGTCATCTATTCTAACTTAATCTGTGAATGCATCCGTGTTCGCATAAACTAACGGACTGACTCAATTACAACGATGTTAAATGTTAATTCATTAGTCTGTGTTCACATAAGTTTGGTATTTTGTGACGTAAGTAGGAATAAATAGAATGTATTTTATGAGTTTGGTATATTGTGACATAACGTCGGGGACACGCACTTCTGTCTGTCCGTCTGCGCTAATCTCGATAACCACTAAACGAATTCACCTTTAAAGTAAGATATATTTGACTTTATCATAAAATCTTCCTCACCCGATTTTACCATTTTTTGAGAGGGTTTGAAAGATTGCATTTCTATAAATTATTTCTTATTGGGCACCTAAAGGCCAAAAGGACCAACATGTGTTTGTAGGGCTTATCGTTTTAAAGATTATAATATATGCCTAGAAATAGATTCTGTTTATAATAATTACCTAGATATAGATGCCTCATAAACAAATGGGAAAAATCTACAAAAACATCATAAGACCTGTCGTCATGCACGAGTCCAGAGTGTTGGGCCGCCAATAGGAAGAAGACCGCAAATGAAAGAAGTTTGCATGCAGCAGATATGCGAATGTTGATATGGACGTATGGAGTGACGAGAATGGATAAAATTAAAATTAGAAACGAGCATGTAACAGGAAGTTTGAAAGTAGCGCCGCGCCAGTGACTGAAAAGTTGAAAAGTTTAAGGTTATCTTGGTATGGATATGTTATTATTTTTATTATTTATTGATTTTCAGACAATGTCCATAAAATGTTAGTATAGGTCTTATTTATCTATGTTAGTCTGATGTAGTCTAGGAAAATGAAGTACAGTAAAATAAAAAGTACTAGTTATTTAGGAAGATCTTCATCAGAGTCCCGGCCAGACAGCCTGCAACGATATATATGTCTGATCTGAATTCGAATGAATATAAATAGTTGTTTTTACATCCTATCTATTCGAAAAACTGATTGGTTCCTCGAAAAGAGGGTGCAAAGTAGGTCTTTTTTGTTTAAGAGTTTCAGAGTAATGAATTTCCGTGGCTCGTTGGCTCTTTCCGCCTCAGCTTGACCATATATATTTTTTATGTGCAAAATGTAAACACACTCCATTTGGGAATTGAACTCTGGTATTAACGATCGAAAGGCGAACTACGTCCATCCCAACCATCGAGACTTACGGTATTGAGCCGAAAAAATAGTATACATCAGATGAAGGGTTGTAGATTCATAGTTGACCAATGGGAGCGCGCGGTGCAAAACAGTTGTTCGTTGTTTTAGTTTTTTTTTTAACCTCGAGCAAAGAGACGGGTATAAAATAAAATATAAGTTATAAGTTTAGGGTGTGCGACTGTCTGTGGCATCGTAGCTCCCAAACGAATGGACCGATTTCGGGGTGAGGATTGTAGATAGATAGATAAATAGATAACACTTTATTGCACCAAATGAAACACTTACAAACAAAAATAGACTTAAATATATAGTACAATCGGCGGCCTTATCGCTAAGCAGCGATCCCTTCCAGGCAACCGAAGGCTATATTGAGACACATGACTATATAATAGAGGATGTTGTTGGTGTGCAAAGTTTGAAAAATGAATTTGAACAAAATATAAATAGCAAGATAATACTAATAAATATGTAAATAGCAAATACTAGTAAATATATAAATATTATGATAAACTAATAAATATTTTATGGTAGGTACATAAATAATATACATGAGGTATAGATAGTTTCAGCCAAAAGTGAAAAATTACAATGATGACAAGTAAACATTCTTAACCTGATGTTTGAAACTTTGCAACGATTGTGCTTTTCTTACAGGAACCGGTAAAGAGTTCCACAGTCGTACTGCTTGTACAGTGAAAGTGAGATTTCCTGATGACCGTAAAAAGCGGGAATTTGAGCAATACAGAAATTCAAATCGTTCCATTGTAATCATTCAAATTGTAGCTCCTAAACGGTATTTTTTGTCTGAAAGCTGATGTGAATGAGATCATTCTTAGCTAAATGAGGGAGGAGTCGAGAAAAAAGAGGTGAAAATCGTAGCTTCCAAACGAATGGACTGATTTAGCTGCGGTTTTTTATGTTTGAAAGCTGGGGTAAACGTGATGGTTTTTAACTTATGGGGGGAGTGGGGGTGAGGATCGTAGCTCCTAACGAATGGACCGATTTTGATGTGGTTTTTTATGTTTGAAAACTTATGTGATCGAGATGGCTCTTAGCTATAACTAGGCGAAGGGGGTGACGATCCTATTCGATAAATATATGAGCAGTAAAGTATCTACAAGCACCTTTTATTTCTTTTCCTCATAGAGGGGGATGAATGTGCGGGGGATGAGGGGGCGTGTATCTTTCGAACGCAACAATATTTTTCCTCGGGCAACGTTTATTGAATCCCTCGCTGTTCATGATTCTACATAACAATCCCTGGCTTTGCTCGGGAGTCTACTCTAGAATCCTTCACTCCGCTATGGATTCAAAATAGCGAGGACACCGGCAAAATATTATATTGCTCCCTAGTAATTCTTCAAACTCGGGCACCCTTGACAGAGTGGTTGTGGTTATTCAAATGGATGGTGTATACATAGGAGGTCTTATTCATTATCGCTCTCCTTGGCGAGGGTTGCCACTCTTGCAATCATCCTCCACTTCTGGCGATTGGCAGCATTGCGAGCACATTGGACCATCGTGGAATGCGTAGCCGTCCTGATGATATCCGTCCAGCGAGTAGGTGATCTGCCGCGTGATCTTTTCCCTTCCACCTGGCCTTGGATCACTAGTCTCTCAATTGAATCTTCATTTCTGGAGATGTGGACAAAGAACTTCAGAATTCGCAGCTGCACAATCGACGAAAGTCTGTCCTTAATATTAAGTTCTTTTAGGATCGAGATGTTGGTGCGGAATGCCGTCCACGGAATTTTAAGGAGGCGTTTGCAACACCACATCTCCAGAGCATCAATTTTTCGGCGATCCTGCAACCTCAGCAACCAGGTCTTAGCTCCGTAGAGGAAGATAACCTTTCCACAGCAGATCTAGTGATGGCACACCGGCGTTTAATTTCATTCCCCCAGCCTCCGGTATTGGAGATAGCAGATCCGAGGTTTGATTGGCCACACTCAGTAATTTTGTTTCGTATTGTTTAGCCCGGTCTACTACCATCATTTTTGTTTTGTCTGTATTAATTGCAAGGCCAAATTGGAGACTGGTTGTTTCCAAACAAGTCAAGATGTCTGCCATATCTTCTTTAGTGTGTGCAAGAAGTGTAGTATTATCAGCATATCTCAGATTATTGATCAACCGACCCCCCACCGACACACCTCCATTCTGTCCCTCTAGGACAATCCGCATTATGTATTCCGTATAAGTGTTGAATAATAGTGGACAGAATACATCCCTGTCGGACTCCAGACTCAGTTTTAAACTTATCTGAGAGGGTGTCATCCACACGTACTGCGGCTGAACCATCCTCATACAATCCTTATCAGAAATATAAGATGGTATGGTACGCCCATTTCTGATAGTATCTTTCAGAGACGATCCCATATGACTGTGTCAAATGCCTTGTGGAAATCCACAAAGCAAACGAATAGAGGCGTGTTGAATTGTCTCGCTTTCTCAATTATTTTTCGCAATATTAAAATCTGCTCGCGAGTGCTCTTGCCCTTCACAAAATCAGCCTGCTCAGGCGCAATTTGCCGTGCAAGATGAGCCTGCAATCGTGTTCAGAATGTGCAGCATCACTTTACTTGCATGCGTTATAAGAGAGATAAGTCTGAAATTGTTGCATTTCTTCGTAGAACCTTTCTTATGTAGATGTATAAATATGGAATGGGACCAGTCTTCTGGCCATATTCCTGTTTCCCATATTTGGCAACAGATTGAGTACATAACGTCAATTCCATAATCTTGCATGGCTTTCAACACTTCCATTGGGATTTCGTCAACTCCCATTGCTTTATTGCACTTCAAATGCCGAATGGCAGCACGTACTTCATCCCGAAAAATGCTAGCTTCTAGTTAGTAGTAGCTAGTTTTCGCTCTGTGATCTGTTTTGAGGTACATGAGAAGTCTGAGGTCAAATTGTTGTCAGAGAAGAGTTTTTTGCAATAGTCCTTCTTAACATTTAAAAATTCACGATGTCCTTAATTTCAGTTTTCGTAACACCTGCAGCGTCTTCTATTGTCCATGTTTTTGGTTACCCTAGTAGTACAATCTACTATTATTTATATATTTTCTTTTTTGTTCCAAAGTAAGTCTCCACGACTGATCGCAATGTTTATATTAAATTCCTGTCCATCCAAAGACTGCCTGTAAGAAATTGCTAAAAGCAATAAGGCCGCCGATCGTACAACATTGGATTTTATGTATAATTACTGCTATTTTGTTCTCTGTTTTTTTTTTCTCTTGGTTGTGGCATGAAAGCCATCAACCCACTTCTCCGCAAACATACTCGGTAGACTACAGAAACGGGGCATCCCCAAGAGCATCCTAAATTCATTGTTATACTGGACATGCCTTGCGCATTGAGCGATCTCTGAGTATAACTGGCCCACAGACTGCTCGTGTAGAAAATGTGACAATATGATTCAACAGTATTGTTTTGACATCCTCACTACCTGCCTCATGAGTTATGAGGAGAGAGGAATATCATGTAACGGATGAGAGTGTTAAAAATGAATATTAATGGTAACGAGCATTGAGGAAGACCAAAAGTGTAGGTGGATTGTGTGAGAGATGACATTTGTAAGAAGGGCACACCCTTTTTATAACTAATACTGAGATGACGGCTGATAGAAAGAAATGGAAGAAAATTACATGTTGAATCGATCCCGCATGATAGTGGGATAAAGGGAGACTATGATTTGTCTAGATTTATATAATTTAATTCTGTCAAGTTGCATACGTTAATTATTATCAACATGTAAATAATAACACCACAATTATTATAGAATCATTGGATCATTTGCATCAAATGATCGTTACCCGACGTGACGCCACGTCACGACAGCTGACGATGACGTGCGCATTAATTACAACGTGACAGCGTGACGTGTCAACAGCTAGGGTTAAGTAGTTTAATATTGTAACTAATTGTCTTGGAGTTAAGTGTTATCTATATTATTGTGTGCTAGGAAAGTTTATTGTCACTAAATATTCTTGAAAATCTGAATTTTAGAGAATGAAACAGCCTATGTCCATCCAGCTATGAGCAATGTTTGCCAAGCAGTATTGTGCTCTTTACAATCCAACGATAGCGAGTTCCAACCTCAGCTCCACATCAGTAACTTTTTAATCGACTTCACAAAAGGAGACGGTTATATTCTCGGCTGTATGAATGTTTTTTTATATATATATAATGTTTTTTTTTATATATATATACATATGTCGGTCGATATCTCCGTCAATTGTGGACCGATTTTAAAAATTATTTCTTTGTTTGAAAGCATATACTTTTTAGGTGGTCCCATATAGATTTCATCAAAATTAGTTTTATTAGAAAATCAATTCGTTTTATAGTTTATGTTCTCTAATATCTTGGGATTTCTGAACCGAATTAGATTATTGTTTTTACTTGAGTAAGAAGACTTCTAGTGTGGAACTATATAAATTTCATCAACATTGGTTTAGTAGCTTTAAACAAGCTTTAATTTAATTCACTGTGTTATAATGTTTAGGACTGGATTGCAAATCCATTTTGAACAATTTCAGGACGTCCAAAGATGCTGAAGTTTTGCACGTGGGTGTAGTTCTGATAACAATTAAAAACTACAGTAGTAGTAGTTGTAGTAGTAGTAGTAGTCAAAGAAACTACACAATTGGATGATGGAATCCCTTCGAGTTTGAGCTTATTTGGTTTGTCTTGTTGAGATCATGTCTAGTTTTATGTGGTAATCAAGGGTCTGATGATGGAGCCGGAAGGTAGTCACAGGAACTCAACAACAATATGATGGAACCCCTTTCGAGTGTGGGCTCATTTGGCTCATATTGTAAACAACCACTAAAAAGAATAAAATAATTACAATTGAGCCAGAACAGTATCACTTTTTCGAAATCACCAACGTCATAATAATGCATAAATACAACATAAGATAAGAAAGAGTTTTTTGAAGGCGGTGCCAAACCCAGGCATCATTTAAATCTAATATCTTTACAAAATTAATGCAAACCTATCTACGTACGAAGTAATATGCAGTTGTCTATGACGCACCCTCATACAAAACACGAAACGCAGAAGACACAAAACAAGAGACTCACACGAGCAGATTTTGACTTTTACGTTCACAAAGCGATTGACACAAATACAAATACAAATTCATTTATTGCCATAGATGTAGGTAAATTGATAGTTGTTACAGTGCTATGAGTCCCGTACAATCTACCTCAACAGAGGTGTGCAATAATTACATGTCTAGCATGCATGTTATAATATATTATAACTATGTTATTGTAATTCTTACATTTATGTTAGTTACACAATTTACACAAATAAAAGTTATATCTCAATTAATTATTCTCATCACAATGTCAAATAGTTGCAATAATAATGGAAGTTAAGTCATCATAATAGTAATCGTAAAATATGTCAAAGTTTTAATGAACAAAAAAATTATATAAACTTTAATAATATGTCAAATTTAAATACATAGGGATTTTTCATTATTAATCATAATTTTGTATGTAAATAATCCTTTACACTATAGAAACATTTGTCCAATAACCAGACTTTTAGTTTTTGTTTGAATTTATGTATGCACATGGATTTTAAATCTTTTGGCAATTTATTATAAATTTTGATAGCCATCAAAAAAGAGTTTTTCTTAAATATGTCTAATCGACAATTTGGAAAATAAAGTCTATTACAATTTCTAGTGCTTCTTTGTACCATTTTTGAGTGTTCGTCGAACATGTTGGGGTGTTCTTTTACAAACACGCAGACTTCCCTAATATACATACAGGGTAATGGGAGAATTTGAAACTGTTTAAAAAGTGGTCGACAACTGTCGGTAGACCAGGCACCACAAATTGCCCGAACGCATTTTTTTTGTACAACGAACGCCCTATTAATGTCAACAGAGTTGCCCCACAAAAGTAGTCCGTATGACAAAATCGAAGACACGTAGCCATGGTACGCACACAAGGCAGCATCTTTGGAAACTGAGAGTCGCAGTTGTCTTATAGCGTAGACAAAGCGATCGAGTCTGTCACTGACATTTTCTACGTGGCACTTCCAATTGCAGTTCTTGTCAATTGTTATGCCTAAAAATTTACATGTGTCCACTTCCATTAACTGTGTATTTTGGTAGTTGATGTTTAGCTTATCTGGTTTAGATTGATAAGTTTGGAACTGGATAACATTACTTTTACTTAGATTGATTTTCAAATTATTTTGATTTAACCACATTGTTATGTCATTTAATGTATTGTTAATATCCACTTTAAGTTGTTCATTACTTCTCGATTTAACGACTACTGTAGTATCATCGGCATATAAAATACACTGATGTTTTATCACGTTGGGAATATCATTTATATAAGTTAGGAAAATGAAAGGTCCCAGTATACTCCCTTGAGGAACACCGGTTTTGTTTGTTTGAAGCTCCGACCTATAAACTCTTTTGTGCCCATTCATAATTTTATAAACTTCTGTACATTGTGTTCGGTTTTCCAAATAACTTTTGAGCCAATTTTGAGCGTTTCCTCTAATTCCATAAAAATTAAGTTTATTTAGCGCTGTATTATGATTAACTAAATCAAATGCTTTTGTCATATCTAGGAATATGGCTGCTACCTTTAGTTTATTGTTAAGACCGTCTGTTATTGACTTAATTAAATTAAAGCACGCCAAAGTGGTGGAACTGTTTTTCGTAAAACCGAATTGATCAGAACTGAGTATCTTATTTTTTGTCATGAATTCATTCAGTCTTGAAAGCATGGCCTTTTCAAAAATTTTAGACAACACTGGGATGAGAGTTACCGGTCTGTAATTGTTCATGTTGTCTTTTTCACCTTTTTTGTGCAGTGGTTTTACGATAGAAATCTTCAACTTATCGGGAAATGAACCTTCAGCAAATGACAAATTGATAATATGACAAAGATGTTGACACAAGTGAGGGGCACAAATTTTTATAATTTTAGTATTAATATTATCATAACCAACCGAATTAGTATTATTTAGTGATTTAATTATATTTAATATTTCTGATTCATCAGTTGGATTTAAAAATATTGAATGAATTGGATTATTTTTTGAAGAATTGTATAAATTTCTAGATTGTGACGTTAAATTATTGTCATTTGTTGATACATTGATAAAATAATTATTAAACATATTGCATATTTTATTTGAATCATTAAACGTCATATTATCAATTTTAATTGCCTCAATTCCATTAGATTGTACGTTATCATTTTCTATGTTATTGCGTATGACGTTCCAAACGGCTTTTCCTTTGTTTTTATTATGATTTATATATTTAGTGTTCTGTATTTGTTGTGATTTCTTTATACATTTTTGAAGTAATTTACTATATGATTTGTACGTTTGGAAGTTAGATTTTTTGTTATCTTTATGATGGATATATTTTAAATAGTGTAATCTTTTTTGTATGCAGGATTTTTTTATTCCTTTTGAAATCCATTTACATTTATAGATATTTTTACGTTTTATTTTCATTCTGATTACCGGAAAACAAAGACCAAAAAACATTAAAAGCATATTGTGAAATGCATCAAATGCTTCGTTAAGTGTTATTTGTTCATATACTTCAGTAAATTTAATGGAAGTAATACATTCACAAAACTTGTTGATATTTTCACTGGAGAAGTCTCTTTTATCCTCTAGGTACTCGGGATAAGCCATTTTCGTTTTTAATTCAATGGTAACTCTTTGTGCAGTTTCATGATCCGATAATGCCAAATAGTGGATACCTGAAAGTACGTTTTTTTTAATATTGGTTGCAATTTGATCAATGCACGCAAGCTTTCTCGTTGGAACCTTGATTAGAAAATCATAATTATAATTTTTAAGTACAGTTAATAGCTCTTTACTCGTGTTATTTATTTTGAGTAAATCAATATTCCAATCTCCGCACAGAATTACTTTTTTGTTTTTATATTTATACGTCAAATATTTCAATAAATCTTCCAGTCGTTTCAGAAAAATCTCCACCTCATATTTAGGAACCCTATAAATACAAATTATTATCAGATTATGTGCTAGTATTTCTATTCCGCAAGCTTCAAACACCAAATTTGTCGCTAAAGACTTAATATATGTAATTTCTTTGTATTGAAGTTCATTTTTAATTAATATACAAGTACCTCCTCTTTTACCGCTCCGGGAATAAGAAGAAGCTAAATTGAACTTATGTATTTTGAAATTGAACTTATGACTTATGTATTATGACACGAAAACAGCAATCTAGTAAATGATAAAGTTTTTGTAGATAATTACTTTAAAAGCTTATTATTTTATATAGCACGTCAAGCCATTTAAGACATTATCTTTTTGAATAAGCTCAACCATATAAATAATTATGGCTCGGCTTGGCACCGCCTTCAAAAAACTCTTTTTTATCTTATGTTGTATTTATGCATTATTATGACGTTGGTGATTTCGAAAAAGTGATACTGTTCTGGCTCAATTGTAATTATTTTATTCTTTTTAGTGGTTGTTTACTAAATAACATTTTTATTATTAAGTCGATTTAATTTTTTTGGAAAAATATTTTATAAATGTAAGGGTTTATTACTATAAATGTAAGGGCTCCAAGCCTGGCAATAAGCAAGCAAGTTGGTATCAAACCCAAGCCTGGTTGAAAGTTTGCTCATAAACTTCATAATATGGTCTAGTTTTCGAAGAAGGAAGGAGACAAACAGACTGGCATTGAATAACGTCAGTAGAATAATTCGCATATTTGCTTACTGTGTGCTGCTTACGAACAGTACCTCATCGCAAGGGTGCTAAGAGAACAGCAAACGGAATTCAAGAAATAACTACAGCTTTTTCGGATATCCGGCCTCTTGAGTCCGCCTGAGATAGTTCCACACCTTTGCCACATATTCAATCGAGAAGCAGAATGCTTTTTATGAAAGCTTTTATGTAACTTGCAATGTTTGCATGTTTGTTTAGATCAAATGTTGCAAGCTGAATTAAAACCACTTCCTCTTATCTTAAGGAGTTGAATTTTGACATGTTGTTTCAGTTATGCATTTATATAGTAAGCATGACCTGAATCGACATCCAAGATTATCTCCAGATAAAGGAACTCTTCAACAGTCAACAGCACAGATACGAATTATTTTGTACGCATTTTATTATGATATGCGGTTTTAAGTTTTACCATGACGTGGTTGCTGCACTTAGGGTTGGGTCCTGACTAGGAAACTTCTCAACGCTTAACAGCTTAGACACGAAATGACGTATAAGCATTTAATTGTGATAGCCCGTTCTAAGTTTTACTATAACATGGCTACTGCATAAAAGCTTTTTTAATATATTTTTAATTAACTTATAAGATTTTGTGCACTACCTATAAAGTAAAAAGTAAGTAAGTAAGTAAGTAAGTAAGTAAGTAGTAAGTAGTAAGTAGTAAGTAGTAGTTAGTTAAACCACGCAATTATATCCATCTAAAGTTTTCGTGTAAGAGTTTAATGATTAGCAATAGGGCAAACCAACCTTTTAGATAAAACTTACTTAAATATATCTTGTATCTTCTCCATAGACCTGTTAAGAAGTTGGGTTTGTTCTTCTTCCTTTGCTCTCACCATTTCTGTTCTGGTCTTCTGTTTTTCTAACTGTTTTCGTAGCTTTTCCAAATGGTCGTGATGTCTGGTCAACCTCATTTCAATAAAGTCGCGACGGTCGTCTGAAAATATCTTATATTTCAAGTATATTCATGACGACCGGTTGGCCGAGTGGCTAGTGACCCTGACTGTGAAGTCAATGGTCACGGATGCGAATCCCACAATGATATAATATTTGTGGGATGAGCACAAATGTGTGTCCCCGATTCATGGATGTATAATAATATTGACTAAACGAACGAAGCGAGCTCAAGTCTCTGCTTCAAGTACAATCAATTTGCTTTCATCTGACAGTTTATTGGTATTCCTCTACAGGTCGTATTTTACAACCGATTTGGACGAAACTTGGGATACAGGTTTAACGTTTTTATTTTAAATTGTTTAGTCTTCGGAGATATTTTATCAGGGGGGTTCTTCGTCCAAAAAGGAGCAAAAGCGGAAAAACGGCTTACTGAATATCTTCGCCCTATTAGATCAGATTTCTAAAGTTTTTTGTTCTTCTAAAAATTTGGTGAAGATCTGATAAGGATCTTCGGGCGTAATGAGCAGAATAGCTCATCAAATGCAATAAATTGCTCACTTTTAGGTTTTCACCAGTGGAATCAGCCCTTTACCCACTAGGTAGGGATTGATGGAGCACCTTGGTTATTAATGTTAGTTGTACAATAAGGTCACTAGATGGCGCTACTGTGCACCACTAGATTGTTGCAAAAAAGTTTGTGCTCGCGAGGTCTACTGTTCGCAGAACTACTAGTTATTTTTTAATAATAATAATAATAAAATAATAAATATATTCGGGACAATTCCACACCAATTACCCCCTGTACTATGGGTACTATATAATGGATAAACATACATATATACGAATATTTTAACATCAATGACTCGGAAACAAACATTTCTGCTCATCACACAAATGATTGCACCTTGCAGGATTCGAACCCGCGACCGTTTGATTACGTACCTAGGATCACTAACCACGAGACCAACCGGTCGTCCATTTTCGTATTAAATTATGTTAATCCGTTTCTACTATTTACTCATAGCTGTGCCATAGTACGGCGAATCCTAGTTTGGGGCTAGGTGTGAATTGTCTTAAATGTATATAACTTTTTTTTCTCTTTTTTTTTTTATTACGGACTAGGCAATCGTTTGACCACGATCTCACCTGATGGAAAGCGATGATGTGGTCGAAGGTGTAGCACGCTTGCCTAGTAGATACCTATTCACTCTTGACTTGAACACACCTGGGTTATAATTTATACAAAAACACTGAAAACACTGACGAGGGCAGGGCATTCCACTCCTTTGCAGTTCTTATAATAAATGAAGAAGCGCATCGCTTCGTTCTTGTTCGAGGTATTTCAACCATAAAAGGATGGCGCTTTGCTGATCGTCTAGTCGTACGGTGATGGAAAGGTGATGGGGAATCAGGTTGTGCAGTTCTTGTGCACACTCTCCATAGTCCAAAGTGTCTCCAAAGTTGTCTTGCTATCTTTCACTACTTACCTACTTGGCGTAATTTAGTGTAGGTTAAGTTTTGGTGCTTATAAAGACATTAATTTATTTTAAAAATACATCATCTAAAGACATCCCTTTCCCACTCTCACTCTCACTTTTTTTCTTTCTCATCTTTCTGAAACAGTTTATACTCACGAATATCTCGTCGTATAAGGTTGACTGCGCGACTGAGTGCGTCGTTTTCCGCGCAGTAGGCGGTGAGCAGATTGTAAATGCCGAAATTCTCGAACTCTTTCTTCACAAAATCGTCTATGATTTTCTCAGTGCTAGACTCTTGTGTATAGTCCTGAAAAATATGTATTTGAATTATCATTAGAGACGAGATATTTACCATATATTTTAATTGTATTGAGTTCTCGATATTTTGGCTCCGTTGCAGGCGCCGTTACCGCGTACTGATGTTCTATTATCGACCGAAAAAAAGGGTGATTATTTTATTTAAATGAAGTCAATATGGTGGTTGTATGGCTCCAATTTCAAAGGTGAAAAAAAACTTCGAATTTTATAATATGGGTATCAAATTGAGGATCTTAATAAGCTCATTCCAACAGTATATAATGTATTGGAATAAGTACTTTTGTGAAAGGTTAGGCATGTTATTTTAGCATTTAAGCTAGTTATTTTAACTAGGTTTTATTACGGGAAAATGCTGAGGGTAGCAGCAAGTAATAATATAACGTATTTTTTTTATAATTTAATTCCAACTGGAACCGACGATAGACGATAAATAGCAGGCGGTTTATGAGAAAATTGTAGTTCTAAGGAAGCTTACAGAAATTTCATCCAAAATTTTGATGTGTTCTTTAAATCTCTTCTTATCCTCTTCTTCTTTCTCTTGTTTTTCCAGCACTTCCTTCTGTGCTTGGTGTCTGTTGACTCTCTTTACTCCTTTTTTGGAAAGGAAGTTATAAATTTTCATCTCATGGTCGTAGGCTTTCTTGAGATCTCGCATTTCCTTTGGAAAGCAAAGTCGTGGTTGAGCAAGGACATTTTGAGAAGATGTAAAGCGTATCTAAATACTATTAATATTTCTATTCATTGGAATATTTTATTGTCACCTTTTTTCCCAAATGCCACTCAAAGCCTCATAATTCATTTTTACAAAAATCTACCCAGAATAATTCTTGCGTTATAAGAAGTACGAAGAGGCACGCTTCTTCCTTTATTATATGAACTGCAAAGGAGTGGAATGCCCTGCCCTCGTCAGTGTTTCCGGTAAAATATAACCCAGATGTGTTTAAGTCAATAGGTATCTACAAGGCAAGCGTGCTACACCTTCGACCATATCATCGCTTTCCATCAGGTGAGATCATGGTCAAACGATTGCTTTTTTTTTTTAAAATACCTAATTCAAAGAAGAAGTCGGTGCCAAACCGAGCCCATCATTTATAATATGGGTAAGCTGGTAAGCTGGTAATCAGTTCGTGTGATAGCGGTCTCTTTTGCGTTTCGTGTTTTATGGAGGTGCGTAGATAGATATTGTAAAGATTAAAATTATAGCCAGGTATTAAAATAGGCAGGTATTAGGTGGCTTCAAAAAACTCTTTCTAATGTTGTGTTTGCCCATAATAACACTTCTTCTACAATTGTTTCTTAATTTTGTTATTTTTGTTTGTGGTGTGTACAATAAAGAATTTATCTATCTATCTATTTCTGTATTGGTATTATATTTTTTATTTTGAAAAAGTTATGTTGTTCTTGTTGAGTTGTAATTATTTAATTATCTAATATGAAGTAGTTTTTTTTGTAATAGTTTATTTATTTCTTGATTTTGAGTGGCCGAAGCAAACATCGAAAGGAATATACGCTACTTAAAATAGTTACATTCACTTATCGCATTAGATTTAGAAGGATATGAAGCATTTGAAGCTTTTGAATTAAATTTGACCAAAAACTTTGAGCTTGAAGTTTTTGTCAAAGAAGTCCTTACGGACTTCTGAAGACGCTCACGCCCCCGTGGGTTTATAGCCAAAAAACTTATAAAAAAAACACGCATTACCTATATTGTCATATTTGAAGATTGCACGCGGGCAAAGCCGCGGGACGCAGCTAGTCTATATATATATAAAAATGAATGTGTGTTTGTCTGTGCGCGATGCTCTCCTAAACCATTGAAACGATTGTGACGAAACTTTGGCAGGGTCTTCCGATGACGCCGATTTATGGCTAAAAAAATCAAACCAAATAGTTTTTTTTTTAGATTTTGTAGTGTATGAATCAAAATTTGACGAAAAATCTTAAGGTTTTTGAGCTTTTGAATCAAATTCGACCAAAAATCGTGAGATATTTGAGCTTTTGAAGCTTTTGTCAAAATGACAGGAGTCAAAGAGGTGGACTTCTGACGGAGCCCACGAGGGTTTATGGTCAAAAAAAATAATGTATACAAATAAAAAAACAAAAGACATTGCACGCGGGGAAAGCCACGGGGCGCAGCTAGTAACTTATAAAACTACTAAATCAGTTTTGTTGAAAATTATCTGTGACTTCAATGGAACTCTTTCAAATAAAAAATGTAAGAACTCCCGTAGATATGAGGAACATACATACGAAAACAAATTGATTTACTGATACATACCTACTCGAAAATACTTTCTTTTTTATCTTGCTTTTACAAGCCATCACCAAGTAAGAGCTGAGAAGTTTTCGATACCAAAAAAATAAGCATAAACTTGAAGAATCGAACTCTATGTAATGGGTCCCTGTGACTACCTTTTGGCTTTATCATTAGACTCTGGATACCGCATTAGACCAGAGAATTCATCAAGACAAACCATATGAGCAGACACTTGAAGGAGTTCCGTCATTTAATTGTTAAGTTACTGTGACCACCTTCCAGATCCATCATCAGACCTTGGGTATCTGGTGGACAGTACATTGGACCAAAGATCTCATTAAGACAAACCAAATGAGCCTAAACTCGAAGGATTGTTGAGTTACTTTGACTACCTTCCACCTCCATCATCAGACCAGTTCAATAGTACGATAAAATTGTATTGACATTGAAACTACACCCATGTGCAAAATTTCAGCTTCTTCATTCAAGACGTCCAGTCTTTAAATTGTTCATAATTGACTTGCAAACTTGTCCCAAGTTACATAACCAATTTTAATGTAATTTATGCACTACCACACTGAAGGTCTATTTTTTCAAGTAAAAATAACCATCTAATTCGGTTCAGAAATCCCGAAGATATGAGAGAACATAAACATTAAAACTTTTTTTTTTTTAAATCTACGAAACCAATTTTGATGAAGTTTATATGGTTCCACACTGAAAAACACACTTTTGAATAAAACATTAATCATCCAAATCGGTTAAGAAATCTTAGAGATATGAGCCAATATAAACACAAAAACAAATGGATTTTCTAAAATCTATATCCATACAACTATATAAAAGTGAAACGTTGTGTGTTTGTTTGTTTGTTTGTTTGGGGAGTTTTAACGCGATAACGGTAGGACAGATTTTGATAAAATTTGGAATGGAGGTAGCTTATACCCCGGAATAAAACACAGGATACTTTTTATCCTGGGAAAAGTAAGTTTCCACGGGAGAACTGGAAAATGTTGATTACTCGCTGTAAGGAACGTTTGCCATGGAAACGAAATAACAAGACTGTTAAAAAACATCAAGAGCTGTTAGTGTTCTACTTTTGCATTGGCTCTTAATATTCTAGAAGAACAAGGATGCTCTCTTTCGCGATAAACTGTGGTCCGCGCGGATGAAGTCGCGGCCGGGAAAGCTAGTACTATTTATTTTCGAAAAACTAATGATCCAATTTTGATTTAAAAAAGAATGAGACCTACTCGGGGTCTCCGTCTTCAAAAAACTCTTTATTATCTTATGATGTATTTATGAATTATTATTACGTTGGTAATTTCGATAAAGTGATACTGTTCTGGTTCAATTGTAATTATTTCATTATTTTAAGTGGTTGTTTACAAAATTTATTTTTTATTATGAAGTCGTTTTTTTTTGGAAAATTATTTTTTATAGACACCATTAACACAAAAAGTTTTGAATAGCTTTATAATAAGACTGACTAGGTTTGAAGAATAGTATGGAACTGCTTTGGAGTTCTAATTTACCTCTGAACTTGCAGCACTTAGGTAATATATCGTCGTTTAGCTATTTTAAATGTCTTTGGATAAAATATAACATGACGCATTGAACTAAATGATCACATTTGTATGTTTCAACCAATAAGAGGCCAGTATTCAAAAAGTAGTGACAGCGCTCAAGTCTGTTAACCCTCCAACACTGTTCGTGTCGTCATTACGCCATACTTTTTTCAAAGGTTACGGACTTTTTAGTCATTTAATAAGTTTTTCTCAAGTTAAATGATTTCCCTTCATCTGGAAGAAGCACAGCTTTTTGCACTAAAAGTACTCAATTTACAAGAATTAGAACAGATCTGAGAGGAACCTTCTTCCAGCGAAATATGGAACTACTCAGAAGTTTACCTGGACTTGCAGCATCTGATCCATTTTCCCCTTCTCCTGGATGGAGCGCAGCTTCTGGCACCACTCATCGCGCTGGTCGTAAGCTAGGGTCGAGGACTCAAACAGGTCTGAAAGAAACTTCTTTCCGGTGCCCAAGCTAGTCAACATCTTGTCCCAGGCTTGTTTGAATAAAAATCTGGAGATTTTGAAAAACCAGATGACTGTTTTGCATAGTCTTTATCACCATTCCCTGGAAGTTTGCAAGTGTAAAGAGTTGTAGCAGAAGCCTCTTCTGCAAAAGAACCAGCACCGACCAGAAGTACCACTCTTTTACCACATGTACCGCTAAGCACATTTAATCTACAAAATTATACTTTAGGCACTCTGGCGTAAGGATCCCTGAATTCAGATAATTTACTAAGCTTACACTGTGTTTGATAATCGGACCTGCATAGCCTTGAAGAGGCCAGGATGTAGTTTTATAGTTTTTAGGAAACAAAACATATGGCAAGGATTTCATTCCTTCTCGTCATGAGCGTACTTTTGAGATCTCCGTAGAAGACGTGGTCTTAAAACCTATATGTCAATGTTACTATTGCAGTGCAATGCTAGCCTAGTACGGGTATCGGGTACGGGTTTCGGTCCTAGGCACCAATGACGTTTTTAAGTTTTGTGCGGAAAACCATCGCTTCTTACTTCGGAAGGCACGTTAAGCTGTCAGTCCCAGCTGTTATTGATTAATAACAATTGTTAAGCCATTTCAGAGGCCCTTGGACGCCCTGTCAAACTCTGACACCAGAGGCCAACACTACCTCATACGACAAGCAAACAAGCAAGTGCAATGCTGCGTAAGATGATGGAGGAAGCTGCAATAGAAAAGGAACTGCTCATCTCGTCCCTGACCTGTCCTTCAGCATGTGCTCGATCTCCCCCCGGATTTTCTTGTTCTCGCACTGGATCGTGTTGAAGCGCAGCATGGCGGCCTCCAGCTTGTTTTCTGCTGACATCAGCCGATGCTCACTTTGCATGCGGCGCGCGTCCACCTGAGATGATGAGGGTATTTATACAACTACATACATTATTAGCCCATTGCTGGCTATGGCCCCGTTCATAGTACGCCTCTGAGTCCAATCTTCGGATCCTGTTTTCACCAATCAAACGACTTCAAATGGATTTTAAAAACTATTTCAAAAATGAATGAACCAAATTTAATGAAATTTATATGTAATCATAACGAAATCAAAAAATTAGGTTAAAAAAAACTTGAGAACTGCAAAGAAGTGGAATGCTCTGCCTTCGTCAGTGTTTCCGTTAAATTATAACCTAAGCGTGTTCAAGTCTAAAGTGAATAGGTATCTACTAGACAAGCTGTGCTACACTTTCGACCACCTTCGGTTTCCATCATTTGAGATCTTGGTCAAACAATAAATTAAAATTAAAAAAATGGCTGGTTCCTTTTTAAAGGCGTCAACCTCCTTCAACCTTGAGTATGATCGTAAGAGTATTATGCTAATGCTTATGATTCTTTTATCGATTCAATATCTTACAAAACGAATGTTGTACCTCTCCCTGGTTAGCAGTGGCCAATTTCCGCAGACGAATCATTTCCTTAGTGTTAATCTGGAGAACTCCATCCAGCTCTTTCATTATGACATTTCCTCCTATTGAAACAGCAAGAATAAATAAATTACTTTCTACTTCTTTTCTACTAAACCTATATAGGTTAAGGTGTCATAACAAACTCCATGAGTATGGTCGTCGATATCCCCGACGCCAGTTGAGAACTTTAAGAAAATAATTTAGAGTTCGAAAAAGCGGCGAGTGATAGCACATTTTATCATGTATTCGTCGTTCAAAATATTTCTTTGACCTGTAGTAGCCCTTTTACGCTTTTATCATATCGCACAAGTATTTCAGAGTGAGAGAAAGAAGCTAAACAAGCTTCCATCTGTCTCTGCACTCGCCCGCTTGCCTAACCATTAAACCCAGAACACCAGAACACTATTACTCTCACGAGACTCAACCTCATACTTGTCAGTGCGCGCGTGGCGTTCGCACAGGTAGTAAATCGAAGAGACCGAACGGTCAAACCATTGTACGTAGGAAATGGCCAAACCAAGAAAAATATATACCAAAACGATCTCGTGAAAAATCTAAGGAAGAATAGAGGTAGTGAAAAATTAAAAAAAAAACAAGCGATAATTGTCATTAGAACGGAGGAAAAAATGTGGAAGGATCGTTTCGGACGAAGAAAGAGATGTGCAAATTGATATTTCTACTTTTAGTCTCTTTTTTTTTTGTACTCTTTACTTTCATCGGGTATCACAAAGCATTTATATCCGTTGTATTCTTCGGATAACCAATAGACTATATACATAGAGCTATGGTGGCCTAACGGTTCTATAGTGCAATTTAGAAACCAACGATACCGAGTCCAAAACCTAGGCTCCGAACCAATGACTTTTTGGAGTTATTTGCGGTTTTCCATCGCTCCGTGCTTCGGAGGGTACGTTAAGCTGTCGGTTCCGGCTGTTATTGATTAATAGCAGTCGTTCAGCCATGTCAGAGGCCCTCGGGCGGCTTGACAAACTCTGACATCAGAGGCCAGCACTAACTCATACGACAAACAAACAAACATATACATATTTATTTACCAACTAGCTGTACCCGTGGCTTCGCACGCGTGTTCTTTTCTTCAGGTTCAAAGTACCATAATGTGCTATTCCAGGACCAATATACCATTTAACAATACAATAATACATAATATTTAATTTTTACATTTGAACGAAATTTCTTCAGCCGTCAAAATACTTTATTAATTGCAATTGTTCGGCTTCTTACTCAACGGATTGAGATACCAATTACACCAGATTTAAATCAAATCCTAAGCTATCTAACAATGAAATCCGCATCGCAATCGTTGCGTGAAGAAACAAACATACATACAAACAGAAAGAAAGAAAAGATTAACAAAAAAAATATGTCCAATACCTTTTTTAAGCACCCAAGAGCATTTTTTTAATTAGAATTAATTTAGTAGTTTGGGTGCGATGCGCGGTCAAGATACGGACAAACAGACATACAAAATTAAAAAGTAAAATAGTTTGGCTTCAGTATCGAATAAAGAAAACCATCCAAACAATATATTAATTACTTAATTATTAACATATCTTTGGACCCATATCCCGCAGAAACGCTTTACTTTTTCGGGATAAAACTCAATTTTAACCCATCATATAACTTAAGACAGTGCCAAGATGCATCAAAATCTGTCCATTACTTTCAGAGTGGTACGTGTTCTTATAAATAAGTTTCAACCCCTAAATAACAACCCATAAATTTTTCGATATGTAAAGTATGCTATGTCCTACCTCGTAGTACGAACTCAAATCATACCAAGTTTCTTTTGAATTAATCCAGTAGTTCCGGCGGCGTGATGCGCTTCTAAGATACAGACTGACAGACACACAGACAAAAATGAAAAAAACATACAGTTTAGGCTTCATAATCGAATAAAGAGTAATTTCCAACAAAAAAAAACACTATCGGGACAAAATGTACCTATAATTTTCACCTATCTTATAAACTATGTCTGTGCCAAGTTGCATCAACATCTGTCCAATAGTTTCAGCGTGCTAAGTGTTCTTTTAAATAATTTTCCACCCCTATTCTGCAGGAACACTTAATTTTTGCGGGATGAAAAGTATCCAATGTCCAAATACCACGAAGTCTGTACTCAAATCATACCAAATTTCATTTGAATTCATTAAGTATTTTCGGCGTGGTGCTAAGGTACAGACAGACAGACAGACAGACACACAAAAATTAAAAAATACATTGTTATCTTTAGTATTGAATATAGAACGGCCTCCAAAAAAAATACATAATATCTTCAATTTTCGAGATAAAAAGTATCCTCAATTTTTACCCATTATATAAACTATGACTGTGCCAAGTTTCAATTAAACCCGTCAAGTAGTTTCAGCGTGATACGAGTTCTTTTAAATAACTTTTAACGCCTATCCTGCAGGAACCCTTTCATTTTTCGGGATGGTAAGTATCCTATGTCCTACCTAAAAGTATGAACTCAAATCATACCAAATTTCATTTGAATTCATTGAGTATTTTCATCGTGATGCACTTCCAAGGTACAGACAGACAAACGGACAGACAGAAAGACAAAAATTAAAAAAATACAGTTTTGGCTTTAGTATTGAATGTAGAGCGACCCCCAAAAATTTTTACAAATATCTTTAAGTTACAGAATTTGAAACATTATCCCGCAGGAACTCTTTACTTTTTCGGGATAATAGGTATCCTCAATTTTAACCCATCATACAAACTATAACTGTGCCAAGTTGCATCAAAATCCGTCCAGTAGTTTCAGAGTGTGTAAGTGTTTTTTGAAATAACTTTCAACCTCAATCCTGCGGGAACCCTTTCATTTTTCGGGATGAAAAGTAGTCTATGTCCTACCTCGTAGTATGAACTCAAATCATACCAAGTTTCATTTAAATTCATTCAGTAGTTTCGGCGTGATGCCTAGCAAAAAAACAGACAGACAGACAGACAGACAGACAAACAGACAAAAATGAAACAAATTATAGTTTTGGCTTCAGTATCGAATCTAGAGTAAGGTCCAAAAAAAATTTCAAAATATCTTCAATGTACAGAATTGGACCCGTTACAGTTTTATTATAAGTATAGATAGATGATCGTTAATTCGGACAAAGTAAGTGATGTGCAACTTGAAGGTAGATGATTCTACTTTCATTTGTTTTTGTGTTACTCCTTTGCATTTATCGGGTACTAGTGTTCCCGCCCGCGACTCCGCCCGCGCGGACTGTTTATCGCGCAAAAAATCATCCAATTTTCTTCTACGATATTATAAACCAATGCAGTAGGTATAGCACCAATGCCAATGTGTATTATCTATCAAAACAGCTCTTGACGTTTTTTGACAGACTTGTTACGTCGTTTCCATAGCAACCACAGACCATTCTGTGATGGCAACCGTTCCTTACAGCAACGTAAGTGAGTAATCAACATTTTCCAGTTTTCTGGTAGAAACTTTCAATTTAAAAAGTATCTTATGTTTAATTCCATGTTATAAGCTATCTCCATTCCAAATTTCATCAAAATCCGTCCAGCCGTTATCGCGTAAAAGCTCCCCAAACAAACAAAAAAAACAACAACAAACAAACAGACAACGTTTTACTTTTTTGGTATGGATCGACATGGGCATTTGACGTGATGTTCGTCTTACCCGTGTTCATTTTAAGACCCACCTGTTAGGAAACAATATATAGGTCACTAAGCATTGTGCTTAGGTCTTCCAGGGTTTCTGCCATGATGACTATTCATCAAAAAATCGAAGGGGAGTGATGCATTCGCCTTTGACGTTAACACCATACCGTTCCAGTTCAGAAGATTGAATATATCTTCCAGTGCAGAGGTGAACAGTTTCGGAAAAATGACGTCTCCCTGTCTCACCCCTTTCTGCAATTGGATAGAATTTGTGCTGTAATCTTGGAGATGGACAGTCATGGTTGCCTTGCTGTACAGACACTTCAACACTTCGATGTACCGGTAGTCAATCTGGCACTGCTGTAGCACTGCCCAGGTTTCGACTGAATCAAAAGCTTTCTTGTAGTCCACAAACGCAAGACATTAGTGTCGATTCTCTTGTTCCCAACTAGACTAAACTACGCTAAATTTAAGTTTAGTCCTGTCAAACAGATTATTTTGTTACAAACTCACTAAACTAGCCAAAAATGAAATTAAATTTAGCTTTCCGACTAAATTTAAATTCTGCGATGGAACTAAGGGACTTGGGAGAGCGGGTGTTGTATTGTGCACGGCCGGAGGTGGGGAAAGAGACACCCGGGATTTGGGGAAAAGTGAGGGGAGGGTGAGGGGAAAGTCGGATAAGGTAGGGGGAAGTGAGAGGAGTGTGGCGGAATGGAGGAAAGTGAGGGGAGGGTGGGGGTAGTTAATAAAAAGTGACGGGAAAGGAGGATAAGTTTGGAAAAATTGAGGGGTCCCCATCCTCCCCTCACTTTTTACTTGGAAAATATGAGGGCAGGATGAGGTACTAAATTACCCTAACCTTCCTTCACTTTTTTTCGTCTTACTCCACCCTCCCCTAATCGCCCTTATCCCCCTCCCTCCTAAACCCCCCCACTCGTTCCCCGCTCTCGGCCGTGCACAATGCAATACACCTTCTCTCTCTGCAAGTTTTTTAGTTTACTTAAAACGATGAAATAGATTTTACAAATCTCTACACTAAATTTAGTTTTCGTGTAGTTTAGTTTTAGTGAGTAAACAACAGAATTGACACCATAGTGGCCGATTATACTCTACGGTCTTCTGTATAATCTGCCGGAGCGTATGGATGTGGTGTACGGTGCTAAAGCCTTTCCGGAATCCAGCTTGTTCGGGAGGCTGAAAGTCGTCAAACCTACGTGCGAGTCGTTTTGTAACTACTCTCGAAAACCGCTTATAGACATGGCACAGCAGCGAAATGGGCCTATAATTCGTCAATAGGGTTTTATCACCTTTCTTAAAGAACAACACCACTACGCTCCTGTGCCACGCCTCTGGCATAGTACCCCCGAGGATGATGGATTTAAACAGATTTTAAAGGACTTTAAGTACCGGTGTTCCATCCGCTTTCAGCAGCTCTGCCGTTATTCCGTCTTCGCCTGGTGCGTTATTGCTCTTAAGATGTTTGTGAGCCATTCTGATCTCGTATAGGCTGACGTCCGGGATATCTTCGGTATAATGTCGGGTCAAACGGGCTCTTGCATCGCTAATCGTGCTAGGAGGACTACGCGATGAGGTGTATAATTGCCCATATTACTTCTCGAGCTCACTCAAAATCTCTGGCTTCAACGAAACTATGCTGCCACTGTCGGTCTTCAGCTTCGTTAACAGGCATTATCCAATAGGCAAATCTTTTGCAAACACTTTGGATTCTAAGAACGCAAATCGTGTCGCATCGACTTGGAGATCTGTTTATTAAGCAAGCTGTAACTCGACATAACTACAGAAGACCGCAGCCTCATCTCGCCACGTTCTGCCATAAGTTTGAGTGTAAGCTCAGAGAGTTTGTGTTCTATTTTTTCGGTGGATCTTAAAGAACTCCGACCCGACCGCGTGAACAATTTCCACCAGCCCATGTAGTTCATTCACTGTATCGCATCGGTAAGGATTTGGAAGCGATTTTGGAGTTCCAACTGAAAGCTCTCAGGGTTTTCGATTTGGGCAGGACTTGGGTGAAGATTAGATCTCATCAAACGAGACCTCTCTAGCTTTACGTTGATATTCAATGAGCCTCTTACCATGCGGTGATCACTGCCGGTCTTAACCCTGTTGATCACAGAGACTTCATTGAATATATGCCTATTGGTCGTCAAAAAGAAATCTATCTCACGCTTATGACCGGGGGACCGGGGGGAATCCGCGTCAATTTTATGGACGGTCGCTTCTTGAAAAAGGAGTTCATAATAAAGAGTCACTCCTTCTCCATGAAGTCGGCCAATCGCTGACCCTTTTGGTTCCGCTGTCCAATCACCCCAGATCATCTGGCATATGATATTATCTGGCCGCCATTAGCTGATTAAACTCTCATGGAAAACGAATATTCACTCTCGCGTGCCCCTAAATGAGGATATACACAGAGTTCGACTGCTGAGGTGGCCGCCTGTGTACCAGAGAGTCATGAAATTCACGAAGATGCGGATGCTGACTCTTTTGAACCCCATTTGGTGATGTGGAAGTTGATACGGTTACTTTTTGGCGAAGATATTCATAAATATAATTATCATAAAGATATATACGATTTCAAAAACTATTCATAAGCGGTCTCAAAAACGAAGACAAACATTAATTTTTAAATTGAATCATTACGGAGTTAATGGGAAAGCTCTCGATCTTTTATCCTCGTATCTTAGCAATAGAATCCAAAAAGTACGAGGTAAATGGTGCAAGGTCATCAGGATCACTCATTACAATTGGAGTCCACAGGGTTCAATACTTGGGCCATTCTTGTTCTTGGTTTACATTAACGATCTTCCTTTTTTCATAGAGAACTCATGTGATATTGTTTTGTTTGCAGATGATACTTCTCTAATTTTTAAGGTTGACAGAACCTTGAATAATTTTGACGATGTTAACAAAGCAATCGCGCAAGTTCTTAGTTGGTTTACAACTAACAATTTAATGTTAAATCCTAAGAAAACTAAATGTATCAAATTTTCACTACCCAATGTCAGAGGGGTTCCTACGAATTCAAGTATTTGAATAAATAGTGAGCCTGTAGACCTTGTGCAGTCAACCACATTTTTGGGTATTACTGTAGATTCAAAATTACAGTGGGGTCCTCACATTTCGTTGATAGCTGGTAGATTGAGCTCTGCAGCCTTTGCCGTACGTAAAATTAGACAGTTTACTGATATAGCCACTGCAAGATAAGTTACTTTTACAGAATACTGTGAAAATAAATAATAAATGTGTATATTATTTATGACATAATAATGTCATATGGCATTTTGCTGTGGGGTAAGGCCGCGGAAATTCAATCAATATTTGTGCTACAGAAGAGAGCAATTCGTTCCATTTACAATATGAAATCCCGAGATTCTCATAAGGAACGTTTTAAAGAGATCAATATTCTTACAGTGGCTTGTCAATATATATATATATATATGAAAATATAATGTATGTTCGGAAGAATATCACCTTTGTTAAAAATAGGGATGTTCATAATTTTAATACTAGAAATAAAATTAAAATAAAGGTGTCTGGTTTTCGGTTAAAGAAAGTTAGTGGTTCATATATGGGGATGTCGGGTGCGGGCGAGATTGCGGTGATTGTTGAGATAAAAGATTGTTTATCTATGAAATGTTAATTTATTATTAAAATCCTATGTTTAATGTTGATGTTCGAGGCACCCGGTTGACGCGGTAACCTAATGTGCACTGAGGCTAAAAGCCTATAATTGGGTGAACGCGTCACGCGAGTAATGCCGACTCAGATGTTCGGGCAATGCACCGGACAGGGAAACTGTATACGCTTTTTTAATAAGTTACCTGACGGCATTGATCAATTATCAATGCATATGTTAAAAACTTTTGTTAAAGTAAATCTCATAAAGAAAGCGTATTACAATGTAAATGATTATATTAATGACAGAAATGCATGGCCTGATGTCTCCAAGCTCCATGATAATAATAAGTGATAGCTTCGATATTAACGCTAAGTGAATGAAATGTTCAAAGTACTTTGTGAGATGTCTCAAACATACCATGAGATCACGTTGTTTTATACAACATAATTATCGAGTTAGATTTTTTTTACCATATTTTTTCCAGTATGATTGTTTTATGTTTGTGGGACATGTAATTGCCACTTTTACCTGTTATATTTGTAGTTTACATGTTTTGTTATAATTGTGACATTTGAAAAAAATATAAAGAATGAACAAATATGGAAAAAATACATCCCCGTAGAGTTTCTTGGTGCTCTCTTCTCTAACGGGCGTATGTCCGAAGCACCGGTAGAGTCAGAAGCGTATTTCCTTTTCCAGTATGAGATTAAACTCTGTTGGCACATGAAAGGGAAATTTCTTTTACAAACTCAAAGAATACTTAGTTTATCTAAATTTGGATTGATTTGATCTTTTTATAATATTTTATGTATATCTCTTTGTTCAGGAGATGTTAATTTTGACTTGTAAAAGTGCTATTATTTTTGCCTATTTACAATAACATACTTTGACTTTGACCTAGGTAATTGGTGTGAATCGTCCCGAACATATTTATTTATTTATATTTATTTATACACATACAAAAGCAGATTGACCATATTTCTGGTCAACGTACGTCGCTCGGTTAGTTAAAAAACGAAAATACTTCACATACCTTCACAGTCCTGTTCAGTGCTTATCCTGAGTAGAAGTGCTCGTTGAAGGTCACTCTTCATCTTTTTGTCATTTTTCTTGTGCCTACCCGACCTCGCTATCTGCAAGCATGCCAACAACGTAGGTTCGCGAAGTGATTTTTTTCTTTGACGTAGGTAGCGTATGTAACACTATATTAGGAGCTAACTGCACAAATGAATGAAACCTACTATTATCAGGGCTATTATCCGATACCTGATCGATGTATAGCCGATCTTAATAATCGAAAGTTTTTAGCCGTTTTGTCATTGTCATTCCGATGTTTTTTTTTAAAGGACCTCATTAACATTGGGTCCCTAAAATTGGGCAGTAACTGGAATAGGTTGCCCAATTGTATGCCCAGTTTCAGCTGATCCCTAGATGGAGATCAGCAGATGACCAGTTAGCTAAACCAAGAGTCAATTGAGGACGATTTGAAGTCCAGTTTAGCTCATTGAAGCTCTGTTCTCTGGTGTAATTTCTAGCAAATATAATATAATATGGTTCTATTCGTTCTTTCTCCTTCTCCCTGGGTGCTGTGAGGACCAGCTAAGGGAATCCAGAAACTAGACAAAACCTGAGTATTTGGGGTCACCTTCTGCAAGAGCCCGCCTGGGAAAGCACCTTTGCGAGATATTCAACCTCTAAGCAGTAGTGTGCAAACACTTCTGTGTTCCTATTTTAAGGATAATGTTTCCAGTGAAATTACCAGGCATAAGACAAAATTAATGTCTCAGACGAGCGAGGTTTTTGTACCCACAGTTCCCTTGGTTATGGGTCGTGACGCTTACCTTCAGGTATCCTGCTCGTTTCAACACACAAATGGGAATAAATACTCTTTCTTCACAGAATAAATAATACTGCTACGTAATTTCTTGCTTCAAAGATTTGTGAACTAGTTGCGCCCCGCGGCTTTGCCCGCGTGCATGTATCTATGGTATACAGCATCCACATACAAAATTTCATTAAATTTGGCCCAGCCGTTATCGCGTGAAAGCGCCCCAAACAAACGAACAAGCCGACATGCAAACAAACGTCAATTTTTTACTTTTCTATAATAGTGGGGATGGGCGGATTGGTAGCAAGCGGCATCCTGTAATCGTAATCTGGTTTACTCGCTTTTGTACGCGGGTACTTTTTATCCCGGAAAATGGAAAATTGGCTCGGGACAATGACGATTACTCTAGATACAGTAGCTAAGGGTACTATACAATACAGAGTTACAGTTTTACAAAACGGAAATTTTGAAATGAAAGCGAGTACAATCAGTTTACCAAAATTTTCCTAATTTCCCGTGTGAACTTGATGTTTTACGGGATATAATAAGTATCTTATGTTGATCTCTGTATTGTAAGTATCTTATGTTGATCCCTTAGCTACTGTATCTAGAGTAATCGTCATTGTCCCGAGCCAATTTTCCAATTTCCGGGATAAAAAGTACCCTATGTGGGTATCTGTTCAGTATAGTATCTAAATAAAAAAACATCAAAATCAGTCCAGCTGTTTTGGCGTGAAAACACCTCAAAAAAACAAACATACCAACAAACAAACAAACATACCAACAAACAAACAGACAACGTTTCAGTATTATTATTAGTGAGAACGATTTCAACATCATTAATTCAATAAGCCAGTCGCAACATTGACTAACCTTCAAGTCTTGGTTAAGATTGATGTATTCCATTTTCAAAGTCCGGAGGAGTTTGTCCTGTCTCCTGAACTGAGGATGGACGCCCATAGTCCGGTGCTGGCGATCTGTTTGGATCACGCGGAACTGGTGACAAGAATTCAATATTTAATCGGCTTACAGTAAGTACCTAATAAGTATTTGGATTTTTGTTAGCTGCACCTCGTGGCTTTGTCTTCGTGGACATATTTCTGGGATAGGTTACCTATATGTTATTCCAGGACTAAAAGTACCTATAAATTACTATGTTCTAAACATCATCAAAATTCGTTCAGCTGACAAGTTTTTTTTATCGGATGCTCAGCTTCTACTCATACGCATTGAAATGCAAAATAGGTAGAATTTGAAGTTAAAGCTTGAGCTATCCAACTGTGAAAACTGCATTATGTGATGCGAGAACCTACAGACAGATAGACAGACACCCATCAGGTTACCACTAAAAAAAGGCTCATTATAAGTTCCCTATACCTGTATATATTTCAATTATGTTCATTGTACAGACCTTTTATTGCTTACTATTTTATTATAATTATAGATAGATAGATAGAGTATATAAATAAAATACAGAGAAAACTAGATAGAAGATAGATTGATGCATCTAAGTTGCACATTCTAAAATTATTCAAAGTCTACTGCTACTGAAAAAGTCTTGGTAACTACAACACATTGATTTATTCATATGCATTATAATAATGACCACTGTGACTGATTTTCAGGCCAATATCTGGCCTGAAGAGCATTCCAGTGATAATGTAATCACTCGATGATACGGTAGGAATGCGGATATGTCAAGAGTCAAGATGTCTCTACGTCTTGTTCGGATAGACTATGACGTACACAGCAATGAATAGTCATAGTCATAGTTATAATTTATTAATAATATAGATAGATAGATAGATAAATTCTTTATTGTACATACCACAAGCAAAAATAACAAAAATGAAGAAACAATAGTAGAATAAGTGTTACAATGGGCGGCCTTATCGCTATAAGCGATCTCTTCCAGGCAAACTTTGGATGGAGAGGATTTGTTATAAGCGTGAAGGACGGATTGCACTATAATATGAAATACTAAAAGGAAACAGTAAACCAAATTATTAATAATACTAAAAATTATTTTATGATTAATACTAGTTTTCCCGCTGCCCGCGACTTCGTACGCGCGCACTACTGTTTATCGCGAAAAAAAGCATCCTATGTTCTTTTAGGATATTAAAAACCAATGTAAAAGTAGGTATAGCACCGATCTTGATGTGTTTTGACATACTTGTTATTTCGTTTCCATGGTAACCGTTTCTTACAGCGAATAATCAATAGTTTTTCAGTTTTCCCGTGGAAACGTGGGATAAGAAGTATTCTGTGTTTTATTCCAGGGTATAAGCTATCTCCATTCCAAATTTCATCAAAATCTGTCTAGCTGTTATCGCGTGAAAGCTCCCCAAACAAACAATCAGACAACGTTTCACTTTTATATATTGCTATGGATGGATTTAAAGTCAATAAATTCTTGATAAGAATAAAAAGCATGCTCATTGAGACAAATCTTTAACTTAGTTTTAAACGACACAGCTTGGAGCACCCAACATCACTTTATTAGCCTGTTGTAAACATCAGGTTCCATCACGCGAAGCGTTTTTATAGACTCCTGCCAATCTGCATGGAACGCCAGAAAATTTATTTGCGTTACGGGTGTTGTACCGATGCATTTCTCCACGATTCTTGAAAGTGTCTATGTTCTCACGCGTATGTTTCGCGTGTATACTGCCACTTGGAGTATCAGGAGACTGGGCAGGATCATAAGGCCCAGCTCTATGAAAAAAAACCACACAGAATCATCAGTGAGTCGTTTCACGGACTGGGCGCCAACAACTACTCCCTATCAGTTTCCTGAGAATAAGTGAAATGCTAGCTCCAAAGTCTAAGTTTATCTCGATCGATGCAAGCCTATTGGTCAAACTTGAGACCTGGTCACTTTTTGGACGCTTCTTTCACTTCAAATTAAGTTTGTACCCGGGGCTATCTCCTTTGCTATGGAACTTACGAGGCCCGAATCTCTTTGCTCCTGGTTCGCATGCAAAGGCGGATTTGCCAAATGCGCACGAGCTTTTGTGAAGTTAAGAGGAACGGACGTCTGGTTTGCTAAATAATTGGCTGCTCTTGTTACGATGCAAAGAGAAAATTTCAGTCAAAAAGCGAGCATCCCAATTACACTAAACGGCTTATGCAAGAATAACACGAGCACAGATTTATTTCTACATGCCAGCCTTCCATATCTTAGTCCTAATAAATTATTAGGCCCATCTTGTGACAAGCAAGTCACTACTGCCACCACCCGGGTCTGCCTTTAGAAAGGGCTTTACCTGTCTCTGGAGACGTAAATGTTCATCCTCCATTTTCTTAACCACTTCTATATCGCCCTGTACTTCAGCGTCGTTCATTTTGACTAGAGTAATAGTATTCTTTGAAATATGGCGGAAAAATAAATAGTTAACAAAATGTTGCGTCGGCCGGAACCAACTAGATGTGTGAAATTTCGTTTCTCTGAAATTTCGTTACAGAATAAATTATAGTGCTAGGTATGTACCTACCGTACATAAAAAACGGAAAAAACATGATTATTTGCATATAATCATAAGAATTCCGAATATGATAACTTAATCAGTAATGCCTCATACTTACGACAAGCAAGCAAAAATTAATGGGGCTGTCGTTAAGCTATTTCAGAGTTCCTTGGACGGCTTGACATACCTACTCTAACGCCAGAGGCCAGCACTACCTCATACGAGAAGCGAGCATGGTCATCTACTAGGAAACGTTGCCGTGATTTACCTGCAAAACCTTATTAACCCTTCGCGAGGACGCGTGATCTATAGCTTGTTGACCTTAACCTTCATCCGTTCGGCCTTTGTCCTGCTGCAACTGTATTACGTGCCATACGTCACCTGAGAACACTTCGAGTTTGTAGAGGGGGGAGGCTTTGTCCTTGAATAACTACACATAAAAGTCTTATAACTCTGAATAGTCACTTCAATATTCAAAATAGATTTTTGTGAAACCAAATACTCCACCTACAAAAACAAACAGAGCTTAGACCACCTTCAAAATATCTCCGTCTAAATATTAGATTACCAAACCTTATTATCAAAGAAACTTTTAGTTCAAAAAACCACAAAAATCTTAAAAAACAACTCTTTACAGGATTCCAAGTATGAAAACTGGCGGGAGCTTATTTTTTCTTTTTTATTAAATTGGCCAATAGCGTCTTGCAAACTTACAACTTTTTGTCATTTTTAAATTGAATTATCGTAAGGAGATTCCATTTTCAGTTTACAAGAAGAAAGAAGAATTTTTAACCCGACTACGGTGAAGCAAGGGAAGGGTAATGAGTTAAAAAGTCTATGTATGTATGTATGTATGTATCTTTGTATGTGGGTATGTGGATGTTCCACCGTAGCGTCGCCCCTATTGGTCCGATTTTGACAAACGAGGTGTCATTGGATTCGTCTTCAAGTATAGAGTGTCACAGGCTATATATTTTTAGCCGGAGCAAAGGAAGGGTTATTTGTTCAACAAACTAAAACCTTGGTGCGATTTTGACAAGCAAGGTATCATACAAGGTGTCATAGGCTATTTTTTACCCGACCGTAGTCGGGTTTTAGTTTTTGTACTTATGTCTTGTTTATGTCTCAGTTGAGAACAAATAATTTAACAGTTTTTCATTTGGTTTTCATTATAAGCATTTATCGGGCCGAGATCATTCAGCTAAGTACCTATATTATTTTACGCGTTGAAATTGTTAAAATGTATCTATTATAAAAATCACTGCCCTTTTCACTTAAAGTTCCATGCACAGCGTCTAATATTATCAACTTCAGTGATGAAGACATTTCTGGTTGAGTGGCTTCGACAAGCAAAATTGCCGAATCCGGAACTACGAAAATCCCCGAAAAATACACCAGGTGCCCTTACCTCCGAAAAAGTGAATGTTTGGCCACCAAGATATGTGACTTAGCGTCGCTCGGCTCGACTATTTTCTGTAGGCTACATGAAATCTATGGTCTATACAGACAAACCACAGAAGATTGCCCTGAAGGCCAACACAACTCACATTCTTCATTAAATTTGCCTACATTTATGCGAAGATGTCATCCAAAATTGGTCCACTAGGACGCAGCACCTACAGCAAAGGCGGTGGGCATTTGCTCGAAATTATATTCCACACATAATGGCATCGAATGCATATTAAAATAAAAAAAACGATTTTAATGATATAACATAAAGTGATTGTTTTATTTAATTTTAAATATCATCATCTGCCTATACTCGTACCTGTCCACTGCTGGACGTAGGCCTCTTCTAATGCACGCCAATGAGCTCGGTTTTCAGCTCTTCTCATCCACCGATTTCATCATCTCATCCATTTTCTTCCAGCCGCTTTTCGCAGGCCGTCACTCCACCTGGCCACAGGGCGTTCTACACTACGTTTGCCTAAACGTGGTCTCCACTCGAGAAATCGTTTACCACAACGGTTATCGATTCTTCGGGAAATGTGACCAGCCCACTGCCACTTTAGCTTGCTAATCCTTTGAGCTACGTCGGTCACCTTGATTCTCCGTCAGATATCTTCATTACGAATCTTGTGCTTCAGAGAAACACCAAGCATAGCCCTCTCCATAGCTTGCTGAGTGACCTTAAATTTGTGGACTAGTTTGACCGTGAGTGTCCACGTTTCAGCTCCGTAGGTCATAACTGGTAGGATGCACTGATTGAAGACTTTTGTATTCAGGCACTGCCGTATGAACGACAAGAAAAACTTGACAAATCTTGCCGAATGCTGACCGACCCAGCTGAATTCTTCTGTTGGCTTCCTTCTCAAAGTTGTTCTTACCTAATTGCAATATTTGCACAAGGTAAACATATTTTTGGACAACTTCAAGACGTGCACCATTGACTGCAATCGGTTTGGAGTCATTAAACATGATCTTGGTTATCATTTATTGTGTCTTGGTGTTATCTTTGTAAATTTCGAGACCAACGCTACACCGATGCGCCGAGAAGCATCAACTAGGTTGGTCAGCATACTTTACAAGTCTTCCAGCGACTCGGCCATTAGGACTATGTCATCGGCAAATCTTAAGTGCGAGATGTTCTCGCCATTGATATTAATGCCCATTCCTTTCCAATCCAGCGTCTTAAACATATATTCCAAGGCATTAGTGAACAGTTTCGGGGATATAACATCCCCCTGTCTCACTCCCCTGCGCTGTTGGATATGTTTAGACTGCTGGTTTTGTACATGGACACTCATAGTCGCGGCGTCATACAGAAACCTCAGCACTTCGATGTATCGCCAGTCTACTTGACAACGCTGCAAAGACTCCTGAACCGCCCAGGTTTCAACGGAGTCAAAAGCCTTCTCATAGTCCACTAAAGCAAGACACAGGGGCTGGTTATACTCTTCAGACTTCTGTATAACCCGCCTCACTGTGTGTATGTAGTCAATGGTGCTAAATCCTCTACGAAACCCGGCCTGTTCAGGAGGCTGGAATTCGTAAAGTCTTCTTGCGAGACGATTTGAGATATCTCTCGAAAACAACTTACAGATGTGGCTCAAGAGTGAAATAGGTCGGTAGTTCTTTAAAAGGGTTTTAAACCCTTTTTTAAAGAAGAGCACTCCTGCTCCACGCCTCGAGTTCTCCCACTGCTAAGGATGGTGCTAAATAACCCCTGAAGCTCCGAAAGTACGGGTGGGAAACCCTGCCTTCAAGAGTTCCGAAGTTATACCATCCTCACCGGGGTCCTTCCCATTCTTAAGTTGTTTAAGCGCCATCTCAATCTCGTCTAGGCTGACGTCGGGCAGTTTGTCAGTGAAGGGTCGTGTCAGAAATGCACGGGAATCTTCTGTACTGGGTTTGGGTCTAGAAGCATGCGAGTAGTACAATTGGACATTGAAGTCTTCGATCTCAGAAAGGATCTGCGGCTTAGTGACGACAGTTGTGCCATTATTGGTCTTGTGCTTTGTCAGATGGGAGCTACTTAATTGCTGGGCGAAGACTTTTGACCCCCAATTTTGCTCAATGATGAATGATGCGTGTATTTGAGCATCGGAGGTCACGTCGTTCAGGGAGTTTAATAAAAACATCAGTAAGCTGGCTTACTGATGTTTTTATTAAACTCCCTGAAGAGAGGTCGCCTGGTAATTGGGCCTCTTCATCCCAATTTAGTTTAGTCCTACTTTACAGGACGATTAATAGAAGTTTAGTCGAATGAAAAACTAGCGTTTCACTTTACAATAATTTAATTCTGATATATTATACTATTAATTTAAAAAATTCTGATAAATAAGAGTATTTTTTCTCTTCTAGACTATACATGACATAATTCTATATGACAACCAACTTGTCTTCTTTATTTGAATCGTGTGATTAAACAAAACACTGCAAAGATTGGTAACAATACTAAAAAGGTTAGACGTGTTTCTACCACACCACCCCCCTACGAAGACAAAAAAAATTTTTTTTTTTATTAATTAAATATAAACTATATTACAGGTCTAATATATCCCTGAATCGAACTCTTCTGCCAGATCTAGTAACAACAGGAGCAGGCCGAGGTGAACTAGAAATCAAATTATTTGCTGATAACTCAACAGGACCAGAAGTTGCAGTAGATCCCACAGGATCACCTGACATTGCCGGACGCGATGCGTAAGGGGCAACAACATCAGCAGATAAACCAGATTCCATATGTGCAGCTTTAACTCGATTAATACTGACCGTTGATTCACGACCCCTAATGTCCACAGTAATAGTCGTGTCCCTTCTCCTAACAATACGATACTGACCAGAATATGGAGGTTGCTACGAACGACGAACAGTGTCGTCTTGTAACCATACATGCGTTGCCGTCACTAAGTCTTTGAAAACAAAAATCGACGGTTTCGAGTGATGCGAAGCAGGAACAGGACGCAATGCTTCCATGTGCCTTCTGAGTTCCGACACAAAATCTGTAACATCCGTACGTCTGGTGCCAAAATAAATTCACCAGGCAAACGAAGAGTTTCTCCATAAACGAGTTCAGCGGAAGAAGCGTTAATGTCCTCTTTGAGCGCTGTCCTCATGCCAAGAAGAAAACCATTAGAATGCGGCAAAGGACCAACAATGTATATATAATGTATGTATAATGTATATGTCCAATGTCCATATAAACTTCAAAATGTTTTCAGGAAAAATAGGTCCGGCTAGTGACCGCAGATGCCTGAAAAACGATGATGGTTTCCTATCACCTAACTGTTCCTTCTTTAATAAACAGCGTATTTTCTCCTCATGAGAAACCGAAAATCGAGAAATGATTGCATCGCGCAACTTGATCAAACGAATCATTCTCAGGTGGTTGTAAGATAATATCTTCAACTGCGCGGGTACAATCTGTAAGTTGCACTATTGAACCGATAGGCTACCATCGCTCTCATATATCTTAATTCGGATTAAACCATATATAAAGGTTTTTTTTTATTAAACTACAGATCTTTTGTTCAAACTGTGAGTGGTCCAAATCACAGTTTGAACAACCCAGCCTAACCTTAGACTATATTTAACGTACATTTTTAAAATAAAGTGACCAGCCACGGGCTACTGTCTCGACATAGGTAGCAATAACTTTACAACCGAATCGTTGTCAATAGCTAACGATTCTCATCGTTACCCATACTGTACTGTCATTATTCTTGTTAACTTAGCGATCGGTAGTTTGCGATGGCATAGCTATCTGTGTCGAGACTGCAGCTACTGTCAAAGATATTGATTGTTATCGGTTTCATAACGAACTTTATAGCAAACTTTACGATTCTTTTGTTTGCGATGAACTTTGCGTCTAATACTGGCAGCCTGCAAAGTTTTTTGTACACCGACGTCTAATACTCAGAGGTTGAAGTAAGTGTAATTTAACCTCATTGTACTTTTACGCCAGTAAGCATAATTCAACATCTTTGACTAGTATCTTTTTAACATTTTTATAAAAACTTTCTTGAAAAATTGGTACCCATGAAAATAGTTCCTATTTGTATTCTCTTTGACCATAATCGCCATGGGCGCAGGCCGGATTATTTTCAGGGGGGGGGGGGAGATCGGTGCATACATTAGGCACGATATATTTCTGTCAGCGTAAAAGTAAAATATAATTTCAAATCAAAATGAATATATAATACAACTAAATATGCGCAATCTAAGCAGCGTTATTTCTTTTTATCATTATAGAACATTAAATGACATACGAGGCTAAACGATCTGTGCATACTCAGTGTTAAAGGAGGACACTGATATTTATCGACAATTATCCATTTTTGACAACAACCCAGACCTCATTTTTTTATTCATTCAATGTTTTTTTCCCACAACCTAATAATTTTTACATAAGATAGGTATATAATGTACCTATGTATGTGTAACAAAAGAATAATTAAAATGTGTAAAGCCAGGAGGGCGCAACTGCATCCTGCTGCACCCCCCTCCCGGTGCCCACGATGGTCACTAATAGATAATAGAAGATTTTGCTCGGTACCTCGGTTGTAGACTAGCATTTGTTAAAACTAATTATTTGTTTTCGTTAATATTTAGCAATCGGTAGCCTCGTTATCTTTGTCAAGACTGTAGGCCCTGGGACCGTAGTTGCGCATTATTAGTTACTATACTAGTGACCCGCCCCGACTTTGCACGGGTGTAATAAAACTAAGTGAAAAATGTGAGTTTTCGCACAGTCGACCTTCACTCCGCTTTGGGGGCGGCGCCTCCCTACGTTCAGGTCTTGTATGTTCGTAATATATATATAGAAACCTTCCGTGAAAAAGTATCTAACTGAAGGTAAAAACCGCATCAAAATCCGTTGCGTGGTTTAGGAGGAGTTAGCGGCCAAACAGATAGACGCGGAAAGCGACTTTGTTTTGTACTATGTATGTGTGTTCATAAACATACATAGTATAAAACAAAGTCGCTCACAAAGATCCTTAAGTTTAAGTTTGTTTACAGGAAACGACCATTTTTTTTTACAAAGCTGTAAATGGTACAAAAATTGGTTTAATTGAAAAGTTGGTTTTAACAATTGCAAAAAATAACTTTTTATGATGTGGGGTACCTCCACGTGCCCTTATTACTGATTCTAATTGGCTCCGCATTGACCTGATTAGGGTTATTAAACGATCTTCCGGAATATTTGTGGACTAGTTTGACCGTGAGTGTTCTTTCTTTTGAAATTGCTATTCTTAGTGCCACCACTGTTGTGGGCACAAGATTTCTCGCATATACCTACAGCTCTTTTAAAATTGACCCAAACGTGCTCAATCGGATAAGGGTCCGGGCTGCGTGCTGGCCAATTTATGGTACGTATCCCAGCCTCTTCGCAATATTGTCGAACTTGTTCAGCGGCGTGCGCTCGGGCATTATCTAGCATTAGAGTAAAATTTTCGCCAATGAATACCATGTAAGGTACCACGTGATCTTCTAAAATCTGTGTTATATAGCGATGTGCCGTCAAACCCCCTTTGTTACCGGTGTGACTAATCATGCCAATTAACACAAGTACCGTTCCGTTTCAGTACAAGTTTCATTTCATCGATATGCCACCTCAGACCATACAAAAGGAACACACTCCTCAATGCAACTTTGAGCATATCTCTCGCCACGTCGCCGATAGACTCTTCTGTGAATAATACGGGGGTCCATTGTCTGTGAGCTACAGGGAAATTTGGACCAATTTGCTGGTCTAAGGGGTGATGCATTTCCAGTAAATATGAAAAAGTAAAGGACTATGCCAGATCTCCAAAGTGACTTAAGCTCGATGTAAAATTATCGCGGACACAACTGAACTGTATTTTAATTTTTAAAGCATTATGTTAAAGGCTTTTGTGTGTTATTAGTTTTTTCTGGGAACTATTCAAAAATAAGTTATGAGGAAATAAAGTTAACTTTTATGGTTATGTGACTTTCGTTAGATTATGACACGGTTTATGGTCAAGAGAATAATGTAGCCAAGATATTATTGAAATCTAATATTAAACTGATACATTATGTAGGTACCTACACTTTACGATCATGTTTAATATCATTCATAAAGTATTTTTATCTACCTATACCTGCTATAGTAGTAGGCACTTAGGTACTCAATCTGAGAATCGAACCCTGGGCCTTCTCGGCTCTTGTCATGAGATTGGTACCTAAACCACTGAAACATTTATAACAAATAATGAATTAAATTATTTTATATACTCAATAATGTGGATAGATTTCGTGTCCGCGGCATTTAACATTTAAAAGTCTTGGAAGCCGAAAGCTGGCATCCTCCTTTCAATAAATATGCTTGAAATGTGTAGTGTTAAGGCCTTGTGGTCTTGAAACTTTATCTTACCTTGCTAGTGCGATTTATTTACAGTTTTTTTAATTTCTGCATGTCCAACCAACTTTACTTGCAAGGAGGTTTATATCTATACTTATAATAAAGCAGTGAGTAGGTACTTCACGGGTTGAAATAAGTAGTGAATTCAAAATTAACATCACCCGTCATATTTAATAAGGGCAAATCGTTTTTTTTTCTCTCGCTATAGTACGATAATTTTAAATCGTGGAAAAAAGAAGTCATTAAAAAACAAGTCGTTCTCGAAGAATATTTTGATGGCTCATTTCCGTGAATGCAGCAACAGTCCTCAATATTCTATCCCGATGCAATAATAAGTAAAATTAAAAAACGGAAAAAAAAAAAAAAAAAAAACTAGACACAAATTGCTGAGATTTTTGTTGTATAGGCAATATCATTGCCAACACCAAAAATTCATATCAGTATTGATATGAATTTTTATCTCTCAAACTTATGGCTAGAAATTTTCTAAATACATTTACATATTATTGCATCGCAATACTGACCCGCCACTACACTGACAAACTGCCCAACGTCAGCCTAGACGAGATTGAGATGGCGCTCAAACAACTTCAGAATCGAAAGGCCCCCACGGTCAGGATGGTATAACTTAGGAGCTTTTAAAATCAGGGTGGAAGCCCCTACTTCGGGAGCTTCTGGGGTTATTTAGCACCGTTCTTAACAGTGGGAGAACTCCAGAGGTATGGAGCAGGAGTTTGGTAGTACTATTCTTTAAAACAGGGTATAAAACTCTTTTAAAGAACTAATGATCTGCTTCACTCTTGAGCCACGTCTATAAGTTGTTTTCGAGGGACATCTCAAATCGTCTCGCTAGAAGACTTGATCCAGTCTCCTGAATAGGCCGGGTTTCACGGAGGATTTAGCACCATAGACCACATACACACAGTGAGGCAGGTTATACAGAAGTCTGAAGAGTATAACCAGCCCCTGTGTCTTGCTTTTGTGCCTTATGAGAAGGCCTTTGACTCTATTGAAACCTGGGCGGTTCTGGAGTCTTTGCAGCGGTGTCAAGTGGATTGACACCACTGCAAAGATACATCGAAATGCTGAGGTTTCTGTATGACACCGAAACTATGAGTGTCCAAGTGCAAAACCAGCAGTCTAAGCTTATCCAACTGACAGGGGAGTGAGGCAGGGGGATGTTATATCCCTAAAACTGTTCCCTAATGCCCTGGAAGATATGTTTAAGATGCTGGATTGGAATGGAATGCCCATTCCTTTTCAATCCAGCATCTTAAACGTATCTTATTAATATCAATTGGGAGAATATCTCACACTTACAATTTGCCGATGATATCGTCCTAATGGCGGAGTCGCTGCAAGACTGGCAAAGTATGCTGTCCAACCCAGTAGACGCTTGTCGACGCATCGGTCTTGGAATAAACACAGACAAGACCAAGATCATGTTTATCCTATCTTGTTGACCCGGAACCGATTGCAGTCAGTGGTGTATCTATTGACAATATGTTGACCAAGGTAATTGCAATAATTTCCCAAAAAAACAACTTTGAGAAGGAATCCAACAGAAAAACTCAGCCAGGTTGGGCTGCATGCGGCAAGCTCCGTCAAGTTTTCTCGTCGTCCATACCACAGTGCTTGAAGACAAAAGTCTTTAATCAGTGCGTCCTACCAGTCATAACCTACGAAGCCGAAAAGTGGACACTCAGGGTCAAACTAGTCCACAAATTCAAGGTCGATCAGCAAGCTATGGAGAAAGATATGCTTGGAGATTCTCTGGACAAGATTCGTGATGAAGATATCCGACGGAGAACCAAGGTAACTGACATAGCTCTAAGGATAAGCAAGCTAAAGTGTCAGTGGGCTGGTCACATTTCCCAAAGAACCAATAACCTTTGGGGTAGACGAGTCCTCGAGTGGAGACTACGTTTAGGCAAACAGTGTAGGACGCCCTGTGATCAGGTGGACTGACGAGCTGCGAAAAGTGTCTGGAAGAAAGTGGATGAGAAGAGCTGAAAACTGAGCTCAGTGGCGTGCATTAGAAGAGGCCTAGGTCTAGCTATAGGCACAGATATAAGCTGATGATGATGATGATTATTGCATCGGGGTGAATAAAACATTAATAATCGTTGGTAAGCACAAGCTGACTTGCCTTCGGTCAATGAGTTTGTAATAATCTGTTACGCACATGCATTATACGAAGTTTTTCAATACAAATACAATTTCAATTTCAAGTTTTAGTATTTTTGTGAGAAAACCGGAAAATATAAATAATCAATTTTTTTGAATCAAATAAATTATTTATATAATTAATAATTATATTTCCAATAAAAAATACATGTCTCCGATTAACTCTATTAGTGCGCGTTTTTTAGTAAATAATGTTTCATCAAAATACAATAAATTACAATCTCTGATGTTTCAAAAGTATGGAGTTCAGAGTGACAAGGAACCTAATTAAAAAAAAAAAAATTGAAATTGTCCGACCGTGAAACACACCAAACCTTGGAATACCTACCTACAATATTTGGGTTTCAAAACAATTTAGAATCTTAACTGATTTGAAAGCAAAATATCGACTAAATTTTAGATCTTAAGAAAGATGAGTCAAGTATTTCAATTATCATCATCGTCATCATGACTGTAATACGAATAGGTAAATTAATAACTATAATAAAAGTCTATACTATTATGTACAGCCTTATTATAAAAAACTAAAAAAAATATCATTATTATTATATTTACACACTCAAATTATACCGCGTACAACTAAAAATCTACATAATATACGATTTCCAAATTGGTTATGCGCAAGACAAGCCACAGATTAATAATAGGTGCCTTTTGCAGAGAAAAGTGTCGCAGGTCCGTTCAGCACAACGTCTCGTCCCGCACTGATTTATTGGGCGACAGAGGGGTTGCTATAGTTATAGATTACGTAAAAAAATTGTTAAAAATAATTAGGAAAGATATTTGCAAAACTAATTCCAAGGTTTTTCATTATTAAATATACTAAAGGAAATTAAGAAAATATGTGATTGTTAGTTTAGAAGAAAAACGGTAATAACTACAAAAACAGAGGGTACTTTGCGTATTTAGTATTGATATTTAAAATTGTATTTTCAATTTTTTAAGCTGAAGAGAAGATGCTCTGTATGATGTAAATTAACATATATTTTATTTGAAGTTTTTTCTATAACGATAACTGAGAAAAAAGATTTTAATGTCCCCAAATTGAGCCCAATTCACATATATCTCGGCCTTAAACACAAAAAACTTCCTGGGCCTGACGAACTCTGACACCAGGGGCTCCCACTTTGTCATACAAGGAAGCCGGTATAACAGCCGCGAGAAAACGAACTAAATATGAGCACAGCTACTCCAAAAGTGTATTATTATAAAGCATTTGCCATTGATTTTGTACCTATTTATTATGTTCAGAGAACCTGTTCTTTGAAACGTAACCACTATGTTTCATCGATTCCTGCGGCTTTAAGCTTCATTACACGAGCCCCGGTGTTCATAAGCTTTAAGGCGCTGTACGCTCTCAAATGTTTGTCCTGTTCGTCCTGGTGCATTTTGAGCGGGAGGCTGCAGCTCGGGAGCTCGTTCAAAATTATTCAGATATATTGAATAATGTTGAACGACACACGGGATGAAACGAGAAGTTCAATAGATCAACTTAAAAACTCTCTTACAAATTAAATTTCAGATCGATATGCGATATACGAGTATTTCACAAAGAGCAAAGTTTCAAACCTTTTTCGATCGAGAAAACATAGTGTAATCGTCTTTTCCTTACGTGTAAAATCTAGTTAATACTCGTACACTAGTAGTTCTGCGAACTGTAGACCTCGCGAGCACAATTTTTTTTGCAAACAATCTAGCGGTGCACAGTATTTACATTATTGTTACCTTACTGTAACACTAACATTAATAACCAAGGTGCTCCATGAATCCCTACCTAGTAGGTAAAGGGCTGATTCCACTAGTAGAAACCTAAAAGTGAGAAAATTACTGTGTTTTCAGGAATTCTGCTCATCACGCCGAAGATCCTCATCAAATCTTCAAAATTTTTTTTAGGAGACCAATTTCATGTTACTACCTTTCAAATAAAAAAGAACCATCGAAATCGGATCTCATAAGGCGGAGATATACAGTAGCCCCCATTTTTCCCTTTTTTGGGGGAAGTAACCTCTAATCAAAAATTCCCGAAGACTAAAAAATGCATTAAACCTGTATACTAAGTTTCGTCCAGCTCGGGTGTAACATACGACCTGTTGAGGAGTTCCAACAAACTGACACACGATAGCAAATTGATTGAACCTGAAGCAGAGACTTGAGCTAAAGAACTACATAATTATATAAAACTAGCTGTACCCGCGGCTTCGCACGCGTGGCCATTTCTCTAGGTTAAAAGACTCTCTATTACTATTCCAAGAACTAAAATACCAATAGGTATACCAACATTTAAACAAAATTCCTTCAGCCGTCAAAAAGGTTTTATTGATTGCTCGGCTTCTACTCATCTGATTGAGATAAGAGCAACATTGAAAACCGCAGCGCAATAGGTCCAGTAATTTTTAAGTGATGCGTGAACAGACTAACAGACAAACAGAGAGACACAAATTTAAAAATGTTTTATTCAATTTCAGTAGCTTATTTTTAGTACCCTAGATCTTTATTTTTTAAATATCTTTCTTTTACAGATTTTTTGGTACTTACTGCTTTATTATAAGTATATATCACTTTTAGGCAGAATAAAAAAATATGTGTTTTATTACATTATTTTAATCATGTACCGTGACATATCTACTGACAGACGGACTGACTGACAGACGGACTGACTGACAGACGCCCAGCCTAAAGCAGTGGACTATTAAAACGAGGTATTTGAAATTAGGAGGAATATTCATTTTGAGTATCCTAGATGTGAACTATGGAAGTAACTATAAACCGTATAACATGGATACCAACTACAAATAAAATACCCTTAACCTGCGTGGACCCTTTAATTTACCGGTATGAAAAGTATCCAATGTCCTACCTCGTGGTTTGAACTCAAATCATGCCAAGTTTCATTTAAATTCATTCTGTAGTTTCGGCGTGATGCGCGTCCAAGATACAGACAGACTGACAGACAGACAACAGACAAAAATAAAATAAAACTGTTTTGGCTTCAGTACGAATAATAGAACAGCCCCCAAAAAAATATTTACTAAATATATTCAAGTGCAGAATTTGTACCCGTATCCTGCAGGAGCCCTTTATTTTTTCGGGATGAAAAGTATCCTATGTCCTACCTCGTAGTAAGAACTCAAATCATACCAAGTTTCATTTAAATTCATTCAGTAGTTTTGGCGTGATGCCTAGCCAAGATACAGATAGACAGACAGACAAAAATTAAAACAATTACAGTTTTTGCTTCAGTATCGAATAAAGAGTACACTCCAAAAAAAAAACTTCAATGTACAGAATTGGACCCGTTACAGTTTTATTATAAGTATAATATATATAGATAATGTTGTGACTTCATTAGAAGTATTTCCAACAAGATATAAAACTCAAAAACTAAAACCGGACTACAGTCGGTCAAAAAATTGCCAATTACACTCTTGCGATGAAGACGATTGATACCTCGCTTTTTAAAATCAGACTAATTTTTAGTAAAACATAACCCTTTCTTTGTTTTGCCTTGGTCGGGTATAAATAGAGTTTTTCCTAGTCACAGCGCCTTAACAATATTGATAATGTTAATTACTATGATGTACCTAGTAACATACTCAGCGGGAAGCACGAGCTTGTCGTAATTAGGTAACAGGTTGCTCTTAACCATTATTAGATCCTGCTCAGCTGGAGAATCTAACAACTACACACATCACTATAACTAAGTACTACTACTAGGTAGGTAGGGACAACTCGAAAAGCCTGCCTTAAAAATATAAAACAGGCCAAGTGCAAAACCACAAAAAAAACTGTAACTATATATTTACCATTGTAGTTAGTTACACTTTTCATGTATATATCGCACTGGGTTTTGTACGTTTTTTACCATTGTAGTTAGTTACACTTTTCATGTATATATCGCACTGGGTTTTGTACGTTTTTTACCATTGTAGTTAGTTACACTTTTCATGTATATATCGCACTGGGTTTTGTACGTTTTTTACCATTGTAGTTAGTTACACTTTTCATGTATATATCGCACTGGGTTTTGTACGTTTTTTACCATTGTAGTTAGTTACACTTTTCATGTATATATCGCACTGGGTTTTGTACGTTTTTTACCATTGTAGTTAGTTACACTTTTCATGTATATATCGCACTGGGTTTTGTACGTTTTTTACCATTGTAGTTAGTTACACTTTTCATGTATATATCGCACTGGGTTTTGTACGTTTTTTACCATTGTAGTTAGTTACACTTTTCATGTATATATCGCACTGGGTTTTGTACGTTTTTTACCATTGTAGTTAGTTACACTTTTCATGTATATATCGCACTGGGTTTTGTACGTTTTTTACCATTGTAGTTAGTTACACTTTTCATGTATATATCGCACTGGGTTTTGTACGTTTTTTTTGTAAACACCTATATAGCGATTATAAATACCTATAATAGCCTTTCAACTTAGGAATATTACGTAATAGTCTGACTTGACTATCCTGTAGGCGGTGCGGTGAATAAAATGGTTATGATATAAACACAGAGACGAACATAGAACAAGACATTTAAGTTCAAAAACTAAAATCCAACTGCGGTCGGGGAAATAAATAGCCTATGACACTCTTGTGAAATATTTTGTGTGTAATAATATCTTTTTAGGTGCAATAAAGTATTATATATCTATCTATCTATACCCACACACATACACCACATCCCTTGCTTCGCCGTACTCGGGTAAAAACTACAAGGGTTTCTGGTTTGACTACGACGCACGGAATCATACAGAATATACGGAATCATAACAACGCAATAAAAATCGTTACATAAATCTTAATCCACACCAATATATAAAAGTGAAACGTTGTCTATTTGTTTGTTTGGGGAGTTTTAAAGGCTGGACGAATTTTGATTAAATTTGGAATAGAGATAGCTTAAGTATAGGTACCCTGGAATATAACAAGATACTTTTTATCCCGGAAAATTGAAAGTTTCCACGCGAGAACTGGAAAATATCGATTACTCGCTGTAAGGAACGGTTGCCATGGAAACGAAATAATAACAATAAGAACGATATATATATTAGGTATATTTATATTTAATGTATATTAGGTATATTTATATTTAATATATATTAGGTATATTTATATTTAATATAATAGGTATATTTATATTTAATGTATATTAGGTATATTTATATTTAATATATATTAGGTATATTTATATTTAATATATATTAGGTATATTTATATTTAATATATGTTAGGTATATTTATATTTAAAATGTATTAGGTATATTTATATTTAATATAATAGGTATATTTATATTTAATGTATTTTAGGTATATTTATATTTAATATATATTAGGTATATTTATATTTAATATATATTAGGTATATTTATATTTAATGTATATTAGGTATATTTATATTTAATATATATTAGGTATATTTATATTTAATATATATTAGGTATATTTATATTTAATATATTAGGTATATTTATGATTTCTTTAGTTGATGGATTTGTCTCCACCCTGAATAGCAAAATAACTATAAAATATAGGAAAAAATTAAGAAAAAATATATACTTATAAAAAAAACACTCTTAATACCATTAAACCAAACTAAAAAGTAAAAAATTAATTTCATATAAAATTATTAAAAGAGAATTAATGTCATTGTAAAAGAAGCGTGGGTGCTCGATATTAATTGTTGTATTTTTATGTATTATTTATTTATGTTACTATTTCTATTTCGAATTAGAGAGTTAGTGTAAGAATACGACATTCTTGTTACAAAACATCCCATGCTTTTTTACTTTATTCTTATATTGAAATTTATTTTATACTTTTTAGTTCGGTTTAAAGAATGTTATTTAGTTTTTAAATTACAATTTACGTTCCAAATTTTTAGTTTTCAGCCTATTTTTTAGAATTGAATTTAGAATACTTTTTTTTTAAGTTATTTTATTATCATCGGGCCCTGATAAGTGTGCAAAATTTTGAATTAATTTGACTAATTAAAATGGGTAAAAATAGAGTTCAATGATTCCGTTACATACATACAAACATACATACAGGTGAAGCTAACAAAAGCGTGTTAAAAATTAAGAAAAATATAAAAAAACATGGAACTGTTCAGGGGGGGTCCAAGGTGTGGAGGGGGGTTAGGGGAGGAGGTAGTGGGAGGGGGAGAGGCTTGGGGATGGAGACGACGGTTCAGACGGAGGGGGAAGGGTGGGGATGGGAAAAGGAGGGAGGGGTGGGGGAGGCGTTAAATTTTTACTCGTGCAAAGTCGCAGGTGCGCCCTGCGGCTTTGCACGCTAATGCAAAACGTTGCTAGTCAAAATTATAAATGGCGATAAGAATCAAAGCTATTGTCAATAATTGTTTAAATTTCATAGAACACCACGCCTTCAGAATCAGAATCAGAATTATTTATTCACAAGAATGTAGTAATTTAGTAGATGGTAATAACAATTATAAAAGTACAGTACACCATACCATACACCACTTCGGCATGGTTATGCCTAAATATTATCTCGACGGAGTTCCCGTCAGGATGCAAAAGTTCTTAAGGCTTCAATTAAGGCTACACTTACGCGCGCGGGAACGCTTTCCGCCTATTACCGATGTAAATGTGCGTCTTTTGGAAAACTTTGTCCTGTACGAGTTTTAAGTCAATATTGTAGGGTACTCGCGCGCGCGTACAACGTAACTGTGTAAGTAGACAGTTAATATAAGTCATCAACATCAGCTTACTACATTCCCACTGCTGGGACATAGACTTTCACTCAGAGAGAGAGTATGGGCCATAGCAACCACGCCGACCCTGTGCGTCGTTTACTACCGCAACGACAAGTCTCTCTGCGTCGACTTTATTACCCCTAGCTCGCGGCCGTTAAAAGTAATAGTTAAAAGTTAGTTATCATTAGTAAATGTCATGACTGCGGGTGTACCTACCACTTTTTCTGTAGAAATGCAGCAGTTCGAATAGATGTAAACAGTACCTGCAATGTATATAAACGTACGACTCAACTATCGAACTTCATGTAGTTTAATGTTAGCCTGGTACAACTGGTCCGTGAAGAGGTTGTTAAAAGTTTGCGAATTTTGGGATTCTTGAGCACATAATCACATTACCAACCCAAAAAAAAAACATTGTTGAACATAAGCCTCCCCCATAATATAGGGGTTTTGCCACAAGCCACCACGCCGAACCAAGACGTAGTTTATTACCGCAACGTCGATGCTCTCTGCGTCGACTTTATACTTCAAGCTCGGTGCCGTCAAAGGTTCTGTTAGAAAGAAAAGTGAGTTAGTAAATAATAGACTCATACTATTATCAAACTTCACGTAGTTTATGATTGCAATGACAATGGTCCATGAATCTTTGAAGTTTGAGATTCTAGAGCACATTAGATAAAAACATCCACATGGGGCCTCCCCCAATAGGGCTCTGCCATTCACCACGCGTGGCAGGCGGCGCGGTGATCGCAGTCGAAGTTGAATCTTACACGGGTGCATGCTGCAGCTGCCCAATTAACAGAACTCGCTTCGCTGGCTCTCACAGCACCCGCGGATGAGAAGGGGGACCTGTTATTAAGCCAGCTCCACACGGCACTGAAGTTCTTAAGCGAAGGCCTTGGAATTTGCACATTACTTATTATGTAAGTCATAAGGATACTGAATGGTCAGGAGCAGTCGGGTAGATACGGAGTAAATAAATGTATTCGGGACAATGCACACCAATTACCTAGCCCCAAACTAGAATACCCTGAACTATGTGGTACTGTGGTACTAGACAACGAACATGCGAATACATAGTTACGAATATTACATCCATGACTCGGAAACAAAATTTCTTCTCATCATACAAATGAATGCACCTTGTGGAATTCGAACACGCGACCGTTGTTTCACTTCGCACTAACCACTCGGCCAACCGGACGTAAAATAAAATTAAATATGACTCTTCTTTCAATCACGAAGATGAGAGCCAAAGCAAAGCAATATTATTATTTCTCTCTCGCTATACATACGTCCACAGACCATGTTACGTCCTTATCCAGAATAATTATGGAACAGATCACCGCCTTCCAGGATTATTTAAATGAGCCCCGACGGAGTTTCAGTTTAAAATTTGTGTACACACTTCATTGTGTGTGTACAGTCTTAAAGACATGACATGTCAAACGGTTAATTAACTTAACCGTATATAACCGTAAGAAGATAATTTGGCCCAAACCCCTTCCACCATTTCCGATTCCGATAATTTAAAAAAATGTTCTAGGATACTTAAAATAAACTACATAAACTACTGAACAAGAACATATCATTTTTTTTAAGTCATGTCTGTCTGTTTGTCTGTATGTTTGTTTTTTCGCATATCACGTAAAAACTACTGGATCGATTGTGATGCGGTTTTCACTATTGGATAGCTTATGGTTTGACTTAAAAACTGGTGTGTATCACAATTCGAAGAAAGAAGCCGAGCAATCGACAAAAAAAATGCGGCTGAAGGAATTTTAAAGGTGTTAGGTTTTAAATAAGAAATTGCTGTTTCATACTGAAATATTAAAACCTTAGTTTTTGTGGGATAAAATATATTTATTTAATCAAAGTATTTACCCTCGTTGTCTGTACATTTCTGCCATCTAATCGGAAGATCATTTAAACTGTTGCGATAGAACTCTGGGAACCTGGAGTCCACAAACTATATGAAGGCATTTTGTACTGCTTGTCGGTAAGTTTTTTTTTCATATTTAAACCCATATTATATTGGTATACTAGTTTTCCCGCCCGCGACTTCGTCCGCGCGGACTGTTTATCGAGAAAAAAGCATCCTATTTTCTTCTAGGATATTAAAAACCAATGCAAAAGTAGGTATAGCACCAATGCTCTTGATGTTTTTTGACAGACTTGCTATTTCGTTTCCATGGCAACCACAAACTATTCTGTGATGGCAACCGTTCCTTGCAGTGAACTTACAATTTTTCGGGATAAAAAGTATCCTATTCCAGTGTATAAGCTATCTCCATTCTAAATTTTATCAAAATCCGCCAAGCCGTTATCGCGTGAAAGCTCCCCAAACAAACAAACAGACAACGTTTCACTTTCATGTATTAGTTTGGATTATCAAGTCTTGGAATAGAACAAAGAGTACTTTTAACCTAGAGAAATGACCACGCGTGCGAAGCCGCGGGTACAGCTAGTGAATAATAATAGATAACTTTTATAGTTATTACAGTATGATTTTGATGTCCTATAAGATGGGCACTACCAATATACAGAAAACAACACGATGATAGTGTTGGTTCGGTCAACATTATGTAAGTGATAAACAACACGATGATAGTGTTGGTTCGGTCAACATTATGTAAGTATCCATAATATGGATATTTATAATATTCCAGGACCAGTACCTATAAAGTACAATAAGTTAATTAATAAAACTGTTCCTGAGCGCCACCGCTCGGCCAGCCACCAGTCGATTAGTGGACTGTATAGCTGAGGCGGAAGTCGGAAAGTGACCGACCGTGGTCGATGGCGCTCGTTTGGTCGATGGAACGGGCACTGGGTTGATGAAGAAAAGTCGCCTTGGTTCAGGGTTCCGACCCTGGATTGTTCTGGCTGGAGAGGTCTTGAGAGCGAGTTCTAGTAGAGATGTTTACTCGACGGCTGCTGGCGATGGAATGGATTTCGGGCTAAAATGTTCCTGTATTTATGTGGTTGATTCGCACTGTTGTCTCGCGACGGTCGGCCGCAGTGCGGGCGGTGGGAGTGGCGAGCAGTGTCTCTCGCTCGCACGTCGCTCCCTCTCTGTCTTTGTAATCCCATTTTAGCCTTCAATTCTTAATGTTTTTGTCGTCTGTATTACCTATTCGACTAATCGAACTGAACCGAACCTAATCGACTGATGGCTGGCCGAGCGGTGGCGCTCAGGAACAAAAACATTTAATAAAGCTTTTATGCAGTAGCCATGTATGTCATGGTGAAATTTGGAACGGGCTATCACAATTAAATGCGTATACAACATTTTGTGTCTGTGCCGTTGATGAGTTCTCTAGTCAGGACCCAACCCTGAGTGCAGCAAAAAATTAAAACCAGCTATCGTAATGATATGCGTACACATAATTTTTTGTCTGTGTTGTTAACCTTTAAAGAGTTTCTTTATCTGGAGCTGATTCCATTGAGGTCATGATTCATATAAAAATGCATTGTCGTCGGAACTGAACCAACTTGTGAAAATTCAACTCCGAAGTGAAGAGGAAGTGGTTCTAATTCTGCTCGTTTATAGTAAAGCATTTAAAATACTAAATTTCGTTCAGCAGTTAAATTGTTTTTATCGATTGCTCGGCTTCTACTCATTGAGTTGAGATACCAAATACATCAGTTTTTAGGTCAAACCCTGAGGTATCCAACAATGAAAACGGATCACAATCGGTGAAGTAGTTTTTAAATCATGCGCGAACAAATAAATAGACGAACAGACAGATACGATTTAAATGAAACGATATGTGTGTGTGTATGTGTTAGTTACTTTTTCACGCTTAAACGGGTGAGCGGATTTGGATGAAATTTGTTAGCTTATTCCCTGAATTAATACAATAGCTACATTTTATTCCGGAAAAATGCAAGGTTCGTGAGGAACGCGGGTGAAACCGGGGGGCGCACATGTTCAGCAGTTTATTTTAATTACCTTATACCATTTTTTTTCATTATCTTCTTTGTACAGACTTTTTGTTAGTGTTTTATTATAAGTAGGTACTAGCTGTGCCCGCGGCTTTGCCCGCGAGGTCATTTAATTTAAAAGTAGCCCACACGTGTTATTCCAGGACAAAAAGTACCTATGAAGTACAATATACCACATTTCTTCAAAATTCGTTCAGCCGTCAAATATTTTCTTATCGATTGCTTGGCATTCAAACTTGCTCGTAAACTAGGTGCTTAGATAATAGATAGCCGTGATATTTTTGTTAGTAAATTCGTATAGTGCGTTAATAACCAAGATTGTGAGTACAGTAGGGGGACATGCAACTTAAGCAAAGATATCACTTTAGAGCTCAAACGGAACTAAATAATAAATAGAAACATCATTATCATTCTAAAATACACTCGATGAGACAAAAAAATATATTTTATTTTTACTATTAACCTCTCAAGCCTGTAGTCAAAGGTTTGAATAACGCTTACTCTGTGCCTGTAGTGTTTCAGCTCTGGAGTCTGGGTAAAAGCCTCCTCACCAAGGACATCCCTCATGGCATCACAATCTTAGGCTATATTTGACGAGGAAATCACTGAAGTTATCCCGTTCCTGCCACCTGACCTGCAACGAGTGTAGTTGGTGGGCTTATTTCAAACAAGTTTTAAGCGAGTTTATACCTATCGCGATTGTTCAAACAAGTTTTAAGCGAGTTTATACCTATCGCGATTGTTCAAACACGTTTTAAGCGAGTTTATACCTATCGCGATTGTTCAAACTTCCGAAACCTTTTTGTTTGGAATAATTTTGGATCTTGTGCTTCAGCTGCTTTATATTTATTCAAAATCTATTCATTTTAAGAGAACCCCTTCTCTAAGAACTAACATATTTACGGCTGGACAAACATATAGGTAAACAGAATTGACTGCTCTTCACAACTCCCAAAACAAGGTACCTATCTACGTAGTATTGTTAGGTGTTCTGTGACCTATCGCAAACACAATTTCGTTAGAATTTCATTCTTGTGGCTCGTTTACATGGTGTCAGTTGGTATGCGAGTTTGAAAAATTAACTCTCTTGTATATCTATACTATAATAATAAAATGAGAAAAGATTTGATTATTTTGTATGTATGTTTGTTTGTAATGGATAAAATCAAAAATACTATACTGATTTTAAATCTTTCACTGATAGAAAGTTACACTATTCGTGACGGACATGAGGAAAGTTTTCACTTTAAAACTTTTTTTAGGTTACTTTTTTACTTTTTAGTCGGATATTGGAAAAACTACGGGCGGAGCCGTAGTGCAGAGGAGCAAGTAAGGAATACATTGATGTGACGACGGGCGGCACCCACGAGGCACGGGCGACGTCCTTGCGAGAGTTGAGGGCTCGCTATAGTGGCGTGCTGTGGGTGAGGCCTATGTCCAGCAGTGGACTTCTTTTGGCTGATGATGACGTGATGAAAAGGCTATAAGCACGAATAGAAAATAACGTGAAATATTAATTAAACACAAAAGGAGTAAAAGGGCCAGTACCTAGATCTTAACCCGACAACTCACTTTCCCTAATGGTAGGTATTAAATTACAAGAAGAAGGGTAAGACCAAAAACATGTAATGTATTTCTTTAACAAAGTTCTGTAAGAGTTTCTTTGCATTCAAGAAGCAAATTTTCGATGCGTCTGCTTACCTATCCACCTCCTTTTCATACTTAATGACAAGTTATGTTGGTCAAGTTAGCAATAACATGTGTCAGCTATCCAGTAACTCGAAAGATGTAAAGCCATCACCACTAAAATTCCTGAAATTGCGCTAGATTCGCGAGGTAGGAATCAATAAAGGACTTTGAAAAGTTTAATTGTTTTTCAGCCTCTTGGAAGTAGCGACGTAAAAAGACGAAGAAGTGAGTTTAGATAAAAGTGGACGAGGGGAAACTCGTTAAAGGGGTGACAGACGTGCGGACAAGCTTGTTGACTTGTATGTTAAAAGTCCGTCAATGCGTTAGTTATAACTACTTAAAAATCTTCAACAGCCAGAAAGAAGGAAAGAGCCAGGAAGAAGGTTTTTGGGTGAAGGTATAAGTATTGGCGACACTAAGAAGTGCACCTACGATGTTTGAAAAGATAAGACGGAAAAACTACGCAGTCAATCCGTTTTGCAATGGACCGACCAAATTAAAACGCTTACCAGCTGACCCTGATGCTATTAAGGCTGGAAGACCAGATATTTTCGACAAGAATAATTTTTGTAAAAGTGATGTATGAATCTTAAAAAAAATACCCTTTGGTTTGCCATTGGTCATAATTTTATTCTTGTTCCTATTATTTTTTTGTCAAATATCGTAATAGATTTACATAGGATCACTCTGCAATCCTTTTAGAAATTAGTGAGAGGGTCATGCATAAGGAAGCCGCTCTGACCCTAGTTAATAAGTTTACTGATTGGGAGAGCTTTAAGATAGATTTAGATAGTCATATAGACCTTAATGATCCACTAAAGACACCGGAAGATTTAAACACAGATATAGATAAGTTCGAAAGACTCGTTCAACAAACGGCTTGGGAAAACACACCAGAAATTAATAAAAAGACGAAAGGAAATATGTACCCCTTAAGAATCAAGCAACTTATAATGGAAAAAAGAAGGCAAAGAAAATGGTGGCATCAATCTAGGTGCCCTGAAGACAAAAAATACTCAATAATCTAACTAAACAAGTAAAAATGTTAATCTAGTGTTTTAACGATGACTCCACCAATACGTATCTTCGAAAGCTAACCAATGACCGCAGTACTGACTGAAGCTATTACTTTGGTTGACATGCTGCCACATGATAAGCTAACCAATGACCGCAGTACTGACTGAAGCTATTACTTTGGTTGACATGCTGCCACATGATAAGCTAACCAATGACCGCAGTACTGACTGAAGCTATTACTTTGGTTGACATGCTGCCACATGATAAGCTAACCAATGCCGCAGTACTGACTGAAGCTATTACTTTGGTTGACATGCTGCCACATGATAAGCTAACCAATGACCGCAGTACTGACTGAAGCTATTACTTTGGTTGACATGCTGCCACATGATAAGCTAACCAATTACCGCAGTACTAACTGAAGGTATTACTTTGGTTGACATGCTGCCACATGATAAGCTAACCAATGACCGCAGTACTGACTGAAGCTATTACTTTGGTTGACATGCTGCCACATGATAAGCTAACCAATGACCGCAGTACTGACTGAAGCTATTACTTTGGTTGACATGCTGCCACATGATAAGCTAACCAATGACCGCAGTACTGACTGAAGCTATTACTTTGGTTGACATGCTGCCACATGATAAGCTAACCAATGACCGCAGTACTGACTGAAGCTATTACTTTGGTTGACATGCTGCCACATGATAATGAAGATTGTATAAAACTAGTTACACCCAGAGAAGTTTTAAGAGAAATAAAATTAAGTATCGGTCAGCGAAAATCACCTGGGTATGATCTAATTTCAGGGGAATTACTTCATAATATGCCAAGAAAGGATATTGTCAAGATAACAACCCTAATAAATGCCGCTCTACAGTTAAAGCATGTACCAGACCTATGGAAAGTTGCAGAAGTAATAATGATAGCAAAGCCTGGAAAACCGCCACATGAAACAACTTCATACAGACTGATCTCCTTGCTGCCTATAATGTGAAAGCTTTTTGAAAAGTTTGTAACATTTATAAGTTTGTAGGTACGTAAGTAAGACTTTTGTAGTTTAAGTCCCTAGGTAGACTCAGTCAATGGTTAAGACAGTGTGTACCAAGAAAAGCTCCAGAGAGACCAAAGTAATCACTTTGTTCAAATGGAACTAAGAACAACGGATGAACAAAATAATGTTAGATTCTACAACTCGAGCGAAAATAGTACGTAATAACTGATTTACAAACAGATTTTGATGGAATTTCAATGAAGGTTGCATAAGAAAACTTTTCTGTCCGTTATTTTTCACACAATTCAAGTCACATCTTAGGCTTATCTTAGTCCTGACATAAACACATAACCTAAGATACGAGTAATGTACGTTGTTACGAGTACGTCGCTTTTACGATGCCACGTAAAGGTGAATGTAAGGGTCTGTCCACACCCTTCCAGCGCTTAGCTGGATAGTTGACCTGTTTGAGTATAGTGCGGAGTATGCAAACATTTGGAAGATGTTCTCAAAGTTTTAGACAAACGTCTCAATTTTCACCCGTGTGAAGTTAGCGACCAAAAAATAACCTGTTGTGCAGCCTATTATAATCCGATCAATTTGGGAAGTTCACAATTTTAAACAGAAAAATAAATTACGTTTTGGCAAAAGCCTCTGAAAAACACTCCATCCAAGATCATAATGATAACTAGGATTCTATTTGTAAGCGTAGCACTACTAATTATTCTGTGCGTTGTCTCGAGACAAGCCGATCGCTCACCTCTCTAAGTACCTAAGTGCCTACCAATGTGAACCCGCTAATATCAAGCTAAGATTGATACATAGTACATATTTCATATCTATGGACACATCCCCTCTCTGGTAGGGTTTTAGCCACGTAGCGTATTGTGAGATAACCTCTGGAAAGATGGAATGACGACCTGCGCAAAGTAAAATAACTCTTTTTGAACACATCACAAAATAGAAAACTAAATAATAGTACTTAAATATTAAAAAAGTATGTCAAACAATAGGCGGCCTCATCGCTATCAGCAATTTCTTACATGCAACCTTTGAATGACAGGAATTGAAATTTATATACATTGCGGTCAGTGATGGAGACTTACATAAGAACAAAAATGTAAATAATAAAAAACAACTATAAGCTTATATTTTATACATACTTACATTTATTTAAAAACAAAAAAATACACATAAATTACGTAATATAATACTTACGGACAGATTAATAATATAATATATAAATAAGCCTAAATGAATAGCATAATCAAAAAGGAATATTATATAAATTTTGTATGAATAACATAGTATCCAGCTTTATGGCAGGTAGTGCTTCTTCATCATGTCTTTGAAGACAGTTATCGACTAAGCTTACCTAATATTGATGGGCAAAGCATTCCACAGTCTTGCAGCCCGTTTCGTAAAATAGTTGTGGTAAAGCATCGTTGATTTTTCAGGGACTGTCAACTGCAGAGTATTTGTGGAACGAAGAACACGGGAATGGGAAAGATGACGCAACACAAATCGCTCTTTGAGTTAGGGAGGGGTCGATGCATTATACAGGACACTGTACAGAAGTCTCTCTTCTGTACAGTGTCCTGTATAATGCATCGACCCCTCCCTAAGAGAGGTCATGAGTATCCCGGCGACGACGTCGGATTGGTAACCATTTGAGCTTTGAGCGAAAATCTGATACATGGTCATACTTGATAACTGGCAGCAGTTACATGAGAAGAGCCAAAGATCTGGCTCAGTGACGTGCAAGGCCAGCAGTGAGATAGAGTGGTCAAACGCACTGAGAGCTCAGAGTAAGTATTACTTAAATTTACTCTGAGAAAACGAGTCATAAAAAAATATGTAGGTCTTACATCATGACTGTAATTTTGCTGGCTACTGCAGATATTCCTATATTTTAGCATGAAGCCTTAAAAAGCGGATGTAGGTAACCAAAAACACGTCAGTAAAGTCTCCATCTTAATAAAAACATAAAAACAAAATTGCCGTATAACATGTAGATGAGGTCTACCTACATCAGAGTTTCTCAAACTTAGTCATTTTGCCCCTGATGGTCAACAGGATAACACTCACTTCGCACTTGACACACTTCGTTGTATGTCTGTCTGTCAAGACCCTTTTTCTCAGAAACGCGTAGCAGGTACTCGTATCAAGTTGAAATTAATATCCAATACTCATGTCTACAATCCCTTGGAGCTGTGAAAAAAAAAGTTCTAAGTCAACACAACCAAAAGATTTCGGCCGCATATTTTGACACTAGCAAGGGAATCAAAACTTGTAGGATACTTACCGTTGACCTAGAATCATGAAATTTGGCAAGATGCAATGTCTTAATTATAACACACGAGTAAAGGGAAAAATCCGAAAACCGTAAAATTGTAGCTACCTACATAAAAAATGGCAAAAAAACTTTGTACGAAACCCTCCGTGCGTGATTCCGAAACGCACCATTTTTTGACATTGAAATGAAGAATTAGGAAACAGATCAATATTTAAACAGGTTGCATATATTAATTATAAACGCACAGCCTAAGGCGGTTGACCTAGAAATTTTAAATTTGGAAACTATATTCCTTGAGTACCTTAAGGATGGTCTAAGGAGAGATGTTTTGAATTCCCACCCTAAAGGATGAACGAACGGGTTCTGCACAATTTTCTTCATAGAAAAATGTGAATCTACATGTCTATTTATCTTTCTTATATGTATGGTGCTGCTGCTGTGGGGTTATGGCCGAGTCGCGGCTATACATAATAATTCTTGTTGCCACCAATTTATATACAGTTCTTCTGCGTCTAATATTCTTTTCTTCTTTCGAAAACACAAGCCTACTTACACTTTTTTTTTATTATGTCTATTTATCAGGGGTTTTTTTTCAGGAAAGTTGTTCTTGTCATGAAAAGGGACGAACTACCAAGTTTGAGATCCAGTGGTGTACCTACCTTGTCATTCAGTTTACTGCTTGGTTTATAACGCACTTAAAAATAGGGCGCTAAGATACCTGAAGAATAATGACAGACAAGAAGATTAAACTGTTACGTACAATGTTGCTTATTTCTCTTTGTCTCTCTGTAGAGGTTAAATTACTACGTTTATACAAATGGATGTGAGAATTTCATAGCTCCTGGGGGAGGAATACTATATTCTCGCATATATTATTTTGTAATGTTTATTATAGACTCAGGCGTTACAGGCGGAAATCCATCGTTAAAATGAACGGAGTAAAATATGTAGCTTACTTCCGCCAATCTGTAATTCAGACAAATGATAAACGGAAACATAAAATAAAAAATATGAAAAACCCACGCTAACCAATTCCTATCCAATATATAATTATATGAAACTCTACCCATAATGTTATAAATTTTAAAACGTTTTTTTATGTATATACAATAAAAAACAACAATTAAAAACATATACATACCTCTAACGTTTCTTATTTAAAATAGTAGAATAGAAACGCACCGCGACTTTGCCCGCTTAGTCAATTTTCTGGCATAAAATTAGGTTCGTATCCCTTCGAGCAAATAAGCAATTCTTTAAAACAGAGTTCGTTAATTGGAAGCAGCATCCCTTTGCGAATTTTAACCAACTACAAAAAAAATGTAGGTTCTCAAGTTGATGTGTACTTATGTATGTAATATTGTTGCAATGCGTAATACTAATTCATATTGTTAGTCTATGTGGGTATCTAAAACATATGTACCAAATTTCATGTGTGTATGTAATATTATCAAAAATGCGTAATATTCATATATGTTAAGTTAGTCTATATGAGTATCTGAACAAATATACCAAATTTCGCGAATGTATGTATGTGTGTATGTATGTTTGTCCACGTATTTCTCGGTCATTACAAGTCCGATAACAATAATTATTTATTGCAATAGTTTCAGTTTCTTTCAACTTATGGAATAGTTTAAGTTTTATCAAAATCGGTTTAGTTATTTAAGAGATATGGACTTTTAACTTTTTCCAGTATTGCTTTCTTTTTGGCGAACGGAATCAAGTATTTTATTTTCTTATGCCTACTTTAACAAAACTAAAAAGTGAGATATATAAGCTAATTAAAAAAGGCTTCAATTCATAAAAATAATTAAATAATTCAAATTTCAACATCTTTTGTTTTGCCATTCATATCTTGTCCCGATTATGTGTGAAGTCTCATAGTTCTGGATGACATCGTAGTAATGGGCTGGCTCTTACCATCAGGCGAGGGGCCTGCTCAACTCGTCCCTATACAAATTCTGAAAACGGTCGCGTACATCAGCATTAGCACGCGAGGTCCGGTATGTCCGAGCATGTCGCGCTCACTGCCCCACATAGCTGTCATAACTATGGATGCAGCCTTAGCGCGGGCGTCTCTGCGGAGTTTTGAAGAGATTTGTCACAGTGAAAGATAGGCTTTATGGAAAGACGTTGAGCGCATATCAAAAAAAACCCGAACGATAACTCCGGATAAACACGGAGCAATAGAACACCGCACGTAACTTAGAAAAGGGACTAGTGCGGAGCCTAGAACCGAACCCGGTATCATTGAATTCTAAATTGCACTATTAAACATTTAGGCTACCTCAACTCTTAATCCTTTCATACATCACACTAATATTATAAAGGCGAAAGTTTGTATGTATATATGTGTGTTCGTGTGTACGTTTGTTACTCCTTCCCGCTCAAACGGCTAAACGGATTTTGATGAAATTTGGAATGGTGATAGTTTGTACCCTGGAATAATACATAGGATATGTTTCATCATTATTATTATCATCTTCACCATCATCATCACTCACGCGGGTGAAACGTCGGAGCGCAGTGTAGTTACTTTCATGAAGCACACGCTGCGTAGGTACGCAAAAAACGTGTACTTCCCAACGGATCTCTATATCAGAATTTGTCATGCCCTCCTTATTCGAGGTGATTAAAACTTGCTTCCCGTAATAGGTGGGGTGTGTCACACCTAAATGTAAGATGACATAAAACTGTTATGTTCATTATTTGTGAATTTTATACTAGAATATAATATAACAATTCATAAGAAATGGGTTTTGAGTAAATCCCATTTCTTACGGACATGCAACGCGATTAGCGGCGGCCACCGGACTGATTCGACAGCGCTGACCGGAGCGAAAACGTCACAATTCCAGCTACTGGGATAACTAACTCCCGTGCTTTTTTAGTTTGGTAGTAACTGCGATTTTTGAAGGTCTGGGGTTTGTCGTACTCCTCCTCGTGTCATCATCATCATCAGACTGTATCTGTCCACTACTGGACGTAGGCCTCTCCTAATGCACGCCACTGATCTCGGTCTTCAGCTCTCCTAATCCATTTTCTTCCAGCCGCTTTTCGCAGGTCGTCGCTCCACCTGGCCACAGGGAGTCCTACACTACGTTTGCCTAAACGTGGTCTCCATACGAGAACTCGTCTACCTCATTGGTTATCGGTTCTTCGGGAAATGTGACCAGCCCATTGCCGCTTCAGTTTGCTTATCCTTTGAGCTATGTCGGTTACCTTGACGGATCCGACGGAGAACCGTCGGATATCTTCATTACGAATCTTGTCTTTCAGAGAAACTCCAAGCATAACTCTCTCCATAGCTCGCTGAACCATCTTAAATTTGTGGACTATATAGTTTATATAGTCTATATAGTATGTCCTCGTTTCGGCTCCGTAGGTCTTGAAGACTTTTTTCTTCAGGCACTGTGGTATAGAAGACTTGACGAAGCTTGCCGAATGCTGCCCAACATAGCTGAATGCTTCCTTCACAAAGTTGTTCTTTCGTAATTGCAATATTTGCCCAAGGTAAACATATTTTTGGACAACTTTAACAGGATCAACAGAGGAATTAACAAGATCGCTATACATGATCTTGGTCTTATCTATGTTCATACCGAGACCGATGCATCGTGAAGCATCATCTAGGTTGGTTAGTATGCTTTTCAAGTCTTGCAGCGACTCCGGCATTAGGACTATATCATCTGCCAATCGTAAGTGTGAAATATTCTCGCCATTGATATTAATGTCCATTCCTTTCCAATGGGACTGGGCGAAGACTTTTGCTTAATTGCCTTTTCTATCGCACCAGCTTACTGATCTTGTGATTGAGCTTCCTTTTTTCTGACGGTGTGGCTTGCTGTTGCTCCATAAGTCGAAGAGGATCATCCGAGATTTTAGACTTCGTGCCCGTACGCTGCAGCTGTTTTTTTTTTTCCTGCTTGTGCCTCCTCGTATACGGAGGGTTAACTGATCTCACTCGGCGTTCACGTCTAATATCGAGATCCATTGCAACAAAAAAAATTTTTTTCGTCCTTCCATTAGGTTTTCTTAAATAAATAAGATTTTCACTTCTCGACATTATGTTACTTATACTTAAAACCACCTACAATAAAGTTGCACCAGGAACTAAAAATCACCAGCTCGTTATCGCTTACCTCTCACTGCTCCGTCTACAACACGGGCATAACTTGCACTGAAATTTCAACAACGCCCGTCTCACCGGCATCCCTGAATTTCAGCGCATACATGCATCGTACACTCACCTCCCACCCACACTGCAATTCAAACTTCAGGCACTTAAGCACACGGTTCAATTTACTTAGTAATATTGTTAATTTACGTATTCGAAGACGACGCTTTACTATCATAGGGTTGAAACTCAATATCCACTCAGTATGTGGGCTGACAGCTTTAGGTGTAAGATCCTTGTCTTTGCGTACTCTTAGATCATTTGTGTGGATTGCGTACTATAAATAGCTGCAAATAAATAAGTTATTTAAAAACTAAAAAAAAGCTTTTATGGGTAGCCGAGTCACGGTGAAACTTAGAACGGACTATCATAATTAACAGCGTACACAAAATATTGTGTCTGTGATTTACACCATTGCAGAGTTCCTTTATCTGGAGCAATCCTGCTTACCATAAAAATACATTATCATCAGAACTGAACCAACATGTAAAAATTCAACTCCTACTACTCCTACTACACTAAGAGGAAGTGGTATTGACTGAGTGAAATAAAAAATAATAAAGTGTTTTTTTTTACAAATACTATCTGTCATAATTTACACACACCCTCACACATCCGCTCTCAGCCCTCACACACACATTGCAGTCAACATAAGCACAGAATAAATAATAGTAGAAGTCATAAATAAAATTTATTTAGAAATGGTTTAAGGTAAAATTACATATATTATTACATATTTTCATATTTTTTTGCCGTTCTGTTCTTTTATTTACTATTTTTCTGCCTCACTATATTTATTTATTTTGCACGTTTGAGTAACACCTCAGTTCAAGCATTGAACTGAAAACCAGCCACTGCTGAGCATATGCCAAACATGCACTTTCCATTTAAATAATTACCTACTACTTGAGTAGGTTTTGAAATAAGTGTTTGTTGCCATTAAGTTGTTGTTATTCATCTTATCCGTTTCATTTTTTGTGTACCTTTTTTCCAACACTGGGCGTGGGTGAGCAGGTCGCGAGGAGCAAGTGGTACCCGCCAGCCGTAGCCGCGGCGACCGCGAGACGTAAGCGCGGTGACGGCGGGTTGACGGCGGGTTGACCACGGGCCGTAAGCACAAAATACTTAATAGTTACTACGTAACACCAAGGCGAGGCGTTGCCGATCCGGTGCCGGGGCGTTAAGTCAGCTGTGACCTTTAACATGAAAGTGGCAAACTTAAAGAAAATTAAGAGCAATAGGAGAGGTTCAGCCGTGGACAATAAATATAGGCTGATTATGATGGTGATGAAAGAAAATTAGCGAATAGCCCGCGCCAATAATGGGAGAAAACCTTTGGCATACGCACGCAGCTAAGAGACAGCTAAGGCGCTACATGCGCTTCTTCTAGACTCTCGACTTGAAGACTGAATTAGTATTCAGTCACAGCAGATATAGGTATTCTAGGCAAGCTTGCTCCACCGTCGTACCAACAACAGCTACCTGCTATACACCACACTAATGAATAACATTTACTGACAGACAATAAGTTAGTCACACGCGCACATAATTTCAGACTGGATAATTTAGGTACATGCGTTGGGCAAACGTGAGCCAGCGCCCGCCATTCACATAATTGGATAATACAGTAGCCATTGATTATGTTTGTGTTAACAGGTAGGTGTAGGTACGGTTCCTAGCATAATCCAGTCGTTCTAGTAACAAGTATTTCAAATAGTTATTATATTTACATACGAACAGCGCTATCTCATTAATCTAGTAAAATCTAAAGTTATCTCCTAAATTTGTAGTTAGTCTCCGCCTACGGCTGACTAATCTAGTTCATTAGATAAGCCGGTACCAGGAAGATAAACTGATGCGAAATGTTAACCCTATTCTGTGCCTATGGTGATAGCAGTGTACCTAAGACTGACTTCTAATCTTTTAACATATTAGAAGTCTGTGACCTAAGTACCTATTATGGATTCTATGAAACTTACCTGAGGATTACATAATAAGTTTGCGGAAATTCACCATATTATACAAACTAGCTTATATAACCGCGCGAACTACAGTTAAAAAGCATCCTATGTTCTTGTAGGATATTAAAAACTATAGCACCAACGCTCTTGATGTTTTTTGACAGAGTTGTTATTATTTCGTTTCCATGGCAACCGTTCCTTACAGCGAGTAATCAACATTTTCCAGTTTTCCCGTAGAAACTTACATTTTTTCGGGATAAAAAGTATCCTATGTTTTATTCCAGGGTAATCCTGATATGCTTATTGCAAAGCTCTCTTACTATAGCTTCTTTGAAAATACTTGCAAATGGTTCCGTACATATCTGACAGAGAGAGAACAATATGTAGAGACGGATCTAGAAACTACCTAACATCCGTGCACACGCGCGTGAGAATTTCAATGTAGACCTACATAATAGTTTCAAAATTACACAGGATCAAATATTTTGGTAGTCTTTGAGGGAAATATGAGTAGGTACGTACACTGTTGTAACGTTCTCGATAGGTAATTTATGTTCGAAAAGTATACTTAATATGTTTTTATTTGAAATCTAAGTTTGAATTTTTTTAATAGCGTGTTCCTCCTTTCTACTGCTGGTCAAACAGGCTACTTTGACACATGTAAAAACAACGAACTTTCAAAAAAATTAAGTAGAGCACTGAAAAGAGCGCTTCGTCACAACGACGAATGTTGAGTACAAAGGGTTAATTCGGAGGTCTAAAAACTTGACCTTCGTCAGGAAGGCCCGTTAGTTACGCAGCTGCGTAACTGCCATTTCTACTTTAGATACCGTTTAGGTATGTAGTACTAGTTGTCTACGATCTTGACTCGAACCGATATTTTTTAGGTTTTTTTTAGAGTTCCTGACACCAAGGAATACTAGGAACCTTCATAGTTCCATCACGTCCTTCCGGCTGTCTGTCACAATCCATCGGTACTACAGTGGTGGAATGGTGTTTAGCGAGGGCATTCTATAATAAAATTTGTCTGTACTGGCTTCTTTATGTTTCTTTATGTCTTTGTGTTTGAAAGCTGATGTGGTCGAGATGGCTCGTAGCTACAATAGGGGGGAGTCGGGATCGTAGCACCCAAACGAATGGACCGGTTTTGATGCGTTATTTTATGTCTGAGGTGTGATCGAGATAAAACGAATATAATGGGGGGTGGGGGGTCGGGGTTATCTATTTTTTCAATAATGTGCTTGTCTTATGTAATAAACGTACATCATCAAGAAGTACCAGTAGTAAGGGCGCAGTCTGCAATAAATCAAGTTGACGAATCTATCTGCGGACCAGCCCATGGCAACTATTAGTTACTCTGTGCCGCGGCTGATACTGATTACTGCTAACCTGATTAACTGATTAACTGATTAACTGATAAACTGATTAGCTAAACTGATTCACTGCTAAACTGATACCACGTCAACTTGGATGTTTTACGGTGCTACCAGTCTCTGATTACCTTAGAGAAATCCACCAGTTCAATACGTAGGTACGACTGATAGTGACGAATTGGTAAAATAATTCTAACGCCAGCCATGCGTTTTACTTATAGACTTGCGCAAGTTAAGTGTAATCTATCTATCTATACCTAACCAATACTGATATTCCTACTGACTGACTGATAGACAACGCACAGACTAAGCCGGTTGGTAAGTTGGAGGAAATATTCCTTGCATATCCTAGGGGTGTATTTTTGAAATTTCATCCTTAATGTAAATAAACGTGACAAGTTAGCACGCGGGTAAAGCTGCGGGGCGCATATAGTTCATAATATTTTGAAATATATATCGTTCGTGTCAGAGTTCTTCAGGACGTCCGAGAGCCTCTGACACGTGGCTGAACGACTGCTACCTAATTACTATTATATCTAATCAACTAGCTGTGTCCGGGCTTTGCCGACGTGGTCATTTCTCTGGGTTAAAAGTAACCTAAGTGTTATTCCAGGATCAAAAGTACCTATAAAGTATATCTGGGTACACTAAAATTACCTAGTGTTAAATTTTTCGTGAACCTTATACTAAATTTATAATATCTCTACCGGCTAAGACTTACGTGTTTATTGTCGAAAACATCGAGCTAGGATTCGAGCGTAGTTCACGCCGCGAGACTCCGACCTAAGAGTAGGTATCTATAGTAACCATATATACATCCCAACGAAAACTCCATCGCTATCCATTGCATCATCGCCAAACGTACCACCACACACAATGCTGACCGTGTCACACCCTAGACTGCCTACCACTTGCTGCGTCGAGGAAACATGAAGAACAGTTTTCAAAGCTGGAGGCAGTCCATCCACGGTCCCGGTTAAAATTAGGCATTCGAGAGATCTCTATCGACTCACGCACTTTTCGAGGTACATAGAACTTCTCTCGAGGCCTTGTCGAACCATATGCAATGATTCGAACCGGAAAAGAAATGCACGCTCCGCAACGCATGCTCTGATTCTTGTTCCGTGGTTTTCTTTTTTGTTTGTGACTGTGATATAAAAAATATATTAGAAAACAAAATGACTTCTAAATTGAGGTTATTTAAAGATATTGTTTTTTTTGTTTTTCCCCATAGACTCGCGTTTTTATCTCCATTAAAATAACAGTGCATAGAATACTATGTTTAGAATGAGAGGGTCAAACCACATTCCAGTCCATTAGTTTTCCATAGCTTTGTCTCTGTCGCTTGGCGAGACAGCCACGCGCTTGCTTCTGCAACCAGACGCACACTAGGCGCGGGAGTGCGCCCTTTATCTACTAGCTGCGCCCCGCGGGTTCACCCGCGTGAACAATGTTTTTTTTATAAAACCTTTATTAATAACCCAGCAATATTTGGGCTGTTCTGCATGTGAGAATTACTTAGATTTGGAATGTGCCAACGTCCCTTTCAAGAGGTTCTACATTAGGACACCTGAACATAAACGCAAGCGTGTTTGTTTTCTGCTAAAAAGAGTCCTCTACACCGATCTCCGTCTTTCCAAAGTGTCACAATACTAATAGGCGACCATTTGGAGCTTTTGGGTGTCGAACTCACGTCAAACCTGAATTTTGGGTCTAGGTATTTTGTCTAAGGTTAGGCGGTAGGTCACACCGGGACAGCTTTTGAATCTTTATCAAGCACAGGTCCGATCTTGTATGGAGTACTGCTGCCACCTCTGGGACGGTTCTGCCAAGTATCAGCTCGAGTCTTTGGATTCAATTGAGAGACGTGCTGTCAGGCTCATTGGGGATGACACTCTGGTAATGAGTAAGCTTCAAAGTCTGGCGCATCGACGTGAGGTAGCAAGCCTGGCGGTATTCTACAGATTGCACTATGGAGAGTGTGCACAAGAACTGCACAACCTGATTCCCCGATCACCTTTCCATCACCGACTAGACGATCAGCAAAGCGCCACCCTTTCATAGTTGAAATACCTCGCACAAGAACGAAGCGTTACGCTTCTTCATTTATTATAAGAACTGCAAAGGAGTGGAATGCCCTGCCCTCGTCAGTGTTTCCGGTAAATTATAACCCCGGTGTGTTCAAGTCAAGAGTGAATAGGTATCTACTAGGCAAGCGTGCTACACCTTCGACCACATCATCGCTTTCCATCAGGTGAGATCGTGGTCAAACGATTGCCTAGTCAGTAATAATAAAAAAAAAAAAAAAATGGAATTGTGAGCCATAAAAGGGTTAGAATGAACAAAGTAGATCTCCCATCGAACAGCAACCAGCGGAAAGTTTTATCACACCCAGTGTGTCTGCCTTAGCTAGGACTATACCTTAATCAATATAAACAAGATCAAAATGGGGAACAATAATGCAATGGCGAGCACACCGATAGTACCCTAGATAGTGAGGCCAATGTTTCTTTAACAATTCTATCTGAACTACTTCATACTTAACATAACTTTGGACCCATATCCCGCAGGAGCCCTTTATTTTTTCGGTATAAAAAGTATCCTCAATTTTCACTCATCAACATAATAAACTATAATACATATAACATATAAACTATGACTGTGCCAAGTTGCAATTTGCATCAAAATCCGTGCAGTAGTTTCAGCGTGATACGTATTCTTTTAAATAACTTTCAATCTCTATCCTGCGAGAACCATTTAATTTATCGGGATGAAAAGTATCCAATGTAGTATGTTCTGGTAGTATGAACTCAAAATCATGCCAAGTTTCATTTGAATTTATTTAGTAGTTTCGGCGTTTAGGATACAGACGTCTGTATCCTGCGGAAGGCGGCCGGCAAAAACTGGATGAGGAGAGCCGAAGACCGGGCTCTGTGGCGTTCATTGGGAGAGGCCTATGTCCAGCAGTGGACGAGCACGGGCTGATGATGAGGCCTTAATACCCGCAGGTACCTTACATCAGCATACACCATCTAACTCAGGAGGCACGTCTCGATGATTTCTTAATTCTACTCAAGAAGCAACTCCCGGTATACCTACACTGCAGATGAACAGAGCCTGACAAAAATTACAGTATATTCTAATACTACATGCTTGACTGAACTGGGTGCTGAAAGCTTAACACTAAGTCAAAAGATATGTTGCAACGAACCAGAAGTTAGTTATGTACTTTAGAAAACCTTCTTACGTGTCATCAACAAGCTGTCCGCAACGATACTGCAATCCATGATTCAGTACAGCTGTCTTCCCTTTCGTCAGAGACACGAGACGACGCAATATTATCATCTTAAACCCTAGCCCAAACAAAAGAAACGACATCAAATCCGATAACTACATACTCTACAGCTGTTACAGCTTAAACTAAACAAGTAATGAAGCTAACAAAAGTTATGAACATTAACTCACTAAAAACTAACCCGATGCATGTCAACAATTATAGTAAGCTCTGAAAAAAGTAATAATATGAGCGATAGAGGTGAAGATCAAAGCAACGACGGCCTCTGGCAGATTCATCAAACGAAGCGCTCGCGCCTAGGAGTCTAGGAGTCGTCAATACTTGTACCTACTATTATTTATTCCTTGCCTCACCGCACTTTTCATCTCACAGGCACAATGCGACATATTCAATTACATGTGGCCTATATTTCTTAAGAGCTCTCTTTTGTCCTGGGAGCATGTTAATATGTAATAGATACAGGATTTGTGCTCTTACCTAGCCCTTTAGATATTGTTTACATACTGTTATTCCTTGTTTTGTTGTATTTTACCGTTGTTAATTGTTTAAGCCTTCAATCACAGAATAAATAATAGTACAAGCTTTAATGTTTATTGCATCAAAGACTGCCCTATTTTATTTTAAAGGATATTTGTAAAAAAAACTTTATGGTATAGCAATGTAACGCATTGGATGTCTCTGCAATGTTACATTTGTGTAAATAAAATAAATTAAGTAGGTATAAGATAATGTCGTCGAGACGAAACGATGGCGTGGCACGGATCATAATGCTTGCTTGTTTTACCACCTTCCAACGTCATCTAATTTAGTTTTTGTAAAACTAACCTATAAATTCATGCTATATTTCCTCTTATCCTACGGAGTTGAATTTTTACATGTTGGTTCAGTTCCGATGACAATGATTAATGTTTATAGTAAGCATGAATCAAGCATCAACTCCAGATAACCACTACCTTGCTACGCATGCGCACGCGCAGTATGCGCGTGGTAGCTTTCTCGCGCGCCAACGAGGTAGTAGAAAAATAAATAGATGTAGATCTATTTCTGTGAGAGAAACTCTTCAACGGTTAACAGTACAGACACGAAATGTCGTTAACGCAATTAATTGTGATAGCCCCTTCTAAGTTTCACCATGACTAGACTAATGTATAAAATCTATTTCACTTGTTATCTCGGGATAATGTCCACAGCGTGCGGCCGCGGGTTCCCGCGGGGCGCAGCTAGTCGTCTAATTTTATTGCTTACGCGTTGTAGTCAGCGACTTCGCCCGCGCGGAATAGACCGTCGCGAAAACTGTCCCGTGTCCTTACAGAGTAAAACTATACAGGTCCATCCCCAGGGTTCAAACTATCTCCATGCCTTTCATCAAAATCGGTTCAGCATCAAATTCGTGAAAAGGTTACAAACTGACAGACAGAGAGACAGTTACTTTCGCTGCTATAATATTAGTATGGATATGAATAAAGTTACTGTAAATAATAAAGAGACCAACATTTCGAACATAAAATATTTATTGATACACAACAGTCGAAAAACTTCTAAACATTCGAAAACAATACTATACCGGTAAAACCAGTCTATATCGGAAAAATACCGGTTAAAACTAGTAACAAGCAACTACAAGGAACGTATTTATCATTTTTGTCGCTTCGGAGGGTACGTAGCCGAAAGTCGTTAAGCCACGACATAGATCTCTGGCATGGCGTATCGGCTGCTATTCATCAATAACAGCCGGGACCAACAGCTTAACGTGCCCTCTGATGCCGGCCAATCCAGACGTAGCTTAATAAGTCACTGGTGCGGGGCCGAGGATAGAACCCGGTGACTTTGGATTTCAAAGCACACATATTACCGCTCGCATCGCTTTAGAATCTCGTAACAGTTGGTACAATTACCTACACTAATACTAAGATACGCTCACTGTAGTTCTTGAAACAATACTTAGATAAATGCAATAGGAATGAACCTAGAATATTCGTAGCATTAACTACAGTACCGTGCCGAAAAAATATCAAGATAATATATATGATTTAAAACTGAACATAGCGTTGGTACACGCACCTCTGTTTTTATTTTTAATTGTATTTCCTTTAAATTGATTATTATTTTATAAGCTGTTCAAATACTGAAGTATAGATATGCGATGTGTCATACTTTTTGTAGGGGAGTGTAGCTATAGATATGATGATTACGTAATACAATCACTTTAGCAAGTTATTTTTCATAATTTTATTTTGTATAATACTCTACAGAAGTAAGCGTATTATAAGAGTCGGAAGTATTGCAGTTATTAATTAATCATCATATGAAGACTGTAAAAGTATTCTAAATAGTTGTTCTTAAACTAAAAGCACCAAAAAAAGTCGCGCGACTTTTTCTTCACTAGCTAACAATAGATGATTTTAAAGTATAAGCGAGCATTCGAATCATTTGAGCGAATAAAATGCTCGATGCTCGTAGTAGACGCTAGAACTTTCAAAAAATTCAAAATGGAAAATAAGTCGCTCGACTTTTGTCGCAGTTGTGCTTTTTTCCGTTGTCGATGTAAACATTCGTAAAATTGTGATAAGCTCCTAGACTAGGTATAAGATTTATAAATACGCTTCTAAAACTAACAACAGGGAACATTTTGTTCTTAGAACTTAGAAGTAGATTAAGGCTTGATTAAAGTTCTTCGTGTCTGAAACAAATAGAGAAGAAAATATTATTAACAAGATCACTCTGGATTGTACTCCACGACCCGAAGATCCTCTCCACCCACGGAACGTCGCTATGACTCCAGGATTATACGTGAAGCGGTTGAAATTAGAAAGTATCCCAATTTCAGCCGGGGGGATGGTTTCAAGTGTAGCGACGTGGGATCCCAAGATAAACAAGTGTTCCCGTCACTGTTTAGGCTAGAAGTAATCAGCAGATGTCGTTAGTGTTGTGTGTCGTGACAATTCTGAACTTTTATAAAACCAAATGAGGGTAGTTGGAGACAACGCTCCCCCTTCTCGACGCTGACACCCGCTACTTCAGTCTCCTCGTGACCACGACCTATGCAACTTGATCGAAACGTCGACGTAAATAAAAATAATAAATAAGTATGTGTTCGAATCGCTAAAGTTTAAAAGTTTAAATCAGCCAATAGTTGCCACTGCTGGACGTAGACCTCTCTTAGTGCATGCCACTGAGAACGGTCTTCAGCTTTCCTCATTCATATTCTTCCAGCCGCTTTTCGCAGGTCGTTACTCCACTTGGCCACAAGGCGTCCTACACTACGTTTGCCTAGACGTGATCTTCACTCAATAACTAAACGTAAATTATTATAAAAAAATATTTAAAAAAACCCGACTGCGAACAAAACTAAAACGAGGCAAGCAAGCTTTAGATTTTTGAATTTGAAATATAAGATGCAGTCGCAGGCATCACTCGTTCCATTTCTCCTTTGCCGGGATCAGCTAGAACCTGGCGAGCTACTCCTCATGCCTCCGACTGCATCTTATATTTGAAATATAAGATGCAGTCGCAGGCATCACTCGTTCCATTTCTCCTTTGCCGGGATCAGCTAGAACCTGGCGAGCTACTCCTCATGCCTCCGACTGCATCTTATATTTGAAATATAAGATGCAGTCGCAGGCATCACTCGTTCCATTTCTCCTTTGCCGGGATCAGCTAGAACCTGGCGAGCTACTCCTCATGCCTCCGACTGCATCTTATATTTGAAATATAAGTTGCAGTCGCAGGCATCACTCGTTCCATTTCTCCTTTGCCGGGATCAGCTAGAACCTGGCGAGCTACTCCTCATGCCTCCGACTGCATCTTATATTTGAAATATAAGATGCAGTCGCAGGCATCACTCGTTCCATTTCTCCTTTGCCGGGATCAGCTAGAATCTGGCGAGCTACTCCTCATGCCTCCGACTGCATCTTATATTTGAAATATAAGATGCAGTCGCAGGCATCACTCGTTCCATTTCTCCTTTGCCGGGATCAGCTAGAACCTGGCGAGCTACTCCTCATGCCTCCGACTGCATCTTATATTTGAAATATAAGATGCAGTCGCAGGCATCACTCGTTCCATTTCTCCTTTGCCGGGATCAGCTAGAACCTGGCGAGCTACTCCTCATGCCTCCGACTGCATCTTATATTTGAAATATAAGATGCAGTTGCAGGCATCACTCGTTCCATTTCTCCTTTGCCGGGATCAGCTAGAACCTGGCGAGCTACTCCTCATGCCTCCGACTGCATCTTATATTTGAAATATAAGTTGCAGTCGCAGGCATCACTCGTTCCATTTCTCCTTTGCCGGGATCAGCCTCATGCCTCCGACTGCATCTTATATTTCATAATCAACAATCTAAAGCTTGCTTGCCTCTTTTTAGTTTTGTTCGCAGTCGGGTTTTTGTTTTTGTTTAAATGATGTATTTTTATTTACTTCGTAGACGAGAAGAATGATCAATGAATGAACGGCACTGCTTTGATCAGTCTACAGAACCAACTTACTCACACTCACTTCTTCTTGTCGTCTTCCTTGATCTCCGTGACCCTGGCGCCGGGGTAGTTGGGGTTGTTCTTCCAGATCCAGTAGTTGAGCGAGCTGGCGAACCCGAGCCAGCCCAGGTACGGCAGCAGCAGCCAGCCGGCCGTCCGGTTCACGCGCGCGAACGACGCGGTGGTCGCCACTGCGGCCGCTGACAGCACGGAGATCTCGATGAACGCCTGCGGATATGTGGTTTCTATTTATTTATTCTTTTACTAGCTGTGCCTACGGTTTTCCTAACGTGTTAATTTCTGTGGGTTAAAAATAACCTAACCTATGTGTTATTCCAGTACCAAAAGTATCTTTAAAGTAATATGTATGTACTACATTCATCGAAATTTCTTCATTCTTCATTTTTTATCGTTTCTGCTTGTCTTGTCTTGCTTGGCTTCTGCTTATCGGATTGAGATACTAAGTACACCACACACTAAGCTATCCAACTGTGAAACCGTATCGCAATCGGTCTAGTAGTTTTTACGTAATGCAAATAAACATACACGATTTTTATATATGTTACATTGTTTTTCAGTCCCTGGCTTATTGTAACTCCCCTAGACCATTTTTTTATAATATTCTTTGTACAGACTTTTTGTTACCAACTGCTTTATTATAAGTATAGATAGATTATATTCAATTGGAATTTCATTCGGTAGCTAAGTTATATCTTGTACTATTACTTTCAATTTGGGATATTGGCCACGCAGCTGGACATGAACCTGCGACCTCTGTAATGTCGTTCCATCGCTTTCCCAGTTGAGCCATCCGTAGTCCTACCTCGTACGGCTAATGTTTCCTTCTATTGTATTTGTCTTGAAGCACGCTTTTTTTACATTTTCCTTTCCCCAACACACTGCAGGTTCACGCCTAGCACAATCAAATGGTGTCCATACCAAAATTTCATCCAGATCGGTTCAGCTTTTAGTAACACACAGAGAAACAGTTACTTCCACTTTTATATCAATATGTAAGTATGGTATATATACGTACCAGCTTGAAGTCCCTAAGCCCAAAGAAGATGGGTGTCCACCCCCAGTTGAGGGCTAACTGGGTTCCGTACAGGGTTAAGGGCAGCACTGCGCTCTCTGAAAACAATATAACAACCATATGAGCAATGATAATATTATATATATAATTATATAAAATAAAAAGACAAGTTCACAAACTGGTCGGGTAATATACGCCTTGACACTCTTGCGATGAACACGAATCGATTGATACCTCGCTTGTCAACATCGGACCAATGTGCGTTATGTGAACATACATGTGCGTTATGGTGTGAACATAAATGTATAAAACTGACTTTTAAAATGTGTTTTAACTCATTACCATTCCGGTAAAAAGGAGGTTGATATGTCCTAAGTAGTTTTTACTTGTTTCTGCACTCACTCCGCGTTCAATCAAACGGATTCTTACAAATAAATTAGTTATTGTTAAAAAGGAGGTCGATATGTCCTAAGTAGTTTTTACTTGTTTCTGCACTCACTCCGCGGTCAATCAAACGGATTCTTACAAATAAATTAGTTATTGTTAAAAAGGAGGTCGATATGTCCTAAGTAGTTTTTACTTGTTTCTGCACTCACTCCGCGGTCAATCAAACGGATTCTTACAAATAAATTAGTTATTGTTAAAAAGGAGGTCGATATGTCCTAAGTAGTTTTTACTTGTTTCTGCACTCACTCCGCGTTCAATCAAACGGATTCTTACAAATAAATTAGTTATTGTTAAAAAGGAGGTCGATATGTCCTAAGTAGTTTTTACTTGTTTCTGCACTCACTCCGCGGTCAATCAAACGGATTCTTACAAATAAATTAGTTATTGTTAAAAAGGAGGTCGATATGTCCTAAGTAGTTTTTACTTGTTTCTGCACTCACTCCGCGGTCAATCAAACGGATTCTTACAAATAAATTAGTTATTGTTAAAAAGGAGGTCGATATGTCCTAAGTAGTTTTTACTTGTTTCTGCACTCACTCCGCGGTCAATCAAACGGATTCTTACAAATAAATTAGTTATTGTTAAAAAGGAGGTCGATATGTCCTAAGTAGTTTTTACTTGTTTCTGCACTCACTCCGCGTTCAATCAAACGGATTCTTACAAATAAATTAGTTATTGTTAAAAAGGAGGTCGATATGTCCTAAGTAGTTTTTACTTGTTTCTGCACTCACTCCGCGGTCAATCAAACGGATTCTTACAAATAAATTAGTTATTGTTAAAAAGGAGGTCGATATGTCCTAAGTAGTTTTTACTTGTTTCTGCACTCACTCCGCGGTCAATCAAACGGATTCTTACAAATAAATTAGTTATTGTTAAAAAGGAGGTCGATATGTCCTAAGTAGTTTTTACTTGTTTCTGCACTCACTCCGCGGTCAATCAAACGGATTCTTACAAATAAATTAGTTATTGTTAAAAAGGAGGTCGATATGTCCTAAGTAGTTTTTACTTGTTTCTGCACTCACTCCGCGTTCAATCAAACGGATTCTTACAAATAAATTAGTTATTGTTAAAAAGGAGGTCGATATGTCCTAAGTAGTTTTTACTTGTTTCTGCACTCACTCCGCGGTCAATCAAACGGATTCTTACAAATAAATTAGTTATTGTTAAAAAGGAGGTCGATATGTCCTAAGTAGTTTTTACTTGTTTCTGCACTCACTCCGCGGTCAATCAAACGGATTCTTACAAATAAATTAGTTATTGTTAAAAAGGAGGTCGATATGTCCTAAGTAGTTTTTACTTGTTTCTGCACTCACTCCGCATTCAATCAAACGGATTCTTACAAATAAATTAGTTATTGTTAAAAAGGAGGTCGATATGTCCTAAGTAGTTTTTACTTGTTTCTGCACTCACTCCGCGTTCAATCAAACGGATTCTTACAAATAAATTAGTTATTGTTAAAAAGGAGGTCGATATATCCTAAGTAGTTTTTACTTGTTTCTGCACTCACTCCGCGGTCAATCAAACGGATTCTTACAAATAAATTAGTTATTGTTAAAAAGGAGGTCGATATGTCCTAAGTAGTTTTTACTTGTTTCTGCACTCACTCCGCGTTCAATCAAACGGATTCTTACAAATAAATTAGTTATTGTTAAAAAGGAGGTCGATATGTCCTAAGTAGTTTTTACTTGTTTCTGCACTCACTCCGCGGTCAAAATTAGTTATTGTTAAAAAGGAGGTCGATATGTCCTAAGTAGTTTTTACTTGTTTCTGCACTCACTCCGCGTTCAATCAAACGGATTCTTACAAATAAATTAGTTATTGTTAAAAAGGAGGTTGATATGTCCTAAGTAGTTTTTACTTGTTTCTGCACTCACTCCGCGGTCAAAATTAGTTATTGTTAAAAAGGAGGTCGATATGTCCTAAGTAGTTTTTACTTGTTTCTGCACTCACTCCGCGTTCAATCAAACGGATTCTTACAAATAAATTAGTTATTGTTAAAAAGGAGGTTGATATGTCCTAAGTAGTTTTTACTTGTTTCTGCACTCACTCCGCGGTCAAAATTAGTTATTGTTAAAAAGGAGGTCGATATGTCCTAAGTAGTTTTTACTTGTTTCTGCACTCACTCCGCGGTCAATCAAACGGATTCTTACAAATAAATTAGTTATTGTTAAAAAGGAGGTCGATATGTCCTAAGTAGTTTTTACTTGTTTCTGCACTCACTCCGCGGTCAATCAAACGGATTCTTACAAATAAATTAGTTATTGTTAAAAAGGAGGTCGATATGTCCTAAGTAGTTTTTACTTGTTTCTGCACTCACTCCGCGGTCAATCAAACGGATTCTTACAAATAAATTAGTTATTGTTAAAAAGGAGGTCGATATGTCCTAAGTAGTTTTTACTTGTTTCTGCACTCACTCCGCATTCAATCAAACGGATTCTTACAAATAAATTAGTTATTGTTAAAAAGGAGGTCGATATGTCCTAAGTAGTTTTTACTTGTTTCTGCACTCACTCCGCGTTCAATCAAACGGATTCTTACAAATAAATTAGTTATTGTTAAAAAGGAGGTCGATATATCCTAAGTAGTTTTTACTTGTTTCTGCACTCACTCCGCGGTCAATCAAACGGATTCTTACAAATAAATTAGTTATTGTTAAAAAGGAGGTCGATATGTCCTAAGTAGTTTTTACTTGTTTCTGCACTCACTCCGCGTTCAATCAAACGGATTCTTACAAATAAATTAGTTATTGTTAAAAAGGAGGTCGATATGTCCTAAGTAGTTTTTACTTGTTTCTGCACTCACTCCGCGTTCAATCAAACGGATTCTTACAAATAAATTAGTTATTGTTAAAAAGGAGGTCGATATGTCCTAAGTAGTTTTTACTTGTTTCTGCACTCACTCCGCGGTCAAAATTAGTTATTGTTAAAAAGGAGGTCGATATGTCCTAAGTAGTTTTTACTTGTTTCTGCACTCACTCCGCGTTCAATCAAACGGATTCTTACAAATAAATTAGTTATTGTTAAAAAGGAGGTTGATATGTCCTAAGTAGTTTTTACTTGTTTCTGCACTCACTCCGCGGTCAAAATTAGTTATTGTTAAAAAGGAGGTCGATATGTCCTAAGTAGTTTTTACTTGTTTCTGCACTCACTCCGCGTTCAATCAAACGGATTCTTACAAATAAATTAGTTATTGTTAAAAAGGAGGTTGATATGTCCTAAGTAGTTTTTACTTGTTTCTGCACTCACTCCGCGGTCAAAATTAGTTATTGTTAAAAAGGAGGTCGATATGTCCTAAGTAGTTTTTACTTGTTTCTGCACTCACTCCGCGGTCAATCAAACGGATTCTTACAAATAAATTAGTTATTGTTAAAAAGGAGGTCGATATGTCCTAAGTAGTTTTTACTTGTTTCTGCACTCACTCCGCGGTCAATCAAACGGATTCTTACAAATAAATTAGTTATTGTTAAAAAGGAGGTCGATATGTCCTAAGTAGTTTTTACTTGTTTCTGCACTCACTCCGCGTTCAATCAAACGGATTCTAACAAATAAATTAGTTATTGTTAAAAAAAGAGACAGACAAGCTTTCGATTTTTGTTTTGGAAATAAAAGATGCAGTCGGAGGCATGAAGCTCGCCATGTTCTAGCTGATCCCGTCAAAGGAGATGCATGATGCCTCCGACTGCATCTTATATTACATGCATGATGCCTCCAACTGCATCTTATATTACATGCATGATGCCTCCGACTGCATCTTATATTACATGCATGATGCCTCCGACTGCATCTTATATTACATGCATGATGCCTCCGACTGCATCTTATATTACATGCATGATGCCTCTGACTGCATCTTATATTACATGCATGATGCCTCCGACTGCAACTTATATTTAAAATTCAAAAATCTAAAGCTTATCTGCCTCTTTTTAGTTTTGTTCAGTCTTTTTTTATATAATGATTAATTTTTATTTTAAACTTTTTAGTTTCCTTTTAATATTTAAGGAATTGTATTTCAAAGACCTTTATTTTAAAAGCTTTTATTTAACTTCACTTTTTTACATTGTGTGACGAGACGGGCAGGTCGCTCGCCTGATGATAAGCGTCACGCCTGCCCATAACAGCGCCACCCAGAACTTTGGTTGCAAAATGTTGCGCGTCACTGCACTGCGCTCGTATCCCTGAGACATTGGTTGTTAAGTCTCACTGCCCAGTAATTTCGCTGGAATCATTGCCCTTCAAACCGAAACACAGAAATATTTACACGCTACTGCTTGGCGGTTGAATATCCGACAAAGGTGTGGTACTTCCCCAGGCACCTTTTTGCGTAAGACGCCTACCATTACAAAACCCGTATGTATATATGTCCTGGAATTTTGCAATCAATATTTCACTCACTGCCACTGAAGCTATCAGGCTTCACTCTTTGGTTCTCGTGCATGACATGGCTCCTGCATAAAAGCTTTTTTTTTAGATTATATTTATTAATACCTCACTTGTTAGTTTTGGTCATTATTGTTCCATCGGAAATACAATATGGCCGCCATATTAGTTATCCTAATGTCACTCTTGTTCAGTATTACTGGATTCGTCTTATTACGTAAGACGAATCCAGTAATACTTCATTTATCAAAATCCAACAAGCCGTTTCGGCTGTAGGACGCGCCAATGGAACATACCTACATATATCCCAAAAACATAACCCTCCACAGTCGGGTAACAGGGTACTATTGCCTTCACAGATAATACGTAGTTACTATGACCGCGAGCGCAAAACGAAGTCATTCGAATATTAACTAGGTACTCAAAGAAAGAAAAAAGAAAAAAAAGATGTCATTCCTTTTCAAACTCCTGGCGTATATAAGATAGACTGCAGCTGCGGTAGTTCCTACATTGGACAAACCAAGCGTACTATAGCGGAAAGGGTCAAAGAACACATTGCAGCTGTAAAGAACCGCCAGATAAATAAATCTGCAATCGCTGAGCATTTGCTCGAATTGGGCCCTAATCACTGGATTGAACTCCATGACCCGAAGATCCTCTCCACGGAACGTCACTACTACTCCAGGATTGTACGTGAAGCGGTTGAAATTAAAAAGTATCCCAATTTCAACCGAGAGGATGTCAAGTTGGCTGCGTCCTGGAATCCCGTGATAAGCAAGTGTTCGCGTCGCGGTTTATGTCAGAAGATATCTGCAGATGTCGTTAGTGTAGTGTGTCGTGACAATTCTGATTTTTTACAAAACCAAATGCGGGTAGTTGGAGACAACGCTCGCCCTTCTCGACGCTGACACCCGCTACTTCAGTCTTCTCGTGACCACGATCAATGCAACTTGATCGAAAAGTCGAGGTAAATAAATATTAAGTTTTCAGCGCGATTAAGTCCCGTTTAAATATTTAACTATCTGTAGGTACTCAAATTTAGAAAGAAAGTATAAACACGAACTAAAAACGAATTAATATCAGCGCTTGTGGTGAATCAGTTTTCTTCAAATTGTATAGATTCAAAATAACAAGGATTTAAACTCGTTCGATCTTGCATGTGTATGCCGATTATAGAAAACCACGAAAATTGAGTTTTCAGTGGTCTATCATATTAACATAGTCAACTATGATATATGATGACATCAGCCTTTAAGTGCCCACTGCTGGACGCAGCAGTGGGCTCGGTCTTCAGCCTATATAGATATGGCACGCTTTATTATTATTATTATTATTTATTTATACTTTATTGCACAATTAAAAGTGTACAAATGGCGGACTTAATACTAAAAGCATTATCTACCAGTCAACCAAACAATGCAATGAGAGAGAGGTTGTAGGCGTGCAAAAAATAAAATTATAAAATAACAGTTAATAAAAATTGCAAAATATTTATAAGAATACAACATACAATATATATATTTATATATTATTATTATTATATATTATTACAAAATATATATTTATTTATATATTGAATAAAATAAACTAATACACATAATAATATCGCGTAATCAAAACCAGGAATGAGTTAAATGGTAATGAGTTTAACAGTCTATTCGTATGTATGTATATGGATGTGTCGCCCTATTGGTCCGATTTTGTCAATCGATTCGTTCTTCATCGCAAGAATGTTATATTTTACCCGACCGTAGTCCAAATTTAGTCTTTGAACTTATATCTTGTTCTGCTGCCACATCTTGGTGACAAAAATAAGCAGTTTAGCTGCAATGACGAAGTCTAGCTTCCCAGGGGTCTTAAGCCTTTGCACTTCCGATATGGTTCCGAATTCCATTCTGAATTCAGACATGAATTCGGCTCCTTGAATATCGACTGCAAGCTTGAAAGATGCCGTCTGGTGAAGTCTACGCTCCGACCCAACAGCGGCTTGGAGGACCAAGCCGCTGTTGGATCAGAACAATTCAAACTCATGTTGGAAAATCGATTCGCTGCCTTGGAAACCACAAATGACGTCGATGAGGATCTCCAAAAAGTTTCTTAGGGAAGGCACTAAATTTTGTCAGCTGCAGCGCACGGGCACAAAGTCTAAAATCTCGGATGAGGCTTATCGGCTTATGGATAAACGGCGGGAGAAACAGCAAGGCACACCGTCAAAATAAGGAAGCTCAATCAGAAGATTAGTAAGCTGGTGCGATGTGACCTCCGGTGCTCAAATAGACGCCTGATAAAAAAGGCAATTGAACAAAATCGGGGGTTAAAAGTCTTCGCCCATCAATTGAGAAGATCCCATCTGACGAAGCTCTAGATCAAAATGGCCGTCACGACGTCTCTAAGCCGCGGATCCTTCCTGAGATCGAAGACTTCTATGGCCGATTTTACGACTCGCATGCTTCAAAACCTGAACCCAGCACTGAGGATTCCTGAGCAATACTGACCCACCACTTCACTGACGAACTGCCCGACTTCAGACTAGACGAGATTGAGATGGCGCTCAAACAAATTAAGAATGGATCTGAGGATTCCTGGGCAATACTGACCCACCACTTCACTGACGAACTGCCCGACTTCAGACTAGACGAGATTGAGATGGCGCTCAAACAAATTAAGAATGGATCTGAGGATTCCTGAGCAATACTGACCCACCACTTCACTGACGAACTGCCCGACTTCAGACTAGACGAGATTGAGATGGCGCTCAAACAAATTAAGAATGGATCTGAGGATTCCTGAGCAATACTGACCCACCACTTCACTGACGAACTGCCCGACTTCAGACTAGACGAGATTGAGATGGCGCTCAAACAAATTAAGAATGGATCTGAGGATTCCTGAGCAATACTGACCCACCACTTCACTGACGAACTGCCCGACTTCAGACTAGACGAGATTGAGATGGCGCTCAAACAAATTAAGAATGGATAGGCCCCGGGGAGGAGGACGGTATAACTTCGGAGTATAATGATGAGTTCTCGAGTGGAAACCACGTTTAGGCAAACGTAGTGTAGGAAGCCCTGTGGTCAGGTGGAATGACGACCTGCCAAAAGCGGCTGGAAGAAAATGGATGAGGAGAGCTGAAGACCGAGCTCAGTGGCGTGCATTAGGAGAGGCCTACGTCCAGCAGTGGACAGATATAGGCTAATGATGTGATGTTATGTGACTTATAATAAAGCAATAAGAACGAAAAAGTATGTACAAAGAAAATTATTAAAAATAAATGGTCTAGGGTACTTATAATAAGCTACTGAACAGCTTGTTTGTTTGTTTGTCTGTATGTATGTTTGTTTAAGCATCAGGTAAAAGCTACTGAACCGATTGCGATGCAGTTTTCACTGTTAGATAGCTTAGGGTTTGACTTAAAAACTGGTGTACTTGGTATCTCAATCCGCTGAGTAGAAGCAGAGCAATCGATAACTTTTTGACGGCTGTAGGAATTTTGATCAAATTTGGTATATTGGAATTTTAGTTCTTGGAACCGCACATAGAGTACATACTTTTAACCTAAACTTTTACCAGAGCGATGGCAGCCTAACGGTTCAATAGTACAACTTAGAATCCAACGATACCGCGTTCGATCCCAGGCTCCGCACCAATGACTTTTCTAAGTTATATCACAGAATAAATAATAGTACAAGGTTATATGCGGTTTTCCATCGCTCTGTGCTTCGGAGGGGCAAGTTGAGCGGTCGGACCTGGTTGTTATTGATTAATAGCAGTCGTTAAGCCAAGTCAGAGGCCCTCGGGCGGCTTGACAAACTCTGTCACCAGAGGCCCGCTCTACCTCATACGACAAACAAAAACACCTAAAGAAATAAACCACACGTGCGCAGCCGCGGGCACAGCTAGTTTACAATAAATACCTTGGAAAAAATAAAATTAATGCAAATCAGAGATTATTGAAAAACGCGTATTGTTCGAAACAATTTAACTTAACGTGGTGTGCGCGCATGCGCAAAGCGGCTGGCGAAAGGATTAAATTATTATGAGTTCCCACGAAAACTAGATGGATAATATAGTAAGTTGGACGTATTTAGTTATCAAGAATTCCTTAATCCACAATACACAAGGCACACTAGCAACTCCTTCGTTTAACTTATCGCAGATTAGATACAAAGTAGATATCATGTGTAGAGTATAGATTGTAGGCAGGCTAAACTTGAATTCCGTTCCGCTTCCAAATATTTTTTGCATAAACTTCAAACATGTGATTTCGTTATTTTTCAGACCTTTTTCTTTCGTTGACTAAGTCAGTTACTCAATTGGAAGATATACCTACTTATTTGATTTTTCGAGAAGTGGTGGGATTAGCACGACAAGACGGGAACGGAAAACCTAAAGGATGTACCCAAGCCGCCAGATATAGACGGCCGGACGAGGGATGTAGACGGCTGGAGAAAAATTGTGGAGGTGGCCCAAACTCAAACTGGATTGCAGCGCCAATGGATGATGATGATGATGATGATGATGAGTTTTCAATTTGGTTTTGAGCAGCTTGAGGATTAGGTCGAAAATAAATACTCACAGTATATTGTTCATAACGAAATTTACCTACATCAATATTACTCTTGTAGCAAAATGCATTAGTTGAAAAAGATTTAGTTTCGTTTTTGCACTAACTTCGACTAAAAGTCACACGCGATATTAAACGTCAAAAAACCCTTGGCAAGAGAGAACTAAAAAAAAGATAAAAACAAGAGCGAGTCGGACTCGTGCACCCAAGGCTCCATACAAACTTGTATATGTAAATTCGTCCATAACGGGAATCGCTTTTTTTTTGTTTATGTGATGTAACTATAAATTTACGGTTTACGGATTTTTCCCTTTACTTACTATACAAGACGCTGCTTCTCGCCAAACTTCATGGCTATAGGTCAACGGGAAATACCCTGTAGGTATTGATTCCCTTGTGAGTGTCGAAATATGCGACAGAAGCGGCCGTATCTTTTAAAAGTGTTTATCACAGCTGCAAGGGATTGCAGACCTGAGAATTTGATTTAATTTCAACAGCAGTGTGATGAGCAGAGATGTTTGCTTCCGAGTCATGGATATAATATTCGTATCTATGTATGTTGATCCATTGTCCAGTGCCCATAGTTCAGGGTATTGGGGCTACGTATTGACCTTGTTTTTCTTTTTAGTTTTGTTCGACTTCTATAAGTAGATTCTCTACTAACGAAGATATAAATCTTCGTGATTTTTGTAAAATTTTGGATGATTATTTTTCTATTTGAAAGGGAGACATTTAGAGTCCGCGTATTTTCATCATAATTTGTTCAGTAGTCGTTTTTTTCACCCGACTGGGGAGGGTATGTATATATGGAGGGTTGTTTTTTCACCCGACTGGGGAGGGTTATGTATATATGGAGGGTAGTTTGTTTTTTCACCCGACTGGGGAGGGTTATGTATATATGGAGGGTTGTTTGTTTTTTCACCCGACTGGGGAGGGTTATGTATATATGGAGGATTGTTTGTTTGTATATGTTTCTTTGGCGCGTCCTACAGCCTAAACGGCTTCAAGGATTTTAATAAATGAGGTATCATTGGATTCGTCTTAACCAAGAGAGTTCTATAGGACATATGAAATGTCAAGAAAACCAAATGGCGGCTACAGCTGCCATATTGTATTGGAACAAAAATTACCAAAATCTATCGAGTGAGGTATAAAAATGAAGGTCTTTAAAAATACCATTCTTAAAATATCTATGGGAAACTTAAAAGTTTAAAATAAAAATAAAATTTAATTAAAAAAAACGACTGTTAAAATCTATAAAACTAAATTACTTCATTAAAAACTATAAGCTGAGTGTCCAGAATTTACTCGCCCGTAATCGGTTTTTAGTTTTTGAACTCGTTCATTCCACTTGACCCCTCCCTCCCTTTGGAACCCCTGAGGGGTCCACGGATACTCACTATTACACTTGGTCCCGCAACCAGGGACTTAAATTATAATTACAAAATTCCACTTAAACCCTCTCGAGTCAAGAACGAAATATTGAAAAGAGTTATGTCTTGTTCGGATTGCTTGTACACACACTTAACAGTTTAAGTGTTCTTTCAGGTTAACAAAAGAGTACTCACCAGTGAAGCCACCGCAGTCCTCCCACACCAGATAGGAGGCGTACCCCATGCCGGAGTACAGCACGGTCCACGCTGGCCCGAACAACCACTTGGGAGGGTTCCAGGACGGCTTCTTCAGGTCATCGTACCAGGACTTCTCGCCCGGCTGCAATTAAACCATTATTATAAAGTATAGACATCAACTCGTTTTATGTTTTACTGTTACAGTGTAGTATTACTCTAATTATATGGTGTTGTTTGTTTTTGTTCGTACAACTTTTTGTTCGTTAAAAGTAGCCGCGCTGGTGCTATACTTTTGCATTGGTACTTATTAATATCCTAGAAGAACATAGGATGCTTTTTTCGCGATTAACTGTAGTCCGCGCGGACGAAGTCGCGGGCGAAAGCTAGTACCTATTTAAAAGAGGAGGTTCTCAAGCTAATCGAATAAGACAATATTTTTTAATGTCGGTCAAATACGTACCGCCTTGCGAATCGATCCTGCGAAGTAGTATCCGCTTACCCAGCCCCCAACGTTGGGCAGGATGATGGAACCGATGGCAGCCCAGTTAGCCATTATACTAGCGCTAAAAAAACACATGAAACATTAGTTGTTGTTAATATAAAGCGCATGTCGTTCGACTGATGGTAAGCAGCACCATCCAGAAAAGCCTTCTAGCCTCTGGGGCAGGGGCATGACTTCTAACTAATCCAACCCCCGACCTTCTACCCCTCATTATAGCTAAGAAGCATCTCGATCACATCAGCTTAATTGGTCCACTCGTTTGATATATAAAAAACCATAAAAAACCTCATCAAAATCGTTCTATTCGTTTCGGAGCTACGATCCTCACCTCTATTCCCCGCCCCCTCTCCACCCCACCGCCCATTATAGCTATGAACCATCTCGTTTACCCCAGCTTTCAAACATAAAAAACCACAGCTAAATCGGTCCATTTGTTTGGAAGCTACGATGCCACAGACAGACAGACACACATACATACACACACAGTGATACACACCCTAAACTTTTAACACCCGTCTCTCATGTTAGAGGGTGAAAAGAAACGTGTACTCGCAGTCATAATTTGTTATGAATTAATGAATATGAGAATGAATATGTTGTATTGCGTTACTGACATTTCGGCACCAATAAATGTGACTTTAGAAAAATTAAGAGGAAACATAAGTATATCACAGTAGGTACATAATAGGTATGTGGTTATAACTTGTTATAATAATAATAGAACCAAATTTGTAACTAGCCTTCCATGTCCGTGTTTATGTGTAATAAAGAAAAAATACGTAACTAAAAGGACCACAATCCTATTCCATATATTTTTTTTTATTCTTTCTCATGCTCATGGAGCTACAAATACCCATGCAGAACATACCCCGTTCACACAAGTAGTTGCCCTACATTTTTGGGCCTTCAAGGAATCAAACCCGCAACTAAATGATTTGCAGTCAGCAACCATTTATCACCAACCATGCCATGAAGGCTATCGTCTGAGACAGTAACTCACCGTTCCACAAAACTCAAGCCGTGGCTGTTAAAGCCCTGGCTCACAATATCAACAGAGCCTTCATGATGAAAGCTGTGAAACGATGACCCCTCTCCCTTTTTTAACTCTCCCATCCAAGGGTACATTTCCGCACGAGTGAAAAATGAGATCATTTTTGTATGTCACTAACGGTCACAAGTATACAGAAAACTGAATGAGAACTGACCGCAGTTTAGATGGGAGCTGACCTGTGATAGCGTGTCTGTTTAACCTTTAACAGTAGATATGTTTTTATTTTGTGTGTGCATGTTATTGGGTCTATGAGGCCAAAATAAAATTTATAAGCTGTACATATTTATCATGTTCACATTAGGACGAAAGAGAGGTTTTATTTATTGATATGACATAATCAATAATCAATTAATTACATATGGCGTTTTAGTGTCATACGGATTACTTCACGCACACTATTATTACAGGTATTTGCCCGCGTGTGTGGCACCCGCTTTGTACCTTTTCATAGACGACCGGTTGACCGAATGGTTAGTGACCCTGACTAAGAAGTCAACCAACGGTCCGAATCCCGGGGGGTTCGAATCCCGGAAGGTGCAATAATTTGTGTAATAGCAGAAATGATTGTTTCCGAATCATGGATGTAATATTCGTATCTTTGTATGTTTATCCGTTGTCATGTACCCATAGTACAAGGTATCCTAGGGCTAGGTAACTGGTGTGAATTGTCCCGAATATATTTATTTATGTTTATTTTTTTTATTTATATTTTTTTATGTTTTTATTATGATGCGTGTTTTAGGCACGAGGGGCGCGAGGGGTGCACGCGGGAAGTAAGGCACGCGCGTGGCTTCCTCATGCAGCTTTCAAGAAAGTGTTCAACTGAGGCCTTGTCTTCTTGAATGTCCCCTATAAAGTATGTAAGCTGATTATGTGTCTGAATTTGTTTTTTTTTTAATATTTATGGAACACGACTTTACAGATTAGCAACCCGCAAAAACTAAAGTTAGGCCCCGCAGTATGAAATTTCACGCATGCGGGCCAAAACCGCGTGTGTGATCAAATCCGAATGACACTTAAATCACCCTTAATACAAAACTGGAATAAAATAATCACAACATTATTCAGCAATGAATTATAAATAATGTTATCTTTATTTGGTGGGTGAGGAGCTATAAAAAATAAGTAAAATATTAAAGTGAAATCTCAAGATGAAAGTTAGGTTAGAAATAAGTAAAATATTAAAGTGAAATCTCAAGATGGAAGTTAGGTTAGAAATAAGTAAAATATTAAAGTGAAATCTCAAGATGAAAATTAGGTTAGAAATAAGTAAAATATTAAAGTGAAATCTCAAGATGAAAGTTAGGTTAGAAATAAGTAAAATATTAAAGTGAAATCTCAAGATGAAAGTTAGGTTAGAAATAAGTAAAATATTAAAGTGAAATCTCAAGATGAAAGTTAGGTTAGAAATAAGTAAAATATTAAAGTGAAATCTCAACATGGAAGTTAGGTTAGAAATAAGTAAAATATTAAAGTGAAATCTCAAGATGAAAGTTAGGTTAGAAATAAGTAAAATATTAAAGTGAAATCTCAAGATGAAAGTTAGGTTAGAAATAAGTATAAGTACTGAAAAATACAAGTAGTTTTGATGAACACAATAAGAGTATTGGAGTCGTAGCAATGGGAGCATGAAAATGTAATGATGAAGAAGCCAATGTCTTCTGCCGATGAAGTTTATTGATTAATTAAAGGTTACTGATGCTCAATTAGGTATCTGTTTGAATGTTTTATTAGCGTGAATAATTATGAATTTATATGAAACAAACTTTGCAAATATCAATTTCATAATATTATAATGGTCCCTGGGACCGCTGGGACGTCTACATCATCTACTACAGGTTAAGTTTTTTTTAATGAATTGTTTTCATTGGTATTGTTTGATATTGTGTGGTTTGAGCCTGAGATAATTATGAAGAAGTTTCGTCTAAAATTCAGTTTTTTTTTACATTTTGGTTTTGACCCCAGATAAGATGGTTACATTTACTATCCTGTTCTGGCTTTGATAAAGAAATATGTTTTACTTAGAAATCTAAAAGAAGATGATGGTCTCGTGGCTCCCCTGATTGCCCCCCTAGTTCAGGAGAGACATCAGAACTTCTATTAAAATTATATTTTGAGTATTCCTGTATCCCCTGTCACAGCCCAGTCAAATTAATATACAGGCCACTAGAAAATAAATAAGTATTTATGTAATACTAGCTGTGCCCGCTTCGTACGGGAGCTATGATGCCGTACAGACACACAGATACCCTAAACTCTTAGGACCCCTCTTTTCGCGTTTGCTGCCCATTTGTCCGTTTGTTTGTTCGCACATCACGTAAATACTGCTGGACCGATTGCGATGCGGTTTTCACTGCTGGACAGCTTAGGGTTTGACTTAAAAACTGGGGTACTTGGTATCTTAATCTGATCATTAGATGCCGAGCAATCAATAAAAGTCTTTTTGACTGATGGAAGAATTTTGATCAAATTTTTGTATATTGGTAATCTAGGTCCTGGAATAGCACTTAAAGTACATTTAACCTAGAGAAATGACCACGAGTGCAAAGCCGCGGGCACAACTGGTTCTTTATAAAATAAATAAAAGAATAATAATTTGATTCATGAATTTAGTAAACTGTAACCCGTTATCCTAAACATAAAAGTATAATGATAATGCAGAAAGATGGGTTTTCTGCAGCAAAAAGTATAAGTGCTCAGGAGTGGTGACTATAAGTGTTAGTAGCTTGGTTGGTACCATTATTGTTTTTCAAAGCTTTCACGATACACCAGCATAAATATAATAAAAGGATAAAATGTCATTAGACAAGACGTTTTACTAAGTGTATGGGCACTTGCTGCTTAGGTAAAGAGCAATCTCATAGATAAAACTGAGTAGGTAGGTTGTAGGTACATTTTTCTTGAAAGGGTTTTGTCTTTCTTTATATGGTTTCAATGCAATTCTCGACACGAGTACTCAAAATATTATTTTAAAAGAAGTTCTGGTGTCTCCTCAGACCACTATATGGGAGCCACCAGGGATGAAAATTCCTAACTTTTGGCTCCCCTGATTGTGCCCTTGGGAAGACCCAAGGGCGCAATCAGGGGAGCCAAGTCCATAGTCTAATAGACAGCATTCTCAAAGTTTTGTAGTTGCACATCTACGCCTAGATGTTGCATATAAATGGGTACCTAGTTAAAATTTGTAATTTTCCTTTCCGTTCAGGCTCTCATTGTCTAGTGTCCTAGAATGTCTAGTATGCTAAAAAGTCCCGTGTCCTATTAAGTCCAGTCCCACAATGTCCAGTGTCTCATAATGACTAGTGTCCAAACATGTCCAGTGTCTCATAATGACTAGTGTCCGAACATGTCCAGCGTACCATAACGTCTAGTGTCTTAAGAACCCTAGTTTTCTTTCCAAACGAGACTTTATGTGCGGGAAATGAAAATGGGTTAAGAGCTAGAAGTGGGACATAAAAAGATAGTAACGGGAGCTGGAAAAAAAATGGCCAAGTGCGAGTCGGACTCGTGCACTGAGGGTTCCATACAAACTTAACTGTGCCGTTGGAAAACTTGTCCTCATACATCAACATAGGTTGTGGTCAGTATACCAAATGCAAATAAAAAAAAGTGATTTAGCTACAAATTTACAGTTTTAGGATTTTTCCCTTTACTTGCAAGTAAAGTACCCAGTACTTGCAAGTAAAGTACCCAGTACTTGCAAGTAAAGTACCCAGTACTTGCAAGTAAAGTACCCAGTACTTGCTTTTTGCTAAATTTCATAATTCTATGTCAACGGGAAGTACCCTATTGGTTTTTTGGATAGACAGACAAATGGACAGACAACAAAGTGAGCCTATAAGGGTTCCTTTTTTCCTTTTGTGGTACAGAACCCTAAAAATGAATACAATTTTTATCATTTTTAGGTAGTTGGGAACCGTCTAAAACGCGTTTGTTTGTGCATCTACCTAGATTTAGAGATTTAACAAAAAGGAAGATATTAGAACTAGACTATGTAAGACTAGACATTTTAAGACTGGACATTTTGGTAAGTGGACCTTTTAAGACACTTGATATTTTGGTAACTGGACCTTTTAGATCACTGGACATTGTGGGACTGGACGTAACAGGACACTGGACTTTTAAGTATACTAGACATTTTAGGACACTAGACAATGTGAGCCTGAACGTTTCTTGACTCAACTGTACACGCTTGGCCCACGATTTTAGGGGTGGGAAGGGTGGGAACGCATAGAAGGGAGGGAGTAGAACTCCCCCTGAGAGTGGGGGGGCTAGATCCCCCCCTGAGATATGTTTTTTTAAATATATATTTTATTGCAATTTTTTGACGGCAAGCGCCGAAGATAACTTACGGCTGTTTGGACCAAATAGACTATTTTTAATAAACTGTTACGGCTGTTTGGTTGCCTTTGGCAAACAAAAATCCGATTATTTAAAACTTAAAACTGAAATATCTCATAAACTGAGCATTGCCTGCGGGGAGGAGGGGTACCAGGGGGCAGCCCTCCCCTCCCCCACCACATCCATCACACTCCCCCCGCCGAATGAAAAAAAATAAAAAAATCAAAATAATTATAATAAAAAACATATCTCAGAGGGGGGTGGAGATCTAGCCCCCCCGCCCACTCTCAGGTGGGGTTCTACACCCTCCCCCCCACCCCCTTCACCCTCTCCCTCCCAAAAATCGTGGGTCAAGCTTGTACAGTGGTCCCCGTTTCTTTCCTAGTAGGTATCTTAATCAGCCAAAAAATGAATCAATATTATTTCTAAATTCATGTGTATTGGCTAGGTTTCACGTAAATTGTGTAGTACCTACAAAAATTATATGTAAGTACCTACAAAAAACTTACCTGAGGTCTTGAACTAACTCCATTTTGATAAAGACTAAACTTTCCTAGAAACTCCGTCTACCTATCTCAAATAATACTTTGGTTGGGATGGAACTTACACTATCGTAATATGATAAAATAATAACGTGAAGAGTTTGTCGCCACCGGATAAGATATTATTATCGAATTTAATAAAATAATTGAACTTACCAACAAGCGCGTATATCTTTAATTGATGATGTAATGAATAAGATAAGCATTCAATAAATAGCGGTGACTCAGGAATTCTATCGCAGTCTCATTCAGGCAAATTTCTGGGTCTGTGCATACAAATTAGCACCTCGAAATCACTATATAGGTACTTAGACAAAAACTAATTGTTTACTTTTACGGCCGGTATTTTTTTGAAATAGTACTTACATTTACTACAGCTAATGCTTCTTGAAACCACAATGGATAGAAAGTTATTATACCGACAACCGACTATCGGAGATAACCTTCGTGAGAAGAATTTCTAAAGAAAAAGAAAACTATGCACCTATTTTTCAAGCAGAAAAATTTCCATTAATTACACGACGAAGATTAAAATATGGAAAAGCTCCATTATTTTGCCTAACATGTTGACCTTTTTATTTTGTCGTATACTATCTATGACATCACGTTGACAGTCGAAAATCGTGATAAATGTCAGAATTGTCAGATGACCTTTACATTCCATAATACGCAGATTTCTAAAAAATATTAATTAAATGGCCAGGCCTCCGATTCAGCGGGGCAATTACTTATCTTATTGCAGATTTTCATAATAACGTGCACTTCATGCAGCGCGTTAAAGTTGATATTACTTTAAAAATCTGATTGCAACAAATCACATTGACTTCGGTAATTGCCCTTAAATAATAAGCCTTTTGCTATAAAAACGCGTTGCCTGCGCCTTCGAAAGCTATCTGCCAGAGCCATTAGACATTAAGTACAATGGCCAGAGCCGTAGACGCGAATATGTACCTACCCTCTTTCTACGGCCAGAGCGCAGATCAAAGAGTATACAATGGCGCAGATTTTCAACATTAACGTACCTATTTACATTTAGGAAACTCAATGTCAATGTCTAAACAATGCCTGTTTGATAGTGTTTATTTTATGGGGATCCTCCCAAAAGACATTTCCTACGTCAATGGGATCCTGCATGCGCAGATGTCTAAGAGATACAAGTACCCGGCGATAAATACCTAATGCACATCGATCTTTGGAAAGAGACTCGGCTAATTTCGGCTTCGTAGAGCGTTGTTACACTCCAAAGAGTATATAAATACTACGTAAGATTACACTCTACCTTTTTGACGTTTGTCAGTTATATTCTTTGTTTGTCAGTCGTTAAACAATTGCAAAAGAGTACGGTCACATTTAGCTGAAAATATATAATATAGAGTTATTTAAACCCCCTACATTTAATCGAAAAGAGGAAGCAAAGTAGGTTTTTTCTGTTCAAGACTTTCGAGAGGGTAGTAATGGCTTTTGAATTTGGAACGTGAATTTTTGATGTTGGTGATCGATCGGTTCCACCATCTCATCGGCTCTTTCCGCCTCAGCTCGGCCATGTTCAAGTTATGAGCCATTACATATTTTTTTATGTACTAAATGTAAACAAACCAGTTGCGAATTGAACTCCGCTACTAAAGATCGGGAGTCGAACGATGTTCCGTCGAGCCATGCTGACTTATGGTATTAGGCAAAAAAATATGTATAGATCAGATGAAGGGTCGCTGATTCACAGTTGACCAATGAGCATATATTTTTTTTCATTGGGTCTTGTGGCGCGCTGTCTGTATTTAAAAAAAGAATCATGTAAATGTACTGAAAGGAAAAAATTAAAAGCGCGCGAATTACAATATTATCGTCACAGAAACAAGGAATATTGACAGTGCAAAAACTAAATAATTTTACGAAAATGCAAGTATTATACTACCTACTTACACCTGAAAAGACTACGCAATATATATGATACAAAATCTATGACCAACTAAATCCCTGTTTTTTTTTTAAATTGTTACTTATAAAGGTAACAATTTTATCGAGTGGGAAAATGCAAAAGGAGCGAAATATTTTTTTATATCAACTCTCAAGAATTAACCAAATATATCAGAATCAGAATTATTTATTCACAAGCAACCTTCACACGTTTCCGGCCAGTACCAATAATGACTTTCAAATCTAGATCTACACAAAATTTAGAACACAATATCTGAAGAGACTGTCTGAAGGACGTATAAATCAAAGAAGTACAAAGTGAATATAAATTTTTAGTTAAGTGTTAGGTAATTACCAACTTAATTTTAAGTTGTTTATGTTTAGACTATTTAAAATCCTTTTAAATAATTAATGTATAGTTGTGAAGTCTCTAAAAGCGCCTTTTATTTATTTTTCTCATAGAGAAAGATGAAAAGTAGAGTGTATCACTCGGACGCAAAAATATTTTTCCACTGGCGAAGTATATTGAATCCCTCGCTACGTTCAGGATTCAACTTAATAATCCTGAACGTAGCGAGGGATTCTAACTATCGCCCTCGCTGTCAAAATATTATTTTGCTCCCTACTACTACAATCGACTATACTATCCTTTTTGTTTAGTAGTTGCAGTAGCTCTCTATAGATATATAAAGTTTAAATGTCATTGATTTAACGTAAACTAATAAAGTCCATAACGTGCAGTATTTATTTGGTATGAAATGACCATAGAGAGAGTATCAAGAATAGATAAACACCTTTAATAATAATAATTATGCAAGCGGAACAAACTTATACACCGTAACCGAAAATTATTATATTTATTTACGCTAAGTAGGCGTTAACTGCTATAAAAAACTATAGGACCAAAAGTATTCAGCAGTACGGAGTGTCATAGAAGTGCACGTATTGCGGTGAATTAAAAGCATATAATACAATATGAAATAAAAGATAGAATAAACGCACCGCGTTCCACCGCAAGGCAGTGCGCGCAAGGCCCTAAGATACCAAGTACCCCAGTTTTTAAATCAAACCCTAATTATCTTCTTTGTGCAGTCTTTTTTGTTATACTTACGCCCGTGTTAAGGAAGTAGGATACCCCATTGTGCTATAATATACTCGTACTCTAATATATACCCGTTTTGGGCTCTTTATGCGTGATGCCTTGAGAATCTATCTGTGTTGCCTTGCATTAGCGTTGTGTGGAGGTATATTTTCAAAATACCTTCGCGAAATCTTAAATTCGAAAGTATACCCGATCTCAACTCGTCCAGTGACTCGCGTTGCTCACCCTCACGCACGGCTGTGACAATTCTGTTAGTACACAAGCACAAATAAAAAATTATATAACCCCCGACTATAGCTAAGAAGCATCTCGATCACATCAGTTTTCAAACTAAGGAGCTACGATCTTCACCTCTATCCCCCCCCCCCCCCCCCCCTCCCCCATTTCTCCATTATAGCTAAGAACCATGTTTGGTTAAAAATGTAAAACAGTAAGCAGTTCAATAAAACAGCCGCAAGAGGGCGCTTTTTTATGAGAAATTGTAAATTATACATGATAATTTATTTCTTTTTTAAACATGCACTTCAGGTAAAACTAACAAATTTACAAAGTAACAAAAACAGAATTCTTTTCTGTTTTTGAGTTTTTTCTAAATTATCCGAATTGGAATAATTATGGTGACCTATTTTGTTGTAACGATTTGATGGTTTACTTCAGGAAATGATAGGAGCCTTAAAAAAATGAAATGACAGGAAAATGTAGAAATAACGCATTAAATATGTAAATACTTAAAATTATGGAGTAAAACTTTTTAAGAAGTGCGTGATTCCGATCAACGCACCTCTGGGTTGGAAGGTTGACCTGCTCCCACTGAGCCACACAGCATCGTGGCGAGAAGGTCGAAATTATCATACCGTTTTAATGTATTATTTTTATTACATTCAAATTAAATAACTTTGAATACCTATTAGACATAAATGGCGCCGGCGGCACCATTTGCCATCGGCGTGAGTTCAGCTAGCAAGTGCGGTTTTATCAAAGTATTTTTTCTGTGTTTTGAATTGGATTGGAATGAGAAGATTGACAAATATCAGTGTGGGCAAAATCTCCAAGATCAATTGTTTATGATCCTGAAACTCAAAGCGATTTTTGGTCCAAGTACATTGGAAACTGATCCGTGATCTGAATTTGATCCGTACTGTTGCTTGGTCTATCTCACAGCAGTTGAAGCAGGGAGTGGGAGACGTGACGTGACATTTGAATCGTATAATCCTGTGTTTTATTTTAAAACCAAACTGTAGATTGAAGATTAATTAATTAGGTACCTTTTTTACACGACTGCCCAAAAAAAGGAGTGTTATGTTTTTAGCATTCATGTATGTTTGTATGTGAGTTTCTTTATTCCACCATAACTTTTAAATGCCTGCACAGATTTAGATGTATGGGGTATCGTTAGAATTCTTACATCCTCCTGAGTAAAATAGGCTATATATTTGTTTTAAACATTCAATATAGCGGCAGTGTGGCACCATTTTCAAAATAAAAAAAATATATATTTTGTCTTTGAAATTTACAATATGAATATCAAATTGAAGGTCTTGATAAGCCCGTTCCAACAATATATAATTTTTTGGCTAAAGCTACCTTTTGGCAGGGTAGGCTTTTTTTTTAGCTATTAAGCTAGTTATTTAAAAATGGTGCTGTCCGTTTGTTTTTGCGTCACTTAAAATTACTGAATTGATATTAACTATTGTATTGAATTTTTTGTCTGCTTTCTAACCTGAAATTACCGGGCATTTGCAGGAATATGCAGTCCTGCAGGGGCAAGTCTTGTGACTATGGAATCTTAAAAAGTTGCATATTGTCCTTATGCTAAAATGAATATCTTACTAATCATCATCATCATCATCAGCCTATATCTGTCCAATGCTGGACGTAGGCCTGCATTAGGAGAGGCCTACGAGCTTTCAGCTCTTGTCATCTATTTTCTTTCAGCCGCTTTTCGCAGGTCATGACTCCACCTGGCCACAGGGCATCCTAGTCTACGTTTGCCTAAACGTGGTCTCCACTCGAGAACTCGTCTACTCCAATGGTTATCAGTTCTTCTGGAAATGTTACCTATGTTCAGTCGGTTACCTATGCTCAGTCAGTTACCTTGGTTCTCCGTCGGATATCTTTATTACGAATCTTGTTCTTCAGAGATACTCCAAGCATAGCTCTCTCCATAGCTTGTTGAGCGACCTTAACTTTGTGAAATAGTTTGACCGTGAGTGTCCACGATTCGGCTCCATAGGTCATGACTGGTAGGACGTACTGATTAAAGGCTTGTCTTCAGACCCTGTGGTATGGACAAGACTTGACGAAGCTTGCCAAATGCTGCTCAACCTAGCTGAATTCTTCTTTTGGCTTCCTTCTCCAAAGTTGTTCTTACCTAATTGCAATATTTGCCCAAGGTAAATATATTGTTGTACCACTTCAAGAGGTTCACCATTGTCTGCAATCGGTTCCGGGTCAATAAGATCGTTAAACATGTTCTTGCTCTTATCTATGTTCATTCAGAGACCGATGCGTCGAGAAACATCATGTAGGTTGGTCAGCATACTATGCAAGTCTTGCAGCGACTCCGCCATTAGGACGATATCATCGGCAAATTGTAAGTGTGAGATGTTCTCGCCATTCATATTAATGTCCATTCCTTTCCAATCCAGCGTCTTAAACTCATCTTCCAGGGCATTAGTGAACAGTTTCAGGTATATAACATCCCCTTGTCTCACTTCCCTGTGCAAAAGTTGTCGTTTCTAAGCCGGAGATTCTCGCGGAAGTTGAAGATTTTTATGGCCAACTGTACATCACACACGCATCGCAACCCGAACCCGATACGGAGGATTCCAAGGCCACTCTAACCCGCCACTATACCGAAGAGCTGCCAGAAGCTGCCTTGACGAAACCGAGATAGCTCTCAAACAGCTCAAAAATGGAAAAGCCACGGGCGAGGACGGAATTACAACGGAGCTCCTGAAGGCAGGAGGTACTCCCACGCTTAAACAATTTCAGCGTATGTTTAATCTGTTCTCTTCTCTGGGAGAACTCCAAAGGCATGGAACAAGAGTGTGGTCGTCTTATTTTTCAAAAAGGGTGACAATCCCTTTTGAAAAACTATCGGCCCATTTCCCTCCTGAGCCATGTCTACACGCTGTTTTCGAGAGTCATCACGAATCGTCTTGCGCGGAAATTCGACGAATTCCAGCCAACAGAGCAGGCTGGGTTTCGGGGAGGATACGGCGCCATAGACCACATCCATACAGTGCGGCAGATTATACAGAAGACAGAAGAGTATAATCAGCCCCTGTGTCTGGCGTTTGTGGAATATGAGAAAGTCTTTGACTCTATCGAGACTTGGTCTGTTTTGGAGTCCCTGCAACGATGCCAAGTCGACTGGCGGTATATCCAAGTGTTGAGATGTCTGTATGACACCGCAACAATGACCGTCCAAGTACAGAACCAGCAGACTAAGTATGTCCCCCTGCATCGAGGTGTGCGACAAGGGGACGTTATTTCTCCGAAATTGTTCTCAAATGCATTGGAGGATATGTTTAAGACTCTGAACTGGAAAGGATGTGGCATTAACATTAACGGTGAGTACATCTCACACTTGAGATTCGCAGATGACATCGTCATTGTGGCAGAAACGTTGCAGGACTTGCAACAGATGTTGGACAGCCTAGCTGATTCTTCTCAAAGCATTGGTCTCCGGATGAACTTGGACAAAACAAAGGTTATGTTCAACGAACATGTTATTGCGGAACCAATTGCTGTTAACGGAACTGTTCTCAAAGTTGTTCAGGAGTATGTTTATCTGGGGCAAACTTTGCAACTAGGTAAAAACAACTTCGAGAGAGAGACCCGCAGAAGAATACGGCTGGGCTGGGCAGCATTTGCGAAACTTCGTCGAGTCTTCTCGTCGCCAATACCGCAAAGTTTAGAGACGAAAGTCTTCAACCAGTGTGTCCTACCTCTTATGACATACGGAGCTGAGTCGTGGACACTCACGGTGCGACTAGTCCACCAATTTAAGGTTGCTCAGCGGGCTATGGAAAGGGCTATGCTTGGAGTTTCTCTGAAAGATCGTATCCGGAATGAGGTGATCCGGCAGAGAACCAAAGTTGTCGACATAGCCCATAAGATTAGTAATCTGAAGTGGCAGTAGGCTGGTCATATTTGTCGAAGGACTGATAACCGTTGGGGTAGACGTATTCTTGAGTGGGGACCGTGGCTCGGTAAACGTAGTGTAGGGTGCCCTCCAGCTAGGTGGAGCGACGATATACGCAAAGTGGCTGGCAGCAGTTGGAAGAGAAGAGCCGAAGATCGGGCTCAGTGGCGTCCTTTGGAAGTGGCCTATGTCCAGCAGTGGACTGACACGGGCTGATGATGATGATGATGACTCATAGTCGCGGCGTCATACAAAAATCTTTTTTTATTGAGATCCCTTTTTTCTGACGGTGTGGCTTGCTATTGCTCCCGTCGTTCGTCCATAAGCCGAAGAGCCTCATCCGAGATTTTAGACTTCGTGCCCATACGCTGCAGCAGTGGCGTAGCAAAGGGGGCGGCGGAGGCGGGCCGCACCGGGTGTCACCTTTTTTGGGGTGACACCCACCCGGTCTCTCAACTTTAAGAACAATGTACAAACAAAAAAAAAAACGCTCGCACAAAAAAAAAACGGGGTTTGATGACGTCTCATCTGACTTTTATTTGTTTCCTAACTCAACCGATTTCTATTCTTTTCTCAACCGAAAGCGATTTATTGATTTTCTGTTCTCTATTCATATAATATTCCTAACTCAACCGATTGCTAAGCTACTAAAAATTATACTTATGCTTGTACCTATGTACAATCTACCTAAAATGTTAATTCCTTACCCGAGGGTCACTTTTAGACTCAAGAGTCAGAATTATTATTATATGAATTAAATATTTATAAAATTAATATAGGCAGCGTACCGTTAAGGAATAGATCTCCTTGCAGGAGTCTGTTTCCCGATAGTTACAACCTGGAAGTCATCAAGTCGCAAGTTGTTTGCTTCTAGGTAAGCGTAGTGGTTAAGCAAGAGACTGAAAGTTGTCATAATAAAATGACATCATTGATATAGTCTCGTTATTCGAAAGTATTAAAAACATACAGGACTAGTTTAAGGTTAAGTAAAAATCATTAAAAGAGTACAAAAATGGGGCCAACTTTTCCAGGCAGTATTTTCCATCATTCAATTCTTGGGTAGCATTGTTTATTGTATCATCATTTTCGTCTTTTTTTCACTGATAAAGACGTCGACGCTTCAAGTGCCTACTCTTTGAATACTCATCGCATTTTGAAATTTATGAGTGCATCTTTTTTCAAAATATTCAGCAACTGCAGCATGTTGAGTTTTTTGTTCGCAATGTACCTATTTAATGTTGCATGCCAACTTTCGATTGCGCTGTTCGTTCTGTTTTTTTTTTGCCTGTATATATTCCACATATGTCTTCCAGCCACGACCTCACGAATCAATAAATAATGGTTGAATTTGCCTCTGCGAGTGGAAAGGTAAAGTGTTCATCTCATGCCTCAAAATGGTTAAAATGGTAAATCCACACAGCGACAGCTAGTGCCAAGAGGCGTGAACTAGAAGGAAGGTGTAAACGATGCGGAAACCTCTGTTGGGAAGTAGCAAAGCTTTTGAGTGTTATTATCATAATGAACGTTCCAGGAATGTTTCGGGCTCTGGATAGCTTTGGACGGGGGGCGGAATGTTTAAAAATCCGGAATAAGTCGCATCTTCGAGTTGGCTAACAAATCGGAAATTCAGATGGCAGCAATTCATAGGTCAAAAATAATTTACACCTACAAATCGCTTGCGATGGTCACACCATGGAATGTTTTGACGTATCGAGTATAACACACTAAAGTTCCAGAGAAATGTTTTTTTTTGTATGAAGTTTGAGATGTAAACAACCGGATGCTGATTGGAATGTACCAGAGCTGGCTGGAGGACAGTGACCTGTATAGCTAGGCCGACAAGGTCTGATTTACGATGCAAGCTGCAGTGTAGTTTCTAGAGATTTCTGGATAAGCGGATGTTCGATTTCGGAGTAGACTGCTACCCAACGTAAAGCCAGTGTTCATATATATACAAAAGAGAAGTCAGCGGGGACCATTTTGAATACGGACGTTGAATTTAGTTTGTTTCACATAGTTGGCACGTGATTGAGATCGACGCAGGTGAGAAGATTTGTTTGTTTCTGGGATTCCAGTAGCTTCTGTGCGTAAGCGACTTTGGTTTACGAATTTTAAATTCACAGGCAGCAGAAGAACACGCAGTCTCTTGTGTGGACAAAACGACCGAGACACGCAGTCCAGAACGAGGCGCGGAAACCGTGACTGCTCTGTAACAGGCTAAATAAGTATACGAGTGCAAAAGCCAGGTTAGTAGGATTTCCCGTGATTCAAGTATTGTACTAACGAAATATCTGTTTTGATTTTACACCGCGACTATCTAAGGCGGGCATCTCGAGACACATTTAAACACAGAGGAACGTGGGTTTCAGGTTAAAATCGAGCATCAACGGACGGCCGTTGCCGTCACCACTGCGAGCTGCTGTGCGCCGATCTCCCGGGGCTCACCACCGTTCGTGGAAGAAGCCGGCCTCCGAGGGTCTCCAGAAGGTCTCCAACACACCACCTGTCCCGTAGAAGACACCGATCGAGAGAGACACCAGGCACCGATCGTGGGAGACACTGAAACCGTTCGAGAGCAGCGGAAGGCACCGTTCGTGGAGAGCAGGAGGAGCTGAACGAGTGGAGTAAGGCGATCCGCGGCGGCACGCCAGACAACGGTACGGCGTCCCGGGAAGCTTCCAGGTTGGTCAACTCCAAATCATTTTGAGTCAGCGAGCTACGGTAGTGATGGTAGCCTTCGCCTACTTGCGTGTTAATATACTGTTGAAAGATACCTTACACACACACACACACACTCCTGTTTGCACTAGTTCTCTTTTAATTTAGAACGTTCTTAGGCATAGGCAAGACTATTCCGTTGCGTTGTGACCAATAAATGATGAACTGTTGAGCACCGTCTCTCTAAGTCTTTACTAGCCTAGGATACTGCAGTTCTATTGTAAATTCATATCATACAGGCCGAAGTTATATACTATAATATATATGTTTGAGAAAATTGTAATCATATTTGAGAATTTTGAGTTTTGAGTATTGAGTTAGTAGTATTTCCTATTATAAGATCTTGCTGTTTAGAAATATTTTGATGCAGAACAAACTTAGTTAAGTGGAAAATACTTATTTTTGAATTCCTCAGTAAAGGGGAGAGAACCAAGCTTTGATAACTCATGTGTGTTTTTTTCTATTTTTGTAATAAAGCCCTTTGTTATTGAATTTACCATCTTGTTTTAATTACCTCGCCTTTACCTGAGAAGGAGGTCCGTTTCCTTAGCCGGGCAACGGTCCTTTTTCGGTTTTTGGTATATTTTTCTGGCTACTTTTCAAGGTTGCTTTCGGCGACACTGAACAGGGTATCCATCTACATACGAGGACTGATGGCAAACTATAAACTATCTCTTCTAAAGTCAACACGTCACCTAAAAGACTTGATTGTTGACAACCTACTTTTTGCTGATGACGCAGCCTTCGTCGCTGGATCCCCTGATGAGCATACAGTTCATGTTGGACAAATTTTCAAAGGCGTGCCAGCTTTTCTCAATGTCAATTAATGCAAAGAAGACCGTTATTATGGCTCAAGGCTGTACAGTACCACCGACTATATTGTTGAATAATACACCTTTGGAAGTAGTGCAATCGTTTTGCTACCTTGGGTCGACCATGTCGAACAATCTCTCGCTCGATGCAGAGATCAACATTCGCATCGGTAAGGCAGCCACGATGTTCGGGAAGCTAAGTACAAGAGTGTGGGACAACAAACACCTGTCTATAAACACGAAGATGATCGTGTACCAAACATGTGTCTTAAGTGTACTCTTGTACGGTGCTGAAACTTGGACATCGTACGCCAGGCAAGAGAAGCGATTAAACTGATTCCATATGCGGTGTCTTCGAAGCATTCTAAACATTTCATGGAGAGATAAAGTGACAAACGAGAGAGTGCTTGAAATCACAAAGCTACCTAGTGTAACCGCCCTGCTAAAGCAGAGACGATTGCGCTGGCTAGGGCACGTGCACCGTATGCAGCCCTCTCTTTGCCTAGAGAAACTCTTCTGGGAGAAATAGCACAAGCTAAGCGCCCAGAACCCAGTAGGTCGTCCTGTATTGACGTTTAAGGACAGCGTGAAACGCGATATGTCCTCTTTTAACATAGACTTTGCTAACTGGGAAGTTCCTGCGGAAGATCGTGACCAGTCGAGAAAAATTACTGCAGACGGTCTTAAAACTCATGACGACACTTGGTTGGAGGTTCTGGCCCAAAAACGTACACGAAGGCATAATCGTATGAACAACTCGGCACCATCTACACACTCGCAAAACCATATTTGTCAATGGTGCGGTCGCAGCTGCGGATCCCGAATTGGCCTATTTAGCCACCAAAAGAAGTGCCGTACTACAACCTCCTGACGCTGCTTTAACCATCTCTTGTAGATGTAAGAAGGCCTATGATGATAATATATAATATCAAGAAGGTAGAAAATACTACCAATAAATACTCTATGTAATGAGTTTGTTACAAAACTGACGCACAATCTGCCATAAACAAGGGATCGCAGAATGTTATACCCGCCAGTAACCGTAATTAAAAATCTGGTCATACCCAAGGAAAATCTACAAGTACATATACCAAAACTGTCGCCAACGGCATCAAGCGAGAGATACATAATGCAAAAATGACACTTGGAAAACCGCTCATTGAACTGCAGTACATTTGATACTAAACTGAGCATACTATCGGACGTAAGTCGCGGACTAGACCTTGGGCCTTCGGACGTCCGCGACCCGACGGCCGCGTCCGGCATGATTCGGAAGCGTCCGAGCGTTAAAACGCCCAGAAGAACACGAACAAAAACGGCCTGGGCGTCCACGTCTTGGCCGCGGCTGCCAGACGCGTCCAATAAATTGTTTAGGCCCTATGATCTAATTATGTACTATGATTAGACTCACTTGTTGATCTCTTGTACTATTATTTAGTCTGTGCTCACGTGAATTTCACACACATAAGTCGCGCCGCGGGAACAACCGTCATGTTATATGCGAGAGTAGTAGGTATTTAAACGCAATTGTATGTCCGGGTGTGCTACAGGTTATCAGTTCTATAACAGACACTTCAGCTTGCTTATTCTCTGCGCTGTCGGTTACCTAGCTCTCTGCCGGACCACCTACTGGTTTAGGATTAGATCCCACAGAGAAACTCCGAGCAAGGAAAATGTACGGTGTTATTATTACGAAAATAAAACTATTTTAGAGTTAGCAACCAAATGAAAAAACACTATAGCATAGCTAGCATATATATTTTACACAGTTCACAATTTATTATTATTTCATCCGTTTCAATTTGTTCAACTCGCCCTGTTGTATGGACGCGTCCTTGAAGATTTCTTTCACCTTCTGTTTTCGTATGTTGTCACTGAAAAATAAATATTAGGTTTTGAGATGCATTTTAACACATTGATAGATAAAAAATATAAATCAAGATAAAAAATATGTTAGGTGGCCCACCTTATATACTTATGTAACATATTTTTTATCTTTAGTACCTTAAGCTGTTAGTGTTGTGTCGAGATGGGGTTAAAAATGGCAGCGTGAATTATGGTACGTACAAGCACAGTACATTATTGTCTTGCGGACAGTAGTGTCGAGTAAACGGCCGAACCGACGCTCAAACAAAAAAACAAATCTGTCCTCTTTATAATATTAGTACATAGTTACATCCGCGTGAACTCGATAGTCTCCTTTTTTTCGAAGTAGTTTAAAAAGTTAGGTTTTATTAATCTAAAGAAGATTCCTACAAATTTTAAAAGGTTGGCTGTAAATTGTGCCACATGCACAAACAGCACGAACATACATACATACATTAATTCATGCATACATAGCACTCATCTCTATTGGATTTGCTATGCCATACTTTCGTTTGTGTTGATTTAAAGCGGCCCATCGAGCGTCCATGGAACTAAAATTGACTTTCTCCTGACGATAGTTATCTATGTTATCAGTTATTTATGCTATGATACATAGGTATTCTGATAAAATCATAAACCTAATTTTTGGTATCGGGGTAAAGCATGTGGCAACCCTCGGTCTCCGACTGACAGTAGACATCAAACTCGAAAACAATGCTTTGATGTATCAGTGCACTATATATATGTACACTACATATGTAATATATATGTACTGGTGTCGCGCTTATTATAGGAGTGAGAAAGAGGGAAGAACATTTTAACTGCTCGTAAATTCTAATCCGCCAGTTCGCGGGTACTTCAGTTTACTCGCGACTAGCGACTCGCGCCGGCTTCGCACGGGTAGCGCTCACACTGCGGCATTTTTCTAATCCGCCAGTTCGCGGGTACTTCAGTTTACTCGCGACTAGCGACTCGCGCCGGCTTCGCACGGGTAGCGCTCACACTGCGGCATTTTTCTAATCCGCCAGTTCGCGGGTACTTCAGTTTACCCGCGACTAGCGACTCGCGCCGGCTTCGCACGGGTAGCGCTCACACTGCGGCATTTTTCTAATCCGCCAGTTCGCGGGTACTTCAGTTTACCCGCGACTAGCGACTCGCGCCGGCTTCGCACGGGTAGCGCTCACACTGCGGCATTTTTCTAATCCGCCAGTTCGCGGGTACTTCAGTTTACTCGCGACTAGCGACTCGCGCCGGCTTCGCACGGGTAGCGCTCACACTGCGGCATTTTTCTAATCCGCCAGTTCGCGGGTACTTCAGTTTACCCGCGACTAGCGACTCGCGCCGGCTTCGCACGGGTAGCGCTCACACTGCGGCATTTTTCTAATCCGCCAGTTCGCGGGTACTTCAGTTTACCCGCGACTAGCGACTCGCGCCGGCTTCGCACGGGTAGCGCTCACACTGCGGCATTTTTCTAATCCGCCAGTTCGCGGGTACTTCAGTTTACTCGCGACTAGCGACTCGCGCCGGCTTCGCACGGGTAGCGCTCACACTGCGGCATTTTTCTAATCCGCCAGTTCGCGGGTACTTCAGTTTACCCGCGACTAGCGACTCGCGCCGGCTTCGCACGGGTAGCGCTCACACTGCGGCATTTTTCTAATCCGCCAGTTCGCGGGTACTTCAGTTTACTCGCGACTAGCGACTCGCGCCGGCTTCGCACGGGTAGCGCTCACACTGCGGCATTTTTCTAATCCGCCAGTTCGCGGGTACTTCAGTTTACCCGCGACTAGCGACTCGCGCCGGCTTCGCACGGGTAGCGCTCACACTGCGGCATTTTTCTAATCCGCCAGTTCGCGGGTACTTCAGTTTACCCGCGACTAGCGACTCGCGCCGGCTTCGCACGGGTAGCGCTCACACTGCGGCATTTTTCTAATCCGCCAGTTCGCGGGTACTTCAGTTTACCCGCGACTAGCGACTCGCGCCGGCTTCGCACGGGTAGCGCTCACACTGCGGCATTTTTCTAATCCGCTAGTTCGCGGGTACTTCAGTTTACTCGCGACTAGCGACTCGCGCCGGCTTCGCACGGGTAGCGCTCACACTGCGGCATTTTTCTAATCCGCCAGTTCGCGGGTACTTCAGTTTACTCGCGACTAGCGACTCGCGCCGGCTTCGCACGGGTAGCGCTCACACTGCGGCATTTTTCTAATCCGCCAGTTCGCGGGTACTTCAGTTTACCCGCGACTAGCGACTCGCGCCGGCTTCGCACGGGTAGCGCTCACACTGCGGCATTTTTCTAATCCGCTAGTTCGCGGGTACTTCAGTTTACTCGCGACTAGCGACTCGCGCCGGCTTCGCACGGGTAGCGCTCACACTGCGGCATTTTTCTAATCCGCCAGTTCGCGGGTACTTCAGTTTACCCGCGACTAGCGACTCGCGCCGGCTTCGCACGGGTAGCGCTCACACTGCGGCATTTTTCTAATCCGCCAGTTCGCGGGTACTTCAGTTTACTCGCGACTAGCGACTCGCGCCGGCTTCGCACGGGTAGCGCTCACACTGCGGCATTTTTCTAATCCGCCAGTTCGCGGGTACTTCAGTTTACCCGCGACTAGCGACTCGCGCCGGCTTCGCACGGGTAGCGCTCACACTGCGGCATTTTTCTAATCCGCTAGTTCGCGGGTACTTCAGTTTACTCGCGACTAGCGACTCGCGCCGGCTTCGCACGGGTAGCGCTCACACTGCGGCATTTTTCTAATCCGCCAGTTCGCGGGTACTTCAGTTTACTCGCGACTAGCGACTCGCGCCGGCTTCGCACGGGTAGCGCTCACACTGCGGCATTTTTCTAATCCGCCAGTTCGCGGGTACTTCAGTTTACCCGCGACTAGCGACTCGCGCCGGCTTCGCACGGGTAGCGCTCACACTGCGGCATTTTTCTAATCCGCTAGTTCGCGGGTACTTCAGTTTACTCGCGACTAGCGACTCGCGCCGGCTTCGCACGGGTAGCGCTCACACTGCGGCATTTTTCTAATCCGCCAGTTCGCGGGTACTTCAGTTTACCCGCGACTAGCGACTCGCGCCGGCTTCGCACGGGTAGCGCTCACACTGCGGCATTTTTCTAATCCGCCAGTTCGCGGGTACTTCAGTTTACTCGCGACTAGCGACTCGCGCCGGCTTCGCACGGGTAGCGCTCACACTGCGGCATTTTTCTAATCCGCCAGTTCGCGGGTACTTCAGTTTACCCGCGACTAGCGACTCGCGCCGGCTTCGCACGGGTAGCGCTCACACTGCGGCATTTTTCTAATCCGCCAGTTCGCGGGTACTTCAGTTTACCCGCGACTAGCGACTCGCGCCGGCTTCGCACGGGTAGCGCTCACACTGCGGCATTTTTCTAATCCGCCAGTTCGCGGGTACTTCAGTTTACTCGCGACTAGCGACTCGCGCCGGCTTCGCACGGGTAGCGCTCACACTGCGGCATTTTTCTAATCCGCCAGTTCACGGGTACTTCAGTTTACTCGCGACTAGCGACTCGCGCCGGCTTCGCACGGGTAGCGCTCACACTGCGGCATTTTTCTAATCCGCCAGTTCACGGGTACTTCAGTTTACTCGCGACTAGCGACTCGCGCCGGCTTCGCACGGGTAGCGCTCACACTGCGGCATTTTTCTAATCCGCCAGTTCACGGGTACTTCAGTTTACTCGCGACTAGCGACTCGCGCCGGCTTCGCACGGGTAGCGCTCACACTGCGGCATTTTTCTAATCCGCCAGTTCACGGGTACTTCAGTTTACTCGCGACTAGCGACTCGCGCCGGCTTCGCACGGGTAGCGCTCACACTGCGGCATTTTTCTAATCCGCCAGTTCACGGGTACTTCAGTTTACTCGCGACAAGCGACTCGCGCCGGCTTCGCACGGGTAGCGCTCACACTGCGGCATTTTTCTAATCCGCTAGTTCGCGGGTACTTCAGTTTACTCGCGACTAGCGACTCGCGCCGGCTTCGCACGGGTAGCGCTCACACTGCGGCATTTTTCTATTATCTTTTTTATTCCGGTCGTGAAGAGGAATTTACATAATCAACCTTGATTAGTAATGGTGAGTACTTTATACATGTAGTTCATTATTTTTTGTATCATCAATAGTTTTCACAGCGGACGCCAAATAATTACTTTTATAGGCAAATTAATTATACCTTGGGTTACATTATTGCAATATCTGTAGGGATCTACTTTAAAAAATGCAGCCCATTATACTCGCTGATAAAGTAGCTCTGATGAATTAATGCATTTTTAAAATCGGTTTAGTATGAACATGATATGCTATTGTTTGTATTGTATTATGTCGTAGCCATGTCATAGAATTGATAACTTCATGATTTGGTCGATAATTTCATGAAATGGTTCTATCATTAAAACTAAAGTTAGTTACCCACGAAGACGAAGGGAGCGAAGCGTAGCAAGCCTTCCAGCCAAGAATCCCACTTGGCGGGAAGGCTTGCTACGCTTCGCTCCCGCCTTCGCCTTCTAACCTATCACGGCCTAAAAATTTCAGAGATACTTAACAACCAATGTCTCAGGGTGACGAGCGCAGTGCAGTGACACGCAAGATTTTGCAACCAAAGTTCTGCGTGGCACTGCAACTGTTATGGGCAGGCGTGACGTTTACCATCAGGCGAGCGACCTGCCCGTCTCTTCACACAAATTAATAAAAAAACCTTTGGCCATATCAGTAAATATCATTAATGTAGGGTATTCATGATACCAAGGTGTAAGGAGATAACAAGGTGTTCAAACAGATAGTTTTCTAGGCTAAAAAAACACGAAGACGAATGCGTTCGCCTTCTAAACTATCACGGCCAAGTCGGGGTTCCGCCCTGCCGTTTATTTTACGATATGATCACTAATGTTTGACCATATCGTGAAGTAGCCGTGCGTTTAGCTGTTCATATCATCAAACGCTGATTATGCATCTGGCCAAACCATTTCATGATGTCACCGATATTTTTTTTAATGAAATTGAACTATTTCATGATGTGGCCAATCATTTAATGAAATGATCATTCTATGATATCGCCACGATTTATTTATTGTACTGTTATTTTTTTTATGATTATTACAATACAAAAAAAAATTGTTAAGTATCAAATACGTTTTGATTTGTCGCTGTCGTAACAGTGGCTCAAATTTAACCGAACTTCGGCTGCGGCACATATTTGACGTTCGGCCGAACCCGACACGCGGCAACAACCTTCGGCGCATCGCTAGCTACTGACCTGCGAATCTTCTGCCGTATCTTGACGGATGCCACGTACGCCTTGTCCCGCCGTATCTCTCTGAGGGCTCCCTTCATTTCTCGCTTGTACTTGGTCTTCAGTCGGGCGCTCTCGGCCTGCTCACGAGACAGTTTCGAACCCTTGCTGCCAGTGAACCTGTTCCAAAACGATACAGCATTAGAAGTAACGTTTTTCCAGCGTCTCGTTACTTATTGACGTTATTTGTATGGCGTTTATGTCAAAAGCTGACGGACAGTAAGCGAAAACGGATCTTTTTAAGATATAGCAACCGGCCCTAAGCCATCTAATGGGAGGTCACAATGGGGCAGCAAATTGAGTCATGCTATTTTTCTCTAAAAATACCAACTAAACCCAAATTTTTACTTTTTAAGAAGGCGCCAGATACGAGCCTACATTTTACTTAATTTTTACTTTTAAGTAGGCGCCAAACACGAGCCTACATTTTACTTAATTTTTACTTTTAAGAAGGCGCCAGACACGAGCCTACATTTTACTTCATTTTTACTTTTAAGAAGGCGCCAGACACGAGCCTACATTTTACTTAATTTTTACTTTTAAGTAGGCGCCAGACACGAGCTTACATTTTACTTAATTTTTACGTTTAAGAAGGCGCCAGACACGAGCCTACATTTTACTTAATTTTTACTTTTAAGTAGGCGCCAGACACGAGCCTACATTTTACTTAATTTTTACTTTTAAGAAGGCTCCAGACACGATCCTACATTTTACTTAATTTTTACTTTTAAGTAGGCGCCAGACACGAGCCTACATTTTACTTAATTTTTACTTTTAAGAAGGCGCCAGACACGAGCCTACATTTTATTTAATTTTTACTTTTAAGTAGGCGCCAGACACGAGCCTACATTTTACTTAATTTTTACTTTTAAGAAGGCGCCAGACACGTGCCTACGTTTTACTTAATTTTTACTTTTAAGAAGGCGCCAGACGCGAGCCTACATTTTACTTAATTTTGTGACGTCAGCCACTTACTCGTATACCACTAATAATAAAGCAGTAACTAACGAACATTCTGTATAACGAAGATAACATAAAATAAGCTACTGAACCAAAATATAGCATTTTAAAAAGTGATGTGTCTGGATGTTTGTACGTGCTCACATAAACTACTGGAATGCGGTTTTCACTGTTGGATAACTTGGGAATGGACTTAACATCTGGTGTATTTTGCATCTCAATGCGACGAGCAGAAGCCAAGCAATTAATCAAACACTATTTGACGGCTGAACGAATTTTGATCTAATCTGGCGTATTGTTATTTTAGGACCTAGAATAACACTTAATATGATACATTTAATAGAGCGATGGTAGCCTAACGGTTCAATAGTGCAACTTGGAATACAACTATACCGGGTTCGGTCCTAGGGTCTGCACCAATCACTTGTAAAAGTTTTCTGCTATTTTCCATCGCTCCGTGCTTCGGAAGGGACTTTAAGCTGTCGGTCCCATCTGTTATTGAATTATAGCAGTCGCTAAGCCATGTCAGAGGCCCCCAGGCGGCCTGACAAACTCTGACACCAGAGGCCAGTCCTGCCTCATACGACAAACAAACAAACGATACTTTTATTCAGAGAAATGAACACGCGGGCAAGCCACGGGTTCGGCTAGCACAATAAAATATTTCCCTCAGACCAGAAACCAGCTGTTATTGCTGACGTCACATAGAAACGAATACTTACACTTCCTGTACATCGGGCTCGTACAATCTCAGAGCCTTGGGTCTCTTCTTCTCGCGGCTCAGCGGAGTATAAGTCTTCACTTCCAAGCTGTCCTTCATATCCTTCACGATCCCCGAGACCTTGGTGCGCACCTTCTTAGGATAATTCTCCAAGTCTACAATCCCGAGCAACCTCAAGTGAGCCTCAAACAAGCACTCTTGCGCTTCTATGTCGTTGTAGTTATCAAAAAACTCTTTTAACATCACAGTCGCTGTTGAAAGACATTTTACTTTGAAACTATCGTTAACTTCTTGCAGCAGTAAATCGCTGGCGGCCATTTTTGTTTTAACAACCATTTTAGAACAATCACGTTCGAGATTCAAAATTTTCGAGTCTTTGTGGAATTTAAAAGGCGGGACTAGTTGTATCGGACTTAATATAGTAGTATTCGCCGATAGGAACAGCACCCCTCTTAGGAAATTAATAGCCGCCGGTACAATTCTTTTAGAAAGCGCTGTGAATTCTAAAATCATCGCAGTTAAAAACAACCCTCTCGATATCGAATAAGCGTCGTTGAATTTCGAACACGTCAAAATTTCCGACATGAAAATCAAAGATGGCGTCGTGACCGGATGCCTAAAGTCAGAAGTGGGATACAACAAAGAAACCAATTTGAAAAATACTAAAGTATCCAAATCCGGTGTTTTCCTCATGTTTTTCCTGTACACTTCCCGTTTTTCTTTTAATAGTTCTATGAGATACTTCTTAGTTGATACTTTATTCGTTTTGGCGAGGTCGTAGAAGTGCGGCACGAGCCTGTCGAACGTTAGGAACGCTTTTGTTAGCCTGCCCTCGTCGGTTATATTTGTGAAAATATCGTTTGTGTACTGAAGCATGTGTGCGAAAAGTCGTCTAAGGAGGTCTTTGTTGTTCTCTGCGAGACTCGGGTCGTAGCTCTTTATCAGTTTTTGGAGAGCCACTGTTATTTGAGCAGGAGTTTTGTCTGATAACAGTTCCTGAAAATGGTATAAAGCAGGCTATAAAAGATATTTCAATTTTGAAAAAGGACTTGAAACTAAAAATAAACTACAAAATGCTATTATTTTCACCGCCACAGTAGTCTATCTTTTCAAATAAAATAATTATTGGTTTCAAAAGATCGACTTTAAATGGATGAACTGACGAAACTACTGAACCAATTTTAATGTAATTTATATACATTTTGATTTAATTTACATAAATTACATACAATTGGTTCCCATATGGGACCACACTGGAGATCTACTCTTCAAAATAAAAGCGTAACGTCGTTCGTTATCCAGCAGGGTGACCGCGTGCAAGTGAGGTTGGCTTGGAGCAGTGAGATAGTATTTCGCTCCTGACACATCCCTGAGTTGAGTTACTTTTACTTTTATAGTATCACTAGGAGTTTTACGGACTAGGACATTTTTCATTTTGTTCTCAATGGCGTACAATATTTACATACAACATTTCATCAAATATGTAGTCCCCAAACAAACAAACCAACAAGCAAGACAAAGTTTAACTTTTATATAGTAGTGGGGATGAAGATTACCTTCAAATTATCGCCCTCCAGAGTTTGTTTGTCAAAGAATGATCCGATTTTCACCGTATCTACTCCTGCTAGTTCAATCTCATTTCCACTTTCATCGTCTGAAGCTTTCAAATCGTTGAAATCATCCGTTTTCACAACGTTTTCGTTCTCGTCGTCGCTCTCGTCATCACTGTCATCGCTTTCATCACCACTGTCATCGTTTTCGACACCACTTTCATCACCAGATTTATCACTGTCAGAGATTTTTGCTTTTGCAGGTTTTTGAAACAAGCCCGCCTCGTTTAGTTCATCACTAGCACTGTCATTTGTTTTAGTTTTTTCTTTGGACTGATCTTCTATTTCATCGTTCGAAGCGTCGTCATTCTCATCGCCATCATCTTTCTGATCATCATTTTCTTCGTCATCGCTATCATTTTCATCGTCATCGGATGATGTGTCTGATATGCCGTCCTCAAACTTTGGTTTGGCATTTGGTTCTAAAATTTTAAAAAAAAATATTAGCAAAAAGCTTACCATTTTAATACAACACTAGCTGCGCCCCGCGGTTTCACCCGCGTGGATTATGATGATACAAAGTAGCCTATGTGTTAATCCAGGATATAAGCTATACTGGTACCAATTTCATCCAAACCCGTTCAGCCGTTTGAGCGTGAAACAGTAACAAACATCTATCTTTAGAAGTGTGTGTATGTATATACACACACTTTTAAAGATAGATAGAGCTAATCGGTTTTAATGCATTTTATGACGTTTTGTAAGGACTGTCAGTTCTAATGTATAGAGTTCAGAATCGCGCATACGAAGTTTTCCGCTAAGAGAGTATTAATTTTTAAAATTCTCTCTGATTAGCCTGATAAAGACAGTGGTAGTGATTCGGATATCCCCTAAACTAAACTTTTTTTTTTCAATTGTAATTTAATCCTTGTTGGCTTCGTAACAAGGTATTTTTTCCCTTGCCATCTATACCTCACTCACTACACTATCACTAAAGCCTGTCCGAGTAAAATCAACTTTGTTTCCACGCGGCGAGAGTCCCGATTTGTCCAAACGCTGTCTCAGAACGTGTTCGAATTTATCCAAACGATTGAAAAAAAAACACGCTTTTTTTTCGCTTTAAGAAATTTTGTCTAGTTTAGTTTGATGAGTAAAATGACCGAATAGCTGCCACTGGCTACACTTTTCTGATTTATAATATTAGTGTGACTAGCTGTGCACGCGGCGGTCATTTCTCTGGGTTAAAAGTAATCTGTGTATTATTCCAGGATCAAAAGTACACTTAAAGTACAAAATACCAAATTTTGTTCAGCCATCACATAGTTTTTCATCAATTGCTCGGCTTCTTCTCATTGGTTGAGCTTAGCCCAGAATAGAATTACTTAGATGTAATTTGGTATAATAACACAAAATATACCCAGTTATTAAATAATTTATATCATTACTTATAATAATGCATTGAGTAACAAAAAATCTGTAAAGTGAAGATAATAAAAAAAATGGTCTGGGTACTTACTTAAAATAAGCAACTGAACAAGAATATAACATTTTTTTAAATCGTGTCTGTCTTTTTGTTCACGTATCACGTATAAATTACTGGACTGATTTCAAGGCGGTTTTTCACTGTAGAAAAATCATGTTGTTGCTGAGCGTTTACAAACTGGTATACTTGGTATATCAATCTGATGATTAGAAGTTGATTAATCGATGAAAAAACATTTGTCATCTGAACGAAGTTTGGTGTTATTGGTACTTTTGGTTCTGGAATAATAGATAGGATCCTTATAATCACATAAAAATATGCAGACGGGCAAAGTCGCGGGCACAGCTAGTAATAAATATAATTTGACCAAATGATAAATACCTACGAAAAAAAATGCTGCAATTTTATTCCATGACTAGCTGTACCCGCGGCTTCGCACGCGTGTTCTTTTCTTTAGGTTCCAAGTACCATAATGTGCTATTCCAGGACCAATATACCAACATTTGAACAAAATTTCTTCAGCCGTCAAAAATACTTTATCAGTTGCTCGGCTTCTAACTCACCGGATTGAGATACCAATTACACCAGATTTAAATAAAACCCTAGTTTCAGAGTGGTATGTTTTTTGAAATAACTTTCAACCCCAATCCTGCGGGAACACTTTCATTTTTCGGGATGAAAAGTAGCCTATGTCCTACCTCGTAGTATGAACTCAAATCACACCAAGTTTCATTTAAATTTGTTCAGTAGTTTCGACGTGATGCCTAGCCAAGATACAGACAGACAGACAGACAAAAATGAAAAAAATACAGTTTTGGCTTCAGTATCGAATATAGAGGAAGGTCCAAAATAAAATTTCTAAATATCTTCAATGTACAGAATTGGACCCGTTACAGTTTTATTATAAGTATAGATTATAATTTACTAACGCGGCGGTTAAGTTCACATCAGGCAAACGTAGCCTAACGGTTCAATAGTGCAGCTTAGAATCCAACGACACCGGGTTCGGTCCTACGCTCCGCATCAATGACTTTTTTTTAAAGTTATGTGCGGTTATTCATCAGTCAATGCTTCGGTGGGCACGTTAAGCTGTCGGTCCCGGCTGTTGTGTCTATGGATTAATAGCAAGCAAAAGTCGTTAAGCCATGCCTGAGACCCTCGGGCGGCCTGACAAACACCCAGCTATATGACTCAGACTCTTATTCGATTAAATACCTGAGTAATTTTTGAGAACATCTTCAGGTACTAAAGGTTTCCCGTCCTTGTCATACGCCAACATAAATTCTTTCTCGTCTTCAAGCTCAAAATTGTCATCGAGATCTTCTGCTGATCTGAAATGCAATCCATACTGATGTTAGACAAACGAAGTAAATGAAACTAAGAAACATAAGTTAATTTAAAAAGACCTTTTATGCAGTACATGATGTGCCACGACATGATGTACTCATTTAATTGCGTATACAACATTTAGTGTCTGTGCTGTTAACCGTTAAAGAGTTCCTAGTCAGGAGGCAACCCTGAGTGCAGCAACCATGTCATGGTAAAACTTCAAACCGGCTAGCATAATAAATAGCGTACACAAAATTTCGTTGACTGTTGAAGAGTTCTTTTATCTGGAGCTAATCTAAACTAAACTAACACGCAAAAATGTATCTCCACCACCAAAGTGTGACTGGCTTCCCTGGTTAACCATAAAAAAAACTCGAATGCGGCTGGCTTCTGTGGAAGCCAGCCGCCCAAATTTGCAAACTTTTCGAGTTATTTCAAGTTTGGGTGGTGCAAAAGCTCTTTTTTTGTGTATGGTACTAGTTTAATTGTGTGGCAATCCAATTAAATGCAAAAATCCAAAAAACAGAGTCATTCTAACTTTAAAAAAAAACTGTGACGCACGACTAAGGAGAAAAAAAACGGACGTTGATTTTTTTTGCTAATTCTGAAAATATGCCGTTAGTTTATGTAATTACAATGTTATATAATAAATTAATCGTTGTTTCAACTTCTATCGATTAAAATATACCGTTAGTTTATGTAATTGCAGTGTTATATAATAAATTAATCGTTGTTTCAACTTCAATCGATTAAAATATGCCGTTAGTTTATGTAATTACAGTGTTATATAGTAAATTAATCGTTGTTTCAACTTCTATCGATTAAAATATGCCGTTAGTTTATGTAATTACAGTGTTATATAATAAATTAATCGTTGTTTCAACTTCTATCGATTAAAATATGCCTTTAGTTTATGTAATTACAGTGTTATATAATAAATTAATCGTTGTTTCAACTTCTATCGATTAAAATATGCCGTTAGTTTATGTAATTACAGTGTTATATAATAAATTAATCGTTGTTTCAACTTCTATCGATTAAAATATGCCGTTAGTTTATGTAATTACAGTGTTATATAATAAATTAATCGTTGTTTCAACTTCTATCGATTAAAACATTTGTATGAATGAAGCCCCGATTGTTGCCAAAATTTTACAAGCCCGATTGCCGTCTGGCAATAATAGTTACCAGACATACAGTTTTTGATTTATTCAAATTTTATCGAAGGTAGGGGCATTTATTTAATCTAGACTAGTAATAACATGTAGCAACACATTACTATCTTTATATTTCATCTCTATGCTCTAGATTTTCCATAAATATTTTTTTTAAATGAGATGATTTTTGCGCGAATTTATTTCGATTCAAGGCGATTATTTTAAAAAACTTCACTATTTCGTTTTTATTTTTTATCTGTTGAAAAGGTACATCTGTAGCGGTCCTAAATACACATAAAAATCCATAGGTCATAGCTGAAGATTTCTAACAAAAAAATATTGAATGTATCAACTCCATAGATTTTGACTTTTCTTCAATTGTCAGCGTCTTTTTATAAATATTTTAATTAGAGATGTACTGAAATAACGCTGCAAATCTATTGTATATTATTTTAGCTACACAGAACAGTACTTTGTTTAATAAACAACCGAATGAAGCGGTCATAAAAACGGTTTGTTTACGCAAGGTAGCTGCTGATAGATAAGCTTCTCGCGCAAATTTTGACAGCTCCGCACATGACCGTCCTGTCAGTCTAAAATAACACATTTTGGCGGTTAAGATAAGAGGAAGTGGTTCTAATTCAGCTTGCAAGATTTGACCTAAACAAACATACATACATAAAAAACTTTGCATGTGCTTTGCAAATAAAGGCTTTTAAAAACACGACTGCCCTGCCAAAATAATAACTTTTCAAAACGTTATTAATTTTTATTTTGGGGTGAGAATAGTAGCTCCCAAACGAATGGACCGATTTTGATGCGGTTTTTTCTGTTTGTAAGCTGATGTGATCGAGATGGTTCTTAGCTATATGAGGGAGGGCGGAGGTGAGAAAAGGGGGGTGAGAATCGTAAACGAATAGACCGATTTAGCTGCGGTTTTTATGTTTGAAAGCTGGGGTAAACGAGATGGTTCTTAGCTATAATGGGGAAGGAGGGAAGGAGGGGGAGTGGGGGGTGAGAATCGTAGCTTTCAAACGAATGGACCGATTTAGATGCGGTTTTTATGTTTGAAAATGATGTGATCGAGATACTTCTTAGCTATAATGGGGGGTGGGGGCCGGGTTTTTTTTATTTTATTTAGGCTTGTTACCTACGGCTTTATTATAAGTATAGATAAAATATTGATTAGTTCGAACCTATGCTTGGGTGTCGGCTTGTTGACTCTCTGCTGCGGCTCTTCCCCCACCATCCGTTCCCGCCGCTCCCTCTCCCACTGCTCCAGTTTCTCCCTCTCCTCCCGCGCCAGTTTCTCGTCACTCTTGAGACCGTCTGACGGCTGGAATGGTTCAAAGTGTATAACGGATCAGTGCTCAGTAAATGTTAGTAGGGGAAAATGACAAATCGTCACTTTAACGCCGAAAATGAAAGCCATATAACAAACGCTAGACTTATATTAGACACGGTTATCCGTGACACGGCGCTTGCAGCAGTGCCGAAGTATCGGGAACTCAGTAACAATAGTATCCATGTTATATCCCGTTTCTAGTGTTTTTATACTTCTATGGCTTCAAGTTCTTAATGTTCGGTGTTATTCTCATTCGACGTGGGTGGTAACTACGCTAACCCACCGCTTTATAAATGAACTAACGTAAAATAAAAAGATATAAGGCCTTTTTGGCCATGTCTTTAAATTTTTGTCGCTTCGGAATTAAGCTACATATTTTTTCTACATTTTTACCCGACTCAGGAGGGTTATGTTATGTGTTTTGGTTGTATGTTTGTTTGTACGTTTGTGCGGCGCCTAAACGGCTTGATGAATTTTGATAAATGAGGTATCATTGTATTCCTTTTAATCACGAGAGTGCTATAGGATATATGAAGTGTCAAACAAACTAATATGGCGGCTTACAGACTTATGGAATTTTAGATTATTCAAGTTATGTACTAGTGGGTGCCCCACGCGCGTGCGTAAACCAGTTTTTGTACTGAGTTTAGGCTGCCGCCGCAGCCGCGGGGCACTGAGCCTATAGTCCAATGTTACAATTGCAACTATTATAGTAAAGTAAATAGGAAACATTAAATTTATTTACTACTAGCTTTCCCACCCGCGATAAACTGTAGTCCGCGCGGGAAGGTTTTATTCAATAGACACACAGTACAGTACACAAACGGGTTTTTGTTTTTTTATAATAATTTTTACTTGTATACTTATAGATATATAAAACCTATCTTGAAAATCAACCTGCGGTGGTGAAAACTGGAACAAAGTCAGTCGAGGAGTTTCTGTCATTTTTCTGTATAGACAAACAGACACGTTTGGTGACTTTCATGTAATAATTACACTAATATGATAAATACGTGTGTGTTTGTTGGCTGGCTTTCCTTTTCCTTAATAGGTGGGATGGCTGGGTGGGATAAGTGGAATAGCCGCTTTCTTCTAGGACCGGAGAGTGATACAGGCTCTTCTAGGACCGGAGAGTGATACAGGCTCTTCTAGGGCCGGAGAGTGATACAGGCTCTTCTAGGACCGGAGAGTGATACAGGCACTTCTAGGACCGGAGAGTGATACAGGCTCATTAACGCGGGCGAAACCGCGGGTCGAAGCCAGGGTAGTAAAGAAGTAGACACTTACAGTACCACGTTTCTCAAACTTGAGTTCCCGCATCATCTTGTCATAGTCTTCTCCTTTTTTCTCAGCGTTGCTCAGCACTTTGTCTATAAGGGACTCGTTCTCGACGCGCGCACGTTTGAACACCACTGGTTGAAGGTCCTAGAAAGGCAACAAACATTATCATTAGGTTTAGGTACAAAAACAATTGTTAATTTTCTTTCGTGTCATTATAGGCAAAAAAAAATATAGCTGAATTAATTTTATTGATAAACTCATTTATCTGGGTTAAAAGTAACAAATGCGTTATTCCAGGACCAAAAGTACCTATAAAGAACATTAGTGGCTGTGTGAGCTGTAGGCGAGGTCTACACTCACAGGGTCTGTTAGCGTTTTCTTTCTTCATTATTTTCCACCCCCTCACACCCCCGACCCCTTGAAGTTTACGCGTCTTATTAAGGTTTTATGTAATTTTTGAATATTTTTCGAAATGGCTGAAGTATGTTTTTTTAACGTTTTCAATCTTCATAACACCGCCTTTATAAAAAAATCTAAAAACTGAATTGACAAAAAAATACATATAATTAACGAACCTGCTCACAAAATACATATAATTAACGAACCTGCTCACAAAATACATATTATTAAAGAACCTGCTCACAAAATACATAAAATTAACGAACCTGCTCACAAAATACATATAATTAACGAACCTGCTCACAAAATTTCACGAGAATCGGTTGAGAAATGTGAAAGGCCGGAAATCCGCCGGACATAATAAAGCATTTTTGCCCAAGATGAAACGGAGAAGCTTCGCACGCACTTCGCGCTCGCTCGGTTAAAAATACCAAACTTCGTTTAGTATTTTTATCGATTGCTCATCCTACGTCCCAGCAGTAGGCACGTAATAGGCTGATGATGACGATACCTTCCACTCAGTATCCAGCTTCTCCGTAAGGTCCAAGGTCTGTTCCTTCTCCTTCTGCTTCTCAGCCTTGCGCTTCTTGGACTCTGCGATGAGCTGCTCGATGAGGTCCTTGTGCGACTTGGCCCCGTCCTGTGCCTCGGTCCTGGACAGCATGCCACCACCGAAGTGACCTTCCGCCACAAACTCATCTGGAACATTTTTAGAAATGCACTTGTTAGTACTAATAGCGATAACTTGACTGGCCTTTAATAATAAGAGTAAAGTTAGCAGAGGGGTTTAATTGTGCTTTATAGAATACAACAATACTGGGTTAGAACCTCGCTACACATAAATTACTAAGTTATGAATGGATTTCTATCGCTCCGTGTTACAGAGGGCACGTTAAGCTGTCGGTCCCGGCTGTTATTGCTTGATAGCAGACGTTAAACCATGCAGGAGGTCCTCAGGCGGCTTGACAAACTATGACACCAGAGACCAGCACTACCGCATACGAAAAGCACGCAAGCATAATAATCTAATAATATTATAAACGAAAAATTTGAATCACGGACGGGGTTCAAGCCCGCATCATTCTGTGCCTCTGCGCGGCATATGCCGTTACCAATATCGGCTACCGTGACAGGTACTACATGTTTCAAATTTTCAGCTTAGTTTATAAATCCGTTTGTAACGCCATCTATTGGCAGTATTCTGAACTGACCAACCGAACACGGCTAATATAGCAATTAACTCCGTTTGATATGATTATTAGGTATGTCCTCGCTAAGCAGGCATTATAATCCTTTGAAAACAATCGAATGTGTACTTCATCAAGCCTGCATTAGTCTACTGCTGGACATAGACCTCTCAATGCGCGCAACTGAACCCACTACTCGGACACTAATCACCTTAAAGTTAGGCAACTAGACATTGTGGCCTCTGCTCTAAGATACCACAAGTGAGAATAGTAGCTTCCAAACGAATGGGCCGATTTAACTGCGGGTTTTTATGTTTGAAAGCTGAGGTGAACGAGATGGTTCCTAGCTATAATGGGGGGTGTTTTTTTTTATTTGTCCTTTTTTATAAGTTACCTACTACATGATCTAACATATTCGCAGCTTCATACAAGCATTTCATCACCTCGATGTAACGCCAGTCCACTTGTCATCACTGCAGGGTCTCCAGAACAGACCAGGTTTCGACAGAGTCAAAGGTTTTCTCATGGTCCACAAAAGCAAGACACTGACAGTGGGCTGGTTATGCTCTCGGTCTTCTGTAGAACCTGCCACACTGTGTGGATGTAGAGTCATAGTAAAGCAAAATTTCCTGTTCACCCTGTTAGAACTATGGGGTAAAATCCGTCCTTCACTACCTGGAGGATAGACTAGTAGGGAAAAATAAATAGCCCCACAATATTTGTTCTAACTGAAAATAAAACGAACGAGCCTTACAGTAGTTGCATATGATGTGTAACATTTGACATCTCACCTAGGTAATAAGCAGCATTAACATACTCTAGCACCGCGCGCGCTCATTGGTCAACTGTGAATCAGCAACTAGGTATGTGTAACATCTGACATCTCACCTTGGTAATAAGCAACATTAATATACTCTAGCACCGCGCGCGCTCATTGGTCAACCGTGAATCAGCAACTAGGTATGTGTAACATCTGAATCTCACCTTGGTAATAAGCAACATTAACATACTCTAGCACCGCGCGCGCTCATTGGGCAACCGTGAATCAGCAACTAGGTATGTGTAACATCTGAATCTCACCTTGGTAATAAGCAACATTAACATACTCTAGCATCGCGCGCGCTCATTGGTCAACCGTGAATCAGCAACTAGGTATGTGTAACATCTGAATCTCACCTTGGTAATAAGCAACATTAACATACTCTAGCACCGCGCGCGCTCATTGGTTAACTGTGAATCAGCAACTAGGTATGTGTAACATCTGACATCTCACCTTGGTAATAAGCTACATTAACATACTCTAGCACCGCGCGCGCTCATTGGTTAACTGTGAATCAGCAACTAGGTATGTGTAACATCTGACATCTCACCTTGGTAATAAGCAACATTAACATACTCTAGCACCGCGCGCGCTCATTGGTTAACTGTGAATCAGCAACTAGGTATGTGTAACATCTGACATCTCACCTTGGTAATAAGCTACATTAACATACTCTAGCACCGCGCGCGCTCATTGGTTAACTGTGAATCAGCAACTAGGTATGTGTAACATCTGACATCTCACCTTGGTAATAAGCAACATTAACATACTCTAGCACCGCGCGCGCTCATTGGTTAACTGTGAATCAGCAACTAGGTATGTGTAACATCTGACATCTCACCTTGGTAATAAGCAACATTAACATACTCTAGCACCGCGCGCGCTCATTGGTTAACTGTGAATCAGCAACTAGGTATGTGTAACATCTGAATCTCACCTTGGTAATAAGCAACATTAACATACTCTAGCACCGCGCGCGCTCATTGGTCAACCGTGAATCAGCAACTAGGTATGTGTAACATCTGAATCTCACCTTGGTAATAAGCAACATTAACATATTCTAGCACCGCGCGCGCTCATTGGTCAACTTTGAATCAGCAACTAGGTACTTCATCTGATTTAGACCTTACTTTTTGTCAGAAAACCGTATGTCTGGATAGCTCAGCTTGCAAACGCTCAGCTACTAATCTGAAGTGTCGGAGTTCTATTCCCGGCTGAAGTGTTTATATTTTACACTTTAAACATTATATGTAATTGCTTCTAGCTTAATAGCATAGCGCACTCTACCCCGGCTTCCTGTTACAATTCCGGTTACGAAATCATTCCCAAATATTGCAGGAAAGCGAGCGTTTTTTTTTTACACATCAATAAAGATTTAAGTAGCCAAATAAAATGCTTCCTTCTAAGAACGTGAACGTACCACCCAAGCCCCCGAAACCTTTTCCTTCATCATCTTCCTCATCGGATCTTGGGTCATCGAACTTCTCTATTTGTTCCAATGTTTGGCCTCTGAAATGTATCAAAAATAAAAACTTAAACATAGCTACTGTAAATCACTTCTTCCAAAGAATCTAATATACTAAAGTGGTCATCAATTGGAACACACTGCCAGAAGATTTTGTTAAAGCTTATAAGAGGCCTATTATATTTTTTGAAAAAAGCAATACAAGCAATGAGAAGCAGATTTTTGGAGGTCTTATTCTAAGAAATAGACAGTAATTTAAATCTCTAGAAATTTAAATTAACGTAAACACATACTAATACATAGATCGGTCATTTTTATTCTAGACAGCGGCTACAAATAATGGCAAAACTCAAAATGCCAACTAATTATATTTAATGTGCAAAAGTAGTTTTTCATAACACTCTTGAACAGAAAATTTTGAAATAGTTTTATGCGAAAAATAATGTATAGTTCTATATTCGTTTTGCAGATAAAAGGTTTTTTTTTTAAAAAAAAACATTCATTTCCTGATAAGTTACAATTTTTAACACACATTTTCTACCCAAAATCAATTTCTCCTAAATAATAAATTTATATACTAAAATTATAATAAAATTAAACAGAAAGAATTTAGAGCCATTTAAAGGGGTTTTCGCTGCTTTTTTATGTACAGTTCTTAATTGATTTAAATGTTATAATTATATCAAAGGACATTTCAAAAGCTACAAAATGGGATATTTTTATCTGGCAAATTGATTAGTTTTGTCAATAAACTTTTGAGTTAAACATGTAGTTGTTTTTGCAACAATTCATAATTTAGTTTTTTGCAGAACGCCTCCATAGAAATGGTCTCCTTCAGCTTGTTGAGGTTTGGACAACAACCAAGAGATATGCAAAGCCAAATCTATGGTGTTATTCAAATTGTAATGATCGTATAAAATAAACCTAACTACTCAAGGGACTGTTACACGAGATCAAAACATGGACGAAATTTTATCATGCTGAAATATTATTATACAACAAAAATATTTTTGCAAAACTAGACCATAGCTGTGGGCGGCTTCAGCATAAAAAACGTTTATCCATTATAAATAAAATTTGCAGAAGCCAGACCAACTGCGATAGTCAAATTCTGCTTACCACAATTTCCTCTTTTATGGATATTTTGCTAGACCATCGCCTAAAATGGTTGGGTTTAACACAAAAAATGGGTGATAATGGCATGTGGTCTTATTGGTCAATTTAATATCTTGACATCAGAATGTGCTTTGAAGAAGCGTGTCTTTGGAATACGTAAAGTAAATAAATCCATAAGTCATAGGCATTATAACTCATTTTCTCAAAAAACATGGTTGGTCGCTTTCTGCTTAACTATGCTCAATTATACTACATTAAACTTTTGACAATACGATAAAGTTTAAATATGGGAATTATTAAAAAAACTCTCTTGGTAAACTAATTCACACCAATATATAAAAGTGAATTGTTGTAGAAAAAAAATAATAGAAAAAACTTTATTTGCGACAAACAACACAAAAGAAAATAAAAATTTGTATGAGTAAGTCACAAATCGGCCCCAACTCAGCATAATGCTGGTTGTTAACCAACGCTGATCTTCCTTTGGAGCCGTTAGGTGATGTCACGGTCATACACACATGCACAGGTGCATAAAAAGATAGACAATAACTAAATTAAATAAACTGATATTAAAAATAATAATAAAATTACATTATACAAAACTAACAAGTAAGGAGCTAATAATTAAAGCTTATAAGTTAAAAAGCAACATATATGACAATAATACACCAGTAACATATAACTACAGTACCACAAGATTACACAACGGTAACTTGTGACGACAAAGGGAGTAAAAACAAAGTAGGGATAACAATCAATTTTAAGGTTTGGATTATTTATATTGCGCTCGTATCAAATTTAAGAGTTTCCTCTCGCTGCTGATGAGTGGTAAAAAAATATTTGAGTTTAATTCTAAAACAATGAACATTATGCAAGTTCCTCACTGGCGGCGGGATGTTATTCCAGCATTTGGTAGCAGCGTAGCGAAAACTGCCTCTGAAAGCGGCTGAACTATGGCGTTGCGAGGAGAGCCGAGATGCGCACTGTCGAGATTCATGGGACCTGTGGCTGGATATCCAGGACAATTTCTCATATAGATAAGAAGGTTGTTTATATTTTAGGACACCAAAAAGTAAACAAGCCAGGTGTAACTTGCGACGATGCTTCATTTTAAGAATAGAATGTTTGTTGAGGTAAGGGGTCACATGAGCTCTATACGGAATTTTAAAGCAAAAACGAGCACAGGCGTTTTGCACTCTTTGTATGAGTTTTTCTGTCCGTGCTAGAAGTCTGGGGCCAAAAACCGCATCCATATAATTTAATTTGGACAACACTAGAGACTCCACTAGTTGGATACGTAAGTCTTCTTTCAGAAACGGTCTCATACGGTAAAGAACTTTTAATTTATAAAAACAATTTTGTATTGACTTTGCTACATGTTGTTCATAACGCAAGTTGCAATCCATGAGCAAGCCGAGATTGCGAGCTTCGTATACCCGCTCAATGGATTTATCCATGAGCATAACATTCTGCGATGAGTTTATTTGAGCAAGTTGATGTTTATTGCCGAAAATTATATATTTAGTTTTTAAGGGATTGAGCAGCAGACAATTTTTATTGGACCAGCAGGCTATACTAGTGAGATCTTCATTTAGCTTGACTATGGCACTATCGATCTCGGCGGGCTTGCATGAAATGTACACCTGAGTATCGTCAGCATAAAAGTGAAACTTGCAGTGTTTTATATGGTTTCGTAAGTCTGCCGAATACAAAATAAAAAGAATTGGTCCTAAAATAGATCCTTGAGGTACCCCTCTTCTTACAGCAATTCTATCTGATGCCACAGTCGAGCCATCATTTCGGTTAAGCTTCACGTACTGATAACGGTTACTAAGATAGCTATTGAACCATTGTAAAGCTGAAGTATCGAAACCATAATATTGCAGTTTCGACATCATGAGATCTATATTTAAAGAGTCGAAAGCCCTAGAAAAATCTAACAAAACAAGGATTGTGCACATGCCTACATCTTGGGCACATAGTATATTGTCCGTCACGTCGAGTAATGCAGTAGCAGTGCCACGTCCCTTTCTGAACCCTGACTGTTCCTTTGGCAAAATGTCATTTTTCTCGAGAAAATGTGAGAGTTGTGCGCAAACAGCTTTTTCAAGAATTTTCGACAAACATGGCAAAATGCTAATTGGTCTAAGATCTTTCAATTCAGTCGGGTTTGAGATCTTAGGAAGGGGACGCACAATAGCGAGTTTCCACATATCAGGAAAAGTAGAAGTGCTAATAGACTTATTTATAAGTACCTTTATCAGGTCCAGTGTGTAAGGAAACGTCATAATTAGCATATCCAGGCTAATAGCGTCACAACCTTCTGCATTTGATTTTAGTGTTTGAATTATCTTAATGATTCTATCAAAACTGACCGGCTCAATATGAAAGACTTTATTGCCATAACTGTGATATTCAAAGTATGTAAGGTGCGAAATGGATACGTTTGTCATACCTGATATCTCTAAAAAATTACCATTGATTTTGTTCGCGTCATCAAAATAGCTGGGTAATTCAGAATTCGATTGAGGTAGCAATGTATTTTTAATGTTTTTCCAGAGTTGCTTAGGGTTATGCAGTTTATTATTAATATTAAATTTAAAATAAGCGCACTTTTCTGAGTAGAGTGCTTGATTAACAATAGATTTTAGTGACTTGTAGTAATTTTTCTTAGTGTCCGTTTTGGTTTTATGGTAGGCTGAAGAAGCCTCATCGCGCAACCTCATCATCATTTTGATAGTGTCAGTAATCCAGGGGTAGGACTTCTCTTTGATAACAACCGTTCTTAAGGGTGCATGTAGGTCAAACAAAGATACAATAGCATGGCTCAATGCAGTAACCATATCGTTAATGTTACTCAAGGAGGATATATGGTCCCATTTTATATTCAATACGTCAACATTGAAACTGTCCATACATATATTTTTCTTTGGCCGATACGTTATGGTGTAAGGTGCAGGTTTTTCAAGTTTAATATTAAACTCGCAAATTATAAGGCAGTGACCAAAAATAGTACCAACATGCTCAAAAACAATAGTAAAATGATTATTATAAAAACTGTAACAATTGAAATTATAAAGTTGATATACTGGTAAAAATTCAATAAGAAAAAATATATTGCCAAAAAAGTGTACGAAATTAAATAAACAAAGCAAGAAGTTGTATCTGCAATTTTTGCCCAAACCCTCAAACAACATTAGGCCCAAAAACACGACTAAAGTCAGCCTCAGTTCGGATAGGGTTCACCGGCTTCCCATCGGCCTGTCGGGCATATAAGCGGCCTTTCTTGGACCAGGAGTATCGCCATTGTCGCTTGCGACATTCCTCTCGAACCTTGTGGAATAGTAGGCTGTTGAACCTGGTCAGCCGCTCGTTGACGTAGATCCGCTTTAGGGGCCCCGCGAGCCCGATGTCCGTCGTGGAGAAGTTGCGGCGCACACGCGCAGCTCTCAGCAGCTCATCGCGCAGATGGCGGCGCGCCAGACGTACAACAACGCGACGCGCGCGCCCTAGCACAAGCGTCCCGCCACCAGCAATGCCGTGGTCGGAGCCACCAGCGCTAACTGCTCCAATGCGCTCAGCGAATACCACATCTCTATCGTCCAGGTTGACCCCAAGCTTCGCAGCCAGGAGGGTGACTAAGTGTAGAACGTTCTCTCCTTTCTCCTCCGGCAGCTGCCCGATATCAAGGTCGCAGAGAAGTGCATCCTGGTCCCGCTCATTTAGCTCCGACCTAAGATGAAGCACGGTTTTTTGCAAGTCTTTGACTTCCTCCAAACCTGGAATGGGCCCCACCGTCACCTCTCTTGTTTCAAGCTCCTCGAGTCTCTTTTCAAAGCCATTCATACGTTCCACCATACTCGCTAAGGCAGCTCGAAACTCCTTTCGAAATTCCCGCTCTTCCGCCATATACTCAGCGAGCTCACGTCGCATCGCCTTCACATCGGAGTCCCCGACAGAGGGCGACACAAGCGACGACAGCGGGCTTGTAGAAGGAGGAACCTCAGAGGAGGCTAGCAGCAGCGGCGGGGGGAGAACGAGTGTGTCACTGATGCTCTTAACGGGGGTGCAACTATTGTCACCCTTACGTTGCTTTTTAGTACATTCAGGACAAGCCCAGTCCTTCTTGGTAGCATAATTTTCGGGAATCGCTAGACATGCTTTGTGGAACATAAAAGGACAAGTTGAACATGTCACGCCCCCTGACGGAGATAAAAACTTCCCGCAAGCTGCGCACTTAGCCATAACTGGTACAAATAATGTTAGTGATCAGCAGCAGATATAAGTACTGTAATAATGCCTAGATGGCGCTAATACCAATCGAAGTGTATTAGTAAAGCTGTTGAAAACAATAAGTTCACCCACCTACCTACCCACTTTAATTTGTCAATATTTGATTAGATTAATATAAATAGTCCTGCATCACACTGATCCGAGAGAATTACTTTACGCGAACACCCACCCTAATAACTTAGACCCAGTAGCACACACTGTCGCACTTTCACAGATTGTAAGAGCTTTATTTGTGTATTTTAAATTATTTTAAAGGAATAAAGTTACGCGAGCGTACTGCATATATGCCGTCCGTGACGCCACTCCCCTGTTGTCTGTTTGTTTGGGGACTTTTCTCGCCAAAACGGCTGATTCGATTTGGTGAAACATTGTAATTAGGTACTGTATAGTATAGAGTACTGTATACATAAGGATACTTTTGATTACTTTTTTTACAGAAAATGGTAAGTTACGTCGGGAAAACTGACAAACGTTGATTACATGCTGTAAAGAATGGAATGTCATGAAAACGAAATAATAAAAAGTCTGTTGAAGAACATCAAGAGTGGTTAGCTTACTTTTGCATTGGTTTTTAATATCCTAGATGAACATAGAATACTTTTTTCGCACGCACCGTGTTACGCACTGCGCGAACGAAGTCACGGGCGAAAGCTAGTAATCTAATTGGGGGGGGGGGGAGGTGGGCCCAAAAACGAAAAGAACTCCGATTAGTACTGCGCAAACTTGAACAATTGCTTTTTGTGATAGGGCCCATAAAGAATAAATAGTCAAAGGGAGAATTAATCTACTTAACTGAAGATAAATTAATAATTAATTAATATTTAATTTCATATGGACTACACAAAAAGAGTACTAGAAAATTGGGTTGAAAATAAGCAAACATTTTTTAATTCTGAAAAGCATTTTTTTTGAATAAATCATTTTATTTAGATGTCGGGTCTGGTACATACAGGGGATTGGATATGGAGAAGAAGGAAAAATAGGAATATAGAAGAATGGGTGGCCAAGCAGAATATCAACCGTGAGATCAAAGATCTTTTTTGTTTTTCATTTTTGTCTCCAATCAGTTCATAAGTTATTATTATTATAAAGTTTCAGGAGATGTGTTGGGAGTCTAAGTCTTGTGGGAGTGGCAGTCCATTGCACATCCTCCTCTTACTTTACATCCGGTTTCATGATGTGGTTTCCTTTCAATCTCTTTGGGTGGTAATTCCTAGATGTACAGGTGGACAGTGTCCAGGGCGGAGAGCAAATGTAATCTGGGTCAACTTTGAGGAACTAGCTTTAATTTTCCATTTTTTGAGCCATGCTTCAAATGTATCTAGCCTATGTTGGAGATTCTGCGAGGCTTGGTTTCGATCCTTGCTGCTTGTGGGGATAGCAGTATCGTCTGCGAATGTGGCAATTACTACATTGGGTGTTTGGGGAATGTTGGATATGTATATAGTGTACAGGATTGGGCCCAATACAGATTCCTGTGGACTCCCGCCTTTATGACGTAGAACTTAGTTGTATATTCACCACCCTTGACTAGGAATATTCTTTCTAAAATTTAGGAACAGAGTAACTCAAAGTAGGAGTGTGGTAGCTGGATTTTGATCTTATTGAGTAGACCTTTGTGCCATACTTTATCAAACGCCTGTATGTCTAGGAAGGCTGCCGAGCATGTCTCACTTTGTCCTCCATTTTCAGGTTGAAGGCTGTCAAGAGGTGCTGCAAGACACACTGAGGTGGCAACTCTTATTATCGGAGGCCAAGACTCATTAAAATTGTTCTACAATTCTTTCAAACATCCTTTAAGTATTGTTTACACAGCGTAAGTTAAATTTGCGAAAGGTGATCTGTTGAATGCAACATAAAATAGAGGGTGATAGAACTGTGTAGGAGTTTGTAAAACATGAAGCAGTTCTACGTAGAAGGAAGGTGCACAATACCTTTACAACTCAATAATAATACTGAATACTGACTTGACAGCCGCCATGCGAAAATCTAACACACCTCCACCGCCCACTCACTTTACAGGGCAACACTGTCACGAGTGTGTGTTGCAGTCTCTTTGACACATATGCGAGAAGGGTATGTGCAGGAGTGGGATGGAGATATAGGGAATTAATTGCAAAAACCAATGTTCTAGTTCACAAAGAAATTAACATTGAATAAGCGCAACCAAGTATTATTTACTGAATAGGGTACTTAAGCCAGAAAGAAAACCACAAAAAAGAAACTGGCTAGTCATATCACTATGATGTTACATCCAAAACAGCTAGTCAATCCCAGTGCACAATGGTTGAAACATTAACACAAAAGAAGAACAATGAAAATACACCATTTGAAGAATAAGTTATTACACTAACCTGTGAGTCAATATCTCATCATCGGCCAGATTATAAATATTCTTCTTTGTGTGTTGTTTTGCCCGTTCTGCTGTGAACCTCGCAATCATGCGGTCCTCCGCAGTCAGTTGTCCATTCCTCTCGCCAATACGGCGATCGATAAACGTGTTCGTTTTGTTCATAAGTTTCATTTCTGTGCCCAGGGTTTCTTTCCTCTGCACAGAGCAACACGAGTTTATTAAAACTTGCTTCAAGCCTGTTATTATAAGGTCTAGATAGGTATTACACATAGCGCAGTTAACGTACCATGCTCTTACTACGAGTATCATCACGCAAAGCTCGTATGGGGTAGGCAGAAAAGAGAAAGCATTATAAATCTGCCCTGATTTGTTATGGGTTGGTAACGCGATGGAACTCAGCTAAGATATATGAACGTACCTTCTGAATAGCCTTTGCTCTAGATACACCTGGTAAGCCCTTGTCATGTTTAGATTTCTTGCCCAAAACCTTTATCTTTTCGCGGTTGATGTGAACTTCGAATGGATTCAACTTTTTCTTATTCGCCTCAGTTTTCTTTTTACCGTGCACCTTATCAGCAAGCCCAGAATTACGCTTATTCTTCACTTTAGCCATTTTTATTCAATTATTTAACAAAACATTAGAAACGTAAACGTGTAGCTACAAAATAATTATAACTTTCACGAGATCGAATTTGTTGGTTATGTTTTGACTTTTTATAGGTATATTTAGTTATGTTTGACATTGACAAGACAATATTGTCATTTAAAAACCATGCTTCATACATTTTTAACCCTGCGTTCGTGATGATGAGATGGCGTTGTGGCAGTTTCGAAATGTACATTTTTAACAAGCCGTCCTCTTTGAACATTTTTAACACTTTTGTCTTTTTTGCAACTTTTGACAATACCGATCCTTTCCAAACCGAATGAAAAACGAACCTATAGTTCTTTAAGGAGTGATGTTGAGTGATTGCCACCGAGCACCATTGCGGGTGCGCTTGAAGGTCGTGAAGGTTTGGGAATTCACTAAACAGTTAACGAGCACTCGTCAAGCACCCGCAATCAACACTAATACCGGGAAACCGGTAACTATGCAGCAGAATTAAGCTAAACCTAGCCTACAAATACTTCTAGCAGAAATAGGACTTTTCAAATTTTGCCGGGTTTTATGTTCGAGTGATTATTTGTGGGTGGCGCGCCAGCCAACCAATGGCGGCAATCGCCCTCCAACAATCATCGTCTGAATTTGTTTTTTTCGCTTTTATTCTATCTAAAATTTTGGTTCCCGTGTAGCTAATGAGCAAAAGCTAATGAGCATCGTACGTTTTGTAGTGATCTAATAATATGCCAATAATCTTTTTGTAGACTGTAGGTACGTCTCTGAAAGAAAATCTAAACATTGATATTATTTCTCAGCAATAATGTACATACCTACTTCAAATAATTATTACGACTGTCTATTTAAAAATACCATGTTCCTATAGGTATAATGATAGTGCTTCTCAGGTAAAGTTAAACTTCAACTGAAAATAATCTTTGCCATCGAGTAATAATGCTGTGAATAAAAACATGTCATTCCTTGTACACTACTTTTGTGCAAAACAATTAAATCAATATATACTGAAAACGCCAAAAAACGAAGAAAGAAATGAAATTTAGAAATGTATTTCTAGATGAAATCTCTTGCTTTGTACCTATATAGAAGTATATTGTATCTACCTAAGTCTTATGTATCGTTGTAGATTCACAAAAAATATCAAGTATTGGAGAGACGGACAAATGGGAGCCTAGGACTTGATAGACAAGTACCTAACTATATTGAATGTTGAATCTACTTGATTATACTAATAATATGATACATTCATTTCAGGTGGATGCACACAGAACTGCAGTTCATAAGAATGTATTGATCTCCGCTTTCCGAGTTCATAGGATAGTGTAAATCTCAATTGATGTGAAAATTATAACATTATTACATGATATAATATAAGAAAAACGAAATCAAGGGTAAGTATTAAAATACTTACACTTGATTTCGTTTTTCTTATATTTGCATTGACCCCTCGTTGTTAGTAGAACTTCACATAATTAGGCATTGTAAGAAAACTACTAGATTTTAAAACCAGTAGGTAGGTATTTTTCTATTTTAGGTTTAAAATCCTACTCTAGCTATGAAATAGATAGGTAGGTTCTATGAAATACCTCATACATACATGTCATTAAATCTACCATTCACAAAAACAACACAATTTCATGGCACGATAAAACATGAAACAAAGTGTACTATGAAATTTATAGTTTTAACACCTACCTAGTAAGTGTTAGAACTATAAATTTCATAGTAACTCATTGCATTTACCCGGTGCAATATAGTTCTAACACCTACTAGGTAGGTGTTAGAACTATAAATTTCATAGTAACTATGCATTATCAATGATGTTCACTAACCAAACACTGCTAGATAGTAAATGCAATGAACGGACCGGGTGCTCTTCGGTTGACGAAAACTCATTGCTACTGTATTCTTTGTGAATTCTGATTTTGAATTACCGGTTTTGTATTTCCTAGTAAAATGACAGTTTCCGTGCGGTTGAGTGCTCATCGCCTTGATGACGTCATTGGACATGCTCACTAAGCTTAGTGAATTCGAAACGAATGATCAGTGGCAATGAATGGTCCAAGTGGCATTAACCGAACCGCACTTTAACTCTACGGAATCAGGACCCTGAACGCTATTTTCGCCCACAAATGTCCAAAGCGAACGCCAAATGTGATCATATTTAGCGTTTTTAACAGTTATTTTCGCCATTTGCTACTAAACTAACGGCCCCTAGTCGTATAGACATTTCTTACTGTCGTTGATTTTTAACTAAAAAACTAAAAGTTCGCAACTAAAAGCGCAAAACTAAAAGAAAATATTAAAGGACAAACAAACAAAATAATTATATAGGTATATACATTTTTTATATATATATAACTATATATATATATTATTTTTGTAGGTAGAAGGGGGAAGGGGGGCTCTCCCATCACATTATGGATAAGAACCATCTCAATCACATCAGCTTTCAAACTGAAAATAATAATGAGTCGACGCGGGATGCCTGGCAGATGTAAAACGTCGAATAACGTTAACGTAACTATGCGCATGGAGAGAGGGGTTCGCCAAGTTGAGGCGGATTGAGCTGACGAGCCACGAGCGGCGCGTTCGCGTCGCCTCACCTCTGCCATGAGTTGGCCTCCTCCCAAACCGCACCATTAGATGTCTCGGTAAAACTATAGATATCCGGTACCGGCGTGGGCGTATAGGAGGGAAGGAAGGGGAGGAGAGAGGAGGGAGAGGGGAAGTCCCCCTCGACCATCCCCTTGCCCAGGAGAAGTTTTAAGTCGTGTTTTTTTAGTAAAATAGTAGTACCTATATAACATTTTTCAGTTTTAGGCTACCAAATAGCCATAACAGATTATTGAATAATTAATTAACTTAATTTACGTAATTTAACTTTCATTAACAGCCGGCAACAATCGTTTATATGAAACACTGCGCAGTCCATTCAAATATCTAAGCTTTACGAAGGTCGGCAACAACACCAAAAAGCTTGTCTGTGTTTTCGCCACACGGTAATAAACGGTAAAAAAATGGCAATAAACTGGATGTTTTGTCGTAAAGACGTTTTAATCTGGACAAAATTATATGAAACTATGTAAACATGTTTAATTTCAGCAACATGCATCTATTTTAAAATATTATTTCATGGAAAACCAATCAAAAATATGAAAGTAGACAAAAATTATTTACTCTTACTTTTCAATAACAACTCAATATTTATCCTCCAGTGGATAAAAACTCTGATGAGATGATGAGAACCCATCTCTAGTGTGCACCAATGTATGCACTCAGGTTGCGTGGGATACACCTGTGGGTGAATCTCGGTCGCGTGAGATTAGCTTTCATAGGAGAACGACGTCATATCTTCCATAGGTATTTACAGTTACAGTAGTCACAGCAGAACTTTGTGGCTCGGAAGTTCTCTGCAAGTCGCTGCGCAAACTGCTATTTTTCAGGCGCAATCCCAATGTTGAAGGTGAAGACAGCATTGTATAACTGCCTCGCTCACTCGCTTACGTTTTTCGCATATTCTATCTTGCTCTTACTTTAGGCTGTTTTATCCTCACAGCAGTACCTGCGCAATCGTTCACAGAGCTTACCTTCACAATCACAAAGTTTCGATGCGACTAAACTGAAGAAAGGTTTGTGCAATACTACGGCAATACTAGACTAGATGTGACGTCGTCGTCTCGTATAGTAGTATTTATATACCCTTTGGTCTCGTACTTTGAGTCGTCCCCCATCCAGTGTAGGTGGGGTTAACAAGCCATTTGGTTTGGCCAATTTCAACACTTGACTTTTTACTTGCCACTTTTAGGTCTTTCTTTCTTTTAAGGATCCTTTTCGGTTCGGTATCTACGGTATAAAATTGTATTTCCGAAGTCATACTTTTTGTATACAAAACGAACGATGATCGAATACATTTCAGAACGGTAATTTATATTCATGCATTAGGATTACACAAGCGTGCATTTGGAGAGGCCTACGTCTGGCAGTGGATAAATATAGGCTGATGATGAACTTAAATTCCAAACCGAACAACAAAGGTACTTAACCAAGTTTAGTGTATTTTTCTGTTATTTTTGCCATAGAGGTCCTAAACGAACGCCCTAAATAATTTGCTTTCAATCACTTCAACAAAATATAATTATAATTTTGTTTTTCGATTATCTTCACATACCAATAGTAAGTCGTATTTTCTTAACACTACAGTTTAATTTTGTAAAAACTCATTGGACTTCGAAAGAATGAAGGTGATTGGTCAAAAGAGCACTCCGAAGCGATCATCGGCTAATTTCGGAATGACGCCGTGTAGCACCCCGCGCGTAGGTTTATTATTGTGTGGCTCGTAACGTACGTAACCTTGTTTTGAGATTGCATTGCAAGAAATTAGTTGTTCCAAGTTGAAAATATGGCCAATATTAGCGAAGCTAAGCTCAAAAAGAGGATTGAAGGTAAGTAAACTAGTTTTATGGCATTTAAATACAAATTAAATGGAAAATGTATTGAACTCATTGGCAAATATTGCGATAAATTTACCCGCGTTGTTGCTTGCCCGGGTTTCGGAAAATGGCTTCCTACAAAAATGTTCAAGTACCTAAACTTGTATTTTTTGTTGCATATATCGAAATATCTCTGTTACTACGCTAATTCTGAGAAAATGTTTTAGATAAAAGTTGATGAGCATAGAAATGCGGATATTTTTCTATAAATTTTGCATTTTACTGCTGTTTGGTCATGTCTGGTTACTGATGGTTTATTTTTGTGGAGCGTAATATTGTTCCACGTATGAAGCGCGGCAGTGGCTGCAAATATTGCTAATCCAAGGTCATGAATAGATCCGCAAAATGTTGAGCAAACATTTTTATGCACACATAATCATTTGATAACGTGTAATAGCGATGTTATTCGTAAAATACATGATTATTGTTGTGTTATGTCAAGTTGAAGAAATCCGCCATTTCTGCGTTCCGATTCACGCATCAATCACCATTTCACAGATTGGCGCGCTCTTTGACCGAGTACAGTCAAATCTCAATATCTGCCACAATCAAAATAAAAGTAGACATTATACTGTTATTTTTTTCACAGCAATCCTCAAAGATGCTGACCTGGCGAAGACAACGACAAAAAAGGTGATCCAAGAGCTGGAGAAGGAATATGGCGCAGAAATCCGCAAACGTAAGAGTGAGATCGATAAAATGGTGTTGGATTACGTTAACAGCATCGAGAGTGAAAAGGAAGAGGAGGAAGAAGATGAAGTAGAAGAAGATGAAGTAGAAGAGGAGGCGGCAAAGAGCTCCTCAGAAGAGGAGAAACCAAAGGTATAATCTATAACTCTTTGTTATCATGTCTGTTTGTGTGGCTTTCCCACTCACTCAAACGACTTATACTTAATCAATGTTGGATGTGTTCTACTTAATGACCGCAACTCCACAACCTTCTTGATTTGATGATCTAATAGTAAATAAAGTGATTTAAGTACTGTAAGTGATTTAAGTACTGGAAGGCTTGTGGTCTCCGCAGTCTCAAATTCGTAATTTAGTACAAGTACTGACTAGAGTTGCCGCGAATAGTTATAGCGAATAGTTGAATACTGATTAATCGCCATTCACTTTGGCGAATAGTCGAATAACTATTCGTTTACTATTGTAGGGGATTTCCCGCTCAATCAATACGTTTGTGTTTAGGGTAGGCGGCACGCATTTATAATTTGATTTTCGACATTGGTTGACGTTTTTTATTTTTTCTTTCTATACTTATAAATTGAAAATTGCTATTGAATTAAATACTTGAATACTTAATTAGTTAAAGTGTTACTTAAAATGAACAACAATCATGCCAAACCCAGGAAAAATATCTAATGTTTGGCTACATTTTGAAGAGGAAGAAAACTGTGCAAAATGTAATTTATGTGGTGTAAATATAAGTAGAGCAGCAAAAAAAGCAGAAACGACGGCTTTGCAGAATAATTTGAAATTCAAACACCCAGATGAGTATGGTAAAATTTATGGTAGCTCAAGTAGTCATGCTCAACATAATGCTCCCGCAGAATCATCTCCAAGTACTTCCTCATCCACCCAGTTGCCCATTTAGCCTTTGGTGCAACCGTCACTGCAACAACTTCTTGAAAAAAAAGCTCTGGGACATCAACGATAGCCGAGCAAAAAAATATCACTACTTGATTGGTGAAATGATCACTATTGACAACGAGCCACTTTCCATTGTCGATCATCATGTGGGCTTTAAACGTCTTATTAATAATGCTTTGCCGCAATACACTATTCGTGGCAGGACATATTTCACTGAGAAAATAATTCCAGACATGTATGAGAGAGCAAACTAAAAAACGAGTTAGAAAGGGCTGAAGCTATAGCATTCACTACCGATCTTTGGACTTCTTCTGTAAATAATGCTGCATTTCAGGTTTTTAGTTGGTTTGTAGAGTTTAACAGGACACTGGATATCAGAAAATTTTAAACTGAATCATGCCGTTCTAAACATGGCTCATTTTCCTGAATCACACACATCAGAAAATATCAAAAGAGAACTGTTACAGTGTGTAACGAAATGGGACATACCCATCTCTAAAATTCAAGCGATTGTTCACGATAATGGGGCGAATATGGTTAAAGAAGTTAAGGAAACTCTATTTCATTCAGAGCGTTGCTTCATACATACTCTCCAGCTGGTGATAAATAATGCATTAGATAACAGTTTTCCAATAAAATAAATTCTTACTAGTGCCCGCCGCATAGTGACACATTTTAATCATTCAGGATATACAAAACTTGAAAGTATTCAATCTGAGCTCAGACTTCCTAAGCATAAACTGATTCAAGATATTCAAACTCGCTGGAACTCAACATATTACCTACTGGAGCGTCTATTTGAGCAAATAAGAGCAATTTCGGTGTATATTTCAGAATCAAGTAGCGTGAATTTTGAAAATTTGACCAGTGATCAGTGGGAGGTTATAGAACATCTGTTAAAGCTCTTAAAACCTTTCGAAGAGACACCTATATCAGATGTGATACCTAGCACTGTTTCATTAACCAGATACCTAATGAAAGATGCGCTGATTCAACAAACTGCACACGTTGATGATTTTAGAAAGGCGTTAATAGAAAATATGCAAGCCCGTTTTAACTTGGACGATCTATGCTTCAGGAAGACATATTACTTGTCGACATTTTTAGACCCCCGCTACAAGGACTTTTACTTTGACGCTACCCAAGCTGAACGTATCCGTAGAGCTGCGCTCAGAGAAGGTCTTAGGCTTTCTTTAGATCCAGAAACGGCATCCAAAAGGTCTCGTTTAGACAATGAAAGTGAGCATGTCGATTCAGAAACTCATAAACTATTTTGAGCATGTTTTGAAGAATCATCTATAGAGCAGCCTACTGAAGAGCATCCCAAAAATGCCACTGCTGAAGAAATCACCCACTACATCGCATTAGCAAAGGCTGACAGAAAAATAAACCCATATGAATGGTGGGCTTTGAGTACCAATAACAATAGATTTCCTACTTTAAGTAAGCTTGCTAAACAATACTTAATCACACCAGCAAGCTCTGTTTATTCAGAAAGACTATTTTCCGAGGCAGGTTTAGTTTATGAGGAAAAGCGAAACCAACTTGCTCCCGAACGTGCAGAAAAAATAGGTTTTTTGCACCACAATCTGCCTCTGTTGGATTTTAAATATTAATTAAAAAGCCTAACTAATTTAATTTCATTATCATGATAGGCACAGGCACATATTATTACAGATAATAATTGATACTGTGTATCGTTTTATTAAGGAAAATAATAAAAATTGATTATTTTCCTTAATAATTTTTTTTTATTTCATTCGGTTTTTTGTTCGTTAAAAGTTTATTTTAGACTATTCGCCGAATGCCGAATAATAGCGAGTATTCGCGGCAACTCTAGTACTGACATAATTATATGACGAAATAGTACTCAATCTTAGTGTGGTTTTAGTGCAGTGGAAGCGGCTGGTCCCATAACCTAATGAGGTTTTAGTGCAGTGGAAGCGGCTGGTCCCATAACCTAATGAGGTTTTAGTGCAGGAAGCTTATTAGAAATAATAATAACAATGAAATCACATCAGAATAATATATTCACTGGAATAGTAACATATAATAAAATCCTTTTTCTTAAATTAAACCTGTCACACCTACAATGATATGCATTAAGATTACATTTCATTAAACAATAATGTTTTTACTTCAACAATTCACAACAACCTGTTCTATGGAGGAACGGTCTAGTTCTGTGTGGAATGGCCACCCAGTCGCATACTAGTGTTTGTTAAGTGGCAGAACGGCCTTTGTAGAAATTTTAACAGCTAGGTTAAGTAAAGTTGTTGTATGTGGCTCACTAGTAAATTTTTCATTTTAGCCGAAAAGGGCTGCTGCGACACGGGCCAAACGCGGAGTGACCAAGGATAAAGCGCCAGCGAAGCGTGCTGGCGCAGGGAAGGGCAAAGGGACTGGCTTCACTCGCTCCTACAAACTGTCTCCAGCTTTATCAGCACTCATGGGAGCAGATGAGATGCCTCGCCATGCCGTCGTCAAACGTGTCTGGGCTATAGTCAAAGAGAACAACTTGTACGACCCTAACAACAAGCAGTTTGCTATCTGCGACGATGCACTGTACAAAGTTATTGGAAAGCAGAGGTTTAGGGTCTTTGGCATGATGAAATATCTTAAGACCCATTTCTTGTTGGAGTAACTTTTGTTTTATTTGAGATTTACTTTATTTTTGTATTCGGATGTAACTTTGACCACACAATATAAAAATTGAGGACATAGTACAGGTATAACAAAACAGCTCAACAACTTAAGGGTCAACATTTTTGTTAAAATTAATAGATTTTCGAATCTGGTAATTCAGAAGTAACTTTATTTTTGTCTGAACAAAATAATTGATTATTTGATTTTTGAAGCTGCTTACAGTTACTAGAAAACACTATGTATAAAAGAAACTAAATTATTCTCGAATTCATGAGAGTTTAGTATTTAATAATTGAAGCTGCTATGTATGGGCAGCATTAATAAAGGCACCTTTAGCTGGAATAATAATGTTGACTACTTTTCTTTACATTGTTGCATATTAATCTGTGCATTTATTTTCTACTAATTAATTACATGATAAAATCTTTTAAATTCAGGCTGCGCTGAGAGGTGTAATACTTAGATAACTTTGATCACTAAGTTATCAAAACTAAATAGGTATCTAAGTAATCGTATTCTTACATACTTAATTATAGGTCTCATCTAGGTTAACGTACGATAATTCGTACAAACTTGTATGTAATCTGGTATAAACATAGTGTTTATTTTGTCATTCATTCATATTAAATTTTAACAACAGTTAAGTTTAGTTAAGTTAAAGTCTTCGTGAAGTTATAAATAGCAAGAACTTACTACCTACTGCTTTTTAAGTTACAATTATGAAAGATTACTTGTAATATGTTTTGATTAAGGTTAAAACAACCTTTTCGTTCTTGTGTATTACTGTACTCGAAATTATGTTTTATTAGTATCATAGGTTGTTACTGCGACTGTTTGTTAGTTTAAGGAGGAAATAATAAAAATTATTCAAGAAATTATAACATTTATTTTATAGGCACCAGTGCCTGCCGCAAATACCTACTTATATTTTTTTTATTTTGACCTGTCCACTGCTTGCTTTGCTGGGCACTGCTTATCAATACCTATGTTTTGATACTAATAATAAACAAATTCGCTCTCCGCCGTCTGTCTGTAACGCTCAATCTTTAAAACTACGCAACGGATTTTAATGCGGTTTTCACGATATATTCCCAACTGCCCCATTATCCACGCTAATGGGGCAGGTGGGAATTTAAATTCCCATCGGCCCCTTTAGCGTGAATAATGGGGCTGATGAGAATTTAAATTCCCATCGGCCCCTTTAGCGTGAATAATGGGGCTGATGAGAATTTAAATTCCCATCGGCCCCTTTAGCGTGAATAATGGGGCTGATGAGAATTTAATTTCCCATCGGCCCCATTGCTGGGGACGTTACTTTTGACGTACTTTTGACATACCTTTAACATACTTTTGACTTACATTTGGCATACTTTTGTAATTCTTTTCACATACTTTTGACATACTTTTCACATACGTTTGAAATACTTAATACGTACATTTGCTTTAACATACTTTTCACATACTTTTGGCGAACTTTAGACATACTTTTCACATATTTTAGATATTATTTTGACATACTTTTGTAATTCTTTTTACATACTTTTGGTATACTTTTGGCATACTTTTGATATACCTTTGACATACTAATGATATATTTCTTTTGAAATACTTTTAACATACTTATGATATATTTCTTTTGAAATACTTTTGAGATACATTTGCTTTAACATACTTTTGTAATTCTTTTTCATACTTTTGATATACCTTTGACATACTAATGATATATTTCTTTTGAAATACTTTTGACATACTTATGATATATTTCTTTTGAAATACTTTTGACATACATTTGCTTTAACATAATTTTGTAATTCTTTTCACATACTTTCGGCTTACTTTTGAAATACTTTCGACATACCTTTGACATATTTTTGGCATATTTGACGTACTTTTGACATCTTTTTTAATTTTGACTTTTTTTTTAACTTTTGATATACGTATTCCCGACTGCCCCATTGGCGTGAAAGTTCCGAACGGCCTCATTTTCTTTTTATAATTAGGTCGCATTAGTGGTTTTCTTTGCATATTTAAATTTCAAACTTTGTAAGTATACTAAAATTGGGTGTTAGTAGGAATAGAAAGAAATAAAAGGCCAAATAATTCGATCAAATCAATTACTGATTTATTGACTATAACACTTTTCATTAAAAATTCATTATGCAGGCATTTAAATTGTCAATATTTATAAAGGGTCATATCTTTAGGTATTAGAATAAAACAACATTAATCACAGCCATAGTTTACAATTATTTTTCTTACAGTTAATATCAAGGTATTTTTTATCACAGTAATCATTACAAAATAATATCTAAAATTTGTGAAAAGTATGTCATAAGTACGCCGAAAGTATGTGAAAAGAATTACAAAGGTATGTTAAAGCAAATGTACGTCAATAGTATTTCAGAAGTATGTGAAAATAATTACAAAAGTATGTCAAAAGTATGCCAAATATATGTCAAAAGTATGTTAAAGGTATGTCAAAAGTACGTTAAATGTATGTCAAAAGTATTTCAAAAGTTACGCCCCCATTATTCACGCTAATGGGGCCGATGGGAATTTAAATTCCCATCGGTCCTATTGATGGGGACGATAATGGGGCCGTTGGGAATATATCGTTTTCACCATCAGTTAGATTATTTTTCACGGAAGTTTTATATTTGTATATATATACATATATATATATATATATAAATTCATCGTTTTTTGCGCGGATCCCTAATTTTGATCAAAAATAAAAGTAGACTTAACTAACCTCGGGTTTCTGAAACGTTTGTTAACTTTGACATCAGATTGTCTATTGCAGTCTCTGTCATTTATTTAGTGCCAGACAAATGCAGCATTAGAATTAATCTGTTGTCAAAGCTAACAAACGTTTCAGAAACCCGAGGTTAGTTACATCAGCTACCTGCCAGTGAAATTCCCGTCAAAATCGGTTCAGCTGTGTCGGAGAATTTTGTTATTATGGACATGCTGTACCCGCGGCTTCGCACGCGTGGTCATTTCTCTAGGTTAAAAGTACTCCATGTGCTATTCCAAGACTAAAATACCAGTTTTGATCAAAATTCCTATAGCCGTCATGAAGTTTTTATCGATTGCTCGGCTTCTACTCATCAGCGTGAGATACCAAGTACCCCCATTTTTAAGTAAGACCATAAGCTATCAAACAAAGAAAACCGCATCGCAATCGGTCCAGTAGTTTTTACGTGCTGTCGCGCATCAACAAACACGTTTTTTTTAAACGTTATTATTTTAAGTCCCTTAGTTTTTTTTTATCTTTGTACCGGCTTTTTGTACTTATTGCTTTATTATACATGTCGTTTTGTTTTTCTTCAAATTAACATACTTTGGACCCCTATCCCACAGGAACGATTTATTTTTTCGGGATAAAAAGAACCTACCCTCAAATTTAACCCATATAAACTAAGACTGTGTTAAGTTGCATCAAAATCCGTTTAGTAGTTTGAGCGTTATACGTGTTCTTTTAAATTACTTTAATCCTCTATCCTGCGGGAACCCTTTAACTTTTCGGGATGAAAAGTATCCTATGTCCTACCTCGTAATATGAAATCAAATCATACAAAGTTTCAGTTGAATTTATTCAGTAGTTTCGGCGTGATGCACGGCCAAGATACAGACAGATAGACAAACCGACAGTCATAAATGAAAATAAATACATTAAAAAAACGATGAAAAAATATGGCTTTATGCAGTAACCATGTCATGGTGTAACTTAGAACTGGCTATCACAATTAAATGCGTATAAGTACAACATTTCGTGTCTGTGCTGTTAACCGTTGAGGAGTTCCCTAGTTAGAAGCCAATTCTGAGTGCAGCAACCATTTCACGGTAAACCTTAAAACTGGCTATCATAATAAGATGCGTACACAAAATTTTGTGATCGCTGTTGACCGTTGAAGAGTTCCTTTCTCTGGAAACCATGCCATCGTAAAATTTAAAATCGACTTTCTTAATAAAATGCGTACACAAAATTTCGTGTCTGTGCTGTTATCCGCGGTTAGAGAGTTACTTTGTCTGGAGCTGGATGTCGATTGGAGCTGGATGTCGATCCAGGTCATGCTTACCATAAAAATGAATTGTCATTGGAAATAAACCAACATGCAAAAATGCAACTTCGTAGGATAAGAGGAAGTGGTTCTAATTCAGCTTGCAAGATTTGACCTAAACAAACATACATACATACATACAAACATTGCAAGTTAAATAAAAGCTTAAAAAAAACAGTTTGGCTTCAGTATCGAATATAGAGAAGTACCCTCCAAAAAAATATTACTTATTACTTCATAGTTTACACAACTTTGGACCCATAGGGGTCCAAAGTTGTGTAAATTATGCAGCAGTAATCCGCAGTAATCCCTTATTTTTTCGGGATAAAAAATATCCTCAATTTAACCCATCATATAACTTCATATAACCCATCATCTATGACTGTGTTGCAAGTTGCATCATAATCCGACCAGTAGTTTCAGCGTAATACGTGTTCTTTTAAATAAACTTTAAACCAATATCCTAAGGAAACCCTTTGATTTTTTGGGATGAAAAGTATACAATGTCCTACTTCGTAGTATGAACTCAAAGCATACCAAATTTCATATGAATTCATTCAGTAGTTTTGGCGTGATGCGCGTTCAAGATACAGACATGCAGACAGAACGACAGAAAAAAGGAAAAAATATGTTTTGGCTTCAGAATCGAATATAGAGTAAATTCCGAAAAAAAAACTTCGTGTTTAACATAAGTTTGAACCCGTATCCTGCAGGAACCCTTTAATTTTTCGGAATAAAAAGTATCCTCAATTTTAACACATCATATAAACTATGACTATACCAAGTTGCATTAAAATCCGTCCAGTAGTTTCAGAGTGGTAAGTGTTTTTTAAATAACTTTCTACCCCTATCCTGCGGGAACTCTTTCATTTTTCGGGATGAAAACTATCCTATAGTAGTAGTATGTCCTACCTCGTAGTATGAACTCTAATCATACCAAGTTTCATTTATTCAGTATTTTCGGCGTGATGCCTAGCCAAGATACAGACAGACAGACAGACAAAAATTAAAAAAGAAAACAGTTTTGGCTTCAGTATCAAATATAGAGTACCATTCAAAAAAAAACTTAATATTTCCGCCGCGCCGCGCTGTCGGAGTGAAAGTCGAGTATGTGCGAACTATATTTTTAATTCTTTTTTTTTTTTAGTACGGTCTAGGTATTTCTTCATTACACCTGTGCGGGGATGGTTGCTAGTTGGTAATAAATAGATTATTTAATTTACGGATAACTATAAATATTATTCGTAGACAGATAAACATACTGATGACGGGTTGGTCTAGTGGCTAGTGTCCCTAGGTACGAAATCAAACGGTCGCAGGTTCGAATCCTGCTAGGTGCAATCATTTGTGTGATGAGCAGAAATGTTTGTTTCCGAGTCATGAATGTAATATTGGTATCTATGTTTATCCGTTATCTAGTACCCATAGCACAGGGTATCCTAGTTTGGGGCTAGTTAATTGGTGTGGAATTGTCCCGAATATATTATATTATACCTACATAAATAGGAACATTTAATTATATGTCTATGACTTGGATCAAACATTTTTAACTGACTAAATGTAAGCTAAAATGAAGAAGCATGAAGGCAAAACTCTGACCTTAACTGACTTATGATCCGGACTGTAGTTCTCTATCTATGAAAATAGTATTATTTATTCTGTGACAATAACTCGGACCTACAAACCCTTTGTGGTAAATAACAGCTAAATATAGTTAGCATCCTGTAGTCTGTGTAAATATATCACCATAGCAACCAAATAGCAACGTTGACTTAAGTAAATTATCTGATATTTTTCGGTGTTTTTTGCATCTATACAACACAATATTCCCAAAAACATTGTTTTTGTCTAAAACCATGGCGTGTAACGAAAATATAATAAAAAATATGGCAAACGAAATAACCCGAAACTGCCAATCGAAAAACGTTTCTATCGACCCTGAATTCGTGATATATCTCATAGACCTTTTGCTGCTGAATCCCAAGTATGGAAAGCTGTTCTCGAAGACACTAAACAGGAATAACCTGCAGTACTTTGTAGAGGAATGCGTCAATATTCTTACACGTAAGTGCTTGATGTACCTCCTATTTATTGTTTGTTCCCTTGTATGACGAGACGAGCAGGTCACTCACCTGTGGTAAACGTCACGCCTGCCCATAACAGTTGCAGTGCTACCCAGCGGCCCGATTACATAACTTGGTTACAATCGCACTATCACTTTTTTCATAGCTTTTTCGACTCTATCGCAAGACATTAGTGATATCGATACTGACAATCCGATTGAAGCTAAGTTATGTGGTCGGGCCCCAGATCTGTAGTTGCAAAATCTTGCGCGTCCCTTCACTGCATTCACCCTGAGACATTGGTTTTTAACTCTCAATGCCCAGTAATTTCGCTGTGTTTAACCTACTATAGGTACACTTATGTTTTATGTATAATGGCTGACGAAAATCTTAATATTTTGTCGCAGGCGGAGAGATCTCCCTGAGCACGCTCAAGATGCAGTTCATAATCCAAAGCAACTATGACAAGATCCAGAACCTAATCGACAAACACATGGAGTCCATTTCCAACTGTCTGCAACCGCTCGTCAACGAGATTTTAGATGAAGATCCGGAGCCCAGTGACGAGGCCGTATTCAAGAAGTTGTTCCGGAAGATATCGATCTATATTATATTGGCGAGCGGGCTGGGCAACCCGGGGACTATTATTGTTAGTAGATGTGTACTTTTATTTCTTTACATTTGTTACTATTTATGATTGCTTTGGTTTCCACTCTAGTGCAGTGGGTGGAGGGGTAAACGTGAATTACCCATGCACCCACTGGTTAGTGAAGGCAGTCGGTGCACGGGTCGTGACTCGTGCCCGATTTAGTACGCCTGCTAAGCCAGAACATATCTACCTCAGTATTATCTAAAATATCTTCATAAGAAAATCATCCATGATTAAATTGAATCATGGATGTGCGGGACGGGACTTGAACGAACCCGTATCATCCGTGCATCTGTGCGGCACATACTTTTACCAATTCAGTCACCGTAAGGCGTGACAACTACATCGCTAACCAAATTTTTCCTATAAATTAACTATCTACGTGGACGGTAACCAATGGGAAAGTTTCCTTTGGAATAAAAACAATAGAGATAATACGATCACATTAATATTGGAAGGCAATATCCCATGCATGACTATCTTCAGTAGGAACCGAGATCCATGGACTCATGACCTAGTCTGCCACCAGATCCTCACACTCCTTACCACCAAATCTTCCGGGGAAAGGTATAAAAAATGATTCAGTAGTGCTTGAGCGAGAAACGGAAGACTGATTGCTCTATAGGTTTCCAAGTACTTACGAGGCGGCCAATGATACTGTGACGTCCACCGCATACGACCTGCGAGTTATGTTGCTTTCAAAAAGGCTGCAGTAAAACTGGAATAACTTCCTCATTTTTCAAGATATTTCAATAATTCTTTCATCAGGGTTCATTGCAAGCTTAGTGCGATTTATTAGCAGAAAAGAAAAAAAAATTGAAACTTCTCCATTAACCATACAAATAGCTGCCAACAGATGGCGTTACCATCCCGTTATTAAGTATTATATTAAGTAATCTAATATTCATAACAACCTGCCATTGAGCAAAGGTGGCCGAACAGTAATATGTGTCTTTTGCAATCCAAAGTCGTCGGGCTCGACCATCCATTGGCCCCGCATCAATGCCTGTCATAAGTTGTGCTTCATTAAAACCACGTCAGAGACCCCTGATTTGCCTATCTTATGAGGGCCTCTGAACTGCTGTCAATCAATAATAGCCTGTACCAAATGCTTATAGCGTGCCACACTATAGGTACCTAGTAAAAGTCTCGGCTCATGATGACCATTTCTCAAAATGTCCTTAGACGACATGTCCTTTACTTAATCATTCAAGCAGACACCAGAGGCCAGCACTAGGCACTCGACATACAGAACTAGGTACAACCCTGGATTTGTATTTAATGAAACTGTGTTCTTCACTCCAGACTCTCAAAGAAGGCATGGCGGCTTTAGAGAGTGTTTTTTCTCTGGAAGACCTGAAAATATTCGTGGCACTTCCTCGGCCGGAGAAGACCGTCCAGCTTAACGATTTGGTGGAGGTGGTGTCAGGGGTGCGTCTGTTCAACAGGGACTGCAAGTTCGGAGGGGAGGGGATTCCTGATTGTAAGTAATAAGACTAAAGAACCGAAGAGAGTCAACCTTTGACTTGCCAAATAAAAATTGAGCCACTGCCACTGTTATACTCGCTTAGGGTACCTAGCGTTCTCTCGCCACTGTGTCCGTGTAAAAAGAAGCACTATGGTGAGACTTCAGTCTCTGTACCTACCTGCCTGTACTTATAATAAAGCAGTAACAAGATTACAATGAAGATAATTAAAAAAAATGGTCTAGGGTAACTTAAAAAGCTACGGAACATGAGTTTTTTTTAATTGATTGTCTGTCTGTACCCCTAGTAGAGTAGGAACCAATCTTTATGGCGGCTGAGAAGTTAGGCGCAAGTAGCTAATTTTAGGTGTAAGTGGGCTTTGGAGAGGTGAGAGGCCGGGGCACACCCTCCCGCTGGCCCACCGCATCCCGCGCGCGCCCGCCGCGGTTGTGCTTGTGTGCGCGCTACATCCGTACGCTGCACACATGCGTGCGATTCTGTTCAAGTACAGTCTAGTTAATTTTTTTAAAGTTGTTTGTTACCAACCAATACAATCCACCAACACGATATCAGCATATATTCCGATATTAATATTATTGTGTTGACTTAATTTCATGATCGGTTAAAAAATAATGAATAGGTTAAAGTGTCGACGCTAATTTAGCTACTAGAAACATAGCTATAGGTATAACATTTTTTCATCATTCCATTATTTGTATGTACTTAACACATATATTTTTCCAATCATTACATTATTTGCATGTGACATGTAAGTACTTGTACTATTATTTATTCTGTGATGTAAGTAAGTATGATTTATATAGTTTATTAAATATGTATGTAGGTATTTTCTTTTGTATTTTGCATGATTTATTGTATTGTTTTGCACCACCTTCGTCATTTCTGTCCATCCAAAGGTTGTCTGGAAAAGATCGCTTTTAGCGATAAGACCACCCGTTTTGCCAATTTTTATATTAAATTCTTGTATATTTGTTCCATTATTCTGGTGTAATAAATTGTTTCTTATTATTAGCATGTTCTACAAGTAGGTAGTAAAAAAATTACGAGTACTCTAATAATTGCGAACTTTACTGTACCAGCGCGAAGTCACACTCGCAGCGCGCTTCACAGCCGCCATTAAGATTGGTTCCTACTATACGAGTATATATAGATAGTTTCCGATAACGAAATGTAAAAAAAAATAAGATAAATGTTATTTAGTTCCTGCAAGTTTCCGCTAGAGGCGCTGCCAGTGAATGTATGGAACTAAACGAAACCACATTTTGTTTTCGAAATCTATAAAAACTCGTACTATAAAAAAATATGTAAAAAGTCTGTGTAAAAGATAATTTAAATAAATGCTTAAGAGACTTACCTGCTGAACAAGAACTTCTTATTTATTTTGAACTAGCTGTGCCCGCGGCTTTGCCCGCGTGGTCATTTCATTTAAAAGTAGCCCACACGTTTTATTCCAGGACCAAAAGCCAAACCACCACCAGACCAGTTGTAGGTTTGGTCCAGGTCCAGAGGACCAGGAGGACCAGGACCAAACCTACAAAGTACAATATTATACTACATTTCTTCAAAATTCGTTCAGCCGTCAAATAGTTTTTTATCGATTGCTCGGCATCTAATCATCGGAATAAGGCACTGCCTTGCCTTTTTATAACGCATATTCTGTGAAGTACGGCACTCCGGCACTCCGGCAAAATATGCGTTATAACAGTTAAATTTATTTTTTGAATTAATATATTACTATTTTACTATAAATAATTAGCTTAATTTCGCTGCGCGTTTTACAACTGAAGTCGACTTATTCTATCAAAAAACACAAAAAACATCTCAATACGTTTTAAGAGCCTCTAAGGACCATAAAGTAAAAAAAGAAGAAAACGTGTTGTTCGAGTTCATTCAACGTTCAAACCACTTCGTAACAAACCGCTTGCGTGTTTTAAGGGTAGACAATGCCATCTAGTTTAAATGTAGTAACTTCTTATCATGACCGTCTTGTTATTGAGTAGAGAAAATTATCTCCGAAGGTAAGGTGGCAGATTAGAGAGTAATTAAGGTGGTGAGGTAAATTGGATGGGGCATCAAGGGTAGGTCATTATTGTGAGGTCCATACGAATAAATTTTAATGCAACGAAACATTGTGTTCTTAGTACAAATTAATTTGTATGATGTTTCACAGAATGACGTACCTACTTACTGGCTTTTACCTACCCTACCTACCTACTTTTTGAGCTTTTTCAACACGATATGACGATTGATTTGAAAAAATAAAAGTTTTCTATACTTTCTCTGTGAAGTGTACCTGTGTACCTACCTCTGTATGTACACATTTCAATACCGACAACTAACCATTTTGCCAGTAAGACATTATGAAGAAACCTCCGATATAATTATATAATTATTTAGGTACGTAGGTAGTACATTATAATATCTCAATGGAAGAAACATAATAAAAAAACGTAGTACATATAATGTATATACATACTCAGAAAACTTGCAACGCTTCGAAGTATTTTTTACGCAAAAGCAATTGTGGTCTTTATTTATGCATACCCACGGATCAATTTCCTATGCAATAATTTTTTTTCTTTCATTTCAAAAGAGCGATGGTGGCCTAATGGTTCTATAGTACAATTTAGAATCCAACGATACCGGGTTCAAAACCTAGGCTCCCGCACCAATGACTTTTCGAAGTTATGTGCGGTTATCCATCGCTCCGTGCTTCGGAGGGCTCGTTAAGCTGTCGGTCCCTGCTGTTATTGGTTAATAGCAGTCGTTAAGCCATGTCAGAGGCCCTCGGGCAGCCTGACAAACTCTGACATCAGAGGCCAGCACTACCTCATACGACAAAGAAACAAACAATTTCAAGGCTTCAGAGTACTTTTTCACACACGCGATAGTGCTCCTTTTATATATAGAGACAAATATTAATTTGCTATGCAAGTATTTTCTACTTTCAAGGCTTCCAAGTACTTTTATTTTGCAAACACGATTGTTCTCCTTATTTATATGACGGTAAAAATCAATTTCCTATGCAAGTATTTTCTACTTTCAAGGCTTTAATCTGTACAGAAAGTATTTGAACCCTGGTTTTTCGCCCTGGTGTTTGAAGATAGACGTACTTGAAAGCCCTGGTGCTGGATATTGCAAAAATGACCCATGCCTACGTGGAATTTGTTCGTGATTGATTCCAATTTCCACGCAGGCAGCGAGGAATTGGCGTCTTAAAATTAGAGAATTAGGCCCCTGGAGGTCGTGCTAGTGCTAGTGTGAGCCGAATCCCAAAAACCTGATAAATTTGAATTTACCGGGACCCTTGGTTGCAGGAATGAAATGATTGCGTGTTTTAAGGTCAATCAGCGCCATCTAGTTAAATCGGAGGGAGAACTTTGATGCCTTTGGTTTATTTGCTTGAGTTGTTGATGCCATTGTGCTATCTTTACTCGTACCAAACTCGTACTATACCATCTCGATTACCTCAGCTTGCAAACATAAAAAACCGCACCAAGTCGGACCATTCTTTTGGATAGATCCCATTATATATATTGTTTCCAAACAAAACTTGACGGTTTACTTCAGGAAATTACATAAGCCTTAAAAAATCAAAGAAAATGTAAAAAAAGGCACAAAATATGTAAATGCTTATAAATATTGAGGCAAAACATTCATAGCAGCGCGTGGATTCGATCCATGTGCCTTTGGGTTGCAAGCCAGACACCGCTTCTACTGTGCCACTCTGACTTGTGGCATAGGAGCCGAATTCACGGTACCTTTATATAAACGTATGTGCAATTATTATTCCTTTCAAATTAACATAACTTTAGACTCATATCCCGCAGGAATCTCGTATTTATTCGTGATTAAAAGTATCATTCATTTTAACACATACTATAAACTTTGAGTGTACCAAGTTACTTCAAAATCCGTACGGTAGTTTCAGCGTGATATGTGTTTTTTTTTAAATAACTTTCAACCCCTATCCTGCGGGAGCCATTGTTTTTTTCGGGATAAAAAGTATTCTAAATGTTAATCCATAACAAAAGCTATGATTGTGCCAAGTTGCATCAAAATCCGTCGGGTAGTTTCTGCGTGATGCGTGTTCAAAGAGACAGACAGACAGACAGACAGACAGACAGACAGACAAAAAATTAAAAAAAACCTTTTTGCACTCCATATCGATTTTGAAGTTCATCTCAATCAAAAAATATTTAATGTACAGATTTAGCCCAGTTACAGTTTTATTATAGTATAGATTGTGTCTGTCTGCTCGCGCATCAAGTAAAAATGACTGCACCGATTGAAATGCTGTTTTTACTGTTGGACAGCTTAGGGTTTAACTTAAAATCTAGTGTAACTTGTATCTCAATCCGATAAATAGAAGCCGAGCAATCGATTAAAAACTATTTATAAATCTGTGTATTTTATCATTACGTACGTAGAAACCAAACGTTATATAAAAAATACGTGTAGGAACTATAGATCTGATCATAATGAGCTTTCCACTGTTAGATAGTAAAATTCAACAAATACCTTTTTACCTTGCAACTTTATTATGTACCGAGATATTGTAAAAAAATATGAAAAGTAATTAGTTACAGTTCGCTCTGTTTTCTGAAATGAAACTAGATGGCATTAGTAAGCTACTCTGTTTCTAAAAATGGTAATTGAAGAACAATCGGAACTAATTTTTCCACCCTACGATATAATCATCATTATCATCATGTCAGCCTTTAAAAGTCCACTGCTGAACATAGGCCTCCCCCAAAGACCGCCACGACGAGCGATCTTGTGCCACCTCCATCCACCAACTTCCTGCGATGGCTACAATGTCGCACAACAGCTATTAATTCTCATCCCCCTTTTCTCAAGTTCTCCCCCCTCCCATATGGCTAAGAACCATCTCGATCACATCAGTTTTCAAACATGTTCAAAAACACAGCTCTGAAACATATAAAAACCGCCGCTAAATTGGTAATAGCTAAGAACCATTTCAGTCAAGGCAGTTTTCAAATATATAAAAGTCTCATCAAAATCGGTCCATTCGTTAGAGAGGCTCCCTTCCCTCCCCTCACCCTCCACAACTCTGCCCCTGCCTCTGCCCCTCCCACCCAGCCTCTTCCCCATTATAGCTAAGAACCATCTCGTTTTCCTGAGCTTTAAAACATAAAAACAGCAGCTAAATCGGTCCATTCGTTCGAAAGCTACGATTCGCACATCATATATAATCATCATCATCACATGATGATGATGATGGTGATGATTATTTTTACAGTTAAATAATAAGGTAGGTAAGGTTGGTAGGTAGGTGACAATGTATTAGTAGGGTCACGATTATATACTCGTACATACTCGTATAGTCCTCGTGATCCTACTAAGTAGTAGGACAACCCAGTGCGAAAAAGCTAGTGTAACTCATGTCATAACAATAAAAAAATATCTTATCATATTCAAGATAGATCGTCGCGGTGATACATGTACTATTATTTATTCTGTGGTTATGCTTAATAAAATGCATTATCATCGGAACTAAACGAATATGTAAAATTTCAACTCTGTAGGGTAAGTCGAAGTGGTTCTTATTCAGCTTGCAAGATTTGACTTATATAACAAGATTTGACCTAAAAAGAGATCGATAACAAACTATTAGACGGCTGAACGAATTTTGATGAAATTTGGTATATTGCACTTTATGGATAATTTTGATGCTGCAATAACACAAGGGATACTTTTATCCCAGATAAAATCGGGCAACGCCGCATGGTGTGGCTAGTACTCCATACTTGTTAACATTCTTATAATATCGCAGAAGGTAGCTACGAGATTTTTCTAAGGCTTAATTTAATTATGAAAAATATGGTACTGTTTACTTGCGCGGAAAAAATCTATAACTTACTTTATAAAGTAACAAATTAAGTTATGGAACAGAAAATATTCAGATTTCAGGGGTAAGGCTAATCTGATATGAAACCTTTAGAACTTTTAACAACATGATTAAAAAGCTTACAACTGTCCAAAGAAGCTTCTTAACGAAAAGCGTTTTTTTTATAATGCCTTTTATATGCGAGTACGGCAAAGCAAGGGAAGGCTCATGAGTTTAACAGTCTATGTATGTATGTATGTATGTATGTATGTATGTATGTATGTATGTATGTATGTATGTATGTATGTATGTATGTATGTATGTATGTATGTATGTATGTATGTATGTATGTATGTGGGTTTGTGGGTGTTCCACCATAGCGTCTCCCCTATTGATCCGATTTTGACAAGCGAGGTATCAATCGATTCGTCTTCATTAACCGAACGAGCGCGAAGTGCGACCGAAGCGTCTCCGTTTCAGCTTCGGCAAAAATGCTTTCGTATGTCCACACATGTGGAAAAAAATGAAAAAAAAATTGTATCGGGCAAAGTCAAAGTTTTTTTTTTGTTGTTTAGTGCTTTGCGTGGTTATTTCATTTAAAAGTATATAGTAATAGTTATACTAGTACCAAACATTTATTTAATGTTCGTTCATCCCTCAAATAGTTTTTTTATCAATTGCTCGGCATCTAATCATCGGATTAAGAAACCAATTCCCTCAGTTTTTAAGTCAAACAGCATCGCAATCGACTTAGAAACAGCATCGCAATCGACTTGGAAACAGCATCGCAATCGACTTGGAAACAGCATCGCAATCGACTTGAAAACAGCATCGCAATCGACTTGGAAACAGCATCGCAATCGACTTAGAAAAAAACTTGTTCACTAGCTTATTTTAAGTACCCTAGACCATTTTTTTTACCCGACTGAGGAGGGTTATGTGTTTGGGTTATACGATACGATACGATACGATACGATACGAAATACTTTATTGTACACACAGCATACAACACAGCAAACGGTTTAATGGATTTTGATAAATACGGTATCATTGGATTCGTCTTGTTCTCGAGAGTGCTATAGGATATTTATAAAGTGTCAAGAAAACCAATACGGCAGCTGTGTTCCGACGGAACAAGAAATTACCAAAACCTATCGAGTGAGGTATCATCCTCCGACTGCGGAGGGTTAGGTATGTGTTTGGGTTGTATATATGTTTGTTTGTTTGTACGTTTCTTAGGCGCGTCATACAGCCTAAACGGCTTGACGGATTTTGATAAATGAGGTATCATTGGACCTAAGCTCACGTTGGTGTCACGCCAGTAAGTTTGACACCGACGAGTTGGTGACCTTTTAATTCGCCTTCCACCCTGTCTTCGAAGTAATATGTATATGTCTATGGTCCTTCCCTGCCTGAATCCATACCAAATGTCAATCAATATCGGTTCAGCCATTTAATCGTGAAAAGGTAACAAACAGTCAGAGCTTTTATAATATTAGTATGGATGGAGTATACATGAATAAAAGAAGTTCACCCAAATATTCTGGTTATGTCTGTCAGTCCTTTCCAAGAATTGAAGTCTAACGAGATGTCCCCCGTTTCCAGTGCCTTTCAACCTGGTGGACGCCGGCAAGGCGTGCCTGACTTCCTTGTCCAACTCGCTGATCACTGTGATGCAGCGAGTCAACAACCTCACCACGGCGATAGAAGATGCTATTATAGTACAGGAGGAGACGGGGAATGTGGATGTAGACCCGTGCAGCCCGGAGCTTACTGTGTAGGTACCTGATTTACTATCAACAGTCAACAGCCTGTTAGGTTATGTTTGATGGTGTGGAAACCCTCCTGCATAGCGGCGTCATTCCCTCTGTCTACACTAGCTTGTAGTCTTTAACGAAATAATATGTAGATCCTTGACCCAAAATGATATCGCTGATGGTTTATTGGCGAAGACGCAAACCTCATTTTCTTAACTACAGGTACTAAGATTAAAAACGACGCCTGAAATATCGAGACTTAACTTCAAAACTATAGCGCAGTAGTATCTACGAGTATGCCCTTATTTATGTACGTAACTTATTTATGTACGTAACTTATTTATGTACGTAACTTATTTATGTACGTAACTTATTTATGTACGTAACTTATTTATGTAAGTAACTTATTTATGTACGTAACTTATTTATGTACGTAACTTATTTATGTACGTAACTTATTTATGTACGTAACTTATTTATGTACGTAAGTTATTTATGTACGTAACTTATTTATGTCCGTAACTTATTTATGTACGTAACTTATTTATGTCCGTAACTTATTTATGTACGTAACTTATTTATGTAAGTAACTTATTTATGTACGTAACTTATTTATGTACGTAACTTATTTATGTCCGTAACTTATTTATGTACGTAACTTATTTATGTACGTAACTTATTTATGTACGTAACTTATTTATGTAAGTAACTTATTTATGTACGTAACTTATTTATGTACGTAACTTATTTATGTACGTAACTTATTTATGTACGTAAGTTATTTATGTACGTAACTTATTTATGTCCGTAACTTATTTATGTACGTAACTTATTTATGTCCGTAACTTATTTATGTACGTAACTTATTTATGTAAGTAACTTATTTATGTAAGTAACTTATTTATGTACGTAACTTATTTATGTACGTAACTTATTTATGTACGTAACTTATTTATGTACGTAACTTATTTATGTACGTAACTTATTTATGTACGTAAGTTATTTATGTACGTAAGTTATTTATGTCCGTAACTTATTTATGTACGTAACTTATTTATGTCCGTAACTTATTTATGTACGTAACTTATTTATGTAAGTAACTTATTTATGTAAGTAACTTATTTATGTACGTAACTTATTTATGTACGTAACTTATTTATGTCCGTAACTTATTTATGTACGTAACTTATTTATGTAAGTAACTTATTGCTCAATGACTTGCCTAATTCAATATCTGCTGCTGAAGTAACGATGTACGCTGATGACGTCGCAGCAGTGTTTACGGCGCCATCTGTCGACCATCTTGAGCAGCGACGCAGCTCAGCAGCTGGCAACCTGGTTTCCTGGTTCCTGGATTTTACAAAGACCCATTATATTCTCTTCGTAAACCACGAAACTAACAGGTATTTGCAAATGGCACAACCAGGTTAGAAGGGTGTGACTGTATCACTTTCTTGGGGTTTGAGTTGTATAGGGCTCATGTGAGAGTCACATGTTCATAAGCTGTGTGGAAAATAAGGCAATGCGTGCTTTGCACTCCACAGGCTCTCACGCTTCGTACTTGAGAATGTGGTGCGATCCTGCTATTTCGCGTCGGTCCTCTTTGTTGCAATATGGTGTGGAGCTTTGGGCTAGATCAGCAGACTGGCTACGCGCCTTCCGCATGCAGAAGAGGGCCGTGCGCGCTATAGCAAGAATCTCGCGGGACGCATCGGTTAGGTGTTTTTTAAATCGTTGAGGATCCTCACGCTGCCCTCTATGTTAATTTATCAGGTGGCAGTGTTTGTAAGGGTGAATCTAAACTCATTTAGTAAATAAAAAATAAAGTTTATTTATTTTCCTCACAAATGGTTACACAGCAATTGCGATCAGACAGAAGTAAAAACAAACCCAGCTTTGTGAGGAGCTGGTGCCTGAAATAGGTTTAAAAAAAACCTGTAGTACAGGTCACCAGGATCCGCGGGAAGAAAATTATCTTGGCATCCCCATCCTAAATAAACAATTATTTTATTTTGTGGGTAGAAGAATAATAATAAACATACCTACATATTTTTTCCGAGCGGCGAGAAGGCTGTGTGAGTGTTGTGTAGTGATATGTACGTGAGTGTAGCTGTGGTGCGTATGGTCACAGAATAAATAATAGTACAAGTAGATAGATAGATAGATAACTCTTTATTGTACACCACATAGAACAAAAAATACAATAATAACTAAAACATATATACAAAATAAATGGGACAATGGGCGGTCTTATCGCTAAAAAGCGATCTCTTCCAGACAACCTTTGGATGGAAAGGAAACACATAATAACGCAACAACGACGATGTACAGAAGGATCACTGAGTAAAGTCATTTAAATACATAGCAACTCTTGCTACAACGCAATAAAGTGCAATTTAACTCGCACAGTGCTTCGATCTTTCAATTATATTTACCTAGAAGGCACTCACCTATTTCGTGCAGGCTAGAATGTACCGTATCACAACGCGCGAGAGCTTCCATTGCTCTAACCGTTTCATAATCGCTCTGTCACTTTTTCGCTCGGCAGGGTTGTATCAAGATATAACTAGGTAATTGCACTAGTAATTATTCTGTGATATGATGATTTAGATATTGTAACAGAATAAACAATTAAGTAATATTGTATTATTTTTTTACTTATTTTTATATATGTGGATAGTTCTATTAACTACATATAATGACATTCTTATCAGAATAGACCTAGTACCTCATTACTTGAATATAACTTAATAGGTTCACTTTGATGAATAAAAGGTGCCTGTTTGAAATCCATGCTTAATAATGAATGAAAAAGAAAGGGCTATCTACGTAATAAAATGTCAGTATGGTATTTTACGAGACTTTCTTCTTGATACTCATAATTAAGAAAAGATTAAAATTTGACAAAAACTTTACGTAAGTAGGTACTTTATCGTAAGCACACGGCGCGCGACTCATCGAGCGCACGCTTGACACTACTGAATTAACCGTAATATTGCGGCTGCAAAGTGTAGGTATAATATTTGTACATGTTGCGGAGTGCGACTGGCCTGGTATGGTGAACGTGTCCGTGTTTGTGTATTCGAGATATAAAATGAGAGTCAGTAGTAAAGTTACAAGTGATTTCATACTTATTACAAGCAGACTCAAAACTGACATTAAAATACATCTAATGAAGAGGCAAAACGCAAGCAATGGAACTATTAAGTTACTAACAGTAGATTAGAGGTGCTTAGGATTATTTACATCGTTATGTAACGAAAGTTGGCGTTTTAAAATGTTAAATAATGATCGATTATTGGATCTTTATGAAATTTAGAAGAATGGTATACCATTGCGGTGTAAAGGTGTTGACATCCTAAAATGAGATAATTATAAGACAAATCAAAATTAAGCACGCTAAAGAAAATATTTGACAAAAAGAGGAAAAACTATAATTATTATTAAACTAAAGGTTTCAGTAGTTTTTCAGTTTCATCATAGTCCAAAGTTTTGAGATATTTAAAGAGAGTTTGTTTGCAACTATGGCGGTATAGCTGGTATAAATTTAGAATTTTGTTTAGCTTATTATATAGATAAGGACCTTGGAAGCCGAAGAAATTATGTGACCTGGCTGTATTTTGTAAAGGTGCCTGGCAGAAAGTGCCCTTTCTGCGCTCGTCTTTCACTAGTTCAGGGTTGTATTGGAGTTGTGAATGTTTTTTGAGGACAGTGTTTAAAATGAAGAATTGCCTGATAGTTAGGACCTCCCATTCTTTGTAAAGGTCAACAGTAGGATATCGGAAGGGTAGACAAGCTCCAACTTTTAATATCGCACGTTGCGCTCTCTCAACCTCAATCAGATGTGATTTGGCAGCATCACCCCAAGAGACAATACATACAGTAGTCAACTAGAGACTGACATAGGGCAAAATATACCATTTTGACAAGTTTACGGTCAGCAGAATGTCGCAAGCCCTTTAAAATATAAATGAGTTTACGTAATCTGGTCACAAGGATGTCAAGGTGCGGCTTAAAGGTAAGTGTGTGATCTATAATAACACCTAGGTATTTCATTTTGTCAGTTCTTTGAAGAGCAGGACAGGAGCAATTCAATATATCGTACAATATATGAAAAATGCCTCTCGCCGCTACTTTGACGCGGCACCCCATCACCCCAGGCCTCTGACTACACGACAGATGCGACAACAGACGCACGGCCCCTTCGTAGACGCCCTAGCCTATTCTTGAGCGATCCGGACGATGAAATCGCTGCCGCAGTGCAGGCAGCGATAGATTCGCCCAATCCGTCATCTTCACCATCTTTCAACACAATTAGACACAGACACCGACCTCGCATCCGGCGAGAGAAGGTCCCGTAATTAATGTCGATTTTATTCTCCTTCGAGTTTCTTGCCGATTCTTCTCGAAGGTGTATTCCGAATCGGTGGTCAGTTATGAAATTCATTTAAAGAGCTCCAGCCATTTCATCAGGGCCCCCTCGATCACTACCTAACAGTAGAGATCCAGGGGTGTTTAGTTCGATACTCCCCAAATAATCAATGGCAACTGTCCAAGCCGAGGTTCGTACTCCCTGGGTGCCCTTTAGCAAGTGGCCAAAAACTTAACTTTGGCGTGCGCCTTCTGCGTCACGCATTGCGGCGGAGCGCTTTTGCACCCACCCCACCGTTCGGTGACGGTGTAGAGGTCAGTTATAGACCAACAGCACATATATTTTCTAAAAAAAAAAAAAAAAGGAGCAATTAAGAAATCCTGGATCACAAACATGGGCGGTTATGGTTATGGATAAGGTCGACGGTGGGAGAAAATCTGACCTCAAGGCAAACGGGATATACCTAGTTTTAACGACATTTAATGTCAGTACATTATTTTGTAGCCGTTCACAGACCCTGTTAACTCCATTTTGAGCAATATCAAATACCTCGTCCCAGCTATCACCGCTAAAAAAAAGAGCCGTGTCGTTGGCAAAGGTGGCTTTGAGTGTTGTGCCACTACCAAGCTGGAGCTCACAGAGGCCATTTATATAAACTAAGAACAGTGTTGGACCCAATATACTGCCTTGCGGAACTCCGTACTTAGTAGTTTGCTCATCACTGAGCTAGTTCTCAATTTTGACTCGCTGCTTCCTTGAGGTTAGGTAATCATCAAATATCTGCAACTGAATGCCTCGGACACCAAGCATTTCCAATTTCTGTAACAAGTGTAGGATAGAGATCGTGTCAAAGGCCTTAGCTAGATCAAGGAACACAACAAAGAACTTCCTCTTTTCATCCAGGTTGGTTAAAGCAGTTAACCAGCTCATGAACCGCATCAGCTGTAGACCTACCACGACGAAAACCATATTGAGAGTCTGAAAGAAGATTGTTTGATTCTAAGTAACTGATTAAACGACGGTTCATTAGACGTTCAAGAATCTTTGAAAGCGTGAGTAAAATAGAAATAGGCCTAAAGTTATTGACGTAGTCTCTACCACCACCCTTATAAATTGGTTTAATAACCGCAATTTTAAACGCTGACGGAAAGACTCCCGTTGACATGGCCAAGTTACAAATATGCATGATAGGAGATAAAAGAACGTGAATATATCTCTTTAATACTCTGCAAGAGATCCGATCGATCCCCACCGAATCTTTTAGACAACTAACAATGTGAATTCCTGAAACGTTTATTATAATGGTATCATCCAAAAGTTGCACTACTTCCCGACAGAGATTTCCGCATCGTTTACACCTTCCTTCCAGTTCATGTCTCTCGACACTAGCTGTCGCTGCGTGGATATACCATTTTAACCATTTTGAGCCATGAGATGAAAACTTTGCCTTTCCACTTACAGAGGCAGATTCAACCATTATCTATTGATTTTTAGAAAGGCGAAATCATCATTCAGTCTTCAATAAAGAAACGCTTTCATTGATCCTTCATCGAAGTAAGTGGCGCAGCGAAGGTCGTTCGGCGTTTCTTACCAAACTTGGAGACTGGATTCCACTTCAGGAGAAAACGCACCTTGATCCAATAGATGACGCTTCTACCAATAGGTCTTGCTAACGCCGGCATTATTTGCGATCTCGGAGAGAAGACGCCCCTCCTCGCCAGATGGCGTTGTACCCAATATATTTTATTTAATCGGGATTTATAACAAAAATCCCTCGGAGTCATGATTTAATACGCTACAATCTCTATTCCTCATGCAACGAAACAAGCCCTGGGTAATCCATGGCATACAAGTCTTGCCAAGTCCGTTTTCTCGAAGGCCCAGTTTTTAATTTAGTGTTAGTTTTAATTGCCTTAGTTAAGTAATTTACTAATTGATCGCTTGATTAACATCATCAATTTCGAGAATATCCTGAAAATTAATATTTTGAATGGTTTGATCTAAACTGTCATAGTCAACAAAATGGATAACTTTTTTAGAATAATCTCTGATTTACTAAATTGAGACTAATAGCCACACTTTCGTGATCCGTAATTGATGATTCAAATATAACACAGGTTGCATCCTATTTAGTTCTAAGCATCATATGGTCTACAGATGACCGACCATGAGTTGGCACAGTGTGTGCAGGTAACATGCAATAGTGTGCAGGTAGCATGCATGAGTTGGCACAGTGTGTGCAGGTAGCATGCAATAGTGTGCAGGTAGCATGCATGAGTTGGCACAGTTTGTGCAGGTAGCATGCAATAGTGTGCAGGTAGCAAGCATGAGTTGGCACAGTGTGTGCAGGTAGCATGCAATAGTGTGCAGGTAGCATGCATGAGTTGGCACAGTGTGTGCAGGTAGCATGCAATAGCTTGCAAGAATATTTAAATACTCGTAAAATCGTTTGTCATGTTTATTTTTAATAACAGGCAATTTGCATCATCAATTTGAGGTTCTTCATACGTTACTTATAGATGCTTATTGTAGTATATAACCACTCCCTCATTCTGCGATTTGTGGGATGTAGTGGCTACGTAGTTAAAATTGTCAAGGTCCAGTATACTTTTAGTCGATGAGACCCCAGAGTGTTGGCTCTGATAAGAACCAGTATATCCCATGACATCTGGGATCTCTGAAGAAGCGTAGTAAAGTTGGGCATATTACAGTTTATACTACGAATGTTTTGAGAAAGAAAATTGAGAGTGTAATTATTATCCATTAAATTCGCTCGTACATTATCAATATCGCAGACCACTTCTCTAGCTACTGAAATGGAATCCAGATCCAAGTTTATAGTTTCAATATTATTCATACTAACAATAAATAAAATTATTGGGATAGTCACGGCTTATGCGTGACATGGTTGATACATTTTTTAAATAGAAACCCAGATCTGGTAAAGTAGGAGCTGCAGAGCTACATGAGCAATAGATAGCGAAAAGTGCCATGTCAAGATTATTTAATATTATAACTCGCTTGGACAACATTGAGTAAGTGTGGTGTAAGTGTATGAGTTTTATGTGAAGTGTACAAAGTGTGTATATGAATTTACCATTCTCGGACAAAGAAAACCAAAAATACAATAAGTATTCAGCATGCATTATTACATAATAAATGCTACGAAAAGCTGCCAATATAAAAAACGTAGTAATACTAAAGAAATAATAGGTATATGAAACAAAAAGTAGTCAGAAAAACAGTTTAAAAATTTGAGTTTCTTCATCAATGCGGATCGGTGCATCTCCTTCTTCATTTTTCACTAAACCATTCCAAAGGCAGTCCAGGCTGCAGCCAATTTTTTGTTCTTGACATTTTCACGCGCTACATAGAATACTCTTCTTGCTTTACTTATCACGTACTCCGAAATATATACGGCAGAAGAGGGACCCGGTATTTTAATGTGCTCAGAATTTAACTGTGGCTCCTTGTTTTCTCGTCTTGACTTATTAAAATATTTCAGTTTTGAAATTATTGATTCCTTCCGAAAAGTGGTACTAAAGTCAACCACTATGGGCTCAGACTTGGAACGATAAAGCTCCCTAATTTCAGACTCCTGAATTGGAGTGTCCAGGCCGAGGGCTGAGCCAAGGTTTTGAACAATGTTAATTAATTCCTTTTTATTCTCATTGGGTTGTTTTAGAACGTTCCGAATCAATGGTAGAAGAGCGGGAGTTTTTTTCTAGTGAGTCAACCTTAGCTTCCAGAACAGACACCCACTTTTTATATTCGTTATTTTCTTGTTCAAGATTGCAAATTTTTAGAAGGAGGTCTTCATTCTGGGTTTTGACACCTGCGACCGATGTTTGGATTCCTTTGTTTTGAGCCATGATGGTACTTAGAGCCTTAGTCAACAACTCAAATTTGTTATCTTGTTGCTCCTTTAGATCATCAATTATGAATTTAATTTCAGAAATAGATGCAACTGGGTGATGGTCTATGTTTCCAAGAGTACGCTTTAGACGTTTAGTGACATTTAAATAATTATCGCCCAGATCTGAGTTACTGTCTTTGTGTATAGCAGAGTCTGAATTGTAATGTACTGAAGTATACGGTGGCAATAACCGTGGGTGGGAGCTGCCGGCGCTGTCACCAGGCGGAGTACGCTGGAGCGACATTGTTAGTAAACAACTGAATGCACTGATGCACACTAGGCCTAAAAAGTGATACACGCCTATGAGTGTTAGTATGCGTTAAATTATAAGTATGTGAAAAAACTCACGCAAACTATGTTTGTATTCTTCACGTGTCATAGGTACCTCCTCTGCAGTGATGTTAAGTATATATAATTGCTCTGTCGGCTTCTGTAACCACCTCGACGTTATGCGAACCCAGTATATCAATCGGCTTCGGTCTTCCTAGTGTTATTATAAATGCGAAATATATTGTTGCGGGAATGCAAACAAGCACGTCTGCACTACGCAGAGTCCACAGGAGGAAACGTGGAAATATGGGGATTCAAATATGGGGATTCTCACTCTTACAATACCCGACATGCAGGGAAACTAGCGGCTGTATCTCGTGCACTTACGAAGTCAGGTAAACTGACCCATCTCATGGGGCCGACGCTATACATATAATCTTTTACCAGCTTGCGTAACGGAGGCGCCGAGCCTCAATTCTTTCAAAAACAAGTTGAAGAGCTGGCTTGTCGACCAAACCTTCTATACTTATGACGAATTTATCAACACTAAATGACATTGTAGTTTCTATTGTATTAAGACATTTATTTATAAATATATTTGATTATTATTTGTGACTAGCTGGTGCCCGCGGCTTGGCACGTGTGGTCATTTATCTAGGTTAAAAGTATTATATGTGCTATACCAGGACCTAAAATACCAATATACCAACATTTGATCAAAATTTCTTCAGCCGTCAAAAATATTTATATCGATTGCTCGGCTTCTACTCATCGGATTGAGATACCAAGTACCCCAGTTTTTAAGTCAAACCCTAAGCTATCCAACAATGAACCGCATTGCAGTTGGTCCAGTAGTTTTTAAGTGATGCGCGAACAAACATACAGAGAAACTAACAAACAAACAAACAAAATGATTCTTGTTCAGTAACTTATTTTAATAATCCAGACGTTATTTTTTTCCTATGGCTTTATTATAAGTAGGTATAGATTATTTTAATATACTTTTTTATGTTTTAAATTATATGTTTTTTTAAGTACTTCTGTAAGTACTAATTATTAATTGACGTAAGTGTTTTTACGAATAAATGACCATTGACCATTGTGAAGGTTATTGCTACTTTGCTTTCAATTTGACGCCCTCGATCGGTTATAAACGAAACAGGACATCCAACGTTAAACCGTTTATGTAGCTGAGGCTGAGTGACCGGACTATAAATGAGAGCTACCAAAAGTGGAATGATAATGGTATAGTAGATGGAAATGTGACTAGAACTCGTTTCCTTTCCAGCGATAACTACAAGCTGATGTTCGACTTACTCTCCTTCCACCGTCAGTACGAAGTGTTCATCCGCAAGCTGCTGTCGGACGTGGAATGCGCCGTGCAGGGCGGCGCAACTGCAGTCGAGCGCTGCCGCGACTGTCTCGACGAACTGCATAAGGCGGTTAAGTACAAGGCGGCAGTGCCAGTCATCACTGTGTTTGTGAGACCCTTCATTAACACCCTTTATTAGTCCACACAGGTCTCTTCCCAAGACGTGTCACTGAGAATGCCCTTTGGCTCTTTTCACCCAATAACTGCCAGCTTCCTATTGCAGATTGTCGCTCCATCTCGATAGCCGGATGGCACCCTACAAGTCCAAGCCGTCCTTCTCAAGTTCTAATGGCAGCTTTTATAATGGTCAAGTGCAACGGTAGTGGCAGTCGCCACTATTTATGAAAACCTTCTGAAGTTCTGATAGTAGGTTTAACTAGATTATGCCGGCAAAATCATTCGCAGTGACTTCAGAAAATCCTTGTTAGATACCTAGTAACTTTTAGCAAATGTTGTACCTACAACTCTACACGCCAATGTTTGGATACGGACAAACTCGAAAATTTCTGATCAATTTTTTATAGACATCACAGTTTGGTAGCTCTCTACTAAAAATCTGACGTTTGTCTCTTATGTATTTGTATTAAACTGGTTGGAATAACAAGGCAGAAGCAACATATGGCAGAAGTCCATGCGAACAAAGGCCATCTAAACAACTATTACTTTTCACGTTTAGTCTGGCCACTTATCCCAATTCCATATTAATATTATAAAATTGAAAGTAAAAGTAACTCTTCTATTCTGTTCGTATGTGCGTAGTATACTCAAGCCCCTCTTTCCCACTGAGCACTCTGGGCACTTGCCCAGGGCCCCGCGATCGGTAGGGGCCCCCTAGTTCCTGCCAGATCACCAAATGATAACCGATATTTATTACCGAAAAACATAACTGCCCAAAAAATAAGTCTAATGTTTTAAGGGTGCATGTTTGTAGGTATGTGAGTTTCTTTATTCCACCATAACATTTAAATGCCTGAACTGATATTGATATTTATGGGGTATTGTTACAATACTTACATAATCCCCATCTATGAGAGAAATGGGCAATTAGTTTTTTGAAAAGTTCCTTTTTTTCAGGGCAGTCGTGTATTTTCTCAAACTTTGACGATTTACTATTTATTGCGAAAAAACAAACGATAATGACTGACTACAGACTGATAATGAATGACTGACCTACTTGCTTATTAGATTTTGCATGCGTGAAGCTAATCTACTCTCGCCCGAAAATCAGGATTTCCGATATCAGCATGTTTGGATAAATTTAAATATATAAAAATACATTATAATGGTATATTAAGAACACTGTTTTATAGAAACATTATCAGTGAACTAGAATTTCATTATTATTTTTAGAGTTACGGTTGAGAATCGCGCCAAATTTTAGTTAAGCGAACGAAGCGAAGTGTGAAGCGTCAAGTTTGAAGTAGCCATTTTATTGAGAAAATACATATTAAATTGATTCAAATGTGTGTAAAAGCTATGTTTAAAATTTAGCATTTCATCAATTATTCGCATGTTTTATATAAAAAAAACCTTTAAAACAAATGCATAATTTAATTAAAAAAACAAAATATATATATATATATCATTAGAAATGTTATTATGCACACACTTATCCATGGGAAATTTATGAAATAAGTATTCATTTACTACACCAAGTTTTAATAACAGAATTAGTGCAATCTTTAATAAAACAATCCTTGATGATGTATTGTATTTGTTTCATAAATAAAATAAAAAAGCGTTGTTAATAAAAAAAACGGATTATTAATTGTTAACGGACTCTATTTTTTTCTAGGTTCTATTTTTTTTTCCAGAGAGATTAACCAGTTTGTCGCTGATGCCCATAGATTGTAATTTACTCAAAAACATAAATTTTGAAAAAGTGATTAACTATTTTGTCCATCTCAAATCTAGACGGTTAGGTACCGTAAAAAGCGGCTTACAGCTGCCATATTGTATTTCCGACGGAACGAAAAATTGCCAAAACCTATCGAGTAAGGTACCAAAATGAAGATCTTTAAAATACCACATCAAAAAAATACATATACAGTAGCAATTGTCTTTCAAGCTTCTTACAAAGTTTAAAATTTTATTCAATATTTTTGTCGGGTTTTTTGTTTTATTATAATAATTTTTACTTGTTATTTCTTTAGTCACATAAATGAATAGATACACACCAATTTATAAAAGTGAAACGTTGTCTGTTTGATAGTTTGGGGAGCTTTCATGCTAAAAGGGCTCATCTGATTTTGATGAAACATTTTAAATAGATACTGTACAATATAGAGACCAACATAAGATATTTTATAGCCCGGAAAATTGTAAGTTGTCACGGGAAAACTGGGAAAGGTCACAGTAACTCATAGTAAGGAACGAAATGGTACGTTGACGTGGAAACGAAATAATAACAAGACTGACAAAAAGATTCAAGAGCGTTGGTGCTATACTTTTGCATTGGTTTTTAATATCCTAGATTCCTAGATGAACATAGGATGCTTTTTTCACGATGAACTGTAGTCCACGCGGACGAAGTAGCGGGCAAAAGCTAGTAATATAATATAATCCACAAAATTAACTCTTAGCATTCACAGGATAGTGCTTACAAATCTATGTTGATTGAAGAGGTACCTACCGTTGTAGCTTTGAGATTGAAAAAATAGTTAATCACTTCTTCAAAATCTATGTTTTTGAGCATATAATATTCTATGGACATCAGCGACATACTAGTTAATCTCTCTTGAAGCATTGTACTTCTTAATTCATTTTTATTCTTTTCAATTTGGAAAAGGAGCGTTCTCCACTGCAGTTAGTTACCATAATGCTTAAAAAGATTCTCAATGCGATTGCTACATTTAAAAATGTGTCTTTAATTATGTTTGCTTTCAAAAGATTATAAATTTCTTATATACTATTACTTCTTTCATTTCCAATATGAATAATTTTCAAGTATTCTGTTAAGTACGATAGATCTACTGTAATTAGTGTATCTGACAAAGCTGAATATAGGGGAATTACCAATCTTCGATCGATTTATTTAAGTCGGTCGGTCACCTATGAATCCTGCGAACAGATTTTAGCGTTGTCTGTTGTTGAAAACTAGAACCTCAGTCCGTTAACAATTAATAATCCGAAAAAAATATTAACAAAGTTTTTTTATTTTATTTATAAAAGAAATACAATACATCATTAAGTATTGTTTTATTAAAGATTGCACTAATTCTGTTATTAAAAATTGGTGTAGTAAAATTATACTTATGTCATAAAGTTCCCAGATATAAGTGTGTGCACTATAACATTTCTATTGATATATATATATATATTGTTTTCTTAATTAAATTTTGCATTTGTTTTAAAGGTTTTTTTTTATATTAAACATGCGAATAATTGATGAAATGCAAAATTTTAAACTTAACCTTTATAAATATTTGAATCAATTTAAAGTGTACTTTCACAATTAAAATGGCTACTTCAAACTTGACGCTTCACGCTTCGCTTCGTTCGGTTAATTCAAATTTGGCGCGAGTCTCAACCGTAACTCTTGATGAAAGACAAAAAAAAAATAAAGAAATTCTAGTTCACTAATAATGTTTCTTTAAACAGTGTTCTTAGTATACCATTATATTGTATTTTTATATATTTAAATTTATCCAAACACGCTGATATCGGAAATCCTGATTTTCGGGTTAGAGTAGAGTAGCTTCGCGCACGCAAAATCTAATAAGCAAGTAAGTCTTGTAGTCAGTCATTATCGTTTGTTTTTTTCGCAATAAATAGTAAATCGTCAAAGTTTGAGAAAATACACGACTGCCCTGAAAAAAAAGGAACTTTTCAAAAAACTAATTGCCCATTTCTCTCGTAGATGGGGATGATGTAAGAATTCTAACGATACCCCATAAATATCAATCAATCAGTTCAGGCGTTTAAAAGTTATGGTGGAATAAAGAAACTTGAAAGACTACTGTTTAGTTTTTTTTTTGAAGTTGTCTTTTAAAGACCTTCATTTTAGTACCTCACTTGATAGGTTATGGCAATACTTAATTCCGTCGGAAATACAATATGGCGGCTGTAAGCCGCCATATTAGTTTGCTTGACATTTCATATATCCTATAGCAGTCTCGTGACTAAGACGAATACAATGATACCTTATTTATCAAAATCCGTCAAGCCATTTAGGCTGTAGGATGCGCATAAGAAACGTGCAAACAAACAAACAAACATACATGTATGTGTACAACCCAAATTCATAACCCTCCTCAGTCAGGTAAAAATAAATTTAGGACTTTGTTTATCTACTTTCTTTGTATATTCTAACAAAATAGGGTGTGTCAAGATCATAGGGGCCCCATTATCATAATGTGCCCAGGGCCTCCAATAGGTTAAAGACGGCCCTGAGTATACTCGAGTATTTTTTACAAATTTGGAATCTACAATATTATATTTACATTAATAGACTACAATCTATTCATAAAAGTTTCATGAGACATTTGCAGTTCAAATGCATAATATACTTATGATGATAATTATGAATCAGATGCAGAAGGCAACACATGCTACCTCTTCACGAAAGACGCAAGATTGCTAATATAATTATGTTAATTAAAATAGCGCAGTCTCTAATTGATTCCCCAGATCTCCTCTTCAAGGTAGGCATAATCACACCTGTAAAATCTGTCAGGCACCCTAAGTGTCTAAACGTTTCCCGATGTGCCACAAATTATAGGCAATTTTTTTTTTTTATTAGGTCCCCTAAAACTATTAATAGTCTGGACTTGCCTGAATTTGACCTGTTCAACAAATCTCCAAATAAAGTTCGCAATATAATATCCAAAGATTAGTTTAATGTGACTTCCTAACTGTCGAATTTCGTTGATGAATATTTGTGTTGATTTTTCTTTTGGAGCAAACTTGCTAATTAGATGCAATATGCGAAAACTGTTAAATAGTGATTAGATATATTTTTAATTTTAAACTAGATTTATAAAACACTATGTTTTCCGAATAAATAAAAATAAACAAAATCTTTCTGTGTCTGTCTGTTTGTTAAATTTTCACGACTAAACAGCTGAACCGATCTTGATAAAAAAATATTTGGAGATAGTTTGAGAAAGGACATAGGATATCTTTTATCGCCTTAAAATGTACTCCGCGTGGACAAAGTCACGGGCAAAAGCTAGTGCATGATAAGATTGTACTGTTCTTCCCCAGCCACTATTCGCGAAACTGTGGCGCGTGTGGCGGTCGATGCAGCACGTGATGTATGTGGTGTCGCGGGTGTCGCGCCTGATGTCGGCACTCGCGTCGATACAGGAGCAGACAGTGGTGCCGCGCGAGTTGCTGGACAGCATGCTTCGCGGCAGGGCGGTGATGTCCGACCAGGTGAGTGCTTGTGTCAGTCAGCGGAGATCATAACTAAACTCTGGCGCGTGTGGCGTACCATGCAGCACGTGATGTATGTGGTGTCGCGTGTGACGTGCCTGATGTCGGCGCTCGTGTCGATACACGAGCAGACAGTGGTGCCGCGCGAGTTGCTGGACAGCATGCTGCGCGGCAGGGTGGTGATGTCCGACCAGGTGAGTGCTTGTGTCAGTCAGCGGAGATCATAACTAAACTGTGGCGCGTGTGGCGTACCATGCAGCACGTGATGTATGTGGTGTCGCGTGTGACGTGCCTGATGTCGGCGCTCGTGTCGATGCACGAGCAGACAGTGGTGCCGCGCGAGTTGCTGGACAGCATGCTGCGCGGCAGGGCGGTGATGTCCGACCAGGTGAGTGCTTGTGTCAGTCAGCGGAGATCATAACTAAACTGTGGCGCGTGTGGCGTACCATGCAGCACGTGATGTATGTGGTGTCGCGTGTGACGTGCCTGATGTCGGCGCTCGTGTCGATACACAAGCAGATAGTGGTGCCGCGCGAGTTGCTGGACAGCATGCTGCGCGGCAGGGCGGTGATGTCCGACCAGGTGAGTGCTTGTGTCAGTCAGCGGAGATCATAACTAAACTGTGGCGCGTGTGGCGTACCATGCAGCACGTGATGTATGTGGTGTCGCGTGTGACGTGCCTGATGTCGGCGCTCGTGTCGATACACGAGCAGACAGTGGTGCCGCGCGAGTTGCTGGACAGCATGCTGCGCGGCAGGGCGATGATGTCCGACCAGGTGAGTGCTTGTGTCAGTCAGCGGAGATCATAACTAAACTGTGGCGCGTGTGGCGTACCATGCAGCACGTGATGTATGTGGTGTCGCGTGTGGCGTACCATGCAGCACGTGATGTATGTGGTGTCGCGTGTGACGTGCCGACCAGGTGAGTGCTTGTGTCTGCGGTTACATACAAAAATCTATTTTTTAATGGTTAAGTGCGTTTGACCTCTCCTGATGTGTAATAACGATGTGGTCGAAGACTAGAATGGGACTGCCGAAACACACCAAAAGGGTACGTAAAACATATTTTCGCTTGAGGGTACACGAATACAAGAAATGGTTTACTAAGAACAAGATTGTGTCGCTAGAGTTGCTCCACAGCAACTGTAACACAACATACAAGCCAAGTAACACCAAACAACATTATAATAAAGATACAATGGCATGAACTCACGCGCAAAGCATTATATGCCAATCCTATATCAGCTGTATTACTTTTATACTGTTTTTTAAGAGCGATTTGGGCGCAAAATAATACAGCATTGAGCTTTATAAAGTTAGTAGCATTACAACTATTGCACAATGACATTATTAAAGTCGGTAAAGAACAAATCACTATACTTAAGTATGGCAATTTTTGCGACTTTAGTATAGCCATAATACAGCCTTACTAATTACAATTTCTAAATGAAATCGTATTCTAATGTTACTTGTCTTATTCCCTTTGTAAGAAATGATTCTCAACATATTAAAAATAAATTTAGTTTATGCATGTTATTGTGCAGTGAACAGTGAGTAAGTACTGTGAAAATTAATATTGAATGGAAATAAGAACCAACTTTATATTTGTTTTTTGGTGAAATAGAATTGCGAATATTTGAAAACATGTATTATACATTTTCGGTAAAAAACTGACGCGCTCTCGTGCTTTTAATTATAAAAATGTGAGAAAATTAAAATTGACTTTGAATATCTTTGTCAAAATTTAGGCAGGCTATTAGCTTAGTTTTAACAAAATAGAATTGCTTCTATAGGCAACCGATGATAAAATAGTGAAGTCTTGCCTCCGCCACAAGATAACTTTTGTAGAAGTTGTACAGTACTAACCTCTCTATAATATACTAGCTTTGCCCGCAAGCTTTGCCACCCCCGTTCACCCCTTAGGGATGGAATTTCAAAAATCTCTCCATAATGCACCTCTAGGATACTCAAAAGATGTTTCCCCCTAATTTCACATCTATAGATCCATAGGCGTACATGGTCTATAGTCAGTCAGAATGTTTATAGGTATAGATTTCTGACTTGTAATTCCCGAGGGCTATGAGAAAAGGTGTAGCAAATCGGGCGTGTGGGCTTGGCTTAATAATAAACTCTACATAAGTAATACAGTCATCCCACGGGCGTTATGGGCAGCATTTTCGTCAACATCACTGGGATCACCGAGACGCTTTCAAGCTTCTAAGCCTTCTTGATATTTCGATCCTTCCCATCCTCTGTGATGGAAAGTCCCAATGACACACTGTCTTCTCAATGAAGTTGGGGTCAGCAACGAGCTGCTCTAAAAACATAGTAATCATTAAATTCGTCGTCTCAGAGCGATATTTTTGCTTGCAGGAACGAATGAGCGTGAAAGTGAGCGTAGAAGAACGTCTGTCACTCGGGTCCATAAAGAACTATGTGGCATTTTCTTCAGATAGCAACGTCAGTGTGAAGGATAAAAACTTGTCGGTATGTTTGTGATTATTTATTACTAACTACGCCCCGCGGCATGGCCGCGTGGTCTATTTTGTGAGATAAAATAATCCTACGTGTTATTCCAGGGCCTAGAATACCACATTTCATTAAAATTTGCTGAGCCGTTCAATAGTTTTTTATCGATTACTCGGCTTCCACTCATCGCATATAGATGCAATTTATAGCAGATGTTAAGTCAAATCTTAGGCTATTCAACAGTGAAAGTCCAGCAGCTTTTACGTGATGCGAGAAGAAACCGAAAGATAGACATGCAGAACAGACATCATTTTTTTTTATTATCTTCACTGTGCAGACTTTTTGTTACTTATTGCTATATTATTTATAAGTAGGAAGTATAGAATGTGTGGATTATATTACTCCATTAGCTTATCTTCTCATTAACTTGTGTCTATTTGAATGTATTATCTTGTCCTCAGTTCCTCGGCTTTTGTGCAATGTGTCTCTCAGTGGGAGCTTTAGTGCCAAGTAACATGAAGGTAAATATAATCTACTTTATTTTGAGCGATTGTTACGTACGTATGTTATCCGAAACGAGGTTATCCGATAGGGAACCAAAGTCGCCGACATAGCTCAAAAGATTAGCAAACTGAAATGGCAATGAGCCGGCCACATTTGTCGAAGGACGAACAACCGCTGGGGTAGTCGTGTCCTCAAGTGGAGACTGCGTCAAACGTAGTGTAGGACGCCCACCATACAGGTGGAGTGACGACCTGCGGAAGGCGACCGGTAGAAACTGCATGAGAAGAGCTGAAGATCGGGTTCTGTGGCATTCACTAGGTCCTGCAGTGGACGAACACGGGCTGATGATCCCCCCCGATGCTTATCACCCACCGTTGGATATAGAGGTGACAATTAACACAGCTCATCATTCTGGTCTCATCGAGCCATCTAACATCAATCCTTCCAAGTATTGGAACTGGTTTTCCAGTGATATTATCTATGACACTAAACTTAAATCCAAATTGCATGCGTCTTGGAAGCGAACTAACTGTAGAGTAACATATAAACAGTTCTCTGACCTTAGCGCAAAACTTAAATTGAGTACCGCGCCCGCATATAGTTCCTACGCGAAACGTATTGAAGACAGCATAAAGTCTAATCCGCGCGAGTTTTGGAGACACATTTCTAGCTTGCGCACCATAGGAGGATTCGAACCTAATGTTACATACCGCGGTCAAACTTTTTCGGGAGTGGATGCAGCAAATGCTTTCGCTAGTTTTTTTACTAGTGTATTTTTGACTGAAATACCGTTACTAAGCGCTGATATAGCAAACAGCTCCGCTAAAAGTTGCGACAGTAACTATGTAAATATTTTCCATATTACTTCTAACGACGTGTGGAGTGGTATCAACAAGCTGAAACCAAGTAGTTCCATGGGGCCAGACAGTACCCCATCTACTGTACTTAAGCAAGGTTAACATTTTTGTGCCTTCCCCTTTGCCATATTTGTAACCTCGCGTTGGAAACTGGAAAGTACCCGCCTCAGTGGAAATTATCAAGAGTTAGCTCGATACCTAAAAGCTCCAACAGACAAGTCCAAGGTAGAGAAATACAGACCGATCGCAATATTGTCGTCTTCTGCAAAAGTATTTGAGAGCATAATCCACAAATATATATATATGCGCAAGTGGATAAATACCTTTGCAACGAGCAGCATGGCTTCAGACGAAAGAGATCGGTTGATACCAACCATTTGACTCTCGTGGAGTTGATCTTGACTAGGATGGACCGCGGCTCCCAAGTTGATGTGCTTTACTTTGATTTCCTGAAGGCGTTTGATAGGGTCAATGATGACATACTGCTGGCAAAACTTAGCACCATTGGCTTTGTCCTGGGACTTCTCCGACTTCTTGCGAATTACCTGCGTGATCGCCAGCAGTTTGTCAGACTCGGTTTAAACGAATCTAGTCCCTATCATACGCGTTCCGGCGTGAGTCAGGGCTCAATACTTGGGCCTCTTTTATTTTTACTGATGGTGAATGACCTGCCTACCATTCTAGAGCACTCACGTTGCTTATTGTGCGCTGACGACCTCAAGCTTTTCATAGAAGTGAGGTCTTATGCAGACTGCATAGCTCTTCAGCAGGACGTTGATACTATTTACCAATGGAGTCATGAGAATAGGATGGAATTCAGCGCCTCTAAATGCTACGCAGTGACTTTCGGCCGAATGTGGCACCCAATAATTTGTGGCTTCAGAATAAATGGAGTTATCATATCTCGTTCGACAGTTGTTAAGGATTTGGGAGTCATATTTGACCGAAAGTTGACATTTCACGACCACATAATTATGTTGGCTAAAGAGTGTTTTAGGCGCTTGGGTTTCATCCTCAGAAATTTCCATGTCTTGGGAAATCCTCAGAAATCAGCACGTAATTAGGCTTATTTTTGGGGCATTAATTAGTACGATGCAAGCTAAAAAGTGCAATGTGTGTGTGGAACCCACATGAGAGCACTTACATTATTTTGCTTGAGAAGGTACAAAAAGCCTTCTTAAGGTACCTATACAAGCGGTTTAACGGATACTATCCCTACATGTATCCTACAAAATTTCTATTGGGTTGTCTGGGGTACAACTCACTGGAAGTAAGGCGGGATAAACATCAGCTGGTAGTCATGTGCAAAATTCTCCGAGGAGGTATTGACACACCAGATCTGCATGGTGAGCTGTGTCGATTTTTCACTCCCAACAATTATAGTCGCACCCGTAAGCACAAGGTTTTCGCCGTGCCGTCGTGTCGCACAAAGGCGCGACATTAATCGCTCATACCACGTACCCTCTTCACGCTCAACGCTCTCCTGGACACCAATCCAGACTGTGATTTGTTTGCTGATGGATGGCAGAAGATATTGTCAGAGTGTTTGTGTTTTTGTGAGGGGGATATATGATTGTTTGTGATTTTGTGTGTTGGTGTTCCTTTTATTATTTGAAAATGCCTCTTTTGTTATATTGTTCAGTCTTTAATTAATGTAATTGGGGTTATTAAAGTAAAATAAATAAATGATGATGTTATTGACAGAGTGAGTGCGAAACGCGAGCGAAGCGTCTCCGTTTCAGCTTGGGCAAAAAATGCTTTCGTATGTCCGGTTGTCCGGTCGGATCTCTGTTCTCCTCTACAGGTTGCTTTTCTCAACCGATCTAGATGAAACTTGGTAGGTATATAAATTAAGCGAATTTTTTGAATTTTTAGTCGTCGGGGATTTTTGATTGGGTGGGTACTTCCCCGAAGAAGGGGCAAAAAGGGGACTTCTGAATATCTCCGCCTTATTAGATCCGATTTCGATGGGTTTTTTTTTTATTTGAAAGGTAGTAACTTTAAATTGGTCTCTTAAAAATTTGGTGAAGATCTGATGAGGATCTTCGGCATCATGAGCAGAATAGCTCTTCACCTTTTGGAAGAGAAATAGACCCCCGAGACAGGGAATCCTAGTGGGGAGCCTATTGATCAAATGTATTTTTGTAATCTTTTTATACTGTTAATAAATATTATTATTATTAATCTCATAATGCAGTAAATTTCTCACTTTTAGGTTTATACGAGTGGAATCAGCCCTTTACCTACTAGGTAGGGATTGATGGGGCACCTTGGTTATTAATGTTAGTTTTACAATAAGGTAACTAGATGGCGCTACTGAGCACTGCTAGATTGTTTGCAAAAAAAATTGTACGCGCGCAGTTTACATACTAGTTGATCTGCCACTAGTATCTAAACTGCTTTATATTAATTAGGTACTTTTAAATATAGTGTTCAATTAAAATACTATCTTCCTTTCTCCTACGGCCTCCCAGAAATATTAATATTGCCCCAATTGTACTTACCTACCCCTTGCCAAAAAGCTACGGCAACATAGAGGAAAGATGTTGGGGTACACTCAGCAAAACCTATTGCACTGGCTATTTCTTCATCCCTGGTTAAAGGGTTTGATGATGATGATGATGGACGCACAACAATTGTGTTTAAACGAAATGATGTTGACTTGTCTTGCGCTTAATGTGAATGTTACCAATAATCGATCTACCGCAATATACTATGGGTTCACTACAAACAAATCAATAGGTCAACCACTTCTCAAAAAAACTTTAGTTTGAACGCCTGATTCTATCAACTTTAGTTTCCTTTAAAACAAATAATAAAATATTAGCAGTGCACATAAATGAGTTATCCAAGCAGCTACGTTTAGCGACATTTGCAATAAAAAAAAATGACTGGGAAACTATTCATACTCCAAAATCGTGCAGTCCGGAACATATTGGGACTAAAATGGAGAGACTCTTGCAGAGAAAAGTTTAGGGAACTTAATATTATGACGGTGGTAGGGGAATTTATATAAACCAGAATCTTTTATATGAACGAGAAAATTTAGCTAATATGACATTGCGTAAGGATATACATGTCGGTCAGGATGCCGAGATTGTTCGTTATGCTCTTGATCTGACATCTTTATCTTTCAATATCTAATAGGATGTCAAATATGAACCACCACAAATTTAGTCACATAACAAAGTTTATTGTTCTACACATTTACTAGGTACAGTAACAGTTATTCTTATCACTAATTTGTCTTTCCACTTAATTACTTTAATTTTTATCACTATTTCAAATTACAATTAATTACAATAATAATTATATGGACTCTATCAAAACGTATGACAGTTCCTCGGCACGCGCGCGTCTCTTCTGTACGTTTAGTTCCCTTCCACTGCCGCCGCACCGAGACTCTGCTGTACGTTTAGTTCCCTTCCACTGTCGCCGCACCGAGACTGCTGTACGTTTAGTTCCCTTCCACTGCCGCCGCACCGAGACTCTGCTGTACGTTTAATTCCCTTCCACTGCCGCCGCACCGAGACTCTGCTGTACGTTTAGTTCCCTTCCACTGCCGCCGCACCGAGACTCTGCTGTACGTTTAGTTCCCTTCCACTGCCGCCGCACCGAGAATCTGCTGTACGTTTAGTTCCCTTCCACTGCCGCCGCACCGAGACTCTGCTGTATGTTTAGTTCCCTTCCACTGCCGCCGCACCGAGACTCTGCTGTACGTTTAGTTCCCTTCCACTGCCGCCGCACCGAGACTCTGCTGTACGTTTAGTTCCCTTCCACTGCCGCCGCACCGAGACTCTGCTGTACGTTTAGTTCCCTTCCACTGCCGCCGCACCAAGCCTCTGCTGTACGTTTAGTTCCCTTCCACTGCCGCCGCACCGAGACTCTGCTGTACGTTTAGTTCCCTTCCACTGCCGCCGCACCGAGACTGCCGAAGCAACACAAAGTACTCTTTATGTGTCGCTTGCGTTTTGTAGCACCATGATGATGGACATTCAAACAATACAAATAATTACAATACAAACCATAAACATTATTTAGTATTCCCAAAAACTAGACCTATCTATATGTATCAATTAAATTATATAATATGATTCCATGAGAAATAATAATGACATCGAATTTATGAATTGTGTCAAAAATCATTTAATAGCAAAGAGTTATTACAAACTTGACGAAGCTTTTGCTGATACTTTTTTTATATGCAGTGTTTTTATGTATTGTTACTTATAATTTTATATTATGTTGAATTTTATTTGAATATTTTATAACACTATTCATATTATGTTATACCTACAATGTTTTGTAACTGACCTATCTAAGAACATGTAATGTGTCAAAACATGAAATAAATGAATTAAATTGAAATATGTAGTTTGTTTGGTTGGTTTTTCCAGGTGGGGCTCATTAAGTGCAACTCGCACCGCTACGGGTTCTGCAATTCCAGAATGGCTACCAAATTTGGAAAGGATCCGACGAGGTAACTCTATTTAGTCACATTCGTACTGACTGACTGATAGGCAACGAACTGCCTGAACCGGGGGAAACCTAGAGATTTGAAATTTCGATTTAATATTCCTTGAGTATTGTATATTGAGTCGTTTTTTGCACTTCATATATTAACTCCATATCCGTTCCAGTTCAGAAGCGTGAATACATCTTCCAGAACAGAGGTGAACAGTTCGGAGAAATAACGTCTCCCTGTCTCACACCTTTTTGCAATTCGATAAAATTCGTGATTCGATTTTGGAGACGGACAGTCAGTTTTTTATTATTACTAGTACCAAATGTTACTTGATTGATCTCTTGGTGAAGCTAAAAAATAAGAACACGAAAGTAAAACATATTTTAATTCCATTTCAGCTCTTTACTTACACACACTAATAATAGTTCTTTCAAGGCCTAAATAAAAAAAACTTGAAAAACCCGGTTTTTAAAATTGAAAACCCGATAAACCCGGGGTTTTTAAACTATCCGAGTTTTGCATGCCCTAGTGTGTTTGTCTGCCTGTGGCATCGTAGCTCCCAAACGAATGGACCGATTTTGGTGCGATTTTTTCCTGTTTCAAAGCGGATGTGATCGAGATGGTTTTTTGCTATAATATAAAGGGGGGGGGGGGGAGAGAAAGGGGGAGGTGGTTTTGTGATGCTGTTTGTAATGTTTTAAAACTGATGTGATCAAGATACATCTTAGCTATAATGAGAGATCGGGGGATCGGAGATATATACATTTTTAATTTGTGCTTGTTATTCATTTCGTTTAATTTTTCGTATCTGGGTGATTCTCTGATTTAGTGCAAAAAGAAGGAATTTGAGAGAAAAAAATAAATTTTATTTTTTCCTGTGCCCATGAAAAAGTACGTAAAAAAATATACATTTGTATGTAAATAATACTATATTATACCTAAAATTTACGAAGATATAGGACTATCAATAAAATTAAAAAATTATATCAGATAGTACTCTTTTACTTTGAGAAACTCCACTTGTTGAAGTCTGGATATTTGGTGTCTGGAAAGTCTTGTTGAATAATGACAAAAAAAATAAGATTTTCCACGACTTTTCAGATAGCAAACACACTGAAAAATAATTACCATCCCCTTATTCTCATTACCTTCGCCTTATTAGCTAAAGGAAATAGATGGTAATGAAACTGAGGGTAATGATATTTTTTATCTATTTTAGTTTTACCCAGAAAATAATTACAATACTTAAGTATAATTTTTTTCTAAGTATTCGAACTTAATTACAATTATGTTAAAATAAACAATACAAAAAAATAATTAGTACTTATCTCAAAATCACACTCACGGTAATGAAAAAATTTGCTTACCACGGTTCACGATCGCGTCTTTGCAATAAGTTTTAGAAAAATCTGCAAGCGTCCGCCCTGCTTACTGTTCACTGGCCGACTGGATGAGAACGTGCATGAGGGGGGTAGCTACTCCATTACGTGTATGATAATAGTAAAAGTATGATTTTTGATATTTCAAGTTGGGCTGAAGGTAATTAGTTTTTTTTCGTGACAAATCGATTTTATACCATATTGATCATTAATAACAATCGTAATATTTTATTTAAATCACAGTTTTACTCCTTAATATGTACTTTATGACCCACCAAATAACAGCACATAGTTAAAATATCTAATTGTATTTTATTTTAATATTATTCCCATAATTCGTGCAAAGGACACTGGAGGTAATGAGATTTAGAGGATACATTTTATTTTTTTCGTTCTTATTTGCCAATTGAAAAAATAGTTTTAGGTGCACGATTTACCTGTAGAACTTAATTATAATATAAAAAATATTTTGTTAGTTTGGAGGTAGATTCGTTTATTTGTTAGTTTGGAGCAGGTAGATTCGTTTATTTTTTGACGGACATGTGATTTGCACCAAATCAGAGAAATGCCCATCTATGTATCCGTTGTCTAATAGTACCCATAGTACAGGGTATCCAAAAGTTTGGGGCTAGGTAGGTAATTGGTGTGATTTGTCCCGAATATATTTAAATATCGCAATAAACTGTACAATGCCCGCGCGGTCGAAGTCGCGGGCAAAAGCTATTAATAAGTAATACGATACTTGGTATCTCAGAGAATCCTAACTATGCCTATGACAAAGTATAATAATTCATTGAACAACAAATCGATTTCCTAAGGAATTCAGGAAATGGTCAGCAACATTTCCTTTTGTAAGTATCAACATCAAGTACTGCGATCACCAATCTAAACGATAATGGCAAATGTCAATCAAACATGGTTATGATTCTTTAACCATGCTTATGGTAAAAATAAACACTGAATTGCTTGCTTGCTTGTCTTATGAGATCAGCTGGCTTACTCTCGAACACCACTCCGATTCAATAGCGGCCAACAATAATATTAACGTAATACCATGCACCGATAGAACCATGTATTATATAAATTTATATACTCCTAAACGGGATTTGGATTTTGTGTGTAATCCGTTTACCATCCAAGAATTCATGAGTACAGTCAAACAGATCAAACGTAAGGAATCTATGGATATCCATGATATGTCGACCAATATTCTGGATTACTTTCCCGAATTCCTTCTAGATATACTCTGTGATTACTTTAATAGGTGCCTTCAAAAGGTGTTCGTAAAAATAAACATGTTATTGTCTGTGGTGACTGGAACATCGATACCCTTAAAATAAACAAATATTCTAATGAATTGAGAGATGTTCTCATTAATCATAATCTTAATACACATACAATAGCCCCTACACGCAGATTAGCTTGCATAGATCAAATAGCGAGTAATATCGACAATGCAACAGGTTCTGTGCACTATTTTAGTCTCTCTGATCACGAGACTGGTCAAACACTTACGGTTACATTAAAAGAAAGTCATAAAATATACAAACACTGGTTCGAATATAAGAGAGATTACAGCCCGGATAACGTTATAAAATTTTGTGACAGTCTTAAAGCCTTAAGTTTTAATGACGTTTATCAAGAAACTGATCTAAATAGTTCGTTCATTGAATTTTATGATACGTTATTAATGTTCTATAATCTTTCCTTTTCTACGATTAAAGTTAAGATTAATAACAGACCATTAAAATCCAGATGGATTACAAAGGGCCTAAAAAAATGTAGTCTAAAAAAGCGTAATTTATATATCAAATACATAAAATCTTCAAAAAATAAAACTCATCATAAAGCTAATTATAAAAAGTATGCAATAATTCTTAAGAAATGTATATATCACAGCCAAAAAATTTCAAATCAAAAATATATTGATGGGTCTAAAAATAAGTGTAAAGCTAGTTGGAACGTCATACTAAAAAACATGTTTTATTATTTTTAATAATATTAAAATAAATAATAATACTATCTTCTTAACTCCCGTTAATGACAATGACATTTTGAAAATTATAATGAAATTAAAAAAATACTAATTCGGTTGGATATGATGAAATCAACACCAGAATACTGAAAATATATCGCCGCCACTATCTTACATAATTAACTTATCACTGGAACATGGTGAGTATCCTTTTAAATTAAAAACTTCAATTGTTAAGCCACTTTTTAAAAAGGGGAATAAATGTGACCCCTACAATTATAGGCCAATTACATTAATACCAGTATTATCAAAAGTTTTTGAAAGAATTATGTTTAATAAAATTAATAGCTTCATATGTAAATTTGACATACTCCAGCGTGTTCAATTTGGTTTCAGAAAAGGTAGTTCGACATCTTTGGTATGCTTTTCTTTGATAAAAACAATAACAGAAAGCATTAATGCCAAAGTACCAACGGCAGTAGCATTCCTCGATATGTCGAAAGCTTTTGATTTTGTTCATCACGACATTCTCCTTTCCAAACTACAGAGATACGGCATACGAGGAAAAGCACATGACTGGATTCAAAGCTACCTAAAAGATAGACAGTAATACGTTGAAATTGCTGATATAGACAGCTGCGTTCAACAAAAACATAAATCTGAGCTAAGGTGTAACCATTTCGGTGTCCCTCAAGGGAGCATTTTAGGGCCCCTTCTCTTTTTGATCTATATAAATTACTTGCCAAACAACATTAACCATGAGTGTGTTTTGTTTGCCGACGATACAACCATTATAGTAAAATGCAAGGACAAACAAACTTTTAATGAAGATATCGATAAATCTCTCCAATCAGCAATTAATTGGCTAGACAAAAACAATCTTAAAATTAACGTCAACAAAACTAAATTAACTCAGTTTCGCACTTACAGGGCCTCTCCCTTAAATTTTAAAGTCTCTGCAAATAGCCAGGACGTAGAGGTAGTAAACAGTTGTGTTTTTCTCGGTATGACTCTCGATCAATATTGCTCTTGGAAACCACACGTAGACTCAGTTTGTGGAAAAATTAATAGGTTTATATTCGCCCTGAAACGTATACGAAGGGTTGTCTCGCTAAAGGCTGCCCTCTCAGCATATTACGGTTATATAGGATCGGTGTTGAGATATGGATTGGTGATATGGGGAAATTCCGTGAACATGGAAAGAGCCTTTAAGGCGCAGAAAAAATGTATCCGTACCTTATGCATGGCAGGGTATCGTGACTCATGTAGGCCCCTATACAGAAAACTCAAAATATTGCCCCTTCCCAGTCTATATATAGAAGAAATTAGTTTGTTTGTGAAACAATATTCGGACTTTTTTACAATGAAAGGTGATGTTCAACGGTCGACTCGCTATCGCAAAAACCTTGCTATGCCGCAGTGTAATTTAAGACTATTTACAAACAATGCTTATTGTATGGCAATCAAAATCTATAATAACGTACCATTACAAATAAGATACCCCTACATACATTTAAAAACCGACTTCATAGCTGGCTATTGCAATTCTCCTTCTATTCACTTGACGATTTTTTAAAATGTAAAGCCAAACTGTGATTTGTTGGGTTCATTAAATATTCTTGTGACTTTCTTTTCTTTTTTTGCCTTTTTTTTAATATTATTATTATATTATTTAAAGTAAGTGACCGTTCAATTTTATTATTTCAGTTAATTATTTCATTATTGTTATTTTTTGTTATTACAATTAATTTTAAAAGAATGAGTTATCTAACATTATATTTTTGACTATTTCTGCTAACTAATGACATACAGTTAAATATCTAAAATAATATTAATTAATTAAGATACATTTTCGATGTTATTTAATACTTATTTACCTTTAATATAAATATTTGTACGTAAGGCAGAGCATGTTAGAACTAAGTTTAAACCACTACCATCTTATCTGTACACATGTTTTAAACAAATAAAATTCATTCATTCATTCGGTATATTTCCGGAAGCTCTAAAAATGTTCAAGGTCCAACCTATTATTACAAGGGTAAAGGCGAAATGCACCGTTTAAAGAACTTTAGACCAATATCGCTAATACCCGTTATGTCTAAAGTTCTAGAAAAATTGATGAGTAAAAGACTAATGAGCTATTTCAACAGTAACCATCTCCTAAATGCTCATCAATTTGCCTACCAGCCGGGGCGGTCTACGGCGGACGCAACGCGCCGAGTTTTGTCAAGTGTGATGTCACACCTCGAGGGCAGGCGACAAGTCGCAGCAATTTACTGCGACCTGTCGCGTGCCTTTGAGCTAGTGAATCACTCGCTACTTATTAAAAAAAATAACCATTACGGAGTCAATGGAAACTTTCTTCAAATGATGACGTCGTTCTTAAAAGATCGTAGACAATTAACATCAGTTCTCAATGTAAAATCTGATATACAAAAAATGGGTGAAAGTGCTGTCCCACAAGGTTCTGTCATGGGAAATAACCTATTTTTGACACTTATGAACGACCTGACTGACAGCTGCTTCGTCAGACGCGGAATTTGTTATCTTCGCCGACGATACTTGTTTGATTGTAGCTGCTGAGGACTTCACTCAACTTAACATTAAGTTGAATAATGTTATGGGTGAGGTCTCAGGATGATTTACTGCAAATGGCATGTCGTTAAACGTAGACAAAACTAACATGTTGCACTTCCAAATCGGCAGGAAAACGAACCCAAAATTAAATGTCACCTGTAATAGCTTAAAAGTACCTCAAGTCGATCACCTTAAATACTTAGGCTTCATAATCGATGAGGGATTAACGTGTAACCACCAAATTGACAACGCGTGCGGACGGCTGCCATCAGCAAGTTTTGCTCTGTCTCGTTGGCAGTCTTCACATAGACAACGTAAGAAAAGCTTACTTTGGATACTTTCACTCAATCTTATCCTACGGGGTCGACTTGTGGGGATTGGCAGCAGAGAGGGATAGGCCGTTCAGGCAGCAGAAACGCGCCGTGTGTATCATGTGCAATTTTGAGTGGGATCATCCTGCGCGGGATCCTGATTCGCACGGATATTGCACAAGAAAGCGTTACCGTCTTAAACTCCCGAAAAAACGGCTCAAGAAGTCAGGCAGGCTTATAATTTTTTTAGGTGTGAAGGTATACAATAATGAAGGCATAGTAAACGCCAATAACTATACCTTGTTTATAAAAAAACTTAAAGTGCTACTGCTTGATAAGGCTTACTATTCTGTTGATGAGTTCCTCACTGACAAGTCACTCGCTAATCCTAATCCTGAGAATAATAATTACAATATACTTACATAGGTATACATGTATAATATATACCTTGTGATAAATTACATTGTTTTTTAAGGACATATGCTTAGCATATCTTTATATTTAAATGTAATACTCTTGACTTATATGATACAATATCGTATTAATGTTATAAATAAATAAATAAATCACGATCCCAATAGTGCGATTCAGATAGAAAACCTAACTGCACTGCAACGTGGGGGGAGGTTTGGTGGAAGTGGACGAATGGTGGGGGATGATGGGGAAGGGTGCGGGAAGTGGGGCAGGTGATGCGAAGTGGAGGAAGACTGAAAGGAAGGGTGGGTGCAGAGTAGGAGAAAGGGAGAAAAGTGGGGGGAAAGTGAAAAAGGGCGGGGGAAGTGGAGGAAGGTAGGAGGGAAATAAAGGAAGGGTAGGAAGAAAGGGGGAAGAAGTCGAGGAAGGAGGTTTTATTTTTTAAACCAAGATTGCTGCGACATTTTGCCACATCAGTTGTCACTTTGCAGTGCAGGTTAGGTTTTCTAGCTAAATCTCACTGTTGGGATCGTGATTGAATCGGAATGGTGTTCGAGAGTAATGGGGCTGGTCTCTGTCAGGCCGCCCGAGGGGCTATGAAATGGACATGCTTAACCTGCTATCAATCAACAATATAGGACGCAAATCTCGTTTCGCTTACAGGTACATAAACGAAGTCCTCCACTATACGCGGAACAATCCTCACCTGATTAACCTGCTGAATATCCTTGAAGACGTGGTCCAGGTCAAGGATATCGACAACCTGGTCACCCTGTATGCACCTAAGAGTAAGACATCTTTACTAAACCATATAAGGAACAAATACAATAACTTATTTTTACATGACATGACACAATGAAGGTTTTTTTTTTATGACTGACTAGGCAATCGTTTGTCCACGATCTCACCTGATGGAAAGCGATGATGTGGTCGAAGGTGTAGCAAGCTTGCCTAGTAGAGATACCTATTCACTAGTCCTCTTGTTACCAGCAACGTCGATTAGGCGGGGAAATATCTGTTTAAAAAATGTTTTGGTACTTGGACCCCATGGACCAAACGTTTCGAAGCCAACCGGCACAAATATATAGTCGCTTGAGAGCCGTGAGAGCGATACATATTTGCGCCGCTTGGCCTCTTCTGCGTTCTCCGCCGCGGCTCCGGCTCAACGCTGTCCTGCTGGGATGAGAAGGGGCTAACGTATCAACACAAGTCGCGTCCCATACGAGAGCCCTTGCCCGCTCCCAGGGGATCAGCATTAGGCCGTCCGGGCGCTTGCAATCATCACGCACCATCCCTACTGGTTCTAGTACAGAAGGTACGTTGATGGTGGCAAGCGCCCGTTTTATAATATCATTGATCGAGCCGTGGCGGGAAAACCCTGGTAGATTTTCCACTTCGTTTTGTCACTTATTGGCAATAGAGTCAATGGAGTCCGTTTCTGTCAACGTCGCTGCCGCATGAACACCGATGACTACCCAGTCGGAGACCGGTAGCTATCCGGAAACTGCCATTGTCAAGCAGCGTTCCGAGGATCGCAGATGGAAGGGCGTACAGCCACTGGCCTGATTCATGTTCCAAGACAGCTAGAAGTCTTGCGCGGTCTTTATCACTTTTTTTTTTTAGATAATTAAAGAAACCGATCTTTGTGGTGTTTATTGAGGCCTATGTCCAGCAGTGGATGAATACAGGCAGATGATGCTGATTTTCCTGTGTTAGTTAGTAATAACAACATCTACTGCCATCACCAAGACGCCTGTCAAGCTTGGTGATTATGGCAAACTGCCTATTATGGGGCGGCCCATAATCAGCAGTAGACATCTTCAGATTGAGGATGCGATGTGAGTGGATGCCCCGCCAAATACGAACTAAAAAGTCAAAAACAAGAGATAAATAAAATTGTCATTGCATGTCACTCGGGACGATATAAGGTTTCTAACGATGTCCCATACATCAAAATCTGTTCAGGCATTTAAAAGTTATAATGGAATAAAGAAACTCACATACATACATACAAAAATACATAAACCCTAAAAAAAATACACTCATTTTTTGGGCTGTCGTGTAAAAATACGTCGTCATAGTTTTAATTATCATCAAAATCGGGCTATTACTCCCATTGAGACCTTTGCCCAGCAGTGGACTACGATTTGGTAAATAATGTGAAACACCAACCTAAATATTCGGAATTTGTTGTAAGCTTAGAATTAGATAGCATTCATATTTTGATAAGCCTTGCGGATATTATAACGTATATTTTAGATGATAAGTTAGTTTTTACTCTTAAAATTCTTTTAGTGCTTATGAATAAGTAAAAACTGTATAAGAACATCCCGATACCGGTATCTCACAATGTAAGAACACACAAATCCTACGCACTAATAATACCTACAGCTTCCTATGTGGCCCTGAACCAAGATAAAACCAAGTACATTGTTTTAAACGACCTATTAAATTGCAAAACGGTTTCTAATGAAATTTATACCTGTAAACAACTTGACGAATTCTATGTACAGGACTATTTGTGAAACAGAAATTATGACCAAAGTCTTGACTTCACTTCCAAAACATTGTAAAACTAACTTTTTGTATGGCCACGCCAATATTTGGCGATCTTTAGGAGATAACCGATGGGTTTTTTACTCATTCAGAACATACAAAGCTTTTTACCTGCAAAGCGGAATAAAGTATCGCAGAAACCGGCATCTTAAACCTAAGGCTAATATTTACTTGGATTTTAACTTGATAAATAATTCTTGTTGCAACTTATCAAAATTGAGGAAACAACTACAGTGAAATTGTTACTAAACTACCAAATTTAAATCCTAATAATTGGAAACAAACAGATGGTAAGGCCGATGATATGTTACGTATAATACCAGAACTTCAGTTGAAAAATGAATCCATTCCACGACTCACTTCACATTCCATAACAACATACATATTTGTAACACTATTTGTAATCTTCTTAATCTACTTTTTTTGTAATAGAAAATGCGTGGCTTTTTATCACAAATTCCGACCGACTCCTCCTTCTGAAAATCATAACTTGGACTCAATTACCGAAAATCAACCACGACTTAGAATCCGTTGAAAAACTTCGCAAAACCAGCGTAAGTATTCATCTAAACGGGGGGTTGTTATAACCCTTAATTGTAAGTGAATGTAAAATAGTAAGGCCGAAAAGTGCCACTAAAGGAGACCTGCACTGCGACGGACAGTTCGTTTCGATACTCTACTAAAGCCACACGTCTTCTACTTCCTTTTTTGACTTTATTTTTATACATTTGAGTTTAATACCAAGTAAAGTACTAATTTCCATTTTGAGTCTTTTTTTAAAAAGGTTTTCCCACAATACCGTCTAACAGTATGCATAGTTAGGGCGAATCTATCGCCCATACCTGAAGCACAGTACATTATAGTCCTTACGGACAGTAGTGTCTATAGTGTATCGAAGCATTGTTTTCGAGTTTGATATCTACTGTCAATCGAAAACCGAAGGTTGCTACTGGCAGGTCTTTACCCGGCTACAAAAAAGGAGGGTTATGATTTTATATTAATGATATGATTGTATAAACATAATAATATTTTTTAAATGTTATAATAATAATTTATTTCATTTCCAGGCAATAATAGGTACATTAGATGATTAAAATTAATACTTATTGAGCTATTACCAATTAAAACTATATCTTAAGTTTGCTACGGGCCCCAAACTAGGCTATGCCTGTATCTAGGGTACTCATTCCCTAATTATCTAAAAATGTAGGTTTATAAAACTGAACTGTACATGGTCTGCGAATCTCTGTGTACAGTAATAATATTCACAAGTGGTAATAACAATTGACCAAACAACGAAACTATAATATTAGAGTAGTATTCTGTCTGTTCCACTGCTGGGCAAAGGTCTCTTCAATGGTTAGAAAAAATATGACTCGAAATATATGTAAATAGGACAGAAAAAGACAGAATAATTAATAGTTCTACGTAGGTACAGATGAATCACTCGCTTAGACAACGCGTTACTCGTCTGAAATATACCTATAATATTCTTATTCCTATTAAATCATATTTAGTTTAAGCCAATTTACACCCTACGCTCATTGGAGAAGGGCGATATTACCCTAACTTGGCTCGACGACGTCACCAGCGGGCGCGCTGGCACTGCTAGTGTTGACATGTAACTACTTTCACTTTTTTATACGAAGGATGATAATAGTATTAATACAATATGATTTTTTTATTAATAAGGACTAGTTTTCCCGCCCGCGACTTCGTTCGCGCGGAATAATGTTTATCGGGAAAAAAAGCATCCTATTTTCTTCTAGGACTTTAGAAACCAATGCAAAAGTAGGTATAGCATCAATGCTCTTGATGGTTTTTGACAGACTTGTTATTTCGTTTCCATGGAACCACAGACCATTCTGTGATGGCAACTGTTCTTTACAGTGATTAATCAACATTTTCCAGTTTTCCATTGGAAACTTACAAATTTCCGGGATAAAAAGGTGTCCTATGTTTTATTCCAGGGTTTAAGCTTTCTCCATTCTAAATTTCGTCAAAATACATCCAGCCGTTATCGCGTGAAAGCTCCTCCAAACAAACAAACAGATAACGTTTCACTTTTATATATTGGTACCTATGGATAGGGTACAAATGTGTACGTACTTATCAAAGAGTGAAGACTTGACATTGTTTGTTTTCAGTTCAAGTATTAGACAAGGACATTCAAACAGACATTCACCCGATAGAAGGGCACATAGAGAAGAACTACAGCTGGAACATGTGGGATTGGAAACGAAGGGCATGCCAATGGGTAAGTGGTTACAGACAGCAGTGAAACTAGCATCACTCTAGCGGGACACAGTCAACCTCAATCGAGAATAGAGTACTGTACCACTTTTACGAGTTGCAGTAGTAAACGCTCTTGACGTTACAACTCAAGTAAAAGTATCTACGCGACTGGACCGGTAAGACAATACAGTGGGTAGAGTCTGACTTACGAAAGAAGTATCACAGACGCGGCGCGCTAGTTTCCTTCTAAAAGAGAAAAATGTTTAAGCGTTCAACGTTTGTTCCTCTTATCGCCGCTACTTCTTTCGTGAAACGGATTCTCAGTTTGCATGTTTTTGGTATTATGGGTCACTATTTCGACAATGGCTAACGTCAGTTAACGCTGCCGCAGTAGTTATGTCACTCACTGAAATTAAATGTCAGTGAGTGACATACCTACTGTATCTTTAACATGGGTGTCTTCAATCCCTACGAAAATTGTAATAATGTAACCCAGCCCCACTCACTCACGATGATAAATAAGGATTGAAGACACCCATGTTCCTCGTTGATAATGTAGCTTTATATAGGTAAAAGAATGTTTAAAATCAGTTCAGTATTTTTTGAGTTTACCCAATATATTTTTGTCACTATAATCGTATTTTACTTTATTTAAACGGATTAGATTTTTTGTTCTTGACAAACATTCAAACAAACAAAAAAAAAACAAATCTAAAATGGAAAACACAATCGCTTGCTCGATGGAGGCTCTTACAACGCCATCTAGATTCACGGATTCGGGTGAACCAAAATGACATTCCTGCTAGCCGCTGTTTTTTCTCTGTCTTTTTCATATATTTAGAAACAGACAAATGCTAAGAAGGCGCCAGCATGACTGCGTAACATCTACAGTTCCTCAAGTATTGTCTATTTCTATTGAAGTAGAGTTAGCCAAACTCCTAACCTAATAGAGCTAAAAATTTATAGTGACAAATAGTTCCGCTAGTTGTTACGATACTCGATAGCGAGTACAGATTTGAGCGTTTAATTAAACTCATAATTGAGGTACTAGACTTACATTATCTCTCTATAAACAATGTGTATTATCGAAACTTGATCAAACGAAATGTGCGGATATTTGACAAAAAAAATACGATAAAAGTCCGTTTTTTTTTTTGGATTAATTAGCTATCCCGAAAACTAAGGCGCTTTAATTTTTTATTAAATGAAAACCTCATCTTTTTGTTTTATCTTTGTTTATTTTTAAGTATACGGCGTATTTTCTACAAAGTAGTTTTAATTAAAAGCTAGAAAATCTACCAAGCAGAGATAATAAAAAAAAAATACAATATCGAACAGAAACTCAGTAAAAAAAGAAATAAACAAAAACATGTAAAAAAATACTGTATCTTTAATATTAGGTCATTAAGTCACTTACATTATGAAATAAAACAAAAAAAAATAGTTTATTAAATTTATTAAATTTTCAAAATGTCCACAATTATCCTCAGTACATACGATGCACGTAACGCCACACTGCGCGATGTTCTTTTGACCTACTTTGGCGGTGAATATCACAACAACTAAAAGAGATAGACCCATAGTTATTTTGGAGAGTTTGTATTGTATATCTATCTTCTATCTATCTATACTATAATAAAACTGTAACTGGGCTAAATCTGTACATTAAATATATATTTTAAATTATAATTGAGATAAACTTCAAAATCGATATAGAGTGCAAAAAGGATATTTTTTTATTTTTTGTCTGTCTCTTTGTACACGCATCACGCTGAAACTACCAGATGGATTTTGATGCAACTTAGCACAATCATAGCTATAAGCTATGAATGTGCTAATAGAGAATGTGTTTGAATGTTTTTATGGATTAACATTTAGAATACTTTGTATCCGGAAAAAAACATGAGTTCCCGCAGGATAGGGGTTGAAAGTTATTTAAAAGAACACATATTACGCTGAAACTACTGGACGGAGTATGATGTAACTTGGCACAGTCAAAGTTCATATTATGTATTAAAATTACACATTCTTTTTATCCCTAATAAATATAGGGTTCCAGCGGGATAGTAATTCAAAGTTATGATAATTTAAATGTAATATAAATAAAACATTAAAACAGTATCATAATTTCGACCTTCTCGCCGCGATGCTGTTTGTCTCAGTGGGAGCATGTCAGCCTTCCAACCCAGACGTGCGTGGATAGAAATTACGCGCTTGTTGATATGTTTTGCTCCATATTTTAAAGCATTTACATATTTTATGCGTTATTTTTACATTTTCCTTGATATTTTTAAGGCTCCAGTCATTTCCTGAAGTAAACCGTCAAATCGGTACAACAAAATCATCATAATCATCATCATGTCAGCCATTAGAAGTCGACTGCTGAACATAGATAGGCCTCCCCAAAAGAGCACCATGACCTCATACGACACCTGATACACCTCATACGACAAAAAAACAAACATGTCTATAACTTTTTACAGGCTTCTATAGTAAACTGCCAGACGCACTCCACCCAAACGGACTACAGCCACCTTCGCTCCGAGATTCACAGCCAAACCTACGAGATGCGCGACAAGTGCCTGCAGACCAAGAGGGATGCCGGCATCAACACCCTCTCCAACAAGGTCTTCTATTGGGGCCTGAGGGGCAAGATTGGGGACCAACATTTAGTAATGGACATGAGGGAGAAACACGCCGCTGAGAAGGATCAAGGTAGGGCACGATACCATGGGGGTATTAACACTAGCTTCAGATTTAGGCAGGAGCAGGCAGAGACTCCGTCCGGCTAATTCACAGGCGAAATATTAACGCTTGGCACATAAAAGAGGCACGAAACAAACACCACCAACAAGCAAGCGAAGTGTGGGGAGACCCCCCACACTCCGCTTGTGGGGAGATGTTTTTATACGACGGCCCAAAAAAAACAGTGTAATGTTTTTAGAATTCATGTATGTTTGTTTGTATTTGAGTTTCTACATTCCACCATAAATTTTAAATGCCTGAACAAATTTAGTCGTTCGGGGTATCGTTAGAATCCTTACATCCCTCCGAGTAACACAGGCTATTTTAACCCCCGAAGAAAGAGACGGGTGTTATAAGTTTGGATGTGTATCACTGTGTGTGTGTGTGTGTGTGTGTGTGTTTGTGTGTGTGTGTTTGTGTGTGTGTGTTTGTGTGTGTGTGTGTGTGTGTGTGTGTGTAGCTATCCCAAACGAATGGACCGATTTTGATGCGGTTTATTCTTTTCGAAAGCTGATGTAATCGAGATGGTTCTTAGATATGGAGGGGCAGAGGGAAGGTGAGTAAAGGGGGGGGGGAGAATCGTATCTTTCAAAAGAAAGGACCAATTTAGCTGCGGTTTTTTATGTTTCAAAGCTGCGATAAACAAGATTGTTCTTAGCTATATATTGGGGAAGGGGGGGGGGGGGAGGGGGTGTGGATCGTAGCTAACGAATTGACCGATACTGATGCGGTTTTTTTTTTTGAAAACTGATGTGCTCGAGATGGTTCTTCTACGGAGTGACTCTCTTGTGCTATTATTTCTTTACACTATTCTTTATAATTCGCGTCCTCCTCTTTACCTTCGGGAGTGTTTTGACTATCTTGTGCCCGGCGACATTCAATGCACGACCACAAAATACCTCGTTCTTAAAATACCCACTGACTCTTCTAGTTCTTACAGTAGGTCGTTCATTGTACGATGTTTAGTTCTTACAGTAGGTCGTTCACTGTACGATGTTCCTCATACTATTGGGGCTAGTCCCTCTGTTGAAGTCTTCAAAGGGAAATTAGAGGAGCGTTATATTGGTACTTATGGTTTGGAATAACACATAGGATCCCTAGATCCCAGAAAATGACTACGCGGGCAAAGCCGCAAGCACAGCTAGTTTCATAATATGGTGGAAACATTGTTCAATTAAGTACAATTGTTTTGGTTAGGTTTATGGAACATTAATACTCCGCCGACCCCTTACTTTAATAAAAAAATATTCATTAAAAAAAAATGACTTAGTTCTTAGTATTTTTTTATTAATTTTATTATTAATACTTATGTAAGTACATTATGTATGACGAATTTAAAATAATTATAATAATTATTTATTTAGATTAAAATTTTATAAGCGATGAGTATAAAATATTTAAGCGTTTCTCACGATCTTTCATTTAAATTTACTATGTTGCCATAGCGACACGCCCGCCGGTTTCTTTTTACTATGTTGCCATACTAGCGACACGCCCGCCGGTTTCTTTTTACTATGTTGCCATACTAGCGACACGCCCGCCGGTTTCTTTTTACTATGTTGCCATACTAGCGACACGCCCGCCGGTTTCTTTTTACTATGTTGCCATACTAGCGACACGCCCGCCGGTTTCTTTTTACTATGTTGCCATACTAGCGACACGCCCGCCGGTTTCTTTTTACTATGTTGCCATACTAGCGACACGCCCGCCGGTTTCTTTTTACTATGTTGCCATACTAGCGACACGCCCGCCGGTTTCTTTTTACTATGTTGCCATACTAGCGACACGCCCGCCGGTTTCTTTTTAGTTGGTACACGATACTTACACATGTTTTGATTGACTATTTGAGCAAAACACGGTTATTGTGACTTAAGAGGGCCGTTCCCCGTCCGTCTATCGTCAACGCGAGCATGGTCGAAAAGCTTGTAGTTTCATCCAGCGCTTTTTTTGAAACAGAGGCAAAGCGAAAAGAGAGATAACGCTCGATTGGCATACGGTAACTTCCGCATTATAACAATAACTTGCTGTACCCGTGGCTACGCACGCGAGGTCTTTTCTTTAGGTTCAAAGTACCATAATGTGCCAGAACCAATACACCAACATTTGATCAAAATTTCTTCAGCCGTCAAAAATACTTTTTATCAATTGCTCGGCTTCTAACTCCCCAGATTGAGATACCAATTACACCAGTTTTTAAATCAAACAACATACAGACAAACAGACAGAGGGACACTAACGTATTCAATACCTTCGGAGGGCACGTTAAGCTGTCGGTCCCGGCTGTTATTAATTAATAGCAGTCGTTAAGCCATGTCAGAGGCCCTCGGGCGGCCTGACAAACTCTGACATCAGAGGCCAGCACTACCTCATACGACAAACAAATAAACAGCACCCAATAGCATTTATTATCTTCTTTTTATAGCCTTTTTCGTACCTATTGCTTTATTATAAGTATAGATATATGACTGTGTCAATTTGCATCCAAAAATCCGTCCAGTAGTTTCAGCGTGATACGTTTTCTTTTTAATAACTTTCAACACCTATATTGCGGAAACAACCTATATTACAAAAATTGAAGGAATTCATTAGTTTCGCAGAGAAACTACTGAATTCATTTAGTAGTTTCTGTGCGATGCGCACAAACAAAAAAACAGACAAAAATAAATGTAAAACAGTTTTGGCTGCAGTAGGTATCGAAATAGAGAACCATCCAAAAAAATATTATTTATTACTAAACTTTATATTAATATAACTAATATTTATATTAATATAACTTTGGACCCATATCCCGCAGAAGCCCTTTAATTTTTCGGGATAAACGTGTCCCCAACTCTAACCCATCATATAAATTAAGACGGTGCCAAGTTGCATCAAAACCCGTCCATTAGTTTCAGCGTGGTACGTGTTATTTTAAATAAGTTTCAACCCCTTTCCTGCGAGAACCCATATTTTTTTCGGGATGTAAAGTATCCTTTGTCCTACCTCGTAGTATGAACTCAAATCACAATAAGTTTCATTTTAATTCATCCGGTAGTTCCGGTGGCGTGATGCGCGTCCAAGATACAGACAGTCAGACATAAATACAAAAATGAAAAAACATACAATTTAGGCTTCATTATCGAACACAGAGTAACACCAAAATTTTTATTTCACAATATCTTTAATGTACAGAATTTGGACCCATATCCCGCAGGAACCCTTTATTTTTTCGGGATAAAAATTATCCATAATTTTTACCCATCTTATAAACTATGTCTGTGCCAAGTTACATCAACATCTGTCCAATAGTTTCAGCGTGTTCTTTGAAATAATTTAATTATTTAATTTAATTTAATAATTTTTCACCCCTATCCTGCAGGAACTCTTTACTTTTTCGGGATGAAAAGTATCCAATATCCTACATCGAAGTATGAACTCAAATCATACCAAATTTTATTTGAATTAAGTGAGTATTTTCGGCGTGATGAGCTGCCAAGGTACAGACACACAGACGTACAGACAGACAGACAGACAGACAATAGATATAGAACAGCCTCCAAAAAAGTTACACAATATCTTCAATTTACAGAATTTAGGACATTACCCAGCAGGAACTCTTAATTTTTTCGGTATAAAATTATCCTCAATTTTGTAAACTATGACTGTGTCAAGTTGCAACAAAATCCTTCCAGTAGTTTCAGCGTGATACGTGTTCTTTTAAATAAATTTCAACGCCTATCCTGCAGGAACTCTTTAATTTTTCGGGATTAAAAGTATCCTATGTCCTACCTCGTAGTATGAACTCAAATCATACCAAGTTTCATTTATATTCATTCAGTAGTTTCATCGTGATGCCTATCCAAGATACAGACAGGCAGACAGACAGACAGACAAAAATGAAAAAAAAAATACAGTTTTAGCTTCAGAATCGAACATAGAGTACACTCCAAAAGAAAATTTCAAAATATCTTCAATGTACAGAATTGGACCCGTTACAGTTTTATTATAAGTAATATAGATATGCGCAGAGTAATTTGATATAAACCGGACAGTAAGCAATTGAACAGACAGACAACTTCTAAGTTCCAGTCGCAAGGACTTGAGAGCTGGAGGTCGTGCTGAGGCAAAGCGCTAAAGCTAGTATGAGCCGAATTCGAAGAGTTTACAGATTTGAATTTAGCGGGACGTTTGGTTGCAGTGAATGAAATGCTTGCGTGTTTTAAGGACAATCAGCGCTATCATTTAAATTGGAGGCAGAACTTTGATTCGTTTGGTTTATGCGCTGGGGTTGTTGATGCTGGTAAATTATGTAGTGTACCTTCCTTAATTATCTTCGTTTTACAGTTTTTTTGTTCTTATTGCTTTATTATAAGTACAGATACTACGCTCTCTAGGGTAGAGGTCCTACAATAAAAAGACTTACTCCCGTGTTAAGAAAGTAGGATACTTCATTGTGCTATACTCGTTCTCTAATATCTAAGAACCATCTCGATAACCTCAGCTTTCAATCATAAAAAACCGCACCTAAATCAAACCATTCGTTAGGAAGCTACGATTTTCACCACATAAAATATGTAAATGCTTTTAATGATGGAACAAAAAAAAAACTAAAAGCGCGTGGTTTCGATCCACGGACGTCTGGATTACATTTCCACGCGTGTTAACGCTTGGCCACTCGTTATGTGGAGCGAACAACGAAATTTAGTACCGTTCTTTAAACGGATGTTTTATTACTTTAATTTAACATAAACTTTGGACGCTTATCCCTTAAAAATCCTTTATTTTTCGGGAGTAAAAGTATTCTAAATTTTAATAGATAATATAAACTTTGACTATGCCCAGTTACATCAAAATCCGTCCAGTAGTTTCAGCGTGATACGTGTTGTTTTAAATAACTTTCAACCCTTATCCTGCGGGAACCCTTTATTTTTCCGGGGTAAAAAGTATTTTAAATGTTAATCCATAACATCAGCTATAATTGTGCCAAGTTGTATCAATATCCGTCTGGTAGTTTCAGCGTGATGCGTGTTCAAAGAGACAGACAGACAAAAAATAAATAAAAAAATAACGATTTCGCACTCCATATCGATTTTGAAGATTATTTTAATTAATATTTCAAAAAATATTTAATGTACAGATTTAGCCCAGTTACAGTTTGATTATAGTATAGATTTAAAATATCACTACCGGCTATGACTCACGTGTATATGTATAGTCGAAAACATCGACCTAGGTTTCGAAAGTATCCGACGCTCTTCTTCAGGAGTTCACGTCGCGAGATCCTGACGCACACTGCGGGCTGCGAGCGGCACGTGAGATGCGGCGGCGACTGGGAACGGGCTCGGTGCTCGTACTGCTCTGCACCGCCGTCGACGGAGATTGAACTCCTGCTGGCGGTGGCGATGGAACTCCATTGCTATCCATTGCATCATCGCCAAACGTGCTGCCACACACAATGCTGACCGTGTCACACTCTAGACTGCCTAACTTCCTGCGTCGAGGAAACATTAAGCACGGTTTTCCAAGCTGGAGGCAGACTCCACCCACGGTCCCGGTTGAAATTAGGCAATCGAGAGATCTCTATCGCCTCACGCACTTTTCGAGGTACAAAGAACTTCTCTCGAGCTAGTACCGAGGCTTTGTCGAACCTTCAGTGCGAGCATGATCTTATCGATTGATAAATTTACCGATTTTTTTTAATCAAGTTGACGTTAATATTCGATAATACGAGTTCGGTAGCACGGGACGTACTTTATCGACAACGACATAAATTCGATAAATCATATTTAATATATAGATTTATATCGACAAAAGGAAGCATGAACGAGTTATGGCTAGTTATACTTTAGGTTAGGTTCAAGGAATATACTACTTTATGGTAGTTAGGTAGAATTCCAAATGACAGTTTCTCCGTAACAACTCAAAATAATAAAAATCTGCCAAATTGTGTCAAAAAAACATTTTTAAACTATTAGTCGTCTATCTGATATAGGAGTTGCCATTTTTTAAATTGATAAACTCACGACGTGTTATCGAATCAGTAAAATTTACCGAGAGGCTAGATCCATGCTACCGCATTTTAATAAAATTGATAAAAAAGAACTGTTTTATCGATCGATAAGATCCATGCTCGCACTGCTTATGTAATGATTCGAACCGGAAAGACACGCACGCTCTGCAATGGCCGACCCAGCTGTATCCAGATTTTTAATGCTTCTTATGTGCTCGGAAAGTCTAGTCTAAGTTGTTATGTTGCGTCGAGTTTGACCAATATAGGTAACTCTTGCTACAATCGCAAGGAATTTTATATACTTACACCGGGCACGTTTAATGGGTCTCTATCTTTTGGTGAACGTAAATGCTGTCTCAGCAAACCCGGAGGACGGAAAACCGTCTGGACGCTGTACTTCCGCCGTAAAAGATATCCAATTTTGTCCGTTACTCCTCTTACAAACGGTAGATACATCAGAGACCGTTCCACCCTAAAGGGCCTTCCACGTTCACTAGGATTTACAAACCGTGCACACTGGCGCCAAACATAACCATTACTCTCACGCATATTATTCTCACGCGCTGCTCGCAGCGGGCCGCAGCCCGCAGTGCGCGTCAGGATCTCGCGATGTGAACTCCTGAAGAAGCGCGTCGGATACGCTCGAAACCTAGGTCGATGTTTTCGACTATATACACGTGAGTCATAGCAGGTAGTGATATTTTAAATATAAATTATATAAATTTGAGACCTCTCACACATGTTCCAGTTGAAGAGGTCTCGAACTTATAATCGCCTCAATCTCTAAGAGAAGCGTGTTCAGGACTTCCACCCGAGGGGAACGATCTATAATACTTATTTTTAATGCTGTCTTCACACTACGGATTAAGCGTTCCCAGCAGCCACCCATGAAAGGCGATGAAGGTGGGACACATTTCCAGACAATACCCTTGTTTACGGAGAAATCGTACATGTCAGGCAATATATTTGAAGCACCCAAGAAAGCTGTCCCATTGGCCGAAAAAATGCACGATGGACAGCCACGTCGAGCTATCAATCGCTTGAGTGCCATTAAACCAGAATTTGAAGAGAAGTGATTCGACGATCTCTATGTGAACAGCTCGTACGGTCAAACATGTAAATAGAGCAATCCAATTCTTCATTGTTCGTCACCCCACTGTGACATTCAAAGGGCCAAAATAATCCACGCCGGTGAAAGTAAATGGACGAACGTGATAAGCCATTCTAGCTTCAGGGAAGTTTCTAATGGGTGGTGTGAGCGGTTTGCTTTTAAATTCCGACTCCGATTTCCAAAAAAATACATCGCTTCGCCACACTTATCACAGAAAGTCTCAAACTAACGACGAAGAAACGTTGATGTAGTTCGTTCACCACTAATTCGTGTTTTCATGGGGAAACTTGACGTAAAAGGAGTGGATCAATAAACGGACTATCGGATGTTACCCATCAAGCCCAATTGATTGTGCGTCTATATCAGTTGAAGCTCCAGTGCGGCCGGATAATCGTAGAAGTTTATCGTCTCCTAGCATTAAAGAGACATTTTTAAGTCTACTTTCTTTACCAACGGGGCGTGCAGCGTCAATTAATTTATAAACATTGTTAAAGGAATCTAATTGTACAAGCATAAACGCATAGCGTTCCGCTGATGAAATGAAAGCGATATCCTTTTCTAAGTTGCTTTGTGGAAATTTAGAATTTGGATGTGAATGACGAAATATCGCGGAACATTGATGACTACGTGCAGTAGCGCGAATAAACCGCAACTAGATACTAAACCACGAGTAATCAGCGATGATAGGTGAAGGTAATTCACGTGATTGTAAGGCCTACAAGATCTCTGTTGGATTTGATTTACATTCTTCAAGTAATGGTTTGACAACAGCAGTTGGTTCACAGGGCCATACTTTAGTTGGTTGAAGCAAGAATTATGGCCCGGTAAACCACCGTGATGAAATTGTAAATTCATCGTTGAATCTAGTAGCATCGTCTGCAACGTTCAAAGATGAAGGTACGTACCTCCAGTCAGATACATTGGTAATCTCGCAAATTTCACACACTCTATGCGCAACAAAAGATCTAAAGGTGCATGGGTCAGATCGTAACCATTTGAGAACTGTTTGTGAGTCTGACCACAGGTAAATCCTATCTGGTTTTCGTTTGTGGGAGTCAACAATTAAATTAGCTAAATGAGCAGCAATTAAAGCTGCCTGTAGCTCTAGCCTTGGCACAGTGGTGGGCTTTATAGGAGCAACGCAAGCTTTGCCACTTACCAAGGCAAGCTTTGCCACTTACAAAAGCAAGCTTTGCCACTTACCAAAGCAAGTTGAATATTTCCATTTGGAAACAAAAAGCGCCAATAAGCTACGCAAGCAAATGATAGAATCTAAAAGAATGTGGGATAGAACATCCGCACCTAATAACATCTCCACCGGCTGTGGACTATGGAAAGAGGGAAATTTAAATTTTGAATGTGTGACCAGCCTGTATGTGTGACCAGCCTGTATGTGTGACCAGCCTGTATGTGTGACCAGCCTGTATGTGTGACCAGCCTGTATGTGTGACCAGCCTGTATGTGGCAATAGTACACTAGGCATTTTAGGTATAAGTTTAGACAAAACCAAAGCATCAATCGGTGTGGAAGGTTAAAGTTCATTCCTCGGGGTTATGCAACACATAACCTTCCTTTGGGTCGTACCGGCTTGCTATCTCCTATCACGTAAACAGGTATATTCGCATAGCAACGTTTTATACCTAACCGCTGTGCGCACGATTCCGTCATGAACGAAGCTTGACTTCCCGTATCAATAGTCTTATTTGACTTTCACATTCACTTGCACCTTCTCTTTGCGCCCCCCACTTCCTTCCAACTTCCGCCACCATCTCATCACTTACCCAACCCTCCCCCCATACTTTCCCACCTTACCCACACTTCCCCACCCTGTGCTCACTTTTACCCAAATTCCCCCACCCACCTCGCCCTTTCCCCACCAACTGCCACTTTGACACGTCCTGAATAACACATAGGATTTCATAATCATCATCATCAACGCGGGTGAAACCGCGAGGCGCAGCTGGTATATAAATGTAGCTCAGATGTGATTGTAGAGCTGACTGTACTTAGCTAATCACTTGGTGAATGAAGGACAAAACGGCGTCAATTTTATTAAATTAGGTAATTAGCTGTTGCATATAATTAACCATTTTCGCGTGTGACTCCTCATTATCCATGAATATTGGACTATCTGCGAATTTTAAAGAAATGCGTGTGGTGCAAGTGCTAGTAGATCGTTAAAAATATTTTTTGACTCATGCACGAATTTTGATGAAATGCACTATATTGTACTTCATACAATTGACCACGCGGGCACAGCTAGTATTCTTATAAAACAGTACCGTATCATACCTACTGACTGACTGACAGACAGACCAGGCACACCTAAACTGGTTGATCTAGAGTTTACAAATTTGGAGGAAATATTCCTTGAGTATCCTAGAGGTATATTTGCGGTATTGGTGACGAGAAGACTCGACGAAGTTTCGCAAATGCTGCCCTACCCAGCTGTATTCTTCTGCGAATCTCAAGTGCGAGATGTAGTCACCGATAATGTTAATGCCTAACCTATATAATTTTCAGCGCAAGTGATAACAATTTGCTCGTGGCCCTGTATCGGGGACGTTGGTCTAAACAATGCGAAGACACCCGAGGAGTCTGAAGACGCTTTTTCGTGGAGGATGAGCGTGAATGATTAATCACCAAACGCAGCGCACGCAACACGTAAAAGATTTTGAGCGATTGGTGAAGTATTTCTTAAATCACACGTAGCTTGCGCCGCAGTTGGTTTTCGCTCTTACTAGTATGGCGTTTATAACATTAGTAGAATTGATATGTACCTATTTATCTACATATTATATTTATAGTAACTTTTAATATTTTTTTAAGTCTGGCATTTTTGACTCCGTTTTCCTAGACATCGAGTTTTGCCTGATGATTTATTATGTAACTACTATTATTATTTTTTTACTATAACAAAACACAAATTAGGAAACAAACTGTTATGTATGCTAATGAATTTGCTATTTGATTACTGTTGCTATTTACTATAATTTAACTATCGTAACTGTGTAGGTATGTATTGTTACGTTGTATTTTAATAAAACGTTTGTTATTCAAAAATACTTGTTTATTTGTTAATTTATATAATTGATAGATTCAGGCGTTACTTTGCGGAAATCCATATTTAAAATGAACAAAATAAAAATATGTAGCTTACTTCCGCCAAAACTATATTTATATATATTATTTGTATTTTTTTATTTTTTTATTAGTTCAATCTGGGGTAGGGTTTTGTTTAGCGTGGGGTTTTACTTGTGTTAATTTTACCATTTATCATTTGTCTGACTTACAGTTTTGGCGGAAGTAAGCTACATATTTTTATTTTGTTCATTTTGTTAATTTATGTACACATAATAATTTTGCCTATCTAAGTGGAGGAATTACACAAGTACTTAGGTGAAACAAGTGTTTGACGTTAGTTCCGAATTCGTTCCGAATTCGACAAGCGGGCTAACATAATGCTCCGTCGCATTACACTTCATTACAGTTTCGGTGTGGCTATATTATTATTCGGTTAGCTATGAAATATTTGGGCCATCTAACTTTTATATTAAGTGGTTGCATCAAATGTTTTACAAACCAAGTAGAGCGAAATTATTAATTAGGGCAGCAAAATTAGTACATTAACAATTATAAAAAAACAGCAAATAAATTAGTCTTAATTACCCGACTGAACGGAGGGTATTGTGTTTATCAGCATATGTATGTTTGTCTGTTCCATTGTGGAACTATATAGAACAAACGCGTAGACCGATTTTGATGATTCCTACTTTAATCGATTTGTCTTCTTCTTGTGAGTGCTACCTAAGGAAGTTGTATGTACTAATCTAATTGTACGTATGTACATAGAACTTCCTTGGTGCTACTAAAGACATGACAGTAATCAAAATTCAATATGTAATACAGTAATTTGGTCCTAAAAAAGAGGTTACCTGGAATGTTTCCGGGAGTTTTGTAAATGGGTAATTTTAAACAGCTCATCGAAGTGCTCTTTCCGAATTTCAACTTTGCCACCTCGTATCTTTGCCGCTCGCTCCGCCATCTTGAATTGAATGGGGCCAAAATCAGTTTTTTTCTAAAAAGTGTCTATGAAAAATATAAACAAGACAATATTTGCAACATATTTTGCATTCACAGTTGTTCTGTGATTCTCATAGGTAAGAAGTTACAAGAAGCGAAAACACATCTATACTTATAATAAAACTGTAATATTGAAGATTGTTTTTGCCCATTGCCCATTTTCTTGATGACTGTATTTTTTTTCAAAAATCTGGAAATGCAAAATAAAATAAATATATTCGGGACAATTCCACACCAATTACCTAGCCCCAAACTAGGATACCCTGTGCTATGGGCACTAGATAACGGATAAACATACATAAATACGAATATCACATCCATGACTCGGAAACAAACATTTCTGCTCATCACACAAATGATTGCACCTTGCAGGATTCGAACCCGCGATCGTTTGATTTCGTTCCTAGGGTCACTAGCCACTAGACCAACCGGCCGTCCAAAAAATGCAGGTCAAAATATCTCCAAAAGTTAAGGAGAGTCTCATATGAACGTTTTCCTGTAGCTATTACGAATAAGGTATATTCGAACTAAATTTATGGGAAATGATTTTTGCAATTTCTGACATTTCTAGTACTCAAACCTCAATCGGTCTGATAGAGACCTTTGATCCTTATAAGAAAAAGGATCGATTGGCATCAAAATTTTTTTTTGTGTAAAATTACCATTTTCTTGTTGACATTCATTTTTTGAAAAAAAAAAAGTTGCAAATATAGTCTTCTTTATACTTTCATAGACTCTTTTCCCATAAAGCTGTTAAATAATTGTTTAGAAAAAGCTGATTTTGCCACCTTCAATTCAAGATGGCGGCCCGAGCTGCAAAGATACGAGGTGGCATAGTTGAAATTCGGAAAGAGCACATCTAAATGTATAAAATTAGCCATTAGCAAAACTCCCGGAAACTTTCCAGGAAAAACTACCAACTGACTGTAATGGCGACAACCAGAAGCCATAAAGTAACAAACTACCAACTGACTGTAATGGCGACAACCAGAAGCCATAAAGTAACAAACTACCAACTGACTGTAATGGCGACAACCAGAAGCCATAAAGTAACAAACTACCAACTGACTGTAATGGCGACAACCAGAAGCCATAAAGTAACAAACTACCAACTGACTGTAATGGCGACAACCAGAAGCCATAAAGTAACAAACTACCAACTGACTGTAATGGCGACAACCAGAAGCTATAAAGTAACAAACTACCAACTGACTGTAATGGCGACAACCAGAAGCCATAAAGTAAAAAACTACCAACTGACTGTAATGGCGACAACCAGAAGCCATAAAGTCAAAAAGACAGTTTAGTGGGGTACCATTAAATATGTATTTGAAAATCATATTTAGATTTCTCTTATCAATTCCATTTTGAATGACCATATTCCTTAAATAAACAGTGGTGTGTGTAACTGTGGTGTATAAATAAACAGTGGTGTGTGTAACTGTGGTGTATAAATAAACAGTGGTGTGTGTAACTGTGGTGTATAAATAAACAGTGGTGTGTGTAACTGTGGTGTATAAATAAATTATACGCTTTTCAAAATTACATTAATCTGACTTAAGTACGATTTTCTTCTTCATTATTCAAATGTATTAAATTACGAACAAATAATGTTAGGGCTGCCTAATATGCCATCATTTGCATCTATATTGTTTTGTAAGACCATAAGTTGTAACATATTATTACTAAATGTTTATATGCTTTAACAGTAACGCTTAGCGAGACATATTATCTAATAATTACCTAAACGAAAAATTTGAATCACGGACTGGGTTCGAACCCGCATCATTCCGTGCCTCTGCGCGGCACATGCCTTTACCAAGTTCGGCTACCGTGACAGGTAACACATGCTTCAAATTTTTCATTTACAAATTTATTAGATATATTATTACTAACTTGGTTTTTCTACATCTTAAGGCAAAATCGGGAATTACTCACGTATAATAGTTGAGTTATAAGTTGTTACCAAAATTATATACATTATTGTCCAACAATATATTTTATAGCTGACCAAAACGGCAATTTTCTGCTGACCGTTTAAAACAGCGTTAGGTTACTAGTAGTAAGAGGCCTTTGCTCAGCGTTTTATCAGTGAACGTAGGGTGTGGCTCGCCTCGCGCGCCATCTCAATGTCCTCGGCGCTGCAGCGCAGCGTCGCCGCGCGCTCGCATAGCTCGTCGAGAGAGGCCGCCAGCGTCGCCAGGCTCGAGGGCATCAAGTGCTCGGGGACTGACAGATTACAGAAGTTGCTCTGAAATTTTAACAATTCCCATTATTATTAACATTAACACCTGCTTAGCGAGATCATATCTATTAATTTTCTAAAGAAAACATTCAGACGGGATTCGAACCCGCATCATCCATGCCTCTGCGCGGCACATGCCTTTAACCAATTTGACTACCGTGACACTAACTACATCATCATCCAATTCTATCCCCCAGTTTCTAAATCCGTCTTACGGTGACAGTAACGCCATGTATTGGTAGATATATAGGTACACACCACAAACAAAAATAACTAAAACAAACTAATAATGATATAACCCCCCCCCCATCCATTATAGCTAAGAAGTATCTCGATCACATAAGCTTTCAAACATAAAAAACGAAGCTACGATTGTCACCCCTTTTCTCACATCCCCCTCCTCCTCCCCTCTCCCATATAGCTAAGAACCATCTCGATCACATAAGCTTACAAACAGAAAAAAACGCATCAAAGTCGGCCATTAGGAGCTTCGATGCCACAGACAGACACCAGTTTGATTTTGAAAACTAACGCGAGTAAAATTCATATTAAATATAAATAAAACGGCTAATAAAAACTCACGAAAAAGAAGATCGGAATAAATAGTTGCGTGCTGACGTTCGTAGCGCTCGACGCGGCTTGTCGGCATAACACTCCCAGATAAAGGACTTCAAAATAGTCCGAAATTGGTCGGAGTATTTCCGATCTTCTATTTTCATTTTTGTTCGGGGGTTAATAAAGAAACAATAGTAGAAGAAGTGTTACAATGGGCTGCCTTATCGCTTAAAGCGATCTCTTCCAGGCAACCAGGCAGGTAGTTATTAGCCGTGTTTGGTTGATCGGTTTATTTTGCTGTCAGCAATGTTTTTGTAAAAAAAACTGAATCCAAAGGGCTATGCAACTTATTGATATATAAGGTACCTTTCAAAGTTGAGAAATGTCCGACATCTTGGTTTATAAAAAAATACCTTCCCTCACTTCCCCATCTTTCTCCCAACTTCCCCCCACCCTTTCTTCCTATCCTTCCCGTAATTTTCCCCTACCTTCCTCTATTTCCCTCACTCTTTCCCCACTTCCCCCACCCCTTTTCACTTTCTCCGCTCTCTTCCCCCGTTCTCTCATTCTGCCCCACCCTTCCCTTTAGTCTTCCTCCACTTCGCACCAACTGCCCCACTTCCCGCACCCTTCCGCGACATTCCCCACCATTCGTCTACTTCCCCCCACGTTGCAGTGCAGTTAGGTTTTCTAGCTGAATCGCACTGTTAGGATCGTGATTGATTCGGAATGGTGTTCGAGAGTAACCCAGCTGTTTCTAAGAACAAAAGTGTATACTGGACCAACTGAGGTAAGAGTACTAGAAAAAAATACTGTATTAATATTAATGCTCGAATTAAAAAAAATTGTTTAGTTTTTCCCGGCCGCCAGTTATTTTCCCGGCCGCCAGTTATTTTCCCGGCCGCCAGTTATTTTTTATTAATGCGTTCAGCCGTTTGAGAATGAAGTAAGATGACGATGATGATGAAAAGTATCCTATATGTTATTCCAGGTTCCAAATTTCATCAAAACCCGTTCAGCCGTTTGAGCGTGAAGGAGTAACAAACATACACACACCCATACAAACTTTCGCATTTATAATATTAGTGTGATGAAACTAAAACAACGAGCAACGTGTTGCACCGCGCGCTCTCATTGGTCAACTGTGAATCAGTAACTCTTCATCTGATCTTCATCTTACTTTTCATCAATTATGATAACCGTAAGTCTGGTTGGCTCAATGGGAGACCGCTCGGCCGCCAGTCTTAAAGGACCGGAGTTATATTCCCAACTAAAGTGTTTACATATTGCACTATAAAAAAATAATGTGATGGCTCATTAGTCAAATCAAATAGCTTGTGTTTCCCCGGCTTCCTATTACACTTCTGTCCCATGAGATCATGATCACGTTGTCACGTTGATACGTTTCCCCGGCTTCCTATTACACTTCTGTCCCATGAGATCATGACCACGATGTTACGTTGATACGTTTCCCCGGCTTCCTATTACACTTCTGTCTCTGTCCCATGAGATCTTGACCACGATGTCACGTTGATACGTTTCCCCGGCTTCCTATTACACTTCTGTCCCATAAGATCATGACCACGATGTCACGTTGATACGACATACTTAGAAAAGAAGAGATTCCAAGATTTTTCCAAGAGATTTTTAGTTAGAATTTTTAATTTATTTTTCCCAATTTGATTGTTTGATGATTGATTTCATTGTCTCTTTTAACTTTTATATTTGTAATTTAAATACGTTTTATTATTATTACTGACATTTGTTAAAATTGTAAAGATTATTATCAACTAAGGAAAAAATTACATCTCTGTATAGTTATTGGTGATCTTATCACTAACGGGCGAATTTTCGAAGCACCGGTAGAGTCAGAAGGGTATTTCCTTTTCCAGTTTCCAGATTTAACTCTGTTGGCACATGAAAGTGAAATTTCCTTTTCAAACTCAAAGCATACCTAGGGTGCATTCCGAGACACGCTATAATCGGTATTATCGTGCTAACACGCGTACCGTGAGCGCGACAACGATATCCCTTGTGACGTTACGGATTACGTCATTACATCTGCCATTTTGCGATAACACAGACCATACCCCAAACCGATATCACCGTGAGCACTACTGTCAAAGTGACAGACTGACGGTTTGTTTTTTGAATTCAGTTGTGTGTGATTTTCGTACACTTTTCCATATATTACTACAGACAATTGACCAATTTTTAGATAGTCTGCTTTCCCCACGATTAATACTTTTTATTTTAAGCCAATTTTGAGGTTATGTTGTTATGATCTTGTAATCACGCACACGAGCGTTCGAATCAACTGCAGCACTATCTGAATCGGAATACAAATCAGCACTGTGATCGCTCACATCGATTTTATCGTGTCTCGAAGTGCACCCTTAGGTGGATTTGATCTATCCATACCAATATATAAAAGTGAAACGTTGTCTGTTTGTTTGGGGAGCTTTCACGCGATAACGGCCGGACGGATTTTGATGAAACTTGGAATGGAGATAGCTTATATCCTGGAATTAAACATAGGATACTACTTATCCCAAAAAAAAAAACCACGAGAAAACTGGAAAACTTGAAAAATATTGATTACTCGCTGTAAGAAACGGTTGCTATGGAAACGAAATAACAAGTAAGAATGAACATCAAGAGTGGTGCTATACCAACTTTTGCATTGGTTTTTAATACCCTAGAAGAACATAGGATGCTTTTTTCGAGATAAACAGTAGTCCGCGCGGACGAAGTCGCGGGCGGGAAAACTAGTTTATAATATTTTTATGTATTTCTCCTTGTTCATGAGATGTTAATTTGGACTTGTAAAAGTGCTGTTATTTTGCTATTATTATAATAAAATACTTTAGACTTTGTAAACTATGTAAAGTTTGAAATCGAACGATATTTGAATTTAATTTTATTCATCCACCTTCATTTCATACAAAATGTATTGGAAAAGTTTTTAGCGGTTTCTGACTTTTCTAGAACTAACCTTTGTTGGTCCGCTGGAGACATGTCATCCTTATAAGAAACAGGATTGATTGGCATCAACAAAAGTGTGTGTGTAAATTGCCTATTATAAGCTTTATATTAGCTTCACTTGTATGTTTGTAACCGACTCCTTTGGACGCTATTTTGACCCACTTTAAACGGTCAGATTTCATTCTAATTTTGCACACCTGTCAAAGACCGATGACAATGAAATAAATCGAAAAAAAAAAAAAAAAAAAACGCTTTATATAGAAAACCAAACTAAAAAATAGAAAATAAATTTTAAATGTGTAAATAAGAAAAAAAAGTTTTATTTAAAAAAAAAAAAGCGTGGGGTGCTTCTCATATCTGTCAATGAAATATCTATAACTATTGACCCATGCACCCCACGATTTTATTGAAATAGAACTTTTTTTTCTTATTTAGACTATTAAAATTTATATTCTATTTTTTAGTTTGGTTTTCTATCTAAAGCGTTTTTTTAGTTTTTTTAAACTATTATTTATTTTCTCACTGTGTTTTTTCACAAATCTGTGAATGCGAATAACATAATATCTCCATAAGTTAAGGAAACAAACTCATACCTCTTCCTCTTTATAATATTAGTGTAGACTGGTGTAGATTAGTGATGACTAGTGTAGTGTAACCGTGGCGGTCGGGCCTTAGAATAAGATCCCCCCCCCCCCCCCCCAATCCTCCCGTATCGTTTCACAGCATCGTTTCGTCGAAGCCAGAGAGCCACTTAGATTTATATGTTTAATTAATTTACTAGGCACTTATTTTTATAATTAGTGAAAAAACGATTTTTCTTTCTTTCTTTTCTTTTTCTTTATTGAGTGAGCTCGAGAAGTTCTATGGACACCTCCGATGGTATACACCTCATCGCGTAGTCTTCCTAGCACGACTAGCGATGCAAGAGCCCATTGGACCAGACATTATACCGAAGATATCCCGGACGTCAGCCTATACGAGATCAGAATGGCTCTCAAACATCTTAAGAGCAATAAGGCACCAGGGGAGGACGGAATAACGACAGAGCTACTGAAAGCGGGTGGAACACCGGTACTTAAAGTCCTTCAGAAGCTGTTTAACTCCGTCATCCTCAAAGGAGGCGTGGCACAGGAGCACAGTGGTTTTGTTCTTTAAGAATTATAGGACCATTTTGCTGCTGAGTCACGTCTATAAGCTGTTTTCGAGAGTAGTTACAAACCGTCTCGCTCGTAGGTTCGACGAATTTCATCCTCCCGAACAAGCTGGATTCCGAAAAGGCTTTAGCACCGTAGAGCACATCCATAGTCCATAGGCTCCGGCAGATTATACATAAGACCAAAGAGTATAATCGGCCAATATGTCTAGCGTTTGTGGACTACGAGAAAGCCTTTGATTCAGTCCGAGACCTGGGCAGTGCTACAGTATTTACAGCGGTGCCAGATTTACTACCGGTACATTGAAGTGTTGAAGTGTTTGTACAGCAAAGCCACCATGACTGTCCGTCTCCAAGATCGGAGCACGAATTCTATCGAATTGCAAAAAGGGGTGAGACATGGAGACGTTATTTCTTCGAAACTGTTCACCTCTGCACTGGAAGACTGAATTGGAAAGGATATGGTGTTAACATCATTGGCGAATTGGCGAATGCATGACTCACCTTCGATTTGCTAATGATATAGTAATTATGGCAGAAACCCTGGAAGACCTAAGCACAATGCTCAGTGACCTCAATATTGCTTCCCAACAGGAGGGTCTTAAAATGAACATGGGTAAGACGAAAATCATGTCAAATGCCCATGTCACAGCCATGACGGTCTATTTTGGGAAAGATTTTATCGAAGCTGTTGATCACTATGTCTACTTAGGTCAGACGATTCAACTGGGTAGATCCAAGTTCGGCAAAGAGGTCAACCGACGAATACAACTCGGATAGGCAGCGTTCGGGAAATTTTGCCATATCTTCTCGTCACAAATACCGCAGTGCCTCAAGACGAAAGTTTATAATCAGTGCGTGTTGCCAGTGATGACATACGGCACTGAGACGTGGTCGCTAACTATTGGTCTCAAACACAATCTTAGTCACGCAGCGTGCAATAGAGAAAGCTATGCTCGGTCTTTCACTACGTGATAGAATCCGAAACGAGGAAATCCGTAGAAGAACCAAGGTTACCGACATAGCTCTCAGAGTTGGCAAGTTCAAGTGGCAATGGGCAGGACATATAGTTCACAGAACCGACAACCGCTGTGGAATAAAGGTTCTATAATAGCGACCACGAACAAGCAGGCGAAGTGAAGGGAGACCCCCCCACACGATTGACCGACGACATTATAGCCTTCGCAGGAAGTCGGTGGATGGAGGTGGCACAAGATCGCTCGTCATGGCGCTCTTTGGGGAGGCCTATGTTCAGCAGTAGACTTCTAAAGGCTGACACGATGATGATGATGATAGTGTAGATTAGTGTGGACTAGTATAGATTAGTGAGGACTAGAGTAGATTAGTATCGACTAGTCAGATAAGAAAAAAATGTATATAACAGTGATGTCTACACACTACTGCTCGCATACCTTGGCTTTCTCATAGCTCGCTTCGTACGAAGTGACCTTCTTCCTCATCTGCCTGCAGTACTCCTGAACATTGTCAGGGTTGGGAGACTGCTTCGCCAGCCTCTCTCGGGACTGCGCCAGATCCCTTCTCAGCTGATCGAGGATCCTGCTGTTGCGGTCTATCTTCACTTGAAGCTGTTCGTTCTGTTGTCTGAAATTAATAAGGGTGAATTAGTTAGTACGGAAATTGCGTTAGACTGATAGCCTACTGCACCGCATGACTACGGCTATTTGAACAATTTCGTTGTATAACCCGCATAGTCAAGGAATGGGATTATAAATGGCAGCCACCATTATAATCCCATTTAACCCCCGGGGAAATAAGTTAAGTTTAGGGTGTAGTCTGTGGCATCGTAACTCCCAAATGAATGGACCAATTTTGATGTGGCTTTTATCTGTTTGTAAGCTGATGTGATAGAGATGTTTCTTAGCTATAATGGGGAGATCGGAGGGTATTTTTTTTGCTGCTTGTTCCAATACTTAAGAAAGAATATAAATGCAGTTTTCTTTTAAACATATTATGTTTTGTGCTGACCGTACATCACAACACCGCCGCCATTTACAATCCCGTTCTTTAACTACGAGGGCTATACTAACGTCCATCAGCAGTGCGGCAGCGAGCGGTAAGAATCGAGCGCCAGCGGTTCAAAACCTCGGCCTGCACTATTGTATACACGTAAGTTATGTGCTGATTTCTATGCAATCGCTCAAAAATAGGACAAGTGCGAGTAGAACTCGCGTGGAGAGGGTTCCGTATGATTAATATACACATGTATGTAGTCTCTCGCATTATTGAGAGATTTATCATGTTATTTTAAGACCATAGGCTTCTTTAAGGGTTTTCCTGTAATCTATATGCAAAAACTTTTTTCAACATTTTATGATCAGTTGTTTCGGAGATAATGTGGCGGGCAGGATGGTAAATGTTCAACTCTTTTCTTAAATAATTATATTTTTGATGTGTGTAATACCTTACCTCTCGCTTTTCTAAAATATATGGGAGTGATTTCGTGAAAAGCGTAACAATGTGTAACAGCGTAACAGGAGGAAGGGGTAAGTCGTGGGAGGTTTGGGCAGGCATCCGTCACTTTACCTATTTACGCGAGTTAATAACCTATAGATCGCTGCGCCCCGGCGCCACAAATCAGGCGAGGCCGCCGCGCGCTCGCAATCAGACGCTTACCGTGTCGCTTGTTTGAACTTATGTAATGGCGTAATGAGTAATGGCGAAAGGTAACAATAATAACAATTGTTGTGTGAAGGGATGCCTTAGTAGGCAAAAAGACTAAAGTTTTTTGTGTCTTCATCACACTTACATTATAACACAGAACTGTCTACTGAATGACAGAACGGATAAAAAAAAACTATAGTAAGTACCTATTTATAGGTGTGCTATGTTTTGCCCGCAACTTTGCAAGCGGAGTCAGTTAGTTGTACATAGATAGGTACCTACATTGTTTTTTTTATGTGGCGTTTGACAACTAGATTAATTATTATTTTTATTTACTTTTGCTTCATGGACCCGCGAAGCATGATGTATGATGCTTTTTTATCGAGATCAAAGGATCCATGGACCCGGTTAAACTAAGCCGATTTATTTAACCGACTTCAATAAAAAATAGGTTCTCAAGTTGATGTTTATGATTTATGTAATATTGTTGAAAATGCATACCTTATCTATACTTATAATAAAGCAATAAGAACGAAACAGTCTGTACAACGAAAAAAAAAAAGAAAAAAAAAAGTCTAGGGTATTAAAAATAAGCTACTGAACAAGAATATAAAATTTATAAAAATCGTGTTTCTCTGTTTATTTGTTAGTTTGTATGTTTGTTCGCGCATCACGTAAAAACTACTGGGCCGATTGCGATGCGGTTTTCACTGTTGGATAGCTAAGGGTTTGACTTAAAAACTGGGGTACCTGGTATCTCAATCTGATGAGGAGAAGCCGAGCAATCGATAAAAATACTTTTGACGGCTGAAGGTTTTTTTATCAAATGTTGGTATACTTGTATTTTAGGTTCTGAAATAGCACATGTAGTACTTCTAACCTAGAGAAATGACCAAGCGTGTGAAGCCGCGGGCATCAGCTAGTAATCATATAATTATGTTAGTCTATATGAGTGTCTGAAAATATATTCCAAATTACGTGAATGTATGTAAGTATGTATGTATGTATGTAGGTAGGTATGTTTGTCCACGTATTTCACGGACACCATAACTCCGATTGCAATAATTATTTTTGTATAATAGTTTCAGTATCTTTCAACTTAGGGAAAAGTGTCATCAAAATCCGTTCAGTATTTTAAAAGATATGGACTGTTATCTGTTTCCACATTCTATAATTTATCTATGGTTTCCAGTACGTTTTTTTTTCTTAGAGAACGGAATTAGTAGGTACTTTATTTTCTTAGGCCGAATTTAACGAAACCTATAATCTTTGACGAAACTGAACATTAAGAAATAAGAAATAATAAAAATGACTTCAAGTCAAATAAAACTTAAAAGAAAGAAATAGTATTAGTTTTTATGGGCTTATTTAGTTTCCGTACTAAATACCTACTTTTTTTTGATAGCTTGTTTTTGTGGTAAGTTGTTTACTTCGGGCAAACCAATCGCACTTTCGCAAAGTGGCGCTCTCGCGGCTCGGCTGCGACGTTTTGACACTTGTGACATAAAACGGGCGGACGCACGCATAATTAGGGCGAATCTATCGCCCATACCTGAAGCACAGTACATATATAGTCCTTACGGACAGTAGTGTATCGAAGCATTGTTTTCGAGTTTGATATCTACTGTCAATCGAAGACCGAAGGTTGCTACTGGCGGGTCTTTACCCGGCTACAAAAAGGAGGGTTATGATTTTATATGAATGATATGGTTGTATAACAACAATAATAATTTTTAAAATATTATAATATTATAACATATTTATAAATCGTGTCAGTGTCTGTTTGTCTGCTCGCGCATCACGTGAAAACTACTGGACAATTGATAAAATACTGTCCGACGGCTGAACGAAATTTGGTATTTTGTATTTTATAGGTACCTACTTTTGGTCCTCGAATAACATCTAGGTTACTTTTATCCTAAAGAAATGAGCACACGGGCAAAGCCGCGGGCACAGCTAGTACTTTAAATAAAGCAGTAAGTAACAAAAGGTCAATACATCTACAATCGATGACAAAATATTTAACTGCTGAACGAAATTTGGTAAATTGTACTTTATCCTACTTTTGGTCCTGAAATACATAGGCTACTTTTTCCCCAGAAAAATCTCCACGTGGGCAGGGCGTTCGCACTCCGCAACAAGTACAAATAAATTCAAGGACCCAATATTCGGGTCCGTTCAGTCGAGTGTCAAGCGTGCGCTCGATGAGTCGCGCGCCTTGTACTTAGCGATAGAGCACCTACTTACGTAAAGTTATTGACAAACTTTATTCGTGTGTTAATTATGAGTACCAAGAAGAAAGCTAGAGTACCAAGAGTTTACCGAAATAAAATATTTGTATTTGTAAGAAAGCTAGAAAGTACTGCATAGCATTCGGCTGTTTGAATAGTGATAGAAATGACCAATTGTCATTCTTTACGTTTCCAAAGGATGATGAAAGGTAATAAAATGTAATACCTATAGAATAATAGATATTAGATAGATAGATAGATAGATAACTCTTTATTGTACACCACATAGAACAAAAAATACAATAATAACTAAAACATTTATACAAAATAAATGGGACAATGGGCGATCTTATCTATATATAATAACTAATCTATATCCATATATATCTTATCTATATCTATATTATCGCCCATATATATCTTATCTATATATATGGGCGATATTGATATTTTTTATTACGTAGGTTCCTATAGTTTTATGTTATTTCATTTATGTTCCATACCGAAGCTACGCATATTTAAGGGTTTTCCGCGATTCTCGCTAGCGACGTAAATGTTGCCACTCGATTTTGAACATTATTGACCTCAATAATCATTCAAATCTAAGCGTGTTTATATAATTATTTTGCTTCGAAACCCACAACATAAACACTTGAAATATGTGCCGTACCTATTTAGCTTCATAAATCACCAGTTTGTTTATCTAAGCGCTCAAAGAAGTGGTCATAAAAACTGTTTGTTTACGCAAAGTCGGCGCGGCCAGATGTGTCGCGTAGATCTTCTTTTTTTTTGGGTTGACAATCAGATACCTGTGATCTCAGCACGTACCCAATAAATCACCAGTTTGCGGGCAGATGTGTCGCGTCGACCTTCTTTTTTTTTGTAGGTTGACAATCAAGTACCTGTAGTTTCAACGCATATACAATCAATTACCAGTTTGCGGTTAGATGTGTCGCGTCGGCCATATTTTTTTGGGTTATCAGTTTGGTCCTGCGGTCTTCAGCGCGTGGATAACCGAGCGGTTAAATGACTTTACTCAGTTAGCCTTCTGTACTTGTACTATTATTTATTCTGTGACGCGGGCAAAGCCGCGGAGGATAATATAACTACTCGATACCTAGTTTTTTGAGTTTATTCCTTTCAGTGGTGTCAGATAAAAACAGCGATATATTTTGTGAGTTTTTAGTCATTCAAACATCCATACACACAGCAATATGTGGGGGGTATTTTATCAGAGCAGGGTAGGTGATATGCCAGGAGGCCTGCTGATGGAGAGAAGCACGCAAGCACGACCGATGAAAAAAAATAGCCCAGCAGAAGCAGAGATATGAAATTATTCACAAATGTTTGACATTTACTCGTAAACAGAGTGGATGCGTTGTCGAAGGTTTGACAGAAAAATGAAGTGTTTTATTTTCGGATCCCAGGCGGGTCAAAAAGATTGGACTAAAGAGTCCTAAAGAGTTATATACAGTAGCAGTACCCGTGGCTTCACACGCGTGGTCAATTCTATAGGTCAAAAGTACTCTATGTACTATTCCAAGACCTAAAATACCAATATACTTACCAACTTTTGATCATAATTCCTTCAGCCGTCTAAAAGTTGATATCAATTGCTCAGCTCGGCTTCTACTCGTCGGATTAAAATACCATAAGTACACCAGTTTTTAAGTCAAACCCTATGCTATCAAAAAGTATCGCAAACAGTCCAGTTGTTTTTACACAATGCGCGAACAAACAAACAAACATACAGAAACGTTTTTTTATATATTATATTCTATGTACAGACTTTTTCGTACTTATTGCTTTATTATAAGTATAGATTATACCTATATTACTAGGTTATACTCTTTGATCCAATCTATTTGTGGTACTGGCATCCTAATTGCACAGCACATTCTCTCTTTCTCTAATTTTTTTACGTGAACATACTTCTCATGCATGGTAATCGCTCGTAGCCTTCTTTTCAAAACCACGCTGAGACCCCTGCCTCCTGGCCTCCGCACCGCGCGTATAAATTCGGCCGTTTACTCCTCGATACACTACTGTCCGTAGGACTATATATGTACTGTGCCTGAAGCCACAGTTTTAATTTAATAAATATTAAAATACATTGAACGGTATTTCATTTTTCTATGCACACAAACCTATCACTCGAGGGCGCGGCGTAGGTATTTTATGGACGAGAGTCGGAACATAGTATTATCAACTCTAACGCGCGACCATTAAGTGCAATTTAGCATGCACGCTCGATGTATGAATACCTACGTAATACGTACCTACGTTTGTAGGCTATTAAATCGGTGGCTTTTTTCAAGATCAAAATAGTGCAACTTCTGTATTTATTTATTCTATGGTTTGGGGGAAGTGAGGGGAGGGTGAGGGAAGTAAGGGGGAGGATGAGGTAGGTTGGGTAAATGTGTGGGGAGGGTGGGATAAGTCAGAGATAGGTTAGGGGAAGTTAGGGGAAGTGAGGGGAGGGTGCGAAAAATTGGGGGAGAGTGGGGAAAATCGGGGGAGGTTAGAGGGAAGTGAGGGGAGGGTGGCAGAAAATGGGAAAAAGCAAAAAAGTGAGTTTGGGGTAAGTTGAGGAAGGGTTGGTAGATGTGAGGGGAGGTTGTGGTAAGACGGGGAACAGTTGGTAGATATAACAGACACAATCACAGATAGACACAGCCAAAGTCCAACATCCAAAGTCAAATGTGTGACCAATGAGCGCGCGCGGTGCTAGAGTATGTTAATGTTGCTTATTACTAAGGTAAGGTGTCAGATGTTACACATCATATGTGACTACTGTAAGGCTCGCTCGTTTTTTTAAATTATAAATGTGTAAACCCTTGTTTCTCTTCTTAAATTTATCACCGAAACATTTTTGAGATGTAGTCAATATTTGACATTGTTGCCGTTTTGTTACGTGATTAAATTTCCTGTACTCTTTTGCAATAGTGCTTAAATATTGTTTAAATTAGAGTTCATAGGGTTATTTGGTTGCTTACATCCGTAAAAAATGCCACTAGATGCAACTGGGAAGGCTGTAGCTTTAGCTGATGCTGGGTAAAGTCAATGTCGCATCGCTCGAACACTCGGTGTACCTCAAACCACCATACACCATGACTGGCTCAAACACGCTGAGGCCAGGTCAAGGCTGATATTGGTGCACTCCCATCCAAGACAACCGCTTTGTTGTCAGCAACGTGTTGCTCACAACTGCTTATACTCCTCTTTTTGAGGTGAGAAATGTTAGTGTGAGTGAATGTACGATTAGAAGAACACTAGCAGTAAGTAATCTGAGGGCTTTTCGTCTAGCTCGCAACCCACAGCTTCTACCACAGCACCGTAGAGCTAGACTTGGTTTTGCGCGAGAATATGGTGATTGGACTGTGCAGCAAAAGCATCCTCAGAAGAAAGCAGAATTGCCTTAAGGAGGTACAGATGGACAACAGCGAGTCTACATGCCAAAAACGAGAGGTTTGCCCCATGCACTATAACCAAAAACAGGAAGAAATACAGGGTATCTCAGAAAAACGTCCACGCAGGCAAAGCCATGGGGACAGCTAGGTTATAAATTTTATCACAAACAAAAAAAAATGGTGAAATCCAAGTAAAACCTAACCTTATCTTCAATATTTCATATTCATCATTCAACTTCTCAGCAATCTCTCTAGACTGGTGCACTGAAATGGTAACAGGGTCGAGATGGTCCACTTCTGATGATGTTTGCGCTGTAGCCACTTGGAGGAGGAGCTGCTGACATTTCTGAGGCAGGTGGTCGATGCATATGTTGAGCTTGGCTAGGACTTCTGAAGTGATTGATGCTGGAAATTAAGAGTTTAAAGTCACAAAATTTAACAAAAAACAACTTCCTAATTTGGCTTTCTGCTTCTGTTTAAAAGTCAGTGAAAAATTGAAAATGATCTAAAGAACATACTCCGAAAAACTATAAATGCGTTTCTAGCCTCGGCTATGGGTAGACCGTACGGGCCAAATGCAAATACTTTTATAAATATCGCAAATATAGAATACTTTTTTTTTGTATCATTTACCTTCCTCAAATACAGATTTTGTGTGTAGGTATGGCATTCTATATTTAAAAAATAGCCCAAGAACTTCAAAAATGATGCTTTTCCATAGGTATAATTTATTTTGATTAAACTCACCTTTTGAATCAGATAGGGTAACATTTGAAGATAATAATAATAATAATAATACTAAATTCTATGAAAACCATTCATACAAAATACAAGCAATTACAGAGATTCTAAGCTAGGAAAGTTAACAATACTTTCGATTTTTCTAGCCACATTCAATAGCAACTCTTCGGAAAGACTTGGCCCCATTAACTGTAGAGATAATGGCAGATTTCGTTTAGACAACCGAATAGGTATTGACACAGCAGGTATCCCAGCCATATTGGCTGGCTGGGTACAATAATCTTGAAACACACACTGATCTCTATTATGTTTAGCTGAAAATTCTTTGTACAACGGTGCATCAGTCAACGTAGTTGGAGTCAAGAGCAAATCAACTTTATTATCACTGTTAAAAACCTTTTTGAAGTCATCTGATATCAGTCTGCGCAATTTCAACGCCTTGATGAAGTATTTATCATAATTCCTTGTTAGCAAGAAGTAGTTTCCCGCTAAAATTCTTGACCGGACAACTTTGTTAAAGCCTTGTAGTCTCGATGATGCATACAACTCTTCAGTGGAGTATGTTTCGTCAGTTCTCAGTCCATATTCTATTCCATCATATCTTGCCATGTTACTGGCCACTTCACATTGGTTTAGGATTGAATATACAGCAATAGAAACTGACGTGTGAGGTAGTGACACAGTTTTAACTACAGCCTTTTCATTCTCAAGTATATCTGCAACATATCTCCATGTATCAATAACTTCTTGACTCATTCCTTCACAATGATATTCCTTCGGAACCCCAATTCTAATGTTCGACAAATCAATGTCCTCTAGCTCTACTGGAGAAAATTCCTCTTTTATTGTTGTGGAATCCAATTTATCAGGACCAGCAACACTGTTTAAGATTTTTGTTACATCTTCAACATTTCTTGCTAAGATACCAGGGACGTCCATAGAGTTGACAAGAGGAATGAGACCATATCGAGAAATGAGGCCATAGGTTGGTTTCAGGCCTATCACACCACATAGAGCAGCAGGATTCCGAGTGGATCCTCCTGTATCAGACCCGATAGCAGCCACACATGACCCTGAAGAGACAGCTACTGCACTGCCACCTGAACTTCCACCAGAAATTCTCCAGTTCTCCTTATCATACTGCCAAGGATTGCGACTCGGACCAAATATGGAGTCAACAGTCCCAGAACCCATTGCAAACTCATCCAAGTTACATTTACCGACGAGGCAAGCACCGGCGGACCTCAATCTAGCGTAGACTGTCGCATCATACGACGGTACGAAGTTTTTTAACATTTCGGAGGCACAAGTAGTATTTATGTTACTTGTACAAAAGTTATCTTTCATACCGACTGTAATACCGTCCAGGGGCTTGGTTATTCTGTCGATATAGAATCTCTTTTCGCTCTCGATAGCATGGTTCTCAGCTATTTCTTCCGTTAGAATGACGAACGCGTTCAATTCGCTTGTCTGTCTTGCTCTTTGTAAACACAAATCCACGAAACTGGTAGGCGTTAGTAATTTATCTCGATAAGCTTTGTGTATTTCTTTTATGGTATAAGTCGTTAATTTATTCATTTTTCACTTTATTCTGTATCTTTAATTTCGGCGAGATGAGGTTATTACGTTCGAAACGAAATCAGCTGATGACAATGAGACTAAATAAAAAATATGAAACGAACTGACAAGATTGCACAATGTGAAGGACATCTCATTTTGCTCGGTTTTACAAACGACCGTTCTGAATTGGAACTTACCACTAGCAAGACGTTCCAGCTCCTTTTGAATAAGAGACTCCTGTAACCTTTCAATATCCTCATTAACAACAGGTGGTATATTCATTATCAAACAGTGAGTATGTACTTCAGTATTAATTTATCTAAATAGCGCCATTCCAATTCGCTTTTTTCGTTCAAAACATCAATTTTTGAATTTGATTTGACATATTACAATTTGGGGCACAAACTACAAAGAAGATACGGGAATCGGGATTTGGGGCGTAGTATGTAAGTAGTCTGTGGGTGGTTTGGTTGGGGGCGCGTTCGTGATGATGAGATGGAGTTGAACAATTTCAAACCGAATCCACAGAATAAATGATACCTACTGGATAGACAACTACAGTGCGATTCCTTGTTTTGGTTTCAATCAGATTGTCACTTTCTTCATAGCAATTTAGACTCTATTGCAATACATTAATGAATTTGACGGATTGAAACCGACATGATCAATATTGCGTATAGCAGTGCTGAGTTATCGAAAGCTTCTGAACGGAGGGCTGCAGTTTTGAAATTACATTTATAACAAGCCGTTTTATTTGAACATCTTCAACACTTTTGTTATTTTTACTTAACTTATACTTTATTTAACTTAAGACACTACCGATCTTTTCCAAACAGTATGAAAAACGACCCTAACTTTGACGGAAGAAAGTCGATTTTCATAGGATTAGGATTAACATAGGTCAACCACAGAGAAACTAATGTCAACATGTCATCGAAACATCCAAAACGAACTGTGATCGAAAACGTTCAGAACGCTAATTTCGCCCACAAATGTCCAAAGTGAACGCCAAATGTAATAATATTTAGCGTTTTTAACAGTTATTTTCGCCATTTACTACAAAACGCACGATTATCGTCTGACAAGGGGGCCGTTCGTTTTGTAGTAAATGGCGAAAATAACTGTTTAAAACGCTATAAAAATATATGATCCTTCGAGCATATATCCAATAGAGATGCTAACGTTTTAATCCCGCAAACATTATTTTGTGCCATTTTTAACGGGGGACGAGGTAAACACGCATTGCAAACGCGCAAATCAAAATTTTATTCATGTAATGGCACACTAAAACAATTTCGAAAACCATAATAGAATACGTACACAGTTATAAAATACAGTATAGTTACGCAGTGATACTGCACACTATGATAATCTCTAGTGATGGGCATTCACAAAGACCTGGGGCCTGATTCCGTAGAGTTCCGTAAAGTGCGGTTCGGTTAATGCCACTTGGACCATTAATTGCCACTGATCACTCGTTTCGAATTCCCTAAGCTCAGTGAGCATGTGAAATGACATCATCAAGGCGATGAGCACGCAACCGCACGGAAACTGTCATTTTACTAGGAAATACAAAACCGGTAATTCAAAATCAGAATTCAGAAGGAATTCAGTAGCAATGAGTTTTCGTCAACCGAAGAGCACCCGGTGCGTTCATTGCATTTACTATCTAGCAGTATTTGGTTAGTGAAGATCATTGATAATGCATAGTTAACACCTGCCTAGGTACACTTTGTTTCATATTTGAAATTGTGTTGTTTTTGTGAAGGGTAGGTTTAATGACATGTATGTATGTGGTATTTCATAGAACCTACCTAACTATTTCATAGCTAGAGTAGGATTTTAACCCTAAAATTGAAAAATACCTGCTGGTTTTAAAATCTAGTAGTTTTCTTACAAAGCCTAATTATGTGAAGTTCTACTAACAACGAGGGGTCAATGCAAATATAAGCAAAACAAAATCAAGTGTAAGTATTAAATATCATGTAATAATGTTATAATTTTCACGAAATTGAGATTAACACTATCCTATGAGCTCGGAAAGCGGAGATCTATACATTCATACAAACTGCAGTTCTGTGTGCATCCACTTGAAACAAATGAATCATATTATTAGTATAATCAAGTAGATTCAACATTCAATATAGTTATGTACTTGTCTATCAAGTTCTAGGCTATAATTATCAACTGTCGAACTCCCATTTACCGTCTCTCCAAGACTTGATCATCATCATTAGATATTTTTTGTGAATAATACATAAGACTTAGGTAGATACAATACACTTCTATATAGGTACAAAGCAAGAGATTTCATCTAGGAATACATTTCTAAATCGCAAATATATTTCTTTCTTCGTTTTTGGCGTTTTAATTATTTATTGATTTAATTGTTTTGCACAAAAGTAGTGTACAAGGAATGACATGTTTTCATTCACAGAATTTTTACTTGATGACAAAGATCATTTTCAGTTGAAGTTTAACTTTACCTGAGAAGCACTATATTCACTATACCTATAGGAACGTGGTATTTTTAAGCAGTCGTAATAATTATAAGAAGTAGGTAAGTACATTATTGCTGAGAAATAATATCAATGTTTAGATTTTCTTTCAGATACGTACAATTTACAAAAAAGTTATTGGCATATTATAAGATCACTACAAAACTTACGACGTTAAAATTAACTTTTAATTATACTTAATATCTACACGGGAGCAAAATTTTAGATATATTCAAAGCGAGAGAGAAAAAACAGAACATAAATTCAGACGATGATTGTTGGAGGGCGATTGCCGCCATTGGTTGGATGACGCGCCACCCATAGATAATCACTCGAACATTAAACCCGGCAATATTTGAAAAGTCCTATTTCTGCTAGAAGTATTTGTAGGCTAGGTTTAGCTTAATTCTGCCGCATAGTTACCGGTTTCCCGGTATTAGTATTGATTGCGGGTGCTTGACGGGTGCGCGGTAACTGTTCAGTGAATTCCAAAACCTTCACAACCTTCAAGCGCACCCGCAATAGGTGTTCGGTGGCAATAACTCAACCTCAATGCTTAGGGAATCAGCCTGCTTAACGAAAAATGAATGAATGAATTGAAATGAAAGTGGTTTTACGAAATACTTACTCGTATGTCTAACGGCCCCTTGAAGATGTAAAAATGAATCTTTTACTATCGATAGACATTTTTGCTGAGTGCAGGCCCCTTTGGCATAAGCTACAAAATCTTTCATTTACTTAGGTACTTAGTAGGTACTTAGTTTTTTATTTTATTTTATTATTATTGTTTTTATAGTGTCTTGTGCTAATAAATGTTTTTATTCTTATTCTTTATTGAGATGAAAATATATAGCTATTTATAATTTCAGTTTATTTAAAGATATTTATGTACATTAAATATTTGTACGATACAATATATTCGACACTTTCAGATAAATCAAAAATAAGAAGTAAGTACTTCCTCTTTCTATGAGTGTCTGGCGTCTGCCTGTGATGTCGATGTTGATGGTATTGGATCATCGTGGATGTCAGCTACGAAACCTTAAAAACGAAAATGTTTACTGATTATGACTCCCATAAATACAGTTTGATTGCAATTATTTCAGAAAATTAACAGGGCCCGACCACAGAACTTGGCTTCAATCGAATTTTCAATATCGCTATCACTAATGCCTTGCGATAGAGTCGAAATTGCTATGAAAAAAGTGATAATCCGATTGTAACCAAGTTCTGTAATAGGGCTACGGATAACATACCTTCTTTCGGTGTGTGACCCGCAGCCCGATTACATAACTTAGCTTCAATCGGATTGTCAGTATCGATATCACTAATGCCATGCGATAGAGTCGAAATTGCTATGAAAAAAGTGATAATCCGATTGTAACCAAGTTCTGTAATAGGGCTACGGATAACATACCTTCTTTCGGTGTGTGACCCGCAGCCCGATTACATAACTTAGCTTCAATCGGATTGTCAGTATCGATATCACTAATGCCATGCGATAGAGTCGAAATTGCTATGAAAAAAGTGTAATCCGATTGTAGTCAAGTTCTGTAATTGGGCCACTGCTCCCCAATTCAGGACCATTCGATAACGAACCGAATCAATTCGATTCGATATAGTGATGAAAAATATATAGAATTGAACGATTTCAAACCGAATCCGCAGAATAAATAGTAACTTATCGATCGACAACTGAGTTATGGAAAGGTTCTGAATCGGGAGGCTGGACTTCAAAATTCGATGGTGAAAAAACAAATGTTTTTCAATGATTTTTCTTTTTCCTGTAAGCATAAAAACATTGAACAGAAACATCTCAGAATATCATCTTTTAGTGATGAGGCCGCCTGTTGTTGCACTAATTTTAATAAATCAGTTTGTCGTTATATTTTTATTAAAGCGTTAATTTATATATATATATATATATATATATATATATATATATGTATATGTATATGTATATGTATATATAAATTAACGCTTTAATAAAAATATAACGACAAACTGATGAGCGGCTATCCGAACGTAATCCTTATAATCCTTTGTTCTCTTATAACTAGTTATAAAATAAAATATGATAATATAAATAATGTACTACTATTTATTTTCTCGCAGTCAATGGTAATAAATAGAATACATAACACGTGTTTTTTTTTTCATCTCGGTCCTTGTATCCCTCGAGTTGCTCAGGATTCTACTCTAGATCGCTGCTCTCGGGATCCAAGTTTATCCCTCGATTAAATTCCTTTTTTTCTGTTTTTAAGACACTGTATTGAAATCTTTCTAGTTGTTTACAGCCATAGCACACTGAATGGTTATTATACACCCCTGCTGTGTATTACTACAGTATATTTAAAAACATTACAATATATAATAGCAGTACTTTATTATATTATAAGTAAATATAACTGTATTTTCAGTTATTAAATTAGAATTATCTAAGCTGTTAACTGCCTACTGAGTAACTGGGCTTAATAATCCAACCCATTCATAACATCCGTTCATAATTATCGTCTACAGCCTATATGATACTAATAGGAAAAATTTCAGAGTTGTAAATGTTTAGTGAATGAATGGCATATCGCTTTTTAAATGTAGATTATAACACTTTTAATACGCACTGAAAAATAATCTGTAAAGTACTAACGCTTCACATTTTAAGATAATTTAACGTTTGGGATGAACGTTAAATTATTTCAATTCAATCAACTAAATTCACACTTTAATTGTCAATTTCACTCAACTTGTCCCCGCACTACGCCTTAGTGATCATATCTTAAAATAGTTACATTAACCACCGCTATAGGCGCTAGGCAAAAGCCCGTTTTTTTTGCCTTTAAAACCTATCTGGTTGAACATCTTTGTAATCATGAAAACCCTACTTTAATGATTTTAAATAGATGGCCAAACGTGGATTGAAATATCATTTAAACGTTGACGTTTCAACGATATGGTCAGTTCTAGATGGACATTTCACTAAATTGAACCATTTCATGAAATTACCAATTTTATGAAATCGCCACGACATGTACATACACACAAACTTACGCTTTTGTAATATTTGTAGGCAGTAGGATTCGATTAGATACCAAAACATTATTATTATGCCCGATCAGTCAATAAATTTCTATCTGCACCAAAATAAACAGATTTTTATCGATATAATACCACTATTCATTCATCCACTTTTTCACGTCTCTAATTCCTTTAAAGACAGTTTTCTCAATCAGACCAAAGAGTATCTAATAAATACTACCTAGGTACTTGATTGAAATCAGACTTTATCAGACATTAAACAGACTTGTATGTGACTGAGTTGTATTGTATTGTATTAATATTTTTTACATTTTCGTCTCATTTTGAATAGAATTCAACAAACCCAGCTCATCCGTTGAAAACAGCGAGTACAGTTTTAATAATAGTTAAATGCGCTGAAAGATCGGAGTTATGGCTCATTTACAGTGTTTACCGGGGGATCCTCGCTTGGTCGATCAACTGTTATACGAGCTGAAATCTAAAGGGATTTTTGATCAGGTAAGCTATTTTATGTATAGTATTTTGTACATACTTCAGTCAGACCTTTATACCAGACTACACCGTTTCAAGTAAGCTACTATTTGAGAAATGTTCTAATATTATTTGATTATTTGTCATTACTTCACCTTGGCTGTATATCAGTTGGGAAAATGTCTAGCCAGACGGACGGTTAGCTATAGATTTCCACGGTAGATATATTTGCCCTAACTTGAGGGTGATCGACTGATTGATCTCTAGCTGAGGGAGAACATCACACAAAAGTGGCAAAGCTATATGGATACCAAAATGTCTTTGTAATTCCATGTGAAATGAAAATGGTTGAAAGACATCTATCAATGCATAATTATGGTTTAGTTAAAACAAATCACCAAATTGGGTCCCTGTATTTTGTGTGGTCAATAATTTGTTCCCAAATAATGGACAGCCAATAATTTGCTACCAATATTCTGTGGACTGACCTCGAAATTATCATTTGTACAATTCTTGGTTGTGCATTATCAACAAGAGCTAATTTTGTACAGGTGATAATAATTCGCAGCCAGGAATAGGAAGCCAATTGATCTACATGGTTACCAGGGTGTGCATTATTGACTGTGCATTACGGGTTGGACTCTTTTTGCTCGGGTTACTGAAACATGTCATGTCTCATGAAGTGAATAAAAAATATTACATTAATTACGTAATGTTTCATTAATCCTACGTATATTTCATAACTCAGTTGATATTCAATACTTTTCAGTAACTTGTTTTATGTTAATCAGTCAAATATTGCCAATTAACAAGCCTCTGACAAGTGAAAAAGCTTTCTGGAAACCTAAATCACTTCCATTGATGTTTAATTGGAGATTTTACATTTGAGTTAACAGACAATCACACGAGATATTTAGCAACCCAAAATTCATTATACGAGACAGGCTTTTGAGTTTTTTTTTGATGATTTGCATTCCAGGAACTGGGTGTAAATCTTTGTCATGTTGTGTGTGATGAATTATATTTTATTTCTTTGTTTATAGACGAGCAGCATGAATGCTTATGTGACTACATCACACAGTGTTGACCATGTTAACTTGTTTGTTGTTAGTCACTTCATGTTAAAGTTCACTTTAGTAACATTGGTGTGACCTCAGTGAACATTTTTCAAAATAGACTTAGTAACAAACCAAGACAGGTTTGTTAAAGCCTATTTTGAAAAATTTTCACTGAGGTGGCAGAAATAACATCTTCTGGCAGAATGTTCCAATTAAGGACAGCTTTATTACAGAAGAAGTAATGTGCAGTACTTAAATGTATAATCTCGAGAGAGTGACAAGTTAGAAGAAAAAAACTTAACTAGCTGTGCCTCGCTGTTTCACCATGAAAAGTATCCTGTGTAATTCCACTACCTAAAGTATCCTGTGTTATTCCACTACCTAAAGTATCCTGTGTTATTCCACTACCTAAAGTATCAAAATTTGTTAAACCCTTTCAGTTTGAAGACTAGACATACATACATACACACACACTCACTCACCACTCACAAACTTTTGCATTTGTTTTGAAAGAAGTTTAAATAAGAAATTTGCATTCCATTTTATGAATGGCATTGCAAAATATTTGCATAAATAAACAACACTCGATGGGTTAAATAGTGCCATATCTTCCCTTTTAACTAGATCTATGAGAAATCTCATTGACATTGTCTAGGATCAGTAAAAAATACTATGTGAACCTTAATAACAACTCAAAAGATAAGCTAAGATGTATTTTTTATTGACAGTTCCGTAAGGAGTGCATGGCAGATGTGGATACCCGTCCTGCCTACCAAAACCTACGGCAGCGAGTGGAGAGCTCCGTCTCTACGTTCCTGTCGCGACAGTGCTGGAAACCTGACCTGAACAAGAACCAGCTACGTGAGAAGCTCAGGAAACACATTTTGGAGTAAGTTACTTGTAAAAACTCTCGCTTGTTTATATAACTAACCTGACAATTGTCAGACGCACACACCATTGGTCATCTATAGAAAAAACTGAATGCGCTGAAACTACTGAATGAATTTAAATGAAACTTGGTATGATTTGAGTTCATACTAAGAGGTACGGGTTGCAAGTTATTTAAAAAAACACTTAAAGTAATTGACGGGATTTTGATGCACCTTGGCACAGTCATAGTTTATATGATGAGTGAAAATTGAGGATTCTTTTTATCCCGAAAAAATAAAGGGTTCCTGTGGGATAGGGGTCCAAGTTCTGTACATTGAAGATAATTTTTAAATTATTTTGGAATCTGTTCTATGTACGTACTGAAGGCAAAACTTTTTTCTTTTGTCTGTATCCTGACCGCGCATCACGCCAAAACTACTGAATACATTCAAATGAAACTTGGCATATTTGAGTTCATACTACGAGGTAGGACGTTGGATACTTTTTATAGCGATAATTTAAAGGGTTCCTGCGGGATATGGGTCCTAATTCTGTACATTGAAGATAATTAGTAAATTTTGTTTTAGAGGCTGTTAATAAGGCCGAATAATAGTATTCGTACTGAGGCCAAACCTGTTATTTTTTTCATTTTTGTCTGTTGTCTGTCTGTCTGTCTGTCTGTATGTTGGACACGCATCACGCCGAAACTATTGAATGAATTCATATGAAACTTGGCATGATTTGAGTTCATACTATGAGGTTAGACATTGGATACTTTTCATACCGGTAAATTAAAGGATCCTCGCAGGATAGGGGTGTTTTATGTGGAGTTGGTATTCTTGTTTTACGGTTTATAGTTACTTTCGTAGTTCACCTCTAGGATACTCTAGGAATATTCCTCCAAATTTCAAATACCTAGGTCCACTAGTTTAGGCTGGGTGTTGTCTGTCAGTCAGTCAGTCAGTCAGTAGGTATGTCACGGTACTGTTTAGAGGCATGATTAAAATAATGTAATAAAACACATATTTTTATTATTCTTCCCAAAACTGAAGAGCATATATACTTATAGTTAAGCAGTAAGTACCAAAAATCTGTCAAAGGAAGATATTTAAAAAAAAACTATGTTATTAATAAGAAGCTACTGAAAAAGGATAAAACATTTTTTAAATTCGTGACTGTCTGTTTGTCTGTTAGTCTGTTCACGCATCACGTAAAAACTACTGGACCGATTGCAATGCGTTTCACTGTTGGATAGCGTAGGGTTTGACTTAAAACCTGATGTACTTATTACCTCAATCTGATGAGTAAAAGCTGAGCAATTGATAAAAACTTTTTGACGGCTGAAGGAATTTTGTGTAAATGTTGTTTTTTTTGTTTTTTTTTTTTTTTATTACGTACTTGGCAATCGTTTGACCACGATCTCACCTGATGAAAAGCGATGATGTGGTCGAAGGTGTAGCACGCTTGCCTAGTAGATACCTATTCACTCTTGACTTGAACACACCGGGGTTATAATTTACCGGAAACACTGACGAGGGCAGGGCATTCCATTCCTTTGCAGTTCTTATAATAAATGAAGAAGCGTAACGCTTCGTTCTTGTGCGAGGTATTTCAACCATGAAAGGGTGGCGCTTTGCTGATCGTCTAGTCGTACGGTGATGGAAAGGTGATGGGGGAATCAGGTTGTGCAGTTCTTGTGCACACTCTCCATAGTGCAATCTGTAGAATACCGCCAGGCTTGCTACCTCACGTCGATGCGCCAGACTTTGAAGCTTACTCTTTACCAGAGTGTCATCCCCAATGAGCCTGATAGCACGTCTCTCAATTGAATCCAAAGACTCGAGCTGATACTTGGCAGAACCGTCCCAGAGGTGGCAGCAGTACTCCATACAAGATCGGACCTGTGCTTGATAAAGATTCAAAAGCTGTCCCGGTGTGAAGTACCGCCTTAGACAAAATACCAAGTTTTTTTGCAGCTACCTTGGCTTTGGATTCAATATAAGACCCAAAATTCAAGTTTGATGTGGGTTCGACCCCCAAAAGCTCCAAATGGTTGCCTATTGGTATTGGTACACTTTGGAAAGACGGAGATCGGTTTAGAGGACTCTTTTAGCAGAAAACAAACACGCCTTCGTTTTAGTAGCATTAAACTTAACCAGGTTAGCATCGCCTCAATCGGACACGGCGTCTAAGGATAAATTTAAACGGTCTACCATAGCCTCTCTCTGAAACTGGACAGCGTCACAGCTGGCTTGAGCATTGGAAGTGTATCTCTCAACTACAGTACTGTCATCAGCATACTCAAAGGTACCGGGCTTCAGAAGGTCATTAATGTGCAGTAAAAACAGTGTAGCCGAGAGAACCGATCCCTGAGGTACACCGGATTGATAGCCATTTGATCAGACGAGCAGCCCTCTAAGACTACTCAAATAGATCAAGAAATCAACTATCCAATTGCATAAGCCAACAGGCAAACCATATGAGGGAAGCTTGTTTAAAAGGCCGTCGTGCCAGACCCGATCAAATGCCTTCGATATGTCAAGGAAGACGGCAAGCGCCTCACCATGCATCTCTATGGCTTCGCTAAGTACGTGAGTGGCATACGCGAGAAGATCCCCAGTAGACCGGTTTCGGCGAAATCCGTATTGCCGGTCACTGAGAAGATCATTGTCTTTAAGGTATGCCAAGAGCCTAATGTTTATGACACGCTCCATACACTTACAGAGTAAGGAGGTAATCGAGATGGGACGATAATTGGCCGGATCAGCACGACTACCCTTTTTTGGTACTGGTTGTACATTGGCAAGCTTCCAGCTCTTCGAAACTTTACCTGAGTGAAGAGAGAAGCGGTACAAACAATAACATATATAAGACAATTCGGGCGCACAGTTTTTCAACACAATCGCTGGAATACCATCAGGTCCACTGGCTTTCTTCACATCTAGAGCTCGAAGCGTTCTGAGAACCTCCTTCTGGCGAATGCGAATTTCGGGCATAAAAACCCCGCAATGAGCAATGGGTAGGAAGGTGTCTTGCCAGAAGCATCTAGATGCGAGGCTTCTGCAAAAAGAGAAGCAAATAAATTCGCTCTGTCTCCAGCAGTGTGAGCTAGTGATCCATCAGGTTTCAGCAATGGTGGCAGTGAGGGGCGGCAGAAGTTTACTTCGACTGACTTGGCCAGGGACCAAAAAGCTTTGCTACCCGCGGGGTATGAAGCCAGTTTGCCCCCAATTCGACTTACGTGATCAAAATGGGCCTTCCTAAGTATCTTCTTGCAGGTCTTAGCGGCAACGTTAAATTTACTCTTCTTAGCCCGAATATCAGAAGACTTGCGCTTTCGAGCATCAGCCCAGTCTAGATATGCCGCACGCTTTAGAGCCACAGCATGACCACAGCTGGATTCAAACCAAGGCTGAGCTTTGCTGGAAAGAGTCTTGTCACTGAATGGAATGAAATATTCCTGACATATTATGCCTCTGTAACAGCAGACGCGCAAGTCGACGGGTCCTGGGAGATGAAACATGTTTGCCGCCAAGGGTACTACGATGCAAGGAATTGCCGCATCTCGTCCCAATCTGCTGAGTTGTATCTCCACACGCGCCTATTTTCCTTAAGGCTAGGATCAAGTGGGGAATACACTGAGACGGACTTAACCAGGCAGTGATCAGAGCTACCAAGAGGTGGGGATACTGATACGGAGTATCGGTCTGGTTCAGTCGTCATCAACAGGTCGAGACAGTTGGCAGTGTCACCTTCACGGTCAGGTACCCGTGTCGGCTCCTGCACAAGCTGAGAGAGATCTAACGCCAGAGCAAGCTTCCGCGTCTCTCTACCAGCGTGGTCGGTTTTTTGGTATGAGACAAGCCACTCCTTGTGGTGGGCGTAAAATCCCCCAAAAACACCAATTGAGCAGACGGGTAACGCTGCTGGGCCACACTTGCCGCCTCACCTAGATAGTCTACCAATAAAGTCGTCCCCCGATCTCCGCTGTGTGAGCGGTACACACAAGCATACATAATTTTCTCTATGCCCGTGTCCACCAGCACCCAAATCACCGAGAAGTTAGGGTACTCAAGATTTCGGAGACGCAGACAGCAAATGTCATCACGGGCGTATACACAAACGCCGGCATTTGGGATAAATAGATGCTCCAAGATATAGCCTGGGTAATCCAAGTACGCCGTATCAGCTGGACATCCTATCTGCGTCTCCGACAAGAAGAACAAGTGGGGCTTAGAGATAATGATGATGACTTTCTCCAGATGATAATGGACCGGTTGGAGATTGGAGTGAATCCCGCGAATATTCGCAAGATCCACTTTAAGTGTGAGGACGTGCATCTGCCGTTTTAACTTATATCTTCTTTGGACTTTTTTCATGATGTGTTTTTGTGAATAGGTTGGACGAGTAATAGCAAACGAGATGTCGGAATAGCTAACCCACGAAAGTCAAGGCATAACTACGCCATTGAAGAACTTGCGCGGAGACTGCGGGGACGCCCGAACCCCCCTGAAATAATTCATCAGTTCCTCACATCCGGTCGCCAGCCGGCCCAATGGATCATTTCAGGATTTTTCACAAGTGGCGGGGCAGCCTTTCGTAGCTGGCTAAACTACTACTTGAGCCCCCTACAACTTGCGGTCGGCCAGCAGAGAACACCGTGCTTCGGATCCCGCTACCCTCCAAAGCAAGGCCTCCGACGCAGAAACACCATGATTCCGATCACCGTCCACCCTTCCAACACAACTGCATCCTACAACTCATCTGGACGGCTTCCCTGAACATCATGATGGAACACGACAAATCGTTTGGCATCAAGACTTTGTCCAGAGGGTGGTAATATTGTTACGCCGGTCGATTCTTAGAAAAACAGTAGGTACTAAAATGACGAACAAAAAAAATAAAAATAATAATAAATGAAATGACCTACATTTAAAGGAACATTCTGGAACACACTAGTAGAGCGTAGGTACCTACAGAAGTTTCCAGAGCGTGCGGTAGGTATATACCTACGGGAGCGGCGACATCAAAGGTACCGCCGGCCTTAAGTACCTACAGGCGCGGCGCGGCAACTCAAAGGCGCCGCCGACCTTGAAAGTTCAAAGACCTACCACCCACACATACGAGTAGTTATGAGTACATTCCGGAAACTTACGTCGTGATATAAATAGGGCGCGCATCGACTGCCTGGGACATTACTGATTTGGCTGACGAAACGAAACGATCAAAGTGATTCGAAGCGAGTATTCAGTGATAATTAATAAGAGTGTACAGTCAAGTTAAAGAGTGTTTGAGCATTATTTGTTGGATTAATTTCTTTTTGTGGTTTTTCGAATAAATGTGTTAATTTTTGGTGTAATTAGCGTACAATTATTTTATCCGAACCCCAGCTCGTAACAATATAAAAAGCCGGCGGCCGAAGCCTACCACCAGGTGATTCGGTTGCTCTTTTGGTACCACCCGAGGGTCACGTGTAGGACATCAAGGGCTGAATCCAACGGACGCGAGCAAACAATAAACCCTCAAAAACCTCAAACCTGATATTTTAGATCTTGGAATAGTAATAGAGTTCTTTTAACCTAAAGAAATGACCACGCGTGCGAAGCCTCGGGTACAGCTAATTATCCAATAAAATCGCTTGCAGAGCTAGAAAGCTCTGTTTTATCATACTCTACCACCGCGCGCTCTAATTAATAAAATAAAATAGCGCGCGCTTCCCCGGCTTCCTGTTACACACTTCCGTCACATTTTACCTGACTACAGTAAAGCAAGGGAAGGGTAATGAGTTTAACAGTCTATGTATGTATCTATGTATGTGGTTATGTTGATGTTCCACCATAGCTTCCCTCCTAATGGTCCGATTTTGACAAGCGAAGTGTCAATCGGTTTGTCTTCAGGTACAGATTGTCATAAGCTATTATTTTTATCCGACTACGGTGAAGAAATGGAATGGTTATGTGTATAAAACTAAAAACTTAATCTGATTTTGTCAAGCGAGGTATCGATCGATTCGTCTTCATTTATAGTGTCATGGGCAATTTTTTTTTACCCGATTACAGCGAAGCATAGGAAGGGTTACATGCTCAAACTAAAAATTTGGTCCGATTTTGACAAGCAAGGTGTCAATCGATTCTTCTTCATCGCAAGAGTGTCATAGGCTATTTTTTACCCGACCGTAGTCTGGTTTTAGTTTTTGAACTTATATCTTGTTATGAAATTACTCCCACAGATGGCAGGAGGAAAGGTATTACACATTGTTACCCACTTCCGTTCCTTTTCACCAAATCACTCCCACAGATTGCAGGAAAGCGAGAGGAAAGATGTTAACACATAAAAAATGGTCTAGGAGACTTAAAATAAGCTACTGAACAAGAATATAACATTTTTTTTAAATCATTTCTGTCTGTATGGGAGCGAAAATAATCTCAATGCTCCAAGCCAACCTCACCAACACGCGATCATCCTGCTAGATAACGAACAAGGCTCTGGCGACCGACAGATATAACCATCCTAAAACAAGCGTAGCCAAATGACACAGGCCGGTGACGGGCAGCAGCGTCACCGGTGCGAGAAGTTACGCCCTGCGATCGCCAACCTGGATACCCAGAGTGGCAATTGTGGGCAAACCCTCCAAAATGAACGGCACAACCAAAAAATGGCCCCCAGTTCTCGTTCGCCCTGCTAGTCCTGACCAAGGTGGCGGTCAAGGAAATGGCAGGGCAGGGGGTGCGAAGAATCCCCGGGCTACCGTAGGCCACCAGAAACAAAAACAACTGACCCTGGCTACGTACAACGGACGAACTATTAGGCTTGTCTATCACATGGCGCAACTCGAGACGGATCTTACCAATATAAGGTGGCACGGCACATCCTAGGGTTAAGTGAAGTCCGAAGAGAGGGGGAGGATACAGTAACCCTGGAATCGGGCCACCTATTCTACTTCCGAGAGGGCGATCAGCAGTCTCAGGGCGGCGTGGGTTTCCTCGTCAACAAAGTCCTCATTGATAATGTTGTAGAAATATCCAGTGTGTCGACCAGGGTAGCGTATCTGGTTCTTAAGCTGACCGAAAGGTATAGCCTTAAGGTCGTACAGGTTTACGCACCAACCTCGGCACACTCGGATGATGAGGTAGAAGATATGTTTGATGATATATCTTCGGCTCTACATAACACCACAAGGGCCCACTACATCGTTATCATGGAAGATTTTAACGCCAAAGTGGGAGCACAGACTTGCTGGAGACGCCGAGGAGTGACTCCGATGTGCTTTTGCGGAAATTGAGATCAGAGAAAATCTCAATGTTCCAGGAATATAATCCTGGTGCGGAAGGATCGAATTATAAAATTATGTGACCTTCGCGTTTTGTGGACTGTATTTTGTTATTCAAAGGGCGAAATGCGTTGTGGTGACAGATTGGTGACAGGTTAGCAGCCAAGGGTAGATGGTGGAAAAGAACGTGAAAGGAAAGACAATGCACGCATACCTTTTGATGAACTCCTCTGCCCAAGTCTCCGATGTTGTTGAGAAGGCCTAATCCAGGCCTGCAGCGCTGTGAAATCCTGTCCTTCAAGAGTGCAGCTGGCGCGCCGGTATGGCACGACACACGTGTTCTAATAATGTCACTAAAACACTGTTTTATTCACTATTTTTAATCACCACTATTTGTGCGTTCGTTTTATAGTCTTTTAGTAGTCTAGTCTAGTCTTCGAGACGTCGAAGGCCTTGGAGAGCGGGAGAGCGGGGTTCATCTTTCACACTCTCTCTACCACGTTTAAATTCTGCTATCCATTTTTTGACGGATGAATATGACAGCAGAATCCCCTAATGTACTAACCATATCATCATGGATGGCTTTTGATGATAGCCCTTCTTATGGAAATACTTAATGACGGCACGCTGCTCGATTTTCTCCATTCGCGCAAATTATTTCTGATTGCTTTGTTAATCCATACCAATATATTATAAAAGTGAAACATTGTCTATTTGTTTGTTTGGGGAGCTTTCACGCGATAACGGCTGGACGGACTTTGATGAAATTTGGAATGGAGATAGCTTATACCCTGGAATAAAACATAAGATACTTTTTATCCCGGGAAATTGTAAGTATCCACTGGAAAAACTGGGAAAATGATGATTACTCGCTGTTAGAAACGGTTGCCTTGGAAACGAAATAACAAGAAAAGAGTAAGTTTTTTTTCCGGTAAATGGTAAGTTTCCACGGGTAAACTGGAAATTGTTGATTAATCACTGTAAGGAAATGTTGCTATGGAAGCGAAATAATAACAAGTCTGTCAAATAACATCAAAAGCATTGGTGCTATACCTACTTTTGCATTGGTTTTTAATGTCCTAGAAGAACATAAGATGCTTTTTTCGCGATAAACTGTAGACCGCGCGGACGAAATCGCAGGCGGGAATGCTAGTAAATTTATAGAATCACAATTAATTATGGCACACGTTTCGAACTTCACACAATTAACTAGTCTGAACTGAACTAAATACTCGTAATGTGGGTAGATTTGATTTTTATAATTGAATGGATCTATGTTAGGCCGAGTAATTTTCAATCCACCCTCGTATATGTATAGACTAGCTGTACCCGCGGCTTCCCACGCGTGGTCATTTCTCTAGGTTAAAAGTAATCTATGTGCTATTCCAGGACCTAAAATTCTAATATACCAACATATAATCAAAATTCCTTCAACCGTCAAAAAGTTTATTATCGATTGCTCTTCTCTTCTTTATACAGCGGATTTAGATACCAAGTAAACCATTTTTTAAGTCTAACCCTAAGCTATCCATCAGTGAAAGCCGCATCGCAATCAGTCCAATACGTTTTAAGTGATGCGCGAACAAACTAACAGACGCAGATAAACAGAGAAAATAAAGGACAGGTTTAAAAAAAAAAGTTTTGGTGATACACTGTAAATAAATCAAATTTATAAGTGTGATGTCATTTTGATAACATTACAATAGATAACTGCAATATTAATAACAATTTTCATTTCTTGAAAAATCCGACTTCCTTAATTTTTGTGCAGACTACAGGGGAACTATTGGTCCAAAAGTTTCGCTTATGTTTATATTAAAGTTATATAACTGTTCTACAACTTTTTACCCGTGACTTTCTTCGTAGAATGAGTATCCTATATTCTGCTCGGAAAGCGGCTAAAACTACAATTTCGTTTTAGGGAAAATGCCCAGTTGCCCGGTGTACTACAAATCAGATTTTTCAAAAACCAACTGCGTCTGTTGAGCTCAAATTATAGCAAATTTTGCCTTCTTTATAAGCGTAATGATAACTTTTTCGTGGGCAGCACCTTTTGGAAGTTATAAGGCAAAATAAAATGTCCGAAAATTTCGATATTTTTCGAGCACCACGAAGTTAGCTCCGATGTTTCGAAGTTGCAAATTTAGTGTTACACTACTGGTATCTATCCTAACATCATCCTAAAACCCAGAACTGTACAGGTTTTTGTGTCTACGGTGACCGGCCTATATCCATTAATTATTGATAAAGTGCGAACGCCACCTTAAGAAGAGCCGTACGTTCAAACGTTTCTGTACATTTCGGTTTTCAAGTGTCTGTAACTTCTGAACTACAGAACCGATAACCTTGAAATATTCACATGTTAATTTTTAAAGTACTTCCTTTCTAACAAAAAAAAAGTGTGAAATCGGATTACGCGTTAACGAATTACAACTAAGTACACATTTTGACTTTCATCCCCTCTCCCAAGGAAACCATGCTAAATATCGGCATAAAAAGTATCCAATGTACTATCTCGTAGCATGAACTCAAATCATACCAAGTTTCTTAAGAATTAATTCAGTAGTTTCGGCGTGATGCGCGGTCAAGATACAGACAGACAGAAAAAAAACGAATAAATTAAATAAATTAATTAAAACGAGTACCCTCCAAAAACATATTATTTATCACTTCAAACTTAATATTACTTTGGACCCCTATCCCGCAGGAATCCTTTATATTTTCGGGATAAAAAGTATCCTCAACTTTAGCCCATCATATAAACTATGACTGTGCCAAGTTGCATCAAAATCCGTCCAGTAGTTTCAACGTTGTACGTGTTCTTTTAAATTAGTTTCAACCCCTATCCTGCGGGAACCCTTTCTTTTTTTTGGGATGAAAAGTATCCTATGTTCTACCTCGTAGTATGAATTCAAATCATACCACGTTTCATTTGAAATCATTCAGTAGTTTCGGCGTGATGCGCGGCCAAGACATAGACAAACAGACAGTTAAAAATGAAAAAAAAAACAGGTTTGGCTTCAGTATGGTACACAGAGTAAGCTCCAAAAAAAAACAAAATATCATCAATGTACAGAATTGGATCCGTTAGAGTTTTATTATGTTTGTTTGTTGTTTGTTTGTTTGTCGTATGAGGTAGTGCTGGCCTCTGATGTCAGAGTTTGTCAGGCCGCCCGGGGGCATCTGACATGGCTTAACAACTGATATTAATCAATAACAGCCGGGACCGACATCGTAACGGAACGGAACGATAGAAAGAGTTTTATTATAAGTATAGATACCATTAATGTAATTTAAGAATAAAAATTCTTTTCTGAATATGCTAATCTCTTTTACAGTGGCAACTACCTCGAACAAGGTGTTGAAAGAATAGTGGACCAAGTTGTCAACCCCAAAGTGGCATCCGTCTTCATACCCCAAGTGGAAGACCTCGTCTACAACTACCTCGGAATCCCAAGGAAGAAGGCTCCTGAGCCAGAGACCAGCGAAAAGAAACAGGAAGACTTACTCCCCACAGACCTGGAAGCTGTCAGTCCAGGATCAGTCAAAAGCAATGATGATCAAAATGATGCAATGGACACAGATGATAAACCAGAAAAAATGGATCTTGATGACGAACAGACAGAAGTCAAAGAAGAAACAACAGTTAAGGATTCAGAGAAGAAAGAAAAAGAAGATATCCAACACATTCAAATGCCCGAAGCAACAGTTGCATCAAATGATTCTGGAACAATGGACAAGAGTTCAATACCTTTGCCTGCCGAAGAAATAAAGTTAGAAAACATACCAGCGCCTATTAACAGCCCTCCAAAAGCTACCAAAGTCGTATTGGAAAGTATTGCTCTGCCACATGAACCAAATCTTTCCACAGATATTCCTTTGCCTGATGGGGCACCTAATGAAGAAAGAGATACATATTTTAAACCGATTCAACTACAAAGCGAGGAATCTAGCTCTAGTTCCGATTCTTCCTTGATCAGAAACATGTCTCCTTTAACACCTATCAGGAATTTCAATAATGAAAACTCATGTGACGCTCAGCAAGGATTCGGTGATGATTCTGATGCTAAATCTAACGACAAGGCAGCTCCGAGCTCTTTTCGTTTTACCATCGAAGCAAAAGATGCCAAATCTACGGATAATAATACTGATATTAAGGCAGACAAAAAGGAAATTGAACAAACAGATCTCTCATACCAGTTCAATAATCAGGTCAATATAAATACGTTTAATACGCCAATGTATGACGACAGCTCAAATAGTCACATTTTGCACATTGATTACGAAAGTGATGTAAACAGCAAAACTAATACAGAAATAAAACCTGAAATAGAACATTCTCAAGACTCCAAAAAGGAAAAAAAGAGCGATGACAGAAAAAGCAGCCATAAAAGCTCAAATAGGTCCAGAGATTCAAGCAGACATTCTAGTAATAAAGACAAGAGATCAGACTCGAAACAATCTCTTTCTCGTGACAGCAGTAGACATGAGAAAAAGTCCTCATCAACGAAAGATGATAAATATAAATCTAGCAAGGAAAGAGAAATATCTAAAGAAAGAAGTGACCGAAAAGACAGCAGGGATTCGTCCAAACACAGAACTTCACATAAGAGTTCAAACAATAAAGATAAAGACTCAAAGTCACACCGAAGCTCCAGTTCTAGCCATCGACATTCAAGCAAAAGTATTGATGACAAAAAATCTTCCTCCAGCAAAGATAAAGAAAAGATATCAGAAAGTTCTAGAGATAAAAGCTCTAAAGACAAATCCAGAGATTCAAAGTCAAGTTCACACCGATCTGACAAAGATAGAAAGAGTAGCAGCAGTAGCAGTAAAAAACCTGACGACAAAGATAAGAAGAAAGATAAAAAAGATATTGATGATCATTACAGTTCGTCTGGTCGAGGGAATCACACCAGGAGATCGACTGATCGTGATTCTAACGACGGCAGCTCGTCTTCAAAAGGATCTCAGAACCAAAACGGTTCAAAAGCTTCAGAGACAAAAAAGGAAAGTAAAAGTGGTAGCACCAAATCCGATAATACATCGACTAGCGGAGATTCCCCTATTCCTAGTGATAAAGAGCATATTGTTCAAGATCATTCAAAAATCTCACAATTTAAACCTGTGGTCAGAGTAGATAATCATTTGGAAACGCCTATAGCGCCTCCCCCGAGACTACCGTTTGTTCCAGACGTGACGCTTAAAAAGCCAAGGTTCGCGGCTAATTTGCAAGAAGCTAAGAAACTGATGAAAATGAGGAAGTTTTTAGATGAAGAACAGAAAAGAATGAACCAAGAAGCGGCCTTGCTTCTAGAGTTTCAAGCAAATGTAAGACCTAGTTTGAGCCAGGTTTACTCAAGTATTCCGGGACCTGAACTAGAATTCGCTTGTGTTTCAAATGTAGCAGGCCAAGATTCAGTTCCATACGAAGTTGTTAATGTACAATCTGTTGTAAATGAAAATGAACGATCTACAAAGAAAGAAAGCGCAGATATGAAAATAGCGTTAATACATGAAACAGAAAATGTTTCTAAAACTGTAAATATTCCTGAAGTTGTGACTTCTTCTGAAATTGAAAGCATAAGATCTCCAGATATTGAAGAAAATAATACGCTTGATGAAATTATTGAAACAAAGGAAGAAACTGTAGAAAACATTGAAGACAGTGCCTCAATGGATGAACAACCTATAAAGCCTGAAAACCCAGAGTCACCAGAGGAACTAGATGAGAAGTTCGATACGAGCTATGACGAAAACAAACCATTCTCAGAGCTAATGGACGAAATAACCGAATATAGTAAAGCTTCAGAAGTCAAAATTAAGACAGACATTGAAGATCCTGAATCCGAAATAGAAGATTCGGCAGAGAAAGAAGAATCATTAGAAAATAAAACATCTTCAGAAAATACGATAGCTTCAGAACATACAAAACATTTAGAAACCACTGTAACCACAGAGAGTATTATAGAAAACAAATATTTTGAAGTAACTATTATAACAGAAGAATTATCTGACTCTGAAGAAGCAGGAACCGAGACAAAACAGGCCGACACTCTAGAAATAGAAGACGAATCGAAAAATATAGTCACAAAAGTAGAAACTACTCCAAAAGTACCTGAAAACGAACTACAGTACTTTGCAGAACATGAAAAATACAATGCAGAATTAGAACGGCAAGAGTTCAGTAACTTCCTCAAAATCTACGTAGAAAAAGTATGCACAAATAAAAAAATGTATTTAATAAACTGCGATACATACGAAGAGAACATTGTTAAGGAAATGGCATCTAGTTTCGGGAACTTTGAAGTGATAAATTACTTCAAGAATGGACATCTAAAAATGCACACATCAAAGAATATTGTTAAAGATGTGACATTAACAACAGAAATAACATTACCTATGGAACCTCAGGACTACATCGAGAGGTCTCCATTGTTCAGTCCAGTGAAATCTGAATGTTCGTTTGAACTGTCAAGCGACTACGATGCTAAATTAGATGATATCAATAAGAAATCGAGACAAGAAGTGATGGAAATTATATTTGGAAGCATGATAGATGCATCTCCGAGTAAGATGCCTAAGATAGACTATTATACGGAATGTATGATTGAGAGCGAGATGGAGGACGATTTCAAAAGTAAGGAGAGCGAAACAGCGAGTACTTTGGACAGTTCTGCCGTTGAGAGTAAGACGGACAATAGTTTGAAGAGAAGAATAGACGAAGTAGAGAGTTCAGTAAACAATAATAGGTCTGTTTTGACGCCGAATAAGATCAGAAAGTTGAGCGATTCGGATCAGATTTCGTCTACAACTGAAGGTGAGTTACCTAAACTTATAATAAAGCAGTTAGTAACAATTGTAGTTTATGAAACGGTTGCATAACGAGGGTTATTAAAACGAGAGAGTGTTTTAATACCTATGTAGTTATGTGCCGTTTCATACACTACTTTATCTACACTCATGCAACAGGAATTTACTTCTTTTTTTTTTTTTAAACTTGATTTTGCTGATAAAAGCTTGTTCGTTGCTATTCCGTGATGTCAGGTGCAATAACACATTAAATTGGTTAGGTGCCAATGTAATGTAAATTATGACGCCAAAATCCAGTCCACAGTGAATTCGCGCGCATAAGATCTAGCACGTGCTGCCATCTATAGTTATAATAAAGCAATAAAAACGAAAAAGTCTACAAAGAAGAAAATTAAAAAAAAATGTCTCGGTTACTTAAAATAAGCTACTGAACAAGAATATAATATTTTTAAAATTCGTGTCTGTCTGTTTGTTCGCGCATCACGTAAAAACTATTGAACCGATTGCGATGCGGTTTTACTGTTAGATAGCTTAGGGTTTGACTTAAAAACTGGTGTACTTGGTATCCGAATCCGAGTTGGTATATTGGTATTTTAGGTCTTGGAATAGTACATAGAGTACTTTTAACCTAGAGAAATGACCACGCGAGCGAAGCCGCGGTTACAGCTAGTAGATAATAAATGGCGAAAACCCGACGACGACGGAGCCAAACCTGTGATTTTAAAGGAAATAAATATATATAGTTGTTTAGTTCCAAAAACAGTATTATAATGTAATTTTTCTTCCTATTAGAGACGTGCTGTGCGTAAAGTATGTAATTATGCCACCATTTTTGAGTTTTAGGATATGAGTAAAGATAAACATTTAAAAAAATGGTCTAGTTCTACTGAAATAGGCCACTGAACAAAAATATAACATATTTTAAATGATGTCTGTCTGTTTGTTTGTTCGGGCATCACGTAAAATCTACTGGACCGATTGCTATGCGGTTTTCACTGATAGACAGGTGAGGGTCTCGCATTGCGTCCGTCCGCTATCGCAGTGAAAAGCAAATCAATATAAGATGCAGTCGAAAGCATCAGGATTCTAGCTGATCCCGTCAAAGGAGAAATGAAATACATGACGCCTACGACTGCATTATGTACCTTTAAGTTTCTTATCTACTGTTATTTTACAGAGAGTTGTAATATTGTATTGTAATTTAGACGACTAAAACCGTTTGTGCGCAGGCGAACCGCTAAGTTCACGTTTCGCGGGGAGTCCGAGCGGGTCGCGGTACTGTAGCACAGGATGGTTGAGTGTAACAGGCTTGCTGGGATCATTTCAGAAACGGAAGAGGTGACCAATAACAACAAAGTGTCCAACAGTACGAGATCCAAGTACCTCGGGAGGGCGAGGCGCGTCGGCCTGCCGCGACTTAGACGATGCAGTTAGTATCTGTGTTACAATAAAACAGTTAGAACGCGTTTTAACCAGCATAAACTAGTTTGCACTAAACACCTTAGTTAAAACTGTTTGGCGACGAGTTAATTGCGCCTTTTGCGCCCATATAAAGCAGTAGGGTTCATAATTAATGGTTTTGGATTCAATTGCCATTTGAATATAAAATATATATGTCTACCGCTTCTTGCGAGTTGCTCCCACAAAAAGCAGTACTAGGTTAGTTATGTTGACATACGTTATTTTATCCAAAATCATTAATATGAACCTATTTAATCTACTAATGCGTTGTCAAAACAGTTTTTAACTTATTTAAAACGTGTTTAACTAGTTACGATAAATAGTTTTAACGTGTTTAGTTAGTGCGTTCTTACTAAAAATGGGATTTTACGGGAGCGTCTATACTCCATACTAATATTAAAATTATATTGCGGGTTCGAATCCCGCTAGGTGCAATCATTTGTGTGATGAGCAGAAATAATCCGAGTTCAAAAAAAAATAAAAAAATATTGCAGTTTCCGAGGCATGGATGTAATATTTGTATCTATGTATTTTTATCCGTTGTCTAGTGCTCATAGTACAGGGTATCCTAGTTTGTCTAGTGCTCATAGTACAGGGTATCCTAGTTTGTCTAGTGCTCATAGTACAGGGTATCCTAGTTTGTCTAGTGCTCATAGTACAGGGTATCCTAGTTTGTCTAGTGCTCATAGTACAGGGTATCCTAGTTTGTCTAGTGCTCATAGTACAGTGTATCCTAGTTTGTCTAGTGCTCATAGTACAGGGTATCCTAGTTTGTCTAGTGCTCATAGTACAGGGTATCCTAGTTTGTCTAGTGCTCATAGTACAGGGTATCCTAGTTTGTCTAGTGCTCATAGTACAGGGTATCCTAGTTTGTCTAGTGCTCATAGTACAGGGTATCCTAGTTTTGGGCTAGGTTGCATTGTCCCTAATATATATATTTATTTTACATATTTATATTAAAAACGAAAATAACTCTGTGTCTCTGTTTGTTACATTTACATGACTAAACGGCTGAATGTGAATGTGACTTCATCACGCAAAAACCACTGGATTTGTTTTGATGCCGTTTGTTGTATTTGCCGTTAACTGTATTCCTTGGAGTACAGCGGAGGTTTTTTTTCTTTGTTTCATCAAAAACGGTTCATTTAAAAAGGAGTTACAGACCTTCTTATATATAGTAGCACCACAGAATAAAGAATATGTTGGTACTAACTACGTAGTAACACAGTACATACAGTATAATATAACATTGTAATTTATTTACATAGATTTCGCCGTATCTACTTATTTAGCTTTTAGTATCCCAAAATGAAACTAGATGGCGTAAAACACGCATGCGTTTCTCGCATGAGTTATCTAAATAGTTATAAAACAAAGTTAGATTAGTTCCCTAATTCACAACACAAGAACGGCTGGACCGATTTTTATAATCTTTCATTTGTTGGATCTGTCTCCATCCCGAATAGCAGAATAACTATTAAAACATCCAAAAAATGTATGTAGGAAATTCGTTTTCACATACATTTTGTATAGAACGGCTTTTGAAAAGCTTTTATTTAACTTTCAATGTATGTATGTTTGTTTAGGTGGAATCATGCAAGCTGAATTAGAACCACTTCCTCTTATCCTACGGAGTAGAATTTTTACATGTTGGTTCAGTTCAGATGATACGCATTTTTATGGTAAGCATGACCTGAATAGACATCCAGGATTAGCTCCATATAAAGGAACTCTTCAACGTAACGTTAGTAGGGGTTTTAGAGGGGTTGGGTAAGGAGGGGTAGAAAGTAGGTGGGAGGAAGAACGGGAGGGGGAGGGAGACGAAGTAGAGGGAGGGTGACGAAATTTGTACGAGTGCAAAGGCGCGGAGCGCAGCTAGTAAAGAATATAGGAAATTTAAAAATGATGAAAGCCTAAGAACGCTGCATTAATTTGCTTCATTGATCAATGTGAAAACAAGCCATGCTTTGGCAAACATATGATATTTTAATAATTTCCCGATTCACAAAATAATTTCATACATCACTATTATATTATACAACTTCAGAGTGTCCACTTTCTGGAAAGTCAGGGAGAGTCAGGTAAAAGTCAGAGAAGCTCAAGGTGGTCAGGGAATGTGAGGGAAAACGCGGGAGTCACATGGAAAGTCAGGGAAAAAAATAAATTTTACACTGTTTGCTCCACACTTTCTTGTAAAATGAGAGATATATTTCATGCTCTAGTTTGACTATGTTTTGTAATCATGTTTGTTTCACTGAAAGAAATATCTCGAAATTTCCGCGCTCGCTTCGCTCGCGCCTTCATAATAATGTTATGTATTTAAAAACACACAGTAGGTCAATTATTAATATTCATTTATTCACACAATTAAATTAGAAATAGCTCCAAATTCTTGCGCTCGCTACACTCACACCCTTGTTCTGTTATTGCCTGTTGAATGAAGGATAAGGCGGACCTTGGCTGCCTGTTCGAGCATTACGTAAAAACTACTGGACCGATTGCGATTCGGTTTTCACTGTTGGATAGCTTAGTTTTTGACTTAAAAACTGGTGTATTTGGTATCTCAATCCGATGAGAAGAAGTCGAGCAATAGATAAAACTATTTGTCGGCTGAACGAAATTTGGTATATTGTACATTAAAGGAAGGTAATTTAGGTCCAGGAATAACACATAGGTTGACACAACTTACACAGGAAGACGCTGCTGCCCATTCCCTGAATGCCCTTTGCTGGTGTATTATTAAGCAGCCCACGGCCTAACTCACGATATTTCAATTCCAGCTCTCAACAGCCCATCCAGCGACAAATCAGTGGAGAACTACGTCCAGAACACGCCCACAGCTGCCGCCCCTAACGGCAAGATGAAAGCCGCCCCTCGCAGCAAGGTCCAGAGGTACGACACGTCGGACTTGTACAAACCCAAGCTGCACTATCTGTCGAGGCGAAGTAATGTCAGCTAGTTGCTGAAATTTATGTCTGTTCATACCAACAGCTACTTTTCGTTTCATTAAAAAAGGGTAATAATCAAAGTAAATTAAAAATGAGAGTTGAGTGAGAGTTCAAAAAAATGTGTATTCCTGCCCCTATGTTCTAGCTTACCGGAAAGTTCAAAATAAAATAATAATAATTTATGTCAATTTTATTTATGTCAACTTATTAATGTCAATTTAAACCAATTGAGAATATGATTCATTTTCGAATAAAAATATGTGCATAAATGTCGTTACTTTAGATGTAATCTAAATTGCACTTTGTATAAAGGTATTACGATTTCTAATCTCTAAATTTATTTTTTCTTCTTGCGTTTGGTACAATGTATAGCTCGAACATAATTTTTAGCTAGGATAATCTCTTCAACTTGACAAATCCAGGGTCCATCAAAGGTTTGGTTTGCGCCGCCCTACATTTTGTAAGCTACAGAGTGCGGAAAATGAAAATAACAATGATATACAGTAGTCGCAGCGGAAGTTTGTCTCGGAAGTTGTCTGCTAGTCGCTGCGCAAACTGCTATTTTTCAGGTGCAATCCCAACGTTGAAGGTGAAGACAGCATTGTATAACTGCCTCGCTCACTCGCTTACGTTTTTCGCATAATCTTTCTCGCTCGTACTTTATGCTGTTTTATCCCCACAGCAGTACCTGCGCAATCGTTCACAGAGCCTAACTTCACAAACATATAGATCGGCTGCGACTACTGTACTTTGTTGACCTAATCCCACCAACCGGCGTTCAAAATATAGGTGTGGAGTTTTTTGTAAATTGACAGCGTTGAATACCGCCAGCGTTATGGCAATAAAACAATAGTTCTTTTTCAAGTTTGCGGTGCCAATGAAACTTGTATATATGGACAGGACATCATAAACAAACCGTATATATGGACAGGACATCATAAACAAACCTGTATATATGGACAGGACTACATAAACAAACCTGTATATATGGACAGGACATCATAAACAAACCTGTATATATGGACAGGACATCATAAACAAACCTGTATATATGGACAGGACATCATAAACAAACCTGTATATATGGCCAGGACATCATAAACAAACCTGTATATATGGACAGGACTACATAAACAAACCTGTATATATGGACAGGACATCATAAACAAACCTGTATATATGGACAGGACATCATAAACAAACCTGTATATATGGACAGGATATCATAAACAAACCTGTATATATGGCCAGGACATCATAAACAAACCTGTATATATGGACAGGACATCATAAACAAACAAAAAAATATTCTGGAGTATAATGTTACTATGACTAGTTGACTATGCCAAAATGTTCAAAGCTCTAAGAACACTATTAGGTTAAACTTGACTTTTGATAGTTCCCACAAATAACAAAATAATTGTAATATAAAATAAATACATAATACTTCAGCAATTTTGGATATGACATGTTCAAAAACAAACCAAAAAAACAGTTACGGCAATTAGTATTATTATTTGGTATTTTTACTTCTGTTTAAATAAAAAACAATCAGTTCAATTAAATTATTAGACTTTATAAAAAAAAAAATTGGACGATTGTCATTTGTATATAAATCGATTTGATCCATTTATAACTAAGATATCTTTGTTGCAATAATTAAAAATGCATGATGGTTTGTTTACAAACATTTCCAAACATCCAAAATGGTCCAGCCATTTTGGATATTATAATTATGTTACAGTTGCGAAATGGCTCTAAATTTGTAGCTGCCATTTATATATGTTGTAAACATTTACACTTTTTTTTAGAGTTGACTGTGTTCGTATGTATATTTTAATTTTAATTAAATGTGAGATATATAATCTGCAGGTTATAAAGAAGTTACTATGTTCCTCAGAAGAATGACTGGGTTAATTTTGAGTAGTCTTTGGTCAAAATACCTTTTAAGTTTGTATCGTGATATGGACTCACTTAGCCTATTCTACATAACTATTATGGGCAATTAAATATTTGATTTGTTTTTTCATTATTTTTGTGCAAACAATTGTTCAAAGCAAATAAAAATAATGGCAAATACTAATAATGTTACATTACATTCTGCGGATGATTAAAAGTTAAGGATGGTTTAAAGTTAAAGTATGTTAGGTCAAATTGTGCATACGATTGGTCAAAAGTTAATGAATGTTAAGTCAAATTGTGCACACGATTGGCCAACACTTAAGAGTGATAAGTCAAATTCTGAAAGGCTTCTTACTGGTCAAGGTGTGAAAAGTAAAGGACAATATGAAAGGAAGTGCTTGTTGGTCGTTTGTAGCTCCATTTTTTTGTTGTTGTAGGTTTAGCTCTAAAAAGTATATTAATAATAGATTTGAAGATATAGGCACCGGCACGGAACTCGACTCGCGAGCAAAAGTTGCGAGGATAGCTGCGCTTGTGTACTGTGGTCCACGAAATACTTAGTCTGTTTTTTTATGCGACTGAGTAACAAGACGAGCATTTCTTTTGCCTGATGGTAAGCATCACGCTTGCCCGTAACATTTCTTTTGCCTGATGGTAAGCATCACACTTGCCTGTAACATTTCTTTTGCCTGATGGTAAGCATCACGCTTGCCCTTAACATTTCTTTTGCCTGATGGTAAGCATCACTCTTGCCTGTAACATTTCTTTTGCCTGATGGTAAGCATCACGCTTGCCCGTAACATTTCTTTTGCCTGATGGTAAGCATCACGCTTGCCCGTAACATTTATTTTGCCTGATGGTAAGCATCACGCTTGCCCGTAACATTTGCCAATTTTACGGTATATAATATTCTACAAAATATTTTTACATAATTGTTCATTTCATTTAACTGATGTAATAAAAAAAAAAAAATTTGGCAATTTTTTTATTCAAGTACCGTAATCCGGGATTTCCTAATTTATTACTAATTCCTCAAATATTGATTGTTTTATCGTGTCTGATCAGAACGTTTTGATCTCTTAGCTACAAATCTAATATCAACAGAGAGCTTCTGGACCTTAACTATATACCTATTATTATTACCAAATTTTATCAACTTTATTTACATCTTCAAACATATTTTTTACAATTTTATTTTTGTATGAAAATTGAAATTAATTTTGTATAAAAACCTATCATCGGGTACCTCTATTACTGGGTACTGAGCTCGACTGTACTTTAGATACGCGGTGACAGTGCGGGTGGCAGGACGTCACTATCGAACCAAGCCACGGCCGCCGCGGTGCCTCCCGCTCCGCGTCGCGCTCGCCAAAAAGATACGCGGTGACAGTGCGGGTGGCAGGACGTCACTATCGAACCATCACGGCCGCCGCGGTGCCTCCCGCTCCGCGTCGCGCTCGCCAAACAGACCCTAAAAATAACTAGCTTAAAAGCTAAAAAAAACACGCCTGCCTTTAATTTGATACCCGTAATGTAAAATTCGATGAAAAATTATTTTTTTGTATTTAAAAATGGAGCCACACTGAGGTTTTTCAAAAATAAATTGTTTATGTTACTCAGGGGGGGGGGGGGGTTGGATGTAAGGATTCTAACGATACCCCATACGTCTAAATCTGTTCAGGCATATAAAATGGTGGAATAAAGAAACTCACATATATACAAAAATACATGAATCCTAAAAACATTACACTCCTTTTTTTTTGGGCAGTCGTGCAATTATTTCTGCGCATTCAAGGTCAGGAGTCTAAATCCGTGGCGGTATCTATATTCTGCAGACGATTGGATTAAAGTTAAAGAATGTTAGGTCACCTTGTGCAGGCGACTGGTCATACAGTGATACATTAAATTCTGAAAAGTGAATTACATTGAAATATTAAAGGTTTTAAGATCATTATTTTAAACGTGTAATATTTACTGGCGCTGGCGCATTTCTGTGACTATATTTTGTCTACTTTAGCTAAGCATTTTCTGGTCTTAAGAAGAATGACGTGTACATGAAAGTGGTCAAGTGAGAAAAGAAGTGGTCAAAATGTGAAGGGATTGGTCAACGTACATTTAGGTTGATTTTTAATGTTGTGTGTTTTAGTAATTTATTTGTGAACTCTCACTTGTTCTATACCGTGTTGATGTTCATTAGCAGTATTTGTGAACTCTCACTTGTTCTATACTGTGTTGATGTTCATTAGCAGTATTTGTGAACTCTCACTTGTTCTATACTGTGTTGATGTTCATTAGCAGTATTTGTGAACTCTCACTTGTTCTATACTGTGCTGATGTTCATTAGCAGTATTTGTGAACTCTCACTTATTCTATACTGTGTTGATGTTCATTAGCAGTATGAGTGAATGCATTTCATAAACTTTTGTATGGCTAAATTTATCATTACTGAATATCATATTGAATCCAAAAAATATGACTGTATACGTTTTTATTGATTTTAGTTTGATTATAGTATCGATAAATAATAATAATAATTATAAGATAAAGTAACATTATAATATGAATAGCTATAAACAAATTGTTAGCTGTTAAGAGTTTTTGTATATATTTGTCTCTCTATGTCTGTTAAATTATAAAAAGCCATAGTTTAACTCTGTTAAAGTAATGTTAGTTTATAATTATTGATAAATATACAAATGTAGCTGAAATCTAGTGTTTTATTAATATTGTTTTTAGAAATACCCCTCTGTACTGTTCCGTGGTCATGGCAACAAAGGCCAACAGTAAATTTTATAATATGGCCGAATATTTCGTAATGATCTATTTGTAATGATAATAAAAATTTGCTAGTCACCTATACTTACAACTTGCTCTAGCACAGTCTCTTCTGCTGCCTATACTCGACTACTTACAACTTGCTCTAGCACAGTCTCTTCTGCTGCCTATACTCGACTACTTACAACTTGCTCTAGCACAGTCTCTTCTGCTGCCTATACTCGACTACTTACAACTTGCTCTAGCACAGTCTCTTCTGCTGCCTATACTCGACTACTTACAACTTGCTCTAGCACAGTCTCTTCTGCTGCCTATACTCGACTACTTACAACTTGCTCTAGCACAGTCTCTTCTGCTGCCTATACTCGACTACTTACAACTTGCTCTAGCACAGTCTCTTCTGCTGCCTATACTCGACTACTTACAACTTGCTCTAGCACAGTCTCTTCTGCTGCCTATACTCGACTACTTACAACTTGCTCTAGCACAGTCTCTTCTGCTGCCTATACTCGACTACTTACAACTTGCTCTAGCACAGTCTCTTCTGCTGCCTATACTCGACTACTTACAACTTGCTCTAGCACAGTCTCTTCTGCTGCCTATACTCGACTACTTACAACTTGCTCTAGCACAGTCTCTTCTGCTGCCTATACTCGACTACTTACAACTTGCTCTAGCACAGTCTCTTCTGCTGCCTATACTCGACTACTTACAACTTGCTCTAGCACAGTCTCTTCTGCTGCCTATACTCGACTACTTACAACTTGCTCTAGCACAGTCTCTTCTGCTGCCTATACTCGACTACTTACAACTTGCTCTAGCACAGTCTCTTCTGCTGCCTATACTCGACTACTTACAACTTGCTCTAGCACAGTCTCTTCTGCTGCCTATACTCGACTACTTACAACTTGCTCTAGCACAGTCTCTTCTGCTGCCTATACTCGACTACTTACAACTTGCTCTAGCACAGTCTCTTCTGCTGCCTATACTCGACTACTTACAACTTGCTCTAGCACAGTCTCTTCTGCTGCCTATACTCGACTACTTACAACTTGCTCTAGCACAGTCTCTTCTGCTGCCTATACTCGACTACTTACAACTTGCTCTAGCACAGTCTCTTCTGCTGCCTATACTCGACTACTTACAACTTGCTCTAGCACAGTCTCTTCTGCTGCCTATACTCGACTACTTACAACTTGCTCTAGCACAGTCTCTTCTGCTGCCTATACTCGACTACTTACAACTTGCTCTAGCACAGTCTCTTCTGCTGCCTATACTCGACTACTTACAACTTGCTCTAGCACAGTCTCTTCTGCTGCCTATACTCGACTACTTACAACTTGCTCTAGCACAGTCTCTTCTGCTGCCTATACTCGACTACTTACAACTTGCTCTAGCACAGTCTCTTCTGCTGCCTATACTCGACTACTTACAACTTGCTCTAGCACAGTCTCTTCTGCTGCCTATACTCGACTACTTACAACTTGCTCTAGCACAGTCTCTTCTGCTGCCTATACTCGACTACTTACAACTTGCTCTAGCACAGTCTCTTCTGCTGCCTATACTCGACTACTTACAACTTGCTCTAGCACAGTCTCTTCTGCTGCCTATACTCGACTACTTACAACTTGCTCTAGCACAGTCTCTTCTGCTGCCTATACTCGACTACTTACAACTTGCTCTAGCACAGTCTCTTCTGCTGCCTATACTCGACTACTTACAACTTGCTCTAGCACAGTCTCTTCTGCTGCCTATACTCGACTACTTACAACTTGCTCTAGCACAGTCTCTTCTGCTGCCTATACTCGACTACTTACAACTTGCTCTAGCACAGTCTCTTCTGCTGCCTATACTCGACTACTTACAACTTGCTCTAGCACAGTCTCTTCTGCTGCCTATACTCGACTACTTACAACTTGCTCTAGCACAGTCTCTTCTGCTGCCTATACTCGACTACTTACAACTTGCTCTAGCACAGTCTCTTCTGCTGCCTATACTCGACTACTTACAACTTGCTCTAGCACAGTCTCTTCTGCTGCCTATACTCGACTACTTACAACTTGCTCTAGCACAGTCTCTTCTGCTGCCTATACTCGACTACTTACAACTTGCTCTAGCACAGTCTCTTCTGCTGCCTATACTCGACTACTTACAACTTGCTCTAGCACAGTCTCTTCTGCTGCCTATACTCGACTACTTACAACTTGCTCTAGCACAGTCTCTTCTGCTGCCTATACTCGACTACTTACAACTTGCTCTAGCACAGTCTCTTCTGCTGCCTATACTCGACTACTTACAACTTGCTCTAGCACAGTCTCTTCTGCTGCCTATACTCGACTACTTACAACTTGCTCTAGCACAGTCTCTTCTGCTGCCTATACTCGACTACTTACAACTTGCTCTAGCACAGTCTCTTCTGCTGCCTATACTCGACTACTTACAACTTGCTCTAGCACAGTCTCTTCTGCTGCCTATACTCGACTACTTACAACTTGCTCTAGCACAGTCTCTTCTGCTGCCTATACTCGACTACTTACAACTTGCTCTAGCACAGTCTCTTCTGCTGCCTATACTCGACTACTTACAACTTGCTCTAGCACAGTCTCTTCTGCTGCCTATACTCGACTACTTACAACTTGCTCTAGCACAGTCTCTTCTGCTGCCTATACTCGACTACTTACAACTTGCTCTAGCACAGTCTCTTCTGCTGCCTATACTCGACTACTTACAACTTGCTCTAGCACAGTCTCTTCTGCTGCCTATACTCGACTACTTACAACTTGCTCTAGCACAGTCTCTTCTGCTGCCTATACTCGACTACTTACAACTTGCTCTAGCACAGTCTCTTCTGCTGCCTATACTCGACTACTTACAACTTGCTCTAGCACAGTCTCTTCTGCTGCCTATACTCGACTACTTACAACTTGCTCTAGCACAGTCTCTTCTGCTGCCTATACTCGACTACTTACAACTTGCTCTAGCACAGTCTCTTCTGCTGCCTATACTCGACTACTTACAACTTGCTCTAGCACAGTCTCTTCTGCTGCCTATACTCGACTACTTACAACTTGCTCTAGCACAGTCTCTTCTGCTGCCTATACTCGACTACTTACAACTTGCTCTAGCACAGTCTCTTCTGCTGCCTATACTCGACTACTTACAACTTGCTCTAGCACAGTCTCTTCTGCTGCCTATACTCGACTTCTTACAACTTGCTCTAGCACAGTCTCTTCTGCTGCCTATACTCGACTACTTACAACTTGCTCTAGCACAGTCTCTTCTGCTGCCTATACTCGACTACTTACAACTTGCTCTAGCACAGTCTCTTCTGCTGCCTATACTCGACTACTTACAACTTGCTCTAGCACAGTCTCTTCTGCTGCCTATACTCGACTACTTACAACTTGCTCTAGCACAGTCTCTTCTGCTGCCTATACTCGACTACTTACAACTTGCTCTAGCACAGTCTCTTCTGCTGCCTATACTCGACTACGCCGACGCCTGCTATTTGGACTTAACCGAGGAAAAGTTGAATAAGCTGGAGCGCTTACAAAACTTTTGTATTCGGTTCGTTTTTGGCTTACGCAAGTATGACCATGTATCTGATTTTGATTTTTGTTTAAATATATGTAATTTATAATAACACGTATGTATAAAAATATAAACTTCTAGTTATTTTTATATACCTATCAATTTACTTTTTTTTTCTTCCAAAGTTAGTCTCCATCACTGACCGCAATGTTTATATTCAATTCCTGTCCATCCAAAGGTTGCCTGTAAGAAATTGCTAATAGCGATAAGGCCGCCTATTGTACTACATTAGATTTTGTGTATAATTACCATTAGTTTGTTTTTATTGTGATGTGTTCAATAAAGAGTTATTTTAGTGTATTGTACAATAAAGATGTTTTTTTTTATGAATTGGCAAAATATTTATTTTGGTTTTGAACGTAAAGCTTGTATTCGTTCGCATTGGTTAATGGTTTTTAAAGATGTAAAGACCGTGGTGCGTTGTGCGAGTTTAAAAAAGTCATGAACCATGAAAATAATTAATATACAACGTATTGATCTTGTATTGATATTGACTTCGTTAGATATCACTTGAACTTGATACATTACACCTAGGGGTGCATTCCGATTCACGATAATAAGTTATTTTTTATAATTATTACAATTTGAAAAATGACCAATATGAAAGGACAAAAGATAATGAAGTAAAAAAAACCTGGCTTTATGAAAAATGCCTTTCACCTATTGGACAGAATAATAAAAATATGTGTTTTAAGAAATTATTTTTATCATGCATAAAAACAGTACCGTGACATACCTATTGACTGACTGACAGACGACGCACAGCATAAACCGGTGGACCTAGAGATTTGAAATTTGGAGGAAGCTTTCCTTGAGTATCCTAGAGGTGCACTAGGGTAGAGTAGGAACCAATCTTTATGGCGTCTGAGAAGTTAGGCGCAAGGCGCTGCGCAATAGCTAATTTTAGGTGTAAGCGGGCTTTGGAGAGGTGAGAGGCCGGGGCACACCCTCCCGCTAGCCCACCGCATCCCGCGCGCGCCCGCCGCGGTTGTGCTTGTGTGCGCGCTACATCCGTACGCTGCACACATGCGTGCGATTCTGTTCAAGTACAGTCTAGTTAATTTTTTTAAAGTTGTTTGTTACCAACCAATACAATCCACCAACACGATATCAGCATATATTCCGATATTAATAGTATTGTGTTGACGTATGTTAACATAATTTCATGATCGGTTAAAAAAAAATAAGTGTCGACGCTAATTTAGCTACTAGAAACATAGCTATAGGTATAACATTTTTTCATCATTCCATTATTTGCATGTACTTAACACATATATTTTTTCAATCATAACATTATTTGCATGTGACATGTAAGTAAGTATGGTTTATGTAGTTTATTAAATATGTATGTAGGTATATTAATATTTTTTTTGCATGATTTATTGTATTGTTTTGCACCACCGTCCTTTTTTGATTCGTAATATCTGTACATACAAAGGTTGTCTGGAAGAGATCGCTTTTAGCGATAAGACCACCCGTTTTACCTATTTTTTTTAAATTAAATTCTTGTATATTTGTTCCATAATTCTGGTGTAATAAAGTGTTTCTTATTATTAGCATGTTCTACAATTAGGTAGTAAAAAAATACTCTAATAATTGCGAACCTTACCAGCGCGAAGTCACACTCGCAGCGCGCTTCACAGCCGCCATAAAGATTGGTTCCTACTATAGTAACTATAACCTCTCAAGTGCGCCACTTAAAAATGACGGGCGCGTGACGTGCGGAGCTGTCAAAATTTGCGCGGGATGCCCATTTGCCGGCAGCTACCTTGCGTAAACAAACCGTTTTTATAACCGCTTCATACGGTTGATTTTTGTATGGTTACCAGGGAAGCCAGTCGCACTTGGGAGGATAAAACGGAAAATTTGAATACCAACTCCAAATACATCACAAACAAACGTAACTAATCCATAAACAAAATTCTAAACTAAGATCCTAAAATTACTTTCGCTTAGTAAGTAAGCTACTTATTATTATTTCGAAACTCTAATAACACCTACCTTCTAACTTCAAACAAAACCAACCAACGAATCTAATTAATAACCTAAAATACGTTCGATAAATTACCTTACAAGCAAGTAGGTATTGTGTTCTCGCTAAGTCTCGCGTTGATCCTAAAATCATAAACATATAATACGAAATAAAGTGATACATACCAATACTTTATTTAAATATCATTTTACTAGATATCACTTTTGAACGTGATTGTACACATTGTATTCGACCAAAATGAAAATCCAAGCTTCCATTATAAAAAGTAATGGTAGGTTTTTTCTCGTAAAGTTCGTTATGTAGATATCCAATTCTCGGGCACAAAGACTTCTTACCGGGAACTATTTGTAGGTTTACGTCTCAAAGCTGCAGGCACAACCGTTGTCGAGTTTCAGCGTAGCGCGCCAGAGCCAGCGTCACCCCAGCAGGCCACCTTTCGAGCCTCGAACAAGCAAAAACTACTGAACTTACACGACTGATTTTTGGGCACAAAGAGAAGAACTGCAGCTCCACTTAATTTGAAGAATATTTATTCACTCGTTTTGTTGTTAGAGTTAGCGCGCTGAAGCAAGCGTCATCCGGGCTGACCACCCTTTTAAGATGGTTTTCTCATAAACCACTACTTCGATTGTAATTTTGGCTGACAGTTTCGCTTATTATTCCGAGAACTAAAAGCTAAGCTATGTTTCATTTAAATCTGTCCGCTTGATTCGCCTAGACGACATCGACGCGCTGAACGCAGCGTCACCCCGGCAGGCGACCTTTTGAATTGAAATATCTCTTAAAGTAATCGAGAACAAATGGCCATATTTGGGCACTACAGAGCACTTGAGAGCACTACAGCTTGGGAAGTTTTCAGCTTGATATAGCTCAAGAAACTTAAAAGTTTCCTCGGTGCTTTTGTTAGCCATTTCAAGCGTTTTTACGAATGCTCCGCAAAAGTGTTAAACGGCAAGAAGCACGCGTGTACTCTCAATCGCAACTCCGATCAAACTGATGCATCATCAGACAGACGTGTGGACAGCAGCCCGATTACAGAACTTGGCTTCAATCAGATTGACACTTTTTTCATAGCAAAATCGACTCTATCGCAAAGCATTATTGAATTTGACGGCTTGAAACCGTCATGATCAACATTACGTAATCGCACTGCAGAGCCGGACGTGCGCGCCGAAACCCTTTGATTCGTGCCACAACAACCGACAACAATCGGATTCGAGGCGGACGTTAACTACCTACAACAGATGCGCAAATTACCCCCTCTATAGTTCGGCGGACGCATCCGAAGATTACGTCTGCAGATTCATCTGTTGACGTGTAGTAGGGGCTTAATTAGATTGAAGAAAAAACAACGTTATAAACACGTTAAACATAAAGCTAAATAATTATAATGGTTATTTTGCAGGCAATTCTTAATCTTGTGTCAAATATCTTTTCGTTACCTCACTAAAAAAAAACTTATATTTTATAATTTTACTTATGTATATAGACTTATATTTTGTAAAAGCACTCGTATCTACATACCGTCGATTGGTAGCAGTTTATTATTCAAACCCTTGAAAGCAGCATATTATTATAGATAATTACTAGGTAAAAAGCGAGCTGTAATGTATGTACTTTGCAATCTGGGTTTGATTCTCGGCTCTGCACCAATGACTTTAATCAGTTATGTGCAGATTTGCCACCGTTCTTAGCTTCGGAAGGCACTTTAAGGCGTCCGTTTCGTTTGCCAATAATTGATAGCAGTAGTTAGGACACATCAGAGGCCCGTGGGCGGCCTGACAAACTCTGACATCAGAGGTGGATAATCTAAGTCCTTCATTCATACCTACATACATTATTAGCGAAGACAATCAATTTGATAGGCAGTGATTATTCCCTAATCTGTGTCGACACACCCTCTGCCAAAATGTTATCACCTTGTGTGACCTCCAACTCCAAGTTAATGACCATTGTGATGTCACATTCATGTGATAAACTCAAGGACGTTTTTTGTCTGTTGCCGCTATTTTCGTTAGTATACAAATTATCACAAAACAATGTTGACCACTCTGGGATTTTCCTTAACATCAGAATTCCAATCTACCTACTTACTATTTTAGTACAATAATAGGTAGACTACATTATTATCTTGGTAGGAGGCAAACCAGTCAACAAAATAATGACTTATTAAACAGGCTCCATTGCGAAATAGATAACATTTCTGTTGGGAAATACCTACCTGCTATTTCATGAACTCTGCCCCAACTTGGCACCGAGCTGATAAAAAACAGTAAACAAATGTTAGCTCCAGTCAATCCATCTAACTTCAATTGAATGCAAATATTGTAATGAGTGTACTCAACACATCAAAATAAGGTTTTTTTTTAAACAGGCTTGTTTCTTTATTGACTAACTACTACAAAATACAGACTACTACATAAAACATTCTGACAACCTACAAGCCATTACTGGCACGCAGGTAACCCAAAATGTTCCACAACTAGTTGGCAGTGTACTGTACCCAACATGCTGGCGGCATTGCCGCGCTGAATTGCAATTATTATTTTTAACCCCCGAACAAAGAGACGGGTGTTATAAGTTTAGGGTGTTGTGTGTCTGTCTGTGGCATCGTTGCTCCCAAACGAATGGACCGATTTGGATGCGGTTTTTTTCTGTTCGAAAGCTGATGTGATCGAGATGGTTCTTAGATATATGGGGAGGAGGAGGGGGGAGGTGATAAAAGGGGGGTGAAAATCGTAGTTTTCGAACAAATGGACCAATTTAGCTGCGGTTTTTTATATTTGGAAGCTGAGGTAAACGAGATGGTTCGGAGCATGCCCCGTCCACCCACTGGTTTCACCCACTAGTGGGTGCACGGGTAATTCGCATTTACCACTCCGAACGACATTTATGAAGAAAAAAAAAACAACATGTATTATAATTAGGTAGTAAGACATTTGAAAGTGACAGATGTCAAAGTGACATGTCAAACTTCAAAGTCATAAGTCAACACCTGATAAGATTTAATTGATATCTTCGTTTTGGATGAAAGCTGTCAAACTTTCAAGGCATATAACTCTGAAACTAGTGATCTTAGACTAGTAGTTTCTTTCCAGAAGTGATAGATCTCATTGACATCTTCATTTTGGATGACAGCTGTCAAACTTAAAAGGGCTATAACTCTGAAACTAGTGATCCTAGACTATTAGTTTCTTTCCAGAAGTGATAGATCTCATTAATATCTTCATTTTGAATGACAGCTGTCAAACTTAAAAGGGCTATAACTCTGAAACTAGTGATCCTAGACTATTAGTTTCTTTCCAGAAGTGATAGATCTCATTAATATCTTCATTTTGAATGACAGCTGTCAAACTTAAAAGGGCTATAACTCTGAAACTAGTGATCCTAGACTATTAGTTTCTTTCCAGAAGTGATAGATCTCATTGACATCTTCATTTTGGATGACAGCTGTCAAACTTAAAAGGGCTATAACTCTGAAACTAGTGATCCTAGACTATTAGTTTCTTTCCAGAAGTGATAGATCTCATTAATATCTTCATTTTGAATGACAGCTGTCAAACTTAAAAGGGCTATAACTCTGAAACTAGTGATCCTAGACTATTAGTTTCTTTCCAGAAGTGATAGATCTCATTAATATCTTCATTTTGAATGACAGCTGTCAAACTTAAAAGGGCTATAACTCTGAAACTAGTGATCCTAGATTAGTAGTTTCTTTACAGCAGTGATCGATCTCATCGAAATCTTCGTTTTGGATGACAGCTGTCAAATGGACAGGTGAAAATCCTAAACGAAGATATCGATTAAATCTTGTCAGGTGTTGACGTATGACTTTAAAGTTTGACATGTCACTTTGACATCTGTCACCTATCACTAAAATGTCTTACTACCTAATTATAATACATGTTGTTTTTTTTCTTCATAAATGTCGATTATTTCTTCATTAGTTTCCAACTCTAGTGCAGTGGGTGGAGGGGTAAATGCGAATTACCCGTGCACCCACTAGTGGGTGAAGCCAGTGGGTGGACGGGGCATGCCCCGATGGTTCTTAGCTATAATGGGGAGGGGTGAGGGGGCATGGGGGTGAGGATCGTAGCTCCCAAATGAATGGACCGATTTAGCTGCGGTTTTTTATATTTGAAAGCTGAGGTCATTGAGACGGTTCTTAGCAATAATGGGGGGTGATGATCTTAGCTACCAAACGAATGGACCGATTTTGATGCGGTTTTTTCTGTTCGAAAGCTGATGTGATCGAGATGGTTCTTAGATAAATGGGGAGGGGGAGGGGGGAAGGGGAAGGTGAGAAAAGGTGAGTGAAAATCGTGGCTCCCAAACGAATGGACCAATTTGGACGAAAGTTGATGTGATCTAGATGGTGCTTAGATATATGGGAAGGGGGGAGGAGGGAGGTGAGAAAAGGGGGGTGAAAATCGTAGTTTTCGAACAAATGGACCAATTTAGCTGCGGTTTTTTATATTTGGAAGCTGAGGTAAACGAGATGGTTCGGAGCATGCCCCGTCCACCCACTGGTTTCACCCACTAGTGGGTGCACGGGTAATTCGCATTTACCACTCCGAACGACATTTATGAAGAAAAAAAAAACAACATGTATTATAATTAGGTAGTAAGACATTTGAAAGTGACAGATGTCAAAGTGACATGTCAAACTTCAAAGTCATAAGTCAACACCTGATAAGATTTAATTGATATCTTCGTTTTGGATGAAAGCTGTCAAACTTTCAAGGCATATAACTCTGAAACTAGTGATCTTAGACTAGTAGTTTCTTTCCAGAAGTGATAGATCTCATTGACATCTTCATTTTGGATGACAGCTGTCAAACTTAAAAGGGCTATAACTCTGAAACTAGTGATCCTAGACTATTAGTTTCTTTCCAGAAGTGATAGATCTCATTAATATCTTCATTTTGAATGACAGCTGTCAAACTTAAAAGGGCTATAACTCTGAAACTAGTGATCCTAGACTATTAGTTTCTTTCCAGAAGTGATAGATCTCATTAATATCTTCATTTTGAATGACAGCTGTCAAACTTAAAAGGGCTATAACTCTGAAACTAGTGATCCTAGACTATTAGTTTCTTTCCAGAAGTGATAGATCTCATTGACATCTTCATTTTGGATGACAGCTGTCAAACTTAAAAGGGCTATAACTCTGAAACTAGTGATCCTAGACTATTAGTTTCTTTCCAGAAGTGATAGATCTCATTAATATCTTCATTTTGAATGACAGCTGTCAAACTTAAAAGGGCTATAACTCTGAAACTAGTGATCCTAGACTATTAGTTTCTTTCCAGAAGTGATAGATCTCATTAATATCTTCATTTTGAATGACAGCTGTCAAACTTAAAAGGGCTATAACTCTGAAACTAGTGATCCTAGATTAGTAGTTTCTTTACAGCAGTGATCGATCTCATCGAAATCTTCGTTTTGGATGACAGCTGTCAAATGGACAGGTGAAAATCCTAAACGAAGATATCGATTAAATCTTGTCAGGTGTTGACGTATGACTTTAAAGTTTGACATGTCACTTTGACATCTGTCACCTATCACTAAAATGTCTTACTACCTAATTATAATACATGTTGTTTTTTTTCTTCATAAATGTCGATTATTTCTTCATTAGTTTCCAACTCTAGTGCAGTGGGTGGAGGGGTAAATGCGAATTACCCGTGCACCCACTAGTGGGTGAAGCCAGTGGGTGGACGGGGCATGCCCCGATGGTTCTTAGCTATAATGGGGAGGGGTGAGGGGGCATGGGGGTGAGGATCGTAGCTCCCAAATGAATGGACCGATTTAGCTGCGGTTTTTCATGTTTCACAGCTGAGGTATATAAGATGGTTTTAAGCTATAATGGAGGGGGGAGGGAGGGAATGGGGGTTCTCAAACGGAAGGAACGATTTTTATGTTTGAAAACTGATGTGATCTATATGCTTCTTAGCTATAATGGGAGGTGGGATGGGAAGTCGGGGGTTATATACATTTTTAATTTGGGCTTGTTTTTCAATTATAGTATTCTACATTGCTCAAACGGTACACATTTGTAATGGGTTTTTTTACATGGAATCGATTAATAAAATAAAACAATTATATTTAATGTACCTTTATTTAACAACTGCACATGCTTTACATGTAAAAAACAAGTCGAAAAATTAAATGAGAAATAAATACATCAAGTAAATAATTTAAAAATGAGATGAAAATACTTTCTATTCAAATAATACTTTGTTAATGTCACTTGTTAATATCATTTACAATATCCAGTATATCATTCTTCTGCAGGTTGACCAAAAAACTTATAGCATTTAGATTAATATAAAAAAAGTAGGTAGGTACTTAATTAAATTCAAATCATTTTGGTAACATGAAATTAAGGTAAATCGAATTATAAGTTCAAGATAAAAAAATCATACCTGAATGGTCTAGTTAAAAAACAAAGAAATAATAATGTTATAGTAATATAGAGTGAGGTTCCCAATCCTGATGTCCGGGTAAGACATGGCTACAGAGCAAGACTGCATCAAGATTCAAGCTTGGTTTGTAAGCCAAGCCAAGTTCAAGCTTGGTTTGTGTGCCAAGCCAAGGTAGGAATCTTGGCTTGGTACACAAACCAATTAATAGGACATTGCTAGGAAATTTTAAAAGTATCATTGTAATGGTAACAAGTCAAGAGTAAAATTAATAAGCATCACTGTCTTCATGAAGCCAGGGTAAAACAACAAGTACTTGTAGTTATAACTAGTTACTTGTACAAGTACTTTATTCTGTTGCATGCTTACAGTAAATAGTAATTTGATGTTTGAAATAGAACCCCATCATAATAGTTATCATGGCTTGAGATGCTATCTAGCTCTATTTTGACAAAGCTATATTTACTACCTTGCTAGCACTATTGTGCTATCTTGGCTTGACAAACTACCCTCATGTACCCCATGTAATTATGAAGTATGAAACTGTTATTATAGAGATGTCATACATGACTGCTTCACAATTTTGCTTATGTCTGCTATTTTTAAGATCTCAAAAACAGTTTACGTATTACATAATTAAATACTGAATAACAATACAAAAATAAAATATAAATATTAGTGCAACATCGGTCTACTATACAAGCACGTTATTAGTACAACATCGGTCTACTATACAAGCATGTTACTTGTCACTATAGCCTTTTTATTTATCATATGATAAAGAAAATTCAAGTGGTTGTCTCTATTCTAAACCCTATTTTTTTTTCTATTTTTTCAATTTGTATTTGTGATTCTGCACGTAAGATTATATTCATAATCTTACTTGAATCTTATTAAGTACAAACAAATAAACAGGCCTTTTTTATGGTAATAGGATTCTGTATGAATAGTTGTAATTTCTACAGATTGCAATGTCTCAAGAGTTCAGTATGACATTTATTAATTGTTTTTAATATCAAATGTTATTTTTAGTAATAATTGTTAAGCTAATGGCATGATTTAAAGACTGATTATCAAAACATTATACTATTTTTATACGCTTTTTAAACAACCCAGATCACTTTAACAAGGATGAGAAACAGTAACAAATAAAACTCAGGAGGTATTTTTTTGTTTGAAATAGCTTAATTGCTTGCAGCTGACTTATCAAGACCAGCGGTGTCCATAATAGGTGCCTGTTTCTTAACAATACCAGATAAGAGGGTCTTAATTTGTGCGATAGCTCTGCCAGGGTTCAAACCTTTAGGGCACGTCCTCGTGCAGTTCATGATGGTATGGCAACGATATACAGAATACGTATCTTTCAATTTTGACAAGCGTTTGTCGGTCGCATCATCACGAGAGTCAATGATCCATCTGTAGGCTTGCATAAGTACAGCCGGGCCAAGATATTTGTCTCCATTCCACCAGTAAGAAGGACAGCTGGTTGAACAGCAAGCGCACAGTACACATTCATACAGACCATCCAGTTTGGCACGGTCCTCTACATCTTGAAGAAGCTGAGTCTCCTTCCCCTTGACAGCTTCCTTGTCACGCTGCAGCCAGGGTTCGATCGACTGGTACTGGCGGTAAAAGTTGGTCAGATCCGGTACTAAATCTTTGACGACATACATGTGAGGGAGAGGGTAGATCTTCGACGGTTTCGACAGGCTCGTATCGATATGGCTGATACACGCCAGTGTGTTTATTCCGTCAATGTTCATGGCGCAAGAGCCGCATACTCCCTCGCGGCATGAACGCCTAAAAGTGAGAGTAGGGTCGATTTCGTTCTTGATCTTCAGCAAAGCGTCTAGAACCATGGGCGCGCAGTCATCGAGGTCTACCTCGAAGTTCTGCGTGTAGGGCTTCTTGTCGGGCTCGTCGGGGTTCCATCGGTACACGGCGAAGGTCTTCATGCGCTTCCCCAGCGTCGCTGACGTCGCGAAAGTACGCAGCTGCCCGAAAGTACCTGAAGTGAGCCTTAACAGCGGCATTATGTAATGTTTTTATTTACACTAACGGAACCAATTATCACTTCGCTAGCACTGGTGACTCGTGAAGATCTCGGCCTGATAATGTGGGTTTATTAATTGCGATAGAGTCAATTATTTTAATATAACAACCGATTCAAAAATACCACGACACTGGTGGAAGATTTTTGAATGAACAACTCAAAAAGAACGAACGGTACGGTACGATTGCCTTGTCCAGTGACAGACCAAAGAGTATGCAAATCGTTTGCTCACAGACTACTCAGAGACACTATCTTATGGTCTATCTCGCTCTTGATCTAAAACTCAATCCACCTAAATCTCAATATGCCTACCTCGCGTTTGGTTTAGGCACAACGCGATTAAGGCAAACTGCGTTTTAGGTAGGCAGCGAGCAAACGATGCAAATACTACGTGACAGACTCGTAGAGTTCACTTGGACATCTAGACATTTCCAACGTCAATTTTGCTTTATGTGGAACGCGCCCAGCGTTCCATATAAAGCAAAATGCTAGCAATGTTAACTTTTTTAGCCTTAATATCGTTCCACAAGCCCTCCGATGCTAGCACAGTGCCCCGTGGCACAATTACAGAACTTGGCTTCAATCAGATTGTCACTTTTTTCATAGCAAAATCGACTCTACGCAAAGCATTATTGAATTTCACGGCTTGAAACCGTCATGATCAACATTACGTAATCGCACTGCCGACCACAGAACTTGGTTACAATCACATTGTCACTTTTTTCATAGCAAAATCGACTCTATCTATCTCTAGCATTAATGAATTTGACGACTTGAAAACGTTATGAGCAATATTGCGTAATAGCACTGCTGATAACAAACGTCAAACGTTCCACAATGCAAAATGTTAACATTTTTATCTTCGAAAACTAGCATCGTCAGACCCATGTTGTTTTGTTGGTTCGAAATGCTACTTTTTGCCAAGTGTTACAATTTAGCGGCAGATCATGTAATTTTAAAAAAAAAAACCTTATATTGCTGATTTTGCGGTATAAGTGTAATTTTTTCGATAACTCTTTTCATTTCCTAGTTTTAAATGACTTGGGATGAGGGAATGGTGGGAAGTGACATTCCTTTAGAAGCAACACGTTTCACTTGTAGATGTGAACTGTGCTAACATTGCTGGTTTTTCGTAAGAGAAACGATGATTGAGCGCTAGTCATTCATGTTAACACAAATGGTAGGTATAGCATTTATAGGTGGAACGTGGCAAATGACTTCGACCATCCTATGCGTAGACCGAGAAACTAATAGACACTTGGTTGTCGTGCCACTTGTGAGATAGAACGATAGGTGGGTATCAAAACTTTTACCTTGATGTTAAGCAATCCCTGATTCAAGATTATATTATAGACTATTGATGGGTTATAGAGAGATTACAGATATACGAAAAAATTATAGTCAGAAAGAAATATTTAGATTGTGAATAATTCTAGGTGTTGTACGATCTTTTTCCATAAAAAGATCGAATCATTATGGGACTAATGTGGATAAGGGTAATAGAAACATCAGAAAACTTTTAACATTTTGTATTGAACATGCTTACAGTATAATAATATACCATTGTGATCCATGGTGGGCCATCCTCAGCGTAAAATAAATAGATTAAATTTGGTGTACCATGCATGAAAAATTGCACATACATAATGGTGACATGCACCATTATATAGGTACCACGGTCATCCATGATGGACCATGATGCTTCATAAAATAATAATGTATTTTGGTACAACATGATCCATCATGGTGATCATGGTTTAAAATAGTGCGTCTCAATATAAGAACGCGGTGTCGCAGCGAACATATTGCAAAATTACGCCCATCATTAAAATCATTAATTCCCGACCGACCACCTCTCTTCCTGTCTAACTGCAATAAGTCTATTTGTCACATTTTGAATTTCTGCACTCATTTTGTACTCAAATGTAACCTTTCAATATTATTGAACTTTTTTAGTACCTACTCTAACTAATATTAATGTCATGTAGACTTTGGTCTATTAAAATAAACACTCATTTTATGTTACATTTTTCTTTCATAATGTACATTTTTTCCATAATCTTTAAAGAACAATGGCGAACTCCCTATACTATACATACGTTTATGCCAGTCAAATTCACGGCGTCTTTAGACAAAAAATATCGCTAGTAATTCAGCATTATTTCCTGAGATAATAATAATATAAAAGTTTATTTACCAAAAGAACAACAATTACACATGGAAGCAAAAAGTAAAAATTTAACGATTAGGTACAATTAAAAACAAAGTTTCCAAAAAAAAAAAAAACAACGGCTCCACACTAGGCTCTAGGCCCGTATCGTGGAAACCGAAAAAAGATATACCTTAATTATTTCACATAAACGTTTGAGGCACACATAAACATATATATGTTTATGTGTGGGAGGGTGTGTTTGCGTGTGTGAGATGGTGTATTTGTGTGTGTGAGAGGGTGTGAATTAGTGTGTGTTGTTTTATGTTGATTGCTCACAAATAAATTATATTTTCAGAATCATTGTATGACTGTGTTAGTAACCATTTTTTGACAATTTTACAGGCTTTAGAGGTACTATCATTCTTAATGTCACATACCTTAACTGTTTTGTTGTAAATACGTGGAAGTAGGTAATTTGGATGACGATGTGCAAAGGCTGAGTTTACTATAGCCAATGGCACATTGAACATCCGCCTTTTCAACAATGTAGAAACATCATTCGAATTGCGCACGATTATGTGCACAGCAGCAACCGCTTTTAAAATATAAAGCTGTCGCACCCTAAGAACCCCAGCTTCACTATATAATGCGTCTGTCGGGAACCTGAAGGGCTTCCCCAACATTACCTTTAACACTGACCGCTGAGCACGTTCTAGTTCAATTATGACCGTTTTTGATGCACCACCCCATGTAAGGTTACAGTATGATAAAATCGATTAGCAAAGTGACATATACACCATCACAAGTGTTTTTTTGTCACAGGAATATCTAAGGGCTTTCATAGTATAAATCAGTTTCCGGACACGACCTGACAATTTCTTAATATGATGCTTAAACGTTAGAGTTCCGTCCATATGCACACCAAGGTATCGGATTTGATCAACCTGTTCGATATAGTCACAATTACATGGGACCTTAGAAAAACATCCAGGAATTATACCACAAGAGTGAATTTGGATACTTAGGTTCCTCAATGGCTTAGAATGAGAGGTTTTATGGAAGGGAACAAATTTAGTTTTTTTTAGTGTTGAGGGTTAAAAGATTCCGATCTAGCCATGTCACGACCTGCTTGAACCCTGCCTCTGCTAATGCATAACTTTATCCCATGATGTATCCCGGAAAATTAGTACTGTATCATCTGCGTAGCAGATAATGTCTGCCCCGGGGATAGATAGGTCCAGAACGTCATTGATATAGATAGCAAAGAGCGTAGGTCCAAGAATACTGCCCTGGGGGACCCCGTAAAATACCGAACATTCATCACTAATTTTTGACCCCGCCCTAACACATTGCCTACGGTTTGTGAGATAGCTTTGGAACCACTCAAGTGCAATCCCTCGAATTCCTACAGCTTCCAGCTTTTTCATCAGAATTGGAATCGAAACAGTGTCGAAAGCCCTAGCAAGGTCCAGGAAAACGAATACCCCAACACAGCGCAGGTTTTGGTCCACAGCTGCTGAGATTGTATTTGTAAGTAAAATTGTAGCGACTTCAGAAGATTTTCCACGCCTAAATCCAAATTGTCTCTCAAGATTGTTAGTCTAAGACATTTTTTGGGAGGCCAGGTATAATTGTTATTAGGCTTCAAAGTTTTGTAGGTTATGTTACTGTTAATGACCTTTGAAACAAGTCTTAGAGATTTTAATTATTTTATCCACTTAGTTAGGTAGGCAAGTAAGTACTTAATATGCGTGATAAATATAATGTTTCAAGATATTGTAGGTACCTACCAATTCAATTACCTATCTAGTGTAACAGACTAGGCTTTTGAATAAGAATTATTTTCAATCTGTTACTGCCTGCCGAGATTACAAAACAATATATTTAGATATGTTGCTGCTGTTTCACTGTGCAAGGAAAATAGTTGTCCCATATTAGCACAAATATTTTGCAACAATTCCTTACACTAAATATTTTATTTACACAAACCTTTGTTTCTTTCGTATTTACTGTTCAATACTTTAACTCACAAGCCCTATGTACTATTATTTATTTCACGACCTAGATGACTGGTAGATAAAGCTGTTTAGCATTAAGTCCTTCCTTGTACCTACACTATTTTTGTGCAAAACAATTAAATAAATTAACATACCCTATTATAACAACAATTCCATACACTTCCTCCATAAACTATAATGCATTGTATTCCCTTTGCTACGAGTATAATGTTTTGTATAGAAGTTTTATATTGACGTACCATTTTGTTTATAGCACAGTCTATATTATTATTCTGTTTATCGCAATGAGGTTGAATTACGCTTACTGTTAAAAGATTTAACGCCAGTAAGCTTAATTTAACCTCCTTTAGTTTAACAACCGGGTGGGAAGAAAGCGTAATTCAACCTCCTTTGGTTTAAAAAACTGGGTGGGAAGTATACTGTGTTCACAATTTTGACGTCCAAACCGGAAATGTCTTTCTATTATATAATTTTTTTTCACCCGTTGGGCAGGCAACAAGGCTGGTTAAACATTGTAGGAAGGAAATGAAGTTACAATTTCATGATTTTTTAAATTGATTTGTTAACCTGGGTTTTTCTAGCTTACAGGCAAGGATGAAAAAAAGTAGAAAAATAATTACTTAAGTTCTGTAGAAATGATATGTCAAGACACTGCAAGATTTATCACATAAAATTCCGCCTATGTTCTTTAATCAAACTGTCTCCAAAATCTAGGGAAGTCTTCTCACACTGTTTTGTTTGTCGTACGAGGTAATGCTGGGCATCTGTTGTCAAAGTTTGTCAGGCCACCCGAGGGCCTCTGACATGGCTCACACAGTTTTTATGTATGTAGCTCTAATGGTTAAGGCATTTAAGTATTTGTAGGTGCCCTTGCTCTCTCGAATAAACTTTCAATTCTGTATACATATGAACAAAATCGTACAATATTACATTAAATTGAATTTACTATTGGTACAAATGAGAACCAATGCAATTAAATTATTTTATTAACAAAAAAATGTGTAATTTGGAAACAGAATACTAAAAAGGTCTAGAGAACATTCATTTCGAATGCAGGCAACACACCAAGCTGAATTATTTGTTCGGGAGGCTGAAAGTCGTCAAACCTACGAGCGAGACGGTTTGTAACTACTCTAGAAAATAGCTTATAGACGTGGCTCAGCAGCGAAATGGGCCTATAATTCTTCAAAAGGGTTTTATCACCTTTCTTAAAGAACAAAACCACTACGCTCCTGTGCCACGCCTCTGGCGAAGTACCCTCGAGGATGACGGAGTTAAACAGCTTCTGAAGGACTTTAAGTACCGGTGTTCCACCCGCTTTCAATAGCCCTGTCGTTATTCCGTCCTCCCCTGGTGCCTTGTTGCTCTTAAGCTGTTTGAGACCCATTTTGATCTCGTATAGGCTGACGTCCGGGATATCTTCGGTATAATGTCGGGTCAAACGGGCTCTTGCATCGCTATTCTTGCTAGGAGGATTACGCGATGAGGTGTATAATTGTCCATAGAACTTCTCGAGCTCACTCAAAATCTCTGGCTTCGACGAAATGATGCTGCCACTGTCGGTTTTCAGCTTCGTCAACAGGCTTTGCCCAATAGACAGATCTCTTGCGAACACTTTGGAGCTTTGGTTTGGTTCCGCTCTATTGCATTCTTAATACAAGTAGTATTATAGGAACGCAAATCGTGTCGCATCGACTTGGAGATCTGTTTATTAAGCAAGCTGTAACTCGACATATCCACTGAAGACTGCAGCCTCATCTCGCCTCGTTCTGCCATAAGTTTGAGTGTATGATCAGAGAGTTTCTGTGTTCTTTTTTTGCGGGGGTCTTAAAGAACTCCGACCCAACCACGTGGACAATTTCCACCAGCCCGTTATTTAGTTCGTCCACTGTATCGCATTCGGTAAGGATTTGGAAGCGATTTTGGAGCTCCAACTGAAGCTCTCGGGGTTTTGGATTTGGACAGGACTTGGGCGAAGAGTAAATCTCATCAAACGAGATCTCTCCAGCTTCACGTTGATATTCAATGAGCCTCTTACCATGCGGTGATTACTGCCGGTCTTAACCCTGTTGATCACAGAGACATCATTGAATATATGCCGATTGGTCGTCAAAATGAAATCTATCTCGTGCTTATGACCACCGGGCAGCCACGTCCATTTCCTGGAGGGGCGCTTCTTGAAAAAGGAGTTCATCATAAAGAGTCCCTCCTTCTCCATGAAGTCGGCCAATCACTGACCCCTTTTGTTCCGCTGTCCAAATCCAAACTGCCCCACTCTCAGTTCATCGCCATTCCTCATGCCCAGCCGTGCGTTGAAGTCCCCCATCACCACTGTGAAGTGTGTTATCGGGGCATGTATTGCATTAGAAATGTCATCATACATAGCCTCCACTTCATCGTCCGGGCATTTCGAGTGTGGGGCGTACACCTGTATGACCTTCAACGAATACCGTTCGGTAATTCTGAGTACAATATTATTTCTAAATCGAAGGATGTCGACATATTCGTTGACAAAAATCACGGTTTTAAAAAGACTTTGACTACCTGACTTCTTAATTTATTTAATTTTTTGAATTTTATTTCTGTTTTAAAAATTTAACCACTTTTTTAATTTGTAACATTTTTTATTTAATTTAATTTTTATGTAATGATTTAGTTTTAATTTTTAATCTTAGTTAACTTGTTGTTATTCGCTCAATTTCAATTTAAATTTATTTTGTTGTGTACTTGCATGTTGTCCTCACCTATAATTACTGATATTTGATTTTAATTTTTACTTAAAATTGTGGTTGCCATAGTCACCACGCTTGGCAGGCGGATTGGTGACCGCAGTGTAGCAAATGTGCTCGGGGGAAGCTGCTGCCCATCTTCCGGTGTATAGTCCCTTAGTCGCCTTTTATGACATCCACGGGAGGATTGGGAGGGGTCTTATTCTAAGCCGAGACCGCCACGGCAAATAGAATAAGTTCCTGAAATATTGTTTTACATTATTATTATTTTTTAATACAATTAAATGTATGAAATGTTTTTTGACATGCGACATGTAGCATGGGCTACCAATAAAATTTTCATTTTCATTTTTTTCATTTTTCATTTTACTACTTGGCCAGGCTACTTACTACTGCGCAGCGCGCTTTTTATTTCGCTATTGAGCTTATTGGCAGTGATTTTACTATGCGTCGAATCTCGAAGTGGTCAAATATGTGTTTTATCTACACTCATAAGGTAAAATCCGGACTATGTACTCAAAAGTTGTGGCATAATGAGATATTTTACGCACGGCATGGCTAGAGCCATGCCGTGCGTAAAGTATCTCATTAAGAAAAAATACATTATAACACTGTTTTTTAATCGACTTCACAAAAGGAGACGGTTATATGTTCGGCTGTATGTATGTTTTTTTTATGTATGTCGGTCGATATCTCCGTCAATTGCGGACCGATTTTAAAAATTATTTTTTGTTTTGAAAGGCTATACTCTCCAGGTGGTCCCATATAAATTGTATCAAAATTGGTTTAGCAGTTTTTCGAGAATAAATAGTTTTGTTGAGTAAATCCATTCGATTTTGTGTTTTTATTGCCTATATTTTGTGTTTATCTCTAAGATTCCTAAACTGATTTAGATGGTTGTTTTTTTAATCCAAATTAATACAGTTGTCTATAACGCACCCTCATACAAAACATGAAACGCAGAAGAGACAAAATAAGAGACTCGTGTGTGAGCATATTTTGACTTTCACACTTTCACAAAGCGATTGACACGAATACAGCAATCTAGTAAATGATAAAGTTTTTGTAGATTGCAACTTTAAAAGCTTATTATTTTATATAACACATCAAACCATTTAAGACATTGTCTTTTTGAATAAGCTCAACCATATTAATAATTATGGCTCGGCTTGGCAGTTGGCACCGCCTACAAAAAACTCTTTCTTATCTTATGTTGTATTTATGCATTATTATTACATTGGTAATTTCTAAAAAGTGATACTGTTCTGGCTCAATTGTAATTATTTTATTCGTTTTAGTGGTTGTTTACAAAATAACATTTATATTATAAAGTCGTTTGTTTTTTTTTGGAATAATATTTTATTGAATTACACAATGTTCTTATATAAATAGCGTGTTTTGCCATTTGATTCAAAACTAATTCCCTATATTATGAAATTATCCATCCCCGAATCTCCTTTATGGTTAATTCACTCTACGCTCTCTACGCAAAGATCTAGACGTATTTCCTACCAGAGTACCTAAATTAGTTTTCTGTAAAGACTAATTTATGTACTGGGCTCCTACCTAGATTGGGGCCGTTCGTTTTGTAGCAAATGGGGAAAATAACTGTTAAAAAAGCTAAATATGATACATTAATTGGCGTTCGCTTTGGACATTTGTGAGCGAAATTAGCATTCTGAACGTTTTCGATCACCGTTCGATTTGCATGTTTCAATGACATGTTGACATAAAAAAATCGACTTTATTGTGTCAACAATTAGGTAGTTTTTCATTCGGTTTGGAAAGGATCGTTAGTGTCAAAAGTTGTAAAAATGACAAAAGTGTTGAAAATGTTCAAAAAGAACGGCTTGCTAAAAATGTACATTTATAGCAAGATTTCGAAACTGCCTACAAACAACGCCATCTCATCATTACGAACGCAGGGTTTGTGTTTTGATTCATTCATTCAATGGCGGGAATAAAATAATGTTTTGGTTTTGACATGACAGATCCTAAACATTCTCGAAAATAGTTTATTCAATTAATTCTGCATGTATGTACACAGTCATTGAATATGAAAACCGTATCAACGCTAAAATCTTTTAAAACTGACTCTCCGAAGACTCCAGGCGGCATAAGCAGGTCCCTTCTTACTCCATGCCGAAGAGTTGGTCTTTCTCGTAAATTTAGAAAAAGTGGGGCTTCGCCCTTTCAATCTCCACTTTCTTCTAACTCGGAAGTGAAACAGGAAAAAGTAGAGACAAGGAAGAGAAAAGATTCATTGGAAGAAACTGCACAAACCCCAGAAAATGTTGATGATAGTGATACTCGCCCAGAAGTTGTTCAAACTCCCACTCGGAATGTTGACTTGCCGCGTCGAAAGAAGTCTAAAATGTTACTAGCATCTTTAAATGCACCGGAAGTTATAAGTTTAACATTGGAAGACAAAACTGCACATGTAATTCTTCACAAAGATGTCAATGTACAAAATGAAGAAAATGCAGAAGTTGTGTCGACTCCGGTGCGATTAAAATCTAAAAGTAGGCGCCAAAAGAAATTGTCTCCATCAAATTCCTTTGCTAAAGAAATTCCCGCTGTTGATTTAGAAGAGGATAATTTAAGCCATAATCAAACAATAGAGGAAACTAAAAAAAAAAAGGAGGTCAATAATAAGCAAGAAGAAATTAAAGAAAAGAGTCCAAATAATCTCACAACAGAATGTTTTGTTGTTATACAAAAGAAAATATTTAAGAAAGAATTGAAACGCAAAAAGATTACACCAAAGTCACAAGAAGACCCGAATGATGATGCACCAAAACAAAAAGAACAAGTTTCACAAGCATTATTTGACTCAGATTCCGATGATGTTCCATTAATTAGTTTTAATAATAAAGAAATTGTGTGTAAATCTGTTGCACTGAAAACTATTGAGGAAGACAATGATTTTGCTACAAGTAAAACTAGAAGCTTTAAACCTGAGAATACTAAATCTTCAAAAATTAATACAAGCACAAACTCACCAACTTCTAGTAAAAGTAAATTAGTAAAAGTACAGAAGCTAAACTCTCAATGCTCTGTTGATGATGATGATGATTTCTTTGAAAAGAAAAGGACTATTTTAGTAAGAAAGTCATACAACAAAGTATTACAACCTCAGAAAGCAAAGTCGACTGGTTCCATAACTCAAAAAGACATTGATGATTTAAAGGCCAAGATAGAAATGAAGAAAAGGTTGCTTCTAGCAAAAGGTATGTCAGAAGATACAAAAGAACTTAAAGACTTGATCAAAAAATGGCAGAAAGGTTGTCAAGATGCCCTTATGGAGTTGATGGATCTAATGAGGAGTAAATTTCCCGACAAACAAAACATGGACTACTCAGAGATGTTACAGACGTTGAAGATACCAGCTTCTTTAGTAGGCTATGATTCTGATAATGATTGTTTTCTTACCCCAGAGGATGAGAGCATAATTTTAGCTAATGTCAAATATTGAATTTGTTATTTTGCAGAGTAAAGTTTAATTTTGTTCATGTTTCATACATTTATTATTATTAACCTTACCCCCTAACTTTTAATGTAATATGTAATTCAGTGACAATGGGTTCTATCCCAATGATTTTTAATAAGTTATGTTCCGATAACCATCACTCCATGCTACGGAGGGCACGGTAAGCTGGCTATGCTAGTTGCTTATAATTGATAGCAGTTGTTAAGCCAAGAAGCCCTTGAGCAACCTGACTTGACTTACACCCTCCACATTGCCAGTTACTCTGGAACATTTTAAAATGTTTTTGTGGTAAATTTGGGTTGGCTGTAGAATCAAGGGACAGGAGTTGGGGGGGTGGGTTGTGGTGGGGGAGGTAGAGGGCTACCCCGTGGTACCCCTCCCACCTGTGGCGTTTAGGTTATAAGATAAGAGTTGGCTATAGAAATGAGGGGGGTGGGAGTGGTGGAGGGCTACCCCCTGGTACCCCTCTCCCTGCGGAGAGGCTTAGGGTATGAGATATTTCAGTTTTAAGTTTATTAAAAATCGACTTGGTTGCCGTAAATAAAATGATAAATTAGAAGAATGTCATTTTTTCCACTACCAGAAAGATTAAAGATTTTATGTATGGCCCTAAAAACTATGGTAGGTTAGATTTGAACATGACTACACAAAGCGAAGTTAACTTACTTTTAATAAACTGTTATGGCTGTTTGTCGCCTTTGGTGACCAAACATCTGAATTTTTATAAACTTCAAACTGAAATATCTCTTGGTGGTTGGGCTTCTTTTCCGCAACTAGGCCGATCATCGGCCCTTTTTGCGTGAAAAAATCTGGCTGAATACTGAAATATCTCATAAAACAAGCTTTGCCTCAACTCCTGCCCCTCAATCTATATATTTCCCTGAAATTCACCAAAATATGTGCCTGAATCTCTGTCAACCTCTAAAGACAAGCTTTTCATTGGTACTGAGAATGGGTAATTTGGATATATACAATTTTCATGTGTTTTTGAATAAAAACCATTTTAGTTAACACTAATTTATTTTTAACTAAAACACCTTACAATGAGTTCACTTCATTGTCCTAACTAGAATCTATGCGACCGAACAGGGTTTTCTGGATCAAACAGCCGAGGGTCCTTCAGAAATTGTTTATCTTTGTAAGTATAGGGCATGTATGCACAATTCTGTGCTTTTGTTATTTCTGCTTCAACCAACGTCTGTTTATCTTTGCAAAGGCCGGTGATGTGACGGCCATAGATTCTCCCCGTGTACGGACTCTGGAACTGCGACAGAAGTCTGTAATTCTTGTAATCTGGGATTATGTTCAGCTTGCATAGTATGCACTGCTTTTTCTCCTTCTTGTATGGGTTCTCGATTTCAACAGGAGCGTCGTCTTGTGTGGCAATTGCGCCTGTGCTCGCCAGTCTTAATGATGAAGCTATCGCTCGATGTGGGACTGAAAATAAAATGACTTTAGAATCGGCAAGGCGTAGAAAACGGGAAGTAACTGTTTGTGCTTACATAGTTGTCGAAGGACAAATGTTTTTAGCTGCGCCATGTTTAATGATAATGAGTGTTTATTTCTTGTTAATCATTACTCACGTAAATTTAATTGTATAAAAATTAATTCAGCCTAACCTAACAATATGACAGATTTTGTTATGTTATGACACATGACAGTTTGATTTGAACATTTAAAGGGCGCGTTCACTTACTACGTTCGAGGACGCACGGATCACCCGCGCGATCGCTCGAAATCGTTCACTGCGGCGTCGTCATGCGTTCGCCTGGGTCATCCGAAAAATAGTAGGGGAGGGGAGGAATAGTATGAAACTGACACTTGACAGTTGTCAGTTCTATGTGGACGTCCAAAGTCGTTCACTAACTCCGGATGATCGAGCGATAATCGCACGGATGATTCCAGCGTAGTAAGAGAACGCAGCCCTTGTTTTTTTGGGGCCGTTCGTTTTGGAAGCAAATGGCGAAAATAACTGTTAAAAACGCTAAATATGTTTACATTTGGCGTTCACCTGGGACATTTGTGGGTGAAAACTGATGTGATCGAGATGTTTCATCATGGTTCTTAGCTATATGGGAGGGGGGGAGGAGTTGAAGGGGGGCGGGTGAAAATGGTATCTTTCAAACGAATGGACCAATTTAACTGCGGGTTTTTATGTTTCAAAGCTGAGGTAAACAAGATAGTTCTTAGCTATAATAGGGGGGCCGAGGGCGGGTGCTCGCTACGCTTCGCTTCCACCTTCGTCTTCTAACCTATAACGACCATGTCGGATCGTCACTGAAGGTTATTAACACAGGTAGGTAGGTACCTATATTGGTACTTTTGGTACTGGAATAACTCATAGGATCCTTATATCCCAGAAAAAGTACCACGCGAGCAACGCTGCGGGCACAGTTATAAGGCAATAAGAACGTAAATCTATACAAAGAAGATAATTTTAAAAAAATGGTCTTTGAATAGAACATTTTTTAAATTCGTGTCTGTCTGTTTGTTTTTTTGTCTGTATGATGCAGTTTTCAGTGTTGGGTAGTAAGGGGTACTTGGTATCTTAATCCAATGGTTAGAAGCCGAGCAATCGATAAAAAAAAATTGTAACGGCGGAAGGAATTTTGATCAAATGTTTATTTTAGATCTTGGAATAGCACATGGACTTTACTTTTAACCTAGAGAAATGACCACGCGAGCGAAGCCGCGGGCACAGCTAGTTTTTAATAATTGTGTCGATGAAGGAGTTTTTCCCGACATAATGAAAAATAGTAAACTTATTCCCGTATTCAATTCTGGCAGTAAAAATGATCCGACTAACTACAGACCCATTTTTATACTTCCCGCTCTAAGTAAAATTTTTGAGAAAGTAATATTAAATCAGTTATTAACACACTTCAATCTCAATGGTCTGTTTCATAATGAACAATATGGCTTCACTAAAGGCCGTTCAACTATAGACGCAGGCACAGGGCTCCTTAAGCATATATTCGATGCTTGGGAGGAGTTACAGGACGGAATTGGCTGTTTTCTGTGATTTATCCAAAGCATTTGACTGCGTTTGCCACGAAACATTAATTTTTAAATTGAATCATTACGGAGTTAATGGGAAAGCTCTCGATATTTATTCCCCGTATCTTAGCAATAGAATCCAAAAAGTAGATGTAAATGGTGCGAGGTCATCAGGATCTCTCATTACAAAGTGAGTCCCACAGGGTTCAACACTTGGGCCATTCTTGTTCTTGGTTTACATTAATGATCCTCCCTTTTTCATAAAGAACTTATGTGATATTGTTTTGTTTGCAGATGATACTTCTCTAATTTTTAAGATTGACAGAACCTTGAATAATTTTGACGACGTTAACAAGGCAATCGCGCTAGTTCTTAGTTGGTTTACAACTAACAATTTAATGTTAAATCCTAAGAAAACTAAATGTATCAAATTTTCACTACCCAATGTCTTCCTACGAATTCAAGTATTTTAATAAATAGTGAGCCTGTAGACCTTGTGCAGTCAACCACATTTTTGGGTATTACTTTAGATTCAAAATTACAGTGGGGTCCTCACATATCGTTGATAGCTGGTAGATTGAGCTCTGCAGCCTATGCAGTACGTAAAATTAGACAGTTTACCGATATAGCCACTGCAAGATTAGTATATTTTAGTTACTTTCACAGTATTATGTCATATGGCATTTTGCTGTGGGGTAAAGCCGCGGAAATTCAATCAATATTTGTGCTACAAAAGAGAGCAATTCGTTCCATTTACAATATTAAATCCCGAGATTCTCTTAGGGAACGTTTTAAAGAGATCAATATTCTTACAGTGGCTTGTCAATATTCATATATGAAAATATAATGTATGTTCGGAAGAATATCAATACCTTTGTTAAAAATAGGGATGTTCATAATTTTAATACTAGAAATAAAAATAAATTAAAGGTGTCTGGTTTTCTGTTAAAGAAAGTTAATGGTTCATATATGGGGAACTGTATACGCTTTTTTAATAAGTTACCTGACGGCATTGATCAATTACCAATGCATAGGTTTAAAACTTTTGTTAAAGTAAATCTCATAAAGAAAGCTTATTACAATGTAAATGATTATATTAATGACAGAAATGCTTGGCCTGATGTCTCTAAGCTCCATGATAATAATAAGTGGTAACTTCGATGTTAACGCTAAGTGAATGAAATGTTCAAAGTAATTTGTGAGATGTCTCAGACATACCATGAGATCACGTTGTTTTATACAACATAATTATCGAGTTAGAATTTTTTACCTTATTTTTTCCAGTATGATTGTTTGATGTTTGTGGGACATCTCATTGTCACTTTTACCTTTTATATTTGTAGTTTACATGTTTTGTTATAATTGTGACATTTGAAAAAAATATAAAGAATGAACAAATATGGAAAAAATACATCCCTGTAGAGTTTCTTGGTGCTCTCTTCTCTAACGGGCGTATTTCCGAAGCACTGGTAGAGTCAGAAGGGTATTTCCTTTTCCAGTGTGAGACTAAACTCTGTTGGCACTTGAAAGGGAAATTTCCTTTTCAAACTTAAAGAATACTTAGTTTATCTAAATTTGGATTGATTTGATCTTTTTATTATATTTTATGTATTTCTCTTTGTTCAGGAGATGTTAATTTTGACTTGTAAAAGTGGTATTATTTTTGCCTATTTACAATAAAATACTTTGACTTTGTCTTTATGTATAAAAGGAATAAAAGTGGTCCCAATACGCTACCTTGTGGTACGCCAAATTTGTTATGTTCATAATTAGATTTAAAACTAGTCATCACGTTAATGTTATTAATTTTATTCATTTCAACACACTGTTTTCTATCGTGAAGATAGCTCTCTATCCAATCGTAAGCAATCCCGCGAAATCCATATAAGTCCAGTTTTTTGAGTAAAATTTTGTTGCAAACAAAATCAAAGGCCTTACTCATATCGAAGTAAATAACTGACAATGGAGTTTTTTCATTTATGTATTCTGTAATACTTTTGACCAAGAAGGAGAGTTGATTTATGTTTTTGGAAACCGTTTTGTTTTGTTTTAATGATGTTGTGTTTCAATGTAAAACTATATAGCCTGTGATGCATGGCTTTTTCAAATATTTTAGATAGAATTGGTATTAATGTAATAGGTCTGTAGTTATGTATATTTAATTTTTTTGTACAAAAAAATTAAATATACATAATATATATATATTTTTTGTACAAAGATATTACAATTGAAAGCTTTAAAGCATCAGGAAAACTTCCTTGCTCAAAGGATAAATTTACGATGTGACTAATAATTCCAGAACATTCATCGCTACAAATTTTTAGTATATTTCTTGTTATTTCATCGTATCCCACTGATTTGGTATTATTGAGGGAGTTTATATGTTGTTTTACCTCGTGAGAATCTGTAGGTTTCAAGAAAATGCTTGAAGTATTTTTATCAATTGTTCTATTATATTCCGAAGGAGCAGTATGTCTATTTATGTTATTAGTATTAGTTGTGTTTATAAAGTTGTTATTAAATATATTTGCTATTTCTGTTGGGTCTTTCATATATCTGTCATTGATTTTAATTTTATCAATGTTTCTATGTATATTAAAACTTTCTTTACGTTTTATTATGTCCCATGTAGCTTTACATTTATTGTTTAATTTATATATAATATGCTTATTATGATTTTTCTGTGATAGGCGCATAGTTTTTTGAGACAGTTTGCATATTTTCTGTAAGCACTTTTCGTAGTAATATTTTTATTTTTATAGTAATCATATCTCATTCTTTTTTTGTAGCACATGATATTTTTATACCTTTTGTGATCCATTTGAGTCTTTTACCATTATTTGTGGATCGTACCCTAACAATCGGAAAGCAAGTTTTATATGAAAGGGTAAAAGAGTCATGAAACAGTGCGAATGCTGTATTTAAGTCTGTACTTTCATAGACATCATTAAATGATTGACTTTTGAGGTAATTTCTAAATTTTTCAGTATTTTCCTGTCCATAGTCTCGTATCTCTTTATAAAAGAATTTAGGACGAACTTTGACTTAATTTGTCATAAAACTTAATGTTTGTCTCGAAGGATCTGATAGATCAGTATTGTACATTTTACCAATAGCTTCTAAAATATTGCTGACTATATTGTCTGACTGTATTGCCTTCATTCTAGTTGGTTCATTAATATGTATGTTAAATCCATAATTTTCTGCAATTTCTTTAAATCCTCTTGTAGTTTTGTCGTTTTTTAGTAGGTCAATGTTAATATCGCCAGCAATAACTTTTTTTTGTAGTTTTTTTATATAGTTTATTTAGTAAAGTTTGTAATTTTTCCATAAATAAGTTTGTTTTTGAAGTAGGTGTACGGTATATACAGATTACGATAATTTATATGCTAATAACTCTACGAATTCAATATTATTTTGAGAAGAATACAAACTCCTCCACGCTTTTATGTTTCTTTAAGAATTTTGTGGCCTTTAAGCTTTATATTATTCTCATCTCCAGATTTAACAAATGTCTCTGAAATACCTATTACATCTAGTGGATTTTTACTTTCAGCGAAATCTAAGATATTAACTTGTAGTAAATCTAGCTTACATAGTAGCCCTGCAATATTTTGGTGTAAAATATTAAACATTCACCTTCTTTGAGAGGCACGAAAAAAAACTCCTGTTCGTTTTTCTTTGGTGTATTGTTTGTTATTTGCTGAAAATAGAAGGGTATTATTGTTCCTAGTTTTAGGATGCTATTTGGGGTTCGGTCAGTATTTTGGAAGGTGCAGTTCAGAGATGTAAATTTAGTTTCTGTTGATGTCAATTTTTTGTTTGCTAGGTTCATTTTATGAAACAAATATGGTATTGTTCTTGGTGTTAGGCTAGTTTGTTGATTTTACTTGATAATTTTTGCAATCTTTTTGCCTAAATAAGAAGATTTATAGTCTTCCGTATTGATTATATTATTGACAAGTTTATGTGCGTATATTTTTGATTTCAGATCATTTGATGTGGCAAGGAAGCAATTTTTTGAGTTACTTATAATGGTTTTAAGTCCTTGGTTTAGTTTGTCTTCATTAAGGTGAATGTTGTTTTCAACGTCAGTTACAATTATTTGCGGTTGTGTTGTGTTTTTTAAGACTGCACATATTTCAATAAAAAAGCTGTTGGGTTCAAGTCATTGGACCCTACTGATAAAATTAGCTAATCATCTTTTTGTAGGTAATTTTCTTTAATTCCGCTGTTCAGAAAAATATAATCGGTTGGAGCATCAGGATAAATATAGGTAGAAATATTATAATCTTTCGCGTTTCTATATTTACATCGAAGTTTAATGAGAAGAGATTCTAAGAATCGACCACTTTGGTCGCCTATTATGTGAATTTTAGGTTCCTTACGCAACCGTTGGTTTTAAATGATTCAGAAGTGTTAACTACTGGCGTTATGCTAGAGTGTAAAGGACAAGCATCTCTTTTTGATGATTTAGGTGGTATAACTACTTGATCTGTGTTCTTCACTTGGTCTGCAAGGCAACCAGTTTCGGCATATAGGCATTTTGTTTGATTTCTAGTTTTGACCTTATCTTGAACATTATGTTGATACATTATTTTTATGGCTTGTGCTTGGCTCTATAACATTTATTTGGTTTGATTTTTGAGCAGCTGAAATTCTTTGTGTGGAGCTTTGTTCCTGTGTTATGTTGATTTCAATAACCGAGGATGTAAATTTTTCTTTGTGTTGATGATTCTTCACTTTACTATTTATTCCATTATTTATCTGTCGTTTTAAGTCTCTATTTAGTACTTGTAGTTTTTTTTTTCTTCAGCTCTCTTAAACTTATTCGTCATTTCGTCTAGTTTTTGTTTCAGTTGTTCAAGTTCAGAATCTTTATTTTCGTTTTGGTCACATCCAGGATTTCATCAGGACTAGGGCAAAAAGTCGCATCCTCGAAGCTCTCGTCGATGGTGTTACTTGACAGCATAGAGCTGGACATGGATAAGTTTTCCAATGATAGTGTACGTCGTGTTTTAGATTTTTTTATCTTTGTTTTCTCATATGAATTTTTATTTAAGTCCAATCGGATGATATTGTAGTTATCAACTGGGGCATATGAGTTATTTCCTTCTTTTTTTTACAATACAAGGGGTACATTTCCAAGCAACCTTTTTTTTCTTTTTCCATTAATACAAATCGAGGATATGATACATTTGCACAAATAAGATCATACGTGCAGTTGCATGCAGAGCATATCATATAATCTCTGTTTGTGTTTTTTTGAGGACAACCGTCGCACTTTTAAGTTTTTTTTTTCCTTGTTGATAATGCCATTTTAGCGTGTAGGCATTTATTTGTCTTAGTAGATTAATGCGCAGAAAATCTTAATACATGCAAACACAGAGCTTTCTTGCAGTTAATATATTTTCAAGTGTTTTTGTGTTAGTGTAGCGGTCTGTTTACGACTCCGATTTCTCTGCAGCGATTCAAGCGCTTAATATCACACGCGTAGCGACGAGTCTGCGTTCATGCAAAAGGTTCATGCGGAGTTCAAAGTTTGTAACGGATTTTTGAATCGTTTAACTGTTTTTGGTTGAAAATAGTATTTATATGATTGCAAATCATAAAAACAACCACTTCACATTTTTCACTATAACTTTTTTCAGTGTACAACACAAAGTTTTATTGAGTAGTTCACTTTTTATCATTTTATTTATTTATTTAATATAATAAATAAAGTGATAAATAGATCTTACTAGGGACCAGCTTAACAAACTTGAGCGTCTTCAAAACTTCTGCATTCGATTTACATTTGGTTTTCGCAAATATGATCATGTCTCTGAATTTCGCACTAAGCTCAAGTGGTTTCCAATACGCCTTCGCTGGAATGCTCATATACTTTCTATTCTTTTACAATTTTGTTTAATCCCTCCTCCCCGCGATATCTTAAGGAACGTTTTAATTTCCTGTCTGATTCTAACAAGTTGTCACTCAGGTCATCAGAAAATTTAGTTTTGATGATCCCTCTACATATAAGCTCTTTTTATGGCAGTTCATTTACCGTCCAAGCAGTTAGCCTATACAAGTTACAGTTAAGGCGAGCCCAGTCTCTCCCTGTTTTTAAAGTTCAAGTAAAGAAGTTTTATCTCTCTAATTAATATCACTTCTTGCTATTTTGTTGTTATTCTGTTGTGGTTTCACTGTATATAATTTGTATTATGTTTATATATATTTTGTAAATATATAATTATGTAGTAATTTTTTTTTTTTATTATAATGTGTATACTATACTACTATATATTTACATTTTTATGTGTAGGTATATTGGAATACATGTGTGTGTGTATATATATATATATATATATATATATATATATATATATATATATTTATATATTTATTAATATGTTTATTCATTGTATTCAGTTTTTATTATTTATTTGTTATATTATAATGCACCACCGTCTTTGCCGTATATTAATTCCTTTCCATCCAAAGGTTGTCTGGAAGAGATCGCTTTTTAGCGATAAGACCGCCCATTGTCCCATATATTTTATATAAATGTTTTAGTTATTTTTGTATTTTTGTTCTATGTGGTGTACAATAAAGAGTTATCTATCTATCTATCTAAAAAATACAACTAGTACCACAGAATAAATAATAGCACTCCAACAAGTAATAGCGTACAGCTACGAAACATGAAACAGTGGGACAACCCGCATGCCATGGAAGTCCAATTGGTCTTGCCCACTACCGGTTGGCAGCGTACCAAACAATGCTGGTGGCATTGTCCCGTTGAACTGCAATGCTAATTTGGTGAGCCAATTTCGATTTCTCGGGGTGCTTATAAATATCTATTTTCCAATCCAAGATGGCGGACATGTTTTTTTTTAGGAAAGTTATATGGGTGTCATTATTAAGATTTTTCGGCGTGCTTATAACGAAAGTGACATCCATTTTCAAATTGAAGTTAGCGGGCATGATTTCATTTTAATAAAATGATAGGGGTGTCGTTTTATAGCTTTCTCCGGGTGCTTAATATTAAAATGAGATGAACTCGAAAATGGCGGACTTGTATTTAAATAATGAAATATAAAAAACACACTCCCCGGGAAATCTTGAAAATGACACCCACATAACTTTACTAAAAAAACATGTCCGCCATCTTTGTAAGTAACACCCATATCATAGTTACTGAAATAAAACATGTCCGCCATTTTGGATTCCAAAATGGATGTAATGTTTCTTTTGTTATTTTATCGATCTTGCGATAGCAGGTTAGGTTTTACGCAAATATCAAACACTATGACTGGATGAGCTCACCATCCCTAGCGCTCTATAGCATATACAAACACCGTGCATAAATATTTTCGCTAGCGTGTAGTAGTAGGTATCATGAATCTGTTTTTTTATGGAAAGCCTGCGCGAGTCCACCCTGTGTTTTTGGGACAACCTGTATATAGGCTGTTTTAACACTGATGGATCAAAATGGGGTGTGAGCTAGAACACCGCTAGACCTATCGATTTAACCCCCATGTATGTTCAGTGATTTGCAATAGTTTAGGAGTTACGGGATATTTTAGTTTTTTAGCCCAACTCTAGATTTCATTAGAAATTTAGTAATTATGACCAAACTATTAGCACAAACGTTGTGTTTTTTTTGTGTAGGTAGTATAATAATGGGTCCTTTAAAACATATTAATACTACTGCATCACATTTTTAAATTCTGTGAAAAACACATAACAATTGAAATATGTATCTCATACAAAAACTGTCTTCAATATTTACAGGGCTATAATTTTGAATAGTAACAATATATTGTTTTAGTTAATATCTCAAAAACTTATCTAATTTTATGCCTAAGGGTCACCAGTACATTTAATAGGCCTAAACTTAAGGCAACACAGCAAAAAATGACTTCAAAAGTAGAAAAATCATTTTTGTTTGAGGTAAAAATTTCAATGGTTAGGTTTTTTCACAAAAACTATAAATTATAACACGGAGGTATTTATTTATTTTAAAAGAGCCATTATTATACTACACGAAAAAAACAAGCTCTTAGTTTGGTCACAATTACTAAATTTCTAATGAAATCTAGAATGGGCTAAAAAAAATATAATATCCTGTAACTCCTAAACTATTACAAGTAGTTGGACATACGTAACTTTACATTGATAGGCCTGAAGGTGCTCTAGCTTACCCTCCTTTTTGATCCATAAGTGGTAGGACGCTATCTATGACATAATATTACTACCTGCGGCCCGCGGTTTTACCTGCTTGGAAAATGATTATTCTATGTGCTATTCTAGGATCCAAAGTATCTATGTAAAACTTGATAAGTTATTTGGTCTAATGTGGTATCGAGGGTCTGACGATGGAGACGGAGCAATAGGAACCCATTATCCAACCATCAAATGATGAAACCCCTTCGAGTTATGGCTTATTTGATTGGTCTCGATGAGTTCTCAGGTCTTATGTGGTAATGTGGTACTGGTGGTGTCTCGTAAAAGATTGCTTTAAAAAGTATTTATATATTTACAACATAAAAACCCATTTGTTTTGTGTTTGTACCTACGAGATTTGTCACAATTTTTTTAAAGAGTTGCATTGCATTCCAGTGAAATCAAAGAAAATTTTCGTCAGAACTAATTCAGTTCATATGTAGGTTATACATGCTCGTACATCCTTGGTTTTAATATATCAACGCCTTGAGTCTAAAGTGAGTTTAACTATTTTCTTTGGCATATATTCTTTCAGATGTTTGTTTAGGCCACACAAAATCAAGAAAAATATACTTTTTCAAAAAAAAAAACGACTTCATAATAAAAATATTATTTTGTAAACAATCGCTAAAATGAATGAACTAGTTACATTTTAGCCGGAATAATATTACTTTTTCGTTATAACCGACGTTTCTAACGTATATATATAATGCAAAAATACAACATAAGATAAGAAAGAGTTTTTTGAAGGCTGTGCCAAACGTAGGCATTATTTAAATCTATCTTTACAACAATATTAATACATACCTATCTACGTACAAAGTAATATGCAGTTAAATATAAATAAAACGGCTAAAAACACACGAAAAAGAAAATCGGAAATACTCCGACCAGTTTCAGACTATTTTGAAGTCCTTCATCTGGGAGTGTTATGCCGACAAGCCGCGACGAGCGCTACAAACGTCAGCACGTAACTGACGACGCGTGCGTGGCGCGGGCGGCCCAGTGGGCGGCGATTGCGGCGCTCGACTATGTTCGGCCTGCACAGTCACTTCGTTGTCTGTCGAGGAGTTATCACTGTCACTCACTTCCGTTAACTTTGATTGTTGGCACACTGCGCTCGTTGTGTCCGGCTCATGACCCCACATTGTGGACCCAGTGTCAGTCGCATCAAGAACTGGTCTCCAGGCCGAAGGAATAACCCACGATCCCGGTTAAAGTTGGAATAGCGACTAATTTCGATAGCCTCCCGTACCTTTCGAGGAACAAAAAACTTCTCCCTCGCTAGCACAGAAACCCTATCAAAACGCAAATAATGGCCAGAGTCCGGGATGTGGGCGTGTTCCGCGACCGCTGAACGATCGGTATCCATATTCTTGACGCTTCTGATGTGTTCAGCTATTCTGGTTGAAATATTCCTACGTGTCTCACCAATGTAGCTTTCACCGCAATCGCAGTGAAATAATAATATGCAGTTGTCTATGACGCACCCTCATACAAAACACGAAACGCAGAAGAGACAAAACAAGAGACTCACATGAGCATATTTTGACTTTCACACGTTCACAAACCGAGTGTCACGAATACAGCAATCTAGTAAAAGATAAAGTTTTTGTAGAAAAATTACTTTAATACTACTACACTTACTATTTTATATAGCACGTCAAGCTGTTTAAGACATCATCTTTTTGAATAAGCTCAACCCTCTATAATCTTTGACCATAGTAATAATGATGGCTAGCCGGTTTGGCACCGCCTTCAAACAACTCTTTCTTATCTTATATTGTATTTTTGCATTATTATTACGTTGGTAATTTCGAAAAAGTGATATTGTTCTGGCTCAATTTTAATTATTTTATTCTTTTTAGTGATTGTTTACAAAATAACATTTTTAATATGATGTCGTTTTTTTTTGGAATGATATGTTATAACTGTTATCTTTGATCATTTTGCTTCAAGCCAGATCAGATTTTCTAAAATACCATGTTGGCAAAATCAAAATACGGTAGGTATTTGCAAATAACAGTGTTGTAAAACTGGAAACAAGAAGATTTGTTGTCCAATCCTACCAGCAAAAGTCAGTTCATCTCCTTACTACAGACAAAGCTTTAGGAAAATGGGATACAGACTCTCCAGGCCACCGATGACGCGGTCATGAAGACTGTTTGTGGAACAATCCACTCATAGTTCTGTGGCTGTCGTTGGTGAGGATGTGGACGTTTACTTTAAATGACAGAGGGGGAGAAGCACAGAGCAAAATCAGCAAAATTAATGTTTTTGTGATCTTTATTTCGGTGTAACTCGCGATTTTGATTTGGGTGTTGTTGTAAAGATCTCGTTGAGAACATTCGATAAAATTTGAAAAAGCCTACAATTTAATTTAAAAAAAAAAGGTTGCAAATAGGTAAAAAACACAAAAGATGCCGCAGTGCCCGGAGAGTCCGTACTATAAAGGTTAGGCACATTGTTGGAAAGAGGAAGTTCTGGAGCTCACAACGGTACTCTAAGCTCCAGCACAGAGCGAACGAGAGGGTTTTTGGAGGAATAGATGTGCGTGATACTTGCCGGCGATTTCAGGCAATTGCCTCCTTAAGTATCTATACTTAAAATAAAGCAGTAGGTAAGTTACAAAAAGACTGTACAAAGAAAATAATTAAAAAAAATTGGTCAGATGCCTTAAAATAAGCTACTGAACAAGAATGTAACCTTTTCAAAAAATTGTGTCCGTCTGTTTATCTGTTTGTCTGTTATTCTGTTTGTCGCGCATCACGCAAAAAAACTGGACTGATTGCGATGTGGTTTCCACTGTCGGATAGTTTAGAGTTTGAATTTAAAAACTGGGGAACTTTATATCTTAATCCGATGAGCATTGATGTTTATGTTACTAATTAGAAGCCGATCAATCGATAAAAAACTATTTGAATGCTGAAGGAATTTTGAGTATTGGTATTTTAGGTCCTGGATTAGAACATAAGGTAATATTAACCCAGGGTAAAGACCACGCGGGCAAAGCCGCGTGCACAGCTAGTAAATTACATAAATATATATAGAAGTATCGATGTGGCGTAGAACCAGGCACGGGAGATATCGCTCTGGCAGAAGTAACGTTTGGATCTTTCCGTTTCATAGTAACTTGCAAATATATATACATACATCCAAGGGCTTTTTTTTTCTTTTTTTTTGACTGATAATGATGCGTTTGGGAGTTACGATGTTGATTGTTGTTGTTGTTGATGTTGGTTGGGAGAAAGACTCACGGATAACACACACCCGTTGCTCGTTGGATACATACACTCTCCCTAAACTTATTACACCCCTCTCTTTTCGAGTTCGGGGGTTGATAAAGAACTTATAATAAAGAAGCAAGTAACAAAAAGTCCGTATAAAAAAAAAAAAAAAAAATTGGTGTAAGCAAATAAGCACTTAAATAAGCTAATGAACAAGAATATACTTAATATTATTTAAAATCGTGTCTGTTTGTTTGTCTGTGCGCGCATCACGTAAAAACTTTGTACGTGTACGTGGTAGCTTAATCCGGTGAAAAGAAGTCGAGCAATCGATAAAAAACTGTTTGCTGTTTTTTTTTTTATTACGAACTAGGCAATCGTTTGACCACGATCTCACGTGATGGAAAGCGATGATGTGGTCGAAGGTGTAGCACGCTTGCCTAGTAGATACCTATTCACTCTTGACTTGAACACACCGGGGTTATAATTTACCGGAAACACTGACGAGGGCAGGGCATTCCACTCCTTTGCAGTTGGATGAGTGAATTTTGGTATTTTGTTCCATAAAGGTGCATTTGGTCCTGAAATAACACATATTAGGTTACTTTTATCCCAGAGAAATGTCCACGCGGCCCCCGCAAGTTGCGGGTGCCCCGCTCAGAATCAGCAAAATGGATGTTTTTGTGATCTTTAGTTCGGTATAGCTCGCGATTTGTACGTGGTAGACGTTTCACGACAAACAAGAGGCCGTGCGCCCTGACACAGTCCTCTCCACACATCTATTATATTGTTTATCAAATTAGGTACCATGGATAGTATTATTCATTTTGCTGTGAACTTATACATCTAAAAGTAGATGCAAACCTTTGATTATATTTTTCCTCATGTCTACAAAGCCTCGTTAACACTGCATTTGTAATCCAAACACGCGAGAGTCAATGAAACTGCTCAGTCCAACGTCCAGTAATGTTGGTACATTTACATACACATTAACGACAAAATTATATCGCTTTAACGTGCGATTACACAGAATACAAGTCCTGATCTCTGCAAGCACTGTCATGGCGCAGTACATGGGTTACGTAGTAAGGAATCTCGATCTTTACTTGCTTTGCAAACAAGTGTCCAAGAATAGTAAGACATAGCGCACACAGCGATTATGCCAATTGATAATATGATTGTATTAATATTGATTATATCTGGCACAGACAACTCAGAATTCAATCATAAGTACTTTTCATAAGTACTTAATCATAAGTACGCGTTATATAATGAACGCTGATAACTGCAGCAAAGCAGCGTGGAAAATAATTAAAGATAACGTTGATGCAGATGATATCTCCCATGTGATAAGTACTATTTCTATTAATAATGAAGACTATGATGACCCCCATCGGATTGCCGAAATATTTAATAGATTTTTCATTGACATAACCAATAAAAATATTGACTCGCAACGTGTAAATTATCTTGACTATCCCAATCATATAGCTAATAATATAAATACAATTTTTTTGACCCCAACTGATCCTTATGACATTTATAGAATTATTAACTCACTGAAACACACAAATGCGACTGGTTTCGATGACATTAATACGAAAATGCTAAAAAAGTGTGCGAAATTTGTGTCAGATCCATTGTCTCACCTTGTTAATTTATCATTTTCACAAGGAACATTTCCCGAACGATTGAAGCTCTCGTTGGTCAAACCGTTACATAAAAAGGGTGACCATAAAAATATGAATAACTATAGACCAATCACTCTAATCCCAGTAATCTCAAAGATTTTTGAAAAGGTTATGTATACCAAGATTTATAATTTCATTACTAAACATGAAATCCTTAAGCCTGAGCAGTTTGGTTTCAGGAAGAATTGCTCAACATCCTCAGCTTGTTTTTTATTAACTAGACTTATTACTGAATGTTTGAATAATAAAATACCAGTCATCTCTATATTTCTTGATATGTCTAAAGCATTTGACTTTGTTAATCATAAATTGCTTTTGTTCAAACTTGAGAAGTATGGAATGAGAGGAACAGCGCTAGACTGGCTGGAAAGCTATTTAAGTTTTCGCCGTCAGTGTGTTGAAATTTGTAGTTTTTCAGGGTCCAGTAAGATTGTTAACAGGTCAAATTATAGTGTCAATCGATGTGGAGTTCCCCAGGGGAGTATTCTAGGACCGCTCCTATTTCTGATTTATATAAATGACATGCCTAACATTATTGAACATAAGTGTGTACTATACGCCGATGATACTACCCTTGTTATAAAAGGTAGAGATATAAGTAAATTTGAGTCCGAAATTAATACAGCACTTAATTCTATTATAAATTGGCTTACGTACAATAATTTACACGTAAATATTAACAAGACCAAGATGATCCAATTTCAGACTTACAACAGCAATCCTATTAAACTTAATATTAAATATGGTGACAATGTAGTAGATGAGGTGAAATCAACTTTGTTTCTGGGAATAACAATTGATAATCACTGCAACTGGAAAGAACATGTAGACAGTTTATGTGCAAAACTGGAAAGATTTGTGTATGTGCTTTATCGCTTAAGACATGTAGCCACAATGGAGGCTGCAATTAGCGCCTACCATGGTTACGTATCCTCACGTCTTCGCTACGGTATCATAATGTGGGGCAATTCTGTGGACGCAGGGAGAGCCTTCATAACACAAAAGAAGTGTCTGAGAGCATTGTGCCAAGCAAAGCCCTTAGACAGCTGTAAGCCATTGTTTAAAGATAAAAATATATTGCCCTTACCCTGTCTCTATATATATGAAATTTGCATTTTTGTATACAAAAATGATAAGTATTTTAGCAGACATAATGAAGTTGTAACTAGAGTTAATAATAGGAACATATTTAAATTGTATGTACCTAATCAGAGATTAAGGGTATACAGTGACAATGTTTACTGTATGGCAATACGCCTTTACAATAAATTGCCCAACAGTTACAAAGAGTTAAATTATAATATGTTTAAATACCAACTCTTAAAATTTTTGAAACAGAAATGCTATTATTCAGTTAGGGAATTCATAGATGATAAATTATAATGTATTTTTAAGTTGTCTGACATTTTACCCAATTTTATTCAAACATAATTAATTCAATTTTATTCATTATTTTATTTTCAATTGTATTTGTGACATTCTGTTTTTTTTTAATTGCATGATTAATCTTATTTCCATGTGTTTGTTATAAAATAATTATGAATATTTGTACGCCGGGAACGGTTGAATATTGATCTAATGAACTATAAACATCTGTATTTACAATATTCTTATAAATAAATTATTTGATTTGATTTGATTTGATTTGATTTGCTTTTGAAAATAGTAATTTTACCTTAGTTTTTTTTCTTTTTTTCACGATCTCACCTGATGGAAAGCGATGATGTGGTCGAAGGTGCAGCACCTTTGCCTAGTAGATACCTATTCACTCTTGACTTGAACACACCAGGGTTATATTTTAACGGAAACACTGACGAGGGCAGGGCATTCCACTCGTTAGAAGTTCTTATAATAAATATCTACATTCTAGAGCAACATTCAAGTTCCTACTTATATGCAGAGTCTGCCGAGAATGCCTGTAATGAGTGAATGATCTGAGTGGTATGTGTTGTATGAACACTATGTGTTAACGGAACTATGTGCTATATGGTAAAACGGGTTATTTACCATTTACCTATTATCTTTTGTTTTGATTTACTCCGTGATCATGGCGCTTGCAACAGTGCTGAAATATTGGAAACTCAAAACAAAAGATATAAACGGTAAATATTCCATGTAATTGTCAGGCTGCCCGAGGGCCTCTGTCATGTCAACGACTGCTATTAAACAATAACAGCCGGGACCGACTTAACGTGCCCTCCGAAGCACGGAGCGATGGAAAACCGCTAGAAAATACGTAAGAATAAATATATTTTCTTGATATCCTCGCTGCGACCATATATTTTTAGGTCTAAATTCAGCATGTTGTATATTTTTAACGAGTACAATTTAGTAGTCTATCAGCTATGGGCATCTGTGACAGTACCTATATTGATTCACAGATCACAGATTGCCTAAATACTACTTGTATAAGTAGGTAAATATAAACCTATCCTGTGCCTCTGTAATTTGAAAGTAAACAGAATCACTAATGTAAATCTAGCGTTCTAAAATGAGCCAGCGGATTACGCACGGTAATCTGACAGTAACCTACTTTTGTCATACGTGCGCTACGTGACTCAATGGAATATCCTTCTGGGCTACCTTGCATGATCTATACACGGGAGAAATAAAGCTATGAGACAGAATGTTCTTAAGGAAAACTAAAGGTGTCTAGGTAGGGGTAGTGTCCATACTGCTACTGCAACGTAGTGTTGCCCTGGTCTCGCAATACGGATTACGGCTGTGTTTGCCGTGTTCCATTGCAACAGCCGACCGGACGGTTGCGCCACTGGCTCACTGGCTCGCCACTAATGTGGGTAGTGATGTGACTTCTGGAGAACGTGTGGACCATTCATAGGTGTACATTATGTCACCGCACGTGTGATATCAGTAAATTACATTAGCTCTGTCTCTAGGAAGAATAAAAGGTCACCAAGTCAAACACTTCACTTGACAATTGGAAAGGAACAATCCTCATAATAATTCATCATTTTCAGCCCGTGTCCACCCACTGCTGAGCATATAGGCCTCTCTCATTTTACACCACCCATCTCGATCCCATGTACGACTCACGATCTTTACTATGTCATCGACCCACCTCGCCACTGGAACAATAATGAGCACAAATTCAATGTATTCCCTACCCCCCTCCACTCTATTATAGCTAAGAAGCATCTCGATCACATCACCTTACAAACATAAAAAACCGCATCAAAATCGGTCTATTCGTTTGGGAGGTGCGATGCCACAAACACACGGATACTTACATACATACACACCCTAAACTTAAAACGCCCCCTTTTCGCGTTCGGGGGCTAACAAGCAGCAAATGATTTAAAACTAATCTAAAAACAGTTTGTTTTTTTAAATGCATTGTCATCTAGTTGTGAGCTGAAAGTTTCAGCCGGATAACTAATCGGGAAGTGCTCGAAATTTGAGTTGCAAGATTCCACCCGAAACGACAAACAAGAAAGTGACCTAATAAAAACGTGTTAAAAATAGTTTTTTTTCCTCATTTTTTTTTTCCTCAAGGAAAAAGGAAGATAACAGAAACACTAAGTACAGTTAATCTAGCCTACGTTAGTTCAATTTTGATAAAGGGTTGGTTCGTGGGTTGTAAATATTAAAAAAAACACGTAACATTATTTTGACTTACAGTTTGGCGGATGTAAGCTGTATATCATTATTTTTTCTTCGTTCATTTTAAATATTCTTCTCAAAATGGAAGATATTGGCACTCATTTCACATTTGTGGTCTATTTGAGTTACTGGTGAAAAATGAAAGAATCTACGAATTCATGTCATAGTTCTTTCATTAATATTTTGTGGCTACAAAAATTAATGAAAGAACACAAAATATTAAGCAGATTGCGGGATGTATGATATGATATTGATATGATGTAGATATTTTAGGCTTCTTCAATGAAAATGAGAGTGATAACGTCAAAAAGACTTCGTTCTTGTGAACACTCAATCGGCCTGGATGAAAGATTGTGTTGTCGATAGTTATTGGTGATCCTTCGGGTCCTTGTGCCAATAACTGCCACCTCGAGGGAGTGACTGGATGTTGATGAAGAGAAAGAGGTAGTTGAACGAGAGAGAGAAAGTAGAGCAGGTAAAGATAATTATAGCGAAATGGCGTTTATACCTACCCTACAGGGGATTTGCTGAGATAATAGTAGTAGGTGTGGTACATAAACTTTGATTTGGGAAAATTTATGAATATGGTCCTAATTTCCTAAACTTAAATAAAACAAACACATTATTAAAAAAAAAAGTTAGAACGTGTTGATGTATTATTTTATAGTGTAATACTAAGAATAATATTATAAATTCGAAAAATTGTGTAGTTAGTATGTTTGTTACGAGAGGTAATGCTGAAACGGCTCAACGGATTTTGATTTGGTCCTGGAATAACATGTAGGATACTTTCATCATCATCATTATACACGCGTGCGAAACCGCGAGGCGCAGCTAGTAGAAGACATTGACAAATATTTGAACAAAGAGTTTACCTACTATTGCATAGTGACAGTTACCTAATTCAAGACTGCGCTTTCTCCTTCTCAAAGCGAGCTTTCCTGCCGTATGCCCGTCTTCCCAAAACCAAGACTGGTTATCCAACACTATTAATAATTATTGGTAACTTGGATAATTTGATATAAAGCAGCCGTTTCGAGATGGCACCCTCGGAACGCGGAAATGTGTTTCCATTAACAACTTTTACCTGCGATCGGCTATTCGCGGCGCTTCTCTGGATGTGTAAACAAGAAATCGACTTACGGACTTAACACAACCGGCGTAGCCACTGTCCGCTTACAACGTGGCTAACAGAGTCGTCTTTTAAAAAAGAAAACATTTTTGAACAAAGGAGGTTTTAGTGTTGGTGAGGCGCGATCCCGCGCCCTTTTATCGAGTGCCAGTGACATTAATAAAATACTTGAAAAGTGTGCGAGTGTGAACTTTTTTATTTGACGTGTTTTGCTTCGGATATTAAAACTACTTGGTAAGTTTTATTAATTGTGAATGCTTAATTGAAGGGAATTAATGAATGAATCATTGAACAGACAAACATTGTGTAAGTTTCCGTGAGCGATATAGTTTTATATAAGCGAGTTATGAAATATAGAAGGAAAAGGTGAACTGAAAGCGCATTTCTTCGTATAGTGAAAAGTAAAAGTTTTTAGTCATTGTAATGACGAAAATGTCATGGTTTTGACGTTTTAGTGTTAACGTACGCGGTAAGAAATCAAGGTTGTAAGGAGAAAGTGACCTAGCTGAGGTTGTCTGTGTGCGATGACTCGCTGGGTTCTTTAGAGTGTGCGCCGGAGTTCCGGATATGGATACGCTAGTCTATCGTACTGGACGCAGTTTGAATTTAGAAAAAATATTACATATTTTCTTTTCTTTACCACGATTCAGTATAGTAGTGGCCAGTTCTATTTACTGCAGCAAAAATCATATTTTTCTTTTATCTTAAACATAATCATTAAGAAATTATTTTATGATCTGAGAAAACCAAATTAATTCTAAGCTGTTAGATTAACTACATACATTGTTCTTTATAGTGTTAAATGAGTAGGAATTATATTATTCCAAAGTATTTTCTCCCAAGCTTAATACGAATGGTATTCTATTATAATATAGTTTCTCAAATGTCTATGTTCATTTGTATTCTCGTTTGTTTCTCCTACTTACTCACACATTATTTTACATGTTACAAAATCCTATATTGCGTGACAGGTGCACAATTTTTCGCATACTTGTTAATATTATTTGATAAAAAACAATCGTAGACGTGACGTCAGTAGCTGCTATGAGTTAATGAACACACCAAATATTTGTAATGTTTACTTACCTACTAATAACTCTTAGCACGTGAGTACTTGATGGACAGTCAATGATATTCTAAATTTACCTCTATAGCTTGGTGATAAGTACGAATATCCCGAGGCAATGTAGTCACGCGTCTGATGATATAAAACTGTTGTTCGCCGGGAACCGAACCCGTGCTTTGGGAGTAGAGCATACTCATTCGACCACGCTAAGAGGGCAGAGACAGGGAAATGGTTTTCGACACTGAATTATTTTAGTTATTTACAGTTTTGTTAATAGTGTTAGTTGGGACTAGAAAAACTGTTTTTTTTAATGATTAAAGTTTAATTTAACTAACTACTTATTTGATTTGGGGCAAGTTGATATTATATGGAGGATGGAAAAGTATGAATTGTAGGTACTCAGTCAAGAACACATGATACTCGTAATTTACAGGTGAGGTGAGTAGCGTGAGTTGATGCCGCCCGGAGCCGAACCGGAATTTGCCACTACCTATTTTCTTTAATTTCAAATCTATTTATACATCAAAATGATTAAAAGACGCAAACAGAGCGATCGCGAAAATGTTGAGCTATTTCTCTTAGTGTGGAAATTGAAATATAATATTTGACCATATTGAAAAACCAAAAGAAACGCCAGCGAAGAGAGCGCGAAATTTTTGAGATATTTCTATCAATGCTGAAATTAATTGATAATAATCATAACCATATAAAAATCACTGTATGGACACATGCACAAAAGGTGACGACGAGCGAAGCGATCGTGAAATTAGAGTTATTTCTTTAAAATATTCCAAAAAATAACACTGGAATGAATAATAAAAAGCGCGAGCGAAGCAAGCGCGATTTGTTTTGAATTATTTTCTTTCAATGTACCTACATATCGAAACAGAATGGCAATGGCATAGGAAAATAATGAAAAAAAATATAGCCAATAGGTACTGATAGAGATTGCGAAAATGTTGAGATACTAATACTTGCATAGAAATTAAAAAAGTGCGCGTAGGCTTTGACTTGCAAGCTATTTGCACTGTAAAATAATTCAAAATTCCCAGTTATAGCTCTTGACAACAAAAACTTGTAAATAAAGTGCGGAGCCGTTTTGGCGGGAAGATTTTTTCGTTCGTGTGTATATTTTTAGATAGTTTAATTACTGTTTAGATTTTTTTCGAGGATCTATTGTTTTATCAATAATGGTATAATACATTATGTCATTTATTGTAATAAACTTTTCATCAAATATATGTTTTTTTCGTTGTTTTCCGCCAATATCTTTGGGTGCTGATATTAGAATTATAATAATGATTGCATGTATTTTTTTACTTATTTTAGAGAGGAAATGTTATAGAGAAACCGAGGATATAAAAACAAAATTGAAAAAAATGAGTTTATTTAAAGTAAAGGTAAAAATAACACAGATTTTTAAGGGTATTTTCGAATCAAGCAGCTAATAAAATAATTGTTTATGTGATATTATTTTGATTTATTCTTATTGATAATTTCAATGGCTTTCTAGAACAGAAACTCAAAACATTATAATCGCAAGCATTCAGCAGGACGAAACGTAAATAGAGCATGGGAATGGGTTGGTTGGTTGAACTGGGGTTCAATCCGGATATCTGTAGGATAACTGCAGGTAACCCGAGGACCTAACACGTTTTAAGCGCGCGTAGGCTTTGACTTGCAAGGGTTTAACAATAGATTGTAGGAGTAGGACTGTAGCAGCGCATATGGCTCTTGGAATGAAATGAAAGTCAAATGAAAAATAATCGGTCAATTGGCTTCTCTGCATTTGGCTACCTTTTTTTTTGAATTTCTGGGGGGGGGGGGGGGAGCTGCCCCCCTTGCCCCCCCTTGGCGACGGTCCACTACATATCCGTTATAGTGCACTACTACATAACACCGAGTGTCCACTACATATCCGTTATAGTGAACTACTACATAACACCCGAATGTCCACTACATATCCGTTATAGTGTACTACTACTTAACACCGAATGTACACTAAATATCCTTTATAGTGTATCGTTTAGGACACCTTGTGGCCAGGTGGAGTGACGACCTGCGAAAAGCAGCTGGAAGAAAATGGATGAGGAAAGCTGAAGACCGAGCTCAGTGGCGTGCATTAGGAGAGGCCTTCGTCCAGCAGTGGACAAGTATAGGCCGATGATGATGTACTACTACTGATTAAAATAATAGCACTACGCACATAAGATTCGCATTAAGAACGCGTAATGCCACTACGTCGCAGTCAAAATTAATAAAAAATAAGTTGATAAACCGGCCATGTGCGAGTCGGACCCGCGCACTGAGGGTTCCGTACAAAGGTAATTAATTGCACTGCTATATTGGAATTCATAAACTATGAAAGCACCGAACATTGCTGTAACGAAAAGTAATTGGATTGAGGGACGAACTTATCTTTATCACAAGAAAACTGTTGTACTCATACAGCGACATACGAGTAGGTCTCCAACTACAAATCAGTTTATAATCCCAAAAAGTATGAGTGATGTAGATACAAATGTATAGTTTTCGGATTTTTCCGCTTAGTTGTGCTATAAGATATTGCTTCTTGCCAATTTTCATGATTCTAGGTCAACGGGAAGTAACCCTATAGGTTTTAATTCAAAATATGCGGCATGAACGGCCGTGTCTTTTAATATGCGGCATGAGCGGCCGTGTCTTTTAATATGCGGCATGAACGGCCGTCTTTTAATTGCGACTTAGAAGTATTTTTTTCACTACTTTAAGGGTCTGCAGATCTGAGTTTTTGATATTAATTTCAACTTGATAGCAAGCTTTCCTTTGAAAAAGCGTCTTGACAGACAGACAGACAGACAGACAGACGGAAAATGAAGTGATCCTTTAAGGATTGCTTTTTCTTTTTGAGGTACGGAATTCTAAAAAAGATTAAAATACTCAATCACCTGAACAATTTCTATAGAAAGTTAAATTATTATTGAGCAAATTAAGAACAGTTTGAAACAATTGAATTCAACATAACTTCCACGCGTGTGCATTGCGGCTGATGAGAAAGTCTAGTAATGTGCAGTTGTCTATGCCTGAGATGGGCAGATCTAGAAAAAAAAACGGGCAGTTTTAGTTGAAACATAGTGGTGACAGGTTATAACCAGCTGCACTGCGATGATGTATTCTAGCTTTTCCGTTTTCGACAGAAACATTGAAATCGGTTCATCGGGCAGGTTCTTGTATTGTCAGATAAAATACCTATTAATTACAAACGTAGGTAGAGCTTTATCAAAACATGACACTACATCACACTGTTTTTAACAGGTCTCTATGGCGGAAGAAGTGTTCTTAGAAATCCAGCTATATAGAGGTTTCCAAAAATATTAAGGCTGCTTTTTAATCCATATCAGCCTAGTCCAGCCTAGACTGAAACCTTAGCGTACCCTCAGACGCCCGAAGCGGTGGAAATCCGCACATAAAATGGCAAACCTATTGATATGCAGCCGAGGGAGGAACCCGGTATTGTTGGATTCTAATGAGCACGAGTAGGTATACCACGTGGCTCATATTGCTTTCAATAATTTGAGTGATTCAACATTAAATACATTTGTTACTTCGATCTATGGAAGCTTTTCTCAATAAACTCCATTGCTCAACCCCTGCATTCGTTTTATATTAGGTCTCCGTAAGTACGATCATATTTCTGAATATCGAGCAAAGCTTAAGTGACTCCATATCCGTGATAGAAGAAATTCTTAGGGTCCTCGGCTTACTGTACTCGATATTGAATGATACCAGATCTCCTATTTATTTTAAAAACCCCGTTTATTTTCCTGTTTTATTTACCCATGGCCTTAACCATATCAGCCTAGTCCAGCCTAGACTGAAACCTTAGCGTACCCTCAGACGCCCGAAGCGGTGGAAATCCGCACATAAAATGGCAAACCTATTGATATGCAGCCGAGGGAGGAACCCGGTATTGTTGGATTCTAATGAGCACGAGTAGGTATACCACGTGGCTCATATTGCTTTCAATAATTTGAGTGATTCAACATTAAATACATTTGTTACTTCGATCTATGGAAGCTTTTCTCAATAAACTCCATTGCTCAACCCCTGCATTCGTTTTATATTAGGTCTCCGTAAGTACGATCATATTTCTGAATATCGAGCAAAGCTTAAGTGACTCCATATCCGTGATAGAAGAAATTCTTAGGGTCCTCGGCTTACTGTACTCGATATTGAATGATACCAGATCTCCTATTTATTTTAAAAACCCCGTTTATTTTCCTGTTTTATTTACCCATGGCCTTAACCTACGATTAACTGATTCCCTCCGCCTGTGTATCCCCAAACACACCCCATCCTTTGTCGGCGACTCCTTTGGAGTAGTTGCTGTACGGCTGTGGAACCAACTACACGCTATTATTCAAAAAGCATCTTCCAAGGATGTTTTTAAACGGTTTGTCAGAGAACACTATTACAAGGCCTCATTGCCTTCATAAATGTTTGTCTCTCATAACGTTATATTATATTATTATTTATGTATTTATAGTTATTATAGCATTCACCTCATTCATTTGACGGCCGGTTGGTCTAGTGGCTAGTAACCCTAGGAACGAATTCAAACGGTCGCGGGTTCTAATCCTGCAAGGTGCAAACATTTGTGTGAAGAGCAGAAATGTTTGTTTCCGAGTCATGGATGTGATATTCGTATTTATGTATGTTTATCCGTTATCTAGTGCCCATAGTACAGAGTATCCTAGTTTGGGGCTAGTAATTGGTTTGGAAATGTCCCGAATATATTTATATTTATTTTAATTTTAATAAGTGATGTGTGTATTTTATCTATATGTAATATTATCTAGTTATAGTAGTAACCTTTATGGTCTATATGATTATGTAGATAAACGACTATTATTCGTATCTTCGCTGTTTTTTTTTCTTATTACATATTTTTTTGCACGCCTACATCTCTTCCCTTGTGCCATTTATGTGGATGACTGATACAAAATACTTTAGCATTCAGTTTTTCATTTTGTACTCTCTTAGCGCAATAAAGTATTAAATAAATAAATAAAATACAATTCATGATGACCTTTGGTACTACAACAGAATAACTTAGTACAAGGTGGTAAAGCCTCTGGGCCCTCAATAACGATGCTCTGCAGTTGCATTGGTATGCGAACTGCACGCTCGACAGGTGCTGGCCAAGCTCAAACATGTGCTAATGTGGTAAACACATCCTCCAGCAACTATTTATCTAGTACCATATACATGCAACATTGTGAACACACGCATATGTAGAAACCTTAGTTACAATTTTGTAGGAAGCCACTCTCAATTCTATTATCTATGAATTCTATTTATCATGGTTATTTGAAGCAAAGGGATCAATAGCATAAAAACTTAAATCTATACATACTTACGTGTTATTATAAAGGGGACCTTACATTTTACTGTGACGCCTATCGTAGCTTCAAATGAAAATACGCAAAGATAGCATAATGAGTAAAACGCTATTTTCGAGCTCAGCGTCGCAGAAACGCCACCCTTTGGGATACCAGTGATCGAATATATATTTTTACATTGTAGTCCTCTATCAATTTGTTAAGGTTTGGTCAGTGGCCGCGATTTTTCGGTTTGTTCGCTGTAGCTCTGCCACTAAGGTTAAAGAAGGCCTTTAGCTCAAATACTGTTTTTTATTTTTTCTTACCTGACACTGGCTGAATGCACAAATCATGCGAACAAATAAATACCTAAATAAATACTTCGTGCACGTATTGGGTACTATACTATACTATTGGACGATACTCAAATGTTCTTCGTATTATGAACGAGGTAGAATTAAGCGAACTTTTTAAATTCAGAGGTTTTGTCGGAACAATTTTATCGTGTTGATTATCAAATTACAATATGGAATGGGATTTTAAAGAAAATAAGATTGAAGTGATCGCCTTGCACAAAGTGAGTATGGAGCCGTCGGTCATATTCCAGACACTTGAAAAGCTTGGTATGAGCCGTATGTTCGTATATCGTACTATCAACAGATACAACAACACTTCCTCTGTCGAAGTCGATAAAAGATTGGGGCGGCCGCGTGCTGTTAGAACTAAAAAGGCTGTTAATGCTGTTAAAGCCAGAATTCGTCGAAACCCCATTAGGAAGCAAAAAATCTTATCGCGAGAAATGAAGATTCCCGCTCGGACTCTGTCGCGTATTATAAAAACAAGACCTGCTCAGTGCTTATCGTCGATATACAGGAGATGCCCTAAATCAATCTTTACTATTAAAGAGAGTGGATCGATCAAAACGCCTTCTGTCGCGATACGCAGGTGAAAGGCACAGAAATATCCTCTTTACCCATGAAAAAAATTTCACGATTGAAAAGCACTACAATAAGCAAAATGATAAAGTGTACGCTCACAGTTCTAAAGAAGCTGCACAATTGGTCGGAGAGGTACAACGTGGTCATCATCCTGCGTCAGTGATGGTTTGGTGGGGCGTGTCTTATCAAGGCGTCACGAAGCTAAATTTTTGTGAAAAATGAGTGAAAACTTTAGTCAAAGTGTATCAAGAGACTGTCTTGGATCGTGTTGTGAAACCTCTCAGCAATACATTTTTTTAAAATGTAGACTTTCCAGCAGGACTCTGCACCTGATCACAAGGCACGAACTACCCAAGCCTGGCTTGAAACCAACGTTCTGGACTTTATAAGAGCTGAAGACTGGCCCTCATCTAGCCCAGACCTCAACCCTTTAGACTACAAATTATGGTCAGTTTTAGAGGACATGGCCTGCTCTAAACGACACGGTGACATTGAGTCTCTTAAAATATCTCTGGAGCAAACAGTGGCGAAATTTCCCATGGAAACAGTGCGTAAATCCATAGATTCGTGGCCAGACAGATTAAAGACCTGTATAAAAGCCAAAGGTGGGCATTTCGAATAGTTTTTTTTTTATTTTTTTTGCTGAGACATTAATAAATATGTACATATAAGTTTTAGCAATATTACATTACTTCATAAAAAAATAAACATTTTCATTTGTAACAGAACTTATGGCCGGACTAGGTACTCTTCAATTTCGATGTTATTTGGTTTGTTTTTGATTATCGGCTTTGTCCACAAAGAACAAATGAGAAAATCATCATCATCAGCCCGTGTCAGTCCACAGCTGGACATAGGCCTCTCCCACAGTACGCCACTGAGACCGATCTTCGGCTCTTCTCTTCCAACTGCTGTCAGCCACTTTGCGTATATCGTCGCTCCACCTAGTTGGAGGGCGCCCTACACTTCGTTTACCGAGCCGCGGTCTCCACTTAAGAACACGTCTACACTCAAGAACACGTCTAAACAAAAAAGAGAAAAAGAAAACAGAAAATAAATTATTAGGTAACAGAACTGGGAATTAGTATATATTAACTATAATCTCAACAATAATATAATAAATCGTTTTATATGAAATGTATATGAAACATTTTATCACTTAAAAAAACATCCTGCAAATATATAGCTAACTTAAAAAACTGGTTTAATTCAAACTTAAAGGCACTCAAATTGTTTGTGTACAAAGGTATATTTTTTAAAGATATCTGTAACGTACGAAATATTAATGCCTCGAATGCGTAATTCCCATACAGAAGACTTCAACGGGATCCTGTCTGGGAAGACGCGCGTTGATATCTTTTGTATGGCAGCATGTGAATTAAAACAAAACATTACAAAAATAAGTTAATCACAAAACGTTTAAAACATAAGAAGCTTTATACAGTAGCCATGTCGTGGTGAAAGTAAGAACGGGCTATCATCATTAAATGCATACACAACATTTCATGTCTGTGGTGTTAAACGTCGAGGAGTTCCCTAGTCAGGACCCAACCCTGAGTGCAGCAACTATGTCAATGTAAAACTTAAACCTGCTATCATAATAAAATGCGTACACAAAATTTTGTATCTGTGCTGTTGATCGTTGAAGAGTTCCTTTATCTAGAGACCATGTCATGGTAAAATTTAAAATCGGCTATCATAATAAAATGCGTACTCAAAATTTCGTGTCTGTGCCGTTAACTTTTGGAAAGTTCCTTTATCTGGCGCTAATCCTGGATGTTGATTCAGGTCGAAAAATTCAACTCTATAGGATAAGAGGATGTGGTTCTAATTCAGCTTGCAAGATTTGTCCTAGGCAAAATACATACAAACAAACAATTCAAGTTAAATAAAAGCTAATAATGCCCTTTACTTCCTAGATCTTTATTGGCGACACTATCGGTTGGTGACATAATACAGAGTATATATTATTGGCCAATTCAACCGATGACCAGCTGGGAAAATTTGATGCATTAGTTTCCTTCATAAACGGGACCCTTTGAGCATATTTCGCTATTCCTCTCATATATTTTTTATAATAAACCTTCTTATTTTATTATCTTCTGCTCAACTCAATGAGTCCAACTCGGATTCCCACTCGACGTTGTGACATAGTAGCGACATCTCTGTCTGAACGGTTGAACTAATAAACTTAGTCTGCGTTTTCGACAGAGCTACATTAAGGCTAGGCCCAAGAAGTTTATAATGCTAGGCCCTATAGTTTACTAAATATGGCATTTCGTTTCTCTTAACCCGGTGAGACTCTTACTCCACCTGACCTTACTTCATATATTTTTAATCTTTTTCACTTCACTTATAATAAAGCTATAAGAACGAAAAAGTCTGTACAAAAAAGATAATAAAAAAAATGGTCTAGGGTTCTTAAAATAACTTACTGAACAAGAATATAACTTTTTTTTAATCGTGTCTGTTTGTTTATTAGTTCGCGCATCACGTAAAAACTACTGTAGCGATTGCGATGCGGTTTTCACTGTTGGATAGTGTAGGTCTTGAATTAAAAACTGAGTACTCGAGTACTTGGTATCTTAATTCGATGATTAGATGCCGAGCAATCGACAAAAACTATGTGACGCACTGATCTTTATGGATAAGCTCTGCCGTACTTTCGTTTGTGCCGATTCAAAGCGCCCCGCCGAGCGTCCATGGTACTAAAATGTGCAGATACGTTAGTTCCGTGGACGCTCACTACTGCCAAACTACTGCTATCAGCGCCAAAATGGCGATAATCAAATGCGCTCATTGCGACGTTCGTCAACTGCCTGTCTAGAGTACGGAGTAATGTGCAGCTATCTATGATTTGACGGCTGAACGAATTTTAAAGAAATGTAGTGTATTGTACTTTATAGCTACTTGTGGTCCTGGAATAACACGTGTGGGCTACTTTTAGATGAAATAACCACCACAGGCAAAGCCGCGGGCACAGCTAGTTCATAATATAATTAAATCTCTCCAGTACCGGCCATTTTTATTACACGACTACCCAAAAAAAGGAGTGTAATGTTTTATGTTTCATATATGTATGTTTGTATGTATGTGAGTTTCTTTATTACACGTAATGTTTTTTAGGATTCATGTATGTTTGTATGTATGTAGGTATGTGAGTTTCTTTATTCCACCATAACTTTTAAATGCCTCAACAGGTTTAGATGTATAGGGTATGGTTAAAATCCTTACCCCCCCCCCCCGAGTAACATAGAAGTAACTTTTTTTTTTGAAAAAAACTGTTTTTCGGCAGTATGGCTCCATTTTCAAATGCGAAAATATATATTTTTTCTTTGAATTTTACAATATGGGTATCAAATTGAAGGCCTTGATAAGCACATTCCAACAGTATATAATTTATTGGCAAAAGTTATTTTATGCTAGTTTTAACAGTATAATAACAATGTAAGAGATGACGATGATGATAGTTAGTATGCAAAACGGGAAGGGTGGGCTAATGAAAACAAACCTCAATCTTATTTTAGTCTATGGCTATGGCGTAATTGCTAACCTGCCAGTACCAAGCACAGAATAAAAAGGACCAGAGATAAGTGAAAGGAGTCCGTATGCCCACTTGCTAGCTATATGTGTAGACAGTTATTATGGACGTTACATAACCGTGGGTATTTGTAACTAGCTCCGAACCTGTTCCAATGTGGGACGAGTGGATATTATGATTTATTCAGAAGCAAACATAATAAATCCCTATTTATTTACGCATGATGTCGTTTCAAATGTTTGCCTGTGAGCTATTGACATTTCCCGCCATTATTTTGACAAGTAACAGAACAAAAAGTATAAAGAATATTTTATGTAGGTAGTTCATTTGATGCTTCATTTAACGTAGGTAATTTATTTTGAACATATTTATGTGTTTGTGTTCAAACATTCGCAAACGAGCCAAAATAAAAAGTAAAGTACTATCATGTGAAGAAACTTATTTAAATATTACTTAAGTGTTGCAAACCTTTTCCTTCTTATAAATTAAAAAGTAAAGAAACATAAAAGATAAAGACAAAGTTTCGAACTAAACGAGTGAAATGCGAGCTTCTAAAATACGTAGTATTTGGTATGTATTTCGAAATACAATTTTGTAACAGGGAAAATCGAAACGGAACTAATTTTTTAACCCATATTAAACATCTGGTAAACCAAAGAAAAATTGATATTGATGACGTGTCTATTCACCAGTAATCACGAAAAACGTTAAATAACATTAAAATACCAACTCTATCCAGACGTAGTAAGGTTGTGTCGTTCAGTGAATGTTTACACTTTGTGTATGAATCACAGTATTATTAATGTATAATTAATTCGGTTGAGGAAAATATATAGGTTTTCGTAACATACCGGTTAATTCGCGGTTTGTGGCCAATGGACTAGATTCGATCGTCGGTCGATCGACTTAATACTTTATTTTCGGCCAATATACTTAATACTTGATTGATTTACTACATTTTTCATGTTACTGCCCAGTTTTAAAGAGTTTTTTTTACAAAATATTTTTTACCAGAAGTATTTAATTTAAAAAATGTTCCGAAAGGTACGATACAGAGCGCTGATGACCCAATGTTTTTGGCAATGCATCCAACTCCGATTGGTCGAAACCCAACATCAAAAGTAATTAAAAAAAAAAGAGTCAATTGATAAATATTTCAATTTGAATTTGAATTTAAATTGTTTTGATACATTTATTTTTACCCGAGTACGGCGAAGCAAGGGAAGGGTAATGAGTTTAACAGTCAATGTATGTGGATGTTCTACCATAGCGTCGCTCCTATTGGTCCGATTTTGACAAATGAGGTATCAGACTATTTGTCAAGGAATTTATATACTAACTAGCTGTGCTCGCGGCTTTGCTCGCGTTGTCAATATTTATGTTTTTTTTTTGCACGGTACCCTAATCATTTTTCGAAAATAAAAGTAGCTTATGTTACTCGTTGTAATATCAGCTATCTTTCAGTTAAAGTCCCGTCAAAATCGGTTCAGCCGTTTCGGAGATTAACAAACAGACAGACTGACAGAAAGACAAAAAACTTTTTTTAAACCTATATTGTCCCACTGCTGGGCAAAGGTCTCTCCCATATCCTTCCATGCGTCTCTATCCAGAGCTAGGTCTTCTAGGTTTTCGTAGCATTTAGGTCATCACGCCACCTTTTTCGAGGCCGACCACGACGTCGTCTACCATCTGCAGGCTCCCATTGAGTGGTGACTTCTGCCCACCTCGCCGGATGCATATGGACCACATGTCCGGCAAATAGTCCCAGTTTATTTTATGGGGGTTTGGACCGTATTCAAATAAACTACCAAGTAAAAAATAACTTTCCGCTTGATGAAAGTTTTTATTTTTTTTATTTCGGATTAGGCAATGGTTTGACCACGATCTCACCTAAAGGAAAGCGATGATGTGGTCGAAGGTGTAGCACGCTTGCCTAGTAGATACCTATTCAGTAAATAGGATTCGCTCTTGACTTAAACACATCTGGGTTATTATTTACCGGAAAAACTGAGAAGGGCAGGGCATTCCACTCCTTTGCAGTTCTTATAATAAATGAAGAAGCGTAATGCTTCGTTCTTGTGCGAGGTATTTCAACCATGAAAGGGTGGCGCTTTGCTGATCGTCTAGTCGCACGGTGATGGAAAGGTGATGAGGGAATCAGATTGTGCAGTTCTTGTGCACACTCTCCATAGTGCAATCTGTAGAATACCGACAGGCTTGCGACCTCACGTCGATGCGCCAAACATTTAAGCTTACTCTTTACCAGAGTGTCATCCCCAATGAGCCTGATAGCACGTCTCTCAATTGAATCCAAAGACTAGAGCTGATACTTGGCAGAATCGTCCCAGAGGTGGCAGCAGTACTCCATACAAGATCGGACCTTGTAAGAGTTTTCAATATCAGCTGTAGGAACTTTTTACGGCTCTGCTTTAGTAGGTAAGCTTGGTCAGAGGTACATTATTAGAAACAAATCGTAATCAACTGGGTCCCAACAGTGAAAATGAAATAGGCTAATTATGATGATCATTGTGTGTCTTACTTAGGAGAGATGGAGGCTGAGCGATAATATGTGCTTACAATCCAACTACACTGGATTCGATCCCCAGCCAATAACTTGTGAATTTGACGCCGCTCCGTGCTTTGGCGGGCACGTTAAGCCGTCGGTCCCGGTTGCTAACAATTTATATTAATCATTAAGCCAAATTAGAGGCCCTTGGGTGTCAAACTCTGACACTAGAGGTTGGGGCTACCTCGTACGATGTACATAAATACGTAAGTACAAATGGTCCACAATATGCAATTCCAAAGTCTTTGCAGACGGCACCGAGGCCACAGAATCAATAAACTTGTGTCAATATGCAGAAGGCTTCTTCCTTCATCGATTTAAGGCAAAAGGTCAAGGCACGACCTCGCAATTGCAATTTCACTGGAACTTCCGAATGTCATGCATCATCTTAATAAGCGTGAATTACTCTTGCATTTTTTAATGACTTGAAAAGAGAGAGGGGGGGGGGGGGGGGTCCAATCGTCAGCTTTTTAGTACCCAAAACTTCGAAGTGGTACCACAGATAACCAATAGTGTAGAACTGAACCATATAAGATCGTATCCGGAATGAGGTTATCCGGCAGAGAACCAAAGTTGTCGACATAGACCTTAGGATTAGTAAGCTGAAGTGGTAGTGGGCTGGTCATATCTGTTGAAGGACTGATAACCGTTGGGGTAGATGTGTTCTTGAGTGGAGACCGCGACTTGGTAAACGTAGTGTAGGGCGCCCTCCGGCTAGGTGGAGCGATGATAAACGTAAAGTGTCTGGCAGCGGTTGGAAGAGAAGAGCCGAAGATCGGGCTCAGTGGCATGCTTTGGGAGAGGCCCATCACATACATAAAAATACAGTATGAAACCTGAAAACGCACTTTTTTGGGCAGTCGTGTGAAAACATCAAATAAAGAAAAACAAATGCAACGTATCTTGTCCGGGTTCTGTGGCCAATTAGCCAAGTACTTCAAGTGCTTCAAGTGCTTCAAGGGCTTCCAGTGCTTCAAGTGCTTCAAGTGCCTCGAATAACCAGTCAACGAAAACGCTATTTATGTACTTATTTATTAACTAATTATCATAAATGGAAATTAAGCACAAGAGTACATCAAAATAGAGGTTTACCTTGCTCGAACTGTAGTCACTACAGAGTCAAAGGTCGACAAAATTACTGAGCATTAATTGATGAGTTGCGTCAACTGGGTTAGCTGAATAACTCCAGGCTTAAGAACTCTTCATATAATGTCCAGCCAGAGTTACTGGTTATTAAGTTTTGTATACTAATATTATAAAGAGAAAAGTTTTTTTGTGTGTAATGGATAAAATTCTAAACCGATTTTAAAAATTATTTCATCTTTAGACAGCTACATTATCAGCGAGTAATATGGGCTATATTTTATTTTTCTGGAAATTAGAAATCCCTACGAAAATTGAAATAATGTAACCCATAATATGAAACATGTGTCTATAAAAATGTCGATTACACGCGCTGTAAGGAATGGAATGACATGTTGCCGTGGAAACGAAATAATAACAAGTCTGTCAAAAAGCACCACGAGCGTTGCTGCTGTACTTTTGCATTGGTTTTAAATAGCAACACACGGGTACAATCGTGTACAAATAAAGAGTAACCCTTAGCCCGAGCGAAGCCGGGGCGAGTCACTAGTCCTTAATAAAAATGGTAAAAGAGAACTCTTATGCTCTCATGTCTGTTGCCTATATCACAGTATTGTAGAAATAGTATGTATGCATGTCTAATGAGGTAATTCTAATCACTGGTGTCAGATTCTGGAGACTACCAATCAATAACAACCGGGAACCGGTCTCTCCGAAGCGCAACGATGCATAACCGCCTACACATAACTTAGAAAAGTAAATGGAGCCCAGGATCGAACCCGGTATTTTTGGATTCTCACTCGCACTAGTATACCGCTAGGCTATCATCGCTCTGTATTAAAATGTACTTAATCGGAAGGACAACCTAAAATCGGAATTACCTACTAACTGTAATAGCTACTAATAAAACGGCCGGTTTGCTTCATGACAATGTTCGTTTGTTTGTCCTACGAGGTAGTGCTGGACCTGGTGTCAGAGTTAATCAGGGCGCTCGAGCGCCAACAACGCTTGACAAGGCTTAACGACTGTTATTAATCAGTAACAGCCGGGACAGACTGCTTAACGCGCCCCGAAGCACGGAGCGATGGAAGCGAGTCATTGGTGCGGAGATTAGGACAGAACTCGATTCATGTCAAAACAATATTACAATACATCAATGTACAATACGTGTTCAAGAGCATCCTTGACAATGTACAATACTTGTTCAAGAGCATCCTTGACAATGTACAATACGTGTTCAAGAGCATCCTTGACAATGTACAATACGTGTTCAAGAGCATCCTTGACAATGTACAATACGTGTTCAAGAGCATCCTTGACAATGCTGGTCTTGTATTATTATTATTATTATAAGTAAGTCTCTCAAGATATATACTCGTTTGTTTTCCTTCTAATTAAATATACAGGCTGAGTTTTTAAACTGGTAACATACATATAAGCCAAAAACATAGCCCTTCGCATTCGGGTAAAAAGAATAGATTTTCATGAAGTAGTAGCAACTTTAGAAAAAAAAACAGACCTACGACTTTTTCTTCATATCACACGATTTTAGGCAGAAAATATCACACGTTTGAAAACCTGTAGATTGATTTCTAAGAAAACCTCGTCCTATCTTATCTCTTGCCATAGAGATCTCTGTTAAAAACTCATATACTAACATACACTAATATTTTAAAGAGGAAAGATTTGTTTTTTTCAATTTCAATTTATTTATTGCAAAAACATATATACATAATAAAAAACACAGGCATTAAGGTGTATTGTCAACATATGATCACAGGGTATAGCAATATGTAGCAAGCAGACCGAGCCATTATTTATTATATCAATTAATATATATATATATGTAGATTATATATTATATTATATCAATATATGTAAATCTATCATTTAAATACTCGTCAAGGGTATAATAGCATTTTATAATTAAAAAGTTATTTAGGTTACTATGGAATGTTGCTTCTATGTTTGTATGTTTGATTGTAATGGATAATTTAAAAAATACAGAACTAATTTAAAAGATTCGCTTATTGAAAGCTACATTGTCAGGGAGTAACAAGGGCAGTAGAGACATTATTTTTCAAAAAATGTGTGATTCCTACAAAAGTTGCAATACTGAAACCTAAGGCATCAATCACTGTAAGGAACAGAATGGCATGTTGCCGTGGAAACGAAATAATAACAAATCTGTCAAGTACGTGTGTAATAATTGCACCTAGATTGTTGTTGCCAAAAAAAAAAAGTAGTTATTTTTATAAGTTACGACGGATTTAATAATGCTAACAGTAAGACAAATTCGTGCAAAGCCGGGGCGAGTCATTAGTTCTGTATAAAATATATGCCACCCGCTATTGCATTAGCCTCGTCTCTCGTACGGTAATCATCAGTTTTTGTATCTTCTACACACTTAATAAACTTGAATAACGGTGGCCGAGCTACCGCTCGATAATGTGCAATTCAACAACACTGGGTTTGATCCTCGGCCCAACACCAGTGGCTTTAAAATTGGTAATGTGCGGATTTGCCATATCTCGTCGCTTCGGAGGGCGAGTAAAGCTAAAGTCCAGTTGCTGAGAATTAATTGATACCAGCTATTATAGATAAAAAATATTTTTTAAAACAAGCCTTTAGAAACTTACTCGTAGAACGGGTTATCACAATTAAATGCGTACCTGTACAAAATGTCTTGTCTGTTGAAGAGTTCCTTTATCTGGAGCTAATCCTGGAATGTCGATTCAGGTCATGCTTACCATAAAAATGCATTGTCATCGGAACTGAACCAACATGTAAAAATTCAACTCCGTAGGATAAGAGGAAGTGGTTCTAATTCAGTTTGCAAGAATTTAAACAAAATAATTTTTCTTCTCTATGAGTAGAAGCATCAACAAGAATATTATATACGTATAATATTAAGAATATTATATACGTATAATATTAAGAATGTTATATACGTATAATATTAAGAATATTATATAAGTATAATATTAAGAATATTACGAGGGCTGTTTGATAAGTCCTTTAAAAACTATTTATAAAACCTTTTTTCTGGTAAATGGCATTAACACTGGCAGCACAATCTTTCAAATGAAGACTGTCTAAAATTCAGCAAAAAGACAAACGTTTTTGTCAGTTTAACCATTGTTTAACTGTGATCACTCGTAAATTTTCAACAACTATGGAAAAATCTGAATTTCGTGCCGTTATAAAACATTTTTTTATGAAGGGTTGCAGTGTTGCCACAATAAAAACTGAACTTGATTCTGTTCATGGCACTAACGCACCAACGTTGCAGACTGTTTATAACTGGATAAATTATTTTAAACGTGGTCGGTCAAGCAAATCTGTTGCTCCACGCTTTGGTCGCCCAATCGAAGTCACTACTGAGGATGTTGTTGAAGAAGTCCATAATATTGTACTTGACGACCGCCGAGTGAAGATGCGTGAAATAGCTGAGAACACAGGCATCTCCACTGAGCGAGTACATAAAATCCTGCATGAAGATTTGGGTATGACAAAGATGTCTGCACGATGTTGACAATCAAGACAATGCCCCAGTGCACACGTCAGCTATTGCAATGGCCAAAATCCATGAGTTGGGCTTCGAGCTGGTTCCGCATGCTCCAAATTCGCCGGACCTAGCTCCGTGCGGTTATTACCTATTCCCAAATCTGAAAAATGAGGACTGCATCGCAGGTGTAAACGGCTATTTTGAAGACCTCGACTAAACGTATTTTTTGGAGGGGATAAAAAAATTGGAAACTCGCTGGAACAAGTGTTTGGCCCTCAAAGGAGACTATGTTGAGAAAAAAATGTAAATTGTTTAAAAAAAAAATATATTTTTTTACTTTTTAAAACGTCTACAATACGGTATATATACGGTATACGTATAATATTAAGAATATTATACACTCGTAGGTACATATAATATTCTTGAGCATCAACCAAGGAATAGTATCAATCAGTACAATATCTGCACAGATAATTGAAACGCGCCTGCTCTGCTATCAACCGATAAAAAAATCGATTTACTCATTGCCTAGATGCGACATGTAACCTTCCTCTTCGAGTCGCACCACTCCACTGAGTAGTTAAGTTACTAAGTGCAGTTTCTGCAATGTCCTCTCCAAGAGTAGGTACCTAAAGTAATCGCAGGAAAATACCTATAATTACGCATTCGTTTGCAAAGGCTGTTTGCGCTGATGATGTCGTGGACGTGAACGTAATTGTTATGTTATTAATAAACTGTCGTTTACAACGTGAATCTTGAACCATGGGTTAATTATTTGCCATGGTATAAATAGATCGTGTCTAAGGCTGGCCGCTCACGAGACTACCAAGATTCAAGAAGTGTGTACGAGGACAATAATATTCTGATGTGACCATTTGGCCTTAGGTGACAATACCGCCCGCACATACGCAATATTACTGTCAATATTCACATTATGTCAATAATATTGTACGTGTGTTGCTAGTCTATCAGCCTATCAGACGACTACCAGAGGAGAGTTTTATTTATTAAGTACTTAACAGCTGGCCCGCGGGTTTGCCCGTGTGTCATTCATTTTCGTGACTAAATGGACCTAGCATGAGTTATTCCAGGACCAAAATTAGCAAAGTATAATATAAGTACCATATTTCATCAAAACTCGTTCAGCCATCAAATAGTTTTTAATCAATAGTTTGCTCGGCTTCTACGTATTGCATTGAGATAAGTAGGTACACCAGATTTTAGGTAAAATGCTAAGCGATCGCATTCCAATCGGTCCAGTACTTTTTAAGTGCTTTACAAGAAGGCATAATAATGATACAAACAAGCATAAAAAAACTTTTACGTGTTCTGTTTTTTGTTGCTTTGTAACTTTTACGTTCTTTTTTTCCTTTTTCTTTTTAATTTTTTCTTTTTGGTTTTTTCTTTTATCATCTTAAAGTTTTTTTGTCGTTGTTGTATTGTCGTTGGTTTGTCGTTGTTGTATTGTCGTTGTTGTATTGTCGTTGGTTTGTCGTTGTTGTATTGTCGTTGGTTTGTCGTTGTTGTATTGTCGTTGGTTTGTCGTTGTTGTATTGTCGTTGGTTTGTCGTTGTTGTATTGTCGTTGGTTTGTCGTTGTTGTATTGTCGTTGTTGTATTGTCGTTGGATTGTCGTTGTTGTATTGTCGTTGTTGTATTGTCGTTGGTTTGTCGTTGTTGTATTGTCGTTGGTTTGTCGTTGTTGTATTGTCGTTGGTTTGTCGTTGTTGTATTGTCGTTGTTGTATTGTCGTTGGTTTGTCGTTGTTGTATTGTCGTTGGTTTGTCGTTGTTGTATTGTCGTTGGTTTGTCGTTGTTGTATTGTCGTTGGTTTGTCGTTGTTGTATTGTCGTTGGTTTGTCGTTGTTGTATTGTCGTTGGTTTGTCGTTGTTGTATTGTCGTTGGTTTGTCGTTGTTGTATTGTCGTTGGTTTGTCGTTGTTGTATTGTCGTTGTTGTATTGTCGTTGGTTTGTCGTTGTTGTATTGTCGTTGGTTTGTCGTTGTTGTATTGTCGTTGGTTTGTCGTTGTTGTATTGTCGTTGTTGTATTGTCGTTGGTTTGTGAGCTACTCTGAAAGTTTCAGGTAGATAGCTAATCGGGAAGTGCTCGTAATTTGAATAGCAAGATTCCAGGACAGACAAAATACATACATATATACATACATAGAAAGATACAAGTGAAGTTAAATATAATAAGCCTTTAAAAAAATATTAAATTCCTTGTTCAGTAGCTTATTTTAAGTTCACTAGACAATATTTTTTTATTTATCATTTTCTACATACATTCTGACTGCTTCATTATAAGTATAGATTACTTGTACAAGTGGTACATAATCAAGTGGTAATTTAATCATTAAGGTAATACAAAACTAAATCACTAAGGTAAGATAAAACTAAATCACTAAGGTAAGATAATACTAGGTACTACCTTATTTTTTGTACTTCAACGTTTATTTTTAAAAATAAAACTTATATGTAAAGGGATTCAATATAATGGCTGCCAAAAAATACTTTCAAATATTATATGTAGAAAATGATCACCAAATATTAACGAGCAAATTACTACCTAAATAAACCACTATGATACTCGTGTATGTCTGTTAGAATTGCGCCAAAACTAACAACACATTTTTGTTTGTTTGTTGTGGTTGAACATGAAGATTTGAGGTTAAACTAGCCATTTAAACCCAAAAATGGGATTTACATTTGGTGATTATTTACTATTTTTGGCAGTATAAAGTGTTTTTTGATATTATATTTTATTACTAGCTTTCGCCCGCGACTTCATGCGCGTACTACAGTTTATCGTGAAAAAAAACATCCTATGTTCTTCTAGGATATTAAAAACCACTGAAAAAGTATAGCACGAACACTCTTGATGCTTTTAGACAGACTTGTTATTATTTATTTTCCATAGCAACCCTTCCTTACAGCGAGTAATCCACATTTTCCAGTTTTCCCGTGGTAACGTACCATTTTCTGGGATAAAATGTATCCTATATTTTATTCCATGGTAAAAGCTATTTTCATTGAAAATTTGTCCAGTCGTTATCGCCTGAAAGCACCCAAAACAAACAAACAGACAACGTTACACTTTTATACAGGACTCGCTGTGCCCGAGGCGTTGCTCGCGTGGTAGTTTTTCTGGGATATAAGGATCCTATGAGGATCCTATGAGATCCCGAACAAGCTGTATTCCGGAAAGGCTTTAACACCGTAGACCACATCCATACGCTCCGGCAGATTATACAGAAGACCGAAGAGTATAATCGGCCACTATGTCTAGCGTTTGTGGACTACGAGAAAGCCTTTGATTCAGTCGAGACCTGGGCAGTGCTACAGTCATTACAGCGGTGCCAGATTGAGTACCGGTACATCGAAGTGTTGAAGTGTTTGTACAGCAAGGCCACCATGACAGTTCGTCTTCAGGAGCAGAGCATGAATTCCATCCAGTTGCAAAAAGGGGTGAGACAGGGAGACGTTACTTCTCCGAAACTGTTCACCTCTGCACTGGAAGATTTATTCAAGCTTCTGAACTGGAACAGCTTTGGAGTTAACATCAATGGCGAATAGGTACGTCACTCACCTTCGATTTACTGATGATATAGTCATCATGGCTGGAAGACCTAAGCACAATGCAGAGTGACCTCAATATTGTTTCTCAACAGATGGGTCTTAAAATGAACATGGGCAAGACGAAAATCATGTCAAATGCCAATGTCGTACCCATGCCGGTTTATGTTGGGAACGATATAATCGAAGCTGTTGAACACTATGTCTACTTGGGTCAGACGATCCAACTTCGACAAAGAGGTCAACCGACGAATCCAACTCGGATGGGCAGGGTTCGGGAAATCTATATCTTCTCGTCGCAGATACCGCAGAGCCTCAAGACGAAAGTTTATAACCAGTGCGTGTTGCCAGTGATGACATACGGCACTGAGACGTGGTCGCTAACTATTGGTCTCATACACAAGCACAGAGTTGCGCAGCGCGCAATGGAGAGAGCTATGCTCGGTGTTTCACTACGTGATAGAATCCGAAATGAGGAAATCCGTAGAAGAACGAAGGTTACCGACATAGCTATCAGAGTGGCAATGGGCAGGCCATATCAGTCGCAGAACGGACAACCGTTGGAGAATAAAGGTTCTCGAATGGCGACCACCAACAAGCAAGTGAAGTGTAGGGAGACCCCCACTCGATGGACCGACGACATTGTAGCCATCGCAGGAAGTCGTTGGATGGAAGTCGTCATGGCGCTCTTTGGGGGAGGCCTATGTTCAGCAGTGGACTTCTAAAGGCTGACATGATGATGATGATGATAAACTACTGGACCGATTGAAATGTATTTTGGTTTTATTTACATACCCAATGTAAATAAAACAAAAGTTTATACAAAAAAAAAACGTCTAAAATTTTATTTTATGGATATTTTAAAGAACGACCTTGTGTTTAGTTCGAATACGAATTTCCGCCTGCTTCCTCTGTGATATTTTTTTTTCAGTTTCTTTGAAATAAGTTCCTAGTTGTTATACATTTTTGGAGAGCTAAGAAAACGGTTATGTTTTAAAAATAATCTGCAAGCAAAGTTTCGTGTCTTTTTTTTTATTTTAAGGCATTTTAGTGAAAAAAACTAAAAAACTCAAAAAAATATTGAAATAAATAAAATATAAATAAAAATATATTTGGGACAATTCCACACCAATTACCAAGCCCCAAACTAGGATACCCTGTACTGTGGGCACTAGATAACGGATAAACATACATAAATATGAATATCAACATACAAAATCAAATAAATAATATCGTTTTTCGTCTCGCTTTTTTAATTTTGGACCGATAATTGTTGTTTTAATATTGATAAATAACCAATGTTTAATTGTTTTTATAAATCAGAAGAAAGATAGATATTTACATTGATACATTTTTTAAATAAAAAAAAATGTTGCATTCTTGACTTATTTTGAAAAAAATGTTGCATTTTTGACTTATTTTGAAAAAAAAAACCTAAAAAACAAACTCAAAAATGGTTCAATTTTGCATAATGCATATGGGAGTTAAAATTATTGCAAATAGTCACCCCTATCACCTCCTAACGGGAATACGTCGAATTACCAATAATCCTGTATATCTGATATATTAAATATTGAAGTTAAACATAATAATATGCCACTTATAATTTCAAATTGACCTATTAATTCCTATATCCCGTTATAATTTCGCCACTTCCTAAATTAAGCCGATATATTTTCGCCACTTCCTAAATTGGATAGAAATCAAGCGAGGCGCATCCTCCAACGCGCCAACTTGCGCAAGAGCAGCATTAGATACGGTTTGCTGAACACAATAATATCACGTGTGTACACGAGACCTGTAGCCTAAGCATCTATATATTTAACTCTATACTAAAGCAGTAAATATAAAAAAGTCTGTACAAAGTAGATTATTAGACAAGACACAAGTTAAAAATATCTAAACCCCACTACGGTCGGGTAAAAAATAACCTATGACACTCCTCTATACCCGAAGCAAGGGCGGATCCAGCCTTCGAATCAAGGGGGGGGGGGGGGGGGGTCACAAACTTATATCCAGCCTGGATGGGTTTCAAAATTATACAATATTAGATATTCACCGCGGGTTCACTCGCATAGCCTAAAGGCGAATCCATTTATAGATATATCATAAAATTTCAGGACAAAATAAGCGCAAGAGTAGTGAGCGGAAAAAGTCGAGTTATTTCTATCACTGAATTATAAAACGAAAAAAAATTAAAATATATAATAATTGTCTATGTTAAAAAACCAAAATAAATGCGAGCGCGGAAATTTTGAGCTATTTCGGCCGCAATGCGTGACGCAGAAGGCGCATGCCAAAGTTAAAGTTTGGAGACCCGCACAAGGGTACCCAGGGGGTACGGACCCTCGGCTTAGATGGTCGTCTGATTACGAAGGTATTGAACTAAACACCCCTGGATCGCTACTGTTAGGTAGTGATCGAGGGGGCCCTGACAAATGGCTAGGAGCCCTTTTGTCGAATTTAATAACTGACCGCCGATTCGTAATACACCTTTGGGAAGAATCGGCAAGAAACTCGAAGGCGAATAATAGCTGACCATGTGTTACGGGACCTTCGACCTCGCCGGCGAGGTCGGTGTCTGTGTCTAAGTGTTGTGATATCCCCTGGCGGATTGGGAAACACGTTTCCCGCGCACAAGCGCTTATAAGCACTCTCGACACCTCCGTGTCACCGCCGTTCGTCACTGTTTGGCCGACTTCGGCGCCGCTCGCAAGCCCACTCGGATGATAGAAGACTATCTGTGACAGATAATTCAACATCTGAAAGTAAACAAATCAACTTATTTCTAAATCAATGTTAAAAGTTTTATGAACGAATCAAAATAGTTCATCTAATTATAATACAATCACAATCCGTAAATTTAATGAAATAAACAATCTAATCAACATAAAATAATAACAGTCAAAACCCTTCATATTACAACATTCACTGATTTGCGATAAATAATTCAATCGAGCCGTATACACCTTTTTAAGTTGAAATAGAGCAGTTCGAGTAGGTGTAACTGTACTTGCAATGTATCTCGTGATACCTTAAATGTACCTCGTTGGCCGTGGTACCTTCAATGTACCTCGTGGACCGTGGTACCGTCAATGTACCTCATGTTACCTGCAATGATTATTACCGTACTTCCTTAAATTCGGAGATATTATTAAGAGAAAGTACGCCCGCCATCCTGACGTCCGTACGGCGGGTGTATCATTGATTTGGACGTGTAATAGGTAACTGTATATCTATCAAGCACATTCTACACCTAATAGAACCTAGAATGTACCTTAAAGTTATACCTACAAATAAAAAATAAAAAAAAACGTTTTGAAATACCTTTTATAACTTTAGAGTTATAAAAGGTAATACCTTTTATAACTTTAGAGTTATAAAAGGTATTTCAAAACGTTTTTTTGAAATACCTTTTATACGCCTGACACATTTTTACTAAAATTGTGTCAGGCGTTAGAGTTAGTTTTATTGCATAAAAGTGTTTTACTTCTCTAATTCTCTATGGTATCCAAGCCGAGCTTTATGATTAATGTAGAAAGTTTAAAAAAAAAGTGACGAGAATGAAGGTATCGTCTCTTCTTCTTCTTCTTCTTCTTCTTCTTCTTCTTCTTCTTCTTCTTCTTCATCTTCATCTTCGTCTTATCGAAGAGCCCAGCTCTTGTCGGTAAAGTCATTTCCCGTTCCCCTTCTTCGGCCAAAGCTTTGACTTCCCTATAGGTACGATGTGACAATTTGTCTTCTCCTTTATCTGATCTGTAAATGTCCTTCTAATTCCGCCTCTTCCTCTCTTCCCTTCTACCTTCCCTTCCATGATGGTTCTTAAGAAGTTGTCTTGTCGTATAAGGTGGCCAAACATCTTTTCTCTTCTCCTTTCTATGGTCGCTAGTAAGTTCCGTTTTTGGACGAGACTAAGTACGTGAATCCGCGGGGCGCAGCTAGAAAACAATAAAGTCGTATTTCGCTCTTGAACTAAAACTCAATGGCCCTATGTCTCACTGGATCTATTTCGCTCTTGAACTAAAACTCGTGGACCTTTGTCTCACTGGATCTATTTCGCTCTTGAACTAAAACTCAATGGACCTATGTCCCACTGGATCTATTTCGCTCTTGAACTAGATCTCAATGGACCTATGTCTCACTGGATCTATTTCGCTCTTGAACTAAAACTCAATGGACCTAAGTCTTTGGATGGTAAACTGCAATGGGGACCTCATATAGAAAAACTAGGTGGCAAACTAAGTTCTGCATTCCACGCGATTCGTGAGGTAAGAAGACTTACAGACGTTACACTGCGAGGCTCATCTACTATGCCTACTTTCACAGTATAATGTCTTATTGTGTCCTACTGTGGGGGGAGGGGGGGGGGGGGGTCAGCGGCAGATATAAACGTGGTTTTTGTATTGCAAAAACGCGCAGTTCGAGCAATTTATAATCTGAGTCCGCGAACTTCACTTAGAGAAATGTTTCAGAAAATTAATATAATGACTGTCCATTCCCTATATATTTACAAGAATATAATGTACACTCATAAAAACATAAATATGTTTACTAAAATAAGCGAGATTCATAACTTTAATACTCGCAACAAAAATAAGTTATTGTTCCCTTCTTTTAGACTTAAAAAGAGTAGCAAATCTTTCTTAGGTAATTCAATTCGATTCTATAATAAAATACCGCAAAAGATATTGGACTTAAATGAGACTCAGTTTAAAAAACGATTACATATCAGTCTGCTGCATGAGAGTACCGCATAACTCGATTACATATCAGTCTGCTGCATGAGAGTACCGCATAAAATATATTTTCAAATACGACAAAGTTAAACCAAAATTTGGTATTTTATTTCGGTTCCAATTTGACCTTGCGATTCGTGTCCAACACAATATTTACCTTCAATATTAACTAGAGACCTATTAATATGACATTCCATGACATCGCAACATGGACGTCGAGAGGGAATAATGTCGGGGTATCCACACTGTACGTACTTCCACCAGCGAGGATTGCACTGTCGCTAGCCTTAAAAAAAATAACAAACAGAACCAATAACTTTCGATCTATTCCCTAAAATTAAGTCTCCTTGATCCTTGCAGCTTTATTTTAATACATTATCACATGACGACCGGTTGGTCTCGTGGCTAGAGATCCTGGGTACGAAATCGTACGGTCGCGGGTTCGAATCCTGCAAGGTGCAATCATTTGTGTGATAAGCAGAAATGTTTGTTTCCGAGTCATGGATGTAATATTCTTATCTATGTATGTTTATCCGTTATCTAGTGCCCATAGCACAGGGTATCCTAGTTTGGGGCTAGATAATTGGTGTGGAAAATCTGATTTTACATAACAAATCTTGCAAGCTGAATTAGAACCACTTCCTCTTATCCTACGGAGTTAAATTTTTACATGTTGGTTCAGTTTCAATGCATTTTTATGGTAAGCATGACCTGAATCAACGTCCAGGATTAGCTCCAGATAAACTCTTCAACAGTTAACAACACAGAGACGAAATTTTGTGTACGCATTTTATTATGTTTTATTCTTTATTTATTTTCCTTAACCTATATTGTCCCACAGCTGGGCAAAGTTCTCCCCCATTTTCTTCCATATATCTCGATCTCCCCCCAGATACGACCAACAGTCCTGGTATGCATCTAGATCGTCGCGCCAGCGAACAATCAATTTTTCAATGACTTGGTCTCCAGATAAAGAAACTCTTCAACGGTCAGCAGCACAGACACGATATTTTGTGTACGCATTTAATTATGATAGCCGGTTTTAAGTTTTACCATGACATGATTGCTGCTCAGGGTTGGGTCCTGACTAGGGAACTACTCAACGGTTAACAGTACTGACACGAAATGTTTTATGTACGTATTTAATTGTAATATCCCGTTCTAAGTTTCACCATGACATGGCTATACTGTATGAAATATTTTTTTTAACTTATTTACTTTCACAAATATAGCATGCGTTTCGGGGTTTGAAAATTATCTCTTTACCTATAAAACAGTGCTGTTACATACTGACTGACTTACAGACAACGAATGACAGCTTAAACCAGTAGACAAGGAAATTTGAAATGTACATTAAATATTCCTTGAATAACCTAGGGGAGCAAAAGGCGTGTTTTTTTATATTTTTATATTATATTTTTTTGGCGCGGGCAAAGCTGTGGACTGCAAGTAGTGTCATGTAAAAAGGGCTTCAACTTTTATATTACGTTGCAGTACTGCCCACTTAAATAAAATCCTGGCTACGTCCCTGGCACGGCATTACGCAAAATGAATACCAATTATGAGGCAGATGTGCCATTAGCAAATATAGTTATACAATTAAGTTTCGTCATCGACTGGTGGAGCCCAAAAGTGCTACCAGGGGCAGGCCGCTTGTCTGTAAACCGGTTACAATATGGTTTCCATGGGAGTCTTTTGGAGGTCAGAGGTCTCCAAAGCACCCTGTAGTTGCCCAAGCCCATCATGAAATTCATATTCGCTACATTAAGGGAACTTAAAGAAAACTCACATTAATTTTAAACGGGTTTATTTAGTGTGAGCTGCTTGTTGATTTTTGTTTGTTTGTGTCAAATTTAATAATTGAAATTTTACGCCCTTCCTGTTGACCGATTGATCTGAAGTTTGATACACACCTTAAGTTTTGATGGCAATACAATTATGTATATTCAGTATCGTAAATCCAAGTTAGCCGCCGCAACAAAATGGCGGATTACTTTTTTCAATCAATAAAAAAAATATTTTTTTTTTTAAATAAGTAAAAAATGTTAAAGTAAAGGTTTTATAATATGCATTAAAAGCTAAAAAATACAATAAAATCTTGGGGCGTAGCGTAACCTGAGTAACAGAAATTCGACTCGTCATACGATTTAAGTTCATTTTTTAACTTTTGGTACGTATAAAAGCGTAACTTAAAAAAATATATACATATTTTATTTTTTATGCTCAACAAAAACCGCTTGTACAGTACCGAATGTCAGAGACAGTATGTACAGTACACCTTCGACCAATATAACATAACAGTACACACATGAATGTGAATTTCCCTTGAATACAAAGAACAAGAAGGTTTAAAAAAGAAGGTCTACACTGCCAACAAAACGAGTGAAGCATCATAGTAAATGGCGGCTGCACATGTGTATGTATGAGTGGATAATTTGGGGTTGATACACAATTTCATCACAAAATACTGCATTGTTTTTGTTTTTTATTGGGAACTTGACAGAATTAACACGGCTAACAAGGTACTCGGTCGAGCTCTTGCTGCGATGTGGCGGCCGATCGGCATAGCATAGTGAAACTGTGTGCGTGAGGCTTTTGTGTACGAGCGGATGAATATAACTTGGGTGCTTCAATTTCTGTGTATGTGGAATCCGTATTTTTTTTAAACATTATTGACAAAGAAGATGAATTCTACGATTCTTATATCACAGAATAAATAAGTCTTATATGTAGAAATATGAGTGACAGAATTGGTCCTCTATCTAACACAGTAGGCATCTAACTTAGTATGTAGCTATCTATAGGAGGACTACCACGGTAGTCCTACCACGGTACGCACTCATCAGGCCCTGAATTCCAATATAATACGCAGTGATTATCATAATTGATTAACTACTGGTGTCACGTTATTGTTGTGGTTGTGGTGCAGGGAAGTTATAAAAATAAGGATTTAATTAAAACAAATATTTTCATTTCCTTACACCAGGGGGTGCTCTACCTTAGGACCTCCACTTGTAGTCCTCGTACGCATGAGTCCACCCGAGGAAGTACCACTCCTTTGTCAGATATTCAACCGCCAAGCAGTAGTGTGAAAACATTTATGTTTAAGGGCAACATTTCGGCTTCGGCCCAATTATACCATTGAATTGTACCATTAATGGTACAAATTTCAGCGAAATTACTGGGCTGTGAGACTTAAAAACCAATGTCTGAGGGTGACGAGCGCAGAGCGGCGACGCGCAAGATTTTGCAACCAAAGTTCAGGGTGGCACTGCAACTGTTATGGGCAGGCGTGATGCTGACCATCAGGCGAGCGACCTGCTCGACTCGTCAGTCAAAGGAATAAAATAAAATAAAAATACGAGCTGAGACAATGCCGGTGATATCATCATCAGCCAGTTGTTTCAGCAGTTTTTTTGTGCCAGTTGTTTCACACAGGCCTTATCTCCAAGAGCCTACTGCGGTTGCTGGAGGTCACATGTCCTTATGTATAAGGTTCTTGGATATGCTCAGTTTCTTCACAATGTTTTCCGGCACCAGTGTTGAGCGATGGCATCGGAACTAATGCAAATGCTTGTTTGTTTTGTTGCAGACAAAATGTCGAACCCGACAGAGCGCTCCGAGCGAGTCAAGCGGATGTTTAGCTGGACAACGGGGTGAGTGTTTCAACCATAGCACACAATAAATATTAGTACAAGACCATGGTCATACATAATCTAAACTAGTGGCTCTGTGAGCTGTAGACCGCGGGAGCTTAAAACTGAATAAATGTTCACCGCGCTTAAATACTTAAAACGACCGGTAGGCCGAATGGATAGTGACCTGGACTTTGAAGCCAACGGTCGCGCGATCGAATCCCGGTGAGTGCAATAATTTTTTTGTTGAGCATAAATGCTGTATTTTTTTCCCCTAGTTATTTAATATTGTTTTCGAGTCATGAGAGTCATCGACAAAAAAGCATATAATTAATGATCGACCCTGCTCACAAAATTTCACGAGAATTAGTTGAGAAATGTAACCTGTAGAGGAGAACAGCCGGACATACGAAAGCTTTTTGCCCAAGCGAAATGGAGACGGTCACGCTCGCTCGGTCAATAATAAATGCGCCGAGAGGGTTCCGTACGGTGAATATATCACCCCACAATATTGAGAGATTTACCAAGTTATTTTAAGACCATAGACTTCTTACCTATAGGTTTTCCTGTAATCTACAATTATATTTTTTTCGTTATTTTATTCCCAGTAGTTTTGGAAATAAAGGGGGTCAATTTTCATCTAATTACTTTAAACACATGAAAAATATTTATTTTACAATTATAAAAAAATGTTGAAATAAGCCTTTTCATTGGATATGTACAATAAGCATTTTTTTCTAATTTGCCCCCATGTTCAAAATTTATTTATTTACACGTCCGTGTTTGGGTCACAGAATAATAATAGTGTGTATCAAATTTCAACTGAATCGGTCCACTAAATTGCGGGCAAATTGTCTGTGACAGACAGACAATACGGTGGACATATTATGCTTCAATTACAAATGATATTGGAATTACGTTAAGTTTGTATGGACAATCCTCCCTCCACCGACACCCAGACCACAGTACATTTATGTACTGTGCCCAGACATTGCGCTCAATAAAATATTTTTCCAAAAAAAATTAAATCGACTTCATAATAAAAATGTTATTTTGTAAAAAAACACAAAAAAATATTGAGCCAGAACAGTATCACTTTTTCAAAATTACCAACGTTATAATAATGCAAAATACGACATATGATAAGAATGAGTTTTTTGAAGGTGGTGCCGCGCCCAGGTATCTAATATCTTTATAAATATAATACATACCTATTTACGTACGAAGTAATATGGCAAGCAAACATCGGAAAGAATATATGCCAAAGAAAATAGAAGACACTCACTCACTTTAGACTCAAAACGTTGGTAAATTAAAACCAAGGATGAATAAACCTACATAATTATATAACAACTGAATTAGTTTTAAAAAAAATATCTATGATTTCACTGGAATAAAATGGAACTCTTTAAAAAAATGGTCACAGATCTCGTAGATATGAGGAAACATAAACCCAAAACAAAAGGAATTATTAATTGTAAATGCTGTAATGATGTATGTGCCATTTTTTAAAGCAATCTTTTACAGACACCACCAGTACCACTTAAGACCTGAGAACTCATCGAGACCAATCAATTAAGCCTAAACTCGAAGGGGTCCTTCGGTAATGGGTTCCTATGACTCCATCTCCATCATCAGACCCTCGATACCTCATTAGACCAGAGAACTTATGAAGACAAACCCAATGAAACCAAACTCGAAGGGGTTCCATAATTTGATTGTTGAGTTCCTATGACTACCTTCCGGCTCCATCATCAGACCCTGGATACTACATAAAACCAGAGAACTCACCAAATGAGCCCAAACTCGAAAGGGTTCCATCATTTTGTTGTTGAGTTCATGTGACTACCTTCCGTCTTCATCATCAGACCCTGGATACTACATAACACCAGAGAACGCATCAAAACAAACCAAATGAGCTCAAACTTGAAGGGGTTCCATCATTTTGTTGTTGAATTCCTGTGACTACCTTTCGGCTCCCTCATCAGACTTTGGATACAACATAACACCAGAGAAATCATCATAACAAACCAAATGAGCCCAATCTCGAAGGGATTTCATCAACCGATTGTGTAGTTCCTTTGACTACTACTACTACTACTACTACTACTACTACTACTACTACTACTACTACTACTAATAAAAAAAACTAAACTGTTTAATAAAAAAAACAGCCATCTAAATCGGTTTAGAAACCTTATAGATAAGCACAAAATCAAGGCAATATCATAAGTCAAGGCACAAAATCGAATTGATTTTATCAAAAAACTATTTATTCTCGAAAAGCTGCTGAACCAATTTTGATACAATTTATATGGGACCACCTGGAGAGTATACACAGTTGTGCATAAAGTATTAAATAAATAAATAAATAATACATACAGCCGAACATATAACCGTCTCCTTTTCTGAAGTCGATTAAAAACAGACAACCTTTGCTCCTCCTCTATGGTCATAGGCATCGCCGACTTATAATAGTCTAGGCTTAAGCCATTATAAAACATATAAAAACGGCTAGCTAGGTATTTCTGTACTTTATAATTGACCGAGCGAGCGCGAAGCTTCTCCGTTTCAGCTTAGGCAAAAATGCTTTCGCATATCCGGATGTCCGTCTGTCCGGCTGTCCAGATCTCTGTTCTCCTCTACAGGTCGCATTTCTCAACTGATCTAGATGAAACTTGGTTAAACGAATTTTTAGAATGTTTCAGTCGTCGGGGATTTTTGATTGGGGGGGCATTTCCTCCGAAAAGGGTCTACTTAATATCTCCGCCTTATTAGATCGAATTTCAGTGGTTCTTTTTTTATTTGAAAGGTAGTAATTTTAAATTGGTCTTAAAAAAATTGGTGAAGATCTGATGAGGACCTTCGGCGTGATGAGCAGAATAGCTTCTCAAAATGCAGTAAATTTCCCACATTTAGGTTTCTATTCTATCAGTGGAATCAGCCATTTATCCACTAGGTACTGATTGATGGAGCAGTTTGATTATTGATGTTAGTTTTACATTAAGGTAATTAGATGGCGCTACTGTGCACCGCTAGATTGTTTGCAAAAAAGTTTATACGCGCGAGCTCTACAGTTCACAGACAGAGCCACTAGTTTATTAGTAAGTACAAAGACTTGATTATATTTTACATGGCTTAAGTTCCTACATGTCTTTATTCATAAGTTTTGTGGTAAAATGTTATCCGAGTGTGTATTGTTAGAAAAATATAATAAAAAATGACATATTAACCAGCTAGGTAAAATATTAAGGGTAATTTCCTATAGGTTTCTGTATAACAATGTGTATGCTTATAAATATCTTAGAAAGATAAAAACTACAAAAAGAAATACAGCTTCCAATATTATAGTCCGCCGTCAATGATGCAACCGTTATGAGATACCGACCAGTTTGTGACGTAAGAGCTACTTTCGCATGAAGCCGATGCGCAAGCCCAGTAACCTAAATGCCAGTAAATTTACTCACAATTGTCGACCTTATCAACTAAAACTAAGTACCTACTTTCATTTAGAAAGAGACAGTTTTATTTTTGGTTTCACTGGTTATGTTGATACGTATTGTTACTTAATCTATATCTTTTAGAAACAGTTTCAGGAACAAAATTCCCCACAATGACTTGGTTTTAAGGGTTCCGTAGCCATAGCACTGTTATATTATTTTCATTAGGTACTTGTCTACGTGTTTGCGAGCAATTTGTTTCAATGCCATCTATGTGTGGATAATGTAATTATTTGTTATTTATTCTAGCGCCACCTGTTGTATGGCGCACGAACCGCTAAGTGACAGCCTCAATAATTATACCGTAGATGGCGATAAAGTATGAATGAATTTTCCTATAAATAAGGATTAGGAATAGCAAAAAAAAACGACACTACTTGTGCATAGTTTTGGGTCACCTATTGCAATGTTAATGGACAGGCGCAGGCGTGGGGCCACCATTTGAATAACTTCCAATACACTACACAACACACTCATTGCTCAAGCCAGCTGTGACGCTGTCCAGTTTCAGAGAGAGGCTATGGTAGATCGTTTATATTTAGCCTTAGAAGCCGTGTCCGATTGGGGCGATGCTAACCTGGTTAAGTTTAATGCTACTAAAACGCAAGCGTGTTTGTTTTCTGCTAAAAAGAGTCCTCTACACCGATCTCCGTCTTTCAAAAGTGTAACAATACCAAAAGGCGACCATTTGGAGCTTTTGGGTGTCGAACTCACATCAAACCTGAATTTTGGGTCTTATATTGAATCCAAAGCCAAGGTAGCTGCAAAAAAACTTGGTATTTTGTCTAAGGTTAGGCGGTACTTCACACCGGGACAGCTTTTGAATCTTTATCAAGCACAGGTCCGATCTTGTATGGAGTACTGCTGCCACCTCTGGGACGGTTCTGCCAAGTATCAGCTCGAGTCTTTGGATTCAATTGAGAGACGTGATATCAGGCTCATTGGGGATGATACTCTGGTAAAGAGTAAGCTTCAAAGTCTGGCGCATCGACGTGAGGTAGCAAGCCTGGCGGTATTCTACAGATTGCACTATGGAGAGTGTGCACAAGAAGTGCACAAGAACTGCACAACCTGATTCCCCCATCACCTTTCCATCACCGTACGATTAGATGATCAGCGAAGCGCCACCCTTTCATGGTTGAAATACCTCGCATAAGAACGAATCGTTACGCTTCTTCATTTATTATAAGAACTGCAAAGGAGTGGAATGCCCTGCCCTCGTCAGTGTTTCCGGTAAATTATAACCCCGGTGTGTTCAAGTCAAGAGTGAATAGGTATCTACTAGGCAAGCGTGCTACACCTTCGACCACATCATCGCTTTCCATCAGGTGAGATCGTGGTCAAACGATTGCCTAGTCAGTAATAAAAATAAAAAAAAACGAATACCGTCATTTTTTGACATCTAACAACTCACTAACGAAGCATCCAGTTGTAAAAACCGCGTAGATTTCTTTTGATTTGTAGCGTTCGTTTTAGCGTAGGGTTTAAGCCAAAGGATCCACTCAAACGGTACCGCACCTAAAATAATATAACAGTGGCAACTATATCTGTCTCTCGGACACGACATGGAGGATAATATATAATACTAGCTTTTCCGCCCGCGACTTCGTCCGCGCGGATTACTACTTATTGCGGAAAAAAGCGTCCTATGTTCTTCTAGTAAGTATATTAAAAACCAATGCAAAAGTAGGTATAGCACCAATGCTGTTGATGTTTTCTGGCATACCTATTTGTTATTTCAATTCCATGGCAACCGTTTCTTGCAGTAAGTAATCAACATTTTTCCAGTTTTTCCAGTTTTCCCGTGGACATTTTTAAGCTAATAACACTGTGACCGTCCGTCTGTCTGTCTGTCTGTCTGTCTGTCTGTCTGTCCGACCTTTAGTTGAACTGTAATAAGTAGCCGATTTAACTTTTTACAGAATATGGGTTATTAGTGACTCGCTCCGATCGTGGTGCTATTTGACCATAGACAACTATTAATTCAATTATTATTCACGTACTTGACAGACTTGTTATTATTTCGTTTCCACGGCAAAATGTAATTCCGTCCCTTACATTGCTGTATGCTCGAAATATTTGCAAATTTTTGATACCTTATTGGGTTGCAATATTGCAATAATTTTCGTATCGTTTTCTGTTGCGAATTTTCTCAAATATTTTGATAAATTAAATACTGCCTGATAATACTACTGATACTCGCTGATAATGTAGCTTTATCTATATAAAGCTACATTAAGATTTTTTTAAATCAGTTCAGTATTTTTTGATCCGTTACAAACAAACATAGAAACATACAAGAAGAGTTATTTTTCAATATATTTAGCGTCGAACTAAGTAGTTTCTTTATTTGAAAGGGTTGACCTTCAGTCTGGTGCCATTTAAATTTTATTGAAATTGTTTCGGTACCTTTGTATTTACATATGTATTCCTTTAGAAATCCATTTGAAGTAATTCAAAGAATGATAGCTTCTCTTGCTGTCTGTCCGCCAGACTGTTGTTGTTTACAGAAAAACCCCAAGGTTAATTAATATTCCTCAAAATATTGCTTGAAATATCAAAAAACTTGATTCACTTCGCTAAAATCGTACCTGTTACATAAATAAATGCTAAAGAACGGTTAAATATTTCAATAAGCTCAAAAATGAGAATGTTGTTAACCTTTCCTGCGGCCGACCGATATTTTGAACCGAACTTATTGACTTCAACGTTCCGGTTGTTTTAGCCCTTCGAAGTACCTACTTGTTTATTTTATTATATTTTTGTTAATTTACCGACGTGAACATATCATCATTATATTTTTGTTAATTTACCGACGTGAACATATTATCATTATATTTTTGTTAATTTACCGACGTGAACATATCATCATTATATTTTTGTTAATTTACCGACGTGAACATATTATCATTATATTTTTGTTAATTTACCGACGTGAACATATCATCATTTTATCATTCTCTTGCGTTGCAGTTGTTTTGAACACTTGTTATTTTAAGTTGAAGTTTCAACAACTTCAAGAAACTTTACTACTTATTCAGTTTGCATTGTGACTTTTCGTTTGTATTACACTAGCGACTAGCCCCGGCTTCGCTCGGGGAGCTCAGGGTTTATCTTTATTTGTACACGATTCTACTCGTGTTTTGATTGAACAACAAGACATAAGTTCTAAACTAAAACCAGACTAAGGTCGGGTAAAAAATACCGTATAAATACACTCTTGCGATGAAGACGAATCGATTGATACCTCGCTTGTCAAAATCGGACCAAATTTTTACACATAACCCTTCCTTTGCTTCGCCGTAGTAGGGGAAAAAACACCATAGGACACTCTAACAGAGAAGACGAATCGAATGATACCTCGCTAGCTAATACACACAAATTCCACCTAACATTATTAAATCCACCTAACATTATTAATTCCACCTAACATTATTAAATCCACCTAACATTATTAAATTTTCTAAAACAAAATAACATTAGCGTCAATCATTAAACAAAACATCTTCCAAAATCACATTTTACTCATGACATTTTCAAAATGCTTATGTAAATGCCCTTAATGAAAAACTACGGCTTATCCTTATAGCGAATCTAAATTGATCATTATGTTGTGCTAACTTAAAAGGCATTAAATTATATAATTATTTCACCTTTCAGACTAACAGAATATAAATACTAAAATGAAGAGCCGTACTTTCGAATTTACGGCTTTTCAGACTAAAAACCTCAACTTTGAACATGTTACGTCGGAAATCCTTCCGGTATCTTCGGATTCGAACGAGATACAGCTTCATGAGTAAGAACAGAGGATATATTTTTCTTTGCTGATTCCGAATACGTATATAAGTCATCAATACATATTATAAAATAAAGTCGCTTTCCACGTCTGTCTATCTGTCTGTCTATCTCTCTCTCTGTTTGGCCACTAACTCCTCATAAACCACGGAATGGATGTTGATGCGGTTTTCACCATCAGTTAGATAGTTGTTCACGGAAGGTTTATAGAAACAAACTTAATAAACTACAAAAAAGAAATCTTGTCTCATTATAATATTAGTGTAATAGGTATGTATGTACAACTTTGTAACAGGCGGTGGTGGCCGAGCCGTATACTAGTGTGCGTAAAAGTCCAACGCTGTCGGGTTTTATCCTCGGCTCCGCACATGTCCTGACATTACCTTTCCAAGTTATGTGCGTATTTCCATTCTGAGGTCACGTTAAGCTGTCGGTTGGTCCCGACCTGACCGTCGCTGACACCAGAAGCCTACCTTATACGAAAAGCAAAGCAAGCAACAGTATTTTTTTACAAGAAATATACACGATGAAATAAAAAAATGCAAATAATGCTTTATAATTTCTTGAATCCGTACTTCATGTAAGTACCAAAAAGTTTGCACAATGAAGATAATTTAAATGAGTTAATTTAAAAACATTACTCACTAACATAGTTTAGAACGGGCTACACAATTAAATGTGTATACAACATTTCGTGTCTAATGGTTCTGTTAACCGTTCAGGAGTTCCCTAGTTAGGAGCCAGCCCGGAGTGCAGCTACCATGTCATAGTAAAACTTCGAATCGGCTAGCAAAATAAAATGCGTACACAAAATTTCGTGTATGTGCTGTTGACCATTGAAGAGTTCCTTTATGTCGAGCTAATCCTGGATGTCGATTCAGGTCATGTTTACCATAAAAATGCATTGTCATCGGAACTGAAGCAACAGTTTTCACCTAAACAAACTACATATATACATACATACAAACATTGCAAGTTAAACAAACTACATATATACATACATACAAACATTGCAAGTTAAACAAACTACATATATATATATATATATATATATATATATACATACATACAAACATTGCAAGTTAAACAAACTACATATATACATACATACAAACATTGAAAGTTAAACAAACTACATATATACATACATACAAACATTGCAAGTTAAATAAAAGCTTTTATATAAAAAAGCTCTAAGTGACTTAAAATAAGCTACTGAACAAGAATATAACGTTATTAAAAATCGTATTGTCTGTTTGTCTGCTGTTCGCATATCACGTAAAAACCTCTGGACCGATTGTGATGCAGTTTTCACTGGTGGATAACTTAGGTTTAGACTTAAAAAATAGTGCACTTGTTATCTCAATCCAATGAGTAGGAACCGAGCAATCGATATAAAACTATTTGAAGACTGAAGGAATGTTGAGTGTTGGTATTTTAGGTCCTGGAATAGTACATCGGCTAATCATAAGCAAGAGAAATGACCGCGCGGGCAAACTAGTTGTGGATATAAAAATAATCTTTTTATTATTCCTTTGAGAATGATGGTAAGCGCCTAGCCTGCCTATAACAGTTGCAGTGCCATCCTGAACATTGTAATGCAAAATCTTGCGCGGCACTGCACTGCGCTCGAGATCACCACCATTTTATACATTTGATTTTAAGTCTCACTGCAAAGTAACTTCGCTGGAAATATTGCCCTTCAAACCAAAACACAGAAAGCTTGGCCGTTGAATATCTGGCAAAGGTTACCCAGGCTGACCCTTGCAGAGGGCGCCTACCACTACTGGCTGTGTAATTGTTTGAAACAATGTATAGCTTGTGGTGCGAAATTAATTATTGTTTTTTGTCGTCACAGCTCAAACTAAGAGGCCTAACACACATGTTTTAATATCTGAAGAAGTGTTGAGGAGCTGTGATACGAAAAAACACCAAAAAATAATAATTTCGCGCCACAAGCGAAACTGCACCTTAATACATAGATTTTGTCTAGAGATCCCTAAGCATGTGCCATCCGCCCATTGTCCCATTTATTTTGTATAAATGTTTTAGTTATTATTGTATTTTTTGTTCTATGTGGTGTACATTAAAGAGTTATCTATCTATTTATCTATCTATCATGTGGAGGTAAAGGCGTCGGAGAATATATAATAGTCTGTGGGTATTGATAGGTAGGTTTAGGTATCCACTTTTGAAGCTCCTCCGTCATTACGGGAAGTACTTAGAGATCCCACTGTTCCTCGTTGGAAATTCTATACCTACAATCTAATTCGCGCCGAGAATTTCGTTTGCGCGTTTCATGAAAAAAATACTGTACCCACATAGTAAATACATGCCGCTCTATGGCTGTCTTCTATCTATAAAACAAAGCATAATTTAATGTTTTTACACCTCTAGGAAGATCATAAAGACAATGTTGGCTTAACCTACACCTTGACTGTATGACGCGCACGCGCTGCTTCCTTGTGAAAAACATTACGTATCACAGAGTAAGTACCAGTAGTTACTTAACTATTACGATGTTACCCTCTGATCTTACAAAATAACACGGCGAGTTGGTATCACCGAATTTTACATTTCCGCATCCATGTGAACAGTATCTATTATTTTCTCTCATTTTTGCGCTTTCGGTGGAAGCTATTGTATTTGTCGTTATTCATGTAGGTGCATCGAAGGGCAGATCACAGTACATCGAAGAGCAGAACACAGAACATCGAAGGGCAGAACACAGCAAAAAGTCTTGCAAGATAAGGAAGTTTAATCAGGGCGTCGCCAAATTTTTAAATACTGTCAGTGTTTTGTACATGTTCAATTCTAATTACTTTCCATTTATCAATTAATTAATAATTTACTATTATTCTATCGTGTGGTCAAGGTGTTATTCCTGGGCCAAAAGTACCTACAAGGTACAATATACCAAATTTCGTTCAGCTGTCGGATAGTTGTTTATCGATTGCTGGCCTTCTAATCATCGGATTAAGATATCATAAACACCAGTTTTTAAGTCAACCCCTAAACTATCTAACAGTAACAACCGCATCGCAATCAGTTTGCTGGTTTCACGTGATGCGGGACAGACAAACAGACAGAGAGACACGATTAAAAAACTTGTTCAGTAGCTTATTTTAAGTACCCTCGACCAAACATTATTTAAAAGCCATATTTTAATTATCTTCTGAAGATATTGATAGGAAGTCCTGAATATGTTTTGGAAGATTTTATCATAGATCATAGTTTTAAAAGTCGGAATGTACAAGTCATCGCGTTATATGCGTTTTTCTTATACGCGTCTCAGATTTACTATCGTATTGTGAGCAATACTATTGACAAAAATGCACAGCCAAATACATACCAAAATAAGAAGCCTACCAGTATGTAGGTTCCTGTGAGGTTGAAACACTTTTTTTTAACGGACATGAAATTATTTCAATGGGATTTCATTAGAAATTGCGCTGGATGCGGGTTGATGCTATGATTCCATAAGACAGTCAGAATTTAGTGGAAGTTTGGTCTTATCATAGTCTCTTCCAACCAAAGCTATCTGTAAAGCAATCAAGCAAGCAAAGTTATCTGTAAAGCAATCAAGCAAGCAAAGTTATCTGTAGGTTAAGTCGTCTCGCTCAAGCTATACCTATCACAAAAGGCAAACAATCAAACACAGGACATCCTTTGAGTAACATACTACAGAGTACACAACATTTATTAAATTCTTCATCTTCGTGTCGACGTTCTGACCGCCGTCACAGAATAAATAATAGTCCTTTTTATCGGCCATGTATCGTAACGTAGAAGATACAATTATTTATTCTGTGGTACCGTACAGTTGTGCTGTATTAGATATTTTGATATTTTCACAGAGCAGCAGGAATTACATATTTTGGTACAAGATAGAGCCTCCGTCTGACTTATAATCGATCGCTATGCTATCGCTATCCATACTTCATACTAATATTATAAAAGAGAATGTAACTCTGTCTGTATGTTGCCGACACTACATAACGGTTATGGAAATAGTTTCAACCCTGAGGATGGACACAGGATACTTTTTATTGCGATAAACTCTTGTATTCTGCGCTGACGAAGTCGTGGTCAAAAGCTGGTGATACTATAAACGTCGTCTCACCCTGGTACTTGTACTAATATTTATTCTGTGCCCTGGGCAACTAGGATGGGTCAGTTAATCTACCATACTCGTACCTACTTTAATTTTGCTACCACAATGAATTTCTTAAATTATGGGCCAAGTCACGAACTGGCTACAAATAAAGTTAAGTTAATAAATGAAATGAAATGAAAGTTCTAGGCCATTTCTTACAGACTTTCTTTGTACAGACACACATGCCGTCTGCATTATTATTTATTCTGTGGTAATACCTAACATGCAAAAGTCTGTATGTAAGTATGTTCGTTGCCATTCAGCTCCGTAGCGGCTGAACGGATGTCGAGACATGGTATAAAGATACTTTAGATCCTGGATTAACATATAGCATAGATGCTTATTAGCATTGTCCACGAGACTCAGCTAGTTGATAATAATTGTTATCGTACATGGGGCTGCCGGCGCGTTGCGTTGCGGTGTGTTGCGATCAATACGATAAAATAAAAATAAGCTGAAATGATTTTGTATGTCATCACAGACGCCACCGCTTCTGTCACCGTTATTATTTGTATGTCATCACAGACGCCACCGCATCTGTCACCGTTATTATTTGAACGCACATTTAGCGTGGCTTATTTTTAATATAAACCACATTTTCGTACCTTTTACCAAATTATTAATATCGAAACTTCTTTGCTGAGCAGATTTTTACGCTTTCTGCGCATGCGCAGTGATTAGCTGATAGCTCTCTCCGTCGGTGTGGTGGTAGTGAGATCGTGCGGTATTAGCGCGGGTTCGTTTCCCGCGAGAGTATTATTAATATTGGGCTATTTTAATTATATTAAACACTAGCTGTACCCGCGGCTTCGCACGCGTGGTCTTTGCTTTAGATTCAAATGAAAACCGCTTTGCAATTGGTCCAGAAGTTTTTACTAAAAACTACTGGACCAATTGCAAAGCGGTTTTCATTGTTAGATAGCTTAGGGTTTGATTTAAATCTGGTGAAATTGGTATCTGAAACCGGTGAGTTAGAAACTGAGCAATTGATAGAAGTATTTTTGACGGCTGAAGAAATTTTGAAAAAAAAAACTTAATATCTTCAATGTACAGAATTGGACCCGTTACAGTTTCATTATAAGTATAGATAAAGTTTATAGCAGTAAGCACCAGTTACAAAACGTCAATAATTGATTCCCAAACTATGTGAATCTGTATCTTGGGGAGCTGCTTCCTAACTGATACAATTAGTGTATGGAACCTGGATTGTATCTGATAACTGTTGGTTGTATCAAGTTATTGTTATAAAGTACAGACATACAGGTAAGCAGTGTGGGTAGTTCGCCATACATATATATACAGACATACAGGAAAGCGGTGGGGGTAGGTCACCATACTTATAGAGACAGAAATAAAGTAAAACGGTGGGGATAGGTCGCCATACATAGATACACACATACAGTAAAGCGTTGGGAATAGGTCACCAAACATAGATACAGACATACATTAAAGCGGTGAGGATAGGTCGCCATATATAGATACATACAGTATAGCGTTGGGGATAGGTCGCCATACATAGATACAGACATACAGGAAAGCAGTGGGAGTAGGTCGTCATAATAATAGAGACAGACTTACAATAAAGCGGTGCGAATAGGTCGGCATACATAGATACAGACATAAAGTTAAGCGGTGGGGGTAGGTCGCCATACTTATAGAGATAGACATAAAGTAAGGTGGTGGGCATGGTAGCTAAAGTCCGCCATACATTTATTCATTTATTCGATCACCAACACGGTGCATACCAACACATTCAATTGTTAGTAACGATAAAATCAAATGTCACAGTAATTATAGGTGAGGGCAACATGCAAAAGAATTTAAAATTGAGCGAGTAGCAACAAAAGTCAACCAAAAAAAAACAACTATTTAATTATTATAAAATTAAAAGATTATAAAAAAGAATAAAAATAAAAATAATTTTATGTAGTATTTTTTTTAAAACCTAAATTGATTTCATAAAATTAATTATATTAAATTAAGAAGAGTCAGATAGTTATTCTTTATAAAACTGTAAATTTTGTCGACGAATATGTCGACATCCTTAGATTTAGAAATTGGCATTATGACCAAGATTAGAGCGCCAACAAGAAACAATTTGTATCACGAAGCCCTAGGCAGCCTAAAAGGCGCACAGATGAACAGCTCCGAGAGTAAATTCGGTGTATCCATCATTGTCGTCATAAGACTACTAGTCCACTGTTGAACGTTAGCCTTTCCTAATGCACGTCACTGAGCCCTATCTTTGGCTCTCTTCATCCAGTCGCTGCCAGCTGTCTTTCCCAACTCGTCACTCCACCTGGCCGGCGCGGCGGGCGCTCTACACTACGTTTGCCTAAACACGGTCTTCACTCTAGTTTTCTCCAACGGACGTCGGTTTTGCGAGAGATGTGACCAGTCCATTGCTACTTCAGCTTACTTACTCTGTAGTGAGGTAGCTCCTTCCTTAAGTTATATAGATATACATACCTACTTGTTGTATGCATACTTATATGTAGCCACTGTACATTAGAGTCAGTCATTAAACAGCCTTGCTATAGACGCTCCCGTCCCTATACTCTGGGCAAACTCAATAAAATGTATCGAGCAGTAATGAGGTACTCAACGTCGACAAGGAGATCAACCGATGAATCCAAATCGGATGGGCAGCGTTCAGGAAATTACACCATATCTTCTCGTCGCAGATACCGCAGAGAGCCTCAAGACGAAAGTTTATAATCAGTGCGTGTTGCCAGTGATGACATACGGCACTGAGACGTGGTCGCTAACTATTGGTCTCATACACAAGCTCAGAATAGCGCAGCGCGCAATGGAGAGAGCTATGTTCGGTGTTGCACTACGTGATAGAATCCGAAACGAGGAAATCCGTAGAAGAACCAAGTTTACCGACATAGCTCTCAGAGTTTGCATTGTCACGAGGAGACCCTTGGGTTTGGGTTTGTTCCACTAGCCCAGGAACCAAACCACAGTGGACAACATAAAAGTACAGGAACAATTAGGAGCACATGGAGATTTTAATTACAGTAATTTAAACTGCCACATATAGATAGATAAGATAATAATTTATTTACCACTTTTTATCAGATATTTTGTAAAAAAACATAGACATGAGCCAAAGCAATGACTGACAATATAAGAATGACAGGTTATTTGAACTTAGAATTAACATAGACAAACTATCAAATGGAATGAAATGGATTATGAAAGAATTAAGAATCCATGAAAGAGGTTTCACATCGTCACAGCATGTTGAAGTGGCAATGGGCAGGCCATATAGTTCACAGAACCGACAAACGTTGGGGTATAAAGGTTCTCGAATGGCGACCACGAACAAGCAAGCGGAGTGTGGAGGGGCCCACACGATGGACCGACTACATTGCAGTCATCGCAGGAAGTCGGTGGATGGAGGTGGCACAAGATCGCTCGTCATGTCGCTCTTTGGGGGAGGCCTATGTTCAGAAGTGGACATCTAAGGCTGACATGATGATGATTATGACTCAACAAGAATATATATTTATTACACGACTGCCCAAAAAAAGGAGTGTTATGTTTTTAGCATTCATGTATGTTTGTATGTAGGTATGTGAGTTTCTTTATTCCACCATAACTTTTAAATGCCCGAACAGATTTAGACGTATCGTTAGAATCCTTACATCCCCCTGAGTAACATCAGCAATTATTTTTTTAAAACATTTAATGTGACGGCAGTAAGGCACAATGTTCAACCTCGAAAAAAAAACCTCGATATTTACAATATGGGTATCCAATTGAAGGTCCTTGATAAGCGCATTCCAATAGTAAATAATTTATTGGCAAAAGCTCTGTTTTGGGTGGGCAGGCGTGTTGTTTTAGCTTTATTTCTGCCTGTCTGGATATTTGCTCGCACATCTTGTAAAATCTTCTGGACATATTGAAATGCGGTTTTATTGTTGGATAGGAATGGGATTTGACTTAAAATCTGATAAACCTAGAATCTCGATGCGATTAGAATTGATCAAAAACAATAGATAAATATTATTTGACAGGTAGACGAACTTTGATGATATTTGGTATGTACTTTATATGTAATTTTGATCCTAGAATGATAGCGCAGCTAGTTATTGAATAATGTTTTTAAATAAATGATGAATAACAAAAATAATATCCATTAAAACTGACTGATAAACAAATGAAGACATAACGTACATTCATTGACTTATAACCTTCGCAACCGGCGGCACGACTTGGTAATCCACCTGCAAAAATGTTTAAAAAATACGGATTCACCCAAACAAACAAACGAGTGAAGCAGAGCAAATGGTGGCTGCGTATGTGAGCGTGAATTGATAATTGACTAACAAGGACTAGGACTTGCTGCGATGTAGCGGCCGACCGGCATAACAAGATGTAAATGTGTGCGTCAGGTTTGTGCGTGCGAGTGGATCAGCATATCTTAGGTAGGGATTGCAATCCGGTGTCATTTCTAATCTGACCGGATCCGACCGGATTTCAATCGATCAAGATCGGATCGGATCGGATTAATCAAGTCAAGATAAGTTTCCATTTACGTTCCAAAATAGTATTTTTATGAAAAAATGAGTGAGTGAGTATTATGTAGGTAGTTAATCAATATTAACCAAAACAACTAATTCAACTTCATTTTCGATGTTTATAATTAGACAGCGAGCAAACAAATAAAACTCTAGTACAGTGAAGGTAACTAGCTAAATAATAACGTAACAGGTGGTTCAGTCTCACTATATTTAACTAACATAATATAATCAACTTTATTAAATCTACTGAGATAAATAAAATTAGATATTTGAGCATGCTAACAAGTCTCATTCTTGTATATGTGGCAGTCATCATGAATCATGATCAATGCTGTCTAATGAATGGCAAAATTATCACAATCAATATTATTCCTTAGTGTAATCAACTTACTATAAATAATTATTTTCCAGTTTGGCCACCTTCACGGTACCGTACCTGAGCTACTTAGCGATGACAGCAATATTGGACTTGACCGCAAAAATTCAATTTTGTTTTGGGAAAATATCGTAGAAAGCAAGTGTTAATTGTGTCATCTGCCAATCGACTTCTAATATAACCAAAAAAAAAGCAAGCTACAAATATAACCAGCGGCTGAAAATGCTCTTTCAGCTTCGCTACTATTTCATCCACGTTTTACCTACCTACTTATGCAACAGCGCGATTGTTTTACTAAAACTTGGCATCATCGGATCCGGTAAACGTTTAGTGATGCCGGATCCGTCGGAATACCGGATCCAGTTTTCCGGATTGCAATCCCTAATCTTGGGCGCTTCACTTTCGATTTGGCGGTGTGTAATCCGTCTTTTTTAAATATTCTTGCCCACTCGAATATTTTTTATCATGCGTTCGTTAGTCTTTTTTTACCCTGGATTGTGTAAACAGAGCGGGCAGAGAGCGCGGCGGGCGTTGTAGTTCATGTACCTATAAACAATCTAGTTGTAAATATATAAGTAAACAATAAATTCAAAAACAAAAGATAAATAAAATTGTCATTGCAGTCGTTCTGTGGAACGCATTGCAATCGTTCTGTGCAAAACATTTAATCTAAGAGGTCCCCTGACTGTAATGACCATTTTATTTATCTTTTGTTTTTGACTTATTAGTCCGTTTTTGGCAGGGCAGTCGTGTATTATAATATTTTTAATTATATTTATTTTTGGCAGGGCAGTCGCGTATTTTAATATTTTTAATTATATTTATTTTTGGCAGGGCAGTCGTGTATTTTAATATTTTTAATTATATTTATTTTTATTTAATACATTTATTTACAAATTTTGAGTTACCTACAATCGTAGGAATAAATTATATACTTTTGGAATTAGTTCACCAAACCCTTCAATTTGATACCCATATTGTATAAAAACATTACATTCCTTTTTTGGGCAGTCATGTAAAAGTTCGAAGAAAATAATATTTTTTTCTTTTAAAACGGAGCCATACTGCCGCCATATTGTTTGTTTTAATTATAGCCTGTGTTACTCGGGATGATGTAAGAATTCTAACGATACCCTATACATTGAAATCTGTTCAAGCATTTAAAAGTAATGGTGGAATAAAGAAACTCACATACATACTTACGAGTACATACATACATGAATCCTAAAAACATTACACTCCTTTTTTGGGCAGTCGTATAATTAAAGTAGGCACTGTGTAACAAATCACCCGAATAAGTAAAGTATAAATGTACGAACATCACTGATATAAATGTTAGTATTTCATTCGAGTGAAATTTCCCTTTTGAGTTAGTTGGCCCCTCGATCTTATATAATATTTATCGAAATTACTATGCGAACTAATAATGATAATACTGTGCGGACAACATGTAGCCGCAGCGCAGTCGTTTTGTTTGAAGCTCGGGCGCTCGACTCGCAGTGTAAAGTCCAACACAACTGGTTTCCAAGGACGACGCCACTCGGAGTTATTTTAAACGAATTGTGTACAAATATCGCGTACTGTTAACTAAAACTTGTCTGAAATATCGGTATACTTTTTGTATCAGGTATATACCAAAAAAAACTTTTATACTCGAGTTGCACTCCTAAATGGAATAGAATTTACAATTCTTATATTATTGTTCGACTGCTTCTCGGTTTATAGCTTGACCCGATGGTAATAACGTTTACCAGTAAGGGCAGGTACCTTAACCGTTATAGTTACAGGAATACGTTCCTAGAAGACCATCCATAACTTTTGAGATATTCTGCATTCACAGATTTTGGAATAAATATACAGTCAGCAAGAAAATGGTAATTTTACACAAAAATACTTTTTTTTGATGCCAATCAATCCTGTTTCACATAAGGATCAAAAGTTTCTACTGGACTGACTGAGGTTTGAGTACTTGAAAGTCAGAAATTGCAAAAAAAATGTTCCATACATTTTATACGAAATGAATAAAATAAAATTCTAACATCGTACAAATACAAACTTTCTGGAGTCTCTGTTATAACCTCAGTTGATCCGATAGAGACTTTTTATCCTGTGGCCGGATACCCCCCGAGGGTGTTTAGCAGCTCAAATAGACTCCTAGCTCACAATAGTAAGTAACAGGTGTAGAGGAAACTGCGTAGTGCGAGCCATCCTTTTGGCTATGGGTAGTAGATTTATCTCATAAGGAAGATAATAGGCTCACAGCTGACATAACTTTGAGGTACACTTCTTCGAACCCACAGCTTTGGTACTATGGTATTTCCAATTAAAGTAATTTCACCATCAGGAATCAGCGTGAGGTAATAATAAAAACATAGTACTATATATTATGCAGGTGCACAATTATTATTATATTATCACGATCTCTTGTTTTATTAAAATCGCAACTCCTCACCATAGAGTTGGGCCAAAACATCGATGACAATCTAGGAATGACAGGTAATTTGAATTTAGAATTAATATAGACAAACTAGCAAATGGGTACGATTATGATGATCGTCACAATCCTTATATGAAACAGGTTCTATTGTCATATTTTCTTTTTGTGAAATGCCCATTTTCTTGATGACTGAACATATTATTTTCAAAATCTGTGTATGCAGGTCAAAATATCTCCAAAAGTCAAGGAGAGCCCATTAAGAACGTTTTCCTGTAGCTACAACGATTAAGGTACTTACCTGCCCTTACTGTCCTGTCTCAAAAATCCACCCTGTTATAGTATTTGGATATACCTACTTAAATATTTTTTTCATTAACGAATGTGATATTTGATAAATGTCAAAAATGAGAATATGACAGTTTCTTGATGCATTCTTCTCGAACGGGCGACTCTAAGTCAAAATAATGAGATATTTAATTACCTATTTTACTAATTTATTAATTTGGTCTATTTATTACATTTTAAGATTTTCTTTTTTTCTTTTATTTACTTGGCAAGCGTGCTACACCTTCGACCGCACCATCGCTTTCCATCAGGTGAGATCGTGGTCCAACGCCTGCCGCTAGACCGTCATAAAATAAATAACCAGCCAAGTGCGAGTCGGGCTCGTGCACTGAGAATTCCGTACAAACTTGTAGGTATGTATGTAAATAGTTCATATATCACGGGAATCAAGGATGGAAGTTTTATTTAAAAAGTTTTTTGTTGTTAATATAACTACAGATTCACTGTTTTCGCATTTTCCCCTTTACCTGTGCTATAAGACATTTTTTCTTGTCAAATTTCATGATTCTAGGTTAACGGTATGTACCCTATAGATTTTCTTGCGAGTTTCAAAATAGACGGCTTTTATCTTTTGATTGCGTTGACTTAGAAGTTTGTTTTTATCACAGCTCCAAGCGATTGCAGACTTGAGTGTTTGATATTAATCTCAACTTGATACTTCCACGCGTTCCTGAGATAAAAGGTATTTACAGACAGACAGACGGACGGACGGACAACAAAGTGATCCTATAAAGGTTCCTTTTTTTCTTTTCAGGTACAAAACCCCTAAAAAATAGATTTAAGTTTTATTGAAAAGAAATACGTAACATTCAGCAAAACCGAAATATTTGTATCAGATTCAAAGATCTTGATGCGCCTAAAAAGCACATTTTCATTCTTCTTTAAAAATTATAATTGTCATTTAAAACTTGAGTGATGTAATAAGACTGGTTTTAATTATTAATTTATGCAAAGGTTAGTGATAAGGTAAGTTTATACAGTTAGATATTTAGCTGAATATTATTATATTACAAGGCTGGATTCGACCAAACGAGAGTAAATTTTATTCTTAGAACAGTAGCATAGACAAATGAAAGTCTAAAAACGCTTGTTTATTCGTTTATTTGGAAATTAAGTGCTATCGTCGCTGGAAAGAAAGAAAGAAAGAAAGAAAGATAAAAATTTACTCAACATACAAAACAAAGATAAAAACATAAATAAAGCGTGATCGGTTGGTACTGACCCCTTGTGACCATGTGGACCATCGTTCGACCTGAAATGTTTGTATACTCGATAGATTCAATCATCATCATCATCACTATATTCTTCCAATGATGGATGAAGGACTATCCTAGTGAACGCCTCTCACTCAGTCCAATCTTTTGCTCTCCTCATCCAGTTCCTGCCAGCCGTTTTTCGCAAGTCGTCACTCCAGCTGGCGGGTGGGAAACTAGTAGGACAACTTATACCTATGTCCGGAACAGGTTTATAAGTAGCCCAAACGTTCCAGCCGACTACTAGCTGCTAGCATATCCAATATGCTGGCGGCATTGCACTGCTGAACTGCAGTGATTATCCTATGATCCAAATAGGTACCAGCATTTTGGTTGCGCGTCGCATCGACCCCTGATAGATTTTTGAAGATACAAAAAGCTCCTGGTCCTCAAAGTCTCAAGTACTATATTACTACATTAGCTGTGCCCGCGGCTTTGCACGTGTGGTCATTTTTCTGGGATAAAACGATCCTATATGTGGTTTTTCTAAGACAGGTACCAATATACCAAATATAACAATTCGTCTGACTTCAAATACTTTTTTTTAATCGATTGCTCGGCTTCTATTTATCGGATTGCCATTTTATTTTATTTTTATTTTTTTATTGCTTAATTTAAGTCCCCAAGACCATTTGTAAAATTATCTTCGTTGTACATTGGACTTCATGAATTGTATGATACTTACTACTTATTATAAGTATAGAAGAAACATTAACGAAGAATGATACCTGCTGAGATAATCGTGTAATGATCTTGCTAGATTTGTTTAATCATATCCACTAATAACATTGAAATGGAGCAAAACAGAGAACGTTTTACAATTTAGATCTGAGTCAGCCTTCAAGCAACAAGTGGCAACTTCGGGCCAAAGGTCGCATCCTGTAGCTGCGGTTGCGCATTCCAATTTCCATCCGATCTATTTACCCGAGAAACTTGAAATCTTTCCGTGCCGCTGATTACGAGTTTCTTTATTTAGAACAAAAAAAAACACGATATGAAGAACCCAAAGAGGTTCAATTACGCTTACTGGCGTTAACCACCCCTTACATCCCGCGGGAACTGTTAGAGCCAGCGGAGAATTCAGGAAAAGGGCAGCACTACTTTCCTCTGTTTTCCTCTGTGTTGTGTTTCGATCATCAGCACTTGGAAGTAAAATTTGTAAAACTAATGTTCTAAAGCTGCAAATGTACTTATGCGGACCACAGGAACTATGGATGTCTTTAGCGCTAATATTTACATCAGACCAAACTAATGAATTCAAAAAACCTAAAACCTGTTCTGTTATTATGTCAAAATAAAAGAGGTGATAAGACCTTATTGTTGTCTATCAAACGTTATACAAACCTTAATTTACAGTTTGACAGATAATAAAGTCTTAACATTATGACCACTGTAAGACTTTACTATAGTATAGTTCTAAAATAATTGCAGTCAATTGATATTTATTTTAACATATTATTATTGCAGTTAACTAAAAAAAAAACAAAACCTCTTTACAACAACGATTTTTAATTAATTTTCGGCGTGCATGTGTGTGTGTCTGTGCATGTGTGTGTCCGCTATTGAGGCAACGAAAAAAACCCAGCGGGTACAGTTGCCGAAACAACTTGCGTCATTCCGTCTTGACACACTGGACTGGCCAGTAAGACTGTAGTCTATGGCCTAGCTGGTTTTAAAAAAGAAAAAAGAACTCACTTGCTAAACCCAGCCGACAGTAATCAGTAGGCGATCGAACGCGGGCCGATTCGCACACGTCGGCCGCTCAATCAGAGTTTAAAATACGCGATTTTAATTAGAAAGTTACGAAATTACGTTAATTAGCGTGTATGTGTGTGTAAATATTATTAAATATAATTCTGCTGTGTTTTGTTTCTGTGTTTGTGGTGTTGAGTGCATGAAACTAGGAAGCTGACAAAGGCCTTCAAGATGCTAATAACGTGAGTATCAATACACGCTGTGATTAGAATCCTAATTAATAAATAGTAATCGATGTCGTATCGATTAATGGTGCATACCGAAACGCGTTCTCTTGAATATCGCGGACAAAGGTTACGAAACAAGTTAAACCTATTTGTTAGTTGATTTGCAATCAAACTTGATTGTCTAGTTTATTTTATCAAATATTAACAGTCACTCAAAAAACGGCAATTACCTTAAAATTTACGCAATTAAATACTTTTCCAAAACCGTAACTCGTTTTTTTGTGAAACGGACTAAATTGCGGACAAATCGTAAACGAAAATAACATTGCACATCCAAAAAATGCCTTAATTATAGTGGCTCATTGTCCAAATTAATAAAAATCGCTTTAAAAATCGCAAACGAAATGTCTTAAGACTTAAGTAGCCAATATTTGGCAACACTGACATTTTACATAAGTAAAGCTATCAACTTCAGATCAAAAGTGGGTGCGTTGCGAAAATTATTGAGGTCAGCAAATGAGCTAGCGTGCGTAAGAGGCCGTATTCTCTCATCCGGTTGGAATTACTTTTGCTATAATTACTGATATGTATATTGTAATTATAGTAATCTACGATTAATTTTTGTAGCACCCGTCCTACGGGATAATATCGTAGCGGCGTAGACCTCTACGATATTATCTACTTATAACATTGCTACATTGATAAGCGTAGCAGAGTCTACAAGAGTTTAAAAAAATTATAGTAGACTTGTTTGGTCTGACTGTACTGAAAACTAGAGTTTGCAATTGTAATTTTTGTTAAGTCTAACAATCGTAAAATCTTACAAATTAAATATTATTTTAAAGTTAAAAATCTCGATTAAATTTAAAATACCAGCTCGAAGTAATACAAGTACGGCTTTGCTCAGCATTAGTTTAACATTTATCGAAATAATCATCAAAGGTAGATATAAAAATAAGAAAGAATTGTGCAAATCCGAACTTGTATTGACTATAATCTAACAATTTGTAGGACTTTAAGTTAAACTTATAAAATAAAAGTTTCAAATATAATTCTATAAAAATAACTTCATACATAAAATCAAGTTTAACGAGTACTTATTTACACATACGTCATGTTTATTAAATATGTTTTTTGAAACAGCATACCTTTAATGATTGACCTCAATAAAAACTTCGTAAGGATCTGTTATCGTGCTCACCATTACCGCTAAAATATACTTCATTCCTTGCGTCATAAGGTGCCTTATTAAATAAAACGATTTAGCTTGTAATACATCATTGGTTTGGATTCTTCGCACGTTTTATTTTGATAGAAAAACGTTTCATGTAGGTATATTTTAAACTCTAGCTTAATGGGTTAAAGTTTAAATTGTGAAGTATTTTCAAAGCACTTACATGATACCCAATGCATAACCAGACGTTTATTAGTTTTTATGGTTGAAGAAATCTATAAAATTAATTGATATCATTCACGCAAGGCTTTCTTAATTTCTTTGGTGACTTGCAAATAAATAGTCTGCTTGGATTTCTTAATCATGTACAGTATATTTAAACTACGTACATAATACTTAATGTTGATTTGTTTAAAGATTATAATACATATATTTGTACAGACGCCACTAAATATGTAGACAAAATTTCATGTTATTATGCTTATAGTTATTAGTAGGCGTAGAATTTACTATTTTACTAGGACTTTATCTTACTTAAAAATATAATTAAATATGTAAAAATCAAACACCGACATGATAAATTTTTTTTTTAGGGTAAACTAAGTTAAAAAATCAAAAGAAAACACTACACATAACCTAAATACCTAACAATTATGCCCTCAATTAATACAAATAATTGACATTAAATCACATTGTAAAGGTTTATTTGAGAACAAAGATAAATAATTAGCGAAGAAAATTCTAGATTATCTTGATCAATTATAAATCTTATAATGGATTCAATTTGCAGTACAGACATGCTTATAGTTTTAAAAATAAACACTTTTTATTACAGGTAGGTATATAGTCTATTCAAATATTTAAATAAGGTGCCGCTGCCAAAGGTTTTTAGGAAACGAATAAATGTTGGTACGAATGAATGTAAATCTATAAATAGGTACAATATAAAAAAACGTCCAGTGATAAAACGTTTGATAAACCTTACATGGTTAAACACACATGGTTACACACAACCAATGCGTGGCTTTTTATATAATTTATACAACATTTTTTTTCTTTTTGTTTTTTGTATCTATGTTGACAGAATCAAAACAGATTTAAATAGTATTTTTTTACTATACGACTGGAAAATCTATACCTACTATTAAAGAGCATCGCATATTCATGTGGATCAGTAAGTTCATATTTATTAAGATATTCAATTTTATTTCTGCTGTCGAAAACTGCCACGAAATTTTATGGCTCTAGTAAAGAAATCTGTACGGCAGGCGTTTTGAGAAAATAAAATAAATGGCATAATAAGCGTCATGTCGAGCGGATATTAATTATTTGGCCTTAAAGTTAGTATTTTTTTAAATAATTACATTCGAAATATATACCTACTCACATGATTTAGCAATTTTATAATATAACACACCTGGTTATATAAGTAATTTATATTATCTACACAGCTGTTTTGACTCGTGAAAATTTATAGAGCAAATTCGTGGAAATATTAAACTTAGATTTTGGAGTATAAAAATATATATATATAACAAAACACACATATATATATATATATATATATATATGTGTGTTTTGTTATATATATATATTTATATATATATATATATATTAACTGAAAACATTATCTCAGTTTATATGGAAATGTTTGGCATTAAAAACTACTACTCGTAGTTTGACAGTAGACTAGTTACTGACTACATACTCGTGTAGTTTGACAGTAGACTAGTTACTGACTACATATTCGTGTAGTTTGACAGTAGACTAGTTACTGACTATATACTCGTGTAGTTTGACAGTAGACTAGTTACGGACTACATACTCGTGTAGTTTGACAGTAAAATAGTTACTGACTACATACTCGTGTAGTTTGACAGTAGACTAGTTACTGACTACATAATAGTGTAGTTTGACAGTAGACTAGTTACTGACTACATACTCGTGTAGTTTGAAAGTAGACTAGTTACTGACTACATACTCGTGTAGTTTGAAAGTAGACTAGTTACTGACTACATACTCGTGTAGTTTGACAGTAGACTAGTTACTGACTACATAATCGTGTAGTTTGACAGTAGACTAGTTACTGACTAGATACTCGTGTAGTTTGAAAGTAGACTAGTTACTGTCTACATACTCGTGTAGGTACTTTGTCTTTTCATTCCATCAAAATTTCTAATAACTACAATTCTTAACAGCTCACTTACGCCAACAAATATCATGATCAGCCTATTAGGTCCGCTTTACGTTTACCCTGTTACGTTTACGTTCACATTCAGCTTGTTACGTTTCCCACAGGTGGGACACATGAGTCCATCTCTCATATAGAGAGATAGGGAAAGGGAGACAGGGAGAGGGTGGGCTATAACACACCACACAGACTTGTTAATCACAACTTTTTCATTCAACATTTTTGCGCGATGGCATTGAAATCCGTACATAACAGGGCCGAGTTTCAATCCGGGTGCCATCCGATTGTCGCTCGGCTACCATCGTTCACATGGGGATAAATAACTCATGGCCTGAATAGTCCTGAGCTATTTGGAACTTTTCAATTTATGCATTCCTTCCTAACATGTGACAATCCGTGACAATCAATGAGCCGTGCCTTAGCTAACATCGTTAGTTAGTTTAAAATTGTGTGTAAAAATGAGAGATCAATATAGACCTCAACATGAAAAATGGTACATAACTTGCTTATATAATATATTTAGTTTTACCTAGCTTACTAACTGACTAACTATTAAAAACTAACAAACTAACTGCTTAACTATTGAAAATCCAGTATGGAACGACCTTTACTTACCACGCATGCGATCTAATTCAGAGGTCATCCACTGCTGTATAACTTCAGTATAATTCAGATGAATATATTTAGCGACTGGTTTTGAGTTACGAAATGTAGGCGTAAAATCATTATTATTAACATTCCAGACTGAAATGGGCTAAATCTTTTATTGACTGAAGGTAAATAATATATTATACAAAAGTGAAATCAATGGGTTCGATTCCCGTCCTTAGGTAATCCAAATTTAGTCAAAATTTAGAAAAGTTGTAAATAGGTACCATTGTCTTATGGTGAGCGCAGTATACCGGTTGCGCAAAATTTCGTAACCAAAATTACTTGCAGTGGCGAGGCACTTACAGTGGCTTAATTGGCAAATGCCACGCAGAGGCACAGATGGTACGGGTTCAATTCCCGTCCTTAGATAATCCAAATTTAGTCAAAATTTAGAAAAGTTGTAAAATAAGTACCATTGTCGAAGGATGGCGAGCGCAGTATACCGGTTGCGCAAAATTTCGTAACCAAAGTTCTGGGTAGATAAGCGAGGCACTTACCATCAGGCGAACGACACGCTCGTCTCGTCACCCTAATGTATATAAAAAAAGAGAGTGGACAAACTCTAGCTTGTAAGAAAAATTAACAGAGCTTCAAAGCCGCTCCCCCATATTTTACGTGTGCACAAAGCCACTGATTACATAAAACCAAAACTTAACCATCAATGTTCGATTTACAGCTTGCTTAAACATCACTTAAGTCCATGTTAGGTCGAAGTAAGTAAAAGTGTTACAGATGGTACGCACGGCCTTGCGTGCAGTGCGGGCCGATGCAAGTGATACTTTGCTGGCAACTCTTGTCTCTCTTCCACAATATACAAATGAAACACTATACTGCTGTCCTTGAGATAGCACGCTAATATTACTGCTGCACTAATGAGATCTAAGAACTATTTACTCTAAATAATGAAAGAAAATGATGGATCATTGATTTAATTTTGTGCATGGAACAATAAATAGTACTAAAAGTTAGTGCATCAGATAGACAAAACTTTGTTTAGATTTTGAATATACATACTTTAGTCGTATGATTAATAGTAAAACAGTGAGAAATATCGTTAGACCGCAAGGCCGCATCACACCTCTTTGGACTACTTACGTGCACGAAGTCTACGCATGAAGTGCTATTTATAGCCAATAGGGATTTAAAAAAACTAAGCTTAATGCTTAGTCAGAAATTTCAAAAACGATAACCAAACTTTAAACATTTATAATTAAAAGCTTTTATTTATCTTGCAATGTTTGTATGTAAGTATGTATGTCAAATCTTGCAAGCTGAATTAGAACCACTTCCTCTTATCCTACGGAGTTCAATTTTTACATGTTAGTTCAGTTTCGATGACAATGCATTTTTATGGCAAGAATGTCCTGAACCGACAGCCAGGCTTAGCGCCACATAAAGGAACTCTTCAACGGTTAACAGCACATACACGAAAAAATGTGTACCTACGCATTTTATATGATAACCATTTTTATGTTTTACTATGACATGGTTGCTGCACAAAGGGTTGAGTCCTTACAAGGGAACTCTTCAAGGGCTAACATCACAGAAACGAAATGTAATATACGCATTTAATTGTGATAGCCCGTTCTAAGTTTCACCATGACATGGCTACTGCATGAAAGCTTTTTTTTTATGTTTTTTTAATTAACTTATTTGTACAAAAAGAACGATTAGTATTTAATGATGTCTCTGAGCACAAAGTAAAGGCCGACTTCATCAAAAATTTATCTTCCATTAACCAACGATCAACTTAATAAAAGTCTGGTTAAAAAATGTGCAAATAACTTGAGAACGTTTGAACTTTGGTAGAACCACGCGCGAATTGCAAACATTTTATGAATTAAGCAATAATTAAAAGTTGAAAACAATACGCGCAACGGGAAGTCTCACATTAACTGCACATATATAGATGTTAATGAATGCACATCAAGCAAGATTTTAAGGATTAAAGTAGGTTGAATGATTTATTATATTTCGTGTTAATTGGCAATATCCGAGTGCGACCGAAAGAATTATTGATAGTAAATACTCGTAGTTACTATCGTCAGATAATTACAGAGAGTTTATAGTAAAATCAAATGGCTGTCCAAAATCAGACGATTTGTTGCAAATCCTTCATCAATAAAAACAGGTTGTTCGTGTGCGGAGTCGGACGTTAATTAAAATATTCAATGAAGCTTACAAAACTTAATATTAATCGTTAAATATATCTAACAACCTTCAAATCATGTTTAACGTATCACGTGTTGATCTAGGGTTAACAAGGCTGGTCACGTTTTAGTAAGCCATAATATTATTTGTCATAAACTTATTTCAAGCTACTTCCAATGGATGAAATAAAAACCTACTGAACAAATGTTCGAACAACATCGAAACTCTACCTATTCAAATAAAAAATATACTTTCATATTGGGTCCCCATCCCAGAGATAAGAGAGAAGAACATACAAAAAACAAAAAAATAGAAAAATGGAAAAACTGAACATTAAAAAAATAAGAGAAAAACGTTGTTGAGTGTTTACGTAACTTCACGTCGAAAATAGTTTGTAGACATTCGTCACTCTATTTAAAAAACATGGAAAATTATGAACAACAAGACCCTGACGAGCATTCCGTGGAGCAGCTTATTTTCTAATGACGCTCAGACGATATGACGTCACTCTTACAGGAAACGCTTAAGGTGGTAATTCACCAGATATGTTTAGCTGCTTTTAGCAACTAAAATTGACAGCTATTTATATGCCTAATGGGTGATACGTCATTTTGTTAATGATCAAAAATTGACTTCACAAAATAAGATGGAGAAAAAATATGTATAATTTGTAGTTATGTGGTATTTATAGAATACTATTAGCATAGACAATGCTGGAGTTGACGTATCTTGTCGGTCGTGATCCTTCGTTGGCACGACCAGCGCGTCATCTTCTAGGTACAAAGTGCGAGTGGTTTTACTCACGGATACACGTGTGATATGATGTGCTTGATTTAGAACATACTGGCAGTGCCCGCGGCTATTCCCGCGTTTTTTTCTCTGCCAAAGTACGCATAAAGTACAAAATACCAAATTACGTTAAATACTTTTTTATGGATTGCTCGGCTTTTACTCATTGGATTGATATACCAAGTAAACCAGTTTTAACGCAAAACCTAAGCTATCCAACAGCGAAAATTACATTCCAATCGCTCCAGAAGTTTTTACGTGATGCGCAAATAGACAGATAGATAAATTAGACAGAATGAAAAAATTAGTTAGATTCGTGTTCAGTAGTTAATTTAGGTACCTACTCCATGCAATTTATTTAATAGTCACTGCACAGTCTTCTTGTTATTTATTGTTTTATTGTAAGATATCTATAGATAAATAGATTGTAGTAATCTCATCATTTATTTTCATAGTGTCAAATACCCTATTGGTTGGCCTTTACGCAACGGCATGAACCAATTTTTTATGTGGCTTCATTGCGACCACCAACGCCGTAATACCATACATAACACCATGTTTATTGCTAGCAACAAACACTTAAATCCACACTTAAAGCTGTATTACACTACAATGAAATGTCTGACACTTGCATCTTCAAGCTATTATGCCCGACACTTATCTCGTACACTACATTTAGCCGGACACTCACAACTGACACCGTTCCGACATTCCATTTCTCTGATGTAAGAGCAAAGAATTGCCTCACGTAATACCTTCGTGCTCTGATTAGAGCGCGCTTTGTAATTTTTCCGAAAGTATAATTAGGGTTCCGTAGTCCACCAAATAACCCTTTCGCCCAGTTCGTCCCGCGTGTCACGTGTCCCTTAATGAGCTTAACACAATAAGCATGGCCACCGCAATTTATTTTTGTACTTATATTTTGAGGTTCATGCACATGCCGTTTCCTCACGATGCTTTCCTGAACCATTTTTGAGCCATAGCATTGAAATCCACTTATATCTATATTATATTGTTATATAGAATAAAGCAGTAAGTAACCAAAAGTCTGTACAATAAAGACAATTAAAGAAATTGGTCTAGGGGACTTAAAATAAACTACTGAATAATAATATAACACTTGTTTAAACAATGTCTGTCTGTCTTTTTGTCATGCATCACATCATACAGTTACTGGACTGATTGCAATGCAGTTTTAACTGTTGTGTAGCTTAGGTTCTGACTTAAAATCTGGGGTATACTTTGTATCTCAATCCGGTGAGAAGCCGATAAAAAACTATTTGACGGCTAAACTAAATTTGGTATACTGTTTGTTTGGTGTATGAGGTAGTGCTGGTCTCTGATGGCAGAGTTTGTCAAGCCGCCCGAGGGCCTCTGGTATACTGTACGGAATAAACCAATAAGCACAACTTTCCAAGAATAATCCAAAGAAAAATGACCACGTGGGCACAGCTAGTAAGTCATAAATATCGAACCAGGTGTGGTTGGGTTGTGATTGTGAAGCTCATTAGTTTTCAGTTTTACTCGGCCGTCCAGTATCCCTACGGCTCACTCCTAAATTGTTACTAAGATAACTTTGAAAGGGATATAAATTCAAAGATTGAAGGTTCTGCCACCTCTCATACGTCTGCAGAAAATACCTACTGAAAATATTTTATTAATATTTTTATTTAAGCCTTCAAAAGTTTGGTAACAACAGCAATTAAAATGTTTTCAAAAATCAGGAAGCAATATGGCCGCCATATTTTTGAATAACATTTTATTAATACATTCAAGTATAATGTCATGTCCGCATATACCAGATAAGGTCTTATTTATCTACCTACCCAAAGTTGTTTTTTTATTTTTATAAAAAATATTTAATTAACTGTTTCATATAAAAATACCTAAGTACTAGTTCTACACGATTTCGATCTTATGAATAAATTACGTTAATAATTCCCATGATATATAAGAATAATATATATATATTAATTTTATAAGTTAGCAACATTATGTACACCCTATTTTTTCAGTGTAAATTAATAAGGTCATGAAAGAGGTCCCAAAGAAACCTTGTTTAATTAAATGAACCTTACAATAGGTACGAGTACATGATAATAATAACAATAAAATTATATTTATTCAGTAAAAGTTGTTAAAATGACAGTTATGAAACTTATAATAATTAGGGCTAGGTAATGGTACATTTGATTGCTTCAAGTTCATCCAGAGACCAATGCGTTGAGACGAATCAGCTAGGCTGTCCAACATCTGTTGCAAGTCCTGCAACGTTTCTGACACAATGACGATGTCATCCGCGAATCTCAAGTGTGAGATGTACTCACCGTTAATGTTAATGCCACATCATTTCTAGTCCAGAGTTATAAACATTCCTCCAATTCATTTGAGAACAGTTTCGGAAAAATAACGTCCCCTTGTCTCACACCTCGATGCAGGGGGATATGCTTAGTCTGCTGGTTCTGTACTTGGACGGTCATTGTTGCGGCGTCATACAGACACACTTGTATATACCGCCAGTCGACTTGGCATCGTTCCAGGGACTCCAAAACAGACCAAGTCTCAATAGAGTCAAAGGCTTTCTCAAAGTCCACCAACGCTAGGCACAGGGGCTGATACCTTCGTTACCTTCCTTGGTTACCTTGGTTATCTGTCGGATCACTTCATTACGAATCTTGTCCTTCAGAGAAACTCCAAGTATGGAGAGAGCCATACCTCTCTGGACGACCTAATTTTTTTTTTTTGCGAGTTTCCACGTTTCGGCTTAAATAATACAAAAGAGCAAAGAGTAGTTAGCTTAAAGTTAAGTTTTCTTATAAATTTACACTTTACGAATGATATATTTATCTAAAATGTAGAATGGGATTTCCTTTTGGAAGTTGGACCTACTGTGTCGCGCACTCGCATCGTGAAAGCGTGATTAATAATTTGCCAAAGACTGTTTAACACTAATTAATTACTTGTGTTAAACAAGCATAAAATAACAAGATATTCTTGAATCTAGAAATTCTCGGATCTGCTTTACGAGGTTAACAACTAAATTAAACATCTCGCAGCTCAGTGTTGACATACCGTAACTCGATTGTTTCTTAATTACACATAATGGAGATGACCTCAAACTCGCACTTGACTTCACTCGATCTAGCCATCTGGTACACGTGATTTATTGTATTGGCAACACCACTACTAATTATTCTTAAAGATTTTTCATTATTTTCTTCTTGCACGAACTAGAAAACAAAGAATTTTTTAATAATTGACTTTTAAAAGTGCCCACTTACAAATAAATGCTTTGATTTTTTTAGTTTCACCTACACTAATATTATACGGGGAAAGATTTGCTTTTTCTTTTTGTATTTTTGTATGTTTGTTTGTAATGGATAAACTGAAAAATACTGAACCAATTAACAAATAAATTCACCTATAGAAAGCTACATTATCAGCGAGAACCATGGGGGCAGCAATTTATTTAAAAAATATTAGAGATCCCTTCTAAAATTGCAATAATGTAACCCAAGGTATCAAACATTTTCAAAACTGTAAGGAACGGATTGACGAGTTGTCGTACAGTTGTCTATGGTCAAAAAAATCGATGCTGCTAATGATTTTGAATTACGTTTACTGGCGTATTATTTTTTACCTCGTTTTTATAATTCACTTTCTTGTTTGTCTGTCGTTCCGGGTGGAATCTTGCAACTCAAATTTCAAGCATTTCCCGATTAGATTCCGGCTGAAACTCACAACTGGATGACGATGCATATAAAAAAATATAACGTGGTTTGAAGATACGTTTTTAACATTAGCTGCTTATTTTAGAAGTTATATAAAAATGCAAAAAGTAAGAAAAACGAGCGCTACCCGTGCGAAGCCGGGGCAAGTCACTAGTATAAAATATATTAAAAAAACAGAGCGCGTTGATGTCTTCTGTACACAGATTATTTTTTGATAGATAACATGATGTTACGCATACAACACTATCGATAAATATAAAAAAATAGAGCTTACGATATTTTAGGCTATTTGGTACACGACTGCCCAAAAAAGGAGTGTTATTTAATATGAACATCAATCGAAAAACTCAATCCAAAAGATCAGGAATTCGTAAAAATAATTTGTTGTAATGTGTAAGTCAGCTGTTTGAGACACACCTACATATTTATGTTATTTAAGTGATTCATACACAATTCTTACAAAAATGTACAGAGCAATGTCAACTTGGTAGGTACTTACAAACGTGCTTATATAACACATCTGACAATAGCCAATGCAGATAATGACTAGGTCGTAATTTGAACCCTGTGTCGCTGAACATAAGCACTATACCTACATAACGAAAGGCTAAAGAAGAAAACATAAGTCAAACAATGGTTGCTCGAGACTGCGACAAAATCAATTTTTAGCTGATCTACAAAACTCCGAGAAGATTCAGTGGCGGCTTGTCAACATACACCTTTGTCTTTATATTATTCTACTGTTAGATGTCGCGTGCCTAGGGCTTTAGTGTCTTCACACATATTATAAAGGCGAAATTTTGTATGTGTGTTTGAGTGTGTGTGTGTGTGTGTGTTTGTTACTCCATGACGCTCGAACGGCTGAACGGATATTGATGAAATTTGGAATGGAGAAAGGTTATACACTGGAATAACACACTAAATACTTGTTATCATCGTCATCATCACGGGTGAAACCGCGGGGCGCAGATAGTCAGATATAACTGTTTGAAAAAAAAAAACTTGAAAAAATTGAAAAAAACTTTTTCAAACGGATTTATAAATAATACTACAGACACCCTGGAAGTTTACCTTTTGATATATTAATAATCAAAATCGGCTAAGAAATTCTGGAGATATGAGGCTGGGACTTTCCATCACTCCGTGCTTCGGATAGCTCGTTAAGCCGTCGGTGCCGGTTGATAGCAGTCGTTGTGAACCGTGAGGCCTGACAAACTCTGACATCTGGGGCCCGACCACAGAACTTGGCTTCAATCAGATTGTCACTTTTTTCATAGCAATTTCGACTCTATCGCAAGGCACTAATGAATTTGACGGCTTGAAACCGATATGATCAACATTACGTAATCGCACTGCAGACGTAAGCCAGGCACTACCACATTCGACAAACATACATACATACATACATACATAGGTAGCAACAAACACAAAAACTCGCGAAGTAATATATGTACGAGTAGCACGCTTACCCAAAAGGAGACTAAATAAAAAAAAGTAGGAATTTCGCTCAAGTACTAAAAGCACCCAAATTTTAATATTAGTTTAGAATAAGAAACGCATACATGTTTACAATTGCACAAACGCTACACATTTGTACATTGTTTGTTTATTTGTCGTGCGAGGTTGTGCTGGCCTCTGGTGTCAGAGTTTGTCAGGCCGCCCGCGCCCGAGCGCCTCTGAATTCGCTTAACGTCTGCTATTATATCAATAACTATTAAATCCGTGCTTTGGAGGGAACATTCGTGTTAAGCTAAGCTAAGCTTAAGCGTTAAGCTGTCGGTGCCGGCTGTTATTGATTAATAGCAGTCGTTAAGCCAAGACAGAGGCTCTCGGTCGGCCTGACAAACTCTGAAGGCCAGCACTTCCTCATATGACAAACAAACAATAGCAGCTGGAACCAACAGCTTAATGAGCCTTCTGAAACACTGAGCGATGAAAACTGCAAATAAATTAGAAAAGTCATTGGTGAGGAGCCCAGGACCGAATCCGGTATCGTTGGATTCTCACTCGCACAACTATACCGCTAGGCCATTTGTATTTTTTTAATTAATACCATTGAATTAAAAAAAAACAAAGGCAACCCTTAATTGTTACAGTGACAAAGCATCTCCTTATACATAATCATTTCCATAGCAAAACAATTCCTATAACATTTCTCTCCATTGTGTATTGATTTCTTCAATGATTGGCAAAATGGAAAGGTTACGCTGTACATGTAACAAACGTGTGACGTAACGTTACTGTTATGGTTCCGATCAGAAGTGCAACGACCTGGTTACGGGTCAGAGGCGGTGGGATTTCCGGATGCGAATCAAGGAATGTACGGTTAGGGTAGAGACGGACTGATCTTACGCACGCGACGCGAACATGACATTTGGGTAGGTCAAATCAAACCCTGTGCACTCGATATTTGAAGACATTTGGAAGTCCCGACTCAAAAATATTGAAGGGATAATAAGTTTAAAGCATTTTCCTGTCCCTGTATTCTGTGGCATCGTAAAAATGTGGTTACCTTTATTTGAAAGTTGAATAGCGAGATGGGTCTTAGTTTGTTTCAAAGAAGTAGGAAAACCCGATTCGAAGATATTTATCTTATATTGTGAAGGGATCATTTGAGTTTTAGCTCAAGTGTTAAGTTTTGATGACACTCTTCTTACATTATGAGGGTCTCATGATGAGTAGCATAAAAGGCTTGAATGTAGGGGGTCGCGGCACCAACATACTTTGGAATGAAGTTTGGAACATTTCAAGAAGGTTCTAAACAAATTTTGTTCGGGGATTCAAATTTTAATCAAAATTAAGGTACAAGTCAACTTTTCTTATCAAACTTGTCAGGCTCATCGAGCGTGCGGTGAATCTGTGTCATAAAGGTTAAATACATTTTTAAGGATAAAAGTATCACTTAGAAGTTAAAGGCTTTCTTCGACTATGACTTTGAGCAATATAAGGAGAAGCCTGATGTCAGATTTTGTTCCACGTAATCCTAAACGAGGTAGAGCAATTCTTTTCAAAAAGTTTTCTAATTAAATTACACCTATATAGTCATGCTATTTTCCTGTCTTCACTGGAATTTCCGTGTAGGTAGAGTTGTCTACTTGTTCCTCTATACGGCGAAACTTGTTCCTCTATACGGCGAAACTTGTTCCTCTATACGGCGAAACTTATGCTAGCTGAAGTGATTCGAGGTTGTTTAAAAATGAAACCCCAGTATACAGAAAAGCTTCACTTCAGGGCCCGCCGAGGCTTCACTTCCTCGGTGCAGCATGTAGCTGCAAGTGCAAGGCAGTTCCAGAACTAGTATAAGTATATTATTATTTTTATTCATCCTGGATTGTCCCACTGCTGGGCAAAGCTCCCTACCCTCCTTCCATGAATCACAATCTAGGGCTTTGACTTGCCAGTCCTTCCAATAGAGTCCAGTTCATCTCACCATCTCCTTCTGGAGCTGCCTTGACGCCGCTTACGTTGTTGCGTGGGGTCCACTCAGTGGTGAGTTTAGCCCACAGCTCGCCCGACAAGCAGCTGTCGCCGCAGATGGTTAAGGAATAAGATGATAAAATTCGGATTATTTTGGAAATAAGGGATAGAGGTATTGCATAATTAGATCTGCGAAAAGCGGCTGGCAGACAATGGATGAGAAGAGCCGCTTAAACCGCGAAAACCGAGCTCAGTTGCGTGTTGGAGAGGCCTACGTTTGTGGACAAGTATAGGCTGATGATGAGGATGATATATAATTAGATAAAGACGTGCTAACTTTTGTTAGTACTTTATGATACTCATGTACGATAAATCAACGTGAAGTGTTGTAGTTTCCGCGGTCGTCAATTCATAGGTATTTTTTCAAACTGCAGGAAAATCCCCATTAACAAAGATAAATTTGTTTTCTTATCAATTTGTATGGGTATCCATACTATCGAGGTCGAAAGAGTTTAATAAACTTGAGATTTTAAAATTATCATATTAAGAAAACATCAAACTTAATAATTTAATTATGTTAATGAATCATACACGTATTAAAATAAACAGATTTGTATCTAACCGTATGTAAATCAGAGCTTAAAAATGTTATCATTCTTTGCACGATTTCTTCAAAGATAACAAACAATATTAAACTAAAGTAGGAATCTAAATTTATTTTAACATTATGGAAACTGTTATATAACTTATGTAGGTATATAACTCCGGCTCTCTTCTAGTGGATAAAATGTACAAAAAAAAACAAAAGTTCATTTTAAAATATAAATTTTAAAAAACTTTATTACCTTATTATTACATTATGAAATGCAATAAAAAAATGAATATGAATTTGTTTTTTTATTGTTATTACTGACTATGCAATCGTTTGACTACGATCTCACCTGATGGAAAGCGATGATGTAGTCAAAGGTGTAGCACGCTTGCCTAGTAGATACCTATTCACTCTAATCAGAGAAGACGAGGCACCAAAAGAAGATGAAGACTTCAGGCAGGATTCTTGGCTTGGTTGGTGATTCGTTTTGAGTTTGTAAACCCTTAAAGAACCTGAAAAGGACTTATGAAAATGAAAATGATTTATAATGTTAACAAACATCGTTAAAACAAATAAGTACATTCAAAGTTAAAATAACGTTTTGAAATTAATCCTAGATTAAAAACATTATGTTGCGATGAATAATCGTTCTGAAAGGGTTTACGATGAGAACGTTGTAAGCACTCATTGTCCAGGGTACGTTTAGCTTATTAAGTGATGAAAACACTGCGCGAGGAGGCTATTTTCGTACTCCATGTGATTTTAACCTGTGGATGAATATATTTGTTGGTTTGTTTGGTCTTTTTTGTTACGCACACAATCTGCATTTGAGGAAGGTAAATGAAACGACAGATCAACAAATATTTTGTTATTTTTTTAATATTAGCGAGAAATGACACGTTAGCCCGTTCGGGCCAAGGCGTGTACACGAGTTAACTTGTGGACAAGGTGTGTACACGAGTTAACTTGTGGACAAGGCGTGTACACGAGTTAACTTGTGGACAAGGCGTGTACACGAGTTAACTTGTGGACAAGGTGTGTACACGAGTTAACTTGTGGACAAGCAGTGGAAACGCGTTTTTTATTTGTATATTTTTTCCGCGTTCATATACCCTTTACAGATGCAGATTATGAGTGAGGCAAACCTTTTAATAATTCTATATTTCAACAAAAACCCAAAAACTACTAGAAACAGGTTAAATCATGTGACATGATATTACCTAAAAGTTAATTCATTTTATTTTCTCTACACGGGTCATGCCTATAATATTTTACTTTGCCTTTACCCCAAATAAATTATTTATATATTTATATTTATAATTTAACCTGAATTTTAATATTAGAATAATATAATTCTATAGAATAATTTATAATATTATTTTGATGACTACCGAGAAACCTCTTCGGCACTTATAATTGACATTTTAAATTAAAAATGAATTGAATTAATTTACACGGCAATCAAAAACTAAATTAATATATTTAGCATCAATCGTCATTGACACAATCGGTAAACGTAAAACAAATGTAAATACGACGGACGATCATTATTATCTGCGTTATTTATGACGTACTTCAAACAAATACTTATGAAGCAGAGTACCTCTCGCCGGCCGAGGTCGCCATACTCACAAGCTCCAAGCAATGTTTGCCGACTTTACGGAATGACAGCTATAAAGTGCGCCACACACGGCAAAGATAATGAAAAACAGGTATTTATCTAAACAGAGTTCTCTTCATTTTTTTTGAGTGTTATGCGAAATCTGTTAGATAATATACACTGGTAGAAAACCGGTTCAGCCCTTATAACGCGCAGTCTGGCACTATAGTATTATTAGTAAAGTTATTTAAAAGAAATTGAATGCTTCATTCATTCCATTTGGTCTTCAGGAAAAAGTGACTATAAACATTTGCCACTTATTACTGAGTATTTACAATTAATTCATGTTTTTTTTTTCAATGTTTTTTCTGTAGTTTGTTTTGAATGTGCACAAAATGTCGTATAATTTAATTCAATACTACTTATCATTAACTAAACATTAAAAAAAAAAAAAACATTAAAATTTTACATATTTTTTGAATTAAAACAAAGTTCGCACGCTTGAGGTACCTACTGTATTTTTGAATTAAAACAAAGTTCGCACGCTTGAGGTACCTACTGTATTTTTGAATTAAAACAAAGTTCGCACGCTTGAGGTACCTACTGTATTTTTGAATTAAAACAAAGTTCGCACGCTTGAGGTACCTACTGTATTTTTGAACTTAGTTCGTTCTTTGTGAGAATATTAACATGATCTTTGCGTTGTGACCTTACCAACTATCCAACTAAACTACTGACTGTCTTGTCCTAGACTTCAAAGCCGTAAAATTTATCTTTGTTTGTATGTGTTATGTTGTTTGCTTATTTCGTTTCTTACGATGATGGGAGGTTAGTGGAAAATAGCTAGATAAAGTGGGATAAATAAATGGAGGCTTACAGACTCTCTTAAGTTTAGTTTAGACACAAAAATGGAATATTTGATCCTTCGATGAAACAAACAAATAAGGATTTACTAAGTTCGCCCGTATCGTGTTCCACCAAAACTCCGCCCATGGCCCGCTTATAGTGGAGGCGGCTTATTTAATTGGTAAATAGGTGTAACGAAGTCAAACCTCTTTCGTAATAATACTCATTTGATCTCTTAATTCTTTCATAATCCTTTTCATTCCACTTGATAGTTTGTCATCATTAATTCAAAATTCAAATAACCTGTCATTCCGATATTGATTTTGAAGCAAACAGAATTTCACAAATTAATATGTTATAAAATACCTAATTAAGTTCATTACAACTGGAGATTTTAAATATATATAATAATACCTTCGTAAGCCGCTATTTATGATCATCTCCTCCTGTTCCTGTGCTCTTAATTGTTCCTGAATCCTGACCTTTTGTGTTGTCCACTGAGGCTTGATCCCTGGGCTGGTGGAGCAAGCCCAAACCCTGGACCGCCTCGTGACATAGGTAACTATACTTCATCATCATAAAAAGTAAAAGCCGCTATCTATAGTTTTGAGCCGAGGCAGCACACATAATTAATCGACTAAGCGCGCTGAGACACGCTTGTGTGCGTAACACGTAAATGTTTGCGTGGAGCGAACAGGCTAGCGATACGGGTTAATGCTTGTGGAAAAAGGATGGCACAATATCGCTTTTGACACAGAATAAACTTTTGATCTTTTGATGACGAACTGTAACGTACGGTGGCGTGGTCGCATTTTGAATAATAGTAAGTATTAAGTGCTTGATCTTTATCATCGAAGATTTGATCTGACTGAGATACCCGACGTTTTTTTATTTATTTATAACTAGCTGATGCCCGCGGATTCGCACGCGTGGTCATTTCTGTAGGTTAAAAGTACTCTTTGTGCTATTCCAGGACCTAAAATACCAATATTTGATCAAAGTTCCTTCAGCCGTCAAAAATATTTTAACGATTGCTCGGCTTCTACTCACCGGATTGAGATATAAAGTACCCCAGTTTTTAAGTCAAAACATAAGCTATCCAACAGTGAAAACCGCATCGCAATCGGTCCAGTAGTTTTTACGTGATGCGCGAACAAACATACAGACAGACAAACAGACAGACACGAATTATTATAATATTATATTACGATATAATATTATTGTTCAGTAGCTTATTTTATATACCCTAAACCATTTCTTTTTTAATTATCTTCTTTGTACAGACTTTTTCGTTCGTATTGCTTTATTATAAGTATAGAAGATAGATAATAATAATAATATATTCGGGACAATTCCACACCAATTATCTAGCCCCAAACTAGGATACCCTGTACTATGGGCACTAGATAACGAATAAATATACATAGATACCAATATTACATCCATGACTCGGAAAAAAACATTTCTGCTCACCACACAAATGATTGCACCTTGCAGGATTCGAACCCACGATCATTTTATATCGTACCTAGGTTCTCTAGCCACTAGACCAACCGGTCGTCATAAGCTTCGCCGTTTTACGATCTTCATAAAAACTCTTGATCGACCCGTTTCCTTTCCTTATAATATCCCTCAAGGCTTGCTGGGTACCGGCGCAGGTGCCGGCTCAAAAATAACATATTGAATAAGAAAAAAATACATTAAATTATTGAAGCACGTAAGATTGATGTCTCATATAAAAATAAAACATTAACATGCTATAATGTTCTGGCAGACTTTAAAGATGATGTATAAACTTAGACTGGAGATACAATGTACAAGTAAGATTTCTAAGAACAGCTTCTAAACAAATAAAATAGTCATATTGCACGTCATTTCTTGGAACGATTCGCCATGTTTATTCAAACGTGAGTTTATGAAGGCACTGTTGCATATACTATGGCAAATCACACTGATATAGGCGTTACACCGTCATAACATAGTCGTAGTGATATATGATTTGATATGTATTAATAATTCATTATCATAAATAGCACTTATTAGTTCCTGGTACATAGGGCTCTCCCAAGCCAAAGAAAATATACACCATGCGTTCCACTGAGCCCAATCTTTGGTTCTTCTCATCCAATGACTACAAGATACCTGCGCAGAACGTCGCTCCATCTAGCTGGATGGCGCCCCACACTACATTTGCTGATTCATGATCTCCACTTTTAAACTCGTCTACCCCAACGGTTATCGGTTCTACAACCAGCTCATTCCCTCTACAGCTTGCTTATTCTCTGATCTGTGTTGGTTACTTTAGTTCTCTGCCGGATCACCTCGTTTCATGCTCGATCCAAATTCGATTAATAATTATTTCAATAAAAAATAGAGTTCAATGAATTGTGATGACATTTTTATGGGACTAAAATCTATCCTTACAAATAAAAAAGTATCATTAATTTATCACTAAATACACAAGTTAATTTGTCAACTATTCGGACGACACAATAAACGTGGAAGCTGCTCCTACCAAAGGTCACTCCGCCTCCATTTTCTCTGACCTTGGCGATTGCGTTACGAGTGTCCATGTGGTAGTGTTTGGTATGCGCTAGCCATCGAAGGCGAGTCTTCTTGCGACAGCGCTAGTGCTTGTAGAGGCGTAGAAACGTCTTTTCATAATATAATGTTACGTCAATAATTAACTTAGCATTGATTCTAGGACAGTGTATGACGTGGAAGTAGTGCCTAGTCCATCCTATACATCACCACAGTATAAACTAGTAGTTCTGCGAACTGTAGACCTCGCGAGCACAAACTGTTTTGCAGCAATCAAGTGGTGCACAGTAGCGCCTTACCTTATTGTAAAGTTAACATTAATAAACAAGGTACCTAGTAGGCAAAGGGCTGATTCCACTGGTAGTAACCTAAAATTGAGCTATTTACTACAGTTTGAGGAGCTTCTGCTCTTCTTGCTGAGAATCCTCATCAGATCTTTGTCAAATTTTTATGATACCTTTCTAATAGAAAAAGGTTCATCGAAATCGGATCTAATAAGGCGGAGATAATCAGTAGCCCCCTTTTTGTCCGTTTTTGCAGTTCATTGCAGTGCCTTTAGATTACAGCACATTCCATACAATCAAATATATATAAAACCGAAAATAACTCTGGCTGTCTGTTACCTTTTTACGGCTGAACCAATCTTGTTGAAATTTGGTATAAAGATAGTTTGAACCCTGGGAAAGGACGTCGGATGCTTTTTATCGCGATAAGTAGTCCGTGCGGACTAAGTCACGGGCAAAAGTTATAGTAATTATAATTAAACGTGTTATTACTTATATTATTTAATGAATACCTAACTGCTAACTTACATACTTACTAAACTCTGTTGTATTTTTTACAGTTATGATAGATACCTAGGTAATGTAATTTCTTAGAATAATTTGTACGCAAACTAAAAATCAACGCTTACTCGAACTCCGGCAAAGTCAGGGGTTTAGCTAAATTTAAATTGATGAGGTAATTAAGTCATATACTTTTCTGCAATTGCATTATAAACACGTCCATACAACCATGTATTTACGTCAATAGTACACTGCAGTAGCTGCGTGTGTGAGACTAATTCTATTGTCATACAAATAGATTGGGCGTGAACAAAAACCCAGCCCGCCTGCCGATCTGCATAATTAGACGTTTAACATTATGTTAAACTGACCAATGGAATTTTTCAGACAGTGAAACTGTTAACTTGTAGAGCTGCTCCGTCGTCGTCCCTCCGTTCTCGATACTTATAAAGGAGTCCGGTTTTTGTACCGTGTGGAAAAATTACAGTATCTTAATATGTTTCCTATAAAGGTTTTTATATTTATCTATCAAAATTATGTAATTATCTTAATAATATAAATAAATTGCGAGAAGATAATTAATAAATTGATTTATAGGCATTAATCATCTTATAATTATTTTGCTTTGTTAAAAAACTGTAATAATTGGCTTGTTGTTTGTTGCGTCAAAAACATTTTGCATATGAATAATTTGTATAGATTTTCGACATTACAAATATTGTGAAACCGTATAATAAAAAAAAAAACATGTACTTATCAAAGTAGGTTATACAAGAACCCTATGCCTACTTTACATATTATAAGTGACACGACGTCTGCTTCACGCCCAAACAGCTGAAAAATATATGATGAAAATGTTGCATTTTGAAGTAACAGTCGCGGTAAAACACGACAGTTGCTGGCATTCAAAAGGAAATAAAACAGGGTTTGTATGTGTTTAACGCAACTCTTTCAGGTTTCCATATTGAACTATATGGGGGAATCAATTTTGCCGCTAAGCATGTTGATGTGCCGGAATTACCGGCTGAATAAAATGTAGGTATTGTATTGCGTTACTGATGTAAACATGTACTGGTGAGAAGCGTGAGGAGCTGATGGATGGTAACAGCATATCACCTATCATATCTCAAAAATACTTACCAGATTTACACTATAATTTTGTAATTAAAAAGTTGAAATGGGAAGCAAGTGTATATAGTTTTATTGTTTGTAGCGTATTATCAGAATTAGAAAAACACGATTGCGCGCTTGAGGTCTTGAGTCAATGTCATCGCTCTCATGTGTATAATTGTAGTCAAATATGATAGCTATAGCACATTCCCCAAAATCCACAGTTAAATGTCGAATTAGCACGAAAGATGGAAGAGAACATATTATTATGTAGCTTACTCTAATGACACATAGATTATATACCCATTCCTAATATCCCTCCTAGTTTAGATTTCCGAAAAGTAGCGCTTGAATGTTTCAACTATCTGGACTAAAGTGTAATACAAAGTAGATTAGTTTAGAAAACTATAAGAGACATCTCTTATATTTTCAATTGTTTATTAAAACCTATTGTAACGGATTGGTGTTATCAAAACTAAGCTGGACCATTGTCCAGTCTGTCTACGAGTATATATCTGTTGCCTTGCCACAACTAAACAATTATCTAGTTGCCTCCGATTCAATTTGAAAACCGACGTTTTTATGCATGTATGTAAATTTGTATGCATGTTTGTTCGATATTAAGCTATTTATTTTGTTCCGTTGCGACTCAAGCGTCACGCCGGCCCATAACAGATGCTGTGCCACCCAGAACTTTGGTAGCAAAATTTTGCACGTCACTGCACTGTTCTCGTTACCTGAGACATTGGTTTTTAAGCCCAGAAATTTCGCTGGAAACTTTGCCCTTAAAACCGAAACACCATTGAAAATCTGCTAAAGGTGTGGTACTTCACAGGCTGACTCTTGCGTAAGTAAGAGCAACAGGCCTATCACTTCAAAATTTAATTATATAATTTAGATTAATTTATCCAGTCTTCATGTTTGGAATTTGTTAACAATAAAAGAGTTCTATATTCGTATATGAACTTTATCGATCGAGGTTGTTCAGATATGGAGTCCAATAAAGTATTTAAAAAAACATAGTAACACAATCAAAGATTATCGAATGGGTTTTCATGTGAAAGGGCTGTATTTGTACATTTCAAAACAAATTTAAACGTTTGTTCTCGGATCTGGGACCCTGGGATGTGAGTGTGAGATGATGCATGTGTGCGTGTCATCCGCGAACTAAACAACCCGAGGGTTGAGTGTTTACTAGTTGTGTTAGTTTGTGTGAGATGATGCATGTGTGCGTGTTATCCAACCGACCTAACCAACCCGAAGATTGAGTGTTTCATACGTGTGTTAGTTTATAAAAACACAGATTCCCCTGAACAAATATCTTATTTCTACATAACATTCTTCGATATTTAAAACCAATCACAAACGTGTACAAACTTGTAAGCCATTTAGCGAATATCTATGTAGGTATTGCAAATAGTTTGTTCCAATTGTCTAGCGCAAACTTAGCTTTATATAGTTAATTTAATATTCTAAGTTGAAACGAATGGGTTTAAACTTAGTAGTGTTTGTTATCGATTTGATTTATTTATTATTGAATAACTTATCGCTACTAGATTAAATTAAAATATCAGGTGATAAAATTAACCAATCGAATATTAATCTAACAGGAATATTATGCCATGTACAAAATAAACAGGGTCATTCGATTTTGCACGTGAGTCACGCGTTGATCCACTGAAAATAACTCCTTTACGTCACATTTTTCAAAATTAGTTTACATTAGCTAACTTGATTATTTCAATGTGATTACAGAGAAATCAAATGGAACGGTCTTGCCGCTAAGTGTAAATAAATCTTAGAACACGTTTTAGCTATTTATTTTACCGCTACGCCTTTACGATACACTTTTGCCTTACATTTTTGTACAATGAACTATTTGCTTATAATTGGCATTCAATAAAGGGTTATCCATCTAGCTATTTCCTATTTCCTATAACGGTCATATAGATAGATAGATAGATAGATAGATAGATAGATAGATAGATAGATTAACTCTTTATTGACAACAAGAAAATAAAACGATACAGACATAGGAAAACTCTTAGATTATATATACATTAATAAATTCATTCATTTTATGATTCATTACATCAACGCTCTCAAGAGCTCTACGTCCTCTTGTACAACCGCACTTGCCTCAGTTTGCGTCACTTACGTAATATTGGCGTATAAATATGTAGCACGTGTTCGCCTTCCGTTGAGTTAGGTACCTACGGATCAAAAAATGGGCCTAAATCGCCTTTACACTAGAACTATAACCGCTAAATCCATAACATTTGCATTTGATTGCAAGAAAGCAGAACCGCCCGTCAGACGGAAACGCTGCCACGCGCTCATGAGCATCTGCATCTGAATTGCCAGCAAACGGGAACCTCGCGATGTACAGATTCCTGTCATCTCTTGACTCTATCGATTGATTATCTTAGTACTAGTAGTAGAACGCTGACATTATGACCTTACCCTTACACCTTCCTTCAAATCGCTATTCGCGACATGTGTCTCTACCACACCACACGCGCTCCCTTCAATTGTTGCATAATGTTGACCTAGAAACTACAACACTTGGAGCCAGCACGTGTCTGTGACTCTAGAATTCATGCTCTTGCCAAATATTGACCTCGACGAATATGCACGTGTTTTGCCTAACTTCAAAGTATGACTTGCCAAAACCGCAAATGTTTTTAAGATAAGATCCTGCTTTAATCAAACCACATCTTGCGTTGTCCGCTTTCACTGTAACTGGAACACTGTTGCCTGATTGATATTGACTCTCAAATTACTTTATTGGCTTCTAATCAAATCTAAGGCACGTGTTTACCTTTCGTAGCTAGTTGAACCTGATAACACCGAAATCGCTACGATGTTGTTAGCTCCAAATTCTCTACCCGCTGTCACTTTTACTAACAAATCGTCCCGGGTTGAACTATTTTATATTCTGTGACGGTACCTCGACGAAACACCTTAGCTTGAACTCTACTACCTATGTTGAATACAAGCTTTGGAAGCACGTGATCGCTCCGAGCCAAAATCGCTCCCCGCTGTCACTGTGACAGTGCTCTTGCCAAATATTCAAATATTCGCGACATAGAAAGGCCGACTATTATGTCACCGGACGTGGAGGCGGCACACTTACCCGGTTCCGATATGGTCAGCGCCTGTCGGATAATATTTGGGTCAAGTGCGCTGGGTGCAGTCTGCCCAAGATATTTGATTTTGAAATATAAGATGCAGCTGGATGCATTCGAAGGCATTATGCATTTAATTTCTCCTTTGACGGTATCAGAGAACATGGCCTTCATACCTCTGACATCTTACATTAATTTCTCCTTTGACGGTATCAGAGAACATGGCCTTCATACCTCTGACATCTTACATTAATTTCTCCTTTGACGGTATCAGAGAACATGGCCTTCATACCTCTGACATCTTACATTAATTTCTCCTTTGACGGTATCAGAGAACATGGCCTTCATACCTCTGACATCTTACATTAATTTCTCCTTTGACGGTATCAGAGAACATGGCCTTCATACCTCTGACATCTTACATTCATCAAAAATCTAAAGCTTGTTTGTCTCTCTGTAGTTTTGTTCGCAGGAGTTTTTTTTTTAGCAGGAAATTATTTTTATTTTATCTTTTGTGTTTATATTTATAAGAATTTGTGAGAATGGTTGCTAACCAACTTTAAATCGTTACTGAGCCTAAATGGTCATTCGAAATGAAAAATAATAACAGAATCCTAGAGATAATTTTCAAATACCTATTTAATGATACCCCATTGACATAGTTCGTCGACTTTTTTTTTCTTTTTCGCAATATGGCGGCTAGTTGTCGCCAATTGAATTTTGATTAATGTCATGTCTTTAGTAGCACTCGCAAGATTAAGACAAAACGATTGACGCGTTTGGTCCATATAGTGCCTTAATAGGTTGATAAACACATTACCGGGCCTATGCGTTGCGCAGTCTGGTAAAAAATATTGTCCCGATGGCTCGCGATAATACTTGCTTGTTTGCTTGTTGTTGTAGAATATCTCTACCTGTAAGTAAATAAGTTAATTAAAAAGTTTAAAAAAATAAGCTTATATACAGTAGCCATGTCATGGTGAAACTTAGAACGGGCTAGCTCAATTAATGCATATACCTACAACATTTCGTGTCTGTACTGTTAACCGTCGAGGACTTCCTTAGTCAGGACCAAACCTGAGTGCAGCAACCATGTCATAGTAAAACTTAAAACCGTATATCATAATAAAATGCGTAGGTACACAATATTTCGTGTATGTGCTGTTAACCGTTGAAGAATAACTTCATCTGGAGCTAAGCCTAGATGTCGATTCAGGATATGCTTACCATAGAAATGCATTGTCATCGGAACTGAACCAACATTTAAAAACTCAATACCGAAGGATAAGAGGAAGTGGTTCTAATTCAGTTTGCAAAATTTTACTTCAACAAACATACATACAAACATACAAACAAAGCCTTGACCTAGCATAATAAACATCATATGCAACTACATATGTTCAAAACTCCCATTTCTTAGTTTATAAAGGCCACATTTTCCCTTCATTCAGACCTTCATAATCATGTTTTTCATCACAAGACTCCCAGTTTTGTGAGTACTAAAAATGCCAATGCCAATGAATGTTTGAGTTTGTGCTCAAAAACTAATTCTTTTGCATTAGTGCTTCTTCACAAACAAGCTAATCCTGCTTTCAAATAAAATAAAAATTTAAATTGGTCCATCCATTTGATGCTACAGCCAGATACACACTCACGGACGGACAGAAGAACTGACAGACTGCTTTAAACTTATACATCCTTCTTTTTACGACGGAGTTGAAAACGGAATATATGTAGATATAGAACTATTGTTTGTTTTATAGTTCAGTAACACGCAACCGACTTCTGTAGCATTCAGTAATTGCAAAGCATACCCTGATTAATGATTATACTGTGTAAATAATTGCAATGTTCACAAATTAAACCATAAGTTGGTGAAGCAACGCTTTCGTCGGCGTTATGTCACTACTTGCGCAAGAGTAGGTCATGATCGCTCTCTCGTCTTCCGTTAAGATGGTTCGATCTTTGAATAAATCGATACGTGCCTTAGTAAGACGATTAGTGTTCTGTGACGTGAAGCAAGTCGAGATCATATCCGACACGCGATGAAAAATATATTATATTTTCTTAGGTTGTTATATATATATATATATATATATATATATCTATATTCTTATATTTTTTACGTTTATATTTTTTACTTATATTTTATAATTAATTTGAATCTTTACAACGTTGCACTTTAGTACTTTGCCACAGCACAAAACCCTACTTCCCCTTTTTGCTTTAAAATACGTGTCTGACAAGATACGACTTTGAGCAAACGTGAAGATCGATCCATTGACCGTTTGTGACGTGTATAAATAGGAAAGCGGCATATTATGTTGCTGTCGCCATATCGCTTGTTCTCCAATCCATGCGTACCTACTAAACTGAGAATGACGTTTCACAGCCGTATCGCAGCTAGATATTAAATATTTCTTTCTCGATTCAAATAAAGTTTAAGCTTTGTAGTCTTGACAAAGTACAAAGGTGCAATTTACAGTTTTATCGACGTGTAGGACCTTTTGTCGAGTCTCTCTCACAGTCTCGCAGATAAAAGGCAGTTCTTCCTCAGTTCTCATGACATACATATACCTACATACGTTTATGTAATGGTAATGTGTTACGTGCAGTTGAAGTGCTTCAATGATCATGGTTTATTGAGATATGAGGTCATTGGATTTTTTTAAAAGGGGTTTAGTTTCAAATTCGTTGAAGGGCAAACTAAACGCATGCCTTCTACGTACCTAACTACCTACTTGTAGTTGAAGGAGCGGTTTTTATTGTTATTTTTCATGCACTAAACATTTAAGTGCCATCATAAACAGTCGAGCGTAGTCTTCCACGTTCAACTCAAAACAACAAAAAAATATGTTTTTATTTGTACCTGCCTGCATTACAAATGTACCTGATTAACTAATAGATAGTAATTAGCTTTTACACTTTGCGAAAGTCACACACTTTCGCAAAAATAACCGCAGCTAAATCGGTCCATTCGTTCGGAAGCTACGACGCTCACCCCCTTTCTCACCGGGCGAGGTGAGAAAAGGGGTGAGCAGCGTCCCCCCCGTCATCATCTCAGGAGTGTCATAGACTATTTGTTCAAAAACTAAAACGTAGTCGCGTTTTAGTTTTTGAACTTATGTCCTGTTGGGTACAGTGCCTGTAGTAAAATGAACTTATGTCCTGTTGGGTACAGTGCCTGTAGTAAAATGAACTTATGTCCTGTTGGGTACAGTGCCTGTAGTAAAATGAACTTATGTCCTGTTGGGTACAGTGCCTGTAGTAAAATGAACTTTTGTCCTGTTGGGTACAGTGCCTGTAGTAAAATCAACTTATGTCCTGTTGGGTACAGTGCCTGTAGTAAAATGAACTTAGTCCTGTTGGATACAGTGCCTGTAGTAAAATGAACTTATGTCCTGTTGGGTACAGTGCCTGTAGTAAAATGAACTTATGTCCTGTTGGGTACAGTGCCTGTAGTAAAATGAATTTATGTCCTGTTGGGTACAGTGCCTGTAGTAAAATGAACTTATGTCCTGTTGGGTACAGTGCCTGTAGTAAAATGAATTTATGTCCTGTTGGGTACAGTGCCTGTAGTAAAATGAACTTATGTCCTGTTGGGTACAGTGCCTGTAGTAAAATGAACTTAGTCCTGTTGGGTACAGTGCCTGTAGTAAAATGAACTTATGTCCTGTTGGGTACAGTGCCTGTAGTAAAATGAACTTATGTCCTGTTGGGTACAGTGCCTGTAGTAAAATGAATTTATGTCCTGTTGGGTACAGTGCCTGTAGTAAAATGAACTTATGTCCTGTTGGGTACAGTGCCTGTAGTAAAATGAATTTATGTCCTGTTGGGTACAGTGCCTGTAGTAAAATGAACTTATGTCCTGTTGGGTACAGTGCCTGTAGTAAAATGAACTTTTGTCCTGTTGGGTACAGTGCCTGTAGTAAAATCAACTTATGTCCTGTTGGGTACAGTGCCTGTAGTAAAATGAACTTAGTCCTGTTGGGTACAGTGCCTGTAGTAAAATGAACTTATGTCCTGTTGGGTACAGTGCCTGTAGTAAAATGAACTTATGTCCTGTTGGGTACAGTGCCTGTAGTAAAATGAATTTATGTCCTGTTGGGTACAGTGCCTGTAGTAAAATGAACTTATGTCCTGTTGGGTACAGTGCCTGTAGTAAAATGGCGTGGTCTTCTTTCTATCCGCCAAAAACTACCCAAAAATTTCACATATATTATTATCATAGCTAACTATATACTTTAATAATTAACTATAAATTAAAGTATAATTACTTCGCTAATTTAAGGCTAGCAACATTCCTAAACTGCTGCCAGCATTGCAACGTTGTTTGGCAATATTGGCAAATCAAAACAAAATACCAGCATTAGGTAATGTACCATACATAAATATGGTTCGACGAGAACCAGCTATTACTGTTTTGAAATTTGCAGTGTTTGTGATCTTCCGATCCGCATCCGTTCGTTCGAGGTGCTCAAGCCTGCGGATTCTGCGGGCTTCGTCTCACCAATAAACTAAACTTGATGAAACCTATATGTGGAAACATTTAACAAGCGTACTACTGCTGCACGTTACTTGTATTTGTCAAAAATACAAACACGGCATTGTCAAAACAAGCGACAGGTGACAATCCACACCAATATATAAAAGTGAAACGTTGTCTAGTTGTTTGTTTGTTTGTTTGGGGAGCTTTAAAGCCAAAATGGCTCATCCGATTTTGATGAAACTTTGTAAATAGATACTGTACAATATAGATACCAACATAGGATACTTTTTATCCTGGAAAATGGTAAGTTTCCAATGGGAAATTGGAAAATGTCGATTACTCGCTGTAAGGAACAGTTCAGTTCCCATAGAAACGAGATAATAACAAGTCTGTCAAAAAGCATCAAGAGCGTTGGTGCTATATTTTCGCGTTTATTTTTAATATCCATTAAGAACATACATGCTTTCATCGCGATTAACTGGCGTGGGTGTGGAAGAAGTCGCGGGCGAAAGCTAGTTCCAAATATTTCTGAGGACTCCAATATGTTGTGATACTGTGATATAATAATATGATGTATGTCATTTTTGATGATGTTGGTTTAACAAATTGGACACAAAATCCAATTTTATGATAGGCCGAGATGGGAACAACTCGTCTTTTTAATTCTTAAACCGTTTTTACATGACAGCCCAAAAAAGGAGTGTAATGTTTTCAGGGTTCACGTGTTTGTATGAATGTGAGTTTCTTTATTCCACTATAACTTTTAAATGTCTGAATAGATTTGGATGTACGGGGTATCTTTAGAATCCTTACATCATTCCTAGTGACAGACATTTTTTTTGAAAAGTTTGGTTTTCGGCGGCGCAGTCATGATTATTTTCTCTTACCTTGATGACGTAACTGTTAAGGGGGAGGCAGCGGTGTCAAACAAAGGTCAAGGAATCCCTGAATAGGTGGATAAAGTTTTAATATCTAAGTCTGAATATCACAACCATTTTATCGACTTCAAAAATGATTTCAGTAACAATTTTGATGATTCTTTCATTTGAATCGCCAGACCTTCAGTACCTAGTCCCATATACATTTGGTTCAAAAACTCTGTAGTAAATCCAATTGAAGTCGTTTCTTTTGTTCATTAAAGGCCAGTTGACCATGAAATTGACTAAGGCCTGTTCGTTTCTTTTTGGTTGTCTTCTTCAATGATACATTTTATTCTTTTACCCATGTGATAATATGTTTTTGGTTGTCTTCTTCAATGATACATTTTATTCTTTTACCCTTCTTTTGATAATATCTAACTCTAGAGTTATTAAAGTCATCATCAAAAACACATCACAAGTTAAGAATTCAGCCAAATTAGCATACGGGATGCATTAGCCCTTGCGGTAGCATCATATGTATTATGTCACATGTTCCTTTGTCCACCACTGTACGTGATACCGCCAACAAACAGTAAGTACGGACATACAGCTAACCCTGCATTTCTGTACAAGTACTGTCACAGAGGCAGGCACGTCAGCACGTCGTGCCAGACAGCATATTGTTATCTTCGTTTGGTTGAATATATTGAGCACTAGCTGGGCCCGCGGTCTTGCCAGGGTGCTTATTTTTCTATTTGATAACATAGGGTACATTTTGCACGACTGCCCAAAAAAGGAGTATAATGTGTTCAGGGTTCATGTATGTATGTATGTATGTATGTATGTATGTATGTATGTATGTATGTATGTGAGTTTCTCTATTCCATCATAACTTTTAATTGCCTGAACAGATTTGAATGTATGGCGTATCGTCATCCCTAGTAACAAGGGCATTTTTTTTAATCTATACCTATCCCTGCATGGCTCCATTTTGAAATGCAAAAAAACTTTCCTCGAATTTTACGAAATGGATATTAAATTGAAGGTCTTGATGAGCACATTCCAAAAATATATAATTTATTGTCATATGTTCTTTTAAGGCAGGGCAGGCTTGTCATATTTAAGGCAGGGCAGGCTAGTCATATTTTTTTAGCTATTTCTCCAGAAAGAAATACCAAACGTACAACAATATTACCTACACAAAATTTCGTTCTTCGTTATTTCTATAGCTTTTGGAGGGTAAGTTAAGCTGTCGGTCCCGATCTGGCTGTTATTAATATATAGTACCTAGTCTATAAGCCATGTCAGAGACCCTCGGGTAGCCTGACAAACTCTGACAGTAGAGACAAGCACAACCTCATACGCCAAACAAGCAACGGCAAAGTAGGCTTAGCAGTAATACGCATTGAAATCGGCTCATGTTTGTTTATCGTATGAGGTAGTGCTGGCCTCTGGTGTCAGATCTCTGATGTCTGCCCGAGGACCTCTGACATGACTTAACGACTACTATTAATCAATAACAGTCGGGAACGACAGCTTAACGTGCCTTCCGAAGCACGGAGTGATGGAACATAGAAAAGTCATTGGTGCGGAACCAAGGAACAAACCCGGTATCGTTGGATTCTAAGTTGCGCTATTGAACCTTAAAGCTACCATCGCGTCATACGGAGCTACGATATCACATGCACAGATAAATCAATCTTATAACACTTCGTTATTTGCATTGGTGGTTAAAAAGAAAAGAATCAGCACGCAATCTAATTATATCTTACGAAAAAAATGTAGGAATTCTGTGAGTGGTTATCCAGTCTGTTCTCGGACGAAAAATGTAGGAAATCTGTGAGTGGTTATCCAGTCTGTTCTCGGACGAAAAATGTAGGAAATCTGTGAGTGGTTATCCAATCTGCTCTCGGACGAAAAATGTAGGAAATCTGTGAGTGGTTATCCAGTCTGTTCTCGGACGAAAAATGTAGGAAATCTGTGAGTGGTTATCCAGTCTGTTCTCGGACGAAAAATGTAGGAAATCTGTGAGTGGTTATCCAGTCTGCTCTCGGACGAAAAATGTAGGAAATCTGTGAGTGGTTATCCAGTCTGTTCTCGGACGAAAAATGTAGGAAATCTGTGAGTGGTTATCCAGTCTGTTCTCGGACGAAAAATGTAGGAAATCTGTGAGTGGTTATCCAGTCTGTTCTCGGCCGAAAAATGTAGGAAATCTGTGAGTGGTTATCCAGTCTGTTCTCGGACGAAAAATGTAGGAAATCTGTGAGTGGTTATCCAGTCTGTTCTCGGACGAAAAATGTAGGAAATCTGTGAGTGGTTATCCAGTCTGTTCTCGGACGAAAAATGTAGGAAATCTGTGAGAGGTTATCCAGTCTGTTCTCGGCCGAAAAATGTAGGAAATCTGTGAGTGGTTATCCACTCTGTTCTCGGCCGAAAAATGTAGGAAATCTGTGAGTGGTTATCCAGTCTGTTCTCGGCCGAAAAATGTAGGAAATCTGTGAGTGGTTATCCAGTCTGTTCTCGGACGAAAAATGTAGTAAATCTGTGAGTGGTTATCCAGTCTGTTCTCGGACGAAAATTGATTTAATAACGACTTAATGAATATTCACATACATAATTAGATGCTTCACAGATTTATTGTTTAGATAAAAGGATGCTGGGAAAATGTCATGGTCATTGACATAATAATTATAATGTTAGCTAGAAACGGGATGTTATGTGTTGTATTTCTTAGGAGTTCTCAATATTGCAAGTGCCGTGTTCACGAGTAAACTGAATTTGGAATTAAAAACCACAGAATAAGTACTGCTATAAACATAAGAAAAGGGTCTTTGCCCTATCTATATACTATTCATATTGAGTTCCCGATATTTCGGCACTGTTATAGGTGCGCCATGATCACGGATAACTGAAGTAACTATACGGATGGATAACGGCACTGTTATAGGTGCGCCATGATCACGGATAACTGAAGTAACTATACGGATGAATAACGGCACTGTTATAGGTGCGCCATGATCACGGATAACTGAAGTAACTATACGGATGGATAACGGCACTGTTATAGGGGCGCCATGATCACGGATAACTAAAGTAACTATACGGATGGATAACGGCACTGTTATAGGTGCGCCATGATCACGGATAACTGAAGTAACTATACGGATGGATAACGGCACTGTTATAGGTGCGCCATGATCACGGATAACTGAAGTTACTATACGGATGGATAACTTTTTAGGGTTTGTGACCTTGTTAGTTTTAAACAATATGTTCAACTGAAATTAATGCTGATGGGAACTAGTAATCGTGAGCTGCCGCAACAACTTTAACATAAACTTTACATAACATTTAATGTGAGCAGCTTTTAATAGCTGCCTTTAAAATTATATTTCAGCTAATTTTTGAATTTCAAGACTATTTCTACCCACAGTACACATACATGCATAAAAAAATAGTTGCTCTTTTTAACTAATCTATCACTATGCAAGCCCATTTTATATATCTACTAGCTGCTGCCCGCGCCTTCGTCCGCGGACTACAGTTGACCGTGGTGAAAAAAATCCTATGTCCTTCTTCAGGATTCAAACTATCTCCGTACCAAATTTCATAAAAATCAGTTCAGCCGTTCTATCATGAAATGACAACAAACAGACAGACAGACTTTCTAGTGCTGTGCGTGCGTCTGACATGTTAGTTTTATATCTGTTGAAAAGATTGGTTTATTAAATTATGGTTTGTAGATAATGACTTTGTCCCTACTCGCCCCATTGATTGTAATCTTCTATAATCATAGCCAACTGCAAAGATATTCTATGCATCGCGGTCAAGGGCTTGCCTCAGTTAATTAATAAGTCTACTTTATTAGTCACGATCGCCGATGAAAAAATGGAAAATCCAATGTTTCAGAGTGACTAAGCGTTATTGAGCGTTGTAACTCTCAGAATTAGCACATTGAAGCGGCAATCAGTCGGATTTGTAGTGGTAATAGGCTGGCTTCATAGCTCGTAGAATCGTTATAATAACTGTTGTAAAGGAAGGTCCTTGAATGTTAAACACGGACGGAAGACAGAGAGTTAGCTGGCCAGCTCCAGAGATGGACTGGCACCAGGCAAAATATCAGTTTATTTTAATTTGTTTTTTTAATTGCATTTGATTACTGTCACACCGTACTGTGGATAGCCTAAATTGAACATTGTTTTTCTAACTTCACATATGAACACTGGTTGAGTGTTTTTAGTAAATGCATTTTATGTCGGTTTGTTGTTCAAAGAATATAATTATTATTCAGTAGAGTGCATTCAGTTTTTTTATATTATAGAGGTTGCAAGTTTTCCGTAGGAAACCCCACCTCTAGCTTGTTGGCACACATCCCTCGCAGTCGGAAGTCGCCGCCGAGGCCACGTCGGTAACTCTATGCAGGGCAACGCTTCATTGCATTTGTGGTGGTGGGTACCACAGAGTGACGCATGCGCGATATGCCGCACTAGCTGAATGGAATGCATGGATTTTTTACTCAAGATATGTTTGTATTTGATTACTATTTCTTGATGGAATCACTATCATCCTCATCGTCCACTACTGAACATAGGTATCCCTTTAGAACGCCACAAGAACACAATGGTTGAGGATTGGAAGAGGTGATGGCTAATACATAAGTCCTACGCGTGATCGGGATGCTTGTGGGGACTGGGCCAGCCTAGTTTCTTATTTGACATATTATTATGTTTTCCCAGTTGATGATCGTGGGTCATCTCATCGGTACTTTATTTTATACTATCTTTCGAAAGTGACTTCGTCAGCGCGGACTACAGATTATTGCCAAAAAATGCATCCTATGTTCATCTGAGATCTAGGATATTAAAAACCAATGCAAAAGTATAGCACCAACGCTCTTGATGCTTTTTGGCAGACTTTTCGTTTCCACGGCAACGGCATTCCCTTCGCGAGTAATCGACTTTTTCCAGTTTTCCCGTTGCAACTTTCCATTTTCTGGGATAAAAAATATCCTATGTAGGTCTCTATATTGTACAATACCTATTTACAAAGTTTAATTACAAAGATCAGCCGTTTTGGCGTGAAAGCTCCCCAAACAAACAGACAACGTTTTTCTTTTATATATTGGTGTAGATATTTGTCATTTAAATCTGTATTATTATAATTACTGACATTTTTTTTAAAATATTGAAAAATACTTCCCCGTAGAGTTTCTTGGTGCTCTCTACTCTATCGGGCGTATTTCCGAGGACCGGTAGAGTCAGAAGGGTATTTCCAATTTCCTGTGCGAGATTCAATTCTGAGGCGGCACATGAAAGGGAGATATAGAATCCTTTTCAAACTTTAAGCATACTTAGTTTACCTAATTGTATTGATTTGATCTATATATGTTTACCCACTCACTTATTCAAAATCTTTCGTAAATTACAATCGTAAATATGTATTACATAGTTAACTAAACTCTTTATTGAACAACAACAGATAAATTTACAAAAAAAGTTGTTAACAAACAATAGAGTGTAATAATAAATAACCATAAATAATAATCTTTAATAGGCGGTCTTATCGCTCAAAGCACATAATGTGATTGCAGGAAATACAAGCCCAATAGATACCTAGTTCAAATGCTTTAGTCCACTACCAGTTGGCAGCGTGCACAGTAGGTCTCGTATGCTGGCATTGCCCCGTTTAATTTATTGCCCAACATATCAATAAATAAGCAGGATGCTTCTTGTTAGACCTTAAATCCGTTACCAAATCCTAATCACGCCAGGAAACTGGTTACAAAAATGTATTCACGTTTTAAACTTGTTTAATCGAGGTACGAGTGAGGAATATAGATGACAATTCTGCGGCATAAGTATGTTTTTTTTCTCTACCTACTATGGTCAATAACATTAGAAACAGGTTAATTAACATGTGTTCTATGGATGTAGCTGGCTGGTAGTGGTTTTAAATACGTCAATAAAATGCCAGTTCTTATACCTTCTATGTAAGATGAACTACAAACATTAATAAAAAAAACAATGGTTTGGTCGTAGCTTAGTTTGGTCAAGTTTTTTGCTTTTAATTGTCTTTGAATATTGTTTTAAGTATTCAACAAGTTTCGTGTCATTAGAATACATATTTTTTTGAGAATATAATTTGTATATTTAATTTGTTTCTACTTTTGTAAATACCTGTTATAGCCCAGTCATCAAATCCCACCCTTATATTTTTTAAATTTGAACATATAATTAAACTCTTTATCCATTATATTAAACAAGGTAATGCAAAGATCATCAGGATTCCCATCAAACGATAAGTGGGTAAGTTGATTATCAATGTTATCTGAAAACCGTTTCAATATTTTTTGTGGGTAATATTGATGGCCTGTAAGTGAACCCATGAATAAAAATAAAAATAATTTATTGCCAACAAACTTATCGACTTAAACAATACAAAAACTCACATGACACGCAACAACAGATCTGTGAGTGTAAAACAAGGAATTTTGAACTGTTAGAACATTTCCTCAGAACATCTTCCTTATCAGACTCAAGCACTTTGAAATCGGCCAGTATATATATATATATATATATAAGTACAATTATATGATGCTCCAGCTCAACACATGACAACTCAATAGTCCGTTCAACAGACAAATCCACAATGTCTTTCCTTATTCACTACATAAATTAAAGATCCACCATGAGACTTAGCTTTTTTTCTTTTAATATAAATAATTGCTAATTGATTTTCTCTTAATCGCAAATTTTGTAAACGGTTGATATGCTCTAGTGCGAAGGGCCTATAGAAATCATGTTATAAATAGTATTTATTTAATGAAGTACTTACCTAATATTTAATTTTAACTAATCACTATTATGTTTTTGTCGTATTTGTACTAAGTTATCCTTTACAAATTAAAAACCCTTCAATATTGATTAATTCCCTATCAACAAGTCGTCTGCACATTCCATTCTATAAACTGCAAGCCTATCAAAATTCCGAACACGTCAGTGTTCACGTTTTGACATATCGTGTCGTATCGCGTGGTCGCATCACGGCCGCATGACGAAATTGGCGCGCTGACGCTACATTATAAAACTGAGTAGTTAGAAATATACCCATCCTTTTCTTACTTAGACACACATTTGCTGTAGTGCGGCGAGAAGGCGTTGATTACTCTGTTACGTTTGTATGGTCAGGCTGCCTATTTATTATGTTGTTTTTTAAGTTTATTTTTATTTTCTTCACAGTGTGTTAATCAAATTATATGAAGGTTATGTTATGCTGTATTTTTAATAATTAGCAGAAGTTTAGATATGTACCTCCATCGCCTGCGTGACTGGTAAACATTTGATTGGAACCTCACGTCTTAACTTCTGCTGTTTGGGTTGGTTTGTCATATTTTTTGTGGGTAATATCGATGAGTTCACGACCCCATTATTTTATTTTTACAGAAGTTTAGCAAATTTTCTATTGATGTACAAATAGTTGAATAAGTAATTTTATTTAATTATGTAAGTAAGTTTTTTATTTTTTATTTAGTAGGTACTTTTGAAATTATAATAAAATGAAAGCCTACATTAGTAAGATAAGTAATAAATTATAGTATTATTCAGTGGAGAAAATGTGGTTACGCGTTATTAGGTACATATTCAGTGGAGAAAATGTGGTTACGCGTTATTAGGTACATATTCAGTGGAGAAAATGTGGTTACGCGTTATTATAGTATTATTCAGTGGAGAAAATGTGGTTACGCGTTATTAGGTACATATTCAGTGGAGAAAATGTGGTTACGCGTTATTAGGTACATATTCTTAAGAGATACGTAGTCTGCGATGAAATATAGGGTATAATATAGTTTATTTGATTTAAGTAGGTAGGTACCAAGTACTATTATTTATTCTGTAACATTAAGTAAAAATATAAAACATTTAATGTTAAAACTAAGCTAAAACTAAGCTTAGTCTAATATGTAGATCCATAAAATGGCAAGGTCTTTGCCCCCAGAAGAGGTTCTTAGTTACCTACTCTATTTTGGAACATTACAAAGGTTTTTGGCAATAAGGATGTTTATTTTTCATGTTTGTTCTTTTGTTCACAAGAATTTTTAGCAATGTGCGTACACGAGTGCGCAAAAAATATATTTACGTAAAAGTTAAGATTAGGTGTCTTTATGCCAAAAATAATTTATGAAAAACAAGTTTTGAGCATTAATGCTTCCTGTCACTACGTAAGTAATGCTTAAACATGACTTAAGCCTGAAGTTATGACCTTCGCTAGTCTTAACCATGACTTAAGCCATGACCTTAGCCAGTCATTAACTTAAGCTAATATAAATATAAATTCTCCTAAGTTAAATGACTTTACCGTGCGCGGAATACAACCCCTAAAAAAATGTGATCCCCTAAAAAAATATTTTTCTTTAGAGGCTTTATAGTTTAAGAGGTCAACTTTCATACGTACTGACGTATGGGAGTTGACCTCTTAAACTATACTGAGTGAGTACTGACTCACTAGACATATTCTGCGACTCAGCAGATAATTCCCGTTTTGGCCTGCTCTGAAATAAATTCTGTCGGCAAATTAATGAAATTGGACAGGAACTCGTGGTCAGCAAACAAAAGCAGATTGATTAGCGCCGAGCTAGCAACCAACTAATGTTAGATCGGGCAGCTCTACTGTTACAGTTTCATCAGCTAATCAAACACATTTAGCAGAATAAATATTGAAGCGGCAAATTGTAACCAACAAGCAAAACTATCTGGAGAAATATTCTTGACCAGGTGATGGCGCACCACAGATGATTAATGATGATAAATAAATTAAAAAGTACATGCAAGTGAGTCTAGACTCAGACGTTACTTTGCGGAAATCCATATTTAAAATGAACGAAGTAAAACTATGTAGGTAGCTAGCATAAAATATATAAAAACAGCCCAGGAGATATTGACTTCTATATATTCAGTTTCAGTAGGCACTGCCTACCTATATCTTCTAGTCATCACGAGCTAAGTCTGTAATTACTGGTTTACAGAACCAGTTGAATTTTCCTAGTTGTAAATAAGGCTTAATTTATCACTTGCGTCTGTGTATAACAGTTCCAACCTCCGTTGTTTAGTTTTTACCCGTTCAATTTATTGTTAGCGTCTGCGGCGCGACGTCTCTTGTATTTCTAGTCAGGTGTCGTTGAGCAAAGTCCTAGGTAATTATTTTCTTAGTCATCTTATTTCAAGACTTTCGGGTCTATTCGCGCACAGATTAATATCAAAATAACATTTAGACTAATCTCGACGTTTCTATCATGTTGTATTGACCGTGGTCACGACGGTATCAGCGTCGAGATTAGCGGGAGTCGCTGCCAACCACCCACACTTGGTATTATAAATACCAAGTACCTGCTTACTTAATACTATTTGTGTTGCCTATTTGCTTTCGATAATATAGCAATTTTCTTTACTAATATCTATAGTATCTATCTGAAAATTATCGGAAAATTCAACAATTACAAATTTCAGGAAACTGTTAGTTTGTTTGTTTGTCGTATGAGGTAGTGCTGGCCTCTGATGTCAGCGTTTGTCAAGCCGCCCGAGGGCCTCTGACCTGGCTTAACGACTGCTATTAATCAATGACAGCCGGGACCGACAGCTTAACGTGCCCTCCGAAGCACGGAGCGATGGAAAACCGCACATAACTTCGAAAAGTCATTGGTGCGGGAGCCTAGGTTTTGAACCCGGTATCGTTGGATTCTAAATTGCACTATAGAACCGTTAGGCCACCATCGCTCTACCGACTGTTAGTTAAAAAGTATATTATTTATCAAAAACAAACACTTAAATTTCATCAATACATTGGTTCAACAATTTCTACTACTTTATTTCTAAACTAGCTGTACCCGCGGCTTCGCACGCGTGGTCATTTCTCTAGGTTAAAAGTACTCTATACCAACATTTGATCAAAATTGGTTCAGCCGTCAAATAGTTTTTTATCGATTGCTCGGCTTCTAAACATCGGATTAACATAGCTACTAAGTACCCCAGTTTTTAAGTCATACCCTAAGCTATCGAAAAGTAAAAACCGCATCGCAATCGTTACAGTAGAATGAAGCGCGAACAAACATACAGACAAACAGAGTAACAAACAAACCGACATACACGATTTTTAAAAATATAACATTTTTAGTAGCTTATTTTAAGTACCCTAGACCATTTTTTTTATTATCTTCATTGTACAGACTTTTTCGTTCTTATTGCTTTAATATAAGTATAGATATAACAATACATTTAATGTAGAATTGTTTAAACCAGGATCTTCTATGTTTTCTCTACACCTACCTTCTATTCTATCTCCTGTTTCTCTACACCTGTAAGTAGTATAAAATATCGTATATGACATACAGACGACACCATTAAATCGAATTTCCCAAAGCTCTACAGTAAACTAATGTTCTCCCTAAATAATCTAGAATCGAATGCCCCGAGCTGTGCAATAAATCTCCGCCTATGTCCAAGCTGTCTCGGCGAGCTTAACATCGAGCACCCGAAGCTCTAACGACGAATTTAATTGTTTCTGCCGTAAAAGCATAATGTATTCTCCATGGGCTTGAGTCATTGCCTCACCAGGTCAAGGTGGAACCTCACGATTGCGTGACATGTCACCACGTTCCTGGAAGTTACTTAATTGCACAGATGCGAGGTGAAAACACAAACAGACAATTGAGTATTGCCAGTGAAATAATAAATATTACTAATTATTTTAGTCTGTGTCTCTGTGTGGGTGTGTCAGTAATACTACCGCAGAGAGTAAAAAAAGGTGTGAATTGATTCGTTGGTATCATAATTGTGTACATAGTGTAACTTGGGCAAGCACTCCTTGCTAAAAATTAAAATATCTTCATAAGCACATACAAGTTTTTTTTTAATAAAGTTTTTTTTAAAGTAAATCGCCATCAAAGCACATTAATTTATGGCCAGTGATAGCTTGGTGCAGCATTGCTATAGGTACACCCGACAACTATCGCCTTCCGCCTGCTTTATTTGCGTTGTCGTAGCGTTATTTCGCAGAAGTTATTGCTTATGCTATTTATTACCCCTTACATACTTCTCACCGTTCTCACCTATCAGCTAAGCTGAATGACTATCCACAAGAGCTGTACCAGAAAGTTCAGTGGCGAACTAAGAAAATGTCCACCAATGAGATCTGGCAACTGGCTTCTATCACGTCATAATGCAATGCTGTTATTGGTGAAGACTTCCCTAGCTTGCCGCTCTTCTTCCTCGCAACTCTGACCACTGCTTCAAAATATCTTTAACTAGCGTCTCGCTCCGGCTTCGCAACGGGTAGCGCTCACACCGCGGCATTTTTCTACTTTAGCAATTTTATACCCGTCCTGACTTCTAAATGAAAAGCCTGGTTCGAATTATTTAGAGATGAATTTACATGTACATAACCTTGATTATGAAACTATTTAGTTGGATAAGGTTTAACATCATGATACGAATGTCATCATCTTTCGATTCTACCCGAGTTGTGATTGACTAATTTGAACAAAAAACGGTTATTGTCGTTAACGGTTGGCCATTTAGCCTCACGGACTTTTTTGTGTGTAATGATGAGTAAGTACTATAAACATATAGTATATTGTTTTGTGGGTAATAATGAGTAACTACTACAAACATATAGTATATTTTTTTGTGGGTAATGATGAGTAAGTACTATAAACATGTAATATATTGTTTTGTGGGTAATGATGAGTAAGTACTATAAACATGTAATATATTGTTTTGTGGGTAATGATGAGTAAGTACTATACACATGTAATATATTGTTTTGTGTGTAATGATGAGTAAGTACTATAAACATATAGTATATTGTTTTGTGGGTAATAATGAGTAACTACTACAAACATATAGTATATTTTTTTGTGGGTAATGATGAGTAAGTACTATACACATGTAATATATTGTTTTGTGGGTAATGATGAGTAAGTACTATACACATGTAATATATTGTTTTGTGGGTAATAATGAGTAACTACTACAAACATATAGTATATTTTTTTGTGGGTAATAATGAGTAAGTACTATAAACATGTAATATATTGTTTTGTGGGTAATGATGAGTAAGTACTATAAACATGTAGTATATTGTTTTGTGGGTAATAATGAGTAAGTACTATAAACATGTAATATATTGTTTTGTGGGTAATGATGAGTAAGTACTATAAACATGTAGTATATTGTTTTGTGGGTAATAATGAGTAACTACTACAAACATATAGTATATTTTTTTGTGGGTAATGATGAGTAAGTACTATAAACATGTAATATATTGTTTTGTGGGTAATGATGAGTAAGTACTATAAACATGTAATATATTGTTTTGTGGGTAATGATGAGTAAGTACTATAAACATGTAGTATATTGTTTTGTGGGTAATAATGAGTAAGTACTATAAACATGTAGTATATTGTTTAGTAATCGTTTTCGCAGCGCACACCAAATAATGTCATTCTCTTTTTTTTCTTTATAATATTTGTGTACATTTCTACCATGAAAGTGCAAAGTACATTCCTTACTACTATTCTCTATCATGTGGAAATATTTTGTACACGCTTCGAGCGCCGTTGATCTAAATTCACACCTCTATCCGTCACTGAAGTGACACCACGCAGACGCTCATGCAAATCACTCGTACTGACAAATTGATGAGACGAGACATTATGCAATTATAATAATGGGATCTGCGACCTTTATTATGCTTATGTCACATGATATCTACTTGTTAAGTAGGTACATGAGGTACCTTGTATCATTATAGACACTTCTAATACAATATTACTAACTAGCTGTGCCCGCAGCTTAGTCCACTTGGTCATTTCTCTGGGTTAAAAGTAACCTATGTGCTTAGTAACCTATGTTACCTTAATGCTTGCTAGCATTAAGTTCGCCTATGTACCTATCTTATGTGTGCAATTAAGAATTTTCTATCTATCTATGTATCTATCTATGTATCTATCTATGTATCTATCTATGTATCTATCTATGTATCTATCTATGTGTTATTCCAGGACTAAAAGCACAAAAGTACATTACAATTATTTTACTGCACTTCATCAAACATCGTTTAGACATCAAATCATTTTTTATCGATTGCTCGGATTCTCCTCATCGGATTGATGACCTACACCAGTTTTTAAGTCAAAACCTAAGCTATCCAATTGTGTCTGTATTTTTATCTGTTCGCACATTACGTAAAAACTACTGGACCACTTGCGATGCAGTTTTCGATGTTGGATAGCTTAGGGTTGGACTTCAATCTGGTGTAGTTAGTATCTCAATCTGATGAATAGAAGCCGAGCAATCGATAAAAAAAATGTGACTTCTGAACGAAATTTAGTATTTTGTACTTTATAGGGTACTTTTGATCCTGGAATAACACACAGATTACTTTTAACCCAGAGAAATGACCGCATCTAGCTGTGCTTAGTGAATATCTGAATATATAAGAATTATTTAAATGATAAATCTAATAATAATTGTTTGTTTGTTTCAGAGAGACCTCGCCTCCGTCGCCGCTGGGCGACGAGAAGGAGTCCAAGATCAGCCAGCTGCAGTTCTCGACACCTTTCGACAACACCGGCAGCACGGTGAGTCGCAAACGAACGTGCTGGATTTATAGTTCACGGAACTCTAAAACCGGCCAAGTGCGCATCGGACATGCGTACCGAGGGTTCCGTACGGGGACCCACTTATTTTTTACTATTTGTTTCATTTATTTTTTGGTTGGATATCAGTATTTCAAGTATCTGCCATAATATTCAGTGACAGACCGACAGATGATGGCGCGTAGGGTTAGTAATGATGATGATGATGGCCTCCTTGTCGTATCCGACAACGGCGACCTATTTTTTTACTTCCTGGCGTGCGCCCTGATATGACATGCCAGGCTGAACTTAGTCCTAAATATGCGATCCCACATACTGCAGTAGAGCTGAACAGCGCTGTTATATTTGTAATTGTAGGAGGGCTTGGGTCGAGCTTTACGGTTTAGGCGCCTTACGTCGAGATCTTCTACACGCAAATCTTCAAAAACCTTAACGCTCTTGTTAATGCTAGAATGCCACTTAGCTCTGTTAGCTGCCAGCGCCTCCCAACAATCAGAGTCAAAACTACAAGCGCCCAAATGTATTTAAAGCACGTCTTTGTAGCGGAGGTGCTGTCCATCTGATCTACGTTTACCATCCGCTAACTACGAATAGAAGACGACTTTGGGCAGTCTATTTTCTCCCATACGGGAGACGGTATAACACCATCTCAACTGGGCTTTCATTAAGAGCGCCTCCTTTCAACCATACCCGAGCGACGAAGAACCTCGGTGTTGGACACGCGATCCTGCCAACCAATCCTCAGTATAGAGCGAAGACATCTCATATGAAAACTAGTTTCCGAATGTCAGTCTTGTAGAGGCACCATATCTCAGATGCATATAGCAGAATAGGCAGAACCAGTGCTTTGTATACTGCTATCTTAGTCTGGAGTTTATAATCATGTGACTTCCAGACACGGTCCCTCAGTCTTCCAAATGTAGATGCGGCTCTGGAAATGTGTTATGGTATTTCTGACGCTAACATGTTGTCAGTCCTTATTTGACTTCCAAGGTACCTAAAACGTATACTTCGTCTGTACTAGAGGGCCGCTATCCAAAATTAAAGGCGAGTATACTGGTTTTTCTTAGCAAGTTTTCCAACAGTCTTCACAGCACAGTCATAAAGGTGTTTATAAAATGTAGACCATGCTGAGTTATCGAGATCAGCCGGTGCGGTTTTAACAAATTTGTAATCAAGTTTGCAATGGGAGAGGCCTATATCCAGAAGCGGGCTGACAAAGGCTGATTCTGGATGATCATTGTCTACTGCTTAATGTAGGGTTTGTTTTTCTTGCTCTTCATCGTAATCAACAAAACACAAAACGTCCATTAAATAGTAATTATAATAGAAGATTTCAGTACCCGGACAAAAGATTTTACGAATCATGATTTTAATAATATATAATAATAATACAATGGTTATTGTTGCTTCCGGCAATTTTAACTCATTGTCTATGCGTTACTTACCGGGGTCAGATGACAGTCTTAACACTGCCTGACCTCGAATTTATTGATGTTTTTGTGCCATCTTACTACACCTTATGCAGATACGTAACTCTACGCACACACTGGTTGGCAACACTGGATGGCAATTGTCGAAAGGAAAAATATGTCCTCTGCGCGGCACATTGGTTCAACAAACCTGCAAATAGATGACGTTGCCGTCTCCGTAAGACGGTATTAGAAACTGGAGGAAGAAATTGGATAGCGGTATAGTGATCACGCTGGCCGAATTGGTTAAGGTTAATTCGAATTGGCATGTGCTGCGCAGAGGCAAAGATAATGCGGGTTCGAGTCCCGTCCGATTTTTTCCTTTAGAAATTACTAGCTACCCGCCCCGGCTTCGCGGGGTGTAACTTAAAAAAAATAAGAGAAATAACGGTTCCAGTGCCACCCAGAACTTTGGTTGCAAAATCTTGCGCGGCACTGCACTGCTCTCGTCACCTGAGACATTGGTTTTTAACTCTTAGTGCCCAGTATTTTCTCTGGATGACTAAGGGAGATGAAACTAAGGGTATCGATCCACTAGAGTCTCCTAGACGATGCCGCGATGGCTATATAGAGATATAAAAGTTCAGAGACGAAGGAACTTTGCTCATCAAACGGGAAGATGTCTATCGACATCCACTAGGGGGTTTTCCTCCTTTTTTCCGGTTGTTTGGTTCACACTGTAGGTAACACAGGCATTCATTATTGCGACTAGCTTTACTGATAGCTAGGAAACAAACAATAGACAATTTATTCCATAAGCAGAGAGTAAGTGTTAAATTATATTATTGTCGCTCGTAAATATTATAACTAATATCGACGGTGAGAATCCCAACATTGTTGTAGACGTTTTAAGAATTGATAGAATGCAAGTATAGAATACACGAGAAACTAATAGACAATAGGTTTTTAAATAACTGCATTAAGTATCCAGACGGCTCGGTTTTATGTTTTCTATGAAGATATACCCGTTATGGGTACAATATAACTGGGGGTATAGTAACTCATTAAAGTTGACTCATTTCATTTTGTGATATAATCACATGAAGCAATATTTAAATTTAAGCAATAATTACATGAGCCTCAAGTGCACTGCAGTGTTGTAATTTCTTGTGTTCCGTACCTCAAAAGGAAAAAAGAAACCATTATAGGATCACTTTTCTGTCCGTCTGTCCGTTGTCTATGTGTCTTTCTGTCTGTCTCTCAAGACCCTTTTTCTCAGGAACGCGTAGAGGTATCAAGTTGAAATAAATATCAAATGCTCAGGTCTGCAATCCCTTGGAGTTGTGAATCAAACTTCTAAGTCAACGCAATCAAAAGATACGGCCGTTTTTACCGCATGTTTTAACACTCGCAAGGGAATCAAAAAACCTTTTACCTTGTTCTCACCGTTAACCTAGAATCATGAAATTTGGCAACAAGCAATTTCTTTTAGCACAAGTAAACGAAAAAATCCGAAAACCGTGAATTTAAAGATACATCACACACAAAAAAATAAGTTTATACGGAACCCTTGGTGCGCGAGTTCGATTCGCACTTGGCTTTTTCATCTTCTAATCGTGTTGTTTAATAAAGCGTGTAGGTATATATATCTACGATTCGTAAATGACCCACATACATTATTTAAATTAATCGGTCCGCTCCTATTGTGGTTGCTACACCCTACGAAGTAATTCCCTACGAAGTAAGTAGTCGACGACCGGTTGGTCTCGTGGCTAGTGATCCTAGGTACGTAATCAAACGGTCGCGGGTTCGAATCCTGCAAGGTGCATTCATTTGTGTGATGAGCAGAAATGTTTGTTTCCGAGTCATGGATGTTATAATATTCGTATCTATGTATGTTTATCCGTTATCTAGTGCCCATAGTACAGGGTATCCTAGTTTGGGGCTAGGTAATTAGTGTAGAATTGTCCCGAATATATTTATTATTTATTATTATTATTAATTCTACCCACAATTTTGTTAAGAACTTTTGTACATATGATCGCTATAAATATTGAGTATCTGTGACGATGACCATGCAACTGGTATCTGTGACGATGACTGTACAATCTTACAGACCGTCCACCGTAAGATGTTCTCTGCCGTGATGTTGGCACTGGTGCCTTCACAATTATGGAATCGTGACCGCAATATTCGAACGTCATAATACGAAGAGGTTAGAATTAGGACGAAAAGTTGTTCGGGTTGCCCCTTGGTTGTTGTTGATGCCCAATACAATCTGCACCACAATATCAAGCGTTTTGGCTTCACATTTATATATCTTTTATGTACTGCTAAGGATCTATAATCTGGACGTGTTCAAGGCTAAAGGGAATAGGTATCTGCTAGATTTGCGTGCTCCATATTCAGCTACATTGTCGTTTACCATCAGGCAAGATGGAAGCCACACGTAGCTCTATTTAATATAAAAAAATATAAACTAATGTGGTAAATATATTCCCCAGATATGGCAAAAGCGGCAGCAAGCGGTGTGCGTGCGGCACGCGTTCAAGCACTACGGCTCTAACAAGCGACCGAACCATGTGCTCAGCAACCTCAACATGACAGTCGCTAAGGGCACCATGTAAGTACACCTTTAGAGCTAATTGACAAGTGTTTCGGAGTTACTCCTCCGTAGACACCCTAGAGTACCCCTCCTTAGTCGCCCTAGAGACATCTTGAGCGATCCGGACGATAAAAACGCTGCCGCAGTACAGGCAGCGATAGATTCGTCCAACCCGTCCTCACCATCTTTCAACACAATTAGACACAGACACCGACATCGCCGGCGAGGTCGAAAGTCCTGTAATTAAAGTCGATTTTATTCGCCTTCGAGTTTCTTGCCGTTTCTTCCCGAAGGTGTATTCTGAATCGGTGTGGTCAGTTATGCAAATGATTCAAAGGGCTCCAGCCATTTCATCAGAGCCCCCTCGATCACTACCTAACAGTAGCGATCCAGGGGTGTTTAGTCAGACCCCCCGTAATTAATGACAATTGTCCAAGCCGAGGTTTTATACCCCCTGGGTGCCCTTGAGCAAGTGGCCAAAACTTAACTTTGGCGTGCGCCTTGTGCATTACGCATTGCGGCGCGTCGCGCCCGCTCCACCATCCGGTGACGCTGTAGAGGTCAGTTATAGACCAACAGCATAAATAATTTCAAAAAATAAAAAACAAATTGGGTTTCATAGAAAAAACTACAAACTTCCAAAAAAAACGCTGTACTCATAAAAGTTATCGAATAAGTGAAATCAGTCGTAATAATTTTTTTAAGACGCAAATATCAAATTCATGTAGATATCAAAATATAAGTACTGATTTTGTTTCGATGACATTTAAATGGGATCTTACAAAAAAAACGTTTCAGTAATCCTGAATTCATCCCTGTATTCAGATATGAATGACAAAAAATGCAGTCTAATAAAAACCTCCTTTGAGTCGATTAAAAACTGTCTGTCTTGGACTTTGTCTTCGCAGAACCATGATGACCAAACCCACCATTGTCAAACATGGTGATGGCTGCAAATGACTAACAGACATTCGCCCACGTATCGATCGGCGCGATTATAGAGACAATCACATTCAGCAGAGGTTAACAATCTTTTGTCTGCCGCCCTTGAGGGCTGTTGGCACGCTTCCTCGTGCCGTCGGTTATTGATATGGTGCTTCATCAATTGTTGAATAATTGCGTGCGAGTTATGGGGTAGTCGTGGAGGAAGTTGTCCTCGCCCGCTGAGAGGTTTATTATCATTTTTTGGTCTAGGTAACAAATGGGCCCTGCCCAAAACAGGAGTTTAATATTTTCAGGGTTCATGTATGTTTGTATGTTTTTGTATGCATGTGAGTTTCTTTATTCCACCATAACTTTAAAATGCCAGAACAGATTTGGATGTATGGGGTATTGTTAGAATCCTTACATCATCTCGAGTAACATATACCTAGGCTATATATTTTCTTTAAATGCAATATGGCTGCAGTATGGCTCCATTCCCAAATGCGAAAAAAATACTCGAATTTTACAATATGGGTATCAAATTGAAAGCCTTGATTAGCAAATTCCAATAATATACAATTTGCATAACTCAAAATTTAAAAAAATACCAAAAACGGCAAAGGCAAGAGATAAATAAAACTGTCATTACAGTCGGGGGACCTCAAAGAATAAAATGTTCCACAGAATGGTCCCCCGACAATAAAGTGTTCCACAGAATGGTCCTCCGACAATAATGAAAATTTTATTTAGCTCTTGTTTTTTTACAAGACTGCGCAAAAGCAAAGACCCGGTTATGTGTTTATCAGCCTATGTATGTATGTCTGTATGTTCCTTTGTGGCACTATATAGACCAAACGCGTGGACCGATTTTGGATGATTCTTACGTATCGTTTTGTCTTAATTTTGCGAGTGCTACTAAAAACATGACATTAATCAAAATGGCGACAATAAGACGTCATATACTGAAAAAGAAAAAAATTAAAGTCGACGAACTATGTCAAGCGGGATTGAATAGGTATTTGAAAATCATCTTTAAGTTTCTCTTATTATTTTTCAGTTCGAATGACCATTTAGGATCTTTAACGATTTAATGTTGGTTAGCAACCATTCTGACCTCCAACAAGCATTAATTCTTATAAATATGTATAAACTAAAAATAATTTAATTAATTAATTAAAATAAATTATTATAAAAAAAAAACTGACTGCGAACAAAAAAGAGAGGCAAACAACCTTTAGATTTTTGATTATGTATTCTAAGATTTGGTCGGAGGCATGAAGAGTAGCTCGCCAGGTTCTAGCTGATCCCGGCAAAGGAGAAATGAAATGCATGATGTCTCCGACTGCATCTTATATTTCAAAATCAAAAATCTAAAGCTTGTTTGTCTCGTTTAGTTTAGTTTCAATCGGGTTTTTTGACTTTTTAGTTAGCTTTTGGCAGGGTAGTCGTGTTTTGTTTTTCTTCAATCTTTGTACAATTTCCCTACTGTCCAAGTCTCACACTGTCATCACTGTGATGATACACATTTTTGACTTTTTATTTAGCTTTTGGCAGGGTAGTCGTGTTTTGTTTTTCTTCAATCTTTGTACAATTTCCCTACTGTCCAAGTCTCACACTGTCATTACTGTGATGATACACATTTTTGACTTTTTAGTTAGCTTTTGGCAGGGTAGTCGTGTTTTGTTTTTCTTCAATCTTTGTACAATTTCCCTACTGTCCAAGTCTCACACTGTCATCACTGTGATGATACACATTTTTGACTTTTTAGTTAGCTTTTGGCAGGGTAGTCGTGTTTTGTTTTTCTTCAATCTTTGTACAATTTCCCTACTGTCCAAGTCTCACACTGTCATCACTGTGATGATACACATTTTTGACTTTTTAGTTAGCTTTTGGCAGGGTAGTCGTGTTTTGTTTTTCTTCAATCTTTGTACAATTTCCCTACTGTCCAAGTCTCACACTGTCATCACTGTGAAGATACACATTTTTGACTTTTTAGTTAGCTTTTGGCAGGGTAGTCGTGTTTTGTTTTTCTTCAATCTTTGTACAATTTCCCTACTGTCCAAGTCTCACACTGTCATCACTGTGATGATACACATTTTTTCACTTTGATGTCCTTTATGAGAATTGAGCTTATTAAAGCTTTTAAATAACTTACAATGTTTCTATGTATAACCAAAATAACTGTATGTATGTTTGTTTAGGTCAAATCTTGCAAGCTGAATTAGAACCACTTCCTTCTTATCCTACTGAGTTGAATTTTTGCATGTTGGTACAGTTCCGATGACAATGCATTTTTATGGTAAGCATGACCTGAAGTGACATTCAGGAACAGCTCCAGATAAAGGAACTCTTCAACGGTCAATAGCACTGTCACGAAATTTTGTGTACGCATTATATTAATTATGATAGCCGGTTTGAAGTTTTACCATGTCATGGCTGCAGCACTCCGGGTTGGCTCCTGACTTGGGAACTCCTCAACAGTTAACAGCACAGACACGTTTTTTTTTGTACGCATTATATTATGCTAGCCGGTTTGAAGTTTTGCCATAATATAGATGCTGCTCTCCGAGTTGGCTCCTGATTAGGGAACGGCTAACAGCATATACTCGTAATGTTATATACGCAATTAATTGTGATAGCCCGTTCTAAGTTTCATCATTACATGGCTACTGCATAAAAACTTTTTATAAATGTTTTTAATTAAATTTATTTTTCTTGAATGAAACATTTTCTTTTGTATTTTATTTGAATGCAAACTATACTTCTCATTTCAACTCGACTAGGTGCAAAATGAACCATCCATCTGATTTTACTTCAATTTGGTCCGTGTATCATGGCGCTTGTAACAGTATCGAAATATTGAAAACTCATAATAAACTAATTGCGTGGTAATGACATATATATACATATATAGTCATATCCATTGTTTTGCAGTAAACATGTTTTATACTTTACATTACTTCGTTTTCGGTACCAGGGAGCAACCAACTAACGAAAAATAAAGATTTATCCGCTGTGTTCGTGTTGCAACAAAAACTCACTATGATCATATTATTATTATGATGTCGTTTCAAAAAAAAAACGTCGTAATTTGTTTTTTTATTAAAAACTTGCAAAACATCTCGAAACATTCATTATTTTTTGTCATTGTGTGCTAACGTAGGTATGTGTTCAATGACACCGATAGCAAAAAAAATTTGTTAAAAAATACATCTAAGCGTCGAATTGAGATATCCATATCAGAAAGTACATCTAGCACTTACAACTTACAACACTCTGACGATATCAAGAATAAGCGAAATACGAATTCTTATCTATTGAAATAAAAAAATAAAAAGTCTAGTTCAACATTTGATTTTCTTGTTTTTTTCACTTTAACTTTATTCTTAGTTCTATTAACCTCATTTCCTTAGTCAGGAGAGTAGTACTTAGTACCACCGAAATACCTTTACGTTAGTACTAGAATAGTACCAAAGTAGGCTGCGAGTTTTCCAAAAGATACGTCATTTTTCTAGCTATAAAAACAGCACAAGTAGTTCTCCAAGGGAAAGCATAAATATGGCAAGCAGTACTAATTTAGAAAATAACGAGGATACACGGCAGTGGTTCAAAGGCCTTATTTGATGAATCACAGTGCAGTCTGCGGTTTGACACTTCGCTGTAATGCTATAATTTATTTTGAATTGACGTGGTGTAAGCATACAAGTCATTATACTTCGAAAATTGCTACCTTTGAATATGAACATTTCATCATTTATTTTATACATTGTCTGCCTGTATTGTCACTCTGCCGGGCAAACGTCTCTCTTTCCTCTTTCCAGTTTTCCGGTTTGTTGCTCTAAGATAAGATAATATATTTTGTATTTGTGCAAAACACAAGTTACATTGTTGTTCTTAAAATATTGTTGGGACCAAGGTACACCAGTACAAAGTAAGTTTGCATACTTGTATATATGTATACGTCCAGCACGTCTCTCCGCCCCCGGCCAAGCTGGCTTTTCCCACAGCTCGTCTGAAATAAGGCAGACATGTCCAGCTATCGTAATGCGTACACAAAATTTCGTGTATGTGCTGTTTACCGTTGAAGAGATTTTTATTAGGAGCTAACCCTGGATGTCGATTCAGGTCATGCTTACCATAAAAATGCATTGTCAGCGGAACTGAACCAATATTTAAAAATTATTTCCGAAGAGTGAAGGAAGTGGTTTTAATTTAGTTCGCAAGATTCCAACTAAACAAACAAACAAACAAGTTAAATAAAACTTTTCTTTAAAATATCAAAGCCTTGCCAGAGAACAATAGATTATTAATTACAATATTAAATGCTTAGTTTCAGTGTAAACATCTAAATAGGTACTCATCTAACGTAATATAAATATGTGTGTATGAATTTATTATTTTGTATATGTGTAGTTTATAACAGCTATTTAAGTTCTTTTTTTTTATTTTTTTTAAATTATTCAGCTCCAACATTCATGACAAATAAACGTGATCCTCTCCATTCAACGGTAGTCGGGAAGAAATCGCTTTAAGGGATAAGACCGCCCATTGTACTTGATTTAAGTTAAAGTTACATTATTGTGTTTGTTTTCTTTGGTGTGCAAGAAATCGTTTATCTATCTATCTATCTATGTAACACATTAGGTAAGTATGTCAATAGGAAATGATTTAAAAGATGTTCAGTTAATTCTGATTTCAATGTGTTAAATCAGTATATTTTTTAAATGTAAGGGTATTTTGCTATAAAGTTTTGTTACTTCGTATGTAATCATTTTTTTACTATAGTTAGCACGCGTTCTTGACACAACTAGGACAATAAAGAAAATCAGGCTGTATAAAGAAGCTTGCAATTATTACTAGTTCTTAGATAAAGTTGTGAGAACCTCCATATTTGTATTATCCTATGTGCATTGTTAAAATATTATTTTTTACCATAATTACATTTTGAATTGAACATAAACGTCATATAAATAATAAAATTTCATCCGCATCCAAAACCGGTCTGCTTAGACGTCAATTCTTGAAGAGTTCTTCCTTTTGTTGTCGACCACAGTACATCGAACTTAAACACCCATTGTGGTTCTCCTTTTGGACCAAACCACAGAGGCCAAGCCATCATCTATCCACCACTTCATTATAAACCTTATCACTGAGAAAACAGAGTTTATTATATCATGTTTGAGTTGTAAACCACATAAATGCTATGACGTAGATCGTTCCTTGTCTCAGTAAGGACAAATTGATATCCCTTTGATTTTAAAGGAAGTATTCAGAATAGCATTGAGACGCGGTTGTGGTGATTACATCACAAGGTCGCCATATTATTATCATTTTGTGACGTCAGTAATAATTGAGGATAATAATTATAGCGGTTTTGTGTTAAAATGTTGCTAATAGTTTCTGGTTTTATACCGAAAAATACTTCCTTGCCTGTTTGACATCCTACCTGTTAACTTGTACTACTATTTATTCTGTGCTGTTACTCTGAATGTATGTAGCTGTGCCGCGGCTTTTCCCGCGTGGTCATTTTTTGAGGATATAATGATCCTATGTGTTATTCCAAAACCAAAAATACCCCTAGTAGTTCTGCGAATAGTAGACCTCGCGAGCACAACCTTTTTTGCAATAATCTAGCGGTGCACAGTAGCGCCATCTAGTTACATTATCAACATTTACAAAAAAACTTCATATTACTACTAACAACTGTATATTTTAAGTCCCATAGACCATTTCTTTTTTACCCGACTGCACGGAGGGTTATGTGTTTGGGTTGTAATAATATAAAGTAGGCATTCTTTAATCTGCAGATAGCAAGATAAGTCATAATTAATTAAGCAAAGTTAACCAGTTGAGCTGCCATTTAAATATTCGGTTACCAAGAAAACTAATATTTAGTCAGCAGTAAACGCAAATCATGCACAATTATATGATACGCATATAAACTAAATTTGCTCAGCAAATGGTTAATAATGGTATGAAAATCTGTACAAACTGTGTAGTTTATATTTTAGAGCTGATCGAAACAACAGTTTTCTGCTAAACATTTAAATGATGGCCGCTTATTCGATGTTTTTTTCGGTTTTTATGGTTTCCGCAGTTGTCTAAGTACGTACTTAAAGTAATAAATAAAAAACTTGCGTTTAATTATTATGTTTTACACATACGTGCAATATAACCAGGATAATTATTATGTTTTACACATACGTGCAGTATAACCAGGATAAGTTACGTAATATTTTTAATCGACTTCACAAAAGGAGGAGGTTCTATGTTCGACTGCATGTATTTTAAATTTATTTGTTGTATTTTCGCTGCATTTTCCGTCGTTTGTGGACCGATTTTGAAAATTCATTTTTCAATTGGCCCGTATAAATTGGATCAAAATTGTATTGTGTACCTACTGTGCATTAGGTACCTACCCACCCAATTCAATACACAGTACTGACCTGAAGTGTATTACTTCAATGCTATATTTGATGCTTTTTAATCTGGGAAGTTTCCAATTTGACTGTCTGTTTTCACTATAATTTCCGAGATTTATAAACTGTAATGTAATATTTTTTTTATTACTTTTTGTACCTTTAATGTCCCACATAAATTTCATCAAAATTGCCTCAGTTGTTTTTGTTGTAATCAATTTACAGTCGATTTGATTTAACTATATCACACATTCTGCCCAAAAGTGTTGCAAAAATCCAATGACGTGTAAAGACAAGTTTAATGTGCAAAATAAAGTACCTCCATTTTTATTATTTAGCTTAAATCTCAGTATTTTCATACAATTTATTTAAATAACTCATTTAGCACAACCGATCGCAAGATCGCAACGCTCTGCCGCTTTTCGCAACGAGGACGTCTACATTTCGTCACTACTCTAACATTTTGTACAAAATAAACACCATTCTCAACTCTACCATCTGAAAAACAAAGTTTATTCTAGCTTGATTATCATGTAAAGATAATACAAGCATGCTCTTTTGAAATTTTGTACTCTACCGGGTTAAGAATTGAGTACATTTTAGTGCAAAAGTTATAAGATGTGTGGTCATTGTTTCATCATTTATTTATACCATTGAGGCTAGAGCAGTTTCATTTAATTGCGTAGAACTTGTTTCATATGGTCAGAGCATAGCATGATCTTTTGCATTATAATCCAGTTTATATCTGCTCTACGTACATTCCACGTAAATTCTTGTTCAAAGGCATATCTTGTTGAACATTGGTTCAATTTTCACCCGCCCTATTCTCTTTCTCTTGCTACGGGTGATGTGAGAACCAGCGGAAATAACACAGCATTTTCTTGAGTATTATGGGTAGTGGCAAATAAAACCGCCAAGCAGCAGTATGCAAACGTTACTGTATTCCAGTTGGAAGCGCAATGTTTCCAGTAAAATTACTGTGCATTTGAGAAAAATTAACAATGAACCTATTGGAAAGGCACATATAAAGAAGAAAGAGAAAAGAAGAGAAAGAAGAAGAAAAAAAGAAAGAAAAAGAAGAAGAATCTGGAAGAGATCGCTCTGAGCGATAAGACCACCCATTGTGACACTTTATTATTAATATTGTTTTTTTTTAGTTGTAAGATTTATATTTGTATGTTTCAATAAAGAGTTATCTATCTATCTATCTATCTATATAAAGGTATAGATCTAGTTAAAGGGGGGGAGGATACGGCACGCTTTAATATCACGGAAACAAAAACTGAACTAGATACAACTACAGGTACACCCAAACACTCACAAAGCTACCACGTCGTGCTTCATGTGCATCACCAACAAAGATAGAGAGAAATACGCAGACTGTAGCGCGAATGAGTCACTGCTAACACGTGCTACACAAAAGCCTCTCTAATTGTGATAAGGACAATAAAGGCCAATTGTGTACCTTGCACCCAATTTATGCGGTATACGCCCTATGATCTGGTACATAATCTTACCTTTTTTATATAGTATTTCTGTGTAGTGTAGATACTAGGTTTAGTAGTGTAGGTTTATAATAATATCCTGATTAATACATATCTAGATTCTAGAGAACGAAAACATTGCTATTATTTATATACTTTTTTGTTGTTAGATATGGACTGCTCGGTGCATCAGGGTGCGGCAAGACGACGCTCCTGTCCTGCATCGTCGGGCGGCGGAAACTGAACAGCGGAGAGATATGGGTGCTGGGCGGCAAGCCCGGGACCAAGGGTGAGCACCGCCTTCAATGTGTTACTAGCTGGGCCCCGCGACGGTCATGCTGATGGTGATCATGAAAGTAACCTGTGTGTTACTCCAGGACCTAAAGTATCTACATACCAAATTTCATTAAAATCCGCTGAGCCGTTTCAGCGTGAAGAAGTAACAAAATAAACATGCGGGCAAAGCCGCGGGCACAGCTATAGTTGTTTATATGTTAGTTCTACAGTTATTATATTGACTGGTCCAGTATATATCTACGTTAGTCTATGCGATGATGTGTTGCGTTGCCTACCATTAAAGACTCAGCCTGTTTAGTGTTTATCCATGTTTATTGAGAACAAGTAGAAAGGATAAAATACATTAAATCCAGTTGTACTCGTGATATGTGAGTTCGACCCAATAAACATACATTATTCATGCTTGCTGAATTCAAGTCAACTACAGACTTGGGTGATGACGAAAAGGATACCGGGAAATCCTGGCTAAGATTGGCTTAAGCCCACGATTATTGGTTTTAGATTGAGACTAAACTACGCAGTGATAATGATAGATATTCGTACAACCGAAAACCTTCTATTCTCCAGGGTCAGGCGTCCCCGGCAAACGAGTGGGCTACATGCCACAAGAGATCGCGCTGTACGGAGAGTTCACCATCAAAGAGACCATGATGTACTTCGGCTGGATCTTCGGCATGGAGACCAGGGAGATCGGAGAGCGACTGAGGTTCCTGCTAGACTTCCTGGATCTGCCTAGTGAAAATAGGATGGTGAAGAATCTCAGGTCAGTTGGAAACTATTAATGGCAGTTTTAAACTGTTAATTGAGGTTTGAACTGGTTTAATGTTAAGTACCTAGTTTAGTTCACAATAAAAGAAGGTCATGATATACTTCAGATATAGGGGAGCGGCTTTTGTTCCTGCTGGATTTCCTTCATCGTTGCCGTAGTAACAATAGATTCAGAGGAGAATCTCAGGTCATTTGGACATTGTGTTCCTTTGCGTAATTAGTTTCATCACACCAGTTTCCTTTGGTTGGTATATGTTGGTTTGTCAATCTCGCCGTAACCGCAGATGCAATACTAATAACAGCTTGTAAAGTCGTGGCTGACATGATCAAGTACAATTGAAAATCAACGTCTAGTTTTGAAAGTGCGGCAGCAAATTACTAACATTGTCCATTTTAAATTCCTCTAATACGAGTAGGTTATTACATAGGCCAACTCAACTCAACAATTCAAAAATGATACGTCTATTTATGCACAAACGGCATACATGCGTGTAATTGTGCATTCACTTAAGCCATAGAATGCTGAATATATTACCGGTAAGGTAGTCACTGCATTTCATCTTTACGACTGCTTCCAGTTGTGGAGACAAAGAATGCAATATACATATATATGCTAATAAGCATTTATTGTAACTTATATGATTATGGAATTAACATAGTTATGTAAAGGTTTAGCTATAACTACCTCGACTATATAGAAATAAAATATTTGATTAGGTATAGCTGCTTCCATTGAAGCCACTTTCCAGAAGGCAGAAAGATGTTTCTGTTCATGTATGTATGTATGTATGTACGCATTGTACGCTCCTTTGGTGCTTAGTTTTTTTTTAAATTACTTTTTAACCCACAAACTTGATAAGAGAGGGGGTGTTATAAGTTTAGGGTGTGTATCACTCTGTGTGTCAGTCTGTGGCAACGTAGCTCCCGATTGAGATGGTTCTTAGCTATAATGGGGGGAAAAGGGGGGGGGGGACGTGGATCGTAGCTCACAAAAGAATGAACTGATTTAGATGCGATGATTTTATGTTTGAAAGCTGATGGGATCGTGGTGGTTCTTATCCTATAATTAGGGAGGGGATCGGGGGTTATATAATTAATACATATTTAATTTGTGCTTAGCATATAAATATGTGGTTTTATCTTCATGCAGAAATCTGTGTTTTAAACAAAATTTTATGGTACCTATATTTTTGTACGACCATGTTTAGCATTACAAATCAATAATACATTTAAACAGATAAATATCTAAAGTAAATTATTGTATTCATTCTAATAAACTTAGAATTTTAACAAAGCGATATTTTCCGGTCTCCACTCGTGGACACGTCTACCTCAGCGCTTGTCCGTCCTTCGAGAAATGTGGCAGCCCATTGCCACTTCAGCTTGGTAATCGTTTGAGCTATGTCGGCGACTATGGTTCTCTGGTGTGTGAATGATCATAGCGAATAAGGGCCTTCTGAAATGCTCCCGTCAGAGAAGATCCAACCAAAACAAAGTCTAACTCTACCCGTGAGAATGTATTTTTTGGGTTTGTTTAATGAAAGCACATAATACTGTCAAACTCGTTAATGTCAATGAGAAGCCTGACGATAAAAAATACTGTATTAATAAAAAAATGTAGAGACAATGATATAAGAAACTAGGCTGGACCAATCTCCACAAGCAGCACCCGTTCACGAGTATAACTTGCGTTCCCCTCAACCACTAGGCCCAAGAAAGCCATTCAGCAGAGGGCTGTGAACCTGCCAACTCTTCCCCATGACAAATCGACCAATAGTTTGTCCTGTCACTTCGGTCGGCCAGTGACAAAGCCGTGACGAATGCAGTTTGTCACGGCAATAAGTGTGACACGCCACGACTATTAGCTCGTTGTGTTTGACTGGCACGCTTTGACGGTTAATGTATTGAGTAATTTAATTATTATGTTTTTATTTTGTAAAGTATTAATTAATATTTATTGACTTAAAAAATTAGGTTATCACGTTCACGCGTATGTAATATTTTTATATGTTATTGTATATGTACGTAGGGAACTTAGCGCTACAAACTTGCCATTCCTCCAATAGTCAAAGACCAAGAGGCAGACCCAAAACAAGCTGGAAAGTTGTACTGTTAAAGGACATGAAAGAGTGTCAAGTATCCGAAGACGATCTCGGGGACGATCTAGAGCGAAGTGGAAGAGAAAGACCAGGAAGGCTGACCTCACTACCATATGGGATACATAGCCAGGAAGAGAGAGAGAGAGAGAGTCTATATGAGTATCTATCTAAACTAATGTACCAAACTTCATGGTTGTATGTATGCTTGTCCTCGTATTTCTCAGAAACTACAAGTTATACAGTAATAATTCTATGTTAAAGTTTAAGTTTTATCAACACATTTTCCTTAGTTTGAAAGATATGGATTGTTTCCAGGAGTTCTTTGGCCTACTCTAACTCAGCTTAAAAGTAAGATATAATGAAAACGATTTAAAGAATATGTGTATTCAAATACTTAATATAAAATTCAAAATGAAAAATGATAAAGAATAAGGTCCGGTGATATAATTATTATATTTATATGTTGCAATGTATTTGAGTATTTTGTTTTTTATTAGTGCTTCATAAAATACATTTTACTATTGAATCAATGTATACCTATAAAAAGTACCGTGACATACTGACTGACTGACAGACAAGTCCTAGAGATTTGAAACTAGGAGGAACTATTCCTTGAATAGATATCCTAGAGGTATCCATCCCTATGAACGAGGGTGGCAAAGTTAGCACACGGGCATAGCCGCGGGGCGCAGCTAGTCTTGATTTCACTAGCGCCGTTACAATGGAGAGGTTATAGTTGAGCTGGAATTTACTCCAATCCAAGCTTGGGCTACTGCCAAACTGTCCGGCAGTATGTCAGTGAGTCCAAGAAACTCTAGTGAGGCACAAAGCTTTATAGATAAACCCGTCTCTTAATTCTCTTTGTCGGGCGGTGAAAGTGGCATGATGTAACTGCATCCAACATTAGTTATATTGACAAACATACGGCTGTAACGATGTATATTTACTGTGTGATGCCACAGAATAAATAATAGTACTAACGGTAACGGCGGAATCATATCGAAGCGATGGATCTGTGGCAGCCATTTTGAATATCTGTGTAATAAATTTATTTTTCAATTATTTTCAGCGAGCTTATGGAACTGTTCGTTTTATATTCAGTAAATAGTAGAAAATAAATACAATAAAATTTTGTTAATAATAACTAGCTTAAAAGTAATAGAACACGCCTGCCCTGCCAAAAATGAACTTATGCCAATAAATTATATACTGTTGCAATGTGCTTAGGATTCCAATTGATACACATATTGTAAAACTCGAAGAAAAATATTTTTGTAGCATTTGTAAATGGAGCCATGGATTTTTTGGCGCCAGGCCATACAGAAATTAAAAAAAAATGGCAATTTTACTCGGGAGATAGAAGGATTCTATCGACAAAAGTTATGGTGGAATAATATAATATAGACTCACATACATACATACAAACAAATATACAAACATACATACAAACATACATAAATCCTAAAAACATTGCACTCCTTTTTGGGCAGTCCTGTAAAAAAACATGGTAACATGAGTCTTACTTTATGAAGTTTAAGTATTATACCAACGGACAAACGACGAGTAGACTTTTTTATATAGTAATATAATAATAATTATGTAAATAATATAAAAATCCTACTAATATCATTAATGCGAAAGTAAGTTTGTTTGTTACGCTTTCACGCCGTAACTACTCAAGCGATCATTATGAAACTTTGCACATATGTTGTCAGGGGTACAGAAAAGGACATAGGGTACCTTTCGTCACGAATTAGAAAGAAATTTTGCACATATTTTGTCAGGGGTACAGAAAAGGACATAGGGTACCTTTCATCACGAATTAGGAAGAAATTTTGCACATATTTTGTCAGGCGTACAGAAAAGGACATAGGGTACCTTTCATCACGAATTAGGAAGAAATTTTGCACATATGTTGTCAGGGGTACAGAAAAGGACATAGGGTACCTTTCATCACGAATTAGGAAGAAATTTTGCACATATGTTGTCAGGGGTACAGAAAAGGACATAGGGTACCTTTCATCACGAATTAGGAAGAAATTTTGCACATATGTTGTCAGGGGTACAGAAAAGGACATAGGGTACCTTTCATCACGAATTAGGAACAAAACATTTTTACGATAAAGTCAAAATTGATTAATTTGCATGGGAATTGCCACATCGATGTCAGAATTTTAAGTACCAGGAGAGCAGAAACACTGAAGAAGTTGGAGATTCAAAATTGACGAATAAAGTTATTAAAAGTGAGTATACCTCCCCATGAACATTAAATGGTGTGATTATATTGAAAAAAGTATTTCAAAGTACGAGGAGAGCAGAAACACGTAAGAAATTTTATCATGATTAATATATTTTTGCAAATTCTTTGCCAAAGTGACATGGCGGGAGTGGGGGTTGAGGGAGGAGGTAGGGCATTTAAAGGGGACGGGGCCTAATTAATAATCCCAGCCAAGCAATAAAATATAGTTATCATGTTGATTAATTTCTAATGTAATGATCTCTGATACTTATTTAATGGCTTCAATGCGAGCGAAGCCGCGGGTAAAAGCTAGTATAATATAAATATATATGTCAATATTTTCTTAATCATGACTGTAGGGATGCGTAAAATGAATTTTAACAATATATAAATATATTAAAAACAGCAGCAGTGTAGGTAACTATGAAGAAGAAAAAATAAAAGTTGTCTATGTGATAGATTTATATTTTATATTTTAAAAATATTAAAATATTATACGTTTGATCCCCATATTTATTCTCGCAGTTTTGGCCGCGTGCAAAACTTGCCGTTTACAAGAGACATTTGGAAGGTCTCGAGGGAGACGTCCGCACTAAAAATGATAAGGAGCATGTTGTAACATTGTGTATTTATTCCCAACAGTGGAGGCCAACAGCGGCGCGTGTCGTTCGCCGTCGCGCTCATGCACGACCCCGAGCTGCTCATCCTGGACGAGCCCACGGTCGGAGTGGACCCGCTGCTGCGGCAGTCCATCTGGACGCACCTGGTGCGCATCACCAGCTCCGGAGACAAGACTGTCATCATCACCACGCATTATATCGAAGAGGCTAGGCAGGCGCATTGCGTAAGTGACGTTTTAACCTCCATGGTAAAACATGTACCACGCTTGTCTAAAAGAATGACAGCGGAATAACATCCCAGCCCCCTTATTTCATACTTTTTGTATAGGACGGCTTTTTGATGAAATCTCGAGAAAAAATTAACTATTATAAAAATGAATGCAGTTGGGTTTGTGGGGGTAGGAGGGGGAGGGGGGAGGGAGGCGGGAAGCGGCAAAATTTGTACCCGTACAAAGCTGCGTGGCGATACTAACAAAAAATAAAATGTATCTGACTTGACTTTTTTACTCGTCATAGAATAATGAATACTAAATTTAGTTTTTTTCTTTATTTATCTGCCGAGTTAAGAAAGGTAGTCTTTTGTTACTACTAAAATATTATTTAGCTGTTGCCATTATACAAGTCAATTATACATTCATTAGTAGGAACTATTAGTCTAATGGATAAAAAATATTAATTATCCTCACCAATCCATAAACTAGGGAAACTATCGTCTTTAAACACATTATCTATTGACTGTTTCACAACTATTAAAAGCAACCGTGAACGAAAGAGATGAACTCAGACCAGTTAAGTCTCAGAGATTAAAGAGACCATTAAAGCATTCGTAAGGGTAAAAAAACCTTGTGGAAAAACCCAAGTTAGAGGTCTTCTGGTAGTAATACGAGTATTACGCTGTAAGCGTCTGTGGGTAGTGTTGCTATATTTAGAGGAATCAGTTTAATTTATTTTGAGGTTAGCAACTTAGATGGAATTTTACAATCTACTAATTACGCACCAAGGCTATAAAATAGGCATAAGTAATAATCACAGAGTTATTACTCATTCCATTGAGCATAGTTCAAATAAAATTAGTTACCGAACTTCCATGGAGTCTGTCTCGTGGACCTACTAAGTTCCCAGCTGAGACAAGTGTTTCCTCAGAGGATATGGTCTACGATCCACGGCGCTGGCCCACAGCGAGTTGCACCTACACTTACAATAAAATCCAACTAATTATCAGCAAAACAAAGTATTTGTTAACACAGTTTTGTACCGGCTGAACAGATTTTGTTGATCCAAACTAATATTATAAAGGCGATGGCGATATATGTCTCTGTGTGTTCGTTACCTTTTCACGACTCAACCCCTAAGATATGTATGGAGATAATGTGAATCCTGGGTAAGGACATGGGATACTTTTATCGTGATAAACTAGTCCGTGCGGAAGAAGTCGCGGACGAACGCTAGCATTTATTTATAGATTAGCTACATCCTGTGGCTTAGCCCGTCGTGGACATACTTCAAGGGAAAAAACAAAAAATACCTTCCTCATGATGCACACTGTTTCCTTGTTAATTTTTATCAAGATTGGTTCGACTGTAAAGTGCTGACAACGTAACAGACAGAGTTACATTCGCTTTTATAAATTAAGTATTTTGATACTTTCGGTCCTGGAATCACACGTAGGGTTCCTAATAAGGACCTAAAGGTACTTTTGGAATGTTTCCTGCCGGGTGAGGCCGCGGAGCGCAGCTACGAGTACTATGAACGAGTTCGAGTTCGCACGTTTGTTTGTAATATGTAAACTAAAAACAAGAGTAATTTACTCTTTGAAATATGTTTTTAGGTATTTCCAGATGGCATTAGACTATGTTTAAGCATCAGATACTTAAGCTTCCTTGTAGGCGAATTAATATTATGGGACCAAGTTCCTCGTACCTACTTGGTACGAGGAAACAAACTTATTCATTTTTACACCGATTCCGTTTTAAAACACCTACAACATATTATAAGATGAATACTTAATACACATGACGACAAGCTCTAGTTCCTTAAACTCAATCGCAATTACCTTAACCGGTATTTCTACTTAAAAACGAATGTCCAATATCATGTCCCTTACTACCTGGAGATCCTTGACGGTTTACGAATATCTGTAATAATATGCTATTTATTCAGAGCAGTGGTTATCGGTACTACGAGCAAAGTGGCCTGCCCATTGCCACGTCTCCAATTTGTTTGAGAGCAATATCGGTGACCGTTGGTGTATAAAGGTTCTCGAAAGGCGACTGCGGGCCGGAAGACGGCCCGCATGATGATTCAGAGCAGTTTATGAGAAGGCACGGCACCCTTACTGTACATTAAATTCCGTAGATTGTTATTAATTCTCCGTTCCAGATCGGTCTGATGCGCAGCGGGAGACTGCTGGCCGAGGAGTCCCCTCAGGCGCTGCTGACCATGTACAGCTGCATATCCCTTGAGGACGTGTTCCTCAAGCTGTCCAGGCGGCAAGGTACGTACCCCGAGCACGACTCACACGTTTCAGTTTGAGCATTTACTTACCATTAACTATGGAATCGACGCCCCCTACTTACGCCCCCTACTTACGAAAATGCGCAACAAAAACCAAAAACCAGTTATGTGGAAATGCTCACAAACAAGGCATTAAAATTCATAAATGCTTATTAACGAATTAATCTATTAATTAATGGTTTCTTTACTAATGAAGACTGATTGGCTATCGTTTGAAATCCAATCACATTGGGTACGATCAACGGCCCATACCAATGAGTTGGTACATAGGTACTTGGTGAAGTTAGTGTGGCCTTTACTCCGCGCTTCGGAATGCACACGGTCAGCCTATACTTGTCCACTGCTGGATGTAGGCCTCCCCTAATGCATTTAGTTTCTGCCACCCGCTTTTCGCAGGTCGTCACTCCACCAGACTTTAGAGCGTCCTGTGCTTACGTTTGCATATATGCGATCTCCACTCGAGAACTCGTCTATCCCAACTGTTATCGGTTCTTCGGGAAATGCGACCTGCCCACGCGGGCGCGGTCTCATTTACTACCTAGCAATTGACAATAGACCACCCTGTGCCGGCCTGACAAACTCTGACACCAGCACTACATCATCCGACATACATACATTTAATTTGTGCTTCAGTGCATAAAAGTTAAAATAATCTTTAGAGCTACCCCTCTTGTTTTTGGTAACAGAGGCTGAATTCAATAATATCTTTATGGAATACGAATAAATACAATTCATAACGCAAAAATTAAATACCTATAGAATCATACATAGAAGGCGTAAAATAATAAACAATTATAACTAATAACATAACTAATATTCAGCGATGCGACTTTATGTATTATTATTATTCAGTATTTTACGATACTACCAATATTTAAAAGTACTTTGTTTGAATGACAATAAACATCCCCATTGTAATTTTACGATTTCGTTAATCGCTATTGCAAATATGCATAACTAAAGTTTAACGGCTATCGCGCGATAACGGCTATTCTTAGCAGTTCTAAGACATGTCGCTAAACGACTCTGATCATCTCTTAAGTCATTGATGTTGAAGTCAAACAGGTGTCCCACAAGTCATCGTCCAGTCGGTACGGCCTTGTTCGAAGCTATTATTCTACTCTATAAAAGAGGTATTTATAGTCAACATTAACCATCTTAGGTAGTGACGCCAAGGATTATTATGATAATCAGACCCTACCTTAAAAACTGTAATTGCAAAGAAAATTAAATTAAATAAAAATAATAAAAAAATATCAATATCTAAAAAGAAAGCAGGTTTCATTAAATTCAAATTGTATTCATGTTATCCTCTTAATGTTCCTTAATGTTCTAGGGGAACATTAAGAGGATAACATGAACACAATTTGAATTTAATGAAACGTGCTCTCTTTTTAGATATTGTCATTTTTTTATTTTTTTTATTTAATTTAATTTTCTTTGTAATTACAGTTTTAAGGTAGGGTCTGATTATCATAATAATCCTTGGCGTCACTACCTATAAGATGGTTAATGTTGACTATACACATCCTCTATATACGACTGTACAAATTCCAACTCTACTTATAAAAAAAATGGGACCAGAATATATATCCGAGAAATAGCTATAAAATTTGTATAGTTTTTCTGAGATTGTAACCGGTATCTAGTTAAATAAGTGGTAGGTAGGTAGGTAGTCCCACATGTTAACTTTAAAAAAAAAACAAATAATTTCTTGGAATATTTTCAAAATTTGATCAGATGTTCGTGAAATTTAAATGTAGTTTCAATCAACTTAATCTGGTAGTAAAAATACACAAAACTTGTTGGAAATGGTTAAACACCATGGATCGTTTTACCGGGATTCTGTGCTGCGACTCCTCTTTCTATCCTAACGATGTTACGCCGTCTTCCTCTCTTGTCGGCATGTAGGTATAGACACAGAAAAAATAATAGTACTACGGTATAGAGCACGGTACGGAGCAGAGCTGTCGAGAAAGGTGGTCCGACCAACGCGCATCGGGTTGCAGCCTTGTCATCTCTTGCCGTCTATTCTGCCAGCGATGAGTTTCTCGAGGTTATCTCCATTATTCCTTGCAAAACGAATTCGTAATATATATCCGCTCAAAATTTTGTACTGTCAAGTTGGCAAAATCACTTCATCAGGACTTATTTTGCAATGGATTGCTACGATGAATTTCGACTCTAACGCCATAAAAATAGAATTAAAGGTCATTTGGCAAGATTTTACAATTTGCAACTTTGGTGCGGCAAAAACAAGACTACACAAAAATACTGGGTGGCGTGCGACAGCGCAACAGATATAATTTGAATATGAATCTTCGAGTATTATTTTGAGGTAGATGGTCAAGAGCCTTGTAAAGGGAATATATGGCCCATAATATATATGGCCCAGCATAAATTTGTATAAATAGGTATATTGTCCTGGAATTCTAGAGGTTCTTGAACATTCTGGATTCCTCACGATGTTTTTCTTACATTGCCATCTGCAATAAGCAACACCAAAAGCCATAAGCATAAGCGATACCAAATCATGAAGTTATATTTAGTGTCATTTTATTCAAATTTAGAAATCTTGTTGGAACATATGGTTTTAATCAGATTCCTTGGCAATTATTCAAATGAGAAACATGTTTTGAAACGTTTTAGTCGGAATTTTAAGCGAAATAAGTCTAGTGACGTACATTTTAATATTCATGAATGAACAAAAAACATCTAGGAAGTGGTACAAAAATATTCCTTGAAGTAATAAGAGTTCTCAAGTTAGTAGTTACAGTATGGACATAACTTATAGAGTTGAGTAATCGTAATCATGCTGATGTGAGAAACAAAGTAGTTTCGTTTTAGCCTTGTGACGATGTCATCCTCTTTCATCATAATTAAATCATGCTGATGTGAGAAACAAAGTAGAGTTTCGTTTTAGCCTTGTGACGATGTCATCCTCTTTCATTATAATTAAAACCTCATTTCATAGTTTATCCTAAAATTCAAATAAGTATTTACCTGACATTCTTACATTGTCTTGCATTGGCAAAACTCTAAGTTTTTTACCTATCCTTGTAAAACCCGTAAAAACTGAGTAAACACGAAATATATACCAGTCTATAATACGTTTAATTTCAAAACCAATGTTTACTGAACCTAGCTGAAGGAAACGACTGTAAATAGTGTGCACTAGACGAAACCCATGCCATGCAACTGTGGAGGTGTTCGTATGAGGGACTTGCGGCTGCAAAGCCCTGCAGCTGCCCGTCGCAGGCGCAGCTGAAGGCATCCGTCGACTTCTACATTCTTCTACTGCGCTACCTCTTCCTCCGCGTTCCTGTACAATATAACTGTGCGCTGAGAGTCGTTCCTTGAGTTGTTATACACCCTCGAGGCGGTCCCTCGCGACAACTTGAACGAAACGAAGAAAGGAAAGTTTGATGTCAATATAATTACCACAATGTTTTTCCTTGTAATTCTAGCTGCGCCCCGCGGTTTCACCCGCGTGGATTATGACGATGGATGATAATGATGATAATGAAAAGGAGCCTACGTGTTAATCCAGGATAAAAGCTATCCTGTTACCAAATTTCATCCAAATCCGTTCAGCCGCTTGAGCTTGAAGGAGTAACAAACATACATACACACTTCTAAAAGATAGTTGACGCTAATCGGTTTTTATGCATTTGATGAATTTTTGTATGGACTGTCAGTTATAATAATGTATGGAGTTCTGCATCGCGCATACGAAGTTTTCCGCTCGATAAGAGAGCATTCAAAAAACTGTAAGCTCCGATTGGCCTGTTTACGACAATGGCTATTCTTCTCTGATTTATAATCTTATATCTTTAAACGAGGAATTCTTGTATTGTTGAAAATCGTATATATATATATATATAATCTGAATCTCGGAAACGGCTCCAACGATTTTCATGAAATTTAGTATAGGGGTTTCGGGGGCGATAAATCGATCTAGCTAGGATTCATTTTTAGAAAATTTTGTTTTATTCGTGTTTTCAACAATCAACTTTATCGATAATCAACTTAAACATCAACTTTTTTTTTCTATACTTACGTAATAGGTGGATAAACTGTAAAAAAAGTATGTATTTATTTCTAATATAATATTAAACTAATTGCACTCGTGATTTTATATTTAAATAATCAGTTCATATTTTTTTATTATTATGTCGGTAAGATCGAAAAATATTATTCATATTTCATCATTTCATCAGTATGTAATTCGTATTGAAATATAATTTCTAAAAAACACAATTTACAAAAAAAAAAATGTAATGCCGAGCATAGCTCGGTCATCCAGGTACTGTAGTGTGAAGTGTGATGTTTGTACAGTGTACGACTTACATCCAGGTACTGTAGTGTGAAGTGTGATGTTTGTACAGTGTACGACTTACATCCAGGTACTGTAGTGTGAAGTGTGATGTTTGTACAGTGTACGACTTACATCCAGGTACTTTAGTGTGAAGTGTGATGTTTGTACAGTGTACGACTTACATCCAGGTACTGTAGTGTGAAGTGTGATGTTTGTACAGTGTACGACTTACATCCAGGTACTGTAGTGTGAAGTGTGATGTTTGTACAGTGTACGACTTACCTACTTTTGGTAAGTATGCAATAATTAGTTATCTATCTATCTGTTAACACTAGTTATCTATCTATCTGTTAACACTAGTTATCTATCATCTGTTAACACTATATATTAGGCAGGTAGGTACTGCTTTTAACCCACTTTCCCCATACTTTTAGTTGGTACTGACAGGAACAGGCAAAAGGCCTTTTCAAGAAACAACAATGCAATAATTGTTTACCATAATCTTACTGTTCCATGACCAAAGACTATACAGAAACTTCATATTTTTTTCACCTTTTTTTAATTTCTTAATATACGATGTATATTAAGAATATTATGTATGTACGTAGTTTCTTCTTCATACTTCTATTGAATAGGAGTCAAGTGTACTTTTGTCTTGAAGATTGTAGATAAATTACTTCGTACAATTTACTAAATTCTACTCTAAGGCTCCATTCAAAGAACGCGTGGAGTTTGCATTTTCCTATGAAATTGTTGAATCGATTTTGATAAAAATCTATTCTTTCACATAAAATAGAATCCCCCTACTTCAGAATTTTTGAACCAAATTGGTACTTACCTAAAAATAGTCAAATGTGAATCTCCTCCTTTTGGAAGTCGATGAATAGAAATCACTATATAGAATAAAACACGACATACCGGTGCAAGTTTCGAGTTCAACAAAAAATTGTTGTAGAACAAAATAAACGCAAACTGTGACTGATCAATAGAAATCTACCATTATGACTTACCATCAACATCGTCGCTAAACTTGATTTGATACCATGCTAACTACAAAACTTCTGTCAAACCCATCATATCATTTTATGATTTACAAATCATAGTTGCCGTATAGCATTATTTTATAATTATAATATTATAAATAATTGACAGACAATGCAGTTAAGGTATGCAAATTACAAACAGTCTATTGTCCCTCTTGTGATTGTAATAATAGGTATCACAGTTTAACTACTAGTATAAGAATATACTTGTATTAGAAAACCAGTAATAGAACCACAGAATAAATAATAGGTAGAACTCAGGGTTCCTTACAATGTGTATTGTATTGTAAACTCGCGAAAGCGTGCATCGTCTGAGTCAGTCAGGTCAAACAAATCTGTTGCTATCTGAGGTTAAGACACTATTACACTACATGTTATTCAGGATTAGTCGATGGATGGAGGTGGCGCAAGATCGCTCGTCATGGCGCTCTTTGGGCGAGGCATATGTTCAGCAGTGGACTTCTAAAGGCTGACATGATGATGATGATGTTATTCGGGATTCCTAAGTAATTTAGTTCTGATTCTAATTTAGATCTGATGGTCCTAGCCTTCAGGTTACTAACTAGGAAAGTATTTAATGAAGTTGTAATTGTATTTAGGGCGCGCATCATCGGACGAACTCTGAAATTCTGACGTCTTCATGAAAATTAAAACCAGCAAAAGAAAAAATCTAGACACATTAAAAACCCCCTCAAACTGCTTAAGTAATATTAAAATCTTCTGTAAAAAACGTGTGACGCAAAACGTGTGACGCACTACGAGTTCTCTCCTCGACCGACCGTAAGCTTTGGCAACTAGAACGCTTATTACACTACACCAAGTTATTCAAGATTCTTAATTAGGCAATGGCATTGGCGGTAGGGGTCAGTACAGTACGGCCGATAAGTCGTGGCCACTCTGTACTTCGTGCAAATGGCTGCGCAATGATCATTTTTAGGAACCGAATGACGGAATGAGGTGCATCTCTAGCCTAGACACAGCCCCGTGCATGTCGCCTCATTCCGCCATTCGGTTCCTAAAAATGATCATTGCGCAGCCATTTGCACGAAGTACAGTAGCCATGACTTATCTACCGTACTGTAGGTAGGTAAAGATTAAAGAGTGTGGTGTAATAAGCGCTTAACATCTAGTTGCTGTACAACATAAATGTGCCGTATGTACATCGAAATACAGCATGTTTCTATATGAAACCATTACAACATCTGAAACAAAAAGGCACGGTGTCTTCATACCATCGCTGTGGAGGTACCTACCGAGGCAACAATGTCAACTATTTGCAATGACCTGTATAAAGGATGTGGCATCACCGCTCGTCCGATGGAACTACGGAAGGACGCGACGACACTAATGCTAGGGTTACATTTATAAAAACGAACTCTGTGAACTACTGTGCACTTGTTAATCATTTATTCTGCTTCACGACATTTTAGGCTTTTAGGCAGACGTAGTGTAGGGCGACCGCCGGCAGGTGGAGTGACGACTTGCGAAAGGCGGCTGTTAGTGACTGGATGAGGAGAGACGAAAATCCAGAAGTGGACGAGTACGTGCTGATGATGATGATGATACCGACACAGTATACTCTACCTATCTAAGGTTTCGCAGGAATTCGCAGCGCTATTTTGAGTCACGACCAAACAAATACAAATATTTTTATTCATAAAGCCACAAAGTTATAAAATTATAAATTGACTGATGCTCTCCACACCAGTCAATCAGTCAGCCTGTCTCGTGCGGACCTTAGGTCCTTAGACTGATGCTCTCCACACCAGGTCAAGTCTGTCTCGTGCGGACCTTAGAACCGTGTTACAAGATTATAATAGTTTTAACTACGACAGAAAAATTAATGTGATTTTAAATTTTATTTTATGTAGTTATTCTATGAGGTACATTTTATAGACAAGATTTAACAGTGTGTTTTTAACAAGTATAGGTGTAATAGCCCCAGCAATTATGTACTAAACTTTTGAAAAAATCGGGAAGGAACCCAAAGACAGATTGTACTAATGATAGCACGGTGGCATGCCGAGGCGTCCGTTTCGCAACATATACAATGCAAGGTCGGAGAGACTGTTGCTGTAGAGGACACACTCAATAGGAAATTTCAGCCCCGTGCCTTGACATCTCGTTTAGGATTAAGAACACGAGGTTTTGACTTGTTTCAGATTCAATATTTTCAATGTCTCCTATTGTTTGTTTGTCATATGAGGTAGTGCTGGCCTCTGGAGCTAGTTTGTCAGGCCACCCGAGGCCTCTGAAATGGTTTAACAACTGCTATTAATCAATAACTCTCCGACGGAGCGATAAGAAACCGCATATAATTTAGAATAATCATTAGTGCGGAGCCTAGAAATGTTCTCGGTATCGTTAAATTCTAAGACACACTAGTAGACCACTAGGACACACTAGTAGACCACTAGGACACACTAGTAGAACACTAGGACACACTAGTAGACCACTAGGCTACCATCGCTCGAATTCTTACCTATCTCTGAGATGTCTCCTATTGAATTCTGATACCCCCAACATCTCAAAGATCACTTTGAACTTCTCCATTGCATTCATTCCCGTTCTCTTAGGTCATCAGAAAAGCTCTCACTAAAATCTCCTGAGCACCGTTGTATTTGTACGACGGTTCTTTCACAGTGCAAGCTGTACGTCTTTGGAACGTCCTTCCACTTAAATTAAGACGAGCACAATCTCTGCCAACTTTCAAGCTGTTGGTTAAAAACTTGTACTTATCTGAAGACGTGCCTTGTTGATTAGAACTTATTGTGTGTGTAGTGACGCTGGTAATATGTTTATTATTATTGAACATGTATATTTATTTATGTGTAAATAGTATATTGGTTGTGTGTAGGTATATAATATTATTTAGTATAGTTTCTAGTTTATTAATGTTTGGTATTTTATTTTATTTATTACGCATCACTGACGATAACTTTTATATCCATGTAATGCTTTCCATCCAAAAGTTTCCTGGAAGAGATTGCTATTGCCCATTGTACCTTTCATTCCATAAGTTTATGATATATCCTTTATATTACATTATATTACAGACCTACTTCTTGGTGTACATTTGTTGTATTGTATTGTATTGTATTGATACATCACATCAACTACAACATAAACTATATATAACTATGGACTCGCCCCAGCTTCGCACTGATAATTAAGATGTCTTTATTGGTACACGAATCTACCCGTTTTTTTTTATTGACTAATTTGTACAAAAATCTGTTAATATTGTGTCTTAACTATATTAGTAAGACAGATAGCTAACTTTATTGTGGGTAATAATAAGTACTTTATACACGTAGTACACTATTTTTTGTATCATCAATAGTTTTCGCAGCAAAGTAGTTTTATAGGCAAATTTTTGACACCTTGGGTGTCTTATTGGTACATTATTGGTACATTATTGGTATATTATTGGTACATTATTGGTACATTATTGGTACATTATTGGTACATTATTGGTACATTATTGGTACATTATTGGTACATTATTGGTACATTATTGGTACATTATTGGTACATTATTGCAATTTTCGTAGGGATACTATAGTTTTTGAAAAATAAAGTTGAGCTCATGTTACTCGCTGATTAAGTAGCTTTCTTTAGGTGTAAGAGTTTATAAGATCGGGTATGCAATTTTTGAGTTTATTCATTACACACATACAAAAAATCAAATATTTTCTGTTTATATTTTTAAGTGTAGATATAATAAAAGAGTCGGTAATACAAACTGCAGTAATTGCGGAACACAATTACATGTGAAATTTAAAGTTATCTTAACTCTGAATGTAAAACTTTAACCAAGTAGATGTTGCATTAAATGACATTAAATGTTTAGAAAAAGTTTCACATTACATTAATGTGTGATCTGGTCAACTGGTACTGTATCTGGTCAACCGGTACTGTATCTGGTCAACTGGTACTGTATCCTTTTTTTTGCGCATAAGTTTAAGTTCAAGTCGTGTTCGCAGCTGGTCTTGTGTACTTAGGTATTTCTTGGACACATTTCATTTGCGGTTTTATAGAACATCCGGCGATTAGGAACGAAGTTTGCTAGAATCGAAACTGTACTTGAAGGCAGTGAAGTATATCTAACTCACTAATACACATAGAGCCTTGGCCTAATACCGCTAAGTCCAAAATGACCAAGCACCGCGTACTCCATACTGTTTTATTTGAATACTGTGCAAAATGCTAATGATTCATTCTGCATTCATACTAGAGAGGCTATCTTAAATAATCATTAGCCATTCTGAGTGCAGCAGTCGTTAGGTATATTGCATTGTGAAGTACACCGTTTTACAAATTTAAAACTTTAGAGCCTCTGTACATGGTTTAATACTGGCAAATTTATATCGTACTCGTATGGCTCTATAGTTTTAAATTCAAAAACGTTTGAAAATTCTTGTAGGGACATTTTAGTCCACTATGACCGTAGTCGGGTTTTAGTTTCTAAACTTCTATTTCATTTAACAGTTTTAGTTTGAACACATAACCATTTTATTGCTTCACCGTAGTCGAGTAAAAAGTGCCTATGACAATCTTGCGATGAAGTGAATCGATTGTTGCCTCGCTTATCAAAATTGGACCAATGGGGCGACGCTATGATGGAACATCTATACAAACATACATAGAATGTTATAAATATTACCCTTCCGTTGCGTTGGCGTAGTCGGGTAAAAACAAAATCTGTTTAATTCCTGTACATAGAGTACCTACTTATCTTCCAAAACCGCCAAAACCCACCCTCGGGGCGTACTCGAGTCTATGATTAAATTTATCTAGCTCTTTTGCCTTTCACACCTTTTATTACGGAGAATAGTTATACATTATTGTAAAGTACTTACTATACATACTTTTAGCTATTATTGGGATGTTGTATGGAAAAAGCCGGGCTATGGACTAAGGCCACCAGCAACTGCCTACTTTGTGACATGGAAACGAGTATTTAGGCAGGTGGTGTCTCGCCATACACTTTGCACATGTATTTAATTATACTAACCACACAAACGACAATTAGGTACCTACATGGTATTTTATACTGTGCTGTTTTTGAAATAGGTAAGTTAAGTATGTTATTGAAATTAATACTGTAACTCCAGACCAATTCTGTCAAATATTGTTTCTATATTTAGTTACCCTACCTTGATGTAAGATAAAAACGCTGTGTTAATTGTGTCGTTAGCTGGAGGCGACATCTCATCATGTACTCAAGTAGAAACACCGTTCACGGAAGGTGTAGTGGCGTGCTACGGAAACATACAGAAAACATAGTAAATACCTATGTAACCTGCCTGAGACCTAGGTACGGCAAAACTACAGAAATGATTTTCTTGTATATATGTGCCTTAGATTATCTACCTGTAGATAGAGCCATAGCCCGGCCTACAGATTTTTGACATATTTAATTACAATGTTGCCACATTTGTAAAGTTTACCTTGAATTGGGGTACATTTAACGATGTCAGTTTACAAAACGGACTTGACATGATATAAAAACATGATACGATCCCAACTCATATAGCTAAGAACCATCTCAATCACATCGGCCCAGATCAGATCATAAAAACAAATCGGTCCATACCTTTGGGGGACAGGCACATGGATACACACACATATGTGATACAGTGAGTGCGTGATACTCCAAGTATCCAATACTTACCCGCGGCTTCGCACGCGCGGTCAGTTCTCTCGGTTAAACACAGTATCCAATACTTACCCGCGGCTTCGCACGCGCGGTCGGTTCTCTCGGTTAAACACAGTATCCAATACTTACCCGCGGCTTCGCACGCGCGGTCAGTTCTCTCGGTTAAACACAGTATCCAATACTTACCCGCGGCTTCGCACGCGCGGTCAGTTCTCTCGGTTAAACACAGTATCCAATACTTACCCGCGGCTTCGCACGCGCGGTCAGTTCTCTCGGTTAAACACAGTATCCAATACTTACTCGCGGCTTCGCACGCGCGGTCAGTTCTCTCGGTTAAACACAGTATCCAATACTTACTCGCGGCTTCGCACGCGCGGTCAGTTCTCTCGGTTAAACACAGTATCCAATACTTACCCGCGGCTTCGCACGCGTGGTCAGTTCTCTCGGTTAAACACAGTATCCAATACTTACTAGCGGCTTCGCACGCGCGGTCAGTTCTCTCGGTTAAACACAGTATCCAATACTTACCCGCGGCTTCGCACGCGCGGTCAGTTCTCTCGGTTAAACACAGTATCCAATACTTACTCGCGGCTTCGCACGCGCGGTTAGTTCTCTCGGTTAAACACAGTATCCAATACTTACTCGCGGCTTCGCACGCGCGGTCAATTCTCTCGGTTAAACACAGTATCCAATACTTACCCGCGGCTTCGCACGCGCGGTCAGTTCTCTCGGTTAAACACAGTATCCAATACTTACCCGCGGCTTCGCACGCGCGGTTAGTTCTCTCGGTTAAACACAGTATCCAATACTTACTCGCGGCTTCGCACGCGCGGTCGGTTCTCTCGGTTAAACACAGTATCCAATACTTACCCGCGGCTTCGCACGCGCGGTCGGTTCTCTCGGTTAAACACAGTATCCAATACTTACCCGCGGCTTCGCACGCGCGGTCGGTTCTCTCGGTTAAACACAGTATCCAATACTTACCCGCGGCTTCGCACGCGCGGTCGGTTCTCTCGGTTAAACACAGTATCCAATACTTACCCGCGGCTTCGCACGCGCGGTCAGTTCTCTCGGTTAAACGCAGTATCCAATACTTACCCGCGGCTTCGCACGCGCGGTCAGTTCTCTCGGTTAAACACAGTATCCAATACTTACCCGCGGCTTCGCACGCGCGGTCAGTTCTCTCGGTTAAACACAGTATCCAATACTTACTCGCGGCTTCGCACGCGCGGTCAGTTCTCTCGGTTAAACACAGTATCCAATACTTACTCGCGGCTTCGCACGCGCGGTCAGTTCTCTCGGTTAAACACAGTATCCAATACTTACCCGCGGCTTCGCACGCGCGGTCAGTTCTCTCGGTTAAACGCAGTATCCAATACTTACCCGCGGCTTCGTACGCGCGGTCAGTTCTCTCGCTTAAACGCAGTATCCAATACTTACCCGCGGCTTCGCACGCGCGGTCAGTTCTCTCGGTTAAACGCAGTATCCAATACTTACCCGCGGCTTCGCACGCGCGGTCAGTTCTCTCGGTTAAACACAGTATCCAATACTTACCCGCGGTTTCGCACGCGCGGTCAGTTCTCTCGGTTAAACGCAGTATCCAATACTTACCCGCGGCTTCGCACGCGCGGTCAGTTCTCTCGGTTAAACACAGTATCCAATACTTACCCGCGGTTTCGCACGCGCGGTCAGTTCTCTCGGTTAAACGCAGTATCCAATACTTACCCGCGGCTTCGCACGCGCGGTCAGTTCTCTCGGTTAAACACAGTATCCAATACTTACCCGCGGCTTCGCACGCGCGGTCAGTTCTCTCGGTTAAACACAGTATCCAATACTTACCCGCGGCTTCGCACGCGCGGTCAGTTCTCTCGGTTAAACACAGTATCCAATACTTACCCGCGGCTTCGCATGCGCGGTCAGTTCTCTCGGTTAAACACAGTATCCAATACTTACTCGCGGCTTCGCACGCGCGGTCAGTTCTCTCGGTTAAACACAGTATCCAATACTTACCCGCGGCTTCGCACGCGCGGTCAGTTCTATCGGTTAAACACAGTATCCAATACTTACCCGCGGCTTCGCACGCGCGGTCAGTTCTCTCGGTTAAACACAGTATCCAATACTTACCCGCGGCTTCGCACGCGCGGTCAGTTCTCTCGGTTAAACACAGTATCCAATACTTACCCGCGGCTTCGCACGCGCGGTCGGTTCTCTCGGTTAAACACAGTATCCAATACTTACCCGCGGCTTCGCACGCGCGGTCAGTTCTCTCGGTTAAACACAGTATCCAATACTTACCCGCGGCTTCGCACGCGCGGTCAGTTCTCTCGGTTAAACACAGTATCCAATACTTACCCGCGGCTTCGCACGCGCGGTCGGTTCTCTCGGTTAAACACAGTATCCAATACTTACCCGCGGCTTCGCACGCGCGGTCGGTTCTCTCGGTTAAACACAGTATCCAATACTTACCCGCGGCTTCGCACGCGCGGTCAGTTCTCTCGGTTAAACACAGTATCCAATACTTACCCGCGGCTTCGCACGCGCGGTCAGTTCTCTCGGTTAAACACAGTATCCAATACTTACCCGCGGTTTCGCACGCGCGGTCAGTTCTCTCAGTTAAACACAGTATCCAATACTTACCCGCGGCTTCGCACGCGCGGTCAGTTCTCTCGGTTAAACACAGTATCCAATACTTACCCGCGGCTTCGCACGCGCGGTCGGTTCTCTCGGTTAAACACAGTATCCAATACTTACCCGCGGCTTCGCACGCGCGGTCGGTTCTCTCGGTTAAACACAGTATCCAATACTTACCCGCGGCTTCGCACGCGCGGTCAGTTCTCTCGGTTAAACACAGTATCCAATACTTACCCGCGGCTTCGCACGCGCGGTCAGTTCTCTCGGTTAAACACAGTATCCAATACTTACCCGCGGCTTCGCACGCGCGGTCAGTTCTCTCGGTTAAACACAGTATCCAATACTTACCCGCGGCTTCGCACGCGCGGTCAGTTCTCTCGGTTAAACACAGTATCCAATACTTACCCGCGGCTTCGCACGCGCGGTCAGTTCTCTCGGTTAAACACAGTATCCAATACTTACCCGCGGCTTCGCACGCGCGGTCAGTTCTCTCGGTTAAACACAGTATCCAATACTTACCCGCGGCTTCGCACGCGCGGTCAGTTCTCTCGGTTAAACACAGTATCCAATACTTACCCGCGGCTTCGCACGCGCGGTCAGTTCTCTCGGTTAAACACAGTATCCAATACTTACCCGCGGCTTCGCACGCGCGGTCGGTTCTCTCGGTTAAACACAGTATCCAATACTTACCCGCGGCTTCGCACGCGCGGTCAGTTCTCTCGATTAAACACAGTATCCAATACTTACCCGCGGCTTCGCACGCGCGGTCAGTTCTCTCGGTTAAACACAGTATCCAATACTTACCCGCGGCTTCGCACGCGCGGTCAGTTCTCTCGGTTAAACACAGTATCCAATACTTACCCGCGGCTTCGCACGCGCGGTCAGTTCTCTCGGTTAAACACAGTATCCAATACTTACCCGCGGCTTCGCACGCGCGGTCAGTTCTCTCGGTTAAACACAGTATCCAATACTTACCCGCGGCTTCGCACGCGCGGTCAGTTCTCTCGGTTAAACACAGTATCCAATACTTACCCGCGGCTTCGCACGCGCGGTCAGTTCTCTCGGTTAAACACAGTATCCAATACTTACCCGCGGCTTCGCACGCGCGGTCAGTTCTCTCGGTTAAACACAGTATCCAATACTTACCCGCGGCTTCGCACGCGCGGTCAGTTCTCTCGGTTAAACACAGTATCCAATACTTACCCGCGGCTTCGCACGCGCGGTCAGTTCTCTCGGTTAAACACAGTATCCAATACTTACCCGCGGCTTCGCACGCGCGGTCAGTTCTCTCGGTTAAACACAGTATCCAATACTTACCCGCGGCTTCGCACGCGCGGTCAGTTCTCTCGGTTAAACACAGTATCCAATACTTACCCGCGGCTTCGCACGCGCGGTCGGTTCTCTCGGTTAAACACAGTATCCAATACTTACCCGCGGCTTCGCACGCGCGGTCAGTTCTCTCGGTTAAACACAGTATCCAATACTTACCCGCGGCTTCGCACGCGCGGTCAGTTCTCTCGGTTAAACACAGTGTCCAATACTTACCCGCGGCTTCGCACGCGCGGTCAGTTCTCTCGGTTAAACACAGTATCCAATACTTACCCGCGGCTTCGCACGCGCGGTCAGTTCTCTCGGTTAAACACAGTATCCAATACTTACCCGCGGCTTCGCACGCGCGGTCAGTTCTCTCGGTTAAACACAGTATCCAATACTTACCCGCGGCTTCGCACGCGCGGTCAGTTCTCTCGGTTAAACACAGTATCCAATACTTACCCGCGGCTTCGCACGCGCGGTCAGTTCTCTCGGTTAAACACAGTATCCAATACTTACCCGCGGCTTCGCACGCGCGGTCAGTTCTCTCGGTTAAACGCAGTATCCAATACTTACCCGCGGCTTCGCACGCGCGGTCAGTTCTCTCGGTTAAACACAGTATCCAATACTTACCCGCGGCTTCGCACGCGCGGTCAGTTCTCTCGGTTAAACACAGTATCCAATACTTACCCGCGGCTTCGCACGCGCGGTCAGTTCTCTCGGTTAAACACAGTATCCAATACTTACCCGCGGCTTCGCACGCGCGGTCAGTTCTCTCGGTTAAACACAGTATCCAATACTTACCCGCGGCTTCGCACGCGCGGTCAGTTCTCTCGGTTAAACGCAGTATCCAATACTTACCCGCGGTTTCGCACACGCGGTCAGTTCTCTCGGTTAAACACAGTATCCAATACTTACCCGCGGCTTCGCACGCGCGGTCAGTTCTCTCGGTTAAACACAGTATCCAATACTTACCCGCGGCTTCGCACGCGCGGTCAGTTCTCTCGGTTAAACACAGTATCCAATACTTACCCGCGGCTTCGCACGCGCGGTCAGTTCTCTCGGTTAAACACAGTATCCAATACTTACCCGCGGCTTCGCACGCGCGGTCAGTTCTCTCGGTTAAACACAGTATCCAATACTTACCCGCGGCTTCGCACGCGCGGTCAGTTCTCTCGGTTAAACACAGTATCCAATACTTACTCGCGGCTTCGCACGCGCGGTCAGTTCTCTCGGTTAAACACAGTATCCAATACTTACCCGCGGCTTCGCACGCGCGGTCAGTTCTCTCGGTTAAACACAGTATCCAATACTTACCCGCGGCTTCGCACTCGCGGTCAGTTCTCTCGGTTAAACACAGTATCCAATACTTACCCGCGGCTTCGCACGCGCGGTCAGTTCTCTCGGTTAAACACAGTATCCAATACTTACCCGCGGCTTCGCACGCGCGGTCAGTTCTCTCGGTTAAACACAGTATCCAATACTTACCCGCGGCTTCGCACGCGCGGTCAGTTCTCTCGGTTAAACACAGTATCCAATACTTACCCGCGGCTTCGCACGCGCGGTCAGTTCTCTCGGTTAAACACAGTATCCAATACTTACCCGCGGCTTCGCACGCGCGGTCAGTTCTCTCGGTTAAACACAGTATCCAATACTTACCCGCGGCTTCGCACGCGCGGTCAGTTCTCTCGGTTAAACACAGTATCCAATACTTACCCGCGGCTTCGCACGCGCGGTCAGTTCTCTCGGTTAAACACAGTATCCAATACTTACCCGCGGCTTCGCACGCGCGGTCAGTTCTCTCGGTTAAACACAGTATCCAATACTTACCCGCGGCTTCGCACGCGCGGTCAGTTCTCTCGGTTAAACACAGTATCCAATACTTACCCGCGGCTTCGCACGCGCGGTCAGTTCTCTCGGTTTAACACAGTATCCAATACTTACCCGCGGCTTCGCACGCGCGGTCGGTTCTCTCGGTTAAACACAGTATCCAATACTTACCCGCGGCTTCGCACGCGCGGTCAGTTCTCTCGATTAAACACAGTATCCAATACTTACCCGCGGCTTCGCACGCGCGGTCAGTTCTCTCGGTTAAACACAGTATCCAATACTTACCCGCGGCTTCGCACGCGCGGTCAGTTCTCTCGGTTAAACACAGTATCCAATACTTACCCGCGGCTTCGCACGCGCGGTCAGTTCTCTCGGTTAAACACAGTATCCAATACTTACCCGCGGCTTCGCACGCGCGGTCAGTTCTCTCGGTTAAACACAGTATCCAATACTTACCCGCGGCTTCGCACGCGCGGTCAGTTCTCTCGGTTAAACACAGTATCCAATACTTACCCGCGGCTTCGCACGCGCGGTCAGTTCTCTCGGTTAAACACAGTATCCAATACTTACCCGCGGCTTCGCACGCGCGGTCAGTTCTCTCGGTTAAACACAGTATCCAATACTTACCCGCGGCTTCGCACGCGCGGTCAGTTCTCTCGGTTAAACACAGTATCCAATACTTACCCGCGGCTTCGCACGCGCGGTCAGTTCTCTCGGTTAAACACAGTATCCAATACTTACCCGCGGCTTCGCACGCGCGGTCAGTTCTCTCGGTTAAACACAGTATCCAATACTTACCCGCGGCTTCGCACGCGCGGTCAGTTCTCTCGGTTAAACACAGTATCCAATACTTACCCGCGGCTTCGCACGCGCGGTCAGTTCTCTCGGTTAAACACAGTATCCAATACTTACCCGCGGCTTCGCACGCGCGGTCGGTTCTCTCGGTTAAACACAGTATCCAATACTTACCCGCGGCTTCGCACGCGCGGTCAGTTCTCTCGGTTAAACACAGTATCCAATACTTACCCGCGGCTTCGCACGCGCGGTCAGTTCTCTCGGTTAAACACAGTATCCAATACTTACCCGCGGCTTCGCACGCGCGGTCAGTTCTCTCGGTTAAACACAGTATCCAATACTTACCCGCGGCTTCGCACGCGCGGTCAGTTCTCTCGGTTAAACACAGTATCCAATACTTACCCGCGGCTTCGCACGCGCGGTCAGTTCTCTCGGTTAAACACAGTATCCAATACTTACCCGCGGCTTCGCACGCGCGGTCAGTTCTCTCGGTTAAACACAGTATCCAATACTTACCCGCGGCTTCGCACGCGCGGTCAGTTCTCTCGGTTAAACACAGTATCCAATACTTACCCGCGGCTTCGCACGCGCGGTCAGTTCTCTCGGTTAAACGCAGTATCCAATACTTACCCGCGGTTTCGCACGCGCGGTCAGTTCTCTCGGTTAAACACAGTATCCAATACTTACCCGCGGCTTCGCACGCGCGGTCAGTTCTCTCGGTTAAACACAGTATCCAATACTTACCCGCGGCTTCGCACGCGCGGTCAGTTCTCTCGGTTAAACACAGTATCCAATACTTACCCGCGGCTTCGCACGCGCGGTCAGTTCTCTCGGTTAAACACAGTATCCAATACTTACCCGCGGCTTCGCACGCGCGGTCAGTTCTCTCGGTTAAACGCAGTATCCAATACTTACCCGCGGTTTCGCACGCGCGGTCAGTTCTCTCGGTTAAACACAGTATCCAATACTTACCCGCGGCTTCGCACGCGCGGTCAGTTCTCTCGGTTAAACGCAGTATCCAATACTTACCCGCGGTTTCGCACGCGCGGTCAGTTCTCTCGGTTAAACACAGTATCCAATACTTACCCGCGGCTTCGCACGCGCGGTCAGTTCTCTCGGTTAAACACAGTATCCAATACTTACCCGCGGCTTCGCACGCGCGGTCAGTTCTCTCGGTTAAACACAGTATCCAATACTTACTCGCGGCTTCGCACGCGCGGTCAGTTCTCTCGGTTAGAAGTGCTCTTACAAGGCCTAAAGTACCAATGTACTAACATCTGATCAAATTTCCCTCAACCGTCAAAAAGTTTTTATTGATTGCTCGGCTTCTACTCATCGGTTTGAGAAAGTAAACCAGTTTTTAAGTCAAACCCCAAGCTATCCAACAGTGAAACCGCATCGCAAATAGTTCAGTAGATTTTACGTGATGCGCGAACAAACATACTGACAAACAGATACACAGACAAACACCAATTTTAAAAATGTTTTATTCTTGTTCAGTAGCTTATTTTAAGTACCCTAATAGACTTTTTTTTTCAATTTATTGCTTTGTACAGTTTTTTTCGTTCGTATTGCTTAATCATAAGTATAGATAGATATAGATAGATACCGGGTGGAAAAAAAACAATCTGTAGCCCTTCAGCTGTGAATATTATTTATATATATTTATTTTACTTACATATTTTTGGTACTAAATGTGGTTGTGAATATATCGGACCTTCAAAATCAAGCAAACTTTTCGCTGCCAATTATGTAGTCCGGTGGCCTCGAACCGTTTTTTGTTAACACATCAGAGGCAACCCTGAAATATCAAAATAAAATTATCATTTTCACTGTCCATCAAATTACATACAGTTCGATCATACTCTAGAAGCTATGATGCTGTAACCAGTCTGGAACGGACGGACAGACAGACTGATGGAAGGAAGGACTGGACAATCGTATGAGGAAACCCTTATGAGACTTTCCAGTCCGTCCATCTGTCGACTATTATCTAGGTATGTTTGACTAGGGAACTCTAAAATGAAAAGTAATTTACCCAACTTCATGTCAAAGCGTGTCATGAAGTTGTGACGTGTCTGTTATGTCTGTGGTAAAAGTCGGCAACTTGCGCACTTTATTTTCGCATGTTGCCGACTTTAAACGGAGTTACTGAAAAACTACTGAACTGAGTCCTTCTCGACTTCATCAATTGTGGGCCATACTGAAGGTCTGCTCTTCGAAATAATAAAAAAAAGAACACTCAGAAATGCCAACAAAAACAAATGAGCCGCCGTGGGACGCCGGTAGGAAGAGAAAACAAAAACAAATGAGCCGCCGTGGGACGCCGGTAGGAAGAGAAAACAAAAACAAATGAGCCGCCGTGGGACGCCGGTAGGAAGAGAAAACAAAAACAAATGAGCCGCCGTGGGACGCCGGTAGGAAGAGAAAACAAAAACAAATGAGCCGCCGTGGGACGCCGGTAGGAAGAGAAAACAAAAACAAATGAGCCGCCGTGGGACGCCGGTAGGAAGAGAAAACAAAAACAAATGAGCCGCCGTGGGACGCCGGTAGGAAGAGAAAACAAAAAAAAACAAAAACAACGTTCAACGTTTTGCACCGCGCGCTCTCATTGGTCAACTGTGAATCTTCATCGAATCTTACTAAATTTTCGGCCTAATACCATAAGTCTGGTTGGCGCATCGAGAGACCGTTCGACTGCCTGTCTTTAGTACCGGAGTTCAATTCCCAACTGGAGTATTTACAATTTGCACATTAAAAAAATCATGTGATGGCTTATAACTTCAATATGGCCGAGCTAAGGCGGAAAGAGACGATGCGGGCGGGGCGTGGCGACTCGCTCAATCGCCACGCCAAGAGTAGGCGTTACCCCCACACCGCACCTTTAGATGTTTACACATCAAAACAATCGAATTCAGTATCGATTCTTTTTTAATCAAATCGATAAAAGAATACTTAGTTACGAGTCGGCAAAATGCTAATGTATGTCGGCAAGTTGCAAAAGTTACTGCATCGAAATGGAGTAATCCAGGCTTTAAGAAACTCTGTCTTCGCAATTATACCTCTTCGATACGGAACCCTGACGTCACACTCATCTCAACACGATTATACTTCTTCGATACGGAACCCTGACGTCACACTCATCTCAACACGATTATACCTCTTCGATACGGAACCCTGACGTCACATTCATCTCAACACGATTATACCTCTTCGATACGGAACCCTGACGTCACACTCATCTCAACACGATTATACCTCTTCGATACGGAACCCTGACGTCACACTCATCTCAACACGATTATCCCTCTTCGATATGGAACCCTGACGTCACACTCATCTCAACACGATTATACCTCTTCGATACGGAACCCTGACGTCACACTCATCTCAACACGATTTTTATGTGCGAAAAGTCAAGGTATTTTTTTTCTGAGACCTCAGTTTGCGAAATTGACAAATAGGTTTAAAATGACCGGGTCAGGGTTGTGCTACACCTGTTTTCACGTAGGTTAAAGTACTTGTTACTTATGTGGTAATAACTGTAGCTTAAACGATTCACTAGAATAACAATTTGAGTCCAGGAAATCTCATTTCCATTAGTTAGACGCCGGCTCTTGGTATTGTTTGAGTTCTGTATCTCAAAAGGAATAAAATAAACCCTTATAGGACCACTTCGTTGTCCATGCGTCTGTCTGTCGGTCAATACCCTTTTTCTAAGAAACGCTTGGAGGTGTCAAGTTGAAGTTAATATCAAATAGGTACTCAGTTCTGCAATCCCTTGGAACTGTGTAAAAAAAACTTGTAAGTCAATGCAATTAAAAGATACGGCCGTTTCTGCCGCATATGTTGACACTCGCAAGAGAATCAAAACCTGTACACCTAGAATCATGAAATTTGACAAGTAGCAATGTAATGAAGCACAACTAAAGGGAAAAATCCGAAAACCGTAAATTTGCAGTTACCTACATTAAATAGAAAAAAGCTTTATTTAACCCTCAGTGCGCGAGTTCGACTCGCAAGTGGGCGGGTTTTTTTTGTGAGAAAGTTATCATTTCCACATAATGTCGCAACTTGCAAGGACCATGATCGCGCTAACTGAAGTAACGCGGGAGGCATGTTCTACGCAGGACCATGATCGCGCTAACTGAAGTAACGCGGGAGGCATGTTCTACGCAGGACCATGACCGCGCTAACTGAAGTAACGCGGGAGGCATGTTCTACGCAGGACCATGATCGCGCTAACTGAAGTAACGCGGGAGGCATGTTCTACGCAGGACCATGATCGCGCTAACTGAAGTAACGCGGGAGGCATGTTCTACGCAGGACCATGGTCGCGCTAACTGAAGTAACGCGGGAGGCATGTTCTACGCGCAGACAAAACGTTCTACCCTCATGTGAGCTGGTTTTTCGGTTATAAGTATTTTTGGTATTACGATTGTCCAACTATTTTATATTTACCAACACTTGCACTTGAGCAATGGTAGTCACCTCCACTCAAACGTCCCAAAATGGAAAAATATATAATACCGCTCTATAATTATAAAAGTTGATCTCCTCGGTTGGACAAGTTGTTCGCCTCGCAACCAATAAAAATTCCGGAAACTATTATTTAATGTTATTCCCATATTCCTTTCCTTTCCATATTATATTTAGTTACCTATATTCCTTTCATTTCAATACTATGTTTAAAATGTCATAATAATAATTAGATTTAATCTGAATCGTATCATAAAAAGTACTGAAATCATTATCATTAAAAAAAGTAAGTTTTAGTCCTATCTCTTTTTGATTTAATTTTATATACCATTGTTTAATTCTGCAGTACGTAGTAAGTTAGTAAAGGCTCTTGCGTTCTGGTACTGGTACCTAAATAACCAGTTTTTATTATTTTTACACCACAGGTTTTTTTTTTTGCACTGCCTCATAGGACAAACCAACATTACTTAAGTAATTCCAGTAATTCTTCGACATGTAGGTTTCCTCAGGATTCTCCGCCGACATGAGCGAACACATTATAAAACATTGGGTCTGTTTCTTTGTCTACATCTAAACTAATATACTACTATATATATATATATATATAACAAAAATGAAAAATAACATTACAGCCCATGGCCCGGGTTACTCACCAATAATGTAGCTTTCTATACGTGAAATATTTTTTTTAAACTTTTTTTTTTTTGGGTTTGTGTTGTGTTTCTTTTAAGTACATATATATATATATATATATACACTATTATTATTACTATTATATATATACACTGCTACATTATTGGTGAGTAACCCGGGCCATGGGCTGTAATGTTATTTTTCAAAAAAGTAGACATCCTTACGAAAATTAAAAATTGCAATAATATCCCAAGGTATCAAAAATTTGCCGATATAAATGTCGATTACTCGCTGTAAGGAACGGAATGACATGTTGCCGTAGAAACGAAATAATAACAAGTTTTTGAGCCACGAGCCACGAGCGTTGCAGACAAAGTTTTTGAGCCACGAGCGTTGCAGACAAAGTTTTTGAATTACGCTTACTGGCGTGTTGCTGCTATACTTTTGCATTGGTTGTTAATATTTTAAATATGATACATAAAATAATATACTATATGTTTATAATATTTATCATAACGCACAAAAAAGTTCGCGAGCCTATATGTGTAACTATTATAGTTAAGTCACAATAACCGCTACTGCTCGCCCACCTGACCTACTCGTAGGTGGCTGAGGTGGCTTTCAGCTAGAAACCTAGAATCCTTTTACTGTTAGAAACCTTGGTTTTTACTTTATTTCATAAGGCTAAAGCCTACATTTGTTTGGTATTCAATAGAAGAAGAAAGAAGAAGAAAAAAGTTTTTATTGGCATAACAAATAATATATCTATACTTATAATAATGCAATAGGAACGAAAAAGTCTGTACAATGAAGATAATTAAAAAAGAAATGGTCTAGAGTACATAAAATAAGCTACTGAACAAGAATATAACATTAAAAAAATCGTGTCTGTCTGTTTGTCTGTCTGTATGTTTGTTGGCGCATCACGTAAAAACTACTAGACCGATGCGGTTTTCACTGTTGGATAGCTTATGCTTTGACTTAAAAACTGGGGTACTTTATATCTCAATCCGATGAGCAGAAGCCGAGCAATCGATAACAATATTTTTGATGACTGAAGGAATTTTGATCAAATGTTGGTATATTGGTATTTTAGGTCCTGGAATAGCACAAAGAGTACTTTTAACCTACAGAAATGAACAGGCGTGTGAAGCCGCGAGCATCAGCTAGTACAGAAATATAAGTAGTACCTAGTAATAAAAAAAAACAATAACATGTGCATTACACGCTATGCGAGTGTACCAAAAGGGCCAGGGCTCAGCAAAAAATAATAAATATATCAATTTATATAACAATAGCTAATGGATGATCACAATTTGGAAATCTTTAGAGTTACACAAGTTGCAATTCAGCCACCATCGCTTATCTCTTTCTTCTTATTTTAGTGCCATCTTAGCTCTAGTGTTCCGGCAAATATTGTACAGCCAGTACAACAGGTTATGCAGAGGTAACAAACATTGTACAGCCAGTATAACAGGTTATGCAGAGGTACCAAACATTGTACAGCCAGTACAACAGGTTATGCAGAGGTACCAAACATTGTACAGCCAGTATAACAGGTTATGCAGAGGTACCAAACATTGTACAGCCAGTACAACAGGTTATGCAGAGGTACCAAACATTGTTGCTCTTGTTTGTAGTAGGTTTTGGCTAGGTGTACAACTGCGGCAATTATCTAGCAAACCACTGGCTTAGGTTTTTAAACCAGAATGGTTTTCTCTCCTTCTGCCCAAACGGACTTTTATCCACCAGCTCCTTAAACTTCTACTAATCAAAATCTTTGTTATTTTCCAGGTCAAGCGAACCAGGTGGTAGAGCTGAACGTGTCCGGCGGAGCCCTAGGGCTAAACAAAATGTCTAAGCGCGAGGAGGCACCGTATGCGGCAGAGGACGAGCAAGTGAGGGGGCTGAACTTCCACCAGAGCAAAGAGGTGCTGATCGTGGACAACAACGGGGTCAGCTCCAATGGTGACGTGAGTACATGGGTCGGGATGGTTTTGGGTGGTGCTGGTTCGATATATTTCTTTAAGAGGTTACCTGAGGTTATATTTGATGTAATTATAACATCAAAAATATTCAAGTCAAAGTCAAAGTTCTTCCAGTTTTTACCCGACTGCGTGGAGGGTAATTTGGTTATCAGCCTATGTATGTATGTTCCTTTGTGGCACTGTATAGACAAAACGCGTGGACCGATTTTGATGATTTCTTACGCCAATCGATTTGTCTTAAAATCTTGCGAGTGACATGACAATAATCAAAATTCAAAATAGTAACAATGAAAAAAAATAAGTCGACGAACTATGTTAATTGTATAGGTATTCGAAAATTATCTTTAGGTTACTCTTACCATTTTTTATTTCGAATGACCATTTAGGATCTATAACGATGGTATGGTTCGTAACCATACTGACTTAAAATTTTGCCTCATTTTAGTTATGTTCGCAGTCGGGTACTTTCGAGTATGCCTTGTTAGATCCTGATCTCAATTCTGAAGACGTGATTCAAATGTCTCGTTTCTAATAACTTCTTCGTAACAGGAAACAAACTTGTCCGTCATTACACGGAATGTAATTATAATGTATCTTTTATGTAATTATTACGCCAAAGATACAAAAGTCAAAAGTAACATTTATTCGAGCTTTCAGAAGTAGGCTTCTCGTTTCCACTTCTGAAAACTTGATCCAAATATCTAGTTTCAAACTAATTGGTAGCCTAACTCAATAGTGCAACTTAGAATAGAACGCAACGATACCGGGTTCGGTCCTAGGCTCCACACCAAAGACTTTTCTAAGCTATGCGCAGTTTCCATCGCTCCGTGCTTCGGAGGACGCATTAAGCTGTAGGACCCGGCTATTATTGATAAACATGTCAGAGGCCCTCGGGGGGGGTCTGACAAACTCTGACGACTAACAATACGATAAACAAACAAAACTACTCGGTACCTAGGTTCAAGGATATATTTATCATATGTCTTCTGCCATAGCTAAGTCTCCTTCAGTTTTACGTGAAGAGGTCCGTTTTGGTTTAGGTTTCTGCCTGTGATATGATGATGTCCTCATTCTCAATACTTTTTGTTGATTTCCAGCTTCCTGGCAAGATTACGACTGCAGTGACTCCAGAATGCGACGACTGCGGTGGTGGTTGTTTCAACGTAAGTTTACAAACACACACACACCATCTCTCTCTCTCTCTCACACACACACACACACACACACACACACACACACACACACACACACACACACACACACACACACACACACACACAGATACACAAACCCTCTCTCTCTCATACACACACACACAGAGAGAGAGAGAAACACACTCATACGATAAGTTTAAGTATCGTTATTGCGCACTAAATCGCCTTTTTATTGTAAGATGAAGTCCGCTCCTCCATTTCTGTCTTTTTGTATCATGAGATGGACAAAATTTAAATAAATTGTGTATAAATCCTGATCATTCGTTTAAACATCTGTATTATATAACATAGGTATACACTAGCTATTATTATTTTAGTATAAATAGTTAAACTGGTTCAGGTGTAAACTGGTTAAACAACGAATAACTTTTTTTATAATAACTATCTCATAAAATCTAATGAATGGAAATTTAATTCAAGAATGATTGTAAATTAGTGGCACGTGTATTTGATCTAAGATTAAATTCCAGCATCGAAATTTTCGTTCCTAAAAGGATCCCAAATACGAGCAGATAAACCCTGAGAATATACAAAAATCTTATCGTTGAGAAAATCACTAAGAGGAATGTTGCAACTATAACTTTAATCCTATCTGGTGAACTTTTCAGTGTACTCTGTGTACTGTTACATAATTAAATCCCTTTTGGGATTTTCTAAACCGAAAATATGGTTCTCTTCAATCGATAATCAGAATATAAACTTTCGTAGGGCGGGTGTCCCGTCCTAAACCTAGACATGAATCAAAAAGTTAAATGAATGCTCAGAATTGAAAAATTATCAATTTTTATTCAACAAATTCAAGTACAAATTATCTCAAACAGCTTATCGATTTCTAGAACAAAGTGGATTTAACTTACCTACCCAAAAAAGTGGCTTAAAATTGTGTTTTAGTTCCTGATATACCTGCACAGCTTTATTCAACACTTTCTGTTCAGTACGGAACACATAGTATAAAAAAATGTTTTTGCTTTAAGAGTCCTAATTAGTTGAATAATTTTCTCCCGGTCAAGACAGTGGTCAAACGTAAAAAGACCCAATTTTAATAACCGCCCCTCCTTTTCCCCCCAGTGGACGTCCCGCGGCAAGATAAAGGCCCTCATCCAGAAGAACTTCCTTCGAATGTGGCGCAACATCGGCGTGATGCTGTTCATCTTCGTTCTGCCCGTCATGCAAGTCATTCTCTTCTGCCTGGCGATCGGACGAGACCCCAGCGGACTCAAACTGGTGAGTGGACTGATTTAAATTTACATGAGGCTATTAAGGCTCTCAGATTAGAAGAATAAGTCAGGTTTTTTAATTAAGTGACGAGACTAGCAGGTCGCTCGCTTGATGGTAAGCATCACGCCTGCCCATCCCACGCTGCAACAGTTGCAGTGCCACCCCGAACTTTGGTTGGAAAATATTGCGCGTCTCTGCACTCTGCACGCTCGTCACCCTGAGACATTGGTTTTCAAGTCTCATTGCTCAGTAATTTCGCTGGGAACATTGTCCTCTAACCCGAAAAGAAATGTTAACACACTACTGCTTGGCGGTTTTATATGATCTTTACGCCGTCCGCTTGTACCACAACTCTGACAACGGTGTGGTACAAGCGAACGGCGTAAGAGACCTACCACTACAAAATGTCGCGGCAGAAACACGAACGTGAGACCAAAGAGCAAATACAACATTGAAAAGCTAATACAATTTCGAGTCATTATGAAGCAATGCGTCGTGTTTATGTACGTACCCGTAATTTAGTTTTATGTACGTACCCGTAATTTAGTTTTATGTACGTACCCGTAATTTAGTTTTATGTACGTACCCGTAATTTAGTTTTATGTACGTACCCGTAATTTAGTTTTATGTACGTACCCGTAATTTAGTTTTATGTACGTACCCGTAATTTAGTTTTATGAACGTACCCGTAATTTAGTTTTATGTACGTACCCGTAATTTAGTTTGTTTTTAAAATATCCATGACAGTCACTGCTTGCGAATGGTCAACAGTCGACCGTCGCTGGCCGGTTACCCACAGATTTCTTTCTGCTCGTAAACAACACACGTTTTCCCCTTGTAGGCGATAGTAAACGACGACGTGAACATCATCAACGGCGATTGTCCGTTCAACTCGTCGTGCAGCATGAAGAACCTGTCCTGCCGCTACCTGCACCACCTGCAGAACCACACCATCAAGGAGTACTACGCGGACCTCTCGGGGGCGCTCAACGCGGTCCGGCAGGGGGAGGCGTGGGGGGCGCTCTACTTCAATGAGAACTACACGGACTCGCTCGTCGCAAGGCTGGCATTAGGTAAGATAGATATCTCTTATTAGAAGACGGGAGATCAGGTACCAGATCCTCGAACGTGGACTGCATAAATTAGGTGTAACGCACACAATAATTGGCATTCATTGGCTTTAGTCACATTCTGAGTGGCGTTTGATTAGCAGTGACTCTCATTCGCGCCAGTCTACGTATGTCTCTCTGCCATTGTTCTTGATGTTCATAAAACACTAAGGGACTGTTGTTGTGTGTTGTTTGTACACCGTGTAAATAATATCATGTAAATAGAAACTGGACTAGATACAACTACTAAGTTGTATCGAGTCCAGTTTTTATTTACATAATATTAAAGCGTGCCGTATCTTCCCATTTAACTAGATCTATGGTCTACAGTCATTTTTGATCTTTTAGTCGAGTGAGTTAAAACGTCGCTGCTCAGTGCTCGTTTGTCTGAGCGAGGTGGTTCTTAGTTGAAATCTTAATCAAATAATAGTATTTAAATTTGTGGAAACCACATGTAAATCGGGTCAGCGGTTTTAGAGTTATCTTCCGCATGATCGCTGGGATAATTAAGCTTATTACGCAACACCTGTTTTTATTTTAACTCGTGTATGGTAGGTTTGGGACAAATTATGCAAAAAAATAAGATATTTTGTACACACGTGTAGTTCTGATGACAGTACAATATTATGGCACCGTTCAATTGGTAAAAGTTTGTAAAAATGCACACTTAAAAAGGTTTATCGTCATCTCATCACCTTTTTCACGTCTGCCCAAAAGAGGAATGCAATGTCTTCAGGTTTCATGTATGTGTAATGTATGCATGTAATTTTCTTTATTCCACCATAGTCTCTCTACGATTCCACCATAACTTTTAAATGCCTGAATCAATTTGTATGCCTGGGGTACACAGACATAGGCCATAAATTATTTAGAAAGTTCGTGTTTGGCAGGCAGTCGTGATTTTTCCTCTTACCTTAATGATTTACTTGTTAACGTCTGTATTCTGAGAATGTAGTCATAACGTGTGTTCCCTCCCCCTCCCGCAGCGGACACGGCCGACAACGAGACCATCGAGTCGTCGGAGGTGCAGGTGTGGCTCGACATGTCCAACCAGCAGATCGGGCTCATGCTCAACCGAGACATACAGTTCTCATACCGGGACTTTGCTAAGGTAAGCTACTTTCAACTGTTTATTTTTAACTAGCAATGCTCGCGGCTTTGTTTCTCTGGATTAAAAGTAACATATGATATTCCAGGACCAAAAGTACCTTTGAAGTACATTAGACTACATTTCTTCAAAGTTTGTTCAGACGTCAAATTGTTTTTTTATCCATTGCTAGGCTTCTTCACATCTGACTGAGATACTGATTAAAAAAGTTTTAAAGTAAAAACCTAAGCTATCCAACAGTGAAAACCGCATCGCATTCGGACCAGTAGTTTTTACGTGATGTGCGAACAGACAAACAAAAAAAGTTTGTTTTACAGACGTTTTGGGACTTACTGCTTTATTATAAGTATAGATAATATATTCGGGACAATTCACATCAATGACAAATACCAAATACCCTGTACTATGGGGTACCTACTAGACAACAAATAAACATACATCGATACGAATATACTATATAAGTACAATATATGTAAGGTTATACAGGCTGGGTGTGGATGTGTTTGTGGTAGTGTTCGTCGTACCGAAACTTCTCCCCTTTAAGTACGAGTATATTTATTACTAGCTGTACCCGCGGCTTCGCACGCGTGGTCTTTTCTTTAGTTTCAAAGTACCATAATGTGCTATTCAAGGAACAACATGCAAACAAATGTTGGTATATTGGTCCTCAAATGAACAAAATTTCTTCAGCCGTCAAACATACTTTTATCAATTGCTCGGCTTCTAACTCACAGGATGAAAGATACCAATTACAACAGATTTAAATCAAACCCTAAGCTATCTAACAATGAAAACCGCATTGCAATCAGTCCAGTAGTTTTTACGTGATGTGTGAACAAACAAACATACAGACAAACAGAAAGAAAGACACGAAAACTAAAAAAAAGTTGTTCAATACCTTTTTTAAGCACCCAAGAGCATGTTGTTCATTTGAATTCATTTAGTAGTAGTTTGTGTGCGATGCGCGGTCAAGATACGGACAAACAAACAGACAAAATTAAAAAGTAAAACAGTTTGGCTTCAGTATCGAATATAGAGAACCATCCAAAAAATATTATTTATTACTTAAATATTAACATAACTTTATATCCAGCAGAAATCCTTTACTTATTCGGGATAGAACGTGTCCTCAATTTTAACCCATCATATAAATTAAGACAGTGCCAAGTTGTATCAAAACCCGTCCATTAGTTTCAGCGTGGTACGTGTTCTTTTAAATAAGTTTCAACCCCTATCCTCCACCCATAATTTTTTCGAGATGTAAAGTATCCTAAGTCCCTCGTAGTATAAACTCAAATCATACCAAGTTTCATTTGAATTCGATGCGTGGCTAAGATACAGACTGACAGACATACAGACAAAAATGAAAAACATACAGTTTAGGCTTATATAGATTATATTAGGAATATAGAGTAACTTTAAAAAAAAAACTATATTTTTAATGTACAGAATTTGGACCCATATCCCACAGGAACAATTTTTTTTTTTAATTTTCACCCATCTTATAAACTATGTCTGTGCCAAGTTGCATCAACATCCGTCCAATAGTTTCAGCGTGCTACGTGTTCTTTTAAATGATTTTCCACTCCTATCCTGCAGGAACACTTAATTTTTTCGGTATGAAAAGTATCCAATGTCCTACCTCGAAGTATGAACTCAAATCATACCAAATTTCATTCGAATTCATTGATTATCTTCGACGTGGTGCGCTGCCAAGGTACAGACAGACAGACGGACAGACAGACAAACAAAAATTAAAAAAATACAGTGTTGGCTTTAGTATTGTACGGCCTCCAAAAAAAATTACAAAATATCTTTAATTTACAGAATTTGGCACATTATCCCGCAGGAACTCTGTATTTTTTCTGGATAAAAAGTATCCTCAATTTTAACCCATCATCTAAACTATGACTGTGCCAAGTTGCATAAAAATCCGTCCAGTAGTTTAAGAGTGGTAAGTGTTTTTTGAAATAACTTTCATCCCCAGTCCTGCGGGAACCCTTTCATTTTTCGGGATGAAAAGTAGCCTATGTCCTACCTCGTAGTAAGAACTCAAATCATACCAAGTTTTATTTAAATTCATTCAGTAGTTTCGGCGTGATGCCTAGCCAAGATACAGACAGACAGACAGACAGACAGACAGACAAAAAAGAAAAAAAATAGTTTTGGCTTCAGTATAGAATCTAGAGTACGGTCCAAAAAAAAATTCAAAATATCTTCAATGAACAGAATTGGACCCGTTACAGTTATATTAGTAAGTATAGATTACCGCCAAGTTACCCAACTGTCGACTCTCTCGACTTCGCCTGTAAACCTCACTGCATCCGGTTACTAACTGATCACTGTTAACTCCAGGGCCTGCTGGAGAAGTGCCACTACAACCCGAAGTTGGGCGACATCCCCATCGACTTCATGGACCCCATCTACGGCAACAAGAACCCCTCCTTCACCGACTTCGTCGCGCCCGGCGTCATCCTCACGTAAGTTACAGCGGCTCTACAGGAAGCTACTCGCAAACCCTGAAGAGATCAGATCCCGTAACTACAGAATGTAATGGTCCATTAACATAAACACTGTAAATTAATGTCGTCCTGGAGCGGAGAGACGTAGTGTAGGACGCCCACTGGCCAAGAGGAGTGCCGACTTGCTAAAGGCGGCCGGTTCGTTGGGAGAGGCCTACGTCCAACAGTAAACAAACACGATTGCACCTCCCCAAGAACTGTTGTTTCAGTCATAGCCTGAAATGCATCATAACATCAGAATAATGGAAATTTCAGATATCGCAACAAAGTGATTTGAATGTACCTAGGAAGTTTTTAAGTTTAGGTACTTGACACTGGCTAAATGCACTAGTCGTGCGGAGCCAGACAATGTTTTTAAGTTACATTTTGTTCGCAACATAACTTTAAGTTTGGCCACAGAATAAATAATAGTGTTAGGCCCACTTGCACGACACGAAACTATCGTTAGTTTGGTCAACATTACTGTTTGTGATGAATAAATAATAGTGTTAGGCCCACTTGCACGACACGAAACTATCGTTAGTTTGGTCAACATTACTGTTTGTGATGAATAAATAATAGTGTTAGGCCCACTTGCACGACACGAAACTATCGTTAGTTTGGTCAACATTACTGTTTGTGATGAATAAATAATAGTGTTAGGCCCACTTGCACGACACGAAACTATCGTTAGTTTGGTCAACATTACTGTTTGTGATGAATAAACAATAGTGTTAGACCCACTTGCACGACACGAAACTATCGTTAGTTTGGTCAACATTACTGTTTGTGATGAATAAATAATAGTGTTAGGCCCACTTGCACGACACGAAACTATCGTTAGTTTGGTCAACATTACTGTTTGTGATGAAATCTGGAGTTTAGTGATAAAAATATAAAATACAAATAGCTCTGAAAATACGAAAAATTGCATGTGGGTGATTCCAGTAGGCCTTGGGGTCCCCTACGTATCATTTTCGTATATTTCAAGAATGTCCAATTTGTTTGCAGAATCGTATTCTTCTTAGCGGTGGCCCTGACGTCGTCGGCGCTGATCGTGGAGCGCATGGAGGGGCTCCTGGACCGTTCGTGGGTGGCCGGCGTGTCCCCCGGCGAGATCCTGTTCTCGCACGTGGTCACACAGTTCGTGGTGATGTGCGGACAAACGGCGCTCGTGCTCATCTTCATGATATCGGTGTTCGGGGTCAAGAACAACGGGAACATCGTGTTTGTCGTCATGCTTACTTTGCTGCAAGGTGAGTCGAGTTTTCACCCTTGAGTCCTAACTATGTTGAGATCAAAACAACGATCCACCGTTTTATTAAGTATTAGATGCGCCCCGCCAGGATAAAAAAATATATTGGTCTCTATGGTATTCAGCATCTGCATACAAAATTTCATTAAATTCGATCTAGTCGTTATCGCGTGAAAGCGCCCCAAACAAGCAGACAACGTTTTTCTTGTATATATTACCGGGGATCACCCATCGAAGGCTGACTATAGACAAACTTTCCTTGTTTATAGAGATTTGTTTCTACCTTCATAATGAGAACATTGTTCATTTAACTGGACTCTAATTAAACTTTCCTTGTTTATAGAGATTGGTTTCTACTTTCATAATGAGAACATTGTTCATTCAGCTGGACTCTAAATAAACTTTCCTTGTTTAAAGAGATTTGTTTACTACCTTCATAATGATAACATTGTTCATTCAGCTGGACTCTAATTAAACTTTCCTTGTTTATAGAGATTGGTTTCTACCTTCATAATGAGAACATTGTTCATTCAGCTGGACTCTAATTAAACTTTCCTGGTTTATAGAGATTTGTTTCTACCTTCATAATGAGAACATTGTTCATTTAGCTGGACTCTAATTAAACTTTCCTTGTTTATAGAAATTTGTTTCTACCTTCATAATGAGAACATTGTTCATTTAGCTGGACTCTAATTAAACTTTCCTTGTTTATAGAGATTGGTTTCTACTTTCATAATGAGAACATTGTTCATTCAGCTGGACTCTAAATAAACTTTCCTTGTTTAAAGAGATTTGTTTACTACCTTCATAATGATAACATTGTTCATTCAGCTGGACTCTAATTAAACTTTCCTTGTTTATAGAGATTGGTTTCTACCTTCATAATGAGAACATTGTTCATTCAGCTGGACTCTAATTAAACTTTCCTTGTTTATAGAGATTTGTTTCTACCTTCATAATGAGAACATTGTTCATTTAGCTGGACTCTAATTAAACTTTCCTTGTTTATAGAGATTGGTTTCTACCTTCATAATGAGAACATTGTTCATTCAGCTGGACTCTAATTAAACTTTCCTTGTTTATAGAGATTTGTTTCTACCTTCATAATGAGAACATTGTTCATTTAGCTGGACTCTAATTAAACTTACAGCATCAATTTGTGAGGTTTACCCGTTTACCGCACATGTGCGATCCCACCTGGACTCATTTGTAACAAAACGTTTGTTTTTAAGTACATAAAAGAAACTATTTTACGAAATTGCACCAACACCTGTTTTAATCACAAAATGTTAGCAGCCATAAAACCTACTTCCTCTCCAGGTCTCTGCGGCATGTGCTTCGGCTTCGTGATATCGGCCGCGTGCGAGCTCGAGCGGAACGCGATCCAACTCGCGCTGGGCTCGTTCTACCCCACGCTGCTCCTCAGCGGGGTCATATGGCCCATCGAGGGCATGCCCTGGATCCTGCGGTACGTGTCCCTGTGCCTGCCTCTGACGCTAGCCACGAACTCCCTGCGGTCCATCCTGACTCGAGGCTGGCCCATCACGGACTCTGAAGTGTACATGGGCTTCGTGTCGACGCTAGCGTGGATTGCGCTCTTCTTAGTTGTCACTTTAACCATTTTGAAGTTTAAGAGGAATTAAGTAGCTCTGCCGTGTATGCGTGGTCCTTCCTTAACAGACGCCGTTGCTGGAAAATGTCAGCGTGACAGTTTTATATGTATTTCTTTAATGTGACATTATTTGAGATTGAAACTGAGCCAAACTAAAATTAATTGTAGCTCAAATGACTTTGTATTCAGTCGCGTAGTCGTTTATGTTTATCGATTTGGACCATGTGTAATGGGTTTAGTTTGATACATTCCAGTATAGTATTCTGATTTATAATTTATTTTCATCACTTTTCGGTCGTTTAGAAGTCAACGTGAACAATTTCAATGTATTGTTGTATTGTAATTATATAAATAATAGTTTTAATAGAATCTCTGGGTTCAAGCATATCAGTGTGTAAACTCCACGAAGAAACTTTGAAACGTGCTCAATATCATAAATAAATCAACATTCTGAAGTTCGCATACACTTCTATGGACATTGACCTTTCTATCAGCTGGTCGGAGTATCAAAATATTGGACTTAATCGACAAATCTTAAGACCTTAATTGCGAATTTACGTTTTCTGTTTTCTAAACCTCCGTGGAGTTACACACTCCCCCCCACTTCCCTCCAACCTCCCCCACATTTGCCCTCCCCCCCATCTTTCCTCAACTTCCGCTACCCTCCCCTCACCTTTCCCTCACATCGCTCCGCTCAGTTTTTCCCAACTTCCACCACCGTGTTCCAGTAACGAAGTACCATAGTTTTTTATTTGGATAGTGAGCACGTTAGTCACAACGTTCCGGAGACATACACGACCTTACCTTTGCTCAATCCACAATGAACAATCTGCATAGATGATGTAGCTAATGCTGACTGTTAGTCGCTTGTAAATAGTAGCCTGTATTTATACGTACGTATGTACTAGGGTAGGGGGATGTTAGCAATAATGACTGGTCAAACGCTTTGTTATAAGGTTAATAGGTTTGTATACATTTTGGTATTAAATACATAAAAAAACTTATGTAAAATAATTTTCTCTTTTTGGAGTCAATTTTCTTTATTTTCTGACACTATAATTTTTGTCTTTGTGTAATAAACAATTAATGGATTACATCCATTATGCATAATTCTTTGAATACTCATAAAAATACTTAAATCAAGATGTTTTTCAGCAATAAAAAATTGTTCGGACTTGTACCTAGTTTAAACAGTTTTTGAAAATAGCAAAGTTGTTTATGCTAGCAACACTAACTACTAGTTCGTTAGTTAACTGGCAATACTTTCAAACTATACCCTGATGTATACAAACTCAAAATAATTCATCGGTAGTGGACTTAATGTAAGAATACGAGTTTTAGACGCCTGTTTCACAAATACCTGATAAAAATAATGATTTAAAAAACATATTTTTAGTTTTCATTTTGAAAATCTATCGCTTCAGCATAATGTGGGTGGCATTAATAAACTTTAAATCAAACTATGTTAAAATCTGTTGTTTTTTTTAGAATATTCATATATATTATTAATTTATTTAAAAAAAGGACCTGTGAAACAGACGCACTTAAAAAAATATATACCTGTGTAAATGAGTTACCATAGAGTAAGATGGTGCCATAACAATCATGGTTTAATCCAGGCGAAATACAAACATACCAGAAACAAAATAATACTTATTGCAACATTATATAAAAACAGATTACAATAGGAAATCAGCGCCATCTTGTGAAGTCATAGCGAACGCTACCGTAAAAAACTACAGTTGTTGATGGTCCATTTAACCGTAGGTAAAATGTACAGTAAGTTAGGAATGTATGGAAATTTGTGGAAGGTATTTTAAGTATAGATTTAAGAAGTGGCGTAGTTAAACTAGATTTTCATGGTGCGTTAGGGATTCTGTGTCGATATTTTAACGATTTTTAGGTGAATCGATTCCAGTTGGCACGATTACATTGGATTTGTAATGCGATACCGATTTCTTATGAAAATCTAGAATATAATAGTTTAGAAATGTCAGACTGTGATTATTTTTGCTAACATTGACATTTTTTTGTAATGACAATTATACAGTAAATACTTGTACCAAATAAAACATGTCTTTTATTATAACAACCTTCTTTTCTTTAATCGATTTCCAAAAGTAGAGGATTGATAACTCTATTGTATATGGCACCGGTTTATTATAAGAACCGATAGATACAAACATTACAATCCGACGGATTCTCATTCATTTTATTACAGGCGAAAAATTGTGAACTTACATACACGATCGATCGTTAAACATGATGTTGGTCTTATCTATGTTCATTCCGAGACAGATCATCTAAGGTCGAGAATCATCATCGAGGTTGGTCAGCATACTTTGCAAGTCTTGCAGCGTTTCCGCCATTAGGACGATATCTTCGGCAAAGTGAGATATTCTCGCCATTGATATTAATGCCCATACCTTTCCAATTCAGCGTCTTAAACATATCTTCCAAGGCATTAGTGAACAGTTTCGAGGATATAACTTCCCCCTGGCTCACTCCCCTGCGCAGTTGGATATGTTAGACTGCTGGTTTTGTACTTGGGACACTCATAGTCGCGGCGTCAGTTGTATTGTCAGGAATCACTTCTGCACTTTCAATCTCCAAACGGACATCTACTGGTCCAGTCTTCAAGTTCTCGTTTTGTCTTGAGCAATCAATAATAAATATAGGAGCTTTATCTTTAGGACTATATAAATCTAACAAGGGATCTGCTGTAGAGTTGTAAAACGACTGGCGAAATTTGACGTATAATATACTATACTAGCTGTACCCGCGGCTTCACATGCGTGGTCTTTTCTTTAGGTTCAAAGTACCATAATGTGCTATTCCAGGACCAATATACCGACATTTGATCAATATTTATTCAGCCGTAAAAATACTTTTATCAATTGCTCGACTTTTTACCGTCCAGATTGAGATACCAATTACACCAGTTTTTAAATCAAACCCTAAGCTTTCTAACAATGAAAACCGCATTGCACTCGGTCCAGTAGTTTTTACGTGATGAGCTAACAAACAGACAGAAAGACACGTCTAAAAAAAAAGTTCGTGTTCAATACCTTTTTTAAGCACCCAAGTTTCACTTTTTTTTCTTCTTCTTTGTACAGCCTTTTTCGTACCTATTGCTTTACTATAAGTATAGATATATGACTGTGTCAATTTGTATCAAAAAATACGTTCAGTAGTTTCGGCGTGAGAAGTGTTCTTTTTAATAATTTCAACCCATATATCTAGCGGAAACCCTTTAATATTTCGGGATGAAATGTATCCAATGTCCTACCTCGTAGTATGGTAGTTTCGGTGCGATAAGCGGTGCAAATACCGACAAACAGACAAACACCAAAAATAAAAAGTAAAACAGGCTTCAGTACCAAATATAGAGAACCATCCAAAAATATTATTTATTACTTCAATATTATCATATCTTTGGACCTTTATCTCGAAAAAACCCTTTACTTTTTCGGGATAAAACGTGTTCTCCATTTAACCCATCATATAACTTTAGACGATGCCAAGTTGCATCAAACCCCGTCCATTAGTTTCAGCGTGGTACGTGTTCTCTTAAATAAGTTTCTACCCCTATCCTGCAAGAACCCATTAATTTTTCGGGATATAAAGTATCCTATGTCCTACCTCGTAGTATGAACTCCAATCATACCAAGTTTCATTTGAATTCGTCTAGTATTTCCAGCGGCATGATGCGTGGCCAAGATACAGACAGAAATACATACAGACAAAAATGAAAAAACATGCAGTTTAGGCTTCATTATCGAATATAGAGTCACCAATTCACAATATATTTAATGTACAGAATTTGGACTCATATCCCGCAGGAACCATTTATTTTTTCGACAAGTTTTTGGCAAGTATCCATAATTTTTACCCATCCTATAAACTATGTATGTGCCAAGTTGCATCAACATCCGTCCAATAGTTTCAGCGTGCTACGTGTTCTTTTAAATAATTTTCCACCCCTATCCTGCAGGAACCCTTTAACTTTTCGGGATGAAAAGTATCCAATGCCCTACCTCGAAGTATGAACTCAAATCATACCAAATTTCATTTGAATTGATTGAGTATTTTCGGCGTGATGCGCTGCCAACGTACAGACAGGCGGACAGACAGACAGACAAACAAAAAAAAACTGGTTTGGCTTTATATTGAATACAGAACGGCCTTCAAAAAAAAACCAAAATATCTTCTTTTTATACAATTTGGCACATTATCCCGCAGGAACTCTTTAGTTTTTTGAGATAAAAAGTATCCTCAATTTTTACCCATTATATAAACTATGACTGTGCCAAGTTGCAACAAAATCCGTCCAGTAGTTTCAGCGTGATACGTGTTCTTTTAAATAACTTTCAACGCCTATCCTACGGGAACTCTTTAATTTTTCGTGATTAAAAGTATCCTATAACCTACCTCGTAGTATGAACTCAAATCATACCAAGTTTCATTTAAATTCATTCAGTAGTTTCAGCGTGATGCCTAGCCAAGATACAGACAGACACAAAAAAAACAGTTTGGCTTCAGTATCAAATACAGAGCAACCTCCAAAAAATATTTTCAAATTATCTGCAATGTACAGAATTGGACCCGTTACAGTTTTATTATAAGTTTAGAAGAACCCTTTAATTTTTCGTGATTAAAAGTATCCTATAACCTACCTCGTAGTATGAACTCAAATCATACCAAGTTTCATTTAAATTCATTCAGTAGTTTCAGCGTGATGCCTGCCAAGATACAGACAGACACAACAAAAAAACAGTTTGGCTTCAGTATCAAATACAGAGCAACCTCAAAAAAATTTTTTTTTAATTATCTGCAATGTACAGAATTGGACCCGTTACAGTTTTATTATAAGTTTAGAAGAACCCTTTAATTTTTCGTGATTAAAAGTAGTATGAACTCAAATCATACCATGTTTCATTTAAATTCATTCAGTAGTTTCGGCGTGATGCCTAGCCAAGATACAGACAGACAGACAGACAAAAATGAAAAAGTTATTGTTTTGGCTTCAGTATCGAATATAGAGCACCCTCCAACAAAAAATATCTAAATATCTTCAATGTACAGAATTGGACTCGTTACAGTTTTATTATAAGTATAGATATATAGATTTACTGTCATCGAATTTCAAGTTCAGGGAATCATACGGATAACTGTGCGAATTTAGAAACAGCGTGACATTAGTTAAATTACAGTGATCGAACAGAGAACAATCTTTAGGCTTACTATTTTTTCTATTGGTTTGCAGACCTAAGATGACGTATCTTGGTTTTTCTAATTGACCAAGAATGTTTTGTTGTTGTTGGTAATAACGGATACTCATACAAATCCCAATTCCTAAAGGCTACTTGTATTGGTCTGTCTTTTTCTAATAGTTTGAGTAATGTAAGCCTTTCACGGTCCGATACTTTTAAATGGGGTACACGCCACTGTACTTTTTGTATATCTATTTTAACACAATCATCACCCTGAAGTATAACACTGTTTAAATTTGTATACTTCTGTTCAATATAAGTTCATGTCTACAATTAATAATGATTTTGTTATAATCTTCTGCGAAGCCTATTATCTTATTTAATGGAATAAGAATACTAAAAAATATATTAGTATTTTTAAGTTCGTCTAAATGCCATCCCCATAAAGCGGCTACTTTACTTTCTCCTTGATTCATTGATATGTAAGATTTTGTAGTGGTTGTGATTCCAGCATTTTTAACACGATCTATTTCAACACCATTCAATTCATATCGAATATCTTGAAAGAGAAACAAGAACGCGTTATTGGAAAATTTGCATTTTTGATTACTTCTTTTCCTGTAGCATCTTTACCCGTCACTGTAGCACGACCTTCAATGTAAATAGAACTTGCAGCTGGTAGAACTTACACATCTTGTTGATGTATAGGATTTCTTATTTCATCATTTTCTTTAAAACTATTATTGTAGGGATTGTAGCTATGTATTTCATAGCTCTCGATTGAATTATCGAATTGAGGAACATCAGTTAATTGAAGGACACTCATGTTTTAAATCCAAGGGCTCTTAAAAAATCTTTATTGCTTTTTGTAATTTTCTTAATTTTTTTGACACGTCTATGTTCGTCAATGGATTGTTGTAAATTAGCTCTTTTCACTTTATGAATTGGAATATTATTAAACAAAATCATCTTGATTTTCGTAAATGAAGACACAGCTGAATAATTTATTTTCCGAAGTCAATACACTCACCACATTCATTAAGAATTTTTATTGTTAAAGATGATATATTTGATTTATTAACAGGAAAATAAATTATATTTTTCGGTACTTCTATGTATTGATAACCTGGAGGTACGCATGGGATAAATTCATAAATAATATGCGAAGGTGATCTGTTGATGTATGAACCTTGCACGATGTCACATTCGATCCTGATCACAGACACTGGTAGAATGTTGACTGGTTTCGTTGACTCGTTGTGTGTATATTTGCTCCAGGATTCGATTAGAAAAACCACATGTGGCCTAGGCTATTTTCAATGTCAAAATACACTAGTTGCGTGCAAAACAATGAGCACGTCAACGTGTTATTATTTGGTCTGAGTTTTATTCTACAATCCTTAACATTGCTTTCGAGATATTCACCTATATCATTGAAATATCCTCTTCACACTGTTGCTCAACGACCTACCAGAGCACGTAACGGCAGGTGAAGTTTACATGTACGCGGATGACGTGGCCGTGGTCGTTTGTGCCCAGTCACTGATTAATTTGGAGCGGCGGCTGTGTCAAGCCGCCGAGTAGGTGGCGCAGTGGTTTGGGTGGAACGGACTCGTCCTTAATCTTAAAAAAACGCACTTCATCCATTTTTCCATCTCAAGTCGTCAGGTTCGAGACCTCTCTGTATCGATCGGCGCTACACCTATTGAGCAAGTACAATCAATCGCGTTTCTGGGTTTTCAAATAGACCGAAGTTTAACTTGGATGAATCACATCGACAAACTGTGTGCTAAATTAGGCAGCGCGTGCTATGCGTTGGGTAGGTTGTCTCGTGTGGTATCTGCTGACATCGTACTCACTTGCTACTTTGCGACTGTACACTCCCTTTTACAGTATGGAGCAGAGTTGTGGGGGCGCGCCGCCGACAGGGGACGCGCCTTCCGTATGCAGAAGCGTGCTGTGAGGGCGATTGTGAGGGTGTCGCGGGTGACGTCGGTGAAGCCGTACTTTACATCATTACGGATTCTCACGCTGCCCTCGATAACAATCATGCAAGTTGCAATGTATGTGAGGCAAAAGGGACGCGCGGAGAGAACCAAACTCACAGCCACAACACACGTGGTGCGGGTAAACTTGCATTGGTCACTCATAGGCTAACTAAATCTAATAGACTCGCTCAGGTCCTAGGACCGTCTATTTACAATCGCCTGCCGGATCAGGTCAAAGATGCGCCTAGCTTGGCATCCTTTAAAAGCAAAATTAAAGCATGGCTGATTGAGAAGGCGTTCTACGATGTAACGGAATTTATACCGGTATGTCGATAATTCAATGTTATTATTGTTATTATTAATGAAAAAATATGTTATTATTATAATTTGATATTTCTTTTACTTTTTATGTTTATTTTTAATTTACAATATTGACCTGTAATTTTTTTTACCAATAAATTGATTATTCTGATTATTCTAAACCATAAACGCCATGTGGAATTTTTAATTGTTTGTCACCGTAAGCAAATATATCGTTTTTAGCATTAATATTAGGTATGGGGTTAAAAGCTGAAAAATGTAGTAATCCACATTCATAGTTGTCATCTATTTGCAAAGGTGGATGGAAATGTGTCTCTAACGTTGATTTATTTCCTGAGATAGTAAAAGTAAGAGACATTATGATAGACTGAATGGTTTTCTTTGTGACATTGTATTTATTTATTTAAATCTACGCCAAAATATTTCTAGGAATCGTATACATAGATGTCCGCAGTTATATGGATTATTGTGCTGAAGATTATCATAATTGTAATTTATTTTACTTCCCATGTAATTTATAAATTCTTTTGGTGGTTTCAAATTTCCATAGCTATCAAAATACTCAATGTTGTCATAATATTTTGCATAGGCTACCCAGTGCGTACCTAAATTTTCTGATTTATCCAAATTGATGATACCACACTCTTTTCGAAGTGGACGATTTGGTAACTCATCTCTCATAAATACTCCACGAAAATATGGTACATGTTTTGTATGATTCATAATATCTATATTAGTAAGAGGGCGTTTGGGTAGCCTATTATTATTTATTATTATTATTTTTATGCGGCATAAGATGTAATCCTTTCCCTATACACAAGGCTTCTAATTTTTCATTATGCCTTTTCAACTCTTTGAGACGTTGTCTAGCAGCTTTGTATTTATTTATAACTTTAGTGATTGAAGCTACACCACCTGCTAAACTTCCGGCAGCAGATAATCCTGCAAAAATAGGTATCAATGGAAGAACACCACCGGTTTTTGGAATGGGTATAATACGTGGAGGTTTTATACTTGCATCTGTTGCAAACTCTGTAGCAGCTGCTATTGCTAAAATCAACGCAGTTTTCTTGCATGTTGGTTTCAATCTTTTCAAATTGTTTTTTGTGAAAGCGATTACATTTTGAAACGTTTTTCCATCCAATCCAAAATGTGCCTTTGATGAAACATGTTTTCATACTTTTAAGGTTTTTTTTCAACCCTGCACCGGCACTTAATTTGGTTAACATGGCTTTATTAACTAAATTAGCGGCAATATTTTCTCCTTTAGTAGTATCAGAAGCATATTCTCGTTTTCTTGCCATTTTCATTAGAATTATATCAGCTATATGGCGATCTTTTAAAGAAGATGATTTATGGTAGGCAATATCGTGTTGTTTGCAATATTCGTCTAACTCATTAATACCTTTATCTCCTCGAGCTAGTCTTTGAAGGAGTTTTGTTCCTGGTCCGCAGTAATTATATCCAGGAAAATGTAATTCGAAAGGTAAATGATTGATAGACCAATTGAGAAGACTTTGTTCTTTCATTACCTATGTCAGACTGAGTACAGAAATAAAAAAATGGTCTTAATATATGCTCTTTAGTTATGATACCACTCTTACCTTTTTAGGTATAATATCTTATAAAATGTTAGAATTATTAATCCAACTGTTTTCATGCGACGGTAACCCTAACCATTTCACAAAGACTTTATTTGCTTTTCTTTTTAGTACCTTTTCAACAAGATACACGTTTGGGTGATTTGTTTTCTGGAGTTCTTGACCATAAAAAGCACCTAAAATAGCGTGATGCCTTGCGTCTTGTATTATGTAACTTACTGGATTCAGGGCCGTCTTTAACCTATTGGAGGCCCTGGGCACATTAGGATAATGGGGCCCCTATGATCTTGACAGAGCACTATTTTGTTACAATATACAAAGAAAGTAGATAAACAAAATTCTAGATTTATTTTTACCCGACTTAGGAGGGTTATGTGTTTTGGTTGTATGTATATTTCTTTGTTTGTACGTTTCTTAAGCGCATCCTACAGCCTACACGGCTTGATGAATTATGGTAAATGAGGTATCATTAAATTATGAACAAGTTTACATTACCGTAAATTTACCATTAATTTACGTTACCTTGATACTGTTCAGTATCCTCCTTCATTTTCAATGCACAATTGAGCACGATGTCTTAATGTTTTGTGTATTATTATTTTTTTAACACGTTCACATTGAGTTAACACCTGAAACGAACGGTTCAAAAAAATGATATATTTTTGTTCAGTAGCTTTTTTAAGTACGCCCATTTCTTTTTTTTTTCTTTGAAAAGCCTTTTTCGTACCTATAGATATATGACTGTGTCAATTTGCATCAAAAAATCCGTCCACAAATTTCAGTATGGTACGTGTTCTTTTTAATAACTTTCAACCCTTATCTTGCGGAAACCCTTTAATTTTTCGGGATGAAAAGTATTCAATGTTCTACTTCGTAGTATGAACTCAAATCATAGCAATTTTCATTTGAATTCATTTAGTAGTTTTGGCACGATGCGGTGTCAAGATAAAAAGTATCCTCAATTTTAACCCATTATATTATAAAGTATGACTGGCCAAGTTGCATCAAGATCACTCCTGTAGTTTTATCGTGGTAAGTGTTCTTGTAAGTAACTTTCAACCTCTATCCTGCGGGAACCCTTAATTTTTTCGGGATGATAAGTATCCTATCTCTTACCTCGTAGTATGAATTCAAATCATATCAAGTTTCATTTAAATTCATTCAGTAGTTTCGGCGTGATGCCTGCCAAGATTCAGACAGACAGACAAAAAAAAACAGTTTGGCTTCAGTATCAAATACAGAGCAACCTCCAAAAAATATTTTCAAATTATCTGCAATGTACAGAATTGGACCCGTTACAGTTTTATTACAAGTTTAGATTAAATTGTATATTTATACTAGTTCCCGCCCGCGACTTCAACCGCACGGACTTCTGTTTATCGCGATAAAAACCATTATATTTTCTTCTAGGATATTAAAAACCAATGCAAAAGTAGGTATAGTACCAATGCTCTAGAAGTTTTTTGACAGACTTGTTATTTCGTTTCCATGGCAACCGTTCCTTACAGCGAGTAATCAACATTTTTCAGTTTTCCCGTGAAAAATTTCAATTTTCCGGGATAAAATGTTTCTATGTTTTATTCTAGGGTATAAGATATCTCCATTCCAAATTTCATCAAAATCCGTACAGCCGTTATCGCGTTTAAGCTTCCCAGACAAACAAACATACAGACAACGTTTCACTTTTATATATTGGTGTGGATATATAAATTTATCTTAACATGCTGATACCGGAAATCCTGATCTTCGGGCGAGAGTAGAGTAACTTCGCACATGCAAAATCTAATAAGCAAGTAGGTATTGTAGTCAGTTATTATCGTTTGTTTTTTCGTTATAAAAAGTGAATCGTCAAAGTATGAGAAAATACACGACTGCCCTGAAAAAAGGAACTTTTCAACAACAAATTGCCTATTTCTCTCATAGATGGGGATGTAAGTATTCTAACGATACCCCATAAATATCAATATCAGTTCAGGCATTTGAAAGTTATGGTGGAATAAAGGAACTCAGATACATACATGCACCTTTAAAACATTACACTCATTTTTTGGGCAGTAATGTTTTCGGTAATAAATATCGATTATCATTTGGTTATCTGGCAGGAACTAGGGGCCCCTATCGATCGCGGGGCCCTGGGCAAGTGCCCAGAATGCCCAGTGGGAAAGAGGGGCCTGACTGGATTAGTTTCTTGCACTTGAGTGATTTCAAAGATTTCTGTTGACCAATTAGGAGTGTATCCTTTTTCAAATGTTCCCTTATACTTACTAACGCGAACAAAATCTCCTACTTTTAAACTTCTGCTATTTGATAATGACTTTGATTTATCAGCTCTCTTCATATATCGTTCTAGAATTGCTTTTTTATTATTTTTTTTGCTTACTTTGGCTGGCCATTGTTCAATAGTTCTATGGTACGAATGGTTATATTTGTAAAGTAAGTTGTCTAGGGTTCCATCAGTCCATTTATATACCTTTAAACTGAATTCTTTATACAGGTAATTTTTTATTGTTCTAATGAATCTTTCTACGATCGACGCTTTCTTTGGGGAAAAAGTAGAATAATGATTTATGGAATACATGTGTGTTAGTTTATTAAAATAATCATTATAAAATTCTGTTCCCAAGTCCGTTTGTATTTTTTTAGGAATACGTCCATATTCTAACAGTTTATTAAAAGCACTGACCACTTGTATTTTGTTTTAAGTTTTAGTGGAAATGCCCAGGCATACTTTGAAAATGTATCAATCACTGCTAAAATATATCTAAAGCCATTATTTTGCTTGGATAAGGGCTGCATATCAATAAGATCCGCTTGCCATAGATCATCTATGTCTTTCATTATAACATGTCTATGTTATACTTTGCTCATTTTTGTGCTTGATTTTATTTTGTTGTTCTATACTAGATATTCTCGCAATAATTAATCATACTAATTGATTTAGTGTTGCAACTGTTTTGATAGTGTCTCTTATGACTTTATCCACGTACTCTTTTGTAGCACTATCTTTTGGGTTAACTTTTGGGTTAACCGGCATTTGAAGATTCTTTATACTTTTTTCTTGAGCATCTAAATCTCCACTATTTGTGTATTGTAAAACACATGCCAAGTTATTATTTTGTTGTTGTTTATGAACTCGTACATGATGTCCAAATTTATCAACATTCATGTTCAAACGTTAAAATTATACTGAATGATACATTAAAAACTGACCCTATTTATTATTTTATTACACCAGCCTCTTTCAGTTCTTCTACTATAGATATTATTTCGTTATCATGATTGGTATTGCCAGCATTTTTTGAGGCTATCAATAGTTTCAATCTTTCTATTAATTCGTTTGGATCATCCCAATAAACTAAATCAGTATTTCGTCTATATCAGTATTTCGTCTATATCAGTATTTCACAATAGGTGTTTACACTGGCACAGATAAGTAATAGTCACTACGTCGAATTTGGCGCGAAAATATTCTCGTCGCTGCGTTCCCGTAAAACTCATTTTCCATTCCTTGCTCAATGGTTTGACGCAATCGCACAAAACTTGGCCTGTGGTTGCCTGAATATATGTTGCCACTGACAAACCGAACCAAAGATATAAGAAAATATTATTTTTGGAAATATAACCTCGGAAAAAATATGAAGACAAAAATGGGGTGATTTTCCAGAAAAAAATATTGTATCTTGGAAATAAGATCGATGACACCCTGTTATTATGTTTTATTCAAATATTACATGAATGTATCTAACTAATAACATTAAAGTAACAACACAGTTTAGTACAAAAAGTGACCAGAATATCAATATGAAAAACAGTTTTTTTTTTTAAATTCGTCTAAATTTTAGGTCAAGTTTTATACGTGTTAAAACTTGACCTAAGATTATAGGTACTTATTTAGTGTTTAAACATAAAGGAAAAATATCCCTTAAAAGAATAAAACACTCAGATTGGATAAGGAACGCGGGATTCCATTTAAATCGAAATCTGTACAAAACTGGCTGCCACAGCAGCCAGGTGCATTTAGAGTTTTTATCTTGGCAACAGGAGGGGCCGGCCGTGTATCGGGCGCCCGGGGATTTGGCAACAGGAGGGGCAGCGTGTATTTACCGGTTAGGTAGTCTTTTCAAATAGAACACAAGTAAATAGATAAATTATTCAAATTGAGTAGATAGTCGTTTCAAATCGAGCGCAGTTGAATAGAGCGGTCACTACAAGAAGAAAAGATGTTAGGTTAAAATTGGTGAACCTGGAGCGACTCTATTCAAATAGAGCACTCGAGGAAAAGAGTGCTCTATGTGAAAAGCGTTGATCCAGGTTCACCAATTTTATACTATTCGGGCTGTTCCGACGGAGACTTCGCAAAAGAGATAAATAAGAGATACTACGAAGTAGGTATTTACAGTAGGTAGGTAATAGTATGTAGGTGGTTAGAAGAACGGAAGAGCAGAGCACGGGGCGGTTCACAGGCTAAATGAAATTCCAGCACTTAGTACAAAATCTACTGTCCTGGCAGCACCACGCAGTGCGCCGGGGATGGGCAGTGTTCGGAGTCTAGTAGACTTCGGGCCTAGTCTCCTCCGCGTCGACGTAGGTAGGTACTACGAACCCCAGTCTGGGGTCATAGTACGGGGCACAAAAACTTTGGCTTACACACGTTATCACGTGTTAGTAGTTAAAGCTGCGTTATTTAATTATATCGAATCTTTAAAAATTCGCGAGCGAGTATGCCGAGCGGCAAAGCTCCGTTCAGACGATGTCGAGCGCAGCCCGTGCCAACTATTATTTATTCTGTGCGCATACGCGATACAGGTTAGGATATAGTCGTTATAAGTTCCTCGGAAGCAAGCGCTTATGGATCTGCGGTCTTTCATGAGAGGTTGCTCATACATAAATATTCTTAAGTTTGTATTTTTTTTATTTAGAGTTTATGTATTATGTTAGTTAGTCAAGTTATTTGTTATGTTTATAATATTATGATAGTTAGTCAAGTTATTTGTTATGTTTATAATATTATGTTAGTTAGTCAAGTTATTTGTTATGTTTATAATATTATGTTAGTTAGTCAAGTTATTTGTTATGTTTATTTTGTAGGAACAGAAGTAAAATTAGAAGTAAGATGTCCGTATTAGGACCTTCGCACCGTTAAGCGGGCTCCCGCGACGGGAGAGCACACTGTAAACTGGTGATTTCTACAAAAATACGCTTTGACAAGCGTAAGTTGACCTAACCGCGTCTACACGCGGCGGGCACAACGTGCAGCTAGAGTTACGCTGGGCGGAACTTATTTTTGTAGAAATCACCAGTTTACAGTGAGCTCTCCCGTCGCGGAAGCCCGCTTAACAGCGCGGACGGCCTTAGACACCCATCACAGTAGCTCTATAGTGTCAAACCTAGACCGACCAATCAGGAAAAGTTTACAATATAACAGGCGATACTATCTGTAAAACTGCGCACTGATTGGTCCATCAGCTAGCGAATAGCATGTCCGTTCATGATTTTTCGTTGGTTTACAATCTAACAAATAAGGATCCGTTAGATTGTAATCTATCAGTTTTTGCAATCGAACCGTGGCATATAATATACCACATAATTGACCGCGCTACAAGCAAGTGGTCACATAAGTATACAGGGAAGTTACCCGAAATCGCTGCCTATTACAATAAAGAATTTCGAGTTAAGTAAAATTTGAATTAAAAACCCAGATAAATAACATAATGTTTTAATGATTCAATAATATAACTTACATGAGTGATTCAAATCAATATCACGCTTTCTTAGTTAAGATCTCACTTAACGCCTTCTTCTTCTTTAGTCCCTTGTCGAACTTGTGTTTCTGTAATTACATTAAATATGTACATTATTAGATCATTACAATTCTGATAAGATTGGCTGTTGTTTGTTTGTCGTATGAGGCAGTGCTGGCCTCTGGTGACAGAGTTTGTCAGGCCGCCCGAGGGCCTCTGACATGGCTTAACGACTGCTATTAATCAATAACAGCCGGGACCGCGCGCCCTTCGAAGCACGGAGCGTATTACTATTATTTATTCTGTCACGGAGCGATGGAAATCAGCACATCACTATGAAAAGTCATTGGTGCGGAGCCGCGGACCGAACCCGGTATTGTATGGATTCTCAATAAACCTTCAAAAAACCGCTCTGCCATCATCATCATCATCATCACAAAATCGGCAACTTTTCATCACTATTATCTGTATATACTATAAGTAACAAAAACTCCGAACAATGCAGATAATTAACAAATATATAAATAAATAGGTCCACGGAACTTTAAAAATGCTACTAACGAGAATATAACAGTCTAAAAAGTGTTTTCTGTCTGTCTGTGTGTTTCCGCAACACTTAAAACTACTGCACCGATTGAAATGTGGTTTGTTGGATAACATAGGATTTTATTTACTTTACATTTTTAACGACGAGCTTTTTTGTTTCTACCAAGAAATTGATAAAAAAATATATAGGTACATATCTAAACAAATTTAGATACCTACGTACTCATAGGTTGTCATTTAGATACCTACGTACTCATAGGTTGTCATTTAGATACCTACGTACTCATAGGTTGTCATTTAGATACCTACGTACTCATAGGTTGTCATTTAGATACCTAAGTACTCATAGGTTGTCATTTAGATACCTACGTACTCATAGGTTGTCATTTAGATACCTACGTACTCATAGGTTGTCATTTAGATACCTACGTACTCATAGGTTGTCATTTAGATACCTACGTACTCATAGGTTGTCATGTAGATACCTACGTACTCATAGGTTGTCATTTTTATATACAGAATGGAGCAAAAAGTCTTTCAAAATGATTACCTTTTATACCCGACTACAGCAAAGTAAGGGCAGGGTTTAACAGTCTATGTATGTATGTATGTATCTATCTATGTAAGACTAAGCGATAAGACCGCCCATTGTACTCTATTTAAGTTAATGTCTATTCTTGTGTATGATTTATTTGGTGTGCAATAAAGCGTTTATCTATCTATCTATCTATCTATCTATCTATCTATATATCTATCTATGTATGTGAGTATGTGGATGTGCCACCATAGCGTCGCCCCTATTGTTCCGATTTTGACAAGCGATGTGTCAATCCATTCGTCTTCAGGAATAGTGTCATAAGCAATTTTTTTTTACCCGAATACTGCAAGGCAAAGGAAAAGTTCAAATTAAAAATTTGGTCCGATTTTGACAAGCGATGTAGTATCAATCGATTCGTCTTGATCGCAAGAGTGTCATAAGCTATTTATTTTGACAAGCGAGGTAGTATCAATCGATTCGTCTTCATCGCAAGAGTGTCATAAGCTATTTATTTTGACAAGCGAGGTAGTATCAATCGATTCGTCTTCATCGCAAGAGTGTCATAAGCTTTTTTTTTTACAAGCGAGGTAGTATCAATCGATTCGTCTTCATCGCAAGAGTGTCATAAGCTATTTATATTGACAAGCGAGGTAGTATCAATCGATTCGTCTTCATCGCAAGAGTGTCATAAGCTATTTATTTTGACAAGCGAGGTAGTATCAATCGATTCGTCTTCATCGCAAGAGTGTCATAAGCTATTTATTTTGACAAGCGAGGTAGTATCAATCGATTCGTCTTCATCGCAAGAGTGTCATAAGCTATTTATTTTGACAAGCGAGGTAGTATCAATTGATTCGTCTTCATCGCAAGAGTGTCATAAGCTATTTATTTTGACAAGCGAGGTAGTATCAATCGATTCGTCTTCATCGCAAGAGTGTCATAAGCTATTTATTTTGACAAGCGAGGTAGTATCAATCGATTCGTCTTCATCGCAAGAGTGTCATAAGCTATTTATTTTGACAAGCGAGGCAGTATCAATCGATTCGTCTTCATCGCAAGAGTGTCATAAGCTATTTATTTTGACAAGCGAGGCAGTATCAATCGATTCGTCTTCATCGCAAGAGTGTCATAAGCTATTTATTTTGACAAGCGAGGCAGTATCAATCGATTCGTCTACATCGCAAGAGTGTCATAAGCTATTTATTTTGACAAGCGAGGCAGTATCAATCGATTCGTCTTCATCGCAAGAGTGTCATAAGCTATTTATTTTGACAAGCGAGGTAGTATCAATCGATTCGTCTTCATCGCAAGAATGTCATAAGCTATTTATTATTATTATTATTATTATTATTTATTTATTATTCACCCGGGTTTTAGTTTTTGAACTTATGTCTTGTTTCGTTGTGAGAAGCTTTTGTCTACAAAAATTATACGAATTAAGATTTAGTTTTTTTGGTATGATTTTGGTGGGAAGTATGTAGAATACAGTTTATTGAAACCAATTTGATTCTTTTTTTTTAAGCTGACTGTGCTTTGTTAAATTATAATAATAATAAATAATAAACACACAATGCAGATTTTTTGTTTTTAGAATATAACTCATTTTTCTTAACAACAACAGCTTCTAACTACATAGAAAAGGTACTTAATGTCCCATTATTTGACCCCACACTGTATAATATATAATACTAACTGATTCCCGCGGCTTCGCACGCGTGTTCATTTTAATATATAGCCTATGACACTCACAAATAACGTGGCTTTCTATTGGTAAAAGAATTTTCAAAATTGGTTCAGTAGATCCATATATTACCCCGTACAACCTACCAGATATCACAAACTACCTCTTTATAATATTAGTATAGATAACCTTTGGTATTTCTGAACAGTTTCTCCAATTGCACAAACAATTACGTTGTATGTGATATAATTGCACAGAAGACTAACCTTTTTCTTCTCAGCTGTCATCCCCACGAACTCCTTCCTGGGTTTCTTGTCTTTACTCGGCTGGCTGGCAGACTTCTTGTGCGGGGGACCATCGCCGACGTCCTGACAAGTACAACTTGTTACATGATACAATGGAACGATATGTTGTATGTTGCTACAACTACTGGTCGGTTATTGCAAGCTGCGACACGTGTCGCACGACATGTCGGGCGGATGTCCCGCGAAATACAACACTCCTACTACAACATTTTTATAACAAAGACAATGGAATATGAAATAATCTATCCTTATAATAAAGCAGTAAAGTCTATACAATGAACATACTCGTAATAAAATAATGTATCCTTATAATAAAGCAGTAAAGTCTATACAATGAACATACTCGTAATAAAATAATGTATCCTTATAATAAAGCAGTAAAGTCTATACAATGAACATACTCGTAATAAAATAATGTATCCTTATAATAAAGCAGTAAAGTCTATACAATGAACATACTCGTAATAAAATAATGTATCCTTATAATAAAGCAGTAAAGTCTATACAATGAACATACTCGTAATAAAATAATCTATCCTTATAATAAAGCAGTAAAGTCTATACAATGAACATACTCGTAATAAAATAATCTATCCTTATAATAAAGCAGTAAAGTCTATACAATGAACATACTCGTAATAAAATAATCTATCCTTATAATAAAGCAGTAAAGTCTATACAATGAACATACTCGTAATAAAATAATCTATCCTTATAATAAAGCAGTAAAGTCTATACAATGAACATACTCGTAATAAAATAATCTATCCTTATAATAAAGCAGTAAAGTCTATACAATGAACATACTCGTAATAAAATAATGTATCCTTATAATAAAGCAGTAAAGTCTATACAATGAACATACTCGTAATAAAATAATGTATCCTTATAATAAAGCAGTAAAGTCTATACAATGAACATACTCGTAATAAAATAATCTATCCTTATAATAAAGCAGTAAAGTCTATACAATGAACATACTCGTAATAAAATAATCTATCCTTATAATAAAGCAGTAAAGTCTATACAATGAACATACTCGTAATAAAATAATCTATCCTTATAATAAAGCAATAAAGTCTATACAAAGAACATACTCGTAATAAAATAATCTATCCTTATAATAAAGCAGTAAAGTCTATACAATGAACATACTCGTAATAAAATAATCTATCCTTATAATAAAGCAGTAAAGTCTATACAATGAACATACTCGTAATAAAATAATCTATCCTTATAATAAAGCAGTAAAATCTTTACAAAGAACATACTCGTAATAAAATAATCTATCCTTATAATAAAGCAGTAAAGTCTATACAATGAACATACTCGTAATAAAATAATCTATCCTTATAATAAAGCAGTAAAGTCTATACAATGAACATACTCGTAATAAAATAATCTATCCTTATAATAAAGCAGTAAAGTCTATACAATGAACATACTCGTAATAAAATAATCTATCCTTATAATAAAGCAGTAAAGTCTATACAATGAACATACTCGTAATAAAATAATCTATCCTTATAATAAAGCAGTAAAGTCTATACAATGAACATACTCGTAATAAAATAATCTATCCTTATAATAAAGCAGTAAAGTCTATACAATGAACATACTCGTAATAAAATAATGTATCCTTATAATAAAGCAGTAAAGTCTATACAATGAACATACTCGTAATAAAATAATGTATCCTTATAATAAAGCAGTAAAGTCTATACAATGAACATACTCGTAATAAAATAATCTATCCTTATAATAAAGCAGTAAAGTCTATACAATGAACATACTCGTAATAAAATAATCTATCCTTATAATAAAGCAGTAAAGTCTATACAATGAACATACTCGTAATAAAATAATCTATCCTTATAATAAAGCAATAAAGTCTATACAAAGAACATACTCGTAATAAAATAATCTATCCTTATAATAAAGCAGTAAAGTCTATACAATGAACATACTCGTAATAAAATAATCTATCCTTATAATAAAGCAGTAAAGTCTATACAATGAACATACTCGTAATAAAATAATCTATCCTTATAATAAAGCAGTAAAATCTTTACAAAGAACATACTCGTAATAAAATAATCTATCCTTATAATAAAGCAGTAAAGTCTATACAATGAACATACTCGTAATAAAATAATCTATCCTTATAATAAAGCAGTAAAGTCTATACAATGAACATACTCGTAATAAAATAATCTATCCTTATAATAAAGCAGTAAAGTCTATACAATGAACATACTCGTAATAAAATAATCTATCCTTATAATAAAGCAGTAAAGTCTATACAATGAACATACTCGTAATAAAATAATCTATCCTTATAATAAAGCAGTAAAGTCTATACAATGAACATACTCGTAATAAAATAATCTATCCTTATAATAAAGCAGTAAAGTCTATACAATGAACATACTCGTAATAAAATAATCTATCCTTATAATAAAGCAGTAAAGTCTATACAAAGAACATACTCGTAATAAAATAATCTATCCTTATAATAAAGCAGTAAAGTCTATACAATGAACATACTCGTAATAAAATAATCTATCCTTATAATAAAGCAGTAAAGTCTATACAAAGAACATACTCGTAATAAAATAATCTATCCTTATAATAAAGCAGTAAAGTCTATACAATGAACATACTCGTAATAAAATAATCTATCTTTATAATAAAGCAGTAAAGTCTATACAATGAACATACTCGTAATAAAATAATCTATCCTTATAATAAAGCAGTAAAGTCTATACAATGAACATACTCGTAATAAAATCATTGGTCTAGGATACCTAAAATAACCTACAGAACAAAAATATATACAAAATAAATCGTATATTTCTGTTTGTTTGTGTCTATTTATTCGCGCGTAACATAAAAACTGCTGACAGTTTGCGATGCGGTTTTCCCTGAAACTGTTGTTCATGGTATATCAATCCGAAGAGTAGAAGCCGATCAATCAATAAAAAATATTTAACGGCTGAACGAAATTTGGTATATCGTACTCGTACCTTACAGGTACTTTTGGTCCTGGAATCCATACCAATATATAAAAGTGAAACGTTGTCTGTTTGTTTGTTTGTGGAGCTTTCACGCGATAAGGGCTGGACGGATTTTGATGAAATTTGGAATGGAGATAGCTTATGCCCTAAACATAGGATACTTGTTATCCCGGAAAATTGTAAATTTCCACGGGAAAATTGAAAAATGTTGATTAATTATCGCTGTAAGAAACGATTGCCATGGAAACGAAATAACAAGTCTGTCAAAAAACATCAAGAGCGTTGGTGCTAAACCTAATTTTGCATTGTTTTTTAATATCCTAGAAGAACATAGAATGCTTTATTTCGCGGTAAACAGTAGTCCGCGCGGACAAAGTCGCGGGCGGGAAAACTAGTAACATATATTTAATACCTTTATCCTAGAGAAATGACCACGCAGGCAAAGCCGCGGGCATAGCTAGTAATAGAATATGAGAATGACTTGTCCCACACTCCTTTTGAAACGACATGCTCAATTTTGATACTTGGACAACTTTCAGTGATCATTCCGCGCCATTGTTTACGAGTTCCATTGAAAACAATTAATATACAGTAGTCGCAGCGGAAGTTTGTGTCTCGGAAGTTGTCTGCTAGTCGCTGCGCAAACTGCTATTTTTCAGGCGCAATCACAATGTTGAAGGTGAAGAAAGCATTGTACGAGTATAACTGCCTCGCTCACTCGCTTACGTTTTTCGCATATTCTATCTCGCTCTTACTCTATGCTTTTTTCAGTCTCACTGCAGTACCTACGCTATCGTTCACAGAGCCTAACTCCACAACCACATAGATCCGCTGCGACTACTATATGCGATATCGAGTCTGAGCCGATCTCGAGAGATCTAGCAACTTTTTACCTTCCTACGTTCTCTATCTGTGGCATCAAAACTCCCAAACGGATGCACCGATTTCAATGCGTTTTTTTATGTAAACTAATCACCAGTTAAATCATTACACACACCTGTTGCTTCCTCTTGAACATAATCCTCCTAGCCGCGCCGTCCTCACGCTGCGGCCCCCTCTGGTTCCACTTCCCCCCGCCCGGGGGCGGCTTGCCCCCGCCGCCGGGGCGCTTGCCCTGGCTCTGGCCCTGCGTGCAGCGCTTGACGCGCAGGATGCGGTTCTTGATGGTGAGGTCTTCGTCTGATAGAGCTAGCGCGAGCTCCACGCTGTCCTTCGATGAGAAGTTCACGTAGCCGAATCCTGGAATTTAGAAGCTTTACATCAAAGTCAAAGTATTTATTGCAAATAGGCAAACTAATAGCACTTTTACAAACAAGACAAAACTTTACATCACAAAGAGAAAAAACATACATTATTATAATTAGATCAAATCAATAAAATTAGGTAAACTAAGTACGCTTTGAGTTTCCCTTTCTTGTGCCGGCTCAGAGTTGAATCTCGCGCAGCAAAAGGAAATAAATACCCTTCTGACTGCCGGCACAAAATAAATAATTACCGGTGCAACGGAAATACGCTCGTTAGAGAAGAGAGCACTAAGAAACTCTAAGGGGATGTAATTACAAAAGTTATAGTGCCAATGAAACGTCCCACAACCATCAAACTGATTAAAATAAACAAGACTAGTAGACTAGGCTGGACCAGTCCCCACAAGCAATACCCGTTCACGAGAAGATTTGTGTACCAGACATCATCGCATCGCACCACCAGCATGAACAACGAACGCCAAAGCGTTCCTCGTTGATTCACTATCATAAAGCGTCTTGATGATCGCAGTAGACGATGATAATGATAATACTACCTAATAATTTTCTAATGGAAAATTTTGCATCGTGACGGGACTCGAACCCGCATCATTCCGTGCCTCTGGCGACACATGCCTCTAACCACTTCGGCTACCGTGACCACTACACCGTCTACCAATTTCTCCCTCAGTTTGTAAATCCATCTTACGGGGACGGTGACACCATCTATTGACTGTATTCTGAACTAACCAACCGAACACGCCTAGTATTGCGATTAACTTCGTGGCGTAAAAATAACGCCTCCCAAATCTAATGTTAAAGCAATTATTAGATAATGATGTTCTAGCTAAAGCAGGCTTTAATGTTAAAATCATAAAAACAATGACAATACTGATAATGCACGGATGCATGCTGCCACCCATTTCCTGAACTTCGCTAGTGCTCGCAGCACCCGCGGGTGAGATGCGGTGGACATGTTATTGTGCCGGATACCATACGGCCATACTGCACACTAACTGTTTATCGTTATTTAAACCAAAAATGGACTACAAAGAGATTTAATAAAAAATACTGAATCTTGTCTGTTTTTTTTTGGTAATATTTAAAATGAAACTTTTATTTTCTTTAAATTTGAGCTTTCAGCATTTTTCTCTGTAATTTTGCCATACTAGCTAAAAAAAACTTACCCTTACCCTTATTAGTAGAGTTGTGTTCAGTTGTTACAATAGTGACGATCTGCCCATGCCATCATCATCATCATCATCATGTCAGCCTTTAGAAGTTCACTGCTGAACATAGGCCTCCCCTAAAGAGCACCATGACGAGCGATCTTGTGCCACCTCCATCCATTGACTTCCTACGATGGCCACGGCTTTGTATTTATGTATGAAACCAATAGTTAGCGACCATGTCTCAGTGCCGTATGTCATCACTGTCAACACGCACTGATTATAAACTTTCGTCTTGAGGCTCTGCGGTATCTGCGACGAGAAGATATGGCGCAATTTCCCGAAAGCTGCCCGTCCTTGATCATTGGATTCGTCGATTGACCACTTTGTCGAAGTTGAATCTTCCCAGTTGGATCGTCTGACCCAAGTAGACATAGTGATCAACAGCTTCGATAATATCGTTCCCAACATAGACCGGCATGGGTGCGACGTGGGCATTTGACATGATGTTCATCTTACCCGTGTTCATTTTAATACCCACTTGTTGGGAAACCATATTGAGGTCACTGAGCAATGTGCTTAGGTCTTCCAGATCAATTAATAAATATAAGGAAGACTGGATCAGAACCGCATGGCCTCGTTTCATTCATTGTGCAAAATTAACTAAATTATGCCTGACTAGCTTTGCTCGCGGCTTTGCTCGCGTGGTAATTACTCTGGGTTAAAAATAAACTATGTGTTATGCCTGGACCATAAGTACTTATAGAGTACAAAATACCAAATTTCGTTCAGCCGTCTGATATTTTTTTATCAATTGCTCGCCTTCTAATCATCGGATTAAGATACCAAGTACCCCAGTTTTTGATGTGTAAACATCTAATGGCGTGGTACGGGGGTAACGCCGACTGTTGGCGTGCCAATCCAGCGGCGTGGCGACGCGGAGAGACGGGATGGGGAGGGGAAGGGGCGGTCCTTATTTAGTACGCTGGCCACCACACTGCACAACACGATAATTATCTAATGAGACAGTTTTCCAAATCTTCTTTTAACATTTTCCGATATTTTTAAAGTGCAAAATATGGGAACTTTAGTGGGAATTGAACTCCGGTATTTCATACTGGTGTCCGAGCGGTCTCCCGCTAAGCCAACCAGACTTACGATATTATGACGAAAAGTAAGTATAGTTCACATGAAGAGTTGCTGATTCACAGTAGACCAATGAGAGCGCGCGGTGAAAAACCTTGCTCGTTGTTTTAGTTTAATCTTTCTTACTAATATAAAGCTGAATGAATTCTATTCTATTATGTTTACACATCTGCCAGGCGTCCCGCGACGGCTCGTTTTTTGAAGTCGAACCCTAAGCTATCCAACAGTGAAAACAGTACCGCAATCGGTCCAGTTATTTTTACGTGATGCGCGAACAAACAAACTGGCAGACACGATTTAAAAAAAAAGTTATATTCTTGTTCACTAGGTTATTTTAAGTACCCTAGACCATTTTTTTTAATTGTCTTCATTGTACAGACTTTTATTAACTTGTATTGTACAGACAGGAGGGAAGGGAGACCTTTGCCCTGCAGTGGGACGAATATGGCTAAAAATAATAATAAATAATATAAAGACTTTTTTTGGTACTTACTGCTTTATAATATGTAAAGATGGAAATCGAAGTTACAATAAGCCGGAGCGCGCTAGACCATGAGATGCCTTTACTGTAGACTTCAATAAAGCGCTCACCTTTCCCAGCGTTGGTCTTCTTGTCCCGGATGATCCTGACGGACACGATCTCGCCGCACTTGTCGAACCGGTCCCGCAGCGTGTCGTCCTCCACGGCGAACGGCAGGTTGCCCACGAACACGGCGCAGCGCGGGTCGTGCTCCGCCCCCGTGCTCGCGCTCCGCGACACGCGCAGGTGGTTGCCGTTCATAACGGTGTTATTCTCGGCAATGGCCTGCGGGTACATTTATCATCATTAACATCAGCTTGGACTTATACAAATAGTAACGCTAATCTACACTAATATTATAAAGAAGAAAGCTTAGATTTTTTTGAATTTTTGTTTGTTATTGATAAACACAAAAAAAAAGATCCGATTTTAAAAATTACAATAAAGGAAAGAAACCTACATTATAAGCGAGTAACATAGGAGGTAATTAATTTTTCAAAAAATTAGAGATACCTACAAAAATTGCAATTATGTTAGTATAAAATATTTGCGCCTACAAAAATGTTGATTACTCGCTGAATTGTTGATTAATGTTGAAGGAACGGAATGACATGTTGCCGTGTTAACGAAATAATAACAATAACAAGTCTATATAATAATTTTCTAATGGAAAAATTTGGGTTTCGGACGAGATTCGAACTCGCATATTGTGCCTCAGCGCGGCACATGCCTTTACCAATTCGGCCGAGACCTATGCGTCGTCGTCCAAATCTTTCCACTAGCTTCTTTGAACCCGTCTTATGGGGACGGTAACGCTATCTATTGGTAGTATTACGAACTACCAACCAAACACGGCTAATATTGATTAACTTCGTGTCTGAATAGATTTGAAAATCTCGTCCGTGACCCAAATTTTTCCATTAGAAAATTATCATATATATTTACGTTAAGCAGCAAAATAACAAGTCTGTCAAAAGGCACCATGAGCGTTGCTGCCAAAGTTTTTGAATTACGATTACTTGCGTGTTGCTGCATACTTTTGCATTAGTTGTTAATATTCTAAATATCATACATAATATACTTCATGTTTATAGTAGGTACTCATCATTACGCACAAAAAAGTGCGCGAGGCTATATGTCTATTTTAGTTATGTCACAATAACCGTTTTTTGTTCAAATCTGTCAAAAAAGCACGGTTAAAAAATAAGTGTCCCATGCATAAAAAAGTAAAGATTAAAAATAAATAATAGTTTAAAAAAACTAAAAAACACGCTTTGTATAGAAAACCAAACTAAAAAATAGAAAATATTTTTTTATAATTTTGAATTAAGAATAGTGTAAAAAATTCTAATAAATATGAATGAATAATAGTGTAAATAAGAAAAAAAAGTTTTATTTCAAAAAAGTCGTGGGGTGCATGGGTCAATAGTTATAAATATTTCATTGACAGATATGAGAAGAAGGATTATCATTTCGATAATATCTTAAAAAGCACCCCACGCTTTTTTTTTAAACAATTTTTTTTTTCTTATTTACATTATTATTCATTTATATTTATTAGAATTTTTTACACTATTCTTAATTCAAAATTATAAAAATTTATTTTCTATTTTTTAGTTTGGTTTTCTATATAAAGCATGATTTTTTAGTTTTTTTAAATTATTATTTATTTTCTACTTTTTAGTTTGTTTTATTTAAAAGAGCGTTTCTTTTTTGTAATTATTGCATTGTCATCGGTCTTTGACAGGTGTGCAAAATTTGAATGAAATCTGACCGTTTAAAGTGGGTCAAAATAGCGTCCAAAGGAGTTGGTTACAAACATACAAACATACAAGTGAAGCTAATATAAAGCGTATAATAATATGTTTTGTATTGTACCTTAATGGGTCTCTTAGAATATGTTTTGAACCTGTCTATAACTGCATCATAAGAAATAACAAGGTAAAGGTCGTGCAAGGTCTCTAGGACCAAATACCGAAAGTCTATATAACATTATTATTTTATTCGTAGTAAAGGATGTGTTGAATGAAATAAAATCAATTTATAGACATATTTTACTGCAGACAGATAGATTAATCTCTTTCTTGAACACCACAAGTACAACTAAAAATATAGTTCAACAATAAATGTCACAAAGGCCGGTCTTATTGCTCAGAGCAATCTCTTCCAGACAAATGTGCACGGAGAGGAATAATGAGTGGGGGTAAGGGACGGTGGTTTTCATTAAATAAATAAATATTTATATAAAAAAAACAAGTGTTTTTTTTAAATAAAATCAGTGTTTTAAATCTAATTTGTTTTTCCTTAAAAGTTCTTTGAATAATTAAAATCATCATGTTGTGAAATTAGAAATTAAAAAAGTTTATTAAAATATGTAAGTATGTTTTTACAACATTTTGATTATACGGCTATAGCCATGTGACCATATTTTACAACATTTTGATTATACGGCAATAGCCATGTGACCATATTTTGGTTTGCCATTCGCTTTGGACATTTGTGGGCGAAATGGTTTCGATCACCGTTTGTTTGCTTGTATAGAAACATAATAGTTTTTACCAGAATATGTAATGACCGCCTCTGTAAACATGTTACTGTTTCATACTCTCCATATAAAGTATAGAATATGTAATGTCCGCCTCTGTAAACATGTTACTGTTTCATACTCTCCATATAAAGTATAGAATATGTAATGTCCGCCTCTGTAAACATGTTACTGTTTCATACTCTCCATATAAAGTATAGAATATGTAATGTCCGCCTCTGTAAACATGTTACTGTTTCATACTCTCCATATAAAGTATAGAATATGTAATGTCCGCCTCTGTAAACATGTTACTGTTTCTTACTCTCCATATAAAGTATAGAATATGTAATGACCGCCTCTGTAAACATGTTACTGTTTCTTACTCTCCATATAAAGTATAGAATATGTAATGACCGCCTCTGTAAACATGTTACTGTTTCTTACTCTCCATATAAAGTATAGAATATGTAATGACCGCCTCTGTAAACATGTTACTGTTTCTTACTCTCGATATAAAGTATAGAATATGTAATGACCGCCTCTGTAAACATGTTACTGTTTCTTACTCTCCATATAAAGTATAGAATATGTAATGACCGCCTCTGTAAACATGTTACTGTTTCATACTCTCCATATAAAGTATAGAATATGTAATGTCCGCCTCTGTAAACATGTTACTGTTTCTTACTCTCCATATAAAGTATAGAATATGTAATGACCGCCTCTGTAAACATGTTACTGTTTCTTACTCTCCATATAAAGTATAGAATATGTAATGACCGCCTCTGTAAACATGTTACTGTTTCTTACTCTCCATATAAAGTATAGAATATGTAATGACCGCCTCTGTAAACATGTTACTGTTTCTTACTCTCCATATAAAGTATAGAATATGTAATGACCGCCTCTGTAAACATGTTACTGTTTCTTACTCTCCATATAAAGTATAGAATATGTAATGACTGCCTCTGTAAACATGTTACTGTTTCATACTCTCCATATAAAGTGTAGAATATGTAATGACCGCCTCTGTAAACATGTTACTGTTTCTTACTCTCCATATAAAGTATAGAATATGTAATGTCCGCCTCTGTAAAGATGTTACTGTTTCTTACTCTCCATATAAAGTATATAATATGTAATGACCGCCTCTGTAAACATGTTACTGTTTCATACTCTCCATATAAAGTATAGAATATGTAATGACCGCCTCTATAAACATGTTACTGTTTCTTACTCTCCATATAAAGTATAGAATATGTAATGACCGCCTCTGTAAACATGTTACTGTTTCATACTCTCCATATAAAGTATAGAATATGTAATGACCGCCTCTATAAACATGTTACTGTTTCTTACTCTCCATATAAAGTATAGAATATGTAATGACCGCCTCTGTAAACATGTTACTGTTTCATACTCTCCATATAAAGTATAGAATATGTAATGACCGCCTCTATAAACATGTTACTGTTTCTTACTCTCCATATAAAGTATAGAATATGTAATGACCGCCTCTGTAAACATGTTACTGTTTCATACTCTCCATATAAAGTATAAAATATGTGTAAAATATGTAAAAAATAGAACTAAAAAGTTTTTACTAACAAAATTCCATATTGAGAGAAATAATCTAATCGTAAAATCAACTTTGTTGGCGTTGACATAAAAACTACTGTATCGATTGCAATGCAGTTTATACAGCTGGGTAGCTTAGGGTCCTGGCTACGGGACCCTAAGTCTCGGACACGCACTTGGCCGGCTTTCTCATAATTTCGGTCCATTCACAAAAACACAACTCTGATAATTTATTCATGAAACTTTAAGCTCAAATATAAATACTCTATGGTTAGCTTACCTTACTAACTGATACAGGGTCGACATATTTGACATACACATTGACTGTGGTCCTTTCAGGATGCAATTCATTCTTAATGACAGCCAGCTTGGGAGTCACTCTCGCATCCTTAACTGGTATTGTACGGATTCTGTAAAAGAAATGAGGATAATGATATTCAAGTAGCAAAAAAAAACCCAGAAAGAGCATTATGAGAACTGTTACATTTATAGAAGAACAATAAATGAATATGCAAAAAATTACACTGAACACTGGCTTAAAAAAAACTATTTGCAAAATTGCTCCAGCTCAGCATATTTCTGTTTGTAAAACGACCAGCGCTGGTGTTCCACTGGAACCGTTAAGTAACATCACGGTACGGATAAACGGACAGTATAATGAAAACAAATAAAATACATTATACATAGATAAGAACAAGTAACAAATACATCGTAATATATATACCCCGTAATGAATCATCATCAGCCTATATCTGTCCACTGCTCTCCTAATGCACACCACTGAGCTCGGTTTTCAGCTACCCTCATCCATGCTCTTCCGGCCGCCTTTCGCAGGTCGTCACTCCACCTGGCCACAGGCCATCCTACACTACGTTTGCCTAAATGTGGTATCCACTCGAGTACTCATCTACCCCAACAGTTATCTGTTCTAGAGGAAATAAGACCAGCCCACTGCCACTTTAGCTTGTTTATCCTTTGATACCTTGGTTCTCCGTCGGATATCTTCATTACAAATCTTGTCCTTCAGAGAAACTGTGAGTGTCCATGTTTCGGCTCACTGATTAAAGACTTTTGTCATCAGGCACTGTGGTATGGCCATGAAGACTTGTCAAAGCTTGCCGAATGCTGCTCAACCCAGCTGAATTCTGCTGTTGGCTTCCTTCTCAAAGTTGTTCTTAATATTTGCCCAAGGTAAACATATTTTTGGACAACTTCAAGAGGTACACCATTGACTGCAATCCGTTCCAGGTCAATGAGATTGTTTAACATGATATTGGTCTTATCTATGTTCATTCCGAGACCGATGCGTCGAGAAGCATCATCTAGATTGGTCAGCATAATTTGCAAGTCTTGCAGAGACTCCGCCACTAGGACAATATCATCGGCAAATCGTAAGTGTCAGATATTTTCGCCATTGATATTAATGTCCATTCCTTTCCAATCCAGCCTCTTAAACACATCTTCCAGCGCATTAATGAGTAGTTTTGGGGATATAACATCCCCCTGTCTCACTACCCTGCGCAGTTGGATATGTTTAGACTGCTGGTTTTGTACTTGACACTTATAGTTGTGGCGTCATACAGAAACATTTGATGTATCGATATCGCCAGTCCACTTGACACCGCTGCAAAGACTCCAGAACCGCCCAGGTTTCATTGGATTCAAAGGCCATCTCAAAGTTTACAAAAGCAAGACACAGGAGCTGGTTCTTCAGACTTCTGTATAACCTGCCTCATAGTGTGTATGTGGTCTATGGTGCTAAATCCTCCACGAAAAACCATAATGGGGTGGGTGGTGGGGGGAGGGGGCTGGGGGAGGGGGCTGGGAAGAGTATCCCCTGGTGCCCCCTCCCCCCGCAGCGACGCTTAGTTAACTGTTAACTGGCTGTTTGGCTGTGACCAAAATTAGGCTCTTTATTTGAAACTGTCTTAACCACTTTAGAAAACTGACCAACTTTAACGCGTGGCAACCAATTAACAGTTTATTAAAACAGTATCGTAACAGTTTATTAAAAATCGGCTATTTGGTCGCCCAAGGCTACCAAATAGCCAATAAAATAGTAAGTTAAGTTCGGCGCTCGCTGGCCGCTGCCGCGGCACGCTCGCTTTGCCACGGGGAGGGAGGGGTACCAAAGAGTAGTCTCCACCTTCCCCATCCCCCCTTACCCCAACATAGTCAAATGCTCTTGCAAATTGCTTTTCGTTTCACAAACACTAATAAATATATTCGGGACAATTCCACACCCATTACCTGGCCCCAAACTAGGATACCCTGTACTAGGGGCACTAGATAACGGATAAACATACATAAATACGAATATTACATCCATGACTCGGAAACAAATACTTCTGCTCATCACACAAATTATTGCACCTTGCAGGATTCAAACCCGCGACTGTTTGATTAGCCACTAGACCAACTGGTCTTGGTCATATATGATTTTTAAAAAAAACTAAGCTTTGCTGCGGGGTACCAAGGGGTAGCCCTCCACCTCCTTCCCCCCACCCCCAACCCACAATTCCTGCCCCTCGTTTCTATAGCCAACCCATGAAAACTTTTGCATTGTAATCAAAAGGAGATAAATATAAGGTAAGTTTAAAATTTGGTAAAAAATAATAATATGAATTCCAGATAGCGCCAAAAAGCAATTGCAAAGCCTAATTTCTTGCTCATATAGCACTTACTAGTGTTGAGTTTCCTCATTACTAATTCCTTGCTCATATAGCACTTACTAGTGTTGAGTTTCCTCATTACTAATTTCTTGCTCATATAGCACTTACTAGTGTTGAGTTTCATCATTACTAATTTCTTGCTCATATAGCACTTACTAGTGTTGAGTTTCCTCATTACTAATTTCTTGCTCATATAGCACTTACTAGTGTTGAGTTTCATCATTACTAATTTCTTGCTCATATAGCACTTACTAGTGTTGAGTTTCCTCATTACTAATTTCTTGCTCATATAGCACTTACTAGTGTTGAGTTTCCTCATTACTAATTCCTTGCTCATATAGCACTTACTAGTGTTGAGTTTCCTCATTACTAATTTCTTGCTCATATAGCACTTACTAGTGTTGAGTTTCATCATTACTAATTTCTTGCTCATATAGCACTTACTAGTGTTGAGTTTCCTCATTACTAATTTCTTGCTCATATAGCACTTACTAGTGTTGAGTTTCATCATTACTAATTTCTTGCTCATATAGCACTTACTAGTGTTGAGTTTCCTCATTACTAATTTCTTGCTCATATAGCACTTACTAGTGTTGAGTTTCCTCATTACTAATTTCTTGCTCATATAGCACTTACTAGTGTTGAGTTTCCTCATTACTTTTTTAACTTAATTCTAAAAGAATGAATATTTTGCAGGTTCCTTATTGGCGGAGGGATGTTGTTAAAACATTTTGTAGAAGCGAAGCGGAAACTACCTCTGAACGCGGTTGTTCTGTGCTTCAGCATCAATACCTGCATCGCACACTGCCGGGATTCATAAGGCCTTTCACTCAACACCCAGGCCAATTTTTCATAAAGTTAAGCAGTTGCAGATGGTTTAGAACACCAAAAAGAAGACAAGTTAAATGCAATTTTCTGCAATGTATCATTTTAAGAATTGAGTGCTTATTTAGCCAGTCGCTTGACACGCGCGCACGCGCATGTATGCGCTCAGTACTGCGCAATGTTAGCTATTGCGCCACCCGATGATCGTTTACTTAAGTATGGAGTCACATAAGCCCTAAATGGAACATCAAAGGACAAACGGGCATAGGCATTCTGCACTCGTTGTGTAAGTTTTTGTGTTTTTCTAATAAGTAGGGACCAAAAACTGCATCCATAAAATTTATGTATTTTTAGTTATATTATTTTATGTATTTTTATTTCCAGTGCAGGATTACTGGGCAGACTTGAAGTAATTTCCCTGGTTTAAAAGCTTGATAAGCTACAAGTAAACTTAATTAATTTTGAAGAATGTTTATTAATTATTTATTACTTTATATTGACAAGCAAGAACATTTATTTATTGGTTTAGAGACGAGCAGCATGAATACTGCAGTGTCTCTCTGAGAATGTTTCTCAGTAACATAGTGGCCTTTGGAATACTACCAGAAGATGTTTATGCCAAGTGCTACCTCAGCAACCACTTTGTTTTTAGATGTTCAATGGTATTTTGAATAATTATAATTCAAACAATGGCAGCCTGTATGTATAGTGTACTATAATGGTGGATGGTATACTACTAATTCAACAATACAGGGTTCAGTCCTTGGCTCTGCACCAATGACTTTTCCAAGTTATGTGCGGGTTTTCATCGCTCTATGCTTCGAAGGGCACATTAAGCGGTGGGTCCCAGCTGTTATTGATTAATAGCGGTTGTTAAGTCATGTCAGAGGCCCTTAGGGGCCTGACAAAGTCTGACACCAGAGGCCAGCACTACACAATATCACAGAATAAATAATAGTACAAGTACAGAAGGATAACTGAGTAAAGTAATTTAAATACATAGCAACTCTCGCTACAACGCAATAAAGTGCAATTTAACTCGCACAGCGCTGCGAGCTTTCAATGATATTTACCTAGAAGGCGCTCACCCATTGCGTGCAGGCTAGAATGTACCGTATCACAACGCGCGAGAGCTTCCATTGCTCTAATCGTTTCAGAATCGCTTTGTCACTTTTACGCTCGGTAGGGTTGTATCAAGATATGACCAAGTACTTGTACTAGTAATTATTCTGTGATATAATATGACTTAAATATTGTAACCGAATAAACAATTATGTAAAATTGTTTTATTTTATTACTTATTGTTATAAATGTTGATAGTTCTATTGACTACATATAATAACATTCTTATCAGAGTAGATCAAGTACCTCATTATTTGATTATATCATAATAGGTTACACTTTGATGAATAAAAGGTGCCTGTCTGACTTCAATGCTTAATAATGAATGAAAAAGAAATGGCTACCTACGTAATAAAATGTCGGTATGTAGGTATTTTACGAGATTTGCCAGGCCGAATGCTATGCAGTACCTTCTAGGTTTCTCCTTGGTATTCATAACTAAGAAAAGAATAAAATTTGACAAAAACTTTACGTAAGTTTACGGTTACATTATCATTATTTTACGGTTTAGGTACATTATCGTTGAGCACACGGCGCGCGACTCATAGAGTGCACGCTTGACACTCTACTGAATGAACCCAAATATTACGGCCCCGAAGTTTAGGTATAATATTTGTACTTTTTGCGGAGTGTGATCGCCCTGACAATATGACAAGCAAGCATTCAATATACAGAAAATGAAGATGAAGATCTCCTAGATGGTGTAGCTCATAGTTTTATAGAAGGCATTGTTCAAGAGATGTAAGTATGGTCCCGCATGAAAAATCACTTTTTAAAGTTCTTTGTAATTAATTACTTGTTGTTGTTAACTTAATCGTTATAAATGCTCACCTGATTGTTTCAATTGGTCCATATTTATTAAAAAGCTTCTTAATTTCTTTTTTACATTTGCTGCTAAACGGCACATTGCCTACAAACAATGTCCTTTTGATTTCTTCTTCAGTTACTACTACTTCTTTGCCTTTCTCTTCATTCTTTTTTTCATTCTTTTTATTCTTTTTTTGTTCTTTCTCTACTTCTTCATCGGAACTTTGATTATTTTCGTCATTTTCGTTTGTTAAAATTTTCTCATTTGTCTGTTCATTTTCTGATTCCATTTCATCATCAGACTCATGTTCCGAATCAGAGTCTTTTTCTGTTATCGCATTTGGGTTTGGAATATTCTTTGATTTTACTTGTTCAGAATCACTTCCTGATATATGACCTTCTTCTTCTATGTCAATTTTCTCAGCTTCTTGTGTTTCTGTCTCATCTTTTTCTGTGTCATTTTCAGTTGTTTGTTTTGGTTTATTTTTGCGATTCTTTTTCTTCTTTTTATTTGTACTTTGTTTGTCTAGTTTTGCAGTTTGGTCTTGTTTATTTTCTTTGTTCTCTGTATTCACTATTTCTTTGTTCTCTGTATTCACTACTTCAACTTGGGGTTCATCTGATAACTGTTTACTCTTCTTTCGTTTCTTGTTTTTCTTTTTGTCTTTTTGATTGTTTGCTGCTTGTTGTGTTTCTATTACAGTATTAACTAGGTTTTTATCATGTTTGTTTTTTTTCTGTTTGTCAGGACTCTTGCTCAAATCAGCAGTGTCTAGATTTTCATCCTGAGTATCAGTTGTGTCAGCAACTGACTTACGTCGCTTTAACATCTTTTTTGGACTTTTTACTGTACTCTCAGTAGTGTTGGGTGTTTCTACCTCTTCTATTTCAGCCATGTTTGATTCAGATTTGCTTTTCTTTTTCTTCTTTTTAAATGTACTATCATTTGTTATGGGAGAATCTTCTACTGTTTTTGTCTTTTTCTTCGGCGACATATCATTTGATGAGTTCTCTGGTGTTTTACTAGATTTATATCCAGTTTTTTTTATCTTACCCATTTCATCAGCTTCTAACTCTTCTTTTAAATGCTTTTTTACTTTTTCTGCCTTAGGGCTTGATAGGCTCGAGTTACCTTCACAGTCCTCTGTAATATCCAAATCTGGATTCTGAAAAATTCTCTTCGGTGACTTTTTGACTATAGCTTTTTTCTTCTGTTGTGTAGGAGATAGGAAAATTGAACGATCTAATACAAATTCACTTTTTGGAGTGACATTGGGGGAAGGCTGATGTTTCGTCGGAGTTAAAGCTTTCCTTATTAATTTAGGACGATTTGGTGTTACATTACCAGAAATTAATGCTGCCACGCTACCAACAACGTAATCCATGTTACTATTTCACTTAGATTCATTAAATTACGATTTAAATCTCACGAGGAAACAAGCACATGGTATTTTTTTGTTTGGTTATATTTAAATTTCAAAATCTGACTTATCTGACATTTGTTTGATTATTGATAATTTGACATTTACTTATTTTTTTTATTATTTAGCTCCGCACGGCTAGTGCATTTAGCCATTGTCAAGTAATGAGATATTGCAAGTTGTATGGGGTTTTCAACCGTTTGGTGCCCGTTGTCCAACCCCGTAGTTAAACGTCTAGTCCCAACTCAATCAGGAAGTAAAATTCTAGTCAAGTCTCGATTCAGTAAAGTGGTGGAGCTTTACTGAAACTTCCTAGTAAGTGTTCTAGAGAGAACACGAAATGGCACGTTTTTCCGCTTTTGTATCATTTGCCCACACTCGCGCAAGTTAGCGCGAATACAATGTTAGAATATTCCACCAATGCTAGTGCTAGTGGCTTTGTAAGCTGTAGACCTCGCAACTCTCGCAAGTCTATCTTTGCCTAGCCTAAAAGTGTTTAAATGTTCAAAACATATATCGAAAACGCTGAAATTTGTTTTTTTTTTCGTTTTCAACCCCTACATCAACGCAATTTTAAAAAGTTCGAATTTCTGTACCTATCGATAAAAAAAAACCCTTTATAATTATTGAACCTGCTGATAAAATTTCACGAGAATCGGTTGTGAAATGCGACCTATAGACATTCCTATAGAGGAGAATAGCCGGACAAAATTATGAAAGCATATTTGCTGAAACGGAGACGCTCACGCTCGCTCGGTCAATGGTACAGATTAGAGATAATATGTAGCTAACAAGGAAGTTCTATGTACATGCGTACAATCGTAAGTACCTACATATAACTTCCTTGGTAGCTTCCTTAAATCTACAGATACGAGTCACTTTTTTACTTTTAGTTCCAAAGATTCCATTTTGGCGTTTTGTCGATTATAGCTGTGACTATGTATATTCTAGTGATTGCAGAGACAAAAACATGCGACATCGATAGCTAGTGATGTCCTTACTTTATCGATAATTTTGAGTGAGGTAGTTAGGGCACCTATACAAATACATTTTTATTTAATTTTATGAGTAATAAAACCACTATATCTAGTTTTGAATATTTATTTGTAAGACACTTTTATTAACTTAAAAGTAATATATATATATACATTCTTACATAATGCTAATTATTGAAGTTGATGATCTTAGTTAAAATCTTATATTTTCAAATAGCTCCCTATTTGCTGAAAGAGATTGTGGGTTTGCAAGTATTTGTGAGGCTCATCATCCAAATTTGTATTTCCATTCCTTGGAAATAAAAATGTTTCACCAACTTATCCAAACTTTTTCACTGTTGAAGCTGAAGAATATAAAACATGTTGGTTACAAAATCAAGATTTATTACGATCATCATCATCATTATCAGCCCACGTCAGTCCACTGCTGGACATCGGCTTCTCCCAAAGCAACCACCTCCAGCCATCTTGGGTATGTAGTGGCTCCATCCAGCCGGAGGGCGTCCTACTCGTACATTAAGTTTGCCGTTATAGTATGATAAACATGATTATGTGTAGTGATAAATTGAAGTTCATACTTTTTACCTTTTGAGTTTGATATTTTCATCTTCTAAAATCTTTGGTGTCCCTTTATGCCAGTAAGCTTAATTCAACATCTTTCCTGAAACAAAAATTCGCTTTTAATTTTAACGTTAATATTAAACAGGATATGTTTAAAAAAAGGCCAAGAGCTTGTTGAAAACACATAGATAAGGTTCTGTAGCTATGGGAATTATGAAAACTTTATTGCAATCGGTCCAGTAGTTTTTGGGTGATGCGCAAACAATGTTATTAGTATGGTTGGATTCTGTCTCTTACTATGGAATTTGTTCGGAGATATTAATTAATTTAAATATTAATATCTTTCATACAATTTCATGTATCTCTGTTTTTTATACAAGGTGTATCATGGTTAGATTATGTGAATACAAAGGTAATTCTTGGAAACTCCCTTCTCATCAAATGTAAGAAATAGGCGTTTTTAGCATAGAACTTGTGTATGTTTTTAGCAACCACCTGTATAAACTGGGCAAGATGGTTAATTTTATCCCACCTTTAACAAGGGACCTTTCAATAAATGAATGTTATTATTGTTATGGTTTTTATACATCTTGCTCTTTGGAGTAGGTACTTACGTACGGTAGGTACTTACTCGTACGTGCACACTTGGAGTAGGTACTTACGTACGGTAGGTACTTACTCGTACGTGCACACTTGGAGTAGGTACTTACGTACGGTAGGTACTTACTCGTACGTGCACACTTGGAGTAGGTACTTACGTACGGTAGGTACTTACTCGTACGTGCACACTTGGAGTAGGTACTTACGTACGGTAGGTACTTACTCCTACGTGCACACTTGGAGTAGGTACTTACGTACGGTAGGTACTTACTCGTACGTGCACACTTGGAGTAGGTACTTACGTACGGTAGGTACTTACTCGTACGTGCGCACTTGATTGTAGGTACTTACGTACGGTAGGTACTTACTCGTACGTGCACACTTGGAGTAGGTACTTACGTACGGTAGGTACTTACTCGTACGTGCACACTTGATTGGTTGAGAACAGGAATGTTTAGCGTAAGCATGCTTGCATCTGTAGCTGCGAGATAAATTTTTAATAAACGAGTTTTAATAAACAGATGATTATTAATAAACTTAAAACTGAAATATCTCATAAACTAAGCATCTCCGCAGGGGGAGAGAGGTACCAGGGGGTAGCCCTCCACCTCCCTTCTCTACCCCCCACCTTTAATGGTCAGAAGGTATCAATGGTATCAGAAGTAAATTTGTACTTAAGGATGGAAAAAAAAGAAAAAACTCGGAATGGGGGGGGGAAGCTGCGCAACTTTTCCTTGAAAGGGGGGGTTCCTACATCCCCCTACCCTCTCCACCCCTCCGCCTCCCCAAAATCGACGGTAAAGCAACTGCATTCCTGCTTAAAATGTTTATAGGTACTTACTTCATATTATGACTATTGTCTCGATACCATTATTAAGCTTAAGATAGATGTTAGATCTACAATAACTCACCTGTTGAAAGAGGCTTGAGTATAGTGAATATAATGAAGAAGGCTTATAACCTGGAATAACACATAGGGTACTTTTCATTACTATCATCATCATCATCATCATCATACTTCACACTCTCTTACTACACCTGAATGGATTTTGATGAAATTTGGAATGGAGCTAGCTTATAGGTACCCTGGAATAACACATATGATACTTTTCATCATAATCATCATCATCGCCATACTTCACTCTCAAACGGTTGAATGGATTTTGATGATATTTGGAATGGAAATAGCTTATGCCCAGGCCCTATTTCATAAAGCGACAATTCATAATAAACCTACAAATGTCAGTCGAATACGCAAAACCTGCGTTTCATATAACAAAAATGTACGACATTTCTATAGTTTGACTGACATTGTCGGTTTGATTGACATTTGTCGGTGTACTATAGTTTTATGAAATAGGGCCCTGGTTTAACAAATAGAATACTTTTCATCATCATCATCATCATCCCTCACGCGGGTGAAACCGCGGGGCTTAGCTATCCACACCAATATGTAAAGTGAAACTTTGTCTGTCTGTTTGTTTGGTGAGTTTTCACGCTATAACGACTGGATGGATTTTGATGAAATTTTGATTGGAGGTAGCTTATACCCTGGAATAATAAATAGGATACATTTCATCATCATCATCGTCATCATACTTCACTCTCAAACGGCTGAACAGATTTTGACGAAATTTGGAATGAAGATAGCTTTTACCCTGGAATAACACATAAGATACTTTTCATCATCATCATCATCATCATCGCTTACGCGGGTGAAATGTCGGGGTGCATCTAGTAACATAAATATAATATTAAAAAAAAGTAAATCTTTCATTTTAGTTCGAAAATGTCAAGAGGTAGGGGGAGGTGTTCCTTGCTTATGTCAGGCATCCGTCACCCTACCTATTACAAATACGCGAGTTAATAACCTACAGCGCACTGCGCCCCGGCGCCAAAAAACAGGCGAGGCCGCCGCGCGCTTGCATTCAGACCACATTCAGACGCTCACCGTGTCGCTTGTTTGAACTTTATAATGGCGAAACGAAACAAAAATAACAATAAAATTGTTGTGTGAAGGGATACCTTAGCAGGCAAAAATACTCAATGTCTTTTTGTTTTTTTGTATCATTATCACAGAACTGTGAAAGGAACGGATTTAAAAAAATCTATAGTACATATTTATAGGTGTGCTTTGTTTTGCCCGTGACTTTGCAAGTGGAGTCCGGTAGTTTGTACCTAAATAGGTACTTACGTTGGGTTTTTTTATGTGGCGTTTGACAACTAGATTTATTTCTAACCAACTTCAATAAAACGTAGGTTCTCAAGTTGATGTGTATGATGTACGTAATAATGTTGAAAATGTGTAATATTCATATAATTATGTTAGTCTATATGAGTGTCTGAACAAATATTACAAATTTCGTGAATGTATATACCTATGTATGTTTGTCCATGTCCCACGTATTTCTCGGAAACTGTAAGTCCGATTGCAATAATTATTTTTGTAATAGTTTCAGTATCTTTCAACTTTAGGAATAGTTTCATCAGAATCCAAAAGATATGGACTGGTTACTGTTTCTAGTATGCCTTTTTTCCTTAGCGAACCGAATAACTAGGTACTTTATTTTCTTAGGACGACTTAAACGAAACTAAAAAGTTAGAAATAATAAACAAACCGAAAAAATGAATTAGTTTTATGAGCTTATTTAATTTCCGTACAAAATACCTACTTTTTTTTGAGAACTTGTTTTTGTGGCAAGTTGTTTACATCGGGCAAACCAATCGCACTTTCGCAAAGTGACGCTTCTGCGGTTTTGCTGCGATGTTTTTCTGTGACTGATGGACGTACGGACGGACGTACGCATAGGGGCGAATCTTTCGCCCATACCCAAAGTCACAGTTTAAATTTAACAAAATGTTAAAATACATTGTATGGTATTTCTTTTTTCTTTGCAGACAACACTATCACTGGAGCTATCGGCGTAGGTATTTTTAATCGACTTCTTAAAGACGAGAGTCGGAACAAAGTAATACCCTAACCCCAACGCGCGAATATTAAGTGCAATTTAGCATGCATGCTCGATGTATGAATACCTACGTTTGTAGGCTATTAAATCGGCGGGTTTCTTCGAGATCAAAGTAGTGCCACAGAATAAATAATAGTACAAAAACAAAAGCTATACTACTTTGATCTTGAAGAAAGCCGCCGATTTAATAGCCTACAAACGTAGGTATTCATACATCGAGCATGCATGCTAAATTGCACTTAATAATTCGGCGTTAGAGTTGCTATATCTTTGTTCCGACTCTTGTCCTTAAAATACCTACGCCGATCCGATCGCTCAAATGATAGGGTTGTCTGCATAGAAAAATGAAATACCTTACAATGTATTTTAACATATTTGTTAAATTAAAACTGTGACTTTAGGTATGGGCGATAGATTCGCTCCTATGTGTGTTCGTCCGTCCGTATGCATAATTTGAATACTTTTATTTTTATTATTATTTTTGTTCGTTGACATGACTGTATGACATGACTATTGTTGCCAATAAAATACTATGACAATGACCATGTATCACCGAAAAACGTCGCAGCCGAGCCGCAGGAGCGCCACTTTATGAAAGTGCGATTGGTTTGCCCGATGTAAGCAATTAGCCACAAAAAAAAAACTCAAAATAAATGGTATTTATTACGGAAACTAAATAAGCTCATAAAAACTTAAACGATCTTTTCCTTTTAAGTTTTATACGATTTGAAGTCTTTTTTTTTTAAATTATTTATTCATCATCATCATCATCATCATCAGCCTATATCTGTCCACTGCTGGACGTAGGCCTCTCCTAATGCACGCCACTGAGCTCGGTCTTCAGCTCTCGTCATCCATTTTCTTCCAGCCGCTTTTCGCAGGTCGTCACTCCACCTGGCCACAGGGCGTCCTACACTACGTTTGCCTAAATATGGTCTCCACTCGAGAACTCGTCTACCCCAACGGTTATCATCAGTTCTTCGGGAAATGTGACCAGCCCACTGCCACTTCAGTTTGTTTATCCTTTGAGCTATGTCGGTTACCTTGGTTCTCCGTTGGATATCTTCATTACATATCTTGACCTTCAAAGAAACTCCAAGCATAGCTCTCTCCATAGCTCGCTGAGTGACCTTAAATTTGTGGACTAGTTTGAGCGTGAGCGTCCACGTTTCGGCACCGTAGGTCATGACTGGTAGGACGCACTGCTTGAAGACTTTTGTCTTCAGGCACTGTGGTATGGACGACGAAAAGACTTAATGCAGCTTGCCGAATGCTGCCCAACCCAGCTGAATTCTTCTGTTGGCTTCCTTCTCAAAGTTGTTCTTACCCAATTGCAATATTTGCCCAAGGTAAACATATTATTGGACAACTCCAATGCACACCATTAACTACAATCAGTTCCGGGTCAATAAGATAGTTGAACACGATCTTGGTCTTATCTATGTTCATTCCGAGATCGATCCGTCGAGAAGCATCATCTAGGTTGGTCAGCATACTTTTTAAGTCTTGTAGCGACTCCGCCATTAGGACGATATCATCGGCAAATCGTAAGTGTGAGATGTTCTCGCCACCCATATTAATGCCCATTCATTTCCAATCCAGCATCTTAAACATATCTTCCAGGGCATTAGTGAACAGTTTAGGGGATATGACATCCCCCTGTCTCACTCCCCTGCGCAGTTGGATATGTTTAGACTGCTGGGCCCTATTTCATAAAACGACAAATCATCATAAACCTACAAATGTCAGTCGAATACGCAAAACCTGCGTTTCATATAACAAAAATGTACGACATTTCTATAGTTTGACTGACAATTGTCGGTTTGATTGACATTTGTCAGTGTACTATTTATGAAATAGGGCCCTGGGTTTGGACTTGGACACTCATAGTCGCGGCGTCATACAGAAACCTAAGCACTTCGATGTATCGCCAGTCTACTTGACAAAGCTGCAAAGACTCCAGAACCACCCAGGTTTCAACGGAGTCAAAGGCTTTTTCATAGTCCATACATAGACGGCATCTTTCAAGCTTGTGGTTGATATTCAAGGAGCCTCGGACAAGTCGGTGATCACTACCGGTATTAAACCTTGCGATCACTGAGACATCCCTCAATATGTGCTTATGGTCCGTCATGATGAAGTCAATCTCATTTTTAGTCACACCATCGGGACTTTGCCAAGTCCACTTCCTCTGGGGTTGCTTTTTGAAGAAAGAATTCATCAAAAAGAACCCTTTTTTTTTCAAAAAGTGAACTAGCATTTGCCCCCTGTGATTCCGGTCTCCATAGCCATGTGGACCTATTTTCGATTCACTGCAAGTCTGTACTCCCACTTTGGCGTTAAAGTCTCCCATGATAATATTATAGTGGGCCCTTGTGGTGTTATGTAGGGCCGAAGATATTGTAAGGTTCTTGACTCCTAGCTTATGTAAAAATGCTATTGAAGAATTTCTATTTTACTACGGAAGTAAGGTTCCGTGAAACGCTGCTATTAAAATTGCTGATTTAAAGAATAGATGTATGTGATCGTCTAGATTACTCATAAAATTGAAGTTTATTGAAATATTATAATCATAATTCATTCTTTTTTTTTTTTCATTTTTTTTTAATCATTATAGAAGTTTAATATTTAAATGGCTTATGTGATCGTCTAAGTTAAATGAACAGTTTGCTGAAAATTCACGTATTTGGTTAAAGGTAGTTCTGTTATATTTTTGGTTGAGCTGTTTTAAAGGAGAAAACATGTAAAATAAACATTTAGAAAAATATAGAAATTGTGTAAGAAAACGTGAAAAGCGACTAACTTGAATGTTGACTTCACACGATGTTTGAAGACGCGTTGTAACTCTCTCTTGCAGGGTGAAGGATTAGACCTCCGACTTCTGTTGGAATATGAAAAATTACAGAGCGGTTTCTAAATAAATTCCCTATCCTAATAAAATAGATTGTTGTTTATTTAATAGGTAATAGTCTTGTATTTATCTTCTTCAGATGGTTTAAGAAATATGAATATATGGTTTGTAGTATTTGAGTATAAAACATGTTGTCATAATATTTATTAGTGTTTATAATTCACTTCCTTGGTCAATGTTAATCTTTTGTGAATGAGTAACTTTATTTTATTTATTTAACATTCATATGAAAGACAAACTTGAAGGTTAAATAAAGCGTTATTTATGATTTGTTTTGGTGTAATGACATATTTTGTCTGTTTCGGGAAATTCACAAGTTTTTGTCGGTAATGTCTGTCTTGGAATAATATATTTAGGTGGTTTTAGGGTAATTTTTCAATCTCAACTCCTGGGTAAGTACCAAAATCTGAATCCATCGGTGATACCATTTCAAGGTATATGTTGGGCTACCTACACGCTAGGGATGTCCCTAAGTGTGCAGTATCATTGTTTGAAATTAAAACCCTGCCACGAAAACATATTGTATAATATTCCTTTTAGAAGTGAAGTTAAATCATTCAAGGCTGCCAAGAGTCCATAAGGTAGATAATTTCTTCCTAACATAAATAAGAACCAAATCTTTCAGAATTCTCAAGCATTTTAAATGTTGCTTTAATGTAAATCCCACGTTGCGTGTTTTCCACGATAATATGTATATATCATATATGATGTAATGCTTGCATGGGCTATTTAGTGTGTCTCAGGATGAAACAATCTCCCTTCTCTCAGCTATTTCATTAAATTATGAAATAATAACAAATTACCTTCATAGTAATTGATTATAAAATATGTGTATTTATACATCTTTGTACCAAAACAAAAGGGGTTATGCATTCGTAATGTCTCTCATATGAACATAGTATTTCAATCAATTTATTTGTCATTAAAGGTAAATATATAACCTTCTCTTTAATGTATCTGAACAAACAAAGACAAACAAAGTAATACTTTAGCATAATATAATATATGTCATTGTCAGTAATCAGCAATAACCACTTTGTCAAATCATGTAGTATATAAGGTTTTGTCAATTTATAATACATAAAAATTTCTCTGTATACTTTTGTATAATATAATATAATCTGTGTCATCGTCCGTAAATTCGCAAATAATCACTTCGTCAAAACTTGTAGTATATAAGGTTTTGTCAATATATAATACATAAGAGTTTCACTGTATGTAAATAACTCGTCATTTACATTATAATAAGATCCACATCAATAAATAGATATAAACATCATCAACAATTTCCACTGCGGACTCTCTGTCCCCCCCTCTCAGTGCATACAACTGTTATTATTTCAATAATATACGAAATCTGTTCAGGTTATCCGTACTCTATAAAACATATGGAATTCACTCGTTCAATAAATAATCAACTTAGACTTAGAGAACTTACTTACTTAGATCTGTTCTTCTTATAAATAAGCAACTTGTGGCTTATTTACTTAGATATTGTTACATAAAATCAGTTCATAAGTTTTTAATTCTATTAGTTTATAAGTAATGTTATGGCTTATATACTTAATAGCGATTGAAGTTTAAAAAATGGTACAATGTCCAGATGCATCAACGGTAAGATTTATACTCTTAGTTAAATTAGTTCAGTTGAAAAATCAGTTAAGTTTAGAACTGTATATGCTGAGTATATAAAAGGTCATCGAGTCAGTTGTTATTTATAATATAAATAAGGTAAACTTTTTAGGAATCGCAACTCTGAATCTATCTTCTAGTTATAATTATATGTTGAATTTACTCAGGAAATCACTAACATCAAGTTTTAAACATAGCTATGTAATCTAGAATATAAGAGTTTATCAAGAAAATTGATCAACGCCAAGTTTTCTACTTAGTTAATTGATTTAAAATAAATGACAGTTTATTCAGTAAAGCAATCAGCACTAAGTTTACTACTTAGCTTTTTAATTTCTGCATGTAGGCACGAATAAACACTACACTGTACTCAAACACTGCAACTAAATTCGCTTTACATATTGGACACGTATATTGAAAAAACTATACTTTAACACTTTATTTTAATAGTAAATAAACGCGAATTATTAATTATTTAAATCACTCGTATTTGTCTCTTTTTAATATGGACATCGCGTCGCGTTCTAATCAATTGTGGGCTTCTGTCATCCAGGTTTACCCTTTTTATATTAATTTGTGTGGGGCATACAGGGTCGCATTAAGTCATCATTTTTAATGAATAATAGAGATATTTTAAATAGAGTTTACTATATCATGTATTGTTATTTTAATTTGGTTCTATAAGTATTTTGGAGTTAGTTAATTTGATAGTTTATTTTAATATTATACAAAAGATAATTAGTCTATTATCTGCTTCACTCTAAGGTTTTCTGGTAGTAATTCTATCGTTGGCGATAAGTCCGATGATGGTACTTTTGATTATATTATATTTAGAAAGTACATAATACATATATAAGTTAATATTCTGAACAATATAATTATTCATTTAAAAGTAACTATTATGGATTAATTTTTAATCAGTAATTATTAATTATGTTTTAAAATATCTAATGTATTATTGGATTTATGTTTTTTTTTACAAATAACATTTATTCGCTATTTGCTTTGTTCTCCTTAATGCGTTCCTGTCTTAAATCTGTTGTTCCTTTCACACGATATTGAAAGATACGCAAAACTTATTCCACTTTTCGAAAATTTCTCAAGTGTTTTTAAACTGTACTAAATCATATATCATTTGAAGTTTTGCCATTAAATTATTTATTTATTATCGTTTGAGTGTTTGTGTTTCTTTGTCCTGTTTGATATTATTTTAAATTATGGTCTACGTTACATGTTCCTTTGACAGGTAATCAATTTGAATATTTATAGGTTCCCATTAGTTTTTGTCATTTTTAACCTCTATTTTTTGCGTTTGTGTAAATAGTTTAGCACGTTACATTTATTTTCGTATTTATCGTTTTTAAGATTAGATTGCAATGTTTTGTTCAACAAAAAAATAGCTTTCGTTTCCTAGGGGCTCGTATTAGATCCCTTACATCATACCATCAAACATATCTTCTATCTCCTCATCCGAGTGTGCCGAGGTCGATGCGTAAACCTGTACGATCTTAAAGCTGTACCTTTCGGTCAGTTTAAGAACCAGGTACGCTACCCTGGTCGACACACTGGATATTTCTACAACATTATCAATAAGGACTTTGTTGACGAGGAACCCCACGCCACCCTGAGACTGCTGATCGGCCTGATTTCAGGGTTACTGTATCCTCTCCCTCTCTTCGGACTTCACTTAACCCTAGGATATGCCACCTTATCTTGGTAAGCTCCGTCTCGAGTTGCGCCATATGATCGTCAAGCCTAATCGTTCGTCCGTTGTACGTAGCCAGGGTCAGTTGTTTTTGTTTCGGGTGGCCTACGGTAGCCCGGGGATACTTCGCACCTCCTGTCCTGCCATTTCCTTGACCGCCACCTTGGTCAGGACTAGCAGGGCGACCGGGAACTGGGTGCCATTTCTTATTTGTAACGTTCATAATGAGGGTTTGCCCATAATGGCCACGCTGGGCATGCGGGTTGGCGATCGCAGGGCGTAGCTTCTCGCACCGGTGATGCTGCTGCCCATCACCGGCCTGTGTCATTTAGCTACGCTTGTTTTTGGGATGGTTATACCGCCATCTGTCGGTCGCCAGAGCCTCGTTCGTTATCCAGCAGGATGACCGCGAGCAGGTGAGCTTGGCTTGGAGCATTGAGATTATATTCACTCCCATACATCCCCAATTATTATTAATTATTTATTACTTTTTAGTTTCGTTAAAGTCGGCCTAAGAAAATTAAGTACCTACTTATTCCGTTCGATAAGAAAAAAGCCATACTTGAAACCGTTAACAGTCCATATCTTTTAAAATACTGAACGGTTTTTGATGAAACTATTCCTTAAGTTGAACGATAATGAAACTTAAAAAACATGAATTATTGTAATCGGACTTATAGTTTCCGAGAAATACGTAGAAAAAAATACATACATACATTCGCGAAATTTTGAATTTTTGTCAGACACTCATATAGACTAACATAATTATATGAATATTTTACACATTTTAAACAATATTACATAAATCATACACATCAACTTGAGAATTTACTGTATTATTGAAGTTGGCTAAAAATTAATCTAGTGGTCAAAAGCCACGTAAAAAAAAGTATCTACCTAGAAAACCTATAAAAATATGTACTATAGAATTTTTAAATCCGTTCAGTAGACAGTTCTGTAATAACTTTATAATGTTAGTGTGTGATAATGATACAAAAAATAAACAAAAAAGCTTTTAGTATTTTTGCCTACTAAAGCCTTCACACAACAATTATTATTATTATTGTTACGTTTCGCAATTACTAGCGAAAGATCAAACAAGCGACACGGTAAGCGTCTGAATGCAAGCGCGCGGCGGACTCTCCTGATTTATGGCGCCGGGGCGCAGCGCGCTGTAGTTCATTAACTCGCGTAAGTTAAGTAGGTAGAGTCAGCGTCGGAGTGGCCATAGAGACGAGGCGGCGTTTGCCAGCCGGGCTCTAACCTGCGGGTTATTCCTTTCTCCCCACCAGCTTTGTCCCACCAGTGGGGAGAAAGGGAAAAATAATAAATGTATGGCCTTTCTCCCCACTATGGAATATATTATTTGACAGCGGGGAGAAAGGTAATAATCAAAAAAGTATTTTCTTTCTCCCCACTACGCAATCCTTGATATCCTAGATATCTCCATAATTGCCCTTACAGAAAATAATGTTTGCTTCATATCAAGTCTAGTGGGACATTATACTATAGTAAATTTGGTTATTCGCTTTCTCCCCACTACTACGATTGATATATTTTTTTATTTCATAGTGGGGTTCCCTTTCTTCCCACTAGTGGGACAAATCTGGTGGGGAGAAAGGGAATAACCCTAGCCTGCGCAGGTCCCCAACGGGTCTGGCTTGCGGGGCTTGCCGCATGCCAGGTGGTAATACAGTAGGGGGCCTGCACAGGCTAGGGTCCGGCATTTTTTTCTTATACTCATGGTGGAAAAAGCTAATAAAAAAACGCACTCGCTGCGCTCGCGTCTTTCATATATTTCTAGCTTTCTTAAGACGGTATATGGTGGATTTATTGAGCATTCAAAATATCCTTTGTTTTTCCTAGAAGTAGCTTTAAATTAACACGCTCGCTACCCTCGCGCATTGTTGTTAGTGCTTTCATATTGATACACAAAAGATCCACAATAATTATTCTACTTCTTTCGTGTACACAGCTATAATAAATGAATAGTTTGATATTTTTGAACTCTCTTCTGGTGCCTTGTATATTTATATATTTTCGCACTCTGAGGAACTCCATTAATGTCTAGTTTTTATCCACTGACCTGCATTATGATATTATAATGCAGTTAAATGTATTTTTCTAAGATTTTTGCGCTCGTTTTGTACCAGAAATAGCTGAATTATTTATTAGTTATTTTTAATATTTTTCACTCACCAATGATTTTCACTATATTGCCCTTTGTCTGGAATTACCATAAAAATAGTAAGAGCAGTTAAAAATTTCCAATTTTTAAATATTAAATCACCAAATACACAACAAAAACTCTTTTAAAAAATGGCTTGCTTCTGATTTGTTACTGACCGAGCGAGCGCAAAGTACGAGGGAAGCATCTAAATACTTTTTTACAGCTTGGGCAAAAAAGCTTTCGTATGTCCAGCTGTCCGCCTTCCGCCTGTCCATCCGGATCTCTATTCTCCTCTACAGGTCGCATTTATGACGATATGTCGCATCTAGACGAAACTTGGTATACAGGTTAAACAAATTTTTTGATTTTTTAAATCGTCATGAATTTTTGATTGGGCGGGTACTTTCCCCAAAAATGGGTAAAATGGGGGCTACAGAATATCTCCGCCTTATCACATCCGATTTCGATGTTTCTTTTTATATTTGAAAGGTAAAAAGTAGTCTCATAAAAAATTGGTGATGATTTGATGAGGATCTTCGGCGTGATGATCAGAATATCTCCTTAAAATGCAGTAAATTGCTCACATTTACATTTCTACCAGTAGAATCAGCCCTTTACCTACTAGGTAGGGATTGATGGAGCACCTTGGTAATGAATGTTAGTTTTACAATAAGGTAACTAGATAGCGCTACTGTGCTCCACTAGATTGTTTGCAAAAAAGTTTATACTCTTGCAGCCTTATTACAAAACACAGACTAACGAAAGTACCTGATTTAGTCCATGGAACAAACATAAATCTTATTACAAAACGAAGTTTATCGCTGATTAGAGTAACATCTATGGTACTAAATATAATCATCTGATGACCCTAGTTTAACTATGGTACTAACTCACATAACGTCAATACTCACCCCATTCTAGAAGCTTTTATTCAACTTCACTTGTATGTATGTATCTATGTATCTATGTTTTCTTACAATTCAAATTTCAAGCACTTCCCGTTTAAATAGTAATTGAAAAAGTCTCACTTTCTCTTCAGAACTCCAATTTATCCCGTTTTTTTGTTTTGCTGGTTCATTTTTAAGCAAAAACAAAGCACACTCGTTTTTTGTTCAAGTTCAACTCGACACAACACTTTGCTTCACAAGCACTTGAAAAATTCCCTTTCAATAATTACCAACCTTGTTTACAGTAAAAACTATCAAATTACGCGCGCTCCGCAATGTTATGTTTACGTTCCAATCCTCGCAAAAAACATAACTTACTAATAAAATTGTCAAACTTAAATATGGCCGATAAAACCATTTCTTTATGTAATTGAATAGGTATTGACTGAAAATCAATCAAATATTAAGTTTACAAAAGTAATAATTGTTTGACGAGGAATAAAAATTAGAAATCAATATTGTGAAGAAACGGAACGTTGTGAACAAACGTGGTCTAAATGAATGTAAATGTTTGTACTTTAGTCTGTGGACAAAAATTTTACAATAGACAATCATTGGTATCAGCAGCCCAATTTCATAACTTGGCTACAATCGGATTATCACTTTTTTCATAGCAAATTCGACTCTATCGCAAGGCATTAGTGGCTGCGATACTGAGAATTCGATTGAAGCCAAGTTATGGAATCGGGCTGCAGTGGCCCAATTCCATAACTTGGCTACAATCGGATTATCACTTTTTTCATAGCAAATTCGACTCTATCGCAAGGCATTAGTGGTTGCGAGACTGAGAATTCGATTGAAGCCAAGTTATGGAATCGGGCTGCAGCTGCAGTGCTATTACGCAGTATTGATCATATCGGTTTCAAACCGTCAAATTCATTAATGCCTTGCGATATAGTCGAAATTGCTATGAAAAAAGTGACAATCTGATTGAAGCCAAGTTCTGTGCTCGTGGACCACAGAAGCCGTCAAATTCAATAATGCTTTGCGATAGAGTCGATTTTGCTATGAAAAAAGTAACAATCTGATTGAAGCCAAGTTCTGTGGTCCACGATCAACGAAACGATCAATCAATCCACGGTCATGATCAACATTACGTAATCGCACTGCTGCAGCCCGATTCCATAACTTGGCTTCAATCGGATTATCACTTTTTTCATAGCAAATTCGACTCTATCGCAAGGCATTAGTGGCTGAGATACTGAGAATTCGATTGAAGCCAAGTTATGGAATCGGGCTGCTGGTCCTCGATTAGTCGAAGATTTGTAATAAGGTCAAGTTTTAATCCAGTAGTACCGTAACAAACTCGGACTTTTTAGCTCTGGTATAATCCACGACTAAAATCGTTTTTTTGTAATAAGACGATTGAGGTCTACAGCTCACAGAGCTACTAGTATTATAAGTTACTGGCTTTCGCCCGCGACTTCATCCACACGGACTATATTTTATCGCGAAAAAAGCATCCTGTCCTTCTAGGATATTAAAAACAAACGCAAAAATATAGCACCAATGCTCTTTATGCTTTTTGACAGACTTTTTATTATTTCATTTCCATGGCAACCGTTCCTTACAGCGAGAAATCGAAATTTTCCAGTTTTTCCCTGGAAACTTACCATTTTTCTGGATAAAAAGTATCCTAAATTGATCTCTATATTGTAGAGTACCTATTTACAAAGTTTCATTAAAATCGGATCAGCCGTTTTGGCGTGAAAGCTCCCTAAATAAACAAACAAACAGACAACGTTTCACTTTTATATATTGGTGTGGATTGGAACTATATTTACTCAATAATATATATCAATATATCGTTGATAATTAATAATTTGTATATATCATTATTTATCTATAGTAATATTATCCCGTCCCGGCCCCCGAACTTGTGGGAAGCCACCCGGGCCCTTCCGGCCCAGTCCGACCCTAGGTAGAGTGACGATTGCCTGGTAGTGCTGTATACTGTACTATTATTTATTCTGTGATTATGTAGAGGAGCGTCTGGAAAGAGAGCTAGATGTATAATTCTAGGTACACTTTTTTAGACTAGTAGTTTCTTTACAGAAGTGATAGATCTCATCGATATCTTCGTTTTGGATGACAGCTATCAAACTTAAAAGGGCTATAACTCTGAAACTATTGATCCTAGACTAGTAGTTTCATTACAGAAGTGATAGATCTCATCGATATCTACGTTTTGCATGACAGCTGTCAAACTTAAAAGGGCTACAACTCTAAAACTATTGATCCTAGACAAACAAATGGCCGTGCGCCCTGACACAGCTCCAGCAGTTTTTTTACATTTAATGAATGTAAGCTGATCGAACATAACTGAATGTACTACTTATGCTTCTAGGATTCCAAAGGATAAAAATATAGCTAGCTGAGACGTGAAAGAATACCTGGGAAAGTCGCGAAGTCTTCAGTAGTATGTAGTCTACATTTTAAAGATGAAGACTATATTAATCAGTCAAAAAAACATTGAAATCTGCTATCTAGTTTCGGAATAAAAGGCTTTATTATTATCTACCTCAGGAAGTATTTAAGTACGCCTCATATCGTGAGGCATACTTAAATACTTGACAAAAACAAAACAAAACGAAAACACAAATTGCATTGAAATGTTACTACAACGCCCATTATTTAATTTTGTTAGTATAATAGGTTATTGTAACAATAAATTTTGTTACATTAACTTTCTAGTTTTATTTCTTACACATGTGTTAAAAATAAACTCTTCTAGGTTATCTATCATAAAAAAATGGCTTAAATTATCATTAAAAGCCGGCAACTGCCCATTTTGTTGAGTTTATGCAAGAATAGGGCTTTATTCTTCTCTTACGAAAAAACCTAGCTATTTATTATTGACTAGCTGTACCCACAGCTTCGCACGCGTGGCCATTTCTCTAGGTTAAAAGAACTCTATTACTATTCCAAGACCTAAAATACCAATATACCAACATATAAACAAAATTCCTTCAGGCGTCAAAAGGTTTTTTTCGTTTGCTCGGCTTATACTAATCAGATTGAGATAATAAGTACGTACACCAGTTTTTAAGTCAAATCCTAAGCTATCCAACAGTGAAATTGCATCACAATCATAATCGGTTTAGTAGTATTTACGTGATGTGTGAACAGACAAACAGAAAGACATGAATTTTATAAATGATTTATTCTTTTTCAGTAGCTTATTTATTTACAGGTTTTTTTGGTACTTGTTGCTTTATTATAAGTATAGAGATGCCCTTCACTTTTGGGCAAAATAATAAAAATATGTGTTTTATTACATTATTTTAATCATGCCTATAAAACATTACCATGAGATACCTACAGACTGACTGACTAACTGACTGACAGACAACGCCCACCTAGGACCTAGGTATTTGGAATTTGGAGGAAAATACCTTGAGTATTCTAGTGGTGAACTAAAGAAGTAACTAAAAAACCGTAAAACATTAATACCAACTCCAAATAAAATACCCCCCCCCCCCCCCCCCCTATCCTACGGGGACCCTTTAATTTACCGGTATGAAAAGTATGCAATGTCAAAAAGGGTGCATCAAAATCCGTTCAATAGTTTTAGAGTGGTAAGTGTTTTTTTAAATAACTTTCAACCTCTATCCTGCGGTTCCCGTTTAATTTTTCTGGATGAACAGTATCCTATGTCCTACTTCGTAGCATGAACTCATATCATGCCAAGTTTAATTTAAATTCATTCAGTTGTTTTGGCGTGATGCCTAGCCAAGATACAGACAGACAGAAAGACAGACAAAAATGAAAAAATATACAGTTTTGGCTGCGAAAAGGAACACAGGACGGCCTCCAAAAAAATTTACGAAATATCTTCAATGTACAGAATTGGACCTGTTACAGTTTTATTATAAGTATAGATTGCATGGACACCCTATTAGAAAGCGATATAGTACAACATTGATGTCTCTCATTCGGATCGTTTATATGAAACACTGCGCAGTCCAGTTTTATTAGAGGTTCGTGGTGCTAACGCATTGCGTGAGTCTAAGGACATTAGTATACAACTTCCTTGGTCTAAGGTGCGTGTTGTTACAAACTTCACATTTAGACATAACAAGGGGCAAGAAAAGTTAGAGCTTGTGGCTATGGAAATACGGATTGAAACCGATATGATTAAATTTGCATAATCACACCGTGTACGTAAGTACATACCTAGCACTTTCTTGTTATTGGTATTATTATGTATTCTGTGCTTGTACGGCGTACGCGTAGACGCGAGTATATACCTTTTTTCTACGGGCGTACGGAATGCAGTTGTCTGTGTCTATACATACGGCGCATAAAGTGGCATTTCCAATGTAGTTTTTAACTGCTCTTCACTTATAAGTTACTGTTACGTGTGCCTGTTACAAACTCCTTATGACTTAGTCTTTGATTATACAAATATATATTGAATGTTTGTCATTCATTTTAGTTGTCATATTAGAAATCTATTTATGAACTAAATACGTGTTTATTTTAGTGACTTTCACTCAAAACGAACGCCCATGGAAAAGTTATTTGTGTGGCCCTCCTCTTTCAATTACCATTGTTTGAGGTAAAAATCCGTATTTTACATTCACCAAATAATGAACTTCATAATACAACAGAGTAATAAACCACACGCCATAATTGCGATGTTTTTTAACCCCCGAACGAGAAAAAAATAGGGGTGTTACTTACTTACTTGGTACTTGGTGGTCGGGCTTCTTATCCGCAACTAGGCCGATCATCGGCCCCTTTTGCGTGAAACGGGTGGTGACAGCTAGTTCAGCCACCCGATGTCCCTCAGGAAGGCCAGCAGCTCACGAATTCTGGCACAGGTCTCCCTCAGGGTGGAAGTTGTTCCCAGGAACCGTTTCCTTTGTATCGTCACGCTTTCGCACTCGAGGAGTACATGCGTGGCCGTTTCTTCTGCCCCATGCATCCTCTGCACAAGGAGCTGTCTGTGACACCTAATATGTAAAGATGTTTGTTAAGAGGACAATGACCAGTTACAATTCCCACCACTTGTCGGAGACTATCTCGTTTAAGGTTCAGAAGTTTTCGGGAGTATCTCGGATTTAACTTCGGGAAAGCCTTCCTTGACTGTCTAAAATCCTTTATAAGTAAGTGCCCATAGTTCTTGATGTAGTTAATGTGTCCTTTGACGGATCCAGGCTCGAATTTGACTAAAAGGCAATGGAATCATTGGCTCTGGACCTACAGGGCACATGCCTGAACCTCTCCTTGCCAGTTCATCAGCTGCATCGTTCCCTCTGGATCCACTGTGTCCCTTTATCCATTGGAGAGTAAGGTAATTATATGTACTGACCTCCTCCAGAAGATAGTGACACTGGATAGTTAGCCCCGAGGAATGTTCATACCTTTGAAGTACTTTTAGGACTGCGGTGCTATCAGAGAGTATTCTGATTTTAGAGTCAGTTCCCTTCCTGCGCAGTATCGCTGTTGCTGACTGGATTATACCCACACATTCCGCTTGGAAAATAGAGTTGTGAGTACCCAGTGCTGCTGCTATAATAATATGCATGTTCAAATCTTCCGAGAACGTCCCCGCTCCTGTCCCAGCTTCCATTTTGGAACCATCTAAGTAGACTCTAACTTCATGAGTGTTCGACCTATCACTTGATTCCTCATGCAGTTGTATCTTATAGTGTTTATTGAAAAGGTGTTGTTTTGGAACCTTATCATAAATAGAGAGCATGTTCGGGTTACCCTCCGCAAAATCCCGTATGATATTAGTGTGGAATGTTTGACTATTTTGATCCCAGAGATTGAGAGCTTTGAGTCTGTATGCAGACGCAGCAGCCTCCTACTGGATGTGCAACTGCAATGGTGGCAAACTCAGCAGTGTCTCTAGTGCAGCAGTGGGTGCTGTTCTCTTGCAGCCAGTCACTGCTACACAGGCCAACCTCTGGAAGGACTGTAGTTTATTTATGGTAGATACCTGCTACCAAACCTGTGAATCATATGTTAGAGAAGCCCTAATCACGGTATTATATAATCAGTGTTATTTTTGGATTTAGGCCCCAAGTTTTACCTGTCATTTTCCGACATTGCCAGAATAAGATGGTTGCTTTCTTAATTTTATTTTCCAGGTGTCTAGCTCAGTTTAATTTGCTATCTAGGATGATACCCAGGTACTTTACCTCATCAGTTAAAGTTAACTGTATGTCGAAAAGGTGGGGGTAATATGTATCGACCTAATTTTCTTTTGTTAGTAAACATAACCAATTGTGTTTTTATTGGATTAAAATAGGGGTGTTATGAGGTTTGTCAATGGTGTAACCATTGTGAAATACATAATGGTTACACCATTGACAGTAGGAAATAGTATTTGAGTCACCACTATGAACGGTATGTAACCTATTTTTATACTCTATTTGTTTACCATTTATATTACGATGACATTTTTTGAAAATATTTGTTATATAAACGAAAAGTAGTTAATTAGTTATCACTAAAATTATAAACAAGTACATCATCAAAGAAAGAGAAAGACACACAAATACAATGCGAAAAAAAGGTTTAAAATAAAATTATAGCCTATATCACTCGGGATGATGTAAAGATTCTAACGATACCCCATCCATCCATCCAAATCTGTTCAGGCATTTAAAAGTTACGTTGGAACAAAGAAACTCACATACATACATGAACCCTGAAAAGATTACACTCCTTTTTTAGGCTGTCATGTAATAAAAAGACGGTTTTGTTCTAGGTTCAGTGATAGCACTATATTTTTTAGAGGCTTAGTGCCCCGCTGCTGCTGCGGTAGCCAAAACTCAGTACAAAAACCGGGTTACACATGCGCGTGGGGCACCTACTGGACTTGGAACCGTAACCCTAAATAACATTTCTAGAATCACAGTCAAAAATAATGACACAATTGCCCAAGTTTCGTAGAATTAAGACTATTTGTTAAACTATGAATTTAAAACTTTCAAAATTTATCGACTTCGAAAGGCCCTCCTTTAACAAAAAAGTACTAGAGTGCCTTGGCAAGTGCCATTAAAAGTTGGCTAAATGCGCCAATCAGGGTTGTTAAATGGTACATACTTGTTAGTTTCATACTAAAAAAAACGAGTAAAAAAATAAATACCTCAAGTAGTAACCCGATTTTTGCTGACCCATTTTACTCAGTTCTAATGTTTTTTATTCTCACAAGCTCTTGGTAGGTTCTTAATTTTACGGCAAAATGATGAGAGAGATGGATAGTGGACATGTTTGCCATGAGTGAGCAAGACAGATAGTGACGCCACGCAGTGAGACGGAGATGCGTCGTTTAAACGAGTGCGAATGAAACAGATACAGACGCCACACCAAGCAAATGGCTACGCTACCAGTGACACCAGTTAGTACGTTTCACTCATTCGTCTACTGCGCATCTTTCAGTATACGCTTGTGTTGATTTAGTACTGTCAAATTTGGCTTCTCTTATTGGATTTTTGTGAATTGGACTTGTTGATTACATACCGGCAACTTTGGCTTCTCTCTTTTGGAATTGGACTTTTTTGTTGGCATCCTTGTTGTGTACCATGCCTACGCGCTACATTTTACAAGAATTTGCGAACATGCACCTCATTTATGGGGAATGCAGATACAACGCAAGTGCCGCCGCTAGACTTTATCGTGAAAGATATCCAAATTTAGAGCGCTACCCGGCAGTGCGATTACGTAATGTTGATCATATCGGTTTCAAGCCGTCAAATTCATTAGTGCCTTGCGATAGAGTCGATTTTGCTTTGAAAAAAGTGACAATCTGATTGAAGCCAAGTTCTGTGGTCGGGCCCCGGATCACCGCGTGTTTGTTAATGTGCACCGTTCACTCACGGAGGGCGGCCATTTCCCGAATCAAATACTGGCTGGAGGTAGACCTCGCTTTCCTTACGAGGAAGAAGTGTTGCAAGAGGTCGCAGATATCCGAAGAAGAAGATAAAAGAAGATCCGAGAAGTATTTCCGTTCGTGTAATTGAAGAAAGAACGGGAATACCCAAAAGCACAGCACATCGTATTTTAAAAAGAGCCGAAATGCATCCGTTTCACGTACAACGAGTTCAATGTCTTCTCCCTCGAGATTATCCTGAAAGGATTTCATTTTGTAGAACAATGCTACAGAGGCATAATGAAATCCCCTATTTATCCAAAAAGTTCTCTGGTCATATGAATCTACATTTAAAATAATAGTTTTAAAAACCTAAAAAACACGCTTTACATAGAAAACCAAACTAAATAATAGAAAATAATTTTTAATAGTCTAAATAAGAAAAAATGATTTAATTCAAAAAAATCGTGGGGTGCATGGGTCAATAGTAATAAATATTTCATTGACAGATATGAGAAGAAGGATTATCATTTCGATAATATCTTAAAAAGCAAGCACCCCACGCTTTTTTTTAAATGAAACATTTTTTTCTTATTTACACTATTAAAATTTATTTTCTATTTTTTAGTTTGGTTTTCTATATAAAGCGTGTTTTTTAGTTTTTTTAACCATTATTTTATTTTCTACTTTTTAGTTTGGTTTATTTATAAGAGGGGGTTTTTTTTTTGAATTATTGCATTGTCATCGGTCTTTGACAGGTGTGCAAAATTTGAATGAAATCGGACCGTTTAAAGTGGGTCAAAATAGCGTCCAAAGAAGTCGGTTACAAACTACAAGTGAAGCTAATGCTACGAGCTGGGGTTCGCATAAAATAATTGTACGCTAATTACACCAAAAATTAATACCTTTATTCGAAAAACCACAAAAATAAATTAATCCAAAAAATAATGCTCAAATACTCTTTAACTTGACTGTACTCTCTTATCAATTGTCACTGAATACTCGCTTCGAATCACTTTGATCGTTTCGTTTCGTCGACCAAATCAGTACTGTCCCAGGCAGCCGATGCGCACCCTATTTATACCGCGACGGACGTTTCGAGAAGGTACTCGTAACTACTCGTATGTACTAACAGTAGTTGGCAGGTATTTGAACTTTCAAGGCCGGCGGTACCTTTGAGTTGCCGCGCCGCGCCGCGCCTGTAGGTACTTAAGGCCGGCGGCACCTTTGATGTCGCCGCGCCCGTAGGTATATACCTACCGCGCGCTCTGGAAACTTCTGTAGGTACCTAAGCTTTACTAGTGTGTTCCAGAATGTTTCTTTAAATGTAGGTATTGCGTCATTTTAGTACCTACTGTTTTTCTAAGAATCGACCGGCGTAACACTGCCCCCTCCTAAGACATGCTCGTCCCGAGCAGTGTTAGTCCCGTAATATTGGGCCAGTCAATCAACATGAACAATTTTAGGACCACTTATCTGACCTCCCCCTGGATCCGGCACGTTACGTCGCTGATCCTGTTCACAACGTGGGTATGTTCCACCCCTTTCTGCCTGCAACCTTGGAGAACCTCCTCTGCCGTGCACTGGATCATGAAACCCAACCAGTGAACCCTTGTCAAATTTCAGATCTCTTAATTTCCGGTTATATCGAGCCCTCATTTTCTCAGACACCCTGCGGGTGTCTGAGAAAATGAGGGCTACAAATGAGGGCTACAAACCGTTCGACCAGCCTACAAACTTCATCCAACCTAAAGCGCGAGCCAATTGCACAATCTGCATGGCTGCGCGGAGAATCTTTTGGAATGCTAGTTATCAATAATAAAAGTTAACCACAATAACCGAAAAATGGTTACAGTTTGACCAAATTTCTAGGTTTTTCTTAAATGCCCATAACTTTCAAACTGCATGGGATAGTTTTTTTTCTGATTTTTTTCATGATGGTTACAATCAATCCTGTCACCCCGTTTCGGTTTGACGTTGAGTTCTGGGACATCCTGTATATTGGTATGTGGTATGTTGGTATGGATGTTACTCGGGATGATGTAAGGATTCTTACGATACCCCATACATCCATATCTGTTAAGGCATTCTTAAGTTGTGGTGAAACAATGAAACTCACATGCATACTCGATGAACCCTGAAAACATTTGGGCAGGCGTGCAAAAAACAACAATTTAGCTGATTTCTTTTGACAAATTTACACCCATGCGAAGCCGGGCGGGTCACTAGTATTTCATAAGCTTAACAATGACACCATAATAAGATCTCTGGAGCTTTAGTGACAGAGTTATAAAAGCGAGACGATATAGACATTTTCATTACGGTTCACTTTTCTGCAACTCGTATGTTTCGGTGTGATTTTATCGTTTTACAGACGTTTCACATCAAAAGGTCTATGATTATCTTGTATATATCAAGTATGAATACAACACACACAATGTACAAAATTAAACAAGCCATGATGGAGCCATGGCACATTAATATGGATCATGAAACAAGGCATGAAATTATCGGAAAATACTTCATATTTTTATAAAATGGTTAAACTATTATCCTGGCAACTGGCAACACACACACTGTTCGGGAAAACGATGCGCGCAGCGACGCTTTCGTGATAATTGTGTGATTTGTTTAGTTCTAGCATTCGAATTTGGTATAAATTACGTCTTGTTTTATAGTATCGTGTGTGTGGATTATTGTTCAGTTGAAAACGTGAGTATATTTTCTGTATTTTAGAACATTATAGTGAAAAAAAACTTCGGCGCGCCATTTGCCGCCCGACTGCCCGCCATGATTTTCAATAAAAATATATAAAACAAAATATTTGTAACTTGTGACGCGTGTGTGATAACGCTGTAATCCTATTAATTTCATTACCACAATTATGTTCATATATTACGGTCATTGACTTCTGTCTGAGTAATTAGGTTATATATTATAGGTAGCTACCAAGATTGGTACCTACTATGAAATTGCTTCTTTCCTCGATACTTAGGTATCTTATTTCTAGCAAAGTTTATATCATCGCATAACAACGCTTCTCATATTACGCCAGTGGAGCAACATTTCATTGAGGAACATAGTAAATGCAAAAAATAGTTTAGCGAAAAACAAGGAAGTGTACAAACTTTTTTAGTCTGCTCTGACCTTAAACTCGCTAAACGCGAGCAGAACCAGTTTGAGTAACATTTTTTATCTAGTGTACTCAAATATTGGCATTGTTTGATTTCTAAAACTATTAACACACGCACGCCCTACTATTATTTCTTTTACGACCTGGATGACTGGTAGATAATGCTGTTTAGCATTAAGTCGTTCCTTGTACACTATTTTTTTTTCTGCAAAACAATTAAATTAATAAATAAATTAACAATCACGTCTCAATCTCGCTTGAAGTAATCCGGTCTTTGTTGCATGTATGTTTTCATAAAAAGTGGTAAATAGGCATATTTATCAACAAAAGTAAAAGATAAATAGATGTATATCTACAAAAACTGCCTTCAAACTTTTGAGCATCTGTAATCTGCATCCACCTACTCTGAGGCCACACATACAAATGATAATCCGTATCTACCGCACCCACTAGTGCCATTGTTATCACTGGTTACAATCAGGGTTGGCTCATTTAAATCACTTGATTTCCTAAATAAAATATTGATTTAAGTTAAATTAAAGTCTACAAGGCAGATACAAATTAAGTTGCTAAAATATGAAATAAAATGTTATTTTTTTCTAATCATTATCAAGTATCAAATCAATTTCTAGTATTTGAATGTACTAAGACAAATGTCCAAAACATGCGTTCTACAGAAGCAGCTGATGTTGCATAAAGTTGTGAAAATTTCAACTAGATCTTTATCCATGCAGATTTTTATATTTTCTATTAGATTTCCCCCAGTACGGCCACATTTTTTTTATATTTTACTGTCCTGTCCTGGTTGCAATTGCGAGGATAGAGCAAATCAGTATTCTGATACTATATAAGAAAAGTTGAAAACTTGTAATAAAAATAAACAATGACAAAAGATTTAAAAAAGATTAAATGACAAAAGCCCTGTACAATAATCTCGTGTTTCCTTTACACTGATAAGCACATTGTATATATATTTAAATGTTTACTTATAAAATTAATGGCCAGGTGGTAACTTGTCAGTAATGTTGTTGAGGAATTTTGTAAATACATGCAAAGCTAAATCTCAGTTCTTCTCGTGACAACGATCAATGCAACTTGATCGAAACGTTGAGGTAAATAAATATTAAGTTTTCAGCGCGCTTAAGTCCCGTTTAAATATATAACTAAATCTCAGTTCTCACTAAATACTCATAAAACCATGGCATTAGTTTAATTTTAAATCTACTTCACAATAGATGAACATTCTCAAGCTGTCTTTATTTTTTTATTATTCTTTTCTCCAGGATATATGAATACATTTGGATAATTGTGTTGTATAAAATACAAAGGCGCCCATTTACACCTAGACATAGGTTTAGGTGGCGGTGTTTGATCATTTGAAACGGTAGATATTCAGTGTGGTCCTATAAAAAAATCAACAAAAGTATCATGCAACTTCATCCACACGGAATACAGCTAAATACAATAAAAAGTATCCTGTGTCCTTTTAGGGTTCACACTATCTCCATACCTTTCAGCAAGATCCATTCAGCTGTTTAGGGTTCACACTATCTCCATACCTTTCAGCAAGATCCATTCAGCTGTTTAGGGTTCACACTATCTCCATACCTTTCAGCAAGATCCATTCAGCTGTTTAGGGTTCACACTATCTCCATACCTTCAGCAAGATCCATTCAGCTGTTTAGGGTTCACACTATCTCCATACCTTTCAGCAAGATCCATTCAGCTGTTTAGGGTTCACACTATCTCCATACCTTTCAGCAAGATCCATTCAGCTGTTTAGGGTTCACACTATCTCCATACCTTTCAGCAAGATCCATTCAGCTGTTTAGGGTTCACACTATCTCCATACCTTTAGCAAGATCCATTCAGCTGTTTAGTCAGACAGGTGAAGAGACAGAGTTACTTTAGCTTTTATAATCTATACTTATGATAAAGCAATCAGTACGAAAAAAACTGTATAAAGAAGATAAAGAAAAAAAAAGGTCTAGGTACTTAAAATAAGCTATTGAACAAGAATATAACATTTTAAAGCATTTGTTTGTCTGTATGTTCGCACATCACGAAAAACCACTGGACCAATTGCGATACAGTTTTCACTTTTGGATAACTTAGGGTTAGATTTAAAAAAAAGGGTACTTGGTATCTCAATCCGATGAGTTGAAGATGAGCAATCGCAAATATATTTTTTGATAAATGAAGGAATTTTGATGAAGTGTAGTATATTGTACTTAATAGGTACTTTTGATCCTGGAATAACACATATGGGCAACTTTTAAATGAACTGACATGAACGCGGGCACAGGTGCGGGAACAGCTAGTCCACAATGAAGGTATAAAGGCAACCCCATAGTAGCACAGGATATTATAGTCTCTTCAAACAACTGCCCACTGATGCGAGTAAAGTCAGTGGAGCATGCAGGCTCAAGTTACTGGAGCTTGGTAACTTTATAGCTTAGGCTGTTTTAATGGAACAAGCTGTGCCTCCCAGTCTTTTGTTTTTTTTTGTGTTAAATGCCTATGGCCTCAAATTATTTAATTGCTAGAATACAGTTATGTAAATAAAGATCTTAAAATAAGTTGTTGGCACAATGTATTCATGCAAATGTTTTATAATATATGGTGTGGCGATTATGGACAAACTCCTTATAATAAACATGTACTCACTAAATCATTAATTTGTCATTTATAATTCCTTACATTCCTAACACTATATAAAACAACTGCTCAGATCAGAAACCAGTCAGTCAAAGATTTTTACCAGGGATGTCAAGAAGTTCCGTAACAGTAACCAAAGATCATAGAAAGGAAAGATTGCTAACGTCATACATCAGTACAAAGCTCACGTAAAACTTATTATCGTCTCTGGTACTTAGTAGTTTCCCTTAATATGTTAGATGGTTACTATACAAGCTGAAGTGTGATACACCTAGTGCCATCTATCGAACAATTGGAAACTAAAACTTAATTGTGTGTGTAAAGGTATGTATAGCGTGACATATGAGTGGGTGTGATGGAGGGTAAATCGACTAGCGAGTGAATCAAAATATCACTGTTTTTATCCAATGATGCCACAGTTCAATGATTAGGACAACAACCCTAGGTTCGATTCTGTTAACACATTTTGGGTTTTTTAGAATATTCTAGATAACTAGAAATTTCCTAAGTAAAATTGATAAATTAAGGTGAAAACACAAAAACGAGGCGTTTTTCGTGCCATTTCCTGGCGTCAATATAGCATGTGGAGCTTTGAAATTAAGATATCGTATAACACATATCTTGAAGTTATGTCTGTTGGTTTCAGATACTTGCTATTAGTTATAGTCAGAAATATTTTGAAGTACCAAGATTCTAAAATCTTAGAAGTCATTTTTTACCGGTGTGTCAAATTCGTTAAGTACCAAACTCGGCCTAGTTATTCTTATAGTTCATAAGTTTTGTCTGAAGGTCCTATTTTTTCAAATATATAATTAAACATAAGGATTTTAACGTAAAAACTATTTGCGCCTACCTACTAAAACGCAACTTTTCACGAACGTATTTTGCTCGTAAAATATCAGGAATTAGTAGTGGTATTGTATGCATGAGATAGCGAGTTGCATGCCCGCGGCATGACGCGTGGACCGCGACCTGTGCGCGTCGTTGCCAGACTTCAGTTAAAAGCTCGTCACATCTGCCGGCTGAGCTACCTCTTACGAAGTGACTATTAGTTAATCTGTGCTACCTGTACGTCCTTTTATTTTACTTTTCTATTCTGTATGTTCTTAGTAGCGCGCGTGCGGTGCAGTAAATAATAGACTAGCTGTGCCCGCGGCTTCGCACGCGTGGTCATTTCTTCAGGTTAAAAGTACTCTATGTGCTATTCCTAACTTTTCTTGAAACTGGTTTCGAATGAGTCCGAAGGGAAAATACCATATAGCAACATTTGATCAAAATTTCTTCAGCCTTCAGAAATATTTTTATCTATTGCTTGTCTTCTACTCATTGGATTGAGATACCAATTATACCAGATTTAATGAAATCCTAAGCTATCTAACAGTAGAAACTGCATCGCAATCAGTCCAGTAGTTTTTACGTGTCATAAGAACAAACAAACATATAGTCGAGATATTAAAAAAACTTGCTCAATTGCTTATTTTAAGTACCCTAGATCATTTACCTAGATTTTTATAATTATCTTCTCTGTACAGACTTTTTCGTACTTGTTGCTTTATTATACGAGTAAGTATACTTAGATATTAATTACTTCAAATTAACAATACTATGGACCCCTATCCCGCAGGAACCCTCTACTCTATATTCAATACTGGAGCCAAAACTGTGTTTAAAAGCTTTTATTTAACTTGCAATGTTTGTTAGGTCAAATCTTGCAAGCTGAATTAGAACCACTTCCTCTTATCCTACAGAGTAGAATTTTTACATGTTGGTTTATTTCCAAGGATTAGCTCCAGACAAAGGAACTCTTTCACTGTTAACACGAAAACAGACACGAAATTTTGTGTACACATTTTATTATGAACGCCGATTTTAAATTTAACGTTGACATGGTCTCTAGATAAAGGAACTCTTCAACAGTCAACAGTACAGACACGAAATTTTGTGTGCGCATCATATTATGATAGCCGGTTTTAAATGTTACCATGACATGGTTGCTGCACGCAGGATTGGGTCCTGACTCCTCTTTAACGGTTAACAGGACAACCATGCTGACACAAAATGTTGTACTTATACGCATTTAATTGTGATAGCCCAATCTATGTTTCACCATGACATGGTTACTACATAAACACATTTTTTAAACGTTTTTTAAATTTACTTAGTTTAATTTTTGTCTGTCTCTCTGTCTATCATTAAAGGGTTCCCGCAGGATATTGGTTGAAAGTTATTTAAAGGACACGTTTCACGATGAAACTACTGGACGGATTTTGATGCAACTTACAGTCTTAGTTTATATGATGGATTAAAATTAAGGATACTTTTTAACCCGAAAAAATAAAGAGTTCCTGTGGGATAGGGGTCCAACACTATGTTAGTTTTAAAGTAAAAAATATCCATAATTATAATAAAGCAATAAGCATAAGGTTTGGGTCCCGGGACGTCTCGTGTCTTGAAGTCCCGGGACTTTTCGTAATTTTAGTTGTCTCGAGTCCCGGGACTTTTGGGTCGAGACTAGAGACGAGACAAGATTGACGAAATTATATTTGCACACTGGCCACCATACCTCACAGTCTCAAAACACGGACTTTTTTACCTCGAATATTAGTAAAACTGCACTAATTGGCTTTGTGGAAGAACTGTATTGTAGGCTTTTCGAAAATATCTCTAGTATCCGGACACCAGATGTGGAAATAATGGGCGCTGAATCTAGTACCAATAGTTCTCAAGTACACAACGAACCTGACACGTCTTTTGTAAATCAAATGGAACAAGCAATCAAATATATCCAAGAAAATATACCCGAGATTCTAAAAAAAAGAGCTACTTTAAAAAAGGAGTTTCAATTGTTTGAAGCAACCGGAAAACGTACAGAGAGTTTGGAACTACTGTATAAACACAATTAAACCGACATCTGTTGATAACGAGAGAGTGTTCTCCTTGTCCGGTGGCATTATTACAAAAATCAGAAACAGATTGTCGGACAAACCTGTTGACGCTCTGTTTTTTTTATAAGCGTATTTTATTAAATCAACAAAGAAGTCTAATTAATGTGTTAGTTGATTATTTAAAAGAATAATTTGTAAGTCTGTTTTATTATTTATATTTAGATTATTTAATTATGAAAAAAATCTGCGATTATGAGAATTAGTAATGTTGTGCATTGGTCATAATCACAACATTGTTAATTCTCATAATAACACATTAAAATTCTTCTAAAAAGGCTAATCATCTTAAAAAAACAAAAAATCTATTTTTGTCTTAATAGTCTCGACGTCCCGGGAAATCCCGGGACTTTGATTGTAGGCTGTGTCGTGTCCCGGGACTTTGAAATTGTCGGGAATTCCCAAACCCTAAATAATCACGAAAAAGTCTGTACAAAGAAGATAAAAAAAATATTGTCTAGGGTACTTAAAATAAGCTACTGAACAAGAATATACCTAACATTTTAAAACAACGTGTCTGTCTGTTTGTCTTTATGTTTGTTTGTTCGCGGATCATGTAAAAACAACTAGACCGATTGCGATGTGGTTTTCTTTGTTGGATAACTAAGGTTTGACTTAAAAACTGGGGTACTTGGTATCTCAATCCGAAGAGTAGAAGCCGAGCAATCAATAAAAAATATTTTAAAGGAGCCTAAGGAATTTTGATCAAATGTTGGTAAGTAATTGGTATTTTAGGTACTGGAATAGCACATAGAGTACTTTTAACCTGGAAAAATGACCACGCGTGCGAAGCCGCGGGTACAGCTAGTTTGCAAATAAAACAATTACTGATAGATATGTACTCGTAGGTAAGCCCTTGCAGCTCAATGGTTGTGCGCCGCCGACAGGTCGTATGAAGACCTGTTTTGGCACTTTTGGCTAGACGCTCTCTCTCGCTCCATCCGCGCCCGGTCTTGCGGGCGGGGCGGGTGAGAATCTTAGCACCCAAACGAGTGGACCGATTTTGATGCAGTTTTTATGTTTGAAAACTGATGTGAGCTTCATAGCTATAATGGGGAGTCGGGAGGTTATATTTATTTTTTATTTGTTTGTTTTTTACGTTTTCACGCTCAAACGTCTGAACGGTTTTTGATGCATTTTGGAATGGAGATAGCTTATACCCTGGAATAACATGTAGGATACTTTCATCATCATCATCATCACTCACGCGGGTGTTAGCGGGTGAGCTTATACCCTGTATATCTTTTGCATTTCCTTTCTACTTTCTACTCGTCGAAAATGCAAAGAAAGCATTGAAAATACTATGTAAATTACAACGCACAATCCATACAATCCATAGTACCACAAAGGCGACCTAAGATTTCTCTGCCACTTGGACTTCCTCTTAGCCGACCTAGGTTTCACTGACAAAGGCGCTCGGGTCAACAATGCCTCACGCACATTTAACTTGCAAATCTCTGCTTTTGTACCACAATACACGTCATAGTTAGGTCTTAAGCTTGTTGACAGTCTTGTGACCACATAACTGTGAAGATGCCAGCCAGCAAATACCTATTAGAGGCAGAATGTTTTGAGAGGTGAGACTTCGTTTGTTTTGCAAATGGAATGCATGCAATGGTGGGTGTAGAGTGGAGACTGTATACCATAGACCATAGACAACTGCATATTACTCCGTACTCATAGAGATCATAGGTGTAGACCAAACGAGCAAACGCTCATTCTATCCCAACTATCTATCATTCAACAACTATCTATTATTCTATTTTATTCTTTCTATCGCTTATTCTATGGTTGGTTTTCTTTTTGGTTGTATCTCGGTTGCCTTAACCACAGAATAAATAATAGTGCTACGTACCCAGTGCCCCACACGACCACATAACTTGATTTCAATCGGATTGTCAATATCGTTATCACTAATGCCTTGCGATAGAGTCGAAATTGCTATGAAAAAAGTGAAAATCTGATTGATACCAAGTTCTGTAATAGGGCCCCACAGGGGCCGTAATCAGCTAGAAAACCTAACCTGCGCCACAGTATAAATAACAGCCTGCACTGCAGTGTTATCGCTGCGTGATCGTTACAGCTTTTTAGTCAAACTCTTAGCTAATCCATCAGTGAAAACTGCATCGCAATCGGTCCAATAGTTTTTACGTGATGCGCGAACAAACAGACACACAATTTAAAAAAATGTTATATTCTTGTTCAGTAGCTTACTAGATCTTTTATTATATCCTGTTTCTTAGCCAAAGCCTAAACTATTCAATCGCAATAACTCAGTAGTTTTGTTTTTACCTGACTGCATAGAGGGTTATGAGTTTGGGTTGTATGTATGTATGTTTGTTTGTAAGTTTCTTAAACGCGTCCTAAAGTCTAAACGGCTTGACGGATTTAGATAAATTGGTATCATTGGATTAGTTCTGATCATGAGAGTGCTATAGGAAACTTTGAGTTCGAAAACGGCTGTTACAATTTCAATAAAATCACGGGTTTGGCTATCGTAGAATGATTTACTTAATATAAATCAAAATTTTAAGGTCTGTCATAATTAAAACTTCTTGCGACCCCATCGCGCACCTACTGACCTCCTGCGTATTTTTTTTAGAAATATAAACAAAAAAACTGGAACGTAAGTTAGCCCGATGTTCTGAATGGCAAAAGACTACCTGTATCTCGGTTACCAAGTGGGTGTCAAACAGCCAAATATTATTCAACCGGCCTACGGAACGACAGGTATCGCTAGAGTCAACCGTTGATTTTTTGCACATCGCGATCGTTTATTTCAAGGTTAGAGTTACGTGCTATCCCTGTGCCTGAATGGCCTCAGTTAGGCGCCGTTCAGACTAGTGACTGTCTGGCTACGAGACTAGCGTGCGGGTTGCTGTATCATTTGTCCAGCGACAACCAAACAATGACCTTCAACAGAACAAACCGTCAAGCTCACGAAGCGAAAGAAGTCGCGTGCGCGGATTGTCTGTAAAACTCCTGCGCTTGCAAAACGCTAGAGGTACGCGCACGCGCGAGGTTGTCGCTAGACTGATCGAGGCCTTACTTATCCAAAATTTTATTGCGTGTGCGTACATAGCTATGTAAATTATATTATGTTGCACGAACACACGATACAGACGTACGCGTGTCTTTAATCACCTAGTTCTAATCTAATTAAACCAACTAAGGCCTTACAAAAGGGACACGAAGCTACAAAAACAAACCCGTGTTGCTTTGGTTCCACAACACAACAACACAAAAATACTCGGTGGCACATCTGGGAGCTGTCTGTCATCGCCACGACTTTTTTCTTGCCTTCCTTTCAAGATGTCTTGCCTTTTTTGTTTGGTTTATATAATTTTATTTGATAAAAGCATTTTTGTCAAAACAGTTATCGTTTTGTTTTTTAGCCTGTTGTGTCCCACTGCTGAGCAAAGGTCCACGTTTTGTCTCCCACGCTTCTCTATCCAGAGCTAAATCCAGCCATTTGGGTTGACTTGACATGCCATTTTGTCGTCACGCCTTTTTTACGGGGTTGGCGACTCGACGTCGCGATGTTGCTATTGTTCTTTGGAGTCTCATTGTGTGATAAGCTGACAACTTTGTTGTTACATAATGTTAATTTTAAGATTAAATTAAGGTGTTTCCCACGTAGTAACGCGTAACGTTACGTGTTTTGCGTACGTTTTTTTACGTGATATTTGGTTTAGTTAATTTTAAGATTCAATTTAGCCATTTGCCTATATTATATTGTTCTCTACTCTATCACAGATTAAATAATAGTTTGCCCATTGTATTGTCTAAAGTTCAGAACAAAAGGCATTTTGTAATCTGATGTCTACAATGAGTAGATCGCAGCAATCTATGTATCTATCTATACTTATAATAAACAGTATATAACAAAAGGACTGTATAAATAAGATACATTTAAGAAAATGGTCTAGGGGCCTTAAAATAACTACTGAACAAGTTTTTTTTTCTTTCTGTTTGTCTGTTTGCTCGCGCATTACGTAAAAACTATTGGACCGATTGCAACGCAGTAATCACTGATGAATAGCTACAATTTTGACTAAAAACTGGTGTACTTACTTAGTATCTCAATCCGACGAGTAGAAGCCGAGCAATCTATAAAAAACCAGAACGGCTGAACTAAATTTGGTATATTGTACCGTGTTGTACCTACAATATGCTAAATTTGGTATATTGTACCGTGTTGTACCTACAATATGCTAAATTTGGTATATTGTACCGTGTTGTACCTACAATATGCTAAATTTCGTTGTTTTGTGTTGTAAGTAGTTTTGGGCCTGGAATAACATACAGGATACTTTTATCCTAGAAATATGGCCGCGGGCACAGCTAGTATTAAAATAAAGCATGTTCTTAGTTTATTTATGGCAAGTTAATGTACTCCCCAAGTCCCCATACCTCATCTATCTTCGACCTCATTTTAAACTTGAGCTATTTGGACAGCGGTCGGCGGAGCCGTCACATGTGCTCACAACGCCAATCAAGAGCCCTTGACGCTAATGGCAGCGTCTAGTGCGTGTCGGCAATTGTTGGTACAAGATGTAAGAAAAGGCGAGACCTGTGTTATGAGCGTGGTGTGAGTGCTAGCGAGTTTCAACAGTCAGCACTTTCGCAAGCGCTGCTACTTTCAATAACATATTACTCAACAAAACATCTTCTCTTGGCTTCCGCCTCCTCGTACCAAAGGGTTTCTCTAAATTAAATATATCTTAACACAAAATTTCGGCTCTACCAATGTATTGATGACTAATTTGATCAAAAAACGGCTTAGACATACAGCCTCGCGGACTTTTTTGTGGGTAATGATGGGTACTATAAACACGTAGTACATTACTTAATGTATCATCAATAGTTTTTATTTTTAACGCACCAATTAATGACTTTTCTATTAATATAATATAAATAATATATTCAGGACATTTTACACCAATAACCTAACCCCAAACTAGGATACCCTGTGCTATGGGCACTAGATAACGGATAAACATACATAGATACGAATATGACATCCATGACTCGGAAACAAACATTTCTGCTCATAACACAAATCATTGCACCTTGCGGGATTCGAACCTACGACCGTTTGATTTCGAAATAGGGCATCTAGCCACTAGACCAACCGGTCGTCAGTTTTATATGCAACTTATTGATACCTTGAGTTACATTATTGCAATTTTCGTAGGGTTCACTAACTGTATGAAAAATAAAATTCAGATCATTTTACTCACTGATAATGTAGACTATATTTTATGTATTTTAACATAGTATTTAAGTAACTATCACTGTGTAGTTTATTTTATATTTTATTTATACATTTTATTAACATTAAATTTGTATAGAAATTTAATATTGCCACACTACCGACCCTTATTAGCAATTTAACTTCTTTCCATCCTAAGGTTATCTGGAAGAGATCGATATGAGCGATAAGACCGCCCATTGTACCTATTGTTTATGTTATTTCTGTTTTGTAATGTGTTTAACTGCATGTCAATAAAGTGTTATTGTATTGTATTAATTAAAGGGGAACGAATTTTTAAAATCGGTTCCGTATTTTTTGAGTTTATCCAAAACAAACAAACACACATACAAACATACAAAAATAACAAATCTTTTTTGTTTATAATATTATTGTAGATGGCTCCTTCTTTTTTCTGCTAAAAATGTCTATTTAATCCAAACAAAAACGAATCAATTCTTTAATTGAGTTTCTAACAGCCACATTTTTAGAAAATATTCGTAGGTACCCCACTCTGATTAAAATACTCGTAGGTACCACAATCTGATTAAAATACTCGTAGGTACCACAATCCGACTAAAATACTCGTAGGTACCACAATCTGATTAAAATACTCGTAGGTACCACAATCTGATTAAAATACTCGTAGGTACCACAATCTGATTAAAATACTCGTAGCTACCACAATGTGATTAAAATACTCGTAGGTACCATAACATGATTAAGATTTTCAACTTTGTAATTTCTTTGCAATATACTTAAAACATATCAGTCTAAATAAAAAAATGCGTAATGCGGTTTAAATTGTAGCATTTGATTCAAAAATCAAACTAACTGTCGGACTCTAAACTAAACAGTCACTGCGTCCACTTCCTGTTTCTATTCACTATAAAGTTCACAAAAAACACGGCAATAATGTGCTTGGACCGCACCCAAACCTTTACTCTTGTATGTGTGCGTAACGAAGTACATTCACCCTCATATCTGTGCTCAGTCTCATAGACACCAGTTCCAATACAACAGCAACTCTGTACAATAAGGAAATTGTGTTGCAGGTGAAATTGGACAGGTTTTTGAGACGTTGTGATTTGTCATACAGAAGTAATTGTTGAGCAGTTATTGTACAGTATTATTGTTCTTCACTCGTTGGTGTCGGCAGTGATTGGGAAGAATGGATGAAGATCCTATCAATTTAAAAACATTGCAGATTGTCACGGTGTACACTTTCCAAGTGATTGTAAAATGAGAGATATTTCGTGCTCTATATAGTTTCTATTAATTGCTTGTTTTTCAAACAATTAAAAAACTCATTGCAACAGTAACATTAATATAAAAATACAAAAAATCCGACTTGAACAAAATGATTGAATACGAGCTGACCGACCGCAAAAATGATTGAATACGAGCTGACCGACCGCAAAAATAATCACTAATATTATTAAGGCGTAAGTTTGTATGCATAAGCGTATTTTTGTTACTTCATTACGCTTAAACGGCTGAACGGATTTTAATGAAATTTGGTATGGAGGTAGCTTATTCCCTGGAATAACACATATGCTAGGTACTTTTTATCCCGAAAAAATGCACGGTTCCCGAGGGACGCGGGTGAAACCACGGGGCGCAGCTAGTATTTATGCAAATTGAATGTAATAGTTGCAACATTAGACTAGTATTTACATTAACTTGAATAATCAAAAATCCAATGAAACCTCATTTATCAAAATCCATCTAGCCGTTTAGGCTGTAGGAAGCGTCTAAGAAACGTACAAACAAACAAACAAACATACAATACATACAACCCAGTCGGGTAAATAATAACAAAATATTAAGGTTATGAAATGATTCATCATTTAGATTACATTATTTTTCATTATTCTAAGAAAAATGAAAAAAAAACTTGCTTCAAAATTAAAATGGTTGGTTAGGGAAAAGTCAGGGTATTTTTAGAATTTCCATTGGACACTCTGATTGTGGAACAAGTGCATGAAACAAGCCATTTTATCTGAGGCATTTATCCGCCCTAGCCGTAGGCGAGGATAGATATTGAAGTTGAGAATAAAATGGCTTGTTTTATAAACGAGTTATACACTCTGCTTTTCACTTCGATTGCGAGGACATGAAACAAATATATTTTAAATAACTAAACATTTAAAATACTGCTAAGAAAGGACGACGAACGAGCTTTCTGAAAACTTTTAAAGATTCTACTTGGAGCTTTAGGCTCGTGTCGGAGACCATAGAGAAGCAAAACAATTGTTAGCACTAGAGCATAAAATGCAGTTTTAGTCCGCGCCAGCATATACTAGAACTTTACGAGCATGACAAGTGAAAAATCATTTTTTCCTGTATTTTGTAATAATATCGCTTTGATTTTGTTTCAGATGAGTCAAAAGCTGACGCGGAAGTCACAAAATCCGTCAGTTGTCATTGTTATCAATGATGACATAGAAAAGGTGAAACAAACATATAACTATGTATTATTAATAGCTGCACCCCGCGGCCAGAGTTTATAAATACTACGTAAGACCCGCGGCTTTATCCGCGTGGAAAGTGATAATTGACGGTAATGAAAAGTATCCTATGTGTTAGTCCAAGACCTAAATAATTATATATACAAAATCTCGTCAAAATCCGTTCAGCCGGTTCAGCGTGAAGAAGAAACAAACATAAACGACACAAACTTTCGAATTTATAATATTAATAGCTGTAGCTTGGTAACTTTTCTGAGATAAAAGTATCATATAAATCAGAAAAGTGTAGCGACTGTCGTAAACAGGCCAATCAGAGCTTAGAGTTTAAAAACTGAATACTCTCTTATTAAACGGAAACCACTCCATACATTAGACCTGACAGGCCATACAAAACGTCATAAAATGCATAAAAACCGATTAGCGCCTAAATGGCGCTCTTTGTGTGTGTGTGTGTATATATGTTGATTCTTCACGCTCAAACGGCTGAAAGGATTTGGATGAAACTTGCTACTGGGCTAGCTTATATCCTGGATTAACACATAGGCTACTTTTCACCATCATCATCCATCATCATAATCCACGCGGGTGAAACCGCGGGGCGCAGCTAGTACCAAATATATATTATATCGTTTAGCCGTCAAATAGTTTTTTATCTATTGCTCGGCTTCTACTCATTGAGTTGAAATACCAAGTATACCAGTTTTTAGTCAAACCCTAATAAACTATCCATCAGTGAAAACCGCATCGCAATCGGTCCAGTAGTTTTTACGTGATGTGTGAACAAACGGACAAACAGACAGAAACCTTCTTTTTTCTTGAGCTTTTTTTAAAAAAAAACTTCTGTGCAAACCAGGGCCTTTATTCTCTATTGCCAATAAGACACGTTACGCGCCGCGTTTAGATATCTGCGTGGAATCGTACGGCAATTGCCGTACTGACGTCACACGTTTTCGGCAAGGAATTTCATGTGGCATAGGGAATAAGCGCCCAGGGTATCCACTTTCTGGAAAGTCATGGAAAAGTCAGGGAAGCTCAAGGTGGTCAGGGAAAGTACGTGAAATCGAGGGGTTTAGGAGGAGTCAGGAAAAAATCGGGCTAATTTCAAACCAAAAATTTTTTGTTTCCATTTTTTATTTTGATATGTTTATTAATCAAAATACTTAAATAATCCGCATAATAATCAAAGTCGTACTCTTTTACACAATGCCCGCATAATATTCAAAAGTCATACTCATTTACACACCGACCGCATATTAATCAAAAGTCATATTCTTTTACACACTGTCCGCATAATATTACACACTGACCGCATACTAATTAAAAGACATACTCTAATACACACTGTCCGCATACTATTCAAAAGTTATACTTGCTCACACACTGACCGCATAATAATTGAAAGACATGCCTCGTTCACAAACTGATGAATTTGATTACACAAGACCGTTATTAATATTATAGCATTTTTACTAAAACCCCAACCTACTGAGGACCTACTGGAGGTCCGCTTAGGAAGGCACAAACGCTCTAAAAATACTGTCCTCATATTATTCGAAAGTACTCTTATACACACTCACCGCATAATATTCCTATTTCACACTATACACACTTTGAAGTACTTAAAATCTCGATTCTGCGGACCTCCCGCATAATAAAATGTCATACTGATTTACACACTGACCGCATAATAATCAAAAGTCCATACTCTTTTACACACTGTCCCCATATTATTCGAAAGTACTCTCTTATTTTACACACAGTCCGCTCAGTATTCTAAAGTCGTACTTACTATTTAACAAACACTGACCGAATAATATTCTGCTATTACACAGTAAAACCTTTAATCCCGATTATGCGGACCTACCGCATAAGAAAAAGGCACGATCGCTCTGAACACACTGTTTGCATAATATTGTACTCGTAAAATCAGACCCTTTATAACACTTTCTGAATAATTATAGTAATATAGATCAATTTGCTTACACAAAATCGTCCTTAACGACAATAATATTTTCAAAATCATACGTTGCGCGTTGTTTTGGTCATGCACTGACAAAACGCAAGATTCAAATCGCCCGCTAGTTTTCCGACCCGTCCCGTACCGCAACTGACTATCGTCAGCTTTTAAATTTGTAATCGACTTCACAAAAGGAGACAAGAGAAGGTTATAATTATGTTCGATTGTATGTTTATTTTTGTGTACGTTGTCTGATTTCTCCGTCATTTGCGTACCGATTTTGAAAATTCTTTTTTGTTTAGGAGGTGGTCTCATATAAACTGCATCAAAATTGGTTAAGTAGATTTTTGAAATTAAATAGATTTTTCGTAAATTGTGTTTATATTACCTTTAATCTCCAAGATTTTATTCATTAGGCTAGAATTTCAGTGTAGTCTCATATAAACATCATCAAAATTGGTTAAGTTGTTTTTTATATTAGAAAAGCTATTTGTTTTAATTTTTTATGTTTTCTCATGTCTTCGGGATTTCTGTACTAGATGATTATTTTTACTTGAGAAAAGAGGACAACTGTATAAGTTGGTTAAGTAGCTTTTTACAAGCTTTTATTCAATACACTGGGTTATTAAGCTTGGGACAAGTTTGCAAGTCGATTAACGACGTCCAATGAAGCTAAAGTTTTGCACACGGGTGTAGTTCTGATGACAATACAATATTATGGTACTGTTGAGCTGGTATGATGATGGAGCCACAGGAAACAAAAAGGAAGTGAAGTCACAGGAACTCCACAACAAAATGATGAAACCCCTTCAAATTTAGGCGTATTTGATTGGTCTCGATGAGTTTTCAGGTCTTAGTGGTATGTACTGGTGTGGTATCTCGTAAAATATTGTTTTAAATAAGTTTTTTATATACTCGTATTGAAAACTTATAAATCCATTTTTTTGTGTTTATGTTTTCTCATATCTACGAGATGTGTTACCATTTTTTTAAGAGATCCTTTCCAGTGAAATCATAGATAGTTTTCGTTTCAAACATATAGTATAACATAATAGGTCCTGTATTTTATTAATAAAATTTCAATATTTGATGATCAAAATTAGATTTTATGATGTGAAATCATAAAATCGATGACGTAATAATCAATTAAAAATATTTTACATTATAATGCGCAACTAAATGGGATTACTACACTGAAAACAGAATTCATAAAAAAACTTCTTTTTTAGAAATGTCACCCAAGTTAGTGATCAAGGGGGGTTTACCAATTACTCGAAAAAAAAAAATGTTGCCATATCTAAAAACTAGTCAACTGTTAAATGTGTAAAGTTGTGATCATCTGAACGGAACTGAACTGGTGCATAGACCAGGTGGTGGTCCTTTAACGTTTGGATGTTGACTTTTGTTTTTGGGATTACTTATCCACTTACCTTTTCATTGTCCGCAAAGGTGTTCCCCGATTACAAAATCCTTTTATTTAAGCTAAACATCCGTGTTTCATCATCATCAGCCTATATTAGTCCACTGCTAGACGTAGGCCTCCTATTGCACTTCACTGAGCTCACTGAGTCTTCAGCTCTCCTCATCCATTTTCTTTCAGCCACTTTTTGCAGATCATCACTCCACCTGGCCTCAAGGCGTCCTACATTATGTTTGCCTAAACGTGGTCTCCACTCGAGTACTCGTCTACCCCAACGGTTATCGGTTCTTCGGGAAATGTGACCACCACCACTTTAGCTTGCTTATCCTTAGAGCTATGTCATTAACCTCCGTCGGATATCTTCATTACCAATCTTGTCCTTCAGAGAAACTCCAAGCATACCTCTCTCTAGCTTGCTGAGAGATTTAACAATTGTGGACTAGTTTGACCGTGATTGTCCACGTTTCGGCTACGTAGGTCATAACTGGTAGAACGCATTGATAAAAGACTTGTTTTCTTCTCAAAGTTGTTCTTACCTAATTGCAATATTTGCGCAATGTAAACATTTTGCTGGACCACTTCAAGCGGTACACCATTGACTGCAATCAGTTCCGGGTCAATAAGATCGTTAAACATGATCTTGGTCTTATCTATGGTACACTCCGAGACCGATGCGTTCAGAAGCATCAACTAGGTTGGACAGCATACTTTGCAAGTCTTGCAGCTACTCCGCTATTAGGACGATATCATCGGCACATCGTATGTGTGAGATGTTTTCAGGAGCGCAACTGCATTTTAGTTCTGGTTCTAATCCAGGAAATCAAGATAAACTTAAACGCATGTAAATACTGGTACTTTTATTGGCACACAAATCCAAATAGATAAAAGTATGAATTTAATAATCTATGGAAGCGCGGTGCAAATGGCGTTGTCACAACTGTCAGTAGCTCTCCGCGCTGTCTGCGCTCGTCCGGCTGCAACAGAGCAAACGCTCCAACAAACGTTAAACGTAAAGGGCGCATTTTATAAAGAAACGTACGTATTTTAATTACACACAATCAAGTCCGCATTTTACATTACCTACGTAATTTAACACAGGGCGAGCGCATAATCAATTGCAGACTAACATACACACCTCGAGGTCCGCATTATAAAAACGTACTAACTCTTAACGGATGTTAACTAAAGTTGTCAAATATCCCTAATATGCGGTCATTTTTCATATTTTGCTAAGATTTCACCAGTCAAGCAATCTCATCGCGACGAATTCAAAGATATATTTGAGACCACGTCAAATTATTATGCGGACGTCCGCACAACCGGGTAAGCCCGCACAATCGTGGTTCCGGTCACGGTAAAGTCCGTATAATGTTAAAGCCGTAAATACACACAAAAACACACACACACACACACAAACACACACCACACCACACCACACCACACACACACACAATATGAACGAAAAAGTCTGTACAAAGAAAATAATAAAAAAAATGGTCCTTAAATAAGCAATTGAACAAGAACATACAATTTTTAAAATTAGTTTCTTACTGTTTATTTGTCTGTATGTTGTTCGCGCATCACGAAAAACTACTGAACCGATTGCGATGCGGTTTTCACTGTTGGATAGATTAAGGTTTGAAATAAAAACTGGGGTAATTGGTATCTCAATCCGATGAGAAGAAGCTGAGCAATCGATAGTAATATTTTTCGGCTCATGGAATTTGAATAATATGTTGGAATATTGGTAGTTAGGTCCTGGAATAGCCCATAGAGTACTTTAACCTAGATAAATGAGCACGCGTGCGTAGCCGCGGGCATCAACTAGTAATTCATAAACTCATTGCAAAAATAACAAAATATGAAGGATAAGAAATTATTCATTATTTAGATAACATTATTTTCGTTATTTTATGAAAAATGAGGAAAAACTTGCTTTAAAATGAACATGGTTGGTCAGGGAAATTTGGAAAAATGCTCAGGTAAAAGTCATTTTTTTTTAGAATTTTCAGTGAACACCCTGCAAAAGTTGTGATAGTTAATGCTTTATTATAAGCAGACTTAAATTTTATCATAGTCCGTTCAGCCGTTTCAGCGTGAGGAAATAAAAAACATACACACTCACACATAAACGCAATTATAAAATTATGTACTATTCTTATTTTCAGTATTGTTCCTATATGAAAATTACAACACAAAGCTATTAATAAAATATGTGTTCCAAATACTGTAAGCTTGTAGAGTCCCAATAAAATATTAAAAAACAAACAAATAATATATCAGTGGTGGCAAGGGCTCCTATATTGTCCTTCTATTAGGCAAAGGTCTCCCCCATTTCCTTCCAGACGTCCCGGTCCTCTGCAATTTGTGACCTTCCTGAAAGGCATCGAGTCATCCCTCCATCGCTTCCTGGACTGCCTCAGTGACGGCGCCCCTAGCACCCTTTCCGAGCAAGTTGGGTGAATTCGGCTATTTTTGCCCTACTCTCTCCCATTTTAGCCCAGCATTCTTGCTCCCCACATCAGCGATTCCAGTTCAGGAGCGTGTTTTGGAGCTCGGAACTCTGTCGATCCTCATTCCTGACACACTTCGCTTCATTGCTCTTGCAACTTGAGTTTGGACTTCTGAGATTTGGTCAGCGACCACGTCTGACCAACTATTTACTATTTATCTACCACCTCTTGTGGTATAACAAAGGCCTCAGACAAGTGAAGCATTGTGCATTACAAAGTGCATTCGCTCACGTAGTCATTCCTTTACATAATGCATGGCCCAATGGAATTAAAGCTGTCAATCGTCTGGCGATGCCATGAATCATTCAGGATAAACAATACGTGAAATACGTGAATTTGTTACCGGTCCAAGTAGTTACTGCAGTTGATTAGCATTTGTGACTATATTATAGTAATGTTGCACAACTTTCTAACATTACACAATTGACTTTAATACGAGTACGTACAGTAATTGCTTTAATTACAAAATATATGTCACTGAGTTCTTTACCAATGCAAAAGTAGGTATAGCACCAATGCTATTGTTATTTTTTTGACAGACTTGTTATTTCGTTTCCATGGCAACTACAGACCATTCTGTGGTGGCAACCGTTCCTTACAGTGAGTAATCGTCATTTTCCAGTTTTCCCATGGAAACTTACAACTTTCCGGGACAAAAAGTATTCTATGTTTTATTCCAGGGTATAAGCTATCTCCATTCTAAATTTCATCAAAATCCGCCCACCCGTTATCGCGTGAAAGCTCCCTAAACAAACAGACAACGTTTCACTTTTATATATTGGTATGGATGGCTGACCAGGCGAGCGATTGACTACGATCTCACCTAATGGGAAGCAATGATTTAGCTGAATCTATAGCACGCTTGCCTAATGCGTAGTACTATTATTTATTCTGTGCTAATGGAAAGACGACCTGCGAAAAGCAGCCGGAAGAAAATAGACGAGGAGAGCTGAAGACCGAGCTCAGTGACGTGCATTAGGAGAGGCCTACGTCCAGCAGTGGACAAATATAGGCTGATGATGATGATGATGATGATGATGATGAATAGCCCAGTAGATAGATAGATAGATAGATAACTCTTTATTGTACACCACATAGAACAAAAAATACAATAATAACTAAAACATTTATACAAAATAAATGGGACAATGGGCGGTCTTATCGCTAAAAAGCGATCTCTTCCAGACAACTTTTTTTTTTTTTTTTTTTTTTTTTTTTCCCAGTAGTTGCAATAGTAGTACTCATTCACTGTTGACTTGAACACACCAAGTTTGTCACATGGTTGTCTTACCATGTGACAAACATCTTAAGTACTGCAATAGTTCAAGAACTAATAACTAGCTGCGCACCGCAGCTTTCCCCGCGTTTATATTTATTCCGCGGAATAAACAGTAAAAAAAACGCTGTGCCCGTCTTCACGATGTACACAGTGCATACAATTTGTTTTAAACACAGTTACTTTCGTATTTGTAATAATATTAGTGTGTATAACACATAAACACACATTACACACATTAATTTCAATTAGTGTATAACACACTAATTGAAATTAACTTTTCATTTACAGACAGACAGCCCAATCAAAGAAATGAAGAAGAAGGTAGCAGCCAACGCGGAAAAAGAAAAGCAAACGACGGAAAAGTCAGATAAGCCCGTGGAAAAGAACGACAAAGCAGAACCAGGCGACAAACACAAGCCTGCCGAGAAGACGCAAAAAGAAATAGAGAAACCGGAAAAACAACCAGAAAAGGCAGCCGACAAGAAGGTCGATAAAGCAGATAAAAATGGGGAGAAGAAGCCAGATAAAACAGACAAAGGTGTGGAAAAGAAGGCAGATAAGTCAGAAAAAGCGGTAGAGAAGAAGACAGATAAATCAGACAAAGCTGTGGAAAAGAAGCCAGATAAAGCAGAGAAAGGCGCAGAGAAGAAGGTGGATAAACCTGTAGCCGAAGTAGACAAGAAAGAAGATGGCAAAGGGGATCAATCTAAGGTATGTTTTACTTGTGCTTCAGTGCAGATTGATTTGTAAATGCAGCAATTCTCTTGCTTGTGTAAAAAATCGCGATTGGTTTTAAAATAATTCTGTCGATATCACTTAGCCCGCGATAAGCATTGCAATATTATTTTAAAACTTGCTGTGCCAGCGGCTTTGCCCGCGTGGTTATTTATCTGTGTTAAAAGTACCCTAGATGTTATTCCAGGACCTGAAATACCAATATTCCATATCCTTCAGCCGTCAAAAAGTTTTTTAACTATTTTTCGCCTGAGATATGAACCGGACTGAGATATGAAGTTTACCAGATTTTAATTCAAAACCTAAGCTATACGAAAGTTAAAATCGCAGTACAATCGGTGCAGTAGGTTGTACTGGTGCGCGAACAAACAGACAGACATATGATTTATAATAACGTTATATTCTAGTTCTGTAGCTCATTTTAAGTCCTGGAGGCTATTTTAATTTTTATTATCGTACAGACCTTTTGTCACATAATGCTTTATAATAATTTTATTTAATTATCTTTGTATAGACCTTTTGTCACATAGTGCTTTATAATAATTTTATTTAATTATCTTTGTACAGACCTTTTGTCACATAGTGCTTTCTTTCTTCTTTCTTCTTCTTTCTCAGCCTTTGTCATCCCACTGTTGGGCATAAGCCTCCACTCCTTGACGCCAACCCTTTCGATCTTGTGCTGTCCTCAGAAACTGTTTGCCAGCAACTCTGGCTATGTCATCACTCCACCGGGCCGGTGATCTGCCCCTTGATATTTTACCTTCCCGTGGCCACCACTCGGTGACTGCTTTGGTCCACCTTCCGTCTTTCCGCCTTGCAACATGTCCCGCCCATCTCCACTTAAGCTATCTTCGACCTTCGTCCTTCGACGAATTTCGATATTCGGCACACGATCCACCAGCTTGATTCCTAGCATGGTGCGCTCCATTGCTCTTTGGTCTACTTTAATCTTGTGGATGTTCTCCAGCGTGAGCGGCCATGTTTCGGAACTATAAGTGAGTATGGGAAGGACACATTGGTTAAAAGCCTTGGTCTTCAGGTTTTGCGGAATTTTTGCCTTGAATATATCGTCAAGTTTCCCAAAAGCAGCCCATCCTAGCCGAAAACGCCGACTGATTTCTGCAATCTGAGAGTCCTATCCAAAGGATAAACGATGTCCAAGGTAGATGTACTCGTCACAACTTCAATCTAGTTGCTACCTACGAACACATGAGATGTTGGCACTAAAGCCGGTCATAATCTTTGTCTTGGACACGTTCATCCTCCCTCAGAGATGCCTCTTGCAGTTGTTCAAGCATACTTGTCAAATCGTCAATGTTTTCAACCAGGAGTATAAGGTCGTCAGCGAATCTCAGGTGCGTCATGCGACTGCCGCTCATGTTGACACCTCTCTCGCTCCAGTCTAATGTTTTCATAAAGTCTTCCAACACATTCGTAAAGAGCTTGGGCGAGAGAGTGTCACCTTGGCGCACACCCCGTTTAAGATGAACGGGGCTGGTAAGTTTGTGCATGCGCACCTGCATCGTTGCAGAGCTGTATAGCTTCCGGAGGATATCCACATATCTTTTGTCAATATTGCATCGATGGAGAGAGTGAAACACGGCCCAGTGTTCGACCCTGTCGAAAGCCTTTTCGTAATCGACAAAGGCAAAACACATGGGCTGGTTGTACTCCCTACTCTTTTCCATCAGCTGCCTGACAATATGGATGTGGTCTATAGTTGAGTATCCACTCCGGAAGCCTGCTTGCTCTACAGGTTGATAATCATCGAGGGAGCGGGATAATCTATTGCACAACACTTTCGCGAACAACTTATAAATCTGAGAGAGGAGACTTATAGGCCTATAATTATTTAATTTTGTCTTGTCGCCTTTTTTGAAATAAGATTGTAACAGTGGCATTTTGCCACGATTTTGGTAATTTGCAGTTGTGCTATCACTTTGTTAAAGAGTTTTGTAAGGGGTTTAAGTACAGGGAGACCGCCCGCCTGCAGCATCTCTACGTATACCCCATCTTCACCAGAAGCTTTACCTTTTTCCATTTTGTCTAATGCAAAGCCAATTTCATCTTCCGTTATGAGAGGCAAGGCGTCTTCCTCCAACCGTTCAACTGGCTCTGCTCTGGGGTCTCCAGCTTCTGATCTTTCAGATAATAATTTTATTTTATTATCTTTGTACAGTTTTTTTGTCACATAGTGCTTTATAATAATTTTATTTAAAGATCATAAGTATTATAGTTTATCGCATAGATTCAATTCAAAGGGAATATAGAGTGTACAGCAAACAATTTATTATACATTCCCGAAATTTGAGCTAAACAGAAGCAATGTTCCTATTCGTTGCGCAGCTTTTAATTAATTATCTGAACGTGTCCACTGTCCGCGGCAAATCATAAATAATTGACCAAGATTCGAGTCCTGTCTCGTACATATTTAGTTATTTTTGCCATAAGATTGTGTTCATTAACTGCAATGCAAAAAAAAAAATTCATTGGTAATAAAAAAGTTTATGTTGGGAACAATATTATCGAAGCGGTTGATCACTACGTCTACTTGGGTCAGACGATCCAATTGGGTAGATCCAACTTCGACAAAGAGGTCAACCGACGAATCCAACTCGGATGGGCAGCGTTCGGGAAATTACGCCATATCTTCTCGTCGCAGATACCGCAGAGCCTCAAGACGAAAGTTTATAATCAGTGCGTGTTGCCAGTGATGTCATACGGCACTGAGACGTGGTCGCTAACTATTGGTCTCATACAAAAGCTCAGAGTTGCGCAGCGTGCAATGGAGAGAGCTATGCTAGGTGTTTCACTACGTGATAGAATCGGAAATGAGGAAATCCGTAGAAGAACGAAGGTTACCGACATAGCTCTCATTGTTTGCAAGTTGAAGTGGCAATGGGCAGGCCATATAGTTCGCAGAACCGACAACCGCAGGGGAATAAAGGTTCTCGAATGGCGACCACGAACAAGCAAGCAAAGTGTGGGGAGACCCCCCACACGATGGACCGACGACATTGTAGCCATCGCAGGAAGTCGGTGGATGGAGGTGGCACAATATCGATCGTCATGACGCTCTTTGGGGGAGGCCTATGTTCAGCAGTGGACTTCTAAAGGCTGACATGATGATGATGATGATGAATAAACAAGTTTACTAAAAATGTGTTAACTTCGAAACTAAGGTTAAAATAATTTCTAAGTCTAACAGTTTTTGAAATAGTACCAACTAAAAAAGCTCTTTTCAACTATACCAAGCAAGCCTAGGAAAAGAAAAAACCCCTCGGAAAGACGGACCACAGACAAACAGAGACAGCAACAACACTTGTGTTCCGTTTGGGCTCTTTGATACTCTAAATTGCACTCGTGACGAAGATCCAGAAGATCGAAGATACAGTACTGTGATTTATTTATTTATTATTTATTTGAATCGATGCTTAACCTCGAGCTACTTGCATCTTGAACCATTGCATCTCAAGTCATCGTAACCCACACCAGCCACTAACCATTCCAGGAGAAGCCGGTCAAGCCAGTTAACGGCACGCACAACGGCGCGGCGGCGGGCGGCGCGCACGGCACGGTGAGTGACGAGTCGGGGGACGAACTCGTGATAGAAGAGGACGAACTGTTCCCGGAGTTGACGTATGACGACTCCGACACGGACACATTCGACTCGGACTGGCAAGGTCGCAGCCTCACGAGGCGATCGCAGGTACATTTTGTACCTGTTTTCCTTTTTTGTGTGTGTGATGGTCTGGTGGTGTTTTAATGTTGGTGTTGTACAGGTTTCATGTTGTAGGTATGATATTTTTCATTTTACTATGAGAGGTGTATGGTGCGGACGAACTCTTCCCGGAGTTGACGTATGACGACTCTGACACGGACATATTCGACTCTGAATGGCCCGGTCGCAGCCTCACGAGGCGATCGCAGGTACATTTTGTATTTGTTTTCCTTTTGTTTGTGGAGATTTGTATGTGTGGGTGTGTGGTGTAGTGTATGGAAGTGTGAACGAACTCTTCGATTTACGTACTATGACGACTCCGACTCGGACGCGCCCAAAGGTAACGTCATGATGCGATCGAAGGTACTACATGTTATACCTTTCTTTATTACGTACTAGGCAAGCATTTGACCACGATCTCACCTGATGGAAAGTGATTCATGAATCATGTCGTATATATTACGAACGTTACGTTACGTTAGTACGAACTCTTCCCGTAGTTGACGTTACCAGTTGAACGAGTCCGACACGGACGCGCCCAGTGGCAAAATCACTTGGTGGTGTTGTTTGTGTCGTACAGGTTTCATGTTGTAGGTATGATATTTTATATTAACCCCCGATTTTAATACGTTTTTTTTCTGTTTGTTTGCTGATGTGTTCGGGATGGTTCTTAGCTATAATGGGGACGAGGGGGTTATATAACTTTTTTATTTGTGCTTGTTTAACTATGAGTTGTGTATGTGAGGACGAACTCTTCCCGGAGTTGATGTTTGGTGAATCCGATACTGACGCATACAGTTATACTCACAAAGCAATCGCAGTTACTTTTTGAACCTGTTATCCTTAAGATTTTTGTGACTTTGGTGACTAATGTTTTCTCTTGAGTTTGACAGGATTTCGTGTATGTGACAACAGAGTCTGTTGTGTTTGACAGGATTTCGTGTATGTGACAACAGAATCTGTTGTGTTTGACAGGATTTCGTGTATGTGACAACAGAGTCTGTTGTGTTTGACAGGATTTCGTGTATGTGACAACAGAATCTGTTGTGTTTGACAGGATTTCGTGTATGTGACAACAGAGTCTGTTGTGTTTGACAGGATTTCGTGTATGTGACAACAGAGTCTGTTGTGTTTGGTAGGTTAGAAAGTTGAGCTTTTTGGTTGGTAAAAAAATATTTTGTATTTGATGCGATGGAGTGTACTTGTGTTTGTGTCGTTGCAAGTTTCGTGTTTGTGGTGATGGTTACTTTTGTGTGCGTGACAGAGGATGTGATGTTGTTGTGGTATGGTATAATAATACAGCTTCTTCGGATATTTTCGAGAACAATGCATCCAGTCGCGGGGCGACGAAACGGACAGGAGGTTTATTTTTAATCAACATATTCTCTTGCTGAAAACTTTGTCTGATGTCGGCGTTATGTTATTAGACTTTTTGTATTATTACGTGAATGTGTTGTGGACAAAGTGGCGTCTGTGGGGTGTATGTGTTGGTCATGGTTAGTTACTTAGCTTCAAAAGATCAGTCTCATTTGAGCGTGTTCTTATTTTGGGACCCTTTTGGGTATCTGTTACTCCTATCCCTACAGCTAAGTCAATAAGTTTCATGTAACTCTGTTGACTGGAATCGGCTCGCATACGAAGCCGTGGTGAACGTAGCGTCACCTGGACGGGTCACTTTACTATGAAATACGAGTATTTCGTAAAGAGTACTAATGGTAATTTTTGATCACCAGTGGAGAATTATAGTTTTGGACATTTTGGGTCAGATCAAATGAGTTCCTGTAGTGAAGGACATCTCCATCTTCCATTTCCCCAAACATACTACTTCCCTAAACTGTTCAATGGATTATGTTTTATTCGACGCTTTCCACGAGAACCGAGGCTAATAATTAAAAAATATATGAAATGTATGGTAATGGTTGACGGTGAAGGAATATCTCATTGGCTTGGTGATCTGAAGATTTCAACAATAATGTAATGTATATGACTGGTCCAATTATTATTCTTATGGTAAAAGGCAAATAGTACAACGTAGATTAGCTTATGGCGCATTAAATAAGAGTCTCATATCAATCATATCAATGACTGGAAAAGGGCTGATCAAATTTTGATGATAATATCAGAAAAGGAATTTCTAGCTAGAAACATGAATATAATGTCTGCTCTAGGAAACTAAAGATGTCCATTGGATAGACCAGTTATCAGTTATAATGAGCATGCTGTACAAAGTTCTTATAGCAATATGTCTTTTGTCATTAACAAAACAATTGTCATTGTTTGTTTTGCTCCATATCCTGTTCCATAATCATAAGAGTTATACGTATTTCAGGTTTTCTATAGTACTATCGTACCACTTAACTGAGACGAGTCCTGAGGTGCCTCCACATAACGAGGGTTGGACCACACTTGCTAAACGCTGGCAAGCGGCCGCACGATGCTTCTAAACGGGTCCCTGCAAATATCAACTAAAACCCTGAAAAATGTATATCTCCCCAAAATTAAATGTTGGCACTAAACCTTTTCATTTTCTGTTAGATTCCGTATTACCGCCATTCTGAATTCAAGTTCAGTTTCAAGCAAGTGTGGGAGTTTTCAAAGAAACTATTTAACTACCTACCTAAATCTATTTAAATTTCACCAAAATAACTGTAATAGACCTTTTCATTTACACAGCGCTCGAACACGAACGCGCTTTTATAGTAAAGATTATCTATCGGTTATTACAATAATACAATAAAAAAAGGATGTTAGGTTTTTATAGTTAAATAGTTTATCTATCTAAACACTACAAGAAATATCAAGGATTACCTTAAACAGATTTCCAGTTCGTAAATTTTCAATTTTCTTTGAAAAACGCGTACTCTATTCGAAATAATTGAATTCAACATGGGATTCGCCCATGCACGAAACAGCCGATGAAAAAGTCAAAGTTCTATACATCTGCAACAGTATGGCCCATAAAATCTAAAAAAAAAACATAAATATATCTCCTACCACGGGGTACAGTCATGGCAACGAAAGCTGGCCTCGCTTCGCCCTCCACCGCGCACGATGCGTCACAGTCCTAACTCAACGTAATGAATTCTTTGATCCTTTAGCTATCGTGTAATTAAATTTTGGATGTCGGTAGATATGGAGCTGCAAACTAAACTGTATCCCTCGATTTTGTTATCATCAGTTTTTTGGATTGCCTCCCTACGGAAACAAATTTGTAGACATATCCACGTAAAAATGTTTGGCTGGGGAATACAAAAAATATTGTAGTAAAATTAAGTCCCGCTTAAAGGTTTATATTCTTATGAGCGCCGCGCCGCCACAATCGATGGCGTTGCCAGTACAAATCTGGCCATAAAAGCATCTCGTGTATTTTATAGTGCGGCCGCTTGTCAGCATTGTTTCTCGCTCTAGCGAAGGACGTTTCTGAGCGATAGAAAGAGATAGAGCTACATAAAAATACGTTTTTTGTTAATGTTATCCAACCAATCTAAAAAAAATAGACCTGTCTCTGTTAACCGATACACCTCCTACTAATCTTACATCGCCCATCAACTAATACTCGTGGTGTTTTGTGAAGGTGAAAGTAACGAAGACGCCCGAAACGCCGCGACCGACGTCTGAGAAAGAGAGCGAAGATGTAAGTGCCGTCCTGTTCTAACCGAGGGTAAAATGGATTTTGGTCTTACGATACCGCCCCACTGGTTCTGTTACTTCTCTTTTTTTAAGCCCATCGCAAAGAGTGGTGTGATACATTTAGGGTGGGTGTATCTGTGTGTCTGTCTGTGGCAACCTAGGTCCTAAACGGTACGGATGCGGTTTTTTTCTGTTTGAAAGCTGATGGTGATCGATATATGGTTCATAAATATATAATTTATGTAGAGGGTTATTTAAAATATTAATTATTTTTTGTATACGATTAAATAAACATTATTAAATGGGAGTGATTGTTTGGTGATTACATAATATAATATAAACACTGACAGTAAAACCAGACAGATAGTAAAACCGGCCAAAATGTTTCTCATTACATTATTACACGACTAGCTGTGCCCGCGGCTTTGCACGTGCGGTTTTATATAATATAAACACTGATAGTAAAACCAGACAGATAGTAAAACCGGCCAAAATGTTTCTCATTACATTATTACACGACTAGCTGTGCCCGCGGCTTTGCACGTGCGGTTTTATATAATATAAACACTGATAGTAAAACCGGTCAAAATGTTTCTCATTACATTATTACACGACTAGCTGTGCCCGCGGCTTTGCACGTGCGGTTTTATATAATATAAACACTGATAGTAAAACCAGACAGATAGTAAAACCGGCCAAAATGTTTCTCATTACATTATTACACGACTAGCCCGCGGCTTTGCACGTGCGGTTTTATATAATATAAACACTGATAGTAAAACCGGTCAAAATGTTTCTCATTACATTATTACACGACTAGCTGTGCCCGCGGCTTTGCACGTGCGGTTTTATATAATATAAACACTGATAGTAAAACCAGACAGATAGTAAAACCGGTCAAAATGTTTCTCATTACATTATTACACGACTAGCTGGGCCCGCGGCTTTGCACGTGCGGTTTTTTCTCTGGGTTAAAAATATCCGTGTTATTCCAGAACCAAAATTACCTATAAACTACTAAATACCGATTTTCGTTCCGCCTTCAAAAAGTTTTTATCGATTGCTCGGCTTACCCCAGTTTTTAAGTTAAAGCCTAAGCTATCAAACAGTGAAAACCGCATCGGTTTAGTAGTTTTACGTGATGGGTGGAGATACAGACAGACATCATGTAAAAGCTTATTTTAAGTCCTCTAAACATTTATTTTTTAGACTTAGACTTTATACTTTAAAGCTTTTTGGTTACTGCTTTAATATAAGTGTACATTATACGTCACGTTTGAATATAAGTGTACATTATACGTCACGTTTGAATATAAGTGTACATTATACGTCACGTTTTAATATAAGTGTACATTATACGTCACGTTTTTTAATAATAGATAGACTTCTTGTTCTCCAGATAAGAAAAGATACATTCAAAAACCCTGAGAATAGTGGATAAAATAGCGTAAGATCAAAATCTATTGTCGTTGACACATTGGGATGTGAAAATCTGTTTTATAGCTTAAATCTCAGACTTAATGCCCCAACATTGACACTCGCCCAGATATAGACATTGTTGAACATGAAGACTTTGAAGCCTTATTTAGTAGATCAAGTATTGGCAATGAAAGTAAACAATTCTTACCACACCGCTTTATTTCTGAAATCTACTAATTAGACTTTTAGTCTTAATATTCAGTGTTATGTGATATGCCAATATTTGGGGTGGTGTGCCAGAGTTTGGGTACTTTACCCTACATACTTTACACATACAATATATTGCACATATACATGTAAACACATAATTATGCAGATACACATAGATATATGTACACGTTTATTGTTACTTTTATACGTGTTATTGTATGAGTGTGCAATATAGTGTCTTTGTATTGTATACCTGTGAACTCAAAGGTCACGGAAAAGCATTTGTGCAATCACTTAGTCAATATCCCTTACATATAAGCCCACTGCTGGGCAAAGCTTTCTTTAGTTTACGGAAATGATTTTCACATACTCATCCAATTTGTAACACCTGCTTGTAAAATAACATATTTGTTAACTGCACTAAACCTGCTGGTAAATATAATTTGTCACCGCCATTAACATGTAAATTTTGTTTTATATGTATGGATATAGTTGTAAACTTTGTGTGGCAACATATCTCTTTACTATGCGTTATTTTGTGTGCATTACAATCCAAAGATACCGGGTACGATCCTCGGTTCCGCACCAATGTCTGTTGGATGTGTGGATTTCCATCGCTCCATGTCTCGGAGGGCACGTTCAGAGGGACAAGACCCCGTAGCCAAGATGTCGGTCCCGGCTGTTATTGATTGATAGCAGTCGTTAAGCCATGTCAGAGGCCCTCGGGCGGCTTGACAAACTCTGACACCAGAGGCCAGCACTGCCTCATTCGACAAACCACCAAATGCAAGTATTTCTAATAAAACGATATCGTTTCTTTTATAAATTTACGTTCAGGACCGCACTGAACACCGCATAGAAGTTATACCAAAATATGTTTAGTAGTAAATGTTTTTGATTTAGTTTTTTTATTCAAAGGACTATTTGTATTTGAAAGTTAGTGAGGCCCATATTTTCAAGTTTTAATTGTAAATGTTTGAGTTCGTTTTTGTAGTAAATCCATTTTTTATACTGTCTGCTAAGTCAAACGGTCGCGAGTTTGAATCCCACACAAATGTTTGTTTCCGAGTCATGGATGTATATAATTCATATCTTTATATGGTGTAAATTTATCCATCGTCTAGTACCCATAGTCCAGGGGATTCTAGTTTGGGATAATTGGTGTGAATTGTCCTGAATACATTTCCGAGTTATTATAAATAAATTAGAATTTCAATAATGTTACAGTTCAAACTTGACGCTTACTACTAATGCCAACGTACACTTCCAGTCAAAAGAGTCCAAATTGCTGAAGCTAAAGGACGACGGGCACGCTTCGGACCGCAAGCTGCGCTCGGCCGGCTCGCCCAAACCGGAGTCCAAGAAGGACGCGAAGGCGCCGGACTCGCCCAACAAACAGAAAGGTAACAACACTTACAGGGCCCCAATTCTACTAGAACAATTGTAATGAAAATTGACAACAATTTTCGCAAAGTTTTCACTTTTATTTCTGAATGTCTGTGTGAATGTCATTATAGTTTTTTATCGATAGCTTTTGAGATACAAAGTACACCGGCTTTTATGTCAAAACCTAAGCTATCCAATAGTGAAAACCGCATTTCAATCGGTTTAGTTGTTTTTACGTGATGCACGAACATATAGATAGACAAACACAATTTTTTTAAATGTTATATTCTTGTTCAGTGACTTATAAGTCAATTTTTGTTATTAACTTCGTTCCTCTCAACTCATGATGACCTTTTCTCGAACTGTCCTTTCTAAGAATGACCTTTCTTAAGATGCTCAATTTCTAAAAATGATAATTTCTCAAATTGTGTGTTGACGTTTTAATACAGTTTATGTAATTTGTACAAAAGGACTTTATGAGAAATGGTCATTTTGTGAAAAGAACGTCTTGAGAATGGTCGGCCATATTGAGAAAAGGACATATTAAAAAAAGGACATCATGAGCTGAGACATCTTCGTTCTTTGCTACTAATTACTACTTTGCTGAAGTAAACGTCAGCCAGCATGTGTCTCAGGTTGTTGTTATTGGTCAAATGAACAAACAGTCTTCGACGGATGAGCTGGACTACAAATTTAGAGAATGTTGAAGTGGTTAAGGTTGCTGAACTGGCAAAGCATGTGTGGAGAGGCAAGGTTGATGCGGGTTCGAGTCTCGTTCGTGTTCTTTTTTTGAAATGCTTTTATTTAACTTGCAATGTTTGTATGTATGTGAGTTTTGAACATAAAATATGTAGTTGTATATGATGTTTATTATGCTAGGTCAGGGCTTTGTTTTTATGTTTGTATGTATGTTTGTTTAGGTCAAATCTTCCAAGATGAATTTACACGTTGGTTCAATTCCGATGACAATGCATTTTTATAGTAAGCATGACCTGAATCGACATCTAGGGCAATCCAGGGAGGGGGGGTCATGGGGGTCATGACCCCCCCCTGGGCTTATTTCAACCAAAGGATTTTTAGTTCAATTTGTTATTTTCGTATGTTTTGTAAACATGTTTATTTGCTCCACTAATAGAAATATCTCAAAACTTCCGCGCTCGCTTCGCTCGCGCTTTTATAATATTATCATATTTTGAACACACACTATTACTAGAAATAACTCAAAATTTTCGCGCTCTCTATACTTGCACCCTTGTTCTGGTACTGCCTAATGAATGAAGGATAAGGGGCATCTTGTTTTCCTTCAGTACTAACAAACATTTCAAGAAATAACTTTAAATTATCGCGCTAACTACGTTCGCGCTTTGTTATTATTGGCTTTGTTCATATATCTATCTGCTCAATGGATCCATAGTATTTTTTCTTCTTTTGTCATACGCACGGCCACAAATAATTCAACATTTTTGCGCTAGCTTTGCTCGCGCTTTTGTAATATTATCTATTTTCGCAAGCTGAGGAATTCCATGAATGTCTAATTTTTACTGAAAATTTCGCGGACGCTACACTTGCCTTTTTTAAATGGTATATTCTGTTTCCTCATTCTTATAATATAACGGAAATAACTCAAAATTTACGCGCTCGCTACGCTTGCGCTTTTTTTAATAATATTATATGTTTTGTATAGTGATGCAACGAATACGAATATTCGTATTCGCCGAATAGTAGACATTTACCGAATATTCGTATTCGGCGAATACTAATACGAATATTTAAAAACTAATATTTTACGTACAAACACAACTCTAATTACTGGCAGACTTGAAAAACGCGCGTGTAAAAATACGCACGACGCAACGGGGGACTCCCCGGCCATAGTTTGTACAGTACCGCATCTCCGGGAGTTTCCCTATCATTACAATTACGAACCATTGATTGATTGATTCATTTCTTTCACTTCATTTGTTAGTCGAAAGCAGAAGTCAAGCAAGAGAGTATTGTTTTATTTATTTTCTGAGGTTGCTGCGAAGTAAAAGATGTGAAAGTTGAATTGAAAATGTCTTTTCGTAAACGAGATCAAAGTGACATATGGAAACACTTCGATAAATTACCGAGTAAGTAGTTATATGGTCTGTATTTCTTTGGTATCAACAAAAAGTAGGATAGTAAGTAAGTAACTTAGACGAACGTTGGTAGTTAATGGATGCGTCAATGTAGTACTAGACTTTGTTTCAACGGCTGGGAACATTCAGACTGAAAAAAGAAATCGCCTTAAACCAGTAAATCTACAAATTTTATGTTTTTTAAATAAAAATTTGCCTGTTGTAAATTTTAATTATTAGAAGAATAGAAATTTATCAAATAAATTAGTCTTTTATTACCATGGCGAGATATTCGTATTCGTATTCGTATTCGTAAAAGTACTATTAGTTGCATCACTAGTTTTGTACACATAGAAGGTCGATCATAAACGATCAGTTTTTTTGACATAACTACATAAATAAATGTATGAGTAGCTCAAAATTTGCGCTTCGCTTCGCTCGCGCTTCCTTGTTTATATAGCATGTTTCTCAATCATAGAAGATCGATTATAAACGTTCGTTTTTTCACATAACTACATAACACAATAAATATATACCTACGTGGCTTAAATTTTTAGGTAAAAATTGTGTTTGTTTGTATGAGATTATTAGAACAAGCCTGATTTTGAAAATTGATTCTAAGCTAAACTATTCCCGTGTGGCATAGGCTACGCGATTGATACCGCGGGAAACAGCTAGTATTGTATAATTTTGGAACCCGTTCAGTGTGACCCCCCCCTGACTCGAAGGCTGGATCCGCCCTTGTCTAGGACTAGCTCCAGATAATGGAACTCTTCAACGTGAACAGCACAGACACGAAATTTTGTGTACGCATTTTATTATGATAGCCGGTTTTAAGTTTTACATTACACCACTACTAACGGGTGTTTTTATTAAAGGTATAGAACTTTAAGTTGGCAACACTTTTTTAACTGGCGGCCATTTTGTCAGCTGTCAAGTGATTTATGTTTAGTTTGGTTTGGCATTTCAACATGAATAGACTGACGCCTGAACAACGCTTCCAAATTGTGCAAATTTATTTTTTATAGCATCTGTTCGAAATACGTATCGCGCACTACGTCCATTTTACGGTCAACATAATCGTCCATCAGAGCAATTAATTCGATTAACTATGGAACGTTTTCGGACCACGTTTACTCTAAATGATAATACGCGTCCACAGAGACGTACAGTGCGTATAGAAGAAGTCATTGCTGCTGTAGAGCGTAGCGTAGAGGAAGACCCGAATCAGTCTATCCGCCATCGTGCACAGTATTGGACATGTGTCCATCCACTTTATGGAAGATTTTGCGGAAAGATCTTGGTTTGCGTGCTTACAAAATCCAACTCGTGCAAGAATTGAAGCCACACTTTCACCTAGCAAGGCGTAGATTCGGTGAAGGGGCAAAACCAAATTGCCGTTGATCCCGATTTTCATAAGCGAATTATGTTTAGCGATGAAGCTCACTTTTTGTTAAATGGATACGTTAATAAACAAAACTGCCGTATTTGGAGTGATGATAATCCTCAAGCTTATGTTGAGACACCGTTACATCCTGAAAAACTGACTGTTTGGTGTGCTTTATGAAATACTGGATGGCTGATCAACGTGTTATTATTTTCATAAATTATAGTTTAAATCCTTTTAAAAAAAAAGTAAGGTTATAATAATTATGTAGAAAATAAACATTACGTTTAATATAATGGCATTTAATTTAATTCAACTACATCGAAGTAATAAATTTTAACCTTACGCTATGTCTTATTTGAGCAAAAACCGAATTTTCACTTAAGAAAATAAATCGTTCATTCATAGCTCATTCAATCTTGCTCTCAAGTTCTGGTTCGTGACATAGCATCTTGAGATGCGGCTCTTGAAAGCGACATGATCTGAGATGCTCTTGTTATGTCTCTATTAATCAGCGACGATCTTAAGATGCTGATCACAACTTGATAGCGTATCAGTTGATATCGCACTTGAGAGTTCCACCAAGAGCGATTTATTAATACGGGCCTACGTTTGCCGAGTCGCGGTCTCCACTCAAGCACGTGTACACCAACGGTTATCAGCAGATATGACCAGCCCACTGCCGCTTCAGCTTGCTAATCCTAAGGGCTAAGTTTACAATCTCTCTGAGAAATACCGAGCATGGCCCTTTCCATAGCCCACTGAGCGACATTTAATTGGTGGACTAGTCGTACCTTGAGTGTCCACGACTCGGCTCTGTATGTCATAACAGGTAGGACGAACTGGTTGAAGACTTTTTGTGTTCAATCTTTGCGGTATTGGCGAAGAGAAGACTTTAGGAAGTTTCCCAAATGCTGCCCAGCCCAGCTGTATTCTTCTGCTTTTCTCTCTTGTCTCCCTGTAGTGCCGGGTTAAATATAAACTAGTGGCTCTGTGAGCTGTAGACCTCGCGAGCACAAACTTTTTTGCGTACAATCTAGCGGTGCACAGTAGCGCCATCTAGTTACCTTATTCCAAAACTAACATTGATAACCAAGGTGCTGGGAAAAATAATTAAATTTGAATCGCGGACGGGATCGAACCCTCATCGTCCATGCCTCTGCGCGGCACATGCCTCTTAACCAATTCGGCTACCGTGAGAACCGTCATCATCACCCAAATTTTCTAATAGTTTGAAAATCCGTCTTACGGGGAGGTGACGCCATCTATTGGTGGTATTTATTATTTTTCATACCACCTACTCGACAATGTCCAATTACATATCACGTAACCTCAACGTAACGCAAGTCATTATATACCAATAGAGATAATGTTATATGAAACCCCCAAGGGATATAATGTGATTTGAATTTGGAACGATAAAATTCGTGTGACTCCTACAGAGTGTTTATTCGAAAATTGAACTGGCTGCCATAGGCAGAACACCTAAAAAAGTAAATGTGAAACAAGAGACAGTGTTTGGTGTTATTTTAACAGTTCCGTATTTTATCATTTTCAAGTTGACACAAAAATATCGTCGAGTGACAGTGATTAGACTCCGGAGTTCAGATGCTTTAGGGATTATTAATAATGTACTACCGGAAACATCAAAAGATAAACACGAAAAAGAATAACAATTCTAATGAATGCAGAACAACAAAAGTAGTCCAGGCTGTATCCGAATCACATACACATATATATAAAAAAACCGCCCTTATAGTTTATTGAACTCGAAAGCCAAGCAGCCTATGGCGTATTTATTGTTTGTATTGTCTCGCAGAAGGTATGAAAAGTAGAGTATTCACCTCGGGGGTAAAGCCTGTCTTTTGTCACGGGCGGCATAGTGGACTCCTCGCTTCCCTCGGGACTCCAAATAACTCTGAGTCCCTTGTTACGCTCAGGGTGCAATATCCCGCCGTGACGTAAGGCACTGCTTTATCCTCTTGGAGCATAATCTACTATTATTGGTTTTTTGTTTTATCCCGTGATCCAAAAAATTTCAGGCAGCAGCATTTTCATGCCAATTTAAACAAATGTATTATAATTTGACAGGCCAAGAGGAAGAGAAGAAGTCTTCGTCCTCCAAGAAAGATCTAGAAGCAAGCGCCGGGGAGGAGGGAGCGAAAGATGGCGACGCGGAGGGAACCGCGCGCGATCTCGACGTGGAGGTCGTCGTCGAAGTGGAGAGCGTGGAAAGTAAGTATTGTAATTATGTTATTAACTAGTTGTTGCCCGCGGCGAATGCTATTTATCGCGATACAAATTATCTTATGTCATTCCTCAGGGTTTTAACTATCTTTATACTACATTTCATCAAGATCGGTTCAGCCGTTTAGTAGTGACAAGTCAATAAACATACATACAGCTGGCTTACTCTCGAACATCATTCCGATTCAATCACGATCCCAATCTGAAGTTTCGTTCGCTCGAAAACGATTGTGGCGCCAAATAAAGTAGTATATTTGTGAACTAAACACGTTCGCAATCGAATGGGATTGTTCGTGATGCGTCTATTTTCGTACTCTTGACGCTGTTTTGACATCGCGATGAAATTGTGTTTGTGTTGTGTGGTGATCGGGATTTTTCAGATCGCGGAATAGTAACTTTTGGAATCGGTATATAAAATAAAATTATTAAGGCACGACTAGCTTTTGTGTTTAAAGGATCCACTGTGGTTTCTTTAAATGTGCAACATTGTATCCAGGCAAAGCCTGTAGTCAGAGGTGTCCCGTTTCTTTAAATGTGCAACATTGTATCCAGGCAAAGCCTGAAGTCAGAGCTGTCCCGTTTCTTTAAATGTGCAACATTGTATCCAGGCAAAGCCTTTTGTCAAGCTGTCCCGATTCTTTAAATGTGCAACATTGTATCCAAGCAAAGCCTGTAGTCAGAACTGTCCCGTTTCTTTAAATGTGCAACATTGTATCCAGGCAAAGCCTGTAGTCAGAGCTGTCCCGTTTTCAGGGTCTCTGTTTTTAGAAGTGAATTTACTCTGATAACAAATACTTATTTATTGGTACATTTGGTTACACTTCACAAAAACTTTGAATAAAGTAAAAATACTCAGTGTCATTGTACACTCAGTGTCATTGTAGTTTAATACACTTAATTTGTTGAACAGTTTTTTTTACTTCAAACTAAGAAACGTTGCTAACTTGTTCGTCGTATGAGGCAGTGCTGGCCTCTGATGTCAGTTTGTCAGGCCGCCCGAGTGCCTCTGACATGGCTTAACGACTGCTATTAATCAACAACAGCCGGGACCACCAGCTTAGCGTGCCCTCTGAAGAATGTTTAAAAAATATATTTGTCCTTAAATTCAATACAGTCGCGTTGTCCCCTACAATGATAACGTCAAGTGCAATTTCTCTCCAGGTGTGTCTGCGCCCCGCACGCGGGCCCGCGTCTCTCCCTACAACAAAGCAACGCGGCCCGACACGCACGCGCGACTGGAGGCCCCGCACGCACGGGAGAGCACGCACGTGCGGAATGAGTCCACGCACTCGCGACAAGAAACAACGACTTATTCCACGATGGCAGATTACAGCGGTGAGCAATCGATAAAAAACTATTACATGGCTGAACGAATTTTGATAACATCTAGTATAGTGTACTTTATAGACTCGCTATAACACATTGCTTACTTTTAACCCAAAGAAACGCGGGATAAGCCACAAAAAAAGGTACAGCTAGTCCACAATAAAAATAACACCAGTAAACTAAACCGTTCACCTCCACGTTCACCTCCACGTTCACCTCCACGTTCACCTCCACGTTCACCTCCACGTTCACCTCCACGTTTGATTCATCATTCGTATGATGAGCAGAAATGTTTGTTTCCGAGTCACGGATGTAATATTCGTATCTATCTATGTTTATCCGTTGTCTAGTGCCCATAGTACAGGATATCCTAGTTTGGGGCTATGTAATTGGTGTGAATTGTCCCGAATGTATTTATTTTATTTATTTCCAGGGAACAACTCAACAATGGAGATGGACATCTCTGAAACCTCGTCCGTCGTTGAAGATCCGTCTCTCAACGACAGGTATGTATGCAGCTGTGGAATAAACATACACAACATAATAAAAAAAAAAAGAAGTGAAATATGTAGCTCACTTCTGCCAAAATGTAAGTCAGACAAATGATACATGGAAAAATATAATATATAAAAACCCCTACTAACCAACCCTTACCAAAAATTAAATTATCGTTAATTAAAAGACAAGACGAAAATTGATAGATTCAGGCGTTACTTTGCGGAAATCCATATTTAAAATGAACAAAATAAAAATATGTAGCTTACTTCCGCCAAAACTGTAAGTCAGACAAATGATAAATGGTAAAATTAACACAAGTAAAACTGTAAGTCAGACAAATGATAAATGGTAAAATTAACACAAGTAAAACTGTAAGTCAGACAAATGATAAATGGTAAAATTAACACAAGTAAAACCCCACGCTAAACAAACACTACCCAAATACAAGTATCGTAACACTTATATATTCATATACATATAATATAAAAACAGTGTTTCCGGTAAATTTTAACCCCGGTGTGTTCAAGTCAAGAGTGAACAGGTATCTACTAGGCAAGCGTGCTACACCTTCGACCACATCATCGCTTTCCATCACGTGAGATTGTGGTCAAACGATTGCCTAGTCCGTTATAAAAATATATATATATATATATATATATTTATTATCATTATAATATATGTATAATGTATCCCCATATGAATTTAAAATAAATTGCCAACGTTGCACTTTTTTTTAACATGACTCGCATTGTCAGTCACTCAACTGTAAAGTTCCCGAACTTGACGTTGAGAAAGCACCACTAACAGCTGTGTACTACGACAGCGCGTATCTGCGTGGCCTGCGCGGGATCCGCGGGCGCTCCAGCTACAAGCTGCTCGGCGAGCTGCGGCCGGCGCCGGCGCAGGCGCGCCTGGCGCGGCTCGCGCGCGTCAACGTCGCAGAGGCTGTGGAGGCCTCCAGTGAGTACCGGCATACTTAACTAATACATTATTTCAAAGGAAACATTTGAATCTTGGACGGGATCCGAACCCGCGTCATTCATGCCTCTGCGCGGCACATGCCTTTAACCAATTCCAAAAAATGGATAAGGTGTGTCGGCCGAGCTCAGTGGCGTGCATTAGAAGAGACCTCCTTCTAGCAGTGGACAACTCATTATAGGCTAATGATGATGACTTTTCATCAACATCCACGCGGGTGAAGCCGCGTTGCGCAGCTAGTTTCTTATATTTGTGTTTGCACGCCAGTATCTCACTCGACGTCAACGAGCCGGCCCACAGGCGCGGTGGTGGGGCGCAAACGGCGGCCCTCCGACCCCCCCGCGGTGGTCGAGCGCGCCTCTGAGGCGGCGGAGGACACGTTCGCGGCGCACAGCAAGCGGACCAAGCTGCTGGACCGCCTCGACGGACTGCGGGACCGCCTGTCGGTCTGGGGAGCGCGAGCTGATGCAGAGGTTAGTATGAGCTAAAGTCCGGATGCGATACAGAAGTACATTCGTACAATGACCCCATTACTTATCTCTCTCGCTCACGCTCAAATCAATTGACTTCGCGGTCGCACATTGGAAGGACGCGGATCGTAAACCTTTTCTCAGTATAAATACGCTGTTTATTCGTGCACGTGATCTTGTATAGGCCACATCAAAAAAGAAAAGCTGAAATTAAACAATCTCGATAATAATATCGATAAAGTGATCGATTCATTCATAATAAATGTTACAGGTGAAACATCTGATTATTACTATTATATTATTATTTAACAGCTTTTGACCAGTTTATATATGGATTGATAGAGCATCGCAGCTGCGCCAGATGTTTGCGACTAAGGGAAAACACACCGGAAGATGGGCAGCAGCGTCCTTCGAGCACATATTTGTAACACTGCGGTCACCAATGGCGATGAACTGAGAGTGGGGCAGTTTGGATTTGGACAGCGGAACCAACGAGGTCAGCGATTGGTCGACTCCATGGAGAACTTGGAGGGACTCTTTATGATGAACTCCTTTTTTAAGAAGCGCCCGTCTAGGAAAGGGACGTGCCTGCACCCCGGCGGTCATAAGCATGAGATAGATTTCATTTTGACAACCAATCGGCATATATTCAATTGTGTCTCTGTAATCAACAGGGTTAAGACCGGCAGTGATCACCGCATGGTAAGAGGCTCATTGAATATCAACGTAAAGCTGGAAAGGTCTCGTTTGATGAGATCTACACTTTGCCCAAGTCCTGCCCAAATCCAGAACCCCGAGAGCTTTCACTTGGAGCTCCAAAACCGCTTCCAAATCCTTACCGAATGCGATACAGTGGACGGACTAAACAACGGGCTGGTGGAAATCGTTCACGCGGTCGGATCGGAGTTCTTTAAGACCCACCGCAAAAATAGAACACAGAAACTCTCTGAGCATACACTCAAACTTATGGCAGATCGAGGCGAGATGAGGCTGCAGTCTTCAGTGGATATGTCGAGTTACAGCTTGCTAAACAAACAGATCTCCAAGTCGATGCGACACGAATTGCGTTCCTATAATACTATTTGTATTAAGAACGCAATAGAGCGGAACAGGGGCTCCAAAGTATTCGCAAGAGATCAGTCTCTTGGGTAAAGCCTGTTGACTAAGCTGAAAACCGACAATGACAGCATCGTTTCGTTAATGCCAGAGATTTTGACTGAGCTCGAGAAGTTTCATGGACAATTACAATACACCTCATCGCGTAGTCCTCCTAGCACCACGACTAGCGATGCAAGAGCCCGTTTGACCCGACATTATACCGAAGATATCCCGGACGTCAGCCTATACGAGATCAGAATGGCTCTCAAACAGCTTAAGAGCAACAAGGCACCAGGGGAGGACGGACTAACGACAAAGCTACTGAAAGCGGGTGGAGCACCGGTACTTAAAGTACAGAGGATATCGTACAGAGATGTCCGATATTTCGGACAGTTAAAAAATATGTGATCTATGTTACCCTCGTCTAAGCCACATTCACACAATGAGTGATCCCTGATACTTATTTTAGCCAGATGGACAGGCGTGCACGATTGTCCCAGTCGAAGCCTACATAAAGTGGATGTTGTGCTTTTATTGGCACCACGAAACTTAAAAAACCAAGGTTTAGGAGATATTTCTGGTTGAATATCGCCATAGAACTTACCCTTGATATTTTTAATTCTGAATCCCACCAAGGAGTGGATACTTTAAACTTAGGAGTTTTTTTTCAATGGGATGTATTAATTAGCACTATCCTACGAATAAATAATAAGTCAGGAACTCTAATTCAGAACAAATGTCACAATAAAAGTGCCCCTACTTCATACCAAAACGGACGAGAAATTCTGAGAAATTTAAAACGGAATGTCCTCCTGTCAGCTTGTGAATTTAGAGCTGAGGTTCAAGTTCAGTAAATTATTTTTATATATTTCCATAAACTGTCAGGCGTTTGGGTTATTGTTGCAACGGCCGTGGTTGCGGATCACTCCAAAAACAACTCAATATGATCTTGGCTTAATATGGTTAAATAAATTTATATATTTGTAACTCTACTAGCCGTGCAAAAAGTAATTTAAAACTTGAAATACATATGAGGCGTCCTAGAAGTCCAGTTTTGGACTGAGTTTTGGTCACTGGTTTCAAAGAGTTAGTATATACTGATACTCTTTGTCCATTTACTGTTCGAGTTTTTTTTTGACTGCACATTGATTTAGAGACCTTTAATATATTTTTCGCTTTGATCCAAAACGTTATGTAGTTTTTCTTTTTCTACCACTGAAACAGGGTGTTTAAACCCGTATCGGTCGGTCTTGAATTTAGTATGTCGAAAAGGTTGTTAAACGTTTCTAAAAAGCTAACAGTTGCATCTGTTTCTTAAAAATCAGGCATGTTTAACTGTTGCGAACCAAACTTAATCGCATCAGCTACACTTTGACTTAAGGTTTGAATCGCTAGTTTCACGTTCATGATATTATTTCGGAAGTATAGATGCCGATTTGACAATTTATTTCAAAAATGCAATCCAACGATATCTTGAACATTTTTCAGTTTCTGCAAATGTGCCCACTCATTTTTTTTTTCTTGTTTTTATCTACGAGTGTATTTTTCCTCTAATGTGTTACGCACAAGTTTCACCATATGAAATGGATCTAATATTACAACTACTGGGTCTCCGGTAGATGGGTGGACAAAAAACGATATTTGAATTGTCTGTGTCTTCAAAATTGCAACCCAACATCTTAGCCGTAGCGATGTTAGATGCACAGCCATCAAAGATCAAAGTAACTTTTGACTTTTTCCTTTTAATTAAGGGCTAAAACTATATCGTCCGAAAAATCATTCAATGCAGTATTTTCTGTAGTATCGCCAAATCCATTTTTCTTCAATTGGGATAAAATATTTTAAGTGAAATATTCTTCATAGTTAATCTTTTATTTGGGCGTTGTAGATTTCTGATCTGTGATAGTCGTTATACTGCCAAAATAGTTTTTTTCTTAGTTTTTGCTTTAAAATGTGTGTTTTAGGAGTATTCAGAGCAGATTCAATATCTGACGATGGTATATTTATCGGCGTAACGCATGATCCTCTTTCTTCAAAACTAAAGACTTTGGTTGAAATAAGATTATTTTTTAATTTTGTTTTTCTTGGTTGGTAAGGTTATTTTCAGGAGAATAATATCAACACTGAATGTAATGACGGTGTTGTCTTCAACACCATGCAAAGATCAGTTTCAAATCTATGAAAGACTGTCTCTAATTGAAATAGATACACATATACAGCTAAAATAAAAATTCCTATCAAACCTAAATATTAAGTGCAAAAATAATAGTGAAATCTTACAAGTTTTTGTGCCTTATTCCTTAAGGGTTTGCATTATTTGTTTTTTTGAGCAACTCAGGTAAATCAAACACTTCAAAATTTCCAGAAGGTGAATTTTCAGTAGCCTGAAAAATTAAACGTGCTTTAATTCGATCAAACTATGAACTGTTTTTTTTAATGCTATTGTTATTCCCATGAGTCGAAAAAGCCGAACCTATATTACATACCAACTGTAATCGTTCATTATTGTTTATTTGCTCATTTTGTTTAGTATTCTCCTAAATATGTTGACGTTTCTTAGGTATGAATCATCTGCGTGAAAAAAATAACAGCTTAATTTCAAAATTTCATCGAGTAGAAATTAAACTTTAGTGCAAAAATTGACTGACTTCATTTTGCATAGTATTGACCATCGCGGTTTGATAATGTATTTGAACGTCTTTGAATATAATTATAATTTTGCAACTACTACTAGTGAAAAGTGATCCCTGGACATTTTAATCTTGTATGGCTCCTGCACCTCTTCAGAACACATGCTGGCATGATGATTCACAGCTGTAGTTCACAATGATAAAATTAAAACGTACGCGAAGATATGACGTGTGCTCGCTTGCATGAAAAATGTACGACTGATGACGCGCTGGACACGACTTTTAAGCCCCACCTACTTGGGCACGACTTTTGTTGGGTCATTTTATTAACGCTGTTACGTTTCCTGACTTATTACTTATTCGTAGGCACTATCAATTATAGACTACAAATTTTGAGTAAGCCTCTAAAGAATTACTAGGAGCGTGATCATGAGTTAAGTGTATTTTTCTATCAAGGGTTGAAGAATATGACCAATCAGCTCCAGAAAGTCTATATTTTAAAGAAGGGGACAGATTGTATGAAGGTAATGTTCTATTTGAAATAGTAATTAATATAGGATAGTGATCACTACCATGAGTAGAACTTAAAGTTTTCCAAAAAATAAGAGAAGACAGAGCAGGAGAGCATATAGTTAAATCAACAGCACTTATCTGTAGCACCGGGGCTTCGATCTACACTAGGGCATGTAATATCGGAAGGTTTTCAATTCCGAGACTGTTTTCCGATATTAGATCTCAATATCGGAATTCCGATATTAATATCGGAACTGGACAGATTTGTTAAAAAGCTGAATTGGATACAAATAACGATGTTTTCAATCAAACTCTTTTAATCATACAAATAATCAACGTTAAAATGATAACTTTTTTCATTCAACCGAACGTAGTGCAACCAACGACAGTAAGAAATGTTAATAGTGCAACCTAATGCATTAAAATCAACGACAGTAAGAAATGTCATGCTTAAAATGCATTAGGTCTCACTGAACGAACTAAACCCTTATTTCTAATTCTTTGTCTACCTACTTACAATTTGGCACAAAAATAGTTTTTCTTTACTACGGATGCAGTATACACGTAACAAATCACAGATTTCTCATTATTATCCTCTACTAATTAAATTATAAAACTCAAAATCAACTTTAATAAAACTTCTGAATAGTGTAATTGTAAGTTAAAATAGCAATAATCAACAATTAAAACCACTTTTATAATATAATAGGTGGGTTATATCTATTTCATAGACATATTAGAGACGTACAGAATACGCACTAAAAGAGTAAGAGAGACAAAACCATCATAACTTTTACATTGCGCGGGGCGTTGGCTAGTAATGAGTTAATTGAGTTAAATTATAAGAGTTCGTTCGGAAATAATTTAGCCTGACTTAAACAATTTACAAAATTGTTAGTTATTTTGATTTTTACAACTCAAGAAGTGTCGCAAGTTTGCTAGATAATAGTTTAATGTTATACCCCGTTTAAACCATGCACGTCGGTTCTCTTTATGCACAGACTATACTTTATTTAAAAACTCAAATAGATAATTTGATTGATTCCGATGTTGCAATATGGGGTCCAATATCGGAATTGTAATATCGGAATTTATGTTCCGAGATTCCGGGATTCATGCCCTAATCTACACTGAGCTTTTATATGTCGGAACCTGCAACAGTTTAGACATTGTATCGTGGGGTACTGATATGTTTCAACACGCATAGATGTATGGAAAGAAAATATCCTGTCAGGCAACAATTGTCCGTGGAAAGTTAAAACTACGGTCTGAGTGGGTAACCAAGTAATTTTCCCATCGTCATTTATGGATTTTCGGTTCAGTCGTCGAGCTTTTAAAACTTCCCCACATCCGCGAGGAAGATCCAAACTCTCAACAAATTCATCCATTGAGAAGTCGACTGGGACATCTCAAACCAATCCCATTAGAGTAATGTTATATGTCGGTATCACAGCATTATATTTGTGCTGTTCTAGAAGAGGGTTTTTCAAAAAATTATTGGCGTCAGGAGCTGTTTTATATTCAATTGAAATGTTATTTCGCCCTACCCGCTTAACTCCATCTACACATATGTTACACATTTTATTTTGGTGTAAAAATTGACCAAACTTAATCGATCGGATCGAAGTACCCGCTATCGGGTCAGGTTCAGATCGAGATACTTGGACCACAAACGGCCCTTTATCAGAGGAATTGTAGGCATGAATACCAACAACGAGGAGGCTGATAAACTTGCCAGAGAGGCAATATCAAATGGTACAGAAGTTCATCTGAGACTGGAATACTCAGAAGTACTTATCCAATACAAAAGTATAATTACATCTCATTGGAAGGAGTATTTTGATATTGTCTCTCTCGAAAAGGGAATTTGGTACAGAACAATGCAAAGTGAGCCTCCTCGTATACCATGGTGTGTTGATGTGAAGTTTAATAGAAAGTTAATTGTGATTGCACATAGATTGCGCTCTGGACATATTCCTTTAAACAAATATTTGATGAAGAAAGTAAATAGCCCCAATTGTGATGTATGTGGTATTACGGAAGATGTTTACCATTTTCTTATGGAGTGTGTCAGGAGTGCATCTATGAGAGATGAAATATTTAAGGTGATAAATGTAAACCGGCTTGATGCGGGTCTGATCCAGAGCATCTTAGCTGCGCAAACATCTGGTGCAGCTAGGATGCTCTATCAATCCACATATAAACTGGTCAAAAGCTGTTAAAAACTGATGCGTACACTATGGGACTGACATACTCGTTGGACGACTCGAAGACCCTAAAAAAAAAAGAGAAAAAAAAAAAGTATTAGTTATAGTTTTTTTCGGGTTTGTATCGTTAGAGGAGTCATCTAAGCGCCGTTTAGTTCGGGTTTGTATCGTTAGAGGAGTCATCTAAGCGCCGTTTAGTTCGGGTTTGTATCGTTAGAGGAGTCATCTAAGCGCCGTTTAGTTCGGGTTTGTATCGTTAGAGGAGTCATCTAAGCGCCGTTTAGTGGCAGATTGTTGTAAATTCATAGGTGGATCCGGGGAACCGGAGGAAAGTGTTGTAAAATACTACAAATGTACTTGGAGAGACAATCAACCCACAACCATAAAAAATAAAAGGTTTTTCTCACTGACAGATGTTTCGGCTACGACAGGCGACGGCAGAATCCATGATTTAAATAAATCGGATCAGGATCAGATGTTTCGGCTACGACAGGCGACGGCAGAATCCATGATTTAAATAAATCGGATCAGGATCAAAGAAAAAAAACACAGCCACTTTCGGACATTAGTTCGAATAGTCCAAAAACTGAGGACCCAAAAAATAATGTTATAAAATAAATTGATTCCTCACCGCCAATTCGAGGACTAGGGGACTTCACCAGATCCCGCCACAGTGTGACTCGAGGACTAGGGGACTTCACCAGATCCCGCCACAGTGTGACTCGTTGGGATTTTTTCTCCAAGAATGTAACATTTTAACAATGGTGTCTGTCTGTATGTTGCGCAATCACTTAAAAACTACTGGACCGATTAAAATTCGGTTTTCACTGACGGATAGACAGGTTTTGACATAAATTCTGGTGTACTTTGTATCTAAATCCGAAAGGTTGAAGCCTAGCAATCTATAAAAAAAATATTAGTCAGCTGAACGAATTTTTGACTTAATTTAGTTTATTGTAATTTATATTTTTTAAAGTATTTAATTTGTCCTATTTACAGATCGTGGGCATCAACTCTGACCTGCCTCTGACCGCCCCCGTAGCTTCCACGTCCACATTCGACCCCGAGAGTATCAAGCCGCTCTGCCCCCTGTCGGGGCCGGTCGCCACCCCCCTCCCGCCGAGCGACCGCGATGGTAAGCGCTGCATCATCATGTAACGTGCATGATGTCATGTTATTTGTAACGTGTTCTATGGACACTTGTGGAAGGGATCTGTTATGTACGTCATTGTTTATAAAATTGAAACGTTGTCAGTTTGTTTGGGGGGCTTTAACGCCAAAACGGCTGAACCGAATTCGATGAAATGTTGAATGTAGATGATTTACACTATAGAGTTCGAGCGCAGGACGCTCGTTCAGAAAGTCAACATTATAATGTTCACTCTCTCTAGATTTGAGCCTTTTGTCTTAATGACCCATACCAAACACGGATTTACAAAAAACGAATGAACCAATTGCGATGAAATTTGGGACCACCCTGGAGGTCTTCCCTTTCAAATAAGAAAAGAATCGTGTCATTCGGTTCAGAAATACCGGTGACTAGGTAACTTACATTATAAAAAGCATTTATTACTATTAACTCCTATTTTTGAACACAATGATTCGTTATGTCATAGATCTCTTCCCCTGAACCCGAATGAAATATTCTTATGTTGTGAAATGGAGTGAATTTTATTCGCTATAAATAAGGTATTTTCTTGCATAAAATGGGTGAGAAATAAGGCGCATTTCATGGAGATTATAATTCCTAACCCACCTCATGAATTTCTTACAAATTTCCTGTAGTTGTATGTACATAGGTTTACTTATCTGTGTTAGAATTGCTATTGATTGAAATAAAACTCGAAAGAATAAAAAAAAGTACTATGTCTTTGAACTGAAACAACTATTATATTATAATACAACTGAATTGTATTATAATATAATAAAGTACATGTAATGGATCTTAGCTGTCTTGAAAATAAGCTCTCGAAACTTTATTGTATTATAATAAAGTACATGTAATGGATCTTAGCTGTCTTGAAAATAAGCTCTCGAAACTTTCACGCACTTTCAGGGCTGGTTTCTATATCTTAAAACGAACGGTTACGCTCACTGTCTGTCGGCTTTTGACACAAAATCCAAACTAAAAACGTCAAAAAGTAACGAGACGTTGGAAAAACGACTATGAACGATTATTGGATTCAATTCAAATCAAAAAACAAAGAGCGTTTCGGACGACAGACGAGCTAGAAGCATCAATCTAATATGTAAAGATCTGTCCAGTTGACGTATTTCTAGAAAAAAATTGCTGAAGCTCAAATTAGGTGATGTAACGGGTAGAGATTTTGAATTACGCGTACTGCAGTATTATTTTTTAACCTTGGGTTTAAAAATGCAAAAAATAAGAAAAATGACACGATGTGAGCGCTACCCGTGCGAAGCAGGGGCGAGTTACTAGTTACATATCAAATGCTAGAAGGCACCGTAAAAAATATTGCGACGCTGCCTGCAGTTAACTTCAGGGCGGCTAAGAACCATTGTGCATGATGTAGCGACGATGATGCGCGTTCGTGGATCTTATTATGATATGAATTAAAGATCATTATATGGCCTTATTAGGACGGATTAAGTTAAAAGACATGTGACACTGAATACATTCGTAAATAATAAAATTCAAATAAAATGTAACTTATTCGCGAATGAAAATAACGTTTATGAAATCGTTGATAAGCTACTGCCGAAAACTCTTGTAAAAATAATAAAATAAATCTATATCAATTGAATTGTACCAACTATTGCTCCATAGACAATAGAACAGAATTGTACCAACTGTTGCTCCATAGACAATAGAACAGAATTGTACCAACTGTTGCTCCATAGACAATAGAACAAAAATACTACAAAATATACTAAGTAAAAAAAAAAGAAAAAATAATATAACATGTAAAACTTATGTACGTTAATGAATAGATTTAAGGCCGTATTGAGTATTGTATTGAGACGGTTTAAACTAAACTGGTTAGTCTAAAAATACGAAGACGTACGGCTAATCTGTATTGGTACAAAGCCGACAAGGTATGAGCATAGGCTTGTTCCACAAACTTCTGATAAACTAATAACCGTTCATTAATTTTGTGTAGTAACTTGACGTTTTAAGAAATCTGAATGTCTTGAATTACAATTTATCAGTATTTCTCATGTATTTAGTTAATTTAAAAAGCACATGCTTTACTTATCTTCCAAAACTTATCAGAAACTTTTGAAACAGGCCTTTTAGCCCTAATTTCACCAACTCTGATTAGGATATTATGAGATGTAACACATAAGTTGTTAGAAATGTACTTTCTTATCAAAAATAAAGTATTTTCGAATTATGTTATGCATTCTTCATCACATTTATGTATCACTTCCTAACGATAATCAGACATTGTAACAACGGAGCTCAATATATTTGTAAATATATATGTATGTACTGTGTTCACTTGTCACCTATCATGTCACTGTATGAAATACATTCAATTTCTATGCAATTTCATACAGTATGTATGACTGGCAACTGTTACCTACTCTGGTAACCATTTTAAACGTTCGACCTAGTACTAATTATTATGTTTTATTCTACGACGTAATTTCTAAATACCGTCTCGAAATGACGGTGCGGTTGAGCTTTTATTGGGGTCATACTTGTTTGAAAGTGACTCGAATCATATTTGTTTGCAAGTGACTCGAATCATACTTGTTTACAAGTGACTCGAGTCATCATACTTGTTTTACAAGTGACTCGATTGGGGCTTGATTCAATCAAAAACGCCTGCCTACACATTGTTGTGTGGCTTTGTCGATCGATATCGATCGTTCGTGCGTTCGTGTTCGTGTTCGTTTTGCTTGAATGATATTATGTTAATTGTCCCGTTTCTACTAGTTTTTTAATTATTCGCGGCTTGTCCAGAATAAGTGTTTAGATTAAGTTTACATATCTACAGGCTACAAACAGATTCACAGTCCAATGATATGAATAAAGAGGACTTCATTCAAAGTTTAGTCAGATTTTCGTTTGTGCGCACTACTTTATTGTGGATTGCATAAAGGCGGGTATTGCGTGGCTTTTGTATCATTATCTGTATTGTTTCGTTGGACTGTGGATCTGAATGTAAACTGAATGTTTTTAGAGCTACAACCGATTTTATCTTTATAACGTGAACACTTTAGATAGGAATTGTATTCCGACCCAAAGAGTTGAGAATAATTAAAGAAATATTGATAAAATCATGTTTTTTTATAAATAAACTTAAATATATATGTTTTCTTTTTGTTTAATTGTGAATTACACTAACAGTCCGTGATGCGTAGTTAACCTGTTAACGAGGCCCCACTACTAGACCACTTTTTATGATTCTATTGTGTTTGTACATTTATGTTGGATCGTTACTTCAGTTCCATCACTTATAGCGTTGAAGAAGTGATTATTATTTAACAAAAATCTATTAATTACAATACAAATGAGAATTAAATTCTGGTCTACACGACAAACAGCAAAAAGAACAAACTCCATGACAATAGATGTAAACCACCGAAAAATTGCCATAAAAAGGCTGGCGTCCTTTAACTTTAAGTACCTACAGCGTCTTTTTAATCGATTCAGTAGACAGACATCATCAAATGTCATTTCCTGAAGTAAACATACAGATCGTCTAGTCTAAAACTGAACGCCCTTCCAGTGTGTTTACACTAACATGCAAAGTAGGTTTATAGATGCAATAGTCATTTATCATTCAGTCATAGAATACCTAACTAATGCTAACGCACCCAAGCGGCCGGATCTGTTGGCCGACTAGTGCATGATGCGGACGCACCCGAGTGGCCGGATCTGTTGCCGACTAGTGCATGATGCGGACGCACGACCACAGAATAAATAATATTACAAGACACGACAGAGCGGACGTGTCGTTTCATGCAAAGAGTGCACTCCCGCCTTCACATTTGCTAGCGATAAGCATGCTAGTATTAAGCATACTCTTAAATAAGCATGCTCAAAGTAAACACTTGGACACTTGTCCAAAATGGAAGCTTTGCAAGAGAATACGAGATACAATAGTGTCAATTCTATCCGTACAGAACTCAACAAAATAATAATAATGCCTGCACGCTATCATTAAAAAAATGTCGAAAAAAAAACGAATAAACAAAGATCGATTTGGGTTCGTAACTGGATCAATAGAAGAGACCCTAAGCAAAAAAACGAATAAACAAAGGTCGATTTGGGTTCGTAACTGGATCAATAGGAGAGACACCCTAAGCAAAAAAACGAATAAACAAAGGTCGATTTGGGTTCGTAACTGGATCAATAGGAGAGACACCCTAAGCAAAAAAACGAATAAACAAAGGTCGATTTGGGTTCGTAACTGGATCAATAGGAGAGACACCCTAAGCAAAAAAACGAATAAACAAAGGTCGATTTGGGTTCGTAACTGGATCAATAGGAGAGACACCCTAAGCAAAAAAACGAATAAACAAAGGTCGATTTGGGTTCGTAACTGGATCAATAGAAGAGACCCTAAGCAAAAAAAACGAATAAACAAAGGTCGATTTGGGTTCGTAACTGGATCAATAGGAGAGACACCCTAAGCAAAAAAAAACGAAAAAAAAAGGTCGATTTGGGTTCGTAACTGGATCAATAGAAGAGACCCTAAGCAAAAAAACGAATAAACAAAGGTCGATTTGGGTTCGTAACTGGATCAATAGGAGAGACACCCTAAGCAAAAAAACGAATAAACAAAGGTCGATTTGGGTTCGTAACTGGATCAATAGGAGAGACACCCTAAGCAAATAAACGAATAAACAAAGGTCGATTTGGGTTCGTAACTGGATCAATAGGAGAGACACCCTAAGCAAAAAAACGAATAAACGAAGGTCGATTTGGGTTCGTAACTGGATCAATAGAAGAGACCCTAAGCAAAAAAACGAATAAACAAAGGTCGATTTGGGTTCGTAACTGGATCAATAGGAGAGACACCCTAAGCAAAAAAACGAATAAACAAAGGTCGATTTGGGTTCGTAACTGGATCAATAGGAGAGACACCCTAAGCAAAAAAACGAATAAACAAAGGTCGATTTGGGTTCGTAACTGGATCAATAGAAGAGACCCTAAGCAAAAAAACGAATAAACAAAGGTCGATTTGGGTTCGTAACTGGATCAATAGACGACCCGAATACACATGTCGCGGTCTGGATCAAATCGATACTAGCATTGCTCATAAGCAAACTTGTTTAGACCAGCTCGGAGCACGCGTCTTCCACCCGCACCCCAGGCTCCCCAGGTAGCATGCTCGAAAATCAAACGACTGTTGATGTTTGAGCATGGACTGCTCGCACGATTAGTTGCCCTCTAAGTGCGCGTACGAGTCTAAGTTTACAGTAATGTCGCCGCACGCACACAGGTAAAGGGTTGCATTAAGTATTTCCTCTCACACATTGAAACAATATTGTTTATTGGAAGGGCGTTTATTTTAAGATTAGACGATCTCAACCATACCAAAAAAAAAAGCTTTTCCTCAAAATAGCTCTTGGAAATAGCTTGCATGTTGTACGCTGGCCTCTGTGGTGTCAGACTAAGTAAGTCAGTAAGTAAGTCAGGCCGCCTGAAGGCCTCTGACATTGCCTAATGACTGCTATAAATAACAGTCGGGACCGACGTGCCCTACGAAGCTGAGCGTTGGAAATTGAAAGAACAATTAGGTCAAATAATGTTTATGGTTAATTACGGGGGTTAATGGAGAGCTTATGGGTAACTTTTTAGGAGATCGTTTAATTTATATTGTATCATGAGTTTAACAATAGGTACTATCTTTATTTCGGTAAAAAGTGGCAGCCCTCCTACTGCTATTGTACTGTATCGAATTTTTATTCGGACATGACCGTAATTTACTGTTGTTTTCGATAGCCCGATTGCGAGGGGTGTCAAGCTTCAATCGACCTACACCTACTACCGCAGCAGTTAGGCGTAAGATAATTATGTATTTAGAATTTTGTTATTCGTGCAATTTATTATAATTTTATTATGTTCTGAACTATTTTCGAATCGAATATTATACAAAAAACTAGAAGTTATCGTTTAGTTTTATAATTAAGTATTATTTCTTAATTACGTCCACAATAACTGGGTTTTGTTGCGAGCATTAGTTTGATTGCTGGAAGCAGAATCCATTCATTTGTTTAATTATAAAAATGTATGTTTTGAGTGTGTGTGTGTGTGTGTGTGTTCGGCGTTTAGAATATGATTGTAATTATCAGAATAATATTTTTTGTTAATAAATCATTGAATCAATTACGTGTTTATTTTAATTGGTATATAGTTAAACATTTATAACCTATATCTTTTAAACAGTACGGTGACTGACTGACGGCACATCCTGGACCGGTAACATAGAGATTTGAAATTTGGAGGAAATGTTCCTGGAGTACCAGAGCATAGGGGAGCGCTAAGAGAGATTTTTTGAATTTCCATCCCTAAGGGGGTGAACGAGGGTGACAAAGTTTGCACGCGAGCAAAGCTGCGGGGCGCAACTCTGCTAGTATTAGTATAATTTAAACATTGTATCTTGTACTATTAATTACTTATTCTGTGACGGTATGAATCGTCACAATCGCAGTACAACGGCGGTTCATATTCTCAGAGATGAGAATATTCGCTCCTGCCATCCGCCGATAATACTGTTGTTATGGCGGTGTCGCTCAACCTAGCTCACGGCTCTAATCGTTCGTTGTTAACGGTGTCGCCCTTGCACTTGGGAATATGTTTACCTCGGTCGGGCAGAATATGCAATTAGATAACTTCGAAAGATAAGCCGAAAGGAGGGTTCAGTTGGGATGGGCACCGTTAGGTTTATCTAATCGTGCCGTCCATACCACAGTGCCTATAGACGGAAGTTTTCAACGCGTGCGTCCTACGGAGTCAAAACGTGGAGCACTCACAATGAGGTTGACTGGTTCACAAAATTAAAAGTTGCTCAGCAAGCTATGGAGAGAAGCAAGGGCGTCGCCAAGGGGAGCCTATTTTTTACCCGACTACGGTGAAGCATAGAAAGGGTTATTTGTTCAAACTAAAAAGAGTGTCAGGCTATTTGAGCGGGCGGCAGCTGGCATCGACTGGATGAAGACAGCCGAAGATCAGTCTCAGTGGCGTTCACAGGAGAGGCCTACGTCCAGCAGTGGAGGAGAGGCCTACGTCCAGCAGTGGAGGAGAGGCCTACGTCCAGCAGTGGAGGAGAGGCCTACGTCCAGCAGTGGAGGAGAGGCCTACGTCCAGCAGTGGAGGAACACGAGCTGATCGTGATGATGAGTAGACTTTTAATGAAGTTATTATAATGTACGTACTTTGATAATCTTTTCTAGTACATTAAAAAAGTGTTATCTATCTAAAGTTATAATAAAACTAAAAGATCAAATTCTGTACATTGAAGATATTTAGTTTTCCTTCAACATTCACCGAACGGCCGAAAATAATTGTTTTTTTTTCATTCTCATTAAGCAATTCTTCCGTAGAACGCGTTTTTTCTTTAATGGGAAATTTGTGGACAGACGAGCGTAACTATTGTAACATGGTGAAGGCAGAGTTAATTGTAAAGATATTTACAATATGAATTGCCAAGAATTTTATAGTCAGTGCGACGGATCAGCGATGAGGATGCCATCATGAGCCTGTCACTGATTCTCAAAGACGATGCTGCAATCTGGTGGAATGGAGTATGCGAGGGAATATCGAGTTCTTTCAAAATTTACTTTTGCCCACACTAGGCCAGGCGTGTCTCGTGGGATTGAGTACCGTGTTGAAAGTATAACTACTTAATACTGTCCAAACCACGACAGAAACTACACTACTTTTACAAATTGATCTATGCACTTTGCGCTTACAATAAACATAGTATAAGATTAGGAATATTTACAAGAAAAAGAGATTTGTGTAAAACAATAACACAAAGTAAACCCATTCACAAATATGTGTTTCGCTTCCTTATGCTAATTTGACCAAAAACAATATTTTAATACATATTGTATGGTAGAATAAATACAAATTTCTTCAAATTCAAATATTATTTCTATCACCTTTATTGTCTTAATATGTTATGTGGACAATAAAGGAGACAGGCGAAAACTGGCGTATAAAAAAAAGAAGAAAAATTAATAATCGGCTGTAGGAATTTTGTTTAAAACGTTAAAATATAATTCAAATAAGATGCTTTACAAACTCCTTTATTAGTTTACTGCTTGGTATGGAAAATAATTTAATTAAGGTTCGGTAGAACATTGGCTTAACTAACGTACCTACGTCATAGTTAGGCAAACAATATTCGTAAAATAACGACGGAGTATCTCACAGGAAGGTACTACACTTATTAATCCGCAGTATACTGACACATGTCATTTTCTGAAAGAAAAATTCATATAAAGCAACTAATCATTGAATAGGTAATATTTAAAAAGAAAGCAATAATAAGTATTCCTAAATTTGAAGCCGAACGGTGTAAGTTTTCTAATTAGTCACAAAATCGATTTGTTAATTTTAAAACGGTCTCCTGTGAAGTTGCCGTTTTGCAGACCCTACGTTGTTCCCGGTACAATTACGACGCGACGGTATAATTTCGAATTATGGAGTAGGTACGGTACGGAGAGATTACTCCGTCATAGATAGCTCTGTCAGTTTGTCAGGCTGCCTCTGTGCCTGTGACGTGGCTTAACGACTGCAATCGGTAAGCACCCGGGACCGACGGCTTAACGTGTCCTCCGAAGAAGCTATGTCAAATCCGCACCTACCTACATCACGGAATAAATAATAGTACAACTTTAGAGGAACGCAAAAAAGTGTGTGTAAAACTAAATATCACGGGTATTTGTAACAATTAATTTGGATTTTGCTAATTGTTCGTTCACTTAAACTTGCAAAAGTCGTAAAAACTAACGATCAAATGACAAAAATTACCAAATTAAGAAAAATAAACTTTCGAAGGTATTCGACAACTACGGCCGCGGCATAGGGCGTGCATTGTCATGAACAAAAACAAATCCTATCTCATATGAAAGGGGCCGCTGTTGTGACTCATTCTCAATGACGCGGAGTTCCGTACGTGCCCCCATAACCCAGCCAACCCTTACCATAACTGACCCTCCACCATGCCTCTTTTCCAATGATGTTGCACTAAGCATATCTACCTCGTCGTCTCCACACTTTAATCCTGCCATAGTTTCAGGTAAAATCTGGATTCATCTGTGAATAGAACTTGAAGCTTCGTCATTCCAATTTTAGTTATTGTGAGCAAAATTGACTCGAGCTACTCGATGGCATATGGTAAAAAGAGGGCCTCTGACAGGCAAGAGTGATTTTATTCCGGCCGATTTCAATCTTCATCTGTTTTTGTGGTTACTGTAAAAACCCCTCGAACTTCTAGGAGCTTCGTTCTTACCCCAGAAGTTACGATCCGGTTTCTAGCACGCTAGTAACGATGGACCGGTCATCTCTGGCCACAGTTTTCTGTTTACGCCCCTGTCCTGTGCTATTTTTACGTTCCTCTAAATTTGTCCATACCTATTTACCGGCCGGCCTCCACCGTTCAATCACACACCAGGCAAAGAATAAACCTATTCCTAGGTATATAGTTTTTTTTTAAATTGATTTACCTTAGGTACAGATTGCATACTACGCAGCAGTCAAAGATACCGGCCGTTCACAGTAGTCTTAAAAAAATACTTACGGAATATTCTTTCACCACGTAAAATGGCGTAATTGCGTTTGCTGTCTGCCTCAGGTCGATTTGATTACACACAAGAGCACGCTTATTGTTGTCGAAAACCTCCCGTTTTTTGCGTCGGCTAAGAAGGAACACAGTAAGTGATATTAAAATATTTATATAAATTTTCCAACTAAGTATAAAATATATATAACAGTAGTAAATAAATTCTTGCTTGCTTTACTGGAGGAACCAGCGCTTGATCCGTCTTTGTCTTCAAAGTCTCTGCAAAACATTTTGATTAGAGGTAGATAAGGTTAAAAGTTCTAAGCGGACTTTTGAACGTTCTAATGAATGCTAATTGACCAAGCGAGCGCGAGCGCGAGCGAAGCGTCTCCATTTCAGCTTGGGCACAAATTATTTCGGATGTGCGGATGTCTGCCCGGCTATCCGGCTGTTCACCTCTACAGGTCATACATATTTCTCAAGTGACTCTGTGAGCTGTAGACCACGCGAGCACAAACTTTTTTCAAAAAATCTAGCGGTGCACAGTAGCGCCATCTAGTTACCTTATTGTAAAACTAACATTAAAAACCAAGGTGCTCCATCAATCCCTGCCTATTTGGTAAAGGGCAGATTCCACTGGTAGAAACCTAACAGTAAGCAATTTACGGCATTTCGAGGAGCTTTTCTGCTCATCACGCCGAAGATCCTCATCGGATCTTCACCAATTTTTTATGAGGCCAACTTAAAGTTACAAACTAACAAATAAAAAAAAAAAACATCGAAATCGGATCTAATAAATAAGGCGGAGATATTCAGTAGCCGTTATTGCCTCTTTTTGGGGCGGGCTTAAAAAAACTACAAATTCGTTAAACCTGTATACCAAGTTTCGTCTAGATCGGTTGAGATATGCGACCTGAAGAGAACAACAGCTGGACAGCTGGACAGACGAAAGAATTTTTGCCCAAGCTGAAACAGAGAAGGTTCGCTCGCGCTTCGCGCTTGCTCGCTTCGATGTTTCACGGGGGATGTAAAGATTTCATACTCCATACTTCTAAATCTGTTCAGGCATTTAATAGTTATGGTGGAATAAATAAACATACATACATAAAAACATTACACTTCTTTTTTTGGGCAGTCGTGTAAAAAAACCCGGAACTATGTGCGCCCATCTCCATGTATATACTCTTTGCTCATTTATACCAAACCCCCACATCCGTTCCAGGGCGGCGTGGTCGCTGGCACCGGAACCAGCGCGGTGCGATCGCTGGCACCGGAACCGACGTCTCGTTTATGAATAGAAAAAAGCACTAATTAAAATTTTATATAGCCCCCGACCCCCCACCCCCATTATAGCTAAGATCTATCTTGTTTACCTCAGCATTGAAACATAAAAAACCGCAGCTTAATCGGTCCATTTGTTTGGAAGCTACGAGTCTCACCCCCTTTTCTCACCTCCCCCCGCCCTCCCCCTCTCCCATATAGCTAAGAACCATCTCGATCATATCAGTTTTCAAATATAAAAAACCGCATCAAAATCGGTCCATTCGTTTGGGAGCTATGATGCCACAGACAGACACACACACATACACCCTCGCACACACCCACACACCCACACACACACACACACACACACACACACAACACACACACACACACACACACACACACAAACACACACAAACTCAGTGATAAAGACCCTAAACTTATAACACCCGTCTCTTTGTTCGGGGGTTAATAAATCATAATATGTAATCCATTCAACACTATCTAGTGTTCTATGATCTAGCGGGTTGAAATGGGCGTGTTGCACTGGCCTTCTATGTTAGCCGGTTGACCCGGTTGGAACTAAAGAGAATAGGGTAGATACTTGACTAATATTCGTAAACTAATCGATATTAGTACAGAAGTCTCAATTTCAGCAAAACAAATATTCTAAGAAGAAAACTAATTAAAATCTTTATAATTTTTTTCGTTCATTTGAGAGTTGAATCGCGCCAAAACGACCATAGCTTTTGCTCAAAGGTATACAAAAATACTCTAGCCACACAGAAAATTATACTGCCGATCGTATAAGCCCGTCTGTCCACGGAGACCATAACGACCATAACCAACACGTCTAGATCCGACTGCATTTTGTACGGCCGTAGCGCGTCTCGTCGGCAACAGAGGTCGCGTGGACCAACCAACGACCATACCATACCATACATATAGGCACACAAGGCTGCTATACTGTTATTTACTCTGAGATATCGGATCAAGAATCGAGACGTGTCAGTTGTGGACTCCGTGGACAAACGGCTTAAGTAGGTCTAGTACCTAGGTAGGTATGTAAAATTGTCAGTACTCGTAACTATTTTTGTACCTACTTATAGCGAGTTTGTATGTAGGTATACAATGTGTATGATCGAGACAATAGACATTTACGATGAAAGAAATAAGAGGGGGTACAACCCCACCCCCAATAATTGTCAGTTCTTTTACTTTTCTAGTGTTAAAAATATTTGATTGTCTTTAATACGAAAGTAGAGGCATTCCAGGCATAAAATATTAGTATTTTTTTACGAATGAATAGTATGTAACATTTTGAAACAACTTTCAATGGTCGGTATAACATCTAGCTGCCCAAGTCAACCTCACCTGCGCGAGGTGCATCCTGCTGATCGACGAATGAGGCAATAACGAAGAACTCACCAAGACGAAATGGCCAGAGCGAGGTGTTTTACGGCTAAAAACCCTCATTATGATGATGCACTCTACAATAGTACGGCCCTCAGTCCCCGGCAGCCCTGCTACTCCGAGCTACGGCAGCGGCTATTTTGTCACAGTGTGACAAAATATATACCAGGAGAGCAGAAACCCTTGGAGGTTGCAGGTTGGAGTTTGGAGGGGAGTGGAAGGGGAGAAGAGAGAGGGGGGAGTAATGGATGCTGGAGGGGGTAGTAAGGGGAGAGGGGGGAGTATGGGAATGTATGGAGAAGAGTGGAGGAGGGATGAGAAAAATTAGGGATTGTGGGGAGAGGACGAGGGAAAGTGTGGTGGTGGAGCCTGGTGATGGGAGGATGGGGTAAGTTGGGGGAAGTAAGAGGAGGGTAGGGGAATGGAGGGTGGGGGGAGGGGTATTCATTTAGAGGTCGAAAATCGTCTGATACAAAAAATAACGCCACAAGTTGACCTTTATTGACATTAATAACATTTAGTCAGATTCGGCATTTACTGTATTCCCGTCACCTTTTTCATCACCACGTATGATTCCTTTAGTATAGTGTGAAGTCGGATGACAGCTGTCAAACTCAAAACAGATATTACCTGGAAACTATTGATCGTTGACTAGTAGTTTCTTTACTACCGGCAAAATACCTTCCTGCCTTCCTCATTGCGGGGGTTTTATGCCCGAAATACGCATTCGGCAGAATGAGATTCTCAGAACGCTTCGAGCCCTAGATATGAACAAGGCCAGTGGTCCTGATGGCATTCCAGCGATTATGTTGAAAAACTTTGCGCCCGAAGTGTCTCATACCTTAACGCTTTTGTTCCACCTCTCTCTTCAGTCAGGTAAAGTTCCGAAGAGCTGGTAGCTTGCCAATGTACAACCAGTATCTAAAAAGGGTAGTCGTGCTGATCCTGCCAATTATCGTCCCATCTCGATAACCTCCTTCCTCTGTAAGTGCATGGTGCGTGTAAGAAAAACATTAAGCTCTTGCCATACCTTGAGGGCAATGATCTCCTCAGTGATCGGAAATACGGATTTCGTCGAAATCGGTCGAAACCACATCTTCTCGCGTATGCCACTCACATACTGAACGAAGCCATCGATATGCATGGTAAGGCGCTTGCCGTCTCCCTTGGTTTATCGAAGGCTTTTGATCGAGTCTGGCACGATGGCCTTTTAAACAAGCTTCCCTCATATGGATTACTTGTTGGCTTATGCAATTGAATAGCTGTTTTTTGTTGGAACAATCTATTCGAGTAGTCCTAGAGGGCTGCTAGTCTGATCAAATGGCTATAAATGCTGGTGTACCTCAGGGATCGGTTCTCTCGGCTACACTGTTTTCACTGCACAATAATGACCTTCAGAAGCCCGGTTCTTTGGGTATGCAGATGACAGTACTGTAGTTGAGAGGTACATTTCCAGAGCTCAAGCCAGCTGTCCAGCTGCAGAGAGAAAATATGATAAAATATCGTCGTTGCAGAGCATTTACTGAAATGAACAAATTAAACAAACATAAAAACTTGAAAACACGATTATCTACAAACTAGCTTTTTGTACGTAATGACTTCTTGCTCGCCAACGACGATATCAAAAATACGATAAAATATCAATATATAAATTATTAATAAAAAATATTTTTCGATTTGTTTTTTTTTGTTGTTTTTTTTAATATATATATTTATAAATATTTGTTTGTTTTTTAAATATTTGTTTGTGGACTGTTTGGGTTTAGCCTTAGAAGCCGTGTCCGATAGGGGCGATGCTAACCTGGTTAAGTTTAATGCTACTAAAACGCAGGCGTGTTTGTTCTCTGCTAAAAAGAGTCCTCTAAACCGATCTCCGTCTTTTCGTAGTGTAACAATACCGATAAAGAAAGAAAGAAAATACATTTATTCAACACACACAAAAATATAAAATACAATTAATTAGAAAAATTAAGTAGGTACAATAGAAAAAGAAAACAAAGAAAAGGTAAAAGTAGATAGTTAAAGTGGTGATGAATGGGCCTTAACTCAGCATTAGGCCAATAGGCGACTATCTGGAGCTTTTGGGTGTCGAACTCACTCGAACCTGAATTTTGGGTCTTAGGTACATTGAATCCTGCTCGAGTACTGCTGCCACCTCAGGAACGTTTCTGCCAAGTATCAGCTCAAGGCTTTGGATTCAATTGAGAGACGTATGAGGCTCATTGGAGATGACACTCTGGTAAAGAGTAAGCTTTAATGTCTGGCGCATCGACGTGAGATCGCAAGTCTGTCGGTGTTCTACAGATTGCACTATGGAGAGTGTGCACAAGAACTGCACAATCTGATTCCCCCATCACCTTTCCATCACCGTACGACTAGACGATAGCCAAAGCGCCACCCTTTTATGGTTGAAATACCTCACACAAGAACGAAGCGTTACGCTTCTTCATTTATTATAAGAACTGCAAAGGAGTGGAATGCCCTGCCCTCGTCAGTGTTTCCGGTAAAATATAACCCAGGTCAAGAGTGAATAGGTATCTACTAGGCAAGCGTGCTACACTTTCGACCACATCATCGCTTTCCATCAGGTGAGATCGTGGTCAAACGATTGCCTAGAACTTAACAAAAAAAAAGCTAATTTAAAAAAGAACCATCAAGAAAATGAACATGGGCTAGCCCCGATGTAAAACGAAATCGATTTTATCTTAACTCCTCAAAAAGTAAATATCACAGATGTAAGAGTATTAAGTCGTCATAGGTGACCATCGTCTTGTAAGAGCAACGGTTAGCTACAACCTCGCCAAATAGAGAAATAAAATGATCATGGCACCAAATCTAAAGTTTGACACAAATGCATATAATTGCCTTAACGAAAAATTCCAGCTAGATTTAATGAAAAAAGCTGAAGACTACCAAGCTACCCAACACTGAAAACTGCATCGCAATCGGTCTAATACTTTTTACGTGATACGCGAACAAACATACAGACAAACAAACAAACAGACATTTAAAAAATGTGCTATTCATAGACCTTTTTTTTTTTAATTATCTTCTTTGTATAGATCTACGTTCTTATTGCTTTATAGCTGTGCCCGCAGCGTTGCTCGCGTGGTAGTTTTTCTGGGATATAAGGATCCTATGAGTTATTCCAGTACCAAAAGTACCAATATAGATACCTACCTACCTGTGTTAACCACTTTCAGTGGCGATCCGACATGGTCATGATAGGTTAGAAGACGAAGGCGGGAGCGAAGCGTAGCGAGCACCCGCCCTCGGCCCCCCACCCCATTATAGCTAAGACCTACCTTGTTTACCTCAGCTTTGAAACATAAAAACCCGCAGTTAAATTGGTCCATTCGTTTGAAAGATACGATTTTCACCCCCCCTTTTTTCAACTCCTCCCCCCCTCCCATATATCTAAGAACCATGATGAACCATCTCGATCACATCAGTTTTCAAACATAAAAAACTGCATCAAAATCAGTCCATTTGTTTGGGAGCTACAATCCTCACTTCCCCGCTTCCCCCGGGGCCCCTGCCTTGGCGCTCGGCCAGGCGGCGCGTGGCGGCTCACAGAAAGTACAGAATAAATAATAATAGCACCCTGATACAGTAGGTAGGTACATCGCGCGAAAACGAATGCATTACAATAGCTTTGAGCTGTTTTATTTAATTTTATTACGTTATATTTATTACTTCATAATTTAATATAAGTTTTGACCCCTATCCCGCAGGAGCCCTCTAGTTTTTCAGTATGTACCTATTCTGAATTTTAACCCTTCTGTGCTAAGTTGCATCAAAATCCGTCCAATAGTTTCAGCGTGGTGCGTGCGTTTTACCATAACTTTATTAAAAATATCAAGGAAAATGTAAAAAATAACGCATAAATAATGTAAAAATCTTTTAATTATGCAGCAAAACATTTCTACGGCGCATGATTTTGATCCACGTACGTCTGGATTACGCAGCCATGTATCTGTCCAGTGAGCCTCGTAACGGAATGGCGAAATTCGGTACCAGTCTATAAACGGATGTACTTTAAATTTAACACAACTTTGGACCCATAGGCTGCAGGAACCTTTTAATTTTTCGGGATAAAAAGTATTCAACATTTTAACACATTATATAAACTTTGACTGTGCCAAGTTACATCAAAATCCGTCCACAGTAGTTTTAGCTTGATACGTGTTATTTTAAATAACTTTCTACCCCTATCCTGCGGGAACCGTTGATTTTTCCGGAATAAAAAGTATCCTAAATGTTAATCCAGTACATCAGCTATAATTGTGCCAAGTTGCATCAAAATCTATCGGGTAGTTTCAGCGTGATGCGTGTTCAAAGAGACAGACAGACAGACAGACAAAAAAAAAAACCTTTTTGCACTCCATGTCGATTTTGAAGTTTATCTCAATCAAAATTTTCAAAAAATATTTAATGTACAGATTTCGCCCAGTTACAGTTTTATTATAGTATAGGTAATAATAATAATAATAGATAGATAGATTTATCTTCTCTTTAGTATAAGAACAAATTTATGTATCCAACAAAATTGAGCTCATTTTGAGCAACTAATTAGTTTACCCTTTTTTTAACATTTTATGGATTTTCTTTTATTTTATTTATAATGTTTGTTATAGAGATTTGATTCTTATGATTGACCCTATCGATTGATGCCATAAGAGTATAGGCTTTATTTTTTCAGTTTTAGCCGCCTAAGTTCGAAACCGGCGTTTTTAATACAGATATGTTTCTTTTAAAAAATTAAGGAATGTTTCCATTGAGTAATGTTTGCTATCTCCAGTATTTAGAGTACTTTCTTGCCGGGTGTGGGTAAAAAAATCCAACCTGTATATACGAAAGGGACATCAGAACACATAGCACAAAAGTTATCACACAGATAATAAAAGAAATAGAGAACCGAAAATATATCGGAAGTAATTCGATAAATCTAGGTCAGAAATTATTAAACTAACAGACAACACAGATAACACAATCTCAGATCGAGATAAAATAGTAAAAGTAGGTACTCGAACATCTTTATACATAACTTACGCATCTAACTTGTTGGCAGAACTACCTTCTTCAAGTGCTACTGACCCCAGAGCAGAGCCAGTAGAGCATTGTGATGAAGGTGAAATGCCTGCTTGCACAGAATACGAAGTCAGCTTTGCTCTCCATAAGATGAAGCATGGGAAAGCATCTGGAGAGGATGGGGTGTACGTTGTGATGTTGCAAGCGGGAGGTTTATCTGTACTCAGACCACTCCCAACATTATTTAATTAACAAAGTACTTAGTAAAGGATTTCACCTCAAGTTTGAAAAAGGCTACCGTGATAATCCTGCTCAAAAAAATGATGTAAATCCAAATTAAACAATTACAGATCTATCAGTTACTCTCCCGAGAAGATGGCAGATGGATGAGGGCAGTGACGCAATGGTGGCCAAGAGAAGGATGTAGATTAAGTAGCAGACCATCTGCACGATGGTCAGACGATGTCAAGGTGGCGGGAATGCAGTGGATTCGCTTTGCGAAGGACCGGAAATAATGGCGTACTCCCAACAGTGAAACAGATAAAAAATATTTAAACATCATGATAAAAAAAATGTTTAAAGTAAAAATTTGTGTCAAGATAAGGGTTTATCTTTCCGATTTTCTTCTCTACTGCAAAAAAAAAACTATTGTACATAGTTTTGTGCTTAAATGATAACTTATCATTATAATCTGTTCATCCTAACAATACTCTATTTAAAGTTTTAGAATACTAGTTTATGAGCTATAATCGGGATTCATAAGTGGTTGTCTATAGTTTGTGTGTGTGTTACTTAGTATCTCCGGTATTTAAGATTACATTTAGGTGATCATTGTTTTATTCAAAAAAACTGATATTCAAAGTACTTAGTCACACACAAATTTTATCAAAATTAGTATAGCATTTTTTATTTATGAATCCATTTTTAGGAACTCAACGTGTTATTTTGTTTATATTTCTTTGGACTTTCGTTAAGTAGAAAAAGTCTTAAGATATCATTTAAAAATAAAATTATTTTGTGGCGTCTGTTTAGTTTTTACAGAAGAGCAGAAACAGTGAAAAAATATTATTTTCACAATTACAAATATTTTCGCTGTGATGTCACAGCGTGACCTCCTGACAAAGAGCATCGGACACGCACGAAACCTAATAGATATATATTTCGACGCTAAAATGTGAGTCCTAGCCGGCTGTTATCATAATTACTAATTCTCACTATTTTTTTCCCAGGTACAGTACCCGGCGATAAATAATGCACATCGGTCCTTGGAGAGAGACCCGGTTAATTTCGGCTTCGTAGAGCGTTGTCACACCCTACGTGTGTGACTTTTGCCAGTTATATTCTTTGTTTGTCAGTCGTTATACAGGTGCAATAGAGTACGGTCGCATTTAACTGAAAATATCTAAAATAGAGTTGTTTAAACCCCCCGACATTAAATCTATTCATTCACAAAATAAAACATACCTAATTGTTTTCTCATCCCATCTATTCGAAAAGAGGGAGCAAACTAGGCCTTTTCTGTTCAAAACTTTCAGAGAGGCCAGTAATGTGTTTTGAATTTGGAACGTGAATTTTTGATGTTGGTGATCGATCGATTCCGCGACGCGAGCACTCGTGGCTCTTCGGCTCTTTCCGCCTCAGCTCACATTTTTTTTTATAAGCGATCACATTTTTTTTTAATATGCAAAATGTGAACACTCCAGTTGCGAATTGAACTCCGCTACGGGAATAAAAATTCTCGAATGGCGACCACGAACAAGTAAGTTTTTCTTCGGGCGAGGAAATATTGAATCCCTCGCTACGTTCAGGATTCTACTAAAGAATCCTTCACTTCGCTCTGGATTCAAAATGGCCGTCAACATATTATTTTGCTTCCTAGTAATACAATCTACTATATAATGCGATTTAAATAAGAATAGGACTGGATTCGTGACTAACTTCATATTGAAAACTAAGTAAAAGTAGTGTTAGCACAAATAGAGTCAGAAGGGTATTTCCTGTTATACCTCGGTTATAGACGAAACGGACGGTGACATCTGCGGGCTCATTACGTGACGTCAAAATGTCACAGGCACACAACGTCATATTGTGATCTCAGTGGGACCTATGAATCTGCTAACAATGAAATAACCAAAAATTACCAATATATGCGACGTCCAGGTGACTTATTTCGTACCAACAAATAAGTAGTTTGAAATGTAATGCGGAGGGTGCTAAGAATCCCCGGGTTACGGAAGGCCACCAACAATGACTGACTTTGCCTACGTATAATGGACGCACTCTACGGCTGGACGAACACATGGCACAGCTGGAAGTAGAACTGGAGAATATCAGATGGCACATCTTGGGATTGTGTGAAATCCGGAGAGCGGGGGAGGACACAATTACCCTGAAATCGGGCCATCTGATGTACTTCAGACAGGGAGATCATCGATCCCAAGGCGGCGTTGGGTTCCTCGTCCATAAAGTCCTCGCTAACAACGTTGAAGAAGTCTGTAGTGTTTCGACTAGGGTAGCGCACCTCATTATTAAACTTACCACAAATTACGTTAACGAGGAACTTAACAAGGTAGTGAGAATTCTCACGGAAGAGGGCCGTAAATTCTGTAGTCTGCAGCGTAAGGGCCAGAAATCCAAGCTCTCAGGATCGAGGATTTCTATGGCCGATTATATGCTCTACATGCTCTTCGACCGGAAATCCCTACTGAGGATTCAAGAGCCACACTGACCCACCACTACACCGATGAGCTGCCAGATGTCAGCCTGGACGAGGTGAAGATGGCCTTGAGACAAATGAAAAATGGAAAAGCCCCTGGTGAGGACGGTATTACCTCTGAGCTATTAAAGGCAGGAGGTTCTCCCGTTCTCAGAGAGCTACAGGCTTTGTTTAATTCCGTCATCAACTGTGGGAGAACTCCAGAGGCGTGGAACAGGAGTGTGGTGGTACTATTCTTCAAAAAAGGGGATAAAACCTTGCTCAAGAATTATAGGCCCATCTCACTCCTGAGTCACGTCTATAAGTTGTTCTCAAGGGTCAGCACCAATCGTCTCACGCGTAGACTTGACGAATTTCAGCCTCCCGAGCAGGCCGAGTTTCGCGGAGGATATGGCACCGTAGACCACATTCACATAGTGCGCCAGATTATCCAGAAGTTAGAAGAGTATAATAGGCCGCTGTGTTTGGCTTTTGTGGACTACGAGAAGGCCTTTGACTCCATTGAAACCTGGTCTGTTCTGGACTCTTTGCAGCGATGCCGAGTGGACTGGCGATATATTCAAGTGTTGAGATGCTTGTATGACGTTGCTACGATGTCCGTCCAAAGCCAGGACCGGCAAACTGAACAAATCCAATTGCTTAGGGGAGTACGACAGGGGGATGTCATATCCCCGAAACTGTTTACCAGCGCAATGGAGGATATGTTCAATATTATGGATTGGAATGGAATGGGCATCAACATAAACGGCGAGTACATCTCACACTTGAGATTAGCAGACGATATTAATTGTCCTTATGGCAGAGTCGCTGCAAGAGTTGCAACAAATGCTGACCAGCCTATCAGATGCCTCCCGAAGTATTGGCCTCCGCATGAACATCGACAAAACAAAATTGATGATAAATCAACACATTACACCGGATGGAACCAATAGTCGTTAGTGGCATGCCTCTCGAATTTGTGCAGGAGGATGTCTACCTAGGACAAACTCTTAAGTTGGGCAGAAACAACTTTGAGAAGGAAGCTGATAGGCGGATTCGGCTGGGCTGGGCAGCATTTGGGACACTTCGTCATGTCTTCTCGTCGCCCATCCCACAGTGCCTAAAGACGAAAGTCTTCGACCAGTGTGTCCTACCCGTAATGACATACTGAGCCGAAACGTGGACATTGACTGTGAGATTGGTCCACAAGTTTCAGGCCGCTCAGCGAGCTATGGAACGTGCTATACTCGAGGTTTCTCCAAGGGATCACATCAGTGTTGCCAGTGGCCGATAGTCAAAAGTAACATGAGGCAGCTCAAAATGTAACATGTTCACGAGAAAAGTAACATTACCAAAACGACTGCCCAAAATAAGGAGTGTTATGTTTTTAACATTCATGTATGTTTGTATGTATGTGAGTTTCTTTATTCCACCATAACTTTGAAATGACAGAATAACAGATTTAGACGTATGGGCTATCGATAGAATCCTTATATCCCCCCGAGTAACATAAGCTATATTTTTTTAAATAAGACATGGCGGCAGTATGGCTCCATATTCAATTGCAAAAAAGTATTTATTTTCTTCGAATTTTAGAATATGGGTATCAAATTGAAGGCCTTGATAAGCACATTCCAATAGTTTTTTTTTGGCATAAGTTCTTTTTTGGCAGGGCAGGCGTGTTTTTTTAGCTTTTAAGCTAGTTTTATGTAGAAAACGACTAATACTGTAATATGGCACTTTATTGACCGAACGAGCGCGAAGCGTCTCCGTTACAGTAAGGCAAAAAATGAAAAAATACTTTCGTATGTCAAGCTGTCCGCGCGCCGTCCGCCTGTCCAGCTGTTCTCCTCTACAAGTCGCCAAATTTTTATGAGACCAACTTAATGTTCAATAATAATTACTAGCTTTCACATACCTTTGTGTTTTGAGGAATGTTACCAACCGGTAGAAGGTCCTTTTATATGATTTTTTTGTGCCACAATTTTAAATTTACTATTCATGTTTTCCGGTTGGTGCATGTCAACGCTTGGTTTTCTTATTTTTTCCTCTTTTCTTAGTTTTACCTACAGTGCATGTTTTTTCATAGAAATAAATTATCATTTATCTTTTTTTTATTTAAAAAAAAAACCTGTGAAATCAAATCTAGATATTCAGTAGCCCTCTTTTTGCCCCTTTTTGGAGGAAGTACCCTCCCCCCCCCCAATCAAAAATCCCAATAAATAAATAATAGTTTAAAAAAACTAAAAAACACGCTTTATATAGAAAACCAAACTAAAAAAATGGAAAATAAATTTTAATAGCGTAAATAAGAAAAAAATGTTTTATATCAAAAATATCGTGGGGTGCATGGGTCATGTAGTTATTAAATATTTCATTGACAGATATGAGAAGCACCCCACGCTTTTTTTAAATAAAACATTTTTTCTTATTTACACTATTACAATTTATTTTCTATTTTTTAGTTTGGTTTTCTATATAAAGCGTGTTTTTTAGTTTTTTTAAACTATTATTTATTTTCTGCTTTTTAGTTTATTTTTTCGAATTATTGCATTGTCATCGGTCTTTGACAGGTGTGCAAAATTTGAATGAAATCTGACCTTTTAAAGTGGGTCAAAATAGCGTCCAAAGGAGTCGGTTACAAACATACAAGTGAAGCTAATATAAAGCGTATAAAAACTAAAAATTTGTTAAACCTGTATACCAAGTTTCGTCTAGATCGGTTGAGAAAATCGACCTGTAGAAGAGAACAGCCGGACAGCCAGAAACACATCCGAAAGCATTTTTGCCCAAGCTGTAACGGAGAAGCTACGCTCGCGCTTCGCGCTCGTTCGTCTTCATTGATAGCTAAAATTCCTAACAACAATTCAACTTATTCGCGATTGGTCCATTTCGCGATTCATCCTATTTAAGACGTTGCTGGCTCAAAATCAAGTGCGCTAACACGACGAACGAAAACTATCTTTGGTGCGTTCCGTTTCACTTTTTTTTTTATTCCTGGATAAAATTTGAATATATTATTAATTTTAGTTTAAGTTAATAAAAGTAACGTAAAATGTTACAAAAGTAACATTCTGGCAACGCTGGATCACATCCGAAACGAGGTGATTCGGCAGAGAACGGAAGTCACCGACATAGCTCAAAGAATTAGCAAACTGAAGTGGCAATGGGCCGGTCACATTAGTCGAAGAACCGATAACCGGTGGGGTAAACGAGTTCTAGAGTGGAGACCACGTATATGCAAACGTAGTGTAGTACGCCCTCCGGCCAGATGGAGTGACGATTTACGCAAAGTAGCTGGCAGCAATTACACGAGAAGAGCCGAAGATCGGGCTCAGTGGCGCGCATTAGGAGAGGCCTATGTCCAGCAGTGGACTAATGCGGGCTGTTGATGATGATGATGATGATATTGGTCTGTGACGTCTGTTACGTTAAATTGACGTAAACAAGAAAGTTCGCATTGACGTCACCTTCCTATCTGGGCAATAGGAGAGGTCTAAGTCAAGCTGAAGTATTGTTTACACTCGAAGTATTGTTTACACTCGAAGTATTGTTTACACTCGAAGTATTGTTTACACTCGAAGTATTGTTTACACTCGAAGTATTGTTTACACTCGAAGTATTGTTTACACTCGAAGTATTGTTTACACTCGAAGTATTGTTTACACTCGAAGTATTGTTTACACTCGAAAAAGTAAAATAGCTGGCATTAATAGGGGATGGGGTAGCACTTCCTTTTATTTTGTGTTTTTCTTCGATAAAATTAGGTACCTAACACACTGTTCGAGTCTTGTGTCCAGACACTTTGTATAAATGTGGCTACAAAGTATGTCTTTACTATTAAGTTCATAGTAGAGGCAGATTCCTAAGCCTAAGTAGGTATCATATGGAACATAAACCTAACCAACAAACGAAAAAAAAATGAAAAAATAATAGTCTCATACTTATGAACATAATTTATTTTATTCTCTTTTTACATTGTATTTTATCTAAATAACAAAGGAGTTTGTATAAAAAATTAAAATAAGTAAATATTTTTGCACTGGACGGATTATATAATTTACAAATATAACAAACATAAGTAAATTGTGATTTTAATAAGTATGATCAGAAAAGATTTAGTACTTATCTGTTGAATTAAGTATTCAATTATATCACTATCTAATATCTATGAGAAAACAATAATTATAATAAGAAAGAACAAATTAATGAAGGTACATTTGATATATAGGCTGCTAACATTATCTTAACAAAATAAACAATTTTAAGAAAACCTTACATCCATAAAAATAAATTTCAGTTATAATTTTATTTTGCATTGTTACTACTAATAATAAAAAAACAACTTTCACAAAAACAAAACATATCACAATAAAATAAACATATTGTTATAACACATTTAGTTTTGATAATTTCCCTATCCTTGGTCTTATTCGATTGCTCGATATATTATGGATTGCGAATATAGAAGACATGAAGTTGGGATGCCCCACCCAGCGTGGCGTACCGGCCGGGTTATTTGTAGGACTGCATGCAAAATGAAAAAATATATTTATAAACATACAAATAATAATAGAAAGGAGGACGACGAGGCGTCCTCACTTGTTTATCCATAAATATTAAAACTTTGTGGGCAGTGTTTCTAATATGAAAACAAGGAAGCGCTGCGTTCGCGCGTCGTCATAATTCAAAAGTCCATGCCACGTCATCGTCAAGCACGACGCGAAGTGGACGTGTGAGAGACAAGAACAAAATGTGTTATTGATTGATCTTATAGCTCAAAGCATGATTTTGTAACTACTGGTCAGTTACCTTTGCAAAGTAGTCTATATATATATATATGAATATATAAAACTGATGATTTATGTTTTTTATTTATCGAAAATAAGAGCTTTTATCTACAAACAAAGCGTCAGAATTGCGAAATGTTTAAATGAGGTAATAAAACTGAAATAGGTGATGGCTGATAAAACTCCTTGCTATGGCAACGTAGACATAATTACTCAACATATAAAAAGTGCTGGCTGTGCAACATAAATACAAAATGTTTCAAAATACTTGTAGCAACACTAAATTAGTAACATTAAAATATTAATAATTTACGAATATATAAACATATTTAAGAGGTACTTAATTTCTTTGTTCGGGGTTAACATAAAGCTTTTTAGTTCATAGTAGGTACATATTTAAGTACAATGGTTTTAGAACTAAAATCACTAATACATATTGTTTAATTTACACCTATCTATATGTATAGTTGTACTCATTACTTCTACAGAAGCAATTTTCTCATTACGTTATTTTGGTCCCGTTCACATAATCATCCATCTGCTTACACAAACATTGTCAAAGGAATATCTGTTTGAAAAGTTATTATAACTACAAGAATGCAATTGGAAATGTATGTTTAATGAAAATTAGAAACATTCATGTATTTACACGTTTTATAGCGAAATCACAAGCATATAATATTTTACTGTTTGAGACTTGAAACGAATATTTCATTCAAAAAATGCAGTATTTCGTTCAAGAATTTGCAATCTTAAGTTTTTGTGGAATTGAGATAGTTATAGGTAGGTAGTCTAGTCTATGTATGAGGGTAAACCACTGCAAGTCTCACACTCTGAAACAAAAAAATGAATCCAATTGTTTCTTATTTTCAGGGTCGTTTATCGATTCACTAAACTTTTAGAACAAACTGACTATTCCTCTGACAGTTCTACAAAGGGATTGTCCTCAAATTCTTACGTGGAGAACTCCCTGAGCTTGTCGACCACCAGCTGGCGGTTCCTGTCGAGCCAGGCGATGTTGACGCGCGCCTTCTCGATGGCCTGCTCTACTGACAGCTTAGCGTCTTCCAAGTACTTGCTGTTCTTTTCGCGCCATACGAGGAACTGTGGAGTAACATATTTTATTTCAAAATCTGGGTATATAAATAAGAAAATATAGAACAAAGAAAAAATCGGCAAATGTTACGGATAGGTATAGAAGGTATATTATTTACGTAAAATTAGTACTTTACCTCGTCAAGTTCACGCTGTTTAGTGAACTGATCAAGCAAGCTCTTGATAATGTGTCCCAGTCGGCGGCCTTGGTTGCTGAACCTGCAACAAAATGTTCATTACTCGCTACAAAAATCTTATAAATTTTAAGTCAACTCGTGGGTAGGTAAAAAAAGAAGACATTTACAGGGAAATTGCTCATGGTCTTATTTATTCTGAAAATATTTGAGAATTATATTTTATAATGTATTAAATTAAATTTTTGCTTGATCAAATGATGGTTGTGTATTGTGATAATATATATTACTGTAAAAGCTTTTAATATCTGCATGTAGGTATTGTATATTCGCATTTCTAACTTCAAAGTACTTGCCTACCTATTGTAAGTATGTAACTAACAATCATAAAACTAGCATAGTGACGTATGAACAAGGAGAACAAATAAAATCGTAAAATATTATAAATACAAATAGACAACAGATATTTTTATTATAATGAATAAAAGAAGATCATTCAATCTCGTGAAATCATGCTGGACAGGCGACATGCTCTAGTCTTCGTAACTATGCAATAGACACTTACATTTTCTATTTGGTCCGCCGCGCCGAGACCCTCCATTTGGGATTGAAATGATTCGACCAAGTGTGCGAGTTTTCAAAGAAACTAGTATATTTACCGGTTGCATATCTTGCAGTAATGAGAATATGAACTTATTAAAAATCCTTTTTTATATTATGTGAATGACACTAAAATAATCCATGAGTTAAACTGATTTCCGTTTTTAAATGTACTAGTTTCTCTGAAAAAACCGACAAACTTTTCGCAACAGATGAAGTCAACATGGCGGCACGCATGCGCAAAGCGACTAATAAAAAGGTTTAATTGCAACCATCATCGGTGAAAGTTGACGTAGCATATAGGACATGTCGAGTGACGGTTTGTTGAGCGGTGACGTAGTTTTGAGCTTATCATCCTACACTAGACCGTGAATAACACTTACGCAACGTTTATCTCTGCAATCCTATCGTACACAAAGTCCTTAGCGACGTAATAACCGACAGTGGACCTGATGACGCCCACGATCACGGACGCGGCGTCCTGCCGGCGCACCTCCGAACCGTCCGTGATGGCCCACTCTAGGTATCTGGGGACATGAGAACAAGTTTTTTCTTACAAATTATTCAAAATCAAACAATATATTGCTTGCTGGGTCACTACAATCTTACTGGGTCACTACAATCTTACTGGGTCACTAATATAATAAATACTAGGTCAGTATACTAGGTCGCTGTTATTTAATTTTTGGTATATTTAACATCCAATGGGCAAGCATAATAAAAATAATATTAACATTTACACATTCATAGTACTAGAACAAGGACTATCCATCGTGGGTAGTATGGACACATAAAGAAAGCACATACCTCCCAGAATAAACATTTGTATTCGTCACACACAAGCTCAGCTGGCACGGGCACTACCGACTGCGCACAGTGACGTCAAAATAACGAAATAATACTCACTACTAGGTCATCTTAATACTCACTGGGTCAGTACAATACTTACTGAATCAACCTTCTCACTGATTCTGTATAATACTGAATCAGCAATATACTAAGTTAGTACTGACTGACTCAGCAATATAACTAATCAATGGTTCAGTAAAATACTGAATCAGCAATATCCCTACTCACTGGGTCAGTATAATACTGAGGCATCAATACATACACCTATTCACTGGTAGTTTTTTTATACTCACTGGTGCAGTATCCACACTTCCCTCGTGCAGGTAAGTGCGTATTGAAGCGCGTCGCTCGCGGCTGCGACGTTAGCGTTCTGTTTGCGCGCGAGGATGAACCGCCAGTGCTTGACGCTCCCGCGAGAGATGCCCACGCAGTACACTGTGCGGCGGAGATCGATCGGGATACTACGAAACGACAAGGATTATCGTAAATAAAAGCTGGTTTACATGAATCAAAATTAGTGTTATTATCAAAAATTTAATTCAAATGTTAAGCCTATTCTTTATTTTGTTAACCTGTTAATATGTACATAAATATGATTTTAAACAGGCATGGTGACTATCATTAGTATTATCAATAGAAACGGGATAATCTCGTTAACCTATTAAATAATAAATAATTATTCGCTTGTAGGACGTTCGAGAAATGTTGTATATCAGTGGCTAAATTTACGAAAAAGAAACAGTGTTAATTAAACACACAATCTGAACGGACGTAGACTTTCGTTCTACGTCCGCGGCACGTCATCGTAGTTATAGTCACAAGCATTACGGCTCGGTGGGGGACGTCTACATTAGATAATTTATAAGTTTATGGTTCTTTAGATTATTATTGGTTTGTATACAATTTGTTCTCAAATATTGATCTCAGAAGTGTTGCTTCCCGTATCCTGTTAGCGATGGCGGCCGGGAGATCCGTATCCTGTTAGCGATGGCGGCCGGGAGATCCGTATCCTGTTAGCGATGGTGGTCGGGAGATCCGTATTCTGTTAGCGATGGCGGCCGGGAGATCCGTATCCTGTTAGCGATGGTGGTCGGGAGATCCGTATTCTGTTAGCGATGGCGGCCGGGAGATCCGTATCCTGTTAGCGATGGCGGCCGGGAGATCCGTATCCTGTTAGCGATGGTGGTCGGGAGATCCGTATTCTGTTAGCGATGGCGGCCGGGAGATCCGTATCATTGCACGCACCTATACCGTAGATTAACGTTTCTAAAGAGCCACGAAGTAGGAGTATTATGTAATTATTTGTATTTATAAAACTCCTGACAGTAATTTAAATTTGTTTATTCAAAGCCTAGAAACTTTACTTCACAAAGTCACTTTAAGAACCAGATGTAATAAGAAAAAAGTGATTCTATTAGGTGATTTTATTATTAATTTACTTGAAAAAAATTAAAAAAAGTGAATTGTTTATAAACACATTAAAAATGTTCAACATGCATCCCACAATATGGGAACCCACTAGAATCACTAAGAACACCAAAACATGTATAGATAATATAGTAACAAACATCAAACAATATAAAGCAGAAGTTTTGCACCTAGGTATTTCAGATCACTCAGTGCAGATAATAAATGTTTTTACCAGCCTAAGCTTTCGTGAAAAGTACTGGTTTATTCAAAAGAGAAAAGTTGATGTAAATTTAAATATATTTCTAAGACACTTATCCCAAGTCAATTTCTCAGAGATATACACATACAATGACCCAAACAAAGCCTACAGTGAATTTATAGACCTATACCGCCTGATATTTAACTTGTGTGTACCCTTGGAAAAAGTAAAAATAACTTATAAGAAGAAGGCAAACTGGAAATCCAAAGGAATAAAGACATCCAGTAAAAATAAAAGAAAGAACTATTTAAAATATCTACAAAATAAAACTAATGAAAATTATAGTATGTACAAAAAATACTGCAAGACATTAAACAAAGTTGTACGTATATCTAGAAAAATCGCTAATATTAAATATATAAATAGAAGTACCAATAAAAATAAAGCAACTTGGGGAATTATTAAGCAACATACATCTGAAACTAATAACATTAAAACATCAATAGAAAGTATAAAAATAGACAAGAAAGAAATAACTGACCCGTTAAAAATTGCCACAGCCCTGAATAACTTTATTATCTGCCATAATAATCACGTTCAAACTCAAAATCCTACTCAACGAAAAGCCATTAAAACAACCTCAAAAACTATATTCATCAATCCAGTATCGTCCCAGGAAATAATAAACATTGTAAAATCATTAAAAAATAAAAAAAACTGCAGGGTATGATGGTATATCGGTACAAATAATCAAGAGCAGCTTAGAGTATATAGTAGAACCACTGACATATATAATAAACTTATCTATCGAAACCGGATGTTTTCCTGAAGATTTAAAAAAGGCACTAATAAAGCCTTTGCACAAAAAAGGGTCAAAAATGGAAATGGCAAATTATAGACCAATAGCCATTTTGCCAAGCTTCTCTAAAATTTTTGAAAAAGTGCTCTTTAAAAGAATTACGTCATTTCTAGATTCCAATAATATGCTAGATAGCAATCAATTCGGCTTTCGTAAAGGAAAAAACACCACATTAGCCATTTTTAAAATGCTAAGACAGGTATGGGAAGAAATTAATAATAAAAAAACTGGTATTGCTGTCTTTTTAGATTTATCTATGGCATTTGATTGTGTCTCACACACAATTTTACTTAGAAAACTAGAAGCAGCTGGTATAAGAGGAACATCATTATCATTATTAGAATCATATCTAGAAAACAGAAGTCAATCAACAGTCATCGATGTTTATAATAGAGATACAAAAGAAGTAGAACAAGTAATGTCGGACTTTGAGAAATCTGCCCTTGGAGTGCCACAAGGCAGTATTCTTGGGCCCTTGCTGTTCCTTGTATATATCAACGAACTACCTCTAATAACACAACACCTTTGCGTCATGTTTGCTGATGATGCCACTATATTTATACCTCAACAGAATCTTAACAGTACTGATTTTGAAATAGAAGTAAATAAAACTCTACAAATAGTCACTGATTGGTTAGGATCAATTAATTTAAAAGTTAATAAAGAAAAAACTAAAATTTTACAGTTTACTAATTATAAAACAGTACCACTAAATCTAAATTTTTAAATGATGGTAATAAGGTTAACGAAATTATTGAAACAAATTTTCTAGGTGTAACTCTAGATAACCATTTGAACTGGAAGGCTCACGTTAGTAAAATAAATAGTCACTTGACAAAATATTCGCCTTGTCAGTGTTAAGTAATGTTGCATCTATATCTGTAGCTGTGAGTGCATACTATGGTTATGTCTACCCTCAGTTGAGTTATGGGATAATCTTTTGGGGAAATTCAGTGGACGTTCAGTCAACATTTATATTGCAAAAGAGATGTCTGCGAAATATATATAATCTAGACAGTACTGATACCCCCGTAACATTTTTAAAAATAATAATTTCCTCACCTTGACTTGTATTTATATATTAGAATTGTGTCATTTTGTAAAGACTAATGAAGAACACTACTTTAGTCAAAAGTCTAGTCGTGCTGGTAACTTAAAAAGCAAATATAGATATAATATGTGTATTCCGCAGATTAATAATACCTTATTTTATAAGAGCTCTTTTATAAGCGCAATTAAAATATTCAATCACTTGCCTATAGAACTGAAATTATTAAAAGGCAACATATTCAAACAGAATTTAAAAAAATGGTTAATATCTAAAGCTTACTATGATTTAAATGAATACTTTGGTTACTGAATCTGTGTAAATAAGAATGGAATGTAATTTTGATATCAGATTTAATAACTACCTATTAATAATTTTAAGCATATTAATATAAATGTATCCATAAATTTATTATATAAAGAATGTTATCGAATAATGTTCAAAATATTGTATGTCCGAAATGGATAGGCTGTTGAAACGTTTTTTACATTTAAGACCACACAGTGTACACAGTTTTTTACAATAAAATATTTCTATTTCTATTTCTAACTAATGCCCGTTTTCACTAACCCTAGGAGTCGCCTAAATCAGATGCATAAATATTTAGAAGTTGCCAAGTGCACAGAATAAATAATAGTATAATGCAAAAAAACGTTTCACCCAACTTTAGATGATAACTAGTGACGTTAGGTGTCACCTAAAGTTACGACTTCGATTCGGGTGTGCCTAATGATAGGCAACTCTTAAACTGACAGCCCGCGCCTCGCTTGCTCTCTCAGTCATGTAAATTATTGAATGAACGAGCGCGCGTAGCTTAGGAGTCACCTATTAAAAATGGATTGGTGAAACAGAATATTACCCGTAACACTTTGCTTAGATTAGGAGTTCCTTAGTTAGGCGTCGCCTTGTTCGTGGTTAGTGAAAACGGGCATAGTAGTACATGGGGCCGCTTATCGACCTATCATAGATTACTGAGGAAAAGCTTTGGATATGCTTGCAACCCTACGAATAATAATGTCTTGCAACCTGTGGTATCGAAGATGTCGACAGTAAAACTGAGCCTACATAATCTTAGAAACCAACTAATACAACATTTTGTAACTTTCATTAAGGGTGCAGACAGGCACCCTATATACCCGTGGGCACCCTATTATAGTCACCTAAGCTGTCTGTCTAGCTGGTAACTTGTCACCAGGATGCTTCTAACAAGTAATTGGTTTGCAATGAATAAGGAGGTTTAAAAAAAATACCGTGACCACACAGCCAAACAAACTAGTGAAGCAAATGACGGCAGCGTATGTACCTAAGTACCTACCTATGCGTGAGTGAATAATTTGTGCTGTTTTGTGGTTGATACATAATCACAAGAGACGGCATTGTTTTTGATTTTACGTGAATGAACACTACTAATAATGTCTAGATCTTTCTGGGATGTGGCGCAAGATAGGAATAACGTGATGTAAATGTGAGCGTGAGGCTTGTGCGTACAAGTGCTTCGGCATATCTTGGGTGCTTTACCTTCGATTTAGCGTTGTGTTCTCCGTCTTTTTTTTTTAAACTTTGTTATTCATCAACATCAGCCTATACTTGTCCACTGCTGGACGTAGGCCTATCCTAATGCACGCCACTGAGCTCGGTCTTCAGCTCACTGCATCCATTTCCTGCCAGCCGTTTTTTGCTGGTCATCACTCCACCTGGCTACAGGGCGTTCTACGCTACGTTTGCCTAAATGTGGTCTCCATTCGAAAACTCGTCTACCCAACGGTTATCGGTTCTTCGGTAAATGTGACCAGCCCACTGTCAACATAGCTTATCCTTACCTTGGTTCTCTGCCGGATCACTTTATTATTGTACCTTTGTTATTGTAAATGTTATTTTAACATTTCTTACGAGATATTTCAATACTCAATACTCAATCTTTTATTGCCATAATATGTTACAAAAGATCTTAATAATTAATAGGTAGAATGACATATTACCCTCATATGGTGTAGCAATGTAAAGTAGGAGCAGACCGAACCATTTAAAAACTAATTCCTGTTGGATAATGTATTAGACTAATTTAGTCATTCATAAAATCATTTAAATTATAATAACATTTTTTTATTAAAAAGCATTTTTAATTTATTTATAAAAACGTTATCTTTTTGTTCGTCTTTTATTCGTCGGGTATTTTATTATATATTTTTACTGACATAACATTTGTTCCAGAACTGTACATTTTTAATTTGGAAGAAGGCAGTACTAATTTATGTCTAAATCTAGTTGCGTACCGCCGTACTTGGTCAGCACGCTTAATAAAAAGCTGTGGATATTTTCTAACAAAAATACCTACTTCCATGATATAAATTGAAGTCAAGGTCAGAATACTCAAATTAATAAAGTGCGGCTTACAGCTTTCCAGCTTTTTTATATTGGCAAGTATACGAATGCATCTTTTTTGGGAAATAAAAACGTCTTGTGCATCTACACTATTCCCCCATAACAGGATACCGTACCGGAGCCAAGCATATGCATAAGCATAATATGCTGATGTGGCTGTTTTGAGGTCCGTAACCTTACGTAGTTCTCTAAGTGCATAAGTAAAGCTTGAGAGTTTGGCTTTAATCTTTTGGATATGACTTTTCCAATTTATGGTTGTGTCTATATCCAAACCTAATATAAATATAATTAATAAATATTATTATTATTATTATTATTATTAATAAGGTACAAGTATCTACACATTCCAGTTTAGTGCCTTGGTAAGTAAAATTAATGTCAAGGGGGGCTTATTGGTAAGTCTAAATTGCATTATTTTAGTTTTTGAGTAATTTATGTCAATCAAAAACTCATTTACATTTTTTTTAATTAATTAGATGAATGACCATAACTCATTCATCCAATTAATTATGAAAAATGTAAATGAGTTTTTGATTTAAATTAAAATTATTTTCACAAGATGTCAAAAGAGAAATATCGTCTGCAAATAATATACATGATTCATTAATTACTTTTGGGAGGTCATTAATATAAACTATAAATAGGATACATCCAAGGACGCTTCCTTGGGGTATGGAATTATGCGTTTGTATCAGTTTTGATCTGGTCATGCTTATTTTACTGGATTCGGAGTCAAAATGTTCAATCTCAACAAACTGTTGACGATTTTGTAGATACGAGCTGAACCATTTATGTGTAATTCCACGTATTCCTACTTCATATAATTGTACTTTGTCATATGCTTTTGTCATGTCAAGTAAAATTCCGACTGCGTATTTTTTCTATTTATTATATCCAGTACTTCTTGTATATATTTATAGACTGCCAATATAGTGGAACGGTTTTTTCTAAACCCATTTTGGGAATCAACAAATATTTTAAATTTTTCGCAAAAAGAATTTAGGCGCATATGCATAACTTTTTCAAATATCTTAAACGAGGTGGGTAGAAGTGCAATAGATCTATAATTATTTGGGTCTAATTTGGAGCCTTTTTTATGAACGGGTTTAATTAAAGAAATTTTTAGTTAATCCGGATAAATTCCTTCTTGAAAAGATTGCATAATCAGCAGGTAATAGGGTAAGGTTAATTCTTCAGCGCAATTTTTAATTAGAACTGGTGGTAGCTCATCTACGCCGTAACTATATTTAGTTTTTAAAGTTTTTATTATAATAATTCACAAAGTTCCACCGGGCTTAGATACCATGGGCCCGTTCACATAAACGTTCGAGGACGCACAGATCACCCGCGCGTACACTCGAAATCGTTCACGGCGTCGTCCGGGCGTTCGCCTGGGTCATCCGAAAAATAGTAGTGGAGGGGAGGTATGTATGAAACTGACACTTGACAGTTGTCAGTTGTATGTGGACGTCCAAAGTCGTTCACGATCTCCGGATGATCGAGCGATAATCGCACGGATGATTCGAGCGTGTAGGTGAACACAGCCAATGTGTTATCAGTGCGAGCGAGAGGCGGCCGGCCGCGCGCCGAACCCCCACCACTCGCTCTCCCCACTGATGCGAAAAAATCATTGAACAGGTTTGCTACCTGGCTCGGGTCGACTGATAAATTATTATGGTTTTTTAAGTTAATATTATTTTCGTTTTTTTTTATGTTTTTGTTTGTACATTCTTTAATAATTTTCCACATAAATTATATTAATTATTTCACGAAAGAGTTTAAGTTAAGTTAAGTTGGGTCTATTTAAAAATGTTCCTTTATGGAAGATCCCTATTCCTATGTAGGTAGGTATACTAACGGGTTGTTCTCATCAGGATTGCTCGTGTCCATCCAGCTCTGGAACAGCTCCATGGCGTTCTCCTCGCAGCCCGGCACTTTCATGCGGCACGCCCAGCTGCTGGTCAGGAGCTGGAGTACAAACAATTAAGTACTTATTAATTAGATAGCTGACAGAAAACTAAAAGTCTAGACAGAGTGTATTCACGAGTGAGCCGCAATAAAACCAACAAGCATGAACCATTATGATTTTCCTTCACCGATCAACTTAATGAGGTATCATTGGATTCGTCTTAACCACGAGTCCCTGCGTGGACAACCTCGCGACGTCTTGAGCGATCTGGACGATGCCATCGCAGTTAACCCTAGTAGCATTTGTGGTTAGCCAACGGCGGCGAACGTTGTCCACGGCTGGGAATTGGTTGGCGAGTCGTTAGTGTTTTTACCAACAAATTATCAGTTTAGAGCCAACAGTGAAAATGTTGCATCAGTTTCCTTACAAACATCCAACGATGGGCCTTCCACTACTGCAGTTGGGTAAGTGCGCAAAGCGCAAGGCCATCGTTGGCCCAACGGTTTTTATTCTATAAAGAAGTTAGCGTTTTTAGCAACAAATTATTAGCGTAGGGCCAGTGGCCCTGGTGCAAAATAACTATTGGGCCCTATTTAAACTGATGAATAAATATAAATATTTTAAAGGTGTAACTTTATCATCAGCTCTTTATCTTACACTACAGGGTACAGCAAAGCAAAGGTACTTATTACATACAGACAGACCTCTTCCAGAACAGCGGTTCTATAGAGGATTGTTTTTTTACAGGATACATTTCGGTGAGTGTGCATAACATAATTCCTGCTTCTCCCTTCCACCATCGGACGACAAGGCGTACAACAGCATGATATCCATATGTGGTTCAGATTCTTCCAATTCGTACTGAGCGTTTTGCTTCAACTATTGTAATGCGGACGGCCAGGGAATGAAATGACTTACTGGCGTCTTTGTTTCCTGACAGGTACACCTGTATGACAGGTATGGGTGTCTTCAAGTCAAGAGTGAACAGGCATCTTTTAGGCAAGCATGTTCCATATTCGGCCGCATCTTTGCGGTCAGGTAAGATCGCGGCCAAATGCTTGCTTATCATGCGTAAAAAAAACAGCTGCGAAGAGTTTAAGAACTGCCGGAACCGGAACGGAAGACGAAAGTAACGTAGTAGGTAGATAATTTAAAATATAACGACTTAGATTACAATTAATAATGTAGGTAATAGGCAATAAAATGAAGAAGAAAAGATTAAAGGGTTTATTAATGAACGTCTGACCTGAACAATAAAATAAGCTATTTTTATAATCTTTTCCTAGCTTTATTTTTTTCAAAAGTATCAATAATTTCGGTTAAATCCAGGCTTGATGCGGCTTTGTTTTCAATTGCTATTAGCGATAAATGTCGGAGTCGAGCTTGGCCCACACTATATTTTTTTTTTTTTTTTTTTTAATTATTTGCTAAATGATCTTTCAGCTGCTGCAGAAGTGACTGGAATTATATAGAATAATAACATTGCTGTAAATACTTCCGTAAAGTCACATTCTAGCACTCCATATTTGCACATTATTTCCTTACATAATTGGTGAACAGTCCATGCCTGGGTTAATTCAGGTAGAACTAGGTGGTAAATATTAAGAAATTGTAGGGAAAAGTTGGAGCCTATTATATCTGAATATTTACTTTGCAACTCATCTTCATCTACATCTAGGAAAAAAGTTGGGGTTAGAAAGTTGAATCTTTGACAGACTGCACTCATACCAGTAAAACGTGTATTTAATTGAGCTATTATTGTGTCTAGTGTGTCTAGTACATTATTGAAAATAGTTATTTAAAATATTTCTTCCCTGTTTCTAAATCGGTGATCAGAAGCTATTTCATCAAACGGTTTTTTAACTATCCTTTGCCTTTTCATTATTATACGCTTTATATTAGCTTGTATGATTGTATGTTTGTACTTTTTTTTTATTACGGACTAGGCAACCGTTTAGGCTATTTTGACCCACTTTAAACGGTCAGATTTCATTCAAATTTTGCACACCTGTCAAAGACCGATGACAATGCAATAATACGAAAAAAAACCACCTAAAAGTAGAAAATAAATAATAGTTTAAAAAAACTAAAATACACGTTTTATATAGAAAACCAAACTAAAAAATAGAAAATAAATTTTAATAGTGTAAATAAGAACAAAAAAAGTTTTGTTTAAAATAAGCGTGGGGTGCTTTTTAAGATATTATCGAAATGATAATCCTTCTTCTCATATCTGTTAATGAAATATTTATAACTATTGACCCATGCACCCCACTTTTTTTTGTAATAAAACATTTTTTTCTTATTTACACTATTAAAATTTATTTTCTATTTTTTAGTTTGGTTTTCTATATAAAGCGTATTTTTTAGTTTTTTTAAACTATTATTTATTTCTTGACAATGGGGATTTATGCCATATTTCTTGCAGTTTCACTGGCTTTGGACTTGAATGACTCGAAGTCATTTCTATAAATTTGCATCTTTGCTTTGGTCTCTGCTAAAGCTTTACTTGCCTCGTCCAAATTGATGTCGCATTTTTGTAAAGTTTTGGATGCGTAATTTATGTCATTCAATATACAGTACAAGAACTCGCAAACTAACATGAACTCATAATTTAGCATTTTTGTTTTAATACTATCTGCTTCACTACGCTCATCTTTTCGGGACTCTTTAGAACTATTTCTGATAATGCTATGATTATATTAAAAAAACTAAGTTTTATATAGCAGTGGGATTTGTGACAATCCTTAATTATTTTGCACGTTATTTCATAGAGATATTTACCACAAAGCACGTGATTGCATAATTAAGACCTTAAATCACTTAATTCATCAGTTTTACGGGTTTTCGATTAATTAGTTTAAACCGGTGCATAAAAGATAAATAAATATCTATGAAACATAAAGTCAAGAATTATTTAAGATTATCGCGAATCTCATTTACAATAGTTACCTGCAGTGCTATTGATCATATCGGTTTCAAGCCGTCAAATTAATTAGTGCCTTGCGATAGAGTCGAAACTGCTATGAAAAAAGTGACAATCTGATTGAAGCCAAGTTCTGTAATACCACTGGGCCACTGGTCTAGCTCCAAAAACGAAAAATTGTTCTAAATTTAAATTTCCCGCCACAAGCGAGCCACACCTTAACAACAAATAATGAAAACGCCTATTAATAATGTAGTTTGTAAGCTGTGACCAAAATAAACAATCATTTTTTCTTTCACGGTTTTTTTACGGAACCCTCTATGCAATATATATGCAAGTCTGACTCGCACTTGGCCGTTTTTTGGATTTACCTGACCCCTTTTTAATAAATCGGCAGTCTAGATTGGGTAAATATCTAATTATTCCGAAATATGTTAGCCATTATAATAGCTTCTTCCGTTTATTCTTGCCCTAACCCGCTAAATCTGACGGGGAATCCTTCAAGTTCAAAAACTGCACAAACAACAGAAATAATTCAGGGGAATTCCCTACAAGTTATGAATTTCTTTCAACTGAGTTGCCATAATTAAACTCGTGTTGCTATCTGTTATATTTATATTCTTAGGATGGGACAAATTTTAGAATGTTTGAGGTTTTACTGGTCAAGTTCCGAGGGCCCCCTGAGCTTGAGGGCCCCGGTGCACGGCACCGCCTAGCCCTCCGAGAGCTACGCCACTGCGTAGGGCCAACAGTGAAAAAGTTGCATCAGTTTCCTTAAAAACATCCAACGATGGGCCTACCGCCACAACAGTTGGGTAAGTGCGCAAAGCGCAAGGCCATCGTTGGCCCAACGGTTTTTATTTTATCAAGAAGTTAGTGTTTTTACCAACAAATTATTAGCGCAGGGCCAACAGTGAAAGTAAGCCGCCATGTTATGGCGGCTTATGGCTGCCATATCGTATTTCAGACGGAACGATATCGAGCGAGGTATCAAAATGAAGATCTTTTAAATACCATTCCAAAAATATATAAGGAAACTAAAAACATGAAAATAAACAAATTATTATAAAAAACTACGATCAGAAGTAAAAAAAGGCATACAAGCTTTAGATACTTGATTTTGAAATATAGGATGCAGTTGTAGGCTTTATGCATTTCATTTCTCCTTTGAAGGGATCAGCTAGAACCTGGTATCATGATACCCCTCCGACTGCATCATACATTTCTCCTTTGAAGGGATCAGCTAGAACCTGGTATCATGATACCCCTCCGACTGCATCATACATTTCTCCTTTGAAGGGATCAGCTAGAACCTGGTATCATGATACCCCTCCGACTGCATCATACATTTCTCCTTTGAAGGGATCAGCTAGAACCTGGTATCATGATACCCCTCCGACTGCATCATACATTTCTCCTTTGAAGGGATCAGCTAGAACCTGGTATCATGATACCCCTCCGACTGCATCATACATTTCTCCTTTGAAGGGATCAGCTAGAACCTGGTATCATGATACCCCTCCGACTGCATCATACATTTCAAAATCAAGAATCTAAATTAACTTTCAACTGTATAGTTGAAACCCATCATTTGAACCTTTTGGCGAAATAATAATTATGTCATCCTAACTTAAGACAACACAAGTGGAAGCCATCGACCAAGCTAGAAAGGCGTTATTTATCAAGAGACGGGTCATAGTGTTATGGACCCAACATGGTGCTCTCCTACAGCATACAGAAAGAGCATGTTTGCAGGCGGGGCTTATCTAGGGTCAGAGCTTTGTAACGAACCCTAAATATCGACGCTCGCCTCGCGGTAAGCGTCACGCCTACCAATAACAGTTGTAGTGCCACCCAGAACTTTGGTTCGAAAATGTTGCGCGTTCCTGCACTGCGCTCGTCACCCTGAGACATTGTTTGTCTCATGCCCAGTAATTTCGCTGGAAACATTGCCCTTCAAACCGAAACACAGACATAATTACACACTACTGCTTGGCGGTTGAATATCTGACAATGGTGTGGTACTCCCCAGGTGGACTCATGCGTAAGCCTTACCACTACATGGTGGATGGATGATGTTCTTCCACAACTGACCTGCATCTTGACGCTGTTGAGATCGTCTCCATTGAGTATCCGCTTGGTGGCGAGTCCGCCGGCGCGCTGGTACGTGTCCCCCACGAGGCGCCGCACGTACTTCTGGAAGGCACCGTACTCGGGGCTTCGCTTGAGGACGTTCTCCACCTTGTTGAGCGCGCGGAGCCCCGTCTCCAGGGGCAGGTACTCCTCCTCGTGCTGAAGGTAGCTGGCGAGCCTGGAGGATACGTTATTTGATACTATAAGTAAAATGAACACCAATTACCTAGCTTCAAACTAGGACATCCTGTTCTATGGGCACTAGACAACTGATAAACCTACATAAATACGAATATTACTTCCATGACTAACATAAACATTTCTGCTCATCACATAAATGTGTGCACCTGCGAGATTCGAGGCCGCGACTGTTGACGTCATAGTAATATGCACTAATAACCACTTGTCTTGTTTCATACCAATAAGCCTGACTTTCTAAAGATCTTGAAGCTCTGCAGGTGCTGCCAGTTGACTTACAGGTTACTAGAAGACACCAGTTGTAAGTATAACTCACTGCAGTGCGATGGTGTAGTCCAGCCGGTTGGTCCAGGCCTGCTCGAAGGCGTCTGACAGCAGCTGCACGCGCCCCTGCACCGGCAGGGAGCCGTACTTGTAAGTATAACTCACTGCAGTGCGATGGTGTAGTCCAGCCGGTTGGTCCAGGCCAGCTCGAAGGCGTCTGACAGCAGCTGCACGCGCCCCAGCACCGGCAGGGAGCCGTACTTGTAAGTATAACTCACTGCAGTGCGATGGTGTAGTCCAGCCGGTTGGTCCAGGCCAGCTCGAAGGCGTCTGACAGCAGCTGCACGCGCCCCAGCACCGGCAGGGAGCCGTACTTGTAAGTATAACTCACTGCAGTGCGATGGTGTAGTCCAGCCGGTTGGTCCAGGCCAGCTCGAAGGCGTCTGACAGCAGCTGCACGCGCCCCAGCACCGGCAGGGAGCCGTACTTGTAAGTATAACTCACTGCAGTGCGATGGTGTAGTCCAGCCGGTTGGTCCAGGCCAGCTCGAAGGCGTCTGACAGCAGCTGCACGCGCCCCAGCACCGGCAGGGAGCCGTACTTGTAAGTATAACTCACTGCAGTGCGATGGTGTAGTCCAGCCGGTTGGTCCAGGCCAGCTCGAAGGCGTCTGACAGCAGCTGCACGCGCCCCAGCACCGGCAGGGAGCCGTACTTGGAGCTCTTCAGGGTTTCCGCCAGTAGCTGCCAGTTGCGGGTGTCGTAATTTACTCGGTACGGAGCTGGAAATGATAATTTTGATTCGTACTTGGTATTTAGCTCAAATATATGCTCACTATAGACTATAGACCTACAAAGCGTACGATGCCCTCTTGTTGAAATTGGATAGTATATCGTCAGGTTCCTTGTAATTTTTGAGTATCCAATGAATGATTACAAGGCAACAGAAACCTTATACATAAATATATTTGTTTTAAGCCAGTTTATACGTATTTTTTACTTACAAAAGCTGAAGCAGAAAATGTTTTAAGTGAAAATGAATGAATGTCCAGAGGACAGTGAGAGAGGCCCACCCACGAAGAGCCTACATCGAAGTTCACTTCCAGAGCTAGGAAGAAGATGACTCACCGATCATGTCATGATCAAAATGATCAAATAGCAAATATAATGCGTGGGTCCTCGAACTGACAGAGGACGTTAACCCACCATCAACCCATCACCAGCCTATACTTGTCCACTGCTGGACATAGACCATTCGATTGTAGACCTCTCTAATGCACGCCATTGAGCTCAGTTTTCAGCTCTCCGCCCGCATCCAGTTTCTAACAACAACAGCTTATCGCAGGTCTTCACTCCACCTGGTCACAGTGCATCCTACGCTACGCGTTGCCTAAAGGTAGAACTCTTCTACCCCAATGGTTACCTATGTGACCAGCTCACTGCCACTTCAGCTTGCTTATCCTTAGAGCTACGTCGGTAACAGAAGTTCTCTAACCGTCTATCAACCCGTTCAGGTAGAAACCGCGCTCGGGTAGGGCTAGTTCGTAGGGCTAGGCTAACCCTGGGGCTAGGCTAGATGTTGAAAGCAGCAGTAAATCATGACAGAAAGATTTCTTACCGATCATATCATGGTTGAACAACACCCACTCGTCCTTCCCTGCCCCATGTCCAAACTGACGTACGTCCTCGACTCCTTCATCATCGGAGAGCCACTGCAGCGGCACCGGCGCTTGAGGGTCGTCAGTCTCGCAGAGGATGCTGAGAGGGACCCACCACGAGCCGGTAGAGGTGGACTTCGCACCCAGGGCGAGGTAGCGTTTCTGGAATGGAAGTTTTGGAATCAGTGGACATTGCTGTTGTGACCGAGGAAACTACCCCGCATTCAACATCAAAGTTGCAGACAGAAGACGTGCACTTCGCTTAAAGTTGCAGCAAATGTCAAAAAAATAATAAAAAATAAGCGATACCATGCATGGTCTTTGTTCACGCCACACCAGCATAGCGGAAAAGACACGATACAAAAGAAGAGGAGACACAATTCTAGCACATTGCTGTCAAACCTTTATTTTGCTTGTGGCAGACCGGGCATTGTGTGTGACAATATTGGACATTGTAAACTTTAATTACCTACACTTTGGGCTGGTCATGTCTTTCGCATGGATCAAGTGCTTTGAACGGACACTGGTTCAAAGCACAGCTTCACTATCACGTAGCGCGTGAGGCTTGCGGACGTTGTATCTACCTGAGCCACAGAGAGCGTGTTGGCAGCGTAGGCTCGCTGCAGGGTGAGCAGCGGGTAGCCAGTCTGCGTGGTCCATGTGTCTACACACTTCACTGTCACGTTGAGAGTGAGGCCTGCGTGATGCTTCTAAATACCTGAGCCACAGAGAGCGTGTTGGTAGCGTAGTCTCGCTGCACGGTGAGCAGCGGGTAGCCAGTCTGCGTGGTCCACGAGTCTATAACACACTTCACTGTCACGTTGAGAGTGAGGCCTGCGTGACGCTTCTACATACCTGAGCCACAGAGAGCGTGTTGGCAGCGTAGTCTCGCTGCACGGTGAGCAGCGGGTAGCCAGTTTGCGTGGTCCACGTGTCCATGACACGCTTCACTGTCACGTTGCGTGTTAGGGCACCGTACTTGACACTGGCGTCTGTCAGTTGCTGCCAGAGATCATCTTGCTCCGCGTTTTGGTACGAGTATTTGACGAGGTAGCTGGAAAAGAATCCAAGATTATGTTTCTGGCATCTAATAGTGGATTGTATGAGCAAACTTTTTTATTGTACCGGATAACCCGTTTTTCTGGCAACTGTGTGCTAACTGCTAGACTCATACCAGTGGGGACCAGGGCCTCATATTAATTTCTAAACTAGCATAAAATTGTTCATGTTTTGTTCATTGTTTCATGGATTTTACAGAGCTTTTTGCGCTATTTGGCAACTCCGAATACGGTTATTAGTGTTAAACGATACTATTATTTATTGTGTGACCCGAGTCCAAGTAGGTAGTCAGAGATGCGACGATTAGGGCCTTGTGATATAGCGAGCGCCCGGGGCGCGCGGCCGGGCGATGTAAGATAAAATGTATGGCGGCTGGCCGCGCGCCCGAGGCGCTTTCTATATCATGTCCTTAGAGGCGCCATATATTTTAATCTTTACAGTGACCAGACCGCGCGCCCTGGCCGCTCGCTATATCAAGGCCTTTAGTCGCTCAGTTGCAGTCAGCCAAAAGAATGTCATCATGTCGTGATGAAATACCGAAAGAAATTCAAAACAAGTCTGTGATGACAGACAATGTTACCACAGCAATAGGATTTCGGTTAATCTAACTGGTTCTACCATTTGTTCTACTATAGAACAGATTCGACAAAAAAAAGTGTTCTACTGAGCAGTATGACATATTAGATCCGAACAAATTGTGTATTGGCCGTCCATGCTGTTCTACGATACAACAGATTGACAAAAAGAAACAATTTGTTCTACTGAGTAGGTAGATATATACATTAACATCGAATACATTGTGTGACAGGTGACAGGTGTCAAAGTGAAGTTGAGGGGTGGGTGGGGTAAGTTGGGGAGGATAAGGGTATGAGGGGAGGGTAGTGGAAGTTAGCAGGGTGGGGGATGTGAAGGGAGGGTAGGGTAAGTTTAGAAAAGGTGAGGGGAGGATGGGGTAGGTTATGTAAAAGTGAAGGGACCCCACCCGGTAAGGTGGGAAACAGTGAGGAGAGGGTGGGGGAATTTTAGGGAAGGTTGGGGGGAAGAAAAGGGAGTGTGAGGGAAGATAAGGGAGGGTAGGGTTAAGGGAGGATGAAGTTTGGGGGAGGGTGAAAGAATGTGAGGGGAAGAGGTGGAAGGTAAGGGAGGGTGGGGGATGTGAGGGGAAGGTAGGAGAGTGTGGGGGGAGGGGAACTATAATTCTGAAACTATTGATTCTAGACTAGTGGTTGCTTTACAGAAGTGATAGATCTCATCGATATCTTCGATTTGGATGACAGCTGTCATACCTAAAAGGGCTATAACTCTGTAACTATTGATCCTAGACTAGTAGTTGCTTTAAATAAGTGATAGATCTCATGGATATCTTCGGTTTGGACGACAGCTGTCAAATTGACAAGTGACAGCTGTCATCTGAATTTGTCGTGGTGGGGATATCGGGAATAATCTACTTGAAGAAAACTGATGTGAGGGTGGGGTAAGTTGGTAAAGGTGAGGGGAGGGTAGGAGACCACCTACACCTTTTAAATGATTTTGGAGATATGTACCTTACAAAAATTAATGTTACCAATTATCCCACCCTCACCTTTCCTAAAGTTCCCCTACCCTCCCCCTTCTTCCCTGAACTTCCCTCGTCTTTCCCTCAAATCCTACCACCCTCCCCCAAATTTCCTACTCCCTCCCATTACTCCCCCAACTTCCCTCACTCAACCCAACTTTTCCTACCCTCTACTCACATCCCCATCCTCCACCAACTTACCCCACTGTCCACTCAACTTCACTTTGACACCTGTCACTTAAAAATGTCTTACTATCTACTCAGCAGAATAAATTGTTTAAGTTCGGATCCAATATGTCAATATGTTTTTTGGCCCAATCTGTTCTATAGTAGAACAAATACTGTAACTAATTGGACTAGCCCTAGGATTCTGTTTAGATCCTTTGCAAAAGCAATGAATACATTGTTCTGTTTGTATTACTTGTGGATGGCCTCCTTGAAGACCTTATCTCCGAGGAACATGGTCATCATGCGGATGAGCGTGGACCCCTTGCGGTACGAGATCTCGTCGAAGATCTCAGAGATGCGTTTCGGGTCATCGATGGGCGCCGACACCTGCAGGGGAAATGTAAGTCTCATTTAGGAATGTGCATGTTTTGTTTGTTTGTCGTATCAGGTAGTGCTGGCTGTCAGAGCTTTTCAGGCCTCCCGAGGGATTCTGACATGGCTTAACAACTGCTTATCAATAACAGCCGGAACCGAAAGCTTAACGTGCCCTCCTTTGGCAGAATACAGTACAGTACTGCTGTACCACTGTACTGTACTACTGTACAGTACAGTACAGTATAGTATTACAGTAGCACAGAATGATAGAAAACGCAATAACTTAGAAAAATCAACCCGGTATCGTTGGCTTATAACGCGCACTAGTAAGGCCCTTGGTTACCATCACTCTATACTATACTATACTATACACATCAAACAACATTTTGAAAGAATAGAAGTTCGTATTAATTGTGATTTTATTGATTATATTATAAGCTTGGGTATTGCTTAATGCTAGTTAAGCCACTGACGACTTCCAGAAATTAAAAAAAAAAACGTTTTCCGGTCCGTATGAAGTAAAGACCAGAAAATTCTGAAACTGATTAGGCACAGCAAATAGAAGATCGTCAACCATAAATGTCACAAATTAACACAATCCACATAGTTGTAGGTAAGTTTGGTGGTGTGATTGAGAAATGGTAAATAAAGGGGAATCTAAAAAAAGAGAGAACAATTATAAGTAACTAAGCTATTAACTCACCGGGTGAGAAGACTCCAAGGCATCCAGACTCAGCACAGACATGATATTATCCACCGCGTAGTTCCTGTCGGCCCTCCAAGTGGGCTCCACTGCAGCCACCCCCACGGAGGCGGCAAAGGTCGCAAAACCTTCGTTCAGCCACAAATCTGACCACCACTTCATGGTCACCAGGTTACCGAACCACTGGTGGGCTAGCTCGTGGGCTATGACCTGAGTGGAAGGGGAAATTATTCTTAGTATAAAGCAGCATAGTGTCTTCTTGCAACATACAGTTAGTTTAATAAAATGTTCTAGTAATGTGATTGTAGATATGATATAATTACGCAATTATATACTTATCACTATAACTACACTTATATATTTATCGCATGGTCGAGAATGATGAGAGACCCAGGACACCAGACACAGAATCACATTCTCGAAATCACATATAAATGCAAATTCTTGAGCAACACCCACACCGTACTGCAGTCTTCTGTACAAGACATCAGGTTCCTAACAGGCTCTACGCACAGTTCATCCGTCGTGGATTGGGTTCAAGGTCCACAGCCACCTATCTTCTATCGGCACTTAATAAGGGATTGAGAAATTGCACTATTTTTCTATTGCGATGAATAGTGATGTATGGACGGCATGAATGAGTCAATTATAATCTGTTTTGATACGTTCAGCAATTTCTGTTTATTGATGTCACACAATGAAAATTCACCATGTTGGCGTCCAGCTTTATTATAGGACTACCTTCTCATCTGTTGGTGCTGGGTGCCAGCAAAGGTAATGAAGGAAAGAAACAGTATTTTCCTGAGAAAGTATCAAAATGCACTGCGATCAACGCGCCGCGTTCCAAGCGTGGTTGTTATGGTAAAATGCCCCTGTTATGGGGGAGCCCAAGTTAAGCTGTGAACTTCCTCCGAGTGTGATGATGATGTCACACAATAGATGAACAAAAACAATCTCCCTGGAAGCGATGAGACATTACCTTAGCTAAACCCTGTTTCATACAAGACATAAGTTCAATAACTAAAACCTGACTACGGTCGGGTAAAATAAATAAATAGCCTATAACACTGTAAAAGACGAATCGATTGACACTAGTACCTCGCTTGTCAAAATCAGCCCAATAAGGACTCCTTGTTTATAAAAATACGACTGGCTTCTTGGCATACGAGAAATCAGTTTTCCCTTAAGTTATGACTCCTTAGTCTTCCGAGTCTGAGATAAGGGCAATCATGATTTTGTAGTGGTAGACTCTTACGCAAGAGTCCACCTGGTACATAACTTGAATACAGTATCCTTAATCATCAGCCTATACTTGTCCACCGCTGGACGTAGACCTCTCCTAATGCATGCCTCTGAGCTTGGTTTTCAGCTCTCCTAATCTATTTTCTTCCAGCCGATTTTGCTGGTCGTCACTCCTCCTGGCCACAGGGCGTCCCACACTACGTTTGCCTAAACGTGGTCTCCACTCGAGAACTCGTCAAACCAACGGTTATCGGTTCTTAGTGAAATGTGACCAGCCCACTGCCACTTTAGCTTGCTTATCCTTTGAGCTATGTCAGTTACCTTAGTTATTCGGATCACTTCATAACGAATCTTGTCGATTAGGGAAACTCCAAGCATAGCTGTCTCTATAGCTCGCTGAACGACATTAAATTTGTGGACTAGTCTGACCATGAGTGTCCATGATTCATCTCCGTACTGTAATGGAACCTTACCTCAGCAACTCTCTCCTTGTTCATAAAGGAGGACTGTTTCTTGTCATAGAGCAGGGCAGTATCCCTGTACGTGATGAGGCCCCAGCTCTCCATGGCGCCGGCTGAGAAGTCAGGCAGCGCCAGCATGTCCTGCTTGGATACAGTCTCGCTCCAGTCATGGAACCTTACCTCAGCAACTCTCTCCTTGTTCACAAAGGAGGACTGTTTCTTGTCATAGAGCAGGGCAGTCTCCCTGTACGTGATGAGGCCCCAGTTCTCCATGGCGCCGGCTGAGAAGTCAGGCAGCGCCAGCATGTCCTGCTTGGGCAGCGGGAAGGTCACGTTGAACCACTGCTCGAAGTGAGAGAGAACCTTCGGCCCGGTCGTCGCTGCGTACGCTGTCTGGGGATGAGCAAATAAGGGTCACTACATATGCTATATGTTGTACCTACATAAGTTTTTTTTGAACGAGTGTATCAAGACAAGATCTGCTAGTCAACTGTGTGTTTGTATGTTTGTTCGAAGATTACTTTTATAAACAGATCCGATTTTAATGAAATTTGAAAGGTACTCGTAATCTATAGGTACTTATGATAAAACAGTAAGTAACAACAAGTACAAAATAAGTTACAAAAAAAATACTAGGAGACTTGAAATAAGCTACTTATTACTTAGTAGGTATACCTTTTTTTTTAATGGTGTCTTTCTGTGTATCTGTTAGTATATTCGCACATCACGTTAAACCTACTGGAACGACTTAAATGCCAGTTTCACTGTCAGATAGCTTAGGTTTTGACTTATAATCTGATTTATTTTACATCTTAATCAATGGAATAGTACGAGTAGAAGCCGAACAATGTTGATTGTTCGGATTCTACTACTTCTACGGATTTCCTCGATACGAATCTTATCACGTAGTGAAACTCCAAGCATAGCTCTTTCCATTGCACGCTGCGTGACTTTGAACTTATGTATGAGACCAATAGTTAGCGACCATGTCTCAGTGCCGTATGTCATCACTGGCAACACGCACTGATTATAAACTTTCATCTTGAGGCACTGCGGTATCTGTGACGAAAACATGCTGCGTAATTTCCCAAACGCTGCCCATCCGAGTTGGATTCGTCGGTTTATCTCTTTGTCGAAGTTGGATCTACCCAGTTGGATCACCTGACCCAAATAGACAAAGTGATCAACAGCTTCGATTATATCGTTCCCAACATAGACTAGATCGGCATGGGTGCGACATGGGCATTTCACATGATGTTCGTCTTACCCATGTTCATTTTAAAACCCACCTGCTGACACATAATACACTATTACACTGAACAATATTGAGATCACTGAGCATTGTGCTTAGGTCTTCCAGGGTTTCTACCATGATGACTATATCATCAGCAAATCGAAGGTTAGTGATGCATTCGCCATTGATGTTAATACCATATCCGTTCCAGTTCAGAAGCTTGATCTTCCAGTGCAGAGATGAACAGTTTCGGAGAAATGACGTGTCCCTGTCTGACCCCTTTTTGCAGCTAGATAGAATTCGTGCTCCGATCCCGAAGACGAGCAGTCATGGTGGCCTTGCTGTACAAACACTTCAACACTTCGATGTACCGGTAGTCAGTCTGGCACAGCTGTAATGACTGTAGCACTGCCCAGGTCTCGACTGAATCGAAGGCTTTCTCGTAGTCCACAAACGCCAGACGTAGTGGCCGGTTATACTCTTTGGTCTTCTGTATAATCTGCCGGAGCGTATGGATGTGGTCTACGGTGCTAAAGCCCTTCCGTAATCTAGTTTGTTCGGGAGACAGAAAGTCGTCGAATCTACGAGCCAGACGGTATGTAACTACTCTCGAAAATAGTTTATAGACGTGGCTCAGCAGCGAAATGGGCCTATAATTCTTCAAGAGGGTGTTATCACCTTTCTTGAAGAACAATACCACTACACTCCTATGCCATGCCTCTGGCGTAGTACCAGGAGGTACTCAGTAGCTCTGTCGTTATTCCGTCCTCCCCTGGTGCCTTGTTGCTCTTAAGCTGTTCGAGAGCATCCATTCTGATCTCGTACAGGCTGACATCCGGGATATCTTCGGTATTATGTCGGGTCAAACGGGCTCTTGCATCGCTAGTCGTGCTAGGAGAACTAAGCGATGAGGTGTGTAATGGTCCATAGAACTTCTCGAGCTCACTGAAAATCTCTGGCTTCGACGAAACGATGCTGCCACTGTCGGTTTTCAGATTCGTCAACAGGCTTTGCCCAATAGACAGATCTCTTGCGAACACTTTGGAGCCCTTGTTCCGCTGTATTGCGTTCTTAATACAAGTAGTTCGCATTGACTTGGAGATCTGTTTATTAAGCAAGCTGTAACTCGACATATCCACTGAAGACTGCAGCCTCATTTCGCCTCGTTCTGCCATAAGTTTGAGTGTACGCTCAGTGAGTTTCTGTGTTCTTTTTTTGCGGGGTTCTTAAAGAACTCCGACCCGACCGCGTGAACAATTTCCACCAGCCCGTTGTTTAGTTCGTCCATTGTATCGCATTCGGTAAGGATTTGGAAGCGATTTTGGAGCTCCAACTGAAAGCTTTCGGGGTTTTGGATTTGGGCAGGACTTGGGCAAAGAGTAGATCTCATCAAACGATACCTCTCCAGCTTTACGTTGATATTCAATGAGCCTCTTACTATGCGGTGATCACTGCCGGTCTTAACCCTGTTGATTACAGAGACATCATTGAATATATGCCGATTGGTCGTCAAAATGAAATCTATCTCGTGCTTATGACCGCCGGGGTGCAGCCACGTCCATTTCCTGGAGGGGCGCTTCTTGAAAAAGGAGTTAATTATAAAGAGTCACTCCTTCTCCATGAAGTCGGCCAATCGCTGACCCCTTTGGTTCCGCTGTCCAAATCCAAACTGCCCCACTCTCAGTTCATCGCCATTCCTCATGCCCAGCCGTGCGTTGATGTCCCCCATCACCACTGTGAAGTGTGTTTTCGGGGCATGCATGGCATTAGAAAATACATAGCCTCCTCTTCATCGTCCGGGCGTTTTGAGTGTGGGGCGTACACCTGTATGACCTTTAACGAATACCGTTCGGTAATTCTGAGTATAAGGTATGCCACCCTGCTCGAAACCCCATCTTCCGGTTTGTATTCCCTTAGTCGCCTCTTACGACATCCACGGGAGGATTGGGAGACCGCCACGACACGAAATGTATTATATTGTACTAAATACTTAGTTTTGGTCCTCAAATAACAGGTTACTTTTAACCGAGAGAAATGACCACACGTGCAAAGCCTCGGACAGAGCTAGTTAGGTAATAAAATATTAATATTTTTTATTCGTATTATGAGTTGTTTCAGTTTGGGGGATGTCCCAATCCTAGAGCACAAAAGGGAGGGGTTCCAAATTGAAATTTAAGAGAAACTGAATAAAAGTAGGTTCCTATATGTTATAATAGCGACCCAACCAGTAGGACCGGGCAGTGAGGTGACGGTGATCTGTGTCGATGTCGGAACGTTTGGCCTATATACTTATAGGTCTTGTCAATCATCAAACGATGTGTACGCACGGCGCGGCGCAGCGTTTATAATGACTGTGTTTAGCTAGCGGCACGTAAGTTTAGCGGTGAACGAAACGTGGCGGGGATCTTGGCACAGTCAGTTTTCGTGATATAAAGTATTCAACATTTTAACACATTACATAAACTTTGACTGTGTCAAGATCCCTGCCACGTTTCGTTCACCGCTAGACTTACGTGCCGCTAGGTATAATGTACGGACTCCCTTGACTCGAATCACATAGAAATGTGAAAGCGAACTGTAAATAAAGCGAAATAAAGCAGGTAACAAAAAACTGTCCAAAGAAGGTAATTTATAAATAAAAAGTCTCGTGGACTTAAAATTGAGCTTTAAATATTATCGGATGTTTATTCGCACATAACTTAAAAACTACTGAGCCGATTCTGTTGCAGTTTCCATTGTTGGATAGCTTAGGACTTGACTTAAAGTTTGGTGCAGGCACTTAGAATTTCGATGCGATGATTAAAAGCCGAACAATCGAACTAATTGATAGCTGAATGGTATTTTTAATGAAATTTGGTATTATTGTATTTTACACATATTTATAATGACTTTATATATATTTTAGTCCTTCTAGGATACAGGATACTTTTATCTCAAAATGTCCACGCGGGCAGAGCCGCCTGGCGCAGCAAGTATCACTTTAAACATGCATTGAAACAAGCATTCAATGTAGGTTAAAAACGAATCTAAAAACCAAGTTTTTTTTTAGAATTCATTGTCATCCAGTTTTGAGCTAGGTACCCTGAAAGTTTTAACCGGATAGCTAATCAGGAAGTGCTCAAAATTTGAGTTGTAAGATTCCACCCGGAACCACAGACAAACAAAAGTGACTTAATAAAAAGTAGGTAAAGAGCAGCAGAAGGTAAAGTATGTATGTAATTGAGAAATGCATCTCCGTATCGCTCACGCCTCAGTTCGCATTCGACACGCGTTCGCTTCGCTTTGTGTTTGACAAGGCCTTAAAACTTCCTAGTGTAGTTGTACTGTCAGTCCCCAGCTCACCTGGTCGATGGCGTCGCTGCGCGCCCAGATCCTGAACCTGGTGTTGGACAGGTTGCGTGGCGACTCTACGAACTCGAACTTGGAGACGACGAACGCCACCAGGTACGTGGACATCGGGACAGACACCACGAACTGATCCCACACGAACGAGCCTTTGTCCTTTCTGAAACATTATTGATGACAACAGATATAGAAAAAGGGGCCAGATACGGCACGCTCTTAGGTATAGGTATCATGGAAACAACAAGTGGACTATACTCTATACAACGCACAGATTCCCCCTAGCTTGGGGGGAGGGTGTAGAACCCCCTGAGAGTGGGGGGGCTAGATCTCTCCCCACTCTAAGATTTGTTTTTTTTTATATATATTTATTTGCATATTTTTTCTTATATTTGGACATATTCACCGCACCATAACCTTCGGGGGCTGCCTCACAACCCCCCTGAGAGTGTGGGGGGGGGGGGGGGGGCTAAACTTGGTCAGAGTGTACACTTTTTTTTTAACGACAAAACACTTATTATCGTTTTTAACTGCTTTTTTTACCATTTGAGTCAAAATTTCAAAATAAATAGTTAAACAATTAAATAGATGGAGCGTTATTATTGGCAGTTTTACAACACCATAAGTTAAACGGCAAGCGATTATCACAGTTGTACAGTTGTACCTATAGCTTGTACTATTATTTATTCTATGCCCATAGTACAACCATATGTGTATTTATTCTATGCCCATAGTACAACCATATGTGTATTTATTCTATGCCCATAGTACAACCATATGTGTATTTATTACACATATGGTACAATTGTCTATAGTAATTACTTACCTTAGTTGGCAAACAAAATAATTAGACAAAATTGACAGGTACTAAGTAGGTATATAGGTACCTACAGAGTGACAGAGAAGAGCTGACAGGCACATTGAGTTATAACAACTTTAAGGCAAAAGTTTCCCAGTGAACTATAACTTTGTTGTAATACCTACCTACTCACATCATTTAAAACATAAGCACCTACCCACACAACATGGATAAACGTGACCATAGAACGAGGTTACCATGCTAATTAATACAAATGAAAAAAAAAACGAGCCTTACAGTAGTCGCATACGATGTGTAAAATCTGACATGTGAGAGATGACGCGTGATGGATGATGATTATGATAATGATGATGACAAATATGTTATTCCAGGGTATAAGTTATCTCCATTCCATATTTCATCAAAATCTCTTCTGTCGTTTGAGAGTGAAGTAAGATGATGATGATGTTAACTTTTTACACTGTTTATCACATTGTTTACGCTTTTCAATAAATCACTCACATTGTTTACGCTTTTCAACAAATCACTCACATAGACTGCAGAAAAGCGAGCGGAAAGATATTATACATAAAATATACTATACTAATAACTTTAAAAAAAAACAAGTTTAAATGCACAATTTTTTGGCATATTTCATATGAAGATAAAAAATAGACATTCAGAAACCCGTGGAGTCAAGAATGCTTTATGGAGGCTTTGGAGAGCAAAATACCGCTCTTATCGGCCATTTTTATTTGGAAAACGATACAACAAACACCCTGTATATTGTATATCTACTACATATATTATACTATATAAATAAACAATAGTATGATTATATACTCACTTGAAGGTGGCTCCGACGGCATTCCACGGCCAGTGCGACTCGAGGGCGCTGAAAATCGATCACACAGTTCATAGGCATTACGGGGTGGCTAGCAGGCATCCAAACAATACGAATAGGACCTTATCTGTTTAATAAAGTTAATGGAAGTGCTGAACGCAGATAATAATGATGGCGGCGTTGACGTCATTTAATAGGAATTAGTTAGTGAACTTTATTTATCGCCGAGAACTAAGTAGGTTCATAAATAATTAGAGGACATTGACGGGTTTGCCTGCGAGTACGTGGACAATGCTGATGGATGATGATGATGACAAGTATCCTAAGTGTAAGACCATTTGTCAGTTTTCTGGAGCCTGCCTGGCATACATACCTAAGCATCTGGCATTTTGAAAAAAAATAATTGCCATAAATAAAACTAGTGTCAATCTATAGGGTAAATTATAAAAACAAAATGTATTCAAAAATGTTTGAATTCAAACATTTGGACAAATTCACGAAAATATTAATTTGTAGTGCAACAGTGCCGGAGTCTGCAAACTTGTAGTGCAACAGTGCCGGAGTCTGCAAACTCCTGTATAAAGTGTGTAAGTGACATAAAGTCTGTACAAAGAAGTTTTATTTTATATGGCTTAGAATATAATGTTAATTATGTATCTGTCTGTCTACATGTTTGTACGCGCATCACTTATAGCTTAGGTGATAGTTTAGGATTTGACTTAAAACCTGGTGTACTTCATAATCGATCGCTATCCGATGAGTAGAAGTCGAGCAAACCTACAAATATTGTTGGCGGCTGAAGGAACTTTGATCTTATTTGTTACAAGCTGTGACCGCGGCTTTGCCCGCGTTGTCATTTCTCTGGCTTATAGAAGCGCTGGTACCCTAGCGCCAGCCGTCAAATAGTTTTTTATCGATTTCTCGGCGTCTACTCATCGGATTGAGATACCAAGTACCTACACCAGTTTTTAAGTCGAAAGCTATGCATCCAACAGTGAAAACTGCATATCAATCGGTCCAGTAGTTTTTACGTGATGCGCGAAGAAACAAACAGACAGACACCATTTAAAAAAATGTTATTCCTTTTCAGTAGCTTATTTTTAGTTCCCTAGACCATTATTTTTTAATTATCTTCATTGTACAGACTTATTGTTGCGTACTGCTTTATTATAGATATTGGTATTTTAGGTCCTGGTTGGCATAAATAACGCACTTGGTACATGTAACCCAGATAAATTACCACACAGACAAAACTGCGGGCACAGCATCATATTAGTGTGATGTGACAAAACTGCGGGCACAGCATCATATTAGTGTGATGTGACAAAACTGCGGGCACAGCATCATATTAGTGTGATGTGACAAAACTGCGGGCACAGCATCATATTAGTGTGATGTGGTAAACACAATATTATGTGATCTGAGAAACACCTACTTCAATTTCTACTAGTTTAAACAAGCGATGCAAAAATAGGGGTTTTTAAAGCTTTTGTCTGACTGCATGTAAAGTATCGCTAGTAATTCAGCATCATTTCCTGAGATTGCTAGTCTAAGATATTTTTTTGGGGAGGCCAGGAATAATTGTTATTAGGCTTTAAAGTTTTGTAGGTTATGTTACTGTTAATGACCTTTGAAACAAGTCTTAGAGATTTTAATTATTTTATCCGCTTAGTTAGGTAGGCAAGTAAGTACTTATGCGTGATAAATATAATGTTTCACGATATTGTAGGTGCCTACCTATTCAATTACATATCTAGTGTAACAAGAGTGTAACAGACTAGGCTTTTGAATAAGAATTATTTTCAGTCTGTTACTGCCTGGCGAGATTACAAAACAATATATTTATATATGTTGCTGCTGTTTCACTGGGCAGGGAAACATTTGTCCCATATTAACACAAATATTTTGCAACAATTCCATACACTAAATTTTTTATTCAATGTGTCTGGTCACCGGTGTCGGAGACTTAAGGGGGGTTAAATATGGGGATTTTTATCGACAAATCACTATCTCGATTTTCTCTTGGCCTCTCCATACTAAAATGGCAGCCATTTTGTTTTTTTTTACTTCGCAGCTCAGACGCCTACACTGATTTAATCATTGCTATCGATGTAGACGTCTTAGGAAGACGAAAGAGGTATCATTTGAAAGCTAACAATGAAGACAATCAATTTATGATACATTTTATTCAATATCTTTTTCACAAAATAACATAACAATATTAACAAAATAAAAATCGAATTTATTTATTGCATTTTTTTTAGTTTTTTAATTTTTTTATGATAACTAACCTGTCAAGCTATTTTTTTTTAATTGTATTATCATAGTACAAGATATTTCCATTAAAATAAATCTTACATCAAGGTCCTAAGTTAAATATTTTCGAAGCTATGATGGTTTAAATATGACCCTTAAAAACTCTATTAATAGCACACGTCAAAGCTATGATGATTGGGATGGGAAAAGGCAAGAAAAGAACAAAGTAAAACCATTAATTATCATTTATTAATTTAATACCATCTAAACTAGGTACTACAGCCACGATTCAAAATGTCCTCCGTTTTGTTGTAGACAAGCAGTTGCCCTAATTGACACATGTTGTGTAGCTCTTTTTATCATGGCTTTGTCCGCCCTCATTACATCCCCGACTTGTAATATTTTTTCAATTAGTTCTTCTCTTGTGTTGGGCACGTTAACGTACACTTTCTGCTTTATTGTGCCCCATAAAAAATAATCTAGGGAACGCGGCGGCCAAGCAATCGTCCCACCTCGTCCAATCCATGTTGGATATGTGTTGTTTAAGTAATTTCTCACATTTACCGCAAAGTGTGCCGGAGCTCCATCTAATTGGAGTATCATTCTTGCCCTATACGTCAATGGCAATTCGCTTAATGCGTCTTGATAGTCATTCTGCAGGAATTCCAAAAATCTTGGGCCATTTAATGTAGCGGGCAAAATAAGAGACCCAATAAGGATATCGTCTATCATTCCAGCCCAAACATTTACCGAAAACTTGTGCTGAAAGCTACTGGGTCTCACTGCATGCGGGTTTTCTTGGAGCCACAGGTGCTCGTTCCGATGATTTGTGTATCCAGATCTTGTAAAAGTTGCTTCATCGGTCCACATAATCCTCTTTAAAAAATTGGGATTGGATCGCGCTTCTCGTAATATCCACGAAGAAAAAACTGTCCTTCGGGCGACGTCAGGTCCAATTAAATCCTGGACTCTTCTAAAATGGAATGGATGCAATCCTTGCCGTTTTAAAATCTGCCAAACTGTCCATTTCGATAGACCGAGTCTAATCGAAATGCGACGGACACTCAGTTGTGGGTCTTGCGTTATTAAATCCAACACCTCTTCTTCCTCTCGCGGAGACACCAAACGAGTACGTTCGTTAGCGGGTCTTCTTATTCCATATTCGGAGAGATTCGAGTGCAATCTGATGAACGTGCGAGCATTCGGCGTAGGTCTATCAGGGAATCTTCTCGCATACTCTCTTACAGCAGCATTCGCGTTCCCGTCGCAAAATCCATACACAAAATGGATGTTGGCCACGTCGCGGCTTGAAAAACGACGCTCTTCCATTTCAGTTAACGAAAGTTAACTAAAATAACAAAACGAGTCCAAAACACAAAGCAGAGGTTAGAAAATAGCAACGCACAGTACTTCGGCAGATAAAAATGTAATCACAACGCTAGGCGAGGGACGACTACCTGTAATTGTATCCTGACCTGAGTAGAGCCGCAATTTTGTCTCATTCACACCCTATACATGTCTCTTTCTAACATGTTGTCAAAGAACAGCTGCCTGTCTTACGACACGCCAATTGAATGTGGGGTCTTGAGTCTATTGTTTGACGTGTGCTATTAATAGAGTTTTTAAGGGTCATATTTAAACCATCATAGCTTCGAAAATATTTAACTTAGGACCTTGATGTAAGATTTATTTTAATGGAAATATCTTGTACTATGATAATACAATTAAAAAAAATAGCTTGACAGGTTAGTTTTCATAAAAAATTTAAAAAACTAAAAAAAATGCAATAAATAAATACGATTTTTATTTTGTTAATATTGTTATGTTATTTTGTGAAAAAGATATTGAATAAAATGTATCATAAATTGATTGTCTTCATTGTTAGCTTTCAAATGATACCTCTTTCGTCTTCCTAAGACGTCTACATCGATAGCAATGATTAAATCAGTGTAGGCGTCTGAGCTGCGAAGTAAAAAAAACAAAATGGCTGCCATTTTAGTATGGAGAGGCCGAGAGAAAATCGAGATAGTGATTTGTCGATAAAAATCCCCATATTTAACCCCCCTTAAGTCTCCGACACCGGTGACCAGACACATTGTTTACACAAACCTTTGTTTCTTTCGTATTTATTATTCAATACTTTAACCAACACGCCCTATGTACTATTATTTCTGTCACGACCTGGATGACTGGTAGATAATGCTGTTTAGCATTAAGTTCTTCCTTGTACTTACACTATTTTTGTGCAAAACAATTAAATCAATTATCATACCCTATTAAAACAATAATACTTTACACTTCCTCAATAAACTAACATGCATTGTATTCCCTTTGCTACGAGTATAATGTTTTGTATAGAGGTTTTATATTGACGTACCATTTTGTCTATAGCACAGTCTATATTATTATTCTGTTTATCGCAAGGAGGTTGAAAGATTTAACGCCAGTAAGCTTAATTCAACCTCTTTTGGTTTAAAAAACCGGGTGGGAAGAAAGCGTAATTCAACCTCCTTTGGTTTAAAAAACTGGGTGGGAAGTAAACTGTGTTGACAATTTTGACGTCCAAACCGGAAACGACATCGTATTACATATATTTTTTCACCAGTTGGGCAGGCAACAAGGCTGGTTAAAAACATTGTAGGACGGAAATGAAGTTACAATTTCATGATTTTTTAAATTGATTTGTTAACCTGTGGTTTTCCAGCTTACAGGGAATGTTGAAAAAACGTAGAAAAATAATTACTTAAGTTCTGTAGCAATGATATGTCAAGACCCTGCAAGATTTATCGCATAAAATTCCGCCTATGTTCTTTGCAATAACTTTAAAAAATAACCTTTAGTAATCTTATTTGCAATTGATAAACTGACCACGACTGTTTGTTAACTGCATATAAATACTGTGTCCAACGGTGATTTCATAGTTAATGAAAGTTGTAATGTCACTTAATTATTTTGGCGAATGTAAGAAAGTGTTTGTAAGAAAGCGGTGCTGCCGTTGCCGACGCATTCAGCTCTGAGCCCTGTTTGTAAGGGGTCCCGGACACTACTGCAGCTACAAACTGTAGGGGTTGTTGTCACAGGTTCAGGTTCTTCGCACCCGCTTATTATATATGAAAGTCTGATGATGAGGAGCATATGAAGACCGCATTCGAAGCGTCAATGGGCTTTGAAATTGAGTTTTGAACATTATATGAAGGATAAACTACGTTTGGTTTGCGTTGTTAAAAAAAAGCTTAAAGTTTTTAATGAACGCTTTCAAAGCTTTTATTTAACTTCACTTGTGTGTATCTATGTATGTATTTCTGTCCTGGAATCTTGCAACTCAAATTTCGAGCACTTCCCGATTAACTATCCAGCTGATACTTTCAGCGTAGCTCATAACTCGATGACAATGAATTAAAAAAAAAAAGGAAAATAAATCTAAAAAAAAAAACAAATAAAAGCTTTTTTTTAATTTTAGTTTTTAAATGAAACTTATTTAAATGTTGACTCAAATAAAGGAATCTTCGGATTGCTTACTTGTCCGGCGAAGACAGTTCTAGCGGCATATTGGAGACGGCGGTGAAGTTCCTGTGGTGCCCGATGGTCATCCGGAAGGTCGCCTTGAAGATGGGCTCGTCGAAGCAAGGGAACCCTTTTCGGGCCGAGGTGGCTTCGAACTGACTCGCTATTAGGTACCTGAGGAGGAAATAGATATATATCTATGAGATAACTCGCGCGACTCGCCCCGGCGTCACACGGCTAGTGCTCACACCGCGCATTTTTCTTATTATTAGCATTTTTATGCTTTAACTTCTAAATGAAAGGTCAGATTCGAATAATTTCAAGAGAAATTTACGTGTACAACATCAACCTTGATTATGTAACTATTTAATACAAATGTCATCATCTCTCGACTCCACCCGTAGTGTGATTGACTGATTTGAACAAATAACGGTTATTGTGACTTAACTATGATACACTGTCGGACACATAAACTGCATCAAAGTTCAGGATTACTTTCAAATTAATATTTTTAATATGTATGCAAACTTTTTAGATTTACATAAATGAAAAGTGAAGATTGGCAATTATAAAAAAATAAAAAAATGGAACTGCAGCAAAACAAATGAAAATATAGCCGGGAAAAGAAAATTTACGCGCGTTCTTAGAATTGCTTGTAAAGTTTTAAATTGGTTGTTATTGTTTTTCACACAGACCCAAGGCTCTGTGGTTTTTCATTTGCTAATTGAATTATTGATACCAATAGAATTATTAGGTAGTCTTTTTAACTCAACAAGAGTTTTGGTACAATAATATGGATACTTCGTCCGAACAAGCCGCACAAATTGTGGCATTGGTGCGGCAAGGCTTGGATCAACAAACAATTAATAGAAATTTAAATTTAAACCAGTCTACGGTTTCTAGAGTGTACAGAAGGTTTGTAGAGAAAGGTTCTTATAAAAGGAGACCGGCAGAACTTCGAGTAACCACCCGTCGCCGTCGGGATGATCGATTTATTGTGTCAACTTCCATGCGAAATCGTCAGCTAACATGAAAACAGAGCCGAATGAAATGCGTGGAGTAAATGTGAGTGCACAAACAGAAAATGGTCCAAAGTTGTCTGCAGCTCAAAGACGCACCATCGCTCGACCACATCATCGCTTTCCATCAGGTGAGATCGTGATCAAACGATTGCCTAGTCCGTAATTTAAAAAAAAAAAGCTAGCTTTAGATTTGCGCGTGAACACCTAAATTGGTGGGAAGAGCAATGAGCCTCCATATTATTCACCGATGAGTGTATGACATGTTTATATGGTGCAGATAGTTGCAGAAGAGTCTATCGTCGATGTAGGGCGAGATAGGCTGTAAGTTGCATTGAGGAACGTGCTCTTTTTGGAGGCGGTTCGTGTATGGTCTGGGGTGGCATATCGATGAACGGGCGAACGGAACTTTTGATAGACATGGTTCGTCAAAACGGTAACAGAGGGGGTTTTACGGCACATCGCTATATAACAGAGATTTTAGAAGATCATATACCTTACATGGGATTCATTGGCGAAAATTTTATTCTAATGCAAGATTATGCCCGACCGCACGCCGCTGCACTATTTCGACAATATTGCGAAGAAGTTGGGATACGTACCATGAATTGGCCAGCACGCAGCCCGGACCTTAATACGATTGAGCGCGTTTGGGACAACTTAAAAAGAGCTGTATATGCGAGATATCCTGTGCCCACAACAGTGGCAGACCTAAGAATAGCAATTTCACAAGAATGGGACAATATTCCGCAAGATCGTTTAATAACCCTAATCAGGTCAATGCGGAAACGATTACAATCAGTAATAAGGGCACGTGGAGGTAACACACCTTCATCATCATCATGTCACATTGCCACTTCAACTCGCAAACTCTAAGAGCTATGTAAACACCGAGCATAGCTCTCTCCATTGGACGCTGCGCGACTTTGAGCTTGTATATGAGACCAATAGTTAGCGACCACGTCTCAGTGCCGTATGTCATCACTGGCAACATGCACTGATCATAAACTTTCGTCTTAAGGCTCTGCGGTATCTGTGACAAGACGATATGGCGTAATTTCCCGAATGCTGCACATCCGAGTAGGATTCGTCAGTTGACCTCTTTGTTGAAATTGGATCTACCCAGTTGGATCGTCTGACCTAAGTAGACATAGTGATCAACAGCTTCGATAATATCGCCCCCAACAAAAACCAGCATGGGTGCGACATGGGCATTTCACATGATGTTCGTCTTACTCATGTTCATTCTAAGACCCACCTGTCGGGAAACAATATTGAGGTCACTGAGCATTGTGCTTAGGTCTTCCAGGGTTTCTGCCATGATTACTATATCATCAGCAATTCTAAGATAAGTGATGCATTCGCCATTGATGTTAACACCATATCCGTTCCAGTTCCGAAGCTTGAATATATCTTCCAGTGCAGAAGTGAACAGTTTCGGAGAAATAACGTCTCTCTGTCTCACCCCTTTTTGCAATTGGATAGAATTCGTGCTCCGATCTTGGAGACGGACAGTCATGGTGGCCTTACTGTACAAAAACGTCAACACTTCGATGTACCGGTAGTCAATCTGGCACCGCTTTAATGACTGTAGCACTGCTCAGGTCTCGACTGAATCAAAGGCTTTCACGTAGTCTACAAACGCTAGACATAGTGGGCAATTATACTCTTTGTTCTTCTGTATAATCTGCCGGAGCGTATGGATGTGGTCGATGGTGCTAAATCCATTCCGGAATCCAGCTTCTCCGGGAGGCTGAAAGTCGTCGAACCTACGAGCGAGACGATTTGTAACTACTATCGAAACAGCTTATATACGTGGCTAAGCAGTGAAATGGGCCTATAATTCTTCGAGATGGTGTTATCGCCTTTCTTAAAGAACAACACCACTAAGCTCTTGTGCAACGTCTCTGGAGTAGTACCCTTGAAGAGACGGAGTTAAACAGCTTCTGAAGGACTTTAAGTACCGGTGTTCCACCCACTTTCAGTAGCTCTGTCGTTATTCCATCCTCCGCTGGTTTCTTGTTGCTCTTAAGCTGTTTGAGAGCCATTCTGATCTCGTATAGGCTGACGTCCGGGATATCTTCGGTATAATGTCGGGTCAAACAGGCTCTTGCATCGCTAGTCGTGCTAGGAAAACTACGCGATGAGGTGTATAATTGCCCATAGAACTTCTTGAGCTCACTCAAAATATCTGGCTTCGACGAAACGATGCTGCCACTGTCGGTCTTCAGCTTCGTCAATAGGCTTTGGCCAATTCGCAGATCTCTTGCATACTTTGGAGCCCTTGTTCCACTCTATTGTGTTCTTAATACAATTAGTATTATAAGAACGCAAGTAAGTATAGCACCAATGGTCTTGAAGTTTTTTGACATACTTGTTATTTCGTTTCCATGGCAAGCGTTTCTTACAGAGAGTAAACAACATTTTTGCTGTATTCCCGTGAAAACTTAAAAATTTCCGGGATAATAATATCCTATGTTTAATTCCAGGGTATAAGCTATCTCTATTCCAAATTTCATCAAAATACGTCCAGCCATTATCGCGTGAAAGCTCCCCAAACTAACAACACAAAAAGACAACGTTTCTCTTTTATATATTGATGTGGACAATTAAATTATGCCCGTGGCTTTTTCCGCGTAGTCATTTCATTTCAAGAACTGCACAACCTGATTCCCCCATCACCTTTCCATCACCGTACGACTAGACGATCAGCAAAGCGCCATCCTTTCATGGTTGAAATACCTCGCACAAGAATGAAGCGTTACGCTTCTTCATTTATTATAAGAACTGCAAAGGACTGGAATGCCCTGCCCTCGTCAGTTTTTCCGGTAAATTATAACCCAGGTGTGTTCAAGTCAAGAGTGAATAGGTATCTACTAGGCAAGCGTGCTACACCTTCGACCACATCATCGCTTTCCATCAGGTGAGATCGTGGTCAAACGATTGCATAGTCCGTAATAAAAAATAATAAAAAAGCCCACACGTTTTATTTCCGGATCAAAAGTACCCGTAAAGTATACTACATTTCTTCAAAATTCATTCAACTGTCAAATAGTTTTTATCGATTGCTCGCAATCTAATCATCGGATTAAGATACCAAGTATCCCAGTTTTGAAGTCAAACTTACCAGATGCGCGAACAAACAAACAGACAGACATGAAGTTAAAAAATGTTATATTTTTGTTCAGTAACTTATTTTAAGTAACCTAGACCATTTTTTTAAAATGATCTTCTTTGTACAGAGTTTTTCGTACATTGCTTTATTATAAGTATAGATAGATTTACATATTGTGTTTTATTATAATTTCTGACATTTAATAATAAAGAATCGACAACCATGGAGAAAATGTCATCGCCGTAGAGTTTCTTGGTGTTCTCTTCTCTAACGGGCGTATTATAAGTATAGATAGATTTACATATTGTGTTTTATTATAATTTCTGACATTTAATAATAAAGAATCGACAACCATGGAGAAAATGTCATCGCCGTAGAGTTTCTTGGTGTTCTCTTCTCTAACGGGCGTATTATAAGTATAGATAGATTTACATATTGTGTTTTATTATAATTTCTGACATTTAATAATAAAGAATCGACAACCATGGAGAAAATGTCATCGCCGTAGAGTTTCTTGGTGTTCTCTTCTCTAACGGGCGTATTATAAGTATAGATAGATTTACATATTGTGTTTTATTATAATTTCTGACATTTAATAATAAAGAATCGACAACCATGGAGAAAATGTCATCGCCGTAGAGTTTCTTGGTGTTCTCTTCTCTAACGGGCGTATTATAAGTATAGATAGATTTACATATTGTGTTTTATTATAATTTCTGACATTTAATAATAAAGAATCGACAACCATGGAGAAAATGTCATCGCCGTAGAGTTTCTTGGTGTTCTCTTCTCTAACGGGCGTATTATAAGTATAGATAGATTTACATATTGTGTTTTATTATAATTTCTGACATTTAATAATAAAGAATCGACAACCATGGAGAAAATGTCATCGCCGTAGAGTTTCTTGGTGTTCTCTTCTCTAACGGGCGTATTATAAGTATAGATAGATTTACATATTGTGTTTTATTATAATTTCTGACATTTAATAATAAAGAATCGACAACCATGGAGAAAATGTCATCGCCGTAGAGTTTCTTGGTGTTCTCTTCTCTAACGGGCGTATTTCCGAAGCGCGGTAGAGTTCAGGATAATTATTTCCTTTTCCTGTGCGAGATTCAACTCTGAGTCGGCACATGAAAGGGACATTTCCATTTCCGAAGCGCGGTAGAGTTAAGGATAATTATTTCCTTTTCCTGTGCGAGATTCAACTCTGAGTCGGCACATGAAAGGGACATTTCCATTTCCGAAGCGCGGTAGAGTTAAGGATAATTATTTCCTTTTCCTGTGCGAGATTCAACTCTGAGTCGGCACATGAAAGGGACATTTCCATTTCCGAAGCGCGGTAGAGTTAAGGATAATTATTTCCTTTTCCTGTGCGAGATTCAACTCTGAGTCGGCACATGAAAGGGACATTTCCATTTCCGAAGCGCGGTAGAGTTAAGGATAATTATTTCCTTTTCCTGTGCGAGATTCAACTCTGAGTCGGCACATGAAAGGGACATTTCCATTTCCGAAGCGCGGTAGAGTTAAGGATAATTATTTCCTTTTCCTGTGCGAGATTCAACTCTGAGTCGGCACATGAAAGGGACATTTCCATTTCCGAAGCGCGGTAGAGTTAAGGATAATTATTTCCTTTTCCTGTGCGAGATTCAACTCTGAGTCAGCACATGAAAGGGACATTTCCATTTCAAACTATAGGCATACTTCGTTTACCTTTTTTTTGTAATTATTTATTTTATTCTCCTTGTTCATAAGATGTTAAGTTTTAAATTGTAAAAGTGCTATTATTTTGCCTATTTACATACAATAAATACTTCGACTTTGAATCTCGGGCACAGATTAAATAATAGTTAGTTTTCTTGGGCGTCGTGGGTTCCAAACATCGCGCGCCCCGCGCACCTACCGCGCGCCTGCCGTCTCACCCACACATAGCCGCGAGCGCTTTTACGATCACACACGGTTGAGTGTCGATTCTTCTTTTAATACCTATATTTATTTGGTAGGTACATAGACAACTGCATATTACTCCGTACTCTAGACAGGCTGTTGACGAAACTTCGCAATGAGCGCATTTGATTATTGCCATTTTGGCGCTGTTAGCAGTAGTTTGACAGTAGTGACCGTCCACGGAACTAGCGTATTTGTACCATTTTAGTACCATGGATGGTGGGGCGCTTTGAATCGGCACAAACGAAAGTGCGGCAGAGCTTAACCATAGAGATTAGTGTGTAAGTACACGTATCTTTACGCTGCGGAAAGTTTTTTTTTTGTTACGTCGGTTAGTAATAATAATGTTTAATAATGTTACACAATATCTATGTCCCTGTCTGTAGGTAGTAACTTACTTACCTAAAATAAATTGCTGACAGAAAAGCTACTCACTCTTTAACCTTAGTATTCTTATCGACATAACTGCTGATGTAGACTCCATCCAAGCCCAGCTCCAGGTTTCCATAGAACGGTATGATGAGGGTGTAGTTCTCATGCTGCTGGAGCTCCCTGTCAAGCTCCAGGGTCAAGAGATCGAAGGTCGTGTTCAGGGAGACTCCAGTCACGGATGGGGCAGAGCCTCCCACCAGGGTGACCTTGTCTTCGGCGATGGTGAAATCTTCAGCGTGGAGGACGATTTTTGAGGTTGGTATGGTCGCTGATAGCTGAAAGAAAAAATGAAAAAGAAAAATGAATCCACAAACACGGACTGCACCAGCGTGATGGATGATCCACTAAAAAGCAGGTATGTATTGTCAAAAATGACGATGCACGTAGGGGTTCTAACCTGTGCTTCCTAATGGGCGTATTTCCGATGCGCGCCGCTGAGCTCTAACGACCGTTTAGTTTCTGCCGGCCGTTTCTCGCAGGCCACTCCACCGGGCCTCAGGACACCTACGCTACGTTTGCCTAGACCAGGTCTCCACTCGAGACCTCGTCTGTCCCAACAGTTATCGGTTCTTCGGGAATGTGACCAGCCCTTTGCCACTTTAGCTTGCTTATCCTTAACAAGGAACTGAACTGAATTTGAACGGAACGGTGCTATTGTACCCTAAAAAAAACACCACGCGTGCGAAGCCGCGGGTACAGCTAGTTATTTATAAAGCCCAGTTTTTATTTTCAATAGTTATAATCATATTGCCCTTTCATATTGGGCATTTTTCAAACTGTCCGGGAATCTACTTATTTAAATACTTATGATAAAGCAGTAAGTAACAAAAAGTCTGTACAAAGAAGATAAGAATTGTAAGTATAATACTTACTTGCCGGGTAATAATATTATACCTATTATAATATTATATCAATTATAATATTATACCAATTATAATATTATACCTATTATAATATTATACCTATTATAATATTATACCAATTATAATATTATACCAATTATAATATTATATCAATTATAATATTATACCAATTATAATATTATACCAATTATAATATTATACCAATTATAATATTATACCTATTATAATATTATACCAATTATAATATTATATCAATTATAATATTATACCAATTATAATATTATACCAATTATAATATTATACCAATTATAATATTATACCAATTATAATATTATATCAATTATAATATTATACCAATTATAATATTATACCAATTATAATATTATACCAATTATAATATTATACCAATTATAATATTATACCTATTATATTATTATACCTACTTAACAATTCATATGCCGGAACGCACACTCATTCATACAACAAAACATAACGTTGTTTACGATACGTGAGGGATTAAAATATAAACCTTTTACTAGCAGGCACGATGATCTCTGTGTATATACCAGGGAGCACTAAATATATCGTCATTGTTATTTATACTAGACAACCAGTCAGGACTCGGGAAAGAACGTCTCAGTTCTTCTCAGTCTTCTGGCCAAGGCAAGCGTCTATCAGAACAACACATGTTAAAAGTAATCCTATAAATGCCGTTATGTTGAAAACTTAGTAATACGATGATTATTTAATTATTTAAAGTATTTGTTATACAGGCTGAGTTTTTTAACTGGGTCTCTATGGCAGATGTGATCGTCGTTGAAGAGAGGACGATGTGTTCTAAATCCGTCTAGGGGTGTTCAAAAGTATTAAAACTGCATTTAAGGATGATTGAAAAATCGATTCAACATGGAAATCAACATCTTCACTTTATATCTTTCCCAACAGAACATCTATGAAAATAAATAAGGAAATGTTTAAAAAAAAAATGCAACTTTATAAAAATGTGTTCATTCAACTTTTTGTTCGTGATGACCAGCAGAATCTAATTTCACAAAAAAAACACATTTAATCGATTTTAGATTGAAAAATGCAATTTTATTGCGTTTGAAAACCTCTAGATGGATTTCTGAGAACACATTTTCCTATCTTTAACGGTTTCCATAGCTGCGTTAGAGATCACTGTTTAAAAACTCAGCCTGCATCCTACCTCCTCAGTATTTGCAGTCTACATTAAACTCAGCCTGCATCCTACCTCCTCAGTATTTGCAGTCTACATTAAACTCAGCCTGCATCCTACCTCCTCAGTATTTGCAGTCTAAGTACATTAAACTCAGCCTGCATCCTACCTCCTCAGTATTTGCAATCTACATTAAATAACGGCATATTACTTTTGGCTTTTGAAGATACTAAGCATATTAAATAGTCTCGGAGTTTCAGTTTTACATTTTGTTAAAAAACTAATTCCTAGTTAGAGTACTTGTACTGTTATTTATTCTGTGGTTAGAGCAATCTACTTACTGCTGGCCACACTCAACATCGTTATGTTCAAGTTATATCTAAGCTTAAACAGTAATAGCAAGTTACGTAAGCAAATTAGAAAGTGCAGCTCAGCTCTAAAATAAGCACCAAGTTAGACAAGTAAGGTAAGTAACCCCAATATAAGTTGTAAGCTTGTAACTCAAACAAAAACTGTCATTCTACTTTCTAAAGTAAGCAGCAAGCACAATAGTGGTGTATCGGTCAATTAGATCCCAAGAACCTATTGTACGAGACTAAAGGAATTATGTGTCTGTACAAAGCGATTGGATGTATAGAATTCTCAGTTTTAAGACTCAATTTATGAAAATTGATTTGAGGATTTTAGGCACAAAATGTCTGACCATTCGGTGTGTGTCATTCATTTCTAAATTAGCCACCCACTTTATTATTCCTACTAATGTTATAAAGTTGTTGTCTGTTTGTTTGCTTTGCACGATGCAGCGATGGTCGATCGCGATCGCGATGATGCTTAGAGATCAAAATACAGGTTACTTTTTCAGAGAAAACAATATACTTACCTACAAAGACACAATAATAATAAAACTATACAACTAAATAAAAAAAATAAGCTCTTTGTAAGAAACCCCACAAATATCTTGTTTGGGTATGAAAGGGTGAATAATGAAGAGAAAAAATAAGCTCTTTGTAAGAAACCCCACAAATATCTTGTTTGGGTATGAAAGGGTGAATAATGAAGAGAAAAAATAAGCTCTTTTTAAGAAACCCCACAAATATCTTGTTTGGGTATGAAAGGGTGAATAATGAAGAGAAAAAATAAGCTCTTTGTAAGAAACCCCATAAATATCTTGTTTGGGTATGAAAGGGTGAATAATGATGAAAAAAAATAAGCTCTTTGTAAGAAACCCCACAAATATCTTGTTTGGGTATGAAAGGGTGAATAATGAAGAGAAAAAACATATTTTTTCCCATTTTCATGCAAAAAAAATTATTCGTATTTTTTTTCTAATCTGAGCAATATGCTTAGTGCATTTATGCTCTAAGGCAATATAAGTAGCCTAAGGTTCAATAATAGTGCAACTTAGAATCCAACGATACCGGGTTCGGTCCTAGGCTCCGTGGTTCGGAGAGCACGTTAGACTGTCGGTCCTGGCTGTTATTAATTAATAGCAGTCGTTAAGCCACGTCAGAGGCCTTCGGGCGGCCTGACAAACTCTGACACCGGAGACCAGCACATACCTCAAACGTATACTTTTTCAGTTGGCTGTTTTAATAATTATAATATGTAGGTAAATTTGTCTACCAATTATCTTCGTAACGGCTGAACGGAATTTGAAGATACTTTAGAATAACACATAAAATCTTTTATGATTGTCCACGCGGGTCAAGCCGTGAGGCGTTGCTAGTAAACTAATAAATATTCAATGACAATGACCTATTGTATTGATTGACCGAGTAACTGCGAGGTGACATTGCGACAGCTTATAAAACGTTTTGTTAGTTACCCAGTTTATTTAGTTTTCACTTGACAAGGCTGAGTTTTATTATGTTTTATTGTTAGTCTATGATTATTAAATTGTTCATGCAGTAAATTATCAAGTAGGTAAATGTAAACGGTCCGCTGCAAGGACATTGCAAATGCATCGACAAATGTAGGCAGGCGTGATGGTATGCCTTCCTTATTCTAGTGTGGGCTCACACCGTTTTTTTACCAGACTGGGGACAAGGGCGGATCCAGCCTTAGATTCAGGGGAGGGGGGAGGGGGGGGGGGGAGTCATACACTTATATTCAGCCTGGATGGGTTCCAAAATTATACAATACTAGATGTTCCCCGCGGTTTCAGAAATTTATATCATAAAATTTCATTTCATTCAAAAATAAGCGCGACAGTAATGTATAAGCGCGACAGTAATGAATAAGCGCGACAGTAATGAATAAGCGCGACAGTAATGAATAAGCGCGACAGTAATGAATAAGCGCGAAAGTAATGAATAAGCGTGACAGTAATGAATAAGCGCGACAGTAATGAGCGGGTATAGTTTTAGTTTTCTTTTATCAGACGAAACTCCGATTTGTACAAAAATGTATTTGGTGTAATATCAAAGCGCGAACGCAGCGAGTGCGACCTTTGTGTATTATCAGTGTTAATTTAACACACTATTAAATTAAAATATCAATCCAGAACAAGTAAAAATTTGCACTGACGTGATTTAAACTAACGAGACTAAAGATTGTTAGAATATTGAGCTATAGCTCAACTGAACTCATATATACATATATACTCATTGAAATAATCAAAAAGCACGAGCTAATCGAGCGCAAAAAAGTTAATTTGTTTCTGTACACAATTATTCTAATAACACAATTAAAAACTAATTCTAAATCACATAAAACTTATGCATTGAAATGATCAAAAACACTTGAGCGGCGAACTCGAAAGTTCCGAGCTATTTATGTTAATATAGATTTTTAGAACAAAACATAATACTAAATCACATGAAAATAATGAAAAAGAACCACAAAAGCGAGCGAAGTAAGAGCGTTTTTTTAAACACTTCTGCCAGTTAAATATATGCTAAAAACATAACTCAAAATAATATTCAAACATGCAAAGGCAGCATGCATACTGTACGAAAAGTTTGCAATTTTTTTCTGTGTAGAAATTGAGTATTTTACGTAACTAACCAATTTACGGGGAATTTGAAGATTTTCTATAAAATAAAATTTAACATAATGAACGATGGAAGCGAGCGTGAAAATTCTTGGATATTTCTATAGAATTTTTGTTTGTGGTATGATGTAGTATCAATAATAGCCGCGACCGACAACTTAACTTACTCTCCAAAACATTTCTTTAGTGTAAAACTAAAACATAATTTGAAATTGCACAAAAACGAAAACAGTCAACCAAAAGCGGGAGCGTAGCGAGCGTGGGTAAATAAATAAACTGATTGACATAGGCCCAGGGAGCCCCCCCCCCCCCCTCTCTGGATCCGCGCTTGACGGGGGAGGGTTATGTTTTTGGGCTGTACGAGTATGGATGACTTTGACATACATACGCTGGTATGTATGTCAAAGTCAAAGTATTTTCTTGTAGTAAATAGGCAAAATAATAGCACTATCAAATCAATAAAAATTTAGGTAAACTAAGTATTCTTTCGTGGTATTCGCCGTGGCGGTCTCGGCTTAGAATAAGACCCCTTCCAATCCTCCCGTGGAAGTCGTAAGAAGCGACTGAGGGATAACAAACCGGAAGATGGGCAGCAGCGTCCTCCAGTACATATTTGCTACACTGCGGTCACCAATCCGCCTGCCAAGCGTGGTGACTATGGCAAACCCCCCCAATATGATAGAAACACCAAAAAGACGGCCCCCAGTCCCCGGCAGCTCCGTTATTCCTGGTACCGGTAGCAGCCATGGTAACGGCGGAGCAGGGGGTGCTAAGAATCCCCGGCAGCGACCCAGCTACCAACTCCCACGATCTCTGGACCTGGCAACTTATAACACACGCACCTTGAGGACCGATGAGAAGTTGATAGAGCTGGAAGAAGTAGTAAGTAAGTTGCGCTGGGGTATTATAGGGTTATCAGAAGTCCGAAGAGAGGGAGAGGATACGATGACCCTCAATTCCGGCAACTTACTCTATTACCGGGAGGGCGACCAGCAGTCCCAAAATGGTGTCGGGTTTCTCGTCCACAAGTCCCTCATCAACAACATAGTGAAGATCGAAAGCGTTTCGAGCAGGGTGGTATACCTTATACTCAGAATTACCGAACGGTATTCGTTGAAGGTCATACAGGTGTACGGACGGGTGTAAGAACACAGAAACTCTCTGAGCATACACTCAAACTTATGGCAGAACCAGGCGAGATGAGGCTGCAGTCTTCAGTGGATATGTCGAGTTACAGCTTGCTTAATAAACTGATCTCCAAGTCAATGCGACACGATTTGCGTTCCTATAATACTACTTGTATTAAGAACGCAATAGAGCGGAACAAGGGCTCCAAAGTGTTCGCAAGAGATCTGTCTATTGGGCAAAGCCTGTTGACGAAGTTGAAAACCGACAGTTGCAGCATCGTTTCGTCGAAGCCAGAGATTTTGAGTGAACTCGAGAAGTTCTATGGACAATTATACACCTCATCGCGTAGTCCTCCTAGCAGGACTAGCGATGCAAGAGCCCGTTTGACCGACATAATACCGAAGATATCCCGGACGTCAGCCTATACGAGATCAGAATGGCTCTCAAACAGCTTAAGAGCAACAAGGCACCAGGGGAGGACGGAATAATGACAGAGCTACTGAAAGCGGGTGGAACACCGGTACTTAAAGTCCTTCAGAAGCTGTTTAACTCCGTCATCCTCGAGGGTACTACGCCAGAGCGCCAGAGGCGTGGCACAGGAGCGTAGTGATTTTGTTCTTTAAGAAAGGTTACAAAACCATCTTGAAAAATTATAGGCCCATTTCGCTGCTGAGCCACGTCTATAAGCTGTTTTCGAGAGTAGTTACAAACCGTCTTGCTCGTTGGTTTGACGACTTTCTGCCTCCCGAACAAGCTGGATTCCGGAAAGGCTTTAGCATCGTAGACCACATCCATACACTCCGGCAGATTATAAGCAGTGTTTTAAACATTTAATTTTATCCTAAAAGTATACTAAATATTGTAAAGCAAGGCCACTGATCTGATGATTAGATGCCGAGCAATCGATAAAAACTATTTGAGGCTGAACAAATTTTGAACAAATGTAGTATATTGTACTGTGTAGGTACTTTTGGTCCTGGAATAACACGTATGAGTTACTTTTAAATGAAATGACCACGCGGGCAAAGCCGCGGGTACAGCTAGTACTATAATAAAACTGTAACTGGGCTAAATCGGTACATTAAATATTTTTTGAAAATTATAATTGAGATAAACTTCAAAATCGATATAGAGCGCAAAAAGCTGCTTAGCTGCGGTTTTTAATGTTTCAAAGCTGAAGTAAACAAGATGTTTGCTAAAATTGGGGGGGGGGGGGGGGGGTTAGAATGGGGGCTGAGGATCATAGCTCCCAAACGAATGGACCGTTTTTAATGCGGTTTGTATGTTTGAAAACTGATGTGATCGAGATGCTTTCTAGCTATAATGAGGGGTGGGGGGGCCGGGAGTTTTCCTTGATATTTTTAAGGCTGCTGTAACTCTTTGTTAAGTTTTATTTTAAAACAAGCAGATAAATATTTACAGTCGACTACGCGTTTATTATATCTTGGGATATTGATAATCTATTATAAAGCGCGTCACAGACGTTTTTTTGTTTATTTTTTGTAGAAACATCTGCGTAAAGATTAAATTTACCGCGGCTTTTTCTAAATTTAATGTGATTTTCTATCCAAATTGATCACCTTTTACAGTGCGCTAATGCAATTGGCATATCATATTCAAAATCAGAGTCGTCGTCTGATGAGCTATCTAATAAATCTAATAGTGAAACCGTACTACTCATATTTTATCATTCTGTATATAGAAAGCGGTGACGAAATACGTGTGGCACCTAGGACGGCCAGCGAGCGAATGAATAATTTCAATATATTATCGTATCTTATCCGTGTGTGATACCCTAAGATGCTATAATATTTTATATGCAGATATCGTAACATCAAATGTTATAGTATCTTAATCGTCTGTGACGCCCTTAACACAAAGACCGAGTTAGCGTCGGGCATGTTTAAAAAAAAGCGAATACCCAACGTTTATAGCCCAGTTGACATCGGGTATACTTTCGAATTTAGGATTTCGCGTAGCTTATTTTGAAATATACCTCCACACAACGCTACCGTAATACAGATTTCTGTCAACAACCTTCAGTGGCGATCCGACATCTTTCATGACCATGTTGGGTCGCTACTGAAGGTTCTTAACCTATTTGGTACTTTTGGTACTGGAATAACTCATAGGATCTTTATATCCCAGAAAAACTACCACGCGAGCAACGCCGCGGGCACAGCTAGTTATACAATACAAGGTGAATAGCAAACGAAGTTTAACCTTGAAAGTACCACTAGATTAATCATTGGTCTCATGTCCTCCTCGAGCGACAACTTGCGAATACAAAACTGTGTGTGCCAAGCATTTCTATTGACTATAAAATGCAAGTGAAGTACCTACTTATATATTTTACTAGCTGTGCCCGCGGCTTTACGCGCGTGCTCTTTTATCTGGGTTATATTAGAAGTATCATATGTGTTAATCCAGGACCTACAGAGTACAATATAGCCAATTACGTTCAGCCATCAATTAGCTTTTTGTCGAACATACAGAAAGAAACGATTTAAAAAAAGGTTAAATCTTTGTTCAACAGCTGAACCACTAAACTACAGCGTGTGTCCACACGCGACTTCCACATGGCACCTGCATGTGCCGCGGAACATTTGGGGGGTTCTTTTTAAGCCCTAAGCCTGAACTATTATTTTAAAAATTATCTTCACTGTACAGACTTTTATTTACTGATTTATTATAAGTATATAATTTATTTTATAGATATGTACCTACTTATTGACAATCTGAGCTACTGAGGCCGAAACGGGATAGAAATATTTTTCCAATGGATTAAAATATTAATGGAGGGGTTTGTGGGGGTGGGGTCGGGGGTTGTTGGTAGTGGTTTTAGAGGAGATGGAGGTGGGAGGGTGATAGGATAATGGGGGGGGGGGAGGGGGGAAAGAAGAGAAGAGCGGAAGTGTGGTGAGGGGCAAAATATGTACGCGTGCAAAGCCGCGGGGCGCAGGTAGTTGTGATTATAGAAGATAGATACCACAGTTGGCCAGTCCCTTGGACACGCACACAAGCCTAGTAAAACGTATTACTTATCATATAACTATTACGTATTAAGCAGGTTCCTATCAGTGTAAATCAACCGGGGACGTTAATTACAATTATTACCCTAATTGCAGATTGAAAACTAATGCGTGAAGGAAACATCAATTTGTTTCCATTAATGTAGACTGAGGCGAATCGATGGCACTGCTGCTAGAGGTGAGGTTTCGCTACGGCTTCATGTACATTGTACAGTATAAAATATCTAGACCACACAGGAGATACCTTTCAAATTAAAAAAACTGGCCAAGTGCGAGTCGGACTCGCGCACCAAGGGTTCCGTACAAACTTAACTTTGCCGTTGAAAAACTGTTCTCCCCATAAATCGACATAGCCCGCGGTCAGTTTATTAAATGCAAAAAATAACTAATTTTTTGAGATGAAACTACAAATTTACTGTTTTTAGATCTTCCCCTTTACTTGTGCTATAAGACATTGCTTCTTGCCAAATTTCATGATTCTAGGTCAACGGGAAAACCAGTGCAAAGTGCAGTGCAGTGCAGTTGGAAGTGCAGTGTGTGCGGGTGACCTGTACCACAGTTATGCAAAGGAAATAATAACTTGCATACAATAACAAGTGGAAGTGCAGTGTGTGCGGGTGACCTGTGCCACAGTTATGCAAAGGAAATAATAACTTGCATACAATAACAAGTGGAAGTGCAGTGTGTGCGGGTGACCTGTGCCACAGTTATGCAAAGGAAATAATAACTTGCATACAATAACAAGTGGAAGTGCAGTGTGTGCGGGTGACCTGTGCCACAGTTATGCAAAGGAAATAATAACTTGCATACAATAACAAGTGGAAGTGCAGTGTGTGCGGGTGACCTGTGCCACAGTTATGCAAATGAAATAATAACTTGCATACAATAACAAGTGGAAGTGCAGTGTGTGCGGGTGACCTGTGCCACAGTTATGCAAAGGAAATAATAACTTGCATACAAAAAAAAACCGTACTTAGGTAAAAATAAAATTTACTGTATGAAGCAGTCGTTACCGCATTATTTTCAAAATTATCTCAATAATACACACCCAATTACAAGAAGGGTTTGTGAGTAGTGCAGAATAGGAGTTTTATTTTATTTGTTTCAGTTTGGCGACAGCGGTTCCAATGTACGTGGCGTAGTGGACCACTTCCACTTGTTTTTTTTCTATTCAAAGAAGAAGAAGAATCCGTGGCTCCAAGGGATTGCAGACCTGAGTACTTGATATTATTTTCAACTTAATACCTCCACCACAGAATAAATAATAGTACTACGTCCTCCACGCGTTCCGGAGAAAAAGGGGCTTGACAGATAGACAGACGGACGGACAGACAGACAAAGAAGTGATCTTATAAGAGTTCCTTTTTTCCTTTTGAGGTATCCAACCAATATGAAAATAATTATATAAATAATATCTCGAAAATGGTTGACTTTTGCCGGATGCATTACAAAGTTATTTGATAGTGGACAGCATGTCCTAACACCCTGCCACGGGATCGTGACCAGTAACCAATAATCCTTTATACAGGCTGTCCCGTGATGAGTGGATAATCCTGCAGGTACTTGTGGAGGGGAGCAAGGCGGCACAGGTTAAAGTAAAAAAATGTGGACCTATGTAATTATTTGTAAACTTGTGAAAATTCTTTCCCTAGCTCACAGTTTTGGGATTTCTTTTCTGAATGTTAAGTTTGAGCATCTGTGGTGTAAAAAAATATGTATGAGACCCTGGGTGGCCAAATGCTTTAAAAACATCTTAAAGTATTTTTTTATTTTTTTGTCGGCCTTTTCCCCCTCTTCAAGTACCTGCAGGATTATCCACTCATTATGGTATATTGTAATTATTATTGATACTTTAGTGTCTTTAAAATTGAGTCCATGGTTCCTTGCAGCATTTTCCACTATGTTTTCTGATACTGGTTAAAAAAGTAAAACTCATTCTGTATATTTCAGTTGAAATAATACGTTACTGCTAGTTGTGTATTTAAATGCAAATCGGTCAAATTTCTACAATTTCATCCATATCAGGATTCCTCGCAACCAGGCCGCCGCGGAAACTGAAAACTACGAGTGTCGCAGTTCCTCAACATATAGCTGTTATACCAGATCTAATTAAAACTGGGAACATTAGGTATCAGTGTACTATTATTTATTCTGTAGCACCAGCTCCTCCAGCGCTCCACCTACTGTATGCAGTCCGTATCATGTCCGTGTCGCGCTACAGTCTGCGTACCTATGTTGTTGTTGTTGTTGTTGAAGAAGCATGACGGTCGGAATGTAGCTGTGTAGCTTTGTAGTCGCGTGCACTATCTACCCCCCCCCCCCCTCCCCCCCCCCCTCTCCCCCTTTTAATAGATCTATACGTTATACAATAGATATTTTGTATGTCCCCATAACCGTATTAGAAGTACGTATATATGTTTCGGTGTCATTCGCACAAAGGAATTAACATGAAAATCATGGACGGTCAACGGCATCGAAACTCACTCATTGTCTTCTTTAGCATGACAAATTATTTTGGCCGAAACGTCGCCACGTCGATACATGCTGTTGCTTATACTGTGACATCAACATACATTAAACACGTACTTACTATTGCTTATTTCATGACGTTTATTTACAATTATTGTGTACCTAAAGCCGTCACGGACGAAAAAGGAGAGTGGGTAAATGGGTATTTTGTTCTTGAATGTCACTTTTTGCATTGTTCGATGAGAAGTAGTACAACGGTACCGAATATAATTCGTTCAGTTAGGTGACGCACCACATATTGTGAACAGAATTTTAACAGTTTTGGCGCAAAAATTAAACTTGAAAGTATCCTGACGCCTATCTAAGATTCCCTAAATTATTATCTAAGAAATAAGGACGAGGTCTATCTGACCAAAGGCCTACAACACAATACCTACATATGAAGCAAATACTTGCACCATTTCTATGTGCACAAATATTTATTCCGATACAGGGATCAAACCCGCAGACTAGAGGTGCCTATACCATGTTGTATTATACTTGAAGTTGAGTACAACTAGATCGATGCCAAAGACCAAACACTTTACTTCGTCAAGTGCCGCCTCATTAGTGAGGGTTGGCAGTCAGCTCCTTTATTTTTTGTTTGTCCAGAGCCAGCCTGAACAGTTGTTCCACCGTTTTAATGCCTGTCCACTCACGGATGTTAAACACTACACCGACTTATTAAAAACAGAAAAACAACTCACAAACATATCGACAAACCAACTCAACCCCAGGATCGACGTCGTAGAGCAGTCTGACGTCATAGTGATGAGGACTGACGTCACTGGGCGGATGGTAGGTAGTAGTCTAACGTCATAGTGATGAGGACTGACGTCACTGGGCGGATGGTAGGTAGTAGTCTAACGTCATAGTGATGAGGACTGACGTCACTGGGCGGATGGTAGGTAGTAGTCTAACGTCATAGTGATGAGGACTGACGTCACTGGGCGGATGGTAGGTAGTAGACGATACTCGTTATTCGGTTACGGAAGTCACCATTATTTCGACGACATCTTTGTAGCTGTAGTTAGTTCCAGGATCAATGTCTACTCGAATAGATCGTTCCCTCAAAAAATCAGCTATCCAAATGCAAAAGCCAACAGGTAATCCATATGAGGGAAGCTTGTTTAAAAAGCCATCGTGCCAGACCCGATCAAAAGCCTTAGATATAACAAGGGAGACGGCAAGCGCCTCACCATTCATCTCGATGGCTTCGCTCAATACGTGAGTGGCATACGCAAGAAGATCCCCAGTTTACCGGTTTCGGCGAAATCCGTATTGCCGGTCACTGAGGAGATCATTGTCTTCAAGGTATGCCAATAGCCTAACGCGTTTATGACACTCTCCATACACTTACAGAGTAAGGAGATTATCAAGATGGGGCGATAATTGGCCGGATCAGCACGACTACCCTTTTTAGGTACTGGTACATTGGCAAGCTTCCAGCTCTTCGGAACTTTACCTGAGTGATGGGAGATGGGAGACAATTTGGGCGCACAGTATTTCAACACAATCGCTGGGATGCCATAAGGACCACTGGCCTTGTTCACATCTAGGGCTCGAAGCGTTCTGAGAACCTCCTTGGCGAATGCGTATATCGGGCATAAAAACCCCGCAATGAGGAAGGCAGGAAGGTATCTTGCCGGTAGCGTCTAGATGCGAAGATTCTGCAAAAAGAGAAGCAAATAAATTCGCTTTCTCTCCAGCAGTTTGAGCCAGTGATCCATCATGTTTCAGCAGTGGTGGCAGTGAGGGGCGCCAGAAGTTCACTTCGACTGACTAGGCCAGGGACCAAAAAGCTTTGCTACCCACAGGGTATCAAGCCAGTTTGGTCGCTACTCAACCTATGTGATCAAAATGAGCCTTCCTAACGTCATAGTGATGAGAAATGACATCCATGACATCTTTTAAGCTGTAGTTAGTTCCAGGATCAATGTCCTAAAACAGTCTGACGTCATAGTGGTGAGGATCGATGTCACCAGATAGACGATACTCTGCTAAAGGGAACTCACCAATATATCGACTCCTCCATAAAAACTGTAGTTAGTCCCAGGATCATAGTCGTAGAGCAGTCTGACGTCATAGCAATTATTTCTTCTGTGGTCATAGTGGTGAGAATTGACGTCACCGGACAGACGGTACTCTGCTAAAGGGAACTCACCAATATATCAACCGCCTCGTAGAAGCTGTAGTTAGTTCCAGGATCGATGTCGTAGAGCATGACGTCATAATGGTGAGGGGCGACGTCACCGGACAGACGGTACTCTGCTAAAGGGAACTCACCAATATATCTACGACCCCGTAGAAGCTGTAGTTAGTTCCAGGATCGATGTCGTAGAGCAGTCTGACGTCGTAATGGTGAGGGACGACGTCACCGGGCAGACGGTAGTTATCCTCTCCGCTCGCGAGATGGAGAGCGCAGAGGACGCCCACAGTTACTAGCCAACCCATACTGTCTGAAACGGAAACAAAGCAGTTATTTCGCACTCTTAAATAAACGCATCCCAGCTTATATGCATACCATAGCACAGAATAAATAATAGTACAAAACCATTGTTATTACATTAAGGGCGTTCGTTTTGAGCCAAATGGCAAAAATATGGGTTAAAAATGGTCATCTTTGGTGTTCGGTATGGTCTTATTAATTATCGGTAAATTTTTTATGTAATAATTTTGGTACTTATTGCATTTTTTGTTTTATTAGAGTTATATTTGTTGTATTAATATTGTTACTCTGCGTTCGTAATGTTACAAATAAGTTCCGGCATTAAATCAGTGCCAAGGCTTATGGCCTTAGCGTTAAGTTTGCGAGTCGGGAGCTTGGAACCTGTTTGAGACAACACACAGCATACATTTTTGTTTTAATGTATAAATTAAAAAATATTATTGTTTAGAAATATATTTCTATTCTGTTTGTTCTTTATTATTAGGCCAGTCATTGAGGGAAAATGTGAAGCTTTGCCCTACAAGTGGTGGAGTAGATGCGTTGATTTGTAATGCTTACTTAAAAGGTCATAACGAAAACAACAAATTCGATCTCGAGGTAAGATAGATAGCTAACGCCCCCAAGTTAGCTATCTTAAATTGAAGGGAAAAATTAGATTATTTCTAAATAGTTCTTTAACAGTTAGCTTTATTGGAAAAGTGTCTATGAAAAGTATAAAGAAGACCATAGAAATCGGAATAATTGTGAATAAGACAATATTTGCAACGTTTTTGCATTCACAGTTGCCTCATAGGTAAAAAGTTACAAGAAGCGAAAAGCACATCCATACCAATACCTATATAAAAGTGAAACGTTGTCTGTTTTGTTTAATTATATATACTTTTAAAACTTTTTATTCCGGAAAATTGTAAGTTTCCACGGGAAAACTGGAAAATGTTGATTACGCTGTAAGGAACGAACAAAACGAAATAACAAGTCTGTCATAAAACATCAATAGCATTGGTGCCATACCATCTTTTTCATTGGTTTTTAATATCCTAGAAGAACATAGGATGCTTTGTTCACGATAAACTGTAGTCCGCGCGGTCGAAGTTCGTTTCGATTATGTTTCCAAGGCAACCGTTCCTTACAGACAGATCATAGTAAAAAGCCAGCGAGTACATTTATTTAGCTATTTCTTGAAGTGTACCTAAAACTAAAACCTAATTCAAAATGATGTAAAAAGGATAGATTTATCACAAAGCGCGAGCATATCCATCGCGAAAATGTTGAGGTATTTGCATGTTGAGGTATCGCTTTAAGCGATAAGACCGCCCATTGTACTCTATTTAAGTTAAATGTTTATTCTTGTGTATGATTTATTTGGTGTGCAATAAAGCGTTTATCTATCTATCTATCTATCTATCTATCTATCTATCTATCTATCTGTGTATTTTTTTTTAGATATTAATTTTAGTAAATTTCTGGCAAGTCTAGACAAATTGCAATAAAATTAAAGATAGTTTACGAATTACGATAATGAAAGGCGCCTAAAGATGAGCACAAGCTACAAGGGGCGGTTTCCGCCGCCTGCCGCCCCGGGCCATGGCCCTTTTGGCCCTAGGGTAAATACGCCTCTGCTGATAAACTATAACGACAGTGGAAGCAAGAACGCTTAAGAAATGGGAATACAATTCTGATGTTACAATGTTGATGATGGTGGTTTTTTATTCTTCTGTATATTCAGATTGTAGCATAAAAATGCCTAATCCGAAAAAGTTCATCGTTTTCGGTAAAAGTCGGTCCTTTAGGTCAGTTATGTTTTTTCTTAGTGTCCATCCCTATTTTCAACGCTTTTTAAACGGATTATTTTGAGTATCTTTGCAATAAACCAATAAATTATGCAGGTATAGAATATAGTATGCAGGTATAGAATATAGTATGCAGGTATAGAATATAGTATGCAGGTATAGAATATAGTATGCAATCTTTATTAAAACGAGTCATATCGACTATTCCATAAAATAAATAAAAAACGACATTCTTTGTTGCTTTTTTTTCTTATATTTTTAAACGATTTTTCAATTTGACGTGTACGATTTTGGGGGGGGGGAGTCATGTCCCCTGTGACCCCCCCTTGAGACCGCGCCTGGTGTGTGTGTGTGTGTGTGTGTGTGTGTGTGTGTGTGTGTGTGTGTGTGTGTGTGTGTCTCTGTGGCATCGTAGCTCCCAAACGAATGGACCGATTTTGATGTGTTTGTAAGCTGTTGTGATCGAGATGGTTCTTAGCTATTTTTGGGAGGGGGGGGGGGGAGGAGAGGGGAGGTGAGAAAAGGGGAGTGAGAATCGTAGCTTCCAAACGAATGAACCAATTTAACTGCGGTTGAAAGCTAGGGTAAACGAGATAGTTCTTAGTTATAATGGGGGAAAGGAGGGTAGGAGGGGGGATGAGAATCGTAGCTTCCAAACGAATGGATCCATTTTGATCGAGTGAAAACTGATGTGATCGAGATACTTCTTATAGCTATAATGGGAGGTGGGGGGCCGGGGGTGTTGGGGGGCCGGGGGTTATATAAATGTTTAATGTGTGCTTGTTCATAAAGACCTCATAACTAAACAATACAAATCAAAACATCTTCTACTCCACCACTTGTAGGGAAAAACTACGAGTAACTGGTTTCTTGTCTATATGTATAATGTTGTGTAATCATAAATAAATGTATTTTTTCTTTCTTAAATATATTTTTTAACAGATGCCGTGGCCGTGTGGACCCGGCCTAATGATAGGTCCACCCTTCTTATCCCGCACGTGCTGTGATGTGAGACCCAGCGAACGGAGTCCAGGCAATTGCCAGCAGTATTTTCAAGTGTATGTCGACATCTACTGCGCTAGCCAAGCCGCTTGCCGAGCAGGGGTGGCCTATGTTCAGCGGTGGACGCTGACGGCTGATGACGTGTTGTAGCAGGGGTGGCCTATGTTCAGCGGTGGACGCTGACGGCTGATGACGTGTTGTAACGTTGCGGGGAAGACCCCAAGGAGGTAGCTCATTCCACGTTTTGCAGATGTGTGGCAGTAAGTATCTGGTAAATGTGGGATTTCCACAAGTCCGGTATTGTCAAAAATGATATTCCGTATTCTTGATGCTTTCTTCACGCACGGCCGTATTTCCGGAGCACGGTAATAAGTACGTTTGTTTTTGTTCAATTCACACCAATTACCTTTCCCCAAACTAGGATACCCTGTACTATTGCCACCAGATAACGGATAAACATACATAGAAGAACACGTACGTTCATACATAGTGTCAGAAGGTTATTTCCTTTTCTCGTGCGTGATTCAACTCACTCACATACAACGGCTCACGAAGTGCTTTATGTTGCCTATCTACCGACACTAAAAAATAATTTTGAAAAAATTATTAAATTAATTTAATAATTTTTAATTATTATTTAATTTTTTTTTTATTTTTTTTAAATTGAACACTCGTAGTTCTCATTCTCATGCCTGCCATAGAGATCCCTGTAAATAAACAACCTGTATACTCATGCCTGCCATAGAGATCCCTGTAAATAAACAACCTGTACACTCTACAGCCGTTGTTGTGTGCTTTTGGGAGAGGCCTACAGTCTAGCAGGAGATTTGCACTAATAGCCTGATTATAACGTATTTATTCTGTGTTATATTATAACGCATGTTTGCTTTGGAGAACGCGCGACATTCACGTAGTACAAGGCAGCTTTTGAAAACGTGCCGTTTAGTTCCCTTGCATCATAAGGAAAATTAACAAATCCACAAAGCTACATTCTTATTAATACTGTCAATAAAATACGAAAACCTTGGCCCTATTGTGTGTATGTCGGAATGTAAAAACAACCCACATGGTTTTAAAAAGTTTACATAATTTTCGCATCTTCAGTGCATGGTTGCATTTCGATACAAGGTTTGATGAACGTCATGACATCAATACATAACATTCATTAAAATACCGACTTATTTAGATATTATTAGGTACTAGCTGATGCCCGCGGCTTCGCACGCGTGGTCATTCCTCTAGGTCAAAAGTACACTATATACTATGCCTAGACCTAAAATACCAATATACCAAAATTTGATCAAAATACCTTCAGCCGTCATAAATATTTTTATCGATTGCTCGGCTTCTACTCGTCGGAGTGAGATACCAAGTACCCCAGTTTTTAAGTCAAAACATAAGCTATCCAACCGCATTGCAATCGGTCCAGTAGTTTTGACGTGAGGCACAGCACGAGGCCCGAACAAACATATAAACAAACAAACTAACAAACAGACAGAAACTGGGTTTCACTGATAGTTTAGGGTTTGACTTAAAAACAGGGGTACTTGGTATCTCAATCGATAAAAATATTTTAAATGGCTGAAGGAATTTTGATCAAATATTGCTATATTGGTCCTGAAATTGCACATAGAGTACTTTTAACCCAGGGAAATAACAACGCGTGCGAAGCCGCGGGCACACAATTTATATCCACTTGGACCAGTAAGTGGCGAAGTCTATGGCATTACCAGTGCACTGACAAAGTTCCTGCAGTGTGCAGCGGTAGGGACATGAAGGACACTAGCACCAGCAAGTGTGGCATGGTTTGCACGGGTGACCGCAGATCTAGATTACTTAAAATAAGCTACTGAATTAGAATAGATCATTTTTTTAAATCGTGTCTGTCTGTCTGTTTGTGTACGTACCTAGCAAATTTGTAGCTTGCGTTTTGAGAACGCGTTGTTTGGAAACCTACTTTCTATAAGAAGTTATTTTAAGGAAGTCTGTATTTTTTTTTATACTCGTACTTCCCTACTGAATGCTCGTGAATACGAAAGTATAACGTTTCCATATTATGACAAAAGACAAAAAAACGAAGAATGAGACCGACATCGAAATCTCATGATTTTACAATAGCGACAGTGTACCGATCCAAATATCTCATGATTTTACAATAGCGACAGTGTACCGATCCAAATATCTCATGATTTTACAATAGCGACAGTGTACCGATCCAAATATCTCATGATTTTACAATAGCGACAGTGTACCGATACAAATATCTCATGATTTTACAATAGCGACAGTGTACCGATCCAAATATCTCATGATTTTACAATAGCGACAGTGTACCGATACAAATATCTCATGATTTTACAATAGCGACAGTGTACCGATACAAATATCTCATGATTTTACAATAGCGACAGTTTACCGATCCAAATATCTCATGATTTTACAATAGCGACAGTTTACCGATCCAAATATCTCATGATTTTACAATAGCGACAGTGTACCGATCCAAATATCTCATGATTTTACAATAGCGACAGTGTACCGATCCAAATAACATTGAAAATATTTGCACTTTTTTTTAGTTTTTTTATTCTATAATTCGCAAAACTAGCCCAGCAGGCCTAGCTTAGGGGACTTCTTATAAGAAGTTGATAAAAACGGGGGAAAGATAATTTGTCCACCCCCCATGCTAGGCCTGCAGTTACGTGCATGTGGCATACTAACAGTACACACACACACAGAGAGACGACAGAGCATTCTCTATCCTAGGGAACCGACTGCAATACTCAAGTAATAATTGTACTTTTACCTCTATGTACAACTTTTACACAGGTACCTTATGTATATCTGAAATACCGTATCTATCCACACTAATAAGTATTATAAAGAGGAAAGATTTGATTGTTTATTTGTTTGTAATGGATAAATTCAAAAAATAGTGAACTAATTTTAAAAAATATTTCGTCTATAGATAGCTACATTATCAGTGAGTTTGTTTGTTTGTCGTATGAGGTAGTGCTGACCCCCGGTGTCAGAGTTTGTCAGGCCGCCCAAAGAGAATACAACCTAAAATACCAATATTACCAACATATACCATTTTGTCAAGATTACTTTAACCGTCAATATGTTTTTATCGATTGCACGGCTTCTACTCATCGGATTGAGATGCCAATTGCCCCAGTTTTTAAGTCAAACCCTATGAGGCCGCCCGAGGGCCTCTGACATGGCTTAACGACTGCTTTTAATCGATAACTATTAATTAATCAGTGCTTCGGAGGGCACGTTAAGCTGTTGGTTCCGGCTCTTAATCAGTGAGTAACACGGGCAGAAATTTATTTAAAAAAAAAATAGGGATCCTGAAAATTCCAATAATGTAACCCAAGGTTGTTTGTTTGTTTGGGGAGTTTTAACGCGGTAACGGCTGGACGGACTTTAATGAAATTTAGAATGGAGATAGTCTGGAATAAAACATAATATGATAATATTCATCATCGTCATCACCATAATTCACTGTCAAACAGCTAAACGGATTTTGAACTATTTGGAATTGACATACTTAGCTTATACACTGGAATAAAACAGGATACTTTTCATCATCATCATCATCATCATCACCATACTTCACACTCGTTTGAGTGAACGGATTTTGGTGAAATTTGGAATGGAGATAGCTTATATCCTGGAATAAAACATAGGATACTTATCATAATCATCATCATCATCATCATACTTTCCTCTCAAACGGCTGATCAGTTTTGATAAAATTTGGAATGGAGATAGCTTAGACCCTGGAATAACACATAGAATATCATCATCATCATCATCATAGATCACACTCTCAAACGGCTGAACGGACTTTGATTAAATTTGTAATGGAGATAGCTTATACCCTGGAATAACACATAGGATACTTTTCATCATCATCATCATCATCATCGTACTTCACTCTCAAACGGCTGAAAGGATTTTGATAAAATTTGGAATAGAGATAGCTTATTTCATGGAATAACACATAATGATAGTTTTCATCATCATCGTCATCATCATCCCTCACGTGGGTGAAGCCGCGGGGCGCAGCTAGTACTTAAAATAAAACTGTAACAGGTTCAATTCAGGTACATTGAAGATATTTTGAACAAGAATATAACATTTTTTTAAATCATGTATGTTTGTTTGTTCGCGCATCATGTAAAAACTACTGGATCGATTGCAATGCGGTTTTCATTGGTGGATAGCTTATGGTTTGACTTAAAACTGGTGTACTTAATATCTCAATCTGAAGAGTAGAAGCCGAGCAATCGATAGAATATTTTTAACGGCTTAAGGAATTTTGATCAAGTGTTTGTTTATTGGTATTTTAGTCCTGGAATAGTACAAAGAGTACTTTTAATCTAGAGAAATGACCACTCGTGCAAAGCCGTGGGTACAGCTAGTCTTACATAAATATTAATCACTGAAAACTCCAGGAAAAAGAAACGAGGGAAAACGTTTATAATTATAGTTTACGTGTAGACACCCGACACCCCATCATTTGGGTAATTTTTAATTGATTACACAAATCAGGATGGTCTCACTACGATTGTATTTTATTGTATTAATCTAATAAATCTACAGGATTTCTACACTGATTTGATCCATCTAAAGTTCATGAAAATTGATTTTGTAGTTATTAGTAACTAAGTCCATTTGAAATATTTTGATCTGGTTTGGATTTATAAACCCGTATGCGGGCTTCGTTTACAACGTTCCGTTCATGTTTCATTCATAAAATTATCGCATAATCGAGAGTTAACCTACACCAATATTAACCCAGCCAGGTCAGTGTACTCTTGGGGGCGCCAACCCAAAGAGGCAGCAGTTTTTATCCAATGGGCAATGCTATTAGGAACAACATGCTAACAAACTTACAAGATACTACTCGTATAATCCGTTTCCTTCAGTTTTTATTTAGTTGTATAGAGTTGCCTGCGCTGATACCTCAAGTATTTCACACATTTTACGAAACCGCAAAATGGTAAATAAATATTACAAACACAACAATAATTTTTAAAAACTTCAAACTTAACGTCAGTTTTGGTTGAAGTATTATGTTCACTTACACGCTCGAATCATCCGTGCGATTATCGCTCGATCATCCGGAGATAGTGAACGACTTTGGACGTCCACATACAACTGACAACTGTCAAGTGTCAGTTTCATACTATTCCTCCCCTCCACTACTATTTTTCGGATGACCCAGGCGAACGCCCGGACGACGCCGTGAACGATTTCGAGTGTACGCGCGGGTGATCCGTGCGTCCTCGAACGTTTATGTGAACAGGCCCATAATGTGTTCAGTTTTGCTTTCACAAATTATAGAGATACGGAGCAAAGAGCAAAGAGTATTTAAATACTACGTGCAAAGAGTATACAAATACTAAAGATACGGGTTGCTAGAGAGCATAAATAATAGGTCCATATAGCTACATACTCGCGTCTACGATATAGCTCGAGACCTCGAGCGAGAGTAAAGTTATTTTTTTTAGTGAGAATGTACCTATTAACACGCTATTAACCCTATTAACCCTTTTTAGAACCAATGTATAAACCAATGTATACTAAAGAAAATATGAACATCCAAAGAGGTTGAATTACGCTTACTATCGTTTAACATAAAAACAAAACTGAAGCGTTGTCTGTTTGTTTGTTTAAGATGCTTTACTTTTGTCACAGATTCATTAAAGATTTGGAATTTCTCAAAATAATGTAGAATAAGGTAGTATTATCATAGGTTTGCGGCGTATGCCTAATTTTGTATACCGTAGCATATTTATATACTCTTTGTACCGTAGTAGTGCCCTTACCAAAAAGCAGTTATATGTAAACTTTTGTTTATCTCAAACGTCAATATCATTCCATATTTATGTACCTACTAAATAAAAATAACCCAAAAACTTCAAAATTAATAAAATAAATTGCACTACATTGGCCTTCGCCTGACCCCAGACCGTTACATTACATAAATTTATACCGGTTGCAGTTATTTTTATATGTATAGGGTCAACTGCCCCTATAGGGCCTTGCAAGGCACTCGATGACCTCAGAACTTGTTGATAATGTAATTCTTGGCACATCGCACTTGACATTGGTAAGAGTGACTGCAGGAAGAAAGTTCAAGGTATTAGCAATGTTGTACGTATTTTGTGAGTTAAACTTTGAGGAAGAAGCGGAATTTTATTGATTTACAGGAAAAAGAGTATAAAAAAAGCTTAAGATAGGTGTCATTATTATTTGCCTAATGTGTCATTATTATTGTCATTATTATTTGCCCACTGGTGGGCAAAGGCCTCCATTTCCTTTTTCCACTCTTCTCGGTTATGAGGTACTATACTCATTTTTAATCCCTCCAAAAGGAGATTTACAAATTCGACTGTATTTATTTTTGTGGCTAAACTAGCGGTATAGGTAGTAGTGCGAGTTAGAATCCAACGATACCGGATTTGGTCCTAGGCTCCGTACCAATGCCTATTCTAAGTTATGTGTTTTCCAGCGCTCCATGCTGCGGAGGGCACGTTAAGCTTTCGGTCCAAGCTGTTATTGATTAACAGCAGTCTTTATTTATTTATTTTTTTTCTGAGCGATGGTGGCCTAACAGTTCTATAGTGCAAATTAGAATCCAACGATACCGGGTTCAAAACCTAGGCACCGCACCAATGACATTTCTAAGTTATGTGCGGTTTTCCATCGCTCCGTGCTTCGGAGGGCACGTTAAGCTGTCGGTCCCGGCTGTTATTGATCAATATCAATGCTTAGGTTCAATTGTTAAAGTAAATCTCATACAGAAAGCACATTACAATGTAAATTATTATATTAACGACAAAAATGCATGATGCCTCCAAGCTCCTTGATTGTTTTAAGTGATTACTTCTATGTATTAATTGATTTGAATGTTCAGTAAGTGCTTTTTAAGATGTCTCATGACTTTTCATACTACATAGTTAGAAAGGATGGATCTCTTCTCTGAATCTAGTTTTTATGATCATGCTCATTGTTTTTTTATTATTAAATATCTGTGCGATTATTTTGTGGGACATCTCATTAGCACTTTTGTATTTGGCATGTACATGTATTAATTATAATTTTAAACATAAAAATATACATACAAAAACTGTCACAAATTGGGAAAATGACATCCTCGTGGAGTTCCTTGGTGCTTTCTTCTACAACGGGCGTATTTCCGAAGCACTGGTAGAGTCAGAAGGGTAGGTATTTTCTTTTCCTGTGCGAGATTCAACTCTGACTCGGCATATGAAACCGAAATTTCCTTTTCAAACTCAAAGCATACTTAGTATACCAAATTTTATTGAATTAATCTATTTATAATAATTTACGTTTTCTCTTTGATTATGTTAAGTTATGACTTGTAAAAATGCTATGTTTTGTCTATCTATATTTATTCTATATACTATAATAAAACTGTAACTGGGCTAAATCTGTACAATAAATGGGCTAAATATTTTTTGAAAATTATAATTGAGATAAACTTCAAAATCGATATGGAGTGCAAAATGGATATTTTTTTATTTTTTGTCTATCTGTCTGTCCGTCTGTCTCTTTGAACACGCATTACGCTGAAACTACCAGACGGATTTTGATACAACTTGGCAGAATCATAGCTGATGTTATGGATTAACATTTAGAATAATTTTTATCCCGAAAAAATAAAGGGTTCCTGCAGAATAAGAGTTATTTAAAAAAACACGGTATCACGCTCAAACTACTGGACGGATTTTGATGTAACTGGGCATAGTCAAAGTTTATATTATCTGTTAAAATTTTGAATACTTTTACTCCCGAAAAAATAAAGGATTTTTATGGGATAAGGGTCCAAAGTTTATGTTAAATTAAAGTAATAAAACATCCGTTTAAAGAACGGTACCAAATTTCGTTGTCCGCGTCACGAAACGAGTGGCCGAGCGGTTAACATGCGCGGAAGTCTAATCCAGACGTCCGTGGATCGAAACCACGCGATTTTAGTTTTTTTGTTCCATAATTAATAGCGTTTACATATTTTATGCGTTATTTTTACATTTTTTAACCCCGGAACAAAGAGACGGGTGTTATAAGTTTAGGGTGTGTATCACTGTATGTGTGTGAGTGTGTGTGTTTTTTGTTATTTTTTTGTTGAATGCTAATTTGATTGTGATGGTTCTTAGCTATATGGGGAGGGGGAGGGAGAAAAAGTGGTGAGAATCGTAGCTTCCAAACGAATGGTTTGATTTAGGTGCGGTTTTTTATGATTGAAAGCTGAGGTAATCGAGATGGTTCTTAGATATCAAGGAACGAGTAGGTATAGCACAATGGAGTATCCTACTTCCTTAACACGGCGTAAGTATTTTTATTGTAGAACCTGTACACAAGAGAGCGTAGTATCTGTACTTATAATAAAGCAATAAGAACAAAAAAGACACTACATAATTTACCAGCATCAAAGATTATTAGCATCAACAACTCCAGCGCATAAATCAAACGAATCAAAGTTCTGCCTCCGATTTAACTAGATGGCGCTGATTTTCCTTAAAACACGCAAGCATTTCATTCACTGCAACCAAGCGTTCCGCTAAATTCAAATCTGTAAACTTTTCGAATTTAGCTCACACTAGCTTTAGCGCTTTGTCTCAGCACGACCTCCAGCTCTCAAATCCTTGCGAGTTGCGACTGGAAGTTGTCTGTCTGCTGAATTGCCTACTTTGCGGTTGATATCAAATTACTCTGCGCATATCTATACTTATAATAAAACTGTAACGGGTTCAATTCTGTACATTGAAGATATTTTGAAATTTTCTTTTGGAGGATACTATATTCGATTCTGAAGCCAAAACAGTTTTTTTTTTCATTTTTGTCTATCTGTCTGTCTGTATCTTGGCTAGGCATCACGCTGAAACTACTGAATGAATTTAAATGAAACTTGGTATGATATGAGTTCATACTACGAGGTAGGACATATTTAATCCCGAAAAATTAAAGGGTTCCCGCAGGATAGGCGTTGAAATTTATTTAAAAGAACACGTATCACGCTGAAACTACTGGAAGGATTTTGTTGCAACTTGGCACAGTCATAGTTTACAAAATTGAGGACAAAAAAAAACCCGAAATAATTAAGAGTTCCTGCTGGATAATGTCCCAAATTCTGTAAATTGAAGATATTTTGTAACTTTTTTGGAGGCTGTTCTACATTCAATACTAAAGCCAAAACTGTATTTTTAATTTTTGTCTGTCTGTCTGTCTGTCTGTCCGTCTGTGTATCTATACCTTGGCAGCGCATCACGCTGAAAATACATAATTCAAATAAAATTTGGTATGATTTGAGTTCATACTTCGAGGTAGGGCATTGGATACTTTTCATCCCGAAAAATTAAAGAGTTCATGCAGGATAGGGGTGAAAAATTATTTAATTAAATTAATTAATTAAATTATTTCAAAGAACACTTACCACTCTGAAACTACTCGACGGATGTTGATGCAACTTGGCACAGACATAGTTTATAAGATAGGTGAAAATTATGGATACATTTTACCAAAGTTATATTAATATTTAAGTAATAAATAATATTTTTTGGATGGTTCTCTATTTTGATACCTACTGAAGCCAAACCTTTTTTATTATTTTATTTTGAAATAAAAATAAAACAATAAGTAAGTAAAAAAGTTTTTTTAATGAATTCAGTAGTTTCTCCGCGAAACTAATGAATTCCTTCAATTTTTGTAATATAGGTTGTTTCCGCAATATAAGTGTTGAAAGTTATTAAAAAGAAAACGTATCACGCTGAAACTACTGGACGGATTTTGGATGCAAATTGACACAGTCATGTATCTATACTTACTTATAATAAAGCAATAGGTACGAAAAAGGCTATACAAAGAAGATAAAAAATGTGATTGGGTGCTTAAAAAGGGCATTGAACAAGTTATTTTTTTTAATCGTGTCCCTCTGTGTGTACAGACACGTATGTTTGTTCACGCATCATGTAAAAACTATTGGACCGATTGCAATGTGGTTTTCATTGTTAGATAGCTGGTTTGATTTAAAAACTGGTGTAATTGGTGTCTCAATGTGGTGAGTTAGAAGCCGAGCAATTGACAAAAGTATTTTTGACGGCTAAATAAATTTTGATCAAATGTTGGCATATTGGTCCTGGAATAGCACATTATAGTAACCTAAAGAAAACACCGCGCGTGCGAAGCCGCGGGTACAGCTAGTATACAATAAATACTTTGACTTTAACTTATAACTCATAATTTTTATTATATAATATCAGGTTTATTTCTATTTTTGACGTTCAGAATACTGCCAATAGATGGAGTTACCGGCCCCGTAAAACGGATTTACAAACTAAGCGAAAAAATGTAAGCATGTAGTACCTGTCACGGTAGCCGAATTTGGTAAAGGCATGTGCCGCGCAGAGAATTGGCCGCTTAGGTCGTCGTTATGTTTTATTCATTACAGGAGTTCAAAGTTTGATTAAAATAAGCGCCTACTCCAATAAGAAGACGAACCTTCGTTTTCTAACCTATCACGGCCATGTCGGGTTGCCTCTGAAGTTTGTTGACAGAAATATATCTGTGTTGCGGAAGCGTTATGTGGAGGTATATTTTAGAAATACACTGCGCGAAATCCTCAATTCGATAGTATACCCGATGTCAGCTCGGCCAGTGACGTCATAAATGCTGCGTAAAGGTATACTTTCGAAGAAAACATTTTCGCTTTCTGGATTTGAAAACATACCCGACGCCAACACGGTCTCTGTGTTATAAATTATCAATATCCCATGCTAAAACAAACGCGCGGTCGTCAGTATATATTTATCTGCTTGATTTCAAACAAAACTTGACGGTTTACTTCAGGAAATTACAGGAGCCTTAAAATATCAAGGAAAATGTAAAAATAACGCATTAAATATGTAAATAATTATAAATATGGAGCAAAACATATCAAGAAGCGCGTGATTTCGATCCACGGACCTCTGGATTACGGGCCTAACATGCTTTCACTGCGCCACTCTGCTTCGTGGAGGGAATGACGAAATTACGCTACAGTTTTATAAACGAGTATATTATTTTTATTACTTTCATATAAACATAACTTTGGACCCCTATTCCGCAGGAACCCATTATGTTTTCGGGATAAAATGTATCCTTAATTTTAACACATAATATAAACTTTGACTGTACCTAGTAACATCATCAATTATAGTTTTATTATATTGTAGATAGATAATATATAGGTAGATAGATGTTCTCGCTAAGCTTATTTTAGAAACTGCATAAAAAAGGCATATTTTTAAACATAGTTTTAAAAATATGCCTTTTAGTTTTCCCGTCCGCTACTTCGTACGCGCGGACTACTGTTTATCGCGAAAAAAGAATTCTATGTCCTTATAGGATAAAAAAAAACCGATGCAAAAGTAGGTACAGCACCAATGCTCTTGATGTTTTTACAAACGTTTCTTACAGCTAGTAATCAACATTTTTCCAGTTTTCCCGTGGAAACTTACTATTTTCCGGGATAAAAATACCCTATATACCCTATGTTTTATTCCAGGGTATAAGCTATCTTCATTCCAAATTTCTTCAAAATCCGTCTAGCCGTTATCGCGTGAAATCTCCCCAAACTAACAAACAGACAACGTTTCTTTTTTATATATTAGAATGGATCAAGTATGGATGGATGTTGGCCGCTAAGGTCGTCGTACTTTATTTTTATATATTAGAATGGATCAAGTATGGATGGATGTTAGCCGCTAAGGTCGTCGTACTTTATTTTTTCATGACAGGAGTTCAAAGTTTGATAAAAATAAGCTTGTCGCTTATTTTTATCAAACTTTGAACTCCTGTCTCCATTAATTTTTTCACAAATTTCAATTTGTCAACGAAGTTTCTATAAAGTGCTCGAGGGAACCGTTATTATTTATTTCAATTTGTAAACGAAGTTTCTATAAAGTGCTCGAGGGAACCGTTATTATTTATTTCAATTTGTAAACGAAGTTTCTATAAAGTGCTCGAGGGAACCGTTATTATTTATTTTTATTATTTTTCATATTCACTTCGCAAACGAAGTTTCTATAAAGTGCTCGAGGGAACCGTTATTATTTATTTTTTCACAAATTTCAATTTGTAAACGAAGTTTCTATAAAGTGCTCGAGGGAACCGTTATTATTTATTTTTATTATTTTTCATATTCACTTTCTCACCCGCATACCAATTTTCTTTTCGTAGCAGTCGCTGTTCCCCTCAAGTACCTGTAGGATTATCCACTATTTACCGAACACACTGAGCACATCTATGACTCGGAAACAAATATTTGTGATCAAAACACAAATGTTTGCACCTTGCGGGATTCGAACCCACGTCCGCTGATTTTGCTGTTTAACTGTAGTCTTTACTGTTGAATTAAAATAGGCTCGTAGACCTTTTTTATTGCCACCAATGTGACTGGCAGAAAGTTCTTTGTACACTGTATTTTGTTCTTGTTTAAATGAATCTGAGAAATACCGAAATAGGCACTTTATTTTGTTGGTAATTTTACGTTTCCCGTGTGAAGTAGTAAAACAATAACATTGCCATCTATTCAACGCTAATTTGTAGGTATAACTATTTTTATTAAAATTCCTTTCTTCAAAAGGAAAAAAGTAACCCTTATAATCTTGTCCGTCTATCTGTCTGTCTGCCTGTATGTCTGTAAATACCCTTTTTCTCAGGAACGCGTGGAAGTATCAAGTTGAGATTAATATCAAACAATCAAGTCTGCAATCGCTTGGAGCTGTGATAAAAACAAACTTCTAAGTCAACGCAATCAAAAGATACGGCCGTTTATGTCACATATTTTGACACTCGCAAGGAAATCAATACCTATAGGTACGAAATAGGAAACGAAACGAATAGGTACGAAATTTTTGCAAGAAGCAATTTCATAACACAAGTAAAGGGAAAAATCCGAAAACGTAAATTTGTAGTAATATCACTTAAAAGACTAGGTACATACGTCCCAGTTTGTAAGTTTGAACCGTCAGCGCGCGAGTCTGATTCGTTCTTGGCCAGTTTTATAGAAACATTAGATCACTTAAAACTTGCCTAGACAATAAATGTTAGGGTCAAACACTGCCACAGCGCTGAATCTAACAAAAAAGCGTTATACTGCCAACGACCCCGCCAGAACGTTATACTGCCAACGACCCCGCCAGAACGTTATACTGCCAACGACCCCGCCAGAACGAGATTTGGAAGTTGAAAAGGGAATAATTTTGCATACATTATTGTTATTGGTGACCTGTCGTACTGACGTGGTGGTACTGTGTGGTACAATTATTGTTATTGGTGACCTGTCGTACTGACGTGGTGGTACTGTGTGGTACAATTATTGTTATTGGTGACCTGTCGTACTGACGTGGTGGTACTGTGTGGTACAATTATGCTTGCTATACATATTTTTTGTTATGTGTGTTTGTCTTATGAAATGGTGCTGGTCTTTGGTGTCAGAGTTTGTCAGGCCGCCCGAGGGCCTCTGAGAAGGCTTATCGACGGCTATTAATCAATAACAGCCGACAGCTTAACGTGCCCTCCGAAGCAGGGAGCGATGGAATACCGCACGTAACTTACAAAAGTTATTGGAGCGGAGCCCAGGACCTAACCCGGTATCGATGGATTTTAAGTCGCACTAGTAAACCGCTACGCTACCATCGCTCTTTTAGTTATGAAAATAATAATTATGTAGGTACCTATTTACATATGTCACCAGAGGCCGGAGCTACCTCATACGACTAACAAACAAACTGAATCACTACGAATTGGGAAACACATTGAGTAGAAATTCGGGGTTTGTCTCTTCATTATCAACTTGCTGTGAGATTCTGCGCGGAAGCAGGACAAGGGGCGGCAGGCGCAGCATTAATCCGTCTACAAGTATCAACATAATACGCTTAAAGCACGTTGAATCGGCGATTATGGGATTATGGGTACCTATACCTACTTGCCTAATAATACTGAAGTGTACACTTGGTTTATCATCAAATACTTAAATAAATTTGGCCGCTAGGTACACCTTACATTCATTAATTTGCAATAATAATCAATAGGTACCTTTTTAGTGTTCGTGTCTAGTTCGACACGCAGCGCGCAGAATATAATTAGATACAGTGCACCGACATATCCCTAGAGGAATGTAATTCTTTGAGGTACACGTTTTTTGTTCGATTTTTAGTGTTGCTCTAGGCAATGATATATTTTTAGTGTTGCTCTAGGCAATGATATATTTTTAGTGTTCAATGATATACACTGCTCTTTAAAACTTATTAACACACTTATAATATTAATAGTTATTTTAATTAAATTCCTTGGATCCTACTCATCGGATTGAGATACCCAAGTACACTAGTATTTAAGCCAAAACCTAAGCTATCCAACAGTGAAAATCGCATCGCAATCGGTTCAGGTTTTAACGTGATGCGCGAACAGACAGACTCCTATTTTTTACACAACTGCACGGAGGGTTGTGTGTTTGGGTTGTATGTATACAATATTCAAAATACCATTTCAAATATATATATATAATTCTTATAACTAAACAGTAGTAATTGTCTAGCCAGTAAGAAAATTTTATATTTTAGTTAATTCATCATCATCTTCATCATCAACAATTGCAACTTTTAAAGTAAAGTAAAATATGTGAGTAAATAAAAAACATTACATTTATATAAATACTAGCTGTGCCCCGCGGTTTCACCAGTGTCCCTCAGGAACCGTGTATTAATTCGGGATAAAAAGTAGCCTATGTGTTAATCCAGGGTATAAGTTGCCTCCATACCAAATTTTATCCAAATCCGTTCAGCCGTTTAAGCGTGAAGAAGCAATAAGCATACCCTTACATACAATACATACATACTTTCGCCTTTACAATAGTGTGATTATTTTAGCGTATTCAATAATTTTGTCCGCAGTCGGGATTTTTGTATTTTTATATAAAAAAAACTTGTTGGTTTTTATCTTTTTTTAAGTTGAAAATGTTACTAATGTTACTAATGTTACTAATGTTATTAATGTTACTAATGTTACTAATGATACGAAGAAAGTTGATGAGCTATAATACATTTTTTATTTCAAAACTTTTTGTAGAATATTGTTTAGGAAAAATTGCAATTTTTAAATTGTGGTTCTAAGTGTTGAAGGCTGAAGGCTAGTGTTGTTGAAGATGATTAGCAATATCTGTCTCACCCAAAAGTGAAGCATTCCACAGCGCGGCGCACCTCGCTGGCGCCGCGGGAGGGGCCCGAGCCACTGCCGTGTGATCATTCCACAGCGCGGCGCACCTCGCTGGCGCCGTGGGAGGGGCCCGAGCCACTGCCGTGTGATCTAATGTTGACCCCAGTGACGTCATTCTCAATTGGTAATCGGTGAACTGTGCCACAGTTGTCTGTCTTTGAGTTTAAGGACCTGTGGAGTCGCTATGGATCGTGGCCTTGACACTAGGAGATGCACAATGGAGATACGAGTTTACTATGGATCGTGGCCTTGACACTAGAAGATGCACAATGGAGATACGAGTTTACTATGGATCGTGGCCTTGACACTAGGAGATGCACAATGGAGATACGAGTTTACTATGGATCGTGGCCTTGACACTAGGAGATGCACAATGGAGATACGAGTTTACTATGAATCGTGGCCTTGACACTAGGAGATGCACAATGGAGATACGAGTTTACTATGGATCCTGGCATTGACACTAGGAGATGCACAATGGAGATACGAGTTTACTATGGATCGTGGCCTTGACACTAGGAGATGCACAATGGAGATACGATTTTACTGGTCTATGCAAAAAGGAGAGCATTACTAGCTTGCATTTTATTTTTTAACTCTCCGAAGCAGTAGGGGTTTTCATTACGTAACCTTTAACCTACAATTTCAATCCAAATTAATTAGTTTTGTGGATTACTTTTGTTTGTGTTGGGATTAAGCAACTTGTCTTGCCCCACTTTCACGCCTTTTCAATCGATGTTTAACAATTTAAAGATACATAATGAAAATCTAATTGCAACCGATCGCATCAGGACGTTATGTGGTCCGGCCGCAGATATCTTTGATAGCTGATGACAGCTAAACTACTTATGTTTTGTTACTATTATTAATTTTGGCGCGAATTTTAGAGTGATTCAGTAAATGCTAAGCTTGGCATTTATCCAAAGAGAAAATTATTAGTATAGATGCTGGTATTTATCAAAATGAATCGCTATATGTACCTACAGCCAATGATGTTATATATAAAGGCCTACGGCTGAAGTTTGAACTACGCGCTGGAGTAGTTAAACTTTATTGTAAATAACGATTGTTTTAATTAGTCAAACGTATCGTGCGTTACGAGAAACGTACGATCAACATTTGGATGACCCTAATCGTCATAGAAGGACACTATATTCGTCACAGTGAAAGAAACCGCTGGCGATCTGACAGACAATAATTCTGGTTTCAACAGGACGGCGCCACCTGGCATACCGCTTGAGAATCAGTCAATGTGAAAGAACAAATTCAACGGGTCCTTTTTCAACATTTGAGGCCTCTCGTACACACGCTAGCATTCGAAGCCGAGGTGGTCATTTAATGTCGCTGTTTACCGTACATGATGCCAGAGATGAAGCCTTCAAAATATCTAAGCTACAAATAATATAATGTGTTTTTATTTCGAATCAAATATACCCGCAGTTCCTGTTGAAAACCCTATGTAAAATACTAGCTGTGCCCGTGGCTTTGCCCGCGTGGTCATTTATCTGGGTTAAAAGTAACCTTATTATGTTATTCCTGGACCAAAAGTGCCAAGAAAGCACTATATAAATACTACATTTTATCAAAATTAGTTCATCCGTCATATAGTTACCTATTGATTGTTCAACTTGTACTGAACTGATTGAGATACAAAGTACACCAGATATTAAATCAGATATTAAGCTATCCAACCACATCGCAATCTGTCCAGTACTTTTTACGTGATGCGCGAGCAGACAGGCAGACAAAAAAACAGACGTTATATTTTTGTTCAGTAGCTTATTTTAAGTATCCTAGAGCTTTTTCAAAAAAAAACTTAATAGTACAGACTTTTTGATATTTACTGCTTCATTATTATAACTATAAATTATTATAATCCACACCAATATATAAAAGTGAAATGTTGTCTGTTTGTTTGGGGGAACTGTCGCGTTATAACGGCTGCACGGATTTTGATAAAATTTGGAATGGAGATAGCATAAACCTTGGAAAAAACATAGGATACTTATTTTCTCAGAAAATGTATGTTTCCACGGGAAAACTGGAAAATGTTGATTACTCGCAGGAACGGTTGGCATGGAAACGATATAATAACAAGTCTGTCAAAAAACATCAAGAGCGTTGGTACTTTACTTTTGCATTAGTTTTTAATATCCTATAAGAACACAGAATGCTTTTTTTTTTGCGATAAACTGTAGTTAGCACGGACGAAGACGCGGGTGAAAGCTAGTATAATATAACCTATGTTCCTCACGAAACAAAGTACATTCGGATGGTGGAGAGGATACAAAATAAGTTCATTAGGTACTTATATTTGAAAAAATACGGAGTGTATCCTTTTTATCCTTTGATGTACCCTACTTTGTTTATTTTAGGCATGGTCGGATATAACGAACTGAAGGTCAGGAGAGAGCTTACTCTCGTTTCTTATATATTTAAGGTACTGAGAGGTAGGGTCCATAATGCGGATATTCTGGAGCACATATGCTTGTGTGTCCCAGATAGATATGTTTGGCGGCGACGGATGCCAAAGTTGGTGGCAGTGCCGCGCGCGCGGACCAACCTCCTACGGGAGGCGCCTTTTACGCGTGCACTTCGCATACTCAATGTAATTGCGGTTGAACTAGACCTATTTCGTTGTACTCTAAGTGAATTTACTAAGGTAACTTTAGAAGTTTTATGTTATGCCTAAATCATAGGTTATTTTTTAGCCGACTGAGGAGAGTTATTTTTAATTTGTTGCTACACTATCGCATTAGGTGAAATCCTGTAATGGTAGTTCTAAGTTTTGTAAATAAATAAATAAATAAATAAGTTTGAGCTTTTATCTGTGTATCTGTCTGTGGCATCATAGTTCCGAAACGGATGAACCAATATTAATGCAGTTTTTGCTATTTGAAATGGGTTTTGATTGTTACAAGACGGTTATAAATTATGTTTGTAGTTTTCTATTGGTAAAAGATTTTTCTAAACGGTTCTGTAATTTTTTGAATTTATCCATTACAAAAATACAAGTATTAAAATATACAAACATTCAAATAGACAAATATACAAAAAAAACAGATCTTTACTGTTTGTAATATTAGCGTAGATTACTTGTAAACTAACAAGAGCAAGACCTCTTTATTTATAATCAACTTCCAGAGGCTATAAGTACTTTAAATATATAAATTAACAACATATATTAAATACCTTCTAAGGCTCACTCCATCGCGGCTTTACTTACAAGTACAGTACACAGCATTAATTTTTGTTTATTTGTCTAATTTCCTATTTTTTTTTTCTTCTTGATAATGTTTAATGTTGTGTGTTGTCAGATATAAATGTATTTTCTTTCTTTTTTTTCTTTTCTTTTAGTATTATTTATTCTGTGACATTACCTACTGTAGTTAAGAACCTATTTTCACGCTGAATTTGCCAAAAAAAACTGATTGTAATGTTTAGAATATCTGATATTATCTTCGAAAGGGTACATAAATTCCATCCAAAGGTTTCCTGGAAGAGATTGCTATTTAGCAATAACGCCGCCGATTGTATCTTTTAGTTTTAAGTTTCTCATCTACTGTTTTATTTTTGCTTGGTGTGCAATATAGAGTTATTTTAATGTATTGTAAATTGTTATTTATATTGTGCCTGGGGGGCAATCGCACTGAAACTTATCAGCTGAACCGCAATTGGACTGAATATTTGACATCATTTGAACTTTACGATATTTACCTTTATTAAAACGAACTAAGTTCATATTCAATCAGAAAATAAGTTAATTTGAACCAAAAAACCTTCCTCAGCTCACAGACTTCGCTATTTTTACAAATAGTTTCAAATGGACTAAAATTTTAATCTGACCACTCCTGAAAGTCTACATTTTCAAATGAACATTATTTGTCCGCATCGGTTCAGATGTCTCGGATAAGTGTGTGTTAGTAAAGATACCCTCTCAGTACAAAATAAAACAAAATGAGAACCTCCTCTTTTTAAAGCCAGGTAATAAATAAATAATTGTCGATTACGATCAGTTGATGGAAAATAATAGCTCCGATCGATTGAACTATCATAAATCATTCATTATTAATTTATTATCAAGAAAACATAAAACTTACATTTTCCAAAGATTATTTTCACGACTACAGATTTTAACTATTAATGTTTGTGTGTAGGAAGCACAGCTTCATTTCAGTAAATGAACGTCGATGAACACAAGTAAACAAAACGAACACAAATAGTACTCACATGTGTGTGGAGCGACGGTCTGACCACGACTGGTGGACTTTACCTTCAATGTAACACTGGAGGTGTCGAGGCGGACATAGACAGTGCGACACGATTTATATACAAAACGACTAACATATTCAAATAGGTACGGCCAATGACGTGGCTCCCTGGGTACGGCATACGTACGATGGACACTGCGGCTTAACAAATAGCACATCATCATCATCATGTCAGCCTTTAGAAGTCCACTGCTGAACATAGGCCTCCCCCAAAGAGCGCCATGACGAGCGATCTTGTGCCACCTCCATCCACCGACTTCCTGCGATGGCTACAATGTCGTAGGTCCATCGTGTGGGGGGTCTCCCCACACTTCGCTTGCTTGTTCGTGGTCGCCATTCGAGAACCTTTATTCCTCAGCGGTTGTCTGTTCTGCGAACTATATGACCTGCCCATTGTCACTTCAACTTGCAAACTCTGAGAGCTATGTCGGTACCCTTCGTTCTTTTACGGATTTCCTCATTTCTGATTCTATCACGTAGTGAAACACCGAGCATAGCTCTCTCCATTGCACGCTGCGCGACTCTGAGCTTGTGTATGAGACATAGCACACAGGTGACACTAATGCCGGATTAAAGACTTCCAAGACAGATCTATCTAATTAAAAGTGGGGAGAACAGGTACTAAGCTAAACTCGGGCGTGGACAGCATAAATTAGGTGAAACGCACACAATTGTCATTCTTTGGCCTTAGTCACAATCAGAGTGGCATTTGTGTAGCACGTGTTAGTGTGACTCTCATGCGCGCTTGTGTGCGTGTATCTCTTTAGATGTTGTTGATGCACATTAAGCACGATGGTAGATATTTAATTTTTTAATAAACTATCATGCCCCCAAAATCATGATAACTTATAACTCTACCTTCGGATACGAAATAAAACCGTTTGAGAAGAACCGTCCAGAAACTCAATGTTTTTTTTAAATAATATTATATTAATTTAATCGCTTTAAAGCAGCTCCAATTACTTTTTAAGTTATGTGCGGATTTCCAGCGCTCTGTGCTTCGGACGGCACGGAAAGCTATGTCAGAGGCCCTCCGGCGGCCTGACAAACTTGGACACCAAAAGCAAGCATTAGGCTTACCTTATATCCATACCAATTACCAATATATAAAAGTGAAACGTTGGCTGTATATTTGTTTGTTTGTTTTTTGTTTGTTTGGGGAGCTTTCACGCGATAACGTCTGGATGGATTTTGATGAAATTTGGAATGGAGATAGCTTATACCCTGGAATAAAACATGGGATATGGGATTTTAATCTCGGAAAATTGTAAGTTTCCACCGAAAAACTGGAAAATGTTGATTACTCGCTGTAAGCAACGGTTGCCATTGGTTGGTGTGTTGGAAACGAAATAACGAGTCTGTCAAAAAACTTAAAGAGCATTGGTACCTACTTTTGCATTGGTTTTTAATATCCTAGAGGAACATAGGATGCTTTTTTTCGCGATAAACAGTAGTCCACGCGGACGAAGTCGCGGTCGGAAAAGCTAGTATACGATATAAGAACACTGTAAGATAATAATTGTTTCATCGTGAAGATGATCTTCGCTTTGAATAGTATGAACTATCGATCCCAGCGCTGACTCTATTCGCGTAATTTAATAGTTCTAAACAATGAAACTCGTTAACAAAGGCGCGGAAATATATAGGAGATGCATTGCAGATGATATGCAGCATAATTAAGAAACATAAATCAATTTCACCAAAATATCCACAACCCATAATTGTATTGAGAGTAATTTGGTCTCAACTCTCGGGCTTCGAAGATTTTATTTGTCTCTTATACCTCCCTCCATTGGCTGGCTCAAATCTCGTACTGTGTAAAAGTCCTCATGTATCGGTTCCTCTAAAGGCGCCATTGGACAGCCGTTATCTCACTATCACCTAAACTGTGATGTCCAGTTACAATTATTATTTGTAACTGTAACCTTATCTATGTTATCGAATATAAAGGAGCTTCAAACAGTAGTTCGAAAGTCGATAGAAAATGTAATAGGTACTCGTATAACAGCCTTTCATTATAAGTACCTACACAGTGTGTCCCAAGAAATGTGGTGTGAATGAAAATAGGAGGTAGGGGACCCGAACGTAATTTTGATATTTTCTGAGTTTTTTTTTGTTTCTTTTCTCATACTTCCAGATTTCTTCACACACTTAGTTATTTTGCCCAAACTAACACTAATAACACGATTATTTTAAATGTTGGTAGTGATCCTCATAATTATTAGGCACCAAAATCTCAAAGTAATAATAAAAAAAAAAAAAAGAAAAAAGAATAACTTAAAATTTTGTTTAAAACCACATGTACCTTCAAACTTAATAATAATAATAAACACTTTATTGCACCAGAATTAAGAGAAAAAATATACAAGAATTTAGGCGGGCTCTAACTAAAAATAACGTGTTTTGTTCTGTTCTTTTCTTAAAAACTTCTCTAGTTCACTATAAATCCGCCCCATAAACTTTATAAACCTGGCAGCATGGCAACACTTTTAAAAATTACTTTGAACTTACAAAGGCCGAGATTTCCATTATTCTGGCGAACTCAATTTATTACCTAATTCTAAAGGCACCAAGAAAACATCAAAATTGCGGAACATACATGGGGGTGATCCCCTACCTCTCATTTTCATTCATACTGCATATTTCTTCGGACACCCAAGGGCAGCCTGTGGAGTGGAGGTTGACGTCAATACAAATGTTGGTATAGGTTCTGTTCATAGATCTAATTAAAATCAGCCCCACGGGCGCGGACCGCATAAATTAATTGCAACGCACACAATTCGCCTTCTTTGGCCATAGTTACAATCGGAGTGGCGTTTGTGTAGCACGTGTTAGCAGTGACTCTCAAACTGCTTTTATCTTTGTTGCTGATTCATATGAAGCACGACGTCGGCATCATGTTAGCAGTGACTCTCAAACTGCTTTTATCTTTGTTGCTGATTCATATGAAGCACGACGTCGGCGTCATGTTAGCAGTGACTCTCAAACTGCTTTTATCTTTGTTGCTGATTCATATGAAGCACGACGTCGGCGTCATGTTAGCAGTGACTCTCAAACTGCTTTTATCTTTGTTGCAGATTCATATGAAGCACGACGTCGGCGTCATGTTAGCAGTGACTCTCAAACTGCTTTTATCTTTGTTGCTGATTCATATGAAGCACGACGTCGGCGTCATGTTAGCAGTGACTCTCAAACTGCTTTTATCTTTGTTGCAGATTCATATGAAGCACGACGTCGGCGTCATGTTAGCAGTGACTCTCAAACTGCTTTTATCTTTGTTGCAGATTCATATGAAGCACGACGTCGGCGTCAGCGTCGGCGGGAATGTGTTGTGTTTGCCTGTAGTTGTAATTAGTCCAGTTTTATTGACGTGATATTATAACGTACTGTATTTTCCCTCCTGTGACTAGATCTATGGTTTTATTCTATTCTTCTTATTTTTATTCGAGAGGGAGGTGGAGCCTGCACTGACTTCCCCCTTGGGGTGTACATTTCCCCCCGCCGGCATTTACCCAAACCATCGACATGAAAATGCAGATGAAAATTATGAAGTTGAAGATTGTAATAATTAGTATTAGGCTGTCGAGACAAATCATTCATTCGTGTTGTAATTCTGGCGGGTTCAATCCTCGCAGCGGAAAAACGATTGTGCAAAAAGTCTTGCAAGTCAAGCTTGTGTTATGCCCATATATCACTGATTGGTATGATGCGTACACTTGTGTTATGCCCATAGATAACTGATTGGTATGATGCGTACACTTGTGTTATGCCCATAGATAACTGATTGGTATGATGCGTACACTTGTGTTATGCCCATATATAACTGATTGGTATGATGCGTACACTTGTGTTATGCCCATAGATAACTGATTGGTATGATGCGTACACTTGTGTTATGCCCATAGATAACTGATTGGTATGATGCGTACACGACGGAACAACAACACAAGTTCAACAAGTAAAATTATTATAAAAATACAAAACCCCGACTGCGAACAAAATTATTGAATACGAGCTGACCACCCAGGAAACATAATCACACTAATATTATAAAGGCGAAAGTTTGTATGTGTGTGTGTGTGTGTGTGTGTGTGTGTGTGTGTGTGTGAGTGAGTGTTTATATGTTTGTTACTTCTTTACGCTAAAACGGCTAAACTGATTTGGATGCAATTTGTTACGGCGGTTGCTTATACCCTGGAATAACACCTAGGGTACTTTTTATCCCGGAAAATGTATGGTTCCTGCCCTCAGGAAAGAAACCACGCGGATGAAACCACGGGACGCATCTAGTATTTATGTCATTTTTACTTGCATATTTTACTTTACTATAATAGTTGCAATTGCAACAATACACTATAGTAAGTACAAGTATAGAAACTTAAAAGAAATATGCTACTGTTCAGTTTTAAGAATGAGTTATATATTTTTGAGATGGTCTTTTAGAGACCTGTATTTTGATACCTCACTCGATTGCTTTTGGTACTTTTTTTGTCGGAAAAAACAATATGGCAGCTATAAGCCGCCATATTGGATTTCTTAACACTTCATATATCCTTTAGCACTCTCGTGATCAAGACGAATCTAATGATACGTCATTTATCAAAATCCATCAAGCAGCATGCTGTAGGGCGCGCCTAAGAAACGTACAAACATACATACAACCCAAACACATAACTCTCCTCAGTCGGGTAAAAACTAAAACCCAACTACGGTCGGGTAAAAAATGCACACAATTGCGATGAAGATGAATCGAATGAAACCTCGCTTGTCAAAATCGAACCAAAATTTTAACTTTGAACACATAACCCTTCCTTTGCTTCGCCGTACTCGGGTAAAAAAGGTACCAACTTGCGCTTTTTATCTGCATTTAAGTATGCGTGCCAGTTAGTAGCAGTCACTTTAACAATCAATTAATTCAGTACATAACGACATTACCTACACCTTCCTTAGTGGCCGTGAGTTTGACTGTTTGAAAGTGACCGTTTTTGTCGGATGGATCTAGTTTAAGGCTAGGTAGGTAGTCGTGCACTCGCATGTAATATATTTATCCATCTATAATTATCTATGTATATCTATACTAAAGCAGTAACAACATTTCTGTACCTACAATGAAGATCATAAAAAATGGTCTAGGGGACCTAAAATAAGCTATAGGTACCTACTGAAGAAGAATATAACATTTATCGTCTGTGTGTTTCTGTTACTTCAGTCTTGTCGTAACCATGATGTCCACGATCAAAGAAACTTATATTAAAATATCTTTTACTTAACTATCTCATTCTGTTTGTTTGTCTGTTCGCGCTGTGGTGGATAGATTTGAGATTGACTTGAAATCTGGTGTAGGTTCTTTGTATCTCAGTCCAATGAGTAGAAGCCAATCAAACGATAAAAACTATTTGACGGCTGAACAAATATTGATGAAATGTAAAGTATATTGTACTTTGGAGATAGGTACTTTTGATCCTGGAATACAAAGGGAGCGGGACTCGAACCCGCTGTGTCAATGGCCCAAACACTAGATTTTGCTATAGTGAGTCACGTTCACAATTTCACACACCACAGTATTTAAATGCCAATGGCAAACATTACATTACTTTATTCGTATTTGTGATCGTTGAATGACGTCATTCGCAATCGACGGGCGCATAGCCTGCGTCTTGTACTATTATTTATTCTGTGCCTGCGTATGAGTTGTACTATTATTTATTCTGTGGTATGAGTCATGAACACTCCTATGCCATTCTGTCAATGACATCACGGGCGAAAAGGCGTTTTAGGATACCACCTCCGAAACACTGCGAAATGTAAGGGATTACAAGATGGAAAGTTGATAGGTAGTAATTGAAAACGAAACGACGAACGAAACGACGATGAAACGAACGAAAACCGGTAATAGTTTAGAGCCAGCAGCATCTTCATCATTATCATCAGCCTGTATTCGTCCACTGGTGGACATAGACCTCTCCAAATGAACGTCACAGAGCCCCGACTTCGGCTCTTCTCATCCAGTTTCTGACGGCCGCCTTTCGCAGGTCGCATCGTACACCGAGTTTGCCAATTTGTGGTCTCCAGCTCCATTCGAGGAGACGTCTATCCCGACCAGCGGTTTTTTAATACTAGACAGTTTTATGCTTGTTAAAGTAAGAAGAAATTATTTAACTTTTAATTTATCGTGTATATTCTAATCCAAATGGTGAATAAGTACAAAAAAAAGAAGATTTCAGATCAACAATCTTTTTTGATTCATTAGCGTCACAGCACTAGTGGCACTTTCCTAGGATGATGCGCGCTACCTTACCAGAGTTGATCTCAATTTGAACGAGATGTCGCTGCGCGTCCTTAAACACGCAAGCGTTAAGCTGGGTCTACTGCGACATGTTACTAACAAAATGCTGATAGCTAACCGTGTTATTCAAGCTGTTGTTTTGCATCCCCGCCATATCGACAGAGATAGGTATACTCAACTTACAGAACACAAATCATTAATAAAAAAGTAAGATAGCGTGTACGCGATGATAATTTTAAATCACCCGGTGTGATTTGTGTCCCCCCCGTGTCTTACGCCCGTACATACAAATGAAGCCCTGTGTGGCCCTGTCGCGTGTACTGCTTTCTCTTTCATGCATGCACGTCGGACGTGTCCGACAAAGGCAGGCGGCGTCCGGCACAGGAAAGCGGCGCCCGGCACAGGCAGGTGGTGCGGCGGCCTTCAAAGGCTAGCCGTGCGCGGTATATTGACCCCGTGTCACCCTAGCTTTTTTTTTAGCTGTGCGATTATTGACATCACAGTCAATCTGATTTTTATTTTAGATTAGACTTAGGATAATTAGGTAGGTATTTTTGACGGTCCTAAGATGGGAAATTTAGGAACGAATTTTCTGTGGCACGGGCGGCGGCGCAGGTGGCGTGCGCACACATACCATACATATGTGTGTGTGTCATGAGGTCCTACTCAAAAATAAAGTGGGGCCTACTCCAGTTTATCTAAAAATAATTTTATCAAAAATTCCACCTCCAGTTAAATGTAGGAATTAAATAATATTGTTAGATGATTTAAGTTACCTATTACAATCGACTCTACAAATATAGTGGGGATGCAAAACAACAGCTAGTATAACATGTTAATAACGACAGCCCGTCCACTGCGACTTGACAGCGAATAATATTTATTTTAGCAATTATCATTCTCTAAAATGAGCTCCGACTAGGAAGACGTGTTAGCTTTAGTTTTCTTGTTTCCAATCCATTGATTCCGACTCCGAAATACTACAAAGCCTCTGTATAATATACAATTACAAGTACTGTATGCTACAAAGAGAGGTTATGATTTTCAAATATCCAGCAAAGATGATGTTTTCCATCCGCGACGGATAACGGGTTAGCGTGTTATCTTGTTAGCTAACACTAAAGCCACGCCAACTTTTCATGTTAGAAACATGTAAGTGTGTTAGCTAACACGAAAACATGCCGCAGTAGACCCGGCTTTACATTCGGCGCTAACTTACTCAAATATTTTTGACAGTCTGTACACGCAAATCATGCTTGTTTAATTGATTTGAATTGTTAATTTTAGAAGTGCTTACATTTTATAAGCACATTATAATTAATTATTATTCTTGTGACTATTTGAGTCAGCTTTGCCAAACTTGCCAAAGTTGGCATTGCTACAGCAATTGTTTTTTGTGCATTTATTACTAAAAATAAACGGTATACGGCAGCAAGACAGCATCTCCATTGCTGTATCAGAATCTACGGCAATTTTCATATGGGAATGGGATAAAATTACCAGTTTAAAATTGGTCCGGTGAAACAATTAATGGATTAATATTTATAAAACAATTCAATAGAAATCAAGACAAATGTAAAAAAATCGTCCCCACAGAAGCTAGGTACATCGTGATTAATGATAAAAAAGTACGAAGATATCGATGAGATCTATCAATTCTGTAAAGAAACTTCTAGTCTAGGATCGTTAGTTTCAGAGTTATAGATAGCCCTTTTAAGTTTCATAGCTGTCATCCAAAAGAAAGATATCGATGACATCTATCACTTCTGTAAAATACTATAGTTTCCGAGGCTGTGTTCACATACACGCTCGAATCATCCGTGTGATTATCGCTCGATCATCCGGAGATCGTGAACGACTTTGGACGTCCACATACAACTGACAAATGTCAAGTGTCAGTTTCATACTATTCCTCCCCTCCACGGATGACCCAGGCGAACGCCCGGACGACGCCGTGAACGATTTCGAGTGTACGCGCGGGTGATCCGTGCGTCCTCGAACGTTTATGTGAACAGGCCCCGAGACATAGCTGTTTCAAGTTTGACAGCTGTCACTTTCACACATATCACTTTAAAATGTCTTACTACCTACTCAGTAGAATAAATGTTTTTTTGTTGTCCAATCCGGTGTATCGTAGAACAGCATGGACGGCCAATACACAATTTGTTCGGATTCGGATCCAATATGTCATACTGCTCAGTAGAACATATTGTTTTTTTTGTCCAATCTGTTCTATAGTCGAACTAATAGTAAAACAGTTTGGACTAACCCGTTTTTACTCATTGTATAGACGGTAGATGGCAAGAAGGAACATCCATACCAATATATAAAAGTAAAATGTTGTCTGTTTGTTTGGGGAGCTTTCACGCGATAACGGCTGGACGAATTTTGATGAAATTTGGAATGGTTATAGCTTATACCCTAGAATAAAACATAGGATACTTTTTATCCCGGAAAATATTTTCCACGGGAAAACTGGAATATGTTGATTATGTTGTAAGGAACGGTTGCCATCACATAATGGTCTGTGGTTGCCATGGAAACGAAATAAGTCTGTCAAAACCATCAAGAGCGATGGAGCTATACCTCCTTTTGCATTGGTTTTTAATATCCTAGAAGAAAATGAATGTTTTATTTCGCGATAAACAGTAGTCCGCGCGTACGAAGCCGCGGGCGGGAACTTACATAAGTACCTACTACGAATAAAACACAAGTACTTACCTATTTTTGTAAGTGCCTGGTAATGACATAATTTTTAAAGTCCATAATTTTAATTGGATTTTGGAATAATTATCGAGATTTTCTAATGGAGATATGATTAACGAATTTTTTAATTATTAATTATAAAATGATCTTTATTTTATGTTATATTAGCTGCACCCTGCGGCTTTGCCCGCGTGCTAACTTTGCCACCCCCCGTTCACCCCCTTAGGGTAGGCAATTAAAACAATCCCTCCATATTGCACCTTCTAACGCCCCGGCACCATACTGGCACCTCGCCTCAGGAAAGCTTGCAGCGCGTCATCAACTCACCGCCGCCGCGCTTACGTCTTTTGTACTATTATTTATAGGTATATATAGTTTTTGTACAATGTATACGATTAACTTGTAAGTGGTAATAAAGAAAGAGTGATATTTCTATCTATAACATGATACACATTTGTATATCTACAAGTCTACATCACGTCTATCCCCGTTGCCCCCCATTTGCTGCCACCGCTGGCGGACCTCGGGAAAAACGTTGCGCTGTGGTGGCCACGCAACGAATGGTACTTACCTTATTATTTGTGCAATATTAATAATTCTGTCAATATTAATAATATCAATTTAAAGGACATAAAAGGAATTGTTCTAGAAAAATGTACTCACCTAGTTGTTAAGAATGATTGAAAAATAAAACAGTGTATATGTAAGAGTTTAAAATATATTTTATTGTATAATAGTTAAAACATAATCTTACAAATAACTAATAATACTTTACATTAAAATGCATCAATTTTAATGATTCTCGTCTACAATGGCACAATCGGTAACTTTCATTTAACTATATCATGTTTCATATTTATTTTGTAAAATACTAAGGATACTTTCACACTTACCGACACGGAACTAAATCGTCTTGTATGAAAACGCCTCCTAAGTTACATAGAGGGAATGCCATATTGATTTAAAAATATGTATTCACTTGTACTTAAATATACTATATTTGTAATTAAATTACCTATTTGTAATAACAAGCACCCACATTACATTAAAATTATCATATATATAACACAATCTTAAATACAACAATTAAGGCTGAGACACACTGAGAAAATAAGTCGCGCGGCAAGTTTGCACCTTTTGCGTACTTTCGCAGCTAGAAACTATCGATCTTCTATACTTATAATAAAGCAATAAGTACCAAAAGTGAAGGTAATTTAAAATAAGTCGCGCGACAAGTTTGCACCTTTTGCGTACTTTCGCAGCTAGAAACTATCGATCTTCTATACTTATAATAAAGCAATAAGTACCAAAAGTGAAGGTAATTTAAAATAAGTCGCGCGACAAGTTTGCACCTTTTGCGTACTTTCGCAGCTAGAAACTATCGATCTTCTATACTTATAATAAAGCAATAAATACCAAAAGTGAAGGTAATTTAAAATAAGTCGCGCGACAAGTTTGCACCTTTTGCGTACTTTCGCAGCTAGAAACTATCGATCTTCTATACTTATAATAAAGCAATAAGTACCAAAAGTGAAGGTAATTTAAAATAAGTCGCGCGACAAGTTTGCACCTTTTGCGTACTTTCGCAGCTAGAAACTATCGATCTTCTATACTTATAATAAAGCAATAAATACCAAAAGTGAAGGTAATTTAAAATAAGTCGCGCGACAAGTTTGCACCTTTTGCGTACTTTCGCAGCTAGAAACTATCGATCTTCTATACTCATAATAAAGCAATAAGTACCAAAAGTGAAGGTTATTTAAAAAGAAATGCTCTAGGTTACTTCAAATAAACTACTGAACAAGAATACAACATATTTTTTTATTGTTTCTGTCGGTTTGTTCAATCACGTAAAAACTGCTGGACCATAGGTTTTCATAGACTAGGGTTTGACTTAAATACTGGTTTACTTGGTATCTCAATTCGATGAGTAGAAGCCGAGCAATCGATAAAAAACTATTTTACAGCTGAAACAAATTTGTTATATTGTACCTTACAGGTACTTTTGGTCCTGGAATAACATATAAGATTCTTTTATCCCACAAAAATGCGCACGCGGGCAAGCGACCATTGAATGATATAGAAACGTCGCTATTCCGAAACTTTAATTTATCTATACTTATAATGAAGCACAGTAAGTAGGTAACAAAAAAGTGTGTACAATAAAGATAATTACAAAAAATAAATGGGACTTAAAGTAAGCTAGTGAACAAGAATTGTATTTAAAGATGTCGGCAACTATAATAATTATGATGTCTGTCAGTTTTCCCGTCACTTACAAACTACTAGGACGATGGAAAAGCGGTTTTCACTGTTGGATAAAAAATGATTAGACTTAAATTTTTATATACTATGCTCTCAATGCGACATACGACGACGAAAAGCCAAACAAATCAATTTAATCATAAAATCTATTTAATATTTGAACGAATTTTGATTAAATTTGATATGTAGATACTTTAGACTAGATCCTTTTATCCCAGAAAAATATCAAAGCCACGAGGCGAAGTTAGTAAATATTCGACGGAAATCAAAATGAAATAAAAATAGTAACGCGTCTTTTTCCCGCAGTGTGTGTCGAGCTTTACAATAAAAAAAATGCCACTTTAGAGTATTCAGATCTTATCAAGTATCTTACGATTAAAATGAAGTCTCATAAAAAATATTTCAGTAATATATATTACTATAATATATATATTAGTCATAGTGTAAAAATAAATTCCCAAAAAGGACAAATATTAAACATTCAATATTTTTTTAATATATTTTTTTTAAATGTTTTATTGTTTTAAAATAATGACAATTTTAAAATGGCAGCTTTATTTGCAACTGATGTGAAACCAAATTATTACGGCTGTTTTGTTATAAAATTAATAATATGGATGTCATAGAAAAAATTTGTTTAAAATAGGATAATAACAACATTACCTACCTATTGTCAATTTGTTGAGTTTGAGCGATGGTGTCCGATATATATTTACAATCCAACAACACCGGGTTCATATCTAATAATTTTCTAAAGAAAAATCTCGATCACGGACGAGATTCGAACCCGCATCACCCATGCTTCTGCGCAGAACATGCCTTTAACCAATTTGGCTACCGTGACCACTACATAATAATTCAAATTTTTCCCTCAGATTTTAAATCCGTCTAATGGGGACGGTAACGCCATCTATTGGTAGTTTGCTAAAACCGAACAGTTTTCGTGTCGTAAAGATAGCGCCTCCCAAATGAAACGTTTTTAACATGCTTTTATTTAAGCAGGCGTTCATGCTAAATCGTAAAAAAACACGGCCTGACAAACTGACACTATCTCATTCGACACATACTATATAATTCCTACGGCTGACAATGTTGGACCAGTTTGCACAATGTTTGGTCACGCCGCGCAACGTTGCTCGCCTCATTTTTGTTGCATGAATGAATGTTTTGCTTAAAATTGGCCCAATATCACTTAACTTTAAAAAATTTTGGTGTATAATGAACATTAGAACAATTTGACATAACTTACGGACTAAATTATTGTCTTAGGAAAATGTTGCGGCGCGACGCCATCTGGAAATAAAATGTTGCGGCGCGACGCCATCTGGAAATAAACAAGGATAAATCTCATATTATACTTGGCTTCTTTTTATTTATTTCTTGAAGGCCTCTTCCGCAAGAGTCCGCCTGGGGAAGCACCACCCCTTTATCAATTATTTAACCGCCGAGCAGTAGTGTGCAAACATTACTGTGTTTCGGTTTGAAGGGCAATGTTTCCAGCAAAATTTCTTAAATGAGACTTAAAAACCATGTCGGCGGGTGACGAGCGCAGTGCAGTGACGCGCAAGACTTTGCAACCAAAGTTCTGGGTGGTACTGCAACTGTTATGGACAGGCGTGACGCTTACTATCAAGCGAGCGACCTGCTCGACTCTCCAATCAGAAGAATTAAAAAAGTATTATTAACGATAGATGAGTTTGATTACATTTAACAACTCTAACTACATACCCGGTCTCGCAGACGTCTAATTTAATTTAAACTCTGTCAAAAACCATACAAAAATAATTATTTAATGCTAGTTAAAAGGTAATTGACGTCTGCGGGTACGCAAAACGTCAGTTAAAATAAAAATCAAACGAAGATCCAAATGTAAGGAGAAAAGGACTAGGTATAGCTTATTACGAATTAATCGTACATTTTGACTTTTAGTTACGATAAATACTTGATCAAACATAGGCCGTAAATAATTGAAAGATGCAAGTGAAAGTCGAAAATACAAAGTCAAAATCGAAAATCAGGTAAATAAAGATCAAAATAATAAATCAATGTCAATATCAAAGTTAGACATTTGGACTCTGCGTCGATCAATCAATCTGCGACATTGTCGTCACCTTTCCATCACCGTACGACTAGACGATGTTCAATTTCCATTGCGATATGTTAATCACAGACTATAAAACAATAATAATCGATTATTAAAATAGAAATAACTTTATTTGCTTATTCGTAATAAATTCATAAAAAAGAGTCTGTTGTGGTAAAATGCAAAGGTTTTGAATTACGCTTACTGGCGTAAAATAGATTCCGCTCTAATCTTCTTATTTTATTTTTTTATTACGGACTAGCACGTCTCTCAATTGAATCCAAAGACTCGAGCTGATACTTGGCAGAACCGTCCCAGAGGTGGCAGCAGTACTCCATACAAGATCTGACCTGTGCTTGATAAAGATTCAAAAGCTGTCCCGGTGTGAAGTACCGCCTAACCTTAGACAAAATACCAAGTTTTTTTGCAGCTACCTTGGCTTTGGATTCAATATAAGACCCAAAATTCAGGTTTGATGTAAGTTCGACACCCAAAAAATCCAGATGGTTGCTTTATTGGTATTGTTACACTTTGGAAAGACGGAGATCGGTTTATAGGACTCTTTTTAGTAGAAAACAAACACGCCTGCGTTTTAGTAGTATTAAATAATTTTTGTTCTAATAAAATTTCACGTTTTATTTGGTCTAGATAGTCTATACTCTATAAGCACACAAGTGAAAAAGAAAACAACCGTAGGAAAAAAGAATTATCAAGTACTAGCTTTGGCCCGCGACTTAACTCGAATAATAATAATAACTCGAAGAACCGACAACCGTTGGGGTAAGCGAGTTTTTTTGTGGAGACCACGATTAGGCGAACGTAGTGAGACCGTTGGCCAGGTGGAGTTGCGAATGGCGAGAAGAGTTGAAGACCGGGCTCAGTGGCATTGGACAAGGAGAGGCTTAAATCCAGCAGTGGATGAATATGGGCTGATGATTTTGATGATGATGATGATTATAGATGATGTGTCACCACATCAAAGTAAATATAATACATACTCGTACCTACCTACCATCGTTTATGAATAGTAATACATAATAAATTATGATATTCATCGATCCATTGGATTACAAAAAGTGTATAACGTTTCAAAATGGATGCTTGACAATTATACGTTTTTACTTTTATATATTGGTGTGGATGTTTCTAACTAAATAAATCAAGTATTTCTTTGAATATATTATACTCAATTGACCGAACGAGCGCGAAGCATCTCCGCTTCAGCTTGGACTTAAATGCTTTCGTAAGTCTTTCTGTTCTACAGGTCGCATTTCTCAACCGATCTAGATGAAACTTAGTATACAGGTTAAACAAATTTCTCGAATTTTTTGTCATATCGAGGATGTTATTGATTGGTGTAGCTCCTCAACATGCAGTAAATTGTGAAATCAGCCCTTTACCTACTAGGTAAAAACCTCCGCAGGACTCCAAGGAATACAGTTCAGCAAACATCATCAAAATCCATTCAGTGGTGTGATGAAGTCATTTTTGAATTCTCCTACTTTCATATACAGTTTTTTTTTTAAAATTATCTTTCATGTACAGATTTCACTTTGTTTGTAGTTTTGTTATACGTATAGATATATATAGATAATGTATGTACTAGAAAAGGCACAATTAGAATATATAACATAAGTGAGCAACATAATTATATGATCATTATTTTTTTTCAACATCGTTCGATAATCGTTTTTTTCCTACACTACTCCAACCCTAGAAATATCACTCTGGCAGCTGTCTTGGCGATCAAATATCACTCTGGCAGCTGTCTTGGCGATCAAGCTATGTTGTACAAACTATAGGTACCTTTCTTTTTACGTAAGTATTTTAAAACGAAAATAACATTTTAAATCTAGTTTAGTTAGTGTTATCTGAATCCGAATAATGTCATAATATGGTGGAAAATGCTACAATTTCAAATTATTTTGATACTACGTTTGTATGAACAATTCATTATCCGTCGAACTCTTGGAAATACCAAATCGAAGGCGAAAATAAAAATCGAAAGCAGAACAAGTCAACGGCAAAAATGAAGGTAAAAGTCAAGATAACAAATAAAGTCAGAAGTCAGAGTCTGTAACCAATGTACAAGTGTACAAGTCCAACTAAGAATATACAAGACATAGTCGAGAGTCTTAACAGAAAGAAAAAGAACAAATAAAGTCAGAAGTCAGAGTCTGTAACCAATGTACAAGTGTACAAGTCCAACTAAGAATATACAAGACATAGTCGAGAGTCTTAACAGAAAGAAAAAGAACAAATAAAGTCAGAAGTCAGAGTCTGTAACCAATGTACAAGTGTACAAGTCCAACTAAGAACATACAAGACATAGTCGAGACTCTTAACAGAAAGAAAAAGATCAAATAAAGTCAGAAGTCAGAGTCTGTAACCAATGTACAAGTGTACAAGTCCAACTAAGAATATACAAGACATAGTCGAGACTCTTAACAGAAAGAAAAAGATCAAATAAAGTCAGAAGTCAGAGTCTGTAACCAATGTACAAGTGTACAAGTCCAACTAAGAATATACAAGACATAGTCGAGAGTCTTAACAGAAAGAAAAAGATCAAATAAAGTCAGAAGTCGGAGTCTGTAACCAATGTACAAGTGTACAAGTCCAACTAAGAACATACAAGACATAGTCGAGAATCTTAACAGAAAGAAAAAGATCAAATAAAGTCAGAAGTCAGAGTCTGTAACCAATGTACAAGTGTACAAGTCCAACTAAGAACATACAAGACATAGTCGAGAGTCTTAACAGAAAGAAAAAGATCAAATAAAGTCAGAAGTCAGAGTCTGTAACCAATGTACAAGTGTACAAGTCCAACTAAGAACATCAAGACATAGTCGAGAGTCTTAACAGAAAGAAAAAGATCAAATAAAGTCAGAAGTCAGAGTCTGTAACCAATGTACAAGTGTACAAGTCCAACTAAGAACATCAAGACATAGTCGAGAGTCTTAACAGAAAGAAAAAGAACAAATTCCAAAAAATCAAAGTCAAAAGAACAAATAAAATATTTGTACAACCCCAACCTTGTTGTGTTGCTTGTTTAGATGTTACAGCTAAGACTCATCTCGATCACATCAGCTTTCAAACAGAAACAACTGCATCAAAATATGTACAACCCCGACCTTGTTGTGTTGCTTGTTTAGATGTTACAGCTAAGACTCATCTCGATCACATCAGCTTTCAAACAGAAACAACTGCATCAAAATATGTACAACCCCGACCTTGTTGTGTTGCTTGTTTAGATGTTACAGCTAAGACTCATCTCGATCACATCAGCTTTCAAACAGAAACAACTGCATCAAAATATGTACAACCCCGACCTTGTTGTGTTGCTTGTTTAGATGTTACAGCTAAGACTCATCTCGATCACATCAGCTTTCAAACAGAAACAACTGCATCAAAATATGTACAACCCCGACCTTGTTGTGTTGCTTGTTTAGATGTTACAGCTAAGACTCATCTCGATCACATCAGCTTTCAAACAGAAACAACCGCATCAAAATATGTACAACCCCGACCTTGTTGTGTTGCTTGTTTAGATGTTACAGCTAAGACTCATCTCGATCATATCAGCTTTCAAACAGAAACAACTGCATCAAAATATGTACAACCCCGACCTTGTTGTGTTGCTTGTTTAGATGTTACAGCTAAGACTCATCTCGATCACATCAGCTTTCAAACAGAAACAACTGCATCAAAATATGTACAACCCCGACCTTGTTGTGTTGCTTGTTTAGATGTTACAGCTAAGACTCATCTCGATCACATCAGCTTTCAAACAGAAACAACCGCATCAAAATATGTACAACCCCGACCTTGTTGTGTTGCTTGTTTAGATGTTACAGCTAAGACTCATCTCGATCACATCAGCTTTCAAACAGAAACAACCGCATCAAAATATGTACAACCCCGACCTTGTTGTGTTGCTTGTTTAGATGTTACAGCTAAGACTCATCTCGATCACATCAGCTTTCAAACAGAAACAACCGCATCAAAATATGTACAACCCCGACCTTGTTGTGTTGCTTGTTTAGATGTTACAGCTAAGACTCATCTCGATCACATCAGCTTTCAAACAGAAACAACCGCATCAAAATATGTACAACCCCGGCCTTGTTGTGTTGCTTGTTTAGATGTTACAGCTAAGACTCATCTCGATCACATCAGCTTTCAAACAGAAACAACCGCATCAAAATATGTACAACCCCGACCTTGTTGTGTTGCTTGTTTAGATGTTACAGCTAAGACTCATCTCGATCACATCAGCTTTCAAACAGAAACAACCGCATCAAAATATGTACAACCCCGACCTTGTTGTGTTGCTTGTTTAGATGTTACAGCTAAGACTCATCTCGATCACATCAGCTTTCAAACAGAAACAACCGCATCAAAATATGTACAACCCCGACCTTGTTGTGTTGCTTGTTTAGATGTTACAGCTAAGACTCATCTCGATCACATCAGCTTTCAAACAGAAACAACCTCATCAAAATATGTACAACCCCGACCTTGTTGTGTTGCTTGTTTAGATGTTATAGCTAAGACTCATCTCGATCACATCAGCTTTCAAACAGAAACAACCTCATCAAAATATGTATAACCCCGACCTTGTTGTGTTGCTTGTTTAGATGTTACAGCTAAGACTCATCTCGATCACATGAGCTTTCACAGAAACAACCTCATCAAAATCGGTCCAATCGTTTGGGAGCAACGATGCCACAGACAGACACACAGATACATACACACCCTAAACCATAGATAAACCTAAACTTATAACACTCTCTTTCGTCGGGGGATAAAACAGAAAACTCACGTCACGTGTCACTGGGCACGAAGTTAGGTCTGTGCACACTGCGCCTCTTCCGCAAGGTCCCCAGTATGGCCAGCATCTCCTTCACCGCCTCCGGCTGGTCGTCCTTGGGCTTCTTCTCGAGGAAGTTCTGCTCCCTAGACTTGAGGTGGAACTTGCCGCCTTTGATCTGGTCCACGATGGCGTCGATGGCGCCTCCTTGGGCCTCTGAACAATAAAGTAGTGAGGTTTCGGTAGAGGCTAACATTATCATCACATCATCAGTCTGAAGATAACGTATTGAGGATTGTAAGTGATCCTCGGTTCATGAGAAACGACCAGCTCCATCGGGACCTCAATGTATACTCGTAGTTTGTCGAAAGACTCAATAAAAATATCAGCAATAAAAAGCTCACGATTATAAGGAGAAGACTGAAACGAACAATACCGTTCGAATTAGTGTAATGTAAAGTGTGCGGGATTTTGTGTAAAATAGTGCTAGTGAGGCTGGATTCGATCAAATGAGAGTAATTTTAGAATTACTATTCTAAAATTACTCTCGTTTAGCATATAAATGACGGAATAACCGTCATTTGTCTATGCTACTATTCTAAGAATAAAATTAGTATAGTAGCCCTGCAATGGAGACAGCGGTCACATGCCAGTCTCTACATCGAGACATCGTGTTTTACCTTTCAATAAGTATTTTACCCTGCCATATTTTACCCCGCTAAAAGTTTAATTAATCCTTTTTTTTACCCTGCTATATACTAATTTGACCCGGCCATCATCAAAAACCTATGCTAGTCCACTGCTGGACATGGGCTCTCCCGCGACCGCCACGGAGCTCGATCTTCGGCTCTTCTCTTCCAATGACTGCCAGCTACCTTCCGCAGAGAATGTGCATTGCCACTTGCTTGCTTATTCTCTGAGCTATGTTGGATGCCTTAGTTCTCTGCCGGATCACCTCATTTCGGATTCGACCCCTTTTTAGAAACTCCGAGCAAAGCTCGTTCCATAACTCACTGAGCGACCTCGAGCTTGTGGACCAGTCTCACAGAAAGTGTCCACGTTTCGGCCTCGTATGTACATTACGGGTAGCCCTGCCATAAGTATTTACTCCGCCATAAGTGTTATGCCGCCCCAAGCGGGCTTGACGGGATGTGTGTAGTTGAAAAAAGAAGAGGCCTATATCGAGATAAGAGTTAACCTTTGTAGGTGAGAGTAGTGGTAGTCACCTACCTCCATTCTGCTTGCTCCGCTTGAGCGTGCCCTGCTTGTTGGCCAGAAGGGTGGCCATGTCCTCGCCTGCGGGGCTGAACACGGGCGGCGGGGGCGGCGGCGGCGGCGGGGGCGGGCACGCAGGTGGCGGCGGCGGCGGCGGCGGCATCGAGGGCGCGGGGGGCGGCGTGGGAGACCGGGACGGGGGTGTGGCTGGGAAATTAAAATAAATACACATCAGTGAACATCCCGCACATTAGTGACACTAGTCAGCCTGACTAAACATTGTAGCAAAACCAGAAATAAACACACATCAGTGAACATCCCGCACATTAGTGACACTAGTCAGCCTGACTAAACATTGTAGCAAAACCAGAAATAAACACACATCAGTGAACATCCCGCACATTAGTGACACTAGTCAGCCTGACTAAACATTGTAGCAAAACCAGAAATAAACACACATCAGTGAACATCCCGCACATTAGTGACACTAGTCAGCCTGACTAAACATTGTAGCAAAACCAGAAATAAACACACATCAGTGAACATCCCGCACATTAGTGACACTAGTCAGCCTGACTAAACATTGTAGCAAAACCAGAAATAAACACACATCAGTGAACATCCCGCACATTAGTGACACTAGTCAGCCTGACTAAACATTGTAGCAAAACCAGAAAGAAATACACATCACTGAACATCCCGCACATTAGTGACACTAGTCAGCCTGACTAAACATTGTAGCAAAACCAGAAAGAAATACACATCACTGAACATCCCGCACATTAGTGACACTAGTCAGCCTGACTAAACATTGTAGCAAAACCAGAAAGAAATACACATCAGTGAACATCCCGCACATTAGTGACACTAGTCAGCCTGACTAAACATTGTAGCAAAACCAGAAAGAAATACACATCACTGAACATCCCGCACATTAGTGACACTAGTCAGCCTGACTAAACATTGTAGCAAAACCAGAAATAAATACACATCAGTGAACATCCCGCACATTAGTGACACTAGTCAGTCTGACTAAACATTGTAGCAAAACCAGAAAGAAATACACATCACTGAACATCCCGCACATTAGTGACACTAGTCAGCCTGACTAAACATTGTAGCAAAACCAGAAAGAAATACACATCACTGAACATCCCGCACATTAGTGACACTAGTCAGCCTGACTAAACATTGTAGCAAAACCAGAAAGAAATACACATTACTGAACATCCCGCACATTAGTGACACTAGTCAGCCTGACTAAACATTGTAGCAAAACCAGAAAGAAATACACATCACTGAACATCCCGCACATTAGTGACACTAGTCAGTCTGACTAAACATTGTAGCAAAACCAGAAAGAAATACACATCAGTGAACATCCCGCACATTAGTGACACTAGTCAGTCTGACTAAACATTGTAGCAAAACCAGAAAGAAATACACATCAGTGAACATCCCGCACATTAGTGACACTAGTCAGTCTGACTAAACATTGTAGCAAAACCAGAAAGAAATACACATCAGTGAACATCCCGCACATTAGTGACACTAGTCAGTCTGACTAAACATTGTAGCAAAACCAGAAAGAAATACACATCAGTGAACATCTCGCACATTATTGACACTAGTCAGTCTGACTAAACATTGTAGCAAAACCAGAAAGAAATACACATCAGTGAACATCCCGCACATTAGTGACACTAGTCAGTCTGACTAAACATTGTAGCAAAACCAGAAAGAAATACACATCAGTGAACATCCCGCACATTAGTGACACTAGTCAGTCTGACTAAACATTGTAGCAAAACCAGAAAGAAATACACATCAGTGAACATCCCGCACATTAGTGACACTAGTCAGCCTGACTAAACATTGTAGCAAAACCAGAAAGAAATACACATCAGTGAACATCCCGCACATTAGTGACACTAGTCAGTCTGACTAAACATTGTAGCAAAACCAGAAAGAAATACACATCAGTGAACATCCCGCACATTAGTGACACTAGTCAGTCTGACTAAACATTGTAGCAAAACCAGAAAGAAATACACATCAGTGAACATCCCGCACATTAGTGACACTAGTCAGTCTGACTAAACATTGTAGCAAAACCAGAAAGAAATACACATCAGTGAACATCCCGCACATTAGTGACACTAGTCAGCCTGACTAAACATTGTAGCAAAACCAGAAAGAAATACACATCAGTGAACATCCCGCACATTAGTGACACTAGTCAGCCTGACTAAACATTGTAGCAAAACCAGAAAGAAATACACATCAGTGAACATCCCGCACATTAGTGACACTAGTCAGCCTGACTAAACATTGTAGCAAAACCAGAAAGAAATACACATCAGTGAACATCCCGCACATTAGTGACACTAGTCAGCCTGACTAAACATTGTAGCAAAACCAGAAATAAACACACATCAGTGAACATCCCGCACATTAGTGACACTAGTCAGCCTGACTAAACATTGTAGCAAAACCAGAAATAAAACGCATCAGTGAACATCCCGCACATTAGTGTCACTAATGCTGTTTGTTATTCCAAACTACTAACGCGTAGTACTTATCTATCTATACATATAACAAAGCAATAAGTACGAAAAAGTCTGTACAGAGAAGATAAAAAAAGGTTTAGGGCACATCAAATAAGCTATCGAAAGAGGTTTTTTTTTTAAATCGTGTCTTGCTGTTTGTCCGTTTGTTTGTCTGTATACTCGCGCATCCCGTAATAAAACTGGAACGATTGCGATGTTGTTGGATAGCTTAGGATTAGACTTAAAAACTGGAGTACTTGGTATCTCATTCCGATGAGTAAAAGCCGAGCAATCGATAAAAATCTTTAGAACGGTTGAAGGAATTTTGATCAAATGTTGGTATTTTAGGTGTTGGAATAGCACACAAAGTAGGTACTTTTACCTAGAGAAATGACCGCGCGTGCGGAGCCGTTTATGATGTTGTATGCAGCAAAGTAACAAACATGACGCACATAACTCTCGAAACACATAACCCCCTTCTGGACAACCGGGTAAAAATACAACTCACCAACAACTTCAGGTATATCTTCAACTTCCAGAACCACTTCCACAACCTCTTCTTTAACTTCCTCCTTATGTTCATCTTTCTGCTCTTCCTTCTTCTCATTGGCACCATTCTCGAAGTAACTTATTCTCGACATCAAATTGGACTTCTTCGGCGGTCTTCTTTCATCTATTCTCTTCTCTGTTTCTGTCAATTTAAACTCTGTTTCTGTCAACTTCTGGTCTGCGGAGGTTAGCTTCTGCTCGGATTCTGTCAGTTTTCGCTCCGCTTCGTGCACTTTTCGCTCGGCGTCATTGAGTTTTCGCTCCGCTCGCTCGGCGCGCTCTAGTGCTTTTTGAGCGTCCTCTTCTGCTAGTTTGATCTTCTCTTCCCATACAAGTATATCTGTGTCTTCGTGCTTTTCTGCTAGTTTTAACTGAAAATTAATAGTTTAACGTTAAATTTATTTTAAATTTTTAAAGTATTTATGTAGTTAACCTCGATGCTTTTTTGGCGCACGTACTCGTACAGTCTGCACTTGCAGGGAGTTAAAGAAAGGCTGGATTGAAATAAGTTAATTTAAAAAACATTTAACGAAAGCTTTTATACAGTAGCCATGTTATGGTGAAACTTAGAACGGACTATCACAATTAAAAGCGTATACAATATTTCGTGTCTGTACTGCTGAGAAGTTCCCTAGTCAGGAGCCAACCCTGAGTGCAGCAACCATGTCACGATACAACTTAATACCGGCTATCAGAATAAAATGCGTACACAACATTTCGTGTCTGTGCTGTTGACCGTTGAAGAGTTATCTGGAGCTAATCCTGGATGTCTACAGCTCATGCTTACCATAAAAATGCATTGTCATCAGAACTAAACCAATATGCAAAAATTCAACTTAGTGTCGCCCCTATTGGTCAGATTGGTATTGGTTTGACAAGAGAGGTATCAATCGATTCGTCTTCATTTATAGAGTATCACTGAGGTTTAGTGTAAAAATAATGTGTTTGTATATATTGTGTTCCTAAATAATTTTGTGAATGAAAAAAAAAATGAGAGGGAGAGAGATGGCCGAAATAAAGAAATATTATTATTATTATCGGCTAATTTTGAACCGAACGTAATTGTTTCAGTTTTTGAACTTATGTCTTGGGTACAGTCTGGTTTCAGCATTAGTCCCTCATCCCTATGAAGCTGCTTACAGCTGTGTTAATCCCCCAGATCGGCTCATCCCTCCTAACTGTTCCCGGCGTCCAGCGCTCACCTGCAACTCCTCCACCTGGTCGCGGTGCCGCTGGTCCTGCTCCTCCAGCGCGTCCTTCAGCGAGTCCACCTCTCCTAGAAGCAGCATGAGCCGCTCATCCCCCCCTAACTCGCCCATCAAGAGGGTGCTCTGGTGCGTGAGGAGCTTTACTCGCTTTTTGGCAGCGCGCGCTTCGGTTTTGTATCTGAAATTTTCAGTTATTTTGTAGTGGCTGCCGTGGTGTAGTGTTTGGGTCGATGGGTTGTGAGTTTGATACTCGCAGACATTGGCTTGGAGAAATTTTTATTACATTAGAGCAAAATGTGGAAATATATGATCCCAGTTCAAGGCAAACAACTAATATGGAGGCGGAATGTGCGTCTTCCAATGATGAGTAATGGACATTTCAGAGCAAAGTGTTAGGTAAAATATATGATCCCAGTTCAAGGCGAACAATTAGTATGGAGGCGGATTGTGCGTCTTCCAATGATGAGTAATGGACATTTCAGAGCAAAGCGTTAGGTAAAAGCAAGTATGAATCTATTTATTTCAATATTAATGTACAGTTTTATTAACATATTATTTTAACTTTGGCCATTTTCTATATGGGTTCATCGGGAAATGTGACCAGCCCACTGCCACTTCAGTTTGCTTATCCTTAGGGCTATGTCGGTTACCTTGGTTCTCTGTCGGATAACTTCATTAGATATTAATCCTGTCCTTCAGAGAAACTCCAAGCATAGCTCTCTCCATAGCTAGCTGAGCCACCTTAAATTTGTGGACTAATTTGACCGTGAGTATCCACGTTTCGGCTCCGTAGATCATGACTGGTAGGACGCACTGATTGAAGACTTTTGTCTTTAAGCACTGTGGTGTGGACGACGAGAAGAATTGACGAAGCTTGGGAAATGCTGCCCAACCCAGCTGAATTCTTCTGTTGGCTTCCTTCTCAAAGTTGTCCGATCTAATTGCAATATTTGCCCATGGTAAACATATTTTCGAACAACTTCAAGAGGTACACCATTGACTGCAATCGGTTCCGGGTCAACAAGATCGTTAAACATTATCTTGGTCTTATCTATGTTCATTCCGAGACCGATGCGTCGTGAAGCATCATCTAGGTTGGTCAGCATGCTTTGCAAGTCTTGCAGCGACTCCGCCAGGAATATATCATCGGCAAATCGCAAGTGTGAGACGTTCTCGCCATTGATATTAATGCCCATTCCTTTCCAATCCAGCGTCTTAAATATATCTTCCAGGGCATTAGTGAACAGTTACGGGGGTATGTCATCCCCCTGTCTCAATCTGCGCAGTTGGATATGTTTAGACTGCTGGTTTTGTACTTGGACACTCATAGTCGCGGCGTCATACAGAAACCTTAGCAATTCGATGTATCGCCAGTCCACTTGACAACGCTGCAAAGATTCCAGAACTGCCCAGGTTTCAACGGAGTCAAAGGCTTTCTCTTAGTCCACAAAAGCAAGACACAGGGGCTAGTTATACTCTTCAGATTTCTGTTTAACCTGCCTCACTGTGTGTATGTGGTGTATGGTGCTAAATCCTCCGCAAACCCCGGCCTGTTTAGGAGGCTGGAATTAATCAAGTCTTCTTGCGAGATAATTTGAGATGACCCTCGAAAACAACTTATAGATGTGGCTCAAGAGTGAAATTGGTCAGTAGTTCTTTAAAAGGGTTTTATCCCATTTTTAAAAAAAAAGTAGTACTGAACTCCTGCTCCACGCCTCTGGAGTTCTCCCACTGTTAAGAACGGTGCTAAATAACCCCTGAAGCTCCCGAAGTACGTGTTCCGCCCAGCTTTCAAGAGCTCCGAAGTTATACCATCCTCACCGGGGGCCTTTCTATTCTTAAGTTGTTTGAGCGCCATCTCAATCTCGTCTATCCTGACGTCGGGCAGTTCGTCAGTGTAGTGGCAGTATTGTGTGGGAATCTGTGCTGGGTACGGGCCTAGAAGTATGCGAGTAGTACAATCGGCCATAGAAGTCTTCGATCTCAGAAAGGATCTTAGGGCTAGAGACGATGGTTGTGCCATTATTGGTCTTGTCCTTCGTCAGATGGGACCTACTCAATTACTGGGCGAAGACTTTTGACCCCCGATATTGCTCAATTGGCTTTTCTATCCGGCGTGTATTTGAGCACCGGAGCTCACCTCGCACCAGATTACTGATCTTCTGATTGAGCTTCCTTTTTTCGGACGGTGGGGCTTGCTGTTGCTCCCGTCTTTTGTCCATAAGCCGAAGAGCCTCATCCGAGATTTTAGATTCGTGCCCATACGCTGCAGCTGACAAAATTTTGTGCCTTCTTCCCTTATGATTCCCACAACTTTTTGGAGTTCCCCATTTACGTCATTTGTGGTTTCCAAGGCAGCGAATCGATTTTCCAACTTGACTTGGAACCGTTCTGATCCAACAGCGGCTTGGAGCAGGTTGGGTCGGAGCATAGACTTCACCAGACGGCATCTTTCAAGCTTGTGGTCGATATTCAAGGAGCCTCGGACAAGTCGGTGATCTCTACCGGTATTGAACCTTGCGATCACTGAGACATCCCTGAATATGTGCTTGTTGTCCGTCATGATGAAGTCAATCTCATTTTAGTCACAGTTTCGGGGCTTTGCCAAGTCCACTACCTCTGGTGCTGCTTTTTGAAGAATGAATTCATCAAAAAGTAGCCCTCTTTTTTCAAAAAGTTAATTAGCATTTGTTCCCTGTGATTCCTGTCTCCATAGCCGTGTGGACCTTTTTTCGATTCACTGCAAGTCTGTACTCCCACTTTGGCGTTAAAGTGTCCCATGATAACGTTGTAGTGGGCCCTGGTGGTGTTGTGTAGGGCCGAAGATATGTCATCAAACATAATAATATCTTCTACCTCAACATGCGAGTGTGCCGAGGTCGGTGCGTAAACCTGTACGATCTTAAGGCTATATATACCTTTCGGTCAGCTTAAGGATCAGATACGCTACTCTGGTCGACAGTCTGAATATTTCTACAACATTATCCATGAAGATTTTACTGACGAGGAACACCACGCCACCCTGAGATTGCTGACCGCCCTCTCAGAAGTAGAATAGGTGGCCCGGTTGCAGGGTTATTATGTCCTCTCCCTTTCTTCGGACTTCTCTTAACCCTAGAATGTGCCAACTGATCTTCGTAAGCTCCGTCTCGAGTTGCGCCATGTGCTCGTCAAGCCTAATCGTTCGTAGCCAGGATCATTTGTTTTTGTTTGGGGTGGCCTACGGTAGCGCGGGGATTCTTCCATTCCCTGCCCTGCCATTTCCATGAGCAAAATTGTCCTTACGTAATTAATGAATGGACCCTTATTACTCTAACAGAACCCTGGCTGCACATTACTCCTTCTATAGTAAACACTCACGTCTCAGCCATCTGTCGGTCATCATCAGCGTTGTTCTTCAGAGCCGTCACCTCGTCCATGAGGAGCTTGGAGACGCGGTGGTGCCGCTCCAGTTGGCCACGTAGTTCCACCAGCTCCGACTCCTGGGTGATGCACTTGGCTTGGGAGGCTTCGAGATCCTGACAAGTGAAAGAAACATGTTTGTAAGAAATTGTGTTTTTACTTGACCATCATTGATGCGGTATTATTTTAATGATCTATATTTAGAAGTGTGTGTTTGTATGTTTGTCACTCCTTCACGCTCACACGGCTGAACGGATTTGGATGAAATTTCGTACCAGGGCCTACTACTGTTGCATAATGTCTACAAGGGTCACACCTGTGCCAGAGCCACGTTGGCCTCATGAGCTTCAAACTCCTGCAGCTTGGTGGTGTTGAGTTCTGTCTGCAGCGACGCACTCTGATAGCTGAGCTCCTACTGTTGCATAATGTCTACAAGGGTCTCACCTGTGCCAGAGCCACGTTGGCCTCATGAGCTTCAAACTCCTGCAGCTTGGTGGTGTTGAGTTCTGTCTGCAGCGACGCACTCTGATAGCTGAGCTCCTACTGTTGCATAATGTCTACAAGGGTCTCACCTGTGCCAGAGCCACGTTGGCCTCATGAGCTTCAAACTCCTGCAGCTTGGTGGTGTTGAGTTCTGTCTGCAGCGACACACTCTGATAGCTGAGCTCCTACTGTTGCATAATGTCTACAAGGGTCTCACCTGTGCCAGAGCCACGTTGGCCTCATGAGCTTCAAACTCTTGCAGCTTGGTGGTGTTGAGTTCTGTCTGCAGCGACGCAATCTGTCGGCTCAGCTCCGATACTGTTTGTTTCAGAAACTCCACCTCTTCGTTACTGCTCGTGTCTGATGCTGGAAAGAGATGGGTATATTGGTAAAATCAATACTAGGAAGTTGAAATTTGCAGCAAGGGTAGTGCATCAATCTATCACTCACTCATCACCAAATCTACAAAACTATTCTGCGTACATGTTTGCAAGGGTTATAATATGCGCCTCTTGGCTTTTAGGTACTTTTTATGAAAGTAGTTATTGAAATTCGGCCCTCATAAGCGTGGAAATCGTGCGGGGATGATTTTATGTGAATTTCGAAGTAATTAAAGCTGGAGACATGATTTATGTTTAGACTTTGAGACAGAAATAACAAAACTTCTATAGGTAATTGGATCTAGCTAACCTAGGCTCAATCGGGCCAAATCTTCGGTAAGATAACCGGTTTACTAGTTACTAAAACATGCTATGCATTAGTTACTAGTTACTAAAACATGCTATGCATTAGTTACTAGTTACTAAAACATGCTATGCATTAGTTACTAAGCTTCTTTTTGGATTCAAAGTAGACTATTATCAACTGATCGTAGGTTATGGTACGGTGCAGGCAGGACGCCGCGCAGTCTTACCGGCGTCATTAGAGTCCGTGAAGTCGATGTCGATAGCACGGGGGGGCAGCGCTTGCAGCAGCGCCGTGCTGCGTCGCTTCAGCTGTTTGTTCTGCTTGTACCACTCGCCGGCTTGCTGCATCACCCTGGAAGCAAGGTTGGGTCGTTTAGGAACATGTCTGTACTAACGCAAAGGTTGAAACATTGTTTTTTACTAACATGAAGGTTTCAAGATTGAAACAATTGGAAACGCTGGTTTAAACAATCACGACAGATGAAACAGTGGAATGGAAACACATTATTGATTTATACTAATAAGTTGGGACATTTGAAACATTATTGTATGCTAACAAGAAAGTTGGAACAGTTGAAAACAATATTATTATATACTAACACAATATTTATACTAACACGAAAGTTGGAACACTTGAAAACAATATTATTATATACTAACACAATATTTATACTAACACGAAAGTTGGAACACTTGAAAACAATATTATTATATACTAACACAATATTTATACTAACACGAAAGTTGGAACACTTGAAAACAATATTTATACTAACAGGAAAATTGTAACAGTTGCGAACATTGGATAACACTAACACGAAAGTAGGAACCAATATGGAAACCTAGTTTACACAAACGTAGAAACATAGTTTACACAAACGTAGAAACATAGTTTTATATATTATGAACCAGCAACGCCAGGGTTGCATATTCCCGAAACTTTTTACAAGATAAAGTATATATTCTATGTTGATCTCTGCAGTGTCACTATACCTTTGCAAAATTTCAACAAAATCAGTCCAGCCATTTGAGCATGAAAGCCACACAATGGGACAACACAACAATCAACATTTCAATTTTATGTTAGAGAGAATAGGAATGCTAAATTGTACCACTCACATGATAATAATAATTAAATACCCAAAAACGGCTTTGGTACATTTGCAAATAGCGAATAAATGAGCTATTTGCAAATGTACCAAAGCCGCCGCCAAGCCAGATGTCAGCAGTGGGGCACATCCATACATGTCAACAAAATTAACATCAAATTAGCATACCGAATGATTTATTGTATGTTTGTATGATCTGCCATTCTGTTTAAAAGGTTTTTTATCTACTTTCTAAGACAGATATTTATGGGTTTACGATATGTTGCAAAGTGGTTTGGTGAAAACCACATTAATAATTAATTATTGTTATTTTTACTTCATTTATTCTACTATATGACAAGGCATTTTTATAAATGGTACAACGGAGTCACAACCACTTCAGCTTGCTGATTAGCAAGCTGAAGTGGCAATGAGCCGAACACATAACTCGAAGAATCGACAACCGTTGGGGTAAACGAGTTCTAGAGTGTAGAACGTCTTTAGGCAAACGTAGTGTAGGGCGCCCGCCGGCTGCCGCCGGCCGAGTGTAGTCAAGACTTGTGACATTCGGCTGGCAGCGACTGGATGAGGAGAGCTGAAGACGCTTACGTCCAGCAGAGGCTGAAGATGCCAGGTCTTCAACTCATGGTAAGCGTCACGTCCACTGGTTTAAAAATAAGCCCATTTTCTTCTCGCGTTAAGGCGAAAATGGAAAAGAAAACGGTTCATACGGTAAGTTAGCCTTAATTATAACAGAAACAAAAATAATCACCAAAAAGTTAATTTAAAAACATTTAAAATAAAAGCTTTCATGCAGTAGCCATGTCATGGTGAAACTTAGAAAGGGCTATCACAATTAAATTCGTATACAACATTTCGTGTCTGTGCTGTTAATCGTTGAAGAGTTCTTTTATCTGGAGCTAATCCTGGATGTCGATTAATTACCATAAAAATGCATTGTCATCGGAACTGATAACAGGATCGTGTGATAACAGGAAGTGGTTCTAATTCAGGAAGTGGTACTACTTAATGGTTACCGTAACTGATAACAGGAAGTGGTTCTAATTCAGGAAGTGGTATTACTTAATGTTCACCGTAACTGATAACAGGAAGTGGTTCTAATTCAGGAAGTGGTACTACTTAATGTTCACCGTAACTGATAACAGGAAGTGGTTCTAATTCAGGAAGTGGTACTACTTAATGTTCACCGTAACTGATAACAGGAAGTGGTTCTAATTCAGGAAGTGGTACTACTTAATGTTCACCGTAACTGATTGTTGAGGCTAAAGGAATCTTTTGTTAAAAATAAGAAATGGCCTATTTCTAAAGACTTTTATTTAACTTGCAATGTTTGTAAGTATTATGTAAGTATGTACAGTACGGCCGATATGTCGTGGCCACTCTGTACTTCGTGCAAATGGCTGCGCAATGATCATTTTTAGGAACCATTAAGTAGTAGTCATTATTTTAATCTGTCAAGGTGTTGAGAATTTCCGGATTACTATTTACATGGTTAACCTTTTGTTAATCTGTCAGTGTTGAGAATTTCCGGATTACTATTTACATGGTTTACATGGTTAACCTTTTGTTAATCTGTCAAGGTGTTGAGAATTTCCGGATTACTATTTACATGGTTTACATGGTTAACCTTTTGTTAATCTGTCAGTGTTGAGAATTTCCGGATTACTATTTACATGGTTTACATGGTTAACCTTTTGTTAATCTGTCAAGGTGTTGAGAATTTCCGGATTACTATTTACATGGTTTACATGGTTAACCTTTTGCTGAGACTACAACACTTGAATGTCCTCATTATTTTAATCTGTCAAGGTGTTGAGAATTTCCGGATTACTATTTACATGGTTTACATGGTTAACCTTTTGTTAATCTGTCAAGGTGTTGAGAATTTCCGGATTACTATTTACATGGTTTACATGGTTAACCTTTTGTTAATCTGTCAAGGTGTTGAGAATTTCCGGATTACTATTTACATGGTTTACATGGTTAACCTTTTGTTAATCTGTCAAGGTGTTGAGAATTTCCGGATTACTATTTACATGGTTTACATGGTTAACCTTTTGTTAAACTGTCAGTGTTGAGAATTTCCGGATTACTATTTACATGGTTTACATGGTTAACCTTTTGTTAATCTGTCAAGGTGTTGAGAATTTCCGGATTACTATTTACATGGTTTACATGGTTAACCTTTTGTTAATCTGTCAAGGTGTTGAGAATTTCCGGATTACTATTTACATGGTTTACATGGTTAACCTTTTGTTAATCTGTCAAGGTGTTGAGAATTTCCGGATTACTATTTACATGGTTTACATGGTTAACCTTTTGTTAATCTGTCAAGGTGTTGAGAATTTCCGGATTACTATTTACATGGTTTACATGGTTAACCTTTTGTTAATCTGTCAAGGTGTTGAGAATTTCCGGATTACTATTTACATGGTTTACATGGTTAACCTTTTGTTAATCTGTCAAGGTGTTGAGAATTTCCGGATTACTATTTACATGGTTTACATGGTTAACCTTTTGTTAATCTGTCAAGGTGTTGAGAATTTCCGGATTACTATTTACATGGTTTACATGGTTAACCTTTTGTTAATCTGTCAAGGTGTTGAGAATTTCCGGATTACTATTTACATGGTTTACATGGTTAACCTTTTGTTAATCTGTCAGTGTTGAGAATTTCCGGATTACTATTTACATGGTTTACATGGTTAACCTTTTGTTAATCTGTCAAGGTGTTGAGAATTTCCGGATTACTATTTACATGGTTTACATGGTTAACCTTTTGTTAATCTGTCAAGGTGTTGAGAATTTCCGGATTACTATTTACATGGTTTACATGGTTAACCTTTTGTTAATCTGTCAGTGTTGAGAATTTCCGGATTACTATTTACATGGTTTACATGGTTAACCTTTTGTTAATCTGTCAAGGTGTTGAGAATTTCCGGATTACTATTTACATGGTTTACATGGTTAACCTTTTGTTAATCTGTCAAGGTGTTGAAAATTTCCGGATTACTATTTACATGGTTTACATGGTTAACCTTTTGTTAATCTGTCATTGTTGAGAATTTCCGGATTACTATTTACATGGTTTACATGGTTAACCTTTTGTTAATCTGTCAAGGTGTTGAGAATTTCCGGATTACTATTTACATGGTTTACATGGTTAACCTTTTGTTAATCTGTCAAGGTGTTGAGAATTTCCGGATTACTATTTACATGGTTTACATGGTTAACCTTTTGTTAATCTGTCAGTGTTGAGAATTTCCGGATTACTATCTACATGGTTTACATGGTTAACCTTTTGTTAATCTGTCAAGGTGTTGAGAATTTCCGGATTACTATTTACATGGTTTACATGGTTAACCTTTTGTTAATCTGTCAAGGTGTTGAGAATTTCCGGATTACTATTTACATGGTTTACATGGTTAACCTTTTGTTAATCTGTCAAGGTGTTGAGAATCTCCGGATTACTATTTACATGGTTTACATGGTTAACCTTTTGTTAATCTGTCAAGGTGTTGAGAATTTCCGGATTACTATTTACATGGTTTACATGGTTAACCTTTTGCTGAGACTACAACACTCGAATATCCTCATTTATGGTAAAGTACAGGAAATTGATTTTTAATATTTTATGAAATCGTATTTCCTGTGCGACTTTGTATCAGGGTAGTCCAACGTAGGTACATAGTAATTAATTTTTAATTTTCCATTCATGAAAATTAGTCCAGTAGTTTTTGGAATTGTTTCTTTTTGTTGTTAATTAGCATTAACTGCTGTACACATAAAAGTCAATCAAGCCTAATCAAGCAATAAATCTCTCTTTTTGTACGGATTTTGACAGAGTTTAATGGAATGAAGTCTTAATTGACCTCTCTGAGTACGGCTGTAAGTAATTTATGTATATTTTTTTACTGTGTGCTAAAGTATAATTAATGCATGTATATATCAAATGAGGTGTGTTGGTATTTTATTGCCAGTGAACTGAATCTGTCTTATTACAAAAAACGATTTTAGTCCTGGATTATACTAGAGCTAAAAAGTCCGAGTTTGTTACGGTACTATTGGATTAAAACTTGACCTTACAAATCTTCGACTAATCGAGGACCAGCTGATACCAAAGATTGTTTATAGAAAAATGTTTTTCCACAGACTAAGTACACACATTTACATTCATTTAGACCACGTTTATTCACAACGTTCCGTTTCTTCACAATATTGATTTCTAATTTTTATTCCTCGTCAAACATAACCAATTATTATTTTTGTAAACTTAATATTTGATTGATTTTCAGTCAATACCTATTCAATTACATATGGAAATGGTTTTATCGGCCATATTTAAGTTTGACAATTTTATTAGTAAGTTATGTTTTTTGCGAGGATTGGAACGTAAACATAACATTGCGGAGCGCGCGCAATTTGATAGTTTTTAGTGTAAACAATGTTGGCCTAATTATTGAAAGGGAATTTTTCAAGTGCTTGTGAAGCAAAGTGTTGTGTCGAGTTGAACAAAAAACGAGTGTGCTTTGTTTTTGCTTAAAAACGAACCAGCAAAACAAAAAAACGGGATAAATTGGAGTTCTGAAGAGAAAGTGAGTGTTTATCAATTACTATATAATCGAGAAGTGCTCGAAATTTGAATTGCAAACAAACATTGATACATAGATACATACATACAAGTGAAGTTGAATAAAAGCTTCTAGAATGGGGTGAGTATTGACGTTATTTGAGTTAGTACCATAGTTAAACTAGGGTCATCTGATGATTATATTTAGTACCTATAGATGTTACTCTAATCAGCGATAAACTTCGTTTTGTAATAAGATTTATGTTTGGTCCATGGACTAAACCAAGTACTTTCGTTAGTCTATGTTTTCAATAAGGCTGAATAAGTTTAGCAAGGTAGTAGTTAAGACAGGAACAAAACAAAGTTATTCCATTTTTTTAGTTAGGGACCTCCAATCTTTAAAGAGATATATTGCTTTGAAAATGTTAAGTTAATGTTTTTTTTTTTATAATTTCAATATGATTGTGGTAGAGTCATTATTGGATACCAACATACAAAAAATCAACTGAATGTCCTAGTTCGGTCAAAATTATGAAGCTTATTATTAATTATTAAGAAGTCATGGATTTGTGGAATAAATATGGAATAACTACGAAAATTATGCGGGTGCCCCTGGCGTGTTCTATCTCGGGACCTCCACCTATCACTACTTTCTGGGACATTCTGTATAAATAGCTATCTGCGCCCCGCGGATTTGCCCCCGTGGTCATATTTTCGGGGCAAAAAGTAAGTGAAGCACACTATGTCACTACCAAATTCATCAAGCTCGGTCCAGCCGTTTTGCCGTGACAGGTAACAGACAGACACGAGTTACTTTCGCATTAATAATTAACAAGGTTTTGCCCGCGACTGCGCCCGCGCGGACTACAGTTTATCGCGACAAAAAGTACCCCAGGACACGAACTATCTCCATATCAAATTTCGTCAAGATTGGTTCCGCCGTTTATTGTAGTTAAACCAATATTATCTAGGTGATCATTTTAACCGTAATTTCATGACACAATCTATTTAGTGGTTTCAATAAATCTACGATTAAGTTGTAATTGACAAAAAACGCGTGAAACTTTGTATATGGCGCGCTGAGCGAAACGTTGTATATGGCGCGCTGAGCGAAACGTTGTATATGGCGCGCTGAGCGAAACGTTGTATATGGCGCGCTGAGCGAAACGTTGCACCTTATCAGCTGAATAACCTAAAAAAACTAATATCTCACTTGTGCATAACCCCGGCGTCGACTTCGTGCTGGTTCTTGAGCTGCTGGTACTCCTGGAACAGCTTCTCGGAGACGTGCTTCAGCCGGGCGAGCTCACGCTCCCTCTCGCGGAGCTCCACGTCCAGGTGGTTCCGCTCCTCCAGCAGGATGTTGTGCCGCCGGTGCAAGTCATCGTATTCACGCTTGGCTGGAAAAGGAGATGGAGATTTATTAGAGAACTACTTAGTACCTATACTGCTCACCAAAATAAATATTTAGGTCCTGTTCTTTTTTTTTACCCAACTGCGCGGAGGATTATGTGTTTATCGGCTTATGTATGTATGTACCTGTCTGTTTATTCCTTTGTGACGCTCTAGAGACCAACCGTGTGAGCCGATTGAATCTTGCGACTGTCAATAAAGATATGACTTAATCAAAATTCAATATGGCGACAACCAGTCGCCATATTGCGAAAAATAATAAAATGAAAGTCGACGAACATAATAAGTGGGGTGTCATTGAATAGGTATTTGAAAATCATCTTTAGGTGCCTCTTATTCTTTTTCATTTCGTATTTCATTCATTTCATTCTTTTTCGATTTGATTTTGACAAGCGAGGTGTCAATCGATTCGTCTTCATTGCAAGAGTGTCACAGGCATTTTGACAAGCGAGGTGTCAATCGATTCGTCTTCATTGCAAGAGTGTCACAGGCATTTTGACAAGCGAGGTGTCAATCGATTCGTCTTCATTGCAAGAGTGTCACAGGCATTTTGTCAAGCGAGGTGTCAATCGATTCGTCTTCATTGCAAGAGTGTCACAGGCATTTTGACAAGCGAGGTGTCAATCGATTCGTCTTCATTGCAAGAGTGTCACAGGCATTTTGAGAAGCGAGGTGTCAATCGATTCGTCTTCATTGCAAGAGTGTCACAGGCATTTTGACAAGCGAGGTGTCAATCAATTCGTCTTCATTGCAAGAGTGTCACAGGCATTTTGACAAGCGAGGTGTCAATCGATTCGTCTTCATTGCAAGAGTGTCACAGGCATTTTGTCAAGCGAGGTGTCAATCGATTCGTCTTCATTGCAAGAGTGTCACAGGCATTTTGACAAGCGAGGTGTCAATCGATTCGTCTTCATTGCAAGAGTGTCACAGGCATTTTTCACCCGATCGTAGTTGGGTTTTAGGTTTTGAAGTTCTTGTATTATTACTAGTTGCCCTGCGCTACGGCTCTAACCGTAGTATAATTGTTTCGCTGCTAGAAAGCTACACTATTCAGATCGATATAGGATACTTTTTCGCCGGGAAATTGCAAAACTTCTGCGGAATAAGAAAAACTACGGCAGAATAACTGTACAGGATGTGGCAGAATAACTGTACAGGGTATGGCAAAATAGTGGGACATTAAGGATAACCTTTTTCTTTGCGCTTCTTCTATTATTATAAGAACTGCAAAGGAGTGGAATGCCCTGGCCTTGTCAGTAATTCCGGTAAATTATAACCCAGGTTTGTTGAAGTCAAGAGTGAATAGGTATCTTACTAGGCAAGCGTGCTACACCTTCGACCACATCATCGCTTTCCATCAGGTGAGATCGTGGTCACCCGATAGCCTAGCCGGTAATAAAAAAAAAAGAAAGATTTCTGCACTACTGATCCAGTTCTGAAAATTATATTCACTGGAATATCAGTTGGACATAGGCTAATTTTCCCCTGGGAAAATTCAGTTACCATGGGATAACAGGCAATTTACAGGTGAGGCAGTGCAGCTGCTATGGTAAATATTTTCAGAAATTACATTATTAGATGCAAAACCTTTTGGGGCCGCATGTGATTATATTGCTGTTTGTCTATAGTCTATACCCGGGGTGGGCAAACTTCCCAACAAGGGACAAAAAATAAGAAATTTAATGTAGGGTTACATTAGTTTAACCTTTAGTTTTCTAGCTAATAAATGTTGTTTTATTTGTAGACATTTGCACTTTTTCTCACTACAAATTTTCTGCACTTTCACTGTAGAAAATTTCTAGTTCATACAAATCAAACACAGTGTCCAAGAATATTGAGTCAGAATATTGAGCAGCTCCTAGTCGGTTTAAAAATTAACAGAATGGGGAGGCCATCAATATACCTGCACGGAGCTAGGAGCTTGTGTGAACAACGACAACGGTGCAATTTTTTGAGCATGAGCATTAAAATTAGGGAACCAATCTTTTGCATTTTTTAAATACATATTTAAAAAATGCAATTTTAGTTAAGTTTACAAGAATACAATGTTTATGTTTATGAATTTTCAAGATTGTTTGAGAATCAAGAGGTACATAGGTATCTACGACTAGGGATGTTAGCAGGCCAAAATCAAAATCAAATATCTTCGCAAGCCGGAGATGGCTGCAGACCGTAGTTTGTCCATCACAGGGCTATACATTAACTCACTATTCCAGATTCAACATGTATGCCCAAAAATATTAATTTTATATCATTAGATTATAACTAAAACAGTAAGTATTCATTATAATGGACTGCAGACACTCAAATACCAATAAATCCATATTATTGAGGAAGAAAGACCCTACATATTATGACTAAAATGTTATTTCGAAACAAACCCAGTTCCTGTACAGTGACAGGTATTACTAATGTTTACTATTAGTTATGTATGTTTTCCTCAGTACAGTGATGTATCCAATTTTTAGTAAGCTTTCCTGTTTTTATGTATCACACTTGACAGCAAGTTCTGTAACTACGTACCATTTATAGGTATTCTAAACTATAAATGTCAAACTAACACTAACAGGTTCGTTTTGTGCAATTGATATCTCAAATCAACTATGACTGAGTACCTAGCGCAGATGTACCTAAGGTAAAAGTCCCCAAGTTTGTGCTAGAAAGTTATTTCCTTAGTTGTTTCTGGCAGAAATAATAAGCAATTTATATGTTATTTATTTAAATTATACATTACTACAAAATATCTATCATTAAACTGTCTAAGAAATCAAGTACCAACATTTTAGCGTCTAAACTGAGAGCAATGCAACACTCGAAACTCTCAATCAGCCACTAATAGCTGTGCGGAGTGCGTTTCCTGTCACCCTAAGGTTAGCGCTCGTACTTCATAAGCTTACGGAAAGGCATTTGAAAATCCATTTGAACAAAACTTATAATGGTGCTTTTTTTTGTTCCTTAGCAATTGATTTGACTTAGAGAAAAGTTAAATGCATGCATAGAATTCCTTTAAAATTGCAATATATCGACTCAAGAAATAGCAGTCCTTTTATTTTTCGTGTGTCTCCTCTATTTCGTTTCACTACCGAATCAGGGATATTCTAGATACATTTTTGTTGCTCGTGTAGGTATTTATCTAATAATTAAGATAATGTAAATGTAAATTAAAAAACAATCACGTATTTAATTAAGTTTCTTACAAGCTAAATTCAGTATATGTGTTGTTCACTAGAATTCTTATAATACGACTTTGAAGTTAACCTGAATTTATATTTTTAAGGTAAATTTGCATAGGTAACTACTACCAGCACATTCTTTTTTGTTATACTATTTAATTTATTTATTTTTGTATATTTATATTAAGCATAGGGTAGTTATAAGCTTAATTTACACAATTTAAAAATGATCTTAAATTAGATTAAAAATGGTTAATTTACATAATTTTTAAATTATGAGTAATAAAAGCTTTATTTACTGTCATTAATCTGAATCTCCCTCTCACATCTTTTGTAGTGCTCTAAATTTAACCCTTTAAATATTTCTATTTTCTATTAATAAATTATCATGATTCACTGTAAAAAGCTTTATCCCGAAACAGGGGCCACAAGCTCCTGAACTTAGAAGCAGAGCCAAATTTTATCACGAAATAGGATTCAAACAAGAGGTCCACAAATAAAGCAATATTTAAAAAAAAACTACAGAATTCATTCAGTAAATTACTGTCAGAATACCATAATACAAATTCATCATACAAAAGCTTTCAACTTGATATCATGTTTAGTAATATATTTATAAAAATCTTATAGTCGTAAGAGCCATAGGATGCCGAAATATGGGACATTTACCTTATTTTATAGAGACCTCATTAGAAACAATACTTCACTTAATATCACTTGTGGTACTATGTATGAGAAAGTGTAAAGATAACCTATGGGAGTGTTAAACTAATTCAACATGAGTCCGCTCGAGGAATATTAAATATTCCGCTGACGAAACATACTTGCTTCGAAGAACCACGTAAAACAATGCAATGAGTAAGAGCTCAATACAAAACACAAACAAATATCTAGGAAATAACCAACTAGAAATTTCGGTCTTCGACAATATAGTTTAGTCACTGCTTGCTTCATTTTCAATTTCATTATAAGATTTCAAAATTCTGACTATAAAGATTTAATGCTGTGCACCACTGCAAAAATCAAAATGTCAATTTAGTTTGACATTCAGTTAATTAGAAAACAAACATTGAAAGTAGTGTTGTGAATGTGAAACCAAAAATCAACAAAATTTGGAAAAAAAGATCTTTAAAACGATATTACAGTTAAGTTATTAGAATATTATTCCCATAGTACCTATAATTTAATAATAGAAATCATTACAAACGTCAATTAGTGCGCAACATTAAATGTGTAATATTTTACAACAATATGCCGTTACTGTAGATCGCACAAAAAAACCTAATGTTCTCGGGCTAGCATTGGAGAATCTCAAGATTTAATGGGATATGCAACAGGTTAACATCGGCTATAATCCACAAATACGAGAAAAGCATTCAAACCACTGGTGTTTTCTTTTGCATATGATCACAAAGGAGGAGCATGCGCAGTTACAATTATAATTTAATATTAAGTAATAGGAATATGTTATGAGAATTAAGATATAAACTTATATTTTAGATTACCTTTCTCTGATTTAAGAAGATAGGCCTTGTGCTTCCTCTCAGCGTCTTCATATCTGTTTTTCCATTTTTCAACGTAAGTTGAGAGTGCTATGTTTGCCTCCTTGGTGTTATGGTGCGCATCGGGCGGCGTCATCCTGACGGTAGTGGCTCGAGGGATCCTCGTGGCTGCGCCGCTGCCACCGGGACAGAGCGAGACGGCGGCACCCCTCGCGCCCTGACACTGATTGTTGCTCGACGCGATCGCAAATACATTATCACCGTTCTTTTTAATCATTTTTGCATTCGATTTTTATTGCACGCGCGCGTCGAACGCTCGCATCCTCTCGTATTCACGTATGCAAGCCGTGACACGTGTTTAGATCAACAGGCTGGTGCGTCGATCCCGCGAGTGTTTAACAAAATTTGCAAATAAAATTTCTTTGTTCTCGCCTTTGAGGAAAAGACGTGCGAATATTATGCGCGATAACTATGTCACCCGCGTTCACTCAATAAAGCAGCCTTGAATCCCGGGAGGCTGAAACCAATAAATATTTTTATGAAATCACAAGGTGTAGTCGTAATTTACGTTTGATTGTTGGATTGCAACTAAGGATACTACCAAAGCGTATGACTGTAGTTATGATAATGAAAACTTCGTCATTGTGAGTCACTCGGCTTGATGTTTACGCTTATTGTTTACGTTCGAGGCTGTATCATAGTTTAAAGCAGTTTAAAGTATAGTCAGACGATATCCTTCTTAGAATTGATAGTATTAATTTGGAAGTAACTGCATGATCATATCGATAAGCTGTCAATGTGCTCATAAAAATGCAAACTTTGTTATTATTATTTTGTAATTAGTCGGTCTCTTCGTGGAATGTTACTCGTCATTGATTTGCTTTTTGGTTTCGATAGTGTTTTCTTCAAATTCTTCAATTGTCTTTATGTTCTTGGAATGCTAGTAAATGTGTGTAGTATAGTAAATGTTAGTAATTAGTTATAATGTAGGTACGTTAGATTGTTGTTAGTATTCTAACTGCCGCATTCATAATCGTCAATTAACGCTAATCAAGCATTAAGTTGTGAAAATCCATACGAAACAAGCTATTTCATGCTTGATTATAGTAAATTGACGATTATGAGTGCGGTTGTAAAACTTTTTTAACTGAGCCTGTTAAATAACTTTTTATGAGTTTAATGTAAGTAAGTTAAATTTGATATCGGCCTTGTCTATCTATCTATCTACTTCTCAAGATTAAAATTAAGTATCAGAACTAACTTAAGTTTGTCTCATTAAAAACAGCCTTCACGTTTAAAAAAACATAAGTATTCTCAAATTTATAATTGGATATGTCTAAGTAGGTAAATAGGCATGTTAGTTCAGTTAGCAAATTTATTCCAAAGAAATCTAGGATTTGTCATGTACTACTTATCTATATCATAATCACCTGCATTTATGTTTTAAATAATGCAATGTTTACACACCCTACAAATTGCCCTTCAAATATCGCTATTCACGATCTGTATAGGTACTATATTGGTAGTATGTAGGTACATAATTTTATAATTAGGTTAAATTACAGACGCACTAAATAAAGTATTCTGTGTGGTAAATAAATAATAATAATTTCAAAATTATTCAACATATTTATTTCAGAGATAAACATTATTTAGTTATATATTTAAACGGGACTTAATCGCGCTGAAAAACTTAATATTTATTTACCTCGACTTTTCGATCAAGTTGCATTGATCGTGGTCTTAAATACTGTATATAACTATGTGTTCGAATCGCGAAAGTTTAAAAGTTACAATAAACATTATTTGCATGCACATTTGAATGGCCAAAGTACCCACATGAATCAAAAATAAAATTATTCATTATATTTTTGTGAATATCAATAGGTAGTTTGATGAAGATACCTACAGTGCCACAGATGCAGCGCAAAAATAATTATAATAACAGCAATAATAATTATTACTCAAAATAAATCGGATAGGGAAGGAATTAATTCTCAGCAAGGACCTCACTGACCCTTGTGAGTGAATATGTTTTTGTGTTCTAAAAAGAAAGTATATATATGAAGCAATTTTTTAGTTATTCATAACTGCATACTAATTATCTTAGATAAATTAATCTCAAACTTTATAAAGGTAAGCATCTACATACAAAATTAAAATAATTCTTACCGAATGAACACGACCAAGTTCTGTGAATGAATAAAAAACTCACGATAATTTTATGACACTGAGAATTAATCGCACGTTAGAGTTACCAAATAGAGAAAAAAACAAAACAGTATTTCACACCAAAGCTACCACACATGTCAAAGTCCAATGAGAAAACGCAATGAATGCATTTCGTCCAACTAGGGACGAACGGAAATTCTAAATTTAAACTGTTTCCAGAGAAACGAGCAAACAGCGTGTTGCTTGTCTAGCGTGAGACAAGACAGCGAGCCGTGTGGGCCGATGGGCGATGGGGCTCAAATTGTGCGACTTGTAAATTGATTTAATTGTCAAGTGCTCCAATGTGAAGCTCATATCTTCTTGTGCTAATGTCCGCTAGCGCTTCGATAAAGAATTGGATATATATATATGTATATACTCGTATATATTGAATATAGATAAGTTTTAAGATTTTCGTTGATGCTAAGTGAACCACCTAAGCTTAGGACTATATAATACCTACCGTTTCTAGCAATTATGGAGTAAACTTGCTTCCCGTATTACATTATAAGAAAAAAAATAAGTTACCTACACCATTGAGCACCATTGCCCATTGATTTTTTATTCAGTGCTACAGCAAATACAAGTTTTCGAAAAAACTATGTTGAAACACATAACTACGTCAAAGTCTGTCAAGTTTCATAGACCAACTTTAATCAAAGAAGCCAAATAAAGTACTCGGTCGTCGAGTCGGTGATAAGTTGAGCAGTGGAACCTGCTCTCATTACAGCAGAGCGGATGGCCTTAAAAACATTTCCATATTTAGGAAACAGGGTCAGACGAGGTAGTTTTGTGAAGCGTTGCCAACAGTAGGCCCGTAGTGTCCGGACAAGAAAAGCTGATTGCGATAGCCCAGTCGGTAACAATGTAGTCATTAGCAGACACCTACTTACTTGAATGTGATGACTCGAGTTGGCTTATTAATGGTAACGGGTTATTGTGGTCAAGAGTTTAATGATCGTGTTAAAAGTTACAAGAACGTATCATTCCAATAAAACTTCATCACTAAAAATTGTACCTGTTCTTTCTAGCGAAGCCTAAAGCCAAAATAAATACAGTAGGTACTATGGCAAAGCTTATATAATTACTAAAAAAAAAAACAACAAAAAAACAGACTTTATCACTCATCTTTAAATCAACCTCGTAGCAACATGCATCTCTGAGCAAAATTAGCAACTGCCTATAGAATTTCTCACTCAACAGATCGAAATTAAAATTGTGAATCCACCACGTGCACTTTACTTCCTGCGTGGAGTATTATGAGTCACACATTTAATTTAGAATATTTTTTATGAGCGAATAATGAATATGATCCTGAGAGCATTGACCGCAGCAACCTATTTCTGTATCTTTGTTATCCTCGCCAGTGGGCTCGTAAAACCTAGCGACCGAATTTATGGATGCTGGATTATATGATGTGGACCATGTAAAAACGTTTCCTTTTCTATATTGCGAGATTTCATGATGTTATTACGGTTTTATGGTGTCCTTTTTGTGTGCCTCGTTGGTTTGAGTATGATGCAGTTTATTTTAGTGTGATTATTAGACTTTACGCTAAATTATTGTTGATTATCTTATTGATATCGCAGTAAGATATTAAAAAAATATAAAAGCTACTATAAATCTATTAATTTCATTTAACGCATTTAATAAAATTTAGGAGAAGAAAACATAATTTTAGAATAAGTTAATAACTATTTGTGTTAAATAAGTAAATAACGATTAATAATTACTATACTGTATAAACAAGCATAAAAGTCAGTGACCACTAGATATTAGTGTTTTTACCTAAACAGAGTCAATTAATGTCAACTGACATCAATTATACAATTCAAACACAACACATTTTTGCAGTCAGCTTATTTAAAACAGTTTAGAGAGTGATCAGTGGCCCAATTACAGAACTTGGTTACAATCGGATTATCACTTTTTTCATAGCAATTTCGACTCTATCGCAAGGCGTTAGTGGTTGCGATATTGAGAATTCGATTGAAGCCAAGTTATGTGGTCGGGCCGCTGTGGCTCAATTACAGAACTTGGTTACAATCGGATTATCACTTTTTTCATAGCAATTTCGACTCTATCAAAGGCATAGTGGTTGCGATATTGAGAATTCGATTGAAGCCAAGTTATGTGGTCGGGCCCCTGATATTACGGACTTCCACCCACAAGAAATGTGTCGATTAGGACCAAAACTAGTGCTAACCCGATCTTGGTTTCAATCAGATTGTAACTATCAAGTGCACATAATGCAGCACGATAGAGTCGAAATTGCTATGAAAATACTGGCAATCAGATTGAAACCAAGTCTGTAATAGGGACCTAGAATTCGTAGTAAAGGGGTTAGGGGAAAGAAAATTACCGACAGCAATAATTAAAGAAAATATAGTTGACCTTCCATACAATATGACGTCTAATCCCAAAACAGAGACATTGCACCACAATAACATTTTTTAATATATTTTTTAAGTGTGACATTCATGTTAGGCTTTATTTGTGAATTTAAAAACTATGTTTTGTTCAATTTTAAGCCTCGTAAATGTTTAGTTATACGACAAAATGTATAAAAATACAAGTTGGGCCCGGAGAAAACTATTAATATTATGTACCTAATAAGGCTCGGTCTTCAGTTTTAGCCCAAGTCTATCCGGCTTGTGTGGGAGTGGATAGTACTAGTTTATTGCAAAAGATTTTACTACAGAGCGGGCCGTGGGCAGGAGCAGTTTAGCATAATTTGTGGCTATTTATGTGAAAATATTTTGCATTTAACAGAATTAATATTTATCAATAATGACAGGGTGATGATAATAAAGATATCGGCTATCTGTGATAACCCATCGTGATTTAGTAAATCGAATCGTCAAAATTTACATTGAAATAAGTAAAAATATACTATTATTTATGCTGTAGTAGAAACTTCTGTCTGAGTCTGTGATCTTGAACGTTTAACATCCATAAGTTAAGGAATTTAGTATAATTATGTAACGAACATTTATAGAAAAAAAACAGTCGTGTAGTTGGTCCATGGTCCTGGTATGTCAGGGAAAGTTATTTATAAAATGTTAGGTAGGTAACAAATACCTACCTAGTAAAAAAATGCCTTTATTTTATTAGAGCAAATGACAACTAAAATAATATTTTCCATCACCGCAGACATAGTCACTTTCTGGTGAACTCTAGTTTTTATGTGTGACTCAATGCGCAGTAAATTATTATTTATTCTAATGTTGTCATACTATCGTATGACTTGAAACTTTTATCACTTAACGAGTAACCATTATACTAAAGATAAAAATAACATTGTAAAAGTGTACGTAACTATAAAGTGACATACCTAGCAAGTTCTTTCAATATACATTTTCACAGTCACACGATCATACTTACTTTAAATAAATATATCTTTGCGAGCTAAAGGCGTAGCAAAATCCAACCAACAAAATTATGGACACACTGTTATTTTTTAGGCACTGCAGTTAACGGTTAACATGGCAATCTTTTGTAAATTAGAATCACAATCATGTAAGTACTTATCCACCTACTATTGATGATTCGTAAAATATCAAATGTATTATTCATATTACAATTATTGTACAAATCAAAATGAAAAAGTAGCTACGTGCGTGACTGTTTCCTTACGACTATTTCAGTGTCAGTTAAAAGTAGCTACGTGCGTGACTGTTTCCTTACGACTATTTCAGTGTCAGTTAAAAGTAGCTACGTGCGTGACTGTTTCCTTACGACTATTTCAGTGTCAGTTAAAAGTAGCTACGTGCGTGACTGTTTCCTTACGACTATTTCAGTGTCAGTTAAAAGTAGCTACGTGCGTGACTGTTTCCTTACGACTATTTCAGTGTCAGTTAAAAGTAACTACGTGCGTGACTGTTTCCTTACGACTATTTCAGTGTCAGTTAAAAGTAGCTACGTGCGTGACTGTTTCCTTACGACTATTTCAGTGTCAGTTAAAAGTAGCTACGTGCGTGACTGTTTCCTTACGACTATTTCAGTGTCAGTTAAAATTAGCTACGTGCGTGACTGTTTCCTTAAGACTATTTCAGTGTCCGTTAAAAGTAGCTACGTGCGTGACTGTTTCCTTACGACTATTTCAGTGTCAGTTAAAAGTAGCTACGTGCGTGACTGTTTCCTTACGACTATTTCAGTGTCAGTTAAAAGCTAATGATGCGGTTATCTCCGTATACCTAATTTAGTATTATATGGATTTACTATCGCAATGTTTCTCGTTTTCCACTATAACATTTCAACCAAAGGAAACATACCGGTTTATTTGAGTAGGAATAGTCTATTTTCAAGTTATGGGTATTCTGTGTCATGGGTAACAAGTATAATTTTCTGTCTTTAAGAGCTATTATATAATGTCAAAGGAAGATGGAAAGGAGTATGCTGTCATCCAAAGTAAACATCAGAAACTAATCTAGGAGACATTACAAAAACCATAAGGCTTCTGAAATGGAAATGGGCTGGGCATGTTTGCAGGATGGACACCTTTATATGGACTAAAAAGCCTTAGTATTGCTTTTTTAGTCCATATAAAGCTGTCAATTCTTCCCTTTTTTCTTTTATCTTGCCTTGGACACAAGAAAAAGGGGAAGGCCAAAAAGAAGATAGGAAGATATTTTCATACAAAGATGTGGGACGGAATGGATGAGGAGAGCAAGGAACAGAAAACTGTGGTTGAAAATGGAGGAGGCCTACACTAAAGAGGTGACTACTACTATAAATTAAATTATTGATAAGGAAAATAAATAAGTCAGCAAAGACCAAAAAAAAAATTATTTTTACTCTTGAAATTTGGTAAAAGAATAAACGGCAATTTTATTTTATTTATTTATATTTTATAAAAAAAAACTTGTACAAGCTGCACTAGAAAATAGCATGTCTCTAAAACAGGCCAAACAAGGTATGGAGAAAGGAAGATCTTCCATTGTAAGTTTAAAGGACGGTATGGGTGTGAAACAGGGCGATAGGGATAAGGTCGTTCATATATGTACTGAATTTTACAAATCTCTCTACTCTGATGATTCAGTTCCCCAAAATTCATCTACCACGTATTCATATTCCGAAAACACTACACCAACCACTGGCTACGAGGTACATTGTGCATTGTGCACCATGAAATACAACAGAATACCTGGGGATGATGGAATCAGCACTGAATACCTCCGATATGGGGAACCGGTCCTCCTTTCACATATTACTAACTTCTTTAACGATATCCTAAAAACTGGTAATCTGCCCAAACATTTTTGTCACTTCAATATCATACTTCTACACAAAAAAGGTGATAAGTCTGATTTAGGAAACTATCGACCTATCAGCCTTGTATCACACCTATACAAAGCCTTTATTAAGGTTTTAGAGAACAGGATATCTGGCACACTAGATAAACATCAACCTCCCGAGCAGGCAGGATTCCGCCGTGGCCTCTCCACTACGGACCTCCTTCAAGCTATCAACCAAATTATAGAAAAACACGTTGAAATCAATCTTCCTTTATACTTAGCCTTTCTTGATTACTCCAAAGCGTTTGACAGCATGACACACAATTCCATATTCAATGCACTAAAAAATCACGAAATACACGACACATATATTCAAATTTTACAAAACATTTACAGAAATAGCACTGCAGCAATCAAACTAAACACCATAGGCCCATATTTCAATATTAAAAAAAGGAGTAAAGCAGGGCGATCTACTATCTCCTAAGCTTTTTACAGCCACTCTTGAGGAAATCTTCAGAAAGCTTGCAGCAGGTTGGAAAGACGAGGGCATCATCGTCAGAGAAAAGAGGTTGACCAACCTTCGATTCGCCGATGACATAGTTCTCTTTTCTTCTTCGGCTTCTGGATTACATACCATGCTCGAAGACCTGAGCAAGGCAAGCCTCGAGGTTGGACTTCGGATGAACATGTCGAAGACCAAATTAATGACTAACAGCGTTAAACGCAAAACCTACGTTGAGAGTGTGGAGGTAGAATATGTTCAGGTGTACATATATTGGGGCCAAATAGTCTCCTTCCAGGCGAGAATAGCCAGTAAGTTTAAGCACAGACTTAACATTCTCATAAAATCCAAATTAAATTCAAGAAATTTAGTAAAATCAATTAACACTTTTGCTATACCTATTCTAACATATTCATTCGGTATAATAACATGGTCGAAAACAGATTTAAAGAAGTTACAGTGCCTGATCAACAAGACTTTAACCACACACAGAAAACATCACCCCCGCTCCGGTGTTCAAAGACTAGCTTTGCCAAGAAATGAAGGAGGTAGAGGTTTAATAGATATAGTAAATTTGCACAACAACCAAATCACCACATTAAGAAACTATTTCCAGGAACAAGCCGAACACTCTCAACTTCATAAAATAGTAGCAACTACTGATAAACGGATCACATCACTTAATCTTCACGACGCTATCACAGAGCGTAATCAACAAACCATAGCAAACAAAGACAAAATCCTAGCCTGGGAACAGAAGTCTTTACACGGGAGGCATCGCCACGACCTTCAGCAAGACCACGTTGACAAGAGTGCGACAAATGCGTGGCTGCAACGTGGTGAGCTTTTCCCGGAAACTGAAGGCTTTATGTTGGGAATTCAAGACCAGGTTATTTATACTGGAAATTACCAGCGATTTATCATCCGCCGACCTAACTACAATGACAAATGTCGACGCTGCCACGTAGCTTCAGAAACGATCCAACATATCACAGGTGCATGCAAATCCATAGTCCAGACCGATTATAAACACCGACACGACCAAGTAGCTGCCATAATTCACCAATCCCTTGCATTGAAGTATAAGCTGACTGACTACAAAGTACCTTACTACAAATAAGTGCCACAGTCAGTACTGGAAAATAATAACTACAAACTATATTGGGACCGGACTATCATTACCGACAAAACCGTGCACTATAACCGACCAGACATCACAGTATTAAACAAACAGAATAAAACAGTATACCTCATAGACATAGCAATATGCAATACCCATAACCGCGTCTCTACACATACTGAAAAAATAGCTAAATACACCGATCTTTCCATTGAAATTAAAACCCAATGGCGAGTTAATACCACACGAACAATCCCAGTTATAATCTCCACCAATGGCGTTATACCAACAACACTTCACACAAGTCTCAACGTCCTGGGTATTCCCAAAACTACATACATTCTGTTACAATAAGCTGTAATCCTCAACACTTGTCGAATAGTGCGGAATTTTTGACAAACTGCTGAACTAATTTCCAATTTAGGGTTAACTACTGAACTGATTACCTTAACTCTTCAAAAACTGCTAAACTGATGTCATTAATTTCATTCGTTGAATAAAGCACTTGGCTTCGGCCTGTGCCATTAATTTAACAACTCCTGTTGTGGGAGAGAAACTTACACGTTTTTAAACAATAATAATAATATTTTATTATATCATGTAGTAATAATATGTAATTAAATCCTTTTATACGGTCTTGTTCGCGGTAGAAAGTAATGTCCGGAATTGGTTATATTTGTAGAAATGGTTCTAACTAAAAAACAATTAGGAAAAACCATATAAGTAATCTCAAATTATATTGAAGATGGGTAAGACGAACATCATGCCAAATGACCATGCCGGCTTATGTTGGCAACGATATTATCGAAGCTGTTGATCACTTTGTGTACTTAGGTCAGACGATCCAACTGGGTAGATCCAACTTCGACAAAGAGGTCAACCGACGAATCCAACCCGGATTAGCGGCGTTTGGGAAATTACGCCATATCTTTCTCGTCGCAGAGCCTCAAGACGAAAGTTTATAATCAGTGCGTGTTGCCAGTGTTGACATACGGCACTGAGACGTGGTCGTTAACTATTGGTCTCATACATAAACTCAGTCGCGCAGCGTGCAATGGAGAGAGCTAAGCTCAGTGTTTCACTACGTGATAGAATCCGAAACGAGGAAATCCGTAGAAGAACCAAGGTTACCTACATAGATCTCAGAGCTTGCAAGTTGAAGTGGCAATGGGCAGGCCATATAGTTCGCAGAACCGACAACCACTGGGGAATGATGGTCATGGTGCTCTTTGGGGGAGGCCTATGTTCAGCAGTGGACTTCTAAAGGCTGACTTAATAATAATGATGAATCTCAAATTATTTTATTGGAAATAATTAGCTCAAAATCTAAAAAACACGCCTACCCTGCCAAAAAGGAACTTATATCAATAAATTATATACTGATGGAATGTGCTTATCAAGGCCTTCAATTTGATACCTATATTGTAAAATCCGAACTTTTTCGCGTTTTTAAAGGGAGCTTTTGACCTTTGGCATCGGCTTTGAGAGCTTTGCCATTTTCACATTTTTAAATAACGTTATAGGTCGCATCATGTAAAAAGAACGCTGGAAGAAAGAGGAGGGGGTGTGTTTGCGCATGGGTACACTCAGGCACATAAGTGCTAGGCCTATTGTTTTAAATAATTATTAATTAGCCTTTCGCTCGCACCTTCGTATACCCGTCCCGCACCGCACCTCATACCACCAAATAAACCGATAAATCACCTAATGCGCAGCCTAACCGCCAGCGTTCTTTTTGCATGACGTGACCTATATCTACGTAGTGTTTTTACCATAGATAAATAATAATATTATTTAGCTATGGTTAATAGGTAGGTACTCTAATCAAGATTAGGTAGGTATCTACAGTTGTGCCTACTTGTACTAGAGTTGGGTTAGCTCAATTTAACAAACCGGTTCAACATGAGTTAGGTACCTAGGTACAATTTAACTAGGTTCAAGCTGTGTTTACTTGCTTGAGTATTTAATTCAGCGTCTCGAAAGAGCTTCGACGTTAAGACCCCACTGCAGTTTTGATTCAACTAATAAACATCAGAACACAGTTTATTCCTATGTAAGATCTAGTTTGCTGCCTTACTAAAACAGGATTCTAATCGACATGTTCCAGAATTAAAAGAGCATTGCTAGCATTGAGCTGTATGTAAATTATTAGCATCAAACACTTGTTTTTTGTACTGTCCCAATAATTTTAATTTGATTATATTGTTGATACTCGTAGGTACCTATGTAAAAGAGAAAACAATATTATTAATCAAAATATAGGGCAGCCGTAAAAGAAGAGAGTTCTCATTATTAAGTATTTCCTTTCAAAAGGATCATTGCTGCGTTAATTACATTTTAAAGTACCTACGCGAAGACTTAACAAGGGCATTGTTCGCGATGATGCTTGAACAATAAAATTTAAAGTGCATTGCAGGCTGACTGATCATACGAAGTGAGAGCTATTAAGTTCACTATTTGTTCCATGCCATGATTCGTGGAAGAATTCAGTCTTCCAGTCTATCCATTGAGACTTTAAAGAGTATGCCTTGTGTTATTATTTATAAAAAACACTATTCTTAATATGGGCGATTTTAAGATTTCGATTCTTGAAGCGTAGTTTCAATTCTTTACATAAGCCATTTTAAAATTTCTTTGAAGGGCTTCAGTTTTAGATAAGTAATTTATAAATTAGCAATTACATTTGGTAAAAATTAATAGGACGTCATTGTCATTAAAAAAAAGTTTTTTTTTTTTTGTTAGATGGCTTCTGCGGAGGCACTGGCCTACTAGCAATTTCGCCAATGTCAAGTGTAATAGTTTATAATTAAGTCATGTCACAGTCATTAATTGTGAAGTCAAAGTCACGAATCAGTAAAATGGTGGACATTTACTAAAACTTCCGAGGGAGATTTGGAAAAATCACAAAATGCCATTTGATTATTTTGCCTACACTCGTGCACTTTAACGAACACATAATGGTTAATATTTCACCAATATTACACATCAATACTCGAAGAAACACAAGATTGAGAATAAAATCAAACTCTACAACACAATATTTTGAATTTTTGCAAAAAACCCCCATTAAAAAGTTTGCCTGGTAATAATAATAAAACCTGTCATTAATTTGTCAAGTCAAGTGTTAAAGTGTTAGTGGCGTGGAGGGGGGGGGGGGGGGGGTTCTTTCTACAAAAAGGGACAAAAAAAAAAGGTTACTGGATATCTCCGCCTTATTACATTCGATTTCGATTATTATTTTTTACTTTAAGTTGGTGTCATAAAAACTTGGTGAAGATCTAATGCTTCACTGTGATGAGCAGAATAGCTCCTCAAAATGCAGTAAATTACTCACTTTTAGGATTCTTCCAGTGGAAGATGATTCCAGATGACGCTACTGTGCACCGATAGATTGTTTGCAAAAAAGTTTATACTCGCGAGGTCTACAGCTCACAGATCCACAGATCCCCTAGTTGTAGAACAGAAAACTACGTAATCTAGCCTGGAACGTGTTGCTCAATATGAGCAAAAGTAAGAAAACAATGCACTTAGAGTTTGGAAGCTAGGTATCTAAATTTAGACATGAACCAACCAATTTCCTTTGAAACGATCTGTTGACTGATCGGATAGGTACCACTTTGATGAATGTTCAGTACGTTGCAATAATAATTGATACATTCAGGAATATCTTACAATTTGTTATTATACCAACCAGCTGGTGCGAAACAATTAAAGTAGTAGTGTAGTGTGATTGCAAAACAATTTCAAAACAATACCTTGTTTTTGTAATAAGATTCACATCAGTAGCATCAGTTCAACATTAATGCTAGTATAATACTATCTGTTCAGCTAAAATAAAATACATCCATATATTTTTATAAATATTTTAATATTAAGATATATTTATACATATATTATATTTTTATACATTATTCACGGCACGTCTCTAATAAGAAAAATAATAATCTTACACTGTTTTTTGAATTAAAAAGTGTTTTCGTAAATATTTTTTCCCATTATAGCACCGCGTTGGCTCCGCACAACGACAGTTTTCGCCACTTATCTATGGCGGCGCGTGTTAGACCGTATGCGCGCCAATTCGCTATGGACTTGATTTTGGCGCTATAATTCACTTTACATTAGTACCTAACTAATTTAATATGTTTTCCTTGATAACAAGTTTATCTTGATTAAAAATGTCTGACAGCAGTGTTAGTGAGGAGAATTTGACTCCACCTGACAAAAAAGATCTCGGAAAAAGCAACGAATAAGACGAACCAGAAAAATCAAGAAAATGTCAGGACATATTTTTTTCCACATTAAATTCAAGTTCCTATTGCATGAGTGTAGATAAAGTAGTGTATGAAACGGCACATAACCAGTTATTAAAACACTAGAGTGATACTATTAAAAAAACCTCTCCTATGGCTCGTTTTTTAAACTCACTCTCGTGTTTTAATGCACCTTATTATGCAACCGTTTCATAAACTACTATTCTGCATAGTGCAGTAGCACGTGCTCCATTCTCGTCACATGTATGCAGCCACGCTACTAGAAATATTATTGACACCTTTTTTATGCAGGGGGGTAGAAGGCGTAGATCCTACCATATCACGACCATAACAATAAGGACTATAGAAAAAACTCTATTTTTCATCATCAGCCTATATTAATCCGCCACTGGACGTAGGCCACTTCTAATGCACGCCACTGAGCTCGGTCTTCAGCTCTCGTCATCCATTTTCTTCCAGACGCTTTTCGCAGGTCATCACTCTACCTGGCCATAAGGTTTCTTACACAACGTTTGCCTAAACGTAGTCTCCACTCGAGAACTTGTATACCCCAATGGTTATCGGTTCTTCAGGAAATGTGACCAGCCCACTGCTACTTTGGCTTGCTTATCCTTTGAGCTATGTCGGTTACCTTGGTTCTCTGTCGGATATCTTAATTACAAATCTTGTCCTTCAGAGAAACTCCAAGCACAGCTCTCTTCATAGCTTGCTGAGCGACCTTACATTTGTAGACTAGTTTGACCATGGGTATCCGCATTTAGGCTCCGTAGGTCATGACAAGTAAGATACGCTGATACAAGACTGTTTAAACTCTATTCAAACTCAATTTTAGTTAAACATGGTAAAAACCTACGCGTAATAGGTACCCAGCGGTGAGTCACACAAGTCACAACTCACATCACCGCGAGACAAACGTGACCCCGTGGCGAGACTTCAAGATAGCATCGTCTGTTTTATAATTTATTACTTGTTACTGTTTGTTTTGACTCATAATTTTATTCTCTACATAAGCACGGTGGTACAAGAAATTAAACTCATTTGTACTTTAATGTTTCTTTGGTATTTAGTCCGTGTTTCTCTATTTTTTTACTAATAGAAAATAATTAGGTACAATATGTGTATATATATATAAACACCTCTTCGCACACTTTGTTGATATAATAATACTTATGATCCAATTAATGCTTTTTAACAACAGGTATTTATTTTATTATTTTAGAGTTAGGTAGGTGCATTTACATTATTATGTAATTTAAATTATTTAGTCACTTAAATGCACCTGATCTACACCTGATAAAATAATTAAGAACTAAAATCACATCATATAATGTCCAAAAACGTTATAAAGAATAGCACCTGCTTTCATTAATTTATAATTTTCCCATCCCTAGAATTGTAAGAAAACTAGCAAAGCAGTCTTTTTCAAAACTGCCAAACTCACACAACCTCACTCATGTAAGTATATTATTTTCTTCTATTCAAGTCATTGAGCGCCATCTATTATGAAATTTATAAACTCTAACTAATTGAAGCAAATAGAACCATTGCTTACCTTACACATTCGAATTGAGTATGACGTTCCACTTCATTAGCTCATTAGTAGTTTTTACCTATCTACGATAGATGGCATTAGTTGTGCTTAAAATAAACAAGTGGTTCGGCTAGAAGAACTTATTAGTTGTTCTGTGGCCAATTTCACAGTACTTGTATAGTTCCAAGGACTATAATTACTAGACTAGAAATGGAAAAATATTATAATTAGTATAATTTAAATGGTGGAAAAGGGTATTCTTTTATGAAAATGGTCCCCGACAAAACAAATTATGAACAGATATAATTTTTACGTGTATAAAATATGCAAAAAAATGTAGATTAACTATAGATATTCGTTAACAACTCGACAGTTTTAGTCAAAATCCTCAATTTAGATGATTTGCATTTAAATATCTTATATACCTACTAGCTGTCGCAATCTGTTTCACCAGTAGAACGAGCATACAATTTTATGTAAAACTGCATTTTTAACTCATTTTTGCAAAAATGGTAATTTAGTTGGTTCTAGCTTTATCACGGCGATATTGTACCCTACTGTTCCAATGTTGCAACGATAACTGCTCGTTTTTTAAACGGTTTTACAGATCAATTTGACACGTCTAAATAACGTATTGTTCGGACGCAAGAAAAACGTCTCAAATACCCTAAAAATACGTCACATGATCACGTCCTTTTAACGTCACAGACGTAGCGGTACAATACTACGTGCAAAAGACTTCATTGTTGGAGAAAAACAGACGTAAATGTGTTCATAAATATACCTAATCAATATAAGGTTTATTCCCCAGTTTATACTCACTCTTTTTCTACTTGACGAGGCCTATTTTTATGCAAATTTATCTTTCAGTGAACATAAAAACACTCAATATTCGTTTTCTACTTGTGGCTTAACTGTTCAAAATAGCCGTTTACACCTGCGATGCAGTCCTCATTTGTCAAAAATGTTTGCCCTACAAGCCATCTTTTCAGATTTGGGAATAGGTAATAATCGCACGGAGCTAGGTCCGGCGAATACGGAGCATGCGGAACCAGCTCGAAGCCCAACTCGTGGATTTTGGCCACTGCAATAGCTGACGTGTGCACTGGGGCATTGTCTTGATGAAAGAGGACTTTCTTGGGGGACAATTTTGGTAGTTTTTCCAACAATTCGGCATTAAAACGGTCCAATAGCTCTGCGTAATAACGGCCAGTGATAGTCTTTAGTCCAAAGCTCGACCCCTATTTCTAACCACTATCACAGAATAAATATACTACTACGCAAGTACTATGCGTAGTATTTTTTTGGGAAACCTGAAAAATAAATATGGAAGGAAAATTTTAGAAGTTTTAGACATAGTCACTAACACAAAAAATTAACATTATAAACTTTATATTTACCATGTTTAACTTTTGTTTTCGTTTCCGATATTTCAGTTCCTGTTCCAAGCGCCGCGCCATGACTAAACATGTACATGGTTAATATCCCGTTTATTAGTTTAATGTTAAGAAATGAAACGTATTTGTACTCCACCCCCATCGAATAAGAAGTCTCGTTAAATAGGTAGGTATTTTAAAATTATATTAAGTTGCTATTACAGTATTTTCTACTTGGTTCCGTCTACGAAATATTTGGCTCTAGTGATCTTTTGAGTTGCATGTCTCCCCCACCGCCGCCCCTCTACTAGCGCATAAACACAAATTTCCTAACAAAATTATCAAAGTTATATAAAGTTTAGGTACTAATTTACGAGATAAAACAGAGAATAAATAATAGTATATAGCTGATCAAGTTAGGCAAACTTGTTAGCATAGGTATCACGTAACAAACTACAGGTCCGATTTCAAAATGCGGATTGCACAGTAGCGAGCAGTATTTTGTAACTACGTATATAGAATACATAGAATTTTAGATACATTCAGGTAAATAATATACTCCAAAACAATCGTACTTATACCACATACCAGTATATATATTGGTCTGTGCTTATACTTACCAAAACATTTGAAGAGCGAGAAGAAACCTAACCCACCCCTCGCGACTTTAAAAGCGTCTCAATCACAGCAGGGGTTCATACCTATCGCTCGAGGAGAGTAGGGTGTCTCACTATTTTGGCAGCTATCGACCGGTTTGGCAGAGTGGTTAGACCCTGACTGCAAAGACAACGGTCCCGGCATCGAATCCCGCTTGCCGCAATCATTTCTGTGATGTGCAGAAATGTTTGTTTAGTACAGGATATCCTAGTTTGGGGCTAGGTAATTGTCACGAATATACATCATATACATTGACATCCGGACATACGAAAGCATTTTTGCCCAAGCTGAAACGGAGACGCTTCGCTCGCGCTTCGCACTCACTCGGTCAATAATGTCTAAGGCCCTAAAGTAACTAAGGCCCGTATTAATAAATCGCTCTTGGTTGAGCTCTCAAGTGCGATATCAACTGATACGCTTTCAAGTTGTGATCAGCATGTTAAGATCGTCGCTGATTAATAAAGACATTTCAAGAGCATGTCAGATTATGTCGCTTTCAAGAGCCGCATCTCAAGATGCTACGTCACGAACCAGAACTTGAGAGCAAGATTGAATGAACTACGAATGAACGATTTATTTTCTTTAGTGAAAGTTCGGTTTTTGCTCAAATATAATATTTTAACGTAAGGTTAAAATTTATAACTTCGATGTAGTTAAATTAAATTAAATGCGACTAAATTAAACGTAATGTTTATTTTCTACCTAATTATCATAACCTTACTTTAGTTTTTTTGTAGAAAGGATGTAAGCCATAATTTTTGTCTATATTTTCAAAGTTACACTATCTATTAAAGAACTTAACGCAATTCATCAACAAATAACTATAATATAAGAAAATAAAAAATCGTTGACGCGCTGGAAATACTGCATGGCTAATGCAGTATTTCCAGCGCGTATCCTTTGGTTACGATTTCGGATCTTTTTAGACTTCAGCGAGTCCTCGCCAGGTTCTGATTATCTATCAAATCTTCGGATATTTTCACAATCATGCCAAATAAATTTGTTTATTTCCAGAGTAATATAAAAATATTCTTATAATGATGGTTAATATAATTATAATTATCAACTTCTGACATAATATTTTCGAAATCCTTGATTCTAGCAACTGGCAATCACGCTCTCAAGTCACGGATCGACCGCACTCAACATTCTGCATCTCAAAGCACATCGCAAGTGCGCTCTTGAGAGTCGAGATTGATTTATTATTAAACACTAACTCAGCTGATTACGGCATCTCAATCAACAGCTTAAGATATGTTTATTAATTAGATTAGCATCTTGAGATCGCTGTCAATAGCGCTCTCAGGTTGGTTTATTAATACGGCCCTAAGATTAAAATTATATTTATACATTTTAAAAATTCATGGAGCGAGTAATAGTAGATTGTATTACTAGGGATCGTAATAATATTTTGCCAGCGAGGGCGCTATTTTGAATCCAGAGCGGAGTGAAGGATTTTAAGTTGAATCCTGAACGTAGCGAGGGATTCAATGTATGTCACCCGAGGGAAAATAATTTTGCGTCCAAGTTGATACACTCTACTTTTCATTCCCCTCTATGAGAAAAAGAAATAAATTGCGCTTGTAGATACTTTACAGATCATATATTTATAGAATAGAATCGCATAGAATCGAATCGATTAGAATCGAATAGAATCGGATAGAATCGAATAGAATCGAATAGAATCGAATAGAATCAGATATAATCGAATAGAATCGGATAGAATGGGATAGAATCGGATAGAATCGGATAGAATCGGATAGAATCGGATAGAATCGGATAGAATCGGATAGAATCGGATAGAATCGGATAGAATCGAATAGAATCGAATCGAATAGAATAGAAACGAATAGAATAGAATAGAATCGAATAGAATCGAATAGAATCGAATAGAATCGAATAGAATCGAATAGAATCGAATAGAATCGAATAGAATCGAATAGAATCGAATAGAATCGAATAGAATCGAATAGAATCGAATAGAATCGAATAGAATCGAATAGAATCGAATAGAATCGAATAGAATCGAATAGAATCGAATAGAATCGAATAGAATCGAATAGAATTGAATAGAATCGAATATTTAAGTACCCTCTCCCCCCATTTAAGCTAAGTACCATCTCGATCAAATCAGTTTTCAAACATAAAAAAACCGCATCATAATCGGTCCATTCGTTTGGAATGCACGATTTTAACCCCCCCCCTCCCCCTCTCCCCCCACACCTCCCCTCCCCCTCCCCCTTCCCCATTATAGCTAAGAGCCATCTCGATCACATCAGCTTTCAAACAGAAAAAAACGATCGAAATCGGTCCATTCGTTTGGGAGCTCCAATGCCACAGACAGACCCTAAACTTATAACACCCTTATTACTTATTCGTAGATAACACCAATCTCTTTGTTCTGTCGTTAAAAAAAAACTAAAACAACGAACCCTTTCTGATCTGATCTGATCATCTGATGTATACTAATTTTTCGGCCCAATACTATAAGTCTTGATGGTTGGGTTGGTGCACAGTTTGACTTTCGATCGTTGGTACCCGAGTTCAATTCCCAACTGTACACTGTACTGTGTTTACATTTTGCACATAAAAAAAAGTGATGCCCGAGCTGAGACGGAAAGAGCCGACGAGCCACGGAATTTCATTACTGCCCTATCTGAAAGTCTTGAACAGAAAAGACCTACTTTGCTCGAACTTTTCGAGGAACTAATCAGTGTTTTTCGAATATATGGGATGAAAAATCACTTCTCGATTAACCATATATACAGAGTGGAATTTTCTAACCACACCCGGTGGGAAAGTACTCTAAATACTGGAGAAATTTTACTCAAAGGAAACATTCCTTTATTGAAGTGAAACTTCTTATGAGACTTCCAACAAGGTTGCGTTAAACGTTTAACGCTACCATGGAGGCCTTCCTATTAAACGTTTAACGCTACCATGGAGGCCTTCCTATTTTCATTTCCACATTACGAAGTTTCACTTCTTCCGCGCGGAGGGACTACACGATCGTTTTTTTTTTAAAAGAAACAAATTTGCATTTAAAGATTTTCGAAAACTCGCTTGCCACATTCGGGAATCGAATCGGCTAAAACCGAAAATATAACATTCTGTTGTACTCTTGTGGCGTCAAAAGATAGGGTCAGTCATAATAATCAAATCTCTCTAACAACAATTAAAAATAAAATAAAAGGAAATCCATAAAACTTATTTTAATATAACAAAAAATTGGGTAAACTAACTAATTAGTTGCTCGATATGAGCTCTATTTTGTTGGATATACAAGTTTGTTCTTTTAATAAAGAGAACAGAAATGATCTAATCATTTCTGTCCGTATAAAGAGTTTATTTACAAACACGTGCAAATTGAAATCTGAATAGGTCTTCTCATTGTCATTGTCATTTTAATAAATAAATGACGTCAAAGATAATTGTTAATAAGGTAAGGCTAAAGGTAGGCTTAAGTAATCTGAGAGTAAGGCTAAAGGTAGGCTTAAGTAATCTGAGAGTAATAGTGATTTATCATGTCCCATTGAATTTATAAGTATAGATTTCATGGTTTTCCTTTAATTTAATTTACCATATTTGCTAGAGAGATTTGATCCTTAAGATTGACCCTATCGATTGATACCATAAAAGTACAGAATGATTTTAGCAGGTTCGATTACCGAGTGTGGCAAGCGAGTTTTCATAAATCTTTGAATGCAGATTGGTTTCTTTTTAAAAATAAGGAAAGTTTCCTTTGAGTAAAATTTGCCATCTCCAGTATTTAGAGTACTTTGCTTCCGGGTGTGGTTAAAAAATCTATCCCGTATATACTCTATAGTTAAATATGTTAAACGTGAAATTCTTAAAATTCTTCAGGAAGACGAAATTTTTTACTGCCATGAAATGTGTTTATTTGTAAAGGCAACTTACACTTCGGTATTTACAAACGGCCTAATAAAAAGCTCAGGATTCTGATTAACAAAACGAACTAACTGTTTTATTAAACCCCCAACAAAGAGACGGGTGTTATAAGTTTAGGGTGTGTATCACTGTGTGTGAGGGTGTGTGTGTGTGTGTGTGTTCGCGTGAGGGTGCGTGTGTGTGTGGGTGTGTGGGTGTCTGTGCGTAGCTTCCAAACGAATGGACCGATTTTGATGCGGGTTTTTCTGTTTGAAAGCTGATGTGATCGAGATGGTTCTTAAATATATGGGGGATGGGGGAGAGGGGGGAGGTGAGAAAAGGGGGGGTGAGAATCGTAACTTCCAAATGAACTACACTATTGAGTGCATATCATGCTTATGTAGGTTCTACAATCAAATTTGGAGTACTTTATTGGGGGTCACTCTACAGCTACAGATAAGGAAGTTGCTTTCAAAGCGCAGAAAAAGTGCATCAGATCAATGTGTGGATGATGTCAAACAGATTCATGTAAACCATACTTTCAGAACCTCAGACTATTAACGCTCCCTTCGCTGTATATTTACTAATTAGGAAAAATCTAAATACCTATGACACTCTAAAAGATACAAGACAACACTAGGATACGCAATGCGAACAACTATGTATAGCAATAGCGTATTTGTTATGGGAGTAAAAATTTATAATAAGCTAACGGTTAGCATTAAAAATGTAGAATCATTAAATATATTTAAAAACATCTCAAAAATTTACTTTTAGGACAGGCTTACTATTCTAGTAATGACTATTTATGTGACAAACTTTTATAAATGTAAAAAATAAATATGTGTGCGTGGTGCGTGTGTTTGACTTGTAATGTATCCATATAATGTAATAAATGTGTGTGCGTGGTGCGTGTGTTTGACTTGTAATGTATCCATATAATGTAATAAATGTGTGTGCGTGGTGCGTGTGTTTGACTTGTAATGTATCCATATAATGTAATTGATTCCAATAATAAAGTAATTTTGTTATATTTTTGCACACCCCATCGGGGTAGAATGTAGCGAACTTTTAATATTTAAATGTTACATCACTTTCTGCCTACCTATGTTCACGTAAATAAAATTTATTTGAATTTGTACAACCGAACCAACGGACAAGAAACTCTCGAAGGGACACCCTAGCGAGACGTGGCGTGGGCCCGTCGATTATTCCCAAGTTTTCGTCTCAACTACCCCACCGCTGGGCGGTAATCCCATGGATTTACGTGCATTACCTACTTATGTTATTTAGGAAATCAATTCTCTACCCTCTAGAGAGACGGCAGTTGTCGAAATATTTTGATTTTGTTAAGTTTGGGTAATAATGGGAAGAGGTAGATTTGGACAGTTCAAATGGTTCGCCACCACATTTACAGTACTCGGTCAGCAAGCAAAGGACAGCTATAAAAAAGTTAAGATTACACTTAAAAAATAAGTATATCCTTATTCAGCAGCTTATTTTAAGTCTAGGGGACTTAATTAGGTTCTTTGTATAGACTTTTTATTACTTTATTGTACGTTTTTTATACCCGGATTCGAAAGGGGGAGGGGGGGGGGGGGGTTATAAGTTTAGGGTGTGTCCGTATGTACGTATCCGTGTCATCGTAGCTCCAAAACGAATGGACCAATTTTGATGTGTTTTGTTTCTGTCGTAGTTCCCAAATGAATGTGACCGTTCGTGATGTCTGTCACAAACAGGTTCCGACAGAAAATCAGTGCCAAGGCTTTATGGCCTTAGCGTTTGCTGAGTCGGGACCTGTTTGTGAAAACACTTCTTTCTTTCATTCTTTATAATTATGCGGTATTTTATGTTTGTAAGCTGATGTGGTCGAGATGCTTCTTAGCTATATGACGAATCGATTGATACCACGCTTGTCAAAATCGGACCAAGTTTTTAGTTCGAAAAAATAACTCTTCCTTTGCTTTGCCGTAGTCGGGCAATAAAAATAGCCTATGACTATAAATAAAGATGAATCGATTGACACCTCGCTTGTCAAAATCGTACCAATAAGGGCGACGCTATGGTGGAACATCCACATACCCACATACATAATATTTATATACATACATAGACTGTTGAACTCGTTACCCTTCCTTTACTTTAAGCACGAGAGAGCATTTAAATGAAGAAAAATTATTAGTAGAGCTATAAGCTATGAAGCTGAAAGAGAGGAAGGTCGGGGGTTATATAATTTTTTTATTTGTTTTTGTTATATGAAAACTTATGAATAATGGACAATGATAGCTGAAACACGGTATAAATAAACAGCATGAGAGAAGACTCCAAGTGTCTGGCGTATGTGTGATCTTTCGTGGTGTTCCCTAGAGTTGTCGATGAAACTATGAGACCGTATTCTTCTCTCAGATATGGCGAAAGCCAAGAGTTTTCTTTGTTTGGGGCATGCATGTTGAAATCTCTCATGAGCAGTATCGAGGTTTGAGTAACGGCATTCATCTTGGCGATGATTTTAGTGATTGAGTTTTCTAACACGCATAGACTACGATATATGAAACGGAAAGATCCAAACATAATTTCTGCCTGTACGGTCACTATTTATATGATACTAGCTACTAGCCTAGCCTGCGACTTCGTCCACGCGGACTACAGTTTATCGCGAAAAAGCCATCCTATGTTCTTCTAAGTTATTAAAAACCAATGCAAAAGTATAGTACAAACGCTCTTGATGTTTTTAGACAGACTTGTTATTATTTCGTTTCCATGGGAACCGTTCCTTACAGCTAGTAATTAACATTTTCCAGCTTTCCCATGGAAACTTACCATATATTCCGGGATAAAAAGTATCCTATGTTTTATTCCAGGGTATAAGCTATCGACATTTCAAATTTCTTCAAAATTGTCCAGCCGTTATCTTGTTAGAGCTCCCCAAACAAACAGACAACGTTTAATTTTTATATATTGGTGTGGATTTAGGTATTTTATATTTTTCTTCTGTCGGTAACAATTGACTGAACTCGCCGGTAATGTATCACATCTATTCCTTCAATAAACCCTCTCGTTCGTTCTGTGCTGGAGTTTAGAGTACCGTTGTGAGCTCCAGAACTTCTTCTTTCCAACAATGTGCCTAATCTTTATTTTATCCTTATTTTTGTCCGGGCGCTGCAGCCACTTCTGTGTTTTGTATATTCCTTTCCACCCTTTTTTTATTTAATTATTCTTAATTACACTTTTTGTAATCTTTTTCAAATTGAATCGAATGTTTTCAACGAGATATTTACAACAACATCCAAATCAACCCGCTACCCTATCTAAATCGCGAGTTATACCGAATCCAAGATCACAAATACATCAATTTTACTGATTTTGCACTGTGCGTCCTGCCCCCTCCCCCTCTTTCTTTCTGTCTCTTGACAAAAATCAAATATTACATCATTAAGTTGACTTTATAAGCTAAAAAATGAATCAACATTAAATCTCTGAAGCTTATAGTTACAGAGTTATAAAAGCGAGACGATACTTTTTGTTTCAGTCGCTCTTTTAGTCGTGGTAGCCCGTGTGTATCGGAGTGATTTTAGTCGTGGTAGCCCGTGTGTATCGGAGTGATTTTAGTCGTGGTAACCCGTGTGTATCGGAGTGATTTTAGTCGTGGTAACCCGTGTGTATCGGAGTGATTTAGTCGTGGTAGCCCGTGTGTATCGGAGTGATTTTAGTCGTGGTAGCCCGTGTGTATCGGAGTGATTTTAAAGATGTTTCACGTCAAAATGTTTATCTTTTCATCTGCACCTCTGGCTACTAAGTTTGTGTCCGAAGATAGATCGACTATCTCGGGAGTGTAATCTCGTGTTTGGTATAGTTATATTACTCTTTGATCTCGTGTGGATTTCTCATATAGAGCGATCAACTAGACTAATATTCAACTAGACTACTGCTGCAATAAATAACGATACAATAACTATTACAATAACATACTAAACCATAAAAAATCTAACTAAAAGTAACATGATATCATTATGAAGCGTCTAAAGATTACAAATGACATCGATCGTGGCGCCAATTTCCTCAGAACGGAGCGTGGGGCGCCGCGCCGTCGTGGGGTCGCTGTCAGGGTGCCATGGCTTCATGGGAACATGGGACTTTCAGTTCTGTTCCATGACGTTTTGTGGAACAGCCGATGGTGGCTGAGCGGTATACTAGAGAGCGTTAAAATCCAACAACACGGGGTTCGGTCCTCGGCTCCGCACCAATGTATTAAGTTATGTGCAGATTTCCTTTTGTACGTGCATCGGGGAGCCGTAGTCGTTATGCCATGTCAGAGGGCCGAGGGTGGTCACCGTCTGCCACCATTTCTTAACCGTGGTGGCCGATATCCATCTGCCCATATGCGGTGGTGCTCGTGGGGGCAGACGGTAATAAATTGGCCAGAAGAACTCTGACACTACTTTGGTCAAAAAAAAACATTAACAAGGTTTACTTTCTTGTACAAAATCTTCTTGTAAATAAATAATATTCGCTTAGCAATATTTAATACGTTCATATAATTAGTTAATTGTTATGATATTAATGTCTAAGTTGTGTTCATACTAGCTATCCTTATCCCTAATTATTACTGTAACGTGACACTTTAGAACATAATACTCCTCAATATCATTTGTTCGTATGTGTGTCTATCCATATTTACAGGGCCTGCAGTCTTGAGATAGATAGTGATTGCTTTACTACCGAAATCGGTACATTTACCGATGATAATCGTTAGCTTTGAAAGCTATTGTAAAAAGCTACCGACTGACATCGGTATTACTGACATTGATCATGACTGACAAAGATATTTGGCAGAGACTACCAAATATCGTTATAATCGGACTTTGCGACCGATTTTGGTTGTAAAGCAATCTCTATCGATGTGGGGCATGCTCCGACTACAGGCCCTGGTTTCATTACAATACAATACAATTACTCTTTATTCAACACATTACAATAAAAAAACAACATAACAGTAATTATATATAAAATCTAATCTTGGGATGGACAGGAATATAAAATAAACATTTCGGTCAGTGATGGAGACTTACTTTGGAACAAAAAAAGTTAATAGATAAATAACAACTATATAAACTATATAACTATATACAACTATATAACTTAATATTTGTATACAACTTAATATTTGTACACATTGCGCGCCGCAAACTTGAAATAAAACAAGATGGCCGACCGACACCTTCTCCACCTGCAGAAAGGCGGGCGCCCTACAGTACGTTTGCAGTCTCCACTCTAGGACTCATTTAGCCCAACGGTTGTCAGTTCTTAGAGTTATGTGACCAGCCCATTGCCACTTCAGCTAATAAAACTAATATAAACTTCAGCTAATTATTTGATCTATGTCGGTTACCTTAGTTCTCTTGCGGATCTCCTCATTTCGGATTCTATCCTTTATAGAAACTCCGATCATAGCTCTTTCCATAGCTTGCTCAGAGACTTTAAACTTATGGACCAGCCCCACCGTGAGTGTCCACGTTTCGGCTCCGTAGGTCATAACTGGCAGAACAGACGCGTTGAAGACTTTTATCTTTATGCACTGTGGTATGGACGGTGAAAAACTTGACGTAGTTTACCAAATGCTGCCCATCCTAGCTGAATCCTCCTATTGGCTTCCCTTTCGAAGTTGTTCCTACCCAATTGCATAGTCTTCTTCTTCTTCTTCTTGGGGTTCTACTCCTATCGGATGTTGGACAACATTATGACTATCCTAACTTTAGACACAGCCGCTCTGAAGAGTGAGGTGGTACTGCAGCCAAACTCGCAGGTACCTTAACCAGAAATGCGGCCTCCTGCCCACACCTCGTTTTCCCACGATCTTCCCGTGAATAATGAGCCGGAGAAGTCTATATTTGTAATTTCTCATGACGTGACCGAAGTAAGACAGCTTCTTGTGCTTAATGGTGTTCATAAGCTCCATATTTTTATTAAGTTCTCCAATATTTCTAAGTTCGTTACTCGGTCGCCATCAGATTTTCAAGATACGGCTGTAAATCAACATCTCAAAAGCTTCCAACTTCTTTGTTGTGTTCTGAGTGAGACTCCAGGTTTGAACGCCGTACAGTAACACTGAGTAGACGTAACAATGTACTATTCGTAATCTTAGATTGAGGCTCAGGTTCCTATCACACAGCAGTCTGCAAGAGGTAAAAATATTTCTGAACAACTTCAAGGGGGACGATCGGTTGCGGGGGTAAGGTCGTTAAACATAACGTTGGTTTTATCCATGTTCATCTCGAGACCGATACGACTAGAGGCGTGAGCTAGGTTGGTCAGCATTTGCCTGAGATCCTGCAGCGACTTCGCCATAAGGAAGGACAATATCATCAGCAAATCGGAGGTGTGAGATGTAATCGCCATTTATGTTAATGCCCTTTCCTGTCCAGTCCAGAGTCTTAAACATATCTTCCAGGGCGTATATATATCTCCTCATCTCCTCTCCTCCTATGCTCTCCCCTCTTATGTTCTGCCCTCGTCAGTGTTTCCGTTAAGTTATAAGTATAACGCGGGTGTGTTCAAGTCTACAGTACAGTGAATAGGTATCTACTAGGCAAGCGTGCTACACCTTCTACCACATCATCGCTTCCTATAAGGTGAGATCGTGGTCAAATGATTTCCGAGTCCATTATAATTCGGCGGTAGTCTTCTCCATAGTAGATGCAACTTGACCGAAACGTCGAGATTCGTCAAAATATATTTTCTGAAAGGTAAACCAGTTTTCTGTTATAAACATTATTGTTTATTCAGTTGAGTGACGAGGCGATAGTTCGTTTACCTGGAGGTGCGCTATGCTTTATAGTGTCATCGAGTAGATCGGAGCTTAAAAATTAACATCATCACCATCATCATTATCAGCCTGTATCAGTTCACTGCTGGACATATGCCTCTCCCAAAGCACGCCTCTGAACCCGATCTTCGGCTCTTTCTTTCCAACCGCCGTCAGCCACCTTGCGTATGTCATTGCTCCACCTATTCGGAGGGCGTCCTACATTACGACCTATCTACCGGTGTCCACTCCAGAACACGTCTACCCCAATAGTTATCGGTCAAGCATAACCAGCTCACTACCACTTGAGTTTCCTATGGCTACGTCGATAACTTTAGTTCTGTGTCGGATTACTAAATAATTAAATTGGTAATTGAATTAACAACAATTTGAAGCTAGCTGTTGCAATCCAAACTTCTGGGTGCACAGCAGTTTTTATGGGCACGAGTAGCGCTTGCTATGAAGCGGGAGACCTGCTCGTCTCGCCTCTAACTTTTTAAATGTAAAATCCCATGACCGCTCCTTTGATAGCCCACAATGGTCACCCTAGCGGGGTTGGCGGATGACATAGGGGTGCTGCGACGATTATTTTAATGCATATTAGATTGTGACAAGGGACGGAGATTATTTCGTAGGTGTACCTTAGCGCGTCATTATTGTTATGTCTTTATGATGGAGTCTCAACTTGGGGGAAGAGTTATGATTCGTTAAAGTTTTTTTTCATACATTTTGCTTTTTGTTTCTACTTCCGGTTAATACCGGACTTGAATTTGACTTACTAATGTAAGTCAAATTATTTGGTAGTAAAAGGCAACATGTAGCACGTTTACATTTCTAAATCATATCGCTGTGTCTCCTAAACAAGGAAAACTAATTTATTCTAAATAGACCATCAACAAATTAGGTCAACAATACATTGAGTTTCAAAAGGAAATTTTCCTTGCATTTGAAGAGTCAGTGTTGAATCACGCACAGGAAAAGGAGATAACTTTCTGACGGTGCTTCGGAAAAACGCTCGTTCGAGAACAGAGCACCAAGAAACATACGGGAATGTCATTTTTGACTATTTTTTTTTTGTTCAATGTATATTTACAGAAATTTTATTAATTTTACAATTTTATATATACATTACTGGGATAATATAATAAAAACACAATGACTGGGCAATTCCCTACAAGCAGCACCCGTGCACGAGTATGTTGACCAGCCATCAGCCCCTCAACCAGTTTGAGGGAAGGAAGTGACCCGGTACACAGTCTTTTGGAGCCATGAGCACTGTTTGCTAAACAATTAAAAGCAGTCAAGTGCGTGTCGGATCATGCATATTTGAGTGTTTGGTTGTTTTGATTTCCGTTACGGTTGATTTCATTAAATTGTCTCACTATAAAGTTTGTTGAGTTGACGTAGGATCGAGTAGCCAGAGTTGGTATTCTTATCTTGGTCGGCTATTATAGTTCGTGAATTAATCGATACTAGATAGTCAGGACAATGTTCGTTGTAATTTTGTACTAAGTCTACAAATCAGATTGTCCAGAACTGTGGTTCAGGAGTTACAGCAACATGCAACTCACTCAGAAAGAATACTTCAGAGCTGAAAATATTGCAAGCGGGACCCAATAAAAAAATTGCTAAATTGAACTTATTCAATCCCATGTTATGCATAACTTATGTTTTACCGTAAGTTATGCATAACTTATGTTTTACCGTAAGTACGATACATATTCTTTAGTTTTACACATTTATACTTCTTTATCATTATTTTTAAGTTTTTACCAACTCTGCTCATATTTTGCAAATAATTTAAGGAATAATCAATGAGACTCCACTCGCAGGGTAAGTAATTTATTTATCTCCAAAGTCAAAGTATTTTATTGTATATAGGCAAAATAATAGCACTTTTACAAGTCAACATTAACATCAACTCAAGGAGAAATACATAAAATATTATAAAAACATCATATCAATAAAATGTAGGTAAACTAAGTATTCTTTGAGTTTGAAAAGGAAATTTCACTTTCATGTGCCAACAGAGTTAAATCTCACACTGGAAAAGGAAATATCCTTCTGACTCTACCGGTGCTTCGGAAATACGCCCGTTAGAGAAGAGAGCACAACAAACTCTACGGCGATGTAATTTTTTGCATATTTCTTTATTATTATTTTATTATTTTACAATTTTCTCCCTAATCGTAAATACATAGTTAAGTCAGTATTAACGATAAAAATGCCAGTTTTCTCGTGGACCCGAAACACATGAAAGACGCACTGCATTTAAGGTTTGAGGGCGCATCTATCTTACATGATTTTGTACAGCTAAAACGCAAATTATTAAGTCCTTTCAGTATAATTATGTTACTATAATTACAAGATTCAGATTTAAAATATATGATGATAAATAATATGAAGTTCCATATGTAGTCTCGTAGCATGTCGTAGCGGCGCGTCGTAGCGGGCGGGGTCTACGGCATGGCTACGCAGGGCGGCGTAGCAGTGTTGCCAGGCAGGGACGAAAGGTTTTATTGACACTAATATCAATGATGAAGTCTAAAGACACTTTAAGCGGAAGACGGTTAAATTTCTTGTAGATTAGATAATTTAATTTTACAAAGGATTAGTTTAGTTAAGGCTCTAGAAGAATATATTATTTAGAATAATTCAGTAGTGGTTATGTGGTGCAAAACCCGTGGTACTAAGATATCCGGAATATTTATTTAAGAGAAATTGAGCAGCTATAACGAAGATAAAAAACTATTGAAGTAGAGATTTTTAATTCAAGTTTATCAATTTGTGTCAAAGTCAAAAATGCCGAAATTAATTGATAACAAAACAATTAACAATTTGTATCAAAGTATTTTATTGTAAATAGGCAAAAATAATAGCACTTTTACAAGTCAAAATTAACATCTTTTGAAAAAGAGAAATACATAAAATATTATAAAAAGATCAAATCAATCCAAATTTAGATAAACTAAGTATTCTTTGAGTTTGAAAAGGAAATTTCCCTATCATGTGCCAACAGAGTTAAATCTCACACTGGAAAAGGAAATACCCTTCTGACTCTACCGGTGCTTCGGAAATTCGCCCTTTAGAGAAGAGAGCACAAGAAACTCTACGGGGATGTATTTTTACCATATTTGTTAATTCTTTATATTTTTTTAAAATGTCCATAATTTGTGTATCAATTTATTATATTTGTAACTTAAATGAATATTTTTTTCAACTTGTCTCAAAATCAAGAAAGTATTGTTTACTATACCGAGAAACTTTTCTATAATTTGTCCAACTTTCTACTCATGATTATTTAGTTTCGTCTCATATTAATTATAACAAAATATATCAAAATAAGTCCCTTAAATTCGGGAAATCCGCTGTTGCTCAGCTCCCCTTTTGAAATTCCTTAGTAACCTCTCGGCCGCGGCGCGGCAAGCGCGTTTTGCGCTGTTACACACAAAATATCCACAAAATGTAATTTATAAACTGAAATTTAAATATTTTACTACATATTCTACAGTTTAAATATATTTTAAACAGTCTGGTGTGAAAATTTAAAGCAATTTATTATGGAAATGTGTTTAAATGCAGCACTCAAAATTCGATGGATCGACATTGTGAAAGATTGATTTTTTCCTCTCGGCGTTTGAGCCATTGTGGTTTTTGGAATTACAAGTTTTTGGGTGAAGTTTTTGAATGTTCAAAGGAAAATAAATAATGTAGATAGGATGTGTTTTTTGTATGTATGTTTCGTATTTTTTATGGAAAATATAACGTTTGTATTATGCCGGAAATTGTGTGAAATTTCGGCATTTAACGATAGAGCAGTCTTACAAATAATAAATGAATATTTATGTGAATTACTTTTAAACATTGTTGTTTTAAGAAATCCAAAAAAGCTTTTTTAATTATTCTTGTTATAGCAAAGTATTAATTTTTGTTCAGTTAATTATTTAACTTATTGTATGCGATATTTTTTCAATTTTATGATTTATTAAAATTTAACTATAAAATGCAGAAAGCTTAGGTAACCGTGTACATTGTTTTTTTGGGAAAATGTATTGTCCAAAAATCACTCTACACAATACATATTTTAAACTTTGTGATTTTTTTTAAGTACTAATTATTTAAACACACAAGTCTAACTTTCGAGGTGATTATTTTGGTAGGTGTGGTACTCAACTACACATTAGTTCGAGCGTAAAAGTACTCGTTTTTTAATATTTAGATTTAAAATGAATTAGATAAATTTTTTACAACTTTAAAATCTACTATTATTATTATTATTATTTAAAATCTAAAAATCAAACATAGGCGAGGGATTTATGACATTTCGCCTTATAGTTACGTACTTGTTAACGCAAAATTTTGGGTTGTTATAAAAAAACTTGCGGCAAAAGGAAGATTATGTGCATTAACGACAATAAAAAAATACAATTATATTTATTACAAAAGAATACTTCATTCTCCGTGAATTCGTGGAGAACCATCTAAAATTTTATTGATATGTAGAACATACCTTCTAGGTATATGTAATGGAAAACAACATACTACATCCATATTCTGAATCTAACAATATTCGGTATTATTGTGTCGGACTCATTTCTTGTCTGTATTTTGTTGAAATACTAAAGTGTTCTCTCAAGCTGTTTGCGCTATTTGATGACTGACTTGAACGTTTTAATTTATTGAAGATTGGCTTTGCCCTCAGTTTTGCCCGTGTGGAAATTGTCTGGGGAAAAGTTTCCTTAGTATATGTTATACAAGGACTGAAAGTACCTATAAAGTACAATATACCAAATTTTGTTCATTCTGTCAAATAGTTTTTATCGAATGCTCGGATTCACTGATCGGATTGAGATACAAAGTCACCAGATTTTGAGTCAAAACCAACAATAAAAACCGCATTTCAATCGCTCTAGTAGTTTTACGTGACGCTTGAACAGAAAGACATACCAACACAGCCATAGCCCGAACAAGGAGTGTAAATGCTTTCAGGGTTCATGTATGTATGTTTTTTAAGTATGTTGTGACTTTCTTTATAACTTGTATGTTGTAACTTTAACATAATGCCTGAACCGATTCGGATGTATGGGATATGGTTAGAATCCTTACATCATCCCGAGTAACATATTTTATATGTAATATTCAAAAGCGGAAGGTTAATATACTCGCTGACTAAACAGATAAATAAAATTGTTCAGTAGCTTATTTAAAGTTTTTTTAATAATCTTCATAGTACATATATTTTGTTACTTATTGCTTTATTATAAGTAAGTATAGATAGATAGATAGACTACCGACCATTGATCCTATTATAGGATATATGCTATCGACGATAATATATTCCTCAAGCTCGCAATGCCTAGTCACTCACAGGCTGTGACCATAACATCTGGACGCTTGAAATGTGGCTACGCTGTGAGGCTCAGCTCACAGGCTGCGACCATAACGTCTGGACGCTCGAAGTGAGGCTTCGCTGTGAGGCTCAGCTCACAGGCTGCGACCATAACGTCTGGACGCTCGAAGTGAGGCTTCGCTGTGAGGGAGGCTCAGCTCACAGGCTGTGACCATAACGTCTGGACGCTCGAAGTGAGGCTTCGCTGTGAGTCTCAGCTCACAGGCTGCGACAATAACGTCTGGACGCTCGAAGTGAGGCTGCGCTGTGAGGCTCTGCTTACAGGCTGTGACCATAACGTCTGGACGCTTGAAGTGAGGCTTCGCTGTGAGGCTCAGCTCACAGGCTGTGACATTAACGTCTGGACGCTCGAAGTGAGGCTTCGCTGTGAGGCTCAGCTCACAGGCTATGACAATAACGTCTAGACGCTCAAAGTTAGGCTTCGCTGTGAGGCTCAGCTCACAGGCTGTGACATTAACTTCTGGACGCTCGAAGTGAGGCTTCGCTGTGAGGCTCAGCTCACAGGCTATGACAATAACGTCTAGACGCTCAAAGTGAGGCTTCGCTGTGAGGCTCAGCTCACAGGCTGTGACCATAACGTCTGGACGCTAGCGGCCGAAGGTAACGATTGCATACATACAAATATTCAATCACTACACTATCTTTCAACAATCTTACTACAGAGTAATTATTATACCAACAATAGAAAACTCTGTGTTATCTAAAATAACATCAACAATTAGGTATTAAAACCCTGCGTAAATCAACATTAGATACAAAAGGCCAGTGTTTAAAAATGCTTAGACCTTGGCCGAAACATACACATATAAAGTTCTAAGTACTCGTATCTATGACCAAACGATGTCATGCCACATGACAAGTCATCTCTGCATCTTCACTAGGTACAGGTTCTCTGAGTGAATGGATTACCTTTCACAATCATCTTCGCAATGAGTATATACAGACTTTTTACTTGTTTTTTTGGTTTTTAGTCATAAATATTTCGTCAGGTTTTCGAAACGCTTTCCTCTATAAATTAAACGTAGTTCATTTGAAAATTAACATTTGAGAATGCACCTACCTATATATGAATATATTCAGGCTATTCTATTTAAGAATATGTTCAGGTTATTCTATTAGGCTGTGGGTTTCAATATCCTATCTGGATTTTTCGCTCTAGGAGGCGAAGCAGATTGACATATTATTTTAAATTCTACTTACAGATGAAATGCCTTTAGCTCTAGTGGGGAAAATATTGAGGTATGGATGGATGCCTACATCCTGTGTTGGGTAAGATGTGCTGAAAATGAAAGAAAATCTACAGGTAATTATCATATTTTATGTTATTGAAACCGGAATTATCGACCTACTAACCTTTTCTATGTTTATTGACTGTTTAAGCAACGGTAACTCCGTTATGGAAACTTGACAATGACTGTTGGCGTTTTAATGGTTCTTATAGGGTCTTTGAATCATTTGAATGACAACTAGGTTATGTGGGATTCATCATTTTGGAAACATTAACATTCGTACGTCACACACGTACTACATACTTGTTCAAAATTATAATAATACTAGTTTTCCCGCCCGCGACTTCATACGCGCAGACGACTGTTTATCGCGAAAGAAATCATCCTATTTTCTTCTAGGATGTTAAAAACCAATGCAAAAGAAGGTTTAGCTCTTGAGGTTTTTTGACAGACTTGTGATTTCGTTTCCATGGCAACCACAGACCATTCTGTGAGGGCAACCGATCTTCACAGTGAGTAATGAACATTTTCCCGTGGAAACTTACAATTTTGTTCTTAAAAAGTATCCTTTGTTTTATTCCACGGTAAAAGCTATCTCCATTCTAAATTTCTTCGTAATCCGTCCAGCTGTTTTCGCGTGAAAGCTCCCCAAACAAACAAACAAACAAACAGACAACGTTTCACTTGTTTATATATTGGCATGGATGGTTGTTTTTTTGGTGTGTTAAAATATTTCAATTCTTCAAAGGAATGAAAAACACTCCAGTGACAAAAAGAATAATTTCAAAATTTCTTTTGTATTAACTTTTGTCAGCTTTATCACAGTATATATATAGTCCTACGGCCTGTATATGTACTGTGGTTCTATTGCAACTTTATAACTACATGCTAAAACCATAGAATGAATTTGTCCAGTTTGTATAGAGAAACAAAAGAGTACAAAAGTGTTTTTGGGAAACCATACAATGAACAAAATAATTAGCTTAATTGTTTGGAACTTGTTTTCATTGTTTAAAGTTTGTCAAATTAAATGAATAGAACTTTAGTTGTAGGCTTCTATAGATTTACAACTAAAACTTCTTCTATAACAATTTACAAGTAGGTACATACATATCTATCAGGCTGTAGCTTCATCCATTGACCGAGCGAGCGCGAAGCGCGAGCGATGCGTCTCCGTTTCAGCTTGGACTAAAATGCTTTCGTATGTCCGGATGTCAGTCCGGATCTCTGTTCTCCTCTACAGGTCTCATTTCTCAACCGATCTAGACAAAACTTGGTATACAGGATAAACGAATTTAAAAAAAACGGGGATTTTTGATTTGTACCCCCAAAAAAGGATAAAAGGGGGGCTACTGAATATCTCCGCCTTATTAAATCCGATTTCAATGGTAGTTTTTTTATTTGAATGGTAGTAACTTTAAGTTAGTCTCATAAAAAATTGGTGAAGATCTGATGAGGATCTTCGGCATGATGAGCAGAATAGCTCCTCAAAATGCAGTAAATTTCTAACTTTTAGGTTTCTGCGAGTGGAATCAGCCCTCTACCTACTAGGTAGGGATTGATGGACCACATGGGTTATTATTGTTAGTTTTACAATAAGGTAACTAGAGTGCGCTACTGTGCACTGCTAGATTGTTTGCAAAAAAGATTCTACATAAAATATTAAAAGATTTCTGTTGAAGGTCTACAGCTCACAGAGCCACTACTCTCATTGTCAGATAGGTGACATTGGAATTTCAAATTACATTTGCAAAGTTTCAATTGGATAACATCACTAGAATTATTATTGGCTCTTAGGATTCTTCGATTATTTTACAAACAGTCATCCTAACTTAATATGGTGTCGCTAGAGATGTCGACCGACATCTAGCCACGCGCTCTTTTGAACGAAAAAGGTTTCGTGACGTTTCATGACGCTAGAGATGTCAACCGACGAGGAAATTAAATCCTTTACTGATATGCAACCGTGATTTGCCCTGACGAGGGTGTTTAATTACGATATTGTTAGTGCGTTGGGAAGGTCGCCACGCGCAGTAGTACAGAAACTGCGCGATCACTTTGCATGCAGTAGTGTTACGTGTTGTTGTCATTTATCTACCTTCTTTTTAAATTTAGAAAATTAATAGCTCCCGCCGAGCGCCGAGAGCCGCGAGCTGTGGCTTTTAAGTTTGATGAAAACGTATGTTGTTATAAACTGTGACTTCTATAGACACGTGACTTGCAGTTGTTGTCGTATTGTACAGTAGTAGTAGTACGTCGCACGTTTCTTGATATAAGCTCTGTTTGCATGTAGTGGTAAGTTTACATTCACAGACTGGAATACAAACAAAAAGAAGTTTATTTTACGTATTATTTTTTCCAAAAAGTCACATATTGCTAATATTAAGCCCGCATTATGACAACTTGACAAGCCGCATTGCGGAGGCTGTGAAGCAATCCATTGTAAGTAATTTAAGAGTGAAATTATTATTAACTTATTAAGTGAAATTCTGTACCTAACTTTGTTTATGACTGATGACAAAAATATAGCTATTTTTAGTAATAATTCCGAGACACAGCTATTATCTGTACTCACTACCTATACAATAAAACTGTATCAAAAAGTGTGTAACTACAGACAGATAATTTAAAAAGTGATCTCGAGGAAAATTAGCGAATGAACAATATTTTTTTAAATCATGGATATCTGTCTGTCTGTATGCTTTTGTTAATAATACTGGACCGATTTTTAAGCGGTTTTCATAGTTGGATAGCTTAAAATTTTAATAGAAATCATGAAACTAAAAATATCGATGCGATAAGCAGAAGCCGAGCAATCGATAAACAAGCACAAATTAAAAAACACCCCCCATTGTAGCTAAGAACAATCTCGACAACATCAGCTTTCAAAAAAAAACTGCATCAAAATAGGTCCATTCGTTTGGGAGTTGGGAGCCACAGGCAGGCACAATGTTGCATACATACATACATACAGACACATACACTCCCTAAACTTATAACTCTTTTTGAGTTCGGTGGTTAAAAACTATTTGACAGCTGAACGAATTTTGATGAAATTTGGTATTATGTACTTTTTTCCAGGAATATATCCACGCGGGCAAAGCCGTGGGCACTACTAATAATTATCTAAATTAATTAAAACTATTATTGTCACGCCCTGGGCTGGGTGGATACTGAGTATTTCTACGGTTGCCTGCACACGTAATATTGCGATGCACTAACCCCGGCTTGCCGCTGTGGGCGTGCCGCTTCACTGCACGTTGCACTTTCGGCATGCATTGCTGTTTGCACACGTAATATTGCGATGCACTAACCCCGGCTTGCCGATACGTGTGTGCCGCTTCACTGCACGTTGCACTTTCGGCATGCATTGCTGTTTGCACACGTAATATTGCGATGCACTAACCCCGGCTTGCCGCTGTAGGCGTGCCGCTTCACTGCTCGTTGCACTTTCGGCATGCATTGCTGTTTGCACACGTAATATTGCGATGCACTAACCCCGGCTTGCCGATACGTGTGTGCCGCTTCACTGCACGTTGCACTTTTGCAGCATTGCTGTTTGCACACGTAATATTGCGATGCACTAACCCCGGCTTGCCGATACGTGTGTGCCGCTTCACCTCACGTTGCACTTTCGGCAGCATTGCTGTTTGCACACGTAATATTGCGATGCACTAACCCCGGCTTGCCGATACGTGTGTGCCGCTTCACTGCACGTTGCACTTTCGGCATGCATTGCTGTTTGCACACGTAATATTGCGATGCACTAACCCCGGCTTGCCGATACGTGTGTGCCGCTTCACTGCACGTTGCACTTTCGGCATGCATTGCTGTTTGCACACGTAATATTGCGATGCACTAACCCCGGCTTGCCAATACGTGTGTGCCGCTTCACTGCACATTGCACTTTCGGCATGCATTGCTGTTTGCACACGTAATATTGCGATGCACTAACCCCGGCTTGCCGATACGTGTGTGCCGCTTCACTGCACGTTGCACTTTCGGCGTGCATTGCTGTTTGTACACATAATATTGCGATGCTCTAACCCCGGCTTGCTGCTGCGGGAGTACCGCTTCACTGCACGTTGCACTTTTTGCTTCGCAGTAGTCGGGTAAATCACTTAATTCCACTCCAGCATGCTTGTTAAAAGAAGCTTCATGTTGCCAACAGCTGTTGTTGTTGTTTCTATCCATTGTTTGTGTCATCTTTGTTTTTTTTTATAGCAGAAGTAGAAAATAGATAAACACTGCGGCATAGTACACGGGTATACTGGGATGTGCCAAGAAATATGGAAAAAATGAAAACGTGTGTGCATGTTCTGCGATTTCTATATTTTTTAATTATTTTTATCATAAAGTTCCTGATGTCATGACAACAAACTTAGGTTTTTTTGATTAAACTACATAGCGTGTACTAGGTACTACTACTACATAGCTAGTGACGTGTTGATTTTCTGTATGTTGGTAGTGCAGTAGAGACCCTAGCTCTTATATCATACTTAATAATTAAAAAACATCAAGAAAAATTAAATATTACCACTGAAACAACTGTGGTTCCTAGAAATAGAATAGTGTAGAATTACATACCTACATTGAATCCGCCAGAATAATGGAAATTTCGGCCTTTTTTACCCGACTAAGGCGAAGCAAAAAGGAGGGCTATGATTTTAACCGGTGTTTATGTATGTTATGTTCACCTGTTCCTTCATAACTCCTAAACACTCATCATAATTTGACAAATGAGGTATTGTTAGAAACGTCTTCATTGTCCGCTGGCTATGTGACGTCACATTAAATTGAATATGGCTCCCTCTAGAGGTCATAAAGACGTGAACTAAAAAATATTTGTTTTCTTTGGTTACGTGTTTGGTATCAAATGAAAGGGATTAATTAGCACATTTAGAAAGTATACAGGTATGATATATCATAAAATAAATTATATCAAAATATAAGTTCAAAAACTAAAACCCGACTTCGGTCTCAGTCGACTAAAAAGTTACAAACAAGAATATTCAAACATTTTAGAAATTTACAACTTTAGGGCCGTAGGAGTGCGATATAAATGTATCAGTAGGTTAACCAAGTAGATAAAGCACGCTCCCCGGCTTGGCTCTAAAGTTCTAAAACTTTAAATTTCTAAAACATTTGATTTTTCTTGTGCAGTTAGAGCCCTCCAAACTTTGAAGGTACATTTGTTCTGATTTAAATTTAAGTAATTAAGTTTTAAGTGTGTGTAATTATTTTTTCTTTTTTTTTGTTAATGTTGTTACAATACTATTTTGATGTCTTATATGAGGGTCACTACTGGACTACCAACATACAAAAGAATCAATAAGTCACTTGTTCTAGGTTGGTCGAAATAACTAAGTTTGTGATGTAATCTGGAGTTTTGCGCGAAAAAAACAAAAATAGATTTCAAAAAATATCAAAACATACATGTGGAGTGATCCCGGTAGGCCTTGGGGAGCCATTCCTCCCATCTTAGGGAGCCTTGGGGAGCCATATTCCTCCCATTTTCATTTATACCATATTTATTGGGACATCCTCTTATGTTCACAATTTCTTTGAAATAATCAAAGGTAAAGGTGTTAGCTCAGAGTGTCAAAAGCACGGCTTAGAGGGAAACTCGCCTCTGGGCTGCGGCCCAGTTAGGCCACTCTAAATACAGTAGGGGTTAGCTGGGCCAAATATGTGGTCCAGTTGCATTTTTCCACTATACTGTCTACTGACATCTTTCATTCATTTTGTATGAAATAGGCTTATAGCCGTGGCCAACCGTATGTCGTGGTGTCGGGCTTAATTCGAGTAGAGTACGTGAAATTTGCTCTCCATTTTTGGACTATACCCACTTTGGACTATACTAGGTATTCCGTGCTCGTTTTTGCGAATGGAAAAATATCTATTCGCAAAAACTAGTGATTCTCAGCTAATCAACTTCAAAAACTAGTGATTCTCAGCTAATCAACTTCAAAAAAGAAAGAGTGCATTTATTTTTCAACGCTTTGCTTTTTATTTTTGGTTGTCTTATTGAATTCACGTTCTATGATACTATATCAAACCGATTTATCTGCAAACAAAAGACGACGCACCAGACTGTTTAAAAATACCGGTTTTGCAAGTTTAACTTTACAGATATTTAATTGCCTCTACCTCAAACGATTTAAAAGGGAGCGGAAGGAAAGTCAAAACATTCACTGTCGTGTGTCTGTGTTAACTTGAAAACCCGGCATTTAAAAAAAAATATCTTGTTTGGATACACCAAAGAGGATGGAAAGAGTCTTATTAATTTTTACTTCTATTACAGAAAAAGCACAAGCAATCACTTTATTTAACACAATAATTAAATTTGTATTAAGACTGGTCTGAAATGGCGACAATAAAACTTAATAATAAGCATAAAATACTACCTAGTTATCTATAATAAGTAAATAAAGATATATTTACGTGAATGTGATTTGTGAAAGTAAGTAAACATAAAACATATGTGACGCAATCAGTGGTTAGAAGTGAAAGTGCGCCAGCGGCCAGTGTATCTCGCGCGCTGGCTGAATGTGAACGCGACATCACCAAACGAAACAAAAAAAATACTAAGTGGTGAAGTGAAAAACCGCGCGTAAAAATCGAGTGAAAATCGGGAAGTTACGACGACGGACGTAGTGGAGTGAGGTTTTCGGGAAGGCTGTATATTATTATATTGTGGGGGTAAACCGCCCCCGGTGCTCGTCCAATGACGCCTGTGGCGCCGCCCCCGCCCCGCGCACCCCCGCGCTCCTGTCTGACGGTGCTGGTACTCCTGCTCGCCGGCGGTAAGTCGTTTTTGTTGTCATTCCTTTAGGGTCCTTGAGGGTGTTGCTAGTTTTTGTTTCTGGTTCCCTTTTCGTGCTCATTTTAATTTTTAATCGCGGATGAGTTGCCTTTTACCACAGATACAGTAGATGTTTGTTACGACTGTTAAATAAAATATGAAAGTGGAGTTCGCTATGTAGGTTAGTTTGCCTTGCTCCGTAACCATGTTCGTTGTCTATTGTTGTATTGTAGCCACTGAAGTGGGAATGGATCAAAAGGCTGCAAAAAACGCATCATCACTTTCCATCACGTGCAATTTAGCAAATGACAAATAAAATAGTACAATATCCCAAATTTGGCGAAATGTAACTATAAGCCCGACCGCACATTGTATGAAAATTTCATTTAGAAAAATTGTAACGCGCGCCGGAAGCACAGATTAAATAATAGTACAAATACTGGAAGGAACTCTGCGCATGCTTTTTGTACTAGACCCCACAAAACATAAGCCGGACAGATACAAACAAGTCAAGTCGAAGTATTTTATTGTAAACTAGCTGTACACGCGGCTTCGGACGCGTGTCATGTCATTTCTCTAGGTTAAAGTACTTTATGTATATTCCAAGACCTAATGTACCAATATACTAACATTTGATCAAAATTACTTCAGCCGTCAATTTTTTTTTATCGATAGCTCGGCTTCTGCTCGTCGGATTAAAATACCAAGTACACCAGTTTTTAAATCAAACCCTAAACTATTCAACAGTGAAAACCACATCGCAATCGGTCCAGTAGTTTTTACGTGATGCGCGAATAAACATCAGACAAACAGACAGACACGAATTTTTTAAACGTTATATTCTTGTTTAGTAGCTTATTTTATGTACCCTAGACCTTTTATTTTAAATTATCTTCTTTGTACAGACTTTTTCGTTTATATTGCTTTATAATAAGTATAGATAGATAAGTAAATTAATAGCACTTTTACAAAAATATATTAGATTATTATATATAAGATAACAAATATTCTCTGGTAATAAGAGCTACTTTGGTATTAACACAAAATCTTTTCTAACAGATCATTCATATGTGCGCCTTAGTGTAAGAAAATGAAAAGTATCAAAATGGGAATGGTTGTACTATATTGTTCTAAAGGTAGGTAAACTGAGAAAGTTGGCAATGGGACACAGATCTAATGGTTCTGTTCAGAGACTTTAACAAGTTATGTGCGGATTAGCCATCGCTGCGTACCTACGAGGGCATGCTAGCCCGATTGCCTTCATGAGAGGCCACAAGCTCTGCTCTGACGCCAGAGGTTGGCAGTACCTCACACAGGTTGGCAGTACCTCACACGACAAGTACATACATAGATAGATAGATAACACTTTATTGCACCAAAAGAAACACAAATAAAAAATAAACTTAAAAAGTAGTACAATAGGCGGCCATATTGCTAAGCAGCGATCTCTTCCAGGCAACCGTCGACTACATCGTACCCACACATCATCATCATCATCAGCCCATATTCATCCACTGCTGGACGTAGACCTTATGAATGCCACTGAGTGCGATCTTCGGCTCTCCCCAACCAATCGCTGTCAGCCGCCTTTCGCAGGTCGTCACTTCATCTGCCAGCAGGCACCCTACACTACGTTTGCCTAAACGTGGCCTCCACTCTAGAACTCTTTTTCCCCAACGGTTATCGGTTCGAGTTTTGCGACCGGCTCATTGGCACTTCAGCTTGCTAATTCTTTGAGCTATGTCGGTTACCTTGGTTCTCTGCTAGATCACCGCGTTTCGGATGCGATCCTCTAGAGAAACTCCAAGCATAGCTCTCTCCATAACTTGCTGAGCGATAATAAACTTGTGAACCAGTCGCACTGCGAGTGTCCACGTTTTGTTGTTCCGTAGGTCATAACGGGAAGGACGCACACGTTGAAGACTTTCGTTTTTAGGCACTGTGGTATGGGTGACGAAAAGACCTGGTGTAGTTTACTAAATGCAGGCAGCATTCCATTAATCCCAGCTGAATCGTCCTATCGGATTCTGGAAGTTGTTCCTACCTAATTGCATATAGGTACACTGCCCGAGGTAAAGATACTCCTGAACAACTTCAAGGGTCACCGTTAACGAAGATTGGTCTCGGGGTAATAAGGTCGTTAAACAGTCAGCTAGATAAGTCAGCATTCCTAAGAGATCCTGCAACGACTCCGCCATAAGGACAATATCATCAGCGAATCGTAGGTGTGATATGCACTCGCCATTAATGTCAATGCTCGTTCCTTTCTAGTCCAGTATTAAACACATCTTCCAGGGCGTAGTGAACAGTTTCGGGGATATAAAATCCTCCAGGCTCACTTCCCTGTGCAACTGCATTGGTTGAGTCTGCGGCGTCATACAAGCTTCTCATCACCTCGATATATCGCCAGTCCACTTGGCGTCACTGCAGGGACTCAAGAGTAGCCCAGGTTTCGACGTAGTTAGAGGATTTCTCATAGTCCACAAATCTGACTGGTGGGACTGGTTATATACTCTTCAGTCTTCTGTATAACCTGCCGACCTATGTGGATGTGTTCATGGTCCCGTAAACCCCTCGAAACCCGGCCTTCTTCGGAGGCTGAATCTCATCGTCTTCTCGCTAGGCGATTCGAGACTACCCTCGAAAACAGCTTAAAGACGTGGCTCAGAAGCGAGATGGCTTTTTAAGGAGAGCTTTATCTCCTATATTGAAAAAATAAACTACCATACTTCTGTTCCACGACTTTGTAGTTCTCCCATCGGTCAGAACAGAGTTAAACAATTTCTGGAGCTCTCGAAGTGCTACTGGTCTTCCTGCCGCTTTCAAAAGTTCTGAAGTAACTCCATGTTTCCTTGGGGGCCTTTCCATTTTAAGCTGTTGTGAGAGCTATCTCGATCTCGTCTAGGCTGTTTTCTGGCAGGTCATCGAGGCGGATCAATGTGGCTCGGGAATCCTCATTGCTGGGTTCAGGTCGCGTCGTACAGTGAGCCATAGAAGTCCTCTATCTCGGTGAGAATCTCCGGCTGTGAGGAGACAGCGCTTCTCGGACGAAGTGGCCTGCACATACTATAACATTTGTACTATAATATTTAGACTTGTGTGTGTACAAGTAAGAAGCCGACCAACTAGATACAATATACCACATAATAAGGTCTCGTGTTTAAACTTGTGTTCTCTAACTGGGTCACATAGTAATAGACAAGGATATCCACTGGCACAATAAATCGCAAAGATTACTTTGAGGTATCTGTATTATATTTGTAGTGCTTGAGGTCAGGTATAATACCGTCAGTTCTATCTATCTATCTATCTATCTATACTTCCATTTATCTATACTTATAACTAGCCACTCGAACCGGCTTCGCACGGGTGCGCTCACACTGCGTCTTTTTTCTTACTTCTAGCATTATTATATGCGTCATAATTCTAAATGAAAGGTCGGATTCGAATAATTTATAAAATAATTTACATAATGTATATATAATCGACATTGATTATCAAACTATTCATTGCAATTTTAGTAAGGATCTCTAATTTTGAGCCACAACCACAATACAAGCACACAACAATACTTTAATACAACCCATACTACACGCTGATACTGTAGCTTTCTACAGATGAAATACTTTAATACAACCCATACTACACGCTGATACTGTAGTTTTCTACAGATGAAATACTTTAATACAACCCATACTACACGCTGATACTGTAGCTTTCTACAGATGAAATACTTTTTTGAATCGGTTTGTTATTTTTTGAGTTTATCCATTACAAACAAACACCCATGTATACAAACATACAAATCTTTTTTCTTTCTAATAATAATGTAGAGATAAAGCAGTAGGTAACCAAAAGTCTGTACAATTAAGATTATTTAAAAACAATGGTCTAGGTTACTTAAAATAAGCTACTGAACAAGAATATAACATGTCTTTCTATTTGTCTGTCTGGATGTCTTTTCGCACATCACTTTTAATCTACTAGAGCGATTGAAATGAGGTTTTCACTGACGGATAGCTTAGGTTTTGACGCTATGAGTGTCTGAAACACGGCCATTTTTTGCCGGTTTGTTATTTTTGTCTCCGGGATTACTGAACCAATTTGAATAATTATCTTTTTTTGAATAGTTATATTACCATTAGATTTAATTGTATATAATTCACCTTCTACCGGTTGCCATTTGGCATCGTCATTAGCGATATTTATTATTTTTATACATAGAACACAATTTTTTGAATTCGTACAAGTTCAGGGTCTTTGTAGATTATGACGTCACCTGAACTGGAATTGAAAACTTGAACTTGAATGCCGTGTTACATAATCAGCTTATGGTATACTAGCTGTGCCCCGGCTTAGCCCGCAAGGTCATTATGGTATACTAGCTGTGCCCCGGTTTAGCCCGCAAGGTCATTATGGTATGCTAGCTGTGCCCCGGTTTAGCCCGCAAGGTCATTTTTCTGGGGAAAAATAATCTACATTATTATTTATTTATAATAACTTTAATAATAACTTTACAATAAGGTAACTAGATGGCGCTACTGTGCACCGCTAGATTGTTTGAAAAAAAGTTTGTGCGCGCGAAGTCTACAGCTCACAGAGCCACTATTATATCTTGTTAACCTATATATAAAAGTGAAACGTTGTCTGTTTTTTTTTTGGGGTACTTTAATATACCACGATAACGTTTTACGATAAAGGCTGGACGGATTTTGATGAAATTTGGAATCTAGTTAGCTTATACCCTAGAATAAAACATAGGATTACTGATTATTGACTTTTTATCCCGGAAAATTTTAACTTTCCACAGGAAAACTGGAAAATGTTGATTACTCGCTGTAAGGAACGGTAGCCATGGAAACGAAATAACACGTATGTCAAAAAACATCAAGAGCATTGGTGCTTTACCTACTTTTGCATTGGTTTTTAATATCCTAGAAGAAAATAGGAAATTACACATATTATTTACAATAGTTTTACTGTTTAGGTGGCAGGACTCGCCATCACAAAAATAGTGTTAAAAGACAATTAGAACTGAATCACAACATAACTTGAAAAATTACTTTGCTTAAACAACGGGTCTCCCTGAAGAATTCTGTGATTGTTGAAGTCGATAGCTCGATGGCTATTTAATTTGCTACTTATTAGCTATGCGTCTGTAACCTACAAGCGTATCTTATAGCTCAGCAGTATCTTAGTGCCTATAGTTACATAGGCAGTATTCGGTATTAGCTATGCGTCTGTAACCTACAAGCGTATCCTATAGCTCAGCAGTATCTTAGTGCCTATAGTTACATAGGTAGTATTCGGTATTAGCTATGCGTCTGTAACCTACAAGCGTATCCTATAGCTCAGTGGTATCTTAGTGCCTATAGTTACATAGGTAGTATTCGGTATTAGCTATGCGTCTGTAACCTACAAGCGTATCCTATAGCTCAGCAGTATCTTAGTGTCTATAGTTACATAGGCAGTATTCGGTATTAGCTATGCGTCTGTAACCTACAAGCGTATCCTATAGCTCAGCAGTATCTTAGTGCCTATAGTTACATAGGCAGTATTCGGTATTAGCTATGCGTCTGTAACCTACAAGCGTATCCTATAGCTCAGCAGTATCTTAGTGCCTATAGTTACATAGGTAGTATTCGGTATTAGCTATGCGTCTGTAACCTACAAGCGTATCCTATAGCTCAGCAGTATCTTAGTGTCTATAGTTACATAGGTAGTATTCGGTATTAGCTATGCGTCTGTAACCTACAAGCGTATCCTATAGCTCAGCAGTATCTTAGTGCCTATAGTTACATAGGTAGTATTCGGTATTAGCTATGCGTCTGTAACCTACAAGCGTATCCTATAGCTCAGCAGTATCTTAGTGTCTATAGTTACATAGGTAGTATTCGGTATTAGCTATGCGTCTGTAACCTACAAGCGTATCCTATAGCTCAGCAGTATCTTAGTGCCTATAGTTACATAGGTAGTATTCGGTATTAGCTATGCGTCTGTAACCTACAAGCGTATCCTATAGCTCAGCAGTATCTTAGTGTCTATAGTTACATAGGTAGTATTCGGTATTAGCTATGCGTCTGTAACCTACAAGCGTATCCTATAGCTCAGCAGTATCTTAGTGCCTATAGTTACATAGGTAGTATTCGGTATTAGCTATGCGTCTGTAACCTACAAGCGTATCCTATAGCTCAGCAGTATCTTAGTGCCTATAGTTACATAGGTAGTATTCGGTATTAGCTATGCGTCTGTAACCTACAAGCGTATCCTATAGCTCAGCAGTATCTTAGTGTCTATAGTTACATAGGTAGTATTCGGTATTAGCTATGCGTCTGTAACCTACAAGCGTATCCTATAGCTCAGTGGTATCTTAGTGTCTATAGTTACATAGGTAGTATTCGGTATTAGCTATGCGTCTGTAACCTACAAGCGTATCCTATAGCTCAGTGGTATCTTAGTGCCTATAGTTACATAGGTAGTATTCGGTATTAGCTATGCGTCTGTAACCTACAAGCGTATCCTATAGCTCAGCAGTATCTTAGTGCCTATAGTTACGTAGGTAGTATTCGGTATTAAGTACCTACGGTACTAATATAAGTTTACATTCACCACATAAAAATAAGCCAGCAGAGAATTCTAACGGCGATTTTGACATTAACCCGGGATGAGGATAATAGCGTCAAAATTCCCATGAGTATGAATTTGCAGCAATAATGGGGATTATGAGACTAAAAGTTTCAAAATCCCCATTAATGGGGAAATCTAATGGGGATTTTGACACTAACCCTTTCTTTCGCGATAAACAGTAATCCGCGCAGACAAAGTCGCGGGCGGGAAAACTAGTACCATATGAATGCTATGACGTAGATCGTGCCTTGTCTCAGTAAGGACAAATTGATATTACTTTCATTTTATAGGAAGTGTTCATTAAAGTATTGGTAAGAGCGATGGTGGCCTAACGGTTCTATAGTGCAATTTAGAATCCAACGATACCGGGTTCAAATCCTAGGCCCCGCACCAATGACTTTTCTGAGTTATGTGCGGTTTTCCATCGCTCCGTGCTTCGGAGGGCACGTTAAGCTGTAGGTGTTATTGATTAATAGCAGTCGTTAAGCAATGTTAGAGGCCCTCGGGCGGCTTGACAAATTCTGACACCAGAGGCCAGCACTACCTCATACGACAAACAAACAAACATTAAAGTATTGTGAAACGGTGGTAGTGTTTACATCACAAGGTCGCCATTTTTAAAAGCTTTTGTTTAACTTTACTTGTATCTATGTGTCTATGTATGCATCTATCCACGCGGGCAAAGCCGCGGGCACATCTAGTCAGTAATAATAATTGTGGATAGTAATTATCGTGGTTTTGTTTAAAAATGTTACTATTAGTTTCTGGTTTTAGTTATCCATGGCCCTTACCTGATTCATATTCTACCTGTCACTCTGAATGTTTGTTTATACTATATACTAGGTGTCCTCGCAGTTTTGTCCACCGGTTTTTTTCCTGTATCGTAAGGATTCCTTATTCGTAGGTTATTCCAAAAACAAAAGTACCATATATACCTAAAAAATCGTTCAGACGACATTCTTTTTTATCGTTTGCTCGTCTTCTACAGATTCTCGTCTTCGTCAGATTGAGATACTAAGTAGCCAAGTATTTAAGTCAAATCCTAAGGTATCCAACAGTGAAAACTGCATCGCTATCGGTCCAGTCGTTTCGGTGGTGTCAGACAGACACCATTTTTTTAACGTTATATTCTGGTTCCGGTGCTTATTTAACGTACCCTATGCATTTTTTTTATTATCTTCATTGTACAGACATTTTATTACTTACTGCTTTATTATAAGTATAGATAGATAGATAAAGACAGGTAGTAGGTACTACGCTGGCAATAAAGCAGGTATTCCTATGCTACAGCACAGAGCAACTATACGAGCTCTGAGCTCACCTGTTCTGTGCCCCAACTATGAGAGGAAACATTATGCCAGATTTCACGAAAGTGACCAATGTGACACACTTTCAAAATTAGTCCAATAAATTGGGTTAGTTCCTCAAATTTTCGTTAGTGTGTATCTGCCATGTGTCCGATCCATAGTTTTACACAACTACTTCAATCCACATTTATTTTCTCTTTCCGTGTTCCCTGCTTCAATTGATGTAGTAACGTAGTATCTTGTAACAATATATTTTCAGTATGGCTATGCTTTCCCCTCAATATTATCTTATCATTATTCATTTTCCCTTCATAGCAGTTAACATCCCAGATGTGTTTTCCAATTAAAGCTTGCTCTACCGCCCGGATTACTTTCTCTAGTCGAATCTCTTTTTCAGCAAGATATGTTTATTGCATCTATACATTCAGTTTCATGGTGTTGTATATTATGTCTGTTCAACCTGCTTTACAGTACCCTGTAAAACTAAGTATCTATCATGTTTACCAGTTAACAGTATGATTTTGTCTTATGTATGTTAGCCAATTTAATTATTTTCTTAGAACGAAAGAGACGTCGAAAATAGACGTGAGTTTTGCGGGTGCTAAAGTGGAAGTCCGTTATGCGGAGAGTATGGAGAAGTTTGATCCCGGTATATACAGTATTATCTATGGTTTGATCACTATCCATACTGCCATGACTGGTTTCAACACAGTTCCTCACAGGGGTTACAAGTCATCCGCGTACCACAGGCACATTATACTGAACTTCCTTTCACATTAGTTTCATTGTCATTGTAAAAGCGATGGTAGCCTTGCGATATACTACTGCTACTTAGAATCCAACGACACCGGGTTCACTCCTAGGCTCCGCACCAATTACGTTATGTGCGGCTTTCCATCGCTCTGTTCTTCGGAGGGCCGTAGGTCCCGGCTGTTATTGATTAATAGCAGTCGTTAAGCCATGTCAGAGACCCTCGGGCGGCCTGACAAACTGACCTCAGAGACCAGCTCCCTCTTACGACAAGCAAACAAGGAAGTTCCATTATGACATTACTGGTTTTTTTGCGCACTTATTCCGTGGTCCTCTGATCACAGATTTAATACTTGAATTTACTTTAGTTATAAATAACGTTACGTAATTAAATCACCTCACGAAACAGCTGACGATAAAGCATGAACCTTAAACAACAGACAAAGCCTGTTCAATGTGTGAGAAATTGAGAACCCTATCTCTGCAGAATAAGTACTTAGGTATGTCGACATGTAGTCGGGTAGGTACTGAACGTGATAAGTTAGATGAGCAAGTTAACCGCAGAGGAGTCAGAGGACATAGCAAACAAAACGCGCGGCAAAAAATACATCCTGTTGAGGCTCCGGGCGCGACAGCTCCGAACTTCTGAAGGTCATTAGATCTGGTTGGAAATTGTTTTACGTAAGTGGGCAAAATGTAAATGACGAACTAAATGAACAGTGGAGTAAATAAACAGTAGATTGTACAACAAGTGCATAAAAAACCGTTTACCCGAGACAGTTATCAGCCCGAGCTGTAGGCGAGGGTAGATAATGAAGTCGAGTATAAAATGACTTGTTTTATAAACGAGTCATTTTATGTCTGATTTACACTTCGATTGCGAGGAAATTAAACAATGACAAAACATTTAAATACTGCTACGAAAAGACGAGAGCTTCTAATCTTTCCCGTCACTTATTTTTAAGTTTTATGCTATAATCGTTTGGATCGGGTCGGATACCATAGAATGATTAGACTTAAGGGCATCACAGACTATTAAGATACTGTAATATTTGATGTTACGATATCTGCATATAAAATATTATAGCATCTTAGGGTATCACACACGGTTAAGATACGATAATATATTGAAATTATTCATTTGCTCGCAGGCCGTCCTAGGTGCAACACGTATTTCTTCACCGCTTTCTATATACAGATTGATAAAATATGAGTAATACGTTTTCACTATTAGATTTATTAGATAGCTCATCAAACGACGATTCTGATTTCGTATTAGATATGCATTAGCGCACTGTAAAAGGTGATCAATTTGGATAGAAAATCACATTAAATTTAGAAAAAGCCGCGGTGAATTAAATCTTTACGCAGATGTTTATACAAAAAAATATCAAACTTATTATAATAAGTCGAAGGAAACTTTTCTCGAAATTCATAATTTGATTAAGGAAGATATAGTGAAACAAAATACGAACATGCGCGAGAGCATTTGTACAGAACAACGACTTGCAGTATGCTAAGAACCATCTCGTTTACAGCTTTCAAACATAAAAAACTGCAGCTAAATCGGTCCATTCGTTCGAAAGCTACGATTCGCACCGATCCCCCCCCCCTTTACCCCTCCATCCTCAAATTATAGCTATGAATCATCTTGTTTACCCCAGCTTTCAAACATAGAAAAACACAGCTAAATAGGTCCATTTGTTTGGAAGCTACGATTTTCACCTCCCTTTTCTTTCTCACCTCCCCCCTCCCTCTCCTCATATATCTAACAACCATCTCGACCATATCAGCTTTCGAACAGTATAAACCGCATCAAAATCGGTCCATTTGTTTGGGAGCTATGATGCCTCACACACACACACACACACACACCCTAAACTTATAACACCCGTCTCTTTGTTCAGGGGTTAAAAAAAACCGTCACGAATACAAAACAGAGCAACCTGTAGATCATATTACGATATATTTTGTATCATAAGATAGTAAATTAATATATATTTTGAATCTTTTACGATATATTTCGTATCTTAAGATGACATCTTTTCAAAAATTTCATATCGCTCGATATGTTAAGATACTGTAAGATGCAAATATATATTATCTTTACCGTTTGTGATGGTTCATATAAATTGTATGGTGAGCGATATTTTGTCTTAAGATAAAATATTATAGTATTTTAGTCGTCTGTGACGCGCTTTAGACTTTCATGCACTATAACATAAAATGCAATTATATGTCGCCTGCACCCAGCAGAAACAAGAACTGTACGATCATGACAAGTGAAAAGTATATTTTTAACAGACCTGAAAAAAGGAAGGTTCTCGATGTGTTTCAGTTTATCCAAAATCTTCGTACAGATTTAGTTGACTTGGCTTGTAGTAATGAGTTTACCAGCTAGCTGTAAGCCTTGTATTAACGAGTATGAACAAACTCCTGTTTCTAACATATTCATTGTTAACAACCTGATCGATTCCTATCAATCATTGATAGCAGTTGTAAAACCATGTCATGGTTGACATGGTTTTACGACCTTTGTCACTAATTCTTTCATGCCTGTTGGAACTGCACTACCATGCACCACATCACTACGAACGTTCCAAATGTCATTCATTTCATCTCTTCCGTAACCTATGTCAATGGCCGATATCCAAAATGTGAAGTGAGAGTGTTAAATACTATATGTACTTAACTCTAAATTGTTATTAGGATGTTATCAAAATAAAACCAGTAATATTATAGACGATCCTCACATATATATTTCAAAAGGTCGAAGCATGGGGTTAGGACCCAATGATGCTACATTAAAAAGAGGAAGATGGGTTGTGATGCGCTTGAAGACGGCAACAATAACTGTGGCTGTATAGCCACTTCTGAGCTTAGTTGATAGCAAACACTGGGCGTATTCAATAAATAAAAATGCCGTCCTGTGTTATCCGACGCTGTGAAAATTATACAAGCAAGACTTCGAAAGCCGAGAGATCATTTACCATGCGTAAGTTTACTTTCATTCATTCATTCATTTCAGCCTTTAGAAGTTCACTGCTGAACATAGGCCTCCCCCAAAGAGCGCCATGACGAGCGATCTTGTGCCACTTCCATCCACCAACTTCCTGCGATGGCTACAATGTCGTCGGTCCATCGTGTGGGGGGTCTCCTTACACTTCACTTGCTTGTTCGTGGTCGCCATTCGAAAACCTTTATTCCCCAGCGGTTGCCGGTTCTACGAAATATATAGCCTGCCCATTGCCACTTCAACTAGCAAACTGAGAGCTATGTCGGTAACCTTCGTTCTTCTACGGATTTCCTCATTTCGGATTCTATCACGTAGTGAAACACCGAGCATAGCTCCCCATTGCACGCTGCGCGACTTTGAGCTTATGTATGAGACCAATAGTTAGCGACCACGTCTCAGTGCCGTATGTCATCACTGGCAACACGCACTGATTATAAACTTTCGTCTTGAGGCTCTGCGGTTTCTGCGACGAGAAGATATGGCGTAATTTCCCGAACAGTGCCCATCCAAGTTGGATTCGTCGGTTGACCTCTTTGCTGAAGTTGGATCTACCCAGTTGGATCGTTTGACCTAAGTAGATATAGTGATCAACAGCTTCGATAATACCGTTCCCAACATAAACCGACATGGGTACGACATGGGCATTTGACATGATGTTCGTCTTGCCCATGCTCATTTCAAGACTCACCTGTTGGGAAACCATATTAAGGTCACTGTGCATTGTGCTTAGGTCTTCCAGGGTTTCTGCCATGATAACTATATCATCAGCAAATCGAAGGTGAGTGATGTATTCGCTATTGATGTTAACACCATTTCCGCTCCAGTTCAGAAGCTTGAATATATCTTCCAGTGCAGAGGTGAACAGTTTCGGAGTAATAACGTCTCCCTGTCTCACCCCTTTTTGCACCTAGATAGAATTCGTGCTCTGATCCTGAAGACGGATTGTCATGGTAGCCTTGCTGTACAAACACTTCAAAACTTCGATGTACCGGTAGTCAATCTGGCACCGCTGTAATGACTATAGCACTGCCCAGGTCTCAACTGAATCAAAGGCTTTCTCGTAGTCCACAAACGCTAGACATAGTGGCCGATTATACTCTTCGGTCTTCTGTAAAATCTGCGGGAGCGTATGGATGTGGTCTACGGTGCTAAAACCTTTCCGGAATCCAGCTTGTTCAGGAGGCTGAAAGTCGTCAAACCTGCGAGCGAGACGGTTTGTAACTACTCTCGAAAACAACCTGTAATTCTTCAAGAGGGTGTTATCACCTTTCTTAAATAACAACACCACTACGCTCCTGTGCCACGCCTCTGGCGTAGTACCCTCGAGGATGACGGAGTTAAACAGCTGAAGGGCTTAAAGTACCGGTGTTCCACCCGCTTTCAGTATTCTGTCGTTATTCCGTCCTCCCCTGGTACCTTGTTGCTCTTTAGCTGTTTGAGAGCCATTCTTATCTCGTATAGGCTATCGTCCGGTATATCTTCGGTATAATGTTGGGTCAAACCGGCTCTTGCATCGCTTGTTGTGCTAGGAGGACTACGCGATGAGGTGTATAATTGCCCAAAAAACTTCTCGAACTCACTCAAAATTTCTGGCTTACTTAAGTTTACTTATTTAATTTATTTTAGCTATATTTTCCAGAAAAAACTAAAACCAAAAACCTCTGACTGAACCAAAAACCATAGAGTGCAATATGAAATATCCCAGTCAACAAGTGCGAGAGAGAGCGCCATGTATCTTCCGTCATAGAACAAAAAGTAATGTACAACAGCGACAATTTCACGACAATACCTAACGCTCGTGCTAATTAGTGAAAAATTTACTAGATGTTACATTGATTTATGTCCACATATTAAATAAGCTAAGGGTTTTGCGAGAGATGTGACCAGCCCTATACATGATACCAATCAATAAGCTAAGGGTTCTGCGAGAGATGTGACCAGCCCTATACATGATACCAATCAATAAGCTAAGGGTTCTGCGAGAGATGTGACCAGCCCTGTACATGATACCAATCAATAAGCTAAGGGTTCTGCGAGAGATGTGACCAGCCCTGTACATGATACCAATCAATAAGCTAAGGGTTCTGCGAGAGATGTGACCAGCCCTATTAATGATACCAATCAATAAGCTAAGGGTTCTGCGAGAGATGTGACCAGCCCTATACATGATACCAATCAATAAGCTAAGGGTTCTGCGAGAGATGTGACCAGCCCTATACATGATACCAATCAATAAGCTAAGGGTTCTGCGAGAGATGTGACCAGCCCTATACATGATACCAATCAATAAGCTAAGGGTTCTGCGAGAGATGTGACCAGCCCTATACATGATACCAATCAATAAGCTAAGGGTTCTGCGAGAGATGTGACCAGCCCTATACATGATACCAATCAATAAGCTAAGGGTTCTGCGAGAGATGTGACCAGCCCTATACATGATACCAATCAATAAGCTAAGGGTTCTGCGAGAGATGTGACCAGCCCTATACATGATACCAATCAATAAGCTAAGGGTTCTGCGAGAGATGTGACCAGCCCTATACATGATACCAATCAATAAGCTAAGGGTTCTGCGAGAGATGTGACCAGCCCTATACATGATACCAATCAATAAGCTAAGGGTTCTGCGAGAGATGTGACCAGCCCTGTACATGATACCAATCAATACACATGAAAGTACAACTAATAATAGGCATTTTTAAATGTCTGTTTTGTGAACATTGTTCAATCATCTTACTTATAACTAGGTGATGCCCGCGGCTTCGCACGCGTGGGCATTACTATTCCAAGACCTAAATATCAATATACCAACATTTGATCAAAATTCCTTCAGCTGTCAAAAAGTTTTTATCGATTGCTCGGCTTCTATTGATTGGATTGTGATATCAAGTACACCAGTTTTTAAGTCAAACCCTAAGCACAAATTGATTTGGATTTTGATGAAATTTGGAATGAAGATAGCTTATACCCTGGAATAAAACATAGGATACTTATTATCTCGGAAAATTGTAAGTTTCCATGGGAAAACTGGATAAAATGGAAAATTGTTGATTAATCGCTGTAAGAAACGGTTTCCATGGAAACGAAATGACAAGTATGTCAAAAAAAATAAGAGCATTGGTGCTATACCTACATTGGATTGCATTGGTTCTTAACATCCTAGAAGAACATAGGATGCTTTTTTTCGTGATAATCAGTAGTCCGTGCGGACGAAGTCGCGGGCGGGAAATCTAGTATTCAATAAAATACAACTATTACATCGCATCGACGCAGCGGAGCGAATATCTATTTCGCTTTCACTCACGCTAGTTGTCTTGCTATCTCGCTTACACAACGTAGCCTTTTTTTGAAGTGTGCAATTAGGTTCGTTCTATTATAAACGTTGATATGTGTGGGTAAGCTCGGACAACATTGACTTCGCTTTAGTTCTGATACAACGCATCTTTTAATTAATACATCGTTGTTAGGACCAAATGTCAATCGCCACTTTGGTTAAAATACACTTTTATGTATTTATGTGTCATTTGTGCAGCTCAACTCTGACAGCCGAGGGTCCAGAGGTCGACTCCAGCTCATTCGACATACACAATGAGTAAAATAATTAATATTACTTGATTGATATGTTAGTTTTAGCTCCCATGACACGAATACCGTATCTTTGTGTATTGTTGTTCTGCGATTCTCTCAGGGAGATAGATCAGTGATTTCTTAATGTACCTATTTAATGATGAAATTATAGAGACATACCTATTATTTAAGGTGTTGGACTTCGGAGGAGAGAAGGTATTGTTGGAATTTATGTGACGTCATTAAAATTACGCCCGTTTCCGTAACAAAATGGCAACACAATAATATAAATATCACACACATATTTTTATAATGTCTTGCCTGACCTCACATTTATTAATGCGGTGCAAACTATCTATACTTATAATAAATCAGTAAGTACCAAAAAGTCTGTATAATGAAGATAATATAAAAAAAGTCTAGGATAGGTACTTAAAACTAGACTTAAAAACTGGTGTACTGGGTATCGCAATCTGATGACTAGAAGCCAGCAATCGATAAAACTAGACTTAAAAACTGGTGTACTGGGTATCGCAATCTGATGACTAGAAGCCAGCAATCGATAAAACTAGACTTAAAAACTGGTGTACTGGGTATCGCAATCTGATGACTAGAAGCCAGCAATCGATAAAACTAGACTTAAAAACTGGTGTACTGGGTATCGCAATCTGATGACTAGAAGCCAGCAATCGATAAAACTAGACTTAAAAACTGGTGTACTGGGTATTGCAATCTGATGACTAGAAGCCAGCAATCGATAAAACTAGACTTAAAAACTGGTGTACTGGGTATCGCAATCTGATGACTAGAAGCCAGCAATCGATAAAACTAGACTTAAAAACTGGTGTACTGGGTATCGCAATCTGATGACTAGAAGCCAGCAATCGATAAAACTAGACTTAAAAACTGGTGTACTGGGTATCGCAATCTGATGACTAGAAGCCAGCAATCGATAAAACACTATTTGACGGGTGAAACAAATTTGTTATATTGTACCTTATAGGTAGTTGGTCCTGGAATAATAATAGACATAAAGGATACTTTTATCCCGGAGAAATAACTACGCGGGCAAAGCCGAGGGCACAGCTAGTTATTAATAAGTAATATTAAGTGTGCACTGCAAGACTTGCAATGTAGGGCAAGGATTACGAGGAACTTAGTACCAATGCAAACATTGCTGCATCCATCAGCAAATAGGTGATATATAGTACTATGAATGGGTAAAACATAGGTACATTTTATATCAAGAAATAAATCATATTTAAATTGGTATCGGTTTACTGCGTCCATCCAACTCCATCATCTGCCCCTGTTCACCTTTAAATTATTGGCGACTACCCCAATCCAACACATTTAAGGTTCCTTAGTCAAACTATTTCACTACGTTCGTCCAACTCCACCATCTACCCCTGTTCACGCTTACATTATTGGTGACTACCAATAATAAACATATAACATAAACATATTTAAGGTTCCATAGTCAAATACTCTATTTCACTACGTCCGTCCAACTCCATCATCTACCCCTGTTCACCCTTACATTATTGGTGACTACCCCAACAAAACACATTTTCAATAATCGTGCATCATCAAGATTAGATAAACAGTTTTATTCCCCAAGCCAAATCTCCGCGGCACAAACGCGGTACGCGAGAGGGGATCGAGTGCATCGATCGGGGCTTCTAAACTGTATGAGTAAGGCTTTGGGGGCTAGGGGTCCTGTTAAATTCCTCTGTGCTCTCCTATGTAGCACTTGCTGATTTTTCTATTTTGATGAATATTACAGGTTGATGAAGGGTTGAATTGAAAGAGGCAATGAGATTTTACCAATAGAGACCCATTATAAAACACTAAAAACACGGCGAAATTGTACTATAGCTACTTACATAGAAGTTCTTACCTCCCCCCCCCTCTACCCCCTCCACCCCTCCCCATCCCCAAAATCGACGGCACTACAGTTTAGCCCATTTTATAGCTAAAACAATAAAGAAAATCGAAAAAGATACTATTAAACTAACAAAAATATACTCACGTTAACATTTTCCCGCCAAAAGTGACGAAAAGCACTTTGAAGCACTTTGTGACAATCGTCACTCGCGGGACACTAAAGACAAAATTATTTTAATATGTTCCTTACAGTATTATTAGTCGTAATAACACAAAATACAAGCTATAAATCACTAAAAACAAAACAAATAAAAACTCACTACGCGGTTGATGAGCTCGCTAGGACCGAACCATTTTATTATCCAATGAAATCGCTCGTTTCAAGCTGTTTTCAAATATATGTAACAAAAATACAATACTCTATCCTAATCTAATACAAATAGGGTTGCAACTCCGCTAGACTCCCCGACTGAAGATCGTCAGCCGTGGCCTTTACGGGTCGGAGCGCAGACTGATGATCGTCAGCCGTTGGTAAGCCCCAACATCCCCTAGCATCATACGAACTAACAACGCTGTGCGCTATTATCGCGTTCTCTCTGTCGCTCTTACACGTAAATCGCTACTTGTTTCGTTCGTGTAGGTGGCAAAGCGGCAACATCGCAACAGTTGATTCAGAGTAAAATTAAATTTATTATTTTCCATTTACAATATCGTAAACAGTACTTAAAAATTAAAAGGCACATCCTTCCTGCCTGTCACAGTCGTCCCAGTGTATGTACTGCGCTTTCTAAACACACAAGATGGCATTTTTGATTAATTTTACATGTTTCTGAAGTCGCGTGTATTTACGTGCTGCATCGTTGCCGTTCTGTTTGGGACTAAGTCGACACAGGCTGATTAGCCTGTGTTTACTTTGGCACGCAGAGCGGGGTACAACGTATCTTCCTCAGTTTATATATAACATCATTGGAAAGAGGTGTCCCCAGACTCACAACCCAGCGACAAGCGCATTTCTATGCCGTATCAGGCCCAGACACAAAAAGAGGGGTGTTATAAATTCGAAGCCTTAGTATGTTTGTGTATGGAGACCGTTATCTATACTAATATTATAAATGCGAAAATAATTTATCTGTCTGTGTGTTAACTTTTACGACTAAACGGATGAAACGATCTTGATGAAATTTGTTGTGGAGATAAATTGAACCGTGCGGAAGGACAGAGAATACTTTTTTATCGTGATAAAATGTAATCAACGCGGACAAAGATGCGGGCTAAAGCTAGATTGGCCGGAAGTTTCTAAATTTTGCTTTGTGATTGTGATTGTAACCCAGCGAGGCGTTGCTGTCTCCAAATTAATCTGAATCGCTGATTGTTTGTATGGATGTCGGTGTGTCTGTATCCTTTTATACATTTCTAAACTATTACTATTGCTTATATTGATAGTACAGCATGATAGTAAATTCTTCCAGAACGTCAGCGGCAACTTTTGGAACATTGTTCTTCATACGAACATAACTCCTTCCGTATTATTATATAATCAATTTCCTCTCATCAAGAAAGACAATTCTTCTCCTTCCAAGGTGGTAGGGGGATAACTCGCCCCTCACTAATCTGCTAATCTCAGTAAAACAGTTCTAAGCGCCTGCGATTTATTACAATGCCCATTGTTGAGTGTGCTCGCTCTTGGCTGTTTATTTGATGGAACAAGCAATATTGTAAAAGGTTACGGCTTAGAGCTCGCAAGCCGGGCTGTTTCTGTAAGTGTTATAGTTAAACTCTGTATGTATGGCCAATTTCCTCTGGATGTTGTTACGTGCGTTTGTGCCGCCGCCATATTCTCCGTCCAGTTCACTGGTATTAGTTACCCACCAAACTTCATATGAAATTGTGTGTGCAGAATCCTGAGGATGGAACCTGCATTGCAAATCACGCACAGAAACAGAAAGACTGTTCTACTATAAAAAAACGGCCAAGTGCAAGTCGTACTCACGCACCGAGGGTTCCGTACAAAAAGTAAAAAAATAATTTTGTTTTGTAACTACAACTTAGGGTTTTCTGTTTTTTTGCCAAGTTTCGTGATTCTAGGTCAATGGGAATTAAGTACCCTATAGGTTTTGATTCCCTTGCGAATGTCAAAATATGTGGCATAAATATGTGGCATAAACAGCCGTATCAATTGATTGCTTTGACTTATAAGTTTGTTTATTTTCACATATCCAAGGGATTGCAGACGGAGTATTTGACATTCATTTCAACATAATACGCCCACCCCCCTCCCCCCACTCGTTCCTGAGAAAAAGGGTCTTGACAGACAGATAGACAGACGAACAACGAAGTGATCCTATAAGGGTTCCCTTTTTCCTTTTGAGATAAGGAACATAATAATACTGAATATGAAGAAGGGATCTAATTAAAGATTTTTAAGTAGTTCTTCGTACGTAATATGAACAAGTTTCAGTTCCCGACACACAGCCAAACCAATTGACTTCCAACTTTGTAGTATAAAAAGTCGCATCCTGATCCTGCCATGAATTGGCAATTCAATATATTATGTTAATGTGTGGGGCCGCAGTGCCTCGTTTGAACGAGATAGATGGCTGGGGTGCATACAACTTGGGGCTGAGGGAATTCGAGGTGTTGATTTGATGTGATTTACCCCATATCGTGGGATAGTTGAGTTGAAGACTGTAGCAGTTTTTATGTAGCCTGTACTATTACGTGTACTGTGATGTTTGTGATAGGGTTCGTTATTTTGGAGATGACAGAAATGCTAGTTTTTTTTTGAGTTTTCTTTCATTTTTTATTACGGCAATTTTTACTAGGCAATCGTCTGACCACTATCTCACCTGATGTAAAGCGATGATGTGGTCGAAGGTGTAGCACGCTTGCCTAGTAGATAGGATTTCACTCTTGACTTGAACACACCAGGGTTATATTTTACCGGAAACACTGACGAGGGCAGGGCATTCCACTCCTTTGCAGTTCTTATAATAAATGAAGAAGCGTAACGCTTCGTTCTTGTGCGAGGTATTTCAACGATAAAAGGGTGGCTCTTTGCTGATCGTCTAGTCGTGTAGTGATTGAAAGGTGACGGGGGAATCAGACTGTGCAGTTCTTGTGCACACTCTCCATAGTGCAATATGTATAATACCGACAGGCTTGCGACCTCACGTCGGTGCGCCAGACATTGAAGCTTACTCTTTACCAGAGTATCATCCCCATTGAGCCTCATAGCACGTCTCTCAATTTAATCCAAAGCCTCGAGCTGAGACTTTGTAAGGAATATAAATAAGATATTTTTTGAGTCATTTTCATTTTTTTCATAGTTCAATAGTTTCTTTAACAAGATTTAAATTAAAAACGAAAGATAGAATCGCCAAAAAAAACCATAGGTAATATAATTATCGCACCTACTAACACAAAATTTCACTAGAATCGGTTGATAAATGCGTATAAGACATAAGAAAGCAATTTTGCCCAAGCTGAAACAGAGATGCTTCGCGCTCCCTTGACCGACCAGTAAGTACCAAAAAAAATAGGCAAGAATATAACATTTTTTTAAATTGTGTCTTTCTGTTTGCCTGTACGCTTGTTCGCGCATCACGTTAAAACTACTAGAGCGATTGCGATGTGGTTTTCACTGTTGGATAGCTTAGGGTTTGACTTAAAAACTGGTGTACTTGGTTTGAGCAATCGATATAAAACCATTAGACGTCTGAATGAAATCGTTCAGGCTCACATTGTCTAGTCTCCTAAAATGTCTAGTATGCTAAAAAGTCCAGTGTTCTATTACGTCCAGTCCCAATTTGATGATTTGGTATTTTTGTTTCTGGAATATCACAGGATCCTTATATACCAGAAAAATGAGCACGCGGGCAAAGCCGCGGGCACGGCTAGTCTATATCTATAATAAAACTACTTATAATAAAACTGTTACAGGTCAAATTCTGTGCATTGAAGATACTAAAATATCTTCAAGAATTTGACCTGTTACAGTTTGACATATTTTTTTTGGAGGGTACTCTTTATTCGATACTACACACATTTTTGTCTGTTTGTATGTCTGTCTGTATTTTGGCCGCACATCAAGCCGAAACTACTGAATGAATTCAAATGAAACTTAGTCTGATTTGAGTTCATACTACGAGGTAGGACATTAAAGGGTTCCCGCAGGATAAGAGTTGAAAAGTTATTTAAAGAACACGTAACTTGCAGAAACTACTGGACGGATTTTGAGCCACTAGGCACAGTCATAGTTTATATGATGGGTTAAAATTCAAAATACTTTTAATCCCAAAAAAAGGTTTCCTGCGGGATAGGGGTCCAAAGCTATGTTAATTTATTAAGTAATAAATATGTATACTTACATGTAATAAAGCAATACGTACGAAAAAGACTGTACAAACATAATTATAACTGTACAAAGAAAATGGTGTAGGGTACTTAAAATATAATAATAATATTTTTTAAATCATGTCTTTCTGTTTTCTGTATTTTTGTTAGTACGCGCATCACGTAAAAACTACTGGACCGATTGCATGCGGTTTTCATTGTTGGATAGCTCATGGTTTGACTTAAAAACTGAAATGATGGTTTACTTGGTACGAATATCAATCCGATGAGTAGAAGCCGAGCAATCGATAAAATCTTTTAGACGGCTGAAGGAATTTTGATCAAATGCTGGTATTTTTGGTCTTGGAATAGTACATAGAGTACTTTTAACTTAGAGAAATGACCACGCGTGCGAAGCCGCGCGTACAGCTAGTATTAAATAAAAGTAAGCATTCAAAAATATAGATGCTACGAGCTTCACTCACTCGATAACGCACATTACTCGAGTCTTATTTAAATACTAGCTGTACCCTCGTCTTATCACGCACATTACTCGAGTCTTATTTAAATACTAGCTGTACCCTCGTCTTTGCTCGCGTGGTCAATTCTCTACGTTAAAAGTACTATTAGTACTATTCCAAGACCAAAAATACCAATATACCAATATTTGATCAACATTCTTTCAGCTATCAATGAGTTTTTTCGATTGCTCGGCTTCTACTCATCGGTTTGAGATACCAAGTACATCATCTTTTTAAGACAAACCCTAAGCTATCAAACAGTGAAAACCGCATCGTAATTGGTCCAGTTGTTCAAACAAACTGACAAACAGACAGACATGATTTTAAAAAAGTTATTGTTCTTAGCGGGATACTGTACTTGAGTTATTGTACTTCGAACCCGTGACTGTCGGCTTCAAAGACCAGGTCACTAACCTTTCAGCCTTCCCGTTGCTTAAAGTACATACTTACCTATAATTATGTCGTGGATTTTCACGGATTAGAATTCACGAGCTCGTTTTTGGTGTCAGCCATGTTGTTTTCTTAATCAGTGCACACACCGGCGCAGGCGCTGTCTCGAAGTCAAGTGAATGAACCTCGCTCAGGCGCACTACCTACTGACAGATACAACTTCGACACTGACAACTGACAGCCTTACTCTGGGCTGTGTTCACTTACACGCTCGAATCATCCGTGCGATTATCGCTCGATCATCCGGAGATAGTGAACGACTTTGGACGTCCACATACAACTGACAACTGTCAAGTGTCAGTTTAATACTATTCCTCCCCTCCACTACTATTTTTCGGATGACCCAGGCGAACGCCCGGACGACGCCGTGAACGATTTCGAGTGTACGCGCGGGTGATCCGTGCGTCCTCCAACGTTTATGTGAACGGGCCCCATGACATTTGCCCCAGACTATCTACAACTTGTTGCCAGTGAATTGAAGAAGTGTTTCAGATAAGAACAAAAGAAGATTAGAGGTCCCTAAAATAAAAAATAGGGGGCCTATTTTTTATTTTAGGGACCTCTAATCTTTGAAGGGATATTTGGCTCTGAACAAAATTTGAAGTATTATTTTGTTTTTATTGATTTGTAATAGTTTATATATGGTTTTGATCATCTCATAAAAGGTTCACTACTGGACTACCAACATTCCAAAAATCAACTGAATACTATTGTAAGTTTGGTCAAAATTACAAAGTTTGTGTCGACATCTGGAATGTTGTGAAAAAAATATAATGGAATAACTCCATAATATTAAAAATCGCGGAACAGACATGGGGGTTAATCGGGTGCGCCTGAGTGTGCTCTACCTCGGGATCTACGCTTATCACTACTTTCTGGGACATCCTGTATATGCACGATGAACATTTATTCAGTTTTAAGCTATGCAAAGACAGACTCGCGAGGTCTACAGCTCATAGAGCCACTAGTTATAAGTTTGTATAGATAGATAGATAGAAGATGGTACTTACACAACACAAGGGCTTTTAATTTTTAATCGATTTCAAATTCCTGTACATTTAGCTCAAAATGGAGAAGATGCTCAATTCAACCGTAGGTTTTTTTTATTTACATTCACTCATATCTCCGGGATTTCTGAACCGTTTCGGATGATTCTGTGTTCATTTGAAAGAATAACAATTCATAGTGTCCCACATAATTTTCATGACATTTGGTTCAGTAGTTATTTTGTAAGCAGTAAAAAAAATGTATTGTAGTTATCATTTTCCCCTCCGAAACTACACCTAAAATCACATCACTTCCTACCTTACCTACCTTTGCTGTTCTTGAGTCGCTTTTATTGCCCGACTACGGCGAAGCAAGGGAAAGGTAATGTGTTTAACAGTCTATGTATGTATTGTATAATATATGTGGGTATGGGGATGTTCCACCATAGCGTCGGCCCTATTGGTCAGATTTTGACAAGCGAGGTATCAATCGATTCGTCTTCATCGCAACAGTGTCCTATGTTAGTTTTACCCGACCGGAGTCGGGGTTTAGTTTTGAACTTGTCTTGTTTTTATAACATTTTTATAACATTTTTTTACTCGCGAGGCAGTTTCAGAAGGTTATAAAATAAATAAAGCCTTAGCTATATGTTTGGATAGATACAAGAGTGATCTTAATTCCATGGTGTCTCATTTTCTGTGTTGGTCCTGAACACTAAAATGAGAACATTAACAATTCTACTTACCAGAAACTCCTTAGAAGGTCCAACTCCCCACATACAAATGAGTATCGAAATGCTGAGACAAAACTGTATTAAGTGTACGTGCTAGGGCGCCGCCCCCGGAGTAACCGAGGGTGGGAATAGGGCTGTCGCTACGCGTTATCATTTCGTGATGTATTTTTTTGGCAAGAGTTATGGAGTGGGTGGTTTATCAAAGATGGGGAATTGTTGGAGAAGTTATGAATGGCTGGGAAGGATTTTTTTATCTATAGCTTTCTTGTTACAAACCATGTTTATTTAAATTACCTAATATCTAAAATAATCAATATACCTCTATTGCGTTACCATACCTAGTCTTATGTCCTGGTATACGATAGAACTCTGTATGTTAGTAAAACAAATATAATCGAAACTATGGTCGTACAATGGACGGTCTTGTCGCCAGAAAACCTTAGTTATTATTATTTCTGTACTAAACACGAATTTAAATTTGTTTAAATGGTGCGTATGTCTGTCAATCTGTTCTCGCATAAAAAAATTAAATAATACTGGACACATTCAAATGCGGTTTTCACTGTCGGATACCTTAGGATATGACTTGAAATCTGGTCTCTGTACTTTACATATCAATCCGATGTGTTGAGCTGAGGAATCCTTAAAAAACTATTTGATGGCCGAACGAATTTTAATGTTTGGCTTATGTTTGGTAGATATATTCTGTACTCTAAAAGTACCTACTTTTGGTCCTGAAAAAAACTGTCTTTGGGCTTTTTGGCTTTGGGCTTTTTTTGGCTGGCTTTTGGGCTTTGCCCGCGTAGATATTTTTGGGAAAAAATATCTACGCGGGCAAAGCCAAGGGAAACAGTTAGTTTAAGTATTTAAAACAATAAGCAATTCATAACATAGTTTTCTGTTAGTGCAATCATTTGGATTCTCAGATCAGACAAGTTTACTATAGTTACATCGTCAATCTGAATATTTTTCTTTTCTCGACACGGCCCTGATTTTCCCCAGCGTCAGCAGACCTGAACTCACCCCACCCTCCTGGGTGAACGTGTCAATCAAAATATCCTCAAAGGAGGGTCAGGATATTAGATAAATACGCACTAATCGTGATCGAGGCTGAAGGACTGAAGGATAGAAGAACTATAACCGATTTGGTCTTTATCCACCACAGTTTTTTGTAGTGCATCATGGAAATTGATGATTGGGGAAAATTCATTGTTTCCTAGTTGGTATCGCGCGTGTCTCTTTTGCAGTCGATGCATAAGGTCGTGTTCTTCTGCTTCTGATATTCAGCTGTTGAGAGCTCCATCGGTTTGTAGATCTAATCTATGGTAATTTTGATCTGTTCTAGAAGTATTAATAATAGAATAAAAAAATGTATCCATGGTAAATATCCCGTATTTACCATGGATACATTTTTTTATGAGTTCCCGTTTTTTTTTTTAATTTTTTTTGTTAAGTTATTGCCGGTGTATAAGTTTTACGAGCAGAAAAAATAGTGTACACTCTCTCTCACACGTTCATTACGCGCGACGCCGTACCATTGTTCATGTAACTCGATCACGACACAACAGTATCACCTCGCGTATTCGGGACGATATTTCTTCGGGTTTCACATATGTAGACGTGCCCACTGTATTCCAGACAGTCGAAAGCTTAAGCCCATCCTCACGATAATACTTCTAATATTTATGACCATGTTGTAGTTTTGCAAGTGCAATTTCACGAAACTATATTAATATATACTTATTATTGAAATAATGCCTTTACAGTACGGTGGCTACCGTGCTAAACACTTCAAATTAGGTGTTATTGTAAATAATCTATTATGTTTATCTGAAATATTTATATCGATTATGCGTAATTCCAACTTTCGTTTGAAATTTTTGTTCTCTTACTATAGCGGCAGCCAAAAAACTGTCAATTGGCGCTATTCAAATGTTTTACTTTCCTACAGTACATAATAAATAACACAAATCGGAACCAATAGCTATATCCTAAAACAAGCGAATAAATGGATGGTTTACCCTACTGACCACCATGAAGAAAAGAGTTATAATATATTGATCTGTTCTGTACAGGACAGTGTAGAAGACTGCCAGCATATCTGACATTGATTTGTAAATATCAATGCGTGCCGCATTTGAAGGGTTTAAACTTGATCATTTTGCTCTCTTTCCGCTTCAGAATACCTAAGATTGTTAGATTCTACACTTCTTAAAATATTCTCGTAATAGCTCAGAATCTTTGTACTTAGTGATAAAGGCCATACTATATGTGCCGTACTCCCAACTTTGAGCTATAAATAGGTAAGGTAATAGGTAGGTTTTTTTAAATGAAATGAAATTTTATTTGCACGAACATATGTAAATTAATATAGATGTTACAGTTAGAAAGATTCAATATGCCCTACTTAAATCTAAGTATGCGAATATTTGAGTATCAAATGAATAATAAGATAATTATTCTAATAATAATACTGAAAAGACCGTTTGCCCGGCTAAGGAAACGGACCTCCTTCTCAGGTAAAGGCGAGGAATTAAAACAAGATGGTAAATTCAATAACAAAGGGCTTTATTACAAAAAATAGAAAAAAGACACACATGAGTTATCAATTATAAACAGCAAGATCTTATAATAGGAAATATTACTAACTTAATACTCAAAACTCAAAATTCTCAAATATGATTACAATTTCCTCAAACAAATAAATTTTAGTAAATAACTTCGGCCTATATGATATGAATTTACAATAGAAAAGCTGAATCCTAGGCTAGTAAAACTTAGAGAGTCTGTGCTCAGCAGATTAACATGTATTGGTCACAACGCAACGGAATAATCTTGTCTTTGCCTTAGAATTTTCTAAATTAAAAGATAACTAGTGCAAACAGAGTGTGTGTGTGAAAGATTGTGTTGCCCAGAGGGATATTAAACTCTAAAATAGAAAGTAAACAGAAACTAAGACAGAAAATAAGACAGAAAGTAAACAAAGTATCTTTCAACAGTATCTTAGCACGTTAGAAGGCGAAGGCTTCCCTCGCTACCGTAGCTCGCTGACTCAAAATGATATGGAGTGGACCAACCTGGAGGTTTCCTGGGACGCCGTACCGTCGTCTCGCGTACCGCCGCGGAACGCCTCCTTACTCCACTCGATCAGCTCCTACTGCTTGACCACGAACGGTGCCTGGTATCTTCTACTGGACAGGTGGTGCGTTGGAGTCCTTCTGGAGTCCCTCGTAGACCGGCTTCTTCCACGAACGGTGGTGAGCCCCGGGTGATCGCGCACAGCAGCTCGCAGTGGTGACGACAATAGCCGACCATAGATGCACGATTTAACCTGAAACCCACGTTCCTTCGTGTTCAAATGTGTCTCGAGATGCCCGCCTTAGATAGACGCGGTGCAAAATCAAAACAGATATTTCGTTAGTACAATACTGAAATCACGGGAAATCACACTAACCTGGCTTTTGCACTCGTATACTTATTTCGCCTGTAACAGGGCAGCTTCGTTCTGGACAGCGTGCCTCGGTCGTTTTGTTCACACAAGAGAAACTGCGTGTTTTTCTGCTGCCTGTGCCGATCTTAATCACGTGCCAACTACGTGAACTAAATCCAGTTTTACGTACGAAATCAAAATCCAATCCACAGGCTTCTCTCTTGTATATATACGAACTTTGGTTTGCACTTCGAGTAGCATTCTACTGAGACCTCGAACTTCCGGTTATCTCGAACAGTCCAGAACTAACTCTGCCCTTTACATCATAAAGCGGACCTTGTCGGCCTAGCTATACAGGTCACTGTCCTCCAGCCAGTTCTGGTACATTCCAATCAGGTTCCGGTGTTTACTTCGAAAAACTTCACATAAAAAAAAAACATCTCTCCGGAACTTTCATGCGATTTAAACATTATGTCAAAACCTTCCATGGTGTGACCATCGCAAGCGATTTCTAGATTTAAATTATTTTCGACATATGAAACGCTGCCTTCTGTATTTATTATTTGTTAGCCAACTTAAAGATGCGACCTATTCTGGATTTTTAAACAACCCGTTCCTCGTCCAAAGTTATCCAGAGCCCGAAATATTCCTGGAACGTCAATTATTAATAGCAACACTCAGAAGCCCTGCTACTTGCCGACAGAGGCCACCGCTTCATTTACACCTTCCCTCTAGTTCACGCCTCTTGTCGCTAGCTGTCGCTGCGTGGATTAACCATTTTATCTATTTTGAGACAGTAGATGAAAACTTTTCCCTTTCACTCGCAGAGGCAAATTCAACCATTATTTCTTGATTCTTAGATAGGCAAAATTATCAATCTGTCTTCAACAAGAAAAGCTTTCATTATTCCTTTAACGAAGAAAGTGGCGCACGCGTGGTGGAGTTCGGCGTTTTTTACAAACTCGGCGTCTGGTTTTCATATACGGAGAAAACACAACTTGATCTAATAGAAAAGACGCTGCTCCTCGCCAGATGGCGTTGTACTCAATATATTCTATTATCGAGATCTATAACAAAAATCTTACTTGGAGTCATGATTTAACATGTCACAATACTATATAAATTAACACATAAGTACACATATTAGTTACATATAAAACAAAAATACATATACAACAGAGTCAGAGCTTATCAATATGTCTCAAATTTATAAAATGAAAAAAAAAAAAAAACAATTCTGTTCACGTTGGTTTCAATGTTTAAAGAAATCTTTCATAGAATAAAAACAGCAATTTAACCATTTAAGCAGTTGAAATTTAAATCTATTTGTAGGCAAATCCTTCAGGTCATCAGGAAGGGCACATGAATCCAAACTATCAGCTCTACACATTGCTCTGATACATTTCTTCTGTATTACCAAAATCCTATTTATGTCAGTTGAGTTTTCCCATAAAAGAATCCCATATCGAAGAACAGCGCAGACAAATCCATGGTATGCTTTTAAGGCAGAGTCAAGAGAGGATACCTCTGTTAAGCGACGTAGTGCATAACCGCTCGGTTGTCCACGCGCTGAAGACCGCAGGACCAAAATGATAACCCAAAAAAAAAATGGCCGACGCGACACATCTAACCTCAAACTGGTAATTGATTGTATATGCGTTGAGACTACAGGTACTTGATGGTCAACCCACAAAAAAAAGAAGGTCAACGCGACACATCTGGCCCCAAACTGGGGATGTATTGGGTACGTGCCGAGATCACAGGTATCTGATTGTCAACCCACAAAAAAAAATGGTCTACGCGACACGTCTGGCCGCGCCGACTTTGCGTAAACAAACAGTTTTATGACCACTTCATTGAGCGCTTAGATAAACAAACTGGTGATTTATGGAGCTAAATAGGTACGGCACATATTTCAAGTGTTTATATTGTGGGTTTCGAAGCAAAATAATTATATAAACACGCTTAGATTTGAATGATTATTGAGGTCAATAATGTTCAAAATCGAGTGGCAAAATTTACGTCGCTATCGAGTGGTCCGATGATCGATGAAAAATGTGACTGTAGCGTTAGTTGCGATGATCAATGAAAACAAAAAAAGTGACTGTAGCGCATAGAATCAATCGAGCGGATATACAAACCGACTCAAACGGTTGGCTGTTTCGTCAATATGGACAATATTTCCAATTCAAGTTTGAATCTACTTAGATACCCAGGAACGTAATGTGCTTAACGTCTTCTATTTGTGTACCATTATATTTGATATTTAGGTTTATGGGACTATCCTTCACTGAATAAAACTGCATAAACTTAGTTTTATCTAAATTAACTTTAAGATTGTTAGCATTCAGCCAGGTCACTACTTTATTTATTGTTTTATTAATTTCACATTCGAATTGAATTATATCCTTATTATCTCATTTAATTAAAATTGTAGAGTCATTGGCGAATAAAATAGACGTGTGAGTTGTTATGTCTGGAAGGTAATTAATATATAGCAATAATAATATTGGGCCCAGAATACTTCCTTGCGGGACACCAGAGGCATTATTTCTATATTGCGACCTGTAGCCTTGTTCCAATCTGTGTTTTTGATGTATATTCGTTATTTCCGTACACTGTAGGCGATTGCTCAAGTAATCCTTGAACCAATCCTTTGCAATCCTTGTTATTCCGTAGTTATAGAGTTTGTTTAAAAGACGCTCATGGTGTACGAAATCAAACGCCTTGCTCATATAAAAAATAATGCAACTGTGGACTTGCCATCATCGATACAATCTGTTACAAACTTCATCAACTTAAAGTTTGCAAGGGTAGTTGATTTGTTTTTCCTGAATCCGTTTTGTTCGGGTCAGATAATATCGAATTTATCTAAAATGTCTTCAAGTCTCTTATACACGGCTTTTTCTATAATTTTAGATAAAATAGGTATAAGAGTAGTAGGCCTATAATTATTCAGGTCCCTTTCATATAGTGGTTTTACAACAGAACATTTCAACCTGGCCGGAAAAATGCCCTGAGTAAAGGAAAGGTTTATAATATGGCTTAATACAGGCGAAACCATGTTGGCAGCTTGTTTCAGTAAAAGTGTAGGCAATTCATCGTAACCAGTCGATTATTCAGCGACTTTATTATACGGGTTGTTTCGCCAGGACTTGTTGGCGTTAAAAATATACTTGACCCGTAACCAGATCGAGTTGCACTTCCAATTTGAGGATCATTTTTGTCGGTAAGATCAATAAAAAAGTTATTAAAAGCTGAAGCAATGTTGTTTGGACTAGTTAAAGTGCTTCCATTACAATTAATTTGTTGTATACAGTTTTGTGTGATTTTTGGTGAAGTATGTGTCTTTATAATGTTCCAAGCTGCTTTACACTTGTTTTTTGCAGTGTTAAGGTATTTATAGTCACCGTTTCAGTACATATAAATACTTTTTATAATTTTGTTTCGATACCAATTTTTTACTGTATTGCAGGTATAGATTTCACTTTGTTTTACAACTTCGCTTTAGCCCTTTCGTCATCCATGTTATTTTAGTGGATTTAGAAGTGATTTTTACTTTAGGTATCGGAAAACAAAGCTGGTAAAACAAAACCACATACTCATGGAATAGCGAAAACGCATCATCCGTTGTACTTTTTGATAGCACGTCAGAAAATAACAGGCTAGAAATACAATCAATAAACTTACTTATATTACATTGGTTCATATCTCTTCAATTCACAAACCAATAGGTGCAGAGCTATTTTGTAAATGATGATATTTCTAAGATTTGGCCGGTGTCGTTGTCAGAAAGTCCTAATTGATGAACAGATCCTTCCGCCCTTTTAACGTTACTAATCATCAGGTCAATACATGACTTTAACGTTACTAATCATCAGGTCAATACATGACTTTAACGTTACTAATCATCAGGTCAATACAGGACTTTAACGTTACTAATCATCAGGTCAATACATGACTTTAACGTTACTAATCATCAGGTCAATACAGGTCTTTAACGTTACTAATCATCAGGTCAATACATGACTTTAACGTTACTAATCATCAGGTCAATACAGGTCTTTAACGTTACTAATCATCAGGTCAATACATGACTTTAACGTTACTAATCATCAGGTCAATACAGGACTTTAACGTTACTAATCATCAGGTCAATACATGACTTTAACGTTACTAATCATCAGGTCAATACAGGACTTTAACGTTACTAATCATCAGGTCAATACATGACTTTAACGTTACTAATCATCAGGTCAATACAGGTCTTTAACGTTACTAATCATCAGGTCAATACATGACTTTAACGTTACTAATCATCAGGTCAATACAGGTCTTTAACGTTACTAATCATCAGGTCAATACATGACTTTAACGTTACTAATCATCAGGTCAATACAGGTCTTTAACGTTACTAATCATCAGGTCAATACATGACTTTAACGTTACTAATCATCAGGTCAATACAGGACTTTAACGTTACTAATCATCAGGTCAATACAGGTCTTTAACGTTACTAATCATCAGGTCAATACAGGTCTTTAACATTACTAATCATCAGGTCAATACAGGTCTTTTTTTCTCGTAGGGCTGTTTATATGTATCTTCATATTGAAATTATTAATAATGTCCTTCAAAAGCTTTGTATGTTTATTATCTTTAAGTATATCTATATTCAGGTCGCCAGCTAAAATAATCATTTTTTTATGGTTTTTAGATAATTTGAGCAGTAGTTTATTCAACTGTTTAAAAAATAAGTCAATATTAGACTTCGATGTGCGATAAATGCATACAATTATTAAATTATTATCACTAAGTTGCACTCCGCAACACTCAAAAGCTTTCATAATTTCTAGGTCTAATAATTTAACTGTTTTACATGCTAAATTGTTTCTGACTAAAATGCACGAGCCACCCCTTCTTTCTTGTGTGCATTAAAAAACTTAACTTCTATCTGTCCGCTCGTGAGCCACAGCCCTGAACAAAGATCACCCTAAGCCCCGGGGGGCGAACACGTCAATCTAAATATCCCTAATGGCGGGTGCAGGATATTAGATAACTACCCGGCACTTGACGAGGCTGATGGGAATCAGGAAGACTACTAGTTTTTTTTAACCATGCTATGACTTACTGTGAAATGCAATGTCTCTGTCAAAAACAAAAAACAGATGAGGCTGTGTCGGGGCGCACGGCCGTTTGGTTGTTGTGTAACGTCAATGCCACGTACAAATCGCGAGTAATTCCGAATTAAAGAACACAAAAACATCAATTTTGCTCTGTGCGTTTCTGTCTATTGACAAAAATGAAACATTAAATAATTGAGCTGACTATATAAGCTCTCCAATGACACCAAAATTAGATCTCTGGAGCTTGTAGTTACAGAGTTATAAAAGCGAGACGATATAGACCTTTTTTCGCAAAACAACACTTTTTAGTCCTGGTACCCGTATGTATCGATGTGATTTTTAAAGACGTTTCACGTGAATAAAGTGTAATTTTTTTCCAGCATCACCAACTGACAAAACATTCGAAGCTTGTACTAAGGGTAGGGCCAAGAAAGTTGTATCGTACTATAAACTATTCTTGTACGTAAGTACATAGAACTTCCTTGGTGTAGGCAGGCAGGAGACACATAAAGACGTAGCTTGTAACAGAGGATGATTTTCTTAAAATTGATTTTCTGATCATAGAGCTGTAGCATATGTGTAATGGCTGTAGCTTCAATGGAACTGAAACTCAAATCCAATGAATAATTCAAAAGTATGGAGTGTTAAAAATAGCAAAATAATGTCCTCATGTAGATTGGGTAATTCAGCCAGATGAAAGTACAAATTCTGACTGACCGAAAGCTAGATCGCGAACCATTCCGGCTGACACAACTAGGAATAAACCGTCTGAAACATATGCCTGCACATTTTCACGGAGACACTTGAAAGTACCCGAGGACTCTGTTATCTCTACGTTCCCCAAGGAGCACTTATGTCCCTGCAGTTCCCCAAGAAACTAAAATGTAAGAGCCATCCATCCACCGCTGTAACACCCCGGCGCGGCGGGCGCTGCCAAGTCGCGGGAGGTATCCGGGGACGACGCGACGAGCTTAGCGAGTTTGTTATACTTGTGAGGTCGTCGGTAAGATCTGTCTGTATGTCGTGAATCCGTGTAGGATTATTTATGTTGCACTTACAAGTATGCAGCATTTGATATCATTTTTAGGAGTATTAGCAAATATGTCGGAAATATTAGACGCAGTTAGTGGGCAGGTAGTGATGTATTTTCTGTTGGCACAAACTTAACTAAATGTAGGTTTGACAGCACAAAAAAAATTGGCATCCGTTCGGTTTCATACTGACAGTGTGCGACAGTTGTCGTTTTAGTGCTGTCAGACCTACATTTAGTTAAGTTTGTGCCAACAGAATTGACACCAGTATGGCAGTTTGGCCTAAGCTAAACCATTTGTTGCTTGCTTCTCGTATGAGTTCGTCAGGTCAGGCCCCGCCGGGTCTCTGACGCCGATAAAGCTTACGACTGCTGTCAACCAACAACAACCAGCACAGATAGCTTAACGTGCACTCCGGAGCACGTAGCGTAGGAAAATACGGAAATAACTAATACAATTATTGGTGCGCTGAGGATCGAACCCGGTATCGTATAAGAATAAGAATAATAAATACATTTTATTTGCATAAAATGGAGTACCTACTCGTACATATCAGATGTTAATTATTGAATTTGATCTTACACATTTTGCCAATAAAATAGCATGCAAAAACTTGTACTGGGTAATAATTTAACATTTATTTTATTTTAATTATTTCATTTTTTCTATATATCTTGCAATAACTAATAGGTACCAACAATTTAATTTCAAAATTTAAGTTATTTGTATGTTATATAATCTTAAATAGAATAAAAACAGTGATCCAGCAACCAGACGTTCAGCTCTTTCTTCAATTTAGGTAATGTCATTAATTTAAATTTTGTCGCAATTTATTGAATATTTGTATTGACATTGCATAGCTAGATTTTGCGTAAAGTGCAGTTTTGTGGGCACTAATCTCTCTCTATTCCTTGTATTTCGAGGATACAGCTCGTGTGCTTTGGTGTATATATCACTATACTGTTTAACAAAACAAGAAATGTCATAAATATACTGACTCGGCAGCGGCAATACATTTAGTTGCCTGAAAAGCCTGCACGAGTCTAAAGGAGCAGCTCCACAAACAGCTATTATACTTTTTTTTTGAGCGACAAATGCTCTTGAGAAATCAGTAGGTACTACGTCCCATAATTATTAGTCCATACTTTAAAAGTGAGCCTATCTATCCATGGTATGCTACTAAAGTGAGCCTATCTATCCATGGTATGCTACTAAAGATGTCTCTTTGTTAGAGGTTTTACGTAAACGATTTAATACCTACACTTATTTGGTCTATATATTTTTTACAAATTTTATCAGTTTAATTCTTTGTTTAATACCGTAGCGACTACGTCTAATACTAATCCTAAAAACGGTACCTTACTTACCCCTTCAATAACTTGTCCGTTATGGTTTACATTAATGTTAAGAAATTCATCTATATGAGTTGTAGATAAGTTGATTTTTAAATTATAGTATCGTAAGATTCTATCGCGTAATAGTATCTAATTATACCGTTTGGCCACGATAGATTTTTTGTATGTTTATCTAAACACACAACAATAATCTAATTAATCTGTTTGTCTGTTGGTGGCTGATGAAATGGTTTTGCTGGTAATGGGCTGTCTTCATACTATTATAATTTATTTTTGTTCAATTTCACAAGAAATGTTGGATACTGGGATTGAAGCCTCGCTAGTCACTTCATTATTCTGGAATGGTTTTGCTGGTAATGGGCTGTCTACATACTATTATAATTTATTTTTGTTCAATTTCACAAGAAATGTTGGATACTGGGATTGAAGCCTCGCTAGTCACTTCATTATTCTGGAATGGTTTTGCTGGTAATGGGCTGTCTACATACTATTATAATTTATTTTTGTTCAATTTCACAAGAAATGTTGGATACTGGGATTGAAGCCTCGCTTGTCACTTCATTATTCTGGAATGGTTTTGCTGGTAATGGGCTGTCTTCATACTATTATAATTTATTTTTGTTCAATTTCACAAGAAATGTTGGATACTGGGATTGAAGCCTCGCTAGTTACTTCATTATTCTGGAATGGTTTTGCTGGTAATGGGCTGTCTTCATACTATTATAATTTATTTTTGTTCAATTTCACAAGAAATGTTGGATACTGGGATTGAAGCCTCGCTAGTCACTTCATTATTCTGGAATGGTTTTGCTGGTAATGGGCTGTCTACATACTATTATAATTTATTTTTGTTCAATTTCACAAGAAATGTTGGATACTGGGATTGAAGCCTCGCTTGTCACTTCATTATTCTGGAATGGTTTTGCTGGTAATGGGCTGTCTTCATACTATTATAATTTATTTTTGTTCAATTTCACAAGAAATGTTGGATACTGGGATTGAAGCCTCGCTAGTTACTTCATTATTCTGGAATGGTTTTGCTGGTAATGGGCTGTCTTCATACTATTATAATTTATTTTTGTTCAATTTTACAAGAAATGTTGGATACTGGGATTGAAGCCTCGCTAGTCACTTCATTATTCTGGAATGGTTTTGCTGGTAATGGGCTGTCTCCATACTATTATAATTTATTTTTGTTCAATTTCACAAGAAATGTTGGATACTGGGATTGAAGCCTCGCTAGTCACTTCATTATTCTGGAATGGTTTTGCTGGTAATGGGCTGTCTTCATACTATTATAATTTATTTTTGTTCAATTTCACAAGAAATGTTGGATACTGGGATTGAAGCCTCGCTAGTCACTTCATTATTCTGGAATGGTTTTGCTGGTAATGGGCTGTCTTCATACTATTATAATTTATTTTTGTTCAATTTCACAAGAAATGTTGGATACTGGGATTGAAGCCTCGCTAGTCACTTCATTATTCACTCCACGGATAATGTTTTTTGTCCTTGATTTTCAGGCTTATGAAACCTAAATCTGAATCAATAGTTCATTTTTTCAGTATGTGATTGTTTGTTCGTCGTATGAGGTAGAGCTGGCCTCTGGTGTTAGAGTTTGTCAGGCTGCCCGGGGCCCCTGACTTGGCTTAACGACTGCTATTAATCAACAACAGCCGGGACCGACAGCTTAACGTGCCCTCCGAAGCACGTCGAGATGGAATCGCAGGACCGAACCCGGTATAGTTGGATTGTAAGTTGCACTATAGAACCGTTAGGCTACCAGCGCTCTAGTATTTGATTATTATTAAACACACTGTGGTCCAATACTCAATGAAATTCTTTCTTGTTATAGACTACGTCCAATCCCGTCGCCCAGAGCCTTACTACGGGCGTCCGATTGGACGCCTCACCCAGTACGCACACGGCATCCGAGGAACCGTATACGCGGTTGACGAAAGCACTGTATTCGTGCGAGGGTTCGCCTATGATGGAACCGGCCCCGATGCTTACTTCTGGGTGGGAGACACTCCGCAGCCCTCGCCGGAGGGAACGCTGGTGCCATTCCCTGAGGACTATGTCACTAGGTAAGTACACTAGCATTTAACTGATGGGACGGGAACGGGACACCATTCTACTCAAAAGATTTGGTAACTGCCACCGAAGTGGGTAGGGATCGAAAGGTTACGAACCGAATTTTAAACAAAAAGAAAGTTCTCTATGGTAATTGCTCTTATAAGTATGATAATTTTCTAATGGAATTTGGATCACGGACGAGATTCGAACTCGCATACATCCATGCCTCTGCGCGGCACATGCCTCTAACCAATTCGGCTGCCGTGACCTATGCATCGCCATCCAAATATTTCCGCTAGCTTCTGAACCCGTCTTATGGGGGACGTTAACGCCATCTATTGGTAGTATTTTGAACTGACCAACCAAACACGGTTAATATTGATTTAACTTCGTGTCTGAAAGATAACGCCTCCCAAATCTTTTTTTTTATGATGTCAGCATTTTTTTTTAGTAATTGCTCTTTGCATAATGTGTCACCCGGACCTGAACTTGAGTCGTGTGGTCCCCTTGTAATAATAGCACAACGCTATTTCATCACGCGGGTGCTGTGAGAATCAATATAGGGAATTCAAGAATTGGGCGGTAGTATTTTCCAGGTAATTATAGCATACCCGCCGCTATGGTACCGGCTGATGAAGATGATGATAATGATGACCGGAACTTTGAGTCGCAAAGTTTCGCGCCCAACCGCCTGCCATTTCAGTGGTCACAATGCCCTTCTAAGTCTTACTTTCCCGTCAGGTGAACGTCCGAAAAGGTCCATTAAAATGGATTCAGTGGTGGAATAAAGCGATCCTCGCTACCTGATTACGGCGTCGTGTTTCAAACAGCTTTGGACAATAAACGCGGGACGTACACGAACGGTTGTCGTCTGTCTGACATGCGATTATTGATTCGTAATTAGGTATTTGTGTGAATAATGTACGGACGTAAAGGCAAATACTTTTATTGATCAACGAGCTCTATTTACGTGTAAGGTTTACTTGTACGACTGGATGATGGAGGTTTTTATTAAAAACGCTTGGACTAAGTTTTTGGGTGCTCTGTATAATATAGTTTTAGGACAAAGAACGGCAGTAACAATGGCCTCCAAAACAATAAAGACCTTTAAATTATTCCGTATCTCCAGACGAACCTTCAGAACCATTAGGTAAATTTAACAAAACGAGGCACGTTCCCAATAAATTAGACACAATAATGCCCGGGGCGGTACTGAAGGGTACAGAGGGGTGCAAGGGGTACTGAGGGATTAGTATTCAGCACAGAACGGAACGGATAAATTGCAGGGGCGATGTGACGGATGGGGTTGGTGTCGGCGTTTTTGGGAACCATGGGTGTAACGTAGGAAATGATGGGAAAGTCTCATTGTGGCAATTTTTTATCAGAACTCGGAATTTCAAATAATTTTTAAGCCCACAGACCTAAAAAAAATAAAGACAGCGTTGTTGCGAACAAGCGCGACGAAATGAGTGAAGACTCGTATAAATCATTTTGTGCGTCAGTCGGCGTAAGATACGAATGTAATGAGCATGTGTGCTAGAAAATAATAATAATTTATTATTTAACACGCTATTTACACATAAACATTCGAAAAAATAACCTTATCTCCTAGTTACATATATTTACAAAATATGTTATTGAATCCAAATCGGTAAATATTAATCTCCATAAGAGTATTAAATTTTATGTTGACTTAAAATATCACAATTTACGTGAACACCTAAATAATTATGTTACGTAATTTGTGATAAGACTCACACCAATTTTAAAAGTAGGTAATTATATTCTAAAGAAACGTAGCTGGTAATTTTTACATAAATACAGAACATGGACCCTATGTTGTCAGTAATTAGGTATCCAGTTCTTTACCACAGTAAATAATAATATAAAAGGACTATATATGTACTGTGTCTATACTCCGCGACCGACTAACCTTGGCACTGCTCTGTCACACTGGTGTGATGATTAGGAAGAAAATGTCCTAACCTTCATGCTGTTCGTATAATGCTGCCAGCATTTACTTCGACTGCCAATTATATTATCAAATTACGTTGAGATTAATTTAATTTATATTGTAATAATATAAATATAATTAAGGGAGGGTGGGGGGAGTGTAGCAAATGTGGGGGAAGTTGGGGGGGACGGTGCAGGTTGGGTAAATGTGATGGGAGGATGGGGTAAGTCGGGAGGGGTTAGGGGTAGAAAATATGGATGGGGAAAGTTGGGGGAGGGTGGCGGGAAGTGAGAAGAGGGAGGGGTGAACAAACAAAAATTCCTGTTTTTTGTTTTGTTCAAGAAAAAGTGAACAGGAAAAAGTGAGGGGAGGATGAGGTAAGTCTTGAGAGGGTAGGAAGAAGTGAGGGGAAGGTGGGGGAAGTTGGTGAAATGTGATGGGATGGTGAAGTAAGTTAGAAAAATGTGAGGGGAGGATGGGGTAAGTAAGGAAAAAATGAAGGGAGAATGAGGGACAAAGTGAGGGAAGAGTGGGGTAATTTTGAAAATGTGAGTGACCCCCGAAATACCCCACCCTCCCTTCACTTTTTCCAAACTTACTTTACTCTCCCCTCATACCTTTCCTTTTTTCGCGAACTTTTCCTCACATTCCCCGAATTTCCCCACACTCCCTTCACTTTTTTATAACTTACCCCACCTTCCCTTTACTTCCCAGAACCCATCCCCGACTTACCCCATCTTCCCTCACATTTTCCCAACCTACCCACCTACCTTCACTTGTTACCAACTTCCCCTACCTTCTTCATCTTGGTGGTGGATGATTTGTGAAAGGAACCAAGACAAATTACTACGACACGATTTCCTACGAAACTACAAAATACCCTATATTTTGGGAAAAATGAAGTGATGAACACTTGCCACACTTATACTTGGGCGTACAGGACTTGAGCTTCAAAAAAATTAGGTCGAATATTTTCTTAAATAAGTATAAATTACACGTTAAATCGATTATTTACTTGTGAAAAGAAATCCCAGTAGCTTTTTTTTGTAGGTGGAATTGTTTTTACAACACAAGACGGCGTGATTTCTGTGTTGTTCGATCGACAAAAATTCGACGTGCGCTTTTGCTTACTCGCGGCGGACTGGCGTGCGGCTGGCTTCCTATGGCCGGATTGTCTTCCTATTGCTTTCTTCACATAATAGCGCGGAAAGTTCTGTTTTTTTTTGGTCTGTGTTTGAGCCTAAATAAGACCCGACCAATAGGAACAGCTGTAAAGTTACTCCTGTCAAATGTACAACCGTATACTTTACTTTTTACCCTAAGGTCTTTTGTAGACCTCGTTTACGCAAAGCTAATGTATGATCGTTTATGTTCAAAACGGCCCTTTCCTGCCGATAATGGTGCGATAAAGCGCAAATAAGCTGGCGGTCATTCAATGACGAATAACCGAACGCTGAATAACAAAGCTCATCTTTCATACCATCGTAAACATGATGGAAGGGTAGGTATATAATACCTAAGCCAAAAACAGCAATACATTTTCATAATACATTATTACCCAGCTTTGCACACAAGGAATACTTCAATTTATCGCCCCCTAAAAGTCTCCAGCCCTGTAAGAAAGCCATTATCACATCGTCCCTCTGTAATTATGTTTATTTAATTAGCCAACAATTTGTTTTTATTATTCATATTTTCGTAATGGCATGAATTATGAGCGCGGCGTCTTCCCCCTCAGTTTGGTGTATTCACTAAATAGTACAGGGTGCCTCGTATTTTGTCGAAACCAATGAGATTTTACCTCAGTTTATATATAACATCATTGGTTGAAACCATATTCTTGTACAGTAGGTACCTCATAGGTTAGTTCTGTAACTTTTCACATTATATCAAGTAGTGTCGGTCAGGTATTCCAAAACATATAATGCAAGCTCCGATACTGCCCAAAATAAAATTGGTGAACTTTGCATAAAAAGTATATATATAGGCACAGAATAAATAATAGTACAAGAGATAAAAATTTCAAAAATGCTATGATTCCTCAATTTTCTAGAGCTCTTCGTTATAAACTGTATAAATCCTGATCAAATTCAATATCGCAGTAAGCTTCTCCATTTCATGTAGATCAATTTTGCCTTTTACTCCATACTTTTTGGACGAGTAGTTTGTTTGTTATGAACTGAATTCAACTAATTCTGCCTGGACCCGTTATTCGTGCCTACTATTATTATTATTATTTTTTATTTTTTGTAGGGACCACGAACAAGCAAGCGAAGTGTGGGGAGAACCCCCACACGATGGACCGACGACATTGTTGGTAGCCATCGCAGGGAGTCGGTGGATGGAAGTGGCACAAGATCGCTCGTCATGGCGCTCTTTGGGGGAGGCCTATGTTCAGCAGTGGACTTTTAAAGACTGACATGATCATGATGATGACTATTATTTAATTACGTGGTGTAATACTGCAGAGAAGTAGGTGCGGACGGGCGACAGCGCGGTTTGTCAATGTAACGTTTTGTACAAAGAAATATGTAGAGAAACCGTTAAGCCCACTTGCACGAAAACAAACAATAAGTATCTCGTTAGTCCAAAAAATATTGATATCTCTTTCGCGCTAATGTCTGCGTATGTCTCGCTATCCTACTAGTCTTAATTTTTTAGCTTAGACTAGACACTTGGCTAAGACAGCTGTGCAAGTAGGCCGTAGCCTCCCGAGCGAGCCGGGGCGCCGCCGCGCCGTCGCCGGGCGGGTCGCACGCTGGCCGACTGCTAGTTGATGGACGGCACAAGTCCTTGAATTATAAGGTTCTTGGACTTGTTGTTTCCTCGCAATATAGTCTTACTCAGTTTGCACTTTACTATAGTAGGTAGGTAGCGTAGGTAATATTATCTTCCTTTAGAAATGTATTTTAGAGAAGAGAGTGGGTGGCAGTTTCTTCTTAACCATCTAAAGAGAGCTAATGTGCCCATATTTGAATAAAGGATCGTTATTTTTTCCAGGGACCCGCCGATCCTGTCGGCGCACTCGAACACGGACATCCTGCTGCGCCTGCCCGCAGGGAAGCGTCTGAAAGACATCAAATGGCTCAGTGTGTGGTGCAGGAGGTTTACTGTAAGTCTTGTATTGTTCAGTATACCTAAATCTTAGGAAGTCTGTTGTCAACCTTTGTTAAAAAAATAGAAGAATAGAGTCCACACCTAATCTTTGTTGCACGACCAGGATGACTGGCAGAAAATGCTGTCATAGCATTACTTAAGTCCTCCTCTGTACATGTCTGTGCACTGTTTTTGTGCTTAAAGTATTAAATAGAAAGCTCTCTTTAATTCAAACTACTTCAAAGTCTGGCGCATCGACGTGAGGTCGCAAGGATAGCTGCCGGTATTCTACAGATTGCACTATGGAGAGTGTGCACAAGAACTGCACAATCTGATTCCCCCATCACCTTTCCATTACCGTACGACTAGACGATCGGCAGAGCGCCATCCTTTTATGGTCGAAATACCTCGCAAAGAACGAAGCGTTACGCTTTTTCATTTATTATAAGAACTTCTAAGGAGTGGAATGCCCTGCCCTCGTCAGTGTTTCCGGTAAAATATAGCCCCGGTGTGTTCAAGTCAAGAGTGAATAGGTATGTACTAGGTAAAAGTGCTACACCTTCTACCACATCATCGCTTTCCATCAGGTGATTGCCTAGTCCGTAATAAAAATATATATATATATATAAAAAAAAACTGTATTCGGTCAAGAGATGAGAACACGCCTACCAATCTGCAGTTTAGTCAATCCAAATAATGTATTGTATATAACTCCCCCATAGTTAGGAGTTAGGGGGGGGGAGACCTTTGCCCAGCAGTGGGACAGTATAGGTTAGAAAAAATATATGTATAAAACAATAAACCAGACTGGGAATCAAACTACAAACAGGCAAACAAGCTTTAGTTTTTGATTTTGAAATATAAGATGCAGTCTAAAATTCTGCATCATAAATTTCAAAAACAAACATGAAAGCTTGTTTGCCTTCAGTCTGGTTTTTTTTTTTATAATAATTTATATTATTTTATACTTTTTTAGTTTATATATTTATAAGAATTCGTGAGATTGGTTGCAAACCAACTTAAAATCGTTATAGATCCTAAATGGTCCAAATACAAATCGATTGACGTAAGAATCAACAAAATCATCCACGCGCTTGGTCTCTAAAGTGCCACAAAGGAACGAGTACATACAAGGGGCTAATAAACACTTTACCGGGCCTTTGCGTTGCGCAGTCTGCTAAAAAAGCGAGGTATTAACAATGTTGCTTCTGTATACTTACATTAACAATGTTGCTTCTGTATATACTTACATTATATTTCCACGAAAAAATATCTTGATGTTTTTTTTAACAGAATTTAGGATTAATCTTTCTTCCATCCATTTAAATAAGCACGATTAGTAACAAAGAGGTAGGTATGTCTCGTTTATAAAGTGGCGTCTTCTTGTTCGGTCAAATTGCTACCTATGTAGGTACCTATAGGTACCTACCTACTCCAGCCAGCCATAAAATATAGGTTAACGATTTTCTAAAAACCATTGTATTTTTTCATTATTGTAATAAAGATCTATAAGTTTTGTAATTATTATTATTTACACAGGCTGTCCCTGGGAATGCTCTTAAACGGGACCTCCGCTTATGGCTAATTCCTGGGACATTCTATATTCAAGTGACAAAAAACCAGCATTCAAAAAGTCCTAAACTAAAATTAATTTGTAAGTAGGTTATGATTTATGACATGAGAGTCGAGAGCGATTTGTTTACAAACATTGAACATTCGAAATAGCTGGAGCTACTACTAATTATTATTTATATATTTTTGTGAATGCTTAAAATAAAATCTTTTCATTTTCATTAAGTCCCAAAAATAATACGTAGGTAGATATAACGTAGATATTAACGTTTCAATTTGCCATTCACGATGTGTTTTCAAATAAAAGCTTCTGAGCAATTGAATGAAAGCTAGTTCAATGTAATTTCTAAACAGCCGTTTTAGCACCGAATCGTTCGACCGAAAATTTAATTCATTTACTAACCCCCGCTACAAGTAAATTAATGTACCGACAACGAATGACATCCAAAGTGCCGAAAGAATATCGATTAGAACCAGTGCGCATGCCCGCACCTTTCCCGCCAAAACTGACGTTTGCCGCCATCTTGACGCTTAACCTATAATCGGCTTCTATCGAATTCATTCACCGGCCCATCTGAATAAGGTCGTTCATTCGATAATAATTTGACAAGAATGGGTTAAATCTCATTTGTATTTTGGTGCTATAGTTTCAGATTCTTTGACAGAATATTAAGGTCAGAAGGGATTATACCTACCTATGAGAGAAGTTACTCCGCAATCAACTGGAAAACCAATGATATTTTATAAAAAGGAAAAAAACGTACTTACAACAGATTACCTGCTGTTGAGAAGTATCATCATTTGCCAGCACTGATTGCAATAAATGGTTTTTATTTCTTGGTCCTAATAGCTTAAGGATCGATTAACATGGCCTTTATAAACGACTTATCCCATGAAAAATCTGGTTAAACACTTTTGTCTAATTCACACATCATTTATCTATAGGTAAGTAAGCTTACAGGCTGAGTTTTTTTACAGGGATTTTCTGGGGCAGCTATGATAACCGTTCAAGATAGGAAGATATTGTGTTCTCTAAGTAATCCATCTACAGATTTTCAAACGTACTTGTTAGAACTACATTGAAGGATGAGGGCTGGAAATTACAAAGGTTCTAACAATCATAAATTACATTTTATTTATTTTTCCTTTACAAAGGGGTCAAGAGTTACTTTGATAACATAGTTCAGAGCGTATTACAAAAATTGCAATTGTTTCAACTCGTACCGAGGGTTTAATTACAATGGTGCTAGCTGTCAATAGTCATTTCATGCGTTGGTTGATATTATTTTAGCGTTAACGTTAGTTTAAGCGCTAAGCAAAAGTATAAAATAGTGGGAAAAGACGTAAAAAATGGCGAAGGAACATATAAAAAATATCAAAAAAATAAAAAGTTAGGGGTGAGAGATAAATGACTGGCCAATATCTTCTGAGTTTTATAGTAGGATTTTATCTTCTTTTTTAATTATAATGCAGCGTACTGTCCATATTAAACACATTTTTTATTATAATGCAGCGTACTGTCCATATTAAACACATTTTTAATTATAATGCAGCGTACTGTCCATATTAAACACATTTTTTATTATAATGCAGCGTACTGTCCATATTAAACACATTTTTAATTATAATGCAGCGTACTGTCCATATTAAACACATTTTTACTGTATAGGTGTTTTGTCACTGTCATTATAAACTTATGTGCAATGTGGTGTCTATAGCAAGAACATATCAACGATTTTTTCTGGATGTTCCTGTCGACAAAATTAGCTTTTTAAGTATAGAAAAGGCTGCTGACAATGACAACATATTCAACAGAAAAAAAAACAGAAAATATCATTGGTGTATTTTATAATAAAGAGACCTTCTATCCATACCAATATATAAAAGTGAAACGATGTCTGTTTGTTTGTTTGGGGAGCTTTCACGCGATAATGGATGGACGGATTTTGATGAAAATTGGAATGGGCAGCGTTCGGGAAATTGCGCCATATCTTCTCGTCGCAGATACCGCAGAGCCTCAAGACGAAAGTTTATAATCAGTGCGTGTTGCCAGTGATGACATACGGCACTGAGACGTGGTCGCTAACTATTGGCAGGGCGGTCGCACTCCGCAACAAGTACAAATATTATACCTAAACTTCGGGGCCGTAATATTGGGGTTCATTCAGTAGAGTGTCAAGCGTGCGCTCGATGAGTCGCGCGCCGTGTGCTTAACGATAAAGTACCTACTTACGTAAACTTACGTAAAGTTTTTGTCAAATTTTATTCTTTTCTTAATTATGGATACCATGGAGAAACCTAGAAGGTACTGCATAGCATTCGGTCTGACAAATATCGTAAAATACCTAGATACCGCCATTTTATTACGTAGGTGGCCATTTCTTTTTCATTCATTATTAAGCATCGAAGTCAGACAGGCACCTTTTATTCATCAAAGTATAACCTATTATGATATAATCAAATAATGAGGTACTAGGTCTATTCTGATAAGAATGTAATTATATGTAGTTATTACACTATCAACATTTATAACAATAAGTAATAAAATAATACATTTTTACATAATTGTTTATTCTGTTACAACATCTAAGTCATATCATATCACAGAATAATTACTAGTACAAGTACCTAGTCATATCCTTCTGTACTTGTACTATTATTTATTCTGTGCTATTGGTCTCATACACAAGTTCAAAGTCGCGCAGCGTGCAATGGAGAGAGCTATGCTCGGTATTTCACTACGTGATAGAATCCGAAATGAGGAAATCCGTAGAAGAATAAAATTGGTGAACTTTGCATAAAAAGTATAGGTAAACATTTCAAAAATGCTATGACTCCTCAATTTTCTAGAGCTCTTCGTTATAAACTGTATAAATCCTGATCAAATTCAATATCGCAGTAAGCTTCACCATTTCATGTAGATCAATAATTTTACCTTTTACTCCATACTTTTTGCACGAGTAGTTTGTTTGTTATGAACTGATTTCAACTAATTCTGCCTGACCCGTTATTCGTGCCTACTATTATTATTATATTTTTTTATATTTTGTGGCGACCACGAACAAGCAAGCGAAGTGTGGAGAGAACCCCCACACGATGGACCGACGACATTGTAGGTAGCCATCGCAGGGAATCGGTGGATGGAGGTGGCATAAGATCGCTCGTCATGGCGCTCTTTGGGGGAGGCCTATGTTCAGCAGTGGACTTCTAAAGGCTGAAATGAAATGAAATGATTTGAAATGAAATGATTTTTATTTCCGCATCACAAACTACAAAAACTTAACATAAACATAATATTATTAGCAGCAGTAAAACTAGGTTAATAAGTCATTAACCCTGAGAAGGTCATTGGCACCCAAACTAGGATAAACCTGTGGTATGGCATGCCAACGCCCTTCTTCCAAGACAGAGCATTTTAAACATAAACATTGTGTTTATTAACATGACAACATAAATAAAAAAGAAGGTAGGTAATTAACATGACAACATAAATAAAAAAGAAGGTAGGTAATTTAAAAGGTAGGTAAAGGCTGACAAGATGATGATGATAGCTTATACCCTGTAATAAAACATAGGATACTTTTTATCTCGGAAAATTGAAATTTTACACGGGAAAACTTGATTACTCGCTGTAAGGAACGGTTGGCATGGAAACTAAATAACAAGTCTGTCAAAAAACATCAAGAGCATTGGTGCTATACCTACTTTTGCATTGGTTTTGAATATCCTAGAAGCACTTAGGATGCTTATTTTCGCGATAAATTTTAGTCCGCGCGGAAGAAGTCGCGGGCGGGAAAGCTAGTAAAGAATATAAAGCGAAACTGTTCAAACCAAACCATTCAAATTTTGGAAAAGTGGCAAGGGTAAAAACAATATATTACTTAATATGAATTTGAAAGGATCTTTAAGACTAATATACTACATAAATAATACTAATGAAGAATAATAATAACTGCAATAATAATAATAAATACATAAAGAAATAAACAAATAGGAGATAATGACAATGATATTGGCGACACCATTGTATTACTGATAATGTTAGCATTTAGCACCTTTCTAGAGTAAACGACACTACGCCTTTTCTATATTTTTCAAATTAAAACGCCTGCATCAAGGCTTGCATCTTTTGCAATAAAATAACAAATTTATTTTTAATCGTCTTAAGTAGATTGTATAGAATGTAAGTAATTAAAAAATATCTCGTCTAAAGTTTTTTTGAATTCCCATTTTTATCGCATTTATTTCGTTTTATGCCATAACCACTTTGTGATTTCCAACCCTCGGATTTTTATATTATCGATTTTGGTTTTTAAAACTTGTAGAAACCTTACAAAAAAGAACATACATACAGCTGTTAGTTCGTTAATAGAGGCAGCAGAACTCTTTTTTTTTTCTTTTGAATCCATTTATAATAGCACAAACATCCATTTTTCAAAAATTATCTAATTACTAAGTACCATTACTTACTTACACAACAAGACTTAGATGGATTTCTAAGAAGACATTTTCCCACCTTTAACGGTTATCATAGCTGCCATAAAAAAAAAAAAGAAAAAAAAAACCCGCCCTGTAAAAATCTCGCTCTGTATATATGTGATAATCTGTACAAAAAGGTGTTGAAATGATCTGTGCAGGTAAACTTCGGCGACGTGTTCATCCCGCCCGGGTTGGAGCCGCCGCGGCCGCGCGTGCTGCCCGAGTTCAAGCGGCTGGCGCACGGGCTGCGCTCCGGCAACATCAGCGTGCTCGACGCCAAAACCTTCTACATCCCCAACCTGCACTACGACGGCGCGGGGCCCGACGCCTACTTCTGGGTGGGGAATGGATCGGAGCCGACCCCTTTTGGAACTAAGGTCAGCTTTTGTATTGTACACTCTTCTTCAACTAATACGGTACTTGATTGACAGTAATTAAAAAGAACGATGAATTGAATTAATAGATAATATCATAAGAATTCAGAATATATGTTTAACTTTAGTCATTAATTTTTGGTCCATGAAAGACCTTATGAAGGGCGACCTTCCGCTATCACTAAAGCGAACACTCATCGACATCGTGTATTTTGCCAGTCCTGACCTATGGTGCTCAGACGTGGTCACTGACCGAATCTCAGAAGTCCAAACTCAAGGTTTGCCAAAGAGCAATGGAGCGAAGCGAGTTAGGAATTAAGAGGATCGACAGAGTTCCGAACTCCACAATTCGCTCAAAAACAGGAATCGCTGATGTGGGGAATAAGACTGCTAGGCTAAAATGGGAGTGGGCGGGACATGTGAGCCGAATGCACCCAGATCGCTGGGCAAGAGTCGTCACGCCATGTGGTGCCAGATCAGGGGCGTCGTCGCCGAGGCAGACCCAGGAAACGATGGCGTGATGACCTCGATGCCTTCCAGGAGGGATGGTCAGAGATTGCAGGGGACCGGGATGTCTGGAAGGAAATGGGGGAGACCTTTGCTCAGCAGTGGGACAATATAAGTTTAAAAAAAAAGTTTGTATAAAGAGTTTTGTATAAACACTGCGCAGTGCGCGTATGTCACTGCTTAATAACTCGCGGTTGTTATGTTCCTGTGTAACAAAGCGTTTTTAAACACAAAAAACGCGTCATAATCGGTCCATTCGTTAGGGAGCTACGATGCCACAGCAGACACACAGATACCCTAAACCTATAACAGCCGTCTCTTTGTTCGGGGGTTAAAAAACCGTTGGTCCATGGACTAAACCCGGTACTTACGTCCATGTTTAGTAATAAGGCTGAATATATACATGTAGGTAGCGTCACTAATTGACTACAACTACAAGGATGAGTTTCAGAATTCTTTTTTTTGTGTATCTATCTATACTTATAATAAAGCAATAGGTACGAAAAATTCTGTACAAAGAAGATAATTTCAAACAAAAACTCTAGCTAGAGTATAAAATAACCTACTGAACAATAATATAACATTTTTTTAAATCATGTCTGTTTATCTGTCAAATTCAAATTATATTTATTTATAAAAATATTGTGTGTTAGTTGTTGTAATCGTTATTACTCCAAAATATTCTACCGTTTCCAGTGTACAAATGCATAATTAAATCAAAGAACACATAGACGATATAATAACAATGAAAATTTAAATAGGTATAGGTGTGCACTGAATAATACAAACAAAAATTGAAAATAAAGCAACGAAAATCAAAATAATAACATTGTAATGTCAATAGATCGCAAATTGACAAATTTGGTATCGTAAAATGTGGTCAAAATTTGTCGTCCAAAAACTCTTTCACCGAATAATAACATTTACATATTAGCATTTTAAATAATTTAAATTTACCTAAACACAGTATCTTATAGTCATCTGGTAGCTTGTTATATGTGCGAATAGCCATGCAATAGACATTATCACTATATAATTTAATTCTTTGATTAGGAACAAATAATTTATATATTTTGCGGCTATTCCTACTAACAACATCATTATGTAGCTCAAAAAAAATGTGATGTCGATGGACAAAGAGACAAATTTCAAATATGTATAGGCAAGGCAACGGCAAAATATTTTGTTTTATAAATAGCGGTTTGCAGCTATCTAGATAGTCAGCTCCGCACAGTGATCTGATACATTTTATCTGTCTGTTTGTCTTTATATTTGTTTGTTCACGCATCAAGTAAAAACTTCTTCTTCAAGTGCCTCTCCACTACTGAAGATCGGCAGTCATCCGTTTAAATTTATCTTTGTCCAAGGCCAACTTGAACAGATGTTCAACCTTACTAATCCCGGTCTATTGTCTGATGTTACGAAGCAGGACAATTTCCGTCTACCTACACGTCTCTTGCCCACCACATTTCCCATCATTATTATTTGCAGCAGTTGGTAACGGTCATGTCTCAAGACGTGCCCCAGATACGCAACTTTTCTCTGCTTTATTGTTGTTACAAGTTTGGGCTTGTTTGTCATCATTCGTTTTAGGACATCAACGTTGATGACTTTATCCGTCCAATCAATGCGGAGCATGCGGCGATACGCCCACATCTCAAATGCTTCCAGTTTCTAACGGAGGTCTTCCTTCCACTGACCAAATGTAGCACTGCAGGAGTCTAATGCGGAGCTGAATAGACAACCTTCTTGTAGTGTGCACTTTGCTCATTCTCATGAACGAATCCCTTGAAATTTCTATCCGAACTCATATCTCCGTGTCGCTCTCCCAAGAGTCAGTCACCCATGATCCTAAATACCGGTACTTCTGTACTCTTTCAAGATTGACATGCCCTACTTGCATGCTACACTGCTTTGGCACTTTCGAAACCACCATGAATTTGGTCTTAGATGTGTTCATGTTAAGTCCCACTTTCCCACTGTACTGAAATACCCGGTTAAGTAACTTTTGAAGACCCTCTTCTGTCGATGCGATCAAGACAGTGTCATCAGAGTAGCGTAGATTATTGATCAGGAGCCCGTTGACAACGAATCCTTCCTCAACACCTTCCAGGGCTTCATTTATTACTTTCCGAGTAGAGATTGAACAACATTGGGGATAGAGTGCATCCTTGACGTACTCCTCGTTGTATTTCAACTAAATCGGTTTCACCTCCATCAACTCTTACCGTAACGGTCTGTTGCCAGTATAAGTTCTAAATTATGCGTATGTCCTTAGTGTCCAAATTAATGCTATTCAAGATATGTATAAGTACCTCGTGTTTAACACGGTCAAAAGCTTTTTCATAGTCTATAAAACATATATACACATCCTGCTGCATTTCTCTGCATTTCTGAACAAGTACATTTAGCGCAAACTGAGCTTCTCTAGTTCCCATACCTGCTCGGAATCCAAATTGACTATCCCCTAGCTAGCTGATCATCACATTTCGATCTAATGCGATGATGTATTACGGCTAAAAACAGTTTCAACACATGGCTCATCAAGCTTATAGTGCGATATTCTTGACATTTCTTGCGTTACGCTTTTTCGGCAGAGTGATGAATGTTGACACCAACCAGTCATGAGGAATGACACCAGAGTCGTAAATAAGGTTAAAAAGTCTGACAAGTATATCCACGTGTTCGGGTTCTAAGAACTTTAAAAGTTCAATGCTAACATCGTCTGGACCGGTGGCTTTTCCAGTTTTTGCTTTATGTAAAGCGAACACCACTTCAGTTTTAATTATTTCTGGCCCAGTGCAATTACTCAGTAAAACTACTGGACCGATAACGATGTGGTTTTCACTGTTGGATAGCTTATGGTTTGACAAGAACTTAAATAAGAATAGAAAGCGAAATTACCTTTTTAGGAATAAATATTGTTGATTAAAAATTAACCGCCTGTATTCATATTGAGAGCTATTTCTTAAAATTCGTGTACTTACATTGCCTAGCATATACATTTATAAGCTCAGTGTGTTTTTTAAGAAATGTCCTAATCTCTTTACAAAATTAAGTAACGTGGAATTTAATACAAGATATCCTGATAAACTAGTTCTCCCTAAAGTAAGGAAACACCTAACTTCTGTTTATAGTATTATATTATGTATAGTATTATATTATGGCTATCAAATCTATATCTATATACTTATAATAAAACTGTAACGAGTCCAATTCTGTACATTGAAGATATTTAGAAATTTTCTTTTGGAGGGAACTCTATATTCGATACTGACGCCAAAACAGGTTTTATTTTTTCAATTTTGTCTGTCTGTCTGTCTGTATCTTTGCTAGGCATCACGCCGAAACTACTGAATGAATTTAAATGAAACTTGGTATGATTTGAGTTCATACTACGAGGTAGGACATAGGATACTTTTAATCCCGAAAAATTAAAGGGTTCCCGCAGGATAGGCGCTGAAAGTTATTTAAAAGAACACGCATCACGCTGAAACTACTGGACGGATTTTGATGCAACTTGGCACAGTCATAGTTTATATGATGGGTTAAAATTGAGGATAATTTTTATCCCAAAAAAATAAAGTATTCCTGCGGGATAATGTCTCAAATTCTGTAAATTGAAGATATTTTGTATTTTTTTTTGGAGGCTGTTCTATATTCAGTACTAAAGCCAAAACTGTATTTTTGTAATTTTTGTCTGTCTGTCTGTCCGTCTGTCCGTCTGTCTGTTTGTAACTTGGCAGCGCATCACGCCGAAAATACTCACTGAATTCAAATGAAATTTGGTATTATTTGAGTTCATACTTCGAGGTAGGACACTGAATACTTTTCATCCCGAAAAATTAAAGAGTTCCTGCAGGATAGGCGTTGAAAGTTATTTAAAAGAACACGTATCACGCTGAAACTACTGGACGGATTTTGTTGCAACTGGGCACAGTCATAGTTTATGTAATGGGTAAAAGTTAAGGATAATTTTTATCCCGAAAAAATAAAGGGTTCCTGTGGGATATGGGTCCAAATTCTGTACATTAAAGATATTATGAAATTTTTATTTGGAGGTGACTCTATATTTGATAATGAAGCCTAAACTGTTTTTTTTTTCATTTGTGTCTGTATGTCTGTCAGTCTGTATCTTGGCCTACAGGATGAATTCAAATGAAATTTGGTATTGAGATTTGAGTACATACTACGAGGTACTTTACATCCCTAAAAATTAATGGGTTCTCGCAGGATAGGGGTTGAAAATTATTTCAAAGGACACGTAACACGCTGAAACTCATGAACGGGTTTTGATGCAACTTGGCATCGTCTTAAGTTATATGATGGGTTAAAATTGAAGATACGTTTCGTCCCAAAAAATTAAAGGACTTCTGCGGGATATGGGTCCAAAGTTATGTTAATATTTAAGTAATAAATAATATTTTTTGGATGGTTCTCTATATTAGATACTGCAGCTTAAGCCAAAACTGTTTTACTTTTTATTTTTGTCTGTCTTGACCGCGCATCGCACAGAAACTACTGAATGAATTCTAATGAAACTTGGTATGATTAAAAAGAGTATTGAACACGTTTTTTTTTTGAATCGTCTCGGTTTGTCTGTATGTTTGTTTGTTCACGCATCACGTAAAAAATATTGGACCGATTGTAATGCGGATTTCATTGTTAGATAGCTTAGGGTTTGATTTAAAAACTGGTGTAATTGGTATCTCAATCTGGTGAGTTAGAAGCCGAGAAATTTAAAAAAGTTTTTTTGACGGCTAAAGAAATTTTGATATTGGTCCTTGAATAGCACATTATGGTACTTTGAACCTAAAGAAAAAACCATGCGTGTGAAGCCGCGGGTACAGCTAGTTATTTAATAAACTTCCTCCAAGCCTCAAATTATTGCCTACAGGAATGTTTAAGAAAAAGCTATTTGAGTGGTTACTAGGTAAAATATTTTATTCAGATTTCCTAAAAGATTTTCTGGACATGCACAAGAAATGGTCAATTTATATTATGACATTATTTTTGATATCTGATAAATGTAATCTATTATTTTGTAAAATTGACTCTAGTATATAAGTGACATGTACATATTATGTAATTTTTATTATTTTTCTGTGTATTAATGTTTGCACGCCTTCATAGACAAAATACGGAGATTTATCTAATTGTTATAATTTTGACATCTATTTTTACCTGTGTTTTAACTGAATCTGAATCTAAAATTGTACTTAGTATCTCAATCCGATGAGTAGACGCCGAGCAATCGATAAAAACTTTTTGACGACTGACGGATTTTTGATCAACTGTTGGTATATTGGTATTTTAGGTATTGGAATAGTACACAGAGTACTTTTAACCTAGAGAAATGACCACGCGTGCGAAGCTGCGGGTACAGCTATTAAATAAATACATTCGGACAATTAACACCAATGACCTAGCCCCATTCTAGGATACGCTGTGCTGTGGGCACTAGACAACAGATAAACGTACATACTCGTAGATACGAATATTAAATCCATGAATCGGAAACAAACATTTCTGCTCATCACACAAAATGATTGCACTTAGCGGGATTCGAACCCTCGAATGTTGGTTGACTTTGCCACATTATTACAATCCTCTAAACTATGACTCTGCAGTCAGGATAACTAACCACTTGACCAAGGTACAGTAGTTTTTTAGTAAATCCATAGTCTTTTGATTTATAGTTTTTTTTTTTCGTCATAGGAATTAAATTTGTTATTGCTAAATTGAATTATTATTCAATATATCCTTGCAAATGTTCAGGTTCCGAACGAGATGGGCTCCATGCACCCTCTCCGAGGCTACCAGGGCGAAGACATAGAGATCCAGCTTCCCGGCCGCCTCACCGCCTACGACATAGACTGGCTAGCCGTGTGGTGCGTGGAGTACCGGCACAACTTCGGCCACGTCTACATCCCGAAGGACCTGGATGTGCCACCGGCGCTGGGGCAGACCAAGATTACTGTGAGTAGACATGGAGATCCAGCTCCCCGTCCGTCTCACCGCCTATGGTTACTGTGAGTAGACATGGAGATCCAGCTCCCCGTCCATCTCACCACCTGTGACATGGACTGGCTGGCCGTCGATGAGAAGACGAGCAATAGATAACAACTATTTGACAGCAGAACGAATTTTGTTGAAATTTGGTATTTTTTACTTTATGTGTATGTACCTTTACTTTTATCCCGGGAAAATGTCGAAGCGCTCAAAGCTGCGAGTGCAGCAAATGACCAGACCAGACGAAGACCGTTGTGAGCAGCTGTAGGGTAGCTGAAGGAATGAGGGGGAAATGTGTTGTAAAGAAAAGATAAAACAGCTTTGGAAATACCATTAATAGAATGTCTCTGGGTTTTAAGATGAGCAATAAGAAACTATACTGACCATTATGAAATTTGGAATGGAGATAGCTTATACCCTGCAATAAGGCATAGGATACTTTTCATCAACATCATCGGTCATCAACATCATCACGCGGGTGAAACCGCGGGGCGCAGCTAGTTTGTATTAAAGCAGCTTCGGGGATTCCATTGGTAGAATGACTCCGAGTTTGAAAATGAGCATTTAGGACATACTGATCAGACGAAGACCATTGTGGGCAGCTGTAGATAGTTGTTGAAGGATGAGGGGAAATAAGTTATAAAGACAGCATAAAGCAGCTATTGAAGATTCCATCAGAGGAAGTAAAGGCTTTGGGTCTAAAGATTAGGTTGTAGGAGTTGCTGACCAGTCGAAGATCACTGTGGCCAGATGAAGGTAGTAATAAGAGAGAATTGGTTGCTAACATGTAGTTGAGTCAAATAGGAAAAGAGGGAGTTGATCGCAAAAGGGGGATTTAGAATTGTGAAATTGTAAGCTGAACTGCTATGAATGATTCTTATATTACGTTCTGATTACTACACTTACTATTTTGTGTTCTTCATCACGCAGCTAACCAGGATTTATAATACTTTTCTTATATTTCTAATGCTTACCATTAACAGGAACAATGTTAACATTATATCCATTTTTACAGGGTAAAAAGAAAAAGCCATCATCAAAACCCGTCAAATCTCAACAGCTAGTTTTAAGACATCATCTTCATCAGACCTCCGAACAACCATCTTGGTTTTCTAATTGGTTTAGTGATTTTGGGAACTAACACTAACTTCTATAGTAATTTTTTCTATGAAATTGTACTACCTATTCATATTATGTACCTACCTACTTACTGGATCATTTCATAGTACTAATGTTGATGAGGCACCTTATCTAAAGGTTTTTTTCTGTTCAGGATTATATTTTGGGGAAAAGTATTTTGTTATAATTCGACAACTGTTTGAATAACCAAAGACTGTTTTTACTAATTACTGTTATAATTTAATTAAATTAATAAATTGTTGTCACTAATAATGTTATTTATTTTTACTTCTCTGCTTTCATTGGATTTGGATTTATAATTTACAGCCTGCTTGGTGGTATAACCCGGTAAGTATTGCCATATTTTTAACATCTCTCTTTTGTTGGTGGTGGGTGGCATTTGACCACCATGACGAAGTGGTCATTGCCGTCTATGGTACTAAACACTCTAAGTAGGCCTAAAATGTTTTTTTTTATAATTCTATCTACTAATTTTAACTTTATTTAAATCAAGTGATCCATGATTAATAAGGTTTCAATTAAATTTTAACTCAAAAGCGCCGACGATTCAAGAGTTATTTTTTAAACCATTTCTATTAATAAATTATGAAACATAATGTTCATATCTCACTATTTAACCTAAGATTTGCCTGGAAGAGATCGCTGCAAAGTGATAAGAACGCAGATTTCACTTACTCTTTTTAAGTTCAAAGTTGATGATGACGTCCTGGAATTTTAGTTATTAGTGCAAGAGTTATCTACATACATAAATAGTGTTTGTGGCCACAGCTGTTAATCTGACTCTGTTATAACACTTAACTTATGTTATTTTTACGCTGTCATCAAAAGCAGATAAAATAATGACACCTAACATATTATTGTGGTCGAAGGACCATTATTTGTGACAAACAGTCAATTGGTGAATCAGTAGTGATTATAATTAAGTTAAGTGATTTTTAATAGATAAAATATGTAATGAAACAACAATAAGACAAATTACAAGCTACTGCTAATCCTTTTATTAATACAAGTGTACGTTACAGACAAGTTCAACCACCTCCCAGACGCCCTTTAGCGCTTCCAATAACTGCAAGGAGATACTTGACAAAAGGCTGCAAGTGCGGTGGGAACTACAGGTAAATACAACATGTGGATAGTTTGAAAAGTTTAGCAAACAAGATGATTTGATAATGGCCGCATGCTATAATACCATAGACCTAGGAAACAGCTAACCTAACCTTAGGATTTAAGGCTACTTCAAAGTTGATTGGATCTTCCTTTTAGTGTGACGTGTTAGAAGTCGTGCTAGCTCTGGGTAAAGTAGGGTTAAGTAACTGATTGAATGCTCAAATTGCGATATGTGCAATTAATGCGATCGTCAATTATGCGTCAGCATGTGGACGTACTATATTGTTCGCAAACGGGACGTTTCACAAACGTAAATTTATGGTCAGCGCCAGGTCGTACTAAAGTCGTGGCAAATTGCGATCTGTGCAATCCTGGAATTACACGACGCCTGCCTGCACAACGTCAAGATAATCCTTTGCGTTCGTAAGAAAAATAGGCCTTCTTTTGCCTTAAGTCTATTATTTATTCTGTGCTTAAGTCACGATCGGAGTGGCGTTGGTGTGCTACTCAAATGCCACACACGATCGTGATGAAGGTCACTATCATTCGCGCTACAGTCTGCGTATGTCTCTCTATCTTTGTTGTTGACGCACATGAAGAACGATGGTGGGAATGTGTCTGTGTGTGTGTGTGTGTGTGTTGGCCTGATAATTATCTAGTCCAGTTTTTATTTACCCCTTATTTATGATATTAATAATTGTTTTGTCTCTTTTTTTATTTCACGTAGCTTTGGATGATTTTAACGGAATAATCATATTTTTTTATTTTCATTTTCATTCAAGCTAATAAAGAGAACCATGTGAAGGTAAAACATCGTTCCGTAAACTAATTTACTAAAAGTTTTCATAAACTACTGCATCTATCTGTACAGGCGTTTTATAATAAGCCATGCCATCATAGGATTCATCATAATATATGCATACCTATTTAATGACTGTAGTGTAGTGACTAATGAGTTGCTACGATACTATGTATCATATGGAGTATGCACAGCCTGTTTACGACCATGATTTATGGATCAGCCATCAGCCCATCACTCTTAGCAAAGAATTCAGAAGAAAGACAATAAGATTGTCTGTACCCATAGTACAGGGTATCCTAGTTTGGGGCTAGGTTAATGGAGTGAATTATCCCGAATATAATGAATATATATAATGAAGAAATCCCTGTGAGGATATTGGGAACTCCCACCACTAAAATTATGCTGATGGCAAAATAGCTACATCCACAAAATTTAAGAGCATTGTAACCTGACAATCATAACACCAATGAGCCACACTGAGCCAGCTTGATATATTATGGTCCTTAACTCTCAGGAAAAGGCTTTAGGGTTGTCTTTGAATCAAGCTAGAAATATAGGATGGCAAAATGGTTCAGGCGCTAAAGGTCATGTTCTCAAAACATCATCGTAGCGGACGTTGTCATATTTGCAAACGGTCCAATTCGCAAATTCCTTTTGGCTATAAAATGGGTATGGTGTACGGGTAAAAAATATATAATGGAAGTTGACATTTTGCGAATTGTTCCTAATGCGAATTGGACATTTGAGAAGTGGACCATGAAAATGAGCAGACACTTACTTGTTCCCTTCCATTTATAGGGAGACCAAGTCCAAGTAACCCTGTCTGCGAGACTGCGCAGCGAGAACTACATGGCTTTCGGCATATCCGGCGCGGAAGGCAGGCCGGCCATGCTGGATGCGGATGTCGTCGTCGCCTATTGGGACACTAGGTAGGCCATGTCACTGAATCACTAAATTGTGTAAGATATTTTCTATGGTTTCATTTTTGTTTCAAAAACGTTCTAGGAATTTCAGTAGTACGTGGTACGCACCTACCTAATTATCTATTAACTTGTATGTATTTTTATTTATGACTAGCTGTACCCGCGGCTTCGCACGTGTGGTCATTTCTCTAGATTAAAAGTACTATTATCTACTATTTTATCTATTATGTACTATTTTGTTAGTACTATTTTATCCAGGACATAAAATACCAATATACCAATATCCAAGGTAGCAAACAGACGTCAGCAACGTATAGGTGACGTCAGCCATAGGTCATTTAAAGGTCGGTTATTTATTCGTCAAGAGCGGACGTTATCGTGACGTAATTTTAGGGTCAGGGCAAAAAGTAGACGTTTTACAGATGTCAATTATGCGTCAGCATGTGGATGTACTATATTGGTCGCAAAGGGGACGTTTCACAATCGTCAATTTATGGTCAGCGCCAGGACGTACTAAAGTCGTGGCAAAGTAAACGTTTTACTGACGTCAATTTTGGGTCAGCATATGGACTTACTACATTGGTCGCAAAGAGGTCGTTTCACTAACATCAATTTAAGGTCAGAATCGGGATGTACCATATTTATCGTATAGTGTATGTCTTACCAACGTCAATTTTGGGTCAGCATATGGACGTACTATATTGGTCGCAAAGGGGACGTTTCACTAACGTCAACAGGTAGCGCGGTAACTAAGGTCAGCGCCAGAATGTACCATATTTGTGGCAAAGTGGACATTTGCTGACGTCTATTTTGGGTCAGCATATAGACGTAATGTATTGGTCGCAAAAGGGACGTATTAATTATGTCAACTTGTAGACAGCAACGGATCGTACCATATTTATCGTATAGTAGACGTTTTACCAACGTAAATTTTGGATCGGCATGCGGACGTACTATATTGGTCGCAAAGGGGACATTTTAATAACGTCAACATGTGGTCAGCAACGAGATAAATCATATTTATCGTATAGTGGACGTTTAACCAACATCAATTTTGGGTCAGCATATGGACATACTATATTAGTCGCCAAGGGTACGTTTCACTAACGTCAAGTTAAAGTTAACGCCAGGACTTACCATTATTAGTGGCAAACTAGACGTTTTGCTGACGTCAATGTTGGGTCAGCATATATATGGACGTACTACATTGGTCACATAGGGGAAGTTTTAAAAACGGTTACTTTAGGTCAGCATCGGGTCGTACCATATTTATCGTATAATGGACGTTTTATCAACGTAAATTTTTGGTCAGCATACGGATGTACTATATTGGTCGCAAAAGGGACGTTTTAATAATGTTAACTTGTGGTCAGCAACAAGAAGAACCATATTTATCGTATAGTGGACGTTTTACCAACGTTAATTTTGGGTCAGCATATGGACGTACTATATTGGTCGCCAAGGGTACGTTTCACTAACGTCAAGTTAAAGTCAGCGCCAGGACTTACCATTATTATTATTCGCCATTATTTGTGGCAAACTGGACGTTTTGCTGACGATAATGTTGTGTCAGCATATGGACGTACTACATTGGTCACACAGGGGAAGTTCCAACAACGTCAACATAAGGCCAGCATCGGGACGTACCATGTTTATTATAAAAAGACGTCATATGGTCATGTCCTTTTGACGTAACAGACGTTACAGTCCAATACGACACGTCTAAATAACGTAATGTTTCTGACATAAGTAAAACGTCTCAAATACACATAGACACGTCCTTTCAACGTCAAAGAGGCAGCTGTCCAAAAGGACGTGCAAAGAACGTCTTTGAGAAAAAAAGTTACTATTTTCATAAATACCTATACGTTTTGAATAACTTCTTATTTACGTCACCAACCAAAATATATGAACCATGCTATCTATCATTGTACTCATGTAAAACTACTCTTTGTCCACGTGGTCAAAATTAAATTTACGTTATTTTTTTTGAGCGGAACCCTAATTATTTTTTGGAAATAAAAGTAGCGTATGCTCCTCGTAACATCAGCTATCTTGCAATGAAAATCCCTTCAAAATTGGTGCAGCCGTTTCGGAGATTAGCGGGAACAAAAAAAATACATTTTTTTTTCTTTTGTGTGTATACTTTTATACGCATTTAGTAAAAATCCGTTATTTTGACACTACAAACAGACACTTCAAATGTAGTAATTTGTATGCAAGAAGATTTGTTCGCCTCGAACTGAATTCTTAATCTCCAAATAGTAAGCTTCAACGTGCACATAACCAGTAATTAAGTCAGTTTACGCATATTTGTTTAGTAAGAGGAAACAATGTATAAAATTCAACCGGTGAACTCAAGTCATCCGTCGTGCGACGGATTCAATACCAAAGCAGGCCGCAGCACCCCGGGTTCGATCCGCGTCACCGGCTACTTTGTGCAATCTAAATAATTTAATTTAAAATAAAACCTTTGAACAGCTATCTAGAACACATCCGCTGGCTACGAGAATCTCCCGGATAAAAAAAAAACAGAAATAAAAACATTTCAACCAAAAATGAAAATGCAAAAAATAGATAACCAATAAACCAATCTGTGACGTCCAGGCAACGTTACATGTTTGTAATTTTTTAACGACATTAGAAGACGGCAATATTACGTATCTATAAGACGTCCTACTTACGTCTTTAGAAGACGTCCATATTACGCTTCGGTAAGACGTTCTTACAACGATTTCAGAAGATGTCCTACTAACGACATTAGAAGACGACCATATTACGTATCTATAAGACGTCCTTGCGTCTTTAGAAGACGTCCACAGCACGTTTCGGTAAGACGTTCTTCCAATGACATCAGAAGACGTGTGATTACGTTTTGGCAAGACTTTCTTCCAACGAGTTCAGAAGATGTCCTACTAACGTCATTAGAAAACGGCCATATGATGTATCTATAAGACATCTTATTTACGTCCTTAGAAGACGTCCATATTACGTTTAGGTAAGACATCATCCATGTAACGGTTCTGTAAGACGTCCTACCAACGTCTTTAGACCCCGTAACTTTGGACCCCGATTCCGCAGGAACACTTTATTTTTTCTAAATAAAAAGTATTCTCTATTTTAACCCATTATCTAAACTATGACTGTGCCAAGTTGCATCAAAATCCATCAAGTAATTTCAGCGTGATACGCGTTCTTTTAAAAAACTTTGTACCCCTATACTACGGGAACTCTTTATTTTTTTCAGGATTAAAAGTATCCCATGTCCTACCTCGTAGTATGAACCCAAATCATACCAAGATTCATTCGAATTCATTCAATAGTAGCGCGGCCAAGATACAGACAGACAGACAAACAGACAAAAATGAACAAAAATACAGTTTTGTCTTCAATATCGAATAAAGAGTACCCTCCAAAAAAAACTTTATATCTACAATGTACAGAATTGGACCTGTTACAGTTTTATTATAAGTATAGATATATTTTATTTATACCGGAACCGGACCGGATTTTTAAAGGTGAGCACTTTTTCAATTGCGTGTACAGTACGGCCTATAAGTCATGGCCACTCTGTCGTGCAAATGGCTACACAATGAACATTTTTAGGAACCGAATGGCGGAATGAGTTAGGGAATGAGGCTACGTGTACGTGTACGGAGCTGTGGTCTAGGCTAGAGATGCACCTCATTCCGCCATTCGATTCCTAAAAATGTTCATTGTGCAGCCATTTGCACGAAGTTCAGAGTGGCCATGACTTATCGGCCGTACTGTACTAATCTAGATGTTTTTTTTATTCCGTTGATTGACAAGCTGAGCAGGACGCTCGCCTGATGGTAAGCGTCACACCTGCCCTTAACAGTTGCAGTGCCACCTAGCACTTTGGCTAGGTATTTTCGCTGGAAACATTTCCCTCCAAAGTAAAACATAGAACTGTTTACACACTACTGCTTGGCGGTTGAATTTCTGACAAAGGTATCGTACTTCTCCAGGAGTACACTTGCGTAAGTGGCCACCTACTAAAAAAAATATGATGTTAATATTTGAAAATTTTACAATGTCTTCTCTACATGTCAAAAGAACTAGTACGCTGCCTTGAGGTATGCCGTATGTTCTTATGAAACTGTTGTAGGAAGCTAGAAATGAGTTAATAAAATGTACTTTCAGCTATTTTCACGTGAAATTCAATGTTTTAGAGTGAACCAGCCTCGAGTGGCAGACTACAGCATCACGCACCTGGCGCAGTGCGACGGAGAGAGGGGAGTTTGCCCAGATCTCAGGGTCGGAGGGAGTAATGATGCTGTACTGGGTAAGTGAACCAGCCGCGGGGGCAGACTACAGCATCACGCACCTGGCGCAGTGCGACGGAGAGAGGGGAGTTTGCCCAGATCTCAGGGTCGGAGGGAGTAATGATGCTGTACTGGGTAAGTGAACCAGCCGCGGGGGCAGACTACAGCATCACGCACCTGGCGCTGTGCGACGGAGAGAGGGGAGTTTGTCCAGATCTCAGGGTCGAAGGGAGTAATGATGCTGTACTGGGTAAGTGAACCAGCCGCGGGGGCAGACTACAGCATCACGCACCTGGCGCAGTGCGACGGAGAGAGGGGAGTTTGTCCAGATCTCAGGGTCGGAGGGAGTAATGATGCTGTACTAGGTAAGTGAACCAGCCGCAAGTGGCAGAGTACAGCATCACGCACCTGGCGCAGTGCGATGGAGAGAGGGGAGTTTGTCCAGATCTCAGGGTCGGAGGGAGTAATGATGCTGTACTAGGTAAGTGAACCAGCCGCAAGTGGCAGAGTACAGCATCACGCACCTGGCGCAGTGCGATGGAGAGAGGGGAGTTTGTCCAGATCTCAGGGTCGGAGGGAGTAATGATGCTGTACTAGGTAAGTGAACCAGCCGCAAGTGGCAGAGTACAGCATCACGCACCTGGCGCAGTGCGATGGAGAGAGGGGAGTTTGTCCAGATCTCAGGGTCGGAGGGAGTAATGATGCTGTACTAGGTAAGTGAACCAGCCGCAAGTGGCAGAGTACAGCATCACGCACCTGGCGCAGTGCGATGGAGAGAGGGGAGTTTGTCCAGATCTCAGGGTCGGAGGGAGTAATGATGCTGTACTAGGTAAGTGAACCAGCCGCAAGTGGCAGAGTACAGCATCACGCACCTGGCGCAGTGCGATGGAGAGAGGGGAGTTTGTCCAGATCTCAGGGTCGGAGGGAGTAATGATGCTGTACTAGGTAAGTGAACCAGCCGCAAGTGGCAGAGTACAGCATCACGCACCTGGCGCAGTGCGATGGAGAGAGGGGAGTTTGTCCAGATCTCAGGGTCGGAGGGAGTAATGATGCTGTACTAGGTAAGTGAACCAGCCGCAAGTGGCAGAGTACAGCATCACGCACCTGGCGCAGTGCGATGGAGAGAGGGGAGTTTGTCCAGATCTCAGGGTCGGAGGGAGTAATGATGCTGTACTAGGTAAGTGAACCAGCCGCAAGTGGCAGAGTACAGCATCACGCACCTGGCGCAGTGCGATGGAGAGAGGGGAGTTTGTCCAGATCTCAGGGTCGGAGGGAGTAATGATGCTGTACTAGGTAAGTGAACCAGCCGCAAGTGGCAGAGTACAGCATCACGCACCTGGCGCAGTGCGATGGAGAGAGGGGAGTTTGTCCAGATCTCAGGGTCGGAGGGAGTAATGATGCTGTACTAGGTAAGTGAACCAGCCGCAAGTGGCAGAGTACAGCATCACGCACCTGGCGCAGTGCGATGGAGAGAGGGGAGTTTGTCCAGATCTCAGGGTCGGAGGGAGTAATGATGCTGTACTAGGTAAGTGAACCAGCCGCAAGTGGCAGAGTACAGCATCACGCACCTGGCGCAGTGCGATGGAGAGAGGGGAGTTTGTCCAGATCTCAGGGTCGGAGGGAGTAATGATGCTGTACTAGGTAAGTGAACCAGCCGCAAGTGGCAGAGTACAGCATCACGCACCTGGCGCAGTGCGATGGAGAGAGGGGAGTTTGTCCAGATCTCAGGGTCGGAGGGAGTAATGATGCTGTACTAGGTAAGTGAACCAGCCGCAAGTGGCAGAGTACAGCATCACGCACCTGGCGCAGTGCGATGGAGAGAGGGGAGTTTGTCCAGATCTCAGGGTCGGAGGGAGTAATGATGCTGTACTAGGTAAGTGAACCAGCCGCAAGTGGCAGAGTACAGCATCACGCACCTGGCGCAGTGCGATGGAGAGAGGGGAGTTTGTCCAGATCTCAGGGTCGGAGGGAGTAATGATGCTGTACTAGGTAAGTGAACCAGCCGCAAGTGGCAGAGTACAGCATCACGCACCTGGCGCAGTGCGATGGAGAGAGGGGAGTTTGTCCAGATCTCAGGATCGGAGGGAGTAATGATGCTGTACTAGGTAAGTGAACCAGTCGCAAGTGGCAGAGTACAGCATCACGCACCTGGCGCAGTGCGATGGAGAGAGGGGAGTTTGTCCAGATCTCAGGGTCGGAGGGAGTAATGATGCTGTACTAGGTAAGTGAACCAGCCGCAAGTGGCAGAGTACAGCATCACGCACCTGGCGCAGTGCGATGGAGAGAGGGGAGTTTGTCCAGATCTCAGGGTCGGAGGGAGTAATGATGCTGTACTAGGTAAGTGAACCAGCCGCAAGTGGCAGAGTACAGCATCACGCACCTGGCGCAGTGCGATGGAGAGAGGGGAGTTTGTCCAGATCTCAGGGTCGGAGGGAGTAATGATGCTGTACTAGGTAAGTGAACCAGCCGCAAGTGGCAGAGTACAGCATCACGCACCTGGCGCAGTGCGATGGAGAGAGGGGAGTTTGTCCAGATCTCAGGGTCGGAGGGAGTAATGATGCTGTACTAGGTAAGTGAACCAGCCGCAAGTGGCAGAGTACAGCATCACGCACCTGGCGCGTTGCGATGGAGAGAGGGGAGTTTGTCCAGATCTCAGGGTCGGAGGGAGTAATGATGCTGTACTGGGTAAGTGAACCAGCCGCGGGGGCAGACTACAGCATCACGCACCTGGCGCAGTGCGACGGAGAGAGGGGAGTTTGCCCAGATCTCAGGGTCGGAGGGAGTAATGATGCTGTACTGGGTAAGTGAACCAGCCGCGGGGGCAGACTACAGCATCACGCACCTGGCGCTGTGCGACGGAGAGAGGGGAGTTTGCCCAGATCTCAGGGTCGAAGGGAGTAATGATGCTGTACTGGGTAAGTGAACCAGCCGCGGGGGCAGACTACAGCATCACGCACCTGGCGCAGTGCGACGGAGAGAGGGGAGTTTGTCCAGATCTCAGGGTCGGAGGGAGTAATGATGCTGTACTAGGTAAGTGAACCAGCCGCAAGTGGCAGAGTACAGCATCACGCACCTGGCGCAGTGCGATGGAGAGAGGGGAGTTTGTCCAGATCTCAGGGTCGGAGGGAGTAATGATGCTGTACTAGGTAAGTGAACCAGCCGCAAGTGGCAGAGTACAGCATCACGCACCTGGCGCAGTGCGATGGAGAGAGGGGAGTTTGTCCAGATCTCAGGGTCGGAGGGAGTAATGATGCTGTACTAGGTAAGTGAACCAGCCGCAAGTGGCAGAGTACAGCATCACGCACCTGGCGCAGTGCGATGGAGAGAGGGGAGTTTGTCCAGATCTCAGGGTCGGAGGGAGTAATGATGCTGTACTAGGTAAGTGAACCAGCCGCAAGTGGCAGAGTACAGCATCACGCACCTGGCGCAGTGCGATGGAGAGAGGGGAGTTTGTCCAGATCTCAGGGTCGGAGGGAGTAATGATGCTGTACTAGGTAAGTGAACCAGCCGCAAGTGGCAGAGTACAGCATCACGCACCTGGCGCAGTGCGATGGAGAGAGGGGAGTTTGTCCAGATCTCAGGGTCGGAGGGAGTAATGATGCTGTACTAGGTAAGTGAACCAGCCGCAAGTGGCAGAGTACAGCATCACGCACCTGGCGCAGTGCGATGGAGAGAGGGGAGTTTGTCCAGATCTCAGGGTCGGAGGGAGTAATGATGCTGTACTAGGTAAGTGAACCAGCCGCAAGTGGCAGAGTACAGCATCACGCACCTGGCGCAGTGCGATGGAGAGAGGGGAGTTTGTCCAGATCTCAGGGTCGGAGGGAGTAATGATGCTGTACTAGGTAAGTGAACCAGCCGCAAGTGGCAGAGTACAGCATCACGCACCTGGCGCAGTGCGATGGAGAGAGGGGAGTTTGTCCAGATCTCAGGGTCGGAGGGAGTAATGATGCTGTACTAGGTAAGTGAACCAGCCGCAAGTGGCAGAGTACAGCATCACGCACCTGGCGCAGTGCGATGGAGAGAGGGGAGTTTGTCCAGATCTCAGGGTCGGAGGGAGTAATGATGCTGTACTAGGTAAGTGAACCAGCCGCAAGTGGCAGAGTACAGCATCACGCACCTGGCGCAGTGCGATGGAGAGAGGGGAGTTTGTCCAGATCTCAGGGTCGGAGGGAGTAATGATGCTGTACTAGGTAAGTGAACCAGCCGCAAGTGGCAGAGTACAGCATCACGCACCTGGCGCAGTGCGATGGAGAGAGGGGAGTTTGTCCAGATCTCAGGGTCGGAGGGAGTAATGATGCTGTACTAGGTAAGTGAACCAGCCGCAAGTGGCAGAGTACAGCATCACGCACCTGGCGCAGTGCGATGGAGAGAGGGGAGTTTGTCCAGATCTCAGGGTCGGAGGGAGTAATGATGCTGTACTGGGTAAGATTATAATCATCTTTGTATGGTTTGTTAATGTAATTTAGAAGTATTTGCAACCAGAATGCCTTAATAGAGAAACCAAGTTACTCACGTCAATGCATTAATTACGTCCTCCTTTCCTGGGACTCAGCTCATGCTTTTCTCGCGAAAAGAGTGCTATTTAATCAGCATATAGAAGAACTATCTGTTCCCGCGTGGTCATGTTGTATCATATATGTTATCCGAGGAACAGAACTCTTTCGGTCGGCTTCTTCTCATCCGATTGACATACGAAGTCCACTAGATTTTATGTCAAAACATAAGCTATGCAAAATTAAAACATTAATCTGTCCTTTTATTCTTACGTGATGCAAAACAGATCCAAATAAATGTTATTCATTGTACAGAGTTATATAACTACTATTACTATTATTTAATTACTATTGTTACTTAGTACTATTTAATTACTATTGTTGCTTTAGATGAGTTTTTGTATAACAGGGACCTCTAAGGCAGCTACTGCTAAATGACTGCTAACCATAAAAGATAGGAAGATTTGTTCAAATCATCCATCACTTTTCGTCACTCCCCAGTGTCCGGCAACCAAAAAGACGGCGTCACCACCATCACGTACCGCCGTCCCCTGGCCGCCAAGGAGCCCCACCGCGACAAGGAGGTCCTGACCTCGCGCTCCCAGTCCGTCATTGCGGCCTTCGGACCCCTGAACTCGAGATACGAGGCCAACGCGCACTCGTTTATGGACACCACGAGGAATGATGTGCAGCTGGACTTTGGCGCTTTGGTAAGTTGGTCTTGGCCTTAGTTTTCCTGGCATTATAGGTGTTCTTGTTTTTCCAGTTCCGGAATTGGTAGGTTTTATATCATCATATTAATTAATGTCAACAATCAAAAAGTTTTTATCGATTGCTCGGCTTCTACTTATTGGATTGAGATAATATGCACACCAGTTTTTAAGTCAAACCGCATCGCAATCGGTCCAGTAGTTTGTACGTGATGCGTGAACAGACTAACAGACACGAATTTAAAAAAATGTTTTATTCTTTTTCAGTAGCTTATTTTTAGAACCGTAGTTCTTTTTAAATATTTTCCTTTTACGGATTGTTTGGTACTTACTGCTTTATTATAAGTATAGATGCCCTTCACTTTTGGGCAGAATAATAAAAATATGTGTTTTATTACATTATTTTAATCATGCCTATATAACAGTACCGTGACATACCTACTGACTGACTGACTGACAGACAACGCCCAGCCTAAACCGGTTGACCTAGGTATTTGAAATTTGAAGGAATATTCCTTGAGTATACTAGAGGTAAACTACGGAAGTAACTATAAACCGTAAAACATGATTACCAACTCCAAAAAAAAAACCTAAAATATCCCCTATCCTGTGGGACACCCTTTATTTTTTCGGGATGACAACATTCTCAATTTTCACCCATCATATAAACTATGACTGTGCCAAGCAAGTTGCATCAAAATCCGTCCAGTAGCTTCAGCGTGATAAGTATTCGTTGAAATAATTTTCAACCCCTATCCTGCGGGAACCGTTTAATATTTCTGGATGAAAAGTATCCTATGTCCTACTTCGTAGTATGAACTCAAATCAAGCCAAGTTTCATATGAATTCATTCAGTAGTTTCGGGGTGATGCGCGGCCAAGATACAGACAGACAGACAAGAAAAAAAAACAGTTTTGCTACCGTATCGAATATAGAATAGACTTCATTTTTTTTACATTATATACAAATTATCTTCAATGTACAGAATTGGACCTGTTACAGTTTTATTATAAGTATAGATTATTATTACTTTTAAGTGATATGCATAAAATATTAGGTATCTATCTATCCAAGAAGATTTAAAAATAGTAGTTTATGAAACGGTTGCATAATGAGGGGAATTAAAACACGAGAGTGAGTTTATAAAACGAGCCGATCACTCTCGTGTTTTAATACCTAGTTATGTTATGTGCCGTTTCATACACTACTTTATCTACACTCATGCAAATAGGATTAACATTAACGGTGAGTACATCTCACACTTGAGATTCGCGGATGACATCGTCATTGTGTCAGAAACGTTGCAGGACTTGCAACAGATGTTGGACAGCCTAGCTGATTCTTCTCAAAGCATTGGTGTCCGGATGAACCTGGACAAAACCAAGGTTATGTTCAACGAACATGTTATTCCGGAACCAATTGCTGTTAATGGAACTGCTCTCAAAGTTGTTCAGGAGTATATTTATCTGGGGCAAACTTTGCAACTAGGTAAAACAACCTCGAGAGAGAGACCCGCAGAAGAATACAGCTGGACTGGGCAGCATTTGCGAAACTTCGTCGAGTCTTTTCGTCGCCAATACCGCAAAGTTTGAAGACAAAAGTCTTCAACCAGTTTGACCTACCTGTTATGACATACGGACCCGAGTCGTGGACACTCACGGTACGACTAGTCCACCAATTTAAGGTCGCTCAGATGGCTATGGCTTTCCATAGCCAGTGGATTGGTGGAAATTGGCTATGCTCGGAGTTTCTCTGAAAGATCGTATCCGGAATGAGGTGATCCGGCAGAGAACCAAAGTTGTCGACATAGCCCTTAGGATTAGTAAGCTGAAGTGGCAGTGGGCTGGTCATATCTGTCGAAGGACTGATAACCGTTGGGGTAGACATGCTCTTGAGTGGAGACCGTGGCTCTGTAAACGTAGTGTAGGGCGCCCTCCAACTAGGTGAAGTGACGATATACGCAAAGTGGCTGACAGCAGTAGGAAGAGAAGAACCGAAGATCAGGCTCTGTGGCGTGCTTTGGGAGAGGTCTATGTCCAGCAGTGTACTGACACGGGCTGATGATGATGATGATGATGATGAGGCTTAATGCATCATCATCATCATCAACTTACATTTAATGAAGAAAAAAAAAGTGTAATATTTTCTTGATTTTGTTGGTACCTAAAAGCTCGTTCGTCATGTTCGTTGCTGTTCCGTGATGTCAGATGGAGTCAAATTCTGAACACTGTTTTCACATGTTTAACACATCTTTGTCACATTTTTAGTCAGGTTAAAACATTTACTAAACATAAAAAAAACACATTATTTATTGGTTAGGTTAGGTTAGGTACTAATGTAAAGTTAATTATGGCACCAAAATCCAGTCCACAGCGAATTTGCGCGCATACTGTAACACGCGCCACCATAGATAATAAATGGTGAAAACCCTCGTAGTGCGGAGCCAACCCGGTGCTTTTATGGGGGGGAAATATATTATAACATTGTTTAGTTCAAAAAACAGTGTTATATTGTAAAAAAAAAACTTGATGTGCCGTGCGTAATGTATATCATTATGTATAACTTGATGTGCCGTGCGTAATGTATATCATTATGCCACAATTTTTGAGTTCATTACATTATAACTATCTATCTATAGTAAAAATGTAATTTCTGGAAACCTCAATATACCTTTCCAGAATTAGGAAGTGCGCACACGAAGGTCAGTCTTGTCGACCGACACAATAAGACAACGTCTAGGCGTCAGACCAATTATTACATTTGTTATGAGGTCTAGGCAAACGTATAGTGTAAGGCGCCCGCTGCCGTCGCGCCGCCGGCCAGTCGGAGTGACGACTTGCGAAGGGCGGCTGGCAGCGACTGGATGAGGACAGCCGAAGAATTGGGCTCAGTGGCATTCACAAGGAGAGGCCTTCGTCCAGCAGTGAACGAGTACTTATAGGATGACGATGATGATGATTCTGGAGCATCTGTTTTTAAATCTCGTGCGCTTAATCATTTCAGTTGGCTCAGTGCTATCCAATATAAAAAGTACAACATCGTATCAGAACATCCTGACGAGTCGAAGCCCAGAAAAAATATTTTGTTTTTATAGTCAATTGATAAAGTGTATGAGTTGTAATAGTTGACGATAAAGTGGAGCTGTTTTCTTTGTCTATTCTCTTTTAGTCTACACCACTGTAGTATATCTTATAAGTATAATTACCTAACTCTCCTGGAAGACGAAGCACAGGACGGTCCCCCAAAAGGTGGAGATACGAGCTGGTGAGAGTCACGGTCCCCCGCATCTCTCACCCTATGCGAGCCCTATGTTCAGCAGTGGACATCTTTCGGCCCATGCTGATGATTATGATAGCCCTCCCATTGTCAACATTTTGTCCACGTGTCCAGAATGACAACACGTGCATCGGGCTGGCGACGCTTGACGTGTCGGGCCCCAAGCCGTGGCCGCCGCGCGTCATCTATGGAGTCTCCAATTTCACCGTCAAGATCGGACCTGCAGCAGGCGTGAGGGGTTACACTCCCATCACTGGTAAGCGAAGATGACTGATGCGGATGCTGGACCGGTTTAAATGCGGTTTTTATGTTTGAAAGCTGAAGTAATATAGATGGTTCTTATATAGCTATGTAAAATGGCAGCGATGAGATCGAAGGTTATATAAATTTTTAAATTGTGCTTGTCTGCAACTTAAATGTTATTTTTCGAATACAACATAGCACTTAAGTTGCGGTGGATGCTGGCACTATTTAAGAAATCTACTGCATGTAACACTACCATCGACACTAAGACGACACTGTTTGTGTTGTTCTGTCTTTAACAGAAACAGTGAAAGAAAAGCAATTACTATGTTTGAGTATTGACGTGAAACGTCTTTAAAATTGCACCGATACATACGGGTACCGTGGTTAAAGTGAACCGTAAATTCAGTTCAATTTCGTTCAGCGAAATGGATGTTTTTGTGATCTTTAATTCGATATATTTGGCTATTTAGTACGTGGCATAGACGTTTCACGACGAACAAACGGCCCCGACAAAGACCCACGCGGTTTTTGTGCCGTGAAAATAAAACCTTTCTTTTAAACCTTCAAATTTGTTTCATGCAGGCAATGATATTAGTAATGGATTCTTCCGAACTGGTAAGGTCTTTTGTCATTTTTATCATTAACTTTGTTTTATTCTTTAGTATTTCTTGAATTTAGAGTAGGTATAGAGACTGAAATTCAACATTGTATGACTCCAGGCCTACAATAGCTTAATTGATCAAAAGCGATGTTTATATTCCAGAGTTACAGGACCGAATTGTCTCGATTTTTCCTAAACTTTAGATGTAAATAATTAGCCTTTTGGCTCAGTTTCACTAGAATAGGATGGGTGTACCAGCCCCAAACCAGTTAAATACAAATTTTGTCTTTGTAATGCTCTGAAATGGTATTATGTAGTTTTAACGTAGAAATGAAAATATATAGTTGTTTATTGTTTATTAACGCTGCAATATTGATAAATTATTTGTAACCAAATACTTAAGTTTTTTTTAAATTTCTTGAACTATACCAAAAAATGGGAATGTGCCTAAGTTTGACCAGTGCGCTCCAATAAATGACCATTTTTGCACCAATAGTTGACCACTGAAAACTAATGAAAAAAGATAGCTAATTGAAAATAAAACACTGTTTTGTTACAAAAAAATACTTTCATGTATTGACTGACAGTTTATCTTGACTTACAACCAATTTTTAATAGCACAGTCGAAAGTAAGTAGTTTCAAACTAGGATAGAAAAGTAACTTTGCGCATAAATTAACATGCACAATTTTTCTTTATCCATTCTCATAACTGCATGAGCCAAACTTTATTTTTATTTTTCTTTCTAGTCTTTTTTTCTCATTCCAATACTTCACCCACTGAGCCGAACCAATAGCATCCGGCAAACGCTTCTTTGATGACTTTTTCTTACCATATTTTTTTGTGTTTCTTCCAGACACTTCACCAGGTCTTCTTAAATGTTTAATAAAATACTTTTTTGGGGGCATTTCAATCTAAAACAACGAGAAAAAAGTTAAAACTCTAATCTGGTCATCCATAGGAACGCTTTTTTACTACTGTGTACTAATAGTAAACCAGTGGTCAATTACTGGGTCACACTGCATAAAACTTAAAGCTCTACATTACCAAACAAAATCACCACTTGGAAAAAATATATAAAAAAGTATTGACCTTAGAAAACCAATAGCAAACCAATTGGTGAACGAGACACTAGTTTGACAAAAAGAGCAAGGTAGCGATATTTTTCATAAACTCTCGCAAATATTATGTTCGGGAGGTTGGTAACAGTCTGGGCAACATAAAAAAATAATTGAATTCTTCAAAAATGCTTACTTAATTTATTCAATTGATTAAGAGAATGGTCAACCACTGGTACCTGGTTTGGGTCTGGTACACCCATCCTATTTTTTCAAGTGTGCTTCCTGTATAGGTCATCCATCTTGGGGAATCGCGTGGTACATCAACGACCAGCTGATTCCCGAACTGTACGTGGAGCGCGGCAAGAGCTACACCTTCACTGTGGAGGGTGGCAACGATGACACCAACCCTGCCAAGTGAGTTACCGTTACGTATCTCTAAACAGCCGAAGATTGGGCTCAGTAGTGTACGAATGTAGGCTGATGTTTGTTTGTTTGTTTGTCGTATGAGGTAGTGCTGACCTCTGATGTCAGAGTTTGTCAAGCCGCCCGAGGGCCTCTGACATGGCTCTGACTGCTATTAATCAATAACAGCCGGGACCGACTGCTTAACGTGCCCTCCGAAGCACGGAGCGATGGAAAACCGCACATAACTCAGAAAAGTCATTGGTGCGGAGCCTAGGTTTTGAACCTGGTATCGTTGGATTCTAAATTGCACTATAGAACCCTTAGGTCACCATCGCATATAGGCTGATGATCTCTAAATTATACACGGTGAAAAATCATTAGCATCCTTTAAACCTACCGCTCTACATTTAACTTTAATAAAATTTATGTTTACGGTAACGGGGTCGTTGATCTCCGCGTAGACATTAGATCGGGCGGCGGCGGCCGATGACCCCGTTAAACGTGAACTTCTGTGACTCCATAGTAATTATCAACTGACTTTGACCTTCCAAGTATTTATTGAATGTTTATTACCACGTTTTTATTAAGTCACTTTCTTGTTTTTGTTCCGGGTGGAATCTTGCAAATCAAATTGTAAGGACTTCCCTGTTAGCTAATATTATTGGCTGAAACTTTCAGGGTAGCTCACAAAGTCACAACTCAAAGACAATGCACGAGAGAAAAATTAGAAAGACGTGATTTTTAGTTTAGTTTTTAATCTTTTATTTCGCTGCTTGTTTTTTTACCTTTAAATAATTAAATAAACACTATTTATAACGGTTTTTAGCTCTTATTTTTTTTAATTTTATTTAGGTGCTAACGTTTCAAACATAATTTTTCATGGTGACAGTTTATACGTGCGTGTACACTATCCCATGTGTTATTTATTATTTACTTATAAGTATTTATAAAAGGGCTATAATTCATAACTCCCCAGTTTTCGGTCATTTTTCAAGTCCTTCATCTGGGAGCTTCTACTTTTTTAGTAAGAAGAGGCATTGTTTAAGTATTATACATAATTCCATATTAATTGACACAGGTACCACCCGTTCTACATCAGCGACTCCTCGGAAGGCGGGTTCAGCCAGAAGAAGGAGGAAGACAGGAGGAAGCAGCGCGTGTTCGCAGGAGTGGCGTACGACAACGAGGGGTATCCGTACCCTACTGCAGGTTTGGATATATCTGGCACAGGTATCACCCATTCTACATCAGCGACTCCTCGGAAGGCGGGTTCAGCCAGAATAAGGAGGAAGACAGGAGGAAGCAGCGCGTTTTCACTGGAGTGGCGTAAGACAACGAGAGGTATCCGTACCCTACTGCAGGTTTGGTTATATCTGGCACAGGTACCACCCATTCTACATCAGCGACTCCTCGGAAGGTGGGTTCAGCCAGAAGAAGGAGGAAGACAGAAGGAAGCAGCGCGTGTACGCAGGAGTGGCGTACAACAACGAGGGGTATCCGTACCCTACTGCAGGATTGGTCATATCTGGCATAGGTACCACCCATTCTACAGCAGCGACTGCTTGGAAGGTGACTTCAGCCAGAAAAAGGAAGAAGACAGGAGGATGCAGCGCGTGTTCGCATGAGTGGCATACGACAACGAGGGTATCCGTACCCTACTGAAGGTTTGGACATATCTGGTACAGGTACCACCCATTCTACATCAGCGACTTCTCGGAAGTCGGGTTTAACCAGAAGAAGGAGCAATACAGGAGGAAGCAGTTAGTGTTCGCAGGAGTGGCCTACAACAACGAGGGATATCCGTACTCTACGGCAGGTTTGGATATATCTGGCACAGGTACCGCCCGTTATACATCAGCGACTCCTCGAAAGACTGGTTCAACCAGAAGAAGGAAGAAGACAGGAGGAAGCAGCGCGTGTTCGCAGGAGTGGCCTACGGTATCCATATCCATACCCTACTGTAGGTTACCCTAACTCATGGACAATAAACAGCAAAAAAAGTTCCATTTACCTTGATTTGTGAACCCTTTGCCTGCTTTTCTATATGTCTATCGCATCTCCCAAACGTATGGACGGATTTCAAAGTGTTTTTTTTTTTATTTGAAAGCTGGAGTATTCGGGAGGCTTTCCTTGGAACAAAGAACATAGGCGGAATTTTGTGCGATAAATCTTGCAGTGTCTTGACATATCATTTCTACAGTACTTAAGTAATTATTTTTCTACGTTTTTTTCAAAATATCCTGTAAGCTAGAAAACCCCAGGTTAACAAATCAATTAAAAAAATCATGAAATTGTAACTTCATTTCCTTCCTACAATGTTCCGGCCTTGTTGCCTGCCCAACGGGTGAAAAAGTATATATAATACAATGACGTTTCCGGTTTAGACGTCAAAATTGTCAACAGTATACTACCCACCCAGTTTTTTAAACCAAACGAGGTTGAATTACCATTTCTGGCCACCCGGTTTTTTAAACCAAAGGAGGTTGAATTAAGCTTACTGGCGTTAAATCTTTTAACAGTAAGCGTAATTCCATCTCCTTGCGATAAACAGAATAATAATATAGACTTTGCTATAGATAAAATGGTACGTCAATATAAAACCTCTAGACAAAACATTATACTCGTAGCAAAGGGGTATTCCCTTTCACAAACTACAAAGAAGATGCGGGGAAATGCATTATAGTTTATGGAGGAAGATAGGGTATGTTAGTTTATTTAATTGTTTTGCACAAAAATAGTGTAGGTACAAGGAAGGACTTAATGCTAAACAGCACTACATACCAGACATCCAGATCTTGAAAAAAAAATTGTATTTAGGGCGTGCGGCTTAAAGTATTGAACAATAAATACAAAATAAACAAAGGTTTGTGTAAATAAAATATTTAGTGTAAGGAATTGTTACACTAAATATTTAAATGTTTGTGCTAATTTGGGATAACTGTTTCCCTGCACAGTGAAACAGCAGCAACATATCTAAATATATTGTTTTATAATCTCGCCAGGCAGTAACAGATTGAAAATAATTCTTATTCAAAAGCCTAGTCTGTTACACTAGATATGTAATTGAATAGGTAGGTACCTAGAATATCTTGAAACATTATATTTATCACGCATAAGTACTTACTTGCCTACATAATTAAGCGGATAAAATAATTAAAATCTCTATGACTTGTTTCAAAGGTCATTTTAGTATTCTACGGGCATTTTTGGAACGTTTTGACTGTCAGTATGTGTACCACTGTGATATGGTGCACCTGAATAAAGTTAAGTTATTGTTCTAAGTATAATAATTATTATTATTTTTCCACTATTATGTAATATTATTTTTTTCAATCCACTTTAATTTTTATTTATATTTTTTGTGTGTTTTATTTTTATTTTTGATGATTTTATTGTATTTTTGTATTGACCCTAGTTGGTTGAATAAATAAATAAATAAATAAATAAACAGTAACATAACCTACAAAACTTTGAAGCCTATTAAAAATTATACATGGCCTCAACAAAAAAAAACTTAGACTAACAATCTCATGAAATGATGCTGAATTACTAGCGATATTTTTTGTCTAAAGACGCCGTGAATTTGACTGTCATAAAAGTATGTATGGGAGTTCGCCACTGTTCTTTGTGTATTCGTATTAAAGCTTGGTGTTCTTTGGAGAGGGATCTTGGACGCTATAGTTGCTAAAAACTTGGTTTGTGTAAACTATGCATATTCTGCGGCAATACCACAGTATAAATAATAATGCAAACAATGCTTTGTTATTCCAGCTGGCCGCTACTGCGAATGGACACACAAAACCATCGACCAAGCGGCCAACACCGAGACTTTCGAAGACTACATGAAGACGCTCAACCTGAACTGCACCGAAGGAGAACCAGCCGTCCTCAACTGGACGGTGGCGCATGAGACGCCGGATCTGGTCTACTATCAGGTAAGTGAGAATCTGGTCTACTAGCTGGGGAGAATCTGGTATATTCGGTAGAAATCAAGTCTACAACTGCAAGAGAATCGAAAAGTATCTAACCCGGACGGAAATTTATGGGCTGAGGGGAGGGGAGGGGGGGGGGGCTTATTCTTCCTCGTTGGAGCTCATTTGAGTTAATCATATTTGCTAATAAAAACATAAGTTGCTGTCAAGTCGCAGTCGTGTCAAGACGGGCTGTGGTTACCAACATGTTATATAACACGGTAAGCTAACAGCATTTTGTAAGTTACATGTCACAGTAGATCCGGCTTAAGGAATTGCTGTTAGGTTATGTTTATTTAATTATTTGTTTTGCACAAATATATTGTACAAGGAAGGACTTAATGCTAAACAGCACCACCTACCAGACATCCAGGTCTTGAAAAAAAATTAGTATTTAGGGCGTGCGGCTTAAAGTATTGAACAATACATACAAAATAAACAAAGGATTGTGTAAATAAAGTATTTAGTGTAAGGAATTGTTGCAAAATATTTGTACTAATATTGGACAACTGTTTCCCTGCACAGTGAAACAGCAACAACATATCGGAACATATTGTTTTGTAATCTCGCTAGCAGTTACAAATATAATGAAAATAATAATTATTCAAAAGCCTAGTCTGTTACACTGGTAGGTAATGGAAAAGGTACAATATCTTTGAACATTATATAAGTATATCACGCATAAGTATTTAATTGTCTACCAAATTATGCAGATTAATAATTAAAATCTCTATGACTTGTTTCAAAAGTCGTTAGTAGTAACATAACCTACAAAATTTTGAATTCCAATTCAATTAATTTCAAACTTAAGAAAAGCTACACAGTCTCTGTATAATATACAATTATACAAGTATTATAAAGGGAGATTATGATTTTCAAATATCCAGCAGAGATGTTGACGGCACGAGCACTAACACAAAATGAACTACAAACCCCCGCAGGAGAACGCGGGTGATGTTTTCCATCCACGACAGATAACGTGTTAGCTTACTATCCTGTTAGCTAACACCAAAGCCACGCCCACTTTTCATGTTAGTAACATGTTAGTGTGTTAGCTAACACGAAAACATGCCGCAGCGGATCCGGCTTTACACTTCCTTTATAAACCAAAGAGTATATAATGAATTGTATTCTCTTTGGTATAATGTTTTGTTTATAGGTTTTATATTGACGTACCATTTTGTGTATAGCACAGTATATAACTGTTTATCGCAAGTAGGTTGAATTACGCTTCCTGTTAAAAGGTTTAACGCCAGTAATCGTAATTCAACCTCCTTTGGTTTCAAAAAACGGAAAGTAAGCGTAATTCAATCTCCTTTGGTGTAAAAAACGTAACGTTTGGGAAGTATACTGTGTTGACGATATTGACGTCCGAACCGGAAACGTCATTGTATTATATATATTTTTTCACTCGTTGGGCAGGCAACAAGGCCGGTAAAATATTGTAGGAAGGAAATTAAGTTTCAATTTCTTGATTTATTAAAATTAATTTGTTAACCAGACTTTGCCTAGCTTACATGTTTGTTGAAAAAACGTAGAAAAATTATTACTTAAGTTCTGTAATATGTAAATAATGATATTTCAAGACGCTGCGAGATTTATAACATAAAATTTCGCCCTTGTTCTTTAACTTTGGCGTGCGCCTTCTGCGTCAGGCGTTGCGGCGGTGCGCATTCGCGCAAGCCGGGGGGGCTTGCGCGAATGCGCACCCGGTTCGCTGTAGATGCCGGTAGAGGCCAACAGTAAATATCCTTCATAAAAAGGATAAAAAATTGTACAGTGTTACCTTCTTCTTTACCCTATCGATTAGAACAGTTTTAAATTGTTATTAATTAATATTTGTTTCAGTGTTACACCCACAACAACCTAGGCTGGAAGATCCACGTAGTAGACCCGGGCACGCCGGTCCCGTTCCCGTCGGACCAGCGCGCTAACACCAACGCCGCGCCCTCCCCGCCCGCTTCCGTCATCTCCATCCCGATGCTCATCACGGCAGCTCTGCGAAACTTGCTCGCCAGATAAGAGTGCTGTTTCTACGCGAGTTCCATGTAAAGTGGGTTTTCCACTCGGTGACGACAATTTTTTTCGTCGGTTTGCGCTGTTTTCAACCCGTTTTACGAAGTTTTCAACTGGTTTTACGAAGTTTTCATACCCTGCGTTCGAGTTGATGAGATGGCGTTGTGGGCAGTTTTGAAATGTACATTGTTAACAAGCCATTCGCTTTGAACATTTTCAACCCTTTTTCTAATTTTGCAACATTTGACACAACCGAACTTTTCCAAACCGAATGAAAAACGACCCAATGGCTGACGGAATAAAGTCGATTTTCCTATGTCAACATGTCATCTAAACATGCTAAACGAACGGTGATCGAAAACGTTCAGAACGCTAATTTCACCCACAAATGACCAAAGCGAACGCCAAATGTGATCATATTTAGCGTTTTTAACAGCTAGTTTTGCCATTTGCTACAAAACGCACGGTCACATAATCGTTTGTATGAAGGTTTTAAAGGATTCTAAAAAAATGTATTTTCTGCCAAAATCGAAGGAAATCAATTTTTTCACAAATTCGTTCGTTCTGGGCTAGATGGCAATAATAAAAAAAATAAAAACTTAATACTCTCTATTGACGTTAACAATGATCACCTTTAACATTCGGTTCGAATTTTTTTGGCCGAAATGAGCGTTCTGACATTTAAATAATCACCTTTCGTTTTGCATGAACAGTTAAAAATTACATTGGATTTATGCACAGAACATATATCAGGAGTTTATGCCACTCAAGGTACGTAAGGTTAGTAGATGCCGCTTTATACTCTAGGGTATATTTGTCGTTCGGTTTGGAAAGATCGTTAGTAACAAAAGTGTTGTCATTGTCTTAACCGAACAGCTTGTTAAAATATACAGATTCGAAACTGCCAAAAAACATCCAAAACCCAATTTGAACACACCAGTCAATGGTCTCCGCATTGACTGTCAAGTTTGACATTGACAGTTACGATAGTATAGTAGAATGTATTACAGATTCTACAAAAAAATGTTGCTAATTAAATTTTAATAACTATGTATGTATGTATTTAATTTGTTGAGAGGAATTTCAAATATATTTATTAATAATAAATAGGTGGTTATATATGAAACTGAATAAGAATTTAATTGTAAACTAAAGTTGAATGAAGCAGTATTGAAAGTTGAAGGAACTGACATATGACAATAAATACATTTTCTTAAAAATATACACTAAATTGTAATGTTAGTAACAACAATAAGAAAGTAGTGTTATCCATCTTAGAAAAAAGCTAAAGAAATAGCATTGTATTGTATTGTAGGTTAATTATCTTCTTGTGTATTTGCGTCGTTATCCGAGTGGTGACTGTGATATATTATTGTTGGTTAAAGCATGATATTTATGCTATAACAGAGCTCGCGTTTCTATGTACAGATATTTATAAAATTGGGTAAATAATGTCAATCTACGTACTAATATCAATTTCATATCAGTCGTGTAAAAGCGTTTGAGCTGTAATTTTATATCGTAGGCTTTTTAACCAACATCTCGTAGAACATTTATTGAAGGAACAATATTTATGTATAGATACTTATTTACATTGTACTTTCATTATTATAATATTTATGGAATTTAAAGAAATGAATGATTGGCTTATTGATTTAACGATACAATTGATGATAAAAAAACAATACCTAGTTTAACGAAATCTTCGTAATGTGCTTGACAATAATGACTAATAATAATAATAATAAGACCTTTATTTTAAGAATAGGTAAATGTATTGTAAAACCAACACAATGAACTCTCATTATATTAAAATTTACTAATATTTAATGTGCTTTCTCATAACGTGGACAATAAAATCCAAACATTTTAATTACATGTTGGGCTGTTTACATAGAGTAAATAATAAATAGTACTACCTGTATTTATAGGTAATTATTAAAAGTTTTACTAAGTAAAAGGAAACGATTGACAATAAATTGGTCTATTCTGCACTTTCTAAATGTTAGGGATAATATGAGTACCTGCATGCCGCATGTTTGCCTACATGATTTGTTGACTTTTTACACTTTGTTTAATTTGAAATTTCTTAAATTTATTTAGAGTACATAATTCTATTTAAAACCTTAAATTCAAAATATAAACAATAAAGTTTAATAGTGATGAAACACCAGTCACCTAAAAACATTATACTATACTTAACTATTACTTTGTTTAAGACAACGCAAGAAGGTAGGCAACTGTATACATTTTTTAATTATCTGTATCTCTTAGCCGGATTTGTTCTGATTTAGACATTTTGCACTATCTAAACTATGTAGTATAGATTCCATACAATACAGTTTATGCCCACGGCAACCAACATATTGCCCAGAAGGCCTTTCTAATGCTACATTTTAATTGCCTACTTAATCTTACAAGTAGTTGTAATGTCAGACAATAAAATATGAGACATTTATTAAGTAATAGTTATACAATTATCATAATACATTTTTGCAGTTTCCAAACTTTACAAAATATATTATAGGTAAAAATATTTCATAATAAATCTTATTTATTAAGAAAAAACTAAGACAATATTATAGAGTAATTTACATCAATTTTAACACTTTGTACTTTGTAGACGTAGATGTTGGTGCACATTTTTGTTAATTCTAAGAAATTTTAAAGAAGTTATTAGTGTACGTTATGGTACAGTGCAATTAATATTATAGAAAAATAAGCGTACAATTATTATTATCGTAGCATATTTTATTTGTGTATATCTGTCAGTACAATTTTATAACACTGAATACCTTACTACACAAAAAAATATTGAAGTTTAGCCAGAAACTATTAGAGTACCTAGTTGAATTGTTATTATTTAAAAACATGCCAGGAAATAATTTTGCATGTATTTTGCTTAGGTAATGAAATGACACAAGTTTTCTGCAATTATATTTTATGTATGTACTGATATTTACACTATAAAATAATGTAGGTACCTACTTCATTTTGCTGAAGTACTTTGTTGTGATCTACACTTTGAATACTATATTTAAATAAAGGACCTGGTGTTATTTTTAATACACATTACTAATTTATGTTTAAACATTGTAATCTCATCTTAATGTTTTATACTACCTGTGCCCCGAGAGGGTTTATACTGCGGCTTTACCCGCTTGGTCATTTCTGTGATTTGAGAGTAGCCTATGCATTATTCCAGTACCAAAATCACCTCTAAAGTAGGTACAATATACTCGTACTACATTTTATCAAAACTTGTTCATCTATCAAATGGTTTTTTGTCGTTTGCTCGGCTTGTTCGCATCGGATCAATATAACAAGTATACCTACCAGGTTTTAAGTCAATCCTGGGCTATCCAACAGTGAACACGGCATTGCAATCAGTTCTGAAGGTTTAACGTGATGCGCGAGTAGACTAACGGAAAGTTAGTCTACAAAAAATCAAAGTCTAAATTTAAAATGATGTTATACTCGTATGATTGTTCAGTAGCTTACTTTAAGTCCCCTAAAAATAATCTTCTTTGTAAAGACTTTTGTTACTTACTGCTTTAATAGAGGTATAGATTTATGCACTGGTATATATTTAATACTAGCTGTGCCCACGGTTTCACACGCCTGCAGCCCGATTCCATAACTTGGCTTCAATCGAATTCTCAGTATCGCAGCCACTAATGCCTTGCGATAGAGTCGAATTTGCTATGAAAAAAGTGATAATCCGATTGTAGCCAAGTTATGGAATTGGGCCACTGGTCATTTCTCTAGGGTAAAAGTAGTCCGTGTGACATTCTAGGACCAAAAATACCAATATACCAACATTTGATCAAAATTCCTTCAGCCGTCAAAAAGTTTTGTATCGATTGCCCGGCTTCTGCTCATTGGATTGAGATACGAAGTACCCCAGTTTTAAAGTCAAACCCTAAGCTATCCAACAGTGAAAACCGCACTGCAATCAGTCCAGAAGTTTTTACGTAATGTGCGAAAAAACATACAGACAAACAGACACACGAATTTAAAAAATGTTATTATCTTGTTTAGTAGCTTATTTTAGGTAGGTACCCGAGACCACATTTTTTGTAATTATCTGCTTTGTACAGCCTTTTTCGTACTTACTGCTTTATTATAGGTATAGGTAGATAAATATTTAAACATATAATTCAGTAATATAATACACTTTTTACACTGCACAAAGAGTTCGTATATATTTTACAAATTATTCGATTAATATTACATCATTTAACTACCACACTTGGGTTTCATGATATTTTTAATGAAATATTTAATATGGTTAGTTTTTTTAACTATTTCATTTTTTACCGCAAAAGTAGGTGCTGGCAAAATTTGTGAACAACAAATGAACAATGAAGATAGTATTATTTACCCCACAAATTACTTTACAAGACAGCATTATACAAGGTGGGGCAAGACAATGGGGCAAATTACTTTACAGGACAGCATTATACAAGGTGGGGCAAGACAATGGGGCAAATTACTTTACAGGACAGCATTATACAAGGTGGGGCAAGACAATGGGGCATTATGGGTTTTTCTTTTGTAGAAGCTTGTGATCCCAGATGTTTGTCATAATCAACTGTTTTCCACTAGAAAAACTTTCATATAAGTAACTTAAACTAATCAAACTAGTTTTTAAACCCATTTTTTCCATTATTTTTCTATGAAGTCTCAATCACGCACATCATGTATGATCGTGTATGATTGATACATATTACATGTATGTAATTCGAACACTTGCACTGAAACATTTTATTCATACCTAATATTTTTTTAAATGAAAAATTTGAGTCTCTGACGGGGTTCGAACCCGCATCATTCCGTGCCTCTGCGTGACACGTACCCTTACCACTGTTTCGGCATGACAGGTAGGGATGGTAACACTATCTATTGGCAATTTTCAATATTAGCCGTGTTCGGTTACTCAGTTACTAAAACAGTAACTTGTTCAGTTGTTAGTTGGTTAGTTATACTGCCAGTAGATGGCGATACCGTCCCCGTAAGACGGATTTACATATAAGCGGAAAATTTGAATGATACCTGTCACGGTAGCCCAATTGGTAAGGGCATGTACTGCGCAGAGGCACGGAATGATGCGGGTTCGAACCCAGTCCATGATACAATTTTTTTGTCTAGAAAATTATTAGATAAGTTCTCGCTAAGCAGGCGTTAATGCTAAAATCATATAGTAATTTTATTTATATTTTTATTTACTTCATAATATCATGCTGTCAGAATAATTAGTTGTAGGTCGCTATAACACGTGTACAAACTAACAGCACTTCACAGGTCTCACGGAGTTGAATGAGACACTTATTTTATGACGTGGATGATAGGATGTTTTTTTTCAGGAATTTAAAATAGACCTCATATTTAAAAAAAGCTACATAAAACTACTTACTTAAAAAAACAACTTACAAATAAAACTACTAACTTCAAAAAAAAAGGTACGTTACCCTTGCTAGCCCATTATTATACCCCACCTGTATACACAGGTACTTACTAATGTTAGTCCGTTGCTACCACTGCTTTTTTAAATAGAAACCGCAAACATGGCAGCCACGTAAATCACTAGCATAATTATGATTGATGTTTTAATAAAACGTTTTTAATGTAAATATTTAGGTGAATGTTCTTGTGGCATTTTTAAAAGGTAAATTATTACGTTTAAAAGTTTTGTTAAACTTGTGTAACCTATGACAATAAAATATTTCCTAAATTTAATCTTGTTGTTTCTTCTACTGCGTAGAAATGTAATTTTACTTTACTTTTTTCGACATAATTAATTACAAAATATAAAAGTTAAGTAAGTACCTCTTGTTCACTGACTAATTATAAACTCTAGAAAACTATTACTTGACTTATGAAGCTGAAATTATATCAAAAATATTCATGAAGACAATGAGGAGTACCTAGAATATATTTTGTGACAGGGGTGAATAAAAGACGTGTAAATTTTGTGATTTAAATTGTCATTATCTTTAGTGCACGCTTAACACATATTTCTTGCACGACCAGGATGACTGGCAGAAAATGCTTTCATAGCATTAAGTCCTACACGAGGATCTGTTCGCCATCAGGTCTTGTCTCGTCTTCTCGTGCAATACCTAGTTCTATAGATTAACACAATAATCTTACACGAGGATCTTGGGTGAAATTATGAGCTGTCTTATCATTTTCATGATATATCTTTCTTGTTGGGATGTATGGGAGCGAATATAATCTCAATGCACCAAGCCAACCTCGCTTGCACGCGGTCATTCTGCTGGATAACTAACGAGGCTCTGGCGACCGACAGATGGCAGTATAACCGTCCCAAAAACAAGCGTAGCTAAATGAGCAGGCAAATACAGGCAGCAAATGCAAGTTCACTTTTTGGAAAAAGAGGGGATCTTTTTGATCAACTTTTTCTTCAAAAAGCAACCCCAGAGGAAGTGGACTTGGCAAAGTCCCGATGGTGTGACTAAAAATGAGACTGACTTCATCATGATGGACAATAAGCACATACTAGTATTCAGGGATGTCTCAGTGATCGCAAGGTTTAATACCGGTAGTGATCACCGACTTGTCTGAGGCTCCTTGAATATCAACCACAAGCTTGAAACATGCCGCCTAGTGAAGTCTACGCTCCGACCCAACCTGCTCCAGGCTACTGTTGGATAAAAACAGTTTCAACTCAAGTTGGAAAATCGATTCGCTGTCTTGGAAACCACAAATGACGTAGACGAGAAACTCCAAAAATTTGTGGGAATCCATAGGCAGGAAGGCACTAGATTTTGTCAGCTGCAGCGTACGGGCACGAAGTCTAAAATCTCGGATGAGGCTCTTTGGCTTGTGGACGAGAGACGGGAGAAACAGCAAGCCGCACAGTCAGAGAAAAGGGAGCTCAATAAAAAGATCAACAAGCTGGTGCGACGTGACCTCCGATACTCAAATACACGCCGAATAGAAAAGGCAATTGAGCAAAATCAGGGGTCAAAAGTCTTCGCCCAGCAATTGAGTAGATCCCATCTGACGAAGCTCAAGACCAATAATGGCACAACCGTCATCGCTAAGCCGGAGATCCTTTCTGAGATTGAAGACTTCTATGGCTAATTGTACGACTCGCATGCTTCTAGACCCGAACCCAGCACAGAGGATTCTCGCGCAATACTGACCCGCCACTATACTGATGAACTGCCCGACATTAGCCTAGACGAGATTGAGATGGCGCTCAAACAACTTGAGAATGGAAAGGCTCCCGGTTAGGATGGTATAACTTCGGAGCTCTTGGGAAGGAAAGGAATGGGCATTAATATCGATGGCGTCATCTCACACGATTTCCCGATGATATCGTCCTAATGGCGGAGTCACTGCAAGACTTGCAAAGTATGCTGACCTACCTAGATGATGCTTCTCGACGAATCTGTCTCGGAATGAACATAGATTAAGATCGTTGACGAAACCGATTGCAGTCAATGGTGTGCCTTTTGAAGTTGTCCAACAATATGTTTACCTTGGGCAAATATTGCAATTGGGTAAGAATAACTTTGAGAAGGAGGCCAACAGAAGAATTCAGTTGGGTTGGGCAGCATTCGGTAAGCTTCGTCAAGTCTTCTCGTCGTCCATACCACAGTGCCTGAAGACAAAAGTCTTCAATCAGTGCGTCATGACCTACGGTGCCGAAACGTGGACACTCACGGTCACAAATTTAAGGTCGCTCAGCGAGCTATGGAGAGAGCTATGCTTGGAGTTTCTCTGAAGGACAAGATTCGTAATGAAGATATCCGACGAAGAACCAAGGTAACCGACATAGCTCAAAGGATAAGCAAAATGATGTGGCAGTGGGCTGGTCATATTTCCCGAAGAACCGATAACCGTTGGGGTAGACGAGTTCTCGAGTGGAGACCACGTTTAGGCAAAAATAGTGTAGGATGCCCTGTGGCCAGGTGGTGTGATGACCTGCAAAAAGCGACTGGAAGAAAATGTATGAGGAGAGCTGAAGTTCGAGCTCAGTGGAGTGCATTAGGAGAAGCCTACGACCAGCTGTGGACAGATATAGTCTAATGATGATGATGATGATGATCTTTCTTTCTTTCTTGGTCTAGACTTACGGGGGCTTCTAATCTTTGCTCGTCTTTGGCCTGTCTTGAGCGTTCACACTTCGCTTGCCACTGGGTATACGGGTACCAACATGGGCACACTGATCCCATCATGGGGACCCCGAGTATCCGGCGATCTACTCATGCTCGGAGCCTTCCACGTGGCCCTGAATGAGACATGCTCACCCAGGACGCCTTCCGTCCTGCCTCTCGGATTCGTTCCAGCTGGCCAGTCCGAGACAGTTGGCGTAGCACAACTTATTGGAACCGTCCACGTGGACTCTTCGAGGCCGCCAGAACCATACGGACAGGACTCCGAGCCCACTGCTCAAGGAATCAGCAAGCAGCGATCACCTTAAGCTCCCTGCTGGGTCTTACCGGAGGTTAACTTTACCGGCTTTTCTGGGTCTAATCTCTATCTGGGTCTTATCTCTTTACTGGGTCTAATCTCATCATCATTTCACCCTCGTCTTGGTCTTATTTCTAATAGTGATCACTATTATCTATCTAAGCAATAGAAAAGTCTCACCCGAATCCTCGTTGCAATCCTTTCTCGAACCTTATCGCCGGGTCGATAAACTCTCATCGCAAACTCTCCGCAACGAAGCATCATGTTCTATTATCTATATTAACACTGGATAGGTCTCACCCGATTCCTCGTTGCAATCCTTTCCCGAACTTTACCACCTGGTCGATAAACTTTCATCGCAGCCTCTCCGCAACGAAGCACGTTCTATTATCTATCTTACTACTGGATAGAACACACCTGAATCCTCGTTGCAATCCTTTTTTGAACTTTATACCACCTGGTCGATAAACTTTCATCACAGCCTCTCCGCAACTCTTTCTATTATCTATCTTAACACTGGATAGGTCTCACCCGATTCCTCGTTTCAATCCTTCCTCGAACTTTATCACCTGGTCGAGTATCTCTCATCGCAGCATCTCCGTACCGAAGCACGTTGCACCAGACCACGTAGCCACACCGAAATGTAGCCCTTCAGAGCTCCTGGAGGCCGTCGTCTGCTTTCCACGTGAACAAGTTCTCGCACGCGCCATTCACGACTAGCTCCATCCACGTTCCCGCCGAAAAGTGCCGTCAAAGAGAATATAAACACTACGTAAACTACGTTTTAAGAGGCGGGACCTCCCTAATAGCCAATGAAAGCACTTTGGCAGACATTTATTGGCATCAAAGAATCCAACATTACTACATTAAAGGTCAGACGTTAGCCTATCTCGACAATGCTACCAACCTAACAACATAACGGATAGAGTAGTGCTTGCTTGCACGTATTCTTGGTTTTATCGATATCGATAAAACCTCGACGAGGGCATGCACTCGTCGAGGTTTCATATTAAAGATACCCATTGCAACATGTAAATGTGGAGCCATGTAATAAAATACTTTAAAATAAAACACTTTAACAACGGAACAATTTATTTATAATACTTTTTACAATGTAAATACTAAAATGGATTTTGCAAACATAGGTAAGCTTACCTACTAGGGCTTCACTCTGAATTGAGACCATGCGATGTACCTACTCTACCTTTATCTCACGCACTCACATTCATAAATGTATGTTACGACTGGTCTCTATAGGAATGTATGAAGATCCTCATTTTCTGCATCTAGAAATAAACATGTTTATTAATGATAAGGAAATACGTTATAGGCAGCTTGACCCAGCCTACGATAGCTTTATCGATAGTTAATAGTTATTTGACCTTGCGTATCCCTAGTGTTAAAACAATATGAAAATACAAAATAAAAAACATGTTAATTACGTTATATCAAAATTAATGCTTACCGGGGCTGATCAATAGGAAATCATGCCATAAATTTTCTTTTTGTTCTGGTTTTCGTAACTGGCGGGAACTCCACTTAGAACACATCTTTTGTATCTTTTTAAAGATACAAAAGATGTGTTCTTAGTCTTTGTTCTTAGTCTTTGATTATATATATATATATTGATATCTGTCATTCATTTTGAGTTGTCATATTAGAAATCTATTTATGAACTAAATACGTGTTTATTTTATTGGCGACGAGGATAAAGAAGTAACTATGAATAGTGAACAATTTACCCAGTTTCTACACGCCCAACAGGCGCAACAGGAACAAATAACACAAATATTAAAGTTGTTAATGCAAAAAACGACCAACACCGGCGGCGTGACGAACATCGCCTCCACAACAAAAGCTGACAAAATGGTAATTATAAAAAACTTTAACATGGAAAAATACAACCCATAGACATGCAGTCTATGATTTCATTGATTTCTTCGAGACAAAGAAGAGAAATTGTTTATTGGTATATTTGATATTACCAATGAACAATTACAGAAAGATCTTCTGTTGAATTTTTTAACGCCAGAAATATTCCGCGAGTTGAAAGTAGCACTTACACCCAGATTTGACACCAGCACTTACAAGGATATTTGTACCAAACTTTTAGACTTGTACCGCATTAAAAAGACCAGGTACCGTGCTTTAGCAGATTTTTGGAACTGCATAAGGGAGACAACTGAGTCGATGGAGCATTACGCAAACAAAAAAGCCTGAGCAGGAATTGTGAATATCACGATGAACTGTTGGAACGACAACTACGCGACCGTTTTGCTACAGGACTAAACCATCCAGACCGTGAGACGGACCTGAAACAGAAATGCTCAGACTTACAAGAAACTGAGCAAGGAAAATCGAGAGAAGTTACGTTTTCTCAAATTTTTGCAATTGCACAATCACGTGAACAAGCTGAACATGATACCCCAGGTTCGAGTGTCAACAAATCAGAAAAAAAAACAATACTCGGAAGTCTACTACACGAGACAACAATACAATGCGTAAACTATACTCTAACTAATGCTTTAGATGTGGCAAGAGTGACAAACATGACCTCGCCAACTGCCCGGCGAAGAAACACATATGTGACGAATGCAATATAGAAGGACACTTTGAAAATTGTGGCATTAAAACCGGACGCGCATTTATTGAAGGAAAGAAAACATCGAATACCTTCAAGCACAAGTTACAGAGGATTGTGGCGAGTGTCCTACACGATATTAAATAAATGTATATCATGCATTATTTCTATAGCGTAAATAAATATCATAATATTGTAAAAACAAACGATAAGTATAGATAAATAGAAATGTATAAAATATATTATCAAACGTACATACATTAAGTTATATAGTATCTACTAAATATTGTAAACGTAATAAAATTAATATATGATTTAAATAGGTAGCGAAGTTAGTACCTAGTGGAAACGCACGCGCGTGGCGCATTGTTTACTCCCGCCGCCGGCAGATCGCCGAGCCGGCCCGCGCCGTGCGCCAGCGCATCCAGTTGCGAAACCTACCTACTCTCATGCACGCGTGTCGCTACGCGCTACCGCGACTTATTGTTATATTTACGTGATCGTAGTGATATAGACATTTTCGATACTTATAATAATACGTGAGGTGATAATCACGGTTGTTGTTAAAAGACTGTTCGAGAATAAAAGTTATAACATACTCATACATACAATCTTGGATTCATTGGAACGACCATCTACACCACAGGATCACCGACAGTCATCCAACTGCTTCATCACATGATTCTATGGAAAGTAGCGATGATGACGGAGAATTAGTTTGCAACATTGCAAGCACAAGAAAGACTGCAAACAAATCGATATCGATCGATGTTGGGAGATCGTCGTCCATCACAATTTTTACGACATCTGCAAAGCTTGGCTGGCCCGGACGTGCCAGAAGACTTCATAAAAACTATATGGACGAGCAAACTGCCACGGAATGTGCAGACTATACTAGCTGCGCAACCAATGGATCGCTGGAAGTTCTAGCTGATCTTGCGGACCGCATCCAGGATATTGCCCCAACCACGCCGCAAGTGTCAGCAGCATCCGCACCTGGTTCCTCGCTAGATGCTATGGCGAAAGAAATGCGACGCCCTTGCTCCCAGACGCGCAAGAGAAATCGAAGCTGCTCCGAAACCAGATCGCACTCCAATTACCGTAAGTTCCCCAATTGTTGGTATCATGCTAAGTTTGGGGGAAAGGCCACAAAGTGCACAAAACTATGCGACTATAAGGCGGAAAACTATCAGGGCGGTCGATAATGGCGACTGCCGACTGCCCCACTGAGTCTGGTCGCCTGTTCGTCATAGATCGTCGGTCAAAGACGCAATTTCTCGTTGATACTGGAAGCGATGTCTGTGTCACCTACGGATACACTCACCTGGATTTGGACTTAGGTCTCCGCCACGACTTTCCGTGGCGTTTCATCGTCGGAGACGTAACAAAGGCTATAATTGGAGCCGACTTACTTAAATTCTACGGACTACTCGTGGATATACGTCACCAGCGATTACTTGACAACACGACGACACTCTTCGTTGTTGGATCACCTGCTAACTCGTCGACTGCGATTTCTTCAATCAGAATCCCGATTGGTGAGTCGCGCTACCACAAAATCCTGAAAGAATACCCGGAGATTACTCACTCATCTGGAAGAGAAGCTGAAATTAAACACCGTACCATGCACTACATCAAGACTACACCGGGACTACCAGTCTCATCTACTCCACGCCGTCTAGCACCAGACAATTTGAAAATCGCCAAAGCTGAAATAGAGTCAATGCTGAAATCAGGAATTGCAAGACCATCAAAAAGCCGCTGGGCGTCTCCCTTACATCTCGCACCGAAAAAGGATAACGGGTGGCGACCGTGCGGAGACTTTAGGATGCTGAACGCTCGAACTATACCTGATAGATATCCGATACGGCATATACATGACTTCACACAGAGTATATCAGGCTGCAAAGTATTTTCTACAATAGACCTCGTCTAAGCCTACCGTCAGATTCCAGTCTACTCAGAGGATGTCCAGAAGACTGCTATTACAACACCATTCGGATTACGTAACGCTGGACAAACTTTTCAACGATTTGTCGATGAAATGACGCGTGGGCTGGATTTCGTGTTCCCTTACGTTGATGACTTTTTGATCTATTCAAAAAATGAGACCATCCATGAAGAACACCTTCGTCTACTGTTCAATAGACTGAGGGAATACGGGATTGTCATCAATACCTCTAAATGCAACTTTGGCCAATCTGAAGTCATTCCTAGGCTATTCTATATCAGCTGACGGAACCAAGCCGCTCGACTCGAAAGTGGAAGCAATCAAGTCATTCCCCACTCCAAAGACCGTGAAGGAACTGCGAAGATTTTTGGGCATGCTCAATTTCTACAGAAGGTTCATACCTGGTGCTGCAGAAATCCAAGCCCCACTGAATTCTTTCATGACCGGATCTGTAAAAGGGTCACACCCTATAAACTTTTGTGACGAAACAATGAAAGCCTTCAACGAATGTAAGGAGAGTCTCTGCCGCGCTGCACTCCTTGCGCATCCTGATTGCCAATACAAGCTAGGCCTCATAACAGACGCATCAGATTCTGCAATTGGTGCTGCTTTTTTTTTCGAGATACAAAGATGGACCCTGGCAACCACTTGCCTTCTTTTCGCGCAAGTTGAGCCCAACGCAGCAAAAATATTCACCTTACGACCGAGAACTCCTAGCGATATATGAAGCAGTGAAGTACTTCAGATACATGGTCGAAGCTCGAGATTTTACTATCTACACTGACCATAAACCCTTGTGCTTCGCCTTTCACTCACGCAAGGACAAATGCTCGCCGAGGAAATTTCGACATCTCGACTTCATCTCCCCATTTACGACAGACCTGAGACATATATCTGGGAAAGAGAACCTGGTCGCCGACACATTATCCAGAGTCGAGGAGATAGAACTGCCTGTTGATTTTTCCAAGCTCGCCAAGTCACAAGAAACTGACCCAGAGCTAATACAGATGCTCGAACACGGAACGTCCGTGCATCTGGAGAAAGTTAAAATACCTGGAACTCGTTCAGAACTATACTGCGATGTGAGCACACAGTTTCCGAGACCTTACATTACCAAACCGATGCGTAAACAGGTCTTTGATAGTTTACATGCACTTAGCCACCCTGGTGCCAACGCCACTGTGAAGCTGATAACTGAACGCTACGTATGGCCAGGTGTGAAAAAAAACTGCAGAGAGTGGACGCGTACGTGCCTAGCATGTCAACGCTCTAAGATTACCAGACACGTATCATCCCCGTTGGGAACTTATCCACTGCCACGAGCACGATTTATGCACGTGCACATAGACCTCATCGGCCCACTTCCAATTTGTAATGGAAATCGCTATTGCCTCACCGCCATAGATCGTTTTACGAGATGGCCTGAGATTATGCCTATACCCGATGCGACTGCTGAAACTGTGGCAAAAGCTCTATTAATAGGATGGATAGCTAGATTTGGAAGCCCGTTCGACATAGTCACAGATCGCGGAGGCCAGTTCCAATCTTCCCTATTCCAGCACCTTTCCAAGATATCAGGATTTCAACATAGAAAGACTACCGCATACCACCCTGCATATAATGGAGTTATAGAAAGATTTCATAGACAGCTCAAGACTGCAATTACCTGTCATGCAACTGAAAACTGGATGGAAGCCCTACCGCTAGTATTACTTGGTATAAGAAGCGCATACAAAGAAGATGTCTAAGCAAGTTCCGCAGAATTAGTATATGGAGAGCCCCTCCGCTTACCGGGAGAATTTTTTGACCCGAGCACTACTGGAACAACAGATATTACTGACTACACTGCACGCTTACGCTCGTTTGCTAATAACCTAAAGCCCTTACATGCTTCGAGATACAGCAAACCATCCATCTTCGTATTTAAGGAGTTACCTACTGCAAGTCACGTGTTCCTCAGAGAAGACGCAGTACGTGCTCCCTTACAACCAGCATACACAGGTCCACACGCTGTACTGAAACGATGTGAAAAAGTATATAAATTACTTATTAAAGGAAAACCTGTCACAGTATCAGTAGATCGCCTGAAGCCGGCCTACATATTGGATGACAGAAGTAGCATAACTCCTGATGAAACTCCTAATGAAACTCCTGATGAAACTCTTGAAGACATTTCTCCACCTGAAATCATACATAAAAAAACAAAACATGGATGTCAAGTAAATTTCCCTGACTAATATCGCCCTTAGGCCCGGTCTCTCGGGGGGAGTGATGTGGCGAGTGTCCTACACGATATTAAATAAATGTATACCATGCATTACTTCTATAGCATAAATAAATAGCATAATATTGTAAAAACAAACGATAAGTATAGATAAATAGAAATGTATAAAATATATTATCAAACATACATACATTATGTTATATAGTATCTACTAAATATTGTAAACGTAATAAAATTAATAAATAAAAAAAATAAATAAAATCGGGACATTTCCACACCAATTACCTAGCCCCAAACTAGGATACCCTGTACTATGGGCACTGGATAACGGATAAACATACATAGATAAGATTATTACATCCATGACTCGGAAACAAACATTTTGCTCATCCCACAAATGATTGCACTTTGTAGGATTCGAACCCGCGACCGTTCGATTTCGTACCTAGGATCTCTAGCCACTAGACCAACCGGTCGTCAAAATGACCGGTCGAAATGATGGTCGTAATATATGATTTAAATAGGTAGCGAAGTTAGTACCTAGTAGAAACGCACGCGCGCGGCGTATTATTTACTCCCGCCGCCGGCCGATCGCCGAGCCGGCCCGCGCCGTGCGCCAGCGCATCCAGTTGCGAAACCTACCTACTCTCATGCACGCGTGTCGCTACGCGCTACCGCGACTTATTGTTATATTTACGTGATCGTAGTGATATAGACATTTTTGATACTTATAATAATACGTGAGGTGATAATCACGGTTGTTGTTAAAAGACTGTTCGAGAATAAAAGTTATAACATACTCATACATACAATCTTAGATTCATTGGAACGACCATCTACACCACAGGATCACCGACAGTCATACAACTGCTTCATCACATGATTCTATGGAAAGTAGTGATGATGACGGAGAATTAGTTTGCAACATTGCAAGCACCAGTAAGAAAGACTGCAAACAAATCGATGTCTTAATGAATGGTGTAAAATGCAAGATGGATTGGGACCCCGGCTCCACCTACTCAATAATCAGTTCCCATTTCTGGAAGAAAATTGGTTCACCAGCCTTATCTAATGCACCAAAACTTAAAGCCTACTGCAACTACAAGTTAAAATCAAAAGGCCTTACAGACATAACTGTGGAAATCGACGGACGCCAATTGTTTTTACCAGTTTTGGTAATGAAAAACGCTAACCCGATGCTTTTTGGTCTTCATTGGAGTGAAATGTTTGAGATGGAATTTCCGAAACCCGTTTACTCAGTCAAAACTATTATTCCAACTGCACTCAAGCATGTCCTTGATGAACATAGTCAACTTTTCGATGGGAAATTGGGCAAGGTAATAGACTACCAAGTTAACATCCACGTCAAACCAGGGGCTGAACCTGTATACCTCCCAGCAAGACCGATCAAATTCAGCATGAAGAAAAACGTTGAATGGGAATTAGATTAGCCTTGTTACCGAAGGCATAATACAAAAAGTAGACCCAAATATTACTCTCATAGAATGGGCTACAGTGGGTTAACGTAGTGAAACCCTCAGGTGAAGTCAGAATTTGTGGAGACTACAGTTCTTCACTGAACCCCGTCTTGATCAAACATTTACATCCAGTACCAATTTTTGACCAACTACGTCAAACACTGGCAAACGGCGTGATATACTCAAAAATCGATCTCAAAGATGCATACCTGCAATTTGAAGTAGCACCAGATTCAAAAAAGTATTTAATATTATCGACACACAAGGGTTACTTTCAGTACAATACAGAATGCCTTTTGGTATATCAACAGCACCATCAATTTTTCAAAATTTTCTTTAACAACTACTTCCCAAACATACCCAACGTTGCAATATATTTCGATGATGTCGCCCTGGCAAGTAGGAGCTTAGAGGACCACCTACGTACACTTTCTACAGTATTCGACAGATTACGACAAGCTGGATTGAAAGTTAACTTGAAGAAGTGTAGTTTCTTACAGAAAGAGATTGAATACCTGGGTCATATAATAGACCAAAATGGAATACGTCCGACGAACACAAAAATTGAAGCTATCACCAAGGCTGTACAACCTTCCAATTCGAAAGAATTACGATCTTTCCTTGGTTTAGTAAACTTTTACGAACGCTTTATTCCTCATCTTCACGGAATATGTGCAGATCTTCATGAACTGACCAGTGGCAGACGCACATGGCGTTGGACTGACCATGAGAGACAAATTTTTGAAGCCACTAAGACATGTATTGCGAATTCAAAGCCATTATTGTTCATGGCCTTTGACGAAAAACGTCCCCTTTTCTTAGCCTGCGATGCATCGGAGAAAGGCGTAGGAGTAATTTTATTTCACAAAGACAAAAATATTGAGCAACCTATCACATTTGCATCAAGGAAACTTCGCCCTGCTGAAAGCAAGTATTCCGTAATAGACCGTGAAACTTTAGCCATTTTATTTGGAATCAAGAAATTTGACCAATATTTACGAGGGACTAAATTTACGTTAGTACTGATCACAAACCATTAGTGCACATCTTAGGCACTCAACGTAATCTTCCGAAACTAGTTAACAACAGGTTAGTGAGATGGGCTCTATTGATTGGAAGCTACCAATATTACATTTGCTATCGGAAAGGAGAAAACAATATTTTGGCTGACTGCCTTTCTAGACTGCCAAATCCCGAAACCAAACCTTCTCGAGCTGAATGTGCCGTTCATAAAATAAGTTCAAAACCTTTAGGTAGTAGAATATCTGATCTTCATTTATCAGAGAACAATTTGAGTGACAAAACATCAAAGGACCCTATTCTATCACAAGTTTGTCAGTATCTGAAAACTGGGTGGCGTGATCTGGAGTATAACAGAGACATGAGACTTTTCTACAAGAGACGTTTTGAACTGTCCGTCGAAAACAAAATCGTCATGTGGCAAGGCAGAATGGTTATACCTGAAGCACTTCGAAGAACGATTCTCACATACCTTCATAGAGGGCATCCTGGCATATCTGCGATGAAGGCCCTTTCACGTTTTTATGTTTGGTGGCCATCACTTGACGAAGACATAGAGGCATTTGTAAAAACGTACAAGATGCCAAGAGAATCGCCCGTGCAACTCGGAACTTCCAATTTTCTCTTGGTCCATTCCAGAACAAGTATGGGAGAGAATTCATATCGGTCCGTTCGAAGGTACATACTGGCTAATTTTATGTGACGCACTTTCAAAGTGGATAGAAGTGAGACCTATGAAAAATATAACGTCCAGAAGTCTTTGCTATGTATTAGATGTCATTTTCTGTACATTTGGTCTTCCACGCATGATTGTCTTCGACAATGGACCGCAGCTGTCATCTTACGAATTGAAAGAATATTGCAAGAGCCAGGGCATTTTACATGTCACATCATCACCTTATCACCCTCGTACAAATGGGCTTGCGGAACGGCTTGTGAGAACTTTTAAGTCTAGAATGGCTACAAATGACGGAAGTCAACTTAAACGTCGCTTGATGGAGTTTTTGTTCACTTATTGGAACACGCCTCACACCACCACTAGTAAGTCACCCGCCCAGATGATGTTCGGCCGACAATTGAACTGTCTGTTGACGAACATTCGACCTGATAAAAGAAGATCGTTACAGTATCAACAGGTGAAGGCTAATGTTATGTCCTCTGCTCCATCTTACCATCCGGGTGATAAAGTGTACGTCAAGACGCGTCAGGAAAAGACATGGCAGCCTGCGACAGTTGCGAGCCGTAAGCATAGGTACTCATATGTCGTCTCAACACCTGACGGAAAGGAAAAGCGAAGACATGTAGATCATATCAGGCCTCGAACGTCTTCCGCAGATTTGGCGAGTTCTCCAATTCATAGGACGCCTCACAACAATACTGAACCAACGTGCACACCATCAGGAATTACAACGTTGCCCATGGCCGTCATCTACATCCATGACGTCCTCTCCCACATCATCCGCATCCACACCATCCATGTCATCTTCGTCTACGTTCGTCACACCTGCAACTGTTGCGGTGCCTCCACCCTGTCGTCGCAGTCAGCGTCAAGTACCGTGAAATCCTCCAACTTTGGCCACATTTTGTAGAAAAATTGTTGTTACACCAAAAAAGTTAGGAAAAGGTGTTGGTTTTATGACGCGAACGCGAAGTATACACAAATTACTATTAGTCAAACATAAAAAATCTGTAAACAACAACTGATTCTGTATCTTAAAAGTAAATCAAAAGGCTGGCCAAAGTTAGCTCCACTTCCTGTCAACATTATCCACAGCTTATATCTTCTGGACTATCAGCCCTATTTGCATATAGTTAAGAGCTATGGTAAATATCTGGCCAAAGATGGCAACGAAATAAAGTAAATCACCAAAAGTGCCCATTTTCGCTATTTATCACAGTGGCCAATTTTACCTGCCAATTTTTACTAATTTCCATACAACTGATGTTAGGTACCTAGGGTTGACACAAAAAAAGATAAAGAAATTAAAACACTGTTTTTACACTAAATTGTTTTAATTAAAAATCTGCGCTGGGCCTCAGTCATGTGAGTTTACAATCATCACTGTATTATCAGTCTTAACGATGACAAATAGTAACTATATAAAAATATATTATTAGAATATATTTTTCGACTTAACCTATATTTAAATGGTACTTCAGCGTTTCAGTACGACGAACTAAATTTAAAGTTGAAATAAAAGTTTATTTTTTAAAAACCCCTCAAGTAGGCAAAGCTGTCTAAAAAACTACTTATATTCTTAATCAAAATCTTTACTTATACAGGTAAATAATTCTAAAGTTTTATTATATGAGATCATAAAAATATTTTTGGTTTATGATTAGGTACCAGGTACTTTAGAGTTAAATTTATAGTTGAAATAAGCTTCTTTTTTTAAAAACCCGTAAACAGGCAATAGCTGTCTAAAAAAATCTACTTATAGTCTTAATCAAAATCTTTACTTATACAGGTAAATTAGTCTTAAGTTTTATTCTACGAGATCTTAAAAATGTTTTTGGTTATGATTATGTACTTTAGAGCACATTGAATCCACTAAAATCAACTTCAAATCTTAATGAACCCCGGCGGCCATCAGTAGGTTGTGGCAATACTTTGACAATATCAAATAAATACATTTCAGACTCATCTTTGACTAGAGGCCATGAAAATGTATTATTTTTCTTTTTTCTCAAATATTTATCGACACAAAGATCCCATCGACTTTTGTAGCCTGCCCTACGTAATGTTTAGCACTTTTTTTAGTCATAAATTTGACCAAGACATATGTGCCAACGTGCACATCTTTTTGAGCATCTGCATGTTCCAATAGGACTTCATTTTCTACTGCATCGGATATAGTTGTACTATATTCATTAAATTCTGTTGTATTAATTTCGATGTCAGCTTCAACATCTTCAAGAACGTATGTTTCGCTGTCAGATGATTCTCTGTATGAAATATTCCCGGAAACGTCGGTTTCACTGCCACTACTGTTTGGAAGTAGTCGTCTAAATTCTTTTTGTCTTTTACTATTTTCACCATATTGTTTCTCATTTTTAGTAGGTTTTATTGGCTTCATTTCTTGTATCAACATTTTGTCTTCTTTCGTTATTATTCCCTCTGTTTCAACGCAAGTCTTATAATTTTCTGTAGACAGTAATGGATCGTTCCTTTTCTTCTTTTCATTATTTATTTTGACCTCATTTTTTCCAAGCATGTTCTCTTTGTCTATGTTTTGGAATTCTTCATCACTGTCGGAGTATTGGACTTGTGGTCTAAAAAAATATTTCGATTGATTTTTCCTTCCAGTTGAGGTTGAAGGTAGATTTAAAGTCACTGCTGAGAGAACTTTTATTTTATTTTTATTGTTTTTATTTCCAGCTAATTTTATCGTTTGGTTGTCCATTTCAGTCTTATTTATAAGGTTTTTTTTTCCTTTAATTTCTAAGAGTCCCGTCTTTTCATCTAGAAACGTATTAATTTCATTAACATCATATTCCAATATATCTTTAGGAAATTGTGTCACATCCATTGCAATGTTATCTGTAAGATCTCCATTTTCAGTCCTTTCCACATGCTCCATAAGCTCCATTCGTTCATTTAAAATCATGTCTATCTCATAGCTGTTACTTTCACCATTATCGACCAGTTTGTGACTGTTGCCATTCTTTTTTGTCTTATTGAATCGGTTATTCTTAACACCACCTCGTACACCAGCTACTGATGATCTTAGCGCATTTGTTTCCTGTCGTAGAAAGTCATTGACTGTCACTGATTTTCCTGGTTCCGTTACAACTTTTTTATTTCGTTTAACATTCATGGGTTTTGGTTGTCTAGTTTGTTTTAAAAAATCAAGTAAGGCCTCGTCGATTTCATACGACCCCAAATCTTTGTGATATTCAGGTATCCGTTTATACACTTCATGAGGGTTGAGAGGACTGATTCCAGTTGCTTTAAAACCGCTTTTGATATTGTTTGACCCTGTTAACTGGATCTGTTCAGTCAAAGACTTTAATAATTTTGGGAAGTGGTTTTTATTTAGTGTCGTTTGATTTGGATTCTCGATTTTATATTGGAGTAAAATTTTTCGCCATAGTTTCTTAAGTGGTCCAAAAAAAGCCACATCAAGCGGCTGCGTCAGATGTGTTGAGTTTGCGGGGAGGAAAACGAAGTGAATATCATGACTTTCGCAGAGCTCAATAACATGCACACTTAAATGGGTCGATAAATTGTCGCAAATAACGACTTTTTTCCCAGGTAAACTACTCGCCCAATCTAAGACGATTCGTCTGAAGTAGTCCTCAAAAGTTTGAGAATCGAACCAGCCTGACTTGGTGTGATTATATTTAGCATCACGAGGCCCGCCCTGAATCCACTCTGAGTATACATTTTCAGCTTTATAAACTATATAGATCGGTAAAATATCACCAGCCGCTGTACCAGAGAACATAATTGAAATGGCCCCCTTTGTGGAGTTAAGGACCCTTTCGGGATATTTCACCCCTCTCCTGAAAATGCATTTTGAATTTCCCGGGTTGTCACTTAAGTTGGTTTCGTCAAAATTCATTATGTTCGATACAGGAACATCTTTTATAGTCTCCTTTAAATTTTCAAAATATGTCATAAACTCATCGACACTTTTTTCAGCTCGGGCTGTTTTGATATTTTGCGTATTGCGTACGGTCAAATCACAAGCGTTTCGCAACAGAAAATTATCTACCCACGCTTTTCCAGGAGGTTGACCTTCAAACAATTCCTGCCGATCATTTTTTTTTAAGTATTCAAAAACAACGAGCCGTAGGTCTAATTTCGTAAGCGGACACCCAAATTTAGCGGCGGCAATTAGGACTTTCACTATTTTGGCTTCTTCTGTCGCTGATAGACGTATTGGACGTCCAACAGACTTGTTATTTTTATTGTGGACTTTGTTCAATATGGTCTGTTTAGGTATGGAAAACTGTCGTTGAGCTTCTCGTGCCGATAACTTATTATTGTCCACTAACTCAACTGCTAGTTCAAGCATTTCTTGGCTATAATTTTTATAGTCACGGGCCCCAAGACGCCGACGTTTTTTTCTTTCTTTCTGCCTGTTCTTTATTTTTCCGGTGTTCCTGAAACAAATAAAATAACTCATTGCTACATATAATACATATTTTGTCATTTCTTTTACTACATAACATTTTTTTTTTTGGTATTGGTAAGGTGAAGTCAACAAAAACTTCTAAAACCAGGCCATCATACTACCGAAATCCTTATCGTACTTATAAATTACAACGTAAATTAATTTTAGATAGGTAAGTAATTAGCTATATTTCAATTCACTATTTTTTAATATCAAGTTAATTTAAAGGTATTAAACTTATAAGAGCGAAAATCTCAATAGTATAAATTTACGAGCAGGTGGCAGCCCTAATGCATAATTGACGGCGGCCAATGTTTACAGGCCCTAGTACAGATAACTGTTTGTAACATTGGTCGCTCACATTTCTCAAACACAAACACCAATCGTAAGTTATAATGCATACGAAAACGTTCTCCAGACATCATTCTATAACATATTCAGAAAGTACTTACCCATGCTTCATTTTATGCAGGCTCTCAATCAAAAATTCAAATGAAGAAATTGGTCCACACTTCACTACCGTCACTTTGACCACGGCTGACAGACAACTGAATGACGTAAGCAAACAAACTGTCCTTTAGTGTAGCCAGAAGTATAATTTATTTTCTACCACTATTTTAAAAATGTGCCTTCTCTTACATATTTTCAGTTGTACGAATTAATTTAGTTATTCTTTTGCTTCGTCCAATGTTACCCCTAGAGTCCAAAGTTGGAGGATTACACGGTACGACCGCCGCGTCGGCTCATAGACGAAATGTAAATGGGGAGGAATGTTACAAACTCCTTACTACTTAGTCTTTGATTATGTATATATTGATGTCTTTAATTCATTTTGAGTTGTCATATTAGAAATCTATTTATGAACTAAATACGTGTTTATTTTAACTATAATTATATGATTCTTCAAAGAAAACACAAAACAGCACGTTATTAACAATAATATGAATAAAATTTAAAATTCGCAGAACACTAACCTAAATTTTAGATTTTTCTTGACAAATTTCAAACAAAGAATATATCTTCAGAATCCACATGCGAGAAAGAGAAAGCATGCTGCGCTAGTGGGATGTCAGTACCACAAAGAGATTGGACCAAAGAGTATAGTAATATTATCATGATTTGACTCTATAGTTCGTTCTTTTTGGTTCGTACATTGGGATCTGGAAAACAAATGAACTTCACTGTTCTGTCAAATTCCATACATATGAACCAAATTTGAGAATTTCTTTGTGGTTGCGCCGGACTGAGTGCCGTATTGCCAGTCCCTGTCAAGACGTGCACTCACCAACTACCACAGATAATCATACCACAGTGATGTCATGACGTGAAACTGTCAGCTGACACACGTCATAATCGTGTGTCAGCTGACAGCTGACACCAGGGGCGCGTTCACTTACTACGTTCGAGGACGCACGGATCACCCGCACGATCACTCGAAATCGTTCACGGCGTCGTCAGTCGTTCGCCTGGGTCATCCAAAAATAGTAGGGGAGGGGAGGACTAGTATGAAACTGATACTTGACAGTTGTCAGTTCTATGTGGACGTCCAAAGTCGTTCACTAACTCCGGATGATCGAGCAATAATCGCACGGATGATTCGATCGTAGTAAGTGAACGCAGCCCAGACGTGCACCCACAGATACCACAGACAATATTACGACACACAATCTTACCACAGTGATGTCATGACGCGAAACTGACTTATCACAATCGTGTGTCAGTTGACAGCCGACACCCCCAGATCTCCACGATAGAACTCGCGCTACGCGACACTCTGGAAGGCATTCGACGTCCACTACTGACGAAAACATTAAAATAAGTACTTGATTTAATAATGGGAGACCGCAGATTAAAAATTAGAGAGACAGCCGAAATTATAGGCATCTATATTATGAACGAACTCAAAACATCATAGTCAACGAGTTGGGTTTCCACAAGGTGTCTGCGAGGTGGTTTCCGCGTCTGCTTTCAGTTGAACAAAAAAGGACGCGATTGACTATTTCACGCGACTGTTTGGAGTTATTTGAAGCCAATGCAGATAATTTTTTGAAACGTTTTGTTACTACTGACGAAACATGGGTTCATTACTGTCTACCGGAAACAAAACAACAATCAAAACAGTGGAGAAGACCTGAAGAAGAAGAAGAAGAAGAAGAAGCTTATAATTATATACTATGCTCCACCCCCTAAAAAACCTATGTCGATTTTGTCGGCAAATAAGGTGGTGGCTTCTGTATTCTGGGACTCGAAAGGTGTGATTATGATTGATTATCGTGAAAGTGGTCAGACTATAAACTCTGATTACTACTGCAACTTACTACGTCGTTTACGAGAGGAAATAAAAGAGAAACGTCGAGGAATGCTAAGAAGAAAAATCCTGTTTAATCAAGATAACGCGCATGTTCACACGTCTTTGCAGTCAATGTCTGAAATCCACAACTGTAGCTTTGAACTGTTACCGCATCCGCCTTATTCACCTGATCTGGCACCATCAGACTTATTTCTATTCCCTAACCTAAAAAAGCACTTGGGAGGTCAAAGATTTTCGACAAACGATGTGGTCAAAGCAGCAGTAGACGCATATTTTGACTCTTAGGAATAATCACTGTTTTTCAACGGTCTAAATGCTTGGAAGGTGAGGTGGCAAAAGTGCACTGAACTTGATGGTGATTATGTAGAAAAATAAAAATATTACTGATTTAGTAGGTATGTGTTTATTTTCTTCTTAACATAACAACGCAAGGCAGTGCCTTATTCCGATGATTAGATGCCGAGCTATCGATAAATAACTATTTGACGGCTGAACGAATTTTGAAGAAATGTAGTATGTTGAACTTTATAGGTACATTTGGTCCTTGAATAACAGCTATGCGCTACTTTTAAATGAAATGACCACGCGGGCAAAGCCGCGGGCACAGGTAGTTATAAAATATGTATTTTTTTATGTGGGTGAGTTTATTTCCGTTCGTTATCTGACCGCACGCTTTATTGAGAGGTTATGTCAATTGTATCTAATGACGATGAAACCACGATTTTTAACGCTACCAGAAGCCCGATTACATAACTTGGCTTCAATAGAATTCTCAGTATCGCAACCACTAATGCCTTGCGATAGAGTCGAAATTGCTATGAAAAAAGTGATAATCCGATTGTAGCCAAGTTCTGTAATTGGGCCACTGGTTCTCACAGCGTATCCGAACCGTTCGTACAGAAGTAAACGACTTTTGAATAAGATTTTAGAAAAACCGCTAGTTTTTTTTATAAGTACATAGATACGATTAAAACATGCTCTTAATACGGTATGTGCGTATTTAACTGGCCACATTATTTTTGCATCTGTGTGCGTGACGAGGCAAGTAAATACAGCACACATAGCGAATTGTAGCTTACGTTTTGAGAAGGCGTTGTTTGGAAACCCACCTTCTTGGGTAGATCCATGGGCGTTTGGTTTTTGTTTTCGTTTGTGGGCGAAATTAGCGTTCTGAATGTTTCCGATAACTGTTCGTTTTGCATAAAACAGTTATATTGACAGTTTAAAATTACCGCGGGAATGCCACTTTATAAAATAAGGTCGTTTGTCCTATGGTTTGGGAAGGATCGTTAGTGGCAAAAATTGCAAAAGTGTTGAAAATGTTCAAACCGAACGACTTGTTAGAAATTGACATTATGATTTCAAAACGCCAACCAAATGCCAATCCGAACTTATGTAGCTTTTAGACATTTCTATTTCTGACTGTCGTTGAGCATCATTACTGAGGGACCGTTCGTTTTGATGCTAAATGATCGAAAATAACAGTTAAAAACGCTAAAATATATGTTTCGATAAGCGTTCCATTGGACGTCTGTTAAATTTGACATCGGAAAAGCGACTTTATGGGTTTGGCTTTAGGGTCGTTTTTCATTCGCTTTGGAAGTGATCACTAGTGTCAAAAATGGCAATCGAAACAGCTCAAAACGACATTTCATCATCTCGAATGCAGGGTAAGTGACTCACACAATCTCTATCTCAACTCAACAATTATTATTTTTATTTTGTAATTTGCTGAATAACGTTTATTGTGGTGTGGTGTACCTATTTATGTTCATATAGTGTACATAATACCACAGAATAAATAATACATAGTATAGTACAAATAATACATTATAATTTGTGGTGTACTGTGGTATGGTTTCTTTTGGTGTCGGTGTCTGTGACATAATATTGCATGTATTTTTTTTGTACATACAGTAATCGAATAACTGAAAAAGAAAAATTCCAATTTAACTTCAAAATAAATAAACACACACTTTGAAATAAATTGTTAAAGACTAACTTCCTTCTCAATCAAAGTCAAAAATCTCGCACAGAAATCGCGAATATGGCCGAAAAAGTAAGTAAATACGCTCAATAACTTGTAATTTACACGCCTGATAGTATTTATTCCAAAGAGTTATTTAACTATTCTTCCACCCAATCTGTTCACTTTTTTAGAAGGTAGGTATTGTATGTACTACAATTACATTGTAACAACAATAAAGCTATGAAAAAAAAAACATCTGTAGCTGTCAAGCTTCTTTTACAATAAATAATTTTGACATTTTTGGCTCTCGAAATCAAACTCATGCAATGGAATTTTAAAATACTCTGTTTAGGTCTTGTATAGGTGTTCTAAATTCTCGTAATGTTGTGAAATTATGTTGTAAATGGTGTGTAGAATAAGTTAAGAAAATAATGGTAAGAAGTTCATTTAGTATGAATTTGAAACCATATATTTTAGTTCTCAATCTAACCTTGTCTCTATAGTTTTATCTCAGTGAGATCTTCAATACAGTAAACTACTAATTCACACAATTGACTTGCCAAACCTAGAACGGTTTTATGTACCTCTAACTCAGCAAACAACCTAGTAGGGAATGCAATCCAGCAACAAAATGTCAATCCCAATATTTGTGATATTGAGAAATCTTAGGCTTAAACTTAAATCATAACTTGCAAATGGTATGCAAGCTTTATAATGATATCACACATATTTTACATCACAGTTCTGTACATGTAAGCATCATAACATTGGGACGATTGGGGAGTTGTAGACACGCTCGCGCATACATCATTATCACTGTTGTGGCTGGCATACACTTACAGTGTAGGGTTCTCACACCACTTGTCGACAGTTTCCACCTCGCGAAGAAACAAGGACACACACATCAACACTTTGTTAGATGACATAACTCATGAGTGACAGTCATAACATATCTTTAAATAATGGATCATGCTCACATTAGTTTCTATAGCAATATTATGATGGCTATCTAGGGTTTACTAGTTTACAAGCTATAGTTGACCAAGGTTATGCATTTTATGCCCAAGTCAAATCTGAATAAATGCTATAGTGAGAGACTTAATCCAACCATAAAAACTACTTTGTTAGCATGTTATGTAAAAACTACTGGACTGATTGCAATATGGTTTTCATAGTTGGGTAGCTTAGGATCCTGGCTACGGAACCCTAAGGCTATGCTTGTACGACACACACAAGTAAGTCAATACATAAATTTGTTGATGTGCTATGTCGCTTATAATCCTGATCTGTGATCCTGGAATTTGATAACTTAGCCTATGGTCTGCAACATTTTTAGTGCTAGACAAGTACTATGTTCCAAACAAATATATTGAATTCTTCCAGAAAATCCAAGAAAACCCATTACCTGAAGCAATGGAACAGCCTGCAGAACCAGACAAACCAAAGGAAATGCCAACCAAGCCCGCTCCAGACAAGACACCGCTTCCTCCACCCCCACCGGCTGTGACTCCAGCTCCCCGCATCACATTGCCAGGGTTCACCAAGATGGAGCCCAATGATCTGTACAGGAGGCTGCTGCCAGCTGTACTGTTTGTGCTGACATTTGTTACGGTCATGACCATACTGCTGATTTATATGGACACTGTTGGTAAGTTTCTAAAGTCAGCTTTACATTTGATAACAAAGCCACGGAATATATCCTACAACTACATTTGCCTAAACGTGGTCTCCACTCGAGAACTCGTCTACCCCAATGGTTATCGGTTCTTCGGGATATGAGACCAGCCCACTGCCATTTCAGCTTGCTTGATATCCTTGATATGAATCTTGTCCTTCAGAGAAACTCTAAGCATAGCTCTCTCCCTTGCTAAACAACCTTAAAGAACATCAGTCTAAATGGATCTGACTTCATCTGGGGGGTGTCCAAAAATGAGGATAACATGAAAAAATAGTTAGTTTTTGTTATATATGATTATAAAAATGTTTATCTTTTATACCACCTTAAAAAACAAAACAAAAAATGAAATTGATTTCATTATTACGGACAAGAAGCACATATTCGAAGATATCTCAGTGATTAGAAGTTTTAATACAGGTAGCGATCACCGTCCGAGTCCATAGTCCGAGGCTCTCTGAACATCAAATATAAGCTGGAAAGATGTCGAATGATGAAGTCTACGCTCCGTCCTAACCTGCTTCAAACCATTGTGGGATCAGAACAGTTTCAGCTCCACCTACAAAATCGATTCGCTGCTTTGGAAACCACAGAGGACGTAAACGAAGGTCTCCAACAAGTAGTGGGAGTCCTGAGGGAAGAACGTGTGAAGTTTTGCCAACTGTCCAAGCTCTCGGCTGAGACTCTCCAGCTTATGGAGAACAGACAGAACGTTACGCAAGCCACATTGTCAGAAAAGCGAGTGCTCAATTGTAATATTTGTAAACTGGTGCGACGTGACCTCCGATGCTCCAACACACACTAAATCAAAAAGGCGATTGAGCAAAATCGGGGGTCAAAAGTGTTCGCCCAGCAGTTGAAGCGTTCGCATCTGGCAAAGCTTAGGAGTTCAAGTGGCCAAACCGTAACTTCAAAGCCGAAAATCTTAGCTGAGATAGAAAACTTGTATGGCCGATTGTACGAGTCGCATGTTTCACAACCCGGCCCTATTGCAGAGGATACCCGAGCCACTCTTACTCGCCACTACATGGAAGACCTGCCAGAAATCTGCCTAGATGAAATTGGGATGGCGCTCGGACAGCTTAAAAATGGAAAAGCCCCAGGTGAGGACGGAGTCACTTCGGAGCTCTTGAAGGCAGGAGGTAAACCTGTACTTCAGGAGCTTCAGAAGTTGTTTAACTCTGCTCTGAATACTGGGAGAACTCCAAAGGCGTATAGGCGTATAGTAGGCGTAGGCGTAGGAACAGGAGTATCATAGTTTTATTTCACAAAAAGGGTGACAAAACCTTCCTGAAAAACTACAGCCCCATCTCACTCCTGAGCCACATCTATAAGCTGTTTTCGAGGGTCATCACAAATCGTCTCGCAAGAAGACTTGAGGAGTTTCAGCCTCCGGAGAAGGTTGTTTCCTAGAGGATTTGGTACCATAGACCACATATACACAGTGAGGCAGATTATACAGAAGTCCGAAGAGTATAATCAGCTCCTGTGTCTTGCTTTTGTGGACTATGAAAAGGCCTTTGATTCCGTTGAGACCTGGGCTGTTTTGGAGTCAATGCAGCGATGCTATGTGGACTGGCGGTATATCTAAGTGTTGAGATGTCTGTATGAAGCCGCGAATATGAGTGTTCAAGTACAGAATCAGCAGTCTAAACATATCCAGTTGCGCAGGGGAGTGAGACAGGGGGGATGTCATATCCCTGAAACTGTTCTACCGATTACACCTAAAACTGTTAGTTTAGCGAGCTCACGAAATAAATGAGCGAGCTCACGGAACTATTTTCTGTTTTCTTAATGTGCAAACTTGTACAAGGCATACTAATTCGGTCCGCGCCGTAATATTACTAAGGCGAAAGTTTGTATGTATATATGTGTGTGTGTGTGTGTGTGTGTGTGTGTGTGTATGTATGTATATGTTTGTTACTCCTCACGCTCAAAATGCTGAACGGATTTTGATGAAATATTAAATGGAGATAGCTTATACCCTGGAATAACACTTGATACCTTTCATCATCGTAATAATCGTCACTCACGCGGGTGAAACCGCGTGGCGCAGCTAGTACCTATACATACCTATTATCAAAATGATGAACAAGTGCGGCCCGCCTCTGCCACATTTAGCCACTATGTGGCTCTTGCTTGCCAAAAGATTACCAACCGCTGTTCTAGATTGTTCAGCATATTTTGCAAGTCTTGCAGCGACTCCGCCATTAGGACTATATCATCGGCAAATCGTAAGTGTGAGATATTCTCGCCATTGATATTAATGCCTATTCCTTTCCGACCTAGCGTCTTAACCGCCAAAGTGAGACGGGCTTAACCATAAGTGTGTGGTTAACCATGTCACGAGGCGGTCCCAGGGTTTTGGTTTGCCCCACTAGCCCAGGACCCAAACCTCAGTGACACAGAGTTACAGGAACAATCAGAAACTATTGGAAGTGGCGGCTTACGAAGGTATTCGGTTGGGGTGTACCCTTAGGGGCGCTATGGAAACACTCTGACCAGGTATTCATATATATATTTACAAGTCTCATATATATTTTCAATTAACTTATTTATGTATTCTATAATAGTATCTCAGTTTTTCCAAAAATCAATATATAATATATATCAATGACAGGTTATTTTTATTTAGAATGAATAATGACCAACTATCAAAATGAAAAGAAATGGATTATGAAAGAATTAAGAGATCAAAAGGGTATCATTATGAAAGAGGTTTTGACCTCGTCACAATAATAAAAAATAATCTCGAATGCGATTGGCTTCTGTGGAAGCCACCCGCCCAAATTTGCAAACATTTCGAGTTATTTCAAGTTCGATGTATCGCCAGTCCGCTTTACACCGCTGCAAGTTCGATGTATCGCCAGTCCGCTTTACACCGCTGCAAGTTCGATGTATCGCCAGTCCGCTTTACACCGCTGCAAGTTCGATGTATCGCCAGTCCGCTTTACACCGCTGCAAAGACCAGAACCCCAGGTTTCAACTGAGTCAAAGGCCTTCTCATAGTCCACAAAAGCAAGAGACTGGGGCTGGTTATACTCCTCAGACTTATCCACTTCTGTATAACCTGCCTCACCGTGTGTGTGTGTGGTTATGTTATTAAATCCTCCGCGAAACCCGGTCTGTAAGAACGGTGCTAAATAACCCCTGAAGCTCTCGAAGTACGGGCTTTCCACCTGCTTTCAAGAGCTCCGAAGTTATTCCGTCGTCTCCAGGGGCCTTTCCATTCTTAAGTTGTTTGAGCGCAATCTCAATCTCGTCTAGGCGGAGTCGGACAGTTCGTCAGTGTAGTGGCGGGCCTTTATTGCGCGGGAATCCTCTGTGCTGGGTTCGGGTCTAGAAGCATTCGAGTCGTACAATCGGCCATAGAAGTCTTGAATCTCAGAAAGGAACTCCGGCTTAGAGACGACGCGATGGTTGTGCCATAACATAATTGATGTTGAGCTTCGTCAGATGGGATTTACTCAATTGCTGGGCGAAGGCTTTTGACCCCCGATTCTGCTCAATTGCTTTTTCTATTCGGCGAGTATTTGAGCAACGGTCACTTCGCTCCAGCTTACTATTTTTTTTATTGAGATCCCTTTTTTCTGTCGGTGTGGCTTGCTGCTGCTCCCGTCGTTTGTCCATAAGCCGAACAGCCTCATCCGAGATTTTAGACTTCCTGCCTGTACGCTACAACAGACAAAATTTAGTGCCTTCTTCCCTAAGGATTGCCACTACTTTTTGGAGTTCCTCATCCACATCATTTGTAGTTTCCAAGGCAGCGAATCGATTCGACTAGTGTTACACATGCATCGACAACTGTGGCCATGAGAGCTAAACAATGTACATTCAGTGAATCTAGGGAGGGGGGGGGGGGGGTTGTGTCATGTCAATATATACTATGAATAAAATATAACAAATCGCCCAATAGAAGAGCTTCGAGTGTTTTGCGTTTACTATAAATACGCATACTTCGAAATATCTGGGTGCATTTCGTCAAAAGTTCCCGTTCGCTGTAGCCGTCGAAACAAGAAGCTCTCCTGTAAAGTGACCAATATTACACAGTAGTACCACCGATCCAAACACCCCTGGAAACCCGCCAGGGGACACTCAACACACTTAGACACAGACAGAGTGTGGTCCTTCCTGTATGTACATTTCATCAGAATTGGTACAGTAGTTTTTTAGTGAATTTATTTGAAGTTGATTTTTTGTACTATGCTATTTTGTACAGATCTTGTCGTTTTTAACTTCATTATATTGATTGACAACATTTATAGTGCAGCCAATACAACGCCAAACATTTGTAGTGCAGCCAATACAACACCAAACATTTATATTGCAGTCAATACAACACCAAACAGTTATAGTGCAGCCAATAAAATACCAAACATTGATAGTGCAGCCAATACAACGCAAAACATTTATAGTGCGCCAATACAACACCAAACTTATTTTGTGTTTCCATTGGACGTAAGGATTACGAGTATCATCTAAAAAAGTGCATCGAAACAAGGAACATCCATCAGTTGCGCTGTTTATGTGTTTTTACTCGAGTACGGCGAAGCAAGGGAAGGGTAACCGTCTATGTACGTATGTATATATATGTGGATGTCTCACCATAGCGTCGCCCCTATTGGTTCGATTTTGAAAAGCGAGATATCAATCAATTCGTATTCATCGCAAGAGTGTCATAACCTTTTTTTTACCTGACTACGGCGAAGTGAAGGAAGGGTTATGTGTTCAAACTACAATCTTAGTCCGATTTTGACAAGCGATCGTCAAAAAAAACGATTCATCTTCAATCCAAGAGTGTCATGGGCTATGTTTTACCCGACCATGGTCGCGGTTTTAGTTTTTGAACGTATTTCATGTGTATGAATAAAACATCAACGCCATCTGCCAACATCAGTTGACCCCAAAGGCCTGTTGTTTCCCAGCACTGGGCGCACAGCAGTTCCGCCTGAACATGACGCGCGACTACGAGCTGGCGCGGATCCCGCAGGCCTCCCCGCCCCTGGTGGCGTACGTGCGCCAGCTGCACCTGGCGCCGCGACCGCCGCGCGGGCCGCCGCCCGAGCCCGTGGCCACCGCCAGCGTCGCCGCGCTCGACGCAGCCCTGGGAGAGATGGTAACTAACAATAACAATCAAGTTTTATTCAATTACGCTCCAATTACAAAAAACAAGCAACTTCAGACCCCTCCCCCCCCCCCTATTTATAGCTAAGAAGCACATCACCTTTCAAACAAAAAAAACGCATCAAAATCGGTTTATTCGTTTGGGACCTACAATGCCACAGATAGACATATACACACACCCTAATAACGTATAATAACCCTCTCTTTTCTCTTCGGGGTTGAAAATATTTCAATCATTGGTCCGCAAATTATGTTAACCTGAGTCTTGGGACCTACTTTTCCTATATGATACAATTCTTTTGATGGATCTAAAAAATATATTGAAATGATGCAATGCTTTCAATGTAAAAGAAAGAATACAGCCCTTCTTTTACATGCAATTACATGTAAAAGAAGGGGTGTATGTGTAATGTGAGTGGAAGGATCTGTGTGTGCATGAGACACACTCACATCTGTGAATGAATGTGTATTTGTCAGTGGTTGAACAGCTCTAGGAGATAGTCGAAGTCTGTGTGAAATTAGTGATACCCGTGCAGTTTGCTGAATTAGGCATGTGAGACTATGCTTGCTTCTCCTATGTGGCAGTGATGGCATCTGGCACAGAATAAATAATAGTACAAGCCTCTGGTATCAGTTTGTCAGGCCGCCCGAGGGCCTCTGAAATCGCTCTGTGCTATGAAGGGAAATCCGCATATAAATTAGTAAAGTCATTGGTGCGGAGCAGGCTGTGATGGAAACCTGTCACGTGTAAGCCGGGCTGGTGCCAGAGATGTTCTCGATGAACCCTGTAATGGCGCCGCTCCGCAGATTGAACAATGCTGCCATTAATAATGACCAATTATATGTACTGTTACACTAAATACATCTATGTGTAGTTGTACCTACTATGTACTGTTACACTAAATACATCTATGTGTAGTTGTACCTACTATGTACTGTTACACTAAATACATCTATGTGTAGTTGTACCTACTATGTACTGTTACACTAAATACATCTATGTGTAGTTGTACCTACTATGTACTGTTACACTAAATACATCTATGTGTAGTTGTACCTACTATGTACTGTTACACTAAATACATCTACGTGTAGTTGTGCCTACTATGTACTGTTACACTAAATACATCTACATGTAGTTGTACCTACTATGTACTGTTACACTAAATACATCTATGTGTAGTTGTACCTACTATGTACTGTTACACTAAATACATCTATGTGTAGTTGTACCTACTATGCCAAAAATAAAACTACTAACATGGGGTTAGTACCAAAAGAATGCAGGATACTTTTTCTAAGCTGCTAGGAAAGGAAACAAACTTTGGTAGATAATAAGGAAAAAAGTTGAATAAATAAGTTAATCAAAAACATTATAAGCTTTTATGCGGTAGCCATGTCAGTTCCCTAGTCAGACAGGACCCAACCCTGAGTGCAGCAACCATGTCTTGGTAAAACTTTTATGCGGTAGCCATGTCAGTTCCCTAGTCAGACAGGACCCAACCCTGAGTGCAGCAACCATGTCTTGGTAAAACTTTTATGCGGTAGCCATGTCAGTTCCCTAGTCAGACAGGACCCAACCCTGAGTGCAGCAACCATGTCTTGGTAAAACTTTTATGCGGTAGCCATGTCAGTTCCCTAGTCAGACAGGACCCAACCCTGAGTGCAGCAACCATGTCTTGGTAAAACTTTTATGCGGTAGCCATGTCAGTTCCCTAGTCAGACAGGACCCAACCCTGAGTGCAGCAACCATGTCTTGGTAAAACTTTTATGCGGTAGCCATGTCAGTTCCCTAGTCAGACAGGACCCAACCCTGAGTGCAGCAACCATGTCTTGGTAAAACTTTTATGCGGTAGCCATGTCAGTTCCCTAGTCAGACAGGACCCAACCGTGAGTGCAGCAACCATGTCTTGGTAAAACTTTTATGCGGTAGCCATGTCAGTTCCCTAGTCAGACAGGACCCATCCCTGAGTGCAGCAACCATGTCTTGGTAAAACTTAAAATATCATAATAAAATGTGTAGACATAATTTATTGTCTGTGCTGTCGACCGTTGAAGAATTCCTTTAGCTGTAGCTAATACTAGATATCGATTCAGGACTTGTACTATTATTTATTCTGTGATTCAGGTCATGCTTACCATAAAAATGCATTGTCATCGGAACAGAACCAACATGTAAAAATTCAATTCTGTAGGATAAGATGAAGTGGTTTGCAAGATTTCACCTTACATATATTGCAGGATAAATAAAGTCTTTTAAAAAACTTTTAAAGGCAAAATACGTTCGGTGACTCTGGTTACCGTTACACTAGATAAAAAACCGGTTCTTCACGAGCGCCCGCTTTGTTCATCTAATATAAAAAAAAAATGACTACTAGCTGCGCCCCGTGGCTTTACCTGCGAGGATGATGATAATGAAAGTATCCTACGTGTCATTTCAGGAACTAAAGTATCTACGAGTACATACCAAATTGCATCAACAAGCCGTTTCAGCATGAAGAAGTATCAAATATATACACACATACACTCGCTCACAAACTGTCTCATTTAGATTATTAGTGTGATTTCATCGTATCATTTAAATGTTTCAGTACAACGGAACTTTCATCGAGTTCCTCGCGTCGGGTCCTCGTTCACAAACCACGCTGTACTTGGAGACGGCGCGACAGTGGGACGGCGTGATCGTACGCGCGGCGGCGCGGGACTACTTGGCGCTGAGAGCTAACGCGCGCGCCGCGCACGCCTGCCTCAGCCCCACGGACCATCCTAGAGAGGTGAGCCACGTCTCTGTATAAGCATGCTAGCATAATATGTCAATAGGTCATCCCGCGCGTGCTGTGAGAACCAGCAAAAGTTATTTAGGAAATGGGCAGCATTTTCCTGTAAAAGTGTCAGCATCACTACAATCACCAAGACGCTTGCCAAGCGTGGTGAGCATGGTAGAGGCCGCCCTATTAGGGGGGAGGCCCGAGGTTGGCAGTGAATGAATTGGGCTGATGATGTGTAATGAGTAAATTAAATGAGTAATGGTAATTACTAATAGTAACTTTCATCTCTATTGTATGAGGAATTCTCTTCATTATCTTGAGCCCATATTGATCTACTGCTAGGTACTAGCTTTCTTTCCTTTGTGGCTCTTATCCTACTCTGTGCCAATTGCATCTAGATATTTCCTGCGATCTAAAACATAAAGATGGTTTAATTAAATGGTTAATCTTCCCAAAATCTTGCACCATCATCATCAGCCTAGACTGGTCCACTGCTGGTCCTCTCCTAATGCACGCCACTGAGCTCGGTCTTCAGCTCTCCTCATCAATTTCTGGCAGCCACTTTTGACTTGTCGTTACTCCACCTGGCCATAGGACGTCCTACGCTACGTTTGCCTAAAAGTGGTCTCCACTCGAGAACTCGTATGCCCCAACGCCTATCGGTTCTTCGGGAAATGTGACCAGCCCACTGCCACTTCAGCTTACTTATCCTTAGATCTATGTCGGTTACCTTTGTCTTCTCCCAAACGTTGCACCCTTGTATTATAATCGCTCCTCTGTTCCCAGGTGTCGTACCAAGAAGCCGAGAGCCAAGAGTCCGTGTTCCGCTCTCGCGTGCTGTGCCTGCCGCTGTACACGGTGCTGCTGGCGGCGGACGCCGTGCGCGCGGACTACGTGCTGCTGGGCGGGGACAACGCACTGCCCGCGCTCACGCACGTGCCTTACGGGGAAGTGCACCTACGGGTGAGTCCTTAGTAACGCTAGTCAGTCTACAAGAACATACAATTTTCCGGGACAACAAAATATCCTATGTTGGTCTCTATATTGTACAGCACCTAATTAAAGTTTCATTAAAATCGGACAAACAAACAGACAATGTTTCACTTTTATATATGTTGGTGTGGATGACAAGCAGAATTCAATTAAGTTGTATAATATTACGACAGTGATGTACAATAGTATGTTTGTTTGTTTATCTTATGAGGTAGTGCTGGCCCCTGCTGTCAGAATTTGTCAGGCCGCCCGAGAGCCTCTGAAAAGGCTTAACGACTAGGCGACTGCTATTATGGATAACAGCCGGGACCGACAGCTTAACTTGCTCTCCAAAGCATGGAGCGATGGAAAACTGCACATAACTTAGAAAAGTCATTGGCGCGGAGCCTAAGACCGAACCCGGTATTGTTAGATTCTAAGTTTCACTATTGAACCGTTAGGCTACCATAGGTATAAAATACGATTATATGAAATTACTTTGTGAATCGGGAAAATATTAGAATATCATATTTTGCTGAAGCATGGTCTGTTTTGTATGGTGTGCGAGTCACATTGAACAGAATAACAATAATGTATTTGGATAAAATATTAGAATATCATATTTTGCTGAAGCATGGTCTGTTTTGTACGGTGTGCGAGTCACATTGAACAGAATAACAATAATGTATTTGGATAAAATATTAGAATATCATATTTTGCTGAAGCATGGTCTGTTTTGTACGGTGTGCGAGTCACATTGAACAGAATAACAATAATGTATTTGGATAAAATATTAGAATATCATATTTTGCTGAAGCATGGTCTGTTTTGTACGGTGTGCGAGTCACATTGAACAGAATAACAATAATGTATTTGGATAAAATATTAGAATATCATATTTTGCTGAAGCATGGTCTGTTTTGTACGGTGTGCGAGTCACATTGAACAGAATAACAATAATGTATTTGGATAAAATATTAGAATATCATATTTTGCTGAAGCATGGTCTGTTTTGTACGGTGTGCGAGTCACATTGAACAGAATAACAATAATGTATTTGGATAAAATGGAGGACATATCAGTTTTGGTAAAACAATTAAGCAAATTAATACAGCGTTTTTAGGCTTTCACCATTAATAAATTAAACAATGAAGCAAATTAATGCAGCGTTCTTAGGCTTTCACCATTAATAAATTTTCGATATTTTATGCTTAATATTCCTATATTCTTTACAAGCTGCGCCCCGCGGCTTTGCACTCGTACAAATTTGCCCCCCTCCCTCTACCCTTCTCCCACATTCCGTCTCCCTACCCCTCCTTCTCCCGTCCCCTCTAAAACCCCTACCAACGTTACGTTGAAGAGTTCCTGTATATGGAGCTAATCCTGGATGTCTATTCAGGTCATGCTTACCATAAAAATGCGTATCATCTGAACTGAACCAACATGTAAAAATTCTACTCCGTAGGATAAGAGGAAGTGGTTCTAATTCAGCTTGCAAGATTTGACATAAACAAACATACATACATACATACATACATACATACATACATACATACATACAATGCAAGTTCAATAATAGTAGTTTATAGAATGGTTGCATAAAGAGGGTTATTAAAACACGAGCTCTAGGCGTGTTTTTTATTAGTATCACTCGAGTGTTTTTGTACCTAGTTATGTGCCGCTACACACACTACTTTATCTACACTCATGAAAGAGGAACTTACTTTTATGAGAAAAAAAAAAACATATTTTCTTTATTTTTCTGGTAAAAGCTCGTTCGTTATGTTCGTTGCTGTTTCCGTGATGTCAGGTGGAGTCAAATTCTCCTCACTGAAAAACTTTTGATCAACATAAATATCACATTAAATTGGTTAGGTACTAATGTAAAGTAAATTATGGCGCCATAATCCAGCTCACAGCGAATTCGTGCGCCTACGGTATAGCACGCGCAGCGGCGCCTCCATTGTTATTAAATGACGAAAACCCTCGTAGGTGCTTTAATGGTAAAAAATATATATAATAACATCGTTTAGTTAAAAAACAGTGTTATACTCGTAATTTATTTATTTTTCTTATTAGAGACGTGCCGTGCGTAATGTACATCATTATGCCACCATTTTTGAGTTCATAATCCGGATTTTACGATATGAGTGTAGATAAAAGCTTTTAAAAAGCCGTTCTATACAAAATGTAAGAGAAAATGTATTTCCTTCATATTTTTTTTTGATGTTTTAGTAGTCTGCTATTCTGGGTGGAGACAGATCCAACAAATCAAAGATCATAAAAATCGGTCCAGCCGTTCTTGTGTTGTGAGTTACAGAACTAATCTGACTTTGTTTTGTATATCTAGATAACTCGTGCTACAAACGCTTGTTACGTGGTTTAAGGATCGCCAACGCCATCTAGTTTCATGTTGTAATTAAAAAAGTAGTAACGCGAAATATATAAATAAATAACAATTTAAAAGCTTATTAATATGTTTTTATTTAATGTTTTTTTGCCCTCGCGCGTTCTGACATACTCTGACACCAGAGGCCCCATATATTGTCCTTACGGACAGTATAGTGTATCGAAGCATTGTTGTCGAGTTTGATGTCAAATGTCAGGAGAGCGAGGGTTGCTACTGACGGGTCTACAAAAAGGAAAGTTATGATTTTATCAGATATACCTATGATTGTAGTGACTATAATAATAATAATCATTTTTAAAATGTTATAATATGATTAAAAAAAAAACATTTTTATAAATCGTGAATGTCTGTTGGTCTGTTCGCGCATCACGTAAAAACTATTGGACCGAGTGCGATGAGGTTTTCACAGTTAAAAACTTAGGGTTTGACTAAAAAACTGGTATAATTTAGAAAACGAGCAATAGTTAAAATGCTGTCGGACGCACGGACGGCTGAACGAAATTTGGTATATTTTGTATTTTATAGGTACCTACTGTTGGTCCTGGAATAACACGTACTTTTAACCCAAAGAAATAACAACGCGGGCAAAGTCGCGGGCACAACTAGTACTTAAAATTATATTTCTAGTAAAGTGATCGTCAGTAAAATATAACCCAGATATATGTGTTCAAGTCCAGAGTGAATAGGTATCTATCTATTAGCCAAGCGTGCTAAACCTTCGAGCACATCGTCGCTGTCCAGGTCGTGGTCCAACGATTGCCTCGGCCAATATAAAAAATGAACTGTCGAATCATTGAAGATGAAGCATGCTATATATATATATATTTTCCAAGCGATATAATTATGTGTTTCTGCTGTTGGCAGGCCCGGCTCTAGTCGGCGTATGTGTAGATCCGCTGCTGACGCTACAAGTTTGTGTATCTATAGCGTGTACATTTCCGTTCCAGATGATAGAAGTGCGTTCGTCGGACCTGTCGTACCGCAACAAGACGAGCGAGTTCCTCGCCACGCGGAACTACACGGTCGCGGCCACATTCGACGAGAGTATCATGTACGTACTCAACGCACGCGACTGAACTAGACACTACAGTACGCGCGACGGATGTGGGACGCCTTCAATCTATCTATCAATCAAATCAATTAGAAACTTATACCAACTAAAAGAAAAAAAATGAAGTTGCATAAACCAGGCAGGCAGTCTTATCGCTCACAGAAATTAAGTGAATTTTAATTTTTAGTTAAATTTTAAAATAGAGAGTTAGACAGGAATTGTTATTTAAAAAAAAAAAAAAACAATCCTTATAAGGCATAGCGCAATCTGCATAAATACAGGTTAATTGTATTTTTTTAATGAAACGGAATATACCTTTGTATAAAATGACAATATTCCGCACTACTCCGTGGCGTTCTTAACCCCTCGAGCACCGCTCTCTTGATATTGCACAAAGCAGTGCAGTGATCCAAAGTTGTGGCTGGCACTGCAGTTAAGGAAACCATCAGGTGAACGACCTGACGTCTCGCTCGCGCCAACTCGATAAACACTTTCACTGCTGACCTTAAAAAGCGAGTCAGCTCCGCGTGCTGACGATGACGTCACTGGGTTAAACTCAAGTCTAAAAATACGCTAGGCGTGTTTTTCCACACTGGCATTGAGGTTTCAAAAACACAACGTATGTGTTTTTTAGCAGGGAAAGAGATAAAATAAACTCACGCTTGATCAGTCGGAAAGAAAAAGAGCGACTGATTGAGATTGAGGGGTTTAAATATTTATTACAATACGATTTCACCTGCAAGTAACTTGACTACGGCCAATATCAGTCGCGCGTAGTGTACTACAGTTTCATTTTATTAGGTCGTTGTAAAACGAGTGAACTCGATATTATATTTATCTTTAACTAATTATTATTCGTAAATGTACCGACATCATATTCCGTGGATGCTGTAAGAATTCGGTCGAATTCTCAGCTGGTTTCCATCAAATCATCATCTGTGAAGCCTGTTCAGACAGGCAACGAAGCGAAGCGTTTTCCATTTGTAATTTACAGTCATGAAAATGTATATGGACACTATGTTTTTCAAGAACGTGCTAAGTTATTTTATAGTAGTTTATGAAACGGTTGCATAATGAGGGGAATTAAAACACGAGAGTGCCTCGAGTGTTTTAATACCTAGCTATGTGCTGTTTCACACACTACTTTAATACCTAGCTATGTGCTGTTTCACACACTACTTTAATACCTAGCTATGTGCTGTTTCACACACTACTTTATCTGTACTCGTGCAATAGGAACTTACTTTTAATTATAAAAATAATATCGTAATATTTTATTGATTTTGCTGGTAAAAGCTCGTTCGTCATGTTCGTTGCTGTTCCGTGATGTCAGGTGGAGTCAAATTCTCCACACGAACACTGTTTTCACATGTTTAACACATCTTTGTCACATTTTTAATCAGGATAAAACATTTGATCAACAAAAAACACATTAAATTCGTTAGGTACTAATGCAGAGTAAATTATTGCGCCAAAATCCGTTCCTTAGCGAATTCGCGCGCATACGGTCTAACAAGCGCCGCCATAGATAATAAATGGCGAAAACCCTCGTAATGCGGAGCCAACCTGGTGTTTTATGGGGGGGGGGGGGGGATATTTTATAGCACTGTTTAGTTCAAAAACTGTTATAATGTATGTCATTATGCCACCATCTTTTAATTCATAATACGGATTTTACGATATGAGTGTGGATAAAATAGTACATTATGATACCAGTGTGCTATATTGATCATAAACCCGAGGCAAGTTATTCGCGCGAGCCGTATCAATTTGCTGCAATTGCTTGCTGCACCGAGTGTTAGACTGGAGCCCGAGCTTTAGCGAGGGAGTGCAGCAAGAATGCACTTGAGCGAGTGTCAGTAATCTACTATTACATTCAATGAAAATTCATACGGCGAGCGTGATAAGGGAGCCGAGTGTGTAATGATGAATGCACACGCGTTTCATACGACGTTTTTGCTACACACTTGCGAGGAAAAAAACAGACTTGTATTTTTATTATTAACTTTTAATTATTGAAACAATTAGTGAAAGTACAATTCTCAAAATGATACCGAACAGTTTTTGTTGATATCTCTCTAGATTTTGGTGGCAACAGACTATAACTCGCGTTTCGTGCCTCGATTATTATTTTGGTGGCAACAGACTATCACTCGCGTTTCGTGCCTCGATTATTATTTTGGTGGCAACAGACTATCACTCGCGTTTCGTGCCTCGATTATTATTTTGGTGGCAACAGACTATCACTCGCGTTTCGTGCCTCGATTATTATTTTGGTGGCAACAGACTATCACTCGCGTTTCGTGCCTCGATTATTATTTCCGTCGGGGTCAAATCTACGTATTGCTCTTCTTCCCTGCGTGAAGTCGACATTTTTGATATTAGATAACCACACAACGAAAACGTTAACAAATATCTATGGAAAATGGCGCGCTGGTTTAGTTTTTCTTGCGCGCGCATGTGGCAAAAACGCCATACAGCCTATATACAAATATAATAAACGCAAAATAATGTTGTATCTTGTCATGAAATGCGAAGATATCTAAAAAACACTTCGCCACAGCTTCGCTTCGCTGCCTATTTGAAAAGATCTATTCATATATGACAATTACAGCTAATAAATAATGAAACTCTGTTTATCCATACTAATAAATAATTTAATCCTTGATTATTAAATAACATTTATGGACGTATCTTAGGAGAGTAACTGCGAACGAATCTCTATTATTATTTTTATTTTATCGCCAATAAATGACAATGAATGTATTTTAAATGAAAATTAAATAAATTGTTAAAAGCACAAAAAAATAATAAAAAATATGATCTATTTTTAAGTATTTTCCAAGTGATTACGATTAAGATTATTTTTAGTTTTAATTTAATGTGATTTTTTGATTTAGGTATATTTATTTTAATGCTTTAATTAATAAGATTATGATGATTGTAATAATAATTATTGCTATGTTTATTGTTATTTTAGATTTTCAAATGTCTTCACGGAAAGTTGTTAGAACGAAACGAATGTGCCTTAAATATTTGAAATCTGTAGCCTAACATTGTTATTGCGCATTGCAGTGCTATATATAATTGAAATGTCACACGAAGCAGTGCGCTGCACTTGTCCTTGGCGTTGTTTTATTGCAATGTCACACGAAGCAGTGCGCTGCGCTTGTCCTTGGCATTGTTTTATTGCAATGTCACACGAAGCAGTGCGCTGCGCTTGTCCTTGGCATTGTTTTATTGCAATGTCACACGAAGCAGTGCGCTGCGCTTGTCCTTGGCGTTGTTTTATGGCAATGTCACACGAACCAGTGCGCTGCGCTTGTCCTTGGCATTGTTTTATTGCAATGTCACACAAAGCAGTGCGCTGCGCTTGTCCTTGGCGTTGTTTTATGGCAATGTCACACGAAGCAGTGCGCTGCGCTTGTCCTTGGCATTGTTTTATTGCAATGTCACACGAAGCAGTGCGCTGCGCTTGTCCTTGGCGTTGTTTTATGGCAATGTCACACGAAGCAGTGCGCTGCGCTTGTCCTGGGCATTGTTTTATTTCTGATATGCCGAACAAATTCACCAAAAATGTTAGAATGTAAGAACGCTGTCAATTATTGAATGAACAAATCGAATAAACGACTGTAATTAATTTAGTATTTGTGAAGTGTCACAATTATTAGAACTAAGAGCGCCAGCCCACAGCGGCGCATTATCACGGAACTCACACATACAATCAAAATTCTTATAACCCTGAAAAAAAACGTTTGCAAGTGTATTCACTAAAAAAAAAACAATGAAACAAATTCAAGAAATTTACATGGAGGTGTATCTTTACAAAAAAATAAAAATACCCAAATTTGTTCAGTAATACTGGAGATAAAGTACACAAAAAAACAGTCGTACCCGAAATCTCTCATTTGATGTCGGTAAAAATGAAAGATTTGCAATCATACGATTATTTGATCCTCGGCCCCTCACCTATGACCTAATAAGCTATGCGAGGTTTATACATCGCTTCGTGCTTCAGAGGGTACGTTAAGCCGTCGGTCCCGGTTGCTATCAATTGATAGCAGTCGTTAAGCCACGTCCGATTCAGAGGCCCATGGGCGCCCTGACAAATTGACACCAGAAATCAGCACTACCTCATTTGACATACACACATACATACAGGGCCCTTATTCGCTATGACCAAGGAGTTGGATGCGTTGTCGCCGCTGTGACCAAACACACGTAACAAAGTAAAGTATTCATTGTAAATGGGCAAACCATAGCACTTTTATAAATCAACACTTAACATCGTCTGAACAAAGAGAACAACATCAATTATTATAAATAGATCAAATCAATACAATTAGGTACTAAGTATGCTTTGAGTTTGAAAAGGAAATTTCCCTTTCATGTGCCGACTCAGAGTTGACGCGTAATATCTGTATACGCACAAACAGTTCATGATCATGCGTAACACCGACAAAGTGGAACATTCGCACTAAACCACTTAGCATTGCGTGGACGCAACTTACCTAGAGTTAGTTTTTGCATTGTCAAATATACGGCTCATTCCGTGTCGTTGTTTACGAGTTTCATTGTTTAGAACAATTAAATGGCTCTATGTTGAGCTAGCTCGATGGATCTAAGATCTTAAAATAAAACACCTTGAGATATTATCGGTTCAAAAAACAGAGCTTGAATCAGATGTTGTAACATCATCATGCGACGACTGTACGGCTAGCTAGTATTTATTTAAATCCTGGCATGTTTCGTTTCTAGGAATGGTTCCGTAGTAATAGGTTTTCCTTCATTACTGACTTCATTCTACATTTTATATTTTTGTGAGTGCTTTATTAATATACCTACCTAAGAGGAGGTTCTCGAATCAATAAACATATTTTTTTCTATCATAATCTTTACCTACTTCTTTTTAAATGACACCTAAATTTCAAATTTCATGCAATCATAACTAGAAAATATGATGCTATGAAAGACTAGGATGGACGAACAGACTGACTGGACGATCTTTTAAGCGTCCTTAACTACGGAGCCTTAAAACAGTTGCAGACTTTATAAAATTGCTTAAAAATATTGTTTAGTTCTCGATAATGAACACGTTTCGATGATTGTCATCGATGTCTAGAACACTTTGTATGTGATAATAATGTGTTTGTGCGAATTGGTTGTTAAGTAATGAATAAATGGTAGCTTTACTGTACTGCGATACATTATACACTATTGTTATAGCACTAGGTAAATTATTATACAAGAAATTGCTTCAGAAATGGATTTTTAATTATTTCTCATAATCCTATTTTTCTGCCCAAAAATGTGAAAGTAAAGTACCCAAACGTTGGCACCCCCATCCTAATATTGGCATGTCACATAACACCTAATATTACGAATTTGAAGCATTATTTAGTAGGTTTTATGAAATAAAGCGGTAAACATTATTTACTTACATTGTCAACACTTGAACTACAAAATATGGATTCAAACTCTTCATTTTTGTCGAATTCTATATATGTATATTTGGAGAGAGTGCCAAACCAATGCTAGGGCATCTTCCAGTATGTATTTTTTTTTCGTGATCAAGGAAGCTGCTTCTTGTAGCGAACTAAACCTTATATGAACACATTTTTAACTCCCGATGCAAATTGAAAGTGTTGTCGTCTGTGTGTATATTTGTGGCGTCATAGCTAACGGATAGACCGAATTAAATGCGGTTTTTGATGCTGGGGTTGGGGATATTGTTCTTAACTTTCAAGTCATGATGACTCACTCACTCACTAGACACTCATGCTCTGATCACTTATTGTGAAGCTATCTCGGGCACTATTCCAGATAGAAACTGTAGTTTTTGCTCAAATATTCAATTTCGTTGGCACTTTACACAAAAATTATGTATTTCAAATTGATTTACTAACATTCTACTGAACACGTTTGATGCAATGTAAATTTCTGCCAGATTTTGGTGAGCCCTTTTTTTATTTGAACACACCTAATTTATGCGTTCCACACCTATAGAGCTAGTACCAATCCAATAAAACCAAACTCCAATGTATGCCTCGTTGCACATTGCGATTTACTATGACCAACACTAGCACAACAAAAATACGGTGGTCCCATATAAAATAAATTCAAATTGGTTTAGTAGCTTTTTTTAATCCATTTGATACCTTTTTTTTAATTAGAGTTATCATTTTCATTTTCTGCCAACTATGCCTAGTTGCCAGAATTAATATAGAATCGAATATAGTTGTCTTTTACGATCAGTAATAAAATTCTGAAGCAATTTCTTATGATATGCTTTTATATACACTAAAGCTTGCTTTATCTTATATCTGTCTTTACATTATGTCTCTCTATAGCGGTCTCAGGTCTGTAACTAGTCCGAAATTCTTGATGAAAACAGATGTTCAGTTTGATCAACTTTTGTTTTATCATTAGTGTATCTTGTGTGATCAAAAGTGTAGTCTCACTTTTTACACTACTACATGAAAAGGAGTCTTGTTTAATACCTTTGCTTTGGCAGCGACCAAAAGGTTTAACCGATTTTGATACATGATTTATTAAAATCGGCATATTATCTTGAATAACAGATAATGAATGATCTCGAATTGCAAAGTTTGTTAGTCTTCAGGTAGGTCCTCCCCTACTGCACATTGCTATGAATACCTACACTATTGTCAGACGCCCACAGTATTTTATAAGTTGATATTTTCAGTATTCTACTTCGATCCAGTGTGCGTATATTTTAGTCACAATACTTTTGATCTGATGTGTAATTCATGCAAAACTACATCAAACGAGATATTTTTTTAAACAGTGTTTAACCCAAACGTTGGCACCCCCACCCAAATATTGGTATGTCCATGACACCGTTTGTTACGTATGGCTTCAGTCTTCAAATATTGGCATGTCACATAACACCGTATGTTATGCATGGCTTCAGTCTTAATTTTCTACGAAGACAATGTTTTGGTGGATGCTGATCGTTCCCTATTATTATTCTGTAAAGCATATCATGCATGCTCTTATATGCAATGCAATGCATGCTAACTACATGCTACTTAAGTATAGTTACTAAACGTGTGCTGTATAGACACAGCACGCCCTGGCCCATAAAAGCTTAGCTGATCAAGGGCACGACATGTTGGGCAGGTTCAATACTGAAAATCGGCTGACAAACTGTTGATTATATAAATTTGATGTAGTTTTGTAATTATACACATAATTATTATTATAATAATATAATAAGGTTATATAATATAATGATATTAAAAATCATTCCTTTTCCTTATAATTTGAAATTCCACATTGTAATTTAATTTGTAAGAAGACTGAATTACGAGTATTTTTAACGGTTACAATGATTATTGAAATGAACAGGTGATTTATATTTTTTTTTTTTTAAATTATGTTTCAGTATTAAAATGAAGTTTCTACAATGAATTGTAATTAAGTGAATGACAATTTCTTATGATTATAAATTTTAATTTAGCTAATTAAGAATTAATTTCGTCTAGGCTTAGTTTTATATGCGCTCAATTTTTCTCGATTAAATTATTAATTGCTATTATTTTGTATTTTATTTATTTCGTTTTACTCATTTAGACATGTGGACAGAGGGATCAACCTTAAACCATTGAGACACAAAAGATGAGATGACCAAAAATTTGTAAAACGCGAGTCAAAAAAGCTATGGCCGAATGACTGGATCCCTCAATACAGATTCCTGAAAAATTGAATCTCAGAACATTACATATTTGATAATTGAATCTCAGAACATTACATATTTGATAATTGAATCTCAGAACATTACATATTTGATAATTTTCTTTTAGTTTTAAAGTTAGTAATATTTTGTTAAGGACTTGTAAAAGCTTTTTACAAACTTCTGGGCGACTAGAGTGCAGCGACACAAATTTCTGATGATTTAACTCGATCCCTCAGGTAAGATCTACCTATACTTATACCATGACCTTAGATTTAATAAATTCGTGATAAGCGTTTGTAACTGTTAAAATAGCTTCTGGTTGAGTTTATAAAAAAAAAAAACATTTGACTCCAAAGTAACCGCTTGAAAAGTAAATGAAAGTTGAAAAGTCTGTTGTCTGTCCTTATCATCACCGATATTTATTTAGCCAAACCTCAGATGAACGCAAACTAACTCAAGATTTAGTAAAATAAACTTACCAAAGTATTATTCTAGTGGAAATATTCTTCAGGTACAAATGTTTTTTTGAATTATGTTTATATTGTAACGGAAACGTTACATAAATGTAAGTAGTTTTGAATATGATTGTGCGTTCCTCTGAGATAACGGTGAATCAATAGGTGTAAGCAAGACGACATCCGCAGCGTGTACCTGCACTGGTCTCACCGCGCTCTTTCAGTCGCTGTTTGACTGAAGTCAGTGTCGGTCCACGCCACTCTGACCAATTTCGCCCGCACATATTCTTGCGCGATCTATTATTTTGTACTTTAATATTTTAGTTAATAGTGGAAAAGCTCCGCTAGTGGAATTGTTGTCAATAATTCGATCAACAACTCGTTTTAGTGCAGGATTCAACCCTGCATTAGGGTAAATTTTGAATAGCGCACAAACCGTTAAATTTATCTTCGGCATTCGGTTTCATCCTTGCTCAAAATCATTTGAATAATTACAATGTGTTTCATTACAGCTTTTCCATAATGTAATTAGAAAGTACTCATAGAAATTTCCGTTATCATTTTGTACGAAGTACATGTAACTTTTGCTGACGCCCGCGATTCCGCGGGCGCGGCATTTTGTATCATTTTCATTAATAAATCAGTCTTCGTTTAGCTACGGACTCGAGTGGTTTTATTTACGCCGCTCTCTTGCATGTCAAAACTCTTCCCGGACTATCATCCCTTAGTGTAGGGACTTACAACCCCTACACATTTATTATTTTTATCTTCTACCTTCCATTGTAACTATAACATTTTAAACAATATTGCTATGTAAATGTCTCATTTAAATTAATCGCTTCTACCTGTTTTAATTGTTATCTCCGTTCTGGTAGTTTACACTACAAAGTGCTTTCCTAAAAATGCCGTTGGTGGTAAACCAGCCCAAGTAGCACACAAGCTGTATAAGTGTGAATGAGAAAACTATTATAGATCTTCAAGTTTGATTAAAGAATTTTAACACTCTTCGCAACGTCTAGCTTCTGGTAAATAGAATTTGATTGATTTTATAATTCCTAAAGTTAATCCACTACATTAATCTTTTTTGAAGCCATAAGTTTTATTTTAGATGTAATACAATCCCCTGTACAGCTTCTTATACAGCTTTAAATATTCACCAAGAGCTTTGGTCTTTTAATTGAATTTAATACTGTAAAAGCTTCTATACAGCATTTCTAAAATCTATTTTAAAGCTTCAAGCTATATAGAAACGTTTTAAAGAGTTTACGCTATTTAGGGATCTAGGTCAGTGTTCTTTTAATGCCAGCTGCTTTAAAAGAACACAGCTGAAGCATTGTCACAATAGTTAGCACAGATATTAGCTGTACAGTTAGTATTAAGAATAATTTTAATAAGCTAACAGCTGCAATAAGACCATAAATGATGCCTCAAACCAGCTTTTCATTGTATTGTCTTTAATTAAACACCCTGGAAAAAAATAGCAGCGGCAAGCGTTGTTACCTTGTAGTCTAGAGGGTTCCGCATGTTATTTATTATACATATAAATGGACAAAATGAACTCGTTTCTAATATAATAATTACCATTACAAATTAGAACTGTCTCGGCTTACTCAGAAAGAGCATTTTGAATTGGATTGCAGCTCTTCAGAAAATGTTATAAAAGAATATTTAAAAATCACAGAATTTATGAAAAATTTGACATTTCGGGACAAAATAAAGAAATGGCATTAACTCCTATCCGTTCAAAAATAAGCAATAATTGATTAAAATAATTCTGAGATGTGGCAAAAATCCATTGGAACAAGAAGCAAAGAGACTCAGTGAAGAGGCAGAAGTAACTAAAGAAATAAATAGTTACAAAGAAAAACCTAAATGTGATTATTAAATCAAAAGTACCTGCTACGTCCACTTTTTCACATTGTATAGAATAGTAATTAATAATAATAATTTACTATCAAAAGTAAGTCAAAATACAATATATTCAAAAATATTTTATTTACTTCGAGTCTGGCGGAGGATGAATTTTCTTTCCATAAAAACGTAATACCAAAATCATTTCTAATTGGAGAATATTTCCAGAGTGCTAAGATATTATACGGATTCGGATAGTGTATATGTCCCCAACTGTATTTTGATTTCAAAATACTTACCTGAAACCTTGAAACGTAATTTAAGCAAATTGTATGTTTTTCCTGAAAATATGGAAAATGCAATATGGACTGCAGAAATATGTTCCAATTATAAATTATTTTGGTATTACCTTTGTATGGAAAATTCATCCTCCGCTGACTCCTTAACAATCGAACATGGAAAAAATATGTTAACTCCTCGATCCCAGCGCATATGCGACTTCACTCCTACGCTTTGGTAGGTACTTAATAACCAAATGTTCTACCATGTTATAGTAGTCGAGAAAACAAGCTGAACCTTCTTCAACTATAGGTTCTTCATGATCACAGAAGTCTCTGTCGCAGTTCTGACACATGTTTGCAACCCGTCGAACTAGCGATCCCCGCTTTACTTTGCATGGCATTAATAGGCCATTTTGTCCGGTGCTTGGAATCAGCTAGTTTATAGTCGGCAGTTATTATAGAAAAACGGTGTTTTCCCTTCCACCCCAAGTGCTCAGTATGACGAAAAGTTTCGCAGTTTCTTGCTCTGTCGTTTAAAAGGTATGTTGACACTGAAAAGAGTTAATTAGGAACTTATTATCATAATCAACATTATTGAAATATCAAAAAATGTTAAACTTGCTGGTAGATAAGTTACACCTTACGTATATGTACTTACATAATTCATCAAGAATTACGAGATAAATTGGCAAGGCGAATGCAGAGTGACAACGCGAGCGAGGTGCGCTTCAGGCTGGACAGGCTGGACAAGTAAAAAAAAACTATGTTTCAAAAATCCTTAAATGCAGTTGTAAAAATGAAAACCTATAGACGGATTTCTAAAAACACATCTATCATCTCTTTAACGGTAATCATAGCTACGTATTACTATTATTTATTCAGCTATGCTGCCAAAGAGATGTCTATTAAAAAACTCAACCTGTATAACTATGTATAATTTATTGTGAGTATGTTTCAAGCTTGTAAGAAGAAATGGTTTGTAGTATCTATGTACCTACACCTACTCGAAATGATTGAAAGTTCTACAAAAGTTTTAGCGATTGGTTAATAGCATATATTTAATCGCTCATAATGAGTTAAGAATTTTAAGTTCTATTGATCATGCTCTAATACAGCCTATCTCTATATAAAGTTATCTATACAGCCATAAAAGTTCTTTACGATATCTCTTCAGCTTTCATCAAGCTAATAGAATTACACAGTACGTTTAAAATGTCTTAAGCTATTTATGTGTTCGTATTCCTAATATTTTAATAAACTTTATTGTAATTAAAATGCATATTATAGAATATCAATCAATTCAATTAGATCTGCAGCTTCAATACAAGCAACATAATGTCTTAAACTGGGGATTAGCTAATTAAAATTGAACATATAAATTTACACTCCACAACATTTTACAATAAGTTTACAATAAATAGCCCTTTTTTGCCAGGCGCGTGAAATATTTAACGCAAATATATATACACTATCACAGTAAAACGATGCTCGCAATCATATTTTACTATCTAAAGGAAATTAGGGAGATATAAAAATACTTGCCCAATAATACTTCTCGTTGAAAAAGCCCCAGCAATAAAATTGTACACCATGTTTATTCCATTTTGGGGTATTAAGGTAACGAAATAGTTGAAAAAGCATTTGTCAATTCTTTTATTTGACAATCTTAATAACACAAGCTGGGTAAAAACTGTACAAAAGATTTGTTTTATGCCACAATCTGTTTTATCAGCCCTTATAAAGTGTTTAGAATTCCCTTAGACAGCTAATGAACAGCTATTGTACTGCCATTCTAAAACCTAACGCTGTAAAATTTGGGGCCCAAATTGGCATTAGAAGAGCTGGTTAAGTGTTTATAAAACATTCTTATGGCTTTCTTGAACAGTCTTTAGGATTTGCGAGTTCTATTATTCATCCATAAAAAAAAGCTTTTTTGTGCTACTTGGGAGGTCGGGAAGTAAAACCAAATCGTAACATTGGCTTTATCGATTCCAGGGTTTCCTGTTTCCTCACTTTTCTTCTTTACGCTACCCTTATTGTGCCGCTGACCGTCACCATCGCAAGCTTGCCCTCTCTGCGCGGTTCCTAGCCGGAGAAGAATACTGGGCACAGAACATCACAGAACTCACAAACGCGGACCACCCTCACAACCGGCCTGTTATTAAGGGAAGTACGTTGCTGTAGAGGTGTAATCAGATCGGCCGTACATCCACAGCCTATAAATTTGTTGTGCTTACCTACTGGACCCGAACGATTAATATACCAAGTTCATATCGAGACTACCTGTCTGCTGCCTGTTGTGTTTACCTGTTTCATTTACCTAGTCCAAACTAGGCAGCGACGAAACCAGGTAGGTGTCACAATATGGGCAATTCATCCTCTGCCGACCCCTTAATGGATTACTTACATGAATCCCTATTAGCTACTGGGGATTACAGGTATAATAGAAAAAGTGCCGTCGCGGGACGCCTGGCAAATGAGTGTACAATAAAAAAGAGCAACGTTTTGCACCGCGCGCTCTCATTGGTCAACAGTGAATCAGCAACTCTTCATCTGCAGGCTGATTCTCTAAGGAGTGAGGTTGAGTGATTGCTACCGAGCACCTAGTGCACTTGAAGGTCGTGAAGGTTTTGGAATTCATTAAACGGTTAACGCGCACCCGGTAAGCACCCGCAATCAACACTAAAGGGCGTCACAGACGATTAAGATACTATAATATTTGATGTTACGATATCTGCATACAAAATATTATAGCATCTTCGGGTATCACACACGGCTAAGATACGATAATATATTGAAATTATTCATTCGCGCGCAGGCCGTCCTAAGTGCCACACGTATTTCTTCACCGCTTTCTGTATACAGAATGATAAAATATGAGTACTTAGTACGGTTTCATTATTAGATTTATTAGATAGCTCATCAGACGACGATTCTGATTTTGAATTTGATATGAAAATTGCATTAGCGCACTGTAAAAGGTGATCAATTTGGATAGAAAATCACATTAAATTTAGAAAAAGCCACGGTGAATTTAATCTTTACGCAGAAGTCTCTACAAAAAAAAAAAAACTAATAAGTCGAAGGAAACTTTTCTCGAAATTCATAATTTGATTAAGGAAGATTTAGTGAAACAAAATACGAACATGCGTGAGAGCATTTCTACAGAACAACGACTTGCAGTATGCTAAGAACCATCTCGTTTACCTCAGCTTTCAAACATAAAAAACCGCAGCTAAATCGGTCCATTCGTTCGAAAGCTACGATTCGCACCACTCCCCCCTCCCCCCCTCCATCCTCAAATTATAGCTATGAATCATCTTGTTTACCCCAGCTTTCAAACATAAAAAAAAACACAGCTAAATAGGTCCATTTGTTTGGAAGCTATGATTTTCACCCCCCTTTTCTTTCTCACCTCCCCCCTCCCTCTCTCCATATATCTAAGAACCAACTCGATCAGATCAGCTTTCGAACAGAAAAAAACGCATCAAAATAGGTCCATTCGTTTGGGAGCTACGATGCCACAGACACACACACACACACACACACACACACACTGATACACACCCTAAACTTATAACACCCATCTCTTTGTTCAGGGGTTAAAAATACCGTCACGAATACAAAACAGAGCAACCTGTAGAGCATATTACGATATATTTTGTATCTTTTACGATATATTTCGTATCTTAAGATGACATGTTTTATTAAATTCCATATCGCTCGATATCGTAAGATACTGTAAAATGCAAATATATACTATCTTCGCCGTTTGTGATGGTTCATATAAATTGTATAGCGAACGATATTTTATCTTAAGATAAAATATTATCGTTCTTGGTACTCATAATTAAAACACGAATAAAATTTGTTAATAACTTTACGTAAGTAGGTGCTCTATCGCTAAGTACAAGGCGCGCGACTCATCGAGCGCACGCTTGACACTCGACTGAACGGACCCGAATATTGCGCCCTCGAATTTATTTGTACTTGTTGCGGAGTGCGACCGCGCTGGTTCAACTGAAAATAATCTATGCCGTCGAGTAAAAATGCTGTGAATGAAAACCTGTCATTCCTTGTACACTACTTTGTGCAAAAAAATTAAACCAATAAATATATAAAACGCCAAAAAACGAAGAAATAAATATATATTTTGTGAGGGTTTATTGTTTGCTCGCGTCCGTAGGATTCAGCCCTCGATTTCCTACACGTGACCGGGTGGTGCCAAAAGAGCAACCAAATCACCTGGTGGTAGGCTTCGGCCGCCGGCTTTTTATATTACCACCCTCTGGACAAAGTCTTGATGCCAAACGATTTGTCGTGTTCCATCATGATGTTCAGGGAAGCCGTCCGGATGAGTTGTACGATGCAGTTGTGTTGGAAGGGTGGACCGTGTTCGGAATCATGGTGTTTCTGCGTCGGAGGCCTTGCTTTGGAGGGTAGCGGGATCCGAAGCACGGTGTTCTCTGCTGGCCGACCTCAAGTTGTAGGGGGCCCAAGTAGTACTTTAGCCAGCTACGAAAGGCCCTACCGCTTGTGAAAAATCCTGAAATGATCCATTGGGCCGGCTGGCGACCGGATGTGGGGAACTGATGAATTATTTCAGGGGGGTTCGGGCGTCCCCGCGGTCTACACGCAAGTTCTTCAATGGCGTAGTTATGCCTTGACTTCCGTGGGTTAGCCATTCCGACATCTCGTTTGCTATTACTCGTCCAACCTATTCACAAAAACACATCATGAAAAAAGTCCAAAAAAGATATAGGTAAGTTAAAACGGCAGATGCACGTCCTCACACTTAAAGTGTATCTTGCGAATATTCGCGGGATTCACTCCGATCTCCAACCGGTCCATTATCATCTGGAGACCTCTAAGCCCAACTTGTTCTTCTTGTCGGAGACGCAGATAGGATGTCCAGCTGATACGGCGTACTTGGATTACCCAGGCTATATCTTGGAGCATCTATTTATCCCAAATGCCGGCGTTTGTGTATACGCCCGTGATGACATTTGCTGTCTGCGTCTCCGAAATCTTGAGCACCCTAACTTCTCGGTGATTTGGGTGCTGGTGGACACGGGCATAGAGAAAATTATGTATGCTTGTGTGTACCGCTCAACAGCGGAGATCGGGGGACGACTTTATTGGTAGACTATCTAGGTGAGGCTTCAAGTGTGGCCCAACAGCGTTACCCGTCTGCTCAATTGGTGTTTTTGGGGGATTTTAACACCCACCACAAGGAGTGGCTTGTCCCATACCAAAAAACCGACCACGCTGGTAGAGAGACGCGGAAGCTTGCTCTGGCGTTAGATCTCTCTCAGCTTGTGCAGGAGCCGACACGTGTACCTGACCGTGACGGTGACACTTCCAACTGTCTCGACCTGTTGATGACGACTGAACCAGACCGATACTCCGTATCAGTATCCCCACCTCTTGGTAGCTCTGATCACTGCCTGGTTAAGTCCGTCTCAGTGTATTCCCCACCTGATCCTAGCCTTAAGGGAAATAGGCGCGTGTGGAGATACAACTCAGCAGATTGGGACGAGATGCGGCAATTCCTTGCATCGTACCCTTGGCGGCAAACATGTTTAATCTCTCAGGACCCGTCGACTTGCGCGTCTGCTGTTACAGAGGTAATATGTCAGGCAATGGACATTCCATTCAGTGACAAGACTCTTTCCAGCAAAGCTCAGCCTTGGATTGGATCCAGCTGTGGTCATGCTGTGGCTCTAAAGCGTGCGGCATATCTAGACTGGGCTGATGCTCGAAAGCGCAAGTCTTCTGGTATTCGGGATAAGAAGAGAAAATTTAACGTTGCCGCTAAGACCTGCAAGAAGATACTTAGGAAGGCCCATTTTGATCACGTAAGTCGAATTGAGGCCAAACTGGCTTCATACCCCGCGGGTAGCAAAGCTTTTTGGTCCCTGGCCAAGTCGGTTGAAGCAAACTTCTGCCGCCCCTCACTGCCACCATTGCTGAAACCTCATGGATCACTAGCTCACACTGCTGGAGACAAGGCGAATTTATTTGCTTCTCTTTTTGCAGAAGCCTCGCATCTAGATGCTTCTGGCAAGACACCTTCCTACCTTCCTCATTGCGGGGTTTTTATGCCCGAAATTCGCATTCGCCAGAAGAAGGTTCTCAGAACGCTTCGAGCTCTAGATGTGAACAAGGCCAGTGGTCCTGATGGTATTCCAGCGATTGTGTTGAAAAACTGTGCGCCCGAATTGTCTCCCATCTTAACGCGTTTGTACCGCCTCTCTCTTCACTCAGGTAAAGTTCCGAAGAGCTGGAAGCTTGCCAATGTACAACCAGTACCAAAAAAGGGTAGTCGTGCTGATCCGGCCAATTATCGTCCCATCTCGATTACCTACTTAATCTGTAAGTGTATGGAGCGTGTCATAAACATTAGGCTCTTGGCATACCGTGAAGACAATGATCTTCTCAGTGACCGGCAATACGGATTTCGCCGAAACCAGTCTACTGGGGATCTACTCGCGTATGCCACTCACGTACTGAGCTCAGCCATAGAGATGCATGGTGAGGCGCTTGCCGTCTCCCTTGACATATCGAAGGCATTTGATCGGGTATGGCACGTTTAATGCTACTAAAACGCAGGCGTGTTTGTTTTGTGCTAAAAAGAGTCCTCTAAACCGATCTCCGTCTTCCCAAAGTGTAACAATACCAATAGGCGACCATTTGGAGCTTTTGGGTGTCGAACTCACATCAAACCTGAATTTTGGGTCTTATATTGAATCCAAAGCCAAGGTAGCTGCAAAAAAACTTGGTATTTTGTCTAAGGTTAGGCGGTAGTTCACACCGGGACAGCTTTTGAATCTTTATCAAGCACAGGTCCGATCTTGTATGGAGTACTGCTGCCACCTCTGGGACGGTTCTGCCAAGTATCAGCTCGAGTCTTTGGATTCAATTGAGAGACGTGCTATCAGGCTCATTGGGGATGACACTCTGGTAAAGAGTAAGCTTCAAAGTCTGGCGTATCGACGTGAGGTAGCAAGCCTGGCGGTATTCTACAGATTGCACTATGGAGAGTATGCACAAGAACTGCACAACCTGATTCCCCCATCACCTTTCCAATCCGTACGACTAGACGATCAGCAAAGCGCCACCCTTTCATGGTTGAAATACCTCGCACAAGAACGAAGCGTTACGCTTCTTCATTTATTATAAGAACTGCAAAGGAGAGGAATGCCCTGCCCTCGTCAGTGTTTCCGGTAAATTATAACCCCGGTGTGTTCAAGTCAAGAGTGAATAGGTATCTACTAGGCAAGCGTGCTACACCTTCGACCACATCATCGCTTTCCATCAGGTGAGATCGTGGTCAAACGATTGCCTAGTCCGTAATAAAAAAAAAGAAAAAAAAGCGATTTAGAAATGTATTTCTAGATGAAATCTACCTATCTATCTATCTATCTATTTTATCTACCTACGTCTTATGTATCGTTGTAGAATTGTATATACACACACAAAAAATATCAAGTCTTGGAGAGACGGACAAATGGGAGCTCGACAGTTGATAATTATAGCGTAGGACTCGATATACAAGTACCTAATTACCTATATTGAATGTTGAATCTACTTGATTATACTAATAATATGATACATTTTTTTCAGGTGGATGAACACAGAACTGCAGTTCTTAGATGTATAGATCTCCGCTTTCCGAGCTCATAGGATAGTGTAAATCAATTTATGTGAAAATTATAACATTATTACATGCTTGCTTACACTTGATTTCGTTTTTCTTATATTTGCATTGACCCCTCGTTGTTAGTAGAACTTCACATAATTAGGCTTTGTAAGAAAACTACTAGATTTTAAAACCAGTAGGTTCTATTTTAGGGTTATAATCCCTAAAATAGAAAATATATATGGGCTATGAAATAGATAGGTAGGTTCTATGAAATACCACATACATACATACATGTAATTAAACCTACCGTTCACTAAAACAACACAATTTCATGGCACGATAAAACATGAAAAAAAGTGTACCTAGGTCGTAGTACATATATATCGGTGACCTAGGTAGGTGTTAGAACTAGTAGTTCATAGTACCTAATTAGTTTCATAGTACCTAACTGTGCATGATAAATGATCTTCACTAACCAAACACTGCTAGATAGTAAATGCAATGAACGCACCGGGTACTCTTCGGTTGACGAAAACTCATTGCTACTGAATTCCTTGTGAATTCTGATTTTGAATTACCGGTTTTGTATTTCCTAGTAAAATGACAGTTTCCGTGCGGTTGAGTGCTCATCGCCTTGACGTCATTTCACATGCTCACTGAGCTTAGTGAATTCGAAACGATCACTCGTTTCGAATTCACTAAGCGCAACGGTGGCAATGAATAGTCCAAGTGTCATTAACCTAACCTCTAACTCTACGGAATCAGGCCCGTGATCTATTTACTTTTCAGCCTAATACCATAAGTCACGTTGGAGCAACGGCAGACCGTTCGGCCGCCGTCTGTAGTACCGGAGTTCAATTCCTAACTGTGTGAGTGAATACATTTTGTACATTAAAAAAAATATGTGATGGCTTATAAACTAGAATATGGCACAGCTGAGGCGGAATGAGCCGACGAGCCACGAGGCGCGAGACTCGTCGTTACCCCCGTTCCCGACATTAGATTATTAATGTTTACACATCAAAAAAACTGCTGTGCATACACAGATTGACATATTACAATTTGTCGATATATTTTCAAGATAAGTGCAGGGCCCAGCAGACGATCGCAACGCTTTGTTGGATTTGACGAGTAGTTTTATTAAAATTCTACAGAAGAACAGACCACAATGTTTGCAAAATCAGATCAAACACTACCTACCTACATATTATCGATGTATGGCGACAGCCAGAAAAAAACTAGCTTGTAAAAAAGAAAGAATGTCCGAGGGCAAGCAAATGAAACATATTATCAGGTAATTAAGTTTATTTAATACATCTTGCTATTTAACAATCATACATTCAGTACTCCACCCAAATATTACAATTGAACTGAACAACAAAATAGTTTATCCGTTAATCAGAAATTAAATAATATATGTATTTACTTAAATAATAATAAAATTGTGCGAATAATTGTAATAATAATAATGACACTTAACACTTAACATTTGATTATAAATGTTACAAACTAAAAATAAACTTTTAAATGTATTTATTGCTTTCGAATCTTGAATGGAAGAACAGAAGTTAAAATAATATCTACTTATATTATGATTTGGTGACAAAAGACATCGCAGATGATTATAAGTTTATTGCGTTTATTTATACAGTCCGTAATGCCGTTCGTCATCAAAGTTCTATTTATACAGTCCGTAATGCCGTTCGTCATCAAAGTTCTATTTATACAGTCCGTAATGCCGTTCGTCATCAAAGTTCTAATTATACAGTCCGTAATGCCGTTCGTCATCAAAGTTCTATTCATACAGTCCGTAATGCCGTTCGTCATCAAAGTTCTATTTATACAGTCCGTAATGCCGTTCGTCATCAAAGTTCTATTTATACAGTCCGTAATGCCGTTCGTCATCAAAGTTCTATTTATACAGTCCGTAATGACGTTCGTCATCAAAGTTCTATTTATACAGTCCGTAATGCCGTTCGTCATCAAAGTTCTATTTATACAGTCCGTAATGTTTATACAGTCCGTAATTCCGATCGTCATCAAAGTTCTTGAACTCAAACCAAAAATCTAAAAATACAGCTACGCACCAAAATTACAAAAGCACTACGTCACTAAATCGATAACTCAAAGTGTTGACAGAATCGATCATAATGCGAATGTCCAATCGATCCTACGAGCCGGGTAAAAATAATTTTGATACTTTGGTCCCTATGTTGATTTTTTGGCCAAACGCATTATAAACTATTTCGTCCGAACTAAGTCAAAATAATCAGGTATTGACCAATTTCATATTCGATATTTAAAACAACGTAACAGAAAAAATATTTCCATGTTTTCTACAACTTAAAAATAATGTTCTATTGGAATTTTAAACTATGTTTGCTACTAGAATTACAATAACATACATGTATGTATGTATGTAGTGTTTAAACTAACCTTACCATTTAAAATGATATATTAATTTATTACATTACTATCAGCTGCCATTAGCACAACGAGAGGGGCGAACGGAATGGATATAAATTAAATGCACAATTTTAGTTACAAATTAAAAGAAGAATATTTTATTACACAAATTAAGTACAATAAACTGTTATATTAACAAAAATAATTTTAATGTAATTTTGCAGCGACTCCATGTAGATACAATATTTTAAAAGCCATAGCATCAAAACTATTTATTGTCGACTTTCAATCTACAATTGTATGTAAACCATCTTGATACTTGAGTCACATCATACCTAACAAGCCGCCTCAGGCTTTATCAATATAAAACCACTTCCAATATGTTCATGGTTTTACATTCTTAAACTTCTGACAAATCTTGGTCGTACAAAATTAAAGATAACATTTTCCTAAGTTTAACATCAGTAGGTACACAAAAATGCCTGTCTTGTCCATCGTTCCAATTTTTACACTATTCCCGTATTATATAACACTTATATAATTAACAACACGTTTAATACTACGTTTTATGAAAAATTAACAAGGTAAAAATATATAGCTTACTTCTGCCAAACTCAAGTCAGACAAATGATAAATGCTAAAATTAAAATATAATATATGAAAACCCCACACTACACTAACCAAACCCTACCCAAATTGAAAGAAAAAATGAAAAGACAGGGTCAGGAAGCCAGAAAATATATATATATATATATATACACAATAAAAAACATATATACCTCTATCCAAATACCAACGTCTGACAGCAATACCACGTGTTTCGCTTCTGCACGAGGCATCCTCGGGAGATGTTGACTCCTCGAGTGTCTCTCAGTCCAGCACTCGACGAGTCAACATCTCCCGAGGATCTGGCCTCCTGGCCTTGTCTTTTTATTTTACGGTAATTGAATTTGGGTAGAGTTTGGTTGGCGTGGGGATTTATATAATATATTTATTTTACTTACAGTTTGGCGGAAGTAAGCTACATATTTTACATTGTTCATTTTAAATATGGATTTCCGCGAAGTAACTCCTGAATACATCAACTAGACTACAACTTCATTGATTACAATAAACTAAATGACCTACCGGCCGAAATTGACAAAGGTATTTATTTTGTCATTTTCGTTCGTTACTTTCAGATATGATGTAATTTATATCCTCCACGGGATTCTTTTAGAGACAGATAGGTCACGTGATAGATCCAAGACTACCTAATTTTTACCTACATTCCGAGTTTTAGTTCGATTCAGCAGACTGACAACCAAATATAATTTCGTGAGATTATGATACCTTACCAAAACCAGTACTGTTCGTGATGGTTCTAAGAACTATTTAGTGGCTATTCACAATATAAATTCAAATTCAATTGTTTATTGCATTCCATAATGTACAAATGAGGTGGTAAACATAACTAATAAAGTAACAGATCATTATGGACCCTGTTAAAATGTGAGTTATTAAAAGATGAACCTACTTTTTTATAATTGGTTAGAAAACAATAAAAATAAAGATAAAATAGAATGTTGTTCTATAAATATGTTACTTTTGTATACAAATCTCGCTTGGAATGAACTGGGTTGGTGCTCAAAGCTCAGCCTATGCTCAGCAGTGGGCGAACAAGGGCTGGTAATGATGGAATGAAGCGCAGAAGTCATCTGACTGAACTGATTTATTCGTTTTTCATTCAAAACATCGGTTCATTTATATTGTTTTATTTTTCCACTTCACTATTTTATGTACTTCAAAAAGTGGCAGCCCTAGAACTGTCAGTTTACTGAATTTATTAAATTCGGAGTAAATAATACCTGTATCCTTTCTGCGAGTCGCTGTATTATTTGTCCACTTAGTTGTCTAATTGTCCATAGATGTCCGTAGTCCAGTAGAGGCCGGTACAAATATATTCTATGTTAGGTATAAGACAACGAATGTCCAATAACTACCCAGTACTCCACCATTTGAAAGGTACGTTACCATATTTGATAGAGATTATTTTATAAATGCCTGTAGAAGCTATTTAATTCGAAATTTCGCAGTAAAACTGAAGATTGGATGCTACCTACATTTAATTTTGCAGTAAAACTGAAGATTGGATGCTACCTACATTTAATTTTGCAGTAAAACTGAAGATTGGATGCTACCTATATTTAATTTTGCAGTAAAACTGAAGATTGGATGCTACCTAAATTTAATTTTGCAGTAAAACTGAAGATTGGATGCTACCTACATTTAATTTAAACAATTGACAAGTATGTTTTGATACCATGGGAGCTATTAGGAAAATTTTACAATCTTATGTTTTTAATAATGTGTGCATGATTAGGGGTGGTATCTGCGCTTCCCAATCCAACGGGGCCCGGTTCTAAACCTCGGCTCTTCTCCAATGACTTCCTTACGAATTCGAGGACATTTGTGACATCCACCGTTCCGATATAATCAGTCACGTTCCTTGTCCCACAGCTTCTCATGGTATACAAATAAAAGCATACATGTTTCAAGCACAAATCTTAAGAATATTCTTAAGATATTCTTTTTCTTATTTCTGAAGAAGAATCTTCTATCATGAAATCTTCTATAGACATTCATAAAATATCTTACTTTTTGATAAGATATCTAATATTTAAGTTTTATAACTATTTACTTATATTATTTTAGTTCAGAATTCTTAGATTTCCTCAGCACATAAGAGATAAAATGGTCTCATGTGAATAGCGTATTTTTTTATAAATAGTTTTAGTTCAAAAGTAAAATAATATGTATTACGTAAGTAAATAATATGTATTACGTAAGTAAATAATATGTATTACGTAAGTAAATCGTACCAAAACACATTTGTAAACTATGAAATGAAGACTACGTCTAAAATATGTTACACATTGTTGAAGCAGTTGGACACGAAATATATTCTACGAAAATTAATATTTTTGGATCAAAATCAAAAGGAATGTAGCTTGAAGTGAGCATTTTCTACATTCTTATTAAATTACTGATACCCTAATAAAATAAATTATCATTCAAATAAATACATCAAAATTTAACACTTTATTAAATTATTTATACAATAGTATCTGCAAACTACTCCAAACAACTCATTCATTTAAAAAAATAGGTACTCATATAAAAATGAAATATAATTGCAAAACTGATAATTTTTCAACAATTTCGTTGGTGATTTATCAAAGCATAATGTTCAAAATAAATTAACCACATTTGAAAAAAATATAATTGACAATAAATAAATAAATAAAATAATAATATCATTGTGATATAGGATGATATGCATCAGTCGAGACAAAACGCGTATTACTCTTTTCTTTCAAAGTTAAAAAGCGTTGAAGATATATTCCTATGGTCCAAAACTACAATATGTTCCAAGTATATCAGTAAGGAAACTTTGTAGAAACACAAAAGTTACTTGTGCAAGCATTTGTTCCGGTAGATTTTATCAGTTTTTGATTATTGATAACTTTTTTATATTAAGTTATTATTTTTCTGTAAAAGTCTAACTTGAGCGTTTCTACATTCGGTTCATACTGTGTATAGTGATATAGTGGGCTTCAAACGAAAATGAATCCAACCGAATGGTATTTAATATCAAAATCGTATAAAAACATCTCAAACTACCTTAGTTCAGATACCCACTTCTCATATTTATTACTATTTACTTACTTTTATACATATATTCAGGTGATTTTAGAGCAACGATTTGAAAATGTAGTATATTAATAAACAATATGAGGTTTAAAATTCAATGACCAAAACTGGTAAGAAAACGTGTTTTTTTTTCTTTTTAGTCTAAAATAAAACAAAACGTAAGCTTAACACCTATTATCGTGATCATAGCGCCTGCAACGGGGCCGAAGTAATCGTGATCATAGCGCCTGCAACGGGGCCGAAATAGTCGTGATCATAGCGCCTGCAACGGGGCCAAAATAATCGTGATCACAGCGCCTGCAACAGGGCCCATATAATAGTGATCATGGCGCTTGCAACGTATCTAAAATATCAAGAACTTTTCGAAGATCGACCCTTGGAATTGGACGAAAAAGCACCGTTCCTTTTAAACATAGTAGGAAAAAGATTTCCTTAATTTGAATCAAACAGTTGCCGAGGCAGCACTCACACGAAAATATATCGCAGTTTTGTATTTTTTACAAAAACAATATCAATATCGCTGTGTAGTCGTCTATCTTCGAATCGTTGCTCCAAAAAGCACTCGGTCTAACTATTTTGGCAAACGTCTGCCATCAACCAATATCATTGCAAGAATGTGTTTTGGTTCGCGAACGGCGGCCGCGCCGTATTGTTGTTCAACCCTGCCGTGCTCGCGAAGTTATTATTGTTCAAATTGTTCAACGGGCTCTGCATAAAAGGGGCGAACGCCCCCATCACCGGAGGGTTGATGGAGTGAGCTGGGCTGTTAGGACTCGACTTTAACTGGTTCATTGACGGCGTAGGGCCCGCTTTAGGCGACCTCGGCGCGAGCAAGTTGTCAACGTCTATGTTGATAGCGCCGGTCGTGTCCGCCCAGGTCGCGCCTAGCTTTGTTGTCGTGGGCTTTGTGTTGTTGGCTGTTGTCGGTTGTTGTTGGTTGGTTGGGGCGATCGGTTGCAGTAAGCTTACGGGTGTCGGTTGCATACCTGTTGAGAGGTCGTGTTGTTAACGTGATGTAAAAATAATGCTTTCAAAATAACACAAGCGACACACATACGTACACACCTACCATTTTGAAAAATCGTCAAATCACGGCTATTGATTAAAATCGATGGAGGACTTCAATACAAACAAAAAATGGTAATACATTAGTTTAACAATTATGACGTCCATCATCATTATCAGCTTATACTTGTCCACTGCTGGACGTAGGCCTCTCCTAATGCATGCCACTGAGCTCAGCCTTCAGCTCTCCTCATCCATTTTCTAGCAGCCGCGTTTCGCACGTCGTCACTCCACCTGGCGACAGGGCGTCTTACACTACGTTCGCCTAAACGTGGTCTCCACTCGAAAACTCACCTAACCCATCGGTTATCGGTTCTTCGGGAAATATGACCAGCCCACTGCCACTTTAGCTTGCTTATCGTTTGAGCTATGTCGCTTACCTTGGTTCTCCGTCGGATATCTTCATTACGAATCTTGTCCTTCATAAAAACTCCAAGCATAGCTCTCTCCATAGCTCGCTTAGCGATCTTAAATTTGTGGACTAGTTTGACCGTGAGTATCCACGTTTCGGCACCGTAGGTCACTGGTAAGACGCACTGATTGAAGACTTTTGTCTTCAGGCACTGTGTTATGGACGACGAAAAGACTTGACTAAGCTTGCCGAATGCTGCCCAACCCAGCTGAATTCTTGTGTTGGCTTCCTTCTCAAGGTTATTCTTACCTAATTCCAATATTTGCCCAAGGTAAACATATTTTTGGACAACTTCAAGAGGTGCACAATGGTACACCTCAATCAATGGACTGCAACCGGTTCCGGGTCAATAAGATCGTTAAACATGTTCATCTATGTTCATTCCGAGACCGATCCGTCGAGAAGCATCAACTAGGTTCGTCAGCATAGACTCCAGAACCGCCCAGGTTTCAACAAAAGTTAAAATCCTTCTTGTAGTCCACAAAATCAAGACACAGGGGCTGGTACTCTTCAGACTTCTGTATAACCTGCCTCACTGTGTGTATGTGGTCTATGGTGCTAAATCCTCCGCGAAACTAGGACTGTTCAGGATGCTAGAATTCGTCAAGTCTTCTTGCGACACGATTTGAGATGACCCTAGAAAACAACTTATAGACTTGTCTCAAGAGTGAAATTGGTCGGTAGTTCTTTAAAAGGGTTATATTCCCCTTTTTAAAGAATAGTACTACCAAACTCCTGCTCCACGCCTGTGGAGTTCTCCCTCTGTTAAGGTCGGTGCTAAATAACGCCTGAAGCACTCGAAGTACGGGCTTTCCCCCTGCTTTCAAGATCTTAGCAGTCCTCTCCAGGGGCCTTTCCATCATTCTTAATTTGTTTGAGTGCCATCTCAATCTCGTTTAGGCTGACGTCGCGCAGTTCGTCAGTGTAGTGACGGGTCAGAATTGCGCGGGAATCCTCTGTGCTGGATTCGGGTCTAGAAGCATGCGAGCGTACAATCGGCCATAGAAATCAAACAAAGCAGCAACATGACTAGTTTTATGTGAAGCCGTGATCTTCGTAATGTCGAACCGTATCAGTTTTTTGTGCGGCGGTTAGTACCGGCCTTCGTCCTGAATTGATTCTATGAACAGTTATTTGCCCTTCTTCGTTCTGGTGATCGTCATCATCAGCCTATATCTGTCCACTGCTGGACGTAGGCCTCTGAGCCACTTAGCTCGATCTTCAGCTCTCCTCATACATTTTCTGCCAGCCGCTTTTCGCAGGTCGTCACTCCACCTGGCCACAGGTCGTACACTACGTTTGCCTAAACGTGAGGTCTCCACTCGAGAACTCGTCTACCCCAACGGTTTAACGGTTCATGTGACCAGCCCACTGCCACTTTAGCTTGCTTATCCTAAGAGTTATGTCGGTCACCTTGGTTCTCCGTCGAATATCTTTATTACTAATCTTATCCTTCACAGAAACTCCAAGCATAGCTCTCTCCATAGCTCGCTTAGCGACCTTAAATTTGTGGACTAGTTTAACCGTGAGTGTCCACGTTTCGGCTCCGTAGGTCATGACTGGTAGGACGCACTGATTGAAGACTTTTGTCTTCAGGCACTGTGGTATGGCAGACGCTCTCGTCTGACCTGACGCTTGCCGACACACGTGATGTACATCTTAGAACTCCAATATAACAGAAACGCGACCCTTTACGATACTGTAATAAGATTTTTGTTAAGGTTTACTCAGTTGCCGCAACTCCATGTTTTTTTTCAAAATGGCGTGTGTAGGTATTTATATATTTATTCATTTATTTTAGTTCTTGTACTTAGGAAAGTAGCCTTTATTTTTACATTTTAAAATAATTGATATTGACACAATAAATTGGAATTTTCACCATTTCCTGATATGCTTTATAGTTTCTGCAGATTATGTTCTTAATGTATGTAGTTTAAAAATCAAACAGTAAGTAATTTCAGGAGATAGTAAAACCTGTGTATTGAAAATACATGTGACTGCAGAACTTACCCGTGCATTAGTGGAACTGAGAATGTTAAGGTTCGGTTAGACAGGAAGGGTTTTATTAATGAAAACTTGGACATTTTGGATTTGGAAAACTAGCCAAAACAATTAACAATCGTTAGAAAATTGTCTCGTGACCCTCTATGAATAAATTATTTCTCGAATTTTAATTGAATGTATATTCAAAAACAGACGTTTTATTTCCTAAACTACAACATGTTTTTAGAATAAAACTGCTCAATTTGAAAGACTTTATCTAAAGGGACCTTTAGTGTGGTCGCATATAAAGGGACCTTTAGTGTGGTCGCATATAAAGGGACCTTTAGTGTGGTCGCATATAAATTTTGTCCAGATAGGTATAGTAGTTGTTTCTTGTAGCGGTATATTATTAGTGCGAGTTAAAACCCAACAATACGGGGTTCAGTCCTCGGTTCCGCACCAATGATTTTTCTAAGTTTTCCATCGCTCCGTGCTTCGGAGGGCACGTTAAGCTGTCTGTAGCTGTGTAAGCTGATTAATAGCAGTCGTTAAGTAATGTCAGAGGAGTTCGGACAGCCTGAGAAACTGTGACACCAGAGGCCAGCACTACCTCATACGAAAAGCAAGCAAGAAATCCATTTGAAGAATTATTCAATGCCACATTTTTGACTAGCTTTCCAAACCAATGTCTACACAGACAGAAGATTAAAACCTTTATTACACGGTGGGTGACGCTACATGTTCCAATTTAATAAGTCCTTACATCTACATATTTAGTCAGGTTCCGCCATAGACTTCTCGATCATACCGAGCACCTGTCCCGCGAACAAGCCCAGCTCCGAGCGCGGCCCCTCGCCGGACATGGCCAGCTCCACGTGCGACAAGCAGTCTATCAGCCACGCTCGAATCTCCATCATCTGGTCGAAGAACTCCATCCTCAGAATACTAGACGGTAGCGCCAGAATCACAGCAGCGAAAATACCAAGCACGCAATGTTGCAGCTTCGGATCCGGAGTATATCTCAAGTACATGACCATTTGAAGTATCTCCCAGCAGTACTGAGGGCATTTCACGCAGTTCTTAGTCGCGAGAACAACGTGACCGACCACGGATAAGTATTTATACAGCAAAACACTGTCAATGTCTTGCTTCTGATTGTGAACGCTTAAAGTGAGCTGTCGGTAGCCAAAACCACCGATCAGAGGGTAGAAAAAGCTATCAGCGATTGCCGAAAACTCATTCTTCTTCGCTTTTGAGAACGGGTGGGGTCGCTTCGAGTGGTAATATCTGGTTTTATTGATCAGTCTCCGCCGTATGATTTCTTCGGCGGGTAGATTGACATTCTCGTCATCTCTGCATAGAAAAGCCTTGATAGGTTTAGCGTTTTCCAAGTTAGGTTTGAGATTAGCAATCAAGGTGATCGCTTCGGATATCACGTCCAGCATGAATATCTTAGTTCCAATTGAGTACCTGCCTACGTCTGTGTGTATTTCTTTGCATATGTGCTTGGCTGCAACCGTGGGCTGCTTGCAAACTATAGCGACACACGTGTTGTACTTTATACTTTCAAAGTTATCAACGTGATACTTTTCATCCAAATGTAAAAATAAGTCCAATAATTCTATGACTAGTTTCGGATTTTCCAGTTTTAACTGTCTGTTCACTAAATCTTCGGCTACTTCTAAGCACGCCTCGAAGTTTTCCACGTCTTTCACTTCTCCCATGTTGGTTATCAGATCTCTGAGATACTTTGGCTTCATTTTAGCTGCAACAGCCACGTCGTTGCTCATGTCGTACGGGACCAGGTCATCGTCCGAGTCTAGATCTTCAATAACGGGTCGTCCCTCTCTTTCGAACGCGTCCAGTTTCACGGATATAATAGCTTTGACTATCTCTTTCGTCTGCTCTTGACTTTTGACAGCGCACGTGACGACGGTATTGCTAGTCGGTTCGGCTTTCACGCTTGTGATTCTATTCGCTATCGAGTCTAACTTCTCTTTCAAGTTTATTTTCTTTATTTTGTAGTTTTTAGGTTTTCGTCTTTCGGTATCGATGAGACATCTTTGGGCGAGATGTCTGAGGATTTTGTTAATTTCGACGCAAGTATCCCCCATGGCGGAGTATTCAAAGTTAAGGCATTCGGCGGCTTCCTTTTCGTTTTTGTCAATATCTGCCAGAGTTTTGAGGACGACTTCAATAGTGGTCATGCCGACACATTGATACTCTTGGAACCAAACGTCGAGATGTTTGCTCATGCCTTTGAAAAGTATCGTCTTGAGCTCTGTCAGCGGCCAATCGAGTTTGTCCCTTATTGTTATAACCGTACGATACTTTATTGCCAGAATAAGTAACTGGGATGTGAAGATATGTTGGACTATGTTGGATACGTTCGTAGGTTTGACGTCAGCCCAAACTCTGGCCAGTCTCATTATCAAGTCCGTCAAGCCTTCAACGTTGTTTTTGATAGTAGAAATATAGTAGACCAAGTTTTCAGGTATAATAGTCCTCCTGTAATCTTTGGGCTTGAAGTAAAACGGCAGTTTGAACGCTAGGATCTCGGCCCAGTCCTTACTGACGTCGAAACTGTCAGCGAGAATATTGAAGATCATTTGTCGATCTTTCACGTAATCGATTTGACAGCGATTCAGCAGCATAATCGATAAGGTGTCGATGCTCTCTCGACTCAAATGCTGTAAGAGGATTTGCATCAGTTTCCTTTTGACGAATTTAGTCGGTTCCGTAAAGGAGGTTTCGTTCCAAGCTATTAGAATGTCGACGAAACTCAAAATGGCGGGAGAGTCGCCGGCCATATTGAAATTAGTCACAATTTTAGAAACTATGTGGCACAAGTAAACCATATCAAACTGTATTCTTTGAAAGAAGTAGCAGTCGGATATAAAGTCGAGCGCTCTTACAACGTGGAAAATCATGTGGTAGGCGTAGTGTTCATGGGAGAAATCTTTGGGCGTGTCCATCTGCAGTTTGTTGGCAACTCTTTCGGGCAGTGTTGCCAGTATCTGGACATAATCTTCCCATTCCGACAACGCTCTGCTCTTTTCTTTCACACCAACAGGCTTCACCATGCTGCTGTCGACGATGGCAACAAAAACGGCGTCGCTTTTGATGTATCTGGTTAAAATGTGCGAGCATGCTCTTACGACTTCAACATTGGATTCACTCTTCAAAAACCCACTTATAATATTCAACGACGCGCTGCTAACGAAGAAGCAATCTTCTATCAAAAACAATCTAGTGATTTCTTCTTTGAACACCGGCCATTGCGGTACTAAAACCCTGATAACAGTACTAAGTAACAGCGAGTGTCGGTCCAAAAGTTCGTCGTCTAGTAGTTTTTCATCGATGTTTGTCAATTTTTGTATTGTGATCGGTCCGGGGAGGTACTTTAAGACATTGTCGAAACGAATTTTGAGACTGTACACATCAGTGTCGGTTTGGATCCTGTTTACTGAATGCAGGGCATCAATGAAGCGCTTCAGAGCTCGCAGGGTGCGTTGTCGGTGAGTTAGGAACGTCGGGACGTCTCCTGCAAATGAAAAAAAACCTGAATGTGCCCAAAACAGTAGATGTATTAATGTAGGTTAAACATAAGGTCGAACTAGTCATGCGGCAGTCACATGTACTTTGAACATTTCTTATAATCTACTTTGTTAGAAGATCACACCACACACACACACAGTTATGAATGTCGCTAATTGCTAATGGAAGTGTGGCCTTATGACAGTAATGTATTTTAATCTAAGAGATTAGTTTCTAAAGTAATTATAAGTTTTTGTGTACTGTTTATTTTTCAGCCACAAAATTTGTGTAATGTTCCCATGGATCGTAGTAGTTTGTGTAATGTTCCCACGGATCGTAGTAGTTTGTGTAATGTTCCCATGGATCGTAGTAGTTTGTGTAATGTTCCCATGGATCGTAGTATTTTGTGTAATGTTCCCACGGATCGTAGTAGTTTGTGTAATGTTCCCATGGATCGTAGTAGTTTGTGTAATGTTCCCACGGATCGTAGTAGTTTGTGTAATGTTCCCATGGATCGTAGTAGTTTGTGTAATGTTCCCATGGATCGTAGTAGTTTTAAAGATTTCGTAGACTTGTCAAATACTCGGTTGTTCAAATGCTACACAAGTCAAAAGCTTCATTTGTCAATTTCGGGATTCGGCAAAACAAATATTGTTCAAACCCCTTATTCGTTAAATACGTGAGTTGTCAAGTCGTTGTACAATCGGACACACCTGTTTCATTTATTTACAACTTGCATCTGCAACGACTCTTCACTGTCTTATTTACTTATTAATTACAACGAATTTAAAAATGACTTCACCATCCGGTGGTTTGTTATTATATCATAAGAGCGGATACAACGCGGTGCTGCGTGAATGACTTCACCTTCCGGTGGTTTGTTATTATATCATAAGAGCGGATACAACGCGGTGCTGCGTGAATGACTTCACCTTCCGGTGGTTTGTTATTATATCATAAGAGCGCATACAACGCGGTGCTGCGTGAATGACTTCACCATCTGTTGGTTTTTTATTATATCATAAGAGCAGATATAATGCGGTACTGCGTGAATGACCAAGGCTGTTGAAGGATGCCTAGTAAAGTTGAACAGTAAAATCTTATGCCAATCCCTGGGTGCATTCCGAGACGCGCAAATATCGATAAAATCGATATGAACGCGCTAAAACACGTACCGAGTCATCGTGAGCGCAACAACGATATCCCTTGTGACGTCACGGATTATGTCATTACATCCGCCATATTGCGATTACACCGACCATGCCCCAAACCGAAATCACCGTGAGCGCTACTGTCAAAGTGACAGACTGACGGTTGTTTACAAAGAAAACTGTTGTTTGAATTCAGTTGTGTGTGATTTTCGTACAGTTTTCCAAATATTACTACAGACAATTGACCAATTTTTAGACAGACTACTTTGCACACGAGTAATACTTTGTATTTTGAGCAAATTTTGAGGTTATGTTGTTGTGATCTTGTAATCACGCTCACGAGCGTTCCGAATCAACTGCAGCACTCAACTGCCGAGAGCGCGATATCTGAATCGGAACGCTAATTAGCACTGTGATCGCTCACACAACGTGAATCGGAATGCACCCCCTGTTTGTATACTCCCAAAAGGGAAGCTTCTAGATTTGTTCGTATTTTTTCTATAATTTCCATTTCGTCTTGACTGTACCATAGCGTGATTAACTAATAGGTAATTGTACGAGCTAAGAAATTGACGATTTTAGAATTTGAGGTATCAAAATATTTGAGCATTTTCGGTTTTGACCAATATCTAATTTGAAAAATTAAGCTATTGATTTGTATAGGATTTGAGCAAACAAGTAACTGACAAGTTCCCGCGAAACCATTTTAATGTTGTCTGGAAGAAATGTCTCTTTAGCTATAGACAGCCAATAGCACTCCTAAATTTATAATTTGTATCATATATTAGCTGCATCTTTAATTGTTGTTTAGTTTCCTGCACCCAGAATCTTTAATTGTTGTTTAGTTTCCTGCACCCAGAATCTTTAATTGTTGTTTAGTTTCCTGCACCCAGAATCTTTAATTGTTGTTTAGTTTCCTGCACCCAGAATCTTTAATTGTTGTTTAGTTTCCTGCACCCAGAATCTTTAATTGTTGTTTAGTTTCCTGCACCCAGAATCTTTAATTATTGTTTAGTTTCCTGCACCCAGAATCTTTAATTGTTGTTTAGCTTCCTGCACCCAGAATCTTTAATTGTTGTTTAGTTTCCTGCACCCAGAATCTTTAATTGATGTTTAGTTTCCTGCACCCAGAATCTTTAATTGTTGTTTAGTTTCCTGCACCCAGAATCGACACCCAAATGAACTGGTTTCAACCAGTCTACTGCACTCGCTCCATTTTTTGGAGCTAGGGCCTTCGTGTCTTATGTAAATGCACCGTGCGAGCGCTAACTACCACCACCCCGGCTTGCTCACCTTGCGGCTGCAGCGTGGTCCCGCCGAGCTGCCCCGCCAGCGCGTCTAGGAAGGGCTCCGAGGACATCAGCGGAGCGCCCGCGTGCCCGAGCGGGGGCGCCAAGTCGCTCAGGAGGTCCAGGTTGGAGGTCGGGGCGGCTGGAACTAAGGTGAAACAGGTTTACTAAAACACTAGGTGTGCCCGCGCGGTCATTTCTCTGGGTAACCTATGTGTTATTCCAGTACTGAAAGTATCTTTAAAGTACAATATACTACATTTCATCAAAATTTGTTATCTGTCAAATAGTTTTTTATCGATTGCTCGGCTTCTACTCATCGGATTGAGATACCTACGTAAATCAGTTCGCAACTCACCCTAAGCTATCCAGGGGCCTAATTCACTAATTTTAAGACGCCAATTTCAAAAGTAAACTTGTTCAATAGCTTATTTTATGCACACTAGACCATTTTATTAAAGAATCTTCTTTGAATGACAGAGTTTTTGTTATTTTATGCACACTAGACCATTTTATTAAAGAATCTTCTTTGAATGACAGAGTTTTTGTTATTTTATGCACACTAGACCATTTTATTAAAAAATCTTCTTTGAATGACAAAGTTTTTGTTATTTTATGCACACTAGACCATTTTATTAAAGAATCTTCTTTGAATGATTTTTTTTTTGTTATTTTATGCACACTAGACCATTTTATTAAAGAATCTTCTTTGAATGACAGAGTTTTTGTTATTTTATGCACACTAGACCATTTTATTAAAGAATCTTCTTTGAATGACAGAGTTTTTGTTATTTTATGCACACTAGACCATTTTATTAAAGAATCTTCTTTGAATGACAGAGTTTTTGTTATTTTATGCACACTAGACCATTTTATTAAAGAATCTTCTTTGAATGACAGAGTTTTTGTTATTTTATTCACACTAGACCATTTTATTAAATAATCTTCTTTGAATGACAGAGTTTTTGTTATTTTATGCACACTAGACCATTTTATTAAAGAATCTTCTTTGAATGACAGAGTTTTTGTTATTTTATGCACACTAGACCATTTTATTAAAGAATCTTCTTTGAATGAAAGAGTTTTTGTTATTTTATGCACACTAGACCATTTTATTAAAGAATCTTCTTTGAATGACAGAGTTTTTGTTATTTTTTGCTTTATTACAAGTATCGCGAGTAAATTTTAGGGTTTAATATATTTGTGGGAAAACTATATCCAATATATATAAAATGTAACGTTGTTTTTGTTTGTTTGTGGAGTTTTAAAGGCTGAATCTTTGTAAATAGGTACGGTACAATATAGAGACCAAAATGGGATACTTATTAACCCGGAAAATTGTAAGTTTCCAAGGGAAAACTGGAAAATGACAATTACTCGCTGTAAGGAACGGTTGCCATGGAAACGAAATATTAACAAGTCTGTCAAAAAGCATCAATAGCGTTGGTTAACATCCTAGAAGAACATAGGATGCTTTTGTCCGCGATAAACTAGTCCGCGCGGAAGAAGACCAAGACACAGTATATACTAAATAGATTTTAAAAAATACATCCCCATAGTTTCTTAGAGCTCTAATTTGAAAACTGATAATCATTTTTAGTCCGCGACCGTTTGTAGTGCTACGATCGTGCTATGTTAGTACTAGCATCGTATGTAGTGTTACGATCGTGCTATGTTAGTACTAGCATCGTATGTAGTGTTATGATCGTGCTATGTTAGTACTAGCATCGTATGTAGTGTTACGATCGTGCTATGTTAGTAATAGCATCGATTCTAATAAAAAGATTACTAAATACTTTTTGACTACGAAACTCGTTACTTAATTTTAAAATTGACTCATTATTTTATTATTTTACTGTTACAATAACATGTATCAAAAATGTAAGGTTTAAAATAATAAAAATAGATTTATTTATTTAAGAAACACCAACAGTATACAAATTAAATATTATAATGAGTAACACGTTCATAAGACTATAACAGGTGCCATAGCATAATACAATATTATAATGAGTAACACGTTCATAAGACTATAACAGGTGCCATAGCATAATACAATATTATAATGAGTAACACGTTCATAAGACTATAACAGGTGCCATAGCATAATACAATATTATAATGAGTAACACGTTCATAAGACTATAACAGGTGCCATAGCATAATACAATATTATAATGAGTAACACGTTCATAAGACTATAACAGGTGCCATAGCATAATACAATTCCGATATGCATACTTTTTACAGGTGTTTATAACATTCACCATTGCGAGGAGTGAAACGGAAAAATTAAAATAAATTTTAAAAATGCTAGCAAATGAAAACTATATAGATTGATAGAATGGAAAGTTTAACCGTGCAACAAAGGGCTGAAATAATATTTCTCCATGAAGATGGCTTGAATATTAGACCCACTTGCACGAAAACAAGGTATCTAGTAAGACCAAAAAATATTCTGATCTCTTTTGCGCTACTATCTACATATGACCCTCTATCCTACTAGTCTTACATTTTTAGCCCAGACCAGGCTCTAGCCCGGGGCTAAGGCAGCTGTGCAAGTAGGCCTCAGTTCTATATCATGAGAACGAAGCAGAAGCCCCACGTCGACCTCACCTGCCCGCGGTGCATCCTGTCGAACAACAAACGAGGCTCTGCCGATCGGGCGGTATAACCATCCATACAACGGCAAAACAAAAACAACTGCTCCTGGCTACGTACAACGGACGAACGATTAGGCTTGACGATCACAAGGCGTAACTCGAGACGGAGCCCATAAAGGTAAGGTAGAATGTTCTGGGGTTATGTGAAGTCCGGACGAGAGGGGGAGGACTCTAATAACCATGGAGTCGGAGCATCTATTCTACTTCCTTCCTCGTCAAAAAAGTCCTCACTGATAATGTTGTAGAAATATCCAGTGTGTCAACCAGGGTAGCGTACCTAGTTCTTAAGCTGACTGAAAGGTGTAGCCTTAAGGTCGTACAGGTTTACGCACCGACCTCGGCACAGTCGGATGATGAGGTAGAAGATAATATCAAATGACCGGAGAAATGTCATCAAATATAATTTGTTAAGAAAAAAAAAGAAATCTTCGGCCTTACACAACACCACCAGGGCCCACTACAATGTTATCATGGAAGACTTTAACGCCAAAGTGGCAGTACAGACTTGCAGTGAATCGAAAATAGTTCCACACGGCTATGGAGACAGCAATCACAGGGGACAAATGATAGTTAATAGTTCCACATGGCTATGGAGACAGGAATCACAGGGGACAAATGATAGTTAATAGTTCCACACGGCTATGGAGACAGGAATCACAGGGGACAAATGATAGTTAATAGTTCCACACGGCTATGGAGACAGGAATCACAGGGGGCAAATGATAGTAAACTTTTTGGAAAAATAAGGAATCTTTTTGATGAATTCATTCTTCAAAAAGCAGCCCCAGAGGAAGTGGACTTAGCAAACACTGTGACAAAAAAATTGATTGATTTCATAATGACGGACAATAAGCACATATTTAGGTGTCTCAGTGATCGCAAGGTTCAACACCGTAGTGATCACCGACTTGTCCGAGGCTCCTTGAATATCGACCACAAGCTTGAAAGATGCCGTCTGGTCAAGTCTACGCTCCCACCCAACCTGCTCCAAGCCGCTGTTGGATCAGAACAGTTCCAACTCAAGTTAGAAATCAAACAGTGCGTTCTACCTGACTGGTACCTAGAAGAATTCAGTTGAGTAGGGCAGCATTCGGCAAACATCGTTAGGTCTTTTCGTTGTCCATACCACAGTGCCTGAAGACAAAAGTCTTCAATCAGTGCGTCTTACCAGTCATGATCTACGGAGCCGCAACGTGGACACTCAGCCAAACTATACCACAAATTTAAGGTTGCTCAGCTATGGAGAGACCTATGCTTGGAGTTTCTATGAAGGACACGATTTGTAATGAAGATATCCGACGGAGAACCAAAGTCAGCGATATAGCTCAAACGATAAATAAGCTAAAGGGGTAGTGGGCTGGTCACATTTCCCGAAGAACCGATAACCGTTGGGGTAGGCGAGTTCTCGAGTGGAGACCACGTTTAAGAAAACGTAGTGTAGGATGCTTTGTCGCCAGGTAGAGTGATGATCTGCGAAAAGCGGCTTGTAGAAAATTGATGAGGAGAGTTGAAGATCGAGCTCAGTGGCGTGCATTAGGAGAGGCCTACGTCCAGCAGTGCATAGATATAGGCTGATGATGATGATGATCACGAGGACGAAGAAGGGCAAATAGCTGTTTATAGAAGCAATTCAGGACGAAGGCCGGTACTAACCGCCGCGCAAAAAAACTGATATGGTTCGACATTACGAAGATCACGGCTTCACACCTGTTCCATAATCTTAGATATTTTATGGCAACAAAGAAATGTCACGATAAGTCACTATCAAAGTGACAAACCAGTTGCCCAAAACATTTTTCACTTGTGAAAAATATTGTTGTTTCTATTTCCCCCGGCTTGGCTCTCGCGCGGCACCGTTGCTGTAGTAGGAACCTCATTGTCTTGAAAGAAGCGATGAGCAATCTGTCTTCATAGCAATCAATGTAAATTCGTCCAATTTTTCCATAATGTTTGTTATTGGCCCTGTCTTCAGAGGCATACAGAATTCATCGCTGGTTTTATTCTCAGAAACAATCCTGCAGATATTCCCAAAAAAAACTGCTGTTTTCTGGGCACAGTCTGCTAATGGTCAATATTTGTCTATAGACCACGACCTACTTATAGGCATTCATCACCATCACAGAAATGTATCGAACTTAACAAAAAGAAGATAAAACAACGCCTGCATTCCATCTGTACAAAAATCCTGACAGCAAAGTAATTTTAAGTCAAATTAATTGCAAGGTAGTAGTTATAATTATATTTAGCTGCCATTCCTAAGCCTGCAAAAAGTATGAGGGAAAGTTCAATTTGATTTATCATTGAACATAATACAGAAAAAAAAACTTCTTTCAATCATAATCATAGCTCAAAGTAAAAATGTGCCATAAAAAACTAGTTACGCGTACACACGAAACTGCGTACAACCGATTACGGACAAAAGACGTTATGACCCACTCCTACGAATAACAAAATGGTAGAAATGTTTTGAATCCCTGCTTATCTATCTATCTATCTAATGATTTATGCGCCTTATAGCATCTATGCGAGAGAGACTACGTGCCTTCATAGCTGCTGATGGACGCTATAATAGTTATTAAAACAATAAATTGTTGATTTTAAAAAACGTAAACATGTTTAACATTTCTATTGTATTTATGCGCCTTATAGCATCTATGCGCCTTATAGCATCTATGCGCCTTATAGCATCTATGCGCCTTATAGCATCTATGCGAGAGAGACTACGTGCCGTCATAGCTGCTGATGGACGCATAATAGTTATTAAAACAATAAATTGTTGATTTTAAAAAACGTAAACATGTTTAACATTTCTATTGTATTTATGCGCCTTATAGCATCTATGCGAGAGAGACTACGTGCCGTCATAGCTGCTGATGGACGCTATAATAGTTATTAAAACAATAAATTGTTGATTTTAAAAAACGTAAACATGTTTAACATTTCTATTGTATTTATGCGCCTTATAGCATCTATGCGAGAGAGACTACGTGCCGTCATAGCTGCTGATGGACGCTATAATAGTTATTAAAACAATAAATTGTTGATTTTAAAAAACGTAAACATGTTTAACATTTCTATTGTATTTATGCGCCTTATAGCATCTATGCGCCTTATAGCATCTATGCGAGAGAGACTACGTGCCGTCATAGCTGCTGATGGACGCTATAATAGTTATTAAAACAATAAATTGTTGATTTTAAAAAACGTAAAGATATTTAACATTTCTATTGTATTTATGCGCCTTATAGCATCTATGCGCCTTATAGCATCTATGCGAGAGAGACTACGTGCCGTCATAGCTGCTGATGGACGCTATAATAGTTATTAAAACAATAAATTGTTGATTTTAAAAAACGTAAACATATTTAACATTTCTATTGTATTATTTTAAGTTAAATATCTATTCTTCTGTATGATTTATTTGGTGTGCAATAAAGCGTTTATCTATCTATCTATTGCTTAATATTTTAGAATTTTCAGTAACTATCGACCTCGCTAGGTGAATATCTGTATTTTTGTCTCGTCTCTATACCAGATATTACTCTATCTCGTAGATACGCATTGTACTAGCCTGAGACCGCGATTGTTATATATTTGCTTATCCACGTATTTTCTCAGAAACTGTATGTTTGATTGCAATATTTCTTTTGGTAATAGTTTCAGTATATTTCAAATTAGGGAATAGTTCACATCATCAAAATCAGTTCAGTAGTTTTAAAGGTATGGACTTTTTCCAGTAGGGCTTTCTTATTATCGAACAGAATTAAGTACTTCATTTTCTTAGGCCTACTTTAACGTAACTTAAAAGTAGGAAATAAAAACTAATTCGGGCTTCGTACAGTACCTACCTACTTACTTACTTTAGCTGTCGGGCTTCGTACAGTACCTACCTACTTACTTACTTTAGCTGTCGGGCTTCTTACAGTACCTACCTACTTACTTACTTTAGCTGTCGGGCTTCGTACAGTACCTACCTACTTACTTACTTTAGCTGTCGGGCTTCGTACAGTACCTACCTACTTACTTACTTTAGCTGTCGGGCTTCGTACAGTACCTACCTACTTACTTACTTTAGCTTTCGGGCTTCGTACAGTACCTACCTACTTACTTACTTTAGCTGTCGGGCTTCGTACAGTACCTACCTACTTACTTACTTTAGCTGTCGGGCTTCGTACAGACCGCAAAATAAATTGAACTAGTTATTTCTTTTAAGTTTTATACTATTTGAATTCATATATATTTTCTGGTTGGCACCATAGTTAACTGGTTTGTTTGTCATATGAGACAGTGCTGGCCTCTGGTGTCAAGTTTGTCAGGCCGCCCGAGGGCCTCTGACATGGAATAACTACTACTATTAATCAATAACATCCGGGACCGACGGCTCAACGTGCCCTCCGAAACACAGAGCGACGGAAATCCACACATAACCTAGTAAAGTAATTGGTGCGGAGCCTAGGACCGAACCCGGTATCGTTGGATTCTAAGTTGCACTATTGAACTGTTAGGCTACAATCGCTCTAAAAAAACACTAAGTAAAGTTCACTTACAATGGTTCTGCATATTCGGTTGGCCCTTCATAACATCGGCGGCACTGAACGCTTGGCTGAAGTCAGCGAACGCAGTGTTGTGCGCCGGCGCAGGCGCGGGCGCAGCGGGCGCGGTGCCGAACGCGTTCGTGAAGTCACCGAACTCGTCCGATGTAATCGGTTTAGGCTCTTCCGCTCTGGAAAAATAAGCGTTTAACTTAACTTTTACAAGACAATCGATAATGCTAAAAAACCCGACTGCGAACAAAACTAAAAAGAGGCAAAAATTTAAGTGAGAATGGTTGCACTTTAACCCCCCATTCCTAAAAAATTAAACGAGTCGTTTTTCCAACGTCTCGTTACTTTTTGACGTTTTCTGTATGGCGTTTATGTCAAAACCTGACCGACAGTAAGCGTCAACGGTTCGTTTTAAGATATAGGAACCGGCCATTAGTCGTTGTAGATCCTAAATAGTCATTCGAAATCAAAAAATGATTTTCAAACACCTATGTAAACCCCAGTGCGCACGCGCATCGAGGGTACTAACGGATTGTGACTTTTGGCAAGGTCGGTACTGGAAGAGTGGTTGATACCCCACTTAACATAGTTCGTCGATTTTATTTTTTTCTTTTTCACAATATGGCGTCTGGTAGTCGCACTATTGATTTTTTATTAAGTCATGTCTTGAGTAACACTTGCCAGATTAAGACAAATCGATTGACATATGAATCATCAAAGTTGGCCTATGCGTGTGGTCATCATATCATCATTATCATTTCAGCCTTTAGCAGTCCACTGCTGAACATAGGCCTCCCCCAAAGAGCGCCACGATGAACGGTCTGGTGCCGCCTCCATCCACCGACTCCCTGCGATGGCTACAATGTCGTCCGTCCATCGTGTGTGGGGACTCCCTACACTTCTTTTGCTTGTTCGTGGTCGCCACTCGAGAACCTTTATTCCCCAGCGGTTGTCGGTTCTGCGAACTATATGGCCTGCCCATTGCCACTTCAACTTGCAAATTCTGAGAGCTACGAGGGGAGTTCAATGTATTCTCGGTATAGGCATGAAAGAAAAAGCAGAAAATTCTGTATAAAATTTATTTTTCAATGTAGTCCCCTAGGATCTGAACACACTTATTTGTCCTGGAAAATAACTTTTCAATTCCCTCCAAAAAATCTTTTTCTTCCTGGTCTGAAAAATGATCGTTAATTGCTGCCTTTAACTCTTCATCGTCGGAAAAATGCTTGCCTCGAAGTTCTTTTTTGAGATTTGGGAACAGAAAGTAATCACTAGGGGCTAGGTCCGGGCTGTAGGGTGGATGATTGATTTCTTCAAATCCGCAATCCCGCACAATGTTGTCGTGCAGAAGCAATACACCTGCGGTCAATTTTCCCCGTCTTTTTTCTTTTATTGCCTCCTTTAAATTGCGCAGGGTGTTAGCGTAAATTGCGCCAGTAATACTCTCACCTTTTTTTGTGTACTCAATTAATAAGATTCCCTTGGAATCCCAAAACACTGTGGCCATGAGCTTTCCGGCGGATGGGCAGACTTTGAACTTCTTCGATGGGGCTGTTCCTTTTTTATGCCACTGTAAAACTCCTGCTTGCTCTCAGGATCATAGTGATGAACCCACGTTTCATCACCAGTAACAATCTGATCATAAATACTTTGCGGATTTTCACCACAGAGCTCCAAAAACTCCTTGCAACAATCAACTCGCGCTTGTTTCTGAAGCGCTGTGAGCATTCGCGGCACCCATCTTGCACTGACCTTTGACAAATTCAGATGGTCATGAAGGATAGTGTGAATGGTACCCACGGATAGCTTGGTTCTGTTTGCTAATATTTTCCCTCTCACACGGGCATCTTCGAGTACAAGTTTCTCAAGATTTTTTTCGTTTTCATAGCGGCACTAACCGGCCCACCGGCACGAGGGTCGTCTTCAATACTCTCTCTACCCTACGTCTCTACCCCGTTTAAATTCACTTGACCACTTCTGAATTGTAGATAATGAAGGGGCAGAATCTTGGTAAACAGCCATCATTTCTTCGTGAATTACTTTTTGAGTCTTTCCTTGTTTTGTGAGGAATTTTATCACAGCGCGATGCTCGATTTTTTTCAACATTGTCGTATCAGTCATCGTAGTTGCCTTTCCGAAATGATATTTTGAACACTAATGGCGACAATCAAATAAAATTTTGTATTTATACCCTCAATGAGTGTCATAAACTAATGAGATAATTTAATTACCCTCATCATTAGTATATTACCCCGATACCGAGAATACATTGAACGCCCCTCGTATGTCGATAACCTTGGTTCTTCTACGGATTTCCTCGTTACGGATCTTATCACGTAGTGAAACTACGAGCATAGCTCTCTCCATTGCACGCTGCGCAACTCTGAGCTTGTGTATGAGACCAATAGTTAGCGACCACGTCTCAGTGCCGTATGTCATCACTGGCAACACGCAATGATTATAAACTTTCGTCTTGAGACTAGAAGATATGGCGTAATTTCCCGAACGCTGCCCATCCGAGTTGGATTCGTTGGTTGGCCTCTTTGTCGAAGTTGGATCTACCCAGTTGGATCGTCTGACCTAAGTAGACATAGTATTCAACAGCTTCGATAATATCATGTGTGGTCTCTAGTGCACCACAAAGGATCAAATATACATACATACATACATAGGCTGATAAAAACATTACCTTCGGCGCAGTCGGGTAAAATATACTAATTTATTTCAAGGAAAGGCATAAATAACATACAGGTAATTTCAACTAAACTAACTAAAAACAAACTAAACTGAACCTAATCTAACAAGCCGCTACCAGTAGATAACGTTCCCAAACTACTGGCTGCATTGCCACGTTGTAAGGCAATGCAGCAAAATTATAGAAAAATTAAAAAAGCAATTAGCCAGCATTTTAGCCACGAGTTGCTTCGACAAGACGCTCAGACAATTCTTTAAACATTTTAGCCACGAGTTGCTTCGACAAGACGCTCAGACAAGTCTTTAAACGCTTTAGCCACGAGTTGCTTCGACAAGACGCTCAGACAAGTCTTTAAACATTTTAGCCACGAGTTGCTTCGACAAGACGCTCAGACAAGTCTTTAAACATTTTAGCCACGAGTTGCTTCGACAAGACTCTCAGACAAGTCTTTAAACATTTTAGCCACGAGTTGCTTCGACAAGACTCTCAGACAAGTCTTTAAACACTTTAGCCACGAGTTGCTTCGACAAGAGGCTCAGACAATTCTTCAAACACTTTAGCCACGAGTTGCTTCGACAAGACGCTCAGACAAGTCTTTAAACATTTTATGTGTTCCGGCCCGCACGGTCCCGAGCGCAAATATATAACCACTGTCAAGTTTACTGTGTATTCAAGTGTATTTAAAAAATAAAAGTAAAACACTTATAAGCCAATTGAATAAACCTTGCATGCCAGGAACAAGTGTATATAAATCTACTACAAACATTAATGTATGTTTGTTTGTCTGCCATCGTTCATCTGATTGAGTTGAAATTTTGTACACTTTGTTGTTGGAACTTGAGTGAAGTTTACATGATATTAAAAACCGGCCAAGCGCATGTCAGACACGCATAAAAACACTAGGCATACATGCATTGTTCAACCGATTGAGTTGTAACTTTGTACTGTTATCGTTAGCAGATGCGCGAAAGCTCCTGGCATAAAAAGAAGTAAAACATAATAATTAAAAAAACACGACTGCCCGCCAAAAACGAACTAAAGAGTCAAAAACAAGAGATAAATAAAATTATCATAGCAATCGGGGGACCGTTCTGTGGATAACTTATAGGGTCACCGCACAACTAACGCCGCTGCAACGGATCGGCATCGCCTCGCCTCGGCGTTGCGTAATAACTATTTAGTTTGTGCTTACGGCGCGTGGCCAACCCGCCGTCACCGCGCTTACGTCACGCGGCCGCGCCGCGGCTACGGCTGGCGGGCTCCACTTGCTCCTAGCGGCCAGATAACCTACGCGCAGTACAATATTGTACTGCGCAGTATTTCTAATCATTACTTAATCATTGCATAACTTTTTATAAGTAAGGGGGAATATTATTTAGACAACACTAGTTTAGTTAAGGCAAAACTTACTACTCTTCTAAGGTTGTCAGTTTTTGAATATAACTTTCATTGTAAGAATTTCATCTTATAACTTTCTTCAGTAGGAATAATATCAGTACAACTCATACTATTTACTATATATGCCCTCTTTTACCTATTACATGGAGTGCAATATCATCATCAGCCTATATCTGTCCACTACTGGGCGTGGGCCTCTCCTAATGCACACCACTGAGGTTGGTCTTCAGCTCTCCTCATCCATTTTCTTCCAGGCGCTTTTCGCAGGTCGTTACTCCACCTGGCCAGAGGGCGTCCTACACTACGTTTGCCTAAACGTGGTCTCCACTCGAGAACTCGTCTACCCCAAAGGTTATCGGTTCTTCGGGAAATGTGACCAGCCCACTGCCACTTTAGCTTGCGAGCTATGTCGGTTACCTTGGTTCTCGGTCGGATATCTTCATTACGTCCTTCAGAGAAACACCAAGCATAGCTCTCTCCATAGCTCGCTGAGCGAACTTAAACTTGTGGACTAGTTTGAGCGTGAGTGTCCACGTTTCAGCTCCGTAGGTCATAACTGATAGGACGCACTGATTGAAGACTTTTGTCTTCAGGCACTGCGGTATGGACGACGAGAAGACTTGACGAAGATTGCCGAATGCTGCCCAACCCAGCTGAATTCTTCTGTTGGCTTCCTTCTCAAAGTTGTTCTTACCTAATTGCAATATTTGCCCAAGGTAAACATATTTTTGGACAACTTCAAGAGGTGTACCATTAACTGCAATCGGTTCGGGGTCAATAAGATCGTTGAATCATGAACATGATCTTGGTGTTCTCTATGTCTACTCCGAGACCGATCCGTCGAGAAGCATCATCTAGGTTGGTCAGCATACTTTTTAAGTCTTGCAGCGACTCCGGCATTAGGACGATATCATTGGCAAATCGTAAGTGTCTCGCCATCGATATTAATGCCCATTCCTTTCCAATCCAGCGTCTTAAACATATTTTCCAGGGCATTAGTGAACAGTTTCGGGGATATAACATCCCCCTGTCTCACTCCCCTGCGCAGTTATGCAGATATGTTTAGACTGCTGGTTTTGTACTTGACACTTATAGTCGCGGCGTCATACAGAAAACCTTAGCACTTCGGTTTCTGTATGACTTGTTCACTTGTTTCAACAGAGTCAAATGCGCCTTCTGTAGTACACAAAGGCAAGATACAGGAGCTAATTATACTCTTCGACTTCTGCATAATCTGCCTAACTGTGTGCATGTGGTCCTATGGTCCTAAATCCTCCGCGAACCCCGGCCAGTTCAATATAAGTGCAATATAATGCAAAGTAATTTTCTACGGTGTTCATTTAGTCAAAATGCATCTAATATCAAGGTAGGTATACCTAGCGGCACGTAAGTCTAGCGGTGAATGAAACGTAGCGGGGATCTTGGCACAGTCAAAGTTTATATGTGTTAAAATGTTGAATACTTTTTATCCCGAAAACTGACTGTGCCAAGATCCCCGCCACGTTTCGTTCACCGCTAGACTTACGTGCCGCTAGCTGTACTTACTTTATATCAATATGATCAAAAATCGTATGATAATCGTCACACGATTTTAACCCTTATTGAATTAATCAGATTCAGTCAGATTCGGCGTTTACTGTGTTTTTTTGCCAAAATACAATAAAAAAAACTAGGTACTTAGGCCATGTCAATAAGGTCGAAAATAATTGGCTGACACCTTTAAATTATTTTAGGGCTTTGTACAAATATAAAAAATAATAAACATTAATCAGATGAACAATGCGCGAACGCATAATTTATTTTCAATTAGGGTCTTAAACTCAAATAAAATAAATAAAGGCATAAATAAAGGAGCCTGAAAGAATTAATTATAATCACACAAAAGAAATGAGAATAATTAAAAAAAGATGTAATATATTTATAAATTTACCTATTTTCACCAAATTACACGTTTGTGCTTCTGTGCATCATCAATGACACACACGGGACTTCAGGGAATTAAATCCCAGTAGTCCAGTTTATTGAACCTCTGGGAAGAAAAATCTACAAAAAACATACGGAAGAACCATAGCGGGACTACTGGGATACACCAAGTCTAGACGTCAACCAGGCCACCTTGTCTTTAGCAGGCCGTCGCCCCGCCGTAGCCGGGTGGACGCCAAGACGTTAACCAGTCGTAAGCGAGGCGTTCCGGTGGCGATCCGTTACCGGGGCGTTATATGGCGGTGACCCTTAATCTACGAAGTCCCCCGACTGCAATGACAATCTACGAAGTCCCCCGACTGCAATGACAATCTACGAAGTCTCCCGACTGCAATGACAATCTAATAAGTCCCCCGACTGCAATGACAATCTACGAAGTCCCCCGACTGCAATGACAATCTACGAAGTCCCCCGACTGCAATGACAATCTACGAAGTCCCCCGACTGCAATGACAATCTACGAAGTCCCCCGACTGCAATGACAATCTAATAAGTCCCCCGACTGCAATGACAATCTAATAAGTCCCCCGACTGCAATGACAATCTACGAAGTCCCCCGACTGCAATGACAATCTACGAAGTCCCCCGACTGCAATGACAATCTACGAAGTCCCCCGACTGCAATGACAATCTACGAAGTCCCCCGACTGCAATGACAATCTACGAAGTCCCCCGACTGCAATGACAATTTTACTTATCTCTTGTTTTTGACGTGTTAGTTCGTTTTTTTCAATCGTGTTATTATTTAATTATTTATTTTTATTATTTGCTTTTTAGTGCAAGTTTTGAGTTATAGTAACAAATTATATATTTTTGGAATGTGCTCATCAAGCCCTTCAATTTGATACGCATATTATAATAATATAATTCAAAGAAAGAAAAAAAAATTCACATCACAAGCTAGAATAGATTCTGTTTGTCATTCTAAATCTGAGTGAAAAAGTGCATTTTATCCCCTAGCGTGGAAAGTGTTTTTAAAACTCGAACCTTTCTATTCAATAATGTTCTATACCGCCAATCCACTGCTGAAAATATATTTACACTTATTTATATTATATTATTCGATTCTATTACACATCTGGCAGATGTGTAATAGCCAAAATGGCGATAATCAAATGCGCTCATTGTGACGTTCGTCAACAGCCTGTCTAGAGTACGGAGTAATAATGCAGTTGTTATGCCACCATCACAACTGACCTGGGATCGAAGTCATCTTCAAGAAGCCCCGGCCCGCTGTGTCCGTGGGCGCCGCTGGCCGGCCCACTCCCAGCGGTGGGCACTGGGCACGTCTTGAACAGGTCGTCTAGCAGCTCCGCAGAGTTGTCGGCGATGGCGGCCGAAGGGGGAGGGGTGGGCGGCGCGGGGCCTAACGTTTTGCCGTACGACGCCGCTGCGCCTGGAAACAAGATTTACAGTAGGTTGGTACTAAAGAAGGTTTTAGACGATAGCCCAATCTAATACAATAAGAGCGGTGAAAGCCGAGTGGTATATTATGTTACTGTAAAAGGGAAATAAAGAAAACAGTAGCCCAATCTAATACAATAAGAGTGATGAAAGCCGGAGAGGTATATTAAGTTACTGTAAAAGCCCGGTAAATCCTAAAATATTCCAGAATAACCTAAGATTTAGCAACTCTTAAAGGTAAAAGTCCGAAAACTTCTGTGAACATTGTTCACAGAAGTCTTTCAGACCATTTATTACCATTCACTTGGTTTACCTCAAAGACACGATAAATGTTGAAGGAGACGAACCTAACCTAATGAGTGCATATCTATTCAATCACTTCCAAATGAAACATTTTTTTTTTTTAAATAGCTTGTGACTAGTTGATGGGAAACGGATTCGAATCAAAAAATAATTTAGACTTGGCGGGCCTTTCTTTTAGATCTTTAATGAAATAATGGAGCTTTTTTTTTTGTTATTAATATAATTGAATGTTAAACAGATAAATATTAAAAATAATATTTTCTTCGAATCCATACCGATATACACTCGAGAGCCATGAATCCGGGTCACTTAAAGAAACCTATAAATCTCGGAAACTAAGAATGCCAGCTTAATGAAATAAACTGTGTTTAATAGACAATATAATACCCCTTAACTGAAAGTAATAACATTTATGAGTCACTAAATTTTATTTACTATAAATTACATAAAGAAACAAAACTTTGAGCCGGGCAATTTTGAGCAATTTTGAGCTCACGAAGCGTGATTAAGCGCGAAGCCTCCCCGCTTTCGTTGTTTTACGCATCTCCCTAGCTCGTCCCAAGCACGCTCGATCGGGTTGATATCCGGGCTGCGTGCTGGCCACTCCATACGACCATACGAGTAATGTTCATCTCTTGAAGGTAGTCATTCACAATCCAACCTGTATGAGGTCGGGCATTGTCATACATAAAAATAGCATCCTCACCCAAATTGACCATAAATGGCCCAACGTTTTCATTAAGGATTTCTTCCACATATCATAAGCTAGTTAAAGAGCCGTTTTCTATAAACACCAGTTCTGTACGACACTCAGATCAAATTCCGGCACACAAAAGTACAGACCCACCACCGTAGGCTATTTTTTCTTAATATAAGTGTTACGATACTTGTATTTGAGTAGGGTTTGTTTAGCGTGAGGTTTTACTTGTGTTAATTTTACCATTTATCTGACTTACAATTTATCATTTGTCTGACTTACAGTTTATCATTTGTCTGACTTACAATTTATCATTTGTCTGACTTACAATTTTGACTACATATTTTTTGTTAATTTTTTTTTAATGATGTCTATATATATCAGGCGAAATTTCTAACGCCATATACTAAAAAATAAATTATTACAATGTTTTTGAAAGTAAGTATCACAAATATGAAAAATTATTATTATTTAATACTTTATGCACAAAAACAGTGTACAGAGGAGGAATTAATGCTAAGACAGCATTTTCTGCAAGTCATCCTGGTTGTGCAAGAAAGATGTGTATAGGCGTGTTACACATCCACGCAACCCCAAAACTGCACACAACGCAGTTTGACAATAACAGCCTACAAGTTGCACAAGTTGCCTGCCTACGTGACTGAATGTAGGTCACGCACTTTGCACCGGCACGAGGCGCCGACGCAGCACAAGCATCGACCGCCTGCCGCATGAAACCTAATTTTAACAGCACTTTTGATTCAACCATCGAACAACTGTCGCGTCTTTAGTAATAATTAAATTGTAATTTATTAGTCTTTTAAAATACATTTTGTATTTTTTTGTATCCTCTGGCTGTAGCCCTCGTAATCGGCGTGCACTCGAGATATGGACAGTAAAATGAAAATAAATATAAATTAATTGAAATGAATACTAAAATATAAAACTTTGTAAAATAAGTAAAAATCACATATCATAACGATTTAGATTCAGAAATAAATAATATTTTGTGAAAGCACTTCTTTATTTTTTGTGCTATCAACTTCCAACATTGTTTATAAATAAACTACTGTGTTAATCATAACAATAACAATAAACAATTTGGCTCGTCTGTCATCTGTGAAGGTTGTCTGGAAGAGGTAGCTTTTAGCGCTATGACCGCCCATTGTACCTATTATCTAAGTGTTTTCCTATGTCTGTATCTTTTTATTTTCTTGGTGTCAGTAAAGAGTTAATCGGTCCAAATATCTATTCTAATCAGCCGTCCTCTAAACAAACGGCCTTCTCAAACGGTCAGAAATCTTTTTGTTTATCTTACGCCCTGGGAGGTCCTGACCTTTCTCTTGCCAAGAAACATGCGGGGATCAGAAGTAAAAGCGGGGGGGAGACGCATGGGGAGGGAGGGGGGGGGGGGCAAGACGTAAGTTCAAAAACTAAAACCCAACAACGGTCGGTATTTTTTTTATAGGCTTTTGCCTGCGACACTGTTGCGATGAAGGCGGAGGGTTGATGCCTCGCTTGTCATAATCGGACTAAGTTTTCAGTTGAACACACAACCCTTCGTTTGGATCGCTGTAATCGGGTAAAAAAACCCTGACACTTAATAAATAAAGACGAATCGATTGATACCTCGTTTGTCAAAATTGGACCAATGCTATGGTGGAACATCCACATACTCACACACATACGTAGCTGTTAAATTCATCACCCTTCCCTTGCTTCGCCGTACACGGCTAAAAAATAAACCTAATGTAACCAAAACCCTTCCCTTTGGCGTGGCTCTTGAGGTTGATGCTGAGCGGCTTTTGACCCCGCCTGCAGGAATGCGGGAGGCGAGGCGCGGAGGGCACTCTACTTACCCAGGTCGATCTTCTTGGAGGGCGTGGCCGGCTTCCCCTTGGCGGGGCTCTTGAGGTTGATGCTAAGCGGCTTTTGGCCCCCGCCCACAGCCCCCACCCGCAGGCCAGCGGGGGGAGAGGCACGGGGGGGGCTGCTGGTGATCACCTCGCTATCTCTGTACACATTCTCTCTGGAAACAAAGGAGATAACTATATATTAACGAGACATAAGTTCAAAAACTAAAACGGGAAAAAATAGCCTATGACACTCTATACCTGAAGACGAATCGATTGATACCTAGCGTGTCAAAATCGGACCAATAGGATAATTGGTGGCACATCGCAATCGTGGACAATTATACACCTCCTCGCGTAGTCCTCCTAGCACGACTAGCGATGCCAGAGCCCGTTTGACCGAGATATCCCGGACGTCAGCCTATACGAGATCAGAATGGCTCTCAAACAGCTAAAGAACAACAAGGCACCAGGGGAGGACGGAATAACGACAGAGCTACTGAAAGCGGGTGGAGCACCGGTAGATACTTAAAGTCCTACAGAAGCTGTTTAACTCCGTCATCTTCGAGGGTACTACGCCAAAGGCGTGGCACAGGAGCATAGTGGTTTTGTTCTTTAAGAAAGGTGATAACAGCCTCTTGAAGAATTATAGGCCCATTTCGCTGCTGAGCCACGTCTATAAGCTGTTTTCGAGAGTAGTTACAAACTGTCTTGCTCGTAGGTTTGACGACTTTCTGCCTCCCGAACAAGCTGGATTCCGGAAAGGCTTTAGCATCGTAGACCACATCCATACACTCCGGCAGATTATACAGAAGACCGAAGAGTATAATCGGACACTATGTTTAGAGTTTGTGGATTATGAGAAAGCCTTTGATTCAGTCGAGACCTGGGCAGTGCTACAGTCATTACAGCGGTGCCAGATTGATTACCGGAACATCGAAGTGTTGAAGTGTTTGTACAGCAAAGCCACCATGACAGTCCGTCTTCAGGATCAGAACACGAATTCTATCCAGTTGCAAAAAGGGGTGAGACAGGGAGACGTTATTTCTCCGAAATTGTTCACCTCTGCACTGGAAGATATATTCAAGCTTCTGAACTGGAACGGATATGGTGTTAACATCAATGGCAAATACATCACTCACATTCGATATAGTAATCATGGCAGAAGCCCTGGAAGACCTAAGCACAATGCTCAGTGACCTCAATATTCTTTCCCAACAGGTGGGTCTTAAAATGAACATGGGCAAGACGAACATCATGTGTATCTATTTCAATTAGAGACAGTTTTTCATAGATTTGAAACTGATCTTCAATAAGGTTATTTTCAGGAGAATAATATCAACACTGAATGTAATGACGGTGTTGAAGACAACACCGTCATTACATTCAGTGTTGATATTATTCACCCGAAAACAACACCGTCATTACATTCAGTGTTGATATTATTCACCCGAAAACAACACCGTCATTACATTCAGTGTTGATATTATTCACCCGAAAACAACACCGTCATTACATTCAGTGTTGATATTATTCACCCGAAAACAACACCGTCATTACATTCAGTGTTGATATTATTCACCCGAAAACAACACCGTCATTACATTCAGTGTTGATATTATTCTCCTGAAAATAACCTTACCAACCAAGAAAAAGAACCAAGAAAAACAAAATTAAAAAATAATCTTATTTCAACCGAAGTCTTTAGTTTTGAAGAAAGAGAATCATGCGTTACGCCGATAAATATACCATCGTCAGATAATGAATCTGCTCTGAATACTCCTAAAACACACATTTTAAAGCAAAAACTAAGAAAAAAACTATTTTGGCAGTATAACGACTATCACAGATCAGAAATCTACAACGCCCAAATAAAAGATTAACTATGAAGAATATTTCACTTCAAATATTTTATCCCAATTGAAGAAAAATGGATTTGGCGATACTACAGAAAATACTGCATTGAATGATTTTTCGGAAGATATAGTTTTAGCCCTTAAAAGGAAAAAGTCAAAAGTTACTTTGATCTTTGATGGCTGTGCATCTAACATCGCTACGGTTAAGATGTTGGGTTACAATTTTGAAGACAAAAACAATTCAAAATCGTTTTTTGACCCATTTCAAATGGTGAAACAAGAAAAAAAATTGAGTGGGCACATTTGCAGAAACTGAAAAATGTTCAAGATATTGTTGGATTGCATTTTGGGAATAAATTGACAAATCGGCATCTATACTTCCGAAATAATATCATGAACGTTCACGGGATAGGGGGCACCCTATTTCAGCGGTAGAAAAAGAAAAACTACATGACGTTTTGGATCAAAGCGAAAAATATATTAAAGGTCTCTAAATCAATATGCAGTCAAAAAAAACTCGAACAGTAAATGGACAAAGAGTAACAACATAAACTAACTCTTTGAAACCAGTGACCAAAACTCAGTCCAAAACTGGACTTCTAGCACTCCTCATATGTATTTCAAGTTTTAAATTACTTTTTGCACGGCTAGTAGAGTTACAAATATAGAAATTTATTTAACCATATTAAGCCAAGATCATATTGAGTTGTTTTTGGAGTGATCCGCAACCACGGCCGTTGCAACAATAACCCAAACGCCTGACAGTTTATGGAAATATATAAAAATAATTTACTGAACTTGAACCTCAGCTCTAAATTCACAGGCTGACAGGAGGACATTCCGTTTTAAATTTCTCAGAATCCGTCTTCACTACATTGCGAAGAAAGATTCTCTTTTAATGTCTTCTGGACAAAAACTTAATAAATTAATTATATTTCGTGGGACAAAGAATTTAATGAATTGTAAAAAGTGAGCCAAAAAAAACCATTGTACAGTAATATTGTTATAATACTGACTTGGTCCGGTCCACTTATTGCATAACATCGTCCACGCCGCTATGACTCAGCTGTCATAGCAGACATTGCATTACGCGCGTGAACCAATCCCTGCTTTCGTTCTGAATTTGAACCAATCACCAAGCATGTCTATTTGTAACCTCGGAAGTGATTCGTACTTTGAATCTTACGTCGTTTTGGTTTGAAGTAGGGGCACTTTTATTGTGACATTTGTTCTGAATTAGAGTTCCTGACTTATTATTTATTCGTAGGTTGGGAACAATATTATCGAAGCTGTTGATCACTATGTCTACTTAGGTCAGACGATCCAACTGGGTAGATCCAACTTCGACAATGAGGTCAACCGACGAATCCAACTCGGATGGGCAGCTTTCGGGAAATTACGCCATATCTTCTCGTCGCAGATACCGCAGAGCCTCAAAACGAAAGTTTATAATCAGTGCGTGTTGCCAGTGATGACATACGGCACTGAGACGTGGTCCCTAAATATTGGTCTCATACACACGCTCAGAGTTGCAAAGCGTGCAATGGAGAGAACGAAAAGAAATTTAGAGCATAGTTCTTTATTCAAAAAAAATTAGGGAATCCGTAGAAGAACGAAGGTTACCGACATAGCTCTTAGAGTTTGCAAGTTGAAGTGGCAATGGACAGGCCATATAGTTCGGAGAACCGACAACCGCTGGGGAATAAAGGTTCTCGAATGGCGACCACGAACAAGCAAGCGAAGTGTGGGGAGACCCCCCACACGATGGACCGACGACATTGTAGCCATCGCAGGAAGACGGTGGATGGAGGTGGCACAATATCGCTAGTCATGGCGCTCTTTGGGGGAGGCCTATGTTCAGTAGTGGACTTCTAAAGGCTGACATGATGATGATGAGCTATAGAGAACGTACAGCATCTACACACCTAATTTCTAGAAATTCGTTCGACGTTGTGACGTGAGAGCGCCCCAACCAAGAGTCAACCAATAAATATAACATATTAAATTTCACAGTGCGGATATTAGCTACGCCTCTCTCAGATGTTTCAATGTTAGATCAAAAGAGTTCAATTCCTAAATCCTGCACACCTACTTCTATGTGACCCTATTCAGGCTACGGTTATCTGGTAGCGATCACTGCTTAGTATTAAGGCCGCCGATTTGTAATTTAACTCCCGATGCAAAAATAAGGATGTTGTAGGTTTGGTGCCTCTGTCCGTCAGTGGTGTATCTGTGGCTCCCAAAAGAATGGAACAATTTCAATACATATGAAAATTTGAATCCAGGGCAACAAGAAACATTGAAATGGTGTTTGGAACTTTACAAGACGTTTATAAGTCACTAGCTTAGGCCAGCGACTTCGTTCGCGCGGACTACATTTTAACGCTATTTAAAACATCCAATGTCCTTCCCCAGGGTTTAAACTATCTCCATACAAAATTCCATCCAAACCGCCATCCTCTCAAACTCCATTATTTTTTCCATCCAAAAGCTGACTAGAAGAGATCGCTTTTAGCGATAAGTCCGCCCGTTGTACTTTAGTTATAAGATGGTTCCTATTTGTTGTAAATTTTTGGAAACTGGTGTACAATAAAGTAATATCTTTCTATCTTTCTATCAAGATCTGCTCAGCCGGTTAGTCGTGAAAAGTTAACAAACAGTTACGAGACAGAACACACACAGAGAACAGAGACGGAGTTACTATGGCTTTCACAATATTAATATGGAGTATGGACGTTTGGTTGGATTGGAGGGTTTTAAATGCGCAACATTAATTGTAACAATACTGACTTGTTTGGCTTTCTGTAGCCGTAATCTCCGTCTGAATCTTCTTTATCGTATTCTTCATCTTCGTTTCTTTCTTTTGGTTCTTCTGAAACAATCAAGTAATTTATTGTTAACATTCAAATTTCCGTTATTACACCAATTAATACATTATTACACAGATCAAAATAAATAATTAACTCGTAACTTTATAAAGCAAAGGTCAATAAATTAATTAATTAAAACAAAAAGGTAATTAAATAAATTAGTAAAATAAACCATGGAACCAAAATATCTACAATACACAGAATCAACCAAAATACAATTTCAAACTAAATATTATCACGATATGTCAAACATGTGGACAACATTGATATGATGATAAGAAAGAAAGAAAATACAATTATTCATGACTAGTGACTCGCCGGGCAGCGCTCAAACCGCGCCATTTTTCTTACGTTTAGCATTTAAATACCCGTCGTAAATACTAAAATAAAAACACGCCACCAAGCGTATGTAATTCAAAATCCTTGGCAGCAACGCTCGTGGTGCTTTTTGACCGACTTTTTATCTTAAGTTTCCACGGCATGTCATTTCGTTTCGTTTTTATGGGCAATTTTTGATACCTTGGGATGTAAATTACAATAATGTAATATTGTAACAATGCTGACTTGACAATAATGTAATATTGTAACAATGCTGACTTGACAATAATTTAAAATTGTAACAATGCTGACTTGACAATAATGTAATATTGTAACAATGCTGACTTGACAATAATTTAAAATTGTAACAATGCTGACTTGACAATAATGTAATATTGTAATTTTCGTAGGGATCTCAAACTTCCTGAAAAATAAACTACAGCCCATGTTATTCGCTGATAATGTAGCTTTCTATAGGTGAAGCATTTTTTAATATCAGTTCCGTATTTTTTGAGTTTATCCATTACAAAAATATAAAAAGTAAAATCTTTCCTCTTTATGATATTAGTGTCGAGAACACACAACATTATACAACAAATAAAAACAACAGAAAATAATAAACAAAAGAAACATGATGAAGTGTGTTCCCGACCCTGACAAAGCAAATACTAAGGCAACAAGCCTTGGCACTCATTTTCTTCCGGAACATATTTGTGACCTCATGAACGCTTAGCGACAACTAGTACTACAAACAATAAATAATAATAACAACACATAATAATTATAAACAACAAAAAACAATTAAATCAACAGAGGCGCTTGACGTGTCGCACTAGCACCCATTGCTTCGCTGTATACCCTGTGTACCCTGTACGGCCGCCGTGCCCCCCCCCCCCCCCTTCTCCAAAAATTGAACACAAACATATAGATTGGCTGCGACTACTGTAAATAGTATTATTTTATTTTTTGCCACACCAGCCAAGAAATGTTTTTTTCAAAATCCCTTCTTTTTGTACCCCTACACAACATAAGTTGACACAAGTCAGTTTAACATCAGTCAGTTTGACACCTGTCACTTTTTCATCGAAGTGGCAATTCCCACACTTTTATTTCCTAATTCTGATAGAAATATGTACCCTATGTTCTTTCCTGTACCCCTGATAACGTGTGTGCTAACTTTTATGATGACTGGTTGAGTAGTTAAGGCGTGAAAGTGTAACAAACAAACAAACTCACTTTCGCTTCACACTAATATTATAAAGGCGAAAGTTTGTATAATGTGTGTGCATGTTTGTTACTCCTTTACGCTTAAACGGTTGAACGGATTTGGATGAAATTTGGTACCAGGCTAATAAATATATACTTATATACTTAATAGATATAGGCTTTTATCTTAGATTAAATAGGCTAGTTTTGAAGACAATTTAAAATAAAAAAAAATTTTTTTGTATGGGAATTGCCGCTTCGTTTTCAAAGTGACAAGTTTCAACCCTAGAGGTGCAACAAGAAGTGATTTAGAAATTTCTTTGCTAAAGTTGCGACAATATATAATATATCATATATATATATATATATATATATATATATATATATATATATATATATATATTATATATATATATATAACTTCCGTGAAAAATAATCTGATGATGAAAACCGCATTAAAATCCGTTGAGTAGTTTCAGACAGACGGCGGAAAGCGACTTTGATTTATGCTATGTATATATATATATATATATTTGCCCGCGTAGTCGAAATTCATGGGCTTTTTTTTTGCACAGAATCATAATTCTTTTCAAAAAAAAAAGTAGCCTAAGTTACTCCTTATAACACCAGCTATCTGCCAGTGAAAGTCCCGTCAAACTAGGTTCAGCCATTTTGGAGATTTTTATTATTTAATATGGATATTATATGTATTCAGTTATGTCTATGTCTATGGTATGGACAATACGAGCATACGAGACCTGAACGTAGCGAGGGAGGAGGAGGCGAGCCTCGAAGCGGAGTGAAGGTCGAGTATGCAAGAACTAAATTTTTCATTTTATATTTTTTCTTAATTTCACCAGTGCGAAGCCGGGGCGTGTCGCTAGTAAAATTATAAAAGAGAAAGTTTGTAATGTCAGTTAGAGCGCTGTTTTATCATCATCAATGCAAGCGAGTGAAACCTTGGGGCGCAGCTAGTTTACAATATTAGTAGGTTTATAATGTATGTCAGGCGAGCTACTGACCCCAGTTGGTGCCGCGGTCGCTGTACTCGCCCCAGCCGCCCACGCCGCCGCCGCGCACGCCCAGCACGCTGGCGTCCGACGACATGCCGGGCACGGAAGACATGCCTGCAAACAAAGTAAACCACTAACATTAACATTTGTTTCAGTTTGCGTGTTTGTTCGTAGCTTTTTGTGTTAGTTTAGATTCACTACGAAGTATTTATTTTAAGGCGCTGTACGCTATAAATAAAATAAGAAAGCATTTTTGCCCAAACTGAAACAGAGACGTTATTCGCGCTCGCTCGGTCAGTATTAGAGACGTTTTCTCCATAAAATAAGATAATGTTACTTTTTGAGCTGTCTCGTGTTACTTTTGACTATCGGCCACTGGCTACACTGTCTGAGCGACCTAAATTTGTAGACTAGTTTAACCGTAAGTGTCCACGTTTCAGCTCCGTAGGTCATGACTGGTAGGGCACCCTGATTGAAGACTTTTGTCTTCAGGCACTGTGCCGAATACTGCCCAACCCAGCTGAATTCTTTTATTGACTGTCTTCTCAAAGTTGTTCTTACCTAATTGTAATATTTGACCAAGGTAAATATATTGTTGGACAACGTCAAGAGGTACATACACCATTGACTGCAATCGGTTCCGGGTCAATGTAGTACATTACTGCCGCGGTCTGTGCGTTGCTGGCAGCGACGATGATGGTCGAGAATTTAACTAAGCAAAGCTCGAGTCCATCATAGCGTGGCCAGCAGGGCAGTCATTGCGGACCAAGGCTTGTATAGTGCTTTACTCAAACAATGCGAGGAATTTAAATAATACCAGCTTAGTATAATAAGAATTTACTCAAACAATGCAAAAACAACGAAAACAACAACGACAACGACAAAGACAACAACAACGACCACAACAAAAGAAACAGTAACAGAAACAACAACAACAACAATCACGATCACATCAGCTTTCAAACAGAAAAAAAACCATCAAAATCGTTCCATTCGTCTGGGAGCTACAACGCCTCTCTTTTCGCGTTCGGGGTTAACGAACCCACGGAATAAATAATAGTGCTACGACAAAAGACGACAATAATGGATTTTCAAAGGAAATTGCTGGCCGCAAAACACGACAATAATGAAATTCCATACAACTTTGCTGGCTACCTATTAAGGGTCGAAAAAAAAAAAAAAAAAAAAAAAAAAAAAAGAAGAAGAAGGTTGTCGAAATAATGACCACATTACTAGTATTGTTTGAGTAAAGATCGTTAAACATGATCTTGGTTTTATCTATGTTCATCCCGAGACCGATGCGTCGAGAAGCATCATTTAGGTTGGTAAACGAACTTTGCAAGTCTTGCAGCGACTCCGCCATGAGGACGATATCATCGGCAAATCGTAAGTGTGAAATATTCTCGCCATTAATATTAATGCCAACAGTTTCGGGGATATAACATCCCCCTGTCTCGCTCCCCTGCGCAGTTGGATATGTTAGACTGCTTGGTTTTGTACTTGGACACTTATAGTCACGGCGTCATACAGAAACCTCAGCACTTCGATGTATCGCCAGTCCACTCAACAACACTGCAAAGACTCCAGAACCGCTCAGGTCATAGTTCATAAAATCAAGACACAGGGGCCGGTTATACTCTTCAGACTTCTGTATAACCTGCCTCACTGTGTGTATGTCGTCTATGGTGCTAAATCCTCCGCGAAATCCAACCCGGCCTGTTCAGGAGGCTGAAGTTCGTCAAGTCTTGCTGCGACACGATTTGAGATGACCTTCGAAAACAACTCATAGACGAGGCTCAAGAGTGAAATAGGTCGGAAGTTCTTTAAAAGGGTTTTATCCTTATTATTTATTCGTAGGTTTTATCCCATTTTGTAAAGAAGAGTACTACCAAACTCCTGCTCCACGTCTCTGGAGTTCTACTATTGTTAAGAACGGTACTAAATAAACCCTGAAGCTCCCGAAGTACGGGCTTTCCCCACGCTTTCTTTCCTCTCCAGGGGCCTTTCCGTACTTAAGTTGTTTGAGCGCCATCTCAATTTCTTATAGGCTGACGTCGGGCAGATCGACAGTTTAGTGGCGGATCAGTATTGCGCGGGAATCCTCTGTGCTGGGTTCGGGTCTAGAAGCATAGAAGTCTTCGATTTCAGAAAACATCTCCGGCTTAGAGACGACGTTTGTGCCATTAATGATGTTGAGCTTCGTTAGATGGGATATACTCAATTGCTGGGCGAAGACTTTTGACCCCTGATTTTGCTCAATTGCCCTTTTCTATCCGGAGAGTATTTGAGCATCGGAGGTCATGAGGTATTTCGTATATAGAACATAATTTTATAACTTTTTAAGTAGAAAATATATAAGCCATAACGATTTTCTTTTTTGTTTATTGTCCATTACCAAAAGTGTTATTTTGTCTTTTAAGAACTTTGTTGCCGAAGCATCGATAAATGTTACTTTGAGAACTTTATTTTTATCATTTGCAATTGAATTCGCACCTAAATCAAAAAGGAAACTCACCGATATATTTGTCCTTGTTTTTCTTGGCCTTCTTTCTCTCTTCTCTTAATTTCTCATCGTCTTGTATGAAATCGATCAGTTCGCGGACTTTGTGCCTCACGTTTATACCCTGGAACAAACGACAATGGTGTTTTGTATAAACTGATTGACAATTTGGATTCTGAACAAAAAGGATGACCGTGTTGAGGTGACTGTAACACTTGCTTGCATGTCGTACGAGGCAGTGCTGGCCTCTGATCTCAGAGTTTTTCAGGCCGTCCGAGGGCCTCTGACATGGCTTAACGACTGTTATTAATCAATAACAGCCGGGACAACTTAACGTGCCCTCGGAAGCACTGAGTTTAGTTGCCAGCAAATGTAACTAAATAAAACCAATCATTGTATTAATATAGATTATATTCTAAGGATTCCGAATATATGTACAAATGTATTTCATTAATAATTTATATTTATATAAAAAGGAAAAAAACGTTTTGGCATTTGCCTAAAACATTGGCGCAGTGCGCGTCACGTATCAATGCTTTGTAAATTCGTGGTTGTTTTGCTCCTGTGTGGCTTGCGTTCTTGTACATAGTGACGTCATGCGATCGCCATAACAGCTATGGTCGTTTTGGCGCGATTCAATTTCACAATTCTCAGAAGTGCAGATATATAATGATTTAAGTTTGCATTTGTTTTATTGCTAAAATAGTGGCTTCTCCTTAACGAGTCCAATCGATGAGTTTATGAAAATAGTGGCTTCTCCTTAACGAGTCCAATCGATGAGTTTATGAAAATATGTCAACCACTGAATTAAGTAGGACTTGACCGTTCATGATAGCCCTATGGAAATAGGGATTGCAATCCGGAAAACCAGATCCGGTATTCCGGGGGATCCGGCATCAGTAAAAGTTTACCGGATCCGGTACCAATATACTGGATCCGATGATGCGCTGTTGCATGAGTAAAACGTGGACGAAATATTAGAGAAGAACTTAGATTCACCAAAACAGTTTTTTTTGACATTACAGGAAATACAATAAAAAAAAACTTATTCAATTTATTGAAGCTTGCTGGATTTGGAATTACAAATCCATCAAGAAGCAACGTCTTATATCATAAATATTAAAAAAGGGTAAGATTTAGATAAGGTACTAGATATTAAAGAAAATGTCTGCATTTGAAAGTGAAGGAGTTCGAGTTTCGAGGAGTATACTTGTTTGCAATAAAGCAGATAAATGTAGAAGCTGAAAGGGTATTTTCAGTCACTCGATATATTTTGTAACTATTTGGCAGATGACACAATTAACACTATTTGCTTTCAACGATCCTTTTCCAAAACCAAAATTGTTTTTTTGATATCATATTCAAACTTACTTAAAATAATTATTTATAGTAAGTTGATTAAACTAATCAGTTATATTTATTGTGATAATTGTGCCATTCATTATACATGATTACATGATTCATTATGATTCATGATGTATGTCATAAATAATAAGAATGAAACTAGTTTGCATGCTCAAATACCTAATTATTGTGATCTCAGTAGATTAAATAAAACTGATTATGTTATATTATGTTAGTGAAATCTAGTGAGACTTTACCACCCTTTACAATAAAAAGTAACTATTACCTACACTGTACTAGATTTTGATTTGTTTGTTCGGTGCGATGTCAATTCATCGGAAATGAAGTTGATTTAGTTGATATTTATTAACTACCTATATAATACACTCACTTGATTTTCTCATAAACAGACCATTTTGAAACGAAAGGGTAAACTTATCCCGATTTGATTAATCCAGCCGGATGCGGCCGGATCGATGAAATCTGGTCGAATCCGTTCGGATTGACACCGGACATCGGATTGCAATCCCTATATGGAACTTAATCTAGGTATAATTTACACAGTATTCTAAAAATCTAAGCTATTAAGTAGGTAAATAAAATTGGTTAGAGTCAGAATGGTATACATGTACACCATTCTGGCCCATTGGAGTTTGGATCTGACAGTATAGTTTGAAACGCACCAACATCACTGATTCCAATATCGATCCTATATTTTTTTGTAAGTCGCACTCCTGAAGTGACTCGGGGAGCCATTGGACGCAAACAGCTCCGCAACCGCTCCTTGTGGCGTTCTCCGGGTTGGGGGACTGTGTTCAGCTGTGGACCTCTATTGATGATGATGACGGTCTCACCTGATCCTTCCCCACTTCGTCGACGTACGTGTAGTTCTCGAGCGACCTGAGGTCGTAGATGTGCTCCCGCGCCGACGTCACCACGCGCTCCGAGCCGTTGCGGACCAAGTAGCTCAGCAGCAGCAGGCACTGCGGCAGCACAAGTGTTAGGTTAGAGCTTACTGCACACGAATCATTATCACTACAAATATAAACATTACAAACGGGATATTTGCCATGGATACTATTTTTGATGAATTCTCGATATTTCCGCACTGTTGCGGGCGCCATGATCACGGGTCACTGAAGTAGCTGCGGGTTTCTTTACGAGCAAACAAAACGTATCCTCCCGCAGTTACTTCAGTTATCCGGGATCATGGCGCTTGCAATTTTAATCCCCGTAATCTGCGCTTTCGCGCCCGCCGCCCGGTCCGGTGAAGAGGTTGCTAAAGATCAACAGCAATATCCTACCTATAAATAAGAAGGAAAAAAGCCGCTTGCAACAGTGACGAAATATCGGGAGCTCTTAAAATAGTATCCGTAGTAAATATCAGTGTTATACTTTTAGTGTTTGTGACCATGTTAGGTCTAAACCATATATTGAATGATTATCATTTCTCAAGCACACTTATAGAGAGCACTAGCTGTGCCCCGCAGTTTCACCCGCGTCCCTCAGGAACCACATAATTTTCCGGGATAAAAAGTAGCATGTGTTAATACAGGTTATAAGCTCCGTACCAAATTTCATCCAAATCCGTTCAGCCGTTTAAGCATGAAGAAGTAACAAACATACACACACACACACACACACACACCCTTACATACATACAAACTTTCGTCTTTTATAATATTACTAGCTGTACCCGCGGCTTCGCAAGCGTGGCCATTTCTCTAGGTTGAAAGAACTCTATTACTATTCCAAGACTTAAAATACCAATATACGAAAATTTAAACCAAATTCCTTCCGACAACAACAAGTTTTTATCGATTGCTCGGCTTCTACTCATCGGATTGAGATTAAAGTCAAAACCTAAGCTATCCAACAAAGAAAACCGCATTGCAATCGGTCTAGTAGTTTTTACGCGATGCGCGAACAGACTAACAGACACACGAAATTTAAAAATGTTTTTTTTTTCAGTATCTTATTTTTAGTACATTTTTTTTTTTTAAATATCCTCCTTTTACAGTTTTTTTGGTACTTACTGCTTTATTATAAGTATAGATGCCCTTCACTTTTTGGCAGAATAATAAAAATATGTGTTTTATTACATTATTTTAATCATGCCTATATAACAGTACCGTGACATACCTACTGACTGACTGACTGACTGACTGACTGACAGACAACACCCAGCCTAAACCGGTGGACCTAGGTATTTGAAATTTGGAGGAATATTCCTTGAGTATCCTAGAGGTGAACTACGAAAATAACTAAAAACCGTAAAACATAAATACCAACTCCAAATATCCCTATCCTGCAGGAACCCTTTATTTTTTCGGGATGAAAGTATTCTTCATTTTCACCCATCATATAAACTATGACTGTGCCAAGTCGCATCAAAATCCGTCTAGTAGTTTCAGCGAGATAAGTATTCGTTGAAATAACTTTCAATCCCTATCCTGCGGTTACCCTTTACTTTTTCAGGATGATAAGTTTCCTGTGTCCTACCTCGTAGTATGAACTCAAATCATGCCAAGTTTCATTTGAATTTATTCAGTAGTTTCAGCGTGAAGCGCGTCCAAGATACAGACAGACAACAGAAAAAAAGAAGAATATAACAGTTTTGGCTTCATTACGAATATAGAACAGCCTCCAAAACAATTTACACAATATCTTCAATGCACAAAATTGGGACCCCTTTCCCGCAGGAACTCTTTATTTTTTCGGCATAAAAAGTATCCTCAATTTTCAATCATCATAGAAAATATGACAACTACTGGACGGATTTTGTGCCAAGGTGCATCAAAATCCGTCCAGTAGTTTCAGAGTGGTAAGTGTTTTTTTAAATAACTTTCAACCCCTATCCTGCGGGAACCGTTTAATTTCTTGGGATGAAAGTATCCTATGTCCTACCTCGTAGTAAGAACTCATAGCATACCTAGTTTCATTTAAATTGATTCAGTAGTTTTGGTGTGGTGCTTAGCCAAGATACAGACAGACAGACAGACAGACAAAAATGAAAAAAAATACAGCTTTGGCTTCAGTATGGAATACAGAGCAGCCTCCAAAATTTTGTTACAAAATATCTTTAATGTACAGAATTGGACCTGTTACAGTTTTATTATATGTATAGATGTTCATGGAACGCGTTCATGGATGCGTATAAAACGCTTTCTCGATAGAGGTCTCAAGAAGTCTGTTGAGAGAATCTGCTAGCCTCCTACTTACCTTGTAGGTGCGTCTCCAGTGCGCGCGGTTGTCGTGCAGCATGCGGCGCCACAGCATGGACATGACCTCGGGGAAGTGCTCGTACGTGAAGGTGGCCAGCGCCAACTCCTGCATCTGCTGGCCGGTGGGCCCCCACGCCTCGTCCGACGTGGCCTCGCGGACTTTGCCTTCTACTTCCGTGTAGTTCATTACTACGTTTGTGCTGTAACAGGAATCTAGTTTTATTACGTACCTCATACAAGCGTATGCTTTGGGCGAAGGGGTTTTGGGGTTAGGGTTTGTGCGCTAGGCGCTGCCACAGTACATATATTAGTCTTTCCAGACAGTAGTGTATCGAAGCATTGTTTTCGAGTTTGATGTCAGTCGGAGACCGATGGTTGCCACCTGTGGGTCTTTACCCGGCTAAAAAAAGGAGGGTTATGATTTTATCAGAATACCTATGTATGCATGAATGAATGTATGTATGTATGTTTGTTCGTCTGTTTGTACATGACCACACTTTACAGCCAACCTTTTAAATTTGTAGGAGGCTATCGATTTCACGCGTATACACACTCATATTATAAAGAGGAAAGATTTGATTTTTTGTGTTTGTATTTTCGTATCTTTGTTTGTAATAGACAAACGAAAACGGGCACTGGACCGATTTAAAAAATATATTTCAAGTATAAGAAAGTTACGTTATCAGCGAGTAACATGGGCACTATTTTATTTTTCAAGAAAGTAGAGATCCCTGCGAAAATTGCAATATTGTTAACCCAAGGAAACAATAAAAATATATTTCTAAAAAAAAACACGACTTCGTATTCAAATGTTCTTTTCTAAACAAACACTAAAAATAATAAAATAATTACAATAGAACCAGAACACTATCACTTTAAGAAAAGTAAAGCTGTAATACCGATTAAGAAAAAAATAAAAAAATAGATGGAGTTATAATAGTTTCTTACCCCCCTTTTCTCAATTTTCACCCCGAGTTACTGATTAGAGAGTGATAAACTCCAAATTCTTATGCTAACCCAGCATGTCCAACTTAAGTGTTGAAACGCTGTGGCTCTATAGTCCAGCAGAGTTAGCAGTAGCTTCAAGCTAATCCGCTAGCTGAGCTACATTTCATCCCGAGTTACTGATTAGAGAGGTCAGGCAGGTTTCAGGTCTTAGCGGCAACGCTAAGACCTGCAAGAAGATACTTAGGAAGGCTCATTTTGATCACGTAAGTCGAATTGGGGCCAAACTGGCTTCATACCCCGCGGGTAGCAAAGCTTTTTGGTCCCTGGCCAAGTCGGTTGAAGTAAACTTCTGCCGCCCCGCCTCACTGCCACCATTGCTGAAACCTCATGGATCACTAGCTCACACTGCTGGAGACAAGGCGAATTTATTTGCTTCTCTTTTTGCAGAAGCCTCGCATCTAGATGCTTCTGGCTAGACACCTTCCTACCTTCCTCATTGCGGGGTTTTTATGCCCGAAATTCGCATTCGCCAGAAGGAGGTTCTGAGAACGCTTCGAGCTCTAGATGTGAACAAGGCCAGTGGTCCTGATGGTATTCCAGCGACTGTGTTGAAAAACTGTGCGCCCGAATTGTCTCCCATCTTAACGCGTTTGTACCACCTCTCTCTTCACTGAGGTAAAGTTCCGAAGAGCTGGAAGCTTGCCAATGTACAACCAGTACCAAAAAAGGGTAGTCGTGCTGATCCGGCCAATTATCGTCCCATCTCGATTACCTCCTTACTCTGTAAGTGTATAGAGCGTGTCATAAACATTAGGCTCTTGGCATACCTTGAAGACAATGATCTTCTCAGTGACCGGCAATACGGATTTCGCCGAAACCGGTCTACTGGGGATCTACTCGCGTATGCCACTCACGTACTGAGCGAAGCTATAGAGATGCATGGTGAGGCGCTTGCCGTCTCCCTTGACATATCGAAGGCATTTGATCGGGTCTGGCACAATGGCCTTTTAAACAAGCTTCCCTCATATGGTTTACCTGTTGGCTTATGTAATTGGATAGTTGATTTCTTAAGGGAACGATCTATTCGAGTAGTCTTAGAGGGCTGCTCGTCTGATCAAATGGCTATCAATGCCGGTGTACCTCAGGGATCGGTACTCTCGGCTACACTGTTTTTACTGCACATAAATGACCTTCTGAAGCCCGGTGCCTTTGGGTATGCTGATGACAGTACTGTAGTTGAGATATACACTTCCAATGCTCAAGCCAGCTGTGACGCTGTCCAGTTTCAGCGAGAGGCCGTTAAACCGTTAGACCGTTTAAATTTAGCCTTAGAAGCCGTGTCCGATTGGGGCGATGCTAACCTGGTTACGTTTAATGCTACTAAAACGCAGGCGTGTTTGTTTTCTGCTAAAAAGAGTCCTCTAAACCGATCTCTGTCTTTCCAAAGTGTAACAATACCAATAGGCGACCATTTGGAGCTTTTGGGTGTCGAACTCACATCAAACCTGAATTTTGGGTCTTATATTGAATCCAAAGCCAAGGTAGCTGCAAAAATACTTGGTATTTTGTCTAAGGTTAGGCGGTACTTCACACCGGGACAGCTTTTGAATCTTTATCAAGCACAGGTCCAATCTTGTATGGAGTACTGCAAAGGAGTGGAATGCCCTGCCCTCGTCAGTGTTTCCGGTAAATTATAACCCCGGTGTGTTCGAGTCAAGAGTAAATAGGTATCTACTAGGCAAGCGTGCTACACCTTCGACCACATCATCGCTTTCCATCAGGTGAGATCGTGGTCAAACGATTGCCTAGTCCGTAATAAAAAAAAATTAAAAAAAACTAACAAACAAACAGACACGAATTTTAAAAATGTTCTATTTTTGTTCAGTAGCTTATTTTAAGTACACTAGACCATTTTTTTCTTAATTATCTTCATTGTACAGACTTTTTCGTTCTTATTGCTTTATTATAAGTATAGATAGATAGAAATAGATTTTACGAATTAGGTATGTTTTCACTAATTTAAACACGTTAAAATTAGTAATGACGTACTTCCCAGTTAGCATGAAGGTCAATTCAATGTAACTAGGCATCAATTATAATGAAAAAGCTGACAAAACTTGTTGCACTTGTTTATTTCAATATAAAAAATTCATTTTTCGTTAATGCTAAAATTTGATGCCCACGGTTCCGCACGCGTGGTCACTTTAATATTATAGCCTATGACACTAACAAATAACGTGGCTTTCTATTTGTAAAAGAATTTTCAAATTCGGTTCAGTAGATCCAGAGATTACCCCCTACAACCTCACAAACTTTACCTCTATATTATATTAGTATAGAAGACAGTCTACTTAGACATAGACAGATCAAATTAGGACGTTCACATCAGTACTATATTATTTTCAATTAGTTTCCATCTTTATTTTACTTATTTGGCTGTCTAAATAAAATTAATTGCAAAAATTGAATGAAATATATATTCATTACAGAAATAGTGTAAAAATAGATCTCTTTGATAGCTTTATGGTTTAGCAACCATAGGTTCGATACGGACAAATTATTCGCTGTCTTCCGCAATATCAGAACTCTGTTCTGTATCTGTTATCACGGGCTTTTTACTAAACGGGCTGTAAGACTGTGGAATGCTTTGCCCATCAACATTAGAAAAGCTAAGTCGATAGCTGTCTTCAAAGACATGGTGAAGAAGCACTACCTGTCATAAAGCTGGATACTATGTTATTCATACATAATTTATACACTATTCCTTTGTGATCATGCTATTTATTTATGTATATTTATAAATTATATTATAAATTTGCCAATATATATGTTATATTATTTAATTTTAGTATATATTTATGTGTTTAACAAAATTTATGATAACACATATGTAAGTAAGTATACAAATATTAAGTTATATAGTTGTTATTATTTATCTATTAACTTTTTTGTTCAAAGTCTCCATCACTGACCGCAATGTTTATTTTATATTCCTGTCCATCCAAAGGTTGCCTGTAAGAAATTGCCAATAGCGATAAGGCCGCCTATTATACGCCATTACATTTTATGTATCATTACTGTTATCTTGTTTTTTATTGTAATGTGTTTAATAAAGAGTTATTGTATTGTGTTGTATCACGTTCTGATAAAATGTCGGCCACAGATTCTGAACTAGGCAGCGCATTGTAATATTCGTGATAGTTTCTAGGTATTTGCAAATCTGTGCACTTGTTTCGTTTTTTGGGAAATCATTATCCTCCGCGAATAGACGGTAGAGGATACTTTTTAACTGTCTTCTCACTCTCCACCTTTTTAGTTTTAATGTCACAAATGGTACGTCTTTGTCAAAAGTTGTTTTCAGGAATATTGTATCAGGAGCATCTTTCCTGTATTGCAGACACACAACATTATTCAAACCAATATTACTCCCATTGTTAACAACAAGTGCTTGAGATTGTTGTTTGAAGCCAAAATCTTTGAAATCATCATGCATCATTCTCGTGAATTTGAAAGGACGAGGTTTATTTCTCGACATGCAAACAACATGCGCCCGACGTCTGGAGTATAAACTGGTAGTAAGCATTACTATAGAAAACTTCTCGAAAAATAATTGCAAACTCATACATACATTTTTAATCTTGAGATTTTATAACTATAAAAACTGTGAGAAATAATTGATGGTTTATAATATTTTAAATTGTTTTGAATAAAAAATGCCTTATTTACTTTAAATTATTTGTCAGAATTTTCTAATAAAAATAATAATAAGCACATTGCATTTTTTAAATTATTTAGTAAATAAAATAACATGACAATCGTTTTTCATAATCCATATTTTGTCAATAAGTACAGTCAAATATCACAACTAGGATGTCTTTGTGCTGCATGTTGGCTAGTTTTAAATTAAATTAAATACTGCTTTTGATTTTGACACCACAGAAAACTCTTTTATTTACCACATTGACCTAAAGAGGTCTTAATATACATTTCAAATAATAAAACTGACAATCGTAAAAACGTCAATCTGCCATAATATGTTTATTTAAAAAAAAACAGCTATTTTAATAGTATGGCTCTTTAGGTATTAACCAAATATCAATACACTAGGTTTCTTAAATCTCTATATTTAACCATTGCGTAACGGGAACAAAATTGAACGAATTGAATATTCATTCGCGTCTCCTGAACAATTGTCATTTTGCAGATTGATGACTTCCCCAATGTACCGACGATATGTGCCCTAAGCTATATCCAACAGTGAAAACCGCATTTTAATCGTCCAGCAGTTTTTACTTGATGTGCGAACATAGAGAGATACAGACAGACGATTTTTTATATGTTATTTTCTTGTTCAGTAGCTTACTAAGAGACCTAGACATTTTTTGGTCATTCTTTTTTTTACAGACTGCTTTACTAAAGATACAATTTTTATAAGTAGCCGCATTTGCATAATAAAGTCTCTGAGATGCTTAATTAAATTCAGCCTCCAAAACACAAGGCAGACCGGCTTCTTTTCGCCAATCCACTTGCGCGTGCGCTTATGCAAGCCTGTTGATACTGAGAGTAAGATTACGCCAAGGTCAGCTCGGGACATAAGCGGGCTATATTGCTGAAGAGAATAACCTTTCTGGCAATGATATTATTGAGTCTTATACGTAAGTAGTTATTCTAAGCATTGAATTCTTTTCTGACCGAGCGAGGCAAGGTGTTCTAGTAAAACTGGGACGGATCGGCGATTGTATGTTTTTCGTCTATAACTTTAGAACTTTTGAGCTGATCTTTATGAAATTTGGTAGGTAAGTTAGTAAGAAAACTGAATGTATTTATAAATTAAAACGACTTCAAATTGTATAAAACTTAAAAGAAAGCTACTTCAAACGCACAAAAAGTTGTATGAACACAGTTTTCTAAAGTTGCTACAAATTTATGAAATCAACATTTTCACTTTCTCTTAGCTAACAAATAATATATGGAAATAAAAAAGTTGATGTTCTTGAAATTATCCATACAACTTTTTGTTTGCTATAAGAAGAATCAAAACTTATATATTTTTTTATAACACGTATCTCTGAATATCTTTCAAATAAATAAATAATTGTGACATTTATTTTGTTTCAAATTGAGCTCATGGTTTCTTTCAACATTTTCCCATAGGTACTTACTAGAAAATAAAACTCATCTGTATTTTGTTGGACCTGTTTCGTATACGATCAACTCAAACTCAATCAAATGTTGTAATCACATGCAAGCATGTTTTGTAGCATTGGGTGTCAATTTTTATTTTTAACCCTTGAGGCTAAATCAGGGGTGTTATAATTAGATAGTTCGGAAATTATAGTCTCTAATTGAAATTGCGAGTTTATGAAAACTCTACACAAACTCATACACAAATATCTATTGTAAATAGGCAACATAATAGAACTTGACAAGTAAAATATTAAATGTCTCCTGGACAAGGAGAACTTGACAAGTAAAATATTAAATGTCTCCTGGACAAGGAGAACTTGACAAGTAAAATATTAAATGTCTCCTGGACAAGGAGAACTTGACAAGTAAAATATTAAATGTCTCCTGGACAAGGAGAACTTGACAAGTAAAATATTTAATGTCTCCTGGACAAGGAGAACTTGACAAGTAAAATATTAAATGTCTCCTGGACAAGGAGGACTTGACAAGTAAAATATTAAATGTCTCCTGGACAAGGAGAACTTGACAAGTAAAATATTAAATGTCTCCTGGACACGGAGAACTTGACAAGTAAAATATGAAATCTATAAGTTAACTAAAGTATGCTTTAAGTTTGAAAATGAAATGTATCTATTCACTGTCAGTAAACACCAAATTTCATTAAACTGTGTGAAAATGCATACAAAAAAGAGAGCAGTTTATGCTTGACTAGCTGATGCCCGCGGCTTCGCACGCGTGGTCATTTCTGTAGGTTAAAAGTACTATATGTGCTATTCCAAGACCTAAATTACCAATATACCAACATTTGATCAAAATTCCTTCAGCAGTCAAAATTATTTTTATCGACTGCTAGGCTTCTACTCATCGGATCCGCATCTCAATCGGTCCAGTAGTTTTTACGTGATGCGCGAACAAACATACAGACAGACAAACAGACAGACACGAATTTTAAAAATGTTATTTTCTTGTTCAGTAGCTTATTTTAAGTATCCTAGACCAATATTTTTTTATTATGTTCTTTGTACGACTATTCCGTTCCTATTGCTTATTATAAGTACAGATAGATTAGGGTTAACTAAAGTATATCTCTCTCTCTCTCTCTCTGACGACCGAAAGGTGGCGATATATCCATCCCAAAAACAAGCGTAGCTAAATGAAACAGGCCGGCGACGGGCAGCAGCGTCACCGGTGCGAGAAGCTACGCCCTGCGCCAACCCGCATGCCCAGCGTGGCGATTATGGGCAAACCCTCCTTATGAACTTCACAAACATGAAATGGCCCCCAGTTCCCGGTCGCCCTGCTAGTCTTGACCAAGGCTTCACCCGCAATACTGACCGGCCACTACACTGACGAACTGCTCGACGTCAGCCTAAACGAGATTGAGATGGCGCTGAAACAACTTAGGAATGGAAAGGCCCCCGGTGAGGATGGTATAACATCGGAGCTCTTGAAAGCAGGGGGGGAAACCCGTACTTCGGGAGCTTCAAGGGTTATTTAGCACAGTCCTTAGCAGTGGGAGAACTCCAGAGGCGTGGAGCAAGAGTTTGTTAGTACCCTTCTTTAAAAAAGGGGATAAAACCCTTTTAAAGAACTACCGACCGATCACTCTTGGGCCACGTCTACAAGCAGGTTATACAGAAGTCTGAAGAGTATTACCAGCCCCTGTGTATTGCTTTTGTGGACTATGAGAAGGCCTTTGACTCCGTTGAAACCTGGGCGGTTCTGGAGTCTTTGCAGCGTTGTCAAGTGGACTGGCGATACATCGAAGTGCTTAGGTTTCTGTATGACGCCGCGACTATGATTGTACAAGTCCAAAACCAGCAGTCTAAACACATCCAACTGCGCAGGGGAGTGAGACAGGTGGATGTTATAGCCCCGAAACTGTTCACTAATGCCCTGGCTGTGCCCGCGGCTTCGCACGCGTGTTTATTTCTCTAGGTTAAAAGTGCTCCATGTGCTATTCCATCACCTAAAATACCAATATTTGATCTACATTCCTTCAGCAGTCTAAATGTTTTTATCGATTGCTCGGCTTGTACTGATCGGATTGAGATGCCAAGTACACCAGTTTTTAAGTTAAACCCTAAGCTAACAATGAAACCGCATCGCAATCAGTCCAGTAGTTGTAACGTGATGCGAGAACAGACAGACATTAAAAGCGTGGTACTAAGTTTTGAAGGCCAGTGTATATTTTTAAATAGAAAATTAACGCACACGACAAACTACCGAATGTTAAAGATATCTCATACCTAACTAAGGAATACCAATACCAATATGTTACATACAATAAGCAATTGTTCCCGGTGTGTTCAAGTCAAGAGTGAATAGGTATCTACTAGGCAAGCGTGCTACACCTTCGACCACATCATCGCTTTCCATCAGGTGAGATCGTGGTCAAACGATTGCCTAGTCAGTTATAAAAAAAAAAAGAAAAAAAAAGTGGTCCAGTAGTTTTTTACGTGATGCACGAACAAACATACAGACAAATTAACAAACAGACAGACAAGATTTAAAAAAAGGAAAGCAAACTGACAAGATTTAAAAAAAAAAAAAAACTTGTTCAGTAAAAGGTTCAGGTTTCAGCTAGGTTAAAATAACTCTATTACTATTCCAAGACCTGAAATACCAATATTTAAACTAAATTTTATTTTCCTTGCTAGGTTTCATCATAACGACTTCCCCTATTAATATTACAATATAGCCTTTGAATTAGGCCAATAAGCAATTTAGTTTTAAGAACGTGTCCAAAAACACTTTTCTTATTGTCTCTATTAAGATTAGGACCATTTTTTCATGCGTTCTTTATCAGTAGCACTTCCATTAAGCACTACTTTGCACTAAAATTACTGTCACTAACTACACTACACTAACTCGAACGGTTTTGTTCGTTTAAGTCTTCTCACTATGTCCGTGTGGTCGAGGAGCTGGATCGCCTCGACATTTACATGATGGTGAAGTCTTTGTTCGAGAGCTTCTGCATATTTTTGAATTACTTTGTCTACAAAGTTTGAAGTTATTTTTGTTTTTCTTTGTCTTTGTCTACATTGAGGTCCCGATGGAGATCGTCATTTCTTATGTACCAAGGAGCATTTACAATTTCCCGCAGTACCTTATTCTGGAATCGTTGTATAATTAATGTATTGCTTTGTTTGGTGCAGCCCCACAGCTGTATACCATAAGTCCAAACTGGCATTAGGACTTGCTGATATAACAACAGTTTGTTGTGAATTGACAGCTTAGAGTGTCTTCCAAGCAGCCAATACATTCTTGTATATCTTATTTCTAGTTCTTCTTTTTTTTTTCTTGACGTGAGCTTTGCAGCGTAGCTTTGCATCAAGCGTCATGCCGAGATACTTAGCTGTATTCTCGTACGGGATTAGTTTATGATTGACATAAACTGGAGAATACTGGTGTTTTTTGTTGCTAAAATCAATGTGTATAGATTTGGACTCATTAAGTTTAATCCTCCATTTTTTTGTCCAGTCGTGGACTTGATTGACAGCCACTTGAACCTTCTCCGTTGCTTTTGCGTGTGAAGTTCCTACAGCAATTATGGCTGTGTCGTCCGCAAAAGTCGCAATGGTGTTGCTTTCTAATTCGGGAATATCACAGGTGTATAGTAGGTACAGGACCGGACCCAAAACACTTCCTTGTGGTACTCCAGCTTTTATTTCCTTCAAATCTGAGTGGGCATCTTCTTGTCTTATTCTAAATACTCTGTTGGATATATACGATTCTAGAATATCCGCGTAATGTCTTGGTAGCATATTTCTCAGTTTATATATAAGACCTTCATGCCATACTTTGTCGAAAGTTTGTGCTATATCTAAGAAAACCGTAGAACACACTCCTTTATCTTCAAGAGCTTTCTCGATGTTATTTGTGATTCTGTACACTTGATCTATGGTTGAGTGCTTTTCTCGGAACCCAAACTGATAGTCTGGAATTAGATTCCTGTTATTTATGATTGGTTTTAGTCTTTTGAGCAATAACTTTTCAAATAGCTTTGACATTATAGGCAGCAAGGAGATCGGTCTGTATGAAGTTGTTTCATGTGGCGGTTTTCCAGGCTTTGCTATCATTATTACTTCTGCAACTTTCCATAGGTCTGGTACATGCTTTAACTGTAGAGCGGCATTTATTAGGGTTGTTATCTTGGCAATATCCTTTCTTGGCATATTATGAAGTAATTCCCCTGAAATTAGATCATACCCAGGTGATTTTCGCTGACCGATACTTAATTTTATTTCTCTTAAAACTTCTCTGGGTGTAACTAGTTTTATACAATCTTCATTATCATGTGGCAGCATGTCAACCAAAGTAATAGCTTCAGTCAATACTGCGGTCATTGATTAGCTTTCGAAGATACGTATTGGTGGAGTCATCGTTAAAACACTGGATTAACCTTTTTACTTGTTTAGTTTTCTTTGCCTTCTTTTTTTCCATTATAAGTTGCTTGATTCTTAAGGGGTACATATTTCCTTTCGTCTTTTTATTAATTTCTGGTGTGTTTTCCCAAGCTGTTTGTTGGACGAGTCTTACGAACTTATCTATATCTGTGTTTAATCTTAAAGCTCTCCCAATCAGTAAACTTATTAACATTTTTATAAATCTTATCTGTCTGATAGTTTGTCTGTATGTTTGTTCGCGCATCACTTAAAAACTACTGGACCGAATGAGATGCGGTTTTCACTGTAAACCTAACCAACCTAACCTATTATGTAACCTTTACATAATCAGACTAGTATTTTTTTAAGAACACGCCTGTCACAGGGCCTGCATGGTGTATTATTGGCCATTCTCCTTTAAGTGAGACAGCCATAGTCCTTTAGATAATCAGACTACTATTTGTTAACAACACGCCTACCTAATAATCTTGATAAATGATAAACACTGCAACTTAAATTTACAAGACAATATAAAAAGTTGCATACATTTTTTTACATAACAATCACTGATAAGCTTTTGATAACAGCTATCGCGGCCAATGACAGTGAAACATCGTTATCTCCTTTTCTATCTATCTATACTTATAATAAAGCAATAAGAACGAAAAAGTCTGTAAAATGAAGATAATTAAAAACAAAACGGTCTAGGTTACTTAAAATAAACTACTGGATAAGAATATAATATTTTTTTAATCCTGTCTGTCTGTCTGTTAGTTCGTCTGTATGTTTGTTCGCGCATCACGAAAAAACTACAAGACCGATTGCGATGCGGTTTTCTATGCTGGATAGCTTAAGGTTTGACTTAAAAACTGGCGTACTTGGTATCTTAATCCGATGATTAGCCTTCTCCAACTGCCTCAGTTGAGATCTGTCCTGTGCAACCCATGGCGAATACAGCCCCAACGTCAGGCATATATATATATATATATCGTCCTCCCATCTTGCTTTTGGATGTCCCGTTTTTCCGATGCCAACTCTTGGATACCGTATTGTGACTTGCCTGCTCCTTTTATCAATATTGCAACGTAGCATATGCCTGGTCCAGCCCATGTAGTGTTTATAGTGTCTGAATAATCTGGCTGTGACATACAAGCAGGATGGACAAATGGAGGGACAGACGGACATGACAAAAACTATAATGGTTCCATGTTTGACTATGGAAAAATAATGTGATAGGTGTTCCCTAGGACTATGCCATCTTCTGAGAAAAAAGTTGGAGATTTTAATTTGTTTGTGAGGGTGAGGCTCCTATGCTATATAAAACTCCTGTATTTTAATTTGTTTGTGAGGGTGAGGCTCCTATGCTATATAAAACTCCTGTATGTCCGGCGGGTATTGTTTTTTTCAAGACAGTTCTGTGAGTAAGTAAGTTTCTACAAATCCATTCATACACTACCATTCGGCCAGCACAAGACCAGTGTCTGAATTGATTGGCTTGGAAACTCGTGTCTGGCGGGAATTAGCATTAGCAACTTTTAAGTTTAGTGATTCAAACACATTTTATTTACCTCAAAGTTTCAATCAAGTTGCATTGATCATGGCCGCGAGGAGACTGAAGAAGCGGGTTTCAGCATTGAGGGCAAGTATTGTCTCCTACGAACCAAACTTAATGGCGGCTGTGAAGTTGGCGCGGAGCGCTGCGCAATAGCAAATATTAGGTATGCGCAGGCGTTGGAGGGGTTGGAGGGGGTGCGCGATGCCGCGCTAGCAGCGCACTTCACAGCCGCCATTAAGTTTGGTTCGTACTATACCAGCATTGGGTTTTATCAAAATTCTGAATTGTCACAACACAACACTAACAATATCTGCAGATTTCTTGTGACACTTACAGCGCGATTAAGTTCCGTTCAAATAATTAACTATACATTAGTCATAAATAAATTATAATATTTTTTCCTGTTCATGGAGTACAAAAAAAATAGAAGTAAACCTCTCTTTCCAAGAAAAACTTGAAGCATTTTCCAAAACTAGCAGGAAACTAAATTCTTAGTCTTTGTTTTATTAGTCCATGTTTATTGGCTTCTCTCCATGTGTGACTGTTATAATGAACAACAAAGTACAAAATGTTATGTTGCAATGTCATGTTTGTCTGACATCTTCACACATACGTCCCAAGACAAAGTTTCTATATGATGAAAAGAAAACGAAAACTTTTTTACACAACTGCCAAAAAAGGAGTGTTATGTTTTTAGCATTCATGTATGTTTGTATGTGAGTTTCTTTATTCCACCATAACTTTTAAATGCCTGAACAGATTATTTAGATTTATGGGGTATCGTTAGAATTCTTGCATCCCCCTGAGTAAAATAGGCAATTTTTTTTTTAAAACATTCCATGTGGCGCCAGTATGGCACCATTATTAAATTTTTTTTAAAAAAAAAAAATTCGGTCTTGATAAGCCCTTCAATTTGAAAAAATTTTTTTATCTCTTTTTTGGCAGGGCATGCGTGTTTTTTTTAGCTTTTAAACTAATTTTTGAACATAATTTTTTTTTTCCTTCTCTAACTCAAAATTTCCAAACTAACAAAACTACACTTACATATTTCTGGCATAACAATATAATAGTAAGTAAGTACATATAAACCATAATAACATGACTTGCAACCACCAGTCAATTAAGTACCTATATATGGGCATGAGGAATGGCGATGAACTGAGAGTGGGGCAGTTTGGATTTGGACAGCGGAACCAAAGGGGTCAGCGATTGGCCGACTTCAAGGAGAAGGTGGGACTCTTTATGATGAACTCCTTTTTCAAGAAGCGCCCCTCCAGGAAATGGACGTGGCTTTACCCCAGCGGTCATAAGCACGAGATAGATTTCATTTTGACGACCAATCGGCATATATTCAATGATGTCTCTGTGATCAACAGGGTTAAGACCGGCAGTGATCACCGCATGGTAAGAGGCTCATTGAATATCAACGTGAAGCTGGAGAGGTCTCGTTTGATGAGATCTACTCTTCGCCCAAGTCCTGCCCAAATCCAAAACCCCGAGAGCTTTCAGTTGGAGCTCCAAAATCGCTTCCAAATCCTTACCGAATGCGATACAGTGGACGAACTAAATAACGGGCTGGTGGAAATTGTCCGCGCGGTCGGGTCGGAGTTCTTTAAGACCCCCCGAAAAAAAAGAACACATAAACTCTCTGAGCATACACTCAAACTTATGGCAGAACGAGGCGAGATGAGGCTGCAGTATTCAGTGGATATGTCGAGTTACAGCTTGCTTAATAAACAGATCTCCAAGTCGATGCGACACGATTTGCGTTCCTATAATACTACTTGTATTAAGAACGCAATAGAGCGGAACAAGGGCTCCAAAGTGTTCGCAAGACATCTGTCTATTGGGCAAAGCCTGTTGACGAAGCTGAAAACCGACAGTGGCAGCATCGTTTCGTCGAAGCCAGAGATTTTGAGAGAGCTCGAGAAGTTCTATGGACAATTATACACCTCATCGCGTAGTCCTCTTAGCAGGACTAGCGATGCAAGAGCCCATTTAACCCGACATCATACCGAAGATATCCCGGACGTCAGCCTATACGAGAACAGAATGGCTCTCAAACAGCTTAAGAGCAACAAGGCACCAGGGGAGGACGGAATAACGACAGAGCTACTGAAAGCGGGTGGAACACCGGTACTTTAAGTCCTTCAGAAGCTGTTTAACACCGTCATCCTCGAGGGTACTACGCCAGAGGCGTGGCACAGGAGCGTAGTGGTTTTGTTCTTTAAAAAAGGTGATAAAACCCTTTTGAAGAATTACAGGCCCATTTCGCTGCTGAGCCACGTCTATAAGCAGTTTTCGAGAGTAGTTACAAATCGTCTTGCTCGTAGGTTTGACGACTTTCTGCCTCCCGAACAAGCTGGATTCCGGAAAGGCTTTAGCACCGTAGACCACATCCATACGCTCCGGCAAATTATACAGAAGACCAAAGAGTATAATAGGACACTATGTCTAGCTTTTGTGGACTACGAGAAAGCCTTTGATTCAGTCGAGACCTGGGCAGTGCTACAGTCATAACAGCGGTGCCAGATTGATTACCGGTACATTGAAGTGTTGAAGTATTTGTACAGCAAGGCCACCATGACAGTTCGTCTTCAGGATCAGAGCACGAATTCTATCCATCTGCAAAAAGGGGTGAGACAGGGAGATGTTATTTCTCCGAAACTGTTCACCTCTGCACTGGAAGATATATTCAAGCTTCTGAACTGGAACGGATTTGGTGTTAACATCAATGGCGAATACATCACTCACCTTCGATTTGCTGATGATATAGCCATCATGGCTGAAACCCTGGAAGACCTAAGCACAATGCTCAGTGACCTCAATATTGTTTCCCAACAGGTGGGTCTTCAAGACGAACATCATGTCAAATGCCCATGTCGTACCCATGCCGGTTTATGTTGGGAACTATATTATCGAAGCTGTTGATCACTATGTCTACTTGGGTCAGACGATCCAACTGGGTAGATCCAACTTCGACAAAGAGGTCAACCGACAAATCCAACTCGGATGGGCAGCGTTCGGGCAATTACGCCATATCTTCTCGTCGCAGATACCGCAGAGCCTCAAGACGAAAGTTTATAATCAGTGCGTGTTGCCAGTGATGACATACGGCACTGAGACGTGGTCGCTAACTATTGGTCTCATACAAAAGCTCAGAGTTGCGCAGCGTGCAATGGAGAGAGCTATGCTCGGTGTTTCACTACGTGATAGAATCAGAAATGAGGAAATCCATAGAAGGATGAAGGTTACCGACATAGCTCTCAGAGTTTGTAAGTTGAAGTGGCAATGGGCAGGCCATATAGTTCGCAGAACCGACAACCGCTGGGGAATAAAGGTTCTCGAATGGCGACCACAAACAGCAAACGAAGTGTGGGGAGACCCCCCACACGATGGACCGAGGAAGTTGGTGGATGGAGGTGGCACAGGATTGCTCGTCATGACGCTCTTTGGGGGAGGCCTATGTTCAGCAGTGGACTTTTAAAGGCTGACATGATGATGATATACACCATAAGAACATGACTTGCAACTACCAGTTAATTAGGTATATATAAACCATAATAACATGACTTGCAACCACCAGTCAATTAAGCTAAGAATATTGAGAACAATACATGATGGGTACATACAAATGCATTTAAAGCTAGGAGGCGCTTCATAAATATTTTCACAAATATGTTGATAGATGCATTACATTCTTGGCGCCTGATGTCATCTAATTGTCATTAATCTCCCATGATTGAATTGTGGCATCATTAACTTATATTAGCATCTAGTCTTAGGTAATGTGACTAGAGTTCTTGTAGGCTCACTTGAAGCTAGGAGTTTACTTATATTAGCATCTAGTCTTAGGTAATGTGACTAGAGCTTGTAGGCTCACTTGAAGCTAGGAGTTTACTTATATTAGCATCTAGTCTTAGGTAATGTGACTAGAGTTCTTGTAGGCTCACTTGAAGCTAGGAGTTTTAGTAAGTGCTTACGAACCAATAATATCTGACTAATTGTCTTTAAACATTTCCAACCCCTGTAGGTGTAGCGTGCATTTAGTTACTTAAGTAATCTTCTTGCAGATAAGCATATTGTATTTAATTGCACAATTTTCTTGGAGGTGCATGCTAAGTCGTAGACACTGAACTTTGTGCAAATGGCTGCGCAATGAACATTTTTAGGAACCAAATGGAGGAATGAGGCGACGTGCGCAGGGTGTAGTCTAGGGTAACATAAACACAAACAACCCTTTAATCAACCAAATAGTGTAATCAATTATTTTTATTAAGAATTAATTGATTTTAGTGATAATAAGATATTTAACAAAATAATGTTCTAATAAAATGAATGCCAATTTTATATTTGTCATTAATAATACAAACATTTTTTTTCTAAATTAAAACATTATTTTCATAAATTTATATAATCTTCTGATGATGGCTTTAATTTGAGTAAATTGAAACCTCATTATAACATTGAATAGAAATATCTTTATGTTTCTTAATTTTGATCGATTTGAACAATAATCGATTATACAACACGCACATCTCTTTTTGTTGACTTTGTGCTTTATCGGCAATGCTCGGTACGAGGTAATGTTTTTCAGTCACACGTCAGCATTTGGTTTGGTGTTTGTGTATGTTTTATTAGTTCAATTTGTAATATTTTTCATTCTTGATATTATTGTTGTTATTTTTGTTGTTAAGTTTTGCCTTGTTTTAAAACTTTTTTGTTTAGTGTTAAATATTTGCTAGTTTCAGAGAGCACTTATTTCCCCAAATATGCTGCATAGAACTGTTTTACGTTGCTAGGTGAGAAATATAGTTTCTAATGTTTTTCAATACATGAAAAAAGAAAAAGAAGATGGTATTAAGGACATAAATAACGTTTAATGTTATGGGATTAGTTACGGTATTCCACACGCCTAGTAAAAAATGACCAAAGTCAAAGCTTATTACAAGCATAGATCATTTTGACCAAGGTGTAATAAAAAGATGCATACACAACTTCCACAAAACGGAAAAGGAAATGCCGACCATAAACAAACTATAAGCGAAAATAAACTCTATAGCTACAGATCGGATACTAATAGATAAAAAGGAAACTAAGGTTTGTGATAAAAAAACTGCCGTTATCGAAAGGTGAGTCGAATCGAAATTAAATATTTTTTTTATAAGATATTTTGCTATTGCTTCGTTTTATTTGTACATTCTTACTGTATTAATTTTTGTGCATATATTTTTATTAACTAGTAGGCAATAACTGTTTTTTTCGCAAGTGTACATGCGCGAAAGTTCGGAGAGCCTGTTTAGAGTGTCCACGACTTATCGGCCGTACTGTACAAGTATTACATAGTGATTTTAAACTAATTACTAAAGATTATCTCGCCGGCGACTCTCTACGTTAGTTTGTTGCTGCAGGTAAGCTGATAACGAGTTACCTACCTATTTTTTGAGACAATTCTTTCCAGCGTGTGAAGCATAGCGGGTGACGCGATTCACACCGAATTAGACGGTAATAGACAAAAATCGTTGGTTATTCGAAATCAATCCATAAAAAACGCTAATAACTCACTGCTAGATGACCACAGATGGTTATAATTTACATAAAATTCATGGAAAAGGACGATTACACTTACACTTTGTCCGCCAGCTCCCGCACTTTCCACATGCTTATAAAACGATCCATTGTGTCCTTTCAAATGTTGAACCCAAAACTAGAACACAAAATCACTGTAATTCGACCGTAAAATAACATAAAAATTAAATAAATACTTGATCTGATGATTTGGCTGACATTCTTGCGAAATGGCGAGTGGGTAAATGTTGCCGCACGAGAAAATTATTTTCACAGAACAATAATACTCCGCAGAGAGAGTATTCTTGATAGTCTCTGTACGTAATACTCCTACTGGAGCTTATTTTCTATTAGATGATCAGGGATGCTATGAAAATAGTTTCTACTAAATTATTTTTCACTGTGGTGAAAATAATAAATAATAATAACTGGGAGAATATGCGAATACATTTTTTTTGGGGGATAAAAGCTCGTGCAAAATCAGTACAACGTCCCCAAATAATCAATCCATATCTTAGGAGTGAACCAATATAGGTAACCATGGTATGCTAATAGAGCAGTCACTTTATTTGAAGTTTTCCGCAAACGTTTTATTACATAAACGTAGCTGTTTTTTTTTTTACATATTTTATCTATCTGTGGTTTCCAATTCAATTCTTTATCCACGATTAAACCCAAAAATGATGCCTTATTTGGTCCTTCAATATTATGTCCATTATAATTTACCTCAATATTAATATTATTAAAATTGATATGATGAGTTTTTGAAAGATTAATTATTAATATTGTTTATGCCAAGCCATCGAACTACGGAATTAATTATATTGTAAATGTCAAGTCTGTGATTATTAATAAAGTTGTCAGTTTTGTTTGATGTTACTTTAATTGAAATGTCATCAGCAAACAATACGGAATTATATGAAGTTATGCTAGCTATATCATTTATATATAATAAAAACAACAACGGGCCAAACACACTGCCCTGAGGTACGCCATACAAATTTATTCTATAATCTGATTTCCTATCTCAATCATATTTCTACTATCCATTGATATTATTTCCACACACTGTTTTCTATTCTGAAGATAAGATTCAATCCATTCAATTGCCTTTCCACTGACGCCAAAATGATGCAGTTTAATTAACAGTAGCTCATGTGACACAAAATCAAAAGCTTTGGTTATATCGAAAAACAAAGCTGTTGTTAGAATTCTGCTATCTACATTCTTTATTATTTTGTTAACTACGTTGAACGCTGCTAGTGTTGTTGATTTGTTCTTTTGGAAACCATTTTGTTCTTGTCTTATTACATTGTGCTTTACGAAGAACTCGTGCAGTCTTTTATGCATCGTTTTTTCATAAACTTTAGATAATATTGGTATAAGAGCTATTGGTCTATAATTTTCTAAATGATCTTTTTCACCTTTTTTATGCAGTGGCCTAATAATTGCGGTTTTTAAGCCATCAGGAAAAAAAGAAATCAAAGGGAAGATTTATGAGATGGGCTAGTGTATCACTAAGTTCTTCTTTACAATATTTAACAACTTTCGTTGCAATACCATCATCTCCTTCTGCATTTGTATTTTTGAGGCTTGCTGTAGTGTTCTTAACTTCCATGGGTGATACTGGATTTAAGAAGATAGAACCTGAGATACAACTTGCGTTGACGCTATAATTAGAACTTACTGGATTTTTCGACTTATTAGTGTGATCTATAAATTGATTATTAAACGCTTTTGCTATCATTGTAGGCTCTGTTAAAATTTAACCATTTATTTTTAACATTTCAATGCACTTAGGGGGACAAACAGATTTTTCTTTGATTAAACTCCTGAAGCTCTACAAATATTTTTACTTTTTTAATTATTTCCATGTTTTTTGTTTTTTTGTGCCCCATTAATGCATTTTTTCAAAAATTTTGAGTAGTTTTTATGAATAGTTTTAGACTCTTTTGTTTTTTCCTTATAATATTTTATGCGGAGAAATCTTTTATTTCTGCAACTTATTTTTAGGCCTTTGTAACCCATTTTACCTTTTGGGTTGCTTGAATCTTTATTTTTTGCATTGGAAAACATAAAGAAAACAAAAATTTAAGTGAATCCTGATAAAAAATAAAAACAAGATTAGGATTATCAGTCTCGTATATATCTCTAAATGACAAACATTTAATAATTTTTCTACAATTTTCCAGGTTCTCATTCGAGTAATCCTTCTCTTGCACATACCATCTGCGCAAAGGTTCTGCTTTTTTACTTTGACGAAAGCTCAAAACTTGCCCTGTTTCGACCAAGTGGTATGATTGTGCCTACGGCGTCATCTATGTTACTCGTCAATTTTGTTTGTGGCTAATACACTTATATTTAATGTTAAAGCAAAGGCAAAATAATACTCTAATATAAATAAACTAGCTGCACTCCGTGGCTTCATCCGCGTGAGGGATGATGATGATGATGAAAAGTATCATATTTGTTATGCCATGGTATAAGCCATCTCCATTCCAAATTTCATCAAAATCCATTTAGCCGTTTGAGAGATAAGTATGACGATGATGATGATGATGATGATGATGATGAAAGTATCCTAAGTGTTATTCCAGGGTATAAGCTATCTCGGTTCAAAATTTTATCAAAATCGGTTCAAAATTTTATCGTTCATCTATTTGAGAGTGAAGTATGATGATGACAATGATGATAGCGACGATAAAAAAAATATAACCCCCCCCCCCCCTCATTATAGCTTAGAAGCTTCTCGATCACATCAGCTTTCAAACCGAAAAAAACGCATCAAAATCGGTCTATTCGTTTGGGAGCTACGATTCTCACCCTCCTTTTCTTAGCTCCCCCCCCCCCTTCTCTCAGCTCCCCCCCCCCAATCTCGCTATCGGAGCCTTAATATAATTTGGTGGTGCTACTAATTAATAAACGTAGAATCATATTTATGTCACAATTTACAAAATAATTGCCATGTGAGCAGCTTCATAATAGGTGCACTCATTCTAACCCCATCGGTGCTGTGAGTGCATATTGAATTCAGGAAATATGCAAATGCATTTTTCTGTAAGTATCAACATGTACTGCAGTCACCGCGCTGCCTCCAAACGTGGTGATTATGGTAAATCGCCCCTATCATCGGGGAGGCCCATGTTCTGCAGTGGATTGTAGTCAGGTGCATTGGTGAATTATTGCTGGTTGCTGGATTTGGTCATCTTCAACTAAAACAAGTTTTAAATGTTAAATTATATAGTAGATTTATGTCACTGCAGAAGAGCTGTGGTAGTCAAGTTGTAATATGTGCACTTTGAAATTCAACAACACCGGGTTTCATCCATGTTAAGTGTGCATTTGCCATCAATGCATGCTTCAGAGGGAATGTTAAGCCGTTGTTGGACCCGATCAAGCGCCATTACAGGCCAAAATATTATACAACAACGATGGGCTATAATGTATTTATTTCTACCCTACCTTACAGTGATGGAGATATTATGACTTCAGAATCTGTCCCTCTACTCCGACAAACTGAAATGACCAACTAGTTATGCAGAATAGAACCCGATGAAGCAATTATTGATGTGGTTGACATCCGCATGTTTTGGAAGATATACATGCCCAAATGTGCTTGGTAGCAACGATTAGCTAAGTCAAATGACTATCTGACTAGATAAATATAATGGTAAAACCATTGTTACAAATTTACATAATTGGTAGGTAGTAAAAATGATAATTACCGTAAATTAGAAGGACGCCGTAACTACACAACTTGAGCATTTTCAATGGAAATGACGCTTATAGACTGTGGCTTATGGGATTGCGTACAAAAGCAACCCTTAGATAATAGTTCTCAAGAAGTTCTAAGCCGCGATGACAGGGCTCGCTCTAAAATAGGGTTGTGCTGTCATGAAAGAGTATTCTCCAAGATAATGGGTTCTAAAACTGCCTTTGAAGCATGGAATAATTTAAAAAAAGGCATACGCCGATGGTGGTCTTGTCAGAAAGCTTACATTAATGAAAAAGTTACTGACTACTCGTTACACTGACAACATGGAAAGTTATGTCAATGAGATTATGTCAACCTATCAACAACTAGAGCAAATTAATCAGAAAATAGATGATAATTTTCTTGGAATCATACTATTTTGTGGTCTACCTGAAAAATTCAAGCCTCTTGTTATGGCATTGGAACATTCCGGCTCAGACCTTACTTCTGATAATGTGGTAACTGCACTACTGAAGGAAGATAACCACGACATAGTCAGCAGCAGTAGCAGCACATCTAAAGTTTCCGCTTTAGTGTCGTCGAATAAAATTTTTAGTAGAGACTCTAAGAACATATTTTGCAATTATTGTCGTAAGTCAGGTCACACTTTAACTAACTGCAGGATTCTTAAAGCTAAAACCAATAAGGAAAAAGCTGATATCTGTGAGGTGACACTGATGGTCAACCCTCAACCTGTAAGTAGTAAAACAAAGTCTCTAGTAGATAGTTTGGTGAATTGTAAACCTGATTGCAACTCTTCTATTTGTAAACCAAATGTTGATAATTCGCTTCTTGTTAAAAGTAATGACTGGTATATCGATTCTGGTGCTACAAGTCATATGACAAATAGACGTGATTGGCTAGAAAATACTAAACCTATTAAAAAACAAGTAAGAGTAGCTAATGATGAAATAATTCTTTCAGGTGCCATTGGTAATATAAATCTAAATACTTCTTCAAATAGTTCTAAAATTACCAATGTTCTACATGTTCCAGACGTGTCAACGAACCTGCTCTCAATGAACTCGTTGGTAAAGGAAGGAAACATTGTAATATTCTCACCGTCTGGAGGAATAATTTTGGATGCAACTTGTAAGGTTTTTGGAAAAGTTTTAAGTACAGCCTCAAATGTCAACGGTATGTACAAACTTGATTTACCTATTACCAATGCGAATTTAATAGAAGCAACAGATAACACCGCGAATTTATGGCATAAACGCCTAGGTCATCTTAACTTCAGATCTATGGAATTACTCCGCCTACACTTAGCTCTTGGTGTGATTATTTAAAACCTGTCTGTTCAATTAAAGATAATTGTATTGCTTGCGTTGAAGGCAAACTGTCAAAGCAACCTTTTAAATCATTCATAATCAAGATTCAAGGGCAACAGATATTTTAGAATTAATTCACAGTGAAGTTTGCGGACATATGAGTACCCGCTCATTTGGGGGTGCTTTATATTTCGTAACCTTTATGGATGATTTTTTTAGAAAAACTTTTACCTACCTAATAGAACAAAAATCAGACGTAGTCGAAAAATTTTGCGAATTTAAGAAATTAGTAGATCATCAAACTGATAAAAAAATAAAGGCTTTACGTTCTGATAATGCCGGGGAATATATAAATACTAAATTAAAAGAGATTTTAAAACAAGCGGGGATACTACATCAGAAACTGTACCGTATAACCCCGAACAAAATGGTATAGCTGAAAGAATTAATAGAACTCTTGTAGAAAAGGCAAGATCTATGCTTTCTGAATCCGGTCTACCTCAGATTTACCGGGGTGAAGCTGCCAATACGGCTTAAAAAATCGCTCACCGACTAAAGCCATAAGAGGCAAGACACCGGAGGAAGCGTGGACAAAAAGAAAAGTAAATCTGTCTCATCTGCGTGTTTTTGGATGCAGAGCCTATGCACATATACCAAAAATTCTTCGAAAGAAATTCGATTTTAAGGCTAAACTATGCATATTTGTCGGTTACTGTACCGAAACGAAAGGCTACAGAGTAATAGATCCAGAAAATCCAAAATACATTAAAGAACCAATTAACCTTTGGTAAGGCAAATGTTCGGCTTCTTCTTTCTCTTCATTAGTAGGATTTACTAATTTTAGGCTTGGATCACCAGGAGTACTAGCAGGCTTTGCGTTATACATAGAAAAAAATATGAGAATTTTTCTAATATACTCTTCTTGATCAACGGTTATGTCATTATCTTCTTTTGCTATCCTCATGCCTAGGAAGTGTTTTAAAGTTCCCAAATCCTTGACTTTGAAGAATTGGCTGAAGTTAATTTAAACTTTTCCTTCATTCCAGTATTATTGCTGAGAATGCATATATCATCAACAAAGATTGCGACAATTAAAATGCAAGTTCCGTCTACTTTATAATATAGGCAGTGGTCATGTTCCGATCTCTTCATATTTAGTTGCATCATTGCACTGTTAAGTTTCAGATTCCACTGTCTCGGCGCTTGTTTAAGACCATAGAGTGCTTTCTTTAACTGGCATACCTTCCCCTTATTGCATTCTTTGGTAAAACCTTCAGGTTGTTCCATGAATATTTCTTCATTAAGGAAGGCTGTTTCCACATCCATTTGATCCATGGTAATATTCCAGTGAGCTGCGAAAGCTAATAGTATTCTGTCAGTTGACAGACGTGTAACAGGAGCAAAAGTTTCGACATAATCTATGCCGTAATTTTTTCTATGTTCTATAACGCAAAGCCTGCTAGTACTCCTGGTGATCCAAGCCTAAAATTAGTAAATCCTACTAATGAAGAGAAAGAAGAAGCCGAACATTTGCCTTACCAAAGGTTAATTGGTTCTTTAATGTATTTTGGATTTCTGGATCTATTACTCTGTAGCCTTTCGTTTCGGTACAGTAACCGACAAATATGCATAGTTTAGCCTTAAAATCGAATTTCTTTCGAAGAATTTTTGGTATATGTGCATAGGCTCTGCATCCAAAAACACGCAGATGAGACAGATTTACTTTTCTTTTTGTCCACGCTTCCTCCGGTGTCTTGCCTCTTATGGCTTTAGTCGGTGAGCGATTTTTTAAGCCGTATTGGCAGCTTCACCCCGGTAAATCTGAGGTAGACCGGATTCAGAAAGCATAGATCTTGCCTTTTCTACAAGAGTTCTATTAATTCTTTCAGCTATACCATTTTGTTCGGGGTTATACGGTACAGTTTTCTGATGTAGTATCCCCGCTTGTTTTAAAATCTCTTTTAATTTAGTATTTATATATTCCCCGGCATTATCAGAACGTAAAGCTTTTATTTTTTTATCAGTTTGATGATCTACTAATTCTTAAATTCGCAAAATTTTTCGACTACGTCTGATTTTTTTGTTCTATTAGGTAGGTAAAAGTTTTTCTAAAAAAATCATCCATAAAGGTTACGAAATATAAAGCACCCCCAAATGAGCGGGTACTCATATGTCCGCAAACTTCACTGTGAATTAATTCTAAAATATCTGTTGCCCTTGAATCTTGATTATGAATGATTTAAAAGGTTGCTTTGACAGTTTGCCTTCAACGCAAGCAATACAATTATCTTTAATTGAACAGACAGGTTTTAAATAGTGGATGTGATCCTGGTGTACGTGAAACCGTTTGGCATGTGTTACTGGAATGTCCCCGATTCTCAGCCGCGAGACAAGACCTGGAAACTCGAATTGACAGGACGCTGGAGGAGTCGGATCTACACAACATTCTTGAAGATCCAAAGTGCAGGCCAGCTTTCCTGTCCTTTGCGGAAAAAAGTTTCCGTACCGCGGCCAGACGTAACAGCGACCTCCCCCCCCCCCCCCCCCCCCCCCGAAATCACGACCTCAAGACCCAACCATTAGTCTCCAGCAGGCCACTGTCCTGCGCAGTATCGCCTTACCACATCTACTGGCATGCGGAGAGACTGGAGTGCCGGGGATTAGGCTGAGAGGTGTGCCCCTCTTCATGAACGATGGTAAAGAACGACTCGGCATCAGCTTCTGCAGAGGCTGGGGGCGTAAGTACGTTAACATCTCGCCTGGACTTGCCTCACTGTTGAATGGCAGTACTTTTAGGACTTCAATGAAGCGCAAGATCTACGATGCGATGCCTGTGACGAGGGTGTTGGGTGCATTAGTTCGACTAGTGCGATCGCAGAACAAAACAGTCGCGCTACTCGAATGGGCAGACGAGACTCCCTTTGCACAGGCATGTTCATTGCTCACTTCGCTGGGAGAGGATGCGAAAACATCGCCTGCATAATCAGCGTTGACGCAATGGTGGTAGATTACGTGATTTATGGTGAGGTCGCTGATCGGTTGGGTTGCATAAAGGCCTCACAGTACCATGAGGTGGTCGTGTATGAGGATAGAGGTGAAAACCTCAGTTTCCTCAAAAAACATGCAATGAATACCGACAGCTGGGGACACCTCGTACCGGACTCTAGTACCATAAGTGGCTCACAGCGCGTTCAGCAAAAAGCGGAAGCCTCCGCTAAAATCACCTTTGCACCCCAGAGTCAAAAGCGTAAGCCATCGGGTCGCATCAGAGCGTTTGTGGATGCCTTCAGCTGTGCTGCGCAGAGTCTCCTTGAGCTAACACCAACCCTTTCGAACATAGAGTACGTTGAAGCATGCCCACCCATTCAGGAACCACAACCTGCCCGGACGAGAGCCGACATGGGGCAGGTTAGTCCACCTCGCCTCAAATTGGCATCGGAGCCACGGGACCACGCAATAAACGCCTTCATCGAGTTCCTAGCCATAACAAATGCGACCATGGTGGTTGATACGAGAATCTGCAAAAACATCCTGCAGTGTTATGAGCTGGGAAGTGAAAATCTTTTGTAGGAAAATCTCGAGATTGAGGAAGCTGCCATCTACAACAACAACAACGACGCCCTTGTCCTAAAAGGAGAGATGACAGGTCGTTACATGGCAGCATTCAATGCAACAAGTGGTTTTGTAGCTCTGGACGAGGGGGAGACTGAGCGATCAGCATGATAAAATTCTTAGCCCCATCTGACGATTCGATTGTTTGATGATTGTTGATTGGTTGACGAGGCGCTCTTGAACCATTTTGGAGCCATAGCATGGCAAGTCGGCTTTCTGGTGCTAACGAACTCCTTCTCATCGGAGACGTCAACCAGCTTCCTTTTATTGACAGAGAGAACCTCTTTGTCATAAGGTATAACCGCCCAAACCTGGCAGCAACCATTAGTCAGGAGTTGTTATGCACGCATCGGAACCCCATGGATGTCGCGTATGCCCTTAGGGAAGTATATTCCGGCATCTACTCTTCAGCATCAAATGTATATTCCCTGAAGCTGAAACGGCTCATTGAAGCGCAAAAATCCACCACCCTCCCCAACACTCTCTTCCTAGTACACACACACACAGGAAGAGAAGAAATCCCTGATCTCTAAGGGATATGGGGGAGGCACAGGGTCACGCGTCTTGACCATTCATGAAACTCAGGGTTTGACCTATGAGTCGGTGATCGTCATGCAGGCCAGGGGGAAAAAGTTGAAGCTGCACGAGAGTGTTCCACACGCGGTGGTGGCAGTGTCGCGTAGTAGGGGTAGTTGTACCTACTACACTGATGATAGCGACGATGCGATAGGTCGCTTCGTGAGGAAGGTAGATGGCAGCCTCAACCAACACCATCTTTGATTATAACTTAAAGATGGCAATTAAAAACCACGACAACGCGGTGGCGGGGGCCCTTGCAGACCTCGGACGGAGAGAGGTGGAATAGAAAAAAAAAAAACTTATGTTTAATTTTGTAAGGATCTTTGCAGGTATTAAGATAAGTCATGCTCACTAAAAAGCCTCTTCTTGCGGCGGCGACATGTGGTGGGTCGCCCTCTTCCCTAAATTATGATTGAGGAGAGCGATGCTTGACACACGCGTCAACTCGTGAACGGGTGCTGCTTGCGGGGGCTGGATTTCTCTTGTAGCTGCAGGGATCCCATTTATCATAACTTTGTAATTGCATGTAAACTGTCATAATATAATGTGATATATAAAAAAAGTCTTCTAGAGTAATTTAACCTTGTATACAAGAAAGAAAATGTAACATAATAAATTAAGCAACAAAAAAGTGCGGACCCCGGTGTCCGCAGAGTGTAATTGTACAATAAAAAAAAAACACCTCGTGAACATCAGTCCTCAGATTACCTATAGATTCTCAACAACCCCTTCTAAAACAACCACTACTGGATGTGGTATACATTCTTTTTAATATTATGTAGCACAACCACTTTTTTGAAGCCAATATTGTATTGCATGGGTACTTTTGAAGACATCATACCTTTCTTCTGAATGACTTTTGGCACAGGAACTGGCACTTGTTACCAAGGCTTTATAATTTATCCACTATCATCTGGAAAAAATATAAATGAATAGTTAAATAAGTAGGTACATGCGCTAGACCTCAGATTAATCTGAGCGCTAAACTAACAAAATAGGGTTATGGAATTGGGCCACTGTAGCCCAATTACAGAACTTGGTTACAATCGGATTATCACTTTTTTCATAGCAATTTCGACTCTATCGCAAGGCATTAGTGGTTGCGATATTGAGAATTCGATTGAAGCCAAGTTATGTGGTCGGGCCGCAGACTTGCAAAGTTTCGAAGTTTTTTTAAGCAAACGCAATTGTGCTCTTTATTTACATAAGCGCACGGTTCAATTTCCTATGCAAGTATTTTTTACTTTCAATTCCACGCTTCCAAGTACTTTTTTCGCAAACAAGATTGTGCTCCTTATTTATATGGACACGAAGATCAATTTCCTATGCAAGTATTTTCTACTTTCAAGGCTTCGGTTTACAAAGCACTTGAAAGTATTTTGAACCCTGGTTTTTATAATGAAAGATTCATGACATGAATGGGTTAAATTTATTTTTTTAATTAATAAATTACTATTTTACTATAAATAATTCGCTTAATTTCGCTGCGCGTTTTACAACTGAAGTCGACTTATTCTATCAAAAAACACAAAAAACATCTAAATACGTTTTAAGAGCCTCTAAGGACCATAAGTAAAAAAAGAAGAAAACGTGTTGCTCGAGTTCATTCAACGTTCAAACCACTTCGTAACAAACCGCTTGCGTGTTTTAAGGGTAGACAACGCCATCTAGTTTAAATGAAGTAACTTGTTATCATGACCGTCTTGTTATTGAGTAGAAAATTATCTCCGAAGGTAAGGTGGCACAGATTAGAGAGTAATTAAGGTGGTGAGATAAATTGGATGGGGCATCAAGGGATTCAAGGGTCGGTCATTATTATGAGGTCCATACGAACAAATTTTAATGCAACGAAACATTGTGTTCTTAGTACAAATTATTTTTTATGATGTTTCACAGAACGACGTACTTACTGGCACTTTAACTGGCTCTTAATAATTACCTACCCTACCTTCCTACTTTTTGAGCTTTTTCAACACGATATGAGGATTGATTTGAAAAAATAAAAGTTTTCTATACTTTCTCTGTGAAGAGCAATACATGTACCTACCTCTGTATGTACACATTTCAATACCGACAACTAACCATTTTGCCAGTAAGACATTATGAAGAAACCTCCGATATAACAATATAATTATGTAGGTACGCAGGTAGTACATTATAATATCTCAATGGCAGAAACAATCGATTTTGAAGTTCATCTCAATTAAAATTTTCAAAAAATATTTAATTTACAGATTTAGCCCAGTTACAGTTTTATTATAGTATAGATAGATATTAAGGAAAATGTAAAAAATAACGCATAAATAATGTAAAAATCTTTTAATTATGGAGCAAAACATTTCTAAAGCGCATGATTTCGATCCACGTACGTCTGGATTACGCACCCATGCATCTGTACAACTGAGCCAGTGAGCCTCGTAGCAGAATCACGAAATTCGGTACCAGTCTAGTCGTAAACGGATGTATGATCACTTTAAATTTAACACAACTTAGGACCCATAGGCTGCAGGGACCTTTTAATTTTTCGGGACAAAAAGTATTCAACATTTTAACACATTATATAAACTTTGACTGTGCCAAGTTACATCAAAATCCGTCCAGTACTTTTAGCTTGATACGTGTTATTTTAAATAACTTTCTACCCCTATCCTGCGGGAACCGTTGATTTTTCCGGGATAAAAAGTATCCTAAATGTTAATCCAGTACATCAGCTATGATTCTGCCAAGTTGCATCAAAATCAGTCTGGTAGTTTCAGCGTAATGCGTGTTCAAAGAGACAGACAGACAGACAGACAAAAAATAAAAAAAATAACCTTGTTGCACTCCATATCGATTTTGAAGTTTATCTCAATTAAAATTTTCAAAAAATATTTAATCTACAGATTTAGCCCAGTTACAGTTTTATTATAGTATAGATTATGTAAGGAGAGAGCACCGCGGAAAAATGATGAAGCCAAAAATGGGAGTAGTTTCAGAAAAAAAAAACGTATTTTGGAAACGAAATCGAGGACATACTGTTTTTTGTTTTATTTAAATACTACATGAATCAAGCTATCCGATAACATTAAAACATCAACACAGTTTACAGAACGGCCGTGGTTTTGTTTTTTGTGTTTAGTGTTTTTACGTATAATATATCGTTGGGTCAGAAGTAAACTTGCCAATCTGCAAATGTCAAATAGTTGAGGAGGCGGGTATTAATATAAAAAAATATTCTGTAAATCAGGGGTTTTATAGAACCTAATCAAGTAAGTGAAATTGTAAGTCATAGATTAGTCTCCTATCGTACATTATATTAAAATAAGTTATATATTGCTTATAATGAAGTTATAGCAGATTGGTGAGTTTACTATAGTTGGATAATAGAAGCTAAAGAAATGACACAGTTCGAAAGTTGCTAATGTGGCAATTTGGCAATTAGACTGTTGTACTACATACCACATTTGATGGTGTTATTTATTGTAAACTAGCCAAACTACTATTATTAGTTTTTGTTATCTCTATTAATTCTCAATTGTAATCAAATGTATTTCGCATGTTCCTCAAGACGAAAGAGAAAAAATATTTCTATTCTATATTTATGAAAAATGAAACTCATTGGTACTAGTAAAAACAATTATAATTAAGTAAGTTCTACAATTAAACAAAATTATTATAGAAGTAAATCAAACAGTCACAATTTCAAGAAAAAACTATTCGCTTTCTTCAGCATCCGGTTCCGGAAGCGAGTCCCTTGTCATCTCTGAACAGGGAAGATTTTTGTAATAATTATGGTACAACCTTGGTATTTGCATGTCAGTACATAGTTTCAAAAGGTCTCTTTTTTTCAGTGATGATATTTTAAATCTTTCTTTGTAGGCTGCTATAGGATAGGATGGGACCTTCCCTCTTTTTTTCTTCAGCTCTAAGGTTACAAATGGTTCCATATTACTATAATTGTCTTTCAAAAATATTTTGTCGGGGAACTCTTTTTTATATTGCAACCATACCGCATCATTAATTCCAATTTTTCGCCCTTCATTTGACACTTTAGCCTGATATTGATTTTGCGTACCAAAATCTTTAAAGTCGTCGTAAAGTAAAGTAGTTACGTTGAATGGCCGAGGGTTCATTCGAGCTAGGCGAACTATTTGTGCCCAACCATCGGGAGTATACACAGGTATGTTTTTAGATTTCAATTCAATCTTAGAATGAATAGAGTCACATTCCATGTGTGTATGTCCAGTTTCAAAAAATTTATGATCTATGATCTGCAAAGTAGGATGCTGTTTTACTGTCATCAAGCACATGGATGAAAAATGATAATTTTTCTGTTGGCCACCGCATCCATCTGACATCATTCTAACTGTTTTGATGTTATTTTTTGCTGCAATGTATGTATTTATACACGTAGATATTTCAATAGTCCCACGTTTTCCATCGGTCTCATCCCACATGTAACAGTCCACGTCTTGATTACCCAAGTTATAAATGGTCAAATTATAAACTGCTAACTTGCGAACGTAAAAAAATGGTCCACTTGCTCCTTTGGGGGTGTTCAGAACTGCTTCTAAATCGAAATTAAATGATAGGATTGTTTCATCATTTTGTGCGTTCAGTTTATCGTCATCTCTAGATTTGCGTGCTTCGTCTCTCCTTTGCAAGTGTTGTGTATGATCTTCGCTTTTCTTTGCCTTTTCTTCATCATTCATTTCTTTAAAGGCTAAACAATGCTTACACAAATCTTTTTTAGGTTTGTGAAAACTTAGTTTATACTCCCTAAATATTGAACGATACTTTTCAAAAGACACCACTTTCGTTGCTTTACTTTCACATGCTTTTTTATATTCATTATACATTGTTGTAATGTTTAGAGTTGAATCTAAATATTTAATTATACTGTCGCGGCGACAGTAATGAGATTCGACAGCGGGAAAAGAAAGTATGTGGTCCCGAACAAAGTTTTCTTCAGCCTGTGTCAATTTATTTGGAGGTGGCTTTTGCCTCTATCGTCTGGTTCCAAGAGGCCTTGCTGATTTAGTTTTTTTAAAGCACCTTTGACAAGACCACCACTTATGTTGAGAGTGTCTAAAAAAAACTCTCGGCATACAACCTTCTTTTCTTCACCAACAGTTAATGTATAGGCTTGGGTAAAATGTCGCCGGGAAAGTCCTTTAGTCGTGTCTCGATTTTTTTTCGTCTTAGTCACATGATTTACTATAAAGTGTCGTTGTTCTTGTAGATTTGGTAAGTTTCGAAATTCACTATATATTTTTTCTCTTTCGTCTTGAGGAACATGCGAAATACATTTGTGTTTAGATAAGGTTGAACATTTTGCTGGTTTTATAGGTCTGCTTTCCATAATTTTCCCCTTTCTTGTTGTATATAATTCACCTTTTAGACGTTTACTTTTCTCTTTATTTATTTTCCATATGCTAGGGTCCCTAACTTTTCTCTTTTTTGGATTATTTTGGATACTGGAACTGTTTTCCTCTAGGTTTTCATTTTTTCTATTTTCTACCGGCAATGAAATAGACCCTTCATCTTCGTTTTGCTCGTCTGTATTTTCTCTACTTTCTGCCGGGAGTAAAATAGATCCTCTATCTTCATTTCTCTCGTCTATATTTTCTACTGGCAGCAAAAAAGACCCATCATCTCCTCTTCCAACGTCTATAATTTCACTATTTTCTATAGGCAGTAAAATAGACCCTTCATCTTCGTTTCGTTCGTATGCATTTTCTAAGACACATTTTAATAATATTATCGAAGGTGATTCATTATTGGCACGTTTCCTTCTTATACGTTTTTTGCGTTTCGCGACCATATCAGTTGTATTTTCGTCTGACCTATCATCACTACAGTCATCAATAGAAACATCTTCGTAATTAGGGTCTAGCACGGAATCGTCACTATCAAATTGTGTTTCAGATAAAATATTAAAAACTTTTCGTGTTTCTGGAGACATAGGGCGTAAAGGAGATGATGGTGGTGAAACAGATGGCATAATCTTGTCAGCAATTTGACGTGTTAAGGGTGTTAGAGGTGAAAATGCCGGAGCTTCTATGCTTGTTTCACCAAGTTCGTATGTAGGTATGTGTGTTAAGGGTAAACAGGCTGTAGTTTCTATTATTTCTATTGTTTCTATTGATTTTTCAACAAGCTTCAGGGCTGCAAAAAATAAACTATTTTGTATTCAACTACCTCATTTAAGCTACTAGCTTAAATCACGCCTGCCCTGCCAAAAATAACTTATTCCAATAAATTATATAGGTACTGTAGGAATGTGCTTATCAAAGCCTTCAATTTGATAACCATACTGTAAAATTATAAGAAATAAAATATTGTCGCATTTGAAAATCGAACCATTATGCCGCAATACATTTTTTTTTTTTTTATTCGTGGGATGTAAGGATTCTAACGATACCTCATACGTCTAAATCTATTCGGGCATTTAGAAGTTATGGTGGTAATAAAGAAACTCACATACATACATACATGCATCCTACAAATATTACACTCAAAATATCAGCCGGTATTGATATTTTATATTATGTATCAGGTTCACGAAAACTTCAACACTAAAACATTACACTCCTTTGGGCAGTCGTGTAAAAATAGATTTGTTGCGACTTTGTTCTTCGTTCGTCGTATAATATAAAAACAATTCTGGTGAGAAATGTTTGTAAACTCCCCTAACTGACTGCAAAATTCCTAGAATCGATTTTGGGGCTTCCAACACATTTAATATTTTACCGTGGGAAGTCCTTAATTTCCCGAGCTAAAAAGTAGCATTGATTACTCCTGTAAGAGTATTCCATAATACTTTTGAAAAATCCCATTAAAATCTATTGTTACAAATATTAAAAATACTAGCTGCGTTCCGCAGTTTCAACAGCGCGTAAACAGAGACAGAAAATTATGATGATCATGAAAAAGTGTCCTATGTGTTATATAAGAAACTAATGTGAACTTACTAGTAACTTGCCAAATTTCATAAAAAAACATTCACCCAGTTTCACACAGGGGCAGAGTGGTGATAACCATACTTTTACACACACACACACACACACACACACACACATCCTAGCACACACCCTCACACTCATAAACGTTCGGATTTATAATATAAGCAAGATTACCTGACGAAGAGACACACGAACAGATATAAAATTAAAATTCTGTTTTTCATAGCGTGAAAAAATAATCACAAGAAGAGAAATAAGTACATTTTGAAAAATACCTGTTTTTACAACGGTACGAGAATTGTCTGCTTCAATGCTGTATCCTGGACTAGCTGTAGGTGTATTTTCAATTATATCTGTAATTCAATGAAAATAAAGCCTAGCTATAATGTAATAAGCTATAATATTTGAGTACAAATTTTACTCGAAAGAAATAAACATGGAAAAGCTGACTTAAGATTTTTTTTAATTTGATTGAACCCAAATCAAGCAAAGTTACAGGTTAGTTAGGCAATTTAATCAGCGTTTTAAGTTATCCATGCAGCACTCCAGATATTTGCCAATACTAGATGTTTTATCAAAGAAAACTTGTAAATTAGCAAGCTTCATATAAGATAAAACCGTTTTGTTGAAAAAAAATAACTTTTATAGGTTATCATAGCTTTTATCATACCTGTGTTATCACTTTCATCGCCTGAACTGACTATGACACCTGCATTTTTAAGCATTTGCTGTACTCGTGTATTTCTTCGATGCATCTTGTAAACACAATAAATTCTCAACAAAATGTTTTCCGCGCGTCTGCAAGCAATCCTGCGTAAAGGAATTTTGAATGGAATGAACCACAGACAATAGGAAGTAAAAGATTTAATAGAAGACTAATTTTAGTGATGCGCCAATTCAATTGAATACAATCGATTCGTCCAAATTATAATTATATTTATTGGTCCTTCATAATTTTAATAGGAAGTATAAGTAACTTAATTATTCATACAATCATTTATTTTAGTCACAGATACGTGTTGAGATAACAGTGAACGAGTGCGTTTTTGGAGTTCTTGGGCTATTTTTAAAATATAGAATGATTAAAAGGTTTGCCATACACAAAATCTGAGAAAGGTAAATGAACCAAAAAATATAAACAGGTTAAGGAACAGTATTCAATCTGCCACAAGTACTAGTTGATCATTGTGGCTTTTAGTGATTTAAATTATATATGAACCGAGGTAAAGTATTCCATCAGCCACTTAGACTGGGTTACACTGTGGCTTTTTGTGATTTAAATTATATATGGACCGAGGTAAGGTATTCAATCTCCCACTTAGACTAGTTGACCATTGTGGTTTTGAGTTTTAAATAATATCTGAACCAAGATAAAGTATTCAATCTCCCACTTAGACTAGTTGACCATTGTGGTTTTTGAGTTTTAAATAATATCTGAACCAAGATAAAGTATTCAATCTGCCACTTAGACTAGTTGACCATTGTAGTTTTTGAGTTTTAAATAATATCTGAACCAAGATAAAGTATTCAATCTGCCACTTAGACTAGTTGAAAATTGTGATGTTTTTGAAGTGTGATAGTTTTCGGCCACGGTATACTTGCTAAAATCACATAGATCAGTTGAGCTTTGAAGAAATTTCATCTCATGCAGATAGGCTAAAAAAATATTGGAAATATATATTGTATTTGTAATGTCACAGATACAATATTTTACCACGGTGTGTGTTGCAAGGAAATGTTAATGTCAATATACCTAACTCAAAACTACCAAAATTTCAGATTGGCTAGTTTACTATTGTACCGACGATATATATCCTTTTAAAGACAGAAACACACTAATTCGATAATATATGCGAGATTACATTTAACTCGATTTTAGTAGATCAAACCGTTACAATTAAATTCCATGTTTTTTTTTGGTTGCTCTAGCGACCAAGGGGGATTTGCGGTTTTGGATCTTGGTTGCTACAGCGCCAAAGGGGATTCAGCGGATAAGATAGATACCAGTAGTGTAAAACTAAATTTGCAGCTTCGAAAAACCTGAGCTAACTTCATGGTGCTCGAAAAACATCGTAATTTTCGGACCTTTTTCAGATTTTGGCTTGCTAAATGTGTAAATAAAATGTGCTTCCCACGGAATAAAGTGTGTTGGTGCTTCGATTATCGGGTGGCGATATATCGCCAAAACATTTACTGTGTAACCGGATTATAGCGGTTACAAGCAAGGTACTAGATAAAAATAATACAAAATTTTCTATAATTTGAGCCCAACCGAAGCTCTGTTATTTTCTGGAAAACCTGAGATGCAGTACTTCAAACATTGGCAATTTTTCCTAAAATGTTAGAAATTGTAGTTTTAGCCGCCTTCCGAGCAGAATATCGGCTATAATACTTATTCTAAGAGGAAAATCATGGGAAAAAGTTGTGGAACAGTTATTTAACTTTAATATAGGCACAAGTGAAACTTTGTAGGACCAAAAGTTCCCTTGTAATCTGGACAAACGAAAAATTAAGGAAATCGTATTTTTCAAGAAATGTAAAGTTATTAATATTGCACAGAATAAATATATATATCTTCTATCTATGCTTATAATAAAGCAATAAGTAAGAACAAGTCTGTACAAAGAAGATAATAAAAAATAATGATTTAAGGTACTTAAAATAAGCTACTGAACAAGAATATACCATTCTTAAAATCTTGTCTGTGTGTATGTTTGTTCGCACATCACGTAAAAGCTGCTGGACCGATTGCGATGCAGTCACTGTTGGATAGCTTAAGGTTTGACTTAAAACTCAATCCGATGAGTTGAAACGTAGCAATCGATAATAATCTTTTTGACGGCTGAATGAGTTTTGATCAAATGTTGGTATATTGATATTTAGGTCTTGGAAAAGCACAAAGGGTTTTTTTAACCTAAATAAATAAACACGCGTGCAAAGCCGCGGGTACAGCTAGTATAAACTATGACTATGCCAAGTTGCATCAAAATCCGTCCAGTAGTTTCAGCGTGATGAGTGTTCATTTAAATAACTTTCAACCCATATCATTCGGGAATCCTTCAATTTTGAAGAAAAATATCCAGATGAAAAGTATCCAGTGTCCTTCCTCGTAGTATGAACTCAAATCATGCCAAGTTTTATTTGAATTCATTCAGTAGTTTCGGCATGATGCGCGGCCAAGATACAGACAAACAGACAAAAAAAAACAGTTTTGGCTTCAGTATCGAATGTAGAACAGCCTACAAAATAAATTTACAAAATATTTTCAATACACAGAATTTGGACCCCTATCCCGCAGGAATAACCCTTTATTTTTCCGGAAAAAAAAATCCACCATTTTCACCCATTATAATATAAACTACTAGCTGTGCCCATGACATCACACGCAAGGTCATTTCTCGAGGTTAAAAGTACTCTATTTGCTATTCCAGGACTTAAATTACCATTATACGAGTAGCAACATTTAATCAAAATTCCTTCAGCCGTCAAAGAGTTTTTTATCGATGGCTCGGTTTCTACACATTATTTTGAGGTACCAAGTACACCAGTTTTTAAGTCAAACCCTAAGCTATCCATCAGTAAAAACCGCATCACAATCGGTGCAGTAGTTTTTACGTTATGCGCGAACAAACAAACAGACGCAGATAAACAGAAACACACGATTTAAAAAAAATGTTGTATTTAGGTATGATCCACAGAAAATAAATCATATAACCGTGATGTCATTTTAATTACATTATAATAGATCACTGTGCAATATTAATAACTTTCCTTTTCTTGAAAAATCCAATTTCCTTAATTTTTCGTTTTGTCCATATTACAGGGGAACTTTTGGTTCTACAAAGTTTCACTTGTGCTTATATTAAAGTTAAATAACTGTTTCACAACTTTTCCTATGATATTTATTTTAGAATGAGTATTATAGCCGATATTCTGCTCGGAAGGCGGCTAAAACTACAATTTCCAACTTTTTTAGGAAAAATGGTCTATGTTTGAAGTACTGAATCTCAGGTTTTCCAGAAAATAGAGCTTCGGTTGGGCTCAAATTATATATACCACAGTACCTGAAGACAAAAGTCTTCAATCAGTGCATCCTACCAGTCATGATCTACGGAGCGCAACGTGGACACTCACGGTCAAATTAGTCCACAAATATATAGACGCTCAGCGAGCTATGGAAAGACATGCTTGGAGTTTCCCTAAAGGACAAGATTCGTAATGAAGATTTCCGACGGAGAACCTAGGTAACAGACATAGCTCAAAGGATAAGCAAGCTAAAGAAGCAGTGGGCTGGTCACATTTCTCGAAGAACCGATAACTGTTGGGGTAGAAGAGTTCTCGAGCGGAGACCACGTTTAGGCAAACGTAGTGTAGGATGCCCTGTGGCCAGGTGGAGTGACAACCTGCGAAAAGCGGCTGGCAGGAAATGGATGAGGAGAGCTGAAGACCGAGCTCAGTGGCGTGCAGTAGGAGAGGCCTAAGTCCAGCAGTGGACATAAAGGTTGATGATCATGATAATGATGATGACCTACCTATGTAAAACAAACATGTTCGCGGCTTACGGGCGGCCCAAGGGCCACTCCGCCGCAGCTTAACCTTCTGTAGCAGTATCTAGATTATATTTTATGCGAAGTCCAAAATAATTTAGCCTAAGCGGTCTTATCGCTCAGAGCGATAAGACCGCCCATTGTGACAATTTATTATTAATTTTGTTTTTTTAGTTGTAAGATTTTTATTTGTGTTTCAATAAAGAGTTATCTATCATTATGCCTACCTTAACAGTATGCCAACAATTGTTTATGTCTATGTTAAAAGTTATGCCTGTTATGCCAAAGTAAATTTGTATTAAAAAAGTTATGCGAAGCAAAGGGATACCCCTGCGGTCGCCAACCCGCATGCCCAGGCAGCGTGGCGATTATGGGAAAAACCTTCCTACAGACAAGTAAAAAACAAAAACCTCCCTACAGACAAGTAAAAAACAAAAAAAAAAGGTTGTAAAAGAGGGCACAAGATTAAAAATGGCCCCCAGTTCCCGGTCGCCCTGATGATGACGATGACTCTACCATTTATTTTACACAACAACTCATTCATTTGTGGGGTAAAATAACAATCAGTGCTTCAATAAACATTTGTTGGGGGTAAAATAACAACCTCAGTGCTTCAATAAATGCTGAATTTTGTTGGGTGTAAAATAACAATCTCAGTGCTTCAATAAACATTTGTTGGGGGTAAAATAACAACCTCAGCGCTTCAATAAACATTTGTTGGGGGTAAAATAACAACCTCAGTGCTTCAATAAACACTGAATTTTGTTGGGTGTAAAATAACAATCTCAGTGCTTCAATAAACATTTGTTGGTGATAAAATAACAACCTCAGTGCTTCAATAAACACTGAATTTTGTTGGGGGTAAAATAACAACCTCAGAGCTTCAATAAACACTGAATTTTGTTGGGTGTAAAATAACAATCTCAGTGCTTCAATAAACATTTGTTGGTGGTAAAATAACATACTCAGTGCTTCAATAAATATTTGATGGTGGTAAAATAACAACCTCAGTGCTTCAATAAACATTTGTTGGGGGTAAAATAACAACCTCAGTGCTTCAATAAACACTGAATTTTGTTGGGTGTAAAATAACAATCTCAGTGCTTCAATAAACATTTGTTGGTGGTAAAATAACATACTCAGTGCTTCAATAAATATTTGATGGTGGTAAAATAACAATCTCAGTGCTTCAATAAACATTTGTTGGTGGTAAAATAACATACTCAGTGCTTCAATATACATTTGTTGGTGGTAAAATAACAATCACAGTGCTTCAATAAACATTTGTTGGTGGTAAAATAACAACCTCAGTGCTTCAATAAACATTTGTTGGGGGTAAAATAACAACCTCAGTGCTTCAATAAACACTGAATTTTGTTGGTGGTAAAATAACATACTCAGTGCTTCAATAAATATTTGATGGTGGTAAAATAACAATCTCAGTGCTTCAATAAACATTTGTTGGTGGTAAAATAACATACTCAGTGCTTCAATAAACATTTGTTGGTGGTAAAATAACATACTCAGTGCTTCAATAAACATTTGTTGGTGGTAAAATAACAACCTCAGTGCTTCAATAAACATTTGTTGGGGGTAAAATAACAACCTCAGTGCTTCAATAAACACTGAATTTTGTTGGGTGTAAAATAACAATCTCAGTGCTTCAATAAACATTTGTTGGTGGTAAAATAACATACTCAGTGCTTCAATAAATATTTGATGGTGGTAAAATAACAACCTCAGTGCTTCAATAAACACTGAATTTTGTTGGGTGTAAAATAACAATCTCAGTGCTTCAATAAACATTTGTTGGTGGTAAAATAACATACTCAGTGCTTCAATAAATATTTGATGGTGGTAAAATAACAATCTCAGTGCTTCAATAAACATTTTTAATTCATAGCCGCCTTATTTAAAACTCTTAAACTGCTACACATTCCTGACTAAAGCAACATTTTATAACTCTAGCAGATTGCTTTTAAAGCCAATTTTAAATTTACACAATCGTCCAGTTCTTCTCCATCACATTTCAATTCCAGTTTTCCTTCTAATGAGATTTACCCATTAGAAGGTCATACATCATTTCTTCGCCATCTGATCATTCTGCGGTTGGGCACCATAGTACTGCCACAGGTCAATAGCTTTGTTAGCTACAATCTCTTCACATTGTTCGGAAAACTGAAAAAAGTGAAAATGAAGAATGTACCACAGTGGAAGTTATTTATATTATAGCAACACTGAGTTTATTTTCCTTTCGACAAATATTAAAACGGCTGAGGTCGATAACATCATACAGCCAAACAGTTCAACAAGCACAAATAAAAATACGCGAGCTATGATCCTCACCCCCATTTCCCCCAGCTAAAATCAGCAGCTAAATCGGTCCATTCGTTTGGAAGCTACGATTCTCACCTACCCCCTCTCCCCCCCATCCCCCATATATCTAAGAACCATCTCGATCACATCAGCTTTCAAACAGAAAAAACCGCATCAAAATCGGTTCATTCTTTTGGGAGTTACGATGCCACACACAGTAATACACACCCAAAACTTATAACACCCGTCTCTTTGTTCGGGGGTTAAAAACAATAGTTTCTAAATAAAAACAATTACCTCAGAAACACATTTCAGCACAACATCCGAAGTTTTAGCCCTCAGAATGTTGCGGCGTACCGTGATAATTAGCATCACGGCAGTAAATGACAGTATTTTTGGTGCACCACTACACAATTTATCCCAGATCCTGAAAAATATAATTATTTTAGGTTGTTTATTTTGAGTTACTACTTACTTTGAAGATATGTCAGGTATTTAGTATTACTTTGCTAGAGATGTTTCGTCCAAGACTCCAGCAAAGCAACAGTTGAACCATTTTGTGAGCGGCAACAAATCTAGTGCATTGATGTCCACAAGGTGGCTGGAACAGAATAGTAAAGAGTACATATTATTAACAAGAATGCAGAACGGTCAAGCCTTTCCTTCTCCACTTTTCGGGACTATCCCAGTCAATGTTAAAACCTGCCATTTTGCTTCTCAAATTGTCTTTAGAGGTAGCACAAGGCGAGTTTTTGTGGCGATTCACTAGAAAAAGCCTGCGATTCTAACGCCATGTGTGTAAGTCGAATGGGTTATTTCTGACCTCTGGTGTCAGTTTGTCAGAACGCCCAAAGGCCTTTGATATGGCTTAAAACATTGCTGTCAATTGATAGCTACCGGGATAAACTGCATTATGTGCCTATATATTGGTAAAAACCGCATCAAAAACAGTTCAGTATTTTGTGAGAATAGCTCAAACACACAGATGTGACTGCCAACATGTTGCATACTGTGTGAGTTTTACAAGAAGGCAATGATGATGATGTGGTCTTTACATGCCATCATCTACCAAATTAGACAGCTTCCATGGCGTAGTGGTAGTAAGCTGAGTGTGAAGACAGCTTCCATGGCGTAGTGGTAGTGAGCTGAGTGTGAAGCAACAAATAAAATAAAGGATTAAATACCCGAGCAGGGCAAATAAACTTAAACTCTAATCATTTATTTTAAACTAGCTGTATCCGCGTGGTCAATTCATTTAAACTAGCTGTACCCGCGTGGTCAATCCATTAAAAAGTAGCCCATTTTGTTAATTCAGGTACAAAAGTACCTATAAAAAACAATATACTAAATTTCTTCGAAATTCGTTCAGCCTTCAAATCGTTTTTTATCAATTGCTCGGCATCTAATCATTGGATTAAGATGCCAAGTACCCCAGTTTTTAAGTCAAACCTTAAGCTATCAAACAGTGAAAACTGCATCGCAATCGGTCCAGTAGTTTATACGTGATGCACGAAAAAACATACAGACAAACAAACAGAGAGACACGATTTAAAAAAAAACCTTTTTCAATATGTTATTTTAAGTACCCTAGACTTTATTTTATAAATTATCTTAAGCTCTGCGACGACTGCGCTGGTACTGCTGTGGGGATAAAATAGCATAAAGTAAAAGCGAGATAGAATATGCGAAAAACGTAAGCGAGTGAGCGAGGCACAGTATGGAAAATTACCTTAAAAACGGACATCCCCTTTTTATTTATTCAATAGATACTGTAAACTATTTGAAATGTATGAGTAAAACTCCCGAAGGTCAGATGTACATAGAATCAGATTTATGACGATTATAGCTATTTCTTAAAAAAAACTTTATTGTTGGATATAATATGTTTAAATTCACTTTTTACTATATTTGTTATTGTCATTGCATATTAGTTTATTTTTATAATTTATTAATCAAAACAATATCATTATTGCTCTAATAAAAAGAAAGATATTTTGAATTAATGCAATTTTGGTTTTTATTTTTTTAAACTTTTTTCTTGCTATATTTGGATTTTATATTTGCGTTGGCATATTCTGCAAAACTACCCTAATTTGTAAAAAAATAATCAAATCTGAATCTGATAGGATCTCGGAGTAATATGCTTCTAAAGTTTTTTCCGGATTTCTCTGGTTTTAGGGGTGTCACATATATATTTTTTCAGTGATCAGAGTTGGTAAAATGATTTAGGGTCAATGATCTCAAACGTACATGCTAATATGGACATGCCTCCGTGATTCCGGCATTTTAAAATCATTCATACATTTTTTCCGGGATGTCAGAATTATTACGTGGAAGAGTAAGGTAGGGTATGTTTGTTTTTTCTTAACACTTTCAACGCCCTGGGAGCGGCATAGGTGACCGGCATTCTTTAAAAATATTGGAGGTGTTCAAGTAAAAGCCGTACAAAGTATAAACGGGATCATATTAGTAATAGATACATTTAATAATAATAGGTACCTATAACTTGGCAAGAAGGGTCTTTTGTCACCTTATCTTATACCCTGTTCGCACAACTGTTGCGACCAATCAGAACAGAGTATCCTGGATGATTCATTTACTGTTTGTCATAACAATGCGCGCGCGCTCACATCATAGGTAGATCTCCTTCGCTTACTTCGGTTCGTAAAGTGCGTTTCTTTCTTTGCTGTATTAACAAAAAAAAATGGATTTTTACCTGTACTGTCAAGATAGACTATCAAAAGGTTGTTTAACTGGTTATGAGCTTGTACTTTCGATTAGACTCTTCAGTTATTACAGGTTTTTTTTGTGACAGTTTTACAATTCACAAGTAAACATTCAAGTATTTACTTGTGGGAAACGTGTTTTCCTGCTATAAAGTGCGTAGAAAATGTTATGAATTTACACACAGCAACTCACCAAAGCTTTAATTTAATAGGATGAAGTTCATGAAAACGCATAGCGAGCAAACAAAAAACCAACTTTTTTTTTATTTGACAGTTAAACAAAAATCAATTCAAAACGATTAACAATCGCTTCCCTTAAATTTAAAATGTAGTAGTTACTAAATCACTACTTTAATACATAATATTAAATATAAATAATATTAAACTCAATCCCTTAAACATCGGAACTTTCCGGGAAAAAAGGCATGTCCATGTCTTGACATGATGTAAGTACGAAAAATAATTCTATCTATTCCGATCACTGATTATAATAAACACAACTGTCCAAAAAATAAGTACAATACTCATAAAATTCATGTATGTATGTATGGATGGGAGTTTCTATTGTCCACCTATACTGCCAAAATAGATGACAGATAAAAAAGTTTCTAAGATCTCAGATCCAGTTGTTTGTACAATGTTCTTAAAAACTAGTTGACTGATTTAATGTATTTTTTCACTATGACAATCTATTTTTTTCTGAAATGTTTTAGATAAGGTTAGAATATATAATAAATAACACATTAGTATTGGGGTTTTCTTGTTATACAAATAATGGTAAAGGAAAGGCTGCCATAGGTTTCGGCTTGAAAAAAAATACTTAGTCTCAGGGAAGTGAACATTTTCTGATATTATAACTTCATCATCATTGTACTCTATGAGACTAATATTTTCATAGTTAGCATTATTTAACTCTTCTTCTTCTGTTGGAGCATCATATGGTTTTATTAGCTCTAAAACCTGGACTGGGAGAGGCTTACGTTTAAGGTTTATTAGCACAGGGCCAAAATCTATATAAAATGTCCTCATTACAGATCCAAGAATTATCCTCCGAAACATTATAGAAAAATAAAATACAAAAATATAAATTTATGTTTGCAATAAAATTAAATATGATGTTCTCGTACTACTACATATTTTTTTTAAAGCTTGTTTTTTATTTATATATTGTACATCCATAACTAGGCATTAGTCAATCGACCAAAACATATAAATTTAATGGCCTATATTGATAAAATAATAAAAAACAATTTATTAGAGTTGGTGTCAACCCTAAGTCAGTTTTTTAAATCCTTAATAACTCTCGATTCCTACGTGATTAGTATTAGATATTTTAATGGTATATTAGGAGGTATCTAATGAACATTTTCTTTTAGAAATAAAATCCAAATATGTTAAGAAATACGAGTAAAAAAATAATTACGAAAATAAGGTAAAAGCTAGAGAAATCGTTTGTTATTAGAGCTAAAATTATAATAATTGGTTCATACTAAAGCTTATTTATAATATCATTATATTCCAAAATGAAAAGCAAGAATTGTTAAGTTTATTTCATAGTACAGCTATTTCTATGTTTTTTTCTGACTTCCATAGTAAATAAAATGAAATGGCCATATTTCTGGTTCTATGTACATTTGACATTCGGGAGTTTTACTCAAGCATTTTAAATTGTTTACAGTACCTTATAAAGAAATAAAAAGGGGACGTCCGTTTTTGAGGTCATTTTTCATACTGTGCGAGGCAGTTATACAATGCTGTCTACACACCTTCAACATTGGGATTGCGCCTGACAAATAGCAGTTTGCGCAGCCACTAGCAGATAACGTCCGAGACACATACTTTCACTGCGCCTACTATAGGCTACTTTCATCATCATAATAAAGTTTCATCATTGTTAGCGCGGGTGAACCCGCGCGCGGGGCGCAGCTAGTAACTATGTTAGCGCGGGTGAACCCGCGCGCGGGGCGCAGCTAGTAACTATGTTAGCGCGGGTGAACCCGCGCGCGGGGCGCAGCTAGTAACTATGTTAGCGCGGGTGAACCCGCCCGCGGGGCGCAGCTAGTAACTATGTTAGCGCGGGTGAACCCGCGCGCGGGGCGCAGCTAGTAACTATGTTAGCGCGGGTGAACCCGCGCGCGGGGCGCAGCTAGTAACTATGTTAGCGCGGGTGAACCCGCCCGCGGGGCGCAGCTAGTAACTATGTTAGCGCGGGTGAACCCGCCCGCGGGGCGCAGCTAGTAACTATGTTAGCGCGGGTGAACCCGCGCGCGGGGCGCAGCTAGTAACTATGTTAGCGCGGGTGAACCCGCGCGCGGGGCGCAGCTAGTAACTATGTTAGCGCGGGTGAACCCGCGCGCGGGGCGCAGCTAGTAACTATGTTAGCGCGGGTGAACCCGCGCGCGGGGCGCAGCTAGTAACTATGTTAGCGCGGGTGAACCCGCGCGCGGGGCGCAGCTAGTAACTATGTTAGCGCGGGTGAACCCGCGCGCGGGGCGCAGCTAGTAACTATGTTAGCGCGGGTGAACCCGCGCGCGGGGCGCAGCTAGTAACTATGTTAGCGCGGGTGAACCCGCGCGCGGGGCGCAGCTAGTAACTATGTTAGCGCGGGTGAACCCGCGCGCGGGGCGCAGCTAGTAACTATGTTAGCGCGGGTGAACCCGCGCGCGGGGCGCAGCTAGTAACTATGTTAGCGCGGGTGAACCCGCGCGCGGGGCGCAGCTAGTAACTATGTTAGCGCGGGTGAACCCGCGCGCGGGGCGCAGCTAGTAACTATGTTAGCGCGGGTGAACCCGCGCGCGGGGCGCAGCTAGTAACTATGTTAGCGCGGGTGAACCCGCGCGCGGGGCGCAGCTAGTAACTATGTTAGCGCGGGTGAACCCGCGCGCGGGGCGCAGCTAGTAACTATGTTAGCGCGGGTGAACCCGCGCGCGGGGCGCAGCTAGTAACTATGTTAGCGCGGGTGAACCCGCGCGCGGGGCGCAGCTAGTAACTAATAAAAATACTTTACTTAAAACACATTCACTACTGAGAACACAAATTAATGTTGTGTTTCTACGCCCGCCAGTGCGGCAACACACACACAATGTGTTTTAATACGTAATTATAGCCAGGGCGAGAAATTTTAGCACTCCGAAAAGTGATTGTGTTAACTATTTTATAAATATTTGTGTAAACCACAGATGTTTGTAACCACGGTCTTCTTAGTTCCTCATGAAGTTATAGTTGGTGGTCAAGTTCTGATGTATGTAAATACTCTCTGCTAGGACCTCCGAAAGAATAGACAACAAAAAGCTCACTTATAGACCTCTCCGTCTTCTTTCTCCAACAAGCTGAGTGTCCCCTCCTTAAGTTTAGGCAGGTCCCGCTGCATGTGACGCACCACATCGGTGAGGCTCTTGGCAAACCAGTACACATCCACTTCGTCTTCGTAGAGCTCTAGCAGAGCGTTGGTGACGGGCAGGAAGGTGTCTGCTGACTGCAATGAAGAGGATTGTGAACACTTTACAAGGTTTATTCCAGTGATTTGTTTTTTCTGGGTTTTAAGGGAACACCTAAGTCATTTGGAATATTGGCTTATCCAATTCTTTTCCATTTTATCACGCTAATATTATATATAGGCGAAAGTTTACTCGTATATGTGTGTGTGTGTGTGTTTGTTTCTCCTTCACGCTCAAACGGATGAATGGATTTTGATTAAATTTGGAATGGAGATAGCTTAAACTCTTGAATAACATAGGATACTTTCATCATCATCATCATCATCACTCACGTGGATAAAATCTCGGGGTGCAGCTAGAACTTATAATAAAACATTAAGTAAAAAAAGTCTAACAAAATGGTGCATAATTGAAAAAAATGGGTCCTCTGTATGTTTGTATTTGTTCGCGCATCATGTAAAAACTACTAGACCTATTGCGATGCGGTATTCACTGTTGGATAGCTTAGTGTTTGACTTAAAAACCGATGTACTTGGTATCTCAATATGTTGAGTAGACGTCGAGCAATCGATAATAGAAACATTTGACATCTGAACGAAGTTTGATGGTATTGATACTTTTGGTTTTGGAATTATGCGATTCTTACTCCCCAGAAAAAAGACCGCGTGCCTACCTAGTAAGGTATATTAACAAGCCAATATTTAGATTGCACTATGCTATACTTTGATTTTTATAGCTTGATCCGCAGGCTGTAGGCTGACAGGCACAGCTTTCATCAAGACCAAGCCATGTCACGTTTTTTTGTCTAGATGGTCTTTAAGCACCCAAGTAAAAAAGTTACCATATTCTACGAAAAAATAATTTTATCAAGTACAATGCTGAATTATGATGTATTTATTTATTTTGTAAGTTTTTTCTAGCTTTCGCACAAGATTTCGTCCATGTGGACTTCAGTTTATCGATAAAAAGCATCACATGTTCATCTAGGATAGTAAAAACCAATGCAGAAATATACTACCAACTCTCTTGATGCTTTTTGACAGGGTTGTTATTATGACCAAGTACAGACATCAGTTGCAATCTCGAGCACTAAAGAAAACTCGAGAAATTATATGTTTCGAATGAATTTCGGTTTGTCGAAAACATATAGACCAATCAAGGAATGTGTCCTGTTCTCCATTCACACGTAGACATTGAGGCAGCCATCAAGCTGGCACTGAATCTGTGATATGAGTTCCATAACAGAACCAAGCATACTAAGTTACGACATTACTTTATTCGAGAAGCCCTGGCTGATGGTGATTGCGAAAATAGGTACTGACTAGGGCATGCAAAACTCGGGTAGTTTAAAAAACACGGATTTTTCGAATTATCAGTTTATAAAACCGGGTTTTACGAGTTGTACGGGTTTTTCAAGATTTTCATTATTTGGGCCTTAAAATAAATATTGTATTTTTGTGTGTAAGTAAAGATAAGGCTGAAATGTATTAAAATATGTATTTACTTTCATATTCTTATTTTTTAGCTTTATCAAGAGAACAATCAAGAAAAAAAAAATAGTTTCTTCCTCTTTCATAGATAATACATGTAAATAAATAGCAGGTACATAACACACACACACGCGCGCACACGGGATAATCTAAGTAAACAGCTTATCTATCATTAACTATTAAGTAGTATTTAAAAATAAAATCAACAATACGAGAAAATGTTTTCAAATAATTAAATCACATAAAAGTTATATTTATTGGTTAAATAGTAACTTAAAAAAATAAAACTAGATGGACAATCTTTAAAAAAAAACAAAGAGGAGTCCTAATCAAATCAAAGTAAAAACGGTGCTTTATAATTAAGGTCCTCTGTCAAGTTGTCAAGGGAAATAATAAATCTGCACCATTTCTACTTTTTTATTTAACATTTTATAATCCTAGTCAAGTTTTTACTTTGACAATAAAAACTGACTAGGATCTAACATGTTCAATAAAACCCGACCTCCCCAGATGACTCTTGATGCATTCTTCAATAAAACCCGCCCTCCCCAGATGACTCTTGATGCATTCTTCAATAAAACCCGCCCTCCCCAGATGACTCTTGATGCATTCTTCAATAAAACCCGCCCTCCCCAGATGACTCTTGATGCATTCTTCAATAAAACCCGCCCTCCCCAGATGACTCTTGATGCATTCTTCAATAAAACCCGCCCTCCCCAGATGACTCTTGATGCATTCTTCAATAAAACCCACCCTCCCCAGATGACTCTTGATGCATTCTTCTATGAAGGTAAAAAATTACTCACTTTTTACCTTGATAGAAGGACCGTAATGAAACAAATGCATCAAAAGAGTCATCACTTCTGCCGCCCCTCACTGCCACCATTGCTGAAACCTGATGGATCAATAGCTCACACTGCTGGAGACAAAGCGAATTTATTTGCTTCTCTTTTTGCAGAAGCCTCGCATCTAGATGCTTCTGGCAAGACACCTTCCTGACTTCCTCATTGCGGGGGTTTTATGCCCGAAATTCGAATTCGCCAGAAGGAGGTTCTCAGAACGCTTCGAGCTCTAGATGTGAACAAGGCCAGTGGTCCTGATGGTATTCCAGGGATTGTGTTGAAAAACTGTGCGCCCGAATTGTCTCCCATCTTAACGCGTTTGTACCACCTCTCTCTTCACTCAGGTAAAGTTCCGAAGAGCTTAGGAGGGAAGCTTGCCAATGTACAACCAGTACCAAAAACGGGTAGTCGTGCTGATCCGGCCAATTATCGTCCCATCTCGATTACCTCCTTACTCTGTAAGTGTATGGAGCGTGTCATAAACATTAGGCTCTTGGCATACCTTAAAGACAATGATCTTCTCAGTGACCGGCAATACGGATTTCGCCCAAACCGGTCTACTGGGGATCTTCTCGCTTATGCCACTCACGTACTGAGCGAAGCCATAGAAATGCATGGTGAGGCGCTTGCTTGCTTGCTTGACATATCGAAGGCATTTGATCGGGTCTGGCACGATGGCCTTTTAAACAAGCTTCCCTCATATGGTTTACCTGTTGGCTTATGCAATTGGATAGTTGATTTCTTGAAGGAACAATCTATTCGAGTAGTCTTAGAGGGCTGCTCGTCTGATCAAATGTCTATCAATGCCGGTGTACCTCAGGGATCGGTTCTCTCGGCTACACTGTTTTTACTGCACATTAATGACCTTCTGAAGCCCGGTACCTTTGGGTATGCTGATGAAAGTACTGTAGTTGAGAGATACACTTCCAATGCTCAAGCCAGCTGTGACGCTGTCCAGTTTCAGAGAGGGGCTATGGTAGACTGTTTAAATTTAGCCTTAGAAGCCGTGTCTGATTGGGGCGATACTAACCTGGTTAAGTTTAATGCTTCTAAAACGCAGGCATGTTTGTTTTCTGCTAAAAAGAGTCCTCTAAACCGATCTCCGTCTTTCCAAAGTGTAACAATACCAATAGGCGACCATTTGGAGCTTTTGGGTGTCGAACTCACATCAAACCTGAATTTTGGGTCTTATATTGAATCCAAAGCCAAGGTAGCTGCAAAAAAAATTGAGTCTCTCAATTGAATCGAGTCTTTGGATTCAATTGAGAGACGTGCTATCAGGCTCATTGGGGATGACACTTTGGTAAAGAGTAAGCTTCAAAGTCTGGCGCATCGACGTGAGGTAGCAAGCCTGGCGGTATTCTACAGATTGCACTATGGAGAGTGTGCACAAGAACTGCACAACCTGATTCCCCCATCACCTTTCCATCACCGTACGACTAGACGATCAGCAAAGCGCCACCCTTTCATGGTTGAAATACCTAGCACAAGAACGAAGCGTTATGCTTCTTCATTTATTATAAGAACTGCAAAGGAGTGGAATGCCCTGCCCTCGTCAGTGTTTCCGTTAAATTATAACCCTGGTGTTTTCAAGTCAAGAGTGAATAGGTACCTACTAGGCCAGCGTGCTACACCTTCGACCACATCATCGCTTTCCATCAGGTGAGATCGTGGTCAAACGTTTGCCTAGTCCGTAATAAAAAAAAAGTCATAATTTAGGGAACTGCGGATTTTATTGCACATAAGACCTGCCAAATAAAATGCTCTCTCTCTCTGTCTGATTCCACACTTGTGGGTGGAATAGACTTTATCGCTACTTTGATAAATGGTCTCCCATTGTTTCTCCGTTGTCCCATTGTTTCTTCTTTATTTCGACTCTGATCTGAGTTTCTAAGTCAAGTACCCTCTGTTGTAGTATCTGTAGACTGCCTGACAAAATGGCGACGTCCTAATATCCAATAATTATTAGAGATTGCAGGCAGCCTGTTCAATTATTCGAACAATAGAGTAGAAATAGGGAAACGGTAAGTTTTGAGAAGTTTGATTCTTTATTAATGTTCTGGTGGTATTTACATAAACCATCATGAATGAAAAAACTCGCAAAACCCGAGTTTTCGATCTTAGAAACCCGCCCAAGTACTGACCACTAAATCGCAGACATGTTCACAAAGGCCCTATAAAAGCCAAGAATGCCGTTGCTATGCAATCAGATTGTGTCATACAGTACATCTGTATTCATTATAAAACATAATGTATTTAATATCGGTTTCCATTATCTTCAATAGTGTTCACGGTTCACGGACACCTATTTATCTTGGGTTGTTCACTACTTTATTACATTTTAATTTTTTAGCTGTGCCCGCGCCTTTGCCCGTGTAGTAATTTCTCTAGCTTAAAAGTTACCTATGAGTTATCCAGGACCAAAATTGCCTATACAATAAAAAATAAAAAACTCGGATTTATCTCTCTCGACTGCTCGCCTTTTACTCATCTTATTGAGATATCACCAATGGATAACACCAGTTTTTATGCCAACGGTGAAAAACCATGAGCTATCCAACCGTGAAAACGTATCGCAATCGGTCTAGTAGTTTTTAAGTGATGCGCAAACAATCAGACAAAATAGAAATAAAAAATAAATTAAAATTTGTTGCTTATTTTAGGTACCCTAAACCATTTTTTTTTGATTATCCTCTTTGAAAAAACTTTTTTGGCACTTACTGCATTATTATAAGTATAGATTCTAAGAAGGAAAAAACATTGAATTGCGCGCAGAGTTATATATTATATTTTATTATAAGAAGTAGTAGTGCAGGCCTCTGGTGTCAGAGTTCAGTGGGCTCAATCAGGGCCCCCTGGATCACTACTAAAACTAGCGATCCAGGTGTGTTTAGTCGTACCCCTTGAGCATGTCGCAAACATTTTAATTTTGGCGTGCGCCTTCTGCCTCACGCATCACGGCGGAGCGCAATAGAGGTCAGTTAAGACTAACAGAAAAAAAATACCTAAAAAAAAGTGGCAGATTTTGTCAGACCTTTGAATGCTACTTATAATAAAACTGTAACGGGTCCAATTCTGTACATTGAAGATATCTAGTTTTTTTTTTTCATTTTTGTCTGTTTGTCTGTATCTTGGCTAGCCATCACGCCGAAACTACTAAATTAATTTAAATGAGACTTGGTATGATTTGAGTTCTATTATATTTCCAAATAAAACGAAGAAATTACTAAAACATTGTAATGAGCTGTGTAGCAGAATTCAAGCAGAGAAACAAGTGACAGTCGAAAATGCTTATAAAAGAAAGAAGAGTAAATCACTAAAGAGGTTGGACAAACAATACTATAATACCTTCTTGCACAAAACCTATTAACTAATACGTAACAAGTTCATACTACAAGGTAGGTCATAGGATACTTTTCATCCCGAAAAATTAAAGGGTTCCCGCAGAATAAAAATTATCCAATATCCTACCTCGAAGTATGAACTCAAATCATACCAAGTTTCATTTAAATTCATTCAGTAGTTTCGGCGTGATGCCTAGCCAAGATACAGACAGACAGACAAAAATGAAAAAAAATACAGTTTTGGCTTCAGTATCGAATATAGAGTACCCTCCAAAAGAAAATTTCAAAATATCTTCAATGTACAGAATTGGGCCTGTTACAGTTTTATTATAAGTATATAGATGATGACTATATCATAAAAACAGTTGACTCACATATTATATTCTATGTGATTTATTTCACTATAATGTTTGTGTAACAATTAGAATATAGAACATAAGTTTAGTGAGCAACATTTATGATCATTTTTTTCCTGCTTCATTTATTATCATTTTTTTCCTACACTAATCCAACCCTAGAAATAATCCTGGCAGCTGTCTTGCGGAATAAGCTATGTTGTACAAATCCAGGCTTGCAATGTTAATTTTTTCAAAGCAACAAAACACATTGTTTGAAAAAATATCATCCTGATATATATTACACTCACTCAGGCCCCATTGTCTTTATTAATTTTAAAAGACTACAACCAAATCCTGTATAACACAAAAGTAAAATGAAGAAATTTGGATTCTAATAATAACCAAACAGGTAGTTTTATGCCTAGCCTAAGCTAGTGCATAAGCAAAAGTACATACAGGGAAGTTTGTCTCAGGAAACAGAGGTGGTTTCCGCTCCTCTGTCTCCAACAACCACATCTCCATCAGGACCTTACTGCGCGGAGCCTTCAGATCCACCATCTCCAGCATTTCCACTGCATAGAGCAGGTCCTGATACTGCTCTGTCCGCTGTTCCATTACAAACTGGTGCGAGTCAGGGTACACAGGGACGATGTCTGAAAATAAATCATTTTTGCATTTTATCATATGGATTTTTTAGGTACCTATATCGGAGGGAAATGTCACAGAATATGACTACAAATCCACTAGCTTTAATTGTTGTAAAGCGACGCAATCCTGCCAGATTACGAAACTTACCCAGCAGCACTTTCCATACCAAATTCCTGTAAGCAGCAGGCACGGTGAACCTCAAACAGAAGTGCTTCAGCTTCACCTTATCCCACGGCTTCTCTTTCATAAGTATTTCCAGGGATTTCTTCTCCTCCACTCCCCGGCATCCAACCTTTTCGTAGTACGATGATCGGAAATTCCTTTCATCCGTCATTTTGTTTTTAAAACGCGAAAACCTAAATGGTATTTTTATACACCATACTTTTATGACGATGATTTTATTCATTCATCTTATGAAAGAGGTAGGTAATAGTATTTTTAGCCGTATTTACATTTAGCACAGCATATAGGTATACACAATCCCCCGGTATTTATATTCTCTTTGGGTATACACAAAGAGAATATAATCACTACGTTTTAGGTATACATTAATTTAAATAAAATGATATAAACTCTAGAGAACACAACACAACCCTGCGTTCGAGATGATGAGAATGAGATGGCGTTGTGCAAAGAGTATAGGTATAGTATTGGCGTTGTGTGTGGTTGTGGTCAGTTTCGAAAAGTACATTTTAAGCAAGCCGTTCGCTTTGAAGTATTTCAACACTTTTGCCCTTTTTACAACTTTTGACACTACCAATCCTTTCCAAACCAAATGAAAAACTACCTTATGCCCTGCGTTTGAGATGATGAGATGGCGTTGTGGGCAGTTTCGAAATGTACATAACAAGCCATTTTCTTTGAACATTTTCAACACTTTTGTAATTTTTGCAATTTTCCAATATACACATGTCATCGAAACTTGCATAACGAACGGTGATCGAAAACGTTCAGAACGCTTATTTTGCCCACAAATGACCAAAGCGAACGCCAAATGTGATCATATTTAGCGTTTTTAACAGCTAGTTTCACCAATTGTTACAAAACGAACGGCCACATGATTGACAGAATAATGACTATTTTCTTAAGTCAAAGTGTCATCTTATCATGCAAAACGAACGGTGTTCGAAAACGGTTCAGAACGCTAAAATTTCGCCAGCAAATGTCCAAGGCGAAAGCCAAATGTGATCATATTTAACGTTTTTTACAGTTATTTACGCTATTTGCTAGAAAACGAACGGCCTCATAGATTTTTTATTTTTTTAAAACGTAGTTTTTTTTTATTTTCCTCGTTCGAGGATTTGGCGTCACTCATTTCGTGTATGCCAGTGTCATGTTTTTCCTTTTTCTTGCCAGTTATCTTCATTTATTACACAGAAACTATATGTGGGAGACGATAGTACACGACTAAAATAATGTACGACCAGTATTGTACAGACAATATTACACGGCCTGATATTACGTGTACATGGATTCGTAATATTTGGATGGCTAATACTGGCCGTGTATTATTGCCCGTATAAAATGGGTCCGTGTTGATAATGCACGGCCTGTATTAAGCAGCCAAAAATACGTGTACAGGCACAGAATAAATAACAGCAGAAGTTGCACTTCGCGCAACCATTAATAGAAATTTTGACTCTTGCTGTTAAGTAACAAAATGCAATTCAGCTCGCATAAGCGCTCAGTGCCTAACGCGATATTCACCTAAACGTTGCCGCTCTCTTCTATCGCGTAACTCTGTCGCTGTCTGGTGCGGAGTGACGCGCTAGCTGTCTTTTGTAATTAGGAAATGAAAACAAACCTCCAATCTTTAGGCTACTTAGATACCTCTTTGTTTAACATTCCTCATTAACTTACAATAATAACATTTTCACATTTTGCACTAATTAAAAAGTCCGTAGAACAAAGACAAAAAAACTGGTTGTTTACATTTTCACTATACTAATTCTTAATTATCTCCTAAACGCGAGAAACGATTTACATGATTCAAACGGATAAAAAGGGTTTAGACCGAGACCGTTCATTTGACACCAAAATTGTTAAGATATCTCAACAAACAAAAAATCACATTATCAAGTTGCTCTCTTAATTATCCAACATGTATGAACAATTCTTTTAAAAACTATCTTATCAAACGTTTAACTTTAAATTTATTTTAAACTGGGTCTAATTCAATAAAAAAGGAATCAAATTTTATTTATGAACAACACGATAATATACAATACTTAAGTAGGTAGGTAGTTCTAAAATACAACGCAAAAATGTGTGTGACATCTGACATGACTCATTGAAATAAAAATAAGTTTTGAAGTACCTAAGTACTGTTTTTTATTTAATTTACAAGTTTTAACTAATGTCTGCGATTAGAAGCACTCGCAATTGCAGCGAATTTTAAGTCTTTCGGGTAGTACATTTAGCAAAAAAATAACGCTTGTAAGTAATTTTTTGTTAGCATGCACTATTGAAAATATAAATCGTTTCTAAGGAACAAGTTCCACCACTTCATATTTATATTCTAGTCAAACGCCAAACAAAAAAATACAATGTAGGTAGGTACTATCTAGGTAGGTACAAACTAACGGACTCCACTTGCAAAGTCACGGTAAAAGGACTTACTATAGTTTTTTTTTATCCGTTCAGTCATTCAGTAGACAGATCTGTGATAATTTTATTGTGATAAAGACAAAAAAAATTGAGTCTTTTTGCCTACTAAGGCATCTCGTCACAAAACAATTGTTATTATTGGTACGTTTCACCATTACTAGCGAAAGTTCAAACAAGCGACATGGTAAGCGTCTGAATACAAGAACGTGGCGGTCGGCCTCACCTGATTTGTAGCGCCGGGGCTCAGCAATCTGTAGGTTATTAGCTCGCGTAAGTTAGGTAGAGTGACGGATGCCTGGTACAGGTTTCCAATTACTAGATGAGTAATATCAGCCTGTGCCGATTTTGTACGACCAATATTACACGGCCAATAATACGAACCCCACCATAGACAAAGATAGAATCACTCCGTGATGCCTCGTTTGTGTAGGCGAGTGTCAAGAAGAAAAATACTGTCACAAAAATTGTCTGTTTGGTCGGCTTCGGCAACCAAACACCCGTAAATTGACCCCTGAATTGATTGAGCGGAAAAAACACATCCTACTAATTAATAATTTTATTTACCCCGTACCAGGTGGTATGGAAAATAAAAAAAGTGAAAAACTCTGAAGGGGGGGGGGGGGGGGGGGGGGGGCTGTGCAACTTTTCCCTCCTACCTCCCCGTTCTACCTCTTCCACCCCCACCCCTCCAAAATGAAGGTATAGAAACTACAACTAAAATACCGATAACTATAACAACATTTGATCAAAATTTCTTCAGCCGTCACAAATATTTTTATTAGTTTCTGTCAAATCCTAAGCTATCCAAAAGTGAAAACCACATCACAATCGGTTCAGTAGTTTTTACGTGATGCGTGAATAAACATACAGATAAACTAACAAGCAAACATATAGACAAAGTAGAAATAAGTTTAAACGGCAGATGCACGTACACTCAAAGTGGATCTTGCGAATATTCGTGGGATTCACTCCAATCTCCAACCGGTCCACTACCATCTGGATACCTCTTAGCCCCACTTGTTCTTCTTGTCTCTCGATAGCAGATATTACAGTTGATGATAATGTTAAGTGCAGTGCGTCGCACTGGCATAACCCAATAACGCTGTCGTAATAGGGATAAGGACAGCTTGGGATTTGTATGAAAGTTTTTTATATGGTAAAAGGAAACCAAAAATTCCACTATATGATCTCAACGTGGGAGTAGAAAATGATGAAACAAATCAAAATCTAGCTCAGAATGGGCTAGGGGGCCATCAATGGGGATGAGACCATTGTTAAGAAACTGATTCAATGTCTGTATTGGTTTCGAACATAATTCGTTGCGGGACAGACGTTCCAGATCGAGTTCAAAATGAACTCGCTTGACAGATCGCCATACTATTGATTCGGCAAATTCCAAATCAGATGCGGTGACAGGCCCTTTGGGGAGAAGTCTCAATAATATATAGATGAAACAAATAATTCTCAAGTATTTCACCCAAGAGGAAAACCTGGTGGAGCGGTTATACAAAATCTCGGAAGGAGGACTACAATTCAAGCATTCGTACGATATAGCATGTACAGCAATAGGCTTCAGTTTCAGAAGTTCTTCGCTTCATCTGTGACGAATGGCTTGACAAACCATTCGGTGCGAGGCAAATTAAGCCATAGTGGTCCATTTAGACACAAAGGATGGTTGTCAAACTGGGCCGGCGTTAAGGCATGAGAGATACAGTCGCTAGGATTCGTAGATCCTTGGACGTGGAAGAAGTGTTCAGCCAACAAATGAATTGGCAAGCGATGCAGTGCGGGCTAAAACATAGTGATGCGGTCGGCAATATAAATATGCTAGCGATGCGGAGGGGAATTAATCTTAGCGATGCGATTGGCGATATGAGTTTGCCAGTGATGCGATGCGGAAAGAATCCAACTCAAAATTACAGTTGAATCCGGAAAAGCTATGACAGCCGCAATGGCATGTCATGCTGCGTACATGTTGGCAATGGCAACATAAGTATACCAGCGATGCGATGTGGAAGGAATAGAACTCAAAGTTACAGTTGAATCCGTAAAATCTGTGACAGCCTCAATGGCATGCCGAGCTGCGAAGGGATCGAGAACTTGTTTTATCAAAGTTGATAAAGGGAGTGCGGCGCATAACTCAAAGAGAGCTAGCAACTCAACTTGGAAGGGTGCGACTTTTTTTTTTAGGTTGAGGGAGATGTTCTGTTTAAGGCAATCCTTGATATAAAAAACCTACAACGCGTTATCTCCAGAAAATTCCCTAATGCCGTTTCGTTCGTTTTAAGTGGCAATGGCAAAACAGATACATTTTTACCCGACTGCGTGTGACTAGTAGTGGGACAATAAACTTGTTCACAGTCTGTGACGTCTACATTTACTATGGGGAAAGTGGTGACTTCCTCGATCTCCGAGAATTCGCAGAGATCGCAGCATTCTTGAGAGGAAGTCGCACAGAAAGTCAGCGTGGCTATCTCTGGTACTGAAATACGCTTTTTTTTTGCCACGCGCGCACGCGCTTGTATGTGCTCAGTACTGCGCAATGTTAGCTATTGCACCACCCGATGATCATGTACATAAGGATATAGCCGAGCACAGTTTCTAACGCGTCGGGACAACCTGGCGCTCGGATCAGGCGACCTGATCGCAACAACTTAGCGAACAGGTTTACCCCCAATAGGATGTCCATGTTACCAGGCACATCCCAAGTATCGTCAGGAAGTAATTTAGGATCAATGTGATTTAAATCAGCGGCGTTTATCAAACATAAGGGAAGCTGACCTGTTATCTGATCCAGTACTAGCGCATCGATGTTGTACTTGGGCTGCGTGTGCAGCCGAGAACTAAATGTGAGGCTGACTGAACCGCGTACTGGTTGAGTGGTACCACCAATACCTTTGACAGTGTTCATGGTGTCCTCACGAATGGATAGCCCAAGCATACGACAACAGCGAGTCGTTACGTAGTTTTTCTGAGAACCGGGGTACAACAGGCACCTAACCACCGTGCCCTTCCCCTTCTTACCTACTGCTAGCACCTTAGCAGTAGCTAGCACTTCAGTAATGCGAGTGGGTGGCTAAACAAATGCAGAATGCGTACATAAACCTACCCACTGTGACGTAGGTGCGTCGTCTACAGAGCAAGAGGTGGGAGCAGGGGACTGAAGTGGAAGTGGAGGCTAAACGTATCGCGGAAGTTCCCCGTCGAGAAGGCTGTTGCTCGAAATACAACATGCTGTGGTGTTTACCATCACATTTTTTACATGTAGTCTTGGACTGACATTGAAATACGGTATGCTGACTACTTAGGCAGTTACCACTAATGCGATTGTCTTTTATAAACTTAAATCTATCATTCGTGTTCAGGTTTGTACAACGTACGTTTGCGTGACTTTAGAGGTCGCGGAGGGGGCCTTACTTGCGGTGGACCGCAGCTCGCGGCGCGGTGCGATACAAAATTTTAAGTTGTTCGCGAAATAATCGTAGTCTACTGTCTGTGGATCCTTTTGCGTACGAAGGGACATTTCGTAATATTTTGCGATATCAGAGTCTATTAACTTAAAAATAAAATCTTCTAAGTTATCTATTTTTAATTGTTTAAGTCCGGCAATAGTAGCGGTGAATTTGTCGAACACACTTTCAATATTTGCAGGAGACGAACCGGCCGATTTCAATGAAAATAACTGGTTTAGGTAGTTAACCGCCAACGCGCGATTGTCGAGATATTTAGCGATAAGCGCTTCCCAAACTACGCAATAATTGTCACCGGAAGGAGAAATCCCGGCTGCTATATTCATAGCCTTGCCTTTCAAACAACTCAACAGATAATGAATGCGATCAGAATCCGATAACTCTGAGTTGGTATGAATGACTCGCTTGAATGTCTCATAAAAGTACGGGAAGTTTTAAATGTCACCTTCAAATGTAGGCAATTCGATTTTAGGTATCTTAATGTGGTGGGAATTGGAACTAGAACCCGACGGTAGTACGCTTGGCGGCGGCGTAAGTGAACGCGCCGCATCTTTTATTTCGCAAACCAACTCATCGAAACAATTTAAAGCTTTATAATTGATTTCGTATGTAGGATCGAATTTCAGATTCAGGGCGTTTACATTGTCCAAAATACTACAAAATTCACTTTGCAAAGTATCAATTTGTTTGACCTGCGCGATAAAGCGTCGCCGTGCCTTTTCTGTAGTTAAAGTTTCAATGTAATCATATATTCCTTGAATCTGAGCGAAATAAGTCCCGCGTTTGCTTTCGTAAAGTCTGAGTTTGGTCTCGTCGTCCATTATGAGAATAAGACAGAACACAACTCGAACACCAACTTTATTTGTACTAATCGATACGGAACCCTTCACACTTCAGTGCGGAACACTAACGTTTACGAAATAGTATGTGAACCAAACTTGTTAAATCATTTATTAAATAAAATTCTTTTGCGATATATATACACAACTATTTCATTATTTTGCGGAACCCTAATGTAAGTATGAAATAGGGTGTTAAACAGAAATAGAATAAGCAATAAAATATTAATATCGAAATGTGTACTTAACCTATTACACTATTATGCGAACCCTAACGAAAGTTAGGTACGAGTAGGTACACAGAACATATATGTTCTGTGGATAAGTACGCAAGGCGCGAAAGACATAGAATTTCTAATAAAATATTTTTTATTGTAATATGTACGGAACCTATTTCATTAATATGCGCAACCCGAACTTGACACATAGAACGAAATAAGGTGCGTAACAAAATTTGAATACGAATACTTTGTACGAAATAGGGCGTTAAACAAAAATAGAACATTCAATAAAATATATATCGAGATATGTAAGTACGGAACCGTAGTCCGGTCCGCGCGATACCCTGGCAAAAAAATAAATAAGGTATCTCATGCGATGTGACAAAATAAGCTAAAATAAATTGCATTCGTTAATGAACCTAGGTTCATAACTTATAAAAACCAAAATACAGGAACGCAGGTAAGTAGGTATAAATTAGTAGATACAATTAAATTAACTTGTTAAATGAACCTTACCAATTAACGAAAACAGAAATATTTTATCATTTCGTTAGATATCTACCTACGATACGAGCCTACAGACGTTCGGTGCGCGGTAGATTACGTAGGTATACTTACTACGTGGACTGACTCACGGCTGCTTTCAAAGATCGGCAGTCGTAAGTAGGTACGTAGGTACGAGTTAGTCTACCTAAAGTTCCCTATCAATAAATCAAGGGTCACCGAGAATAAACCAAATCGATGCTAATTAGATGACTAAATTGCACTAATTTAGTCAAATGTGATGATTGGAATCCCTGGGTTACCGATCTACATCTACTCGTCTAATGCAATTATTATGACGAGCCGATGGAAAGAATACTATTCAATTTACCAGTTTTGCCAACAGCAGTTTGTATGTCACGTGAATAGTATGGATAGAACAAGACCGAATGGAATTCCAAGCTTTGTTCGTCAGTTCGTAATGCACTTTAAACTACGAGCGCTACCCACTAAGCGTATGCGGCACAAAAATTAAGCAAGTTTAACGAAACAGTAATAATTTACTAGAACAAATTATTAAGCGATATAATAATGGTATGCTTTAGTAACGTTATAAATATAATGCGTATTAAACGAATTGAGCCAATATTTTATTTGACGGTCAGACAATGTTACACCAAAATATAGGCCTTATGGCTATAGCAATAAAGGTGAAATTTGAGTGACGATATGCAATGACTTTAAATTAAATTCTATAAATTGATGCGTAAATTCCGTAATATTTATGTTTTAATATTTAAGTTATTTAAATATCCTGTTCGAAGGACTAAAATGGTGCATACAACCTCCAGCAGCTTATAAATTTTGACAGGGAGATGATGCGCGCCTGCAACAATTAAGGCTGTGGCAGGATAATGCTGGTTCGCGGTTTAAACTACTAGAATCTATTTAAATTTGTCATTGCTAGATAAAAAGACCGGGAAATCATTATAGAGAGCTACTAACCTTTGTAGAAGAATTCACCACGTCTCGAGATGGTATTGTCCAGGATAGCTGGCCTCGTTGAAGTAGCAGGTCAGGAGCTGATCACCGTATGTACAAAGTCTTAAGTCACACTTCACAGCGCGGTGGATCAATCGCGGGGTAATCAATATATTCGAATAAGCATTCTACGAAAGTAGGAACAATAAGCAAACATATTTATATTGCTCGCGCGGAGCCCGTTCCATTCAAGGTCCCACAGACGACTCCTGTGGCGCGGGCGCGGATACGTTATCGATGCGCCCGTGTATCTACGAAAACAGGTTTCATCCCCAAATAGAGGCATGTAACTCTCCTTTGTATGGTACACGGAATTTCAACTAAACAACGTCAAAATACAATAAAATCAGTGAAATAAATAATATGAGCGTAACCAGCGGGGTTTTTATGCCCGATATACGCATTCGCCAGAAGGAGGTTCTGAGAACGCTCCGAGCCCTAGATGTGAACAAGGCCAGTGGTCCTGATGGCATCCTAGTGATTGTATTGAAAAACTGTGCACCCGAATTGTCTCCAATCTTAACGCGTTTGTACCGCATCTTTCTTCACTCAGGTAAAGTTCCGAAGAGCTGGAAGCTTGCCAATGTACAACCAGTACCTAAAAAGGTTAGTCGTGCTGATCCGGCCAATTATCGCCCCATCTCGATAACCTCCTTACTATGTAAGTATATGGAGCGTGTCATAAACGTTAGGCTATTGGGATACCTTGAGGACAATGATCTCCTCAGTGACCGGCAATACGGATTTCGCCAAAACTGGTCTACTGGGGATCTTCTTGCGTATGCCACTCACGTATTGAGTGAAGACATAGAGATGCATGGTGAGGCGCTTGCCGTCTCCCTTAATATATATATCTAAGGGTTTTGATCGGGTCTGGCACGATGGCCTTTTAAACAAACTTCCCTCATATGGATTACCTGTTGGCTTTTTCAATTGGTTATATGTTTTTTAAGGGAACAATCTATTCTAGTAGTCCTAGAGAGCTGCTCGTCTGATCAAATGGCCATCAATGCTGGTGTACCTTAAGGATCGGTTCTCTCGGCTACACTGTTTTACTGCACATTAGTGAACTTTTGAAGCCCGGTACCTTTGGGTATGCAGATGACAGTATTGTGGTTGAGAGATACAATTCCGAAGCTCAAGCCAGCTGCGACGCTGTCCAGCTTCAGAGAGAGGCTATGGTGGACCGTTTGAATTTAGCCTTAGAAGCCGTGACCGATTGGGGCGATGCTAACCTGGTTAAGTTTAATGCTACTAAAACGCAGGAGTGTTTGTTCTCTGCTAAAAAGAGTCCTCTTAACCGATCTCCGTCTTTCCATAGTGTAAGAATACCACAACGCCCAAAAGCTCCAGATAGGCGACTATCTGGAGCTTTTGGGTGTCGAACTCACTTCGAACCTGAATTTTGGGTCTTTCATTGAATCCAAAGCCAAAGTAGCTGCAAAGAAACTTGGTATTTTGTCTAAGGTTAGGCGGTACTTCACACCGGGACAGCTTTTAAATCTTTATCAAGCACAGGTCCGATCTTGTTTGGAGTACTGCTGTCACCTCTGAGAAGGTTCTGCCAAGTATCAGCTCGAGTATTTGGATTCAATTGAGAGACGTGCTATCAGGATCATTGGGGATGTCACTCCGGTAAAGAGTAAGCTTCAAAGTCTGGCGCATCGACGTAAGGTAGCAAGCCTGGCGGTATTCTACAGATTGCACTATGGAGAGTGTGCGCAAGAACTGCACAACCTGATTCCCCCATCACCGTACGACTAGACGATCAGCAAAGCGCCACCCTTTCATGATTGAAATACCTCGCAAAAGAACGAAGCGTTACGCTTTTTCATTTATTATAAGAACTGCAAAGGAGTGGAATGCCCTGCCCTCGTCAGTGTTTCCGCTAAAATATAATCCTGGTGTGTTCAAGTCAAGAGTGAATAGGTATCTACTAGGCAAACGTGCTACACCTTCGACCACACCATCGCTTTTCATCAGATGAGATCGTGCTCAAACGATTGCTTATACAGCAATAATAAAAAAAGACAATAAAAAAAAAAAAACTTTGTCATTAGCTTATTTTAAGTACAATAAACAATTTTTTAATTCATCTTTTTCGTACAGACGTTTTCGTTCGTATTGCTTAGCTTTCAAGCATAAAAACTGCAGCTAAATCGTTCCGTAGCATAGGGTCCGCAAGCATAGAATCGTTATCAACGACAGTAAGAAATGTCTAACGTCGTTATTCATTCGGTTTGGAAAGGATCAGTAATGTCAAAAGCAAAGAGAATATAACCGTCAAAAGTTGCAAACATGGTAAAAGTGTTGAAAATTTTCAAAGCGAACAGCTTGTTATAAATGTGGGTGCATTTCGAAACAGCCCACAACTCATCATCTCGAATGCAGGGGTGCATTCACTAACTACGCTCGAATCACCGAATATCGCTTGATCAGCCTATTAGCCTATTAGCTAACTTGGTTTCAATCAGATTTTCATGATCACTATCACTAACGCTGTGCGGTAGAGTCGAATTTGCTATGAAATATTGCTTGTTGCATAATGAATCAAGATAGGTCGTTGCTTTGCCAATGCTAGTGAACGGTTTTGTACGTCTACATAGAACTGACAAATGTCAAGTGTCAGTTTCATTCTATTCTGTCCCCTACATTTTTTCGGGTGACCTCAGTGGCCCAATTCCATAACTTGGCTACAATCAGATTATCACTTTTTTCATAGCAAATTCGACTCTATCGCAAGGCATTAGTGGTTGCGATACTGAGAATTCGATTGAAGCCAAGTTATGGAATCGGGCTGCTGGCCCTATTACAGAACTTGGTTTTAATAAGAATGTCACTTTCCTCATAGCAATATCGACTCTATAGCAACGCATTAGTGATAGTGATATTGAAAATCAGATTGAAACCAAGGTAGACAATAATACTACTGCAGGGTGATAAACTCTCTAATTAAAAGTAGTTTACTGTCGAAATTTATATTTTGCATAAACACATTTCATAGAACTTTTACTTTGCACAATAGACAGTCAACAATTGTAGATAAGTAACCTGTAAAACAGACTTGTACAAAGACAAGAATAAAAGAGTTTGCATTCTAACATCTTCTCTCTTTGTCAAGTTCTTCATCATTGCAAAGTCATTCTATGCCTCTTGCAGATGGCCTGTAGTCTGGGCTTAAAGGGTGGCTTTGTCACATGTCCGCTAACAGAAACTCTGAGGACACCTTACAAACTTTCAGACATGAATCAGATACAGCTTCTCTTATAAAGAAGTGTCTAATCTTAATATGCTTCGTTCTCTGATGCAACTCATAGGCAGGATTGTGCAAGAGCTTAATTGCAGACTCATTATCAACATACAAGATTGGATTCAAAGGGCCATCAATACCTTCAATTAGTCTCTTTAGCCAAATTATCTCTCTGGCTGTCTCAATAGCTGCCACAACTTCAGCCTCTGTGCTCGATATAGCCACTGAGACCTGTCCTGGCTTCTCCAAGATATAGCTGCTCCTGCGTAAGTACAGACCATTCCTGTTGTGGACCGTCCAGTGTCGGAATCTCCCCCGTGATCAGCGTCGCTATAGCATAATAAGCCTTTTTCTGAGTTCGCTTTGTACTCAATGCACCAATTTGTAGTGCCCTTCAAATAATGAAAAATTCGGTTTAATTTTACAATATCTAAATCAGATGGACTCTCCAAATGGTGTGAAACAACGCCGACAGCAATCGCTATGTCTGGTCTCGAACCAACCATTAAATAGGCAAGGGCTCCTACTGCCTGTTTGTACGGAAACTTGCTTTCGCATTTTTCGTGTAAACCAGAATCTTTTAATATTGGTGTTTCAACCGAATTACAGTTTTCCATATTAAATATCTCGAGCAATCATTTCGTGTATGCTGTTTGATTCATTTTTATTGAGCCATCTTCTCTTCTTTCTATCTCCAACCCCAAAAAATAATTCGCTGGCTTTGATTTTATTTTGAATCTATATAATAGTTCTTTCAAAAACATGTCAGCCACATCTTGGCGTTTAGACGCAAGCAGTCCATCATCAACATACAGGGCGAGTAGAAGTAGTTCTTCTCCTTTCTGCCTTAAAATAAAGGCATGGATCTGCTTCACTCATGCAGAAACCAGTCTTTAAAAGGAATTCTGTTATGCAATTATTCCAGCAACGTGGTGCTTGTTTGAGACCGTGTAAGCTTATTTTAAGCTTACATACTGTCACCAAATTACTGAGTTCACTGTAACCTTCAGGTTGCTCCATGTAGATATCTTCATTCAAACTTCCATTTAAGAAGGCTGTCGAAACATCGAATTGAGTAAGAGACATGTTATCTCTCGCAGCAACACTAAGTACCGTTCGTATCGTACTCATTTTAGCAACTGGGCTGAATGTTTCATAGTAGTCTATATCTTCTTTTTGTGAATAGCCTTTAATAACTAATCTAGCTTTATAGCGATCAATTGTGCCATCAGGATTTTCTTCACTTTAAAAATCCATTTGCAAGGGATAACCTTTCTGCCTGGTGGTAAAACTGCCATTTCTCACGTATCATTCTCTCGTAATGATTTGATTTCATCGTCCATGGCAGATTTCCACATTTTTCTGTCATTACTTTGAATAGCCTCTTGATAAGTTTGGGGTTCTGGAGTATCATTCATTTCATGAACTGCAGTCATACCAATAACAAAATCGTTAAATCTGTTAGGGATTCTTAATTTTGAACGATTTTTCATTATCATTCTTCCCTGCTCTTCAATTTAATGTGGTGGCATAATATCACCGTTCTCAGAATTGCTTACTGCTGCTCTCTCTACTCTTTCAACTTCTTCTCCAGACGAAAATTCCTCATCCTCTGACAAGTTGTCAGACTTAATCGACTCAGAATTGGAGGATGTCTTCAAAGTCTGCTCATCACATCTTGCATTTTCAGGTTCTGATAATTGCTTATTCTCTATTGGTATATTTATGGGATAACTGGACTTGATAGTCTTCTCTTCAAAAATAACGTCTCTAGAGCGCATCAACTTGTTTGTTTTTTTAACCCATGTACCCTTCGTCATTATCGTAACCAACCAAAACTCATTTTTTTGCTTTTTTATCTAGCTTCTTTCTTGTTACTTTTGGTTTGTGTACATAGCATTCACTTCCAATGATTCTCAAGTGTCGAATTCTAGGTTTTTTGTTCCACCACATCTCATATGGAGTCTTATTTATTTGGGTTGGACCTGTCCAATTAAGAATATAGACTGTGGAATTTACCAATTCAGCCCATAGTCCATTAGGTAGGTGTTTTGAATGCAATATTGATCTCATAGCCTCAACAACCGTTCTATTATCTCGTTCAACACATCCATTTTGTTCCGATGTATATGGCATCGTGAGTTCGTGAGTCGCTGCTTAATTCCATACTCTTCAAGAGTTTTTCCTTATCTCTCCATTATCAAATTCCCCTCTACTATCACTCACAATCTCTTAGACGTTATGGCCCATAGCTTTTGTCTCAGCTAACATTGACCTCAGTTTTTGATGCACTTCTGACTTGTTTTTCAAAAAATATACGTGACAATACTTCGAGAAGTCGTCTTTGAATAATACGAAGTATCTGTACTTTGATATTGAGAGCTGAAAAGGCCCACAGACATCAGCATGGATAAGCTCTCCAGCTTCTGTAGCTCTTTCTCTCATTCCGAATTTTAGCCTATGTGCTTTGCTGTAAATACATCCTTCGCACAGATCATCACCATCTTCCTTCAGTTTGATACCAAGTTCTCTTTCAATTACTGTCTTCACATGTTGTTTGTTTTGGTGTGCTAACCTGTCGTGGTACAATTGCAATAAGTTTGCCGAGTCTAGACCGTTTATCTCAACTATACGTTGTAACATTAGCTTATATAGACCTTCTTGTTTCTTTCTGGTTCCTATAAGCTTTGTCTTCCCATTTACTGTCAATTTGCAAAGACAAATTGAAACAGAAAAATTGCCGAATAAAATCGAACAATCTTTTGCAGCACTTCATCCGACAAAGGACATGGCCAGTTTCTGCCTAGAATGTACTTTGACTGTAGGTAATTGTTAAAATTCAACAAAAATAAAAAAAAAGTTATGGCTTGTGTTATGTATCTCTAGAACTCCAGGCTTTAAAGGGCTGCTAATAAAAGTAATTAAATTGCTCTATCTGAAAATCAACGACGTTTTGAATGTCTTACGTTCCGTTCAACAAATGTATGTACGATGATAAATAAACTTCTATATGACAAATGTATCAATAATTAAAGTGAATGCACATAATGTTTATTCAAAATGCATTTTGCATATTGCAACATTTTTCTATTTCATTATTTGCTTGTTATTTCATTAATACAAATATTACAATACGATTTTGCACTTTCACTTAGCAAAAACGGACTACGAGAAATGTCAGACATCTGTGATATCACAAAATGTCATGTCACTTGTGAATGCAATATCCATTGGTTCCGATGTACTTGCATTCGTGTGTACTGTACCATTTAATTCTGATCTTGTTATTGCATTCTACAACCGCCGACCTTGGCCTTTTCCCGGACTGATTTCTTCGACAAATTCGAGATATTGTTATTTACTATTCAAGAGTGATTAGGTATCTAATAGGCATGCGTGCTACACCTTCGACCACATCATTGCTTTCCATCAGGTGAGATCGTGGTCAAACGATTGCATAGTCCGTAATAAAAAAAAAACGCTTGTTATTATACTACGGACTCAGTTTTGCTCACGTTTTGGATAAATATTTATACAATTGATTTGATTATGAGGTGTATCAACTGCAGCACCTCCACACGTTTGCAAAGGCATAATAATGCGTTCTCACTATCAACGCATTTTCTGATGATACTTACACGATGGCTATCAATTGAGGTAAGCATGTGAAAATGAATTTTAATTGGGCTTTGTAAAGATTGTGTCTAATAATAGTTATTTTTCAATGATACACTCTATAGTTCAAAAGATTTTCTCAAAACAAATTCAAATGGAGTGCCTGATAGGTTTTTGCGCCTGCATAGTTATTTAAAAAGCGTTTCAGTTAGTAAAAAAGCACCTTGTCATCTTTAAAGCTAGAAGTTCTTGAGAGATATTGCTTATTTGCAATTAGTAATAGGGTAATCTTGAACACGAAGTACATTAACTTTTAATAACTAGGCAGAGAGCGCTAGCAAAACAGGCCGTGTCCTTTGCAGTTATCACTAACAATGCGGTACTGTCTGCTTTTCTAAAGTTTTCCCCTTCTACTTTTGATACAGCTGATTCAATCATATCTGGTTTGCTCGTTATACCTTTAACTACATCCAGCACTCCGAGACCTCATAGTGCAATGCATATTTTAAACTTCCAGGTCGTCCAGTTCTTATTTTCTAAGAGACCTACTTGCATTCTTGCCGCTTCGAAAATTAATTTTTCTATTTTCGTGAAGGATTTATCCCAAGTTTCTCTTCATTGAACTATCAACCCAATCAATAAACTTTATTTTATCTTCAGCGCACTGCTACCTTGATAAAGTGGACGCTCTAATTAAAAGTAGTTTACTGTTGAAATTTATATTTTGCAAAAACACAATTCATAGAACTTTTACTTTACACAATAGACAGTCAACAATTGTAGCTAAGTAACCTGTAAAACAGACTTGTACAAAAACAAGAATAAAAGTATCACAACGCGCGAGAATTTCCATTGCTCTAACCGTTTCAGAATCGCTCTGTCCCTTTTTCGCTCGGTAGGGTTGTATTAAGATATGACTAGGTTTTGTACTACTAATTATTCTGTGATATGGTATGACTTAGGTATTGTAATAGAATAAATAAGTAATAATGTATTATGTTATTACTTATTATTATAAATTAAAATAGTTCTATTACATACAATGACATTCTTATCAGAATAGACCGACTACCTCATTTTTACTACCTACCTATCCCGTTTTCAGAACGCCGATAAGTTTAGTGAGATACCTACCTACGTGTCGTTAGTTGGTTATGATTATATCCTATAGGTATTGCACTTTGATGAATAAAGGTGCCTGTCTGAATTCCATGCTTTTTAAAGAGTGAAAAATAAATTGCTACCTACGTAATAAAAGGTATTAAAAGTAGGTAGGTATTATACGAGACCTGTCATCCATCACTGGTGCATGAAGACTTGCCACGACTTTCCGAATCTGGGCGCGCGGTGATTGTGACCGTACAACGTGTAGCAACGCGACGCGCGGCTTTTATAGGTCGGGAGCAGAGGAGCGATTTTGGCAGTGAAAAATAAATGTAAGTAGGTACTTACCTAGTGTTAGATTGGAAAACAATTATTGTATCCAGATTGAATGTCTATGAAATAATAATAAATGAACAATAAATAATAAAGTATGTGTATATTATGGTAATAGCACAAAATAGATAATAGGATTAGGTACAGGATATTTTTATAATTATTACTTACAATTGTTTAACTTTTATATATTTTTTAAAATCCTTTTTCCCGTCTTTAAATTTTCGATTATTGAATCTTAGAGTGGCGTATATGCGTAACCGAATGAACAATTTTAAAAGATAATTTAAAGGAAAACAGGCACACGGTGTCTCTGGAAATACAGCTTGCAGCAGTTCGTAAATTTTTGTACCTGGTTTCTCTTGTATTACCTTTTCAAATGTTTTTGTGAAGACGTCTTCCAAATTTTGGATGTACTGGATAAATTCTTTAGGCGGCATTTTCAGTGAGCCATACAATCCAGATTTTTTGTTGTAGGCTTTATATTTTGTGAACAAGTTCGTTTCTCCCAAATCTGGAATCGAGATCAATGCTCCATCAATGTTATGGCATTTGTGTTTACCCATACACTTGTTAAGTAAGTATCCTGAAACATAAGTTAGGGCATTTTCTTCAGGCACATCCATATGGTGATCAGTTTCACCATTTAAGCACACAACTGATATTTCTGCCGATGGAGGGGTAAACAAATTAAACGTTTTCATAACATCCTCGGATTGGAGCAAAATGTCATAAATATCCATCTCGCAGTTAGCATTTGGTGAACTTTTCAGCATGTTACATACGAATAGCTTTGAAAAAGCTCTTTGAAATTGAATTGGTGTAGGCTCTGTGCAAGAACCGCTTTGCTGCCTAACTGAACCAAAAAAAAAACCAAGCTGTCTTGATTCAATCTTCGAGTGAATATATATTTGAATCCTTCTTTTTTTAAATCTTCATAAAGCATTTGAATGGATTGTATTAATATCTGTGTATTTATGAATGATTTCATGTGAGCCGTAATATTTTTTCCTGTTTTTTTTATTAAAGGCCTCAATTTTGGAAAATATTTCTAAGGCATCATCGAGTACTTTCTTTTGATAATCACATTTTCTGAAGGCACTTTGATACTTGTTCTTACAATTTATTCTGCTAGAATTTAAATCGTCAAATAAGTTATTCATGGATTCCACAAAATTGGCTATCGGCCTGGCCTCTTCGGAAATAATTCCCAAGTCTATGTAGGTATGAAGAGCAGCAGAAACTGTGCGACTAAATATTTGCACTGCGTATTTGACTCGCATTTTTTTGAAGTTCTTAGGATCTATGTGAGCTTCAGCTATTTTAGGGATAAGCCTTAAATTTCTCTTTTTGGTGGTCGTAAAGTTCTTTTATGAATTTCCAGCATATTTTTTGTCATCATAATGAAAGTCACTGGTGATTAGATTATTGCGCATGCACTTGATTAAATGAGGGACGTCGAATATATAAAAGATCTTTTGATCATCATATATGAAGTAAGGTTTATGTACTGTTACATATTTTATATCTTTTGCGAATTTGTCGAAGTTCGATCCTTGATTAGAAGTAATAGCTTTTACTTTAATTCCTATTGCAAGAAGTTTAGAAATTACTTCCTCCAACCATAAATCAAGCTCGCCATAATGCTTTGCAGATGCTAGCAAAGCGTAAGCAATCGGTTGTTTCCATTTTATGTGGATACTTTGAAGCATTATGGTATAAGCATTACTAGCAATTTCTGGTGATATTTTTGTATTAATATTGTGAAAACCAATCACTTCATCTGTTTTTGTATTGTAATACAAGTTTCTTTTAAGGGTCATCTCATCCACACAAATTGTGCAGTATTTCGCGGCATCAGGGAGAGATTTAATTTTAAATTCCAAACTTTTGATTACTCGATCATCAAATTTTGGTGGAATATCAATTTTAAATCTATTAATAGTAGCTTTATTTGGTAGTTTTAAAATTGTTTGTAATAATCTGTAAGCATGGGGACTTGCATAGTATAAATTTAGTGCAAAAACTTTGTATTCTAATTCGTATCGATTGCCTTTAAATCTGCTTTTTAATTTGTTCTGCCACTCAATCAACTTATGGAATCTTTTACTGCTCGCTTGTAATGGCTGTATTCTTGCCTTCTAATTCCTTTTGTATTTTTGTTATTTCACGATCTAAACACCTGCATTTATGTTGAGAACTCCGTAATTCTTCTGAAAGTCTACGTTTCCGAGGAGTTTGAGCTGACAAGAATTTAGATGTCTGTGTTTCCTTTTCTGATTGTACTATAGATTCTGTCTGAATTTCGGCTGAGGCAGTATATGCTTTTTGAAGTTGTGCATTGGATATAATTTTGATTTTAGGTTTGCTTTGTGCGCTGGTCTGTGCGTCTGTGTTAAATGAGTTTTCTTGCGATTGATCAGTTGAAACGTTAACTTTAACTGGAACTGAACCCATTTTAAGGCCCTTTTTTAGCGATGAATCTTTAAAATGTTACATGGAATTACATGGAAGCATGCTCTGACATATATGTAATTTTTTCAAAAATGTTTTTATTTTGTTTTTTATTATTGTAGTGATCATTGTATCATAGCTGTATAGTAATTTTAATAATGTAAGTTTTTATAGTATTATTTTTATTATTCTAGTATTATGTAGGTACATATGTAAGTGTTCATGTTATACTTTTTATATTCACAGTTAAGTATTGCACCTACCTAGCTTAGTTTTCATTTGCTAGCATTTTTATAATTTCTTTTATTTTTTCCGTTTCACTCCGTTAATGGTGAATGTTGTAAACACCTTTAAAAGGTATGCATATCGGAATTTGATTATGCTATGGCACCTGTTATAGTCTTATGAAAGTGTTACTCTTTATAATATTTAATATGTATACTGTTGGTGTTTCTTAAATAAATAAATAAATAAAATGTTCCGAGCATACTGAATAACTGTGGGGTTTCAAATTCTCTTTGATTAATAAATCTTCTCTATCAAGTAACGCTAACCACTCACTGCGCCTGAAAATATACAAGAACTCGCAAATTGTATAATAATTATCGAACATCCTTGAAAACGATAATTGAGGACAAAAGGACATTTCTTGGCGTCCATATATAGTTAGCCCAAGAACCGACAGTATGAATTTACTTCGACATTTTTATGAACTTAAAATAGCATTATTATGATCACCAGTACTACTAGTAATACTTTCTATTATAATCTCTAGAAGTCGAGTATGGTCAACAATTGAAAATCGAGCTTAAAGCAGGTTAAGCACTGTAAAGAAATTTTGAGGTTTGCTGCAAAAAATAAGTAGTAGTTCTACCTAGTAAACAAGAATAGCTCATAGCACTTCATAATAATTTTACGTCAGCTCTCAGACTATATCACTCGTTTGATTTATTTCATGATAGGTAAATTCCTAATTAGTTTTAGGCTACTTACTAAGTCAGCACAGTAATTCATTTTCCGATCAACAATACCTACTATAATCAATTATAAAATTACGATTTAATAAACGACTTTATTTCTGCGCGGAAAAACCTTAAATATGCGTAGCTTCGGTATGGAACACAAATGAAATAACATAAAACTATAGGAACCTACGTAATAAAAAAATATCGATATCTAACTACATAACTAGGACCTATTATAGGTATTACAATTTATTACCTTTCAATATCCTTTGGAAACGTAAAGAATGACAATTCGTCATTTCTATCACTATTCAAACAGCCGAATGCTATGCAGTGCTTTCTAGCTTTCTTCTTGGTACTCATAATTAAAACACGAATAAAGTTTGTAAGCATAAGTCATAAGCATTTATTCATACCGTAGGTATACATGGAACACTTGGTCATGTCAAACATTTCAATTTAAATAATTTAAGAGTACATAGTATAGTAACAAAAAAAATGTGCGGCTGCACAGAGGCGTTGTCAAACAATAATAAAAATGATAATAAATGACAATATGCATACAAGTTGTTGGTTATCAGCTGTAAAGAGGCTTTGTCAGAAATTACAAACTAACAAAAAGCAGCTGTAAAAGGGCCTTGTCATGGTTCACAAATAGTGTTAGCAGCTTTACAGGGCTTTGTCAAATACCTACCTAAGTTTGCACAGAGCTAGACGAACACCAAGCATATTTGTCATCAATGTAATTTTTATAATTATAATATGCCTTTTCCATTAAACTGTCCTTAACATGTTTTTTAAACTGAGTCTCTTTTAATTCCAATATCTCTTTCGGTATTTTATTATAGAATCGAATTGAATTACCTAAGAAAGATTTGCTACTCTTCTTAAGTCTAAAAGAAGGGAACAATAACTTATTTTTGTTGCGAGTATTAAAGTTATGAATCTCGCTTCTTTTAGTAAACATATTTATGTTTTTACGAGTGTACATTATATTCTCGTAAATATATAGGGAATGGATAGTCATTATATTTATTTTCTGAAACATTTCTCTGAGTGAAGTTCGCGGACTCAGATCATAAATTGCTCGAACTGCTCGTTTTTGCAATACAAAAACCACGTTTATATCTGCCGCTGCCCCCCACAGTAGGACACCATAAGACATTATACTGTGAAAGTAGGCATAGTAGACCAACCTCGCAGTGCTAACGTCTGTAAGTCTTCTTACCTCATGAATCGCGTGGACTGCAGAACTTAGTTTGCCACCTAGTTTTTTTATTTGAGGTCCCCATTGCAGTTTACCATCCAAAGTTAACCCCAGAAACAAAGTTGAATCCACTAATTCAAGCTTCTTGTCCATGAGTCTAAGATCACTATCTACTAGAGCTACATTGGGCATCGTAAATTTGACACATTTTGTCTTGGTAGGATTTAATACCATATTATTAGCGGAGAACCAGTCACTGACTTTTAACAAAACCTCGTTTACAGGACCCCAATCGCTATTACATCTTTTTACTTTAAATAAGAGAGAGGTGTCATCTGCAAATAGCACAATTTCTGTATTTGTTTGTGAGTGCAAGAGAAACGGCAAGTCGTTCACATATACTAAAAATAGGAACGGTCCCAAAATAGAACCCTGAGGTACCCCCATTGTGACAGTAGATCCAGATGAACTGACATTGCCAATATTGACACGCTGTTCCCTGTTTGATAGGTACGACTTCATAAGATTTATCGCTTTTCCACTAAGACCATAGTACTTAAGTTTGGAAATCAGGGTGCTGTGGTCAACATAGTCAAAGGCCTTGCTGAGATCACAGAAGACTCCGATTGCGTCACATGACTCTTCCCATGCATCCAGAATGTAACTAAATAGTTTTGAACCAGCATCGATAGTAGAACGTCCTTTTGTGAACCCGAACTGCTGTTCGTGTAAAATATTACTAGTGTTAAAGAATGCCAGTAATTGGTTCAAAATTAACTTTTCAAATACTTTGCTGATCGATGGCAAAACTGAAATAGGCCGATAGTTACACGGATCTTCCTTACATCCGGACTTAAAAATAGGAATTATTTTACTGTGCTTCATCATACTAGGAAACAGACCTTTATCTATACATGAATTAAAAAGTTCTGCTAAGTAAGGAGCAATTGTCACAATAATACTCTCCAATACTTTAACTGAAAGGCCCCAAAAATCTTCAGTTTTTTTAATTTTAAGGGACCTGAATGTTTTAATAATAGTTGTTGATGTTACTGAGTGGAATGCAAAAGAAGTAGACGGTTGCTTAGCGTAATTTTTTTAAATAGATTCTGCTGTTATGGACGAAGCATTTAAATTACTCGTCAACTTTATTGGAATATTACTAAAATATGTTTCGAAGGCGTTAGCAACTTCCAGTTTGTTGCTAACTACCTTATTGTCAATAATCAAGGTGCAGGGATTCTCAATTACTTTACCCTTGCCGGTCTCTTTTTTAATTATATTCCAGGTAGTTTTAACTTTATTGTCAGACTTTAAAATTTTATCTCTAATAAAAAGAGACTTTGCCGTCCTGCATACTTTTTTAAATATTTTAGAGTATTGTTTAGCATATTGTAAAATTGCACTATCAGGAAAATTATTTTTTTGCTCATAGATTTGGTACAGTTTATCCCTGCTTATAAGAATTCCACGAGTAGCCCATTCTGCAAATTTGAAGTTACGACTAGTTTTAATTTCTGTAGGCTTAAATATATTTGTAAATTCCGAATGAGTCAACCTAAGCAAATCATCAAATGCTTTATCTGGGTCTTCAAAGCCTTTAACCAGATTATCTATGTTATCCTCGATTGCACAGTGAAAATTCTCAGTGCGTTTTTGAGTTATTGGTCTATAAGTAATTTTATGTTCAGCTTCCTTAGTGTTACCAATGAAGTTAACAGACTGGCCCCTGTGATCTGATCGAAGATTATCTATGAGAGTTTTGTCATTATGCTCGAAATCGAGGAAAATATTGTCCAAACATGTAGCCGAAGTAAGAGTGATCCTAGAGGGTTCATTGAACAAATTGTGTAGGTTGTAAGATTTACATAAAAGCAGAAATTGTTGCTTTTGATTAGAATCTACTAGCAGGTCTATATTAAAATCACCACACATCACTAGGCATTTATTTTTATTAGAAACTCGCCTTAAAGCTTCTTCAAGAGAATCCAAGAATATATCAAGACGTGATGACGGGGGCCTATATATGCATAGTATTATGTGATTATCCTACTCTGCACACGAAATTTCACAAGTACGTTCAACAGCCAGGCCTACAATATCTTTGCGTTCTTTGGCTTTGATGGTATTTCTCACCAAAATCAAAGAACCGCCGCCCTCCGCTGATTTTCTATTGAACGCTCTTATTAGCTTAAAATTATCTAACGAAAACAACATATGTAATATGATTTTAACCATGTTTCAGTGAAACATAAAATATTAAAAGGATGACTGGATAAAAGCAACTCTATTTCTACTAATTTCCTCTCAATTCTGTTTATATTCTGATGTAATAAATATATAATCTGTTCATGTTGATTTGATGAAACGTTGTTCCCTTCAGAGCAATTATTATTATATTGAGTACATGGTTTACTTTGCTGGGTGAAACCCTTACTAGAGGGTTTTCCCATTGTCAATATTGCATGTTTAAAGTCTTTATGACTATAAGGCTGTTGACGACACTGGTACTATTTTGGTGGTTTAGAACATGAGAAATAATTTTAGCAATATTTATCTTCTGTTTATACGACAGTTGTTGTCTACTCGAACTCGTCAAAATAAAGTAATTTATGTAATTGTTTGTGTCAAATAAAATAAAATCATTTATATAAAGTGTAGCCAAATTATATAAGACGTCATTAAGTGCATGAATTTTCTCATTATCCTTCATGCTTAGTGAGCGAGAATATGGAAAAGTACAAAGTACAATCTTGTTTAATTGTTTAGATTCACGTAATTTCAATAGTAGTTCAGCATTATGGTTTAAATGATGTCGTGTAACTCCTACGCTATCACCTATCAATATTACAATGTTTGTTTGTTTTTCATGTTCCTCGCTCACAATTTTATTAATCAATTCACAGTATGAAATGTTAGGTATGCATGTATTCATTACTGATTCGTCTAAATATTTACTAATAATACAGCCTAGACCTATTCCAATCAAATCACAAAATATTTTTGTACTCTTCACGGTATCGTTCAATGTGTGGGAATGATTAACCGAATCATCGTGAGGGCCATCCATAGAAAAACAGTCTGCTGTAACCGTCGACTGCTGCGAAACAGAGCTGCGCGCAGGGGAGGTTGAATGAATTGCACTTGGGCTCTTATGTCTTGTCTCCACTGCGCATGACACATCCAAGCTGCCGTCGAAGCCAGTTAGATTTCCGAAGGAATTTGTCGGCCCTGAATTATTACAGTTTAATCCAAGTAGCGTGTTGATAGCAGATATGTGATCGTTTATTTCGGTTTGTGCTAATGAGTACTTGTGACTTATACTTTTTAAGTCTCCTTCTAGTATGTAGTTTTTTTTCCATATTTCGTATATATTCCTGCTCATAACTCTCTATTGTCAAACTCTTTTTATTTAATCCTTCGTTTAATTTTATTCTTTCTTTTCTCATGAACAAAATATTTTTATTCAGTTTATTTAATTTAATGTATTTTTTAGTCCTAGAAATCAATCGTTTCAGTTTTATATATTTTTTTAATTTATTGTGACCCTTTATAACTATGGGCTCCTTATTGATTATTTGGGTGTCATTGCTAATACATGACTTCTGGTCTATAGTTTCAAGTTGTTCCATATTTATATTAGCCTGAACTAGATTCCTGTATAAAAGATCAGTTTCCATTTGGTCTCTATGGATGATATCAGTCTTTAGTCGACTTATGACTTTTTCTGCCTCGTACATCTGATCTTGAAGGTATTTGTTTTGTTCGTGTGCCCTGTCTAAAGTTATATAACATTGGTCGTGATTTCCTGCGATAGCTTGTAACCTTTCGTTTTCTTTGCGTGTATCTTGTATCAGTGTGTCCAAGATAACTAGCTGATGTTTAAGTTGTGTATTCCTATAATATACATTCTTAATTTCTATCACACCTTCTTCTCGCTCATGTAGTAGTTTAAGATTTAATTTTTCTGAACTATCTAACTTGAGAAGTGACTCCCTAAACTTCAGCTCTAATTCTTTAATAGTAGCTTGTCTAGTTTTCATTGCGGATAATGTTGATAAAAACTTGAAATTAGGTACAATATATGAGCGTAAACTGTCCGCTTGCAGTGGGGTGCAAACCCAGTAAGTACGTCGAGTGCGAGTCCGCCAAGTAGGTACTCCAATCAGTCCTATAATATAACGCAGTCAAAATACTATGTGCTCCTTAATAATGTTACTATTATTTCATATGACGTTATTTATCAAGTCACTTGTTAATAACTTTACGTAAGTAGGTGCTCTATCGCTAAGTACATGGCGCGCGACTCATCGAGCGCACGCTTGACTGAACGGACCCGAATATTGGGTCCTTGAATTTATTTGTACTTGTTGCGGAGTGCGACCGCCCTGGTATCATGTGCACATAATGCAGCGCGCTAGAGTCAAAATTCCTATGAAATCTGATCTGAATCTGATTGAAACCAAGAGTGGTAATAGCACTACTGTGCGTACGCCCGACGACGTCGTGAACGATTTCAAGGGGCTCGTTCACATTAACGTTCGAGGACGCACGGATCACCCGCGCGTACACTCGAAATCGTTCATGGCGTCGTCCGGGCGTTCGCCTGGGTCATCCGAAAAATAGTAGTGTAGGGAGGAATAGTATGAAACTGATACTTGACACTTGTCAGTTGTATGTGGACGTCCAAAGTTGTTCACTATCTCCGGATGATCGAGCGATAATCGCACGGATGATTAGAGCGTGTAAGTGAACACAGCCCAGTGATTGCACTGGGCCCCGACCACAGAACTTGGCTTCAATCAGATTGTCACTTTTTTCATAGCAATTTCGACTCTATCACAAGGCATTAATGAATTTGATGGCTTGAAACTGATATGATCAACATTGCGTAATAGCCCTGCTGATGATCGATGGGTGTGCGTCGTCGAGTGTTGTTACACTACACACCCCCAGGGGCCCGTTCACTTATACGTTCGAGGACGCACGGATCATCCGCGCGTACACTCGAAATCGTTCACGGCTCGTCGGGCGTTCGCCTGGGACATCCGAAAAATAGTAGGGGAGGGGAGGAATAGTATGAAACTGAAACTTGACAGTTGTCAGTTGTATGAGGACGTCCATAGTCCTTCATTAACTCCGGCAGTGCGATTACGTAATGTTGTTCATGACGGTTTCAAGCCGTCAAATTCAATAATGCTTTGCGATAGAGTCGATTTTGCTATGAAACAAGTGACAATCTGATTGAAGCCAAGTTCTGTGGTCGGGCCCCCGCATCCCGACCACATAACTTGGCTTCAATCGAATTCTCAATATCGCAATCACTAATGCCTTGCGATAGAGTCGAAATTGCTATGAAAAAAGTGATAATCCGATTGTAGCCAAGTTCTGTAATTGGGCCATCGGTGATCGAGCGATAATCTACGGATGATTCGAGCGTGTAAGTGAACACAGCCCCGGGGCCCGCAGTGCGATTACGTAATGTTGATCATGACGGTTTCGAGCCATCAAATTCAGTAATGCTTTGCGATAGAGTCGATTTTGCTATGAAAAAAGTGACAATCTGATTGAAGCCAAGTTCTGTAATCGGGCTGCTGACCACAGAACTTGGCTTCAATCAGATTGTCACTTTTTTCATAGCAAAATCGACTCTATCGTAAAGCATTATAATTGAATTTAACGGCTTGAAACCGTCATGATCAACAATACGTAATCGCACTGCAGGTACGTGACGTCATATTTTCATAGCTCCATGGGCCCGTTCACATACGTAGTATCTCTACCTAGTCTGTGATTCACATAAACGTTCGGGGACGCACGGATCACCCGCGCTTACACTCGAAATCGTTCACGGCGCACAGTGGTTCCATTTTGAAAATTTGCACTTAGGGTCGAAAGTCGGAAATTCGATCTGATTTTTTTATATGTGTTGGAGAATTACGTGCTTAACAATAGTTGTGGGGAGGACTTTTCTGACAAACGGATATTTTAAAACAAAAAAATTTTTTTTTTTTTGTATGGAAGAAATCACATTATATTTTTTTTCTTTTTTTGTTTAAATTTGTTTAGGTTGTGACTTTATAATATCAATAGTTCAAGTCATTGACAACCCAGAAAAAATATAACCTGTTGCAGTCACTTGCCGCCGCGCGAGTTTTAAGGCGCTAAACATAGCAACTTTTTTTTCATATATTTTGCTAAGAATGCACCATCTTGCTTGCTTATTTATTATATTTGTATGATTCTACCTCAATAAAAAACCAAAAGATAACATGATTTCCCCAAAAAAAGTTCATTCAAATGTAATTCTTATTAATTGGTAGGCAAGCGACCTTGTATAACAGTAACGATATAACGATATCTCTTTGTTCAAGACAAATTATTTGTAAGAATTCATTAGGTTAACGCCTCAAAAAGTATCTATTTAAAAGTAAAAGTACCCTATCTACCTTTTCCAAGTACCTACCGACTTATTTTATTTCCAGTTTCTAGGAAACGCTAATGATATTAGTGCGCAAACAAATGAGTCATATAAGATACTAAGCTCCCGTTGTTCACTGTGCTCTGCAGTGCGATTACGTAATGTTGATCATGACAGTTTCAAGCAGTCAAATTCAATAATGCTTTGCGATAGAGTCGATTTTGCTATGAAAAAAGTGACAATCCGATTGTAGCCAAGTTCTGTAATTGGGCCACCGATTGGTCGTCACATCTGCAGCCCGATTCCATAACTTGGCTTCAATCGAATTCTCAGTATCGCAGCCACTAATGCCTTGCGATAGAGTCGAATTTGCTATGAAAAAAGTGATAATCCGATTGTAGCCAAGTTATGGAATTGGGCCACTGCCATCGCAAACATGCTACCGACGACCAATCATAGCGCAGTATCGCATATAGTACTTATTTTATGCGATATTGAGCTTTGATTGGTTGATGACAACTAATTAGGTTTTACCATTTTAAAATAATGTCGGATATTACTACATTCTGCTCCTGACGCTTCAGTCGTTTGACTGCAAAAGGACTAGATATTATTATATTATTTAAAGAGATATTATTATATTATTTGAAGGAAGTGCTATGGCTGGATTTTATACATATCTCGACCCATACCAGAAACTTCGCAGTAGTGGTGGTGACCTGAACGATTTCCAATATTTATACAATGTTATAGTTTCTGAAATACCATTCGAGATATCACAAAAAGACCAAGCTAAAATCATGGAATTTACCCGACTTTTCACGACACGTCTACTAAAAAAATGAACAATGCAAACAGATGTCAGAAAACTTTTCTAAACCGAGAAGTGAACCGTACATGGTTGGAGACAAGCATCACGTGGCCAACTTGCGATTCAGTGGATTTGAAGATGATAATGGAAACTTCAATGGAACCAATGGAACTTCCAAATCCAACACAGGCAGAAAATATAATCCCATCCGTCTGCACTGCGGAAGCAGGAACATCTACTGAAGCACAAACAAGAGTGGATTTTAAAGAATTGGGTGAGAAACAGAAAAAAAGACGTTCTGACCCGACTGTGACAGCAACAGATGAAGAAGAGCTACAATATATGTACACGTCAAAGTTAAAAAAAATTGGCAAACTTGCCTTAGCTAAGATTGTGGACCATCTTAGTAAGAATGCTGATGCTATAGAAGCTGTGACGCAGCTTCTATTCGATAAGAAGAAACCTCCAGTAGTCAAGATTTCAGAAGATAAAACTTTAGCGCTCTGCACAACGCGCAATCACTCGAAATCGTTCACGGTGTCGTCCGGGCGTTCGCCTGGGTCATCCGAAAAATAGTAGTGGAAGGGAGGAATAGTATGAAACTGACACTTGACAGTTGTCAGTTGTATGTGGACGTCCAAAGTCGTTCACGATCTCCGGATGATCGAGCGATAATCGCACGGATGATTCGAGCGTGTAAGTGAACACAGCCAATGGATAAGCAAGCTAAAGTGCCAGTGGGCTGGTCACACTTCCCGAAGAACCGATAACCGTTGGGGTCAACGAGTTCTCTAGTGGAGACCAAGTTCAAGCAAATCTAGTGTAGGACTCCCTGTGGCCAGGTGGAGTGACGACCTGCGAAAAGTGGCTGGCAGAAAATGGATGAGGAGAGCTGAAGACCAAGCTCAGTGGCATGCATTAGGAGAGGCCTACGTCCATCAGTGGACAGATTTAGGCTGATGATGATGATGATGATGATGATGTTGTGCCTCTTGTAACAGGTGAGTTATTGTAGAACTAACGTCTCATATGTTAAATAACAATGGTATGGAGACAATAGTAATAATATGAAGTATAAACATGTATTACCACAAAAACTATGTGTATTTTTTCAGGGTTTGAAGTAAATGAACATAATCCAATCAATCGTGCAGCTCGCAGCAACTACAGATGCATGCATGCTAGAGCTAAACCTCATCAACCCTAAGTACCTTCTCCAAAGGTTTAAAAACTATAAAAATAATAATAATCATTTATTGAAAGGTCCTTTGTTAGGGGTGTGTTATAGATGAAAATGATTCATTTTGCCCAGTTTCTACAGATGGTTGCTAAAAACATTCACAAGTTCTATATGCCTATAACACCTATTTGTCAAATTTCATCTGTAGGAAGTATCCAAGAATAACCTTTGTTTTCACATAATCTAACTATGATGTGATAAACAAAAAAAACAGAGGTAAATGAAATAGTATGAAAGATATTAGGTAATATTTAAATTATATAATATCTACAAACAAATCTTATAGTATGAGACAGAATCCACCTATACTAACAACTTTGTTTGTGTATCACCCAAAAACTAATGGCCCAATTGCAATATGGTTTTCATCATTGCCATGACGAGGGAACCTTAACAACAAGCACTTGGCCTTTTTTTAATATATCCTGTTTAATATTTACATTAAAATTTAAAACAAATGTTTTTTTCACGAATTGAGCCTACTAACTGATGTAGTAGGGGGGAGCCAAAGATGCTGAATTATGCTTACGGGCATAATGGGAGACCAAAGATTTCAGAAGATGAAAATATCAAACTCAAAAGCAAAAAAGTATGAACTTCAATTTATCACTAGACATAATAATGTTTGATTAAACGGCAAACGTAATGTAAATGTAGGAAGCCCTCCAGCTAGGTGGAGCAACAACATATCCAAGATGGCTGGAGGCGGTGGGAAAGGAAGAGCTGAAGATTGGGCTCAGTGATGTGCAATTGGAGAAGCCTATGTCCAGCAGTGGACTAACAAGGGCTGATAATGATGATGATCATTATTTAGTCATAATTGATCTTGCTTAATCAAAAAGTTTTATATTTTTCAGCTTCAACAGTGAAAAAGTTTAGATAAGTTGGTGAAACATATGATAAAGAAAGGAAATAAAAATTTGGATGATGAGCCGCACAACGACTTGCAAAACCGAAATCTCTTGCAGCAAATAGGGAGCTATTTGAAAATATAAGATTTTAATTAAGATCACCCAACTTTAATAAATAGCATTAAGAATATTATATTACTTTTAAGTTAATAAAAGTGTTTTAACAAATAAATATTCAAAACAAGTTGTAGTGGTTTCATTACTCATAAAAGTAAAAAAGAAGGTATTTTTATAGGTACCCTAACTACCTCACTCAAAATTATCGATAAAGTAAAGACATCACCAGCTATTGATATCAATCACTTATTTTTGTCTGCAATCACTAAAATATACATAGCCACAAGAAGCTTATAAATTATACTGTAAGTACGGAGTACTATTATTTATTCTGTGTTGTAAGATAGTAACTTCTTGTCTTACGTAGTATTTATATACTCTTTGGCTTCTTGCATAGCCATAGCATAGCTATAATTTTGTCGATAGGGATATCGACAAAACGCTGTGCTTGTTGAAATTGCTGACATTGACAATTGATTGATTGTTGACATATAAATGTTAGTGTTTTTATCAATTTTATCTTTCTTAAAACTTTAAATTGGCGATAATATTAATGATTAGTACTGTAGTTTCAAATAGGTTTCAAACAACAAGGTCAGAGACTAGCATAAAATAATTATTAATCAATTCTTTATTCGAATATTGATTAGCAAAATTACGAAATACTTATGGTTGCCATAGAAATTTGTCAACAGCGTCTCTGTTGTCAGATAATATATTATTTGTAGCAAATCTTGAATTATTTTGGATAGTAAGAAACTACGATAGTATGGATGGACCCGACAGTAAAGCGAGTGGCTCACACTCTGATTACATAGAGAAAAAAAGGGCTGAGTTGAGAATATTTTTCGCAGATGCGAAACTTCCCAAAGAAGTAATAGATCATACAATTGAAAATGAATTGATGTCCTTGAAGGAAGATAAGAGACCTTATATTGCTGCTTCTTGTCCTGGTGAAGTCAAGTCTGAGTATGAAGTCATGACAGGGCAGCCTTTCACTAAAGTAGAAGAGCACAATTGCCCTTTAACTGCTGCAGATATACAGAAAATGCTCAAAGATAGCCCCATTATTGAGGAGAAAGCGCGACAGATTCAAATAGTTACTTATTCTGATAGAAAAGAAACTGTTGTACCAATAAGTGACATAAACTTAGCAGAATATAGCGATATTAGAAATGAAATAGATTTGGCGGGTGGTGATGAACAAAAGATAAATAAAATAAACTTCAAGCACATGCAGTCTCTCGTTACATCGCTAAACGTTTATCAATCTAAACAAGCGGAACCTAATAAAAATAATAATTGCGGTGACGATGAGAGTGAAGAATCTAACGAAGATGATAAAGCATTCGATGCCATAGAGAAGGAAGTCAGTAAATATACAGACAAAACTTACGAGATTCGATATCAGGAGACAAAAGACATGCTGCTAAAAATGGCTGATAATTACGATGATCCCAATAGCTCTAAACACCCAATAGATCAGCAAAACGATGATCTCATAAAAGATTGTGTGCTAAAAGATTCGTCAGTACACCTAGTCAAAGGTCAGATGAGACGCACCTCCTTTGACGAAGTAAAAGAATCGTACTCCATTAATGCAGCAATGAATATACCAATGAAAGATAACCCAGTAGTTCCTGATCTCAGTGGAAAAATAAAAGGAGCATTAAACAACAATATCAAGAAAGAGAAGGATGAAATTATAAATGTTGAAGAAGTTTTTCCCAAGAGTTTTGAAACAAAACTAAAAGACACCGAAAAAGCTTTACTTGAGATCAATTCTGTTTTAAATAATGGTCCTTCATCCGGTAAAGAAGTCAAAACTTCTGAAGAGGTCAAGATATCAAATGAAAACTCACCAGAGCACGTAAATGACGGATCAGAGAACAATCAAGAGCCACGAAACAATTCTCAGAGGTTTGACGAAAGGATGGAGCAGACATTGCAAAATGCTCTCGAAAACATCTATGAAATTAGCAATAATGTCAACAATGGCAACAAAGAATTAGAATTTAAGGAAATGAAAAATCTCGCTCGTAACATTGTTGAGAAAGCTGAAAATCTAAGTACGCTCATTAGTGAAGATATAACAAATAAATTGAATAGTATGAATGAACTTTTAAGCGATGTAAATGAAGCTCTTGAAAATTCCAGAAAGTCGAATGTTGCATATCAGCAAATAAAAGAGGAAGCTGAAATTCTTAGTCGTAAAAGAGAAGCCAGCTTAGCTAAAGTCACTGAAATAATTGAAACAGGTCAGGAGCTTTCTGTAAAAAAATCAGAAGGATTTATAAGCAATGTGAGCAATTCTCAAATCGATGATATCAATAGTGCTATAGGTAAACTAAACGTGGAACTAAGATGTCACGAGGAAAGGATTAATCAAAGCAAAGAAAGGTATGAGCAAAGAAATAAACAATGCAAAACCTTAATTAAGGAAGTTGATCAGGTTTTGATAAAATCTAATAAAATTCTTCATCCTGTCATAGAATCAAGCACAAACCTTACCAAGAGCATAGATGATTTAGATGAGGTTCAAAAAGGAGCAGACTTGCAATCAGCTCAGACAGTAGAGAAAGTAAGCGAGAATCGTGAAACAGTACGCAAAGAGCTTTGGGATGTCGACTTTTCTTATATGGATGAAAAAAATAAGAAACTGTCTGAGTTCAAAAAACAAGAACTTGAGCGAAGTAATCGAATCAACAATCTACTTGGTGATATTAAAGACAAAATGATAGACAACGAAGAGGTTCTAAGGCTTGCAAACAATTTGCTAAGAAGAGAAGAAACTAGAAAGAAAACTCTTGATGAAAATACTAAGATTAGGGAATTACCAACTGCTGAAATTGATGCTAGAGCTCAAGGAGATCATATCAGACCTGCTGAAGAGTCGGAAGAAAATAAGAGTTTACTTTGTACACCTCAAGGTGAAGAACGAGATACCGATACCTACATATTAATTATGTTTTTATATTTAATAAATAAACCAATTAACAAAATTTCCACAAACGTTACAGTGCAAACAGAAGAAGAAATGAAAAAGCAAGAAAGAGAAAAGAAGAAACAGGAAGAAGCAGAGAAAGAGCGACAAAGGCAGCGAGAATTTCAGACCAAACTGGAGAAAGAGATGGAAGAAATGAACAAGACGCCACGTATGACCAAGGAGTTCATAAAGAAAAGTTGCAGGCAGCACAAGCTTTACTGCACGCCACATTTGAATGACATTCTCTACTTGCATTTCAAGGTACCTACTTTCTTTTACCTTTTGTTTTAGTTTCAGGCCGTTTTCTTATTGCTTACAAAAAAAAACAAAATTATTGAATACGAGCTGACCGCCCACAAAAAAAAAAAAACATACTAATATTATAAAGGCGAAAGTTTGTATGTATTTAAGTTTGTGTGCGTGTGTGTGGTTTTGGGTGTATGTTTGCTACATCTTCACACTTAAACGGCTGAACGGATTTGGATGAAATGTCGTATGGAGGTAGCTTTATTGACCCTGGATTAACACATAGACTAGGTACTTTTTATCCCGGAAACATGCACAGTTTCTGAGGGACGTGGGGAATTTTAATGTTTCTTATTTACTTACATATTTAATTTTATTTTAATAGTTCTATTGCAACATTATTTACACTAACTTGAATAATCAAAAATATTTTTTTTTGTGAGAAGCATAGAAGACAAAGTTGCATATTATTTATTCTGTGCTACTGTTTAGTTATAAGAATTATATATATTTGAAATAGTCTCACAGATATCTTTTGGTCATTTTTTGTTCCGCCGGAAATACAATATAGCAGCTGTACGCCGCCATATTAGTTTTCTTGACACTTCATATGTCCACTCTCAGCACTCTGTAGCACTCTCGTGATCAAGACGAATCCAATGATATCTTACTTATCAAAATCCGCCAAGCCGTTTAGGCTGTAGGACACGCCTGAAACGTACAAACAAACAAACCTACTACAACTCAAACACAACCCTCCGTGCAGTCGGGTAAAAACTAAAAACCGACTACAGTCCTCCGTGCAGTCGGGTAAAAACTAAAAACCGACTACGGTCGGGTAAAATTAGCCCATGACACTCTTGCAATAAAGACTCGCTTGTCAAAATCGGACCAAGTTTTTAGTTAAAACACATAACCCTTTCTTTGCTTCGCCGTAGTTAGATGAAATATCTAACTATGGCCTATGACATTATATAAATGAAGACGAATCGATTGATACCTCGCTTGTCCAAATCGGACCAATAGGGGCGACGCTATCGTGTTATTATTATCGTGGAATTGTGTGGCCGTGCCTACACATCCCTTGGCCACATTACTTATTCAAACAACTACACTACTACTACTACTACTACTACCTACTACCGGTTGTACTATTATTTATTCAGTGCCTTGGCGTTGTTATGAGACAGTCCACTGGATTCCGCGATAGGAGAACTATCGTCACGTTTGTCAAGAGTAGGTAAGTTAGAGAATAATGCTATTATATGGGATCAGCACGAGGCCAAGTACAAACTACTGGTAGAGAAGGTCCAGAAAAAATTTGCTCGAAACCTGTGTACCTATAAAGTTAAACGGGTATTATCCACACCTGTATCCGTCCCTACTCGTAGCCGGCATGGCGGGCGTAAACACTTTGGAACTCAGGCGCAAGTGCGCGATAATGATGCATTATTATCTACTACCTATTATTTATTCTGTGCTACTTCTCATAGACAATCCGACCACTCTAGCGCGCTACTCACATAACACACCGGACCGGTTGCGGGCGACCGCACGTGCGGCGCGGGCGCCGCCTGCTGCTCGCGCCTCCGTCGCCGCGTGTCGGTGCGCACGCGCACGTGGACCGCTCCGTTTGCCGTATAGGTAGCAGACCTTCAGTACGCTCTAATGTTATTTTTTTATCCTGTTTCTTATGTTTAGGTATACGAGGGGAGTTCAATGTATTCTCGGTATAGGCATGAAAGAATAAGCAGAAAATTCTAAATAAAATTTATTTTTCAATGTAATCCCCTAGGATCTGAACACACTTATTTGTCCTGGGAAATAACTTTTCAATTCCCTCCAAAAAATATTTTTCTCGTACTTACAGCGCTCTAATGTTGTTTCATTTTTGTTATTCTAAATTCATTTCATTTAGATTTTGTTTTAATGAGGGACTGTCTGAGGGCAGGTCATTCCACTTTTAATGAGGGACTGCCTGAAGGCAGGTCATTCCACTTTTATATGAAGTTCCTCCACTTTAGCATTGATACGTCATAAACTGCAGAAAGCCACGAAGTGTACAATGTTTGTTCATATATATACACTAGCTTACCCGCCCGCGACTTTGTCCGCGCGGACTAATGTTTATCGCGAAAAAAAACATGATATTAAAAACCAATGCAAAACTCGGTATAGCCAGGGCAGTCGCACTCGACAACAAGTACAAATAAATTCAAGGACCCAATATTCGGGTCCGTTCAGTCGAGTGTCAAGCGTGCGCTCGACGAGTCGCGCGCCTTGTACTTAGCGATAGAGCACCTACTTACGTAAAGTTATTGACAAACTTTATTCGTGTTTTAATTATGAGTACCAAGAAGAAAGCTAGAAAGTACTGCATAGCATTCGGCTGTTTGAATAGTGATAGAAATGACGAATTGTCATTCTTTACGCTTCCAAAGGATATTGAAAGGTAATAAATTGTAATACCTATAATAGGTCCTAGTCATGTAGTTAGATATTGATATTTTTTTATTACGTAGGTTCCTATAGTTTTATGTTATTTCATTTGTGTTCCATGTCGAAGCTACGCATATTTAAGGTTTTTCCGCGCAGAAATAAAGTCGTTTATTAAATCGATCAACGTAATTTAATAATTGATTAAAGTAGGTATTGTTGATCGGAAAATGACAACTACACTTAGGTAGGTATCTCACTAAAGTTATCGGCGGTCTGAAAACGGGATAGGTAGGTAGTAAAAATGAGGTAGTAGGTCTATTCTGATAAGAATGTCATTGTATGTAATAGAACTATTTTAATTTATAATAATAAGTAATAACATAATACATTATTACTTATTTATTCTGTTACAATATCTAAGTCATAACATATCACAGAATAGTTAGTAGTACAAGTACCTAGTCATATCTTAATACAACCCTACCGAGCGAAAAAGGGACAGAGCGATTCTGAAACGGTTAGAGCAATGGAAGTTCTCGCGCGTTGTGATACGGTGCATTCTAGCCTGCACGCGGTGGGCGAGCGCCTTCTAGGTAAATATAATTGAAAGCTCGCAGCGCCGTGCGAGTTAAATTGCACTTTATAGCGTTGTAGCGAGAGTCGCTAATTTATTTAAATGACTACTCAGTTAGCCTTCTGTACTTGCACTATTATTTATTCTGTGGTATAGCACCAATGCTCTTGATGTTTTTACACTTACTTGTTATACGTTTCCATGGCAACCGTTTCTTACAACGAGTAATCAACATTTTAAACTTACAATTTTCCGAGATAAAAAGTATCCTATGTTTTATTCCTGGCTATAAAACATAGGATACTTACTTTACTTAGTGGTTAGTAGCTTATAAGCTATCGCCATTCCAAATTTCATCATAATCCGTCTAGCCGTTATCGCGTGTAAGCTCCCCAAACAAACAAAACAAACAGACATCGTTTCACTTTTATATATTGGTGTGGATGTTATGATTGCTAAGTCACGAAAGATCCTTCTGGTGAAATTATACAATTCATCATCATCAGATTATATTCATCCACTGCTCTACGTACGTCCTCTCCTATCATTGAGCCCGATCTTTTTCGATTCTCATCCAGTCTCTGCTAGCTGTTTTTCGCAAGTCATTCCATCAGCCGGCGAGCATCCTTCCTACACTACGTATCTCCGTCTAAAACTTGTTTACCCCAATGGTTATCAGTTCTTCAAGATATGTGGCCAGCCCTTTGCCACTTCCGCTTGCTAATTCTTAGAGCATATTTTTTTGTGTCTTGATACAGGTATTACGAAACAATAAACAAAAAAACATTGGAACATTAACAGTCTCCTTTTGTGAAGTCGAAATAGAACAGAACCACAGAATAAATAATATCGGAACTAAATAAAAACATTGTGCAAATAATATAATAGTTGAAGCAGGTATAAATAAATATTATCATGAAAGTCCAAAAGATTTTTAGCAGAGCGTGGTTTCGATCCACGGACCTCTGGGTTATGGGCCCAGCACGCTTCCACTGCGCCACTCTGCTTAGTGATGAGAGGAGCGAAATTAAAAGAAAGCTTCTGCAAAATGCTAGTTTGTTTTTTTGTTTGTTCATTTAGTTTTTCCTCAGCGCTGCGCAATATTTTTACTATAATAATTACGTAATAGTTGACGACATCCTTTGCGGCAAGATATCGTCATGATTCGTAACCTACGAAAACAAAATATAAAATAACATCATTTTCAAGTGTGTAGGATACTTGAAGCTTTCTAATAGGATGCCTGCATGGAAATGGTTACAATTTTAAAGTGATACAATCTTAACAATTTGGTGTAGCTTATTTATTTATTTTATTTAGTCATAGTATTTTATGAGTTATACGGCCTATCAAATTTAATTATAAAGTAGAACCGGGTTAATTCTCGTCCCTCCCTATAGGTACCCGTAGTACTATTACTAATTGTGTGTTATCGCTACTGGCGTAACCACAGCGTACATAATAGTAAAGCACAAAGTGGAGTCGAACACAACAGCAATAAAAATTGAGCACACGAACAAAATGAACTCACTAGATACCTACTTAAGTCAAAGTCAAAGTATTTTATTGTGAACAAGCTGTGCCCGCGGCGTCGCACGTTTGGTCATTTCTCCAGGTTAAAAGTAGGTACCTACTCTATGTGCTATTCCAAGACCTAAAATAGTTACCAATATACCAACATTTGATCAACATTTCTTTAGCCGTTTTCGATTGCTCGGCTTCTACTCATCGGACCCATTGACATAGTATCTACCAATTAGTTGTAAATCAATGGACATACCAATTACACCATAAGCTATCCAACAGAGAAAACTGCATCGCAATTTAGTATGCGAGTTAGCTCGCAGTGGTGTTTCATTCGCGCGCTGAGACAATAGATGGAGTTAGTATGCGAGTTAGCTCGCGGTGGTGTTTCATTCGCGCACTGAGACAATAGGTGGAGTTAGTATGCGAGTTGGCTCGCGGTGGTGTTTCATTCGCTCGCTGAGACAATAGGTGGAGTTAGTATGCGAGTTAGCTCGCGGTGGTGTTTCATTCGCGCGCTGAGACAATAGATGGAGTTAGTATGCTAGTTAGCTCGCGGTGCTGTTTCATTCGCGCGCTGAGACAATAGATGGAGTTAGTATGCTAGTTAGCTCGTGGTGGTGTTTCATTCGCGCGCTGAGACAATCGATGGAGTTAGTATGCTAGTTAGCTCGCGGTGCTGTTTCATTCACGCGCTGAGACGATAGATGGAGTTAGTATGCGAGTTAGCTCGCGGTGGTGTTTCATTCGCGCGATGAGACGATAGATGGAGTTAGTATGCGAGTTATCTCGCGGTGGTGTTTCACTCGCGCGCCGAGACAATAGATGGAGTTAGTATGCGAGTTAGCTCGCGGTGGTGTTTCATTCGCGCGCTGAGACAATAGATGGAGTTAGTATGCGAGTTAGCTCGCGGTGGTGTTTCATTCGCGCGCCGAGACAATAGATGGAGTTAGTATGCGAGTTAGCTCGCGGTGGTGTTTCATTCGCGCGCTGAGACAATAGATGGAGTTAGTATGCTAGTTAGCTCGCGGTGCTGTTTCATTCGCGCGCTGAGACAATAGATGGAGTTAGTATGCTAGTTAGCTCGTGGTGGTGTTTCATTCGCGCGCTGAGACAATCGATGGAGTTAGTATGCTAGTTAGCTCGCGGTGCTGTTTCATTCACGCGCTGAGACGATAGATGGAGTTAGTATGCGAGTTAGCTCGCGGTGGTGTTTCATTCGCGCGATGAGACGATAGATGGAGTTAGTATGCGAGTTATCTCGCGGTGGTGTTTCACTCGCGCGCCGAGACAATAGATGGAGTTAGTATGCGAGTTATCTCGCGGTGGTGTTTCATTCGCTCGCTGAGACAATAGGTGGAGTTAGTATGCGAGTTAGCTCGCGGTGGTGTTTCATTCGCGCGCTGAGACAATAGATGGAGTTAGTATGCTAGTTAGCTCGCGGTGCTGTTTCATTCGCGCGCTGAGACAATAGATGGAGTTAGTATGCTAGTTAGCTCGTGGTGGTGTTTCATTCGCGCGCTGAGACAATCGATGGAGTTAGTATGCTAGTTAGCTCGCGGTGCTGTTTCATTCACGCGCTGAGACGATAGATGGAGTTAGTATGCGAGTTAGCTCGCGGTGGTGTTTCATTCGCGCGATGAGACGATAGATGGAGTTAGTATGCGAGTTATCTCGCGGTGGTGTTTCACACGCGCGCCGGGACAATAGATGGAGTTAGTATGCGAGTTAGCTCGCGGTGGTGTTTCATTCGCGCGCTGAGACAATAGATGGAGTTAGTATGCGAGTTAGCTCGCGGTGGTGTTTCATTCGCGCGCCGAGACAATAGATGGAGTTAGTATGCGAGTTAGCTCGCGGTGGTGTTTCATTCGCGCGCTGAGACAATAGATGGAGTTAGTATGCTAGTTAGCTCGCGGTGCTGTTTCATTCGCGCGCTGAGACAATAGATGGAGTTAGTATGCTAGTTAGCTCGTGGTGGTGTTTCATTCGCGCGCTGAGACAATCGATGGAGTTAGTATGCTAGTTAGCTCGCGGTGCTGTTTCATTCACGCGCTGAGACGATAGATGGAGTTAGTATGCGAGTTAGCTCGCGGTGGTGTTTCATTCGCGCGATGAGACGATAGATGGAGTTAGTATGCGAGTTAGCTCGCGGTGGTGTTTCACTCGCGCGCCGAGACAATAGATGGAGTTAGTATGCGAGTTAGCTCGCGGTGGTGTTTCATTCGCGCGCTGAGACAATAGATGGAGTTAGTATGCGAGTTAGCTCGCGGTGGTGTTTCATTCGCGCGCCGAGACAATAGATGGAGTTAGTATGCGAGTTAGCTCGCGGTGGTGTTTCATTCGCGCGCTGAGACAATAGATGGAGTTAGTATGCTAGTTAGCTCGCGGTGCTGTTTCATTCGCGCGCTGAGACAATAGATGGAGTTAGTATGCTAGTTAGCTCGTGGTGGTGTTTCATTCGCGCGCTGAGACAATCGATGGAGTTAGTATGCTAGTTAGCTCGCGGTGGTGTTTCATTCACGCGCTGAGACGATAGATGGAGTTAGTATGCGAGTTAGCTCGCGGTGGTGTTTCATTCGCGCGATGAGACGATAGATGGAGTTAGTATGCGAGTTATCTCGCGGTGGTGATTCACTCGCGCGCCGAGACAATAGATGGAGTTAGTATGCGAGTTAGCTCGCGGTGGTGTTTCATTCGCGCGCTGAGACAATAGATGGAGTTAGTATGCGAGTTAGCTCGCGGTGGTGTTTCATTCGCGCGCCGAGACAATAGATGGAGTTAGTATGCGAGTTAGCTCGCGGTGGTGTTTCATTCGCGCGCTGAGACAATAGATGGAGTTAGTATGCGAGTTAGCTCGCGGTGGTGTTTCATTCGCGCGCCGAGACAATAGATGGAGTTAGTATGCGAGTTAGTTCGCGGTGGTTTTTCATTCGCGCGATGAGACGATAGATGGAGTTAGTATGCGAGTTATCTCGCGGTGGTGTTACACTCGCGCGCCGAGACAATAGATGGAGTTAGTATGCGCGTTAGCTCGCGGTGGTGTTTCATTCGCGCGCTGAGACAATAGATGGAGTTAGTATGCGAGTTAGCTCGCGGTGGTGTTACATTCGCGCGCCGAGACAATAGATGGAGTTAGTATGCGAGTTAGCTCGCGGTGGTGTTTCATTCGCGCGATGAGACGATAGATGGAGTTAGTATGCGAGTTATCTCGCGGTGGTGTTTCACTCGCGCGCCGAGACAATAGGTGGAGTTAGTATGCGAGTTAGCTCGCGGTGGTGTTTCATTCGCGCGATTAGACGATAGATGGAGTTAGTATGCGAGTTAGCTCGCGGTGGTGTTTCATTCGCGCGATGAGACGATAGATGGAGTTAGTATGCGAGTTAGCTTGCGGTGGTGTTTCATTCGTGCGCTGTGGCAACGGCTTCGCAGCAACAGTACCATTGCTTGGTATGCTCCTCGAAATAGGTATAAAGAGTCGAAGCGAATACGAAGAGGTATAGATTGACAACAAGTGCTTATGACAAGCCATTTTATGCGACACATTCATCCACCCGGGCTGACGGCGAATATACTCGTAGATAGATATTTAACCCTAGATAGATAACCATATTTCATTGTACTCTAAAGATAACCATACGTCGATGCGCATGTTTAGTAGGTATATTTTGAATTATGTTTAAATTAGGTTTATGAATGTGATATTCAATGTTAATTATATGTAATTGTGTTGTGCGTAAATGAAAACATTAAGTATAATTTTTATTTTACTGGGGAAATCAGTAAAATTATTAAACAAATACAACGAGCTGACCGCCCGCAAAAATAATCATACTAATATTATAAAGGCAAAAGTTTGTATGTATGTAAGGGTGTGTGTGTGTGTATGTTTACGCTTAAACGGCTGAACGGATTGGGATGAAATTTGGTATGAAGGTAGCTAAAAAATGCATGGTTCTTGAGGGATGCGGGTGAAACCGCGGGGCGCAGTTAGTATTTATATAAACTAAATGTTTATTTTTTAATTTAATAGTTGCCATTGCAATATTTAGACTACCTATACTATAAACATTACATTGAAAAATTCTATTAGACAATTGCTAAACGGTAGCATAAGAATTATATATTTTTGAAATGGTCTTTTCAAGACCTTCATTTTGATACCTAACTCGACAGGTTTTGGTCATCTTTTGTTCCGTCGGAAATACAATATGGCAGCTGTAAGCCACCATATTAGTTTTCTAGACATTTCATATATCCTATAGCATGCACTCTCGTGATTGAGACAAATCCAATGATACCTCAGTTATCAAAATGCATCAAGCCGTTTAGGCTGTAGGACGTACCTATAAACGTAAAAACATACATACAATCCACAAATTTAAAAATAAGATTTTTTAATGTTGGCCTTACAGTAACTTAGAACAGGCGCTGGACTTGTGCTCTCCACAAAGGGTGTTTAATGTTGGCCTTACAGTAACTTAGAACAGGCGCTGGACTTGTGCTCTCCACAAAGGGTGTTTAATGTTGGCCTTACAGTAACTTAGAACAGGCGCTGGACTTGTGCTCTCCACAAAGGGTGTTTAATGTTGGCCTTACAGTAACTAAGAACAGGCGCTGGACTTGTGCTCTCCACAAAGGGTGTTTAATGTTGGCCTTACAGTAACTTAGAACAGGCGCTGGACTTGTGCTCTCCACAAAGGGTGTTTAATGTTGGCCTTACAGTTACTAAGAACAGGCGCTGGACTTGTGCTCTCCACAAAGGGTGTTTAATGTTGGCCTTACAGTAACTTAGAACAGGCGCTGGACTTGTGCTCTCCACAAAGGGTGTTTAATGTTGGCCTTACAGTAACTTAGAACAGGCGCTGGACTTGTGCTCTCCACAAAGGGTGTTTAATGTTGGCCTTACAGTAACTTAGAACAGGCGCTGGACTTGTGCTCTCCACAAAGGGTGTTTTCAAGGGTTTCAGTATAATTTTCACACAAATTTTCATTGTCCAATGGGGTTTCCACTGGTGGGGTACTCGCCTCATAGTCATCGGCACTCTTCTTCATCGTCTAATAAATTGTCTTCAGTTTCACTGTACGACCCCTGAATCTCTTCAATGCTCGTTTCATGCAATAACCGACAGATTTCCGCAAAGTCTACACGAATTTGTAACGTCATAAAGTTGTATTATCGTAGCCTATACAATTAAAAATACTAATAACGATCTGTATTCTGTACATTTGTAGTCCTAAAAAAGCATTTTCACTAAAGTTGAAAAACTGACACTAAAGATAATACGTCACTTTGACGTACGGTAGGTAAATAGTGACGAAAGTATGGCACTTACCCGAGTGTTTTGCAAGCTCCGAGGGCCGACTGAGCTGGCAGGAAGGGTCAGCTTAGTAACGCGAAAAATGAAACAATTATATAGATTTATCAAAATCGATTACGTCGATTCGACGTAGGTTATCTATATAGGGTTAAGTCGAGGATACAATGCCTTGACTATGTGATACAATGCCTTGTTTTATATACGAGTTAGTTATACACTCTGCTTTTCACTTCGATTGCGAGGAAATTAAACATCGATATCTTATCTTATTTAAATAGTGGTAAGAAAAGACGAGAGCTTCATACAATCCAAACACATCAGTTGGGTAAAACATTTAGTTGTTGGTGGTACTGCTATAATACGAGTAGCACAGCAACAACTTAATCTATGTATAGGTACTTATAGTGAAGCAATAAGTACTAATTAATATAAAAAAACAATAATCCCGACTGCGAACAAAATTATTGAATAAAATTTTTAACTTTGTAAGAAGCTTGAAAGACAATTGCTACTGCTTAGGTAAAAAAATATTGTTTGGAATGGTCTTTAAACACCTTCATTTTGATACCTCATTCGAAAGGTTTTGGTAAATTTTTGTCACGTCGGAAATATAATATGGCAGCTGTAAGCCGCCATATTAGTTTTCTTGACACTTCACACTATCCTATAGCACTCTAAGACGAATCCAATGATACCTCATTTATCGAAATCCATCAAGCCGTTTAGGCTGTAGGATGCGCCTAAGAAACGTACAAACATACACACAAACAAACATACATACAACCTAAACACATAACCCTCCTCAGCCGGGTAAAAAGTCTGTACAACGAATATAATAAAAAAAAGGATAGAGTACCTACTTAAAATATTCTACTGAACAAGAATATACCTAACATTTTTAAAAGTCGTGTCTGTGGTTTCTTACTGATGGACCACTCACAGACCAGACACAGAATTAGCAAACTGAAGTGGCAATGGGCCGGTAACATTAGTCGAAGAACCGATAACCGGTGGAGTAAACGAGTTCTTGAGTGAGACCAAACAAACGTAGTGTAGGACGCCCTCCCGCCAGATGGAGTGACGATTTACGCAAAGTCATCATCATCATCATGTCAGCCTTTAGAAGTCCACTGCTGAACATAGGCCTCTTCCAAAGAGCACCATGACGAGCGATCCTGTGCCACCTCCATCCACCGACTTCCTCCGATGGCATATTACGCAAAGTAGCTGGCAGCAATTACATGAGAAGAGTCGAAGATCGGGCTTAGTGGCACTCATTAGGAGAATCCTATGTCCAGCAGTGGACTAATGCAGGCTGTTGATGATGATGATGATGATAAGGATCAAAAGTCTCTATGGGACCGACTGAGGTTTTAGTAATAGAAATGTCAGAAATTGTAAAAAACTTGTCTCATACCATTTTGTACGAAATTACCTTAACCGTTGTAGCTACAGGAAAACGTTCTTAGTAGTTGATATTCTCCTTAACTTTTGAAGATATTTTGATATGCATTCACAAATTTTGGAAAAAAAATACAGTCATCAAGAAAATGGGCATTTCACAATAAATAAATATGCCTATCAATCCTGTTTCTTAGAAGGATCAAAAGTCTCTATCAGACCAACTGAGGTCAATCAAACTGAGGTTAGAGCCGCCAGTACTCGTATATTTGAAAAGTTTGTATTCGAACTGTTAGACGGTATTGTGGGAAAGCCTTTTTAAAAAAAAATACTTAAAATGGAAATTAGTATTTTACTTGGTATTAACTCAAAAGTATAAAAAATATATAAAGTCAAAAAAGGAAGTAGAAGACGTGTGGCTTTAGTAGAGTATCGAAACGAACTGTCCGTCGCAGTGCAGGTCTCCTTCTGGCTGAAAAGTGCAAGAAGGCACTTTTCGGCCTTACTGTTTTAAATTTACTTACAATTAAGGGTTATAACAACCCCCCGTTTAGGTGAAAACTTCCGCTGGTTTTGCGAAGTTTTTCAACGGATTCTAAGTCGTGGTTGATTTTCGGTAATTGATTTTCAGAAGGAGGAGTCGGTCGGAATTTGTGATATAAAGCCACGCATTTTCTATTACAAAAGAAGTAGATTAAGAAGATTACAAATAGTGTTACAAATATGTATGTTGTTATGGAATGTGAAGTAAGTCGTGGAATAGATTAATTTTTCAACTTAAGTTCTTCTATTATACGTAACATATTATCGGCCTGGCCTTATCATCTATTTGTTTCAAATTATTAGGATTTAAATTAGGTAGTTTAGTTACAATTTCACTGTAGTTAAGTTTCTTTAATTTTGACAAGTTGCAACAAGAATCATTTATCAAGTTAAAATCCGAGTAAATATAATAGAATTTATATTTAGGGTGTCTTTTCCCAATTAGTTTTACATTTTTACAAAATCCAGTACAATTAGGCCTTAGGGTTAATATGCCGGTTCCTACGATACTGTATTCCGATGTATCATTTCTACACTCTATGTTTAGCTTTGTAGGTTCTGAATGAGTAAAAACCCATCTGTTATCTCCCAAAGATTGCCAAACATTGGCGTGGCTATACAAAAAGTTAGTTTTACAATTTTTTGGAAGTGAAGTCAAGACTTTGGTCATAATTTCTGTTTCACAAATAGGATAGTCTTGTACATCGAATTCGTCAAGTTGTTTACACATATACATTTCATTAGAACCGTTTTGCAGTTTGATAGGTCGTTTAAAACAATGTATTTGGTTTTATCTTGGTTCAGGGCCACATATGAAGCTGTAGGTATTATTAGTGCGTAGGATTTGTATGTTGTTACATTGTGAGGTACCGGTATTGAGATATTCTTATACAAATTATACTTACTCATAAGCACTAAAGGAATTTTAAGAGTAAAAACTAACTTATCATTTAAAATATACGTAACAATATCCGTAAGGCTTATCAAAATATGAATGTTATCTAATTCTAAGCTTACAACAAATTCCGAATATTTAGGTAGATGTTTCACATTATTTACCAAATCGTAGTACACATCTTTGGGTGTTATTATTGATGGATGTAACGTGTTTGTTTTTGCAAACAAAATAGAATTAACAACGTCTTCTAATTTGTATGAGAGGCTTAACATACAAGATTGGAGCACATTAAACATGTCATGCATAGTAGATTTGAACAGTAGTGAATTCGTTACCACCGTTAGATTGTTAACATAAGAAGATAAGTTTTCAATCATTGAATTTAATCTATTCTCATTTTTGTTAATTTCTACAATAGATTCATTAAAATTAGAAATAGCTGATTTGGATATCATTATATTTTCTTTAACTAAATCTAATAATTTTCCATTACTGTCTTTCAGTGTTTGAATAGCGTTGTCGTATCTGATAGCATCATCTTCATCCATTGTTCCAAATATTTGTTTTAAAACTGTGCCGATACCGGCAATCCACGCGGATCTTTTCGATCTGCTAGAAATCAGGTGAGAAATAGCATAATAATCTCTTGAAATATCATTATACGTCGAAACAAGTGGTAAGAAAACATTTTGACATTCAAGGTCGTCGATTGCATCGCTTTTTGTACAGAGGTATCGAGCTGAATGAAGAATGGTTTGTATGTTGTCGATGTGTGGTTTTATGTATTTAATTTCTACTGGTATCATAATATGTAAATAATCACTAATCAGTTTTATGGATCCGGAAGTGTTGAAATAGATTCCAGGGCTTTTCTTGATCTGTTCGATACCGATGAGGTGTCTTGGGTGTGTGATACGCCATGGCATAACACTGCCAGACTGTAAGAAAATATTAACAAATTTACTTAATTACTAGATTACTTAATTGATTAAAATGTCTAATAGCTAGTTACCTATTTGTCTAACTTCAAGTCACTATGCTTTTGTAGAAAACTGACTAGATCTTAAGACCTAGGGGATTCTACGCTGGCTAATTTGACTTCATCATAATGATGTTTTATGTGACGTCGATTTATAAGAAGGGAGAGTGTATGACTTCCATGGATTTTCACCACTTTATACGGTCCCTTCCAAATTGGGGATAATGCTTTTCGAAGTCTTAGATGGTTTTTAAGGTAAAGCATGTCACCAACTTTGTATGTCACAGGACGAGATCTTTGATCATAATAAGTTTTTGATGTTTCTTTGGATTTAGTTATGTTCTCAAGAGCCTTGTCGCGGGACAACTTGAGGCGGTGATTTAGCATTTTCACATATTCATGGTAAGTAGTAGTAGGATTAAGTTCACAGATTGAATCAGGAAGATAGGTTTTATGACCGAAGATGAGTTCATATGGTGTGAATTTAGTGGTAGTGTGGATATTAGTGTTATAGGCCAGAATTGCAGTGTACACATATTTGTGCCAATTTGTTTGGTTTTCATTCACATAAGATTTTAAATATTCTTTTAAGGTTGAATGGCTCCTTTCTAAGGCGCCTTGTGTTTGGGGATGGTAAGGTGAGGACTATAATTGTTTTATTTTGAGGAATTCACAGGTCTTTTTGAATAAATCTGCAGTGAAATTAGTACCTTGATCTGTGAGAATCATTTTTGGTATACCAAAAAGAGAAATGAAGTGTATGAGACATTCGCAGGATTCTTCAGCTGAGGCATTAGTAATTGGGTATGCAATGGAGAATTTTGTCAAGTCATCTTGTAAGATAAGTATGTATTTTAGGTTTATTTGACCAGCTTCAGGAAGGGGTCCTACAATATCCAAGCTAATTCGTTCAAATGGTGCGGTTGAGGTTGATGTTATCTCCATTGGAGATCGATTTACTTTACGGAGTGTTTTATTCGTTTGACACTGATTACATTTCTTTATATAGTTTTCAATATCTGGTCTCATATTTTTCCAGTGGTATCTTTCTTTAATGCGGTTGTACATTTGAGAGGAGCCAACATGACCAGCAATTGGTAAGTCGTGGTTTTCTTTCAGAATTTTAGGAATCTCACTTGGAATAGGGAAAATAATAGAGTTTCTGTAAATTTTTACAATTATGTTTGTATTGTGGAATAGAAAAGCTATAATGTTGTAGATTTTTGTAAAGGACGGTTTGAAAAAGGGATTATTGAAGTCTGAGATAGCAATTTCATTGGGAACGGCGTCGCATCCTACAAGCAGTTCGTTTCTAAGAGTTTTTAGGGCTTCGAATAATTCAGGATATTGTATGGTATCAAAATGATGTACTTTTGTGAAAAGGAAGTAGTATGATTTGTCATTCTTTGTTAGTTTCAGGAAAGAGTGCAATGTCCTTTCTTTATCGAGGAATTCAGAGGCATCACTATTATTTGCTAAAACTTCTTCGATATAAGGATTGGCTTCGTCGAGATCGATGGATGCAGGAACAATTATAGTTTTGGAATCAGAAGACAATAAAGGATTCGTATACTCATGTATTTTTGTATTGTAAGTATAATTTTTATCAGACATGGCTTTTAAGAAATTGGAGTATGAGTTTTCGTGGACATCAGAGCTTGGTAAGTTAATAGGTGAGTTTGTAGGTAAGTTCTCGTAATTATTGAGTGTAGGGTTAGAAGTTGGTATGTTGGTAGGTGAATTTATAGGTAGATTTCCGTCGCTACTGAGGATGGGGTTTGGAATACTAGGATTAGCATTAATATGATCTTTTTCATTTTCAGGGATGATGTTTGGAAGAAAGTCAGCTTCTTGGAGAGGATCTAGGGATGGTAAGTTGTAATCATCAGGGTTAAAAGGATTGGATGGTAGCTGAGTATCGAGGGAGTCTGGATTTGGTACATTTATAGGGCTTGTGTTTGGAGTGTTAGTTATTGGTAGAACTGGAATAGAGTTAGGATTTATGTTGTGTATATTTGAGATGTTAATCGGGTATCTAGAAAGTGCATCTGCAGCTGAATTCAGTTTACCTTTTCTATAGGTAATTTCATAGTCTTCGTTCGTTTCATAGACGTCTTTCGTCGTCTTCATAGTTTCATAGTTTCGAGCTTTAAACTATGAAACTATGAAGACGATCCTTGTGCTTGAAGAGCCATATTCTGATTGTCACTGATCTTAATGGATTATGATCAGTGACAATCAGAAATTTGCGGACCATACAAATATGGTCGGAAGTTTTTACAGCCAAAGAGGATAGCTAGTAGTTCTTTTTCGGTGACATTGTAATTTATTTCACTTTTATTTAAGGTTCGTGATGCATAGGCTATAGGTTTTTCTTTTCCAGAGTCTCCTTGAGAGAGAATAGCGCTGATCGCGAAGTTGGAAGCATCACAGGTAAGTGTGAAGGGTTTCGTAAAGTCAGGGTATATTAGGAGAGGCGGAGAAATGAGTCGTGTTTTCAGAGTTTCAAAAGCAAGCTGTTGCTTGTTCTGCCAGATGAATGGAGTATCTTTTTCAAAAGGGAAGTCAGAGGTTTTGCTGTCCTAGAAAAGTCTGGTATAAATTTCCGGTAATAGGACATAAGTCCTAGGAAGGATTTGACATGCTTAGGAGATTTGGGAACCGGATATTCAGACACGGCGTTGATTTTTGCTGGGTCAGGTTTAACACCCTCATCTGTGATCTGATGGCCAAGATAGGACACTTCACGAAGGAATTCACACTTGTCTGGTTGTAATTTTAGATTAAATTCTCTGAGTCTTTTAAATACAATTTCTAGGTTTTTTACATGGGAATCAAGGTCATAGGAATAGATAACTATGTCATCAAGATAAACATAGCATCGGATGCCTTGTAGGCCAGCAAGTACCGAGTTCATTAATCTTTGGAATGTCGATGGGGCGTTTTTTAGTCCAAAGGGCATTCGTTTAAATTCAACGTGTCCCTGTGGAACACTGAACGCAGTTTTGGCTGCGTCTTGAGGAGACATTTCGATTTGATGAAAGCCGGAAGCGAGATCTAAAGTTGAGAAATATTTTGATTTTCCAAGTTGATCTAGTATTTCGTTGATGTTTGGGATGGGATAAGAGTCACCGATAGTAATATCGTTTAACTTTCGGTAGTCAATCACGACTCTCCATTTGCGTTGTCCAGAAGCGTCTAGTTTCTTGGGTACAACCCAAATGGGAGCAGACCAAGGAGACATAGATGGTTTAATAATGTCATCTTCTAACATTTTTTCTACTTGATTTTGGACTTCTTGTTTGTGACATTCAGGAAATCTGTATGATTTTACATTAATTGGTTAATTTGCTGTAGTTTTAATTTCATGTTGAAGAGCATTTGTTGAAGTCAGTGGATCACCAGGTAGGTGAAAAATATCGGAATAGTCAGAGCAAATTCTACAGGGGTCAGCGTCAGTTTTAAATTAGAATTAAGGGATTTAAAAGATCCAGATACATTTATCACTGTTATGTTTATTCTATTATTGTCCTTCACTTTGACTAGACAATTGGCTATTAATATGTCTTCGAACTGGGTTTGATCTAGAACGACGCCCTCTTTTATTTCAGGGTTGGACACAGAGCATTCAATCATCATTTCAGATCTGGCAGGAATAGAATAAATTGGTTCATGGAACTGGAGTGGTAATTTGGTTTCTTTGATTTGTAGTTTATTAGTAGTGTAGACAATGCTACAGCCAAAAGGGTAAGCATATCTGTTCCTATTATACCATCGTAAGGCAAGTGTATCTTTTCAATGACATGGAACTTGTGACTTATGTACTTGCGGGATAAGTCAGTAAGTTGTATTTTTAGTGCAAAATGGCCTAAAGTTTTTGTGGAACTCTGCTCGGGTTCAATTTCTTTCAGGTTTATTTGTTCTTTCACTAGTTTAGGAAATTTCTGTATACATGAAGACTTGATGAGACTGACTGCAGAGCCAGAGTCTACAAGAAGAGACAGTGGGAATTCTGAAACTGTAGAATTTATCAAGACATGTGGCAGTAGTATTTTTGTTGGGTCAGTGGTGATTTCAAAGATTTTATTATGTTTTTTCGTTTCAGAATTTTTTGAAGATGCAGTATGTTCAACTGATGCAGTGGATACAGAGGATTTGGTAAGTATTGATTTAGTAGGTGCTGAAGGTTCAGCGGATACAGAGGAATTGGTAAGTATTGATTTAGTAGGTGCTGAAAGTTTAGCGGATGCAGCGGATACAGAGGATTTGGTAAGTATTGATTTAGCAGATTCAGAGGATTTAGTAGCATTGGGGATGGTGTCGGACTTATATTTTGTGTGGTGTCTCGTATGATACCGATACGAGCCACTTAATCGTTTTTTGCTTCATCGTCATCATCACTGAAGTTAGGTTCTACGTTGTCGTCTGGTTTTTCAACAAAATGAACGCGATGTTGCGGCTTATAGCCGGAAGTAGAAGGCTGTTAAAAATTGCGAGCACGGTTATTGTTACATTCGCGTTTTCTACAATTTTCAATCGAATGTCCGGGGAATTTGCAATATCGGCAGACATTAGAATCGTTAGAGTTCTGATTCTGGATTTGATTGTTGCGGAACTGTCCCTGATTTTGATTAATGCGGGACTGTCCCTGATATTGGTTGTTACGGAATTGAGAGTAAGTAGGTTTATTAGGTTTTGAAAACTTATTTTCTGTAGGTTGCGATCTTTTGTATACACTCTGTTGAATGCGCTCTTCAGAGATTGCGACATTTATGGCTTCATTTAAATTTTTAGGTGACTTGCATCTCACCATTGACGAGATACGGGGAAGTAACCCAACTGTAAAGTGATGGAGAGCGAGGTCTTCCATTGCAGCTGTACGACCTGGTAGTTCTTTAACTTTAGAAGTTGACAACGAAACTTCCGTGAGCAATTGTGAGAGGCATGCCTCGATTTTTAATGCGAATTGGCTAACACTTTCTTGCGGGCTTTGCTTGCTCTCCTGAAGCTCTGTGAGCAGGTGAGAGTAATGTTTCCTCTCACAGAATTGAGTTTTGAGGAACTCCTTGAGTTGTTCCCAGTTTTGGAATTCTTTAATCGAACAAGCAATTTCCGCTTTACCACGTAATTGACTTATTATATATTTAAATAAAATCGGTTTCTGGGGGTCAGAAGCAAGTTCGTAAACATTGTCACAGTTCACAATAAAAGAGTTCAGGGTCTCCCGGCTGCCATCATAGGAGTTGACAAATTTGAACAAAATGTTGAGGTCCATTTCTACAGATGCAGTTGAATTTCCGGATGTTGTAGAATTTCCGGATCCAATAATTCTTGGAGATACCAAAGGTGATTGTGATTCGAGGCTTTCAATACGTAATTTAAATTCCTCTTTTATTCTCTTGCTCATTATAAGTAGGTAAGTTCGGCGAAATAGTTTGTTATGACTGGATAAGAATGACTCACTGAGCAACGGCGAACAATGCGATAAGCATTGTTATGAGTTGTGACGGTGTAATCCTTGGCACTTGGTAAGATGTGAATATTTTAGAAAGTTTATAGAGTTTGTAGAGTTTATTGTATTAAGGCACTAGACACTTTTATTTGCGCACACTTATAGCGTTAGGGTTCACCGTACTTGAACGGGCGGAGACGGAATCGAGGGACTTTTGAAATCCCCTTGAGCTGCCACCAATGTTAGACGGTATTGTAAGAAAGCCTTTTAAAAAAAAAAGACTTAAAATGGAAATTAGTATTTTACTTGGTATTAACTCAAAAGTATAAAAAATATATAAAGTCAAAAAAGGAAGTAGAAGACGTGTGGCTTTAGAAGAGTATCGAAATGAACTGTCCGTCGCAGTGACCTGCACTGCGACGGACAGTTCGTTTTGATTCCTTCTGGCTGAAAAGTGCAAGAAGGCACTTTTCGGCCTTACTGTTTTAAATTTACTTACAATTAAGGGTTATAACAACCCCCCGTTTAGGTGAAAACTTCCGCTGGTTTTGCGAAGTTTTTCAACGGATTCTAAGTCGTGGTTGTTACAATTTCATTCTATTCATTTCGTACAAAATGTGCGCAAAAAGATTTTTTGCAATTTTTGACTTTTCTAGTAATTTAGTAACCTCAATTGATCTGGTAGTGACTTTTGATATGTGCTTTTGCAATTTTTGACTTTTCTAGTAATCTAGTAACCTCAATTGATCTGGTAGTGACTTTTGATATGTGCTTTTGCAATTTTTGTCTTTTCTAGTAATCTAGTAACCTCAATTGATCCGGTGTGACTTTTGTTATGTGCTTTTGCAATTTTTGACTTTTCTAGTAATCTAGTAACCTCAATTGATCTGGTGTGACTTTTGATATGTGCTTTTGCAATTTTTGACTTTTCTAGTAATCTTTTAACCTCAATTGATCCGGTGTGACTTTTGATATGTGCTTTTGCAATTTTTGACTTTTCTAGTAATCTAGTAACCTCAATTGATCCGGTGTGACTTTTGATATGTGTTTTTGCTGTTTAAATTGCCTATTTTCTCGATGACTGAACATTTTTAACAAAATCTGTGAATGCAGGTCAAATTATCTCCAAAAGTTGAGAACAGCCTCCTAAGAAAATAAAGAAAGACACAATTTAAAAAAAATATAATTATTCATTAACTTATTTTTAGTACTCTAGACCATTTTTTTTAAATTATCTTCTTTGTACAGACTTTCGATCCTATTATTATTATAGATAAAGATTTAAAGTTGGTTAGGGACCATTCACACTAATTCTTATAAATATAACCTAAAAACTTTGAAATAACATTATTTATTACAAAAAAACAAAAACCCGACTGCGAACAAAATTAAAGAGAGGCAAACAAGCTTTAGATTTCATATTTTTAAATGTAAGATGCTCTACTTTAGATTTCATATTTTTAAATGTAAGATGCTCTACTTTATTAAAATTTTGTCAGGGACATTTCATTTTTATGTACCAATATTTTAGCTTTGTCGCTGTAAGATTGCGTACCTTTATTTTTGCGAAAACTTGAAAGGTTACGTGAAAAACTGAAACAAAAGTAAAATATTTTTTGAAAATTTGCAACAAAATAACACTTTTACAAGTAAAAATTTTACATGTCTCATGAACAAGGTAAAAAAATGTGTGTACACAGAGCAGATCAATAAATGTACATAATAAATAATGTAAATATCAAATATGTACTTATACTTTGATTTTTATAGCTTGATCTCCATGACGGCTGTCATCAAGATAACGCGCATAAAGTTTAGTATTTTTTATAGTCAAAATGTACCCGAAACAATTTCGTACTTTATTGGTGTGATGGAAAGGGATGTACAATTTTCATTGCGACATCTTAATCACTATAAAACAATAATAATCGATTATGAAAATTTAAATAACTTTGTTTGCTTATTCGTAATAAATTTATAAAAAGTTTCCACAAGCTAATTTGAATCTGACTGTTGTGGTAAAATGCAAAGATTTTGAATTACGCATACTGACGTAAAATAGAAAGATTGGTCTTTTGATTGAGTGGTTTTTTGAGAGCGCGCGCACATATGCCAGGCATCTCGCACATAATCTAGATAAACATAAATAACCAATATCATAACCCTCCTTTTTGCTTCGCCGTAGTCGGGTAAAAACGGACTTAAGATTTTACGATTCGCTTCTCCATTGTATTGTGTGCATATACTGGCGAACAGATAACATCAGAGCTGCCCATCATGCTGTTTCGATGATCAATCTTGTTTGTTTGATGATTAATTTGCTGCTCTATTCCATTAATTTGCCGACTGTATAAATCTGTTAGTGCTGACCCATTTTCTGGCTATCCGGTTAATAGAAGTAAAATAAAATAGTTAGGAATAGAGTACCAATGTTTTTTCTACTATAAGTACCTGGTTAAATAAATAACTTAATTTAAAAAACATTTAATCTATAGTGGCTGTAGGCCTCGTGAGCACAAACTTTTTGAAAACAATCTAGCGGTGCACAGTAGCGCCATCTAGTTACATTATTGTAAAACTAACATTATTAGCCAGCTGATAGAAACCTAAAAGTGAGCAATTTAGTGCATTTTGTGGAACTACTCTGCTCATCGTGCCGAAGAGTCTCATCAAGGCCCTATTTCATAAAACTTTATTAGACTGACAAGTGTCAATCGACAAATGTCAGTCAAACTACCGAAATGCGTTTCATAAAAACCCGATAATTCATTCAATGAATTGTCAAAATATTACTAAATGTGTTTCATAAAACAATAGTAGTGACCGGCAGTCAACCGATTTTCTAACAAATGTCAATAGAAACACAGTTTTATGAAACGGCGGCTGCTTAAAAATTACCACGATTTGTACAATTGTCGTGACAATTGTGACAGCAGAAGCTTTACCCATCACACTACTATGACTGGCATTGTGAAATGCAATATGACTGACAATCATCAGTCCTGTCGTGATTGTTTGTTATATGAAACGCCGGTTTGGCGTATTTGACTGACATTTGTAGTTTTATTATGATTTGTCGCTTTATGAAATAGGGCACAGGGCCCCAATTCTACTAAAACAATTGTAATGACAACAACATTTTCTCTTCTACCACTTATAAGAGGTAAAAGCGAAAATGTTGTGAAAATTGTTGACAATTGTCATTACAATTGTTTTAGTAGAATTGGGGCCCTGATCTTTTATGAACCCAACATAAAGTTACTAACTTTCAAATAAAAAAAGAACGATCTGATAAGGCGGAGATATTCAGTAGCCCCCTTTTTACCCCTTTTTGGAGGAAGTAACCTCCCCCCCCCCAATTAAGTGCGTATTCAACATTTCATGTCTTTGCTGTTACCCGTTGAGGAGTTCCTTTCTCTGAAGTTAATCCTGGCTGTCGATTCAGGTCATGCTTACCATAAAAATCATTGTCATCGGAACTGAACCAAGCTTCAGCTTGCAAGATTTGCCCTGAACAAACAAAAATACATAATAAGCATTGCAAGTTAAATAAAAGCTTTTAAAATAAATTGCGTTTTCAGGGTTTCGCCAAGATTGAGAATTTGGAAGAATACACGGGCCTGAAGTGCATCTTCCTGGAGAACAACGGCATTCAGCGGATAGAGGGCCTCGACACCTTGTCCGAGCTCAGGTGCCTCTACCTGCACTGCAACGTCATTAGGAAAATGGGTGCGTTACTGAAACAAAGAAAGAAAGCAAGAAAAGACGTTTATCGTGTACAAACAACGCATGGTACTTATACATAGGTACCTACACAAGTATTACAAAAAGGAAGATTTGTAGGTATGTTTGTTTGAAATGGATAAACTCAAAAAATACTGAATAGATTTTAGAAATTCTTTCACCTATAGAAAGCTATATTAGAGCGATGGCAGTCTAGAGGTTTACTAGTGCGAATTAAAATCCAACGATACCGGGTTCGGTTCTAGACTCCGCACCAATGACTTTTGTAAGTTGTGCGGTTTTCCATCGCTCCGTGCTTCGGAGGGCACGTTAAGCTATCGGACCTGGCTGTTATTGATTAATAGCAGTCGTTAAGCCATGTCAGAGGCCCTCGGGCGGCTTGACAAACTCTGACATCAGAGGCCAGCACTACCTCATACGACAAACAAGAAAACAACTAGAGAGATAAAAAACTAAAATAAGTAGGTACTCTAAGCAAACAATGCATCTGTTGTGCACAAGAGGAGCAAGTCAGCGTAACTGCTGGGCTGGCAACCCAGCCAGCAAAGCAGCGATAAAAAAATATGTGTTATAACTAAAGAGTGGTAGAAAAATGATATAAAAGTAACACGGTGACTACTTGTCACAGCGTGGCTGTATATTGATTATTCGTAACATCATTTAGCTGTATAAGTATATAGACAAATAGTGATAATAAATAATGACATAAACGTTTACTCGACTGCCTTGTACAGCATTTATAACACAGCTGTAAAGCCTGTAAAACGTTCTCACAACAGCGATTTAGAGCAAAAATGTTGTACAACATGTTTTGACGGTACATTTATACAGTAAAATTGATCTATTGTTGCTTCCAAGTCGCTGTATTAGCACTGGTGATATATCTGGCGCGAATGTACTTAATAATACGGAACACACCGTATTTTATATGCATGTAATTTATCTTATACTAGCTCTCCCACCCACGACTTCGTCCGCGCGGACTACTGTTTATCGTGAAAAAAAACAGCCTATGTTCTTCTAGGATATTAAAAACCAATGCAAAAGTTGGTATAGCACCAAAGCTCTTGATGTTTATTGACATACTTGTTATTTCGTTTCCATGCCAACCGTTGATCGTCACGTCGGTTTTCAGCTTCGTTAACAGGCTTTGCCCAATAGACAAATCTCTTGCGAACACTTTGGAGCCCTTGTTCCGCTCTATTGCGTTCTTAATACAAGTAGTATTATAGGAACGCAAATCGTGTCGCATCGACTTGGAGATCTGTTTATTAAGCAAGCTGAAGACTGCAGCCTCATCTCGCCTCGTTCTGCCATAAGTTTGAGTGTATGCTCAGAGAGTTTCTGTGTTATTTTATTGCGGGGGATCTTAAAGAACTCCGACCCGACCGCGTGGACAATTTCCACCAACCCGTTATTTAGTTCGTCCACTGTATCGCATTCGGTAAGGATTTGGAAGCGATTTTGGAGCTCCAACTGAAAGCTCTCGGGGTTTTGGATTTGGGCAGGACTTGGGCGAAGAGTAGATCTCATCAAACGAGACCTCTCCAGCTTTACGTTGATATTCAATGAGCCTCTTACCATGCGGTGATCACTGCCGGTCTTAACCCTGTTGATCACAGAGACATCATTGAATGTATGCCGATTGGTCGTCAAAATGAAATCTATCTCGTGCTTATGACCGCCGGGGTGCAGCCACGTCCATTTCCTGGACGGGCGCTTCTTGAAAAAGGAGTTCATCATAAAGAGTCCCTCCTTCTCCATGAAGTCGGCCAATCGCTGACCCCTTTGGTTCCGCTGTCCAAATCCAAACTGCCCCACTCTCAATTCATCGCCATTCCTCATGCCCAGCCGTGCGTTGAAGTCCCCCATCACCACTGTGAAGTGTGTTTTCGGGGCATGTATGGCATTATTGAAATGTCGACATACATAGCCTCCCCTTCATCGTCCGGGCGTTTCCAGTGTGGGGTGTACACTTGTATGACCTTCAACGAATACCGTTCGGTAATTCTGAGTATAAGGTATACCACCCCGCTCGAAACGCTTTCGATCTTCACAATGTTGTTGATGAGGGACTTGTGGACGAGAAACCCGACCATATGCCATATGCCATGGGTTGCCATAGTCACCACGCTTGGCAGGCCGATTGGTGACCGCAGTGTAGCAGATATGTGCTCGGAGGACGCTGCTGGCCATCTTCCGGTGTGTAATCCCTTAGTCGCCTCTTACGACATCCACGAGAGGATTGGGAGGACCGCCACGGCTAACCGTTTCTTACAGCGAGTAATCAACATTTATCCAGCTTTCCAATGGAAACTTGCAATTTTCCGGCATAAAAAGTATTCTATGTTTTATTTCAGGGTATAAGCTATCTCCATTCTAAATTTCATAAAAATCCGTCCAGCCGTTATCGCGTGAAAGCTCCCCATACAAACAAACACACAGACAAAGTTTTACTTTTATATATTGGTATGGTTCAGTACTGATCCATGTTTCTTTAACGCCTGCGCCATAAACATCGTAAGAAATGTACAATAACACTAAGAAGTGCCAAATATACTTTTGCAAGATCCATATATCACCAGTTACATAGAATAATTTTTGCTCATATATACACATCTTTTTGGGCAGTCGTGTAATAATGTGAAATTAAATTTGTCAGTCTGTTTGTTACCTTTCACGACTGAACAGCTGTTCATGACAGGTTGATGACTGGTACTACTGGAGATAGTTTATAACCTGGGGAAGGAAGGACACAAGAGACTGTTTATCGGCGATATATAATCATTGAGCTCTATTACAATGTATCTCTATGGATATAATGTAGTCCGCGCGGACGTAGTCGCGGGCAAAAGATAGTACCTACCAAGTAAATAATCGGATGTTCTTATGATTGAATTAATATTGAAAATCATTTTACTTCCTGCTGATGATTGTTTTTGAATAAATGCATTTGAGATACATAATGGTAATGTTACTCGTATAATGTTACACGTATAATGTTACTCGTATAATGTTACTCGTATAATGTTACTCGTATAATGTTACTCGTATAATGTTACTCGTATAATGTTACTCGTATAATGTTACTCGTATAATGTTACTCGTATAATGTTACTCGTATAATGTTACTCGTATAATGTTACTCGTATAATGTTACTCGTATAATGTTACTCGTATAATATCACACTAATGTTATAAAAGTTTGTGAGTGAGTATGTGTATGTTAGTTAAGTATTTCATCACGCTGAAACGGCAGAACGGATTTTGATGAAATTTGGTTTATAAATACTTTAGGTCCTGGAATAGGATACTTTTCATAATCATCACCATCCATCATCATCATGTTTTGGTATCTATTTATTTAGTTATCATTTTGTAAGGAAAACCACCGTCCGTAATTTGTTGATGTTATTCCTCTCTATGCACGGTTATCTGGAAGAGATCGCTTCAAGCGATAAGACCGCCAATTGTAACGCGTTTTGTAAGACTAAGTTAATTAATGGTATGCTACGAAATGGTATGTTTTTAATTAATTGTATATTGTGGTGTTTCAATAAAGAGTTCATTTATCATCATTATTGCACGCGGCTATAACCGCGGGATGCAGCTTGATTTTATGAATTATTCCAGAAAACCTGGACGGCTGTCCCAAGCTGGACACTTTGAACCTGGACCACAACTTCGTGCCCAAGATCGAAAACCTGGATGCTGTACCTGACCTGCACACGCTGAGCATCGCGCACAACATGCTCGCGTCTGTCGGTGAGACGTATCCCACAATCCCCCCCCCATTATAGCTAAGAACCATATCGTTTACCTGAGCTCAGAAACATGAAAAACCGCAGCTAAATTGGTTTATTCGTTTGGAAAATACTTTTCTCACCCCCCTTTTCTGAACTCCTCCCCTTTTCTAAGCTATATGGGGGGGGGGTCCATATAGCTAAGAACCATCTCGATCACATCAGTTTACAAACATAAAAAACCGCATCAAAATCGGTCCATTCGTTTGGAAGCTACGATCCTCACCCCCCATTCCCTCCCCCCTCCTCCAATTATAGCAAAGAACAATCTTCTTTATCTCGGCTTTCAAACATAAAAAACCACAGCTAAATCAGTCCATTCGTTTGGAACCTACGATTTTCACCCCCCTTTTCTTAACTCCCCCTTCCCCCACCCCCTCCCCATATATCTAAGAACCATCTCGATATCACATCAGCGATAAGCGTGATACACCCCCTAAACTTATAACACCCGTCTCTTTGTTTCTTTATCACGGAACTGCAGTAAACTGACATAAAGGATCGAAATGGCTACTGAATTGCTACAGACTCCACTGAGAACAAGTAGATCTCAACGAACTCCCGGAGTGCTATTCGATCCACTGGTAGAACCAGACAGTAGATCCTAATGGAATTGAAGTGTTACAGGATCCACCCAGACCAATGGTAGATCACAGTGAACTCCAGAAAGCTATATTAAAAGGATACATTACAAAATATTGATACATGTGTTTATAAATTATTAAAAGTGAACATGTAGCATACGAGTAGGTTTTAGCCTATATTTCTAGATTACCTCCTTCCTTTTCCTTCCTCTTCCTTTTTCCGGGCTTGGGACCGGCTCAATTACCTACATCTAGCAGGCAGGTGATAATTTCCGTTTATTTCCAAGTCAACTTGCAATATTAGGTTCCCAATTTTCATAAACACAAAATGGCATAAAACCAAAATTGTTAAATAAGTACATAATTCTTTGAATAAACACTACACACTTTATTAATATTAATATTAGGTAGTTAAGATGAGAAATGAGCACAGTGTACAATGTCATTGAGGCGGAGTTACGCTGAAAACAATCACAATTAGATTAATATTCTTAACCTAGGAAACTAATAAAATGCAAAACTGCCTAAAGCGAAGTGCGAGAGGCACTACCTTCCTACACTACTTTTATAATGCATGTCACTTTACATCAGGTATAAAGCGAAGTGAAAAGGCACTACCTTCCTACACTACTTTTATAATGCATGTCACTTTACATCAGGTGAGAAGGCACTACCTTCCTACACTACTTTTATAATGCATGTCACTTTACATCAGGTATAAAGCGAAGTGAGAAGGCACTACCTTCCTACACTACTTTTATAATGCATGTCACCTTACATCAGGTATAAAGCGAAGTGAGAAGGCACTACCTTCCTACACTACTTTTATAATGCATGTCACTTTACATCAGGTATAAAGCGAAGTGAGAAGGCACTACCTTCCTACACTACTTTTATAATGCATGTCACTTTACATCAGGTATAAAAAAGTAAGCAAATGAAATCAAATAAATAAAAATCTACTAGGTACTCAATGTACTAACTATAAATAAAATCTTAGCATAAGAATAAGAATAATTTATTTGCATAAAATGGAGTACATATCAGATGTTAGGTAATTATTAAATTCGATCTTACACATTTTGCCAATAAAATAGCATGCAAAAACTTATATTAGGTAATAACAATTTGACATTTATTTAAAGGACATAGGCGGAATTTTATGCGATAAATCTGGCAGGGTCTTAACATATCATTTCTACAGAACTTAAGTAATAATTTTTCTACGTTTTTTCAAAATAGCCTGTAAGCTAGAAAAACCCAGGTTAAGAAATCAATTTAAAACAATCATGAAATTGTAACTTCATTTCCTTCCTACAATGTTTAACCGGCCTTGTTGGCTGCCCAACGGGTGAAAAAATATATACAATACAATGACGTTTCCGGTTTGGACGTCAAAATTGACAACACAATATACTTCCCACCCAGTTTTTTAAACCAAAGAAGGTTGAATTACGCTTTCTTCCCACCCGGTTTTTTAAACCAAATGAGGTTGAAGTAAGCTTACTGGCGTTAAATCTTTTAACACCATGCGTAATTCAACCTCCTTGCGATAAACAGAATAATAATATAGACTGTGATATAGACAAAATGATACGTCAATATAAAACCTCTATACAAAACATTACACTCGTAGCAAAGGGAATACAATGCATTATAGTTCATGGAGGAAGTGTAAATAATTGTTGTTATAATAGGGTATGTTAATCTAATTGTTTTGCACAAAAATAGTGTTACCTAAATATATTATTTTGTAATCTCGCCAGGCAGTAACAGATTGAAAATAATTCTTATTCAAAAACATAGTCTGTTACACTAGATAGGTAATGGAATAGGTAGGTACCTACAATATCTTGAAACATTATATTCACGCATAAGTACTTGCCTGGCTAATTAGGCGGATAAAATAATTAAAATATCTAAGACTTGTTTCAATGGTCATTAACAGTAACATAACCTACAAAACTTTGAAGCCTAATAACAATTATACCTGGCCTTTCCAAAAAATAATCTTAGACTAACAATCTCAGGAAATGATACTGAATTACTAGCGATATTTTTTGTCTAAAGACGCCGTGAATTTGACTGACATAAAAGTATGTATGGGAGTTCGCCATTGTTCTTTAACTATTTCATTTTTCCATGCATCATGCAACAAATAATACCAATAAATTAATTCCAAAAAATTAAGTTATTTGTATGTTAAATAATCATTAATAGAATAAAAACAGTGATCCAGCAACCAGACCAGCTCTTTTTTCAATTTAGATTATGTCAGTGTTTTAAAATGTTGTGGTAATTTGTTGAATATTTGTATTGACATTGCATAACTAGATTTTGCGTAAAGTGCAGTTTTGTGAGCATAACTATTCACTAATCTCTCTCTATTCCTTGTATTTCGAGGATACAGCTCGTGTGCTTTGGTGTATATATCACTATACTGTTTAACAAAACAAGAAATGTCATAAATATACTGACTCGGCAGCGGCAATACATTTAATTGCTTGAAAAGCCTGCACGAGTCTAAAGGAGCTGCTCCACAAACAGCTCTTATGCTTTTTTTTTGAGCGTCAAATGCTCTTGAGACGTCCCCAAATTATTAGCTCATACTTTAAAAGTGAACCTATGTATCCATGGTATGCTACTAAAGTAAACCTATGTATCCACGGTATGCTACTAAAGATGTCTCTTTATTAGAGGTTTTTCGTAAACGATTTAATACATATACATAACTATTTATTTTTTTACAAATTTTATATATTTGCTGCTTCCAGTTTAATTCGTTGTCTAATACTAATCCTAAAAACGACACCTTACTTGCCCCTTCAATAACTTGACCGTTATGATTTACGTTAATATTAAGTTTATTGAAATTCACATAATGAGTTTTAGATAAGTTGATTTTTAAACTATTTATATCCAACCAATTTACTACAGAATTAATTGTATTATGAATGTCAATAACGTGATTATTAAATAATTATCTTCTTTTTTTTGAAGTCACTATTATCGAAATGTCATCAGCGATTTATACACAGATATGCTTACAATGTCGTTAATATATAATAAAAATAATAGCGGACCCAAGACACTACCTTGGCGTACGCCATATCCATTTACTTTGAAACTTGATCTTGAATTATTAACCATTTTTGTACTGTTTATCGACATAACTTCAACACATTGCTGTCTGTTGTGTAGATAAGATTTAATCCATTCATATGCTTTCCCTCTGATACCATAATGATGAAGTTTATGTAAAAGTAGTCTATGTGACACACAGTCAAAAGCCTTTGTCATGTCAAAGAATAATGCTGTTGTCAAATATTTGCTATCAAAATTTTTTACTATATCATTTACTAGATTAAAAGCTGCTAATGTCGTAGATTTATTTTTTTGAAAGCCATTTTGTTCTTGGGTTATTATTCTGTGTTTAAGGAAGTAATCGTACAATCTTTTATGCATTGCCTTTTCATAGATCTTAGAGAAAACTGGTATCAAAGCAATGGGTTGGTAGATACCCAAGTTGTCTTTTTCACCTTTTTTGTAAAGAGACTTTATTATAGCTCTTTTTAAGTTTTCTGGAAATAAGCCATGCTCAAATGAGAGATTTATTAGGAATGCTAGGATTTCACTTAGTTTTTCTTTACATTATTTGAGTACTTTAGTAGCAATGCCATCTTCTCTTTCTGCATTTATATTTCTGAGACACACTATGATATTTTTTATTTCCGTTGCAGACACAGGACTTACGAAAATTGAACTTGAAACACTATTTGTGTTCATTTTATAAGCTATGGTCCCATCATTACTTTCATTAGTTTCATCAATAAAAAATATATTATATAAGTTAGCTATTTGTGCCGGGTGTGATTCAGTTTTCTCATCTAGTTTTATGTTTTCAATAAACTGAGGGGGTGAAGTGATTTATCTTTAATTAAATTCCATTATGCTTTGCACACATTTTTACTTTTTTTAATTAATTCACTATTCTTTGCTTTTTGTGCTCCTACTATACATTTTTTTTAAATCTTTGAGTAATTCGTATAACAAATTTTGGATTGTTTGGTTTTATCTTTGTAATATTTTAAGCGCAGGAATCGCTTTTTTCTACAGCTTATTTTAAGCCCTTTCGTAAACCATTTAATTTTTCTTGCTGATTGCATTTTTATCCTTCGTTTGGGAAAGCATATTGAAAATAACATTTTAATGGAATCTTGGAAAATATTCAAAGCCAAATCAGGATTTTCACTTTCATATATATATCCATAAAAGATAGACCACTAACAGTTTTCCTAAACTTTTCTAGGTTTTCATTTGAATAATCTTTCTTAAGTACGTACCATGTTCTCATGGGTTCTGTTTTTTTACTTTCGATAATTTTCAAAATTTGTCCTGTCTCATGATCAGAAAGTGCCAAAGGTAGAACTATCCCTACGGCATCATCTACGTTACTGATGATATCATATAAACATGCTTGTCGTCTGGTTGGTGTAGTAATGTGCATGTTTAATTGATATTTGCTTAGGATTTCTAATAGATTTTGTGTATATTTGTTTGATTTTAAAATTACAATGTTTAAATCACCAGCAACCACGAGCCTTTTTTTAGTAATTTTTAATAAAGTATAGAGAAGTGATTCGTATTTATTAAGGAATAAATTTATGTCAGACTGTGGAGTTCTGTATATACATATTATTATAATTTTGTACTTTGTAAGTTCAATACCACAACATTCGAACGTATTTATTGAAGCTAAGCTTTTATATTGTGGATTAGACTCCTGTAAAACGGGCAAGCATTACTAGACCTAATGTTTTCTTTGCATGATATGCAGATAATGTGCCCACACGGTATAAATACCAATAGTAGTAGTTAGGATACATATACAAATACTTCTTTGCATGATATGCAGATAATGTGCCCACACGGTATAAATACCAATAGTAGTAGTTAGGATACATATACAAATACTTCTTTGCATGATATGCAGATAATGTGCCCACATGGTATAAATACCAATAGTAGTAGTTAGGATACATATACAAATACTTCTTTGCATGATATGCAGATAATGTGCCCACACGGTATAAATACCAATAGTAGTAGTTAGGATACATATACAAATACTTCTTTGCATGATATGCAGATAATGTGCCCACATGGTATAAATACCAATAGTAGTAGTTAGGATACATATACAAATACTTCTTTGCATGATATGCAGATAATGTGCCCACACGGTATAAATACCAATAGTAGTAGTTAGGATACATATACAAATACTTCTTTGCATGATATGCAGATAATGTGCCCACACGGTATAAATACCAATAGTAGTAGTTAGGATACATATACAAATACTTCTTTGCATGATATGCAGATAATGTGCCCACATGGTATAAATACCAATAGTAGTAGTTAGGATACATATACAAATACTTCTTTGCATGATATGCAGATAATGTGCCCACACGGTATAAATACCAATAGTAGTAGTTAGGATACATATACAAATACTTCTTTGCATGATATGCAGATAATGTGGCCACATGGTATAAATACCAATAGTAGTAGTTAGGATACATATACAAATACTTCTTTGCATGATATGCAGATAATGTGCCCACATGGTATAAATACCAATAGTAGTAGTTAGGATACATATACAAATACTTCTTTGCATGATATGCAGATAATGTGCCCACACGGTATAAATACCAATACTAGTAGTTAGGATACATATACAAATACTTCTTTGCATGATATGCAGATAATGTGCCCACATGGTATAAATACCAATAGTAGTAGTTAGGATACATATACAAATACTTCTTTGCATGATATGCAGATAATGTGCCCACATGGTATAAATACCAATAGTAGTAGTTAGGATACATATACAAATACTTCTTTGCATGATATGCAGATAATGTGCCCACACGGTATAAATACCAATAGTAGTAGTTAGGATACATATACAAATACTTCTTTGCATGATATGCAGATAATGTGGCCACATGGTATAAATACCAATAGTAGTAGTTAGGATACATATACAAATACTTCTTTGCATGATATGCAGATAATGTGCCCACATGGTATAAATACCAATAGTAGTAGTTAGGATACATATACAAATACTTCTTTGCATGATATGCAGATAATGTGCCCACACGGTATAAATACCAATACTAGTAGTTAGGATACATATACAAATACTTCTTTGCATGATATGCAGATAATGTGCCCACATGGTATAAATACCAATAGTAGTAGTTAGGATACATATACAAATACTTCTTTGCATGATATGCAGATAATGTGCCCACATGGTATAAATACCAATAGTAGTAGTTAGGATACATATACAAATACTTCTTTGCATGATATGCAGATAATGTGCCCACATGGTATAAATACCAATAGTAGTAGTTAGGATACATATACAAATACTTCTTTGCATGATATGCAGATAATGTGCCCACACGGTATAAATACCAATAGTAGTAGTTAGGATACATATACAAATACTTCTTTGCATGATATGCAGATAATGTGCCCACATGGTATAAATACCAATAATAGTAGTTAGGATACATATACAAATACTTCTTTGCATGATATGCAGATAATGTGCCCACATGGTATAAATACCAATAGTAGTAGTTAGGATACATATACAAATACTTCTTTGCATGATATGCAGATAATGTGCCCACACGGTATAAATACTAATAGTAGTAGTTAGGATACATATACAAATACTTCTTTGCATGATATGCAGATAATGTGCCCACATGGTATAAATACCAATAGTAGTAGTTAGGATACATATACAAATACTTCTTTGCATGATATGCAGATAATGTGCCCACACGGTATAAATACCAATAGTAGTAGTTAGGATACATATACAAATACTTCTTTGCATGATATGCAGATAATGTGCCCACACGGTATAAATACCAATAGTAGTAGTAGTTAGGATACATATACAAATACTTCTTTGCATGATATGCAGATAATGTGCCCACACGGTATAAATACCAATAGTAGTAGTTAGGATACATATACAAATACTTCTTTGCATGATATGCAGATAATGTGCCCACACGGTATAAATGCCAATAGTAGTAGTTAGGATACATATACAAATACTTCTTTGCATGATATGCAGATAATGTGCCCACACGGTATAAATACCAATAGTAGTAGTTAGGATACATATACAAATACTTCTTTGCATGATATGCAGATAATGTGCCCACACGGTATAAATACCAATAGTAGTAGTTAGGATACATATACAAATACTTCTTTGCATGATATGCAGATAATGTGCCCACACGGTATAAATACCAATAGTAGTAGTTAGGATACATATACAAATACTTCTTTGCATGATATGCAGATAATGTGCCCACACGGTATAAATACCAATAGTAGTAGTTAGGATACATATACAAATACTTCTTTGCATGATATGCAGATAATGTGCCCACATGGTATAAATACCAATAGTAGTAGTTAGGATACATATACAAATACTTCTTTGCATGATATGCAGATAATGTGCCCACATGGTATAAATACCAATAGTAGTAGTTAGGATACATATACAAATACTTCTTTGCATGATATGCAGATAATGTGCCCACACGGTATAAATACCAAATACTTCTTTGCATGATATGCAGATAATGTGCCCACATGGTATAAATACCAATAGTAGTAGTTAGGATACATATACAAATACTTCTTTGCATGATATGCAGATAATGTGCCCACATGGTATAAATACCAATAGTAGTAGTTAGGATACATATACAAATACTTCTTTGCATGATATGCAGATAATGTGCCCACACGGTATAAATACCAATAGTAGTAGTTAGGATACATATACAAATACTTCTTTGCATGATATGCAGATAATGTGCCCACATGGTATAAATACCAATAGTAGTAGTTAGGATACATATACAAATACTTCTTTGCATGATATGCAGATAATGTGCCCACACGGTATAAATACTAATAGTAGTAGTTAGGATACATATACAAATACTTCTTTGCATGATATGCAGATAATGTGCCCACACGGTATAAATACCAATACTAGTAGTTAGGATACATATACAAATACTTCTTTGCATGATATGCAGATAATGTGCCCACACGGTATAAATACCAATACTAGTAGTTAGGATACATATACAAATACTTCTTTGCATGATATGCAGATAATGTGCCCACATGGTATAAATACCAATAGTAGTAGTTAGGATACATATACAAATACTTCTTTGCATGATATGCAGATAATGTGCCCACATGGTATAAATACCAATAGTAGTAGTTAGGATACATATACAAATACTTCTTTGCATGATATGCAGATAATGTGCCCACATGGTATAAATACCAATAGTAGTAGTTAGGATACATATACAAATACTTCTTTGCATGATATGCAGATAATGTGCCCACATGGTATAAATACCAATAGTAGTAGTTAGGATACATATACAAATACTTCTTTGTATGATATGCAGATAATGTGCCCACATGGTATAAATACCAATAGTAGTAGTTAGGATACATATACAAATACTTCTTTGCATGATATGCAGATAATGTGCCCACACGGTATAAATACCAATAGTAGTAGTTAGGATACATATACAAATACTTCTTTGCATGATATGCAGATAATGTGCCCACATGGTATAAATACCAATAGTAGTAGTTAGGATACATATACAAATACTTCTTTGCATGATATGCAGATAATGTGCCCACACGGTATAAATACTAATAGTAGTAGTTAGGATACATATACAAATACTTCTTTGCATGATATGCAGATAATGTGCCCACACGGTATAAATACCAATAGTAGTAGTTAGGATACATATACAAATACTTCTTTGCATGATATGCAGATAATGTGCCCACATGGTATAAATACCAATAGTAGTAGTTAGGATACATATACAAATACTTCTTTGCATGATATGCAGATAATGTGCCCACACGGTATAAATACTAATAGTAGTAGTTAGGATACATATACAAATACTTCTTTGCATGATATGCAGATAATGTGCCCACATGGTATAAATACCAATAGTAGTAGTTAGGATACCTATACGAATACTAGTAATGAAACCAATGTAACTTGTTTTGAATATTTATTTGACACTTTTATTAATTAACTTAGAAGTAATATATTCTTAGTGCTATTTATTAAAGTTGGGTGACCTTAGTTAAAATTTTATATTTTCAAATAGCTTCCTATTTGCTGCAAGAGATTGGCGTTCTGCGAGTCTTTGTGAGGCTCATCATCAAAATTTTTCTCCATCAAATGTGTCACCAACTTATCCAAACTTATTTCCAAAATGAGCAGTATTCAATTATTGAAGTTACGCACCATGCAATACTGTGAAATAAGCTGGTAAAAGAGGTTAAATGGCCCACACTAAAAATCACACTTGAGAATAGTCCTTTAGGAACTTAAACACTGATCACATGTATTTAGCAAATTTATTCAATACAATTTGCTCTAATTATTTTTCACAACTGACATAGTCGTTATTTTACTTTCAGTCAATCTGTAACTAAGCAACCACTTTTCATCTCAATTCAAAAACTATGTGTCTTGCTTGACCAAAAAGTATATACATCAACACTTTCCCTAATTGAGTGAAGAATGGATTGCCTAGCACAGTCCAATCTTGGTACGCAAATCTAATAACCGAGGTCTCGTAACTGCCTTGGTTAGTACATCAGCTAACTGATCCGCTGAACTTGTTTTCAAGACTGTGAGGGTGCCTTCATGCACCATCTCTCTAACAAAGAAATGTCTCAAGCGGATGTGCTTCGTCCTTTTGTGGAATTCAGGATTGTGTGCTAATCTGATGGCAGCCTCGTTATCGACTTTCAATGACGGTATGCCATCCACGTTCGTTAATGTGTCTAAAAGTCTTTGAAGCCATACCAGTTCTCTAGCTGCCTCACTTGCGGCTACAATCTCAGCTTCCGTGGTGGAAATAGCAACTGTGGCATGTCGTTGACTCAGCCAAGACACAGCTGCACCGGCATACAAACATACTACGCCAGTAGTTGAACGTCCAGTTATAGAGTCTCCTCCATGATCAGCATCACTATAGCCTAACAATTGCTTAGGTCCGCTGCTATAAGTGATTCCAAGGGAAATTGTTCCTTTGAGGTACCGGAATATTCTCTTCACCTTGTTCCAGTCGTCCTTCGTAGGGTTTTCCAACTTACGGGAGACTACACCGACCGCATATGCTATATCTGGACGGGTTCCGACCATTAAATAAGCGAGAGCACCTACTGCTTCCCTATAAGGAAATTTCTTTTCCTCTTCAGAGATGTTCACTTTCCCTGCTTGAACACCTTCTTTCTCAATCGGAGTAGAGATTGGATTGCAATCGGCCATTCCAAAACGTTGTAGAATCTTTTTTGTGTAGGATTCTTGTTTTATTGTTATGGATCCGTCTCTTGCTTTCTCGATCTCAAGGCCTAAGTAATATGACGCAGATTTCACGGTGATTTTCAATCTTTTTCTAAGATCGTCAAGGAATCTGTTTGCTAGATCTGCATCCGAAGCTGCTATCAGGCCATCGTCAACATAAAGAGTTATCAGTATCTTCTTTTGATCAACTTTCTTTGTGAATAAGCAGCAATCAGCTTCACTCTGTTTAAAATCCATATCTAATAAGATTTCTTCAAAACATGAATTCCAGCACCTTGAGGCTTGCTTGAGACCATACAAGCTGCGATTAAGATGACAAACTTTTGTCGATCCATCTCTAAAACCATCTGGCTGGTTCATATATATTTGTTCAGAAAGTTTGCCGTTCAAAAACGCGGTTGAGACATCAAATTGAACTAAATAAAGCTTCTCCTGAGCACTCACACTTAAAAGTGCTCTTATTGTTGCCAGCCTTGCAACGGTGCTAAAAGTTTGATCATAATCTAAGCCCTTCTTTTGTTTGAATCCCTTTACTACCAAACGTGCCTTGTATTTGTCAATGCTTCCATCTGGATTTCTCTTTATTCTAAAAACCCATTTACATGGTAACGCCTTCCTGTTATGTGGTAGCTGACAGAGAGTCCATACATCATTTTCTCGTAAGGAGTTCATCTCACTCTGCATTCCTTTGAGCCACTCGTCCTTGTCTTCTCTCTCCATAGCTTCTCGATATGTTTCTGGAAACTTGTCAGAATCTAACAAGCAGACAAAGTCTTTGAGATGTTGCGGTGGTTTGAGTGTACCTCTGTCTCTCAAATTGTATCTGGGTTCTACATCTGGTTTTCTGGTCCCATACTCTTGAGCATCTAAAAACTGTTCATCTTCGAAGTCATCAACATGATCTGATGTCATAGTAGTAACATCATCGGTTGCTATACGTTCTTCAAAGTCACTAACGTGATCTGATGTCACAGCAGGTTCTTTATAAGATACTGCACATTCTCCCTCCAGAGCACGTTCAGTCTCACAGTTTTGTTGTTCTTCTAACTGTCTTTGAGAATCAGTTTCCCACAGAATATCATCTTCTGGAATGATTTCTCCCTCTGCATCTTGACTTATCATTTCTGGAATGATTTCTCCCTCTTGGGTCCTCAGCTGTGGAGTGATCTCCCCCGGAAGATCAGGTATCTTAGTTGAGATTCTTAATTCCAGTCCAGGACAGAATGTGACATCTCTAGATCTAGCAGTCTGTTTTCCGTCCCAGATACGATATCCATCATCGATGTCATATCCGATAAGTCTTCCTTTGACAGCTTTCTGATTCAGCTTCTTCCTTTTCTGTTTAGGAATGTGGAAGTAACATTCATTACCTATTACACGCAAGTGCGAGATCTTAGGCTTCTTGTTATGCCATAGTTCATAGGGTACTTTCCGTTCTACTCTTGTGGGTCCCGTACGATTCAAGACGTAAGCAGCTGTGTTGATAAGTTCTGCCCACAGAGCTTGCGGAAATTCCTCTCCTGAGTGCATGTATGACCTAGCGGTTTCTACAAGGGTTCTATTTTCTCTCTCCGCACAACCATTTTGTTCAGGGGTATATGGCATGGTAAGCCGCTGTTCTATTCTTTCTCTGTTAAGTATCTCGTGAATGGCTTTATTATCAAATTCGCTGCCATTATCGCTCAATAGTGATTTGACGACGTGTCCAGCGTTGTTTGCTTCTTTCAAGAATTGAAGTAATCTGTCTTTAACGTCACTCTTGTTACGGATGAAATAGACGTGACGAAACGCAGAGTAGTCATCCTTGAATAAAACGAAATAGCGATACTTCGAGTAACTTTCGGAGAATGGTCCACATACATCACTATGTATGAGCTCTCCAGGTACTGAAGCTCTATCTCTCTTGCCAAACTTTAATCGCTGAGCCTTTCCATAAATGCAGCCTTCACATTGTACATCATCCTCTTGATTAAGGTCCATCCCCAGTTCTCTCTTAACAAGATCCTTAACATATCTTTTATTCTGGTGACCAAATCTCTCATGATAAAGCTGAAGTTGTCTCGATGGAGTAACAGCGTTCAATTCTACAGAATGACTGGGCAGGACTGTCTTCATTTGAAGCATGTACAGTCCTCCGTTGTGCTTTCTATTTCCTAGCACAATTTCAACACCATTTAATTCCAGCCTGCACTCTTTAGTGGTGGATATAAATGTACTGTTCTGCAGCTTATCTTGTGCTGCTAATACCGAAAATAGATTCTTGGTCAGTGTTGGCACATACCAGACATCGCTTAAAGTGAGTTTTGACTTTTTGCCATTGACATTTGATTCAACTTCCACAGACCCTTTCCCTTTTGCAGGAACTACAGTCCCATCTGCCGTTGTGACAGTGTGGTTTGAATTAAATTCTTCAAAATTTACAAAAACGTCGCTCCTGTTAGTGACATGCGTAGTAGTACCATTGTCAACGTACCAATTGTCAGAATCTTTTTCTTCTGAGCAAGTATAAATCATCAAGGTTATGTTCTGAACTTGCTGCTTGACGGACAACTCTGTAGTCTTTTTCGGTCTGCCATCATTAATCCACTTTCTGCAGTATCTAATTCTGTGGCCTTTCACCGAGCAATATCTACATACTAAATTTACGTCCCCGTTTTTCGGTTTAGTCTGCACCTTAGAAGTAGAGGCTAGCACTTCTTTGGTTTCATCCTTATGTCCCAATAATGCTCTCTCATACCCACATAGTTGTGACGTCAGTGATTCTATTGTTCGCTCCTGCTTAGTCAACAGCATCCAACTTGATTTAAAATTGAAAAAAATTTCATCCAGGCTATCCAAAATTTTGCAAATCAAGAAGATTTCTGGCAGCTTCATGTTTTGATCAGTCTTTATAATTTCAGCATTTAAATTGTTCCAAATATTTTTAATTTTTGACATTAATGTTGCGACGTCATTTTCGGAATTGTTTTTAAAACTGAAGAACTGCATACACAAGGAGTATGCCCTGTCTTCTGACTGCCCATCAAACAAACGATGAAGCTCTTGCCACACTTCATGAGCTGTTTCAAAGCGCATAACTTTCATCAACGTGTCTTCAGTCATATTACTCGTGAGGATGAGCAGGGCGTTGCTATCTGCCTTCCTATATTTCAGAAGCTCTGCATTATAGGCCATCAGCGCACCATCACCTGATCCCAGTATGGGCTTTTTGAGTTTCCCCTCAGCTGCCTCCATTGCACTTTCTGTGCCTCTCAGCATTATGGAAACTTTGTACTTCCACGTAGCCCAGTTCTTACTGCCTTCGAGCTGACCTATTTGAATTTTAGACGTTATATGTTCCATCTTGACCAACTTTTCCAAACTTAAAAGCTAGCCCACAACCTATTGAAGTTACGCACCATGCAATACTGTGAAATAAGCTGGTAAAAGAGGTTAAATGGCCCACACTAAAAATCACACTTGAGAATAGTCCTTTAGGAACTTAAACACTGATCACATGTATTTAGCAAATTTATTCAATACAATTTGCTCTAATTATTTTTCACAACTGACATAGTCGTTATTTTACTTTCAGTCAATCTGTAACTAAGCAACCACTTTTCATCTCAATTCAAAAACTATGTGTCTTGCTTGACCAAAAAGTATATACATCAACACTTTCCCTAATTGAGTGAAGAATGGATTGCCTAGCACAGTCCAATCTTGGTACGCAAATCTAATAACCGAGGTCTCGTAACTGCCTTGGTTAGTACATCAGCTAACTGATCCGCTGAACTTGTTTTCAAGACTGTGAGGGTGCCTTCATGCACCATCTCTCTAACAAAGAAATGTCTCAAGCGGATGTGCTTCGTCCTTTTGTGGAATTCAGGATTGTGTGCTAATCTGATGGCAGCCTCGTTATCGACTTTCAATGACGGTATGTCATCCACGTTCGTTAATCTGTCTAAAAGTCTTTGAAGCCATACCAGTTCTCTAGCTGCCTCACTTGCGGCTACAATCTCAGCTTCCGTGGTGGAAATAGCAACTGTGGCATGTCGTTGACTCAGCCAAGACACAGCTGCACCGGCATACAAACATACTACGCCAGTAGTTGAACGTCCAGTTATAGAGTCTCCTCCATGATCAGCATCACTATAGCCTAACAATTGCTTAGGTCCGCTGCTATAAGTGATTCCAAGGGAAATTGTTCCTTTGAGGTACCGGAATATTCTCTTCACCTTGTTCCAGTCGTCCTTCGTAGGGTTTTCCAACTTACGGGAGACTACACCGACCGCATATGCTATATCTGGACGGGTTCCGACCATTAAATAAGCGAGAGCACCTACTGCTTCCCTATAAGGAAATTTCTTTTCCTCTTCAGAGATGTTCACTTTCCCTGCTTGAACACCTTCTTTCTCAATCGGAGTAGAGATTGGATTGCAATCGGCCATTCCAAAACGTTGTAGAATCTTTTTTGTGTAGGATTCTTGTTTTATTGTTATGGATCCGTCTCTTGCTTTCTCGATCTCAAGGCCTAAGTAATATGACGCAGATTTCACGGTGATTTTCAATCTTTTTCTAAGATCGTCAAGGAATCTGTTTGCTAGATCTGCATCCGAAGCTGCTATCAGGCCATCGTCAACATAAAGAGTTATCAGTATCTTCTTTTGATCAACTTTCTTTGTGAATAAGCAGCAATCAGCTTCACTCTGTTTAAAATCCATATCTAATAAGATTTCTTCAAAACATGAATTCCAGCACCTTGAGGCTTGCTTGAGACCATACAAGCTGCGATTAAGATGACAAACTTTTGTCGATCCATCTCTAAAACCATCTGGCTGGTTCATATATATTTGTTCAGAAAGTTTGCCGTTCAAAAACGCGGTTGAGACATCAAATTGAACTAAATAAAGCTTCTCCTGAGCACTCACACTTAAAAGTGCTCTTATTGTTGCCAGCCTTGCAACGGTGCTAAAAGTTTGATCATAATCTAAGCCCTTCTTTTGTTTGAATCCCTTTACTACCAAACGTGCCTTGTATTTGTCAATGCTTCCATCTGGATTTCTCTTTATTCTAAAAACCCATTTACATGGTAACGCCTTCCTGTTATGTGGTAGCTGACAGAGAGTCCATACATCATTTTCTCGTAAGGAGTTCATCTCACTCTGCATTCCTTTGAGCCACTCGTCCTTGTCTTCTCTCTCCATAGCTTCTCGATATGTTTCTGGAAACTTGTCAGAATCTAACAAGCAGACAAAGTCTTTGAGATGTTGCGGTGGTTTGAGTGTACCTCTGTCTCTCAAATTGTATCTGGGTTCTACATCTGGTTTTCTGGTCCCATACTCTTGAGCATCTAAAAACTGTTCATCTTCGAAGTCATCAACATGATCTGATGTCATAGTAGTAACATCATCGGTTGCTATACGTTCTTCAAAGTCACTAACGTGATCTGATGTCACAGCAGGTTCTTTATAAGATACTGCACATTCTCCCTCCAGAGCACGTTCAGTCTCACAGTTTTGTTGTTCTTCTAACTGTCTTTGAGAATCAGTTTCCCACAGAATATCATCTTCTGGAATGATTTCTCCCTCTGCATCTTGACTTATCATTTCTGGAATGATTTCTCCCTCTTGGGTCCTCAGCTGTGGAGTGATCTCCCCCGGAAGATCAGGTATCTTAGTTGAGATTCTTAATTCCAGTCCAGGACAGAATGTGACATCTCTAGATCTAGCAGTCTGTTTTCCGTCCCAGATACGATATCCATCATCGATGTCATATCCGATAAGTCTTCCTTTGACAGCTTTCTGATTCAGCTTCTTCCTTTTCTGTTTAGGAATGTGGAAGTAACATTCATTACCTATTACACGCAAGTGCGAGATCTTAGGCTTCTTGTTATGCCATAGTTCATAGGGTACTTTCCGTTCTACTCTTGTGGGTCCCGTACGATTCAAGACGTAAGCAGCTGTGTTGATAAGTTCTGCCCACAGAGCTTGCGGAAATTCCTCTCCTGAGTGCATGTATGACCTAGCGGTTTCTACAAGGGTTCTATTTTCTCTCTCCGCACAACCATTTTGTTCAGGGGTATATGGCATGGTAAGCCGCTGTTCTATTCTTTCTCTGTTAAGTATCTCGTGAATGGCTTTATTATCAAATTCGCTGCCATTATCGCTCAATAGTGATTTGACGACGTGTCCAGCGTTGTTTGCTTCTTTCAAGAATTGAAGTAATCTGTCTTTAACGTCACTCTTGTTACGGATGAAATAGACGTGACGAAACGCAGAGTAGTCATCCTTGAATAAAACGAAATAGCGATACTTCGAGTAACTTTCGGAGAATGGTCCACATACATCACTATGTATGAGCTCTCCAGGTACTGAAGCTCTATCTCTCTTGCCAAACTTTAATCGCTGAGCCTTTCCATAAATGCAGCCTTCACATTGTACATCATCCTCTTGATTAAGGTCCATCCCCAGTTCTCTCTTAACAAGATCCTTAACATATCTTTTATTCTGGTGACCAAATCTCTCATGATAAAGCTGAAGTTGTCTCGATGGAGTAACAGCGTTCAATTCTACAGAATGACTGGGCAGGACTGTCTTCATTTGAAGCATGTACAGTCCTCCGTTGTGCTTTCTATTTCCTAGCACAATTTCAACACCATTTAATTCCAGCCTGCACTCTTTAGTGGTGGATATAAATGTACTGTTCTGCAGCTTATCTTGTGCTGCTAATACCGAAAATAGATTCTTGGTCAGTGTTGGCACATACCAGACATCGCTTAAAGTGAGTTTTGACTTTTTGCCATTGACATTTGATTCAACTTCCACAGACCCTTTCCCTTTTGCAGGAACTACAGTCCCATCTGCCGTTGTGACAGTGTGGTTTGAATTAAATTCTTCAAAATTTACAAAAACGTCGCTCCTGTTAGTGACATGCGTAGTAGTACCATTGTCAACGTACCAATTGTCAGAATCTTTTTCTTCTGAGCAAGTATAAATCATCAAGGTTATGTTCTGAACTTGCTGCTTGACGGACAACTCTGTAGTCTTTTTCGGTCTGCCATCATTAATCCACTTTCTGCAGTATCTAATTCTGTGGCCTTTCACCGAGCAATATCTACATACTAAATTTACGTCCCCGTTTTTCGGTTTAGTCTGCACCTTAGAAGTAGAGGCTAGCACTTCTTTGGTTTCATCCTTATGTCCCAATAATGCTCTCTCATACCCACATAGTTGTGACGTCAGTGATTCTATTGTTCGCTCCTGCTTAGTCAACAGCATCCAACTTGATTTAAAATTGAAAAAAATTTCATCCAGGCTATCCAAAATTTTGCAAATCAAGAAGATTTCTGGCAGCTTCATGTTTTGATCAGTCTTTATAATTTCAGCATTTAAATTGTTCCAAATATTTTTAATTTTTGACATTAATGTTGCGACGTCATTTTCGGAATTGTTTTTAAAACTGAAGAACTGCATACACAAGGAGTATGCCCTGTCTTCTGACTGCCCATCAAACAAACGATGAAGCTCTTGCCACACTTCATGAGCTGTTTCAAAGCGCATAACTTTCATCAACGTGTCTTCAGTCATATTACTCGTGAGGATGAGCAGGGCGTTGCTATCTGCCTTCCTATATTTCAGAAGCTCTGCATTATAGGCCATCAGCGCACCATCACCTGATCCCAGTATGGGCTTTTTGAGTTTCCCCTCAGCTGCCTCCATTGCACTTTCTGTGCCTCTCAGCATTATGGAAACTTTGTACTTCCACGTAGCCCAGTTCTTACTGCCTTCGAGCTGACCTATTTGAATTTTAGACGTTATATGTTCCATCTTGACCAACTTTTCCAAACTTAAAAGCTAGCCCACAACCTATTGAAGTTACGCACCATGCAATACTGTGAAATAAGCTGGTAAAAGAGGTTAAATGGCCCACACTAAAAATCACACTTGAGAATAGTCCTTTAGGAACTTAAACACTGATCACATGTATTTAGCAAATTTATTCAATACAATTTGCTCTAATTATTTTTCACAACTGACATAGTCGTTATTTTACTTTCAGTCAATCTGTAACTAAGCAACCACTTTTCATCTCAATTCAAAAACTATGTGTCTTGTTTGACCAAAAAGTATATACATCAACACTTTCCCTAATTGAGTGAAGAATGGATTGCCTAGCACAGTCCAATCTTGGTACGCAAATCTAATAACCGAGGTCTCGTAACTGCCTTGGTTAGTACATCAGCTAACTGATCCGCTGAACTTGTTTTCAAGACTGTGAGGGTGCCTTCATGCACCATCTCTCTAACAAAGAAATGTCTCAAGCGGATGTGCTTCGTCCTTTTGTGGAATTCAGGATTGTGTGCTAATCTGATGGCAGCCTCGTTATCGACTTTCAATGACGGTATGTCATCCACGTTCGTTAATCTGTCTAAAAGTCTTTGAAGCCATACCAGTTCTCTAGCTGCCTCACTTGCGGCTACAATCTCAGCTTCCGTGGTGGAAATAGCAACTGTGGCATGTCGTTGACTCAGCCAAGACACAGCTGCACCGGCATACAAACATACTACGCCAGTAGTTGAACGTCCAGTTATAGAGTCTCCTCCATGATCAGCATCACTATAGCCTAACAATTGCTTAGGTCCGCTGCTATAAGTGATTCCAAGGGAAATTGTTCCTTTGAGGTACCGGAATATTCTCTTCACCTTGTTCCAGTCGTCCTTCGTAGGGTTTTCCAACTTACGGGAGACTACACCGACCGCATATGCTATATCTGGACGGGTTCCGACCATTAAATAAGCGAGAGCACCTACTGCTTCCCTATAAGGAAATTTCTTTTCCTCTTCAGAGATGTTCACTTTCCCTGCTTGAACACCTTCTTTTTCAATCGGAGTAGAGATTGGATTGCAATCGGCCATTCCAAAACGTTGTAGAATCTTTTTTGTGTAGGATTCTTGTTTTATTGTTATGGATCCGTCTCTTGCTTTCTCGATCTCAAGGCCTAAGTAATATGACGCAGATTTCACGGTGATTTTCAATCTTTTTCTAAGATCGTCAAGGAATCTGTTTGCTAGATCTGCATCCGAAGCTGCTATCAGGCCATCGTCAACATAAAGAGTTATCAGTATCTTCTTTTGATCAACTTTCTTTGTGAATAAGCAGCAATCAGCTTCACTCTGTTTAAAATCCATATCTAATAAGATTTCTTCAAAACATGAATTCCAGCACCTTGAGGCTTGCTTGAGACCATACAAGCTGCGATTAAGATGACAAACTTTTGTCGATCCATCTCTAAAACCATCTGGCTGGTTCATATATATTTGTTCAGAAAGTTTGCCGTTCAAAAACGCGGTTGAGACATCAAATTGAACTAAATAAAGCTTCTCCTGAGCACTCACACTTAAAAGTGCTCTTATTGTTGCCAGCCTTGCAACGGTGCTAAAAGTTTGATCATAATCTAAGCCCTTCTTTTGTTTGAATCCCTTTACTACCAAACGTGCCTTGTATTTGTCAATGCTTCCATCTGGATTTCTCTTTATTCTAAAAACCCATTTACATGGTAACGCCTTCCTGTTATGTGGTAGCTGACAGAGAGTCCATACATCATTTTCTCGTAAGGAGTTCATCTCACTCTGCATTCCTTTGAGCCACTCGTCCTTGTCTTCTCTCTCCATAGCTTCTCGATATGTTTCTGGAAACTTGTCAGAATCTAACAAGCAGACAAAGTCTTTGAGATGTTGCGGTGGTTTGAGTGTACCTCTGTCTCTCAAATTGTATCTGGGTTCTACATCTGGTTTTCTGGTCCCATACTCTTGAGCATCTAAAAACTGTTCATCTTCGAAGTCATCAACATGATCTGATGTCATAGTAGTAACATCATCGGTTGCTATACGTTCTTCAAAGTCACTAACGTGATCTGATGTCACAGCAGGTTCTTTATAAGATACTGCACATTCTCCCTCCAGAGCACGTTCAGTCTCACAGTTTTGTTGTTCTTCTAACTGTCTTTGAGAATCAGTTTCCCACAGAATATCATCTTCTGGAATGATTTCTCCCTCTGCATCTTGACTTATCATTTCTGGAATGATTTCTCCCTCTTGGGTCCTCAGCTGTGGAGTGATCTCCCCCGGAAGATCAGGTATCTTAGTTGAGATTCTTAATTCCAGTCCAGGACAGAATGTGACATCTCTAGATCTAGCAGTCTGTTTTCCGTCCCAGATACGATATCCATCATCGATGTCATATCCGATAAGTCTTCCTTTGACAGCTTTCTGATTCAGCTTCTTCCTTTTCTGTTTAGGAATGTGGAAGTAACATTCATTACCTATTACACGCAAGTGCGAGATCTTAGGCTTCTTGTTATGCCATAGTTCATAGGGTACTTTCCGTTCTACTCTTGTGGGTCCCGTACGATTCAAGACGTAAGCAGCTGTGTTGATAAGTTCTACCCACAGAGCTTGCGGAAATTCCTCTCCTGAGTGCATGTATGACCTAGCGGTTTCTACAAGGGTTCTATTTTCTCTCTCCGCACAACCATTTTGTTCAGGGGTATATGGCATGGTAAGCCGCTGTTCTATTCTTTCTCTGTTAAGTATCTCGTGAATGGCTTTATTATCAAATTCGCTGCCATTATCGCTCAATAGTGATTTGACGACGTGTCCAGCGTTGTTTGCTTCTTTCAAGAATTGAAGTAATGTGTCTTTAACGTCACTCTTGTTACGGATGAAATAGACGTGACGAAACGCAGAGTAGTCATCCTTGAATAAAACGAAATAGCGATACTTCGAGTAACTTTCGGAGAATGGTCCACATACATCACTATGTATGAGCTCTCCAGGTACTGAAGCTCTATCTCTCTTGCCAAACTTTAATCGCTGAGCCTTTCCATAAATGCAGCCTTCACATTGTACATCATCCTCTTGATTAAGGTCGATCCCCAGTTCTCTCTTAACAAGATCCTTAACATATCTTTTATTCTGGTGACCAAATCTCTCATGATAAAGCTGAAGTTGTCTCGATGGAGTAACAGCGTTCAATTCTACAGAATGACTGGGCAGGACTGTCTTCATTTGAAGCATGTACAGTCCTCCGTTGTGCTTTCTATTTCCTAGCACAATTTCAACACCATTTAATTCCAGCCTGCACTCTTTAGTGGTGGATATAAATGTACTGTTCTGCAGCTTATCTTGTGCTGCTAATACCGAAAATAGATTCTTGGTCAGTGTTGGCACATACCAGACATCGCTTAAAGTGAGTTTTGACTTTTTGCCATTGACATTTGATTCAACTTCCACAGACCCTTTCCCTTTTGCAGGAACTACAGTCCCATCTGCCGTTGTGACAGTGTGGTTTGAATTAAATTCTTCAAAATTTACAAAAACGTCGCTCCTGTTAGTGACATGCGTAGTAGTACCATTGTCAACGTACCAATTGTCAGAATCTTTTTCTTCTGAGCAAGTATAAATCATCAAGGTTATGTTCTGAACTTGCTGCTTGACGGACAACTCTGTAGTCTTTTTCGGTCTGCCATCATTAATCCACTTTCTGCAGTATCTAATTCTGTGGCCTTTCACCGAGCAATATCTACATACTAAATTTACGTCCCCGTTTTTCGGTTTAGTCTGCACCTTAGAAGTAGAGGCTAGCACTTCTTTGGTTTCATCCTTATGTCCCAATAATGCTCTCTCATACCCACATAGTTGTGACGTCAGTGATTCTATTGTTCGCTCCTGCTTAGTCAACAGCATCCAACTTGATTTAAAATTGAAAAAAATTTCATCCAGGCTATCCAAAATTTTGCAAATCAAGAAGATTTCTGGCAGCTTCATGTTTTGATCAGTCTTTATAATTTCAGCATTTAAATTGTTCCAAATATTTTTAATTTTTGACATTAATGTTGCGACGTCATTTTCGGAATTGTTTTTAAAACTGAAGAACTGCATACACAAGGAGTATGCCCTGTCTTCTGACTGCCCATCAAACAAACGATGAAGCTCTTGCCACACTTCATGAGCTGTTTCAAAGCGCATAACTTTCATCAACGTGTCTTCAGTCATATTACTCGTGAGGATGAGCAGGGCGTTGCTATCTGCCTTCCTATATTTCAGAAGCTCTGCATTATAGGCCATCAGCGCACCATCACCTGATCCCAGTATGGGCTTTTTGAGTTTCCCCTCAGCTGCCTCCATTGCACTTTCTGTGCCTCTCAGCATTATGGAAACTTTGTACTTCCACGTAGCCCAGTTCTTACTGCCTTCGAGCTGACCTATTTGAATTTTAGACGTTATATGTTCCATCTTGACCAACTTTTCCAAACTTAAAAGCTAGCCCACAACCTATTGAAGTTACGCACCATGCAATACTGTGAAATAAGCTGGTAAAAGAGGTTAAATGGCCCACACTAAAAATCACACTTGAGAATAGTCCTTTAGGAACTTAAACACTGATCACATGTATTTAGCAAATTTATTCAATACAATTTGCTCTAATTATTTTTCACAACTGACATAGTCGTTATTTTACTTTCAGTCAATCTGTAACTAAGCAACCACTTTTCATCTCAATTCAAAAACTATGTGTCTTGCTTGACCAAAAAGTATATACATCAACATCAATCCACTGGTGGATCGAGTCAGTAGATCCTAGTGGATTGAGGGCAAACTTTAATTTCAGAGGACCTGGAACACCTAAAAACCTGCAGGAATCTGTCTGTCTTGGATTTATCCTACAATCGGCTGGAAAACCCGCTGATCATCGACGTGCTTGCTGATATGGTACTGTTGAAAGGTAGGTGGTGGGTAGAGCATACTACCAATGATAACCTAACCTGTGTATCGGTCGGTTGTAGTATCTGTAGTTGGTAATACCCTTTGTATTATACTAGCTATGTCCGCGGCTTTGCCCGCGTGGTCATTTATCTGGGTGTTAAAGTTACCTAAGTGTTATTCCAGGGCCAAAAGCACTCTAAAGTACAAAATGCCAAATTCATTTCTTTTTATCGATGGCTCGGTTTCTTCTCATTGGATTGAGATACCAAGGACACCAGTTTTTAAATCAAACTCTAGTGACTAACCAATAGTGAAAACCACATCGCAATCGGCAGGTTCAGTAGTTTTTATGTGATGCATGAACAGACAAACAGACACGATTTAAAAAGTTATCTTCTTTTTCAGTAGCTTATTTCAAGTGTTTAAAACCAATATTTTTACCCGACTGAGGAGGGTTATGCGTTTGGGTTGTATTTATGTTTGTTTGTTTGTAAGTTTGTATGCTTCTTAGACGCGTCCTATAGCCTACACGGCTTGTTGGATTTTGATAAATGAGGTATCATTGGATTCGTCTTCGAGCACTCTCGTGGTGCTTTAATATATGAAGTGTAAAGAAAACCAATATGGTTACACATATTGGTACAGCTGCTGTATTGTATTTCCGACGGAACAAAAATGACCAAACCCTATCGAGTTCTTTAGAAAACCATTTAAAAAATATTATAGGATTAAAAAATTCTTAGCAATTTTCTTTTAAGCTTATTACTAAATTATCAGTTTTAGATTATTCAAGTTTATGTAAATACTAATATTATTTGTCTAATGTTGCAACTAAGAATTAAAGTAAAGTAAAAAATAAATATTAAATTTATATAAATACTAGCTGCACCCCGCGGTTTCACCCGCGTCCCTCAGGAACCATACATTTTCCTGGATAAAAAGTACCCTATGTGTTAATCCAGGCTATAAGCTACATCCACACCAAACTTCATCCAAAACCGTTCATCCCTTGTATTTATAATAATATTACTTGTTTAATTATTTTCATTGTACAGACTTTCTGTTACTTACTGCTTTATTATAAGTATAAAGTGGCGCTGTTACCCAGAATTTGTCTATTTCGAACCAGTGCTCGTCCTGACCGGCAACCCGGTCATCCGCCAAATCCCCGCGTATCGCAAGACGCTGACCTTGCGCCTGAAGGAGCTTCTCAACCTGGACAACCGGCCAGTGTTCCCTCGTGATCGTGCTTGCGCCGAGGCGTGGCAGCGCGGTGGCGTGCAGGAGGAGATTGCTGAGCGGCGCCGGTGAGTTGCTTGCTCCTGTGACAGATGTCAAACTTGCCAGTGTTCCCCGCGTCCGTGCTTGCGCCAAGACGTAGCAGCACGGCGGCGTGCAGGAGGAGATCGCCGAGTGGCGCCGGTGATTCGCACGCTCCTGCTACAGCTGTCAAACCTGGTCCACTGCCCAATATTCCATCGCGACCGTGCTTGCGCCGAGGCGTGGCAGCGCGGTGGCGTGCAGGAGGAGATTGCTGAGCGGCGCCAGTGAGTCGCTTGCTCCTGTGACATCTTTCAAACCTAGACAACCGGCTAGGTTGTGCATTTGACAGCAAATTCAATGTTTACAGGATGGGCCAAATGGACCCGAAGAATATGCATAAGGTCATCACAAGCTTGGTACCTACCAGCAGTCTCATTTGTAACTTTTAATCTTTCGCAATTTGAACACATAGTAAATTATTTAAACAGGACTTAAACGTGCTAAGAACATAATTTTTATTTACCTCGACGTTTCAATCATGTTTTCGAGCTTCGATCGTAGGCACGAGCAGACTGAAGTAGCAGGTAACAGCGTCGAGAAGGGCGAACGTAGTTTCCAACTACCCGCGTTTAGTCTTGTGCGTTACGACTTAGCACTAAATAAGTAGGTAACATAATTACTAATGTGGTCGTCTCATTATTTTATTATAAAACAGAGAGCCAATTAGTGAGTATTACTGAAAACTTTCGTGCAACAACTTGGGAGGAGTCATCTGTCAAAGTTATAAACAGCTGATGGTACAAACGTTGTGTCAAAACCTGAGATTCTCGCCGAGATTAAGGATTGCTATGGTAGACTAAACGCTTCTCATGCTTCTCGACCGGAAATCCCAATGACACGAGGGCCACACTGACCCGTCACTTCACAGATGAGCTGCCAGATATCAGCCTGGATGTGTTGGAAATTGCCCTGAAACAACTAAAAAATGGAAAGGCCCCTGGTGAAGATGGCATTACCTCTGAGCTGTTTAAGGCAGGAGCCTGTCCTTGGACAGCTGCAGACACTTTTCAATGCCATAGTGGGAGAACTCCAGAGGGGTGGAACAAGAGTGTGGTGGTATTATTCTTCAAGAAAGGTGATAAAACCTTGCTCAAGACTTATAGGCCGATCTCACTCCTGAGCCACGTCTACAACTCCTGAGCCACATCTACAAGTTGTTCTCAAGGGTCATCACCAACCGTCTAGCGCGTAGACTTGATGAGTTTCAGCCATCCGAGAAGGCCGGATTTCATGCAGGATATGGTACCGTAGACCACGTCCACACAGTGCGCCAGATTAAACAGAAGTCGGAGGAGTATAATCGGCCACTGTGTCTAGCTTTTAGGTGGACTACGAAAAGGCCTTTTACGGAGCCGAATTTGGACACTTACTGTGAGGCTGGTCCACAAATTCAAGGTCGCTCAGTGGGCTATGGAACGAGCTATGCTCGGATTTCTCGAAGGGATCGCATCCGAAATGAGGTGATTCGGCAGAGAACGAAAATTACCGACTCGCATCCGAAATGAGGTGATTCGGCAGAGAACGAAAATTACCGACATAGCTAAATTAGCAAGCTAAGGTGGCAATGGGCCGGTCTCATATGTCAAAGAACCGATAACGAACCGAACCGGTAGGCAAGTTCTTGAGTAGAGACCACGTGTAGGCAAACGTAGTGTAGGACGCCCTCCGTCTAGATGGAGGACGACTTGCTTAAAGTTGATGCCAACTACAGCAATTACATGAGAAGAGCCGAAGATTGGGTTCAGAGGTCCGCATTAGGAGAGGCCTATGTCCAGCAGTGCACGAGTACAGGCTGATGATGATGATGATGATGATAATGATGACTGAAAACTTCTATTGCGCACTTACCTATTAACGTCTTTGCTTCAAGCACGATCATTTTACTTCAACCTTTTAAGATTTTTGTTACCTTTGCGTGTACCTACTAAAGTATATTATTTTTACCATTTTTCCCAGTTGGATAGCCAAAGATCAAGAGAAGGTGATGGACAGCGTCCGCTACCTGATCCGCATGAGGGACGAGAAGAGGGCGACCAGAGAGGCGAACGAGAAGGCGGAGAGAGAGAAGCTTGGTCTTCCCCCGAAGGTTAGCGCTTACCATCTCTCATCTACTTTTAGACGTTGCCTTTGATCTTAGCTTTTCAAAGCCAAACTGTTCTAGCTTCATTTGACGGGTTATCACTCCAGTTAACTGCATGGTATCCTTATCTTTGGGCAATCTTTATGCACGAAGTTCCTTTGATTATAATCAGTTTGATGATAGGTCACAGACACGCAAAAAAAAAACAAAACAAAACAAAACGAAGAAAAAACAGACTTAAAAAACAGTACCTAGGTACTAAAACGTACGAGAAGCGTGGTTGAATGACGCAATACCTACATTTAAATGAACCTTCTGGAAATTTCCGTCGCGGTATAAATAGGGCGCGCATCGGCTACTTTCAAACATAATAACGGCATCAAAATGGGTCCATTCGTTTGGGAGCTACGATCCTCACCCCCATTCCCCCCCTCTTTATAGCTATAAAGAGGGGGGAATGGAACTAAGAACCAAAACTAAGAACTTAGCTAAGAACCATCTCGTTTAGCTCAGCTTTGAAACATAAACCACAGGTAAATAGGTCCATTCGTTTGGAAACTACGATTCGCACCCCTTTTTTCTCAACCCCCCCCCCCTCATATAGCTAAGAACCATCTCCTTTACCTCAGCTTTCAAATATAAAAAACCGCATCTAAATCGGTCCTTTCGTTTTGAAGTTATAGTTCTCACCCCTCCCCCCCCATTATAGCTAAGAACCATCTCGTTTACCCCAGCTTTCAAACATAAAAAAACCACAGCTAAATCGGGCCGTTCGTTCGGAAGCTACGATTGTCCCCTCCCCCCCTTTTTCTCACCTCTCCCTCCTCCCCCATATGGGTTAGGCCGTAGATTTTGCCATAAATAGCGCAAAAGTGACGCAAAATCTTCTACGAGTCGGTCGCGCAAAGTGACGCAAAGCGGTAGCGTACAAAAGTTAAGGTGTGCACATATTATCCGTGATTTTGCTTAGAAAATAGTATTTAAATAGCAATTAGCAATAAATTTAAAGTAATAATCTCGGGCCACTGCCACTTCAACTTGCTAATCCGTTGGGCTATGTCGGTAACTTTCTTAACGCTAACAAAACGCTACGGTAACGCTATGTCGCAGTAAGTTATAGCTATTATTTATTCTGTGGTAATAGTTACTGCCGTAAGATAATTATTTTCGTAGAAATATAATTACATGCCAGAAGATAATATCGTCTAGTATGAATATAGGTACATAACATACCTAAAGGTCACTGAGTACTTACATCAAAAGCAAAAGAAAACACACAATGTACATAGATTTGTACTATGTACATTCACCTTTATTCGGTAGCGCAAAAGATGTAGCGCAATTTATACGCCACTGGTATCGCAGTAGTGGCATAATGGAACTTGTGCCGCCGTGGCGCAAAATAAATCCTAAATAAATCATTAAATAAGCCACCTTTACAGGTAAAGGTAGCCTTAAGCCATTACACACAGCTTATAGAATCGTGCGCAGTAAGATTCATTGATATAAACCGAAAACTTTCCTTGAAATCTTAAAAAATGAACTCCACGAAAAATGTGACACTTTCAACTTGGAACGTAGTTGACACCTGAACTGACATGAATATAGCCCCAAACGTCGTATCAACCATAGAGAAAGTTACTTTAGTGTTGGTGCTACTCATAAAGAAATCCTCCTAAAGTTTTAACATCACACAAGGGCAGTTAATAGTGGCGCAAGAAAAATAGCGCAAAGGAATGGATTCATGTCGTTTGTTAAAAATGTTTAAAAATTTGGGTATTTTCTTTGGTATATTTCTTATTTTTTTTCTTCGTATTTTCAAGAGAAGATATTTAAAATACGACTAGCCAACTATAATTATATTACGGCAAATCAAAAAGATTATCAAAAAGTCTTAAACTTTTAATTTCATTGATTCTCAAAGTGAACCCCTACCGAAGCGGATTTGTGTTTTTAATGAAAATTTCGTAATTTTTTGTAGATCAATATTATAAATTTTCCAAATTTATGAATTTATTTCAAAGATCTTAGGTGACCGAGGTTCAACGTTTCTTGGGGAATACGATGCAGTGATTAAAATATATAAAGGTATTATAATTTACGAAAAAATGGTGGCGGAAAGTTAGGTTATACCAAATGTTCCAAAATCTACGGCCTAACCCTATATATAGCTAAGAACCATCTCGATCACATCAGCTTACAAACAGAAAAAAACGCATCAAAATCGGTCCATTCTTTTAGGAGCTACGATGCCACAGAGACACCCCCCCCACACACCCTCACACACACACACACACGCACACGCACACGCACACGCACACGCACACGCACACACACACACACACACACACACACACACACACACAAAATAAGTGAACCATACCGGAAATTCAGAGCTCTTAGCGGTAGCCATAGGAGCATGTTGTTTATTAAAATTTTAAAATTACGTATTAAATTCGTACTAAGGACGTTACAATTAATGAGTGTTATCGTTATCTCCGGAAAATAAACAGTGCTTATCCAAAATTATAGTGAAAATTTACCAAGGAACTGTGAGTACGAATTAACAGTGAAATCTCGTTATTGAAGCGGCACATACAGTCATACTACTAACAATAGTGCCATAAAAATGGTAATAAATAGTAACCGTTAGACATCATTGCGCGTCACTCGCAGAGATGACCTTTGGACCTGTTCAATATTAACGTACCAGAATTCAAACCTCTTTGGAAGTATTTATTTCTTTACTTCGTTCACTTTACGACGATTGTTAGCAAGAATCGATTTCACTCGGCGCTTTCTTTCATATAATGATATTTATATGAAAGAAAGCGTAACAACAAATTATGGAGTTTGTCACCCAGCGAAGACGCAGAAAAGCACGGTCGGTTCGTGGTATATCGAGAACTTAAGACCCAGACAATATGTTTGACTTCAGCCATGAAGAAATTGCTGAAAAAATTGCAATCTGAATTCACAAGTAACTAGTCTGAAAAAGACTTGAGGATAAGGATAACAATATCGAATTGTTGAAGAAACTTACTTCAGATTGTAGCTCATACACACCATTAAAGAGACACACCATGTCTACACTTGTAGCTAAACGGATTATTAATTTTCAAATGAAAACCCCTAGAGTATCACCTCTACAAGATGACAATATAATTTGCAAATAATGTAGATCTTTGTCAAAAGAGCCTATCCCTCCTCAATCAGAAACAAGGGCAGTAAATGACAAAGAATTTCGACGTGATAATGGACTCGGAACTCTTTTATATGAAACACCAAAAATTTCAAATAACACGCCAGAGAGCAGAGACTAGTCCCAAAATTATGATTCTGGGGTATCAGCAAGCTCTTGGGTATGCAGGGAGAATTATTGTACAAAGAAGAGCAAACAAATGAAATTATATTTATAGTGTGTCTGCCCTGACGAAGCCCAATGCAACATCTTCGCACATCTTGTCTAGTGCTTCAGCACTAAGCTCCTGCAAGTTTCAACTCTTGCAGGAGCTTTTACGTGACGATGATGTTATGATTTTGAGCATTGGTGCCAATGATAAAAATCCCTTTATGGTTTATTCTGACTTATGTAACATTCTTTGCAAACTAAAGGACTATAGAGTATTTATACTAAGTGAATTGTATAACCCATATTTGAACGTAGATATGCTTAATCAGAATATTAAATTGATCATAAAGAAATTTAGTAATTGTAAATATATAGACATGAATGAAATGATTAGGAAAAATAACGTAACAAGGAAGTTTATTTGTTCAAACTATTTATTGAAATTGATGATATTAACTGTGAAAAGCGTATAAAACTAAACTTCCAATATACATTCATGCAAAAGCCCAACATAATTAATTTTTATCCTCATGTATGTATGCAGATAAATTATTTCACGAAGTCTTCTGTCGTTTTAGAGTACCCCTTGAAATTCACAGCGATCTATGGCGGAATTTCGAGTCACAAGTGTTCCAGGAGATCTGCTGAGTAATGGGTACTCATAAAACCAGAACAACTTTATCACCCACAATCTGATGGAATGGTGGAACAATTCTACCAGACCTTGGTGATATATCTGGCAAAAGTGGTGGAAACCAGGCAAAAGGATTGAGACAAGCACATTCAGACGTTTTTTTGTCATACCGAAGTGCAGTTCATGAGAGTACAACAGTCACTCCTGGGAATTGCGGTTGCCTGCAGACCTGATAACTGGCATTCCACCGGATTCTCCACGCAGCGTTACAGATTACGCAAATGACTTGCGCTGTAAGATGGATGAAGTTTATCAACAAATAAAGAATCTGGACAACAAATGTCTGAGAGGATGAAGACCCGATATGACCGGAAATTGAATAATCTGGGATTTGAGGAAGATTCACTTGTTTGGTTACATAATCCAGTACGCAACAAAGGAAAGTCTCCGAAATTGCAAGCGAAATGGGACGGACCATACCACGTTGTAACCAAAATCAATGACGTAACGTACCGGATTCGTAAGGGCCAGAGAAGTGCTCCTAAAATTGATCATGTTGATGGACTGGCGCAATATTTCGGGACTAACAATGCTCGGGACGAGCATGTCTTAGGAGCATGTGTTATGTCGGTCGATTCTTAGAAAAACAGTGGAACTAATATTTTCGAGAAGCGTGGTTGGATGACGCAGTACCTACATTTAAAGGAACCTTCTGGAAATTATAATCCGTCGCGGTATAAATAGGGCGCGCATCGGCTGCCTGGAACAGTCATGACTCGGCATTAGGAACGAAATGATCAAAGTGATTCGAAGCGAGTATTCACAGATAATTGATTAGTGTTTACATTCGAGTTAATGAGTGATTGAGTGTTATTTGTGGGATTAATTTCTTTTTGTGTTTTTTTCAAATAAAAGTTTTGGTTTTTGGTGTAAATGGCGTATAATATTTTTATCCAAACAATATTTATAGCATAACAATATTTAGTAGGGTACATTAATATATGTTCCGCGATGAAAAATTAAACATCAAACTAACTATTTTACATTTTATAATCTACTTACTTATTTACCACATAATGTTATATTTATAGTACTATTAGTATTCTATCTGCTCTTGCTACTTTCGATTTTACCTTCCAGAAAGATGAAACGAAAGACGGTGATCCCGAAGTCACCGAGGGTCTCAAGGCAATTGAGGGTCTGACAGTAGAGGCTCCTGCTATGCCAGAGAAGAAAGGTGGAGTTCTGATCGATATGCTATCTGGGTCTGAAGAGGAAGACAGCACAAGTGAAGACAGCAATCAGAACAGTGGTGGAGGAGAAGGTAAGTTTTAGAATAGTAAGAAGCAACCAATCAATGTTCAATGTTTATTTCCGAGTCATGGATTTTGATATTCGTATTTATGTATGTTTATTCGTTATCTAGTGCCCATATTACAGTGTATCCTAGTTTGGGGCTAGGTAATGGGTGTGGATTTGTCCCGAATATATTTATATTTATATATTTATTTACATATTTTATATATTTAATCCCCTCTTTATTACTAAAAGCTTGCTTAGTTGTTTTCGACTAATGTTCTTTCAGAATCCCCAACAACCAACATCGAATGGTCGCAGGTCAACATCGGTAAGCGTTTGGTTCAGGAGATCAAAGAGGAAGAGCCCCCAGAACAATCTGTTCAACCCACCGAGTACTGGTATGGTTATAGAGGGGATTTGAAGCCACAGCCTGGGGCTAGCAAGTGAGTTTACCAACAATCAGTCTTCTTTGGAAAAGAAAATCAATATAACAACGAAACGAAGACATCAGACTCAAAGGAGTTTTTAAATATTCACCTAGGTGTTACAAATATCATCCAAGTTATAATCGTGATAGATAGCGTAAAGGCAAACACTTAATTTTAATAGTACTTGTTTCAGAGATTTTGCTTCAGATTTTCAAGGTATCAGCAATTTGTTATTCAATCAAAAACCACACGTCGAAAGAAAGAACGTAACTAAAACTTTGGAAGGTAAACTTAAACTTTTTTGTTTCTTTAAGTAGGTATTAGAAATATATATATATATATATATATATATATTATAGGTAAATTAACTATATTTGTTTCAGAATCAAGACGTATGAAAGGCCAGGTAATGATCACTGAAATGGAAGAAGAGAAAGATAAAGTAGAAGTTGTTGAAAAGAAACCACTTATAGAAATAATAGGCGCATACGAGAAGAAAATACAAGAGTCGAGGAACGAATCTAATGCCAAATCCAGCAAAACGATAGAACTAACAGGTATAACAGAAGAAGGAGATATGGTTATTGATCTCGACAAGAAAACCATCCACGAGAAACTAAAGGGTAGGGCAGACAAGCCTTTGAAAAAGGTAACCATTAAAGAAATGCTTTACAAAGAAACACCTTCTGATACTAAAGATGATATGGAAAAAAAAAACGATAATCCAAAAGAAAATAAAGGAAGTGCTGCACAAAAGACAACAGAGAAATTAAGTAGTGCGACTTCATCTAAAGAAGGTGAGAAAATGCAGAAGAAAGAAAGTACCAGACCAAGCGGTAAGAAGAACAATATTAAATTGCTTGTAGACTAAACGTCGTTAACGTAGTTTCTGATTCACCAGGCGTGTGGCGTAGTGTCTAATAGCTTCTTAATTGAATAATTTTGAGTTGACTCATAGATTAGGTTATAGGATGCTAAGTTTGCTTTTCTTACAGAAAATAGTCAAGGCGAAGGTGTCGCTCTGATCAACTACATTCACCACATGAACTATCCAGAAGACAATAATGATGATGAAGACATGAAGCCCAGTGCTGAAGACTTGGAGATTTTCACGGAGTTGGATCGAGATCAGGACGAATGGCAGGCTAGAGTCGACAGGGGAGAACCTGCAGTGGATCCTATGGTAAGTAAATAACTTCTTAAATAACTCTTGCTCTTGCTCTTTACCGTCTTGTTATTCTAAAGACTGCCGATTCTAGGTCAAATTGTGCAAAAAAACATGTAAACTATTTTAGAAACACTACGACAAGAAGATTATGGAGGAGTTCCACGAAGCTCAAGAGCGCATTCCAGCGCACGAAGTCACAGAGAAGACGCACTTTACCACTTACAAGACGGACAACGTATTCGACAGGATCGCTCTTAGCCAGTTGACTGCTGGTGATAAACCCGGTAACGTACCCCGTACTTTACATTTGAATCATATCTAAGAACAGCCAAGGATAGCGAAGGACAACCATACAAACATAGCAAGTTAAAAGCTTTTAAAATTAAACTTGTTCAGTAATTTATTTTAAGTCCCCTTGACCATTTTTACTTCGAAGCAAGGCCTTCCCTTGCTTTTAATGAGTTTAACAATTATGTATGTGTCTGTGTGGATGTTCCACCATAGCGTCGCCCCTACTGGTCCAATTTTGACAAGCCAGTTGTCAATCGATCGTCTTCACGTATGAGATTCATTATTCTATTTTTTTACCCGACAACGGCGAAGCAAAGGAAGGGTTATGTATTCAATCTAAAAACTTGTTCCTCGCTTGGGTTATGTATTCAATCGATTGATATAAAAATTTTGACAAGCGACTTTATCAGAAGCTCTGGATGAGAGATTGGAATTGAACGGTTCGCAGGTTTTTCCGAATCAACTTGTCTGGTGCCTGTTCTAAGTATATTCTAACACACACACACACACCAATACACACATACTCAAACATATCACATCATTGTCAAATTTACCACATTTTGACTGTCTATATATTGAATAAATAAAATGTAAATCCTTATTCGGCTGTAGGATTAACTTAGTATGTAACACTATTTTTAGTTTTTAAGAGCTGTGGATTTTTGAAAAATAAACAGAATTAAAATAAAATAAGCCCAGGTCTCTTTCAGCGCAAAAGCAAAATTTTCTGATAATTTCCAATTTACTGATTCAACACCTTGTCGCTTATTTGTAAAGTAAAATGTTAAATATGCGAGAAGGCACTTATTTAGAGACAAATTGTTATAGATGAGAAGAAGGTAAAGCTGACCCACGTTCCCGGAGCAGTACTGTTCCATTACATAGACTGCGAGGCTCCCACTCCCGCTGCCACTGCCGGGGCAGCCGCCCAGATCGAATATGAAATTGGAGAGGAGAAGATTGATGGACGTAAGAAATCAGTTTTCACTAAACACACACCGGGCCAAAACATCATCATCATCAATAGCTTGTGTTAGTCCACTGAGGATATAGGCCTCTCCCAAGGTGCGCTATTGAGTCTGATCTTTGGCTCTTCTCATCCAATGATTGCCAGAAACCTGATCGTAAGGTGACTCTTTATGACCAGATGGCGTACTATGATAGTGCTACGTTTTTCGATTCGCGGTCTCCAAACTGAAACTCGTCTCCTCAACGGCTATCAGCAGATACCTGCAGACAAAAATTATGTAGAGTTCAGGCATGATTTTAAGCTCAGCCGATCGGGGGATCTATCGTGAGTTTTATATCTATCTACCACCGTTTGTCTACCTTTCTGGGCAAGCCGTCTACACCTAATAACTGGCCAAACTGTGATATGACTTTTCATTGAAATTTGATTAGTCTGCAGTGCGATTCAGCTAGCAAACGTAACCTGTACTGCAACATGATCGTTACCATTCGGTGTAGCCAAACTTAGAAGAAAAAAAACTGGGGAAATGTGAGGGAAGGTTTGGGGAAGTGAGGGAAGGAGAGGAAAGAGTGGCTCCCCTCACTTTCCCCACACTTTCATCCACTTCCCCATGCCATCCGGCAGGAGGAAGTGGATGAATGGTGGGGGATGTCGGGGAAGGATGTGGGAAGTGGGAAAGGTGGGGCAGGTGGTGCGAAGTGGGGGAAGACTGAAATGAAGGGTAGGAGCAGAGTGGGAGAAAGGGGGAAAGGTGGTGGGAAAGTGAAAGAGGGTGGAGGAAGATCGCAGGTAAATAAAGGAAGAGTAGAAAGAAAAGAGGAATGATGAGGGGAAGTGGGAGAAGGTTGGGGAAGTACGTCAATTTTACTTTCCCCCCACCCTTCCTCCTTTCTCCCACTCTGCCCACACCCGTTCTGTCTTCCCCCACTTTGCGTCTCCTGCTCCACTTTCCGCACCCTTCCCAACATCCCCCACCTTTTGTCTACTTCCCACTACCCTCCGCTCACTTTCCCTCACCTTCCCTCACTTCCCCAAACCTACATCCCCCATATTTCCAGATTTTATTATTTCTAAATATGACCACAGCGAAAGCTAACGATCGCGCAGCGATCACGTTCTGGTTTATTAGCTACTGATAGACGAATGTTTGTTTTGTTTGGAATATAGAAGGCTTGCGATATCAACGAGGAAATTCTTTGTATGGACACCCTGACAATAATTCCTCTGTCGCTGAATCTTTACAGTGTGATAAAGTAATGTTAATAGATTATGGTTGACAAATGAACTCTTTTTTTTTTTACTTTGAATTAAGGTATTTGTACTTAAACATGGAAATTACTTCTAGCTCTCAGTGGAAAATTGCTCAGTTCAAAATTCCTTCGGTATATGTTAGTAAAAAACCGCATCTACGTCAGTCCATTCGTTTGGAAGGTACGATTCTCACTTGGGTTGGCGTAGCACTTACCATCAGGGGAACGTCCTGCTCATCTCATTAATAGAACCATATTATTAAATTGATATGCTCATTGCTCATTTATTTTCAGCGTCATCAGGAGAAACCGATTCAATAAGTATATCGAGCGATTCAGCCAGTTCGGAAGAAGATGTTAAAGTTCAAATTCCGACTAGAGTCCTCAACCGACCGAACACAGCTGCTTCTAAAACTACCAAAGACGACGCAAAATACCAAGTGGCCTCGGGTAAATCTACCAACAATAAGGGTAAAGCAAGGGAGCAAGATGGTGGTGATGCTAAGGCTGAAAGATATCATGCAGGTGTTAGCTCTGAAGGACAAAGAACTAGTCAAGATACAAGAGGTACGTACTATTTGTTGTTTAACTTAATTTTTACCTGAGTACGGCGAAGCAAGGGAAGGGTAATGAGTTTAACAGTCTTAGGTATGTGGGTATGTGGATGTTCCACCATGGCGCCCCTATTGGTCCATTTTTGACAAGCGAGGTATCAATCGATTCGTCTTCATCGCAAGAGTGTCATAGGCAGTTTTTTACCCGACTGTAGCAGGGCTTTAGATTTTGAACTAATGTCTTGTACAGGGCCAGTGAAGCCATTATGCCTCTTTGAATCACATGTAGGTATTTTTATAAACTCTTTCGTAATATAGCATCAAATATTTGGTGAAAATCTACATGACCCAGAATCACAAATGTACTTAGTTTTCTGCTTTAAGGCCAGGCTCCAAGGTTACATTTTCATTTTCGTGTTCCCCTCTCCCCTGCCACCTCCCTACACTCTGCCACCAGCTATCCGCAATAAGCACTGAAGTGCCTGCGTAACAAGGTTGAATATCGCGAGCACTGTTTGAACACATTATTTAGCTCGGAACTAAATGACGAATGTCTCAAAAGTTATTTATTTTATTGGCAGCTCATAATTTAGTTACGTAAATTCTGTCTAAGCAGTAGATAATAAACTATATTTTCTTGCTGTGAGATTTATTTTAGAGATAAAACTTAAGCCATTGAGTAGAAACATGTAAATATTACTGAAAATAACGTAATTTTGGATAAGAAAATGTATCGAATGAAATTCTGTTAATCATTTTTTTGTCTAAGCCATAGAGAGATAAAGATCTTCAAAAACATATAAACAGGGGGGAGGGGGATTTGGGGGTTTTGGGAACACCCCCGCCCTCCGAAATGCCTATACACCGAAAAAGTGGAGCTAGACTGATTTTTACTATAAAACAAAACACTTTTTTGTAAGTCCGATAACTAATTAGTTACAGCGGCGAAAAGATTTTACCAAAATCCCCCTGAACTAGGTATTTTCCTTGCAATATTTCTGGCAGTTCATTGCAATTATAATACTCCTTTCCACAGCTCCATGAGGTAGAAAAAGAGGAGTTTTTTAATTCCTAATTTTTTTTCTTTCTAAGTCAATGTGTTTGTTTTAGGATCTACACTTTGGGAGTAGTTTGTTGTAGGATCAACACTTTCGGAGTAGTTTGTTGTAGGATCAACACTTTGGGAGTAGTTTGTTATAGGATCAACACTTTGGGAGTAGTTTGTTGTAGGATCAACACTATCGGAGTAGTTTGTTGTAGGATCAACACTTTGGGAGTAGTTTTTTGTAGGATCAACACTTTCGGAGTAGTTTGTTGTAGGATCAACACTTTGGGAGTAGTTTGTTGCAGGATCAACACTTTGGGAATAGTTTGTTGCAGGATCAACACTTTGGGAGTAGTTTGTTGCAGGATCAACACTTTGGGAGTAGTTTGTTGCAGGATCAACACTTTGGGAGTAGTTTGTTGTAGGATCAACACTTTGGGAGTAGTTTGTTGTAGGATCTACACTTTGGGAGTAGTTTGTTGTAGGATCAACACTTTGGGTGTAGTTTGTTGTAGGATCAACACTTTGGGAGTAGTTTTGACGAAAATACCTAGTATAGGGTTTTTTTTGATAAAATCGGACTTACAAATAAGTGTTTTTACAAAAATGAAAATAATTTTACCCTTTTGATTAAACCAATTTTTCTCACCTTTAAACCAAGATGGCGGCTTGCGCTCCCCCCTCCCCCCACCCCCTCCCCAAGGTCGAATATTGCATTTTTTATCAGATTTAGGTCTAGCTAAACCACATATGTGAAAATCATAACTACACCACCACATGCAAGAGTAGGTATCTATATAGTTTATATCCAAGTTTGCAACACTGAAAACCCTGAGCAACTACCGCGGTGCTTGAAATTCTGGCACTTGTTTCAGTTTTTTTCGAAAAAACTACTTTAAGGAAGCGTTTTTCGGGTATCTTTATTTTCATAATTTCCTTAAAATCCGATGTTTTACTATTTTCTGTTTTTGAGTAAACTATGAGGCATTATTTTTAAGCTAACTGAATGAAATTGAAGCTCATTATGTTCTCTACAAATTCCAATCGCATGATTTTCTAAAAAAAATGTTAATTATCTTAGAAAATTTGTTAATTATCTTAGAAAATTTGTTAATTATCTTAGAAAATTTGTTAATTATCTTATCTAGCAAACGAACATACAAATAATAATCCACATTTTTTTGAAAAAATTGCCTATCTTTGTCTGGCTGTATCTCCTCAAGCAATGGACCTGGTGCCGGACTCGTGTCTCCCCTAGGCCACACAGTATGAAAAGTGACCTCAAAAACGGACGTCCCCTTTTTATTTCTATAGAAGGTACTGTAAACAATTTAAAATGCTTGAGTAAAACTCCCGAATGTCAAATGTACATAGAACCAGAAATATGGCCATTTCATTTTATTTTCTATGGAAGTCAGAAAAAACATAGAAATAGCTGTACTATGAAATAAACTTAACAATTCTTGCTTTTCTTTTTGGAATATAATAATATTATAAATAAGCTTTAGTATGAACCAATTATTATAATTTTAGATCTAATAACCAACGATTTCTCTAACTTTTACCTTATTTTCGTAATATTTTTTTTACTCTTATTTCTTAAAATATTTGGATTTTATTTCTAAACGAAAATGTTCATTAGATATCTCCTAATATACCACTAAAATATCTAATACTAATCACGTAGGAATCGAGAGTTATTAAGGATTTAAAAAACTGACTTAGGGTTGACACCAACTCTAATAAATTGTGTTTTATTATTTCATCAATATAGGCGATTAAATTTATATGTTTTGGTCGATTTACGAATGCCTTGTTATGAATGAACTATATATAAATAAAAACAAGCTTTTAAAAAAATATAAACCTTAGTAGTACGAGAACATCATATTTAATTTTACTGCAAACATAAATTTAAAATTATTTATTTTTTCATTTTTCTATAATGGTTCGGAGGATAATTTTTGGATCTGTAATGAGGACATTTTATATAGATTCTGGCCCTGTGCTAAAAAAGCTTAAACGCGGTCCTCTCCCAGTCGAGATTTTACTCGTAGAGCTATTAAAACCATATGATGCTCCAACAGAAGAGGAAGAGGTAAGTAATGCTTACTATGAAAATATTAGTCTCATAGAGTACAATGATGATGAAGTTATAATATCAGAAAATGTTGACTTCCCTGAGACTGAGTAATTTTTTTCAAGCCGGAACCGATGGCAGCCTTTCCTTTACCATTATATATATAACAAGAATACCCCAATACTAATGGGTTATTTATTATATATTCTAACCTTATCTAAAACCTATTCAGAAAAAAATTGATTGTCATAGTGAAAAAATAAATTAGATCAGACGACTAGTATTTGAGAACATTGTACAAACAACTGGATCAGAGATCTTAGAAACTTTTTTATCTGCCATCTATTTTGGCAGTATAGGTGGACAAAAGAAACTCCCATCCATACATACATACATGAATCTTATGAGCATTGTACTTATTTTTTGGACAGTTGTGTTACATATAATCAGTGATCGGGGTAGGTAGAATGTTTTTTCGTACATACATCATGTCAAGACATGGACATGCCTTTTTTTCCCGGAAAGTTGCGATGTTGAAGGGATTGAGTTTAATATTATTAAAGTAGTGATTTAGTAACTCCTACATTTTAAATTTAAAGGAAGCGATTGTTAAACGTTTTAAATTGTTTTATATTTTACTGTCGAATAAAAAAATGAATGTTAGTTTTTTGTTTGCTCGCTATGCGTTTCCATGAACTTCATCCTATTAAATTAAAGCTTTCGTAAATTGCTGTGTGTAAATTCATAATATTTTCTACGTACTTTATAGCAGGAAAAAACGTTTCCCACAAGTAAATACTTGAATGTTTACTTGTGAATTGTGAAACTGTCAAAAAAAACCCTGTAATAACAGAAAGAGTCCAATTGAAAGTACAAACTCATGACCAGTTAAACAACCTTTTTATAGTCTATCTTGACGGTAAAGGTAAAAATCCAAATCGTTTATTATTAATACAGCAAGGAAAGAAACGCACTCTACGAACCGAAGTAAGCGAAGGAGATCTACCTATGATGTGAGCGCGTGCGCATTGTTCTGAAAAACAGTAAATGAGTCATCCAGGTTACTCTGTTCTGATTGGTCGCAACCGTTGTGCGAACAGGGTATAAGATAAGGTGCCAAAAGACCCTTCTTGCCAAGTTATAGGTACCTATTATTATTAAGTGTATCTATTACAATTCTGATCCCATTTATACTTTGTACGGCTTTTACTTGAAGTCTTTGAACACCTCAGTTATTTTTATAGAATGCCGGTCACCTATGCCGCTCCCAGGGCGTTGAAAATGTTAAGAAAAAACAAACATACCCTACCTTACTCTTCCACGTAATAATTTTGAAATCCCGGAAAAAATGTATGAATCATTTTAAAATGCCGAAATCACGGAGGAGTGTCCATATTAGCATGTACGTTTGAGATCATTGACCCTAAATCATTCTACCAAATCTGATCACTGAAAAAAAAATGTGACACCCCTAAAACCAGAGAAATCCGGAAAAAACTTTAGAAACATATTACTCCGAGATCCTATCAGATTCAGATATGTTTTTTTTTTTACAAATTAGTGTAGTTTTGCAGAATATGCCAACGCAAATATAAAATCCAAATATAGCAAGAAAAAAGTTTAAATTAATTCAAAATATCTTTCTTTTTATTGGAGCAATAATGATATTGTTTTGATTAATAAATTATGAAAATAAACTAATATGTAATGACAATAAAAAATATAGTAAATAGTGAATTTAAACATATTATATCTGACTATAAAGTTTGTTTTAAGAAATAGCTAAAATCGTCATAAATCTGATTCTATGTACATCTGACCTTCGGGAGTTTTACTCATACATTTCAAATAGTTTACAGTATCTATTGAACAAATAAAAAGGGGATGTCCATTTTTAAGGTAATTTTCCATACTGTGGGCCAGGGAGATATCAGAACTTATTTTTTAAATAATATTTTGAGCACTCCTGTATCCCCCCTGTTGCTTATTTTCTTAGAAGACTTCCCAACCTGTGACTCGTTCGGAAGATATGGATGGATATCGAAACTAACCATGTGACATTGTCCCTCACTACCTACATAACTATTATAATATTACATACAAAATGACTAACTATTATAATATAACATTTAGAATGTACGTAAAGTTTTGTTTTTTTAGTTATAACATCGCATTGGTGCGTATGCTGTAATGGTGTTGTAATGTGTCTAAATAAATAAATAAATAACTGTTTCATGTCTATAGTGACACGTCAAAGTGGCAAGTGTCAAAGTGACAGGTATTACAGTGACAGGTGTCAGAGTGACTGGTGACAGATGTCAAAGTGACATGTCAAACGTCAGTCATATGCCAAACTTAAAAGGGCTATAACTTTTAAAATAACGATCCTAGACGAGTAGTTTCTTTACTGAAGTGATAGATCTCACCGATACCTAAATTTTGGATGACAGCTGTCAAACTTAAAAGGGCTTAATACTGGAACCCTTCATGAATGAATACTGTTCCACCCTTTCTATGTACGAAATTAAATTTCTCGTTCATTTTCTAAATGATCAACGCAAATTAATTTTACAATATAATGAGAAACATGAGATTGAAAGATAACATATTCAATTAGTCATGGTAAATATACATAAATACTTTTTTATTTTCGAGTGGCCAGTATGTCTATATGGATAGGGGATACATGAATACTTAAAATATTATATTAAAATAAGTTCTGTTAACTCCCCTGGACTAGGGGAGACACCAGTACTGAAAAATCCTGATGTCTCCCCAAGGGGGGCAATCAGGGGAGACACGAGTCCATCACGATGGACCTAGAGAGTTTGATTTGAGCACATAATTATAGGAAACTAAGTTTTTTTACAAAAGTAATACAATAAAAATATCCGAAAAACGCTGTCTCAAGGTAGTTTTTTCGAAGAAACTGAAACAAAATGCCACAATTTCAAGCACCACGGGAGTAGCACAAGGTTTCCAGTGTTGCAAACTTGGGTACCTATGAACACTCACAGGGGTCCTAACAACATATTTAAAAAAAACTCTTGTTCAAAGCTAATAATTTTCCAGTTTTCCCGAGGAAACCTGCAATTTTCCGGGATAAAAAGTATCCTATGTTTTATTCCAGGGTTTTGTTTATAAGCTATCTCTATTCCAAATTTCATCAAAATCTGTTAAGCCGTTATCGCGTGAAAGCTCCCCGAACAAACAAACAAACAGACAACGTTTCAGTTTTGTATATTGGTATGGATGAAAGACAATGGAGCAAAATTTGTAGCCAGAATTTTCTCGTCGAGTTGAGGGTATGCCTGAGCTTGTTTCTTTCAGCTAATGAAAAAGTACTGTCGTCTTCTTACGACACTATGGCAAACGTAGACCCAGATGAGGCGAAGCTATCCATCATCAACACTATCAATTCCTACGAAGACAATAGATTCCCTTCTCAAGGTAAAACTCAGGTCGTTCATCTAGTCTTTACAGACAAATCTGCTGCTAGCAATTGCAGCACTGGATTGCATTGCAAAGATTTGTATAGCACTGCAAATAACACTGCAAGCGCTCATTTCGTTAGGTGCTAAGTAATTTCGCTAGCTACATCAGTGCCCTTCAAACCAGATAATAATGTGTGCACACTACTGCTTGGCTTTTGAATATCGGGCGGAGCTGTAGTTCATCCCCAGACTTCTTGCATAAGAATCCTACTACTAACCTATGACTAATTTACAGGTGTAATACAATTACAATTTACAGGTGTAACCCGTTCCATTCCTCAGTAAACGTAGAGACCTGCTGGCTTACTCTCGAACACCATTCCGATTCAAACACGATCCCAACAGTGCGATTCAACTAGAAAACCTAACCTGCACTGCTACGTGGGCGTATGAGGGTATATGATGGTATATGGGTATGAAGGTTTGGGGAAGTGAGGGAATGTGGGGGAAAGTGAGGGGAGGGTAGAGGGGGAAGTGGACGATTGGTGGGGAATATCGGGGAAGGTGTGGGAAGTGGGGTAGGTGGTGCGAAGTGGGCCAAGACTTAAGGGAAGGGTGGCTGCAGAGTGGGGGGAAAGGGGGAAGGATGGGGAAGTGAAAAAAGGGTAGGGGAAGTGGGAGAAAGGTGGGAAAGTGGGGGAAGGACGTCATTTTTTTAAATCAAGTTGGCGGACAATGTTGCCATACCGAAAGATAACAATCACGTTGCAGTGCAAGTTAGGTTTTCTAGCTGAATCGCACTGCTGGGATCGTGATTGAATCGGAATGGTGTTTAAATGTAAGCCAGCTTGATCAATTTACAGGTTTAACCCGTTCCATTGTTCATTAAACACAGAGATCTGACCAATTTACAGGTGTAAATCGTTCCATTCCTCAGTAAACGCAGAGATCTGACCAATTTACAGGTGTAAACCGTTCCAACCTCACTGAAAACGCAGAGATCAACCAGTCCGTTGCGTCTGCGATACTGGACCGCACCCTGCAGTACGAAGAGCGGGAGCTGTACCGACAGATTGATGTTATTACCAGCCACGCCGGGAATATCGATAACAGGACCAACCGTATCATCGAGCACATCTCCGAACATCTGGAGGATGAATATACCGTAAGTGTACGCATGTTAACAGCTAGCTTCCCATCGCTGCAGATGCTTTGGGCGACAGAACTTTCCTGCGTAGTATCGCAAACTACTGCAATCACCAACACCCCTGTCGAGCGCGGTGATAAAGTAGTTTCTATAGGAGAGGCCTACGTTCTGCTGTGGACGTCTTCCCACTCGTGATGTGAATGTGATGTGATACGCATTTAGAACCGAGGCGTGAACACGCAGAGGGACTAGTCACCAAAATCATTCTTTATTTATTTATTTAAAGGCACACAAAACAGAACACTCTCAATATAAACATGATAGATAGGTAGGTACAAAATAGTTTTGGACAAGATAGTGTTCCTAAAAATGTGCACTCAGCATGAAACAATTTTTGTTAACAAGCAGTTACCTAAAGTCTAATGATAACTAATATAAACACTTGAAAATAGAAAACAATAAAATAAAATAAGAGTATTAATACTGTCGCAGCAACAAGCATTGCAGCGAGAGTATGCGCAACAATATGAACCAATAATTTCACCGTGTTCGGAGAGGATACCAAATCACACCAAGGCATGATTTGGCATCCTCTCAAAAGAAAAGATGGCTAAAATCTGTTTCTTAAACTTATAAAGATTTAAATTAAGGATATCAACTTCATTGTTGTGGTTGACTAGAAGATCATTGTACTGGAGACACATCCGTACAACGGGATTGTAGAACGATGAATTATTTTTCTATACCATTAATGAAAATATGTTTAAATGGGTATGACGTGATCTAGGTCTAATGTTGAAACTTATGAGAGAAAGAAGAGAAGGCGAGTCCATCAATGAATGTAAAATTTTGAAAAGACATGTGAAGCCAATAAACTTTCGCCTAGTTTCCAAGGGTAATAAATTAAATTCACAAAGCCTCTCATTATACGAATGGAGTTTTCGTTTTAAGCCATGTTTATAACACAAAATATTCAGACACCTCTTTTGTACTCGCTCTATACGATCGGAATGAACAGCATAAAATGAAGACGAAATAGTGGAGTTATATTCCAAAATGCTTCGAACTAGTGTGAAGTAGAGGTGCAAGAAACTATCGGGGTTTTAAAACTTTTTTGTAGTTCTTGTTAGAAAGCCTAAAAGTTGGTTACTTTTGTTGACTATATAATCGTAATGTTCTCGAAATGTCAGTATATCGTCAAAGAACACTCCTAGTTCTTTAGCTACAGCTTTTCGCTCCAATGTTTGTCGTTTTAGTTTAAGTATAATCATTTAAAACTCTATGAACTTTGTTTGTAAAAGAAATCACAAAACATTTTTTGACATATAAAAACATTTTGTTTTCTTTTCCATTTGTCAACCGTGTCGAGATCAGATTGAAGGGACTCAGAGTCAGCTGGACTTGTGATAGTAGTGTATATCTTTAAATCATCTGCATATAGCAAACAGGGGCGTGTGAGCCTATAAATGAGGTCATTGATGAATGCAACAAAGAATAATGGGCTCAAATGCAATCCTTGTGACACGCCTGATGTTACTCTAGGCGGTAAGGATATGAAGCCTCTGGACTGACAAGCTGACTCCTGTTACTCAGGTACGATGATATCCAGCGCAGAAGATTACCATGTATTCCATACGAAGCTAGTACATAACAGATAGTGATTGACTTTGTCAAAAGCTTTAGAGAAATCCGTATACACACTATCAGCCTGTGATGTCTTTGCGAAAGCTCTACATAAATAGTTCTTATATTCAAGCAAGTTTGATGTGGTAGATCTGTTCCTCATAAAACCGTGTTGACGAGAGGATAAATGTGGTTCAATATGGTAGTACTAAGAGTCGTAGACCAGCGACTCGAATAACTTACCCAGACAAGAAAGAATGCTTATAGGCCGATAGTTTTCACAATGAGATCTATTACCAGACTTAAAGATGGGAATTATATGAGCAGTTTTCCACTTGGAAGGGAAAATACCGGACTGAAGTGGCCAATTAAATAAAGTTGTCACAGGAGTGCTGAGGGCTTTAACACATCTTTTGATCAGGACTGGAGGAATACCGTCAGGACCTGCGCCTTTACTAGGATCTAGTTTATTTATTTACTCAAACAATACTAGTAATGTGGTCATTATTTCGACAACCTTCTTTGGGCAAAGTCGACCTTTCCAAAAATTCAAAAATTTCCTTTGAATATCCATTATTGTCGTCTTTTGTCGTAGCACTATTATTTATTCCATGGGTTCTTAACCCCGAACGCGAAAAGAGAGGCGTTGTAGCTCCCAGACGAATGGACCGATTTTGATGTTATTTTTTCTGTTTGTAAGCTGATGTGATAGTGATTGTTGTTGTTGATATTCTTTCTGTTTCTGTTTTTGTTTCTGTTGTTGTGGTCGTTGTTGTTGTCTTTGTCGTTGTTGTTTTTGTTGTTGTTTGAGTAAATTGTTATTATACAAAGCTGGTATTATTTAAATTCCTCGCATTGTTTGAGTAAAGCACTATACAAGCCTTGCTCCGCAATGACTGCCCTGCTGGCCACGCTATGATGGACTCGAGCTTTGCTTAGTTAAGTTCTCGGCATTCCAGCTTGGCCATCAAGGGCTGCAATGCTGACCGCGCTGTGATGGCCTCGATCTTAGCTACGCTCTCGACCATCATAATCGCTGCCAGCAACGCAGCCATTACAGACCGCGGCAGTAATGTACTATTTCTTTATAATATCATTCTGACAAATTCTGACACTGCCTATGAAGTGATTAGGTTGATGTGCTACGTTGTCAAAATTATTATTATCAGACGAAAAACTGGATGTTTTCTCGAAAACAGAACTAAAGTAGTTAAATTTAGCTTTATGTTCAAGACAAGCTCTGCCACCCTTACTAGTTTACATTACTTACATGGCATGGCAAGCAGATTTGATGCGCGCACCGCTTTTGGCCGACTTACTACTTCAAAACTAGACTTTGCCAACCCCGTTCTGGATGGCATTTCAAAAAAGCCTCCTAAGTGAACTCAAACAATATTTCCTCCAAATTTCAAATCTCTAGGTCCACCGGTTTAGGCTGTGCGTTGTCAATATGTCTGTCACGTACTGTTTTATAGGTATACTAGCTGTGCCCACGTGGTCATTTCTCTATGTTAAACGTAATCTAGGTGTTATTCCAGGATCAAAGTACCCTATAAAGTACAAAATATCTAATTTCGTTCAGCTGTCAGATAGTTTTGTATCGATTGCTCGGCTTCTTCTCATCGGATTGAGATACCAAGTACACCTGTTCGTAAACTGTCCAACTGTGAACTGCAGTTCAAACTAATAAAAACTCCTAAAAACTAAAAACGGTTAAAAACTAATGGACCCAGTAGTTTTTAAGTGATGCGCAAACAGAAAAAAAATACCAGACACAACGTAAAAAATATTTTATTCTTGTTCAATAGCTGACCAATTTTTATTAATTATCTTCTTTGTACAGACTTGTTGGTACCTCTTCTTTATTATAAGTATAGACAGATAAGATATAGATGTAATTACTATTCCATTTGTCTACAGCTGCCCGAAGTGTCCCGTATTCTCGAAGCGCACATGGACATAGCGGAACAAAGATGGCGTGCCGGAGAATTCGTCCCATTTTCCGCAAACAATGCGGAACAACCGACAACGCTAGCTTCCGACGAAAACGAAACTACCCTTACTCCCGACCAAGACGCTCTCGAAGATACTTTGACTGAGATTGACGCAAGAGCTGGCATAAACACCAATGACTCGGGATTAGGAAATGAGTCAAAAGTTGAAACAACTGAAGATAATGACTCTAAGCAGTACGAGTCGACAAATGATTCTGGAGGGGATGAGATATTTGAAGATTGCTTTGATGACGTCAGTGACCAGGTTAAGGAAGAAACAGATGAGAATAAGGATCAAGATGAGAATGTAGAAAAAGACGACAAAAACCAAGATGGTAAAGGAGATTTTGACCGTGTAAACGTGAATTTTTCTTTAGAAATGAATTTAGCTTTAGGTATCGAGGACAAGGAGTAGCTTGCTCGTAGTGAGGATAAGCACCAGAGGTATAGCTTCGTGTAGGTTTATTGTAGTTTCCTGATTTTATTTTGTGTTGTTTTTTATTAGTGACAATTCATTTGTGTTCGTTATAATTACTCCGCACCAGCTTGAATTTTAATTTATAGATTCCATTGTGTGCTATTTATTAACATTTTAATAAATTATATGATAATACAATTATTACTTTTATTTATGTCGTGGTGATATAGTGATATTTGGTCATTTCATGAAATGGTTGGCCACATCATTTTTTTTATTTGTAATGTTGCGGCCTGATGAATGAATTAAGCAGTGGAGGATATGTTTATGACTCTGGACTGGAAAGGATGTTGCATTAAGATTAACGGTGAGTACATCTCACACTTAAGATTCGTGGATGACATCGTCATTGTGGCAGAAACGTTGCAGGACTTGCAACAGATGTTGGACAGCCTAGCTGATTCGTCTCAACGCAATGTTCTCCGGATGAACTTGGACAAAACTAAGGTTATGTTCAACGAGCATGTTATTCCGGAACCAATTGCTGTTTACGGAACTGCTCTCGAAGTTGTTTATCTGGAGAAAACTTTGCAACTAGGTAAAAACAACTTTGACAGAGAGACCCGTAGAAGAATACAACTGCGCTGGGCAGCATTTGCGAAACTTCGTCGAGTCTTCTCGTAGCCAATACCGCAAAGTTTGAATACAAAATACTTCAACCAGTGTGTCCTACCTGTTATGACATACGGAGCCGAGTCGTGGGCACTCATTAGTCCACTAATTTATGGTCGCTCAGCGGGCAATAGAAAGGGCTATGCTTGGAGTTTCTCTGAAAGATCGTATCCGGAATGAGGTGATCCGGCAGAACCAAAGTTATCGACATAGCCCTTAGGATTAGTAAGCTGAAGTGGCAGTGGGCTGGTCATATCTGTTGGACTGATAACCGTTGGGGTAGACGTTCTTGAGTGGAGACCGCGACTCAGTAAACGTAGTGTAGGGCGCCCTCCAGCTAGGTGGAGTGACGATATACGCAAAGTGGCTGGCAGCAGTTGGAAGAGAAGTGCCGAAGATCAGGCTCAATGGCGTGCTTTGGGAGAGGCCTATGTCCAACAGTGGACTGACACGGGCTGATTATGATGATGATGATGATGATGATAATGAATGAATGAATGAATGATTAGCTTTTGACGATATGAACAGTTAAATGCATGGGTACTTCATGATATAGTCAAACCTTAGAATATTTACGCTGCGTCCTTATAGTGATCACATCGTAAAATAGTTATAATATCCACCGCTAGAGGCACTAGGTGGAAGCCGACTTGGCCGTGAAAGGTTAAGATCAAAGAGTATAGTAATATGATAAGAGCCTATTCCGTGTACATGACGGGCACTTATTAGGTACTTATTTGACTGCGCTGCGCGGGTTGTTTGCACCGTCACTCACACTTCAGCAAATTCTTTCGGACCGTTCAAGCGGTTGCGCGAGAAAAGAGGTAACTCAAGAATTTTCATCAAATGGAACAGTTTGGCGTGATACGCCGTTTTAATTAGAAAAAATATTTTACATATTATATAATTTGCTTGGTGAATATGGCAGACCCCACCCAATATGATAGACACACCGCAAAGTCGGCCCCCAGTCCCCGGCAGCTCCGTTATTCCTGGTACCGGTAGCAGCCATGGTAACGGCGGAGCAGGGGGTGCTAAGAATCCCCGGCAGCGACCCAGCTACCAACTCCCACGATCTCTGGACCTGGCAACTTATAACACACGCACCTTGAGGACCGATGGGAAGTTGATAGAGCTGGAAGAAGCAGTAAGTAAGTTGCGCTGGGGTATTCCGAAGAGAGGGAGAGGATACGATGACCCTCAATTCCGACAACTTACTCTAATACCGGGAGGGTAAAACGGGCTCTTGCAAAGCAAGCAAAAGCCCGTTTAACCCGACATTATACCGAAGATATCCCGGAAGTCAGCCTATAAGAGATCAGAATGGCACCGATAACACCGGTACTTAAATTCGTTCAGAAGCTGTTTAACTCCGTCATCCTCGAGGGTACTACGGCAGTGGCGTGGCACAGGAGCGTAGTGGTTTTGTTATTTAAGAAAGGTCATAAAACCCTCTTGAAGAATTATAGGCCCATTTCGCTGCTGAGCCACGTCTATAAGCTGTTTTCGAGAGTAGTTACAAATCGTCTCGCTCGTAGGTTTGACGACTTTCAGCCGCTCGAACAAGCTTGAAATCATCCAGGCTTTTGCACCGTGGACAACATACATACGCTCCGGCAGATTATACAGAAGACCGAAGAGTAAAATCGGCCACTATGTCTAGCGTTTGTGGACTACGAGAAAGCCTTTGATGCAGTTGAGACCTGGGAAGTGCTAGGTATAGTCATTATAGCGGTGCCAGATTGACTACCGGCACATCGAAATGTTAAAGTGTTTGAAAAGCAAGGCTACCATGACTGATATCGATTTCCAAAAAGGGGTGAGACAGGGAGACGTTATTTCTCCGAAACTGTACACCTCTGCACTGGAAGATATATTCAAGCTTTCAACTGGAACGAATATGGTATTAATATCAATGGCGAATGCATCGCTCAACTTCGATTTGCTGATGATATAGTCATCATGGCAGAAACCCTGGAAGACCTAAGCACAATGCTCAGTGACCTCAATATCGTTTCCCAACAGGTGGGTCTTAAATGAACATGGTTAAGACGAACATCATGTCAAATTCCCATGTCGCACCCATGCCGGTTTATGTTAGGAACGATATTAGATCACTATGTCTACTTGGGTCAGACGATCCAACTGGGAAGATCCAACTTCGATAATATTATATACACAAGCTCAAAGTAGCTCAGCGTGCAATGGAGAAAGCTAAGCTCGGTGTTTCGCTACGTGATAAAATCCGAAACGAGGAAATTCGTAGAAGAACTAAGGTTACCGACATAGCTCTCAAGGTTTGCAAGTTGAAGTGGCAATGGCCAGGCCATATAGTCCGCAGAACCGACAACCGCTGGGCAATAAAGCTCGAATGGCGACCACGAAAAAGCATGCGAAGTGTAGGGAGACCCCCACTCGATGGACCGACGACATTGTAGCCATCGCAGGAAGTCGTTGGATGGAAGCCGTCATGGCGCTCTTTGGGGGTGGCCTATGTTCAGCAGTGGACTTCTAAAGGCTGACATGATGATGATGATATTCCATTAGTTTTAGAGAAAAATCTTTAAACCAAATTTGGCCATGCACTTGCTGCGCCCACAATGGCGAAGGCGGGAGCTATTTTTTTTAGCAAACCCTACCCTGTTTGAACACCAGTGGTATCATGAAACCCTACATTAATGATATGGCCAATAGTGGATTTAATTATCATTAAACGTTAATGTTTCAAGGATATGGTCAATTTTAGCTGGTCATTTCATAAAATTATCAATTCTACGATATCGCCACATTTATACTAAAGCAGGGTTAGAAATATAAACAACCAAATTATAACAAATTAAATATATTTTGTTCTCATAAATTACATTATTGCACTTAGAAATTAATACAATAGAAAAATATTTTATATCTTACACAACATCACCCCTTTCGTATTATTGATATATTTACATATTTTGTATAAACATTGCTTATATTAAAGATTTAAATATGATAAAAATCTAACCTAATTTCTGGACAAAAATATATATTTTACTTTTTAGCTTGGCGATATCTGGAGTGACTCTCTTTTGTATTAGAGTCGTGAGAAAAATTACCCTGGTATTCTGTTTATGATTGTAATACATATTTATAAATTCTGTTTTTAGATTTACATGCCTGCAGGCAACAGGCCAATATTTTAAATTCAATCCAATCTCGCAACAATCTATGTTCTTCGTCAGAGCAATATTAGTCGACGGTTCACATAAATATAGTTAAAATATGAATAAGCCGGCTGTCACCACGGGTTAGATCACCTGGCTGTCACTCACGGGTTAGATGACCTGGTCAGAAACACTACGACCGTGTTTCAAACTATTTCAAAGTAATTCCCCAAAGGATTTTTAACCCGTGTGCCAGTTTACGTAAATTTTAATATGAATTTAATATGAACTCGCGAATCCCATGATTTTTCTTTCAAATTCAATAAAATTCAAACTAAGCCGCCCACAACCTTTCAAATGAATATTTTTGTATTTTCTGTTAGTGTTGAAATTTGTTTTTTTTACGCAACTTCGATTGTCCAATATTGCTCGCTGAAAACAATGCTTAGGCAATCACCAAACTTGAAAATACTTTTAGGTACTAATAAACAATAAAATAACTAAGAACAGTATTACAGCAACTTCAGTGTCGGGAGCGAAAGTTAACATATATACAATTAAGAATTACCATCTATAAGTATACATATACACTTGGATTATAGATCAGTTACAGACGATCTAAGCAGTATCTCTAAGCGAAAGACACTTCCAATGATGGCTATACAGGTTAATATGAGAACGACAAGCTCGACCATATTATACAGAAGGTCCTAAAAGTCAACGTCAACATGTTGAGGGCTGATGCAGGAGTTCGATTCCGATGAGGTGAGCGCTACTTGACTTCTAGAAGTCAAGTAGCGCTCACCTCATCTGATCGGTACGTGGATAAGTATTTTTTCATGTATCGGTGTTCTGGATCATTGATTTGTGTGGCAGTTATAGAGCTAATGTTCTTTTTTTTATTCAGAATTATCTCAAATAGTCGTGCTTTATAAAGTGTCGCAAAACTTGTTATGAATTATCACGGGATAGTAATAATGGATCTCAAAATCAAACCACTTTGATAGAGGTCAAGTACTGCTCATCCAATCAGGGGCCTAATTCTCTAATTTTAAGACGCCAATTCCACGCCGCCTGCGTGGAATTTGTTCGACGTGGAATTCGCGTGGAACTTGCGTGAGTGGTCATACAGAATCCAGGCCCAGAGCAGCGCTGGAGCATCATCCTTAACGTTTGATGTCGACTGTTGGGACATCCTGTATACCTGCACAAAACTTTATACATAACACAGAGTTATATTATAACTCTTCAATACACACATGATCGACGTTTACATACATACATACACTTGATATGTTCGTTCAGTTTAAAAAACCTATAAAAAATATGAATTAATAATAATAAAAGGTTATACCTTTCATGCAATTATAACAATATAAATAATAATTATTTTTAAACAATATATTATAATTTATGATAAATGTCTAAAACACTAACAAGTTCCAGGTGTAACGCTGGCACAACTATGTAACTGGGACACATTTAATAATGTACAAAACGAATAAAACCTATTTACATAATTCCATATTCTATATTTACATATAAGTTTTGCTCATAGAAGATAAATTTGTTATATGCAACACATAATATTATGATCTTCTATTGCGAAGTATTTTTTGTCTTAAATAATGAACTAGTTGAAGACTGGATGAGTAACAGATTTCATTATCAATAATAATATTATTTATTATGCCTAAATATTGGATACAATTGCCCATTATGTCTCCCTTCTAGGGTTACCTCTCGTATTATTATAATAGCATCTATAATTTTTATCTTAATATTACAATTGGCCAAAATATAGTACCCATTTTTTCTATATTTTCATCCCAAAGAACTTAGTTAGGTACATTAATTTCGATAAATATTCAGACATATTGGGCAATGAAATACTTACTTCCAAAAGAGATACAGAACTGAACAGAATTTGATGAAACTTTGTACGAAGATGCTGTACATTAAAGAGATCGATATAAGCTATTTTTAATCCCGAAAATATATGTGCGCGGGCGCAGAGTGCAATATTCTTACTTCATTATTAGCCACTAACTGGCTTATAATATTGATTTGTCCAAACACTAGTACATTAACATCTGCCTGTCAACTGACACACGAGCACTCCCAGATCACCGGCGTCACGCCGCGTGGTGCTTCAGGTCGAAGATCTCCATCAGCAGAGGCTCGATGGGGTTCACGTCGAGGTACACCCCCGTCACCTCCTCCGCCAGTTTCCGCAGCTCCAGGATCTTCTGGATCAGCTTGAGGAAGGTGGACTTGGCTTCGCAGCCGGGGTACACGCTTTCCAAGTAACGCCGGAGGAGGTAGTAGTATGAGTTCTGGAAATAATGTGCTCATAGTAAACACCAAACATCCAAACTAAATATTATAAAAGCGAAACTATGCGTGTATGTATGGAGATAGTTTAAACTCTGGGAAGGACATAATAAATATGTCGCCCGCGCTCCAAAATGGCAACGTCAAAGTTACATTATTGCCCGACTCGAGCGCGGTTCTCTAGTTTAGTTACAAAGGGGGGTTTCAAGCGCATTTCTTTAACATCTTTGATATAGAGGGAGGCAGCGCACGGCTCTGATATCTTCGACAAGGGGGTGGCTCGAGCCTAGTTATCTGTCATTTATCTGACAAAAGAGGATGCTCAAGTGCAATTCCCTGGCATCCTATGTCAAAGGGCAATCAAGTGCAATCCCTTTGAAAAACACAGGTTCTTTTACACAAAAGGGGAAGCTCAAGCACAGTTCTCTTACATCTTTGACAAAGGGGGAGACTCAAGCACAGTTCTTTTACATCTTGACAAAGGGGGAGACTCAAGCACAGTTTTTTTACATCTTGACAAAGAGGGAGGCTCAGGCACAGTTCTCTTACATCTTTGACAAATGGTGAGGCTCAGGTGCGACACGGGCATTTGACATGCTTTTCGGATTGGCAGCGTTCGGGAAATTACGCCACTTCTTAACGTCACAGATACCGCAGTGTCTCAAGAAGAAAGTTTATAATCAGTGCGTGTTGCCAGTGATGACATACGGCACTGAGACGTGGTCGCTAACTATTGGTCTCATACATAAGCTCAAAGTCACGCAGCGTGCAATGAAGAGAGCTATGCTTGGAGTTTCACTACGTAATAAGATACGTAACGAAGAAATCCGTAGAAAACCCAAGGTTATCGACATAGCTCTCAGAATTTGCAAGTTGAAGTGGCAACGGGCAGGTCATATAGTTCGCAGAGCCGACAACCGCTGGGGAATAAAGCGTAAACGGAATAAACTGGAATGGCGACCACGAACAAGCCAGCGAGGTGTAGGGAGGCCCCCCACACTTTGGACGGACGACATTGTAGCCATCGCAGGGAGTCGGCGGATGGAGGCGGCTCAAGACCGTTTATCGTGGCGCTCTTTGGGGGATGCTTATGTTTAGCAGTGGACTTTAATGCTGAAATTATGATGATGATGAAGTGCAGATCTCTTACAACTTTGAATGGGGAGGCTCAAGCGCAGTTCTCTTACATCTTTAACAAATGGGGATGCTCAAGCGCAGTTCTGACATCTTGACAAAGGGGGAGGCTCAAGCACAGTTCTGACATCTTGACAAAGGGGGAGGCTCAAGTGCAGATCTCTTACATCTTGACAAAGGAGGCTCAAGTGCAGATCTCTTACATCTTTACAAAGGAGGAGGCTCAAGTGCAGATCTCTTACATCTTGACAAAGGAGGCTCAAGTGCAGATCTCTTACATCTTTACTGAATGGGGAAGCTCAAGTGCAGATCTCTTACATCTTTACAAAGGAGGAGGCTCAAGTGCAGATCTCTTACATCTTTATTTTACAAAGGAGGAGGCTCAAGCACAGTTCTTTGAAATCTTGACTAAGGCGGAGGATTCGGCATAATTCTTTAACATCCGACAGACTTTCATAGTTTCTAACAAAGGTAAGTTTATCTTTTCAAGTTTGATAACATCCTTGCGCACGACGCGAGGGCTGTCGGGCTTGAACAGTGGTATAGCGGACATGATGAGTATGACATGCTCATCCGCGCGCCACGCCGCCTCGCCATGAACGACTCGTGCGAGCGGTAGATGTCGCCCTTGGCGAGTTTCAGGACGTCGGTGCGGATACCCGCGCACTTTTTGTTGTGTGGGATCTAGAAGTTGAGTACATAGATAGTTTACCTGCTCCAGTTTGATAACGTCCTTGTGCACGACGCGAGGGCGGTCGGGCGCGAACAGTAGTATGGCAGACATGATGAGTATGACGTGCTCGTCCGCGCGCCACGCCGCCTCGAATGAGCGGATGAACGATTCGTGCGAGCGGTAGATGTCGCCCTTGGCGAGTTTCAGGACGTCGGTGCGGATACCCGCGAACTTTTTGTTGTGTGGGATCTAGAAGATAATTACATACATACATTACTCTTTATTGCACAAGATCCTGCATACTTATCCTCCCAATTAAAAACTACTGAACCAATTTTGATAAAAAAATGGGAACTAATCGGTGTACCAGACATGAAAAAAAAAACAGAAATGTTTTAGAGATATTTATTTATTTTATATTAGGAAACTAACGACTTAAAATGTAATTAGTTACACAAATAGGTAGTAAAAAAGTCAATTACAAGTTTCTAAATATGTGAAAATGTAATGTAAATATGTACAAAATATGTGAGAATATGTGAAAATAATATTACTAGTGTAGTATAGTATTACATTATAGAAGTATACTATAGGCAGAATTAGAAATTATACAAAAGCAAATCAATTTAATTATTATATTAATTTAATTTATCAAAAAACCTTTACCGAGCTGCCTCCTCACCACTGCAATACTATTATAGAATATATCAAGATCAACATCACTGTCTTTGACAAAACACGCTCGTTGAGTAAACGTATTCCTTCGATAGTTACTCGTAGTTGAAACTAATGGAACATATATATATAAGGGGACTGTCACGAAATGTTCTACTAGGGACATACAAATTAAGTTTATCTAAAAGCGCCGAGCAGTCAATGGCGGAGGTAAGTTTTTTTTTTTAAGAAATATTACGTACTGCAAGGGAATAAAATGATACTTAGCACACTGCTTGAAATAATCTTTCTCCCTACAGCTGGTTCGGTAGTTTAGAAACTTTAAAAATTTACGTTAGATTCGTTTAATGCGGTCAATATATATTGCATAGCTTGGATTCCATACTTCCTACGCATATTCCAAATGGCAACGCACGTAGGTACTATACAACATTTTAAGAGTTTTAACTCTTATGAAGTCTTTGGATACGCGCATTATAAAACCAAAAGATTTTGATGCTTTCGATACGATGTTAGAAATATGATCCTGGAAAAGTTTTTGGTCATGCAGTACTCCCAGATCTCTCATTTCAGTTACCCGTTTTAAACATTGATTTTTAAGTGTATAATTAAACAATAATACGTTACTTTTTCTCGAGAACGTCATAACTGTACACTTGACACATTAAGATCCAGTTTATTAGATATGAGGTAACAAACACAAAAAAAATATTAAGTTAATATACTTCTACTTTTGTGAAGTCGATAAAAACATAAACTAGCTAAGAACCATCTCGATCACAGCAGCTTTACAACAGAAAAAAACGTATCAAAATCGGTTCACTCGTTTGGTAGCTACGATGCCACTGACAGACAGACAGACACAGAATCAACCCTCAAACTTATACAATGAGTTACATTGGTTAGTTAGTTTCAATGGATCAGTTCAAACCAAATGGCAGTAGATCTACTGTGGCCCAACACAAGTGAACACCTGAAGAGGCATAGTATCCTGGCAAGACGCATTCATGAAATAATTGTTCTGTGCTGGGTTCAATGGAGCCCTAACTCCAAAAAGAATCCTACAACGACCCCAAACTGGAAGGTTTTCCGAGGAGCCATACAAGGGTTCCGTTCCCCATCTTCCAGCTCGGTACCGTATTATTGCATTGGCATAGGAATCACCTACATTCGCAGTTTCAAATACATACCACCACTAAAAGTGGGTGAAATTAACACTTACTTTCCATTGGTTCTGTTGTCCATCGTAATTCATTGTACTTCTAAGCACCATCATTTCTATGCAGCCGCCTTTTAACAATGCTATCTGAAAAACAAAGTCATTTTTAAGTTACTACTCGTACAAGACTTATAAATAATTATTTTAAACTAGAGTGCACACGTGAGCTACATACTCGTATGTATGTAGCCAAGGGTGTAATATTGTCGTATATTTTAGGTTACCGTAATCCAACAAAAGAAATGTCAATGAGTGCGTCCTACCAGTCATGACCTACGGAGTCAAAACGTGGACACTCACGGTCAAACTTAAGACCATCAATTTAAGGTCGCACAGCGAGCTATGGAGAGAACTATGCTTAGAGTTTCTCTAAGGGACAAGATTTGAAATGAAGTGGTCCGACAGACAGCCAATGTAATCATGACATAGCATAGCATCAGACATAGCTCTAAGGATAAGCGAGCTGAAGTGGCAGTGAGCTGAGGTCACATTTCCCGAAGAACCGTTTGGATAGACGAAGTTCTTGAGTGGAGACCGCGCTTAGGCAAACGTAGTGTAGGACGTAATAATACTCCACAGTATTGCTGTCACCTCTGGGACGGTACTGCCAAGTATCAGCTCGAGGCTTTGGATTCAATTGACAGAAGTGCTATGAGGTTCATTGGGGATGACACTTTGGTATAGAGTAAGCTTAAATGTCTGGATATATATATAGAGTAAGCGCATCGACGTGAGGTCGCAAGTCTGTCGGTATTCTACAGATTGCACTATGGTGAGTGTGCAAAAGAACTGCACAATCTGATTCCCCCATCACCTTTTCATCAATTTTCAATTTAATAATATCTTTATTGATCAAAGTAAATACATTGTGGAACAATTCTAGTGTAAATTACAATCCTAGAAGCTTCCAAATAATTAAATGGTGTTTGTTTTGCAAGCTATAACGCTTTTATAAAACTTATTACATGTACTTAGATTATTGTTTCAAATGTATATATAAATCATGAAGTTAATTACAATGATACTAATATGGCTTTATATAAACTTTAGAAATAGTATTATATTTATAATGTAAGAATTAATTAATAAGTAATCAGCCAAGGGCGGTAGTTGATAAATAAAATACACGCGCAATGCGCGAGCTGTAAGCAGTTAGCAGCAAGAACAAGACTAGCAAACATGTTAATCTCCCGCACAAGCGCGCGCGCACCGCCGCAGTCTCGCACGCCATACCCTTCCTCATATGACTAGATAATACGGACTGGAATGGCGCGCGCGACAGCGGCAAGCGTGCGCGCACACTGTATGCGCGACTGTGCCTATTCATCGGACCCGAGGAATAGGTGATGAGGTAGTTTGTAGCGGTTGTACTTATCGATGTATGACAAGTTACGCTTACGAGTTTTACAAATATTTTTGATAATATTGTTTTAATTGACAGGATTACTATGCAATTTTTTTTTATCGACTGTTTGTATATAAATGATTTTAAGTTCGGTAAGCCAATTTCTATGTAAAGTTTAATAAGATTCGTATATAATGGGGTGTTAAATGCATATTTGACGGCCTTATATTGAATAACTTGGAGTTTATTTATATTATTTGTGATGCAAGTGCCACTCCATACAGGACAAGCATATGTTATACTGGGTCGGACCAGGGGCCTTACTCTTGAACACAATTCCGATCGGTCGGTATTGGAATTATGACAATTCGTACTCTTGAACACACTTGAATGCCAATCTAGCGCCAAATTAATTCAATATTTTGCGGATATTGAAAGAACTAAATGGCATTGAAATTGATCTTAGCAAAATCGGCACTCTTGACGCTGTTTGGACAGCCGCGTATTGGGTTAGGTATTGCGTTGAAATCGGAATTAACGCAATAGTAAATTAGTAACTTTTCCGTGATTAAAATTCAGTTTTGTGCGTTTTTAGATCATTTTTTGACAATATAATGGCACGTTTGGCTATTGTTCCCTACGTTAATATCCTACGTCGAAATCATGCATTACAATTTCAACAAAGGCGAACCGAGCGTCGGATGATGCGTTATATGGACAAGGCATTTTCTATAAGTGAACATATTGTTGTCTATCTGTTTATTACCTCTTCATGGTACTATTGGAGATTTAGTTGTAAGTACCTAAATAACTGAAAAATATATAAAATAAAACAGTGTTAGTTAATTATTTTTGTATTAAAGTATTATGGCACATAAAACTAAAAATTAGAAATTATTTTACATAGGAATTCAGCTATTATTTATTATTATACGTAAGTAGTATTTAGGCTACCTACTAAAACTACAGTAGAGAACCTTCTGTCAACATATACAAAATAGCATTGCCTAGACGCATACCTCTTTAGGTAGGTAAGTCTTAAGCAGTCATAATACTTCAAGTAGGTTTAGCATTTCACTTAAAGTACTCACACTTCTGTTATAAAATACACTTACTTGTAGTAAATCTCTGAATAAAGGAATATAAAATCAATCAACAAGTATTTTAGCAACACGGTAAAAGTTACATTTTAGTCTTTATAAACCTCAGTCTAATAAATATTTTTTATACAAACTTAACAGTATTGTATGAATGATGCCCCCCGCCCCGCCCCGCGGTTTCATCCGCGTGAACAATGATGAAAATTGAATTTGATGATGAAAAGTAATCTATGTCTTTTGTCTTCTAGGACCAAAGGTATACATCAAAATCCGTTCTGCCGTTTGGGCGCGATTTAGTAACAAACATACACACTCACAAACTCTTGCATTTATTAGTGTGAATTGTAATTGGTGTGATACAAATAAATCTCTGAATGTAGGAAAATCAAATCAATCAACAAGGTAAAAGTTGCCCACAACTAGTATAGTCTTTAAAAACATCAGTCCTATGTAATGATACTAATATAGGTACATGAAACCTAATCCAGTTATTTATTATTATTACTTAAAAATGAAATAAGAGTTATGCACACGATGCCTTTTTCATGCGCTGATAACGCGCGCTTATCGCAAGACGCGCTGCAAACGCATTGCATTCGCACCCTTGTGTTGTATGTGATTTATGGACGTTGAGAGGAGCTTATAATACTTCATAAGTTTATAATTTGTGCTCCATCCACTTCAAATTCCCATCCGTACCTATCCACTTGTCTTGTAATGTTTTGTTTTGATTTGAACTTTTTTACGTCTATTAGGCATAGGCAACGGACACGCACCATTCAGCCAAAAAACATAAATTTATTATTAAACTACTATTTTTTTACTTGAAAAGGAAAATATATATAGTTTTGTGAATTAAACTATGTTTTATTATTTTCTATCAATAAAAATCTCAGTTTTTAGACTTTTTAAGAGTATTTAGGGTTGTTTTACCGATTTACGATAGATGTGAACGTCCCTATTGCTGAGCCTAAAGCAACTATCTTCATGGTACTGACAAAATGCTTCGCCAATACAAGCGCAATTCCAATTTCAATCCAATGTTAACAGGATTATTTTCAAGGGTACAGTGATTACTCAATATTGTGTTAACATTGGATTGAAATTGACATTGAATAAGAATTAGTATTGGGTTCAAGAGTAAGCGCGCAGGGTGCCATATATGTTAATTTTAGTTCGACTGCTAAGACCAGACCTTCTGTTGAGGACTGGGCTTAAACCATTAAGTGCTTTTATACCTTTAAGGCGCAATTTTGAAGTATTTTCGTACCAATTGAGCTTATTATCCAAGACTACTCCCAAGTATGTAACCGAGCGACTCCAGGGAATATTGTAATTACCTATTTTTAATTTGCGTAAGGGAAGGGAGCGTGTCCTGGTAAAAAAATAGCTTCCGTTTTGGATGCATTGATTTATAGTTTCCACTTATAAAATATGCCAACAGAAGGTCAATAGATAACTGCAGTCTATCAATAATCAAGTCGGTATCTTTTGACGATGTGAATGACGCTGTATCATCCGCAAAGCAAGCAATACTTGTTCGTGTCTGTATAGGTATGTCATTGAGGAAAATTAGGAAAAGGTGAGGTCCCAAGATATAACCTTGGGGTACCCCTGCTGGAACAGATCTCGGAGAGGAAGAGCAATAATTTATGTATACTTTAATGGATCGGTCCGTAAGATAGGAACGAATAATTTTAACTATAGAAATCGGAGCGTTAAGGCTGATTAGTTTGTGCAATAGAGCATCATGCTAGACTGTATCAAATGCCTTTTCGATATCAAGCAGGAACATGCCGGTGGATTCATTGAGATTAAGACCATGTGTAACAGCCTCAGCAACTCTCGCCAACTGCTGGACAGTTGAATGACCTGGGCGAAAACCAAATTGCTCGTTCAAAAGCATGTTTTCGGATATACGAGTCAGGCGGGCATAAATTATTTTTTCAAACAATTTGCCCAGACAAGGAAGTAAGCTGATGGGACGATAAGATGAGGGTTCTCATGTTTCTTTACCAGGTTTACGTATTGCGATAACTTTGGCTGTTTTCCAGGTCGCTGGAAAGTAGTTCAACATTAGACAAGCATTGAATTTTTTTGTTAGCAATACAATGCACTTTTGGGGTAAATTTTTGATAAGCAACTTAGAGATTTGGTCTGGCCCAGGAGCTTTACGAGTTTTTAGAGTTAGTAAGATCGTTTTAATTTCAGAATGGCGTACCGGTGACACAGGTTGATCGTCAATAGGATAATTCTTGTAAGTGGAACCTCCACTGGTTTTGAGCGCAGGGATTGGAGGGGAAGAATTAAATTTAAGGCTTTTAACAACCCGCCATAAATCAGTTCTAGGATCAGTTCGTCTTTCGTCAGTTTGCATTCCCATTTTTTATCATTATGGGCTTTTAATGCAGAATTTATTATATATTGTAACTCTTGAACTTTTAGATTCAGCTGTTTGCGGATTGAAATAACAGATTCAGCTGCAGTATACCTACGTAGTCGATTTTTATGTTGAATAAGCCTTTTGATTCTTCGTGGTAGGAAAGACTTTGGTGTATTAGGAGTTGAGGTAGGCACACTTGCGTCTCTAGATTCAATAATGGTGTTTTGAAACTTTGAAATGGTCATATCAATTTCGTTTGTAGTTTGGAAGACATGAGGTGACAGAGCGACGTCGTTGTTTAGCAAACAGCGGTATTTGGTCCAATCAGCTTTAGAGTAGTTTAATTTTATATCCGGCTTACGAGTAATTTTAATATGGTATGTAGCAAAAACAGGTAAATGGTTAGAAGATAGTGCAAGTGCTGTGACTATATCGTTGATCGTATTAAAATTTTTAGTAAGAAGGAGGTCAGGTATGGATGGTTTGAATTCTGGACGATAGTGCACCAGAGTTGGCTCCTCAGGAGCATGGACAACAAACTCACTATTTAACATAAACTCATAAAGCCTTTTACCGTGTAGATTAAAAGACCAGTATGTGTGTTTCGCATTTATGTCACCCATGACTAACACTCTACTTGCTGTGGCCATGAGTGAATCAAAGTCACTAGTAAGGAGAGGCATGTTCGGCGACTGATAGACGGAGAAAATCACGATTTTACTACTAGGTTGTGATAGCGATATTCCTATCGCTTCAAGGTTTAGAGTAGCTGGAGTAGGGACAAGACTGTGCATTAAGTCAGATCTAACCAGTAATGCTACACCCTGGCCAGTGCCATTACAACGCTTGTCCTGACGATAGCAGGCAAACCCCGTAAGATCAAAATTAAGACGATCGGTTAATCTGGTTTCACATAAAGCAATAACATCAACATTTAGTTCACTTACCGCTAGGTCTGTAAGTTCTTGCTGCTTACTACGAACGCCATCAGCGTTCCAATAGAGTACATGGAGTTCATTATTGAAACTAAACATAATTAACAAGGTGAGTTAAAATTAACATAATTTTATCCATAAAAGTTTTACAGTTGATAAATTCTTGCTTAATAGACTTGATGGTACTAAATATTTCCAACATTTCAGCGGTAGCTAGATCATGAGAGTGCATTTTGTCAACTTCTGCCGGGTTATGTTTTGCTTGGCTTGATTCAATGGAGTTTTCTTTGCTGTTTTTTGAGGTCTGGCAGATCCCCATTCAGTTAGTTTTGAATCAATTTTAAGGCCTTCATTTAGTCTGGAAGCTTGTGGGCGGTTCTTGCCGGTGCAGGTTATTTGAGCCCAAGTGTTTGATGTAGAGTCCATTGGCTTATGTGTGGCTTCAGGTTTGGAAGTAATAGCATTTCGTACAATTTCACGTTTTGATTGGATTCGTTGAAGGTATTTGAGACGTTCAGAGCACTGAGCTTAGTTAGCTGGGTGATCTTCCTGACAGTTGCAACAGCGAGCAGGTTCTTCTCGATCTTTTTTCGTACATTCCCACGTAGGATGAGCTGTGATGAGTGTAGAGTACACTTAACGCATCTTGCAGGTCTGTTGCAATTTTTCGATGCATGCCCAAAGCCTTGGCACCTAAAGCACTGGGTGCCTGCTTTGTTCTTTGGCTTAAATCTTTGTACATCTACTACGCAGTTAGAGAGGTACTTTATTTGTTTAAACCTACCCATGTCCGTTCCACTCGGCAGCTGGACCAGAATTGGAGGACATTCTGCAGGGTACATAGTCTTGTCTGTTGCAATTTTTCGATGCATGCCCAAAGCTTTGGCACCTAAAGCACTGGGTGCCTGCTTTGTTGTTTGGCTTAAATCTTTGTACATCTACTACGCAGTTAGAGAGGTACTTTATTTGTTTAAACTACCCATGTCCGTTCCACTCGGCAGCTTAACCAGAATTGGAGGACATTCTGCAGGGTACATAGTCTTGACCTCTGAAACAGTTGCCCCAGCAAAACCAATAGAGGCAAGTTCAGCAGACAAAGTTACTTAGAGAAATCTCGGCAATCCCTTTATAAAGACCTTCGGGAGCTTCTCATCTTTTCTTGAAAATGTATGAAAGGCAACGTTTTCCAAGAGGAGGCCATCTTTGATAAGTTGGTGGCCTTGAGACGAGTAGCATTGCACTTTTACTCTATTTCGACCTTTATATTGAAAATGAAAGCCTTTTTCGTACTTCTCTAATACTTTTTTGATGTTCTGATGACTCCAGTTACCTAGGAGCTCAATCAGTATTGGCGGTACTTGACCAATTGGCTTTGTCTTCGTAGCATTTTTAAATGTTTCCGAGGCTAAATCATCAACTGGTAGGTCGCTGAAGCGGTTGCTTGTTTCGGTTTTCTTGTCCTTGTCCTTGGGGACGATCTTAGGATGTAGCGAATTTCTTCGGCTGCTGCCAGCGCTCTGCCGCTGCAGGCGTTTCATCCCATAGCCTTTTGCCAGCCACATTAGGGTTAGACGACGATCTCTTCAGGAACTTATCCATGTTATCGAAAAAAAAAACATAAAAATTTGACCCCATCACTAGTTGTATTAGAAAAATACGGAGTGTTTACTGGAAGCGTGCGGTCGCGGAGGCCACCGGACCCGGAGTGCCTTTCCATCACTGTACGACTAAATGTTCGACAAGGCGCCACCCTTTAATTGTTAAATAACTCGCACAAGAACGAAGCGTTACGCTTCTTCATTATAAGAACTGCAAAGGAGTGGAATGCCCTGCCCTCGTCAGTGTTTCCGGTAAATTATAACCCAGGTGTGTTCAAGTCAAGAGTAAATAGGTATCTACTAGACAAGCGTATACACCTTCGACCACATCATAGCTTTACATCAGGTGAGATCGTGGTCAAACGATTGACTCAAAAGGTCGCTCTGTGGCCAGGTGTACTGACGGCCTGCGAAAAGCAGCTAGCAGAAACTGGATGACGAAAGCTGAAGACCGAGCTCAGTGGCGTGCATTAGGAGAGGCCTACGTTCAGCAGTGGACAGATATAGGCTGATAATGATATTTTCGATATTCCTCGAGTACTCACCCCCCTTTTGTTAGTAGCATGCCGTCGCCCACACAGACGTCAGAATATATCTTCAATGAAGTTGACGCTACGCTACACCTGTAACCTTAGCCTGTAACCCGTGCGGGCGTTTAACTCGTCGATTGTGTTGTTTACGCAAATATTTTGTCTTTGAATTGTGTTCGCGCGACAGGCTACGGACGTATTTTGTACTAAGAGTCTAAGCTAGGGAAAATCAATTAAAATGATAAATACCGATATATTATCAAATACCTACTGTGATTATTGTTTCAATAAGATGGTAAGAAACCAGATAGATGCAAGATATCTTGCATTCCTCTTACCAAAAAGCAATAAGATGATAAGAAACCAGATAGATGCAAGATATCTTGCATTCCTCTTACCAAAAAGCAATAAGATGGTAAGAAACAAGATAGATGCAAGATATCTTGCATTCCTCTTACCAAAAAGCAATAAGATGGTAAGAATCCAGATAGATGCAAGATATCTTGCATTCCTCTTACCAAAAAGCAATAAGATGGTAAGAAACCAGATAGATGCAAGATATCTTGCATTCCTCTTACCAAAAAGCAATAAGATGGTAAGAAACCAGATAGATGCAAGATATCTTGCATTCCTCTTACCAAAAAGCAATAAGATGGTAAGAATCCAGATAGATGCAAGATATCTTGCATTCCTCTTACCAAAAAGCAATAAGATGGTAAGAAACCAGATAGATGCAAGATATCTTGCATTCCTCTTACCAAAAAGCAATAAGATGGTAAGAAACCAGATAGATGCAAGATATCTTGCATTCCTCTTACCAAAAAGCAATAAGATGGTAAGAAACCAGATAGATGCAAGATATCTTGCATTCCTCTTACCAAAAAGCAATAAGATGGTAAGAAACAAGATAGATGCAAGATATCTTGCATTCCTCTTACCAAAAAGCAATAAGATGGTAAGAATCCAGATGCAAGATATCTTGCATTCCTCTTACCAAAAAGCAATAAGATGGTAAGAAACCAGATAGATGCAAGATATCTTGCATTTCTCTTACCAAAAAGCAATAAGATGGTAAGAATCCAGATAGACGCAAGGTATCTTGCATTCCTCTTACCAAAAAGCAATAAGATGGTAAGAAACCAGATAGATGCAAGATTATCGATATTATCGATATTAATTATTGTTCACGATAATGAGTACGCGCGTACGGTCGGCTGCTCGGTCAGCGTTGCACTAAACGCGCCCGTCTATCGCCTAGCGCTTCAGTCGACCGACGTACGCTGCACCGACAAGCTCGACCGACGGTCCTCGTACGCGCGAAGCCGTTACTCAGCGCTGCACTGTACGCGTTCATATGTTTCCATTGAAATAGCTAGCTCGACCGACGTCGGCGCTGACTGTAGGTCGAGCTAGCCAAAAATTCACTCCAAATGGATTTCTAATCGTACCATAAAACCAGGTGCAAAAAATGTAGGTACTGCGAAACCGATGAAATCGTTGAAACTCAAGCAAGCAGATCGGGGAAACTGTCCACACGCTGGCGAATATTGAGTTGCTAGCCGTATTTGCAGTAATAATATATTCGGACAATTCGCACCAATTACACAGGACCAAACTAGGATATCCTGACAATGGATAAACATACATAGATACAACTATTACATCCATGACTCGGAAACAAACTTTTCTGTTCATCACACAAATGATTGCGCCTTGCCGGATTCGAACCCGCGACCGTTGGTTGAGTTCGCAGTCAGGGTCACTAACCAATGAGTTGGAGCTATAGTACTCGTGACGCAATACACCTCTGTGAGAGCATACTTTAAAGAACTCGGAATTCTCACATTCCCTTCCCCCGTAATCCTACAGGTAGCGGTATTTGTGAGAACCAACCCTGGTAACTACAAGAAACACTGCGACCGCACACCGCACCGCAACGCGGACAAGCTCGCGGCGGTCCCGCACACTCGCTGACCCACCACGTGCCGGGCCAGCCTCCACGACAGACTGCCAGACAACATCGCCGATGCGACCAAAAACCTAACATAAACCTCTAACGCATAATGCGTTAGAGGTTTATGTTAGGTTTTTGGTTTTTCTATGGTAACATCGTTAAACCTACCAATAGCCTACTTTACGGTTGGTTTATTTTGACGTTGCAATTTGTTTAAGGTTAGGATTGTTTGTTTTATGTATTATGCTGCAATTTAAACTGGCTTAAACTTACCCCACAAACAAAAAAAAGAAACGAAATACAGACCACCGTATTGGTGTTTGACGTTTTGGTTTCCGTATGACGTTATCATCTGTGGTTTTTAGCGAAAAAATGATTATCGATTCAAGTTAAATTGAGGTGATAAATGGAAAGAACGTATTTTTCTGATTCTCCCGGTACCTTTGGTCTTTAATTTGGATCAGTATTAACGAAGTTACGGACCAAAGTAATCCAACGAAACCCAGGTCTTATTTTAAATCGATTTTATGCCCCAAGTACGACATCAAGCTTGAAGAACTTGTATTGTTGTAGCTCTAAGAGCTACAACAATACAAGTTCGAAATAAGATGAAGTAGGTAAGTATATTCTTTACTATTAACTTACCTTGGTCTCTATAGAGATTCTTTGAGAGTTCCTGAGACTTGTATTTTCCCGCAGAGTATTGCAGAGAAACACAAACCCTTCTTTAGTGAGCCGATACCTTTGCACTAAGTGCGTGTCAGAGATGTGGCTGGGTGTAAAGAATCTCCGCCTACGTATAAGCTCCTGTCGCTTCTCTTCACGACGGTCAACTGTTACAGCCTCCGAGGCTAACCTCCAGCCAAGATACCGTCTCGTTATCCTAATAAAATAAAAAATCACAAGATCTCATGAAGCTCTCACGAAAATGTATGTAGCGAGTAACAATACGTTGAAAGTGATCGAATACGCCAAAGTTTACTATTGCTAACTTGTCAAAGTGGCAACTCGTACTGCTAAAATGCAAAGAATATTCGTAAACTTTATTTCGAATTCGAATACTACCATTTGATAAAACCCGTCCTACCGATTTTAGTTCCTACAAGTTTCCGCTAGAGGCGCTGCCAGTAAGTGTATGGAACTAAATGAAACTACATTTCGTTTTCAAAAACTATAAAAACTTGTACTAGGGGTACAGATATCCCTGCACCCATTAAGTATTAGTTTACACCTACTGACGACTAGTTGGTCTCGTGGCTAGAGATCCTGGGTACGAAATCGTACAGTCGCGGGTTCGAATCCAGCAAGGTGCAATCATTTGTGTGATGAGCAGAAATGTTTGTTTCCGAGTCATGGATGTAATATTCTTATCTATGTATGTTTATCCGTTATCTAGTGCCCATAGCACAGGGTATCCTAGTTTGGGGCTAGATAATTGGTGTGGAAATGTCCCGAATATATTTATTTATTTTTTATTTATCCTTAACCTGCAAACTCCACAAAAGGAGTGATATAATTCTGCACACATTTTCACCTGGAATACCATAGAGAGATGTTTCTTGTTAAGAGGAATATTTGGGAGTGTAGAAACAGTAAAAAACTATAGTTGTACCTAGTGATAATACTAAGTACATGATATTGCCATCAACATGAAAGAAACATTCAACTAGAGCAGCGGCACTTTTTTGGTGACGGAATCCTTTTAGAAAATTAAATATTTGACGGAGCCCAAAAATAATCAAAAACTGGTTTTATGTGTATTAATTAATAATTATATTACTTAAAATTAGCATTTGCATGTAATGGGAGGCTGTTTTTTTATTTCTTCAAACTTTTTTGGAATATTTAGAAAGATTTTATTTTACTCTGTATCCATAAAGTTGCCCTTTATTATTTTATTTTTTCATTGTGACCAGTATTTTCGCGGCGCTTTGCGGAGCCCTAGGGCTTCTCAGGGCAGACTTGTGGCTGAACTAGAAGATCGTACTGATCCAGGAGTAAGGAGAAGTGTGTGCCATCATACACCCAAAACTGTTTGAGGAAATTTCAGAAGAAGACCGTTCCAAGAAAATATTTTTGAAATTATATAACCAGCCCCCCGATTCAGAACCCTTTGATAACTCAGTTGTCGATCGATACGGTATTATTTTTTCTGTGTATTCGGTTTGAAATCGTTCAATTCAATACATTTTTCATTCACAATATCGTATCGAATCGATCCGGTTCGCTATCGAAAGGTTCTGAATCGGGGAGCAGTTTTGCCTGTACTGTTTGATTTACCCGACAACTTATAAGGCAACAACAGTAATTCTCAATATTATGGTGATGCTATAAGGTGCTTCTTGAAATTAAATTAAATTTATTTTTATGTTTTATTAATTACTAGCTGCACCCCGCGGTTTTGCCCACGTGGACAATGATGATGATAATGAAAAGTATTCTATGTATCCATGACCTATCTATATACCAAATTTCATTAAAATCTATTCATGTATGTTGACCATGGATAATCCATACTAATATTATAAAAGCGAAAGTAAGTATTTGTCATTTTGTGACCTTTTCATGATAATAGTTGAACTGATTTATTATATAGATAGTTTTGGCCTTTCTTAGTAGTCTTACAAGTAAGACTATTGGTAATTTTCTTCCCAATAGTCTTATTGGTATGACAACTTGGAATGTATGTAGTATTGAAAATGATCTTAGAAATATCTAGACTAAAAAGGCATAAGCCAATTTTTTCTCTCTTATGGCATAACTTACGGCAAGGCCAACTAGGTACGAAATTGAAAATCCAATGGGAAAAGACTACTGGGGAAAGAAATTCTCTGACTTCTGCTTGTAATTTATTCATTAATTTTTTGAGAATCAAATTTATTACTATTATCTACTTGAAACTCACTTCTAGCTAAATTAATGAGTTCCAAGAGTAACTGATTGCATATAATGAAGTCGCGTAAGTAGCAAACATTGAATTAGTTGTTTATGAGTTGATTACTGCAGTATAGCAATTTTGCATTATTTTTAAATAACTTGCGCTTGCGTCGCCCCGGTTGAAATGGATTACTGAGCAGATATGAACATTCGTCTTCTAAGGTATCATATTTTTTATATTTTATGAAACATAATTCCTAGGGATCTTACCAGTAAGTCTATAAGGAAGAAAATTCTGAATAGTTTTACTAGTAAAACTATTGGGAAGAAAATTCCCAAAAGGTAGTCTTGCTAGTAAGACTACTGGGAAAGGCAGGATAGTTTTAACCCTATCTAGGAAGGACGCGCAGACAAAGTCACGGACAAAAGCTAGTAGCCAATATAATCAATTTAGGATAATATAAGGTATTCAATCATATTACTCAGACTTTTATAATAAAATGTTTGATTATGTCTATTACCGTCTGTTGTCGTATTTATTTCCTCTCCATCCAAAGGTTTCGCTTTTTAGCGATAATACCGCCCATTGTACAATAATATTTCTTAGTATTAGTTCATTTGTATTTGTTAATTTTTGGTGTACAATAATAAGTTATCTATCTATCTACTAGCTCTTGCTCGCGATTTCGCCTGCACGGACTACAGTTTATCACGGTAAAAAGTATCCATGGCATGTCCTTCCCCAGTCTCCATACCAAATGTCATCAAGATCAGCCGTTCAGTCGTGAAAAGGTAACAAGTATGGATAGGAACTTAGCAAACTGATAAACTGCGGGGCAGTTACGTATCTTGTTGCAATCAGATTTTCATTATCACGTAATGTATGTACATTAGCGTTCCGTTTCGTTATACTTACTTCTTTTTTTTTCGTATTATTGAGTAGATTGGAACGTTTTAAATGAACCGTTTTGTTCAATGAATGAAGGTTACATCTTATCTGTGGTTGATCTGGAGTTTGCTTGGGATTGTCTCGGGATCATCCAATCTTTCTGTAGTCCCGCGACCATAATACCAACATTTTCAAGTCCGGTCTTAGGTTTAAACCTTCAACCATAATAAGGCTGATTATGTCTTGACAAACATTTTTGTTTGACATGATTTATTTTTAATTGACATTGTTACCTATTTTGACGTTTTTTATTTTAATTGTGTAAGTATTTGTATGCATTAGGTATACAAATAATTGTTTAATTGTGTAAGTATTTGTATGCATTAGGTATACAAATAATTGTTTAATTGTGTAAGTATTTGTATGCATTAGGTATACAAATAATTGTTTAGTTTCTTTAATTTTTATAGCCTCTGACGTTTTAAAAAAAAAATAGATTACATTGACTTACAACGGGCCAACAAGCTTTCATTTAGATTACATTGACTTACAACGGGCCAACAAGCCTTCATTTAGATTACATTGACTTACAACGGGCCAACAAGCCTTCATTTAGTGGATTTTAATAAATAAATCGTGCGGTAGGATTATTTACGTACATCATTTTCGTCATTAAAATGTTGATAAACAAATACGTATCTTTTAGTAGTAATGTTACCTGGTCTTCCTCGCACATGTTCTTGAACGCGTTGATCTTCTTGGCCATCTTGATCAGTCTCCGGATGGCGATGGCCGTGAAGTTCACGATGGTCACCAGCCGCGGGTCGTGCTCCCCCGAGCCTTCCTGTAATCAACGTCAGAGCTCGCTAGTGGTCCCTTCAGCAGCCGCTTGCACATTTGTTTCGAACAGTGTCACAGTTTTTCAGAGAAACTAGTTAATTAAAAAATCGGTAATCGCCGATTTGGAATATTTTAACCCGACTACGGCGAAGTAAGGGAAGGGTAAAGAGTTTAACAGTCTATCTATGTATCGCCCCTATTGGCTCGATTTTGACAAGCGAGATGTCATTCGATTCGTCCTCAGGTATAGTGCCATAGGCTATTTTTTTACCCTACCACGGCGAAGCATAGGCAGGGTTATGTGTTCAAATTAAAAACTTGGTCCAATTTTGACAAGCAAGGAATCAATCGATTCGTCTTCATCGCAAGAGTGTCATCGGCTGCTTTTTACCCGACCGTAGTCGGGTTTTGTAGTAATAGATCAATAATAATAATCATCTGTCTATTAACTTTTCACGACTAAACGGTTGAACCAATCTTGATGAAATTTGGTGTGGAGATAATTAGCCCTGGGGATGAACATAGGACACTTGTTATCGCGATAAACTGTCGTCCGTGCGGAGAAGTCGCCGGTAAAAGCTAGTAATGTTACAAGTTACCTTGAACCCGGCCGAGTGCGCCGTGTCCCCGACGAGCATGGACATGTCGTCGTCTATCGGCGCGTTCAGCGCTTTATTCGCTACTATTAGTTCGTTCAGTTTCGCTCTTTCCACCTGCAAATAATCATCCATACTAATATATAAAAGGTAAAAGTTGTCTGTTTGTTTGTTTGGGGAGCTTTCACGAGATAACGGCTGGACGGATTTTAATGCAATTTAGAATGGAGACAGCTTATGCCCTAGAGTACAACATGGGATACTTTTTATCCCGGAAAATTAAGTTTCCGCGGGAAAACTCAAAAAAAAAGTTGATTACTCACTGTAAGGAACGGTTGCCATTACAGAATGGGCTGTGGTTGCTATGGAAACGAAATAACAAATCTGTCAAAAACATCAATAGCATTGGTGCTATACCTACTTTTACAATATGAATGAATCAATGATTTTTATGATGTTAGTTTTAACTCCTGCTTAGCGAGAACACATCTATTAATATTGTAATGGGAAGTGTCGGAGCACGGCCGGGACGGGAGCCCGCGCTTCCAAGCGGCACGTTACAACATGAATGAATCAATGATTTTTATGATGTTAGTTTTAACTCCTGCTTAGCGAGAACACATCTATTAATATTGTAATGGGAAGTGTCGGAGCACGGCCGGGACGGGAGCCCGCGCTTCCAAGCGGCACGTTACAACATGAATGAATCAATGATTTTTATGATGTTAGTTTTAACTCCTGCTTAGCGAGAACACATCTATTAATATTGTAATGGGAAGTGTCGGAGCACGGCCGGGACGGGAGCCCGCGCCTCCAAGCGGCACGTTACAACATGAATGAATCAATGATTTTTATGATGTTAGCTTTAACTCCTGCTTAGCGAGAACACATCTATTAATATTGTAATGGGAAGTGTCGGAGCACGGCCGGGACGGGAGCCCGCGCCTCCAAGCGGCACGTTACAACATGAATGAATCAATGATTTTTATGATGTTAGCTTTAACTCCTGCTTAGCGAGAACACATCTATTAATATTGTAATGGGAAGTGTCGGAGCACGGCCGGGACGGGAGCCCGCGCCTCCAAGCGGCACGTTACAACATGAATGAATCAATGATTTTTATGATGTTAGCTTTAACTCCTGCTTAGCGAGAACACATCTATTAATATTGTAATGGGAAGTGTCGGAGCACGGCCGGGACGGGAGCCCGCGCCTCCAAGCGGCACGTTACAACATGAATGAATCAATGATTTTTATGATGTTAGCTTTAACTCCTGCTTAGCGAGAACACATCTATTAATATTGTAATGGGAAGTGTCGGAGCACGGCCGGGACGGGAGCCCGCGCCTCCAAGCGGCACGTTACAACATGAATGAATCAATGATTTTTATAATGTTAGTTTTAACTCCTGCTTAGCGAGAACACATCTATTAATATTGTAATGGGAAGTGTCGGAGCACGGCCGGGACGGGAGCCCGCGCCTCCAAGCGGCACGTTACAACATGAATGAATCAATGATTTTTATGATGTTAGTTTTAACTCCTGCTTAGCGAGAACACATCTATTAATATTGTAATGGGAAGTGTCGGAGCACGGCCGGGACGGGAGCCCGCGCCTCCAAGCGGCACGTTACAACATGAATGAATCAATGATTTTTATGATGTTAGTTTTAACTCCTGCTTAGCGAGAACACATCTATTAATATTGTAATGGGAAGTGTCGGAGCACGGCCGGGACGGGAGCCCGCGCCTCCAAGCGGCACGTTACAACATGAATGAATCAATGATTTTTATGATGTTAGTTTTAACTCCTGCTTAGCGAGAACACATCTATTAATATTGTAATGGGAAGTGTCGGAGCACGGCCGGGACGGGAGCCCGCGCCTCCGAGCGGCACGTTACAACATGAATGAATCAATGATTTTTATGATGTTAGTTTTAACTCCTGCTTAGCGAGAACACATCTATTAATATTGTAATGGGAAGTGTCGGAGCACGGCCGGGACGGGAGCCCGCGCCTCCAAGCGGCACGTTACAACATGAATGAATCAATGATTTTTATGATGTTAGTTTTAACTCCTGCTTAGCGAGAACACATCTATTAATATTGTAATGGGAAGTGTCGGAGCACGGCCGGGACGGGAGCCCGCGCCTCCAAGCGGCACGTTACAACATGAATGAATCAATGATTTTTATGATGTTAGTTTTAACTCCTGCTTAGCGAGAACACATCTATTAATATTGTAATGGGAAGTGTCGGAGCACGGCCGGGACGGGAGCCCGCGCCTCCAAGCGGCACGTTACAACATGAATGAATCAATGATTTTTATGATGTTAGTTTTAACTCCTGCTTAGCGAGAACACATCTATTAATATTGTAATGGGAAGTGTCGGAGCACGGCCGGGACGGGAGCCCGCGCCTCCAAGCGGCACGTTACAACATGAATGAATCAATGATTTTTATGATGTTAGTTTTAACTCCTGCTTAGCGAGAACACATCTATTAATATTGTAATGGGAAGTGTCGGAGCACGGCCGGGACGGGAGCCCGCGCCTCCAAGCGGCACGTTACAACATGAATGAATCAATGATTTTTATGATGTTAGTTTTAACTCCTGCTTAGCGAGAACACATCTATTAATATTGTAATGGGAAGTGTCGGAGCACGGCCGGGACGGGAGCCCGCGCCTCCAAGCGGCACGTTACAACATGAATGAATCAATGATTTTTATGATGTTAGTTTTAACTCCTGCTTAGCGAGAACACATCTATTAATATTGTAATGGGAAGTGTCGGATCACGGCCGGGACGGGAGCCCGCGCCTCCAAGCGGCACGTTACAACATGAATGAATCAATGATTTTTATGATGTTAGTTTTAACTCCTGCTTAGCGAGAACACATCTATTAATATTGTAATGGGAAGTGTCGGAGCACGGCCGGGACGGGAGCCCGCGCCTCCAAGCGGCACGTTACAACATGAATGAATCAATGATTTTTATACTGATGAGTAGCATGAAAACCTGAGGGTATCTGCGGCATCAAAAGACTTCCAAATAGTTTTGAACATTACAAGACAGGTCTAAACTGTCTGGTCGGGTTTCTAAAGAACTCCTTACATTTGTGGAGCCTGGCGTTGGCATACCTATTAACGTTTAAATAAAACTGACATTTTGAAAAAACTCGCATTCGTTTTCAAACGTAAATCCAGAGAGAACTTCAATACAAACAAAATATATGATACACTAATATTAAAGTGTTGCATTTCTGAGGTGTTAGAACTCAAAGTTAGCAGATATAGATTGGAGTAACACATGCTATCTTTTAGCTCCTACATCTCAGGAACGCGACACTCTAAAGACTGACCTAACATATTCTGTTCGTATTGAACTCCTCTATCGATTTATTATGATTTGATAAGTAGCCACAATTAAGCGATTTTTCAAAATGGCGGACCTTTACAATGCCAGTGACGTTAGAAGCCCTTTTTAACTTGTTCTTTGTAATACGCAAGCTGGTGTAGCTTACCTCGTTTAGCTCTCTGGAAGATCCGCTGCAAGGATTGACAGCGGTGTAGCCCTCAAACTCCAGCTTTATAGCTTCACACAATATCGACTCCATCGTGTTTGGTTCTATCCTGGAAATCATACCAAAAGTGCTGATAAATATATAAAAAAATATTTTAAAATAACACGAGTGCCTTGACAAAATGGAACTAAAAAGTCAAAAACACGAGTTAAAGGCTTAACATTTGCTAAATAGGCAATTTTCATTCTTTTCAACTCAATTTGTTAAAAAGTCTATAGGGTTTCGAAATATGAAAAAAATATTATTCATGAGAACAATTCATTCGGATCAATCCTAATTGACAGAAGAACAGAATTTAATTCCATTTGCCAATTTATCAGTAAAAAAATATTATCAAGCGCCTATATTTCTCCTCTAGCAGAAATTCTCGCGGTAACGATAAATGCGCTTTAGCTGATTCTTACACATAAACAAAGGAAATTAAAAAATCTATTAAGTCATGTGGTAACTTTTTTTTAAGTCACTATTACTTCTGTTAGGTAAATTTTGTATTATTTGAAATCAAAGCGCAGGATTTTTCGCCCGCGAGCTTCTACCGGCCGACCGGCCCGACGCCATGACATTCAGTATGCCACGGCAGCCTGAGAGAGGAGGACCACGCTCGCCTTCTACCGGCCGACCGGCCCGACGCCATGACATTCAGTATGCCACGGCAGCCTGAGAGAGGAGGACCACGCTCGCCTTCTACCGGCCGACCGGCCCGACGCCATGACATTCAGTATGCCACGGCAGCCTGAGAGAGGAGGACCACGCTCGCCTTCTACCGGCCGACCGGCCCGACGCCATGACATTCAGTATGCCACGGCAGCCTGAGAGAGGAGGACCACGCTCGCCTTCTACCGGCCGACCGGCCCGACGCCATGACATTCAGTATGCCACGGCAGCCTGAGAGAGGAGGACCACGCTCGCCTTCTACCGGCCGACCGGCCCGACGCCATGACATTCAGTATGCCACGGCAGCCTGAGAGAGGAGGACCACGCTCGCCTTCTACCGGCCGACCGGCCCGACGCCATGACATTCAGTATGCCACGGCAGCCTGAGAGAGGAGGACCACGCTCGCCTTCTACCGGCCGACCGGCCCGACGCCATGACATTCAGTATGCCACGGCAGCCTGAGAGAGGAGGACCACGCTCGCCTTCTACCGGCCGACCGGCCCGACGCCATGACATTCAGTATGCCACGGCAGCCTGAGAGAGGAGGACCACGCTCGCCTTCTACCGGCCGACCGGCCCGACGCCATGACATTCAGTATGCCACGGCAGCCTGAGAGAGGAGGACCACGCTCGCCTTCTACCGGCCGACCGGCCCGACGCCATGACATTCAGTATGCCACGGCAGCCTGAGAGAGGAGGACCACGCTCGCCTTCTACCGGCCGACCGGCCCGACGCCATGACATTCAGTATGCCACGGCAGCCTGAGAGAGGAGGACCACGCTCGCGTTATTGACGAAAATATTTTATCTTTTCTTGCTTTTAGACTATTTTCTTGAAATAAATAGTGATCATTAAACTTTCAATGTATTTCTGGACCTGTATATAGAGGAATTGTAGATTTTTGTGTAAGTGTTATTGTTTTTGAGGTCATAGAATCTAATTTTATATTTTGTGAAGAAGTGATTTACCGAAAATCTATACTATAATAAAACTGTAACTGGGCTAAATCTGTACATTAATAATTTTTTGAAAATTTTGATTGAGATAAACTTCAAAATTGATATGGAGTGCAAAAAGGTTTATTTTTTATTTTTTGTCTGTCTGTCTGTCTGTCTCTTTGAACACGCATCACGCTGAAACTATCCGACCGATTTTGATGCAACTTGGCACAATCATAGCTTATGTTATGGATTAACATTTAGAATACTTTTTATCCCGAAAAAAAACAATGGTTCCCGCAGGATAGGGGTTGAAAGTTATTTAAAAAAAACACATATCACGCTGAAACTACCGGATGGATTTTGAAGTAACTTGGTACAGTCAAAATTTATAGTATGTGTTAAAATGAATGATACTTTTAATCACGAAGAAATACGGGATTCCTGCGGGATATGAGTCTAAAGTTATGTTAATTTGAAAGGAATAATAATTGCACATCTTTTTATAAAACGGTACCGTAAATTCGGCACCTATGCCACAAGTCAGTGTGGCACATTGAAAGCGGTGCCTGGCCTGCAACCCAGAGGCACATGGATCGAATCCACGTGCTGCCATGAATGTTTTGCCTCAATATTTATAAGCATTTACATATTTTGTGCGTTTTTTTACATTTTCTTTGATTTTTTAAAGGCATATGTAATTTCCTGAAGTAAACCGTCAAGTTTTGTTACATAACATTGTAGATGGTAGTTTTTTAATTATTATGGTTTACAAACAAGCAAGCGGACACCCAATTTTCGACCTATGTCTAAGATCCTTCGTGGGGCAATGGTGTCAGAACCCGACTTACGTGCCGTCAAACCCAGGTTCAAATCCGAGTAGCCTTAAAGACTTATCGCACTTTTTATTGTTTACAAATAAAGTGAAAAGACAGAAGCGGACACTAAATTTTCGGCCAGTGTTTATGATCCTTTGTGGCACAGTGGTGTCAGTACCCAACTGACGTGCCGTCATTCCCAGGTTCGTATCAGAGTAGCCTCAAAAACTTTTGCACTCAACAAAAACTTTTCATGGAGCAATAGTTCCATTAGCTAAATACAGAGGCGCCACTGAGATTTACCCCTATTGGGCGTGAAGATAGGCCTCTATTTCCGTATATAAATAGTACTCTGTGCCAGAATCCTTAATGTTTTACATGTTGTACTAACAGAACTGTCTGATGCACTAACTCAAGGAAAGCCGACGTCGTTGCATATTTCGAAAATATACATTACGTACACAACGCTCTTGACGTCAGAGACCGTGTTGGCATCATGAATCTGTAGAGGTTCGTGGTTGGCATCGAGTATGTTGTAAAATCCAGAAAGCAAAAATGTATTCTTCGAAAGTACACCGTAAAGATTTCGAACATTTATGACGTCACTGGCCGAGCTGCGATCGGGTATAGGTAGTTTCGAATAACGCTCCACACAACGCTATTCTATTCTATTCCACAAAGTGTCTTGGTGGCTGTACAAACATTAATAAATAATAATAAATATATTGGGGACAATTCCATACCAATTACCTAGCCCCAAACTAGGATACCCTGTAATATGGGCACTAGATAACGTACATAAATACGAATATCACATCCATGACTCGGAAACAAACATTTTTGCTCATCACACAAATGATTGCACCTTGCAGGATTCGAACCCGCGACCGTTTGATTTCGTTCCCGGGGTCACTAGGCACTAGACCAACCTATTAATTATTTATTTGCTATTGCAATACAGATAGATTTCTGCCAACAGCCTTCAGTGGCAACCCGACTTGCCGTGATAGGTTAGAAGACGAAAGCGGGAGCTCGCTAAGCTTCGCTCTCGCCTTCGTCTTCTAACTATTCACGGCCATGTCGGTACACTACTGAAGGCCTGTATGTAAGTTTGTTCGCGCATCAAGTAAAAACTACTTCATCGATTGCAATGCAATTTTCACTATTGGATAGCTTAGGGTTTGAGTTAAAAACTGGGCTACTTAGTATCTTAATCTGATGATTAGATGCCGAGCAATCGATAAAAAACTATTCGACGGCTGAACAAATGTAATATATTATTGTATATTATAGGTACTTTTGGTCCTGGAATAACACGTATGAGTAACTTTAAAATGAAATGGCCACGCGGGCAAAGCCGCGGGTACAGCTAGTACTAAACTAAAAAACTGTAACTGGGCTAAATCTGTACATTAAATATTTTTTGGAAATTTTGATTGAGATAAACTTCAAAATCGATATGGAGTGCAAAAAGGTTATTTTTTTATTTTTTGTCTGTCTGTCTGTCTGTCTCTTTGAACAAACATCACGCTGAAACTACCAGACTGATTTTGATGCAACTTGGCGGAATCATAGCTGATGTATTGGATTAACATTTAGGATACTTTTTATCCCGGAAAAATCAACGGTTCCCGCAGGATAGGGGTAGAAAGTTATTTAAAATAACACGTATCAAGCTAAAACTACTGGACGGATTTTGATGTAACTTGGCACAGTCAAAGTTTATATAATGTGTTAAAATGTTGAATACTTTTTATCCCGAAAAATTAATAGGTCCAAAGTTGTGTTGTTGTTACATTTAAAGTGGTCATACATCCGTTTACGACTAGACTGGTACCGAATTTCGTCATTCTGCTACGAAGCTCACTGGCCCAGTTGGACAGATGCATGGGTGCGTAATCCAGACGTACGTGGATCAAAATCACGAGCTGTAGAAATGTTTTGCTCCATAATTAAAAGATTTTTTACATTATTTATGCGTTATTTTTTACATTTTCCTTGATATCTATCCATACTATAATAAAACTGTAACTGGGCTAAATCTGTCATTAAATATTTTTTGAAAATTTTAATTGAGATGAACCTACATAATTATATAGTTATATCGGAGGTTTCTTCATAATGTCTTACTGGCAAAATGGTTAGTTGTCGGTATTGAAATGTGTACATACAGAGGTAGGTTCATGTATTGCTCTTCACAGAGAAAGTATAGAAAACTTTTATTTTTTCTAATCATTCCTCTTATCGTGTTGAAAAAGCTCAAAAAGTAGGTAGGTAGGGTAGGTAATTATTAAGAGCCAGTTAAAGTGCCAGTAAGTACGTCGTTCTGTGAAACATCATAAAAAATAATTTGAACTAAGAACACAATGTTTCGTTGCATTAAAATTTGTTCGTATGGACCTCATAATAATGACCTACCCTTGATGCCCCATCCAATTTACCTCACCACCTTTATATTACTCTCTAATCTGTGCCACCTTACCTTCGGAGATAATTTTATCTACTCAATAACAAGACGTTCATGATAACAAGTTACTTCGTTTAAACTAGATGGCGTTGTCTACCCTTAAAACACGCAAGCGGTTTGTTACGAAGTGGTTTGAACGTTGAATGAACTCGAACAACACGTTTTCTTCTTTTTTTTACTTGATGGTCCCTAACGGCTCTTAAGACGTATTTAGATGTTTTTGTGTTTTTTGATAAAATAAGTCGACTTCAGTTGTAAAACGCGCAGCGAAATTAAGCGAATTATTTATAGTAAAAAAGTAATTTATTAATTAAAAAAATAAATTTAACTCATTCATGTCATGAATCTTTCATTATAAAAACCAGGGTTCAAAATACTTTCAAGTGCTTTGTAAACCGAAGCCTTGAAAGTAGAAAATACTTGCATAGGAAATTGATCTTCGTGTCCATATAAATAAGGAGCACAATCGTGTTTGCGAAAAAAGTACTTGGCAGCGTGGAATTGAAAGTAAAAAATACTTGCATAGGAAATTAACCCGTGCGCTTATGTAAATAAAGAGCACAATTGCGTTTGCTTAAAAAAACTTCGAAGCCTTGCAAGTTTTTTGAGCGACGTATCGGCCACCTAGCTTCTTGTGACCCGGCTGGCCGAGTGCGGCCGAACTCAGCCGAGGCCATGCCGAACCCGCCACCGAGTATGTAGGTGCGGACGGGGCGAAAGAGCGAGTTGGTGAGTAAAATACTTTGAAAGTCTTGCAAGTATTGCGGGTCCGCACCAGGGCGGCGGTGGTTGCGTATACCCACCTTCCCTAATTCCACGCAGGTGGCGTGGAATTGGCGTGAGTGGTCATACAGAATCCAGGCCCTGCTCTCAAGCCCTTGAGACTGATTTAAAAACTGGGGTACTTGGTATCTTAGGTCTTGCACGCATTGCCTTGCAGTGGAACGCGGTGCGTTTATCTAGAATAAACGCACCGCGTTTATTTCACATTATATTATATGCGTTAATTTCATATTTTATTATATGCGTTCATTTCATTGCAATACGTGCACTTCTATGAAGTGTCATAGAAGTGTAAGTGTGTTATAACGCATATTCTGTGAAGTACGGAGTACCGTACTTCACAGAATATGCGTTATAAAAAAGCAAGGCAGTGCCTTATTCCGATGATTAGATGCCGAACATACAGTGTTTACATACAGTTCGTTGTATACATACAGTGGTGGTCAGATAATTAGAAACATAAGAGTCACTTAAGGGTGTAATTGCTTTTTATGTTGCTATTGCAAATAATTTTGATTTTGTTAATTGGTTTACCACATTAAAATATTACAATAGTAACTCTAATTTAAAAACGATTATTAACATTCGTCAAGTAATAAAAAAAATCCAACAAATATAAGATTGAAAAAAATGGGCTAATAACTTTAGTAGTGGCAAATGGACAATTAATTAGAAACAAGGTGTGACTTTTCTTCTAAATTTGATTTTTATATTAGAATTCATCTTTAACATCACTTTAAGCAGTTTCTCGCCTTTTATTATTCATTTAGTTAGGTTACATTTTGAAATTAAGTTTAAAAAAAATGGGTAATAACAAGAGCTGTGATGCAGCTACAAGAAAAATTATAGTGAATTTTCATTTCAAACGAAAATGGTCTTACAGAAAAATAGCCGTTCACTTAGTGTTCCGTAAATATGGTATTTAACGCCATTGCACATTTTGTTGAATGAATGTTGAATTTGGCACAGTTGTGACCAAAGAAAGTACCTGGCTACCGGATTAATCTGGTTACATTCACTGCAATGGACAGTTTGGAACATCTGATAATGTACCTAGAAAATCGCGACAAAGGAAGACCACTGTTCGAGAAGACAGGATAGGTTCGTTTAGCTAAGATGGACCACTTTAAAGGTTCAAATATTATTAGACAATAAATCTTTTCCCAGGACGACCCTCGCAACCTGTCCTCAAGACTTGTCCGTAGGCGGTTGGTTGAAGGCAAATTGTTCGGAAGACTTGCTAGGAAGGTACCAGTTCTTACTAGGCAATACAGAGAAAATCGTCTAGCCTACGCTAGAAAGTATGGCAGTTGGCATGTTCAACAATGGAACAATGATTTATTTTCAGATGAAACTAAAACAAATTTGGTGAATTCTGATGGAAAACGATATGTTTGAAGACCAATTAACGAGGCTTTGAATAACAAGTACACGAAAAAGGACAGTAAAGCATGGCGGTGGAAATGTTTAAGGGTGGGGATGTTTCTCTGGATACGGGGTTGGTCTGGTGAGGAAGAGTCAAGGGCAAATGGATCAATATCAATACAAATACATCTTAGAAGATACAATGATTCCCTATGCCGACGGAAATTTGGAATAACTCCAAAAATAACAAAAATCGCGGAACATTTTTGGGGGTTATTCAGGTGCGCCTGAGTGTTCTACCGCGGGACCTCCGGTTATCACTACTTCCTGGGACACCCTGTATATAGTATTTACGACTATATAATTATGTACTGTGGTATAGCACCAATACTTTAGATGTTTTTTGACAGACTTGTTATTTCGTTTCCATGGCAAACATAGACCATTTTGTGATGGCAACCGTTCCTTACAGTGATTAATTAACATTTTTCAGTTTTCCCGCGGAAACTTTCAAATTTCCGGGATAAAAAGTATCCTAAGTTTTATTCTAGGGTATAAGATGTCTCCATTCAAAATTTCATCAAAATCCGTCCAGCCGTTATCGCGTGAAAGCTCCCCAAACAAACAAACGGACAACGTTTCACTTTTATATATTGGTACGGATGTTTCTAATTAGAAAAGTTCGTTGTATTTTAATTCTCTTTTTTAATAAATTTTGGTCTTTTATAAAAATTAACATTGTTTGTTGTTACTAAACATATATGTTTACACTATAGAAGAACTAACGCTTCCATATAAATACTTCAAAACCTTCTTTTACTTGTAAAAAAATAGTTAACAAGTTAAATGTGTAATAATAATGGGAGTGTAGTTTGGTGTTTCTAATTCTATGACCACCACTGTATATACTACTCTCAAACTTGCACATTTATAATATTAGTGTGTTTATTATTAGCTAGCTGTGCCCGCGTCTTTGCCCTCGTGGTTATTTATCTGGGTTTAAATACCTAGTATAGGGGTTATTTGGTAAAACCTTTTCGCCGCTTTAACTAATTAGTTATCGGATTTACAAAAAAAATGTATTATTACAAAAAATAAAATAATTTTACCCTCTTTAACTTTGCCTGTGACATTTTTGACTTTAAATGAACTGTTGGTGATTTATTTTAACCTTTAATACAAGATGGCGGCTTGCGCTCCCCCCCCCCCCCCCCACTCCCCCTCCCCCAAGGTAGAAAACTTGGATATTTCATCAGAGTCTATACCTAAAAAACATATGTGAAAATCATTACTACAGCACCTTTTGCAAAGCAAATTTCTCTACTTACTGACCTATGACTATGAGTTATTCCAGATCCAAAATTACCAACATACCATATTTCAACTTCGTCCAGACGTCACATCGTTTTTATCAACTGCTAGGCTTCTACTGATCGGTTTGAGACTCCAAGTATACCACTTTTAAAGTCAACCCATAAACAGTAAATCTCCTCGCAACACACAGTAGTTTTACGTGATACGAGAACAAACAGACAGACAGACTGACAAGATTTAAAAATATGATATATATTATTTTAACTCATGGACGTGTGTATTCTGCCTATCCTCACCTACGGTGCTCAGACTTGGTCCTTGACAAAACATCAGAAGTCCGCACTCGGGGTTTGTCAGCGAGCTATGGAGCGCAGTATCTTAGGTGTCCGGTTATCAGACAGCATAAGGAACAGTATACTGCGCTCCAAAACGCAGATCGCCGACGTTGGTCAAAGAGCGCAAACCTTAAATGGAACTGGGCTGGTCACGTCTGCCGCATGTCGGACGAGCTGTGGGCAAGACTCACCACTGAGTGGATCCCACACAACGTTAGACGACGTCGCGGCAGGCCCAGACGGAGTTGGCGGGACGAGCTAGACGCCTATTGGAAGGATTGGCCGCAGAAATCTTTCAACCGTGAGGAGTGGAAAGAGGGTAGGGAGGCCTTTGCCCTGCAGTGGGATGACCATGGCTGAATAATAATAATTATTATTCTTCAGTAGCTTATTTTACCATATTTTTTAAATTATTTTCTTAGTACTGCCTTTTTGTTAGTTACTGTTTTATAAATAAAGATAGAATATAGATAAGTGGAAAAAATGTAATACCTTTCAACATCTTGTAGGATATCTCTGGCTTTATTGACGTCAGGGTCATTGCTGGTGGACGGCATCTCTTCGCAGACGTGCTGCGGCTTGGCCTCCTTCAATGTCGTCTCTCTTGTGTCTCCATTTGTTAGTATTGATCTGAAAATGGTCATTTTCAAAAATATAATGGAGCAGCCATGTTAAAGTAGGCAGTTATTTGGAACTAGCTGTGCGGCTTTGTCCGAGTGGTCATTTCATTTAAAAATAAATAAATATATTTCGGACAATTCACACCAATTACCTAGACCCAAACTAGGATACCCTGTACTATGGGCACTAGATAACGGATAAACGTACACATATACAAATATTACATCCATGACTTGGAAACACATATTTCTGCTCAATACACAAATGACTGCACCTAGCGAGATTCGAACACGCGACCGTTTAATTTCGTAGTTAGGGTCACTAGCCACTAGACCAACCGATCGGCAAAAGTAGCCTGTAATGTGTAATTACAGGACCAAAAGTACCTTTATAGTACAATACCTATAGTACCTGTCTTCAAAGTTCCTTCAGACGTGAAATACTTTTTATCGTGTGCTCGGCTTCTAATCATCGGACTAAGATGCCAAGTAACACAGTTTAAGTCAAAACCTAAGCTGTCCAACAGTGAAGCCACATCGCAATCGGTCCTGCCGTTTTTACGTGATGCGCAAACCAGGGATGATTGATTTAAATCAGGTGATTTTGTTATAAAAATGTGTGATTTATATCAAACTTGTTTTGAATATAATAGAAATAAAAAGAGCTTATATATAAGTTCATCGATTAATTAAAATCATAATGTTGTGGGAATATAAATGAAATTAAAAACCACTCTACCAGAGTTAATGATTTTTATGTGGAACTAAATCGGGAACTTCCCCTACCGAATAAAAACGAATTACGCAAACCGAACGAGACATTTCGGAGAAATCGAGTTACATGCACACAAAAAAAAAGCGGCAAATTGAGAACCTCTTCCTTTTTTGAAGTCGGTTAAAAAGACCGGGGAAAGGCCCCATACTTTGTTGTCGTGTTGCTAGAGTAAAAAATGTAGTAGAAAGTTGTCAGACAATAAATCATTAAAATGTAGTAGAAAGTTGTCAGACAATAAATCATTAAAATGTAGTAGAAAGTTGTCAGACAATAAATCATTAAACTACTGTTTACAGCAAAACAAGAAAAATTTGAAAAAATAACATGATATATAGGTTTTTCAAATCAAAAGAATCTGTCATAAATAATAAATAATACAAGTTTTTTTATCATCACTGGCGCAAACAAACACCTTCATTTAAAAAAATGTTATTATCTTGTTTATCATCCCTGGCGCAAACAAACATCTTCATTTAAAAAAATGTTATTATCTTGTTTATCATCCCTGGCACAAACAAACATCTTCATTTAAAAAAATGTTATTATCTTGTTCAGGAGCGTCCTCTAGAGTAATATTTATTTCATTATCTTTTTTATTAAGACTTTTTCTTTCTTACTGCTTTATTATAAACTAGTGTTCCCGCCCGCGACTCCACCCGCTCGGACTACTGTTTATCGCGAAAAAAGCATCCTATTTTCTTCTAGGATATTAAAAACCAATGCAAAAGTAGGTATAAGCACCAATGCTATTGAAGTTTTTAGACAGAATTGTTATTTCCTTTCCATGGCAACCACAGACCATTCTGTGATGGCAATCGTTCCTTACTGTGAATAATCAACATTTTCCAGTTTTCCCGTGCAAACTTACAATTTTCCGGGATAAAAAGTACCCTATGTTTTATTCCAGAGTATAAGCTATCTCCAGTCTAAATTTCATCAAAATCCGTCTAGCCGATATTGCGTGAAAGCTCCCCAAACAAACAAACAGACAACATTTTCTTTTATATATTGATATAGATTTAATTGATAATTAAACTTTGGCTTTTCTTTTCATAGCTTACCCAATAAAGCCACACTAAGAAGAGAATATTCCAAGTGTTTAAACATCCAATATGGCCTACAAACATTAGTCAGGCAATTTAGGCATGTCCAATTAGCTCAACTAAAAACCGCATTTATTCTAGAGTTCAATATGACATCATTGGAAATCAGAAATTTGTGATTCACAAAGGTTTTACACAGGGAAATAGTTAAAAATACTTTAATGGGTAATCTGATTCATATTATAGACTGTAATGGAACTTCTGGTTGAAGTGTCAATTTTTTCATGAATAGAAGCTATGTACTGAGGTAAACGGCATCATAGAATCATGGGGGTTAGCCCACAATGTTCTCTAATTAAAGTTTAGGAATCATTATAACAGCATGTGCAAAGTTGGTGATATATTGACAAACCAAGTGCTGCTAAACCTTATCATTATTTCTGTAGTGCAAGTACATGGTGTGATTGTTAAGTACTTGCAGAGATGTGACTTATAATGATACAAGTATCTAAATTACTTGTTTTTAAATGCTTTTTGTATCTTGTATATACCATCCGTATGGTATTTCGTAACTACTATGTTTGCTAAAATACTTTTAATAATAATTAATTAAATTGCCTACACAAATGAAAAGAGCCAACTATTGACATGTGATGAAACTTTAGTCTGGGGCCAATTTGATAGATGGCGAGTCGTCTGAAACTAAAATTGGCCCCAGACTAGTTTCATAATTCTTGAAGTAAACTTAAACTCCATAAAATTGTGCTTTCTTTCAAAAAGTATTTTATCTTTAAAAGGTATTTAGAAGATACATATCTCGTATTTAGGATTTCAGATACCATTCCCTAAGGTATCTTGTATTTGGTATCTGAAATACTTATTTTAATAATATCTTGTATTTTGTAATCCAGATACTTTGTATAGGGTATCTTGTACATCTCTGTGGTATTATAATATAACATTAAAAAGACACATAACATTAACATATATTTCGTTAGGTAATAAGATAAGCAACAAGGAATTGACTTTAGTTTTTGAGATGAACCCAGAACCACAGAATAAATAATAGTACAAGTACAGAAGGATAACTGAGTAAAGTCATTTAAATACATAGCAACTCTCGCTACAACGCAATAAAGTTCAATTTAACTTGCACAACACTTGGAGCTTTCAATTATATTTACCTAGAAGGCGCTCACCCATTGCATGCAGGCTAGAATGTATCGTATCACAACGCGCGAGAGCTTCCATTGCTCTAATCGTTTCAGAATCGCTCTGTCACTTTTACGCTCGGTAGGGTTGTATCAAGATATGACTAGGTACTTGTGCTAGTAATTATTCTGAGATATAATATGACTTAGATATTGTAACCGAATAAACAATTATGTAAAAATGTATTATTTTATTACTTATTGTTATAAATGTTGATAGTTCTATTAACTACATATCATTCTTATCAGAATAGATCAAGTACCTCATTATTTGATTATATCATAATAGGTTACACTTTGATGAATAAAAGGTGCCTGTCTGACTTCGATGCTTAATATTGAATGAAAAAGAAATGGCTACCTACGTAATAAAATGTCGGTATGTAGGTATTTTACGAGATTTATCAGACCGAATGCTATGCAGTACCTTCTAGGTTTCTCCATGGTATCCATAATTAGGAAAAGAATAAAATTTGACAAAAACTTTACGTAAGTAGGTACTTTATCATTGAGCACACGCTTGACACTCTACTGAATGAACCCAAATATTACGGCCCCAAGTTTAGGTATAATATTTGTACTTGTTGCGGAGTGTGACCGCCCTGCCAGAACTGCATCATCATTATCATCATGATGAGTGATTTTGTGCCACCTCCATCCACCGACTTCCTGCGATGGCTACAATGTTGTTGGTCCATCATGTGGGAGCCCTCCCTACACTTTGCTTGCTTGTTTGTGGCCGCCATTCGAGAACCTTATTAAGAATATTAAGGTCACTGAGCATTGTGCTTAGGTCTTCCAGAGTTTCTGCCATGATGACTATATCATCAGCAAATTGAAGAGAAGTGAAATTTATGTTTTTTTTTGTCTACAATCACTTTAAGTAGATTTTTGTTGTGTAGCTTGGTGTTAACAATTGGGCTGCTAAAGTGTTTGGATGCCTCTCCAATTTTTGTTTCTATTTCTTGGCAGTATTTTCAATCTCCTTGAATCCAGTGTTCATCTTTAGGGCTTGCTGTACAGTGTTTGATGTACTGGTAGCCAATCTGGCACTACTGTAATGACTGTAGCACTGCCCAGAACTTAAAATGATGTTAAATAAATATGTTAGCCCAGTTCAGGTAACTTGCAGTAGTCTATTCCCATAATTACTTTGCAAAAGAATCTTCAGAGTATGGGCAAGGTTTAAAAAAGATAGAGTCTACCCCGCCAAACAAACGAGTGAAGCATAGCAAATGGCGGCTGCATATTTATGTGGAGTGAGTACTTGTACTCACTTCTACTGTACTTGACAGAATAAACACAACTAACAAGGTTGAGATCTTGCTGCAATGTGGTGGCCAATCGGCATAACATCGTGTGTGTGTGTGTGTGGGTGTGTGAGGCTTATACAAGCAGATCGGCATATCTTGTGTGCTTACCTTTGATTTGGCAGTAATATAATTATTTCATTTAAATACACAGTCTGGTGAGGCAACAGCTGTTTCGTTATTTGTTATAAAATGCTCATTATTTTCTAAAGTAATAGATATATTTTTGGTTCATCAGCTGTGTATTATTAACCAGGTGGATATGTATTCCCTTAATAAGTGTTGTTTAATAAACAAGCAAAAACACTTTCTTAGAATGACTCACTCAGTTAACACAGTACCTAATGCCCATATCCATCGACAATAGATTTTAATTTACATCCTTAATCAGGCAGATACAAGTTTTATCATTTTAATATTATAACCTGCAAAATATTAGTAGATTGCCTTACCTTATACTATTCTGTTTAGGAGGTTCCGTATACATATTGCTATCAACATTATCATACATATTATATGAATCTACCATCCTCTGGTCATATATTGCCCTGTTTATCACTGACTTTTCATCTATTGGATAGACTTTCATTGTATAAGGTTGTTCTGTATGCTGTATAGGTGGCACATTAGGGTAGTTGTAAGTAGGTAGGGAAGTCTCATAGTCAGTGCTGAGTGGCGACTGTACAGTAGTACTGCTTGGACTACAACTAGTGCTGTTCATAGTCTCATATTGACTCACTGGTTCTTGTGCTGGTACATAGCCATTTGTGGCTTCATTGTCCCTTTTAAAGTGCTTTGAGCTGGACACAGTGTCTTCCGTGTCACAAAGCTGACGTTTCTTAGCTCTGTTTTCTTCTATTTTTCTACGTTTTTCTGCTTTGTCCTCGTCTGACATTATAAATTCTTTTACCATGCCGATAGCCAAGCACTTTACCAGTCGACATTTCTGACAAAATCTCCTCGTTACTACTGATATAACACAGTTGTTTGTAAATGGACATTTGAATTCCTTACTTGCTAATGCATTCCTTCGAAAAAACGCCTTGCAACTTTCGCAAGAGATCGCGTTAAAGTTGTATCCCAGAGCCTTATCACCGCATACAAGACAAATTTTCTGCAAACTGGATGGTAGCTCCTTCTTCTGACTTGATTGTTCTGCATTTTTATCACTATTCTCTTCCATTTTCACATTAAATAACGCAATAAAACGGAGGTAAACAAAGGTCACACATCACGCACAATTTCACCATAGTACAATAATTATTGATAATCATTTGTACTCGCCTGGTGCACGTAAGTTATTACAGGTTCTGAATATTGTCGAATTTGCAAAGATAACGCCACAAAATCCATTTAATTCAAAAGATACTCATATCAGTTCAGTGATGTCATATCAATCAGGAAAATAAATATCGCTTGACTAGCCCTGCATTCGAGATGAAGCAGTGGCGTTTTGGGCTGTTTCGAATGCGATTTTTGACACTAATGATCATTTCCAAACCGAACGAAAAACGACCCTAAAAGTTAGCCGATAAAGTCGCTTTTCCGATGTCAAATTTAACTGTCATGTCCAAAACGAACGCTGATGGAAACATTATATTAAGGGTGCATTCCACACACAAAACACAATAAACTCGTAAGTCGTAAACGTGCAAGACACGATAAACTCGATGTGAGCCGTAGAGAGAAGTCTCTCTACAATGTGAGTGATCTCACAGTGCTAATTTGCGTTCCGATTCAGATATCGCGCTCATGACAGTTGAGTGCTGCGGTTGATTCGGAACGCGCGTGCTTACGTAGTATTTATATACTCTTTGCGCGCGTGAGCGTGATTACAAAATCACAACAACATAACCTCAAAAGTATTACTCGTGGGGAAAGTAGTATATTATCTAAAAATTGGTCAATTGTTGTCTATTTGGAAAAATATACGAAAATCACAAACAACTGAATTCAAACAAAGGTCTGTCACTTTGACAGAAGCGCTCACGGTGATATCGGTTTGGAGCATGTTCGGTGTAATCGCAAAATGGTGGATGTAATGACGTAATCCATGACGTCACAAGGGATATCGTTGTTGCGCTCACATTGACTCGGTACGCGTTTTAGCGCGATAATATCGATTTTATCGATATTTGCGCGTCTCGGAATGCACCCAGTGATGTTGATGTTGTTGAAGATCGTTTTGTGATGTTTCTAGAGCCAGGCATCCTTTACTATTAACTTGATTGATTGATTATCCCTATTATATTGAACACTAGCTGTAGGTAACCGCGGTTTTGCCCGCGTGGATATTTCATTTAAATTTAAACACTTATAGGACGTGTTATGCCAGGACTAAAAGTACATACCTATATCCAATGAGATTTTACCAACATTATTGCCTATAAGGTAACCGCACCAGTAATGGACATTAGTAGGTTGAGAAGATACAATGATAATTTATTTTAAAAAAAATATCATCCAATGATTACAACGCTTAATGTTAAATGTATTGGGCCGTTTTTTTTGGAACAATTGGCGAAAATAACTGTTAATAACGCTAAATATGATCACAATTGGCGTTTACTTTGGCCATTTGTGGGTGACATTAGCGTTCTGAACGTTTTCGATCACCATTCGTTTTACAAGTTTCGATGACAAGTTGACATAGGAAAGGGTCGTGAGAAATAGGGTCGTTGGAAAGGATTGGAAGTGTCAAAAGTTGCAAAAATGCCAAAATGTCCAAAGAAAACGGCTTGTTAAAAATGTACATTTCGAAATTGCCCACAACGCCAAATCATCATCTTGAACGCAGGGTATATAAACAAGTTTAGCTTCTTTTGAATACTCCGTTACTTTGGAAGCTATATTTTCTACAAACAAAATACTCAAAAGCAAATAGTTATAAAATAAACTAGTTATGGACAAGTCCTAAACCAGTGAAGGACACCTAGTTATAACACCTGATAATGGACACGTAATGACAAGAAAACAACAAATTTTCACATAAAACATGTTTAATTTTCATGTGGATACCAAAAATATGAAAAAAACATTAGTAAATGTTTAAATCTTAACAGTTTTCGAGATCAGCCTCACAAAATACTCGCGTAAAGTTAAATTTGTATATTTTGAGTGGTTACGTAACCTATTATCTATAGGTTTTTTTATTTAATTCTTTTGCTTTTTTATTTAATTCCTTTTTTTCATGACATTCTTTCCAAGCTTTGCTCGTTATTGCCGATGGTAACATTTCATTTCATATTCTACCGTTCTTTATCGTCACAGGTTCTGGCCAGAAAAGAGCTTTCTTAAATGGCGATGGCACTATAATGTTTTTCTCTATTAACATCTGTTGTGCAAATGATGTTGTTGTCATATCTTTTAGAGGGGTTTTGTGGACGATATCAATTAACTCTTGATCTTGACATAATAATATAGGTATCATTGGTATCAGGTATCTGTGGTAGCACCATAGCTTCTTTTGCTGTGAGCATGCATTTCGCAAACGATGTTGATGGCATGTTTTTACAGGAGATTTTTAAACAGTGCTAGTTAAACCTTGCTTCGATTGAAACGATGTCGATGGCAAATCTTCTAGGGGAGTTTTGTGAGTGATGTCAATCAATCCTTTATCCTGACATAATAATATGTCATTGGTATCAAATATCTGTGGCAACCCAATTACCTCTTTTGTTGTTAGAACGCACTAGGTAAATGATGTCGATGGCATGTTTTCTACAGGAGATTTTTGGACAATATTAGTTAATCCATGATTCAGATATGTGTCATTGGTGTGAAACTTTTTAAACTATCAGATGTCTGATCATTTGTAATGCCTCTTTTTCTTTCCATTTCTTCCAGCTCTATTGGTGTTTCCTGATTTACAAATTCTTCGTTTCATATCCTGTTTGAATGACATAAATGTTTATACTTAGCCCAAATTGTGTATAAAGTTAAATCTTCAGTAGCTCGTCATTTAAATCAGTTCTCGAGCTATAAAAACATCTTATGTACATGTCCAGTTTTGACTGTGTGAATGGTTTTACTATTTTTTGTTCCAATTTAGCAAAAAACTCTGAATCCTGTGATGTCGTAGGTGCATCTTGTAAAAATCAATATATTCCGAACCAAATGGAAATAGTCCTCCAGCCCGAAAACCATTTCTCACGCAATCTGTTGGGAGATCTTCTAAGGCACATTTTGATATTGGTCCGAAGTTGTCTTTTTTAACTTGCTGGCCTAAATTTTCCATCTTCCATTTACGAATATAAACATATTCGCCAAAATGCTTTAAGAGGCCTAAAAACCACCAGATCCATCGGTTGCAGCAGGTGTGTGCGATTAGGACATAGCGCAATTATTTCTATTTTATTTTGCGAACAGAAATCCGATAAAGATTTCGTTAGGTGCGAGGCGTGACCATTCAAAAAGAAAATACTGGGCAGCTTAATCCTGTTTAGTATGAGCTATGGGTGGAAAACGTTTGTGATATACTCGTAGAAAGCGCTGCTGCAAGTCCATCCATTTTTGGATTTACCTATGGCCCACCACTCTGGAACACCATCTGAAATAGGTTTTGGAATTCGTTCATATGAAAACACTATCATAGATGGAGCAAATTCCCCGGCTGCATTTGCTGTTATAAGCACGGCCAGATTTTCTTTTTCATTTCCTGAAACAGTGTAGACATTTTTATCTTCTTTCTTCACTAACACATGCCCAGGATTTGGATATAAAAATAAGGTACTCTCATCCGTATTGAAAACTCTGTTGGGGTCCTTTATTACATCTTCAAGATTGTTTTCTTTTAAATACTCATGGATTTCTGAGCACCAATTGGTTATTTGGTCTTGAGTGGCGGCTTCCCTAGACGTTGTCAGATTTTGGGAAAGTCGTTCTGACACTTCCGGGTGGCGTCTGAGAAAGGCCTGGTACCATTATCGCCCTGGTCTACCCTCAGTGAAAGGAGTTTCCCTTCCATCTGACCTTATTATTAATTGAACTCTGTCTAAAAGCTGTTCTTTAGCAACAGGACAGTGTCTCTCAGACATTGCGAAAAGCCATTGCACTAAAACGGTCTCTTTGGCGTTATTAAGTACTAAAAACAGTTTGGCCCATGGAACAGATTGCATGGCTTTTGCCCGTGATTTTATTGCGTAAAGTTATTCTGGGTACGCCATATTTTTTTGCTGCAGATGTGACATTTTCCCCTCACCATTGCACGACCCATTTGAAGTGGTGTGTAATTTTTCACCGGCCCCATGGCTGATACAATTACTCATTTAACATGGTGATGGAATGGACCAGTGTTGGACACTCCGATAGTGAACATCCCTATCCATAACTGGAAATTTCCTTTAGAAAGCCATATTAAAAATATAGTTCATCGTACTTATCGTAAAAAGTCGGAATGTAGTTTAAAACAAACAAAACATAATTTTACCATTAATGGACATTATGTCCATTACTAGATAAAGTCGCCATCACGTGTACCAGTAATGAACATAATGGGCTAAACTGTACAATGTATACAATCGATTTTGGGTGGCGGAGGGGTGGAGGGGGTAGCAGGAAGGAAAAGTTGCGCAGCCCCCCTCTTCTGAGTTTTTTTTCCATCGTTGCTATCAAATTTACTATTAACTTTTTATTAACTAATTTTACATTAATTTAAGGCGAGGGGTGGATGGAGGAGGTAAAGGGCTACCCCCTGCTAACCCTCCCGCCCCGCGGAGTCCCTTAGTTTACGAGATATGTTTTCGCGCCGAGCGGGCGAAGCGAGCGTACCGCGGCAGCGGCCGGCTAGCACCACATATAATTTACGGGTGACCAAATAGCCGATTTTTAATAAACTTAAAACTGAAATATCTCATAAACTAAGCATCTCAGCGGGGGGAAAGAGGTACCAGGGGGTAGCCCTTCACCTGTCCCCTCTACCCCCCACCTTTAATCAATCGCATTAGAAGTAAATTTGAAAGTAAGGATGGAAAAAAAATAAAAAAAACTCCTACATCCCCTCCCTACCCCCTCCACCCCTCCGCCCCCCCAAAATCGATTGTATATATTGTACAGTCCTTCCACATAACGTTTATATAACTATACGAATGATTATTTAAGTATTTTTTAAAGTAATTTGCATGAAAAAAGGGTTTATCAATACCTCAAACGTAATCATCACAAAAAAACATTAAATATATTTAAGAAAAAGCCTTTTACGCAACTCACCTCATTAATGAATTTGCTAAGAAATCTAACCGCTACGGATCCGCTGTCGATTCACTAGCTACTACGACTAGCTACCATTTTGGAACTGAATGATTGACGTCAACTGTTATATTTTGGTAGCTAAGTATCTGTTGTCTATGGTTATGTGTTGCTATGAATCGGGAAGTTAGTAGAATTCTTATTTTTGTAGGTTTCTTTAAAAGTGATCATTACTGGGACACATTCCATTACTGGTACATTTACGTTATCTACATTTTTTTCAAAATTCGTTCCGGCTTCGTTTAGTTTTTTATCAATTGCTCGTCATCTAATCATCGGATTAGGATACTAACAAGGAGTTTGGATACACACTGTTATCCGGATGCCAAACAATACTGAGCTCTTAATCAATGAGCTGAGCTCATTTAATTTTATGAAGCAGGTTCTTGTTCATTGGTTCTGGGCACTTTTTAACGCGATACCAGTGCATAGAGATTATACAAAACATTAGCACTTTTTATAGTTTGGGACTTTAAAAATATAAGATGATATTACAAAATATAAATCTATGGTACAAGTAATTTGTTTATAACTACTAAAAAAATACAACTTAGTACCACAGAATACAACTTAGATTACAACTTTTTTAATGGCACTCTGAAAAGTAATAGCGTATAGGTACGAAACATGAAACAGTGGGACAACCCGCCTGCCATGGAAGTTCAATTGTTCTTGCCCACTGGTGGCATTGTCCCGTAGAATTGCAATGCTAATTTTATGAGCCAATTTAGATTTCTCAGGGTGCTTAAAAAATATATATTTTCCAATCCAAGATGGCGGACATGTATTTTATTAGTAAATTGATGTGGGTGTCGTTTTCGAGGTTTCTCGGGATGCATATAACGAAAATGACATCCGTTTTCAAATTCAAGATGGCGTAAGTACATGTTTTTTTAGTATAGTTACATGGGTGTCATTTTCAAGATTTCTCAGGGTGCTTATAACGAAACTGACATGCATTATCAAATTGAAGATGGCGGACATGATTTATTTTAATACAATGATATACCTAGGTGTCGTTTTCTAGCTCTCTCCGGGTGCTTATTATTAAAATGAGATGAAATCAAAGATGGCGGACTTATATTTATGTAGTAGTTACAAAAAAGGTAAAGGCTCCCCCGGAAATCTTAAAAATTAAGTAATACCCATATCATAGTTACTGAAATAAAACATGTCCGCCATTTTGTATTCCAAACCAAAATGGATGTAATATTTCTTTTGTATTTTTATCGATCTTGCAATGTCTGGTTTTACGCAAATATTCAACACTATGATGTCTGTGTTTATCATCCCTAGCGCTTTATAGCATAGGTATACAAACTGCGTGCATACATATTTTCGCTACTGTGTAGTAGCAGAAATCACATATCTGATTTTTGTATGGAAAGCCTCCAAGTGTCCACCCTGTGTTTTTGGTACACTATATAAAGGTTGTTTTAACACTGTTGAATCAAAATGGGGTGTGAGGTAGAACACTACCAGTCTTATCGATTTAATCCCCACGTATGTTCAGTGATTTGGAATAGTTTAGGAGTTACAGGATATTTTAGTTTTTTAGACCAACTCCAGATTTCATTAGAAATTCAGTAATTATGACCAAACTATTAGAAAGATGATAATACCCTCTTGAAGAATTATAGGCCCATTTCGCTGCTGAGCTACGTCTAGAAGCTGTTTTCTAGAGTAGTTAGGTACAAACCATCTGGCTCGTAGGTTTGACGACTTTCACCCTCCCGAACAAGCTGGATTCCGGAAGGGCTTTAGCACAGTAGACCACACATATATATACCCATACATACACACGGTACATACATACATACATACGGTACATATATATATATATTATATACCGGCAGATTATACAGAAGACCGAAGAGTATAATCGGCCACTATGTCTAGCGTTTGTGGACTACGAGAATGCCTTTGATTCAGACGAGACCTGGGCAGTGCTACAGTCATTACAGTGGTGCCAGATTAACTACCGGTACATCGAAGTGTTGAAGTGTTTGTACAGCAAGGCCACCATGACTGTCCGTCTTCAGGATCGGAGCACGAATTTTATTCAAACTGTTCACCTCTGCACTGGAAGATATATTCAAGCTTCTGAACTGGAACGGATATGGTACGAGTATTAACATCAATGGCGAATGCATCACTCACCTTCGATTTGCTGATGATATAGTCATCATGGCAGAAACCCTGGAAGACCTTAGCACAATTCTCAGTGACCTCAATATTGTTTCTCAACAGGTGGGTCTTAAAATGAATATGGGTAAGACGAACATCATGTCAAATGCCCATTTCGCACTCATGCTGGTCTATGTTGGGAGCGATTTAATCGAATCTGTTGATCACTGTGTCTACTTGGGCCAGACGATCCAGCTGGGTAGATGATCCAACTTCAACAAAGAGGTCAACCGACGAATCCAACTCGGATGGGCAGCGTTCGGGAAATTACGCCATATCTTCTCGTCACAGATACCGCAGTGCCTCAAAACGAAAGTTTTTAATCAGTGCGTGTTGCCAGTGATGTCAGACGGCACTGAGACGTGGTCGCTAACTATTGGTCTCATTAATAAACTCAAAGTCATGCAGTGTGCAATGGAGAGAGCTAATATGCTTGTAGTTTCACTACGAGTTAAGATCCATAACGAGGAAATCCGTAGAAGAACCAAGGTTATCGATATAGCTCTCAGAATTTGAAAGTTGAAGTGGCAGTGGTCAGGCCATATAGTTCACAGAGCCGATAACCGCTGGGGAATAAAGGTTCTGGAATGAGACCCCCCATACGATGGACGAACGACATTGTAGCCATCGCAGGGAGTCAGTGGATGGAGGCGGCACAAGACCGTTCGTCGTGGCGCTCTTTAGGGGAGGAATATGTTAAGCAGTGGACTGCTAAAGGCTGAAATTATGATGATGATGATGACCCTTTACCGCGACAAATATCGCACTTTGCCAGTCAATCCCATGGAAGAGTGCCACGGTGTCATCTACAAATCAGGTTGGCTCCCATTATGTTCAATCCAAAGATATCGTTGATTTAGATGGTGAACAGAGTCGGAGAGAGTTTGCTTCTTTGAGGATACCCGCAGGTAACACTCAGATTCCCACTCATTTGATCTCCTACCCTGACACGCTGTCGTCTGTTGCTGAGGTAGCTGCTGAACCAGGCAAGAGCAACTCCTCGAACGCAAAGAATTCAAGTTTTTTTAGCAGAATAGGAAACGATACTGTTTCGAATGCCTTGGCTAGGTCAAGGACAACTCCCACACTCCTCCTCCCTCTATCCAGATTCGTCGCCAGAGTTTCAGTCAGTAGTTTGACAGGATCTTCGGTAGAACTACCACGTCTGAAGCCAAACTGACAATCGGATAGAAGATTATACTTCTCGAGGAAGTCAACCAGTCGCTTATTTATAACTTTTTCAAGAACTTTAGATAAAATACAAAGCAAGGAGATAGAACGATAGTTATCCTCCTTGTCCTTAGACACATTTTTTGGATAGGACACACGACAGCAGTTTTCCAGTAGTCGGGAAAGAGACCAGAAGCCATGCTCAAGTTGCATGTGTGTTAGTGGTAATAGAACAAAGTGTTAGTACTACTTTTCTTCTGTGGTTATATGCAGGTTTCCATCGCTCCGTGCTCAGAGGGCACGTTAAACTGTCAGTCCCGGCTTTAATTGATTAGTAGCAGTCGATAACTTCGATAAGCCATGTCAGACGCCCTCATGCAGCCTGACAAGCTCTGACACCACACCACAATCAAAAACCGGTTTAACAGTACATACTTGGACTAAATCAACTAAATACGAATATAAGTAAATGAATGAACAAAACAATGAACTAATTATTATTTAAATAAATAAAGGCCACCAAATTATACCTAATTGAGTTTTGAATATAAATTTGATAACAATAAAACGATATTGGGTATAGTGCGTCAGATAGCTTAAAAAAATATACCTGTTTACATAATAACAACAGCTTTATTGCTAGGAGGTATCTACCAGGCAACCTACAAGGTTAGATATCGAGATTAAACGGTACCTTAGTATTTTGTATATAAATCCATATCCATACTTCGTACTAATATTATAAAAGCGAAAGTAACTCTGTCTATCTGTTACTTTTTTACGACTAAACGGCTGAGCCGATCTTGATGAAATTTTGTATAGAGATAGTTTTTGAAAAGATATCCTATGTCCATTCCCAGGGTTCTCCTGGGCAAGGACATGGGATATACTTTTCATCGCTATAAGCTGTAAGTCCACGCGGACGAAGTCACGGGCACAAGCTAATATTAAAATATTATATTAGTAGCAGTCGTTTTAGAAATGAAATTTATAAGCATTTGTAATTTCTGATGCATTGCAGTGCGATATAATTCACCAACTTTGTTGTATTGGATATTGGTATGTGTTACCTGTTTATATTGATGTGTAATTGTTTGTATACTAATATGTTATGTATGTTTCATTAATTTCAATATAATACTGTAATTAATTCATTTAATGATGTATCAAATTGTACTGTTTTATAGCATGTTATGTGAATGTATTTTTGGATTATGGAATTGTTCGTAATTTATTGTACTTATACCATATTGTTATCTTTATCATGTAATTTTCATAATTTGTTACATGCACCTAATAAATAAATAAATAAATAAAAATAAATAAGTTCGGATGATAAATCTATGTATTAGTACTAGTACCTCCGTACTGACAGTTTTTTATCACAGCCGATGGAGGCGCGGCGTTTTCGGCGTGAATCCGGCCTGTGAACAATTTTTACGGACTTTAATGAAACCAAGCATTAGATTATTTATTTGTTAAATAAAAAACACTTGATCGCAAACACACAGTAAATCAATATTTAACTTCTGTAGTTTTTGTCATACAATATCAACACATAGTTGGAAGGTAAGTACAAATAAAAATCATTAAATTAAAAAAGTTGTACCTACCTACATATATATATAAGTGGGTACCAAAAGCATAATATAAGAGCTAGCAAATACAAATAAAAAAAAAGGAAGGTAACATACGAACAACATAAACATTCATACGACGAACATTCATACGACGTCATTCTAAGGTGTAGTCGATATCTTGGTATGGTGATAGACTTACGCATGAGTCCGCCTGGGAAAGTACCACACCTTTGTCAGACATTCAACCGCCAAGCAGTAGTGTGTAAACATAACAGTGTTTCAGTTTGAAGGGCAATGTTTCTAGCGAATTACTGGGCAATGAGACTAAACAGCGAAAGCCAGTGTCAGGCGCAGTCCAGTGACGCGCAAGATTTAGTAACCAAAGTTCTGAGTGGCACTGTAACTGTTATGGGCAAGCGTGCCGCTTACCTACCATCAGGCGAGTGACCTGCCGGTCTCGTTCGTAATGTACAAAACCTACATCAGTAGTAAGATAGAAACGCTACTTTGCAAGCATTCGTCCATGTTCACTAAACGTGTCAAATCCGTGATATTTAAGAACCTCGTAAGAACACTCGCAGACAATACAAATAGCGTACATTCCTCCGTTATGCAGCATCAGCAGATTTGCTGCGAGTAAGCACGTTCATGTCACATGGAGTTTAGAGAACAAAGCGTTTTAGGTGATGACGATAGTAGGAAAGTACATTTTGTTTAGAGATGTAATGTACATTATTAAAGCAAAACTTAACAGGTAGGTACCTAATGCACAGACGACCTGCGGTTGCGGGGCTTTGGTAATCAATGAATCACAATTAATACCAACCATGTTACTTTTAAGACTTACGTGACCTGATTCCTTATTAACCATACTACGGCGAAGCAAAGAGTTTCAAAGTCTATGTATGTATGTATATGATATGTGGATGTACCACCATGCGTCGCCCCTATTGGTCCGATTTTGACAAGCGAGGTATCGAATCGATAGATTCGTCTGCATCGCAAGAGTGTCGTAGGGTATTTTTGCTCTAACCGTAGTCGGGTTTTAGTTTTTGAACTTAGGTATGACTTTTTTAAAACATAAAACGGCTGTCACTTATTTAGTCGAAAACTCGATCGGTGATTGGACGTTAAAGACGTCCAACCTCACGCAGCTTGCGTTGTTCGTATCTCCATGATTCGAACATGGTAAAGCGTTCCAAATGCGAATGTTATTGTAATGTTACATACTGAGAGTTGAGGTTATGGTAGCTCTAGCCTGTCTTCCAACCCTCTACTCAAACTGATCGTCTGACCTTCAATATGTGGAAGGGCATGACATAGTTCGGTTGAGTTGGCCCAAGATTTTGGCGGCGTGTGCTAAATCAACAACAAATTAAAGGAGTTTGAAAAAGTTCTCGAACTCGCTCGAACCGGTTTTCCACACATCGAAGGTTGAACGATCAGTTGGACGATCGTTTGAAAATTTCCTGTCTCATTCCTATTGCAGGTAGGTATGCCACATTGATGATGTATTGTTAGAATCCACCACCTTTGTTTACACATGTTTTTATTTTCTTTGTCGTTTGTAGGCTTGTATGTAATAATTTTAGGCACTGATTATATAAGTACAGCGCGGCCAATGATTCGATGTTTGGCTGAACGTTTGTAGTTGGAGGGCAGGAGGATAGTCTGAAGCCACCATAAATTGATTCAGAAGCCCAATTATTATTCAATTCACAATTCGATCTCGATTTGGTTAACTTTCATTCAATAATTGATCAGAATTAGGGTGCTGCTCGTCTCGTCACTTAGTCAGTTGTAGGTACTCATAAAAAAAGTCCGTAAAAATATAATGAACGAAGAAAATATATGTAGCTTACTTCCGTCACTGTAAGTCCTAATGATAAATATATGTAGCTTACTTCCGCCACTGTAAGTCCTAATGATAAATATATGTAGCTTACTTCCGTCACTGTAAGTCCTAATGATAAATATATGTAGCTTACTTCCGCCACTGTAAGTCCTAATGATAAATATATGTAGCTTACTTCCGCCACTGTAAGTCCTAATGATAAATGGAAAAATAAAATATACAGGGTTATTGGTAATTTGATGTATCCCAGCATATCAATTTGTTGCATATTATTAGAACCCCTACCACGTCCTGCCGGGAATGCGTCTAGTTGCCAATAATCCTATATAAAGAACCCACGTTAACCAATATCCTTTATCAAAATTGAACTTACGCCTCGCTATTTGGTTACCTCTTACCAAATATATGATACCCAACTATAATATATTAATATATATATATATATATATATATATATATATGTATATATGTTATATATCCAAGTTTCCAAATACAACTGTTTGACAGCAATACGACACTGTTTCGCCTCTGCACGAGGCTTCCTCAGGAGTTGTTAACTCGTCGAGTGTTGGACCGAGAGATTCATTTTAAATATGTAAATAATCATAACAGACGTTCATCTTACACAGAACCTTACCTACACAGCCTAGTTAAACCTTACACAGTCCGACATATCTCGAAACACCTGAACCCACAACATCCCAGCAACAAACCAAGCGCTTCTTGAAACCTCATCAATATAAGCCCTTCTCATGACTTACAACGCGTTTTAATTCACAAGCGCAATGTCGTACATAATATTCTCCATTTTCCTAAGTGTTTTGTCAGTTTTGCCTGTAGGCAGAGCCGGCACGTACAGTGTGAGGATAGGCACAGAAACTCATGTTAATTTAATCGACAGTCGCTTTTTGAGTTTTACTATTGACCCTAAGTATCTGTTTTCAAGCAGTGAGAAGTATCGAAGGTGAGTAGGTGCCTGTTTCTTAGTTATGTACTCTGTTTCTAAGTTGGCACCCCTCCCAAATATTGTCATCGTCACATATCTAACACCGAATAAGTATTTAAAGCCATAATATTGATCGTCACTATCGATCTACGTCAGGTATTTTGGTACAAATTCATAACTATGTGCACTTTACAAGGTTGATTAATTGTTGGATTTTTTGCAATGAGAAAGAGTTTTTTTTTTGCCATACATATTTTACATCGCAATTCAGCGTCATCAGCCGCTATTGGGATCATATCAGCAAGTTGCCCCACTCAGAAAGATAGAATGCCAAAATCCAGCACGCTGACCCACAGCTAATTGATGTCACGTCTTGAAATTTCTGGACTTGCCGTTATAACACGATGTTTTACTTTTCGACCGATGGTATCCAAACATTTCTTTGAGTAATCAATAGCATTTAAATGGGTTATTGTCATATAATACAAAATGGCGCTTCAAATTCGGTCACGGTTCAGCTTGTGAACAGGGTACTATACAATATTGTACCTGCGAGTATATGCCACAGCTCGGATATCACCACTGTTCCTGATTGTATTTGGTTCCTGATACTCTAGTTAAATAACAGTAAAAACAGTGATCTTATGGCATTATTACAACGAGCTGTGCCCGCGGTTTTTCTCGCATGGTCTTTTCTCTGGATTAAAAGTAACCTATCTGTTATTCCAGGGCCAAAAGTGCCTATAACATCACCCGCGTGGGGCCTTTCTGAAAACCAGCGTCTAGCACTGGACATTTTTGCTGAGCACTGGCCCTTTTGGTTCACTCGCGTAGCTAATAATGTACATGTTAATTTATATTAATTTTTGTATATTTTATTTGTTGTGCCAATAAAAACTTTTTTCTTCTTTCTTTTCTTCTTTCTTCTATAAAATACAACAATCAGTAAATGTAGATTAAACAACTAATCAAAAAACATAGTTAACTAAATAACTATACTAAATAAAAAGTATACTAAATAAACATTATGTTTATTTAGTATACTTTGTTCTGTCATCTAGTTGTGAGCTGAAAGTTTCAGTCGGATAGCTAATCGGGAAGTGCTCCAAATTTTAGTTGCAAGTTTCCAACCGGAAAGAAAACAAGAAAAAAAACTTATTAAAATGGTGGTAAAATACCAAATTCCCTTCAGCCGTCAGATATTTTTTTGTTAAAAGCTCGCCTTGTAACCATCGAATAGAAACCAAGTACCCCAGTTTTTAAGTCAAACCCGAAGCTATTCAACAGTGAAAACCGCATTGCAATCGGTCCAGAAGTTTTTACGTGATGCGCGAAATAGACAAACAGACAGACACCATTTAAAAAAATGATTCCCTAGACCATTTTTTTATCATCCTTATTGTACAGACTTTTTGTTACTTACTGCTTTATTATAAGTATAGATGTATTTTTTTTTCAGTAAGGAATGCATCTGCATGGCATCCTCATTAACGCCAGCTTACATCCGCATAGCTGGTCCTTCCACCGCCTTCCTGTCCTTCCACAACACCACCATCACCATCGACGAGGAGATTGATGATGAGCCGAAGAACGTGCACTTCCAAAACTTCTTCGCGGATAACCTTTCTAAGGAGATGAGGAGTCGGAGGGAGGATGAGAGCGTGGAAGTCTTCGAGAGTCGCTTCAAGAGGAATCATGAGAGAGTTGAGGTAATTTTGAACTTATTTATAAACTAAGAATAATAATTTTTGTTACGTTAGGTCATGCAAACATATAATAAGATACTTTTCACCATCATTGTCATCACCCATTATCATTGTTCACGCTGTTAAAATCGCGGGGCACAGTCTAGTTCCAAATAAATAATTAAATTTAAAAAAAAACTTCATTAATATAATAAAAACAACTGAACCAATTTTTATGAAGTATCAGTAGGATGAACGTACACAAAAAAAACAATCAAAATGAGAATCTCCTTCGTTTGAAAGTCGATTAAAACCCAAAGTCTCAGGACAAGAAGCACAGAGATGAGCCACTCAAGAACTTGCAACCAATAGTCTTAGTGACATACATACATACGCGCTAATATTTGAAACTATAATCCAAATACTTTTTTTCAGGTTTCCCACAGAAACTGGAGGAAGTTCGTCCAATGGGCCAAATCCACGGGTTTTGACCTGGTCTTCGCCCTGAACAATGAAGAGAGGATGAATTCAGGGTTGTGGGACCCTAACACAGCGCTGAATATCCTCACTGTAGCTGAGAAGGCCAACATTGGTGACATCTTCTGGCAGTTGGGTTATGGTTAGTTCTACAATCTAATTTGATTTTCTTAGTATTAGAATCTATTTTATTTGTTTAATTTAAATCATAAGACAAGTTAATATTGACCAAAATTTACATAACCCTTACCATTATACACTACACTTCATATGCATAAATTTACATAACCCTTACCATTATATTTCGCGCCTAGTCCTATAGATATAATATAAACACATGTAGTATCGCCACCATTTTATGCACAAGTTGAGAGTAAAAAGTTGAAGAAAACCTCCTTGCTCCATTAAAACCTTCCCGTTTTTCCTATTTCTAGTTATGTCATTCGCATAATCTGTGCTCACATTTGCACACGTAATTTATTATGTAAAATAAACGTTCCATATTATATTGGAATATCAAGAAAGCAGGCGGTGTGCGCCTGTAGATATGATGACTATTTCCTTCTGCAATACATTTTAGGGTATTTTTCATTGGATGAAGTTCCAGTTTTTTTGATGTTTTCACATCTTGAAAAAGCGTATTTACGCTACGATGAGAATGCAATCCGACCTGTCCGGACTGACCAGTCTGGGACTTGTTCGCCGCATCGATGAAAGAGTAACGCCATACTTCCGCTCCGGGAAGAAGACCTAATCTGATATTATTATCTTGGCTTGCGTTCTTTTCATTGGGAAATTAATCTTGCCATAGAAATATCACAAGCGGTACTTGTTCTGTAGTTACAATCGTTTACTTTTACCTATTTAGGTAAATTACATGTTTGACTTAAGTCATAGAACATAACATATGAAGTACTTACGTGACACTGGTAAATTTCAACTTACCGAAATATGTTGTATTACATTGAATTGTCATCATGATAATATTTGTAAATAATTACGATTTTATTCCATGTTTGACTATTTAGTCATAGAATATTACCATGAAGTATTTACGTGGCACTGAGTTCAAACGAGATTACCGAGATAACCGAGGATAAAGTCAAGGAGCCTCACCAAGGACCTTGTGTTTTTTAACAGAATTAGATCCAGCAGTTCTCTCATTTTAAGATGTATATCCGATAAGCTGCAAAGTTGATCTTTCCAGCATCCAGGCCACGCAAAGTTCTTATAGAACGCTTGTACAGTACATAGCCTTACAAAATGCCTAGAAGGTAATACGTTCAAATATTATACTTGAAGATACCTGCCTGGAGCCAGGGACCAGTATACAAGAATATATTCAGAACTGAGAAAGAATCTTATAACTATACAATGGACAGACTTATCGCTAAAAGCTATGTTTTCCAGTCAATCTTTTGGATGTAAAGAAATATTACTAATATTATAATGATACGTGATTTATAATAATTCCAGCCAATGAGAATATATAACATCATTGAGTCCAGCGCAATAGCTTGGAGATCTCGTAAACATGCTGTTAAATTGAAAGATAAATTGTCTTAAAAAAAAAACTATGTTGCAAACTAGAAAACTATTTGATGCATCATCTAAAACAGTTCTAACATTAACTCCAACGTAAAAGAGCTTACTCCGAAGTCTTTAGACTTTATACTGAAGTCTGCTAAAACAGTAGATAGATCGGGCGGCCGGACACCGATTTAAACAAATGGGGTTATTATTGACAACGAGTGTACCAAAACCTTCGAGCTTGGCTCCAGGTGTGTAGTTGGATGGTGCATTCTGGAGCCGCCAGCGAGTAACAGCGCGCACGAGGTTTCCTCTTGCAAACTCTCCGGCGCGGAGTCAAAGACACAGCTAAGTACTCTGGTCGTTATTCTGTTTTTATTTTGCATTTATGGGTCTAAGATCCAGTTTGCAGCTTCAATAACTGAACATCGTAGTTTGATGTGAAAAATTTATAACTCAGCTGATGAGCTATGATTTATTATGACAATTCTAAGAAGTCCTTAATAACCTATACAAGTTGGAACTATATCGGAGTATACGAGTAATGCATTGTGAACATGTATGATAATGCAATTTATTTCACTTATTTTTCTTGGGCTGAAAAGTATCTGCAGTAAACTTCGACTCCTTTTAATTAAATATTATAATAACCATCTCGTCCGTGACCCAAATTTTTCCATTAGAAAATTATTATATATATTTACCCTAAGCAGACGCTAACTTCTATAAAAATCATAAAAATAACCATGTTTATCAAAAATAATCTATCATTTTGAATTTAATTTAGACACATCACTAGAATTTATGAATTGTAAAACTGTTTCGACTTGAATATCTTACGACTGTCACTCACGAGTAGTTTCGTCGAATAATTCAATTCGACTGGTGTTCGGACGTTAAAGACGTCTATCCTCGGGAGTTTGCGCAGCGAGGGCGTGACGTGAATTGCGGACCACCACACGTGTCGTTCATTACGTCAGTGGCGCTGGAGTCGAGGGTGCTGCAGGCGGGGGAGCCCCAGCACAGACGAAGACTCACTTAGATGAAGACCCACTTACGCACGCACCATTTTCACTCTTGTCGCTCGCGTACACAAACAGTTTAGGGTCCTCTCACCAGTTGTCGACACCTCGCGGAGAAACGGCTCACTTTCGGTGTTTCGAGTTTAATTGATGTCAGACGTGTTTTTTTTCTAATGACCAATTCCTGACTAGTGCCTCGGTTCATTACAATTCCAAGATCATACCTATATCCCATGTCATCTATTATAGACCAAATCATACAAGATGACGTTTCAAATTCGATCACGCTGCAGTCCGTTTCCTGAATTGAAGATCTCCTGGGTGCTCGTACTCTGTGCCGCGCGAGATTACTTGCGGATGGCGTATGACGTCATTGAGGCAATTGCCTAACGGTCTCACGAAGATATTGTACCGTGACGTTAGATTGCCTTGCGCTGCTGAGTGCTGAGTGTTTTTTTTTCTTTTGAGTAAACGGAATCTATAAAATAGCTTCAACAACTCAGTCTCAATTTTGATCTTATTTTTTTTTTTTTTTTAATGTCACCTAATTGCTAATTTAGTATGACCTGCGGGCCTGATTTATTAATACCATATTATGTTGCCTGGTTTTTGTTCATTTAAACAATATTACGTCGCAGCTGGTAGCTTTTGTGCAACACTTCCTTCAATTTGTTCTATTATCAGTAGATATGTATTATGTTTTTATTTCGTTAATAACGGCTGATAGACGCACAAGAAATATAATCGGGATGATTATTACCCGTGAGTCATTTCCTCCTGACCTGACGTCAAATAAGGAATGATGGGTTCAACTGAGATCAAAACCACTGAAATGTCTCGTGATGCACCGTATGTATCATACCCGTATGCACGCGCGTAGACATTCGCACCGATATTCGTCGTGAGGTGACGTTTCGTCAGTGTGGCGACTTGAGTATGGGGCTGTTTGCCACATAATTATCGCAATGTATTCGTATTATTGTCAAAGAGAAGCTATTCCGGGTCGCATCTTGATATTATAATAGATATTATAATCTTGATACTGTATATACTGTGAGATGGTGGAACTTTTATTAGAAGACTGTCAAGTAGTAATTCAATATCGACAGTTATTTATTTTTTGAACTCTTTAGTTTGATTATGGCTCCTAATATGTTTGATTATGGCTCCATGGAATAGAAGGTACATTTAAAGGACCTTAATTCAATGCCTTCAGGTTGCTGATGATACGTAACAGTATTTTTTAAATTATTACTTCGTTCGAAGCTTACAGCACATGGGATATTAACTTTGTTTTGGATAATTTCAATGATAATTTCTAATTAGTTTTTTTTTTGTCTAAGCTACACTTTTGAATGAAGCTGTTTGATATTTTTAGCTCTGCCGATGATTATAATTATATTATGATAGTTTCCGATCATTTTTTAAGTTTGTCTATAAAAATTGATAATGTTGAGAATGTTGACCTTACCGTATCATGATGAAATCTCAGATATGTATTATGGTAGATATAATATTTCACACATGGATAAGCGTGTGTTATAGTTAGATATTTTATTATTATTATTATTTTTCGTCAATACGCTCAGCTGAAAAGCAATGTAGAATACATTGTTGTATTGTTCATCGTTTTTTAATGGATGTCTGAAGATCTATTTTATGTGTATTAATAAGCCTCGCAAACTGGTAGTTGTGCAAACATTTAATTGCTTAATTAAAAGCAATCTGGATTAGAGCGGGATTTAATAAAAAAAAAAAACGTAAATTTAAGAAATAAAACGATAATGTTGACACAATCTCAAGAATATCGGTTATTGGTTACAATATGTTAGAGTAGTAGGTTAATTGTTCATTAACGTTATCACAAATTAATTAGTGATAAAAATGTACTGTGAAGGTACAAACTTCTGCATTGATGATATTACCGTTATCTTTCAAGGTCTACATGTGTTTATATATCAATCTAGAGGACTAGGCGCTCCTATAATTATGATAGAACTTCTCTTACAGGTAAGTTCGTTTAATAAGTAATTATACACTACACTTCGTAAGCATAAATTTATATAAAGAAAAAAATATAAGCAAAAAAATAATGAAATCGGAATATTAGAATTAGGTATGTGTTTTTTCTTTTTGTATAGTAAATGCGCTGTTGAGTCACTTCTTAAAGTAAGAATTACATTTTGTCCCCAGAATGCAATAACCAGTCCATAGAAGAATATCTGAACGACCTGGAGACGCTGCGCGTGATCATCGAGACCTTCACTCGCGGCCGCTCGGGGCAGTGGAAGGTGGCGGGGGGGGACGTCACGGGCTGTCTGCAAGCCGACTCCAAGAGCGACTTCAAGGATTACGTCACGCTGTCCAATGACATGATGGATGCTATTCTGTTGAATGGGTAAGGACACGGAGTATTGGTATTACCTATTTGCTAGCATCTGGATTAAACAACGAGTTATATTATACAAGGCATAATCGAAAGTGCTAGAAAACCCGACTGCGATCAAAACTAATAAGTATAATTAAAATAAAATAATTACAAAAATGTGTTTTGCAGTAGCCGTAATATGTCTCGAGAACCAAACGTGTGTGCCAAATTTCAGCCCGATAGCTTCAGTGCAAGTGGGTGAAATATTGATTGCGAAATTCCAGGAAGTACATACAAGTGAAGTATATAAAAGCTTAAAATTTAAGTAAGAATGGTTGCTAACCAACTTTAAATCGTTATAGATCCTAAATGGTCATTCGAAATGTAAAATGATATGAGAAACTTTTAGATGATTTCATATACCTTTTCAATGATACCCCACTTAACATAGTTCGTCGTCTTTAATTTTTTTTTTACAATATGGTGTCTGTTATAAGTTCAGCATATGTGAGACCAACCTCATTAACCACAATTTATAAGACTTAACAAGTTCAGCCATATGTGAGACCAACCTCATTAGCCACAATTTATAAGACGTAACAAGTTCAGCCGTATGTGAGACCAACCTCATATGTGAGACCAACCTCATTAGCCACAATTTACTAATTTTACATGCATTGTTGAGACTAAGAAGTAAAAGATAAATACTTAATAGGTAAACTAAAGTACCAGTAACTATTAAACAATAGGCAAAAACAAGGCGTACATTCCGTAGGTATGTAAAAAACAAAAAATTATTTAAATTAAGAGAAATTAACTACAAAATTAGCAAACTACCAATAGATGGCGTTACCATTCCAGTAAAAAGGATTTAGAGATTGAAAGAGAAATGGCGGTGTTGGTGGTGACGTGGCACGTACCTATGGTGCGGGTACGAGTCCCGTCCTTGATCCAACTTTTCCTTTAGTAAATTATTAGATAACGTTATAAAGGTGGAACGGTAAAGAGAACGTGGCGATTGATGAAAGAACACGAAACATTTATGAATTTTGAACTGACTTCAAAAAAGGAGGAGATAAGGGAGCTGGAGTTAGAAGGATTGTGAGGGGCTGCGGTTTGGGAGGGCGTCAGATTTATTTCAATGTCAAATGAAAAAACATGCATCAACAATCATGAAGAAATCTGTATTCATACAGACTGCACTTATGGAATGCATCTTATATTTCAAACTCAAGAATCTAAGGCTTGTTTACCTCAATCAATCAATCACTTCTTTATTTTCTAGAACATCCTCTTTTTAGTTTTATTCGTAGTCGGGTTTTGTTTATTTTTTAATTCATTTATAACATTTTAGTTTATATTTATAAGAATTATATATATTTGGATTTTTCTTGTAAAGACCTTCATTTTGAGACCTGACTATATAGGTTTTGAATAACCTAATAACATAACCTAACCTAACCTAACCAACTTTAAATCGTTATAGATACTAAATGGTCATTCGAAATGAAAAATGATAAGGGAACCTACCAATACTGCAAATACCTACCTATGCAATACTGTCCCACTTAATATATATAGTCCGTAGACTTTATTTATTTTATTTTTATTACTGTCATATGTTTAGTGACACTCGTAAGATTAAGACAAATCTATTGACGTAAGAATCATCAAAATCGGCCCACGCGTTTGGTCTCTAGAGCGCCACATAGGAACAAACATACATACCTACATACATACGTAGGCTGATAAACACATTACCCTCCTTTGCGTCGCGCAGTCGGGTAAAAAATACGCGTCGAACTGCGAATCTCTTTCGTTATGATTCTTCATAAAGACTCCTTTATATGGGTGGCTCCATATAAATTTCATGAAAATTGGTTCAATAGTTTTTTGGGAAATCCATTTAAGTTTCAACTCGGAATCTATAAAATAATTAAAAAACAGGCATCCGGAGTAACTATAGGCGCATTATTAAATGCATTATTTTATACCGATTTCTAGACCTTAGGCTTAATTTCTTTCAGTAATTCTTCAACCCGAGAGCTACAGCGCATGTCCGAGCGTGACCGCCTCAAGCTCCTAAAACTCCTCAGTCACAGCGACACTCCGCTCTGGCTGACCGAAGCTCCCTGGTCTGAAGACCTCGATGAGCTGACCAGAGCTGCTGACTGGCTGACGGGGCTAGGTCATGCTGCAAGGAACGGTTTCTCGCACCACTTTAGAGAGTTAGGAGAGGAGATGTATCAGCCGTCTTTGGTGAGTAACTAACTATACTCCTGATTACACAGGAACTGTTGGAAGAATGTCGCATACGCTTGCAATCTAGAATGTCGCATACGCTCGTAATCTAGAATGACACAAACGCTAGGTCGACTCGTTGGATATCTAAATGTGATTCCTACCATGTTATATTACAAAACAATTAACTGTTAGGTACAGGATTTTTTAAGCCATGTAAGTGCTATTTAGCCAGCCAGCTCTTGTTTTGGTTGATGTCTGCAGAACTCGACGAGCTGACCAGAGCTGTTGACTGGTTGATTAGTTTAGGACACGCGGTAAGGAACTGGTTCTCACACCTATTTAGGATGCTGGAAGAGGAGACATATCATTATCAACCAATTTTTATAAGTTCAAAACTTCAGATAACTTGGCTAAAGCTACAAACACACCGACTATGATGGTGAAGGGTATCCTATAAACAAAACTTAGCTTGACTTTCTGCAGATAACGTCAACGTATATGTGTATATGTGTGTTCCTGAACTTGTCCAGCGGCTCGCAATAACATCGAAACTCGGAACCAAACGGTTCACAACAATATACAGGGTGTCCGGTAATTAATGGATAACCCCGCAGGTACTCGTGGGGGGCACCGCGGCTCATCAGGAAAAAAAAAACTATCTGCAGCAGTCCTTTTTTTGTTGTTGTTATGTTTAATATTTGATACCTTTCCTCACATTTTTGGGCACCACGGTTACTAATTCAATAATAACGAATTATTATTTTCTGAGAATAACCGTGTATAGTTGACCTTGATATCGCGTATTACAAAATGTTTCTAGCTGCAACTGTTTGTTTTTTTTAAATACTTAAAAATAAAACTTGGAGCTTTCAATTGTTTAATGATAAAGTTTGATAGTTTGTGGTATAAATAAAACGTTATTATTGAATTTTTAGCCGTAGTGCTCAAAAATGTGAACAAAGGTAAAACAAACAAGGTCAAACTTCAACCATAACAAAAAATATAAAAAAACGCAGACTGCTGCAGAGAGTTTTTTTTTCCTAATTGGCCACGATGCCGCCCACGAGTACCTGCGGACCTCTGACGGACGAGACCTCTGATCCTCCTACACATACCTACGGGACCATAGACCACATCCACACAGTGCGGCAGGTTATCAGACCAAAGAGTATAACAGCCTCTGTGTCTTGCTTTCGTGGACTAACGAAGAACCGACAACCGCTGGTGTAAACGAGTTCTAGAGTGGAGACCGCGTCAGGCAGGTTGCACTCCGCAACAAATACAAATATTATACCTACACTTCGAGGCCGCAATATTGGGGTTAGTTCAGTAGCGTGTCAAGCATGCGCTCGATGAGTCGCGCGCCGTGTGCTTAGAAATAAAGTACCAACTTACGTAAAGTTCTTGTGAAATTTTATTCATTTTTTAATTATGAGTACCAAGAAGAGACCTAGAAGGTACTGCATAGCATTCAATCTGAGAAGTCTCGTAAAATACCTACTTACCTACTTTCACTACATAATGATATTTTATTACGTAGGTAGCAATTAATTTTTCACTCATTATTAAGCATGGGATTCAGATAGGCACCTTAATTCATCAAAGTGGAACAGGTGCCTATTAGTATTTAATCATAATCAACCAACGACACTTAATACGTAGGTAGGTATGTCACTAAACTTTTTGGCGTTCTGACTACGTCTGACTACGACTGACTACGTCTATTCTGACAAGAATGTCATTGTATGTAATAGAACTATTATAATTTATAGTAATAAGTAATAAGATAATATATGATTACTTATTTATTCTATTAGAATATCTAATTAAGTCCTATCATATCACAGAATAATTAATAGTCATATCTTAATACAACCCTACCGGTTAGAGCAATGGAAGCTCTCGCGCGTTTTAATACGATACATACATTCTAGCCTACACGCGATGGGCGAGCGCCTTGTATAATTGAAAGCTCGCAGCGCTGTGCGAGTTAAATTACACTTTATTACATTGTAGCGAGAGTCGCTATGTATTTACATAACTTCACTCAGATATCTTTCTGTACTTGTACTCTTATTTATTCTGTGACCGCGTGTAGGCAAACGTAGTGTAGGGCGCCCGCCAGGTGGAGTAACGACTTGCGAAAAATGGCTGGCAGGAACTGGATGACAAGAGCCGAAGATCAGGCTCAGTGGCGTTCACTAGGAGAGGCCTACGTCCAGCAGTGAACGAATATGGGCTGATGATGATGATGATGATGAATATCAAGATATCATAAAAAAGCCGTTCCATACAAAATGTATGAGAAAAAACAGCTAATAAGTAACAAGTTTTATTGATTCTAAGGCTGTACGAAGTTTGCTAGTAATTTAATAAAAGTTATGGCCAAAATGACACGGTAGCGATAGCAATTAAACAAATACGCAAACGCAATTAAAGGTTAGGACGCAAATTAAACAACCGATGATAAATTTTGACTTTGTATGGATCGACAATAATTCGACATCATTACCACGTACGTCCGCAGTGATCTGTCCAGATACTTCCCAACAGATCTCATTACCACGTACGTCCGCAGTGATCTGTCCAGATACTTCCCAACAGATCTCATTACCACGTACGTCCGCAGTGATCTGTCCAGATACTTCCCAACAGATCTCATTAACTGATTTCACTCGCCGCACTTTAGCTTTTATGCTATTTCTTATATCCAAAATACTATTTCAGAGTTTTTACATGGCACTCCTATTCAAAAACCTAGTGGGCTCCAAAGTCCTGAATGTCGAGATGGAGCCGGATCAAGCCATCGTGTTTGCTCACTGCACATCACTGCGTCACAAGGCAGTTCCAGGAGCGGTCACTCTTTACGGAGTAAACATGCATGAAGAACCGGCCAGATTCTCGATCAAGCTGGATAGAAGGGAGGATGGAGGCGATATCATGCAGTTTATATTGGGACAAGACAGTAGTGGGTAAGTTAAAGAACCATTTTCATAACATTGTGATCTTTGATACTAGGGTTTTATTTTGACGTAAGCTCGCTTAAATTATTTTGTAAATTTAATAGGTATTTTTATTCACAGGAACATACAAGTGAACGGACGATCGATGTTCTTTGAAGGAGACTTGAAACCAGTCGTCAAGAGAGTACCTCCATACAAAACTTTACTCATCAATCTACCAGCCAGATCCTTCGGCTTCTGGGTTCTTGCTAATACTAAAATAAACGCATGCTATGACGACGATGACAATACTGTAGAAAAGCAGTACGAAGAAGCGATTAGTGTTGAAAGTGGAGAAAACGAGAGAGTGAAAATTAAAAGATCAGTTTTAGACAAAGATTTCGAAGAGTACTCGAACTTATTTGATATATCCATCGATTTCTTCGACGACAGCGACACTGTTGAAAAAGTTCATAATAAAAATTTGATTAGCAAGATAAACGACCTCAACAAAGACTTGAATAAGGTTCAGGTGTTATTCAAAGATAAACCGATAGATCATAAAAGATTGAAAAGACAAAATGTCGAGGAAAGCCTGAGTGAAAAAATAGGTAAATTGAGAAGACGCGGCCTCAGACTTAGAAACAATAAAAAAAACTCAGATAAAATTAATAAAAACACAGATCCTGAATCAAAACCCAAAAAAATACTGTCAAATCTATTAGAAATGACAAAAATAAATATAACCAGACATTTCAGAAATAACAAAAATAGTGTAGTCTCCAGATTACACAAAAATAAAGTGAGTAAACGTAATCCCAAAACAACCAAAGCACAAAAAATTGTAGCAAAAGAAAAATCTAAGAAAACTACAGAAAACCCATTAGAAATAAAGGACACTGGACCAAAGGTAAGACAGCGTCGAAGTGCAGACAATGATCAAGTAGAATTATCAGTAGAAAATGAAATTGATGATCCTAAAGATAATGGGAAAATGTGGAAGATATTAAGAAAGATAAACAAGCAATTGAAGGACTTGTCTGAAGAAAATGAAGGTTATGTAGCAACGGAACCTAAATCTGCCCCTAATTTAAAAAATATAAAAGCTAAGGAAGATTACGTGGATAATGATACAGGTTTTATAAAATCGACCGTGGATAATCTTGTGAAAGTTTTGTCGAATTTAAACAAGAATTTAACCAAATTTTGGAATGGTATTAATCTGATAGACTAGTTATGTTCAGTGATTATTTTATTTGTTGTAAATAAACGTATTTAAGGTTTACAGTTATTCAGTAATTTCATTTCTTACTATCGTTTAGTAGCTGAAGGATAGCTCCTTAACTCCGTTTTTTCCTGATGGAATTTATATTAAGAGTAGCATTATACTTATGCCGGGTAACTTTTTAGCATAATAGCAGTTAAAATTAGCCCAGTAGTTCAAAACTTGAACGAAAAAGCGATTAGTGATGATTTTGTAAGTTTTATAAGCTTTTTTCAAACTTTAGTCTTAATATCGAATCGAAAATTCAATTCAATGCTTTGAAAACGAAAAGCGTGAATAAGGACTTAAGAATAAAATTAAACAACTCATAGTGGTACAATGTAGTTTATTATTATTTAACAACATGTTAGATGAACCATTTTCACATTAAACCATTCACATGAAAATGGCCACCTCTAAACCTTTTACGTAACTAATAGGGACCTCGTAAATAAATGTTAACAATGCTTTGCAACAGTAAGTAAAAGGAAGTGATAGCAAACAAGCTTTCTAGACATCCTACAGTGAAGAGATCAGATTTAGGAAACTAATTACTTAGAAAGAGACGGCAGTAGGTATTCCAGAAACAGCGAAAGAAAACTAACGTGGATATCGTCAACAACAAGGTTTCACAAAAGCTCAATCCGTATTATCACCTAAAACATTTTTCAACAATAACCTTTCGTTTATAATCCATAATTCTAAATGTAATCGTGGATACTCTACTAACCTTTTTAATATAACAATACAACATTAGAACCGCGTTCATGTTTAATTGTTTCACTTATTGGTAAATTGCATTTAACACTAGAATGTCACTAATATTAAAAGCTAACGCACTAAACGTGATTCTCTTGGCCAATAATAACTACCCTAAAACAAGGTATAAGGGGAAATAAATCTATGTACTTTTGGTTCACAACAAATTTATTGGCAGAATAATGAGGCATTTAATTCCTATAAATTTATTTCCCCTAACATATAACATACATATATAATTAACGTTAATATACATAAATATTTAAAGATGATTTTGGAATAGTATAGATTTTTAAAATAATAGAAAATAAAACCAACGTGCAATATGTAAGTAAGTATATTGGCTTTTCTGGCACTTTAATGTCAGTTCTGTGCATCAAAATCTATACTATTAGTAAATATAAAGAAAAACATATAAAAAAGACATGAATATTGGCATCGTTAGGTGTAAAGAAGCTCTTGTGTATGGTACGTAGTGTCGTTGTCTCTAATTTGTCTATTCCATATCTTTTAAACTATACTGTATTCTTATTCTGTCTTATAATAATTCCTAAGGATGTATACGGACAGAACAAGAATTTTGCTACGCCGATTGTATAATATTTTATTTGGTGAATGTACCTTTGTATTGTAATAACAATTGCTGATGGTGTTTCATATTTATATTAGACAATCGATACGTTTCCCCTTTGTGGCAAATTGTGAGTGATATATTTATCTTTGGTTGTATTATATACAACATTTCAAAACATATTTGTCAAGGATATCATATTTTTTTAATTTATAACGTTATCAATTTGTATTTATAGGAGTGTATAGGAATGTATGATTGACCGACAAGGATACAAATATATATATATGTAATATATATATATATATATATATATTACATATATCTATTCAATTATTGATGTCATATAAACATATTTGAGTATGTATTACAATGATATAAATATATCATCTCACAATCAATACATTCTTTCCTCTATATCTAGACTAGTGCAACTATAAATGTGCTAGTTTACTGAAGTGTAAAAGGTAAGTTATAATGTACACCATCTTTAACTCATCTAAGAGAGAACAACAGTGAAAGTTCTAAAGTTTTAGGAGAAATCTAAATATATTAAAAAGATCACAATGAGAAGGTTTTGTTGAGCCATCGCAGGCCAAAAAGTCATAAATACGTACTAAAGAATCTATTAAAAAGAAAAATATAAATATATGTAAATATATATAGATTTATATATATATATATATATTTACCCTGAGTATAAGAGTCATAAGATCAATGGAATTTAAATATACATAATATTTTGTGGGAAATCTAAAAAAATTGGTCAAAAGTTAACTTGAATTTCTTAAAATTATTCTACGGATAGAAATAAAAATATAGTAATTTTAGCTCGATTATTAAATAACATACAATTATTTTAACTAAACTACACTTCTACCTTGTATAAACCTCCTTATAAATTTACTATAATTTTAATATAAAAACAAAATCATTTAAATAACTTTAGGAATCATCAACATATAAAACTGTCTAAAACGATGTGTAAATCTTGTACTACATGAAAAAAGTAACCATTAAAATGAACAAAAAGCAAATGTTACTAGTAAATTGAACAAATCACACTTAGGTATAACATAGAAAAGAAATTATATCATACCAACCATTTGATTATCACCCAAATTCCTCAAATGCGTTTTGAAGCAACGTTATAAACTAGTTACACACTTGCGTGTGTTATTAACACACAACACTGAAAGCTTAGACAAAGAGAGCTCACTGAAGCATCTAAATACAAAAAAAAATAACAAAAAAGACGAATTAAGAGAAAACGACACCGAAACACGACTCAAGAGCCATCCACACTTTGAAATCATCTTCATGCACGCAACCACACCCGAAATAAAAATACGTAACATATTTTTATTCAAGGACTTATGTTAACATAATTATATATATATATACGTATATATCGTTAATTTCAAAATTAGTGACAGTTAGCTTAAAACACCGATTTTAAGATCACGCTAAATACCAAAATAACGTTATCTAAATTCCTACTACTATGAAAGTTAACAACGAAGGGATCAGCTAGAATCTACTACATAGAGTGAAGATATCATGAAGATAGGTTAAGGATAGATTAAATATAGAAACAGCTAACACTCAGTGAGGGTGATTCGGTTATTCATTGGTCAGGTTAAATTATAAAGGTCCTGAGATCTTATTACCTATTATTGTTATTCTCCATCTACATACAACCGATAGCTATAAAATGCCATGCACATATAACTATGTTTAAGACCTAGATTCAACACACGTGAAGGATAACTTACATATAGATTGTGAAATGCCAACGGACGGGGCGTAAACTTTCATATATAGCCCATCATTAAATATCGTATATAGTGAAATATATAGTAGTATATGATAGCTTTGCGTGCTGAGAAATAAGTATCCTAGTGAAACAAGCTATGAAAATATACATCGTGTGCAAGTACAAGTGCGAGAAAATATCAATCTTATATGTCAGAAAAATAGTGTAGCTTTCAATAAACAATCAGAAATTACTGTATTTTTGTATTTACAATAAGATATTTTTGTATATAGAATAGTGTAATCTTCATTCTGACCATTTAATATATTTTCACATGTAATTTTGTAAATAGTGACGATATGTTGGTAATTGAGAAGTTTCGTCCTTAATACAAGTAAACTATATATTTAAATAGTCACAATCTAATATGAAAAGGTGTATGTGAAGGTAGATATAATAATTGACCTGAAATATATAAAAGAAAATATATCGTAAAATAAAGAAGCGAAGCTATGTATAAACAATACAAATACATGATGTGCTGATTGTGTTTGAGAGATATTTAAGTTGAGAGATTTAAGAAGAGTTAAAGATTGTCAAAGATAGTCAAAGAAGAAGCAAGAAGAATAACGCGAGCGGTGTTTCCGCATCTGGCGTTTTTATAATATATTCATATATCACAGCTTTTGACGATTAACAAATCTTTTGCATTTGTAGCTTAAGATGTGGACACAATTGTTCGAACAATTAGCTGTTTCTATGACATTCCAAACCTTCTTTCTTGTTCTTGGCTACTTTTTGTAAGGATTGTTTTGACGCGTTCTGAGTGCTTGTGTTATTTGAACCGTAAGGTGTCGAGTGTTCTCTTTGTTTCACGGATTTGTGTTGATCTAAACGTGTGACTAAGTTCATGTCCAAAAACTATCCAAATATATTCCATCCTAGCACAATCGTACCCCGACAGTAGTTACCTAATCGCTCGAAAAATTTGCTCACAAATGTGTATCATTTTACATTACAATTAATACCTAAGCGTAAACATCGAATTAGACTTGAAACCGCATCTACACTAAATTTACTTGAACGGTAAAACAACGTGAATATTAGGTGTCATCTACATTTACACATATTTATTCTAACACCGATCTTAGTTACGACATGCAAGAACAGAATGGACAACGACAGCGGCTCGAAACATCCGCTTTAGATTAATAACAGAATGGACAACGACAGCGGCTCGAAACATCCGCTTTAGATTAATAACAACAATGTATGTCACTATTTAATTTCGATGTGGGTATTAAGGCTAGGTCCATTACAGGTATGTACACCTAACAGAAACACTGATACACAGTAAAGACACTGCAGAAGCACGCATGCAAAAGATTCACAGGCGACAGTCGTAGACAGAAGAGAGCAAGCGACACTGCTCCGCATATTTAACTTTGTACAACACTTTTAACACCAAGCCGAGTGGAATTTGGATGAAAACAAATTGAAAAAGATCGAATACATTGTTATTTCAATGTAATGAAAGTTAGAAGGACGATTAAAGCGTTTAGAGCGATGAGCTACACGCGTGCATAGTATCCCCTATAATACAATGTTATTCCCTCATTTTAAATAAATTACAGATTCCGTTCTAGTTGTATTTATATTTATTTGTTCTTTACACTTAAATAACAATATATCACAAGCATCAACATATAAAACTTGGGTTTTCCCGTTTAGAAGTCACTCGTTAGCCGCTCGGGTACTTCGATGACTGTTTGACCGTACGTTCCGAGGATGCGTGTAGTTGCGAGGGTCGCTCTCCGTATTTTTTTATGAATGTATAAAAATATTATTGCTCATTAACAAGCACCAACGCGCCACTAGCCAACTACTTTCCGAAAAAAAATAGAATTCGAATATCTCCTACGAATTTTTTGAGCGCGAATGATACAATCTCAGAACGAAATGGTTTATTTTTTTCTAAATTTGATTTTAATAAAATCAGGGCTTTACGTGTGGTAAATTACCGGTTTGTGAAACGTCGTAACAACTTAGCACAGCTACATCATGTATTCAGATTAATATAATAAACATGTTGGCGGCGGGGGCAAGCATGTTGGCGTACATGTTGGCCGTCCGCTCACTGCATCACGCACTTGCTCTCGATCTGAGACTTTAGTTCATTCACTTGCGACTCGATGGTGTTTTTCAGTTCTGAAACATTAAAAAAATAACATTTTAAAATAAGCAAGATGTAGATATAAACTTAAATCATTATCGTGGTATTAAGGAGCATAAATAAATAAGAAATATTTATTAAAAAAAGGCTTAAAGGAACATACAGATCAGCGGAGCACCTGGTTCCCACACTAGGCTCGAAACCCGTACTATAGGAGCGACTCTTTCGTAGAGTAACAACATGCCTTATGCTAGTAACAAGCGGAGCACCTGGTTCCCACACTAGACTCGAAACCCGTACTATAGGAGCGACTCTTTCGTAGAGTAACAACATGCCTTATGCTAGTAACAAGCGGAGCACCTGGTTCCCACACTAGGCTCGAAACCCGTACTATAGGAGCGACTCTTTCGTAGAGTAACAACATGCCTTATTCTAGTAACAAGCGGAGCACCTGGTTCCCACACTAGGCTCGAAACCCGTACTATAGGAGCGACTCTTTCGTAGAGTAACAACATGCCTTATGCTAGTAACAAGCGGAGCACCTGGTTCCCACACTAGGCTCGAAACCCGTACTATAGGAGCGACTCTTTCGTAGAGTAACAACATGCCTTATGCTAGTAACAAGCGGAGCACCTGGTTCCCACACTAGGCTCGAAACCCGTACTATAGGAGCGACTCTTTCGTAGAGTAACAACATGCCTTATGCTAGTAACAAGTTACATATGTTATAGGTAGTTATATAATTTTAACAATTGATTATTTAAATTTTGTGTGTGTTTAAATTACATTTTATTGCAATGGTGTTAATAACATCTCTGTATCATGATAATTTAATTAAATTAATTTGACGAATACTGTTTTTTTACAATGACAGGATTAGAGAAAAATAATGTTGATGTCCTTGTATATTACGTTATATATATAAGGTCTCCGGAAGCAGGGAAATCTCTTAGCAAATGCTGTATTGTCTCGAGATACGTCACACACGTTGTGTGAAGCACGTCACACACGTTGTGTGAAGCACGTTTAAGCTGTATATTTGGTACATATTTTGTGAGTGAATGCTGGTGTAGAACCAAATGATGAATATACAGCTGTCTGAATATTAGGACCTCTCTATTGCACTCTCTATACCAGTCCACTGTTGGATATCTATAAGGTCGGTTGGAGCTACATTTGAGTGACCCCCTTTGGGCTCTTTCGAACGGGAGTACAAAGATTTTATTTGTACCACCCCAAGACGTGATAAGTGAGTATGGATTGGCACTATATCAAATATTTTAAAAAACTGCAGTGAGCTTCCTTATCCGATGCGTCACTTGGCTAACATGTTGAGTAAACGAAAGATTTTCGTCAATAGTAACGCCAAGATACTTAATTGGTTCATACTCTTTAAATAGTCGAGTAAATGCAAGAAGGAATAGCGAAGATTTGGCACACAGTAGTTTTGTGACCATTAATAGAAAGAGGCTTACTAGAATTAGTTTGCTGGCCTTTAACAGAAAAAGCTATATACCTATTTAGTTTTTTCAACGTTTAAGGTGAGCATGTGGTATCGTAGCCAGGACGAGATAGTATTAAGGTGAGCATGTGGTATCGTAGCCAGGACGAGATAGTGTTAAGGTGAGCATGTGGTATTGTAGCCAGGACGAGATAGTGTTAAGGTGAGCATGTGGTATCGTAGCCAGGACGAGATAGTGTTAAGCACTGTCTGGAAATACTTCAACCTAGTTCTCTCCATGAACTACAATAGCTGTGTCGTCTGCATAGGTAAATGCCACGCAGAGGCATGGATGGATGGCAGCGAGATGGAATCCAAAAAAATCCGATATAAAAAAGGTTACGATCTATGGTCAATGGGTTTAAGTATTTAATTAATTGCACCTTAAATCATTTCTCTGAATGTGAAAGTTAGAACCAAATGAACGTGGCAATGCAGCATGTTTATTCGGAACTTTTCCAGGTAGCGGCTTCTTAGATTAGGTTTAGTTTAGGTGTATTTTAAATGGGCAGTTGTTAAGGTTTGTATTTTAAATGGGCAGTTGTTAAGGTTTGTATTTTAAATGGGCAGTTGTTAAGGTTTGTATTTTAAATGGGCAGTTGTTAAGGTTTGTATTTTTTTAATAACGACTTCAAAATGAACCAAATTCTAAATCATTAATCTTGTGGAAGCTACTCACTGGTGAACTCATCCTGGTCTTCAAGCTCCGCCTCAGCTGCCAGCTCCTCAGGCGTCTTTTTCTTCCTCATAAGCGGGTTATCCGGCTCCGCCTGCTGTTCCACAATCTCCTCCTTCTTTTGGATTTTGTACTGGAATGGAGAAAGAGGCGGAATTAGAAAGTGGTATAATATAAAAAACACTTCCAAGATCCCTTAAATTCAGTATTGTGACGTCCACCGAAGCAGATATGTATTGTGACGTCCACCGAAGCAGATATGCAGCTATATGCACGTTCTTGGCGCCATGTCCCATCAACACCAACTATTTTTACCCGACTGCACGGAGGGTTATTTGTTTGGGTTGTATGTAAGTTTGTTTGTTTGTTTATTTTATTCTTTGTAAGTTTCTTAGGCGCGTGCTGCAGCCTAAACAGATTGATGGATTTTGATAAATGAGGTATTATTGGATTCTTCTTGATCACGAGAGTGCTAAGTATAGGATATATGAAGTGTTAAGAAAACTAATATGGCGGCTCACTGCTGTCATATTTCCGACGGGCAAAATATTACAAATACCTATCGAGTGAGGTATCAAAATGAAGGTATTTAAAAGACCATTAAAAATTAATATATGACTCTTATAACTAAACTGTAGCAATTTAAAGCTTCATACAAAGTTTTCAATTTTAGATTATTTGAGTTAATGTAAATACTCTAGTCTAATGTTGCAATTGCAACTATTATAGTAAAGTAAAATATGTAAGTAAAAAATAAACATTAAATTCGTATTACGATTCGTAAATATTAGCCCCGGCCCGCAGTTTCCTCGCGTCCCTCAGGAACCATGCATTTTTCCGGAATAACAAATAGCCCATATGTTAATCCCTCCGATTATAAAATGATGTATAAACTACATCCATAGGAAATTTCATTCAAATCCGTTCAGCCGTTTAAGCGTGAAGAAGTAACAAACATCCGCACACACACCCTTACATACATCCAAACATTTGACTCTAGCAGGGAGATCTATAGAGGTGTATGATCTTGAAAGTAGCGAGGGATTCAATATACGTCACCCAAGGATAAATAATTTTGCGTCCGAGTGATACTCTCTACTTTTCCCCCTGTATGAGAAAAATAAATAAACAACTTAAAATAAACTAAGTAGGTACTTAAGCTTAACTAAAAATTTATAATATTCAATTTGGACTTCTTTGATTATTGTCCTTCAGATAATCTTTTCAGATTAAAAATTGTGTTATAAATTCCAAAGAACAAATCAGTAAATCTCCAAAGTGTGAAGGTTGGCTAACATTTGGGTTATTCTTGAAAATAGGTACAAGTTCCGAAAAAGACTTCGCTCATTTTGCATTTTCCCACTCGATAAAATTGTTATAAGCTTTCAATTATTTTTACTAGGATTTAGTTGGTAATAGATTCTGTATCACATAGGTATATTGCGTAGATAAAGAACATAGGCTGAATTTTATGCGATAAATCTTGCAGCGTCTTGACATATCATTTCTACAGAACTTAAGTAATTATTTTTCAACGTTTTTTCAACATAGCCTGTCAGCTAGAAAAACCCAGGCTAACAAATCAATTTAAAAAATCATGAAATTGTAACTTCATTTCCTTCCTAAAATGTTTAACCAACCTTGTTGCTTGCCCAACGGGTGAAAAAAATATATAAAATACAATGACGTTTCCGGTTTGGACGTCAAAATTGTCAACATAGTACTTCCCACCCAGTTTTTTAAACCAAAGGAGGTTGAATTATATTATTATTATGGAAATGCTTTCTTCCCACCCGGTTTTTTAAACCAAAGGAGGTTGAATTAAGCTTACTGGCGTTAAATCTTTTAATAGTCAGCGTAATTCAACCTCCTTGCGATAAACAGAATAACAATATAGACTGTGCTATAAACAAAATGGTACGTCAATGTAAAACCTCTATACAAAACATTATACTCTTAGCAAAGAGAATACAATGCATTATAGTTTGTGGGTTATGGTGTAAAGAATTGTTGTTTTCTAAGGGTATGTTAATTTATTTAATTGTTTTGCACAAAAATAGTGTATGTACAAGGAGTAATACTTAATGCTAAATAACATTATCTACCAGTCATCCAGGTCGTGAAAGAAATAATAGTACATAGGGCGTGTTGGTTAAAGTATTGAACAATAAATACGAAAGAAACAAAGGTTTGTGTAAATAAAATATTTAGTGTAAGGAATTGTTGATAAATGTTTGTGCTCATATTAGCACAAACATTTATCAACAATTCCTTAAGACAAATGTTTCCCTGCACAGTGAAACAGCAGCAACATATCTAAATATATTGTTTTATAATCTCGCCAGGCAGTAAAAGATTGAAAATAATTCTTATTCAAGAGCCTAGTCTGTTACACTAGATAGGTAATTGAATAGGTAGGTACCTACAATATCTTGAAACATTATATTTATCACGCATAAGTACTTACTTGCCTACCTAATTAAGCGGATAAAATAATTAAAATCTATAAGACTTGTTTCAAAGGTAACATAACCTACAAAACTTTGAAACGTAAAAACAATTATTCCTGGCCTTCCCAAAAAAAACTTACTACTAACTAACAATCTCAGAAAATGATGCTGAATTACTAGCGATATTTTTTGCATAAAGACATAAAAGTATGTATGGGTGTACGCCATTATTCTAATTCACGCGCTTTTCATTTTTTCCTCCTCTCCGTACCAAAGAATATACAAATACTTACTATGTAAGACTTCATTCATTCACATGATTATTTTTTTAAATACAGACAGCGCGCCACGCGACCCAATGAACAAAATTCATGTTCATTCAGGTAGGTGTAAAAAAACTGTGCATCCATGCATTCAGAGATTTCAATTATGACATTAACATCAAGCAAATGTCATAAACAAGCAGTCCAGTACAAAAATTCATTGTGTTTATAATACAGTTGAATATGAGAACCTCCTCCTGTAAAAGTTGATTACAAAAATATAACTGAAACTTGTCTATTTTTCTGCAAAGCTACAAAATCAAACTTTTCTGCTGTAAACATTTTAAAATATCAATGGCGCACCAATCCATTTGACTCAAAGCTCTATTTCAGAACGCGCCCCGCTCATAAAGTCGCGCTTTACAAAGCTGTGACGTTTTTAAACGCGCCTTCGATGTTGCCAGTAATTTCCCCAAGGTACCTCGCTGCACTGATTTTCCGATTGCTGAACGACCAGAGTTGCCACAATCAAATAAATTGAGTACTTTCTCGGTAAATACAGCAAAGTCCCGCGGTAAGATAATGTACTATTTCTATTTTAGTAGTTGTTGGTTCCGCTTTGCGTTATTCTCGGGAGACAGAGGGATATTACCTGGCAATGTTGTTTGTGGCAGTAACATCTAACAAAATACAAAGGAAAAATTGAAAAATTACTGCTTCAGTTGTGTATTTCGTGCTTGTTACCTGTACCTAAACAGAATTTCTGGGAATAATAATAAAAGTAAACGCATGTATTCAACATGATAATAATCATATCATTTTTGTTTATTTTGATGTCAGTATTTTCATTGAATGGCGTTCCGTCTCCGTTAAACTAAGTAATTAAGAAACTGAAGAAAGAGTGCGAGATTGCGAGATAGTGGTTACGGTAGCTTGATTGGCTATGAGCATATGCCATGCAAAGGAATGGATGCCGCAGATTCAGATTCCGAACATAAACTAATTTTTTCCTCTAAAAAATATAAGGTACCTACTAGCTGCGCCTCACTGCTTTGCCCAAATATTTGCCACTCCAGCTCGCCCCTTTAGATATGGAATTTAAAAAACCTTCCTCTAGAAAACTCAAGTTCTCGTAATTTCAAATCTGTAGGTCCACCGGTTTAGGCTGTACGATGTCTGTCAGTCAGTCAGTAGGTAGGTCTGTCACGGTATTGTTTTCTGAACAGATAAAAATAAATTGTAATCATATCGATAATATTACCTCTTCCGAAATCTTTGTTAAAATGTCCTATTACTTTAACAGACGAGCTATGGCGCTAAAACCCCTAATCTCATTAATAAGGAAACCAAATCCATCAATTTATTGATTTTCTCGACATAAGAAGCTTAATTTTGAAAACATAAAATATACATCTGCTAGTATTAGAGCAATCCACTTCCATTTTAATCTGAAATTGATTGGAGTTACCAGCGAGACCGAGATGAATTTATTTTAATTTAAAAAGCATTTTTCTCGTTGGCAACCCTCTTGAGATCTCGTTAGTCGAAACGAGACATGGCGACGAGAATACGGTTATTAAAGTGATCTTCTTTTACGTTGACAGCTTATTAAAATAAAGTAAATAAAAATATTATAATGGGAGTTTAATTTGTTCCGAGAGTTATTTATAAATAAAGTACTTATTATAAATAGACTCTACGCTGTGTTTGTTATCCGTATTAAAGTTTTTATAAATTAACCAGCCGTGCTGACGAAATGCCTCAAAGACATTTAGGTATTCTTTGCACTGTAAACAAAACATTCTAAAAATATACCAAAAGATATCATATGGGCCTTTTCCTATAAGGGTAAGCCCCTACAAAGACCACCGTTCTAAAAAAGACACATTTCGTTTTACCCATATAAAGGGAATCTACATATTGTAAAAACATAATGACCGTATGAAACAACCTGTTTCCCCATTACCGTATATTTTCGCTTACTTGTACATTTCGCGTATTTTTGCTGTTGGCGTAATAATTCTTGGCTGCGGTAATCCCACCGATTTACCTAATGAAAGTAGATGTGAAATACGGCCGGGCCTTATTTAAATTAATACGGTTTATATCGTGCTAGCTTCCGCCCGCGACTTCGTCCGCGCGGATAAAGTATATCGCGATAAACTATAGCGCGAGCATCCTATGTTCTTCTAGGATATTAAAAACCAATTCAAATGTATAGCACCAACGCTCTTGATGTTTTTAACAGACTTGTTATTATTTCGTTTCCATGGCAACTGTTCCTTACAGTGAGTAATCAACATTTCCAGTTTTCCCGTGGAAGGGAGCGGAAGGTGCTGTCAAAAGGAGCGAATATGTTGGCCCGCAGGTTTGCTAGGTGTACAAGGGAGGTGAAAATAACGCTGTTTAGAGCTTATTGCACATCACTTTACACATGCAGCCTGTGGGGTAACTACACGAAAAGGACCTACAGGCGTCATTCGTGTCCAATACAACAACGCCTTCAGGCGCGCACGAGCTGCCTCCACGCGACCATGCGCGTTGGTGCGCAGAGTGCGGGCCAGCTCCAATACCGTCTTGGATATGATAGCGGGAAGGTTGGGCTGTCCCTATATTGTAGCGACAGACATGTCACTGCAATGCCGGCTTATTTTATGTAGTGTTAATTTATTTTTGTATATGAGTTTATTCATTTTTATTACCTGAAATAAAAGCATTTAATTTAATTTAATTTAATTAATTTCACTACACAGATACATTTAATGTGGCTCCCTATCCGTGACAGAAAAACAGGATAGCAGCATGTGTTCCTACCTCCAGTAATCGATGAAAAGGTATACTACTAAGGTATTTTTTACACAAAATTTTTTGTTTCTCATATTTTTTCCTATCAACTGAAATATACGGTAATTTTTTTCAAAATGGCGTCAATTTGATTGCGGCAATAACGTTACATGCTCTTTACCTATTTTTAATATATAATATCTAGGTAGTAGGTATATCAAACAAATAGTTACATTAATAAATACATTGTCATTATAAGAAAGAACTAAACAACCTATGACTTAAATCCAAACAAAGAGCGAGATTTCCGTAAACAAAGCAACTTAATAATTTTCTTGTTCCTAAATTCTTCTTTCCTTCTTCACAGTTCTGTGTCGACAAAGCTTCAAAGAAGTCAACCTGACTCGATTAGGGAGTCGCGTATATACGGACTCCCTACTAGAGTCAATTTCACATCTATGAGCTGTTTCTTCTTTCTTCAAACACCTTGTATAATGTTCTGCTTTTTACAAATAATTATAAAACTCAGGTATCTTATAATTAAATCCGTAGAGTCAGAAGGGTATTTCCTTTTCCAGTGTGAGATTTAACTCTGTTGGCACATGAAAGGGAAATTTCCTTTTCAAACTCAAAGAATACTTAGTTTATCTAAATTTGGATTGATTTGATCTTTTTATAATATTTTATGTATATCTCTTTGTTCAGGAGATGTTAATTTTGACTTGTAAAAGTGCTATTATTTTTGCCTATTTACAATAAAATACTTTGACTTTGTGAACCAAGTCTACACTAATATTATAATGAGAAAATGATATCAATTTTTATAATATGTTTTTATGTTTGTTTGGAATGGATTAACTCAAAAAATACAAAACTGATTTTAAAAATTATTTTACTTAAAGAAAGCATTAGACATTATGAGCGGGTAACATGAGATGCATTTTATTTTTCAAAAAGTTTGAGGTCTCTAAGTAAATTAATTGGCGTGTGCTGCGAAAACTATTGATGATACATTAAATAATGTACTACATGTATATAATACTCATTATTACCCACAAAAAAGTCCACGAGGATATATGTCTAAGGGCCTATGCACTCGGCGTATGTTATACGGGCAGACGACGCACGTTTCACGAACGCGCGTTTACGGCGCGCCATGAACGTGTACGCAAAGGCTGCGTGGCTGCCACTGAATCTCGTTTGAAGCGCGTATACGCCGTCAGCTGCGCTTATAAAATACGCCGTGTGCATTGGCTATTACTATTATAGTTAGGTCACAAAAACCGTTTTCTGTTAAAATTAGTGAATCAAAACACGATTAGAATCGAAACATGTTACATTCGTATGATGATATTAAATGAATCCTTATCCTACTAAATAGTTTCATAATCACGGTTATTCAAGGTTGTAAGAATTATGTTATATGTAAATTACGATTTAAACTTTTCGAATCGGTCATTTTATTTAGAAGTTACGACGGGTATAAAATGCTAATAATAAGATAAATGCGCGGTGTGAGCACTACCCGAGCGAAGCCGGGACGAGTCAAATAGTTTTCTATCGATTACTCGGCATCTACTCATCAGATTGAGACACAAAGTTAACCAGATTTTAAGTCAAAACCTAAGATATCCAAAAGTGCATCGCAATCGGTACAGTAGTTTTTACGTGATGCGTGAGCTTTGAGTATATATTATACTCTAAGGCGAACAGACAGACAAATATACAAAAAAATACATATTTAGTCGTTTATTTTAAGTCCCTCTAGATTATTTGTTCAAATTATTTTCGTTATACAGAATGTTTGTTACAAACTGCTTTAACTTATATACAAATTACTGATTTTGGTTCAACTAGTATTAATTTGTGATAGAGCTTCTATGACGTTGGCATCAATTTCGAGAGAGATGAGTCGGTAACCAGTTTAGCGTCCTAGTGCCTCTCAGTGCCCCCTTGAAGCCCCCTGCAGCGCCTCCTGCCGGCTAGCTCGGTGTAATCTTGAGCAATTTGTGTCGGCTAAATAGTTTATTGTTCAGTGTTAGTGCTGTAACTAAAGGATATACACCGGCGGGTCTCTGAAGGTAGCTCACTACCGTAAGTCCATATGAACTCATATAACGCCACCCGTACCTGCAAACCCTCTGCCCATTTACACCAGGATAGGATAAAAGTAGCCTATGTTGTATCTGTAGTGTATACTATCTTTCTACAAACATTTATCAAAATCGGTTCAGCCGATCAGTGCAACGTTGTCTGCTAAGTCATTCAAGCAGACAACGTTGCACGTTTAAACAGTAGTCTTATAGTTATTAACAGGTCAATATATAACAAAAACAAAACGAAAATAATGTTATGAAGTGGCTTAGTAGAGTTTAAATATGTTATGAAGTGGCTTAATAGAGTTTAAATATGTTATGAAGTGGCTTAGTAGAGCTTAAATATGTTATGAAGTGGCTTAATAGAGTTTAAATATGTTATGAAGTGTCTTAGTAGAGTTTAAATATGCTACAGCACAACAATTATAAATTATGTAACACTAGCTGAGCCCGCAGCTTTGCCTGCGTGGTATTTTTTCTGGAATTTAAGGATCCTATGTGTTATTACAAAATCAAAATTACAAATATACCACAAAAGTACCACAAAATTTCATTCAGACGTCAAATAGTTTTTTATCTATTGCTCGGCTTCTACTCCTCGGATTGAGATACCAAGTACCTACGCCAGTTTTTAATTCAAAATCGCAATCGGTCCAATAGTATCTACGTGATCCGAGAACTAATAGACAAACAGAAGGACACCATTTAAACACATGTTCTATTCTTGTTCAGTAGCTTATTGTAAGTCCCATAGACTACTTTTTTTAAATTAACTGCATTGTACAGACTTTTTGTTACTCACTGCTTTATTATAAGTAGATACCTATAGATGGTAAAGGGTTAAGGCCCTGTGCAACACACATTTTATAAACCTCTCCTGTAAACTAGAATGTAAATCCATTGGCGCCCGATCGGTGGAAGTAATCCGGGGCGGAATGGTGGAAAATTGCCAAGCCATGGGGCCGCCTGTGAACGAATATTATGTGTCAACGCACGGTACGGTGCGCACAATCATGAGATGGCTCAGATACACACTAAATACATAATATAAAACAACTTATATAACTACATACAACACACACTTCAGAAGATGGCACGAATCGGTTTTTATGCATTTTATGACTTTTTTGTATGGACTGTCAGTTCTAATGTATGGAGTTCTGCATGGCGCATACGAAGTTTTCCGCTCGATTAGAGAGTATTCGTTCTTAAAGCTCTGATTGGCCTGTTTACGACGGTGGCTACTCTTCTCTGATTTATAATATTAGTGTGAATTGTGAAGTGTGATGTGAACTGTGATTCCTTTGCTGCATTTCAGTATGACATACATACACTGATCTCTATGGATTGGCTCTGCCGTACTTTCGTTTGTGCCGATTTAAAGCGCCCCACCGAGCATCCATGGAACTGAAATGGTACAAATACGTTCGTTCCGTGGACGCTCACTACTACTGCTACTACTATCAGCGCCAAAATGGCGATAATCAAATGCGCTCATTGCGACGTTCGTCACAGCCTGCCTAGAGTACGGAGTAATGTGCTGTTGTCTATGCTTACATACAACTACAACTATAGTTTCAACCACATCCGATGGTCATTCTCAACGGGAGTGCGGAACGGAAACTATTGTTGGAAAAAATCAAATGCTTTAAGTAACTCCTGTTTAGTCTTTTAAAAAATTTAAAAACCACGTTAGTTTTCATAATTATACTCAAAACAATAATAAACGAGTACAATTTTATTTTGGAAATATAACATTTACAATATTTGTATTTCTCACAGTATTTCAACTTCGCGATAGCTTGTAAACCCTCCAGCTAGTAGGTATGTATCCGAAGCTTGTAAACCCGCCAGCTAGTAGGTATGTATCCGAAGCTTGTAAACCCGCCAGCTAGTAGGTATGTATCCGAAGCTTGTAAACCCGCCAGCTAGTAGGTATGTATCCGAAGCTTGTAAACCCTCCAGCTAGTAGGTATGTATCCGAAGCTTGTAAACCCGCCAGCTAGTAGGTATGTATCCGAAGCTTGTAAACCCGCCAGCTAGTAGGTATGTATCCGAAGCTTGTAAACCCGCCAGCTAGTAGGTATGTATCCGAAGCTTGTAAACCCTCCAGCTAGTAGGTATGTATCCGAAGCTTGTAAACCCGCCAGCTAGTAGGTATGTATCCGAAGCTTGTAAACCCGCCAGCTAGTAGGTATGTATCCGAAGCTTGTAAACCCGCCAGCTAGTAGGTATGTATCCGAAGCTTGTAAACCCTCCAGCTAGTAGGTATGTATCCGAAGCTTGTAAACCCGCCAGCTAGTAGGTATGTATCCGAAGCTTGTAAACCCGCCAGCTAGTAGGTATGTATCCGAAGCTTGTAAACCCGCCAGCTAGTAGGTATGTATCCGAAGCTTGTAAACCCGCCAGCTAGTAGGTATGTATCCGAAGCTTGTAAACCCGCCAGCTAGTAGGTATGTATCCGAAGCTTGTAAACCCGCCAGCTAGTAGGTATGTATCCGAAGCTTGTAAACCCGCCAGCTAGTAGGTATGTATCCGAAGCTTGTAAACCCGCCAGCTAGTAGGTATGTATCCGAAGCTTGTAAACCCGCCAGCTAGTAGGTATGTATCCGAAGCTTGTAAACCCGCCAGCTAGTAGGTATGTATCCGAAGCTTGTAAACCCGCCAGCTAGTAGGTATGTATCCGAAGCTTGTAAACCCGCCAGCTAGTAGGTATGTATCCGAAGCTTGTAAACCCGCCAGCTAGTAGGTATGTATCCGAAGCTTGTAAACCCGCCAGCTAGTAGGTATGTATCCGAAGCTTGTAAACCCGCCAGCTAGTAGGTATGTATCCGAAGCTTGTAAACCCGCCAGCTAGTAGGTATGTATCCGAAGCTTGTAAACCCGCCAGCTAGTAGGTATGTATCCGAAGCTTGTAAACCCGCCAGCTAGTAGGTATGTATCCGAAGCTTGTAAACCCGCCAGCTAGTAGGTATGTATCCGAAGCTTGTAAACCCGCCAGCTAGTAGGTATGTATCCGAAGCTTGTAAACCCGCCAGCTAGTAGGTATGTATCCGAAGCTTGTAAACCCGCCAGCTAGTAGGTATGTATCCGAAGCTTGTAAACCCGCCAGCTAGTAGGTATGTATCCGAAGCTTGTAAACCCGCCAGCTAGTAGGTATGTATCCGAAGCTTGTAAACCCGCCAGCTAGTAGGTATGTATCCGAAGCTTGTAAACCCGCCAGCTAGTAGGTATGTATCCGAAGCTTGTAAACCCGCCAGCTAGTAGGTATGTATCCGAAGCTTGTAAACCCGCCAGCTAGTAGGTATGTATCCGAAGCTTGTAAACCCGCCAGCTAGTAGGTATGTATCCGAAGCTTGTAAACCCGCCAGCTAGTAGGTATGTATCCGAAGCTTGTAAACCCGCCAGCTAGTAGGTATGTATCCGAAGCTTGTAAACCCGCCAGCTAGTAGGTATGTATCCGAAGCTTGTAAACCCGCCAGCTAGTAGGTATGTATCCGAAGCTTGTAAACCCGCCAGCTAGTAGGTATGTATCCGAAGCTTGTAAACCCGCCAGCTAGTAGGTATGTATCCGAAGCTTGTAAACCCGCCAGCTAGTAGGTATGTATCCGAAGCTTGTAAACCCGCCAGCTAGTAGGTATGTATCCGAAACTTGTAAACCCGCCAGCTAGTAGGTATGTATCCGAAGCTTGTAAACCCGCCAGCTAGTAGGTATGTATCCGAAGCTTGTAAACCCGCCAGCTAGTAGGTATGTATCCGAAGCTTGTAAACCCGCCAGCTAGTAGGTATGTATCCGAAACTTTTACGATAGGACAATAATATGAAATACGATTCAATAAAATTCTTGCAGTAAAGCGTTTATATTGGTACGTCAATCAATGTAACGGTAACATTTTTTAACCCCCAAACTCGCATAAAAAAAAACACACACATCAGTGTTAAAGTTAAAAGTTTAGGGTGTGTATGTATCACTCACTGTGTGTGTTTGTCTGTGGCATCGTAGCTCCCAAACGAATGGACCTATTTTGATGCGTTTTTTTTCTGTTTGGAAGCTGATGTGATCGAGATGGTTCTTAGCTATAGTAAGGGGGGTGGGGGAAGAGGGTTGGGGTTATAAGTTTTTTTTATTTGTGCTTTTCTCAAAAGTGAAAAAAAGTAAAAGTTAGAGCTTATGATAACATAATACATTTGATTTATCAAACCTTCACAACTTTTAAAATATTGCTATCGCTACAAGGACACTGGACTAATGTATCGGAAACGTCCTGGCGCGCCGTATAGGTACGGTGTTTGTTTTGCGCACTGTACCGCACAGCTTTCTGTGGTACGTTGGGCAGACGGACTATTGATTTATATTGTTGTGGCTGGATTAATGCTTTTTTTGCTAGCTGTAGTACATTCTATTTTTTATCAACTTTGAAAGCTACCTAATAGGAATAAGTATAGTTTGTTTTTATTTTTAAACGGCTTCTGTGAAGCGAGGTGGTGAGTGTCTGTAGGTGTGTGTGTAGCAGTCGTTGTTTGTATGTACTATGTATGTATGTATGTATGTATGTATGTATGTATGTATGTATGTATGTATGTGGATGCTATTGGTGCGATTTTGATAAGCGAGGTATCATTGAGTCGTCTTCTGGTATAGAGTGTCATAGGCTATTTTTTTCTTACCCAACTACAGCGAAGCAAAGGAAGGGTTATGCGTAGAAACTAAAAACAATGTCCTATTTTGACAAGCTAGGTATCAATCGATTCGTCTTTATTTATAGGGTGTTATACATCCATCCATACCGCCGTACCAATATATAAAAGTGAAACGTTGTCTGTTTGTTTGTTTGTTTGTTTGGGAAGCTTTCACGCGATAGCGGCTGGACGGATTTTGATGAAATTTAGAATGGAGATAGCTTATACCCTGGAATAAAACATAGGATACTTTTATCCCGAAAAATTGTAAGTTTCCACCGGAATAATGGAAAATGTTGATTACTTACTGTAAGGAACGGTTGCCATCACAGAATGGTCTGTGGTTGCCATGGAAATGAAATAAAAAGTCTATCAAAAAACATCAAGAGTGGTGCTATACCTACTTTTGCATTGGTTTTTAATACCGTAGAAGAAAATAGCAAGCTTTTTTTCGCGATAAACAGTTAGTCCGAGCGGGCGCGGGGGGGCGGGGGGGGGGGGGGCGGAGTCGCGGGCGGGACCACTAGTATCTTATATGACTTACATCATCCCGAGTAACATAGGCAATAAAAAAAACATATTTTTTTGGCAGGGCAGTCATTTTTTTTCTCTTAATTTGATTATGTACTTGTTTGTATTCAAGTTCAGTAGCTTATTTGATTATGTACTTGTTTGTATTCAAGTTCAGTAGCTTATTTGATTATGTACTTGTTTGTATTCAAGTTCAGTAGCTTATTTGATTATGTACTTGTTTGTATTCAAGTTCAGTAGCTTATTTGATTATGTACTTGTTTGTATTCAAGTTCAGTAGCTTATTTGATTATGTACTTGTTTGTATTCAAGTTCAGTAGCTTATTTCGAGTCCCATAGGGCATTTTATTACTTATTTTCATGGTACAGAATTTTGTTACTGACTGCTTTATTATAAGTATAGATACACTCAAAAACACCTAACATCTCCTACAACATCTTTTAACTTTTAAACGCGACTAACATTTACAGATCCAAGTGTTTGCTCCTATTTCGCTTTCCGTCGTCACAAACAAACAAACGCTATTAGCGGGACGAACACTTTACACGTAGGATGTGAGAGCTCGGGGCATCGTGGAACTGCTGGTTATTCTGTGGCCCTGCCAGGGTCCGAGGACCTTTACACGTAGGATGTGAGAGCTCGGGGCATCGTGGAACTGTTGGTTATTCTGTGGCCCTGCCAGGGTCCGAGGACCTTTCGCACTTTGACTGGTTTTGGGGGTCATTGGGTGATGATACTACGTGTTGATTTTCCTACGATAAAATTCCTCAGGTGGTCTTTAGTGTAAAAATTTGATTAGAAATCCAAATCTTTTTAATGTACTGTTTCGAACGATTTCAGTATATTTGAGATTTGAGTATAACGATAATGTTGAAGTGTCTTTTTTTATGCAGTATTTAAACATATTTTCCTTTTCATGTCCTCCTTTTCCTCAAATGATTGAGAGAAAACGTAAGTACAAGTCATTGCAAGGACTTCATTTATATCGACCGAAATAGCAATTTTGTTTTTGGTTTAAAAATATTCTAAATCTACTTCCAAAATAAAGAGGTTTCGAATTGTACATGTTTGTATTACAAACTCGGGATGTTTTTTTGTAATATAAATCCCGTGGTTGTCGGGGCGCAAGTGAATTAACATATTTTGATTCTCATTTTAATATTTTATGAAGGTAGAACTTCAGTGTGGTCTCTTGCAAACCAGAGGTCCTTCCAGTGTGGTCAAAATTGGTTTAGGTTTTTTTTAAAATAAATGTGGAAGTAATCCTATAAGTCAGTCTACGTAAGCATTCGATTTTGACGAAATGTTCAAATATGGCCTAGGGTTAGTTTAGTAATATCCATTCACTCTTGACCTAAATGCACCCAGATTTACAGACCCAGCTTCTCTAGAAATATGAACAAATGTGACACAATGATTGAAGTGCATTCTGTTACAAATGATTTTAAAAGCTATATCTATACGTACTAGTTTCGTTATAGGTAGGAATTGACGGAGAATGAGCCGAGTTCCCCGCTCTCGCCATGTAGTTGTACTCGTGTAAGCAAAATCTTATGAATGTATCGAGGTTACAATACTCGGTCAGCCTCTCTGGTGCCGACGGCTTCCAAACGCCCTTCCACCAATATAAATGGATAAGCCTTGTTCATTCATACAATTTGCTCAAAGATAAAGAGTCGAGCAATCGGAGTCCGCTTGACATGTACTTCACCACTTATTTGTAATTAATCATGCATTTGTTACAAAAAATAAGGAACGAATATAATTTTGCGCCTAAAAACTAGATACTCAGGTTGAACATGAAAACTGTTAATAAACATTAATCTGTTCGCAAACTTTTTATTTATATTTGTGGTAAACTATTATTCTTTTGATTAATAAACATTAGTCTGTTCGCAAACTTTTTATTTATATTTGTGGTAAACTATTATTCTTCTGATTAATAAACATTAGTCTGTTCGCAAACTTTTTATTTATATTTGTGGTAAACTATTATTCTTCTGATTAATAAACATTAGTCTGCTCGCAAACTTATTATTTATATTTGTGGTAAACTATTATTCTTCTGATTAATAAACATTAGTCTGCTCGCAAACTTATTATTTATATTTGTGGTAAACTATTATTCTTCTGATTAATAAACATTAGTCAGTTCACAAACTTTTTATTTATATTTGTGGTAAACTATTATTCTTCTGATTAATAAACATTAGTCTGTTCGCAAACTTTTTATTTATATTTGTGGTAAACTATTATTCTTCTGATTAATAAACATTAGTCTGTTCGCAATCTTTTAATTATATTTGTGGTAAACTATTACTCTTCTGATTAATAAACATTAGTCTGTTCGCAAACTTTTTATTTATATTTGTGGTAAACTATTATTCTTCTGATTAATAAACATTAGTCTGTTCGCAAACTTTTTATTTATATTTGTGGTAAACTATTATTCTTCTGATTAATAAACATTAGTCTGTTCGCAAACTTTTTATTTATATTTGTGGTAAACTATTATTCTTCTGATTAATAGACATTAGTCTGTTCGCAAACTTTTTATTTATATTTGTGGTAAACTATTATTCTTCTGATTAATAAACATTAGTCTGTTCGCAAACTTTTTATTTATATTTGTGGTAAACTATTATTCTTCTGATTAATAAACATTAGTCAGTTCACAAACTTTTTATTTATATTTGTGGTAAACTATTATTCTTCTGATTAATAAACATTAGTCTGTTCGCAAACTTTTTATTTATATTTGTGGTAAACTATTATTCTTCTGATTAATAAACATTAGTCTGTTCGCAAACTTTTTATTTATATTCGTGGTAAACTATTATTCTTTTGATTTTGGGCATTTCGACATTTAAATGGTTAGGAATTTTTAATTTTCAATATTTAGTACATCAGTAAGTTTACAAACTATGTTGAAATATCCATTCGATATATTAAAATTTCGCTATTTTTAATTTACGTCAAACAGGCATAAAGTATTTAAATTTAGGGACTTTCGCATAGGCAATCACATCATCAGCCTCATCGTATATCTGTCCCTTGCTGCACGTAAGCCTCTTCCTAGCACACGCCACTGAGCTCATTCATATATTTGATATATATTAAGGATGGCATAAATGATTAGCCAATATTGTAATTTTACATACTCTAATATGTACCCGCTGATAAACACATTACCCATCCTTTGCGTTGCGCAGTCTGGTAAAAAAGAGATAACCTGTACTTATCTGTTGCTCATGTGCCGCACCTCTTACGGACAGAGGCCAACTGAGACCACGTGAGAGCCGGCGCTTACGTTATAGACTTCAAATATCTGCCGCTGAGGCCCATCCATTCACTTTATATTGATCGAAGCAAACGCCAACAAACAACAGCTAGAACACAGCTTTCCTAGAAACTAGTGCATTAAACTAGTGCATTAAACAAGCTTTCCAAGCATTTGATCGAAGCCGTAGCTTGCGTGTTTGCGCTTAACTGGGGTAGAGGTGTATGGACTTAGCAATTGTAGGCGTAATTTATCATTCGGTTAAGTAGGGCAATGGTATTGCAATGGGAGGGCAATGGTAGGGCAATGGTAGGGCAATGGTAGATGTGGATACAAGGGAGCTATAAGTATTAGGTGGTTTCAACTTATGAGATGTGATGTGTCTCTTTGACCTATATCTACTCGTATATATTAATACTAGCTGTACCCGCGGCTTTGCCCGCATGGTCATTCTTCTGGGATATTGCCGTGTACGATTGGGGCGGTGCTAACCTGGTTAAGTTTAATGCAAGCGTGTTTGTTCTCTGCTAAAAAGAGCCTTCTTAACTTATCTCCGTCTTTCCGTAGTGTAACAATACCATTAGGCGACCATCTGGAGCTTTTGGGTGTCGAACTCACATGAACCTGAATTTTGGGTCTTATATTGAATCCAAAGCCAAGGTAGCTGCAAATAAACTTGTTATTTTATCTAAGGTTAGGCGGTACTTTACACTGGGACTGCTTTTGAATCTTTATCAAGCACAGGTCCGATCTTGTATAGAGTACTGTTGCCACCTCTAGGACGATTCTGCCAAGTATCAGCTCGAGGCTTTGGATTCAATTAAGAGACGTGCTATGAGGATCATTGGGGATGACACTTGTAAAACTAAGCTTCAAAGTCTGGCGCATCGACGTGAGGTCACAAGCCTGTCGGTATTCAACAGATTGCACTATGGTGAGTGTGCGCAAGAACTGCACAATCTGATTCCCCCATCACCTTTCCTACCGTACAACTAGACGATCGGAAAAGCGCCATCCTTTTATGCTTGAAAACCTCGCACAAGAACGAAGCGTTACGCTTCTTCATTTATTATAGGAACTGTAAAGGAGTGGAATGCTCTGCCCTCGTCAGTTTTTCCAGTAAAATATAACCCAGGTGTGTTCAAGTCAAGAGTGGATAGGTATCTAGACTAGCGAGCTATACCTTCGACCGCATCATCACTTTCCATCAGGTGAGATCGTGGTCAAACGATTGCCTAGTCCATAATAATAAAAGTACATAATAATATATGAGGATCCTTTCCAGAACAAAAAAGTACGAATATTATCAAACGTCGTTCAGACGTCAAATGTTTGCCCGGGCGGTGACGCTGCTGAGGTCAGCTATAGACCAACAGCAAATATCCTTCATAAAAAAATAATTAAAAAAGCGGTCTAATAAGATAAGTCTGGATGGATCGGACGGGACATTTTTTGACTTCCGATCTTTAATACCGGATTTCAATTCCTAACTGGAGTGTTTACATCTTGCACATAAAAAAACAAAGTGATGCCTTATAACTTGAATATGGCGGAGCTGAGGTGGAAAGAGACAACGAGCTACGAACACTCGCGTCGCCTTAGATACTTACACATCAAAAATTTACGTTTTGAATTCAAAACTCATTACTGCCCTCTTGGAAAGTCTTGAACAGAAAAGACCTACTTTGCTCCCTCTTTTCGAGGAACCAATCTGCGTTTTTCGAATAGATGGGACGAAAATATTTTTGAAGTTCTGACCCCGAGTGTACTTTTTGAAAGATTTTCAAGGGAGAGGTTCTCAATTAGACTATTTGACTATTTTTTGTGTTTTATGTGTTATTTCTAAACCGATTTTGATGATTCCTATTTTTATTTGAAAGTATAGAATACAGATTCAGTGTCCTTGAGTAAAGTAATAAGTGCAGTCTTCTACAAATTTCACCTCCAATTTCATTGGTCAAAGTAAGTTTATGAAAAATCTATTTCATAATGAAATGTTTTTCTCATTATCACACACACAAACACATACATTCAAACTACTTGGCACTCAATTCATCTCTCACAGACAGAGACTGCATCATCCACAACGCTGGATAGAGACGAGATACAACATATCCCTTGAAATTGAATTACATGGTTTTTCGACATGCCAATTCCCTCTCCAACTGTTCCATCATGGTTTTGAATGATAATCAATTCGCACGGAACAAGTCAAAGCTCTCAGCGCTGGATGCTTGCAATTTCCAGCAGATATTCCGCTAAACTGATTAATAAAAGAACCCCCAGAAAGAGCGACAATTAAAAGTTGCCGACGACTTGCCGGTTCTTACCAAGTTGCCGGGCCCAGTGTCATTAACGACCCTTGTACTAATCGGAACGGAGCAATTAACGATCGGAAGGATAACAATGTTCTATCATTTTTGTCGCAACTTTTTTTGAAATAAACTCGTATCTACGTGCCTCTGCGTATGTAAACGTACTGGTACGAAGTACCTATAGGAATCATTTGACGTAGGTAATTCACCGCTAGACTTACGTGCCGCTAGGTATACGTTAGGAATCATTTGACGTAGGTAATTCACCGCTAGACTTACGTGCCGCTAGGTATACGTTAGGAATCATTTGACGTAGGTAATTCACCGCTAGACTTACGTGCCGCTAGGTATACGTTAGGAATCATTTGACGTAGGTAATTCACCGCTAGACTTACGTGCCGCTAGGTATACGTTAGGAATCATTCACCGCTAGACTTACGTGCCGCTAGGTATACGTTAAGAATCATTCACCGCTAGACTTACGTGCCGCTAGGTATACGTTAGGAATCATTTGACGTAGGTAATTCACCGCTAGACTTACGTGCCGCTAGGTATACTTTAGGAATCATTTGACGTAGGTAATTCACCGCTAGACTTACGTGCCGCTAGGTATACTTTAGGAATCATTTGACGTAGGTAATTCACCGCTAGACTTACGTGCCGCTAGGTATACGTTAGGAATCATTTGACGTAGGTAATTCACCGCTAGACTTACGTGCCGCTAGGTATACTTTAGGAATCATTTGACGTAGGTAATTCACCGCTAGACTTACGTGCCGCTAGGTATACTTTAGGAATCATTTGACGTAGGTAATTCACCGCTAGACTTACGTGCCGCTAGGTATACTTTAGGAATCATTTGACGTAGGTAATTCACCGCTAGACTTACGTGCCGCTAGGTATACGTTAGGAATCATTTGACGTAGGTAATTCACCGCTAGACTTACGTGCCGCTAGGTATACTTTAGGAATCATTTGACGTAGGTAATTCACCGCTAGACTTACGTGCCGCTAGGTATACGTTAGGAATCATTTGACGTAGGTAATTCAGAAAAGACATAAGTTCAAAAACTAAAACCTAAGGTAAAAAAAATGCCTTTGACGCTCTTGTGGTGAAGATGAATCGATTGATACCTCGCTTGTCAAAATAGGACCAAGTTTAAACACATAGCCCTTCCTTTGCTTCGCCGTAGTAACGTAATGTAAGGGGCTAAGCCAGGTAACGTTTTAACTTTTATTTAATGTTAGATTTGGCGACAATTTTTTATCTCTCCCGTTTCTGAGATATAAATATAGAAGGAATGGTTGTGTTTAAGTTCAAATTCCATCCTCGACCGCCGTTGTTTCCTCGTTGAGTATCGTGACTCGTTCTTTGAAGTATGTCTAGCCGGTTAACTTAGGTTCCCAATAACCGAAGACTGGAATAGGTGGTACATACCTATTTCATTCTTTGGTTTTTGGAGACCTAAGTTGACCGGCATCGCCAGTTTTTGTATCAAATTCCAATCCAAATGGGACTTAAAAACCAGTGTGTTTCTTTTGAATAACATCTTTATTTCAGCAATCCTTAATCCATTTTTAATTGCAGAAAAAATACGTATTTTATTCCTCTCATATCGATTGTTCATTAACAAGGGTTGCTCCCCTCACGAGGGCGGATCGGAAACGTCATAATAAGATCCCGATCGAGTTTTCGTCGAGGAAATGATGAGAATTCACCCCTAGGGGCAACCCTTAGAAGTACTTGGTAATTGAGACTGAGTTCGACGTAATATTTATTTGATAAGTTATTTCGGAGAAATTTTGAAACAAGTTATTTGAGTTATTTGAACTTTGTTTCTGTGATTGAAATACATTAATTTCATTTGATATTATTTTGCTTAAGTATTAATTTAATATTTTAATAAGCAGGCACTTATATTTTACCTCTTTTGTCTTTTCAATATAACTTTTGTTACAAGACAAAATTAAGTACCAATATTGGCACATTTTTTTTTCGCGATGCCCTCTTCGTAGCGTAGCATTATAACTTCAAGACATATAGATGTCCTCTTCGTAGCGTAGCATTATAACTTCAAGACCGTATAAAACTTATTACGACCCGAAAATCTACAAACATTTTAATGTAAAAAAAACCGTGGTTTTTATACATTTAAAAGATAAAACGGGCAACAACATAACATGCCTTATAAGTTTTGTTTGTAACAAATAATTGCGCCACCTACCGTACAAATAATTGCGCCACCTGCCGTACAAATAATTGCGCCACCTGCCGTACAAATAATTGCGCCACCTGCCGTACAAATAATTGCGCCACCTGTGTACAAATAATTGCGCCACCTGCCGTACAAATAATTGCGCCACCTGCCGTACAAAAATGGTCATTAAAAAGGTTTTAGCCTTCGTATTTTTTGGGGTAAACTCAGTGGGTTAAACTCAGATTATCAGAAATGTTTACCAAAATCTAAAAAGGTACAGGGCGCCGCTCAGTTTAAGGCGAACAGATAATTAATTATAAAACGTAGGTACGGTCACAGAATGGCCATGTTGTTGTGTTCTCCCAATGTTTTCCAATCACCGCAAAAACTCAAGAAAACTAAAACTATCTCCGTTTAAGTCAATATTGTTTTTATAAGCTTTTATTTAACTTCACTTGTATGTAGATATGTTCTGGAATTTCGCAATCAATATTTCACCCACTTCCACTGAAGCTATCGGGCTGAAACTTGATAGACATGGCTACTGCATAAAAACTATTTTTAAATTTGAATGTTTTTGAATTATTTTTATTTGGCATAGCTTAATCGAGCTACAAAATTTGGTTTCGAGCTGACTTGTATTTTTTAGGGGTCCTTACCCAAGGGGTCGTATTACTAAGACTACACAATCTGTCTGTCAGTCCTACCTTTAGGGTTTAATCTTTTGAATTGTAATGGGTAGCTCGTTGAAATGTTCGCAGAATATGTTATTATGGCGGATGTCCTAAAAAACAATAAATTTATAAAAGGTAAAAAGGTGGTCCTTATACAAGCGCGGTCCGCAAGTCCGACTCGCAATTGGCTGGTTTTGTTAATGCAACGGAAACTATGTTTGTTTCATAAAACACAATTCAGCACTACTTCGTTGGGACCGCCGCTCGAAATAATGATGACAAATGGTTTTTATAAGGTTTACGCCAAGAAAATATTTAATTTTAATCAAAAAACTGACATCAAAAATTTCCCCCACCCCCTTCCTCTCCCAACCCCTTAAATTACTCGCGCCTTTGACGTAGCCATTTAGGATCCAAATTGTATTACCGCCACTCAGTCTCGCCCGCTTCGTAATGGTGTAGTTAATAGTAGAACCCGGCCGGTAATGTAGCGCTAACAATTTTAAAGTGTCGCCCAATTGGGCGGGCGGCGATGGTAGTTTCGAGTTGATGGGAAAGTTTGCAACTAGCTGATAGAGTAGAGCGTGGTCATTATAGGTTTTTGCCGATTTCAAGGGGAAAATGGTTTGTGAAATCACTCCACTCTGGCCTTAGAATAAAGGCTTAAGTCGATAAGTTGACCACCTGTTCAACATTTTGATGTTCATCTAAATGTTAATATTGTGAATAGCCACGTGTAACATCCCGAATCGCCCTCGACCTAGATAGGATTTCACAACACCGAGATCATAAAACTTCGTTTCAATTGCGCGTTGCGTCTTTTGTCTCCCTTGAATCGGATCGACTGTACATCGTGTCTATTGAGTATGACCGAACTTTCAGGAAACGTTAGTAGTGATAAAATATAAAAAATAAGAGCGACGTGTCGGACATGCTCAGACAACCGTACCGTTGTCAAAGATCATACGCTAAACAATGAAATCGTCATTTCTGTATCTTGCTATGGAATCTGTTCAGGGCGTTTATTCACTATTGAAATTCCTTGCCGAAAACTTATGACGTCAGTACGGCAATTGCAGTACGATTCCACGCAGATATCTTAACGCGGCGCGTTACGTGCGTGAATAAGGGCCCAGAGCGGACGCGAGCATGAAATGCGTTATCTTGGTTGACTAATAGCTCGTAAACTAGTAAATCCTAGATTTGATTAGTTTGATAGTTAATTCGTATTATTGCCCTAGATTTTTCCATTTTTTTTTACCTTACTCGAAAGGGTAATAAAACTGTTTTTTTTTTCTTCACTTCGCAAGTATGGGTGCCACATGTGGCAAATTTCAACTTTGTAGTATAAATAGTTTCTGAATAAAATGTCTGTGTCATACGGACAGATGGACGGACAGATGTACGGACAGACGGATGAAACTATGAGGGTTCCTTGAAAGCGATGGTCCATCGAGAAATAACGCAATTATCTTACATTTGTTGCGCCCACGGATTATACGTCCTACGTGCCTACGTATACATTTTTTTCCAAAATATTTTAGAGACAAAAATATATGGGAAAATTTAACCCCCCAATTACACCAAAAATTATCATAAACCAAATGCACTCATCGCTGTTCCCCCTTCATCAAGATCTATATGGCAATATTTGCGGCTGTCCGACTGTTTGTCCACCAGATTAGACCGGGAACATAAGGTACATCCCGTGATTGCCCGGTTTTGGCAAACACCCTGTATACAAACATGGTAGAGTGGTATTAAACACGTCTTGTGTGTGAAATGAGATCAATTTGTAATTTTTTTATTTTATGGGTTTTAGTTAGCCTAGAAGAGATTACTTTCAGAACATATTCAGGGTCCTGTAATTTCTAATAGCTATACTAATTTTATAAATCAGATTGTAATCTAAGTTAGTTGTCTATAAAAACATCAATGATATTCAAAGTTGTTGTCATGCAAAAACAATTACAACGGTAATCATTTTTCGAGAGAGAGCCTGTAGTGTTTATTATTACCAACTAAAGAGAAAAGCGCCAATAACAAAACAAACGTCTATGAATAGGAATACGTATGGTCGTAGAGAGGATAGCTATGAGTTTTCAGTTGACAAGTTGGCGCAAACTATTATCCGTTTTGTACGACCCATAGATTGATACAGGAGCATTCTAGCTGGACCTGAACCTTAGGCAGATCACCATAAGTTGCATAAGTTACGATACACTGGGCTGTTTGCAAAATGTTTGCTTGGCGTAAAATTACGGAGTTGTGTTCCATCCATTGTTAGAATGTTGATGGTAAATATCTTCGCAACTAGGGCTTTGTGTCCCTTTGTTAGGGTAATTATGAAATAAGAACAAGACTAAAAACTAAAACCCGACAACGGTCGGGCAAAACTTAGCGTGACACTCTTGCGATGAAGACGAATCAATTGATACCTCGCTTGTCAAAATTGGACCAAGTTTTTAGTTTGAACACATAACCCTTCCTTCGCTTTGCCGTAGTCAGGTAAACAATAGCCTATAACACTCTATAAATGAAGACAAATCGATTGAGACCTCGGTTGTTAAAAACGGACCAATGGTGGAACATCCACATAACCACATACATAGATACATATATACATACATGCATACATACATACATACATACATACATACATACATACATGCATACATACATACATGCATACATACATACATACATACATACATACATACATACATACATACATACATACACACATCGATGCATACATACATACATACATACATACATACATACATACACACACATACATAGACTGTTAAACTCATTACCTTCCTTCACACTTCGCTTGCTTGTTAGTGGTCGCCATTCGAAAGAGGAGCTAATCCTGGATGTCGATTCAGGTCATGTTTACCATTAAAATGTATTGTAATTAGAACTGAACTAACATGTAATATTTGACCTAAACAAACATACATACGTAGGTAATAAAACATGCAACATGCAAGTTACCTGAATAAAATATTTTTAAAATCGAATGAAATTTCAAGTCCCAATCTTATTTCGTTTAGGCTCTACGAGCCCATGACAGACGACCGACGAACGGACAGCCAGCGATCCACAACAGAGTTCCATTCGGACCTTTTGCGTACGGAACCCTAAGAAACGAAATAATATCTAAACGCACGCTAAAAACGAACACAACAAAATTATGCTAGTACTAAAACTTTTCACAGACGCATTTCCAAGATGAAATAAAAAGTTTCCAGATGAAGGATCACAAAAGCCTGCAACGCCTCCTTTCTTCCTCGCCACATAACATTCGTCAATCGGCCTGCGCGGCGAAATTGCGGGTAATTTCGCAGAGGGCGCTAGTGCCGCAAATTGCGGAAAAGTGCCACTTCCCTTAACGGGGTGGTTATTGCGCCTTCTTGAGGGGTCGCGTTTTTATGCTTGAAGACTTTGGTATAATTTTTGTAAAACTTTCTCAGTAGGCGGAAGCTTGCTTGCTGGAGATACATTGTACGTAGACATTGAAATAAAAGCACTTCCTTAGCGTTACCTTGATATTGTGTATTATAACATTTTGTCCGATTTCAAAATAGGAAGAGGTTATTGCAAACTTTCGATAGATACGTTTTTTTTGTGGATTTCAATCATCGCTCGTCGAGGATAGTATTGTCTCTTGTAGACAAACAGCTTGTGATGACGTTGTTCGATTATGGGCTGGTCACATTGCTCGAAGAACCGGCAACTGTTACAATAAACGAGTTCTAAAGTATAGACCTTGTTTAGAAAAACGCAGGGTACGACGCCCGCCGGCCGGTGGAGTGAAGACTTGCAAAATTATACAACTAATGGGCGGCATTTAAGTACAATTTAGCATGCACGCTTTTTGGTTTCAAATAGCTCTAGGAATTAGCTGGTAGCGGCACAGGTTGTAATGCGGTATGTGCATCTGCATATTGGTTAAGTAGCAGCCGTTTATACATCTCGCGGTTGAGAATATTTTGCGACCGACCAACCTTCACACTGCTCTATTTTGCTCTGTCACACTGTTGTATGGTTAAGAAGAAAATTTCTTTGCATGTGATAGTAGAGAATGTGGCTGAAAACAGATTTATAATGATTTTGAAACATTTGAGAATGAACATCTAAGCAAGAGACAAAAGTCGTGGACGTAGGGAAACGGATAACAAAGCTGATGTAGGGGTGGAAAGGGCATTGAGCGAGACGAGAAGATGGCATACTGGACAAGGGCAGTGATGGAATGGTGGCCAAGAGAAGGACGTAGGTTAAGAAGCAGATCACCTGCATGATGGTCAGACGACGTCATCAAGGTGGCGGGAATGCAGTGGATTCGCTTTGCGCAGGACCGGAAAAAATGGCGTACACGTGAGCAGGATCTACGCAAAATTGCACTATAATCACAGAATATATAATAGTCTTACTTATCGTCGTCTTATTGTTTATTTATTTATTTATTTATTAACTTAGATTAAACAGCTTTAAAACTAGTTACATGTATATTGTTACATTATATGCCGAACATAAGCCAAAGTGAATCTACATTACATATGCTAAGTATATAATTTTTGTTTGATGGTAGTTACTAGGTAGTGAAGTAATTACTAAAGTATGAAGGTATCCTACATAATTACGTGGTTAAAAGAAGAAAACAAAACTTTCAAGACAGAATCAATAAACTTGTGATCAAAATGTAAATATTTGCAAAATATTTTTGAATTAAATAATAATAATAATAACTAATTTATAAAAATGAAACGTCTGTTTGTTTGTTCGTTTGTTTAGGTGGCTTCACGTGATACGGTTGGACCGAATTCAATGAAATTCTGTATGTAGATGCTGTATACAATAAAGACCAACAATAGGATACTTCGAGAACCTTTATTCCCCAGTGGTTGTTAGTTCTGCGAACTATATGGCCTGCCCATTGCCACTTCAACTTGCAAACTGACAGCTATGTCAGTAACCTTGGTTCTCCTACGGATTTCTTCGATACGGATTCTATCACGTAGTGAAACACTGAGCATAGCTCTCTCCATAGCACGCTGCGTGACTTTGAGCTTGTGTATGAGACCAATAGTTAGCAACCACGTCTCAGTGCCGTATGTCATCACTGGCAACACGCACTGAATATAAACTTTTGTCTTGAGGCTCTGCGGTAACTGCGACGAGAAGATATGGCGTAATTTCCCGAACACTGCCCATTCGAGTTGGATTCGTCGGTTGACCTCTTTGTCGAAATTGGATCGTCTGACCTAAGCAGACATAGTGATCAACAGCTTCGATTATATCATTCCCTACATAAACCGGTATGGGTACGACATGGGCATTTCATGATATTCGTCTTACCCATGTTCATTTTAAGACCCACCTGTTGGGAATTGATTGAGGTCACTGAGTATTGTGCTTAGGTCTCTTCCAGGGTTTCTGCCATGATGACTATATCATCAGCAAATCGAAGGTGAGTGATGAATTCGCCATTGATGTTAACACCAATGTTCAGAAGTTTGAACATATTATATTCCAGTGCAGAGGTGAACAGTTTCGGAGAAATAACGTCTCCCTGTCTCTCTTTGCAATTTGATAGAATTCGTGCTCCGACCTTGGAGACGGACAGTCAGGGTGGCCTTGCTGTACAAACACTTCTACAGTTTGATGCACCGCTAGTCAGTCTCCGCTGTGAATGAAAACACGGTACTGAAAATAGCTTCAAAGTGCTTGTTTTAATGTTTATTTGAATTAAAATATGTGAGTTGTTTTAATGTTTATTCGTATTAAAATAACTTATAAGTTTGTTCGTTCGCGTAACGAAAGCATAAACCGGGTCCGAAAAGCAAATTTTCAAAGCTTTTAGCGTCGGCCAAATGCTAAAGGGGCTAACTCTAAAATACGCGGCCTTGCGCCAATTTGTAGGTGGTGGTCAAATAGGTTAAGCTGGCAATTAACGTTAACTTTCTTTATTTTAATTTTAGTTTATTCGAGAAAGGTATAATGGCATTATTAATTATTGAAAACACAATGTTTAATTATAGGTTTTAATGTGTTTTCATTACTTAGTTTTTAACTATATTTAATTAGACATGCACGTGTTCTGAATAAATAATTCAACCATCTAAGCGTAAAGAAAACTGACCACGAAGAAATATTTGGAAGCAGATTATAGAGTTTTAATTAAAAATAAGTGAAATGTTCCCCCGAGCTTTTTGTTTCGCAAATGAAGATGTGGCGTTTTTTATTTCGACCGAGATTAATGTCAGCTTCAGGTTCATTTTAACGAGAGGAAACAATCTTAATAGGTTTTTTTTAAATTAGTTTACGCAAGAAGAATGGTAAAGTAGGTGGATTCTTTGTTAATATTATTAAATATCAAACTTGTTCTTGTGACACATTTTAAGTTGCATTAATAATAGGTATCTTCTATTGGTCTCCGGTTGGTCCGGTTGGTTGGTTCTTCCGGTTGATCTCGTGGCTAGAGATCCTGGGTACAAAATCGTACGGTCGCGGGTTCGAATCCTGCAAGGTGCAATCATTTGTGTGATGAGCAGAAATGTTTGTTTCCGAGTCATGGATGTAATATTGTTATCTATGTATGTTTATCCGTTATCTAGTGCCCATAGCACAGGGTATCCTAGTTTGGGGCTATATAATTGGTGTGGAAATGTCCCGAATATATTATTATTATTCAATATTTATGTCAAAACCATTCTATTTTTACCAGACTGCGCAACGCATATCAGCCTATGTATGTATGTAGTGTATGGCTGTTACTTTGTGGCACTACACCTAACGCGTGGACCGATTTTGTTGATTCTTACGTGAATCGATTTGTCTTCATCTTGCAAGTGCTACTAAAGACATGATATTAATCAAAATTTAATACGGAGACAGCTATACGCCATATTGTGTAAAAAAAAAGAAAAGTTGACGATCTATGTCAAGTGGGGTATCATTGAATAGGTATTTAACAAGTAAAATAATTATAAATATACTATAAACCCGACTGCGAACAAAATTATTGAATACGAACTGACCGCCCGCAAAAATAATCACACTAATATTATGAAGGCGAAAGTGTCATCACATCCACTTACTCGTCACTCCACCTGGCCACAGGGTGTCCTATACTACGTTTGCCTAAACGTGGTCTCCACTCGAGCACTCGTCTACCACAACGGTTATCAGTTCTTCGGGAAATGTGACCAGCCCACTGCCACTTCAGCTTGCTTATGCTTATGGCTATGTCGGTTACCTTGGTTCTCAGGCACTGTGGTATGGACGGCGAGAAGACTTTGACGAAGCTTGCCGAATGCTGCCCAACCTAGCTGAATTCTTCTGTTGGTTTCCTTCTCAAAGTTGTTCCTAACTAATTGCAATATTTTTCCCAAGGTAAACATATTTTCCAACTTCAAGAAGTACACAATTGACTGCAATGGGTTGCGGGTCAACTTTAGATCGTTAAATATGATCTTGGCTTGGTCTTATCTATGTTCATTCCGAGACTGAAGCGCCGTGAAGCATCATGATTTGCAAGTCGTGCAGCAACTCCGCCATTATGACTATATCATCGGCAAATCGTAAGTGTGAGATGATCTCGCCATTGATATTAATGCCCATTCCTTTCCAAACCAGCGTAACTCACTTCATATCTTCCAAGGCATTACTGAACAGTTTCGGGGATATAACATCAGCTGTCTTACTCCCCTGCGCAGTTGGATGTATCGCCAGTCCACTTGATAACGCTGCGAACACTCCAGAACCGCTCTGGTTTCAACGGAGGCCTTATCATAGTCCACTAAAGCAAGACACAGACAAATTTTTCCGAATGCCACCCAGCCCAACTGAATTCTTCTGTTGGCTTCTCTATCGAAGTTCTTTCTGCCCAATTGTAAAGAGTGCCTGAGGTAGATATAATCTTTAACAACTTCGAGGGGTCCACTATTGATAACTACAGGGTCAGGACGATTGATGACATAGTTTATATGATGGATTAAAAGTGAGGATACTTATTATCTCAAAAAAATAAACGGTTCCTGCGGGATAGAGGTCCAAAGTTATGTTAAGTTTAATGTAATAAATAATATTTTTTTGGTGAGTATCTATATTCGATACTGAAGCCAAAACCGTATTTTTTCATTTTTGTCTGTCTGTCTGTCTGTCTGTCTGTCTGTCTGTCTGTCTGTCTGTCTGTCTGTCTGTCTGTCTGTCTGTTCTTGACCGAGCATCACGCCAAGACTACTAAATGAATTCAAATGAAACTTGGTATGATTTGAGTTCATACCACGAGGTAGGACATTGGATACTTTCTATTCCGATATTTAGCATGGTTCCCTTGGGAGAGGGGATGAAATGTGCACTTAGTTATAATTCATTCGCGTAGTCCAATTACATTCATATTTTTTTGTAAGAAAGGTAGTTCTTTAAAAATTTACATGTAAATATTTCAAGGTTATCGGTTTTGTAGTTCAGAATTCACAGACAGCACAACCCTCAGTATAAGTCCAAATAACTGAAACCCGATATGTACAGGAACGTTTGAACGTACGGCTCATCTTAAGCTGGCTTGTTCACATTATCATATAGGATTTAATGAATATAGACCGGTCACCGTAGACACAAAAATCGCTTTAGGTCGCAAAAATCTATAAAGTCCTGTTTTTTGGGATGTTGTAAGGCTAGATAACAGTAGTGTAAAACTAAATTTGCAGCTTAGAAAGACCTGAGCTAACTTCGTGGTGCTAGAAAAACATCGAAACTTTTGTATTTTTTTCTGATTTTGGCTTGTTACTTATAAAGCGTGCTTCCCACGGAAAAGTTATCTACCACACTTATGAATAAGATAAAATTTTCTATTATTTGAGCCCAACCGCAGCTCTGTTATATTTTGAAAAACATGAGTTGCAGTACTTCAAAAATTGTCTATTTTCTCTAAAAAGTTCGGAATTGTAGTTTTAGCCAACTTCCGAGCAGATTATTGGCTATACACATTCTACGAAGGAAAATCTTGCAAAAAGGATGTAGAACAGTTATTCAACTTTAATGTAAGAACAAGCGAAACTGTGCACGACTAAAAGTTCCCCTGTAATCTGGCCAAATCGAAACATTAAGAAAATCGAATTTTTCAAGATATGTAAATTGTTATTGATATTGCACAGTTATCTAATGTGATCTTCTCAGAGAAATTATAAGCGATGTTATTAAAATGACATCATACTTATAAATTTGATTTACTAACTGTGTATCACACCTACACATAACATTTTTTAAATCGTGTCTGTGTTTGTCAGTTTATCTGCGTCTGTTTGTTTGTTCGCGCATCACGTAACAACTCCTCACCGATTGTGATGCGGATTTCATTGATGGATAGTTTAGGATTCGACTTAAAAACTGGTGTACTTGGTATCTCAATCCAATGTGTAGAAGCCGAGCAAGCAATCTATCAAAATCTTTTTGACGGCTGAAGGAATTAAATATTGGTATGTTGGTATTTTAGGTCCTGGAATATAACAAAGAAATGACCACGCGTGCGAAGCCGCAGGCACAGCTAGTAAAGCAATATGAACGGAACAGTCTGTACAAAGAAGATAATAAAAAAAAACTAGAGTACTTAAAATAAGCTACTGAACAATAATAGGTATAACATTTTATTATTTGTCTGTATGTTTGTTCACGCATCACGTAAAAACTACTGGACCGATTGCGATACAGGGCAAAGCGGGCACAGCTATAGGTATTATTTTAGTTTTTCACTTTATTTCGGCTGCGCCATGTTAATGTATTTATATTTGAAGACGTGATGTACAAGTAGCTCAGCCATGATTGATTGTTTATTTATCTACCTTCAATTCAATTTATAAATATTATGTTCCAAATACCTACAGCGACAACCAGACAACATATTATAGTGAAAAAGAAAAAAGTAAAGTCGACCAACTATGTTAAGTAGTAAGTATTGATAGTTATTTTATAATCATCTTTAGGTTTCTTTTACCATTTTTCATTTTGAGTGACCATTTAGGATCTATAACGATTTAAAGTTGGTTAGTTCTCAGTTACTTTTTTTACTCATTTTAGTTTTGTTCACAGTCGGGTTTTTTGTGAAGGTGCTTGACCGTGCTTGTTTGAAAAAACTGTTCCATGGAATTTCAGCAAAATTTTCACAAAACATTTCAAATTTACAAATTAAAAACCCTCTACACAATAAATAATATCCCGTGTACGTTATTTATCACCAAACCCAAACAACACACTCCATACAAACTCATCAAAACTGTCATAAAGGTGGCCATACATACAATTACGTGCTACGTGCGATGTGAACGGCTCTCGACGCCGTCGAACAAATTAGCTGGCGCCGTGTGGAGTGCGCCTTACAAGAGGGCTTGACCTACATCCGGACAGCGGGTTAATTTGTAGGCCGCTTGCGAGCGCTTTGTGAGCACGATTGGCAAAGGATCTATGTTTACGCCTTTACCACAGAACACCTAATAATACTAGCTTTTACGACGTTTGTGCGACGGGTGGCAGATATATATATATGTACCTTATGTTGGAAAGATCAAGAGAAATTGTCATTGTAATTTTGTGTAAAACTGTTTGGAGACGTAGCGTTTCTTTTGCAGTCATCATCATCATTTGTTTCTGTTTTGGGTGGCCTACTGTAGACTCGGGATTCTTCGCACCCCCTGCCCTGCATTCCAGGGCAGGGGGTGCATTCCACCACCACCTTTGTGTAGGATTAGCAGGGCAATCGGGAACTTAGCCATTTTTTCGTTGTGCCATTCATAGGAGGGTTTGACCATAATCCAACCATTACCAATGTTTCGTCGTGTCAGTAAAGTCTGGATATCTTTATGGGGGGACAGGGTTTAAATATGGTTGGCTGATTCTTGCCTGGAGAATTTATTTATATAATAGTTAGGTATATCGGTACTTGTGGGGTGCAGCAAGAAAGAGGTGACGACCAGCGAAAGTGGATGCAGAGTGCTGAAGACTGAGCTGCCACCGAGCTCAGGAGGAGAGACCTACGTCCAGCAGTGGACAAGTATAGCCAGAATGATCGGTTGCTTCCACCAGGTTGTCTTCTAGTCCGTGGTCACCAGTGTAGAACCTTTCTTCCCCTAAGTTTCTACGTGCTATGTGACCTTTCCGTTGCCAGTTAATGTTGAAATTCTGAAAGCGTCGGTGACTTTAGTTATTCTGCGGAATTTCTCATTTCACGGCGGAGAGCTATCCTAGGGATATCACGCAGAAGCCCAAGAATAGCTATCTCCATAACTCGATGGCTAAATGTGAGCTTATGACATTGCAATATATATTTACATTTTGAGCACTTACCTATTTTAGTCAACCAGTCAAGTGCTGCTAGCATTCATATGCGTTTAATTTGCTAAGTTTAACTAGGACCACCATTCTTTTCAATTTTTGTTTCACCATTTTACTGAAGGGCAATTCCACGTAAAAGTATACCACAAGTGAAAAAAAACTATCATTTATTTGGGAATTAAAATTGATTAAATAAAGTGTCAATAATTTACTAGTTTATGATTCTAAAGTGATAGCATTGTTTTGTTTTTAGTTTTCTGCAAAATACAGTCAGTTTTTAAATGGTGTCGTGAGTAACCTGTGGTAGTGTGTTTAATGGTTGGGGTTAAAATTCATTTTAATTAAAAGTACGAATTATTACGAATTATTATAATAATTTAATATGTATTAATAGTTTATGTAAATTTTTACCCAAAACCAGTTCAAAATTTAAATAAAGACTTTTTTATTGGGTGATAATAACTCGCAATGACTGCAAAGTCAAGCCGTAGTGTCGTTCACAGATAATATAAAAGTTTCTCTGTAACTTTAAAAGGAGTTGTTCTATAACATAGCAATTTTTTATTTTCCTTCTTGAAAGAATTACTAACATAACGACGACATCAAAAATATAATACATTTTTTTCGTAAATTGCTTTAAACATGTTTGTAATGTCTGTCACGATGTAGAGCCGGTCGTGCATTACATAGAGCCAATTAAGGCCTCTGAGGCCCGTTTAATTTTGAAAGTAAGTTTTATGTGTGTTTTTGTATATATTTTTGTAGTTGGCTAAAATAGCAGCAGAGAAAAACAAAAGAAAAGGGAACCTAAAATCCAATTGGTTACTTGAAAAATCAACAAAATGATATCAGCATATATTTTTTAAGAAATTTATGGTTTTTGTATATAATATCAAAATAATAGTATAACATAAACAAAAAAGTAGAATAGTAATAATAGTTTTATGTTCTTTTTAATGTGGGATTCAGTGCATTTTAAAAAAATAAACGATTTCTTTGAAAATGTATTCGCAATATGGTATTTTATATTACTGAAGTTGATTTTTATATCTGTGAATTATTTAAAAGTTCCTACCGAAGTACCTTGTAATGGTAGTTTATATAATATAACTAAAAAAACGATTTATTGCAACTCAGATTGACGGTAGTTTCGGTCACGTTTTGACCTGTAGTGTCGGTCACAATTATTTTTTCTAATAAATATTACAAAAAGGTACTTATATCTTTTATTTTTCCATTTTAGGGTACCTTGTTTCAAGCACTTCAAATTCAAATATAATTTAGAAAAGTGACACCTACAAGAGAGGAAGAGTTTCAAAGTTTGAAAACACTCTCGAACATGACTTCCTTTTGCGTCATGACAACAAAACGCAAAAGTTTTGTTTTGTGTTGTTTAACACGGAAAGTCGGTCACGTTTATAATTTTAGATACTTAAGCGTATTTAACCGGTTTTTCTATGTACACTTCACTGTTTTCTAGTACCTTGCTTGTAACCGCTTTATTCCGATTACTCAGTACATGTTTTGGCAATATATCGCCACCAGATATATTTCTATCTATCTACTAGGCACCCGATAATCGACTGGAAATGACCCCGATACTGACTGGTATAATTGGAACTTTTACTATAAAACCATGTATAAAAATAAGTAGTATTTGTAATATAAGGCAAAATAGCATGCAATTTTTGTCATATGTAGTGTCGGTCAGATATGAAATGGCCCATTTTACAACCCATTTTACATTACATTTTGAAACTGTTCGTACCTAATTTAATAGTTCCCTCGTTTTCCACTCATTCTGTTTTTCCTTGCACCTTGTTTTTTCTTTCCTTTTTTGTTTTTCCTTTGTTTGGTCTCACATGAACTGCCTCTCTTGCCATTCTATGTTTATTAATAGGTTCACTATTATATTTAATTATTGAAATGAGACTTAATCACGCTGAAACTTTGTTTTATTTACGACGACGTTTCAATGAAGTTGCATTGATCTTGGTCACGAAAAGACTGAATCAGCGGGTGTCAGTGTTGAGAAGGGCGGGCGTTGCCTCCAACTGCCCGCATTTGGTTTTGTACAAATTCAGAATTGTTATGACACACAACATTAACGACATCTGCATATTTATTCTGACATTAGCCGTGAATTTCAGTGCGATTAAGTCCTAATTAAATGATTAAACATGTGTTCGAATCGAAAAACTTTAAGAGGTTCATATTCTACCTACCTTGTAGAACAAAAAATATGGATATTTCTTGATGCATATTTTATCGCATATATTTAATCTTGGATTGCTTGTCCTTACCTCTGTTCCTGGATTAGCTCTTGCCATTTCAATCTCCAATACATTAACATTAACAATAGGCCCACTATCGTACGTACCTTGTCCCGCTTGTCCTTAATCTCTTATCTCTTGTATTTTTGCTTCTATTTATTTAACTTGCAGAACTTATCCTTACGTTGCTTCTCGGCAACATGGATCGTCTCTTAGCATTCTAATCTCCATTCTACCCCTATTAGAACTAGTTTCATCTTAGTTTCACTATGGTACATACCTTGTCTCTAATCTTAAAAGATTATCTTGTTTTTTCTCACTTTGCAGTGCTTATCCTTGCATCGCTCCTCGGCAACACGGATCACCTCTTGGCATTATAATCTCCATTCTACCTCTATTAGCAGTAGTTTCACCTTAGTTTTACATCGTACGTACCTTGTCCCTAATCTCTTGCCTCATCTTTTCCCGCTCCTCTTCCATCTTGCGGTGCTTCTCCTTTCGCCGATCCTCGGCCTCTTTGATCGCTTCTTGCCGTTCGCGCTCTGCTTCCTCTTCCTTTTCCTTGTCATCGCTGTCGTCACCATCACCGCCGACCGCGCCTGGAACAAAAGTGATAAATTTAGTCATATGACGATGAAGAATACTTTGTAGATATACCGAGTGTCCCGGAAACCTTAAAAAATAAATCATCAAAGTATGATGTAAGGATTCTAACGATACCTCATTTATCCAAATATGTTTAGGCATTTAAAAGTTATGGTGGGATAAAGAAACTCACATACATACATACATAGGTACATACATACATACACACATACATACATACATACATACATACATGAACCCTTCAAACATTGCACTATTTTTTTGGGCAGTCGTGCAATAATAGAAAGCACACGCTCCGCACCAATCACCGAATATCCTAGAAGAAGATAGGATGTTTTTTTTCGCGATAAGCAGTAGTCCGCGCGGACGAAGTCGCGGGCGGGAAAAATAGTTTCATAATAAATTACACCCGTAGAAATTGATCTGATTATATATCATAGCTATCTATAGATAGCTTGTATATCACCTGGCTGTAATTCATCTGCACTGCATTTTTATAGTGGTAACGTAGCGATTTTTCATAAAAGTATCATGATGCAGTGTGTATTGCTTAAATCTGCTATACTCTCAGTAGCCTTTACGACGAACCCTTCACAATTTCTTTCCAAAATCTGCATAAATTCATCCTCATCATCATCAGCCTACCTGAACTACTGCTGGACGTAGACCTCTCCTAATGCACGCCACTAAGCTCAGTCTTCAGCTCCCCTCATCAATTCTCTTCCAGCCGCCTTTCGTAGGTCGACACTCCACCTGGCCACAAGGCGTCCTACACTACGTTTGCCTAAACGTGGTCACCACTCGAGAACTCGTCTAACTCAACGGTCATCGGTTTTACGGGAAATTTTACCAGCCCACTGCCACTTTAGCGTGCTTATCCTTTGAGCTAAGTATGTCCGTTACCTTGGTTCTCCGTCAGATATTTTCATTACGAATCTTGTCCTTCAGAGAAACTCCAAGCATAGCTTTCTCCATAGCTTGCTGAGCGACCTTACATTAGCGGACTAGTTAAACCTTGAGTGTCTACGTTTCGGCTCCGTAGATCATGGCTGGTAGGACGCTCTGATTGATGACTTTTGTCTTTGGGCACTGTGATATGGACGACGAGAAGACTTGACAAAGCTTGTTGAATGCTGCCCAACCCAGCTGAATTTTTCTGTTGGCTTCCTTCTCAAAGTAGTTCCTACCTAATTGCAATATTTGCCCATGGTAAACATAAACCATTGACTGAAATCGGTTCCAGGTCAACAAGATAGTTAAACATGATCTTGGTCTTATCAATGTTCATTCCGAGACCGATGCCCTCACTACGCAAACTCCTGAGGATGGACGTCGTTAACGTCCGAACACCGGTCGAATTGTTCGACGAAATAACTCGTGAGTGACAGTCGTAACATATCTATATATAATGAATCACGCTCACGTTAATTTATATACCAAAATAATAGTACTTTTACAAGTCAAAATTAACATCTGATCGAGTTGCTCCATGTGCTCGTCAAGCCTGATCGTTCGTGCGTATTGCCAGGGTCATATGTTTTGATTTTAGGTGGCCTACGGTAGCCCGGGGATTTTTCGCACCCCCTGCTCTGCCATTTCCATGACCGCCGCCTTGGTCAGGACTAGCAGGGCCACCGGGTCCTGGGGGCCATTTTTTTGTTGTGTCTTGCGTAGAAGATTTGCCCATAATCGCCTCGCTGGGCATGCGGGTTGGCGATCGCAGGGCGTAGCTTCTCGCAACTGCCCGTCACCGGCCTGTGCATTTGGCAAAGCTTGTTTTTGGGATGTTTATACTGCCATTGTTGGTCGCCAGAGCCTCGTTCGTTATCCAGCAAGATGACCGCATGCAAGTGAGGTTGGCTTGGAGCATTACATTTTATTTCGCTCCCAAAATATCCCCGCTCCCGAAACATCTCATAAATTATATTAGCACAAATTGCTTTGTAAATATATTAGTCCTTTTTAAACCAGCATTAATTATATATATATATACATATATAGCCATCATTATTGTATATTTATTAACAAGAGGTTCAAAGGATAACACCCAAAGCTTATTAGAAACAAAAACTTAATTATCGTTGCCCTTGTGGCTTTTAAGCCGATACGAGGTCAAAGGCTCTTAATTTGTGGGTATTTATGGATAATAATTAATTTACCTCTTTGTTATTATTAAATGAAACGAGAAGTTAATTGCTAAGTTATTTTTATTTATTTTAAGTAACGAGGAAGTCGTAAGGATACTATTGCCCAAAGAAAAATGTTGTACTGAGGAGTATTACCTAACTGTTTTTATAGCACTATTATTTACCAAATTGACATTTGGAAAATATAGATCTTCATTCGAAATTTACCGCTCCCTAACTATACCTAACCCTAACAGCTCAACAAAAACCCAATTGATACGAGACGAAATTAAGGGGCACATTTGCGCTTCCGTAACCGATTTCCACCAGTTCTAACCGCTTTGAACCGGATTCGTCCGGTCGAGTGGCCAACATGGCGGACCAATATGGCTGCCGTATTCAAAAATCGATTTCGCGATTTTCACGTCAATCTGAGCATTTGTCACGTCTGAAGCAGGCCTAAAGGATGAAAGCATAATGAAAGCCCCCATTTCAAATTGATTCACTTTAGAAAAAGTTGTTGTCTATTCCGACATTGACGTGCAAAAATTTTGAATTACGCTTACTGGTTGACGTGTTAAAAATAGCGACAGATTTTGCTTTTGTGAGCTATGTAGTTTTTATTTAGTTCTGCAAAACACACGAACAACTTGCTGTAATAGAACTAGAAAATAGGTAAGTATCCAGCTGCAGCCAAATACACGCAATGTTACACGCGTACCATAGATATTCAAAATATAAAGATACCTCATTTTCACCTAACTTTTCAGAGTTCTCATTTACTAAACGAGAACTCTGAATTATAAGAAAAGTTAGGTGCATGGCAACCCAGATTAATAATGGTTTTAATTGTACCTCAAACAAATGAAAGTACTCACAATAATTTATAAAAAGAACACGGAACGCCACCAAATCATTGTTAACGAAACTCCATTAACATTCAAATACCGAACCGTATATTTAATTTGAAACGCGAACGTCAATAGAAATTTAGAAAAAAATGGCGAGAGATAGGGAAGGGAAATTCCGCGGCGTATCATCAATTAACAATCGAATTTCGTATTCGGCACGATATTCGAGTGCCTTTTCTTAATGGGTGTTGAAGTCGGGTGGGTGATTCTTAATAGCGAGTACTGGTGCGGCAGCAGGGGCAAGGGTGGGCAAGGGAGCACTAAATACCTACTCCCGGAAATTCAACAAAATGTCACTTGAACAAAATACCAAATTCACATAACTAAGCATAAATTCAACTGTAGTTTGAATTTCGAATAATGTAATACAAATGTATAATTTATAAACAATGTAAATAGTTTTGAAATGAACTTATTAAAATAGTTCATTGTTTTAAGCCCACGCAGGTTTAAACATATTGAAAATTGATCTAGCAATTACTACACTAATATTAAAAACAGAATAAAGATTTATTATTAAATAATATTTGACCATATTGGTCATATTCCCGATGAACCGTCGGGGTAGACGAGTTCTCGAGTGGAGACCACGTTTATGCAAACGCAGTGTAAGACGCCCTGTGGCCAGGTGGAGTGACGACCTGCGAAAAGCAGCTGGAAGAAAATGGATGAGGAGAGCTGAAGACCGAGCTCAGTGGCGTGCATTAGGAGAGGCCAACGTCCAGCAGTGGACAGATTATAGACTGATGATGATGATGATGATTAAATAATATAACTTTGTTCTCAACTTGTTTGAATTGGTCATTTATTACCATCAACATTGAAAGTGAAAGTTGAGAAGCCACCTCTGACCTCCGATCCCGCAATTGCCCAATTTTTAACCCTAACTACGTCCCTGGCTGGACGAGTGGGGCGAGTATTGAAGTCGGGGGTAAATTGAATTGTTCAGACCTCATAGTGAAGGAATTTCGTTTAATACGGCGGCGGCAGAGCGGACTCAATGTGGATGCCAGACATTGTTTCGTGGTTCGTGGACGAACGCCTTATATTTGGAGGGAAATGAGATCGAGACGCCATCTTGTTTTTTTTTACCCGACTGAGCGGAGGGTATTTTGTTTATCAGTCTATGTATGTAAGTTTGTTCTTTTGTGCCACTATATTGACCAAACGCGTGGACCGATTTTGATGACCTCAATCGATTTGTCTTAATCGTGCGAGTGCTACTATAGACATTACAGTAATTAAAATTCAATGTGGCGACAACCAGAAGAAATATCGTGAAAAAGAAAAAACTTAAAGTTGACGAACTATGTTAAATAGGGTATCATTGAATAGTTATTTGAAAACCATGTTCAAGTTTTTCTTAAAAAAACATTTCAAATTACCGTTTATCTATATCCGTATCCATAACTATTTAAAGTTCGCAGTCGGGTATTTACATAGTTCGATAATTTTCCTGTTGTTTTTTCCCATGCGATAAGAAAGATTTGAAATGTGATATTTGCTTATTTTCAGCTACCATTTATTATGTACACAAATGTTTATAAAGCTAAAATATTTTTTAATTAACAGAAAATATTATTAATGTTTCCAACCAGAGAGTCACTTATACTTAAGCCTACAAAACAAGGATATCTTTTGTTAATTACAAGGGATTCAAGAGTATCAAAATTATAAAGCAAATGCTCAATTCAAACGTATCAAAACTAAATCTGTGTACTAACTTCATCAACAGACAAGACAAACAAGTTTACTTCATCTTGAACTCAAAACTCGAGCCAACTCCGCGTACGATTCAATTCAATTATGACAGAAGCCGTACTAGTTATATTATGTTTGTGTGTGTGTGTATGTGATTACAGGGAGGTTTTGTGGTAACCCGATAGTTTAGTTTTAGGTGGCTAGTTTAGCTAATATAACTGTGTTAATGTTTAATGTTTGAAGGACATTGTTCCAGTGAAATTAATGAATTTTACATAAATTTCAGATTTTTCAAATCATCGACTTTAAATGGATTAAGTAATAAAACCACTCCAGCAATTTCATTGTTTTTTTTTTGAAACTTCACTGGAGGACTATTCTATTAAATAAGAATCATCTAAATCGGTTCAGAAATCCTGTTTGCAATTCGTTCTAGATGGCACTGCAATTGTGGGCAGTCGTGGCACTACCCACCAGGCGGTCGACCGGCTCACCTCGTATCTCAGTGGACACAGTCGTGACACTTCCCACCAGGAGGACGACCAGTTCACCTCGTCTCTCACTGGATACAGTCGGGGCACTTTCCATCAGGCGGACAACCAGCTCACCTCGTCTTTCACTGGATACAGTCGTGGCACTTCCCACCAGGCGGATGACCAGCTCACCTCATCTCTCAGTGGATACAGTCGTGGCACTTCCCACCAGGCGGACGACCAGCTCACCTCGTCTCTCAGTGGATACAGTCGTGACACTTCCCACCAGGCGGTTGACCAGCTCACCTCATCTCTCAGTGGATACAGTTGTGACACTTCCCACCAGGCGGATGACCAGCTCACCTCGTCTCTCAGTGGATACAGTCGTGACACTTCCCACCAGGCGGACGACCAGCTCACCTCGTCTTTCACTGGATACAGTCGTGGCACTTCCCACCAGGCGGATGACCAGCTCACCTCATCTCTCAGTGGATACAGTTGTGACACTTCCCACCAGGCGGATGACCAGCTCACCTCGTCTTTCAGTGGATACAGTCGTGACACTTCCCACCAGGCGGACGACCAGCTCACCTCGTCTTTCACTGGATACAGTCGTGGCACTTCCCACCAGGCGGATGACCAGCTCACCTCATCTCTCAGTGGATACAGTCGTGGCACTTCCCACCAGGCGGACGACCAGCTCACCTTGTCTCTCAGTGGATACAGTCGTGACACTTCCCACCAGGCGGATGACCAGCTCACCTCGTCACTCAGTGGATACAGTCGTGGCACTTCCCACCAGGCGGACGACCAGCTCACCTCGTCTCTCAGTGGATACAGTCGTGACACTTCCCACCAGGCGGATGACCAGCTCACCTCGTCACTCAGTGGATACAGTCGGGGCGCTTCCCACCAGGTGGACGACCAGCTCATTTCGTCACTCAGTGAAAATAAAAATAGCTTATTATTTTTAAAATAAATTTGCTGTCGTTAAGGGCTAGCGCGCACTGTCTTACGGTGGAACGTGGTCAAGGGTCCGCGCACTGCGACGACAAAAACGCACGTTTTGTTATTCGAGTAACAGCTGTGGGGTCCACATCACACGTCGTCGTTATGGACTACCATAAAAGAGTCGCTATCTGCATATATTTATTATTACGCTGGTATATATTGGTGCTGAAATTTACCACAAAGATACAAACTGGAGAAAGGCAAATTCTGTAGAAAAGAGCCTCTAAGTCTGTTTTTTTATTTGCAGCGATGACTTTACCGTATGCGTTTATTTCACCGCAATGCGCGCACTTTTATGACACTCCGTACTTCACAGAATATGCGTTATAAAACGCAAGGCAGTGCGCGCTAGGCCTAAAGTAATTATCTACAAAACAATCTTTAATTTGTTATTCTCCCAAAATATGAAATTCGTCACGTAAACAACAATATCTTAAAGCGTCGTTAACTACGTGATAACTACGGGATGTAACGGTGGACAGTAAACAAACAAGATCGTAAAATTAATTGATTCTTACGTCTGAACTGCAGTGTGCAGGTTATATGTGTTCATTACTTTGTGGAGATTATTTATAGGTGTTTTACTAAGTACTTATTAACAGTGTAAAATATTTTTGTTTAATAGAAGGATAGATAAACTCACACATAACAGAAATGTAAAAAAAGCTTATTGTTCTAGAAATAACGATGCTGTGATTGATTGGGATAGACGGACGGACGGACGATCTTATAAAGGATCCTTGAAGCATAACGGAATCCTAAAATCGGGGAAGGCTGTGTCGTCTACAAAGACATGGGTGTTTTTGAGCCCTCCCCTTCAGCCGTCGTTTGCAATATTCCGTAAAACTGAACTGAAGGCATTTATTTGAAGATAATCGGCTATATATTAACATTAAAATATTAAAATACATTAAAATAGCCTAAGCGGATGTTTTAATGTAAGAAAAATTATTCCTACCCAACTACACCTCCCCGTTTGCCACTTCATTCCTAGGTCATATTACATACATTCGTCCCCCCCCTCCCAGTTTCCCCCTTTACACGAACATCAAGTGATTAGAGTTCCATCACACGATACCCAAGTGTAATATGTATGTTCCCTGTACCGGCGGGACTCGGCGAGCGAGAGCGGGAGATAATGTACTAGTAAGTGTGTTTTTGACAATTTCTTATTACCGTAGTTTTTTTTACCATTTTATGAATATTTACTAGATGGCTTCACTCTACAATTGTAGTCTCTTTAGAACTGATAGTTCTGCGAACTGTAGACTTCGCGAGCACAAACTTTTTTTTGCAACTATCTAGCGATGCACAGTAGCACCATCTACTGACCATATTGTAAAACTAACATTAACAGTTATGATGCTACATGATTGTGGAATCATGTAGAAATCATGTAGGCATCATGTGGTAGAAACCTAAAAATGAGCCATTTATTACTGCACTTTGAGGAGCTATTCTACTCATCACGCATCAGATCTTCACCAAATTTTGATGATTTTACTATCTTTCAAATAAAAAAGAACCATAGAAATCGGATCTCACAAGGCGGAGATATTCAGTAGCCCCCTTTTTGCCCCTTTTAGGAGGAAGAGGTCCTAATCAAAAATACTTCAAGCAGAGACTTGAGCTCGCTTCAATCGCTCGGTCAAAAATAACTCTTTAAAATCTTTTTATTCGTTATGAACAGCAAAATGTAATAGAACCTTTTCTTGTTTTTAGATTTTAGACAACAAAAAAACAAAGACATTTCAATAATCATTAAATTTCGTTATAACACTTTTGATAATCTACTAGAATTTTTAAGAAAACGTCTTCCTATCTTTAACAGCTGCCTTAGAGATCCCTGTTAAACATTCCTTCTGTATTTTTTTTATTTCACGACATTACCAATCACAACGTGGCAACGCCTGTAGGTACTGTCTCGTTCTGTCCGTTCCTTTAAACTTGCGATACTCTCCTAAAACAATAACTGAATCTGTAATGCGTACGTAATATCCTTCTCTTCCTTTGGGAATAGTTTGCGAGCGGCGAACAAGGAACATTTTGGCTAGAGGCGAGCGTTGAAATATTTGTAAAACTGGGACTGGATTTGAAAATATGAACCAATATTACTATCAAATGATTTCCACACGGTCCACAGCACACATAGGTCACAGAGAGCCGAGTGGTCTAAGAATAAAAACAATTTATTGCCAAATAACACTTGCTTAATTAACCTGTCAGCTATCGGTATCCCGTACGGGATATATGAGACTTTTTGGTTCATTTACCTTCCTCAAATACAGATTTTGTGTATGTCAAACCTTTCAATCATTCTATATTTAAAAAAATGCCCAAGAACTCCAAAAACGCACTCGTCCACACACAAAACAAAACTCACAGAATACGTATGTAAATAAATGAATAGTGCATGTTTGGCAATTGTGTTTGTTTGTAATGAATAAATTAAAAATAAAACTTAAACAATTTTAATATTTCTTTCACTTATAGAAAGCTACATTAATAATTCTTTCACTTATAGAAAGCTACATTAATAGCAAATAAAACGTATTTTTTTTTAATAATTCTTTCACGTATAGAAAGCTACATTAATAATTCTTTCACTTATAGAAAGCTACATTAATAGCAAATAACATAGAATGTATATTATTTTTCAATAAATAATACATCACTCTGAAACACATATATAAAATAATGTACCACATGTTTCTAGAACTCATATATAGAATCATTACCCACAAAAAACAGCGAGGTTATCTGTCTAACTATTATAGTTAGGTCACAATAACCGTTTTTTGTTTAAATTAGTCAACGTTTTGTACAAATATTTAGATTTGTATTAATATTTATAGAAACCCTTAGCTATCCGTGCGAAGCCTGGGCGAGTCACAATATATTTCCTTAAATATTACGTATATTCTCTTGGTAATAAAGCATCATCCACAAAAGGCGCGGAACGGAAAGGATCGGAAGAGTGATCATGATGCGGTCCTTTTCTTTGTAGTTTTTATCACTAACCTAAGCTGTTTGAGGGACAGGTTTTTATGATGTTTTATTTTTATTTATTCAGAAAGCTGCTATTAAATATTAAATAACATACCACAGCTGTAGCGGCTGCGGCGGCAATAGTGGTGAACTCAACAATGGAGGAGGTGTTGAACAAAACTTAACAATTCCACTTTAGACGTGAAGTGATTGTAGGTTAGGCTACATTACATCGTCTAATGGTTCCAGATTTATCAAAAATTAAATATTTTCTATCCTAAACGGCAAGTAAAAAAACAGTTTTTGTGTCAAAACCTTAAAGTTACCACCGAAAAACATAAGAAAAAAACACGATTTCAAAACCACACACTTCTTTGTTGTTTAATGTTTTAAAGGTCACATTACGTTCTCTAACAGTTTCAAAATTATCTAAAAATTAAACCGACAAGTAAAAATCATTGTTACGTTCATTATCATTAAATAATGTTAAACAAACAGGTCAAGCTAAATAAAACCGTTTAAAAACACAACAGCACAATTCCAGCGTGTTACACCTTCGACCACATCATTGCTTTCATCAGGTGAGATCGTGGTCAAACGTGGTCAAAGTATTCCGTAAAAAAAACATATTTTCAATTTGAATCTACTTAACTTTGTAACATAATGGTACAGTTTTAAATAGTAGTTTATGAAACGGTTGCATAACAAAGGCTATTAAAACACGAGAATGAGTTTAAAATGCGAGCCTTTGGCGAGTTTTTAAATAGTATCAATTGAGTGTTTTAATACGTAGTTATGTGCCGTTTCATACACTAATTTATCTAGACTCATGCAAAAGGAAATTAATTTTAATGACAAAATATACTTGATTTTGCTGGTAGAAGCTCTTGCGTCATGTTCGTTGCTGTTTCCGTGATGTCAGGTGGAGTCAAATTCTCATCACTAACATTGCTGACGGACATTTTTAATCAGGATAAAACTTTTGATCAACAAAAACACATTAAATTGGTTAGGTACTAATGTAATAGTACATTGTATAACAATGGAGCAAAATAATATTTTTACGGCGAGGTTGCTATTTTGAATCCAGAGCGGAGTGAAGGATTCTAGGACTCAACGTAGCGAAAGATTCAATTCAATATACATCGCCCGAGGAAAAATAATTTTGCGTCCGAGTGACTACACCTTACTTTTCATCCCCCTCTATGAGGAAAAAAAAGGCATTTTACAACTCATATATTTCTATGAAAGGCTAACAAATAGACTAAAAATAAACAACTTAAAATAACTTGGTATGCTTAGCTAAAAGTTTATATTTACTTTGGACTTTTTTGATGTACAAGTATGTACATCAGGCAGTCTCTTCAGATATTGTGTTATAAATGTGGTGTAGATCCCGATTAGAATGCTATTATTGGTACTGACCTCCAAAGTGTGCAGGTTGCTTACATTTGGGTAATTCTTGAAATTAGGTACAGTTTCCGAAAAAGGCTTCGCTCTATATACATTTTCGCACCCAATAAAATTGTTCTAAGCTTTCAAATGATTTTTTTGCCGGGATTTAGCGTTGGTAATATAGTTTTGTATCACATTTATTGCATAGTTTCTTATATTTTCAGGTGTAAATAGTATAATACTTTCGCTACTTGAACTTGATAAACTAATTTAGCGTTGGTAATATAGTTTTGTATCACATTTATTGCATAGTTTCTTATATTTTCAGGTGTAAATAGTATAATACTTTCGCTACTTGAACTTGATAAACTAATTTAGCGTTGGTAATATAGTTTTGTATCACATTTATTGCATAGTTTCTTATATTTTCAGGTGTAAATAGTATAATACTTTCGCTACTTGAACTTGATAAACTAATTTAGCGTTGGTAATATAGTTTTGTATCACATTTATTGCATAGTTTCTTATATTTTCAGGTGTAAATAGTATAATACTTTCGCTTGAACTTGATAAACTAATTTAGCGTTGGTAATATAGTTTTGTATCACATTTATTGCATAGTTTCTTATATTTTCAGGTGTAAATAGTATAATACTTTCGCTACTTGAACTTGATAAACTAATTTAGCGTTGGTAATATAGTTTTGTATCACATTTATTGCATAGTTTCTTATATTTTCAGGTGTAAATAGTATAATACTTTCGCTACTTGAACTTGATAAACTAATTTAGCGTTGGTAATATAGTTTTGTATCACATTTATTGCATAGTTTCTTATATTTTCAGGTGTAAATAGTATAATACTTTCGCTTGAACTTGATAAACTAATTTAGCGTTGGTAATATAGTTTTGTATCACATTTATTGCATAGTTTCTTATATTTTCAGGTGTAAATAGTATAATACTTTCGCTACTTGAACTTGATAAACTAATTTAGCGTTGGTAATATAGTTTTGTATCACATTTATTGCATAGTTTCTTATATTTTCAGGTGTAAATAGTATAATACTTTCGCTTGAACTTGATAAACTAATTTAGCGTTGGTAATATAGTTTTGTATCACATTTATTGCATAGTTTCTTATATTTTCAGGTGTAAATAGTATAATACTTTCGCTACTTGAACTTGATAAACTAATTTAGCGTTGGTAATATAGTTTTGTATCACATTTATTGCATAGTTTCTTATATTTTCAGGTGTAAATAGTATAATACTTTCGCTTGAACTTGATAAACTAATTTAGCGTTGGTAATATAGTTTTGTATCACATTTATTGCATAGTTTCTTATATTTTCAGGTGTAAATAGTATAATACTTTCGCTACTTGAACTTGATAAACTAATTTAGCGTTGGTAATATAGTTTTGTATCACATTTATTGCATAGTTTCTTATATTTTCAGGTGTAAATAGTATAATACTTTCGCTACTTGAACTTGATAAACTAATTTAGCGTTGGTAATATAGTTTTGTATCACATTTATTGCATAGTTTCTTATATTTTCAGGTGTAAATAGTATAATACTTTCGCTACTTGAACTTGATAAACTAATTTAGCGTTGGTAATATAGTTTTGTATCACATTTATTGCATAGTTTCTTATATTTTCAGGTGTAAATAGTATAATACTTTCGCTACTTGAACTTGATAAACTAATTTTCGTGAATAATTTAACGAATTTTTTTTTTGGCATTTTAGTTTTGGCATCTGTCAATATTCCTTGTGTCTATGACGACAATAATTCGCGCGGTTTTCATTTTTTCCTGCTCTCCGTACATTGATATGTTTTTTTTAAATAAAGACAGCGCGCCACGCGTCCCAATGAAAAAAAAAACATGTTCAGGCAAAATCCCTCGTTGGGCGGAGTCAAACCGGTGCTTTTATGGAAAAAATATATACAACATTAAAAAACAGTGAAACACAACAAAAAACAAAAAACAAACAACAGTTCAAAAAACAGTGTGAGTTCAAAAAACAGTGTAATAATGTATTTTTTCTTATTAGGGTCGTGCCGTGCGTAAAATATGTCATTATACCAAAATCTTGCAAGCTGCATTCTAGTTCTAATGCAGCTTGCAAGAGTTTACGGAGTTGTATTATTACGCATACTGGGCGTGCGAACGCCTAGCAAGGTAGTGTGTAGCAAGGTAAGGTTTGCTCAGTGGCCGCAACTTCGCGACTTTTTCGAAATGACGGACTTTTACTGTGCTAGGCTTCATAGTAAAATGTAGGGACCCCTTGTAATGTTTATAACGTTCTCAAAAGTAAAATGTAGGGACCCCTTTACTGTTTATAACGTTTTCAAAAATAAAATATAGGGAACACTTTACTCTTTATACCTTTCTCAATCTTGTACAAATATTTAAAGCAAATAAATTACATTCATTCATTCATTCATTCAAAAGGGTTATCCTGTCTATCACAATTGCTCTATCCAAAGATCTTGAATATTTGTCAATCAATTTCGATAGTATCGTTACGTCAGCCGCGTTACATTCCTGTTTTATCGTATCATGTAGATATTGTATCAATATTGTATCAAGTTATCGTTAAACAATATAATAATGTGAGCTGAGCCGGCATCGCTCTAATAATAGCAAAATCAATAATATGCTAAGTACTAAATGAGAGGGCAGAACTCGGCTGTTAAAGTTTGATTATTTCGAATACAGCATAATTGTTTGTTGTTCAAACTTTGAAATGCCATTTCACCCCACTGGGGATGTATTTAAAAAAAAACAATTCTTACTGCCTTTTTTAAGGCGGTTTGTCCATCCGTATAACCAATAATGACAACCAAGTTTTTGGGCCAGACATAATTTACCCATGTCGATTTCTGCAGATAATAATTATTTTATGAAGCTAGAACTATTGCCTATCCCACACCATAAGACAAGTTCCCTCTGTGTGTTCTGCTGACCGAACAATTTACAGTAAATAAAGCAAAGATGAACATAATAACATACCTATACCCTTAACGTTAAAAGTGATTATGCAAGAATAACTTCCTCTGAAAATTGAATTCGAATCTATGGCTGAAGTTTTAAGTAAGTTGAAGTTAGTTAAATATGAAGCTAGCGTAGTTAAGTAGTGACGTAGGAGTTAAATGGATTTATCTATATTATATTTGAGTGGGAAGTGGTTAATTTACGTAGCTAATATACACCAGTAAATTTTGCCTTGGCGTAATTACAACTAGTCAAATAGTAATCGTATGGTAAAACATACAAAGTTTTTTTTAACTGGGATCTTTATGGTAGCAATTGTTCCAGTTACAGACAGTACAATTGTTCCAGTTACAGAAAGTACAATTGTTCTAGCTACAGATAGTACAATTGTTCCAGTTACAGGCAGTACATTTGTTCCAGCTACAGACAGTACAATTGTTCCAGATACAGGCAGTACAATGTTTCTTAGAAATCCATATAGTTTTCGAACGTATAAAAAATGCACTTAAGAATTATTAAACATGTTATTTTTCTAGCATTAAGAAAAAGTGTTAAATATTTAAACGCGGACTGGTTCTGCTTTTCCTAATAAAAAGTAATTAATATAAAACTATTTTATTAACTTAAGATGTTACAGCTTGATAAAAATAAAAATGTGTGACATATCTTATACCCATCTACAAAACAGCACCGCGACATACTGACTGACAGACAGACAACGCACACTCTAAATCGGTGGACGTAACACGTACATTTGAAATTTGGAGGAAATATTCCTTGAGTACCCAAGAGGTGCATTGAGGACGGGTTTTTTGAAATTCCTTCCGTAAGTACGTAAGTAAGTAAGTAAGTAGAGAACGGGGCTGATAAATTTTGCAGAGCTGCGGGGCATAGCTAGTGTTGCAATAATTTTATAAGAGCACGTTTTACTTGCACTGTACCGTACTTAGGTTTGGTCGACTAAACCTAAGTACGGAAGGATATTGACTATCGGTATTCCGTAAGCGATAATGTTCTCGCACCCACAACTACGGAGTACTATTATTTATTCTGTGCAGCAGCTGCGTTTGTTTAATCGGCTCTTTTGTATATAACTAGCTGTTCCCGCGGCTTGGTCCGCGTTGTGATTTCCCTGGGTTAAAAGTTACTTATGTGTAATTCCAGGACCAAAAGTACCTATGAAGTACCAAATACCAAATTTCGTTCAGCCGTCAGTTTTATATCAAAACTTAAGCTGGGGATAGCTATAGATACCTCATGAAATCGCTTCAGTAGTTTTTACGGCATGCGCTAACAAACATACAGACATGATTCTTAACAATATTATATTATTGTTTAGTAGCTTATTTAAAGTACCACAGACCATTTTTACACGACAGCCTAAAAAAAGGAGTGTAATGTTTTTAGGATTCATGTATGTGAGTTTCTTTATTCCATCATAACTTTTAAATACCTGAACAGATTTAGACGTATGGGGTATCGTTAGAATCCTTACATTTCCGTGGTAACACAAAATATTCTTTTTTTTTAATTAAAACAATATGGCGGCTTCATTTTTAAATGTGAGGAAAATATATTTTCTTTGAATTTTACAATATAGGTGTCAAATTAAACTGATAAGAACATTCCAACACTATATTTTTTTTTTTTTTATTTTTTTTTTATTTTTTTCTTTGTTGGCAGGGCACGCTCGTTTTTTAGCTTTTAAGCTAGTTTAATAGTTTTTAAGCTAGTTTAATAGTATCTTTATTGTACAGACTTTGATTCTTATTGCTTTGTTATAAATATAGATAGATAGAAAGAGATGTAGATTTCGTTTAAATATCAAATGAAGTAATTATAGGTACCACGTTACTTAAGAAAGTAACTTCAAAATTACAGGAATTCAAAAGACAAAAGGCTTTGTCGAAAGTAATAAGTATCAAAGTGTTCTCGTTATGGTAATTGTGGCCAAGTTAACTGTCAAGTTACAGTTAACTTAACCCTAAGTTAAGTAACTGATGGCTGATAAGTCGACGTTGCTTGGCATTCGTCTTGCGAGTTTCTAACTTGTTTCCACTTTGATTTCTGACGCTCCAAGTTTTACAGGACTTTGCTTAGTTGGCATATATTATATTGTATTTTTATACGAGAGACGTAGGTGTAGAGTGAACATATGCGGCGACAATGAAGTGCAGTGCCACAGAGAATAAAGTTTATGTAAAAAAATAACGATTCAAATTTACCTGGACTGCAAGTATTACGGCGTTGCGCATAAAATTTGGTATTTGGTAAGCAAGGGGATACCCCCCCCCCTGCTTTGACAACTCTTTTTTTTTAGGTTAATAATAGTAGAAAGGATTTAAAAAGAACATTAACAGAATTTTAGTCTAAAATTTTAATTATTTTGTAGTCAATGCTACGTCGCGTAGCACGTCGTTGCCCCTGTGATAAATCTGGTTATATTATGTTTATTATTATACATTGTTGATTTTATCAATATCTCCTACATATTTACTCCATACCGATATATAAAAGTGAAAAGTTGTCTGTTTGTTTGTTTATTTGTTTGTTTGTTTGTTTGGGGAGCATTCACTCGATAACGGCTGGCCGGATTTTTAAATTTATAATGAGGATAGCTTATACCCTGTAATAAAGCATGGGATACTTTTTATCCCGGAAAATTTATGCTGTAAGAAATTGTTGCCATAGAAACGAAATAATAAGTATGTCAAAAACATCAAGAGCAATTGGTGCTTTACCTACTTTTGTATTAGTTTTTAATATCCTAGAAGAACAAAGGATGCTTTTTTCGCAATTTTTTTCGCGATAAAAGGTTTTTTTAAAGCTTTTTTTTTTCCGCGCGGATGAAGTTGCGGGCTGGAAAGCTAGTCGTATAAAATTGCGCTAACGTAGTAATTGCTACGTCGTAGCACGTAGATGTAGCTACGGCGTAGCAAGTAAATGCAGCTTTCAGGGGACATTGTGTAGTCAAAGACTTCCGTGTCTATTTAAAGACTTAATAGCCACTTAGCGTTATGATCATCTTAGTATGCAAGTCATGAAAACTGCTTTAAGTAGAATCTAATCTAATAAACATTAAGCGTGGGTCAAACCAGATACGTAGAGCGATGGTGGCCTAACGGTTCTATAGTGCAATTTAGAATCCAACGATACCGGGTTCAAAACCTAGGCTCCGCATCAATGACTTTTCTGAGTTATGTGCGGTTTTCCATCGCTCCGTGCTTCGGAGAGCACGTTAAGCTGTAGGTCCCGGCTGTTATTGATTAATAGCAGTCGTTAATCCATCTCAGATGCCCTCGGGCGGCCTGAAAATCTCTGACTCCAGAGGCCAGCACTACCTCATACAACAAACAAATAACCAGATACGTGTGCGTTGCAGAGCAGAGCGTTGCAGCGCAGCGCGTTGCGTAGAATGTCACACCGGCCAGTATGTCGTGATGTGCGGTGCAACAACGCTCTGCGCTACAACGTTCTGGATATCTGCCATTTTCGTTTTAAATAGAATACAGTGAGCACAGCGCTATTATTTCTGTTTTCTGATGAAGGATGGTAGTGCAGTATCTCATCTGATGAAGAAATAAATTATTTTTTCTTTAATATTTTTTTATATTTAGCATCCAGTTTTGTATTTGAATATAAATCACGGTTTGCTTTCAGCAAGGTGTCGCACAGCGCTGCACGTCCACGCGCGTAGTCGTCCGCGGTGTGATATTAACTACAGAAAGGCATACAATATAATACAACGTCATCAGGGCACGAAACGCGCGCGACGTTGCCAGATCGTGCAAGATCGCCTGCTGCGTTCACGCATTCGGTTTGTCTTTGCGTGGCTTGATATGCGGTGACACGTGTAGATGTGCAGCGCTGTACGGCATCGTACGTTTGGTGTGTCATTTCCCATAATATTCCCTACATTACAACGTCATAAGCTGCGCTGCGCTGTGCTGCGCTGCGCTGTGCTGCGCTGCGCTGCGTTGCATGCGGTTGGAACGACGCTTTATTATGTACAAATTTTCCCGCCCGTGACTTCATCCGCGCTGACTACTGTTTATCGCGAAAAAAACATCCTATTTTCTTCTAGAATATTAAAAACTAATGCAAAAATAGTCGTAGCACCAATGTTCTTGATGTTTTTTGACAGACTTGTTATTTCGTTTCCATGGAAAGCACATACTATTCTGTGTTCTGTGTTCTGTGTTCTGTGTTTTCTGTGAGCAACGTTCCTTATAGTGAGTATTCAACATTTTCCAGTTTTCCAATGGAAACTAAAAAATCGGAATAACAAGTATCTCATGTTTTATTCCAGGGTTTAAGCTATCTTCATTCTAAATTTCATCAAAATCCGTGAAAGCTCCCTAAACAAACAAACAGACAACGTTTCACTTTTATATATTGGTATGGATGTTTCTATCCACTCAGCGCTGAAACGGCGGAACGGATTTAGTTTATAGATACTTTACATCCTATAATGATATTTTTCATCATCATCATCATCCATCATCACCACAGGGCGCAGCTTGTAATTAATATTTGGAAATAAATATCATAACTAAGTTAACGGTGCTACTTACAAAGTTAATGCAAATTAAAAAAAACATTTTAATACAACAACTATATATAACAACTATAACAACATTAAAAGATTAAACAAATAAATGTTTAAGCGAGTGCGGTTGAATGTTGCCAGTTAAAATAATAAATAGCGGGAGCCATGAAAGCAGTGGCCGGGAAAGCATGATCGGGCACTGGCATCACTGATATTCAAGGTAGTCAGTCGTGTGATTGTGGTATTATTTGGGTATTAGAAAGTACATAGATAGATATATATAGACTACCTATGCCCGCAACATTGCGCGCGTGGTCATTTCATTTAAAAGTAGCCCACACGTGTTATTCCAGGACCAAAAGTACCTATAAAATACAATATACTACATATCTTCAAAATTTGTTCAAATAGATTTTTATCGATAGCTCGGCATCTAATCATCGGATTAAGTTACCAAGTACCCCAGTTTTAAGTCAAACCCAACAGTGACCGCATAGTAATCAGTCCAGTAGTTTTTACGTGAAGTGCGAAAAAACATACAGACTAGCAAACAAACAAACAGACATGATTTAAAAAAAAAAAAAAACTTGTTCAGTAGCTTATTGTAATTACAAAATCCATTTCTTTTTAAATTATCTTCTTTGTACAGACTTTTTCATTCTTATTCCTTTATTATATGTGGATGTTCCACCATAGCATCGCCCCTATTGGTCTGATTTTGACACGCTAGGTATCAATCGATTCGTCTTTAGTATAAAGTGTCAAAGGCTATTGTTACCCGACTGTAGTCTGATTTTAGTTTTAGAACTTATGTCTTGTTATCATAAAGCAGTATGTTACAAAAAAACTGTACAACGATGAGAATAAATCAGCAATTGGTCTGAGGTACCTAAAATAAGCTACTGAACAAGAATATAACATTTTAAAAACTGTCTGTTTGTCTGTCTGTTCGCACATCATGTAAAAACTACTCTTGACCGATTGCGATGCAGTTTTCACTATAAGATAGCATAGGTTTTGACTTAAAATCTCATGCCATCGGTATTTCAATCGGATAAGAAAAACCCGAGAAATTAAAAAAAAAGCTTTTTGACGTCTGAACGAAGTTTTATGAAATTTGATTTTTTGTAAGGTAAGGCATCAACATCATCATACGTTCCAGATTTAAAGTTACTGTGTCATACAAGGCCTGAATAGACTATTCTGAAAATCACCAATGTTAGTTGAAAAAGTTCTCGTAATTTAGCGCTGTCCACACAGGGCCCAAGCGGATACAGGAGTGTAGAACACGAGAGTGGATTACCGAAGGACGCTCGGTGGTGACATTTAGCGCTGTCCACACAGGGCCCAAGCGGATACAGGAGTGTAGAACACGAGAGTGGATTACCGAAGGACGCTCGGTGGTGACATTTAGCGCTGTCCACACAGGGCCCAAGCGGATACAGGAGTGTAGAACACGAGAGTGGATTACCGAAGGACGCTCGGTGATGACATTTTTACATTTAGTAGTGTAGTGGGGTGAGACGGGGGTCGAAGGTTCTAGATGCGCCATGTTAGCGAACTTAATGAAGATTTTAAGAAATTAATGTAATGTATTTATGATTTTAGTATTAACGCCAGCTAAACACGTTGATGGAAAAAAACACAATAATAATGTCCTATAGGGTTTTTCCAAAATAATTTTAGTATTACAATCGAGTTGCAACCTCTATGGAAATATTTGCAACTGTGTATTGTAACCAGTTGCCGTAGGCGATTCACTATTTTTGGTTTGCAACTAGTTTTTTTATTTTTTTTATTACGGACTAGGCAATCGTTTGACCACGATCTCACCTGATGGAAAGCGATGATGCGGTCGAAGGTGTAGCACGCTTGCCTAGTAGATACCTATTCACTCTTGACTAGTTGCGGAAAAAGAACAAAATTATGGTTTAATATCCACATCTAGTAACAGATTTTTATCTAGCAACTTTCATAGAACTCTATATCTATAAAACAGTACCGTGACATAGAAAAATAAAATAAAATAATAAAATCTGCTAATTGACTGACTGACTGACAACGAACAGCATAAAACAGTGTTCTGAAGAGTTAAAATTTGGAGGAAATATTCCATGAATTTCAAAAAATCATTCTTCTGGATTCTTCTGGAAGAGAATTTCGTAAAATGTTTCCTAACGGAACGGATCGGCTAGTTTAGGTATAATTACTTATTAAAATGAGTAAATAATTACACAATCTTGTTCATCGCTTCTTGAAAATCATCCGTTCAGTCACTCCTTTTTATAATTTTCCTAGTTTCGAGAGTCCTATCCAGACGCTTCCCCTCTCCGTGGTCCAGTGACGGAGGTTTAACTTAATTAAAAGTTTCCGCGGTGCAGCTGCGGAACCTATCTCGTTTTGGCGTCCGAGGGAAGGAAAAAACTATTCAGAGCTCTGAGAGGGATCTTTTGAATAATGTACAGGAAGGATAGAAACTAATGTGGTAAGGAATGAGGTTTAATTTGGTTTGCAGTGTATGTGATAGCTAGCGGGATAGCTTCTAAAGTAGAGGCTACAGAATTGAGAGAGCCTAGAGAGATATGGAATAAGTTTTAATATATAAATGTAGGTTGCAATGAATTCTCAAGCTTTTAGATATTTATGCCCACATTTTACGTATAACTATTTAACGTAATATGTATAACGGTTATATGTGTGACATGAAAATATGTATATTAGGAAGAGATCGCACTGAATTGATCCCAAGTTTCATCAGAATCAGTGCTAAAATGTGTAATATTAATTTAATAGGAAGTAGAATTTTGTAATACTTTTCGGCCGCAAGAAATTTTAAAATCTCTCCTCCACAATAATAATATGAAAGCTGTGATACAAACCAAAACATTGCAATAATAATATGAAAGCTGTGATACAAACCAAAACATTGCAATAATAATATGAAAGCTGTGATACAAACCAAAACATTGCAATAATAATATGAAAGCTGTGATACAAACCAAAACATTGCAATAATAATATGAAAGCTGTGATACAAACCAAAACATTGCAATAATAATATGAAAGCTGTGATACAAACCAAAACATTGCAATAATAATATGAAAGCTGTGATACAAACCATTGCAATAATAATATGAAAGCTGTGATACAAACCAAAACATTGCAATAATAATATGAAAGCTGTGATACAAACCAAAACATTGCAATAATAATATGAAAGCTGTGATACAAACCATTGCAATAATAATATGAAAGCTGTGATACAAACCAAAACATTGCAATAATAATATGAAAGCTGTGATACAAACCAAAACATTGCAATAATAATATGAAAGCTGTGATACAAACCAAAACATTGCAATAATAATATGAAAGCTGTGATACAAACCAAAACATTGCAATAATAATATGAAAGCTGTGATACAAACCAAAACATTGCAATAATAATATGAAAGCTGTGATACAAACCAAAACATTGCAATAATAATATGAAAGCTGTGATACAAACCAAAACATTGCAATAATAATATGAAAGCTGTGATACAAACCAAAACATTGCAATAATAATATGAAAGCTGTGATACAAACCAAAACATTGCAATAATAATATGAAAGCTGTGATACAAACCAAAACATTGCAATAATAATATGAAAGCTGTGATACAAACCAAAACATTGCAATAATAATATGAAAGCTGTGATACAAACCAAAACATTGCAATAATAATATGAAAGCTGTGATACAAACCAAAACATTGCAATAATAATATGAAAGCTGTGATACAAACCAAAACATTGCAATAATAATATGAAAGCTGTGATACAAACCAAAACATTGCAATAATAATATGAAAGCTGTGATACAAACCAAAACATTGCAATAATAATATGAAAGCTGTGATACAAACCAAAACATTGCAATAATAATATGAAAGCTGTGATACAAACCAAAACATTGCAATAATAATATGAAAGCTGTGATACAAACCATTGCAATAATAATATGAAAGCTGTGATACAAACCAAAACATTGCAATAATAATATGAAAGCTGTGATACAAACCAAAACATTGCAATAATAATATGAAAGCTGTGATACAAACCATTGCAATAATAATATGAAAGCTGTGATACAAACCAAAACATTGCAATTTGAGGATAGACGTGAAAAACGACGCTCGCGTTGCGACTCGAGCGGAAACGACGCCCGCGGGGCGACGTGAGCGGAAACGGTAAGAGATTCAGCGAAGACAGATTTGTAGATTTGTCGCAGAAGGTGAACTGTTATATTTGGTACTATCTATTATAAATTAGAATAGAAAATATAAGAGATCATACGCAATGATTCCGAAGATTGAGTTATTGAAGATAATTTTAGATACATTACATTTTAATCCAAAAACTTCACAAAAATATATTGAAGTTTAAAAAATAGTAATTTCTGTCTGTTCTACAGTTGATTTCAAAAAAATATTTTAATAAAGCACGGAGATGATTTGATTGATTTATTTGTGCTTAACTACGAGTTATTTTAATACTTAATTAGAGGAATTTATTAAATTACAATGTTTATTCTGTGGCTAAGATATACATTTGTATTGACTCGATAGAACTTGGAAATAAACGAAACTGAAACTTTAACCTGAAGACCGAGCTCAGTGGCGTGCATTAGGAGAGTATTGGACAGATATAGGCTGATGATGATGATGATTATGAAACTTTAACCTGAAGACCGAGCTCAGTGGCGTGCATTAGGAGAGTATTGGACAGATATAGGCTGATGATGATGATGATTATGAAACTTTAACCTGAAGACCGAGCTCAGTGGCGTGCATTAGGTGAGTAGTGGACAGATATAGGCTGTTGATGATGATGATTATGAAACTTTAACCTGAAGACCGAGCTCAGTGGCGTGCATTAGGAGAGTATTGGACAGATATAGGCTGATGATGATGATGATTATGAAACTTTAACCTGAAGACCGAGCTCAGTGGCGTGCATTAGATGAGTAGTGGACAGATATAGGCTGTTGATGATGATGATTATGAAACTTTAACCTGAAGACCGAGCTCAGTGGCGTGCATTAGGAGAGTATTGGACAGATATAGGCTGATGATGATGATGATTATGAAACTTTAACCTGAAGACCGAGCTCAGTGGCGTGCATTAGGTGAGTAGTGGACAGATATAGGCTGTTGATGATGGTGATTATGAAACTTTAACCTGAAGACCGAGCTCAGTGGCGTGCATTAGGAGAGTATTGGACAGATATAGGCTGATGATGATGATGATTATGAAACTTTAACCTGAAGACCGAGCTCAGTGGCGTGCATTAGGTGAGTAGTGCACAGATATAGGCTGATGATGATGATGATTATGAAACTTTAACCTGAAGACCGAGCTCAGTGGCGTGCATTAGGTGAGTAGTGCACAGATATAGGCTGATGATGATGATGATTATGAAACTTTAACTTGAAGACCGAGCTCAGTGGCGTGCATTAGGTGAGTAGTGCACAGATATAGGCTGATGATGATGATGATTATGAAACTTTAACCTGAAGACCGAGCTCATTGGCGTGCATTAGGTGAGTAGTGGACAGATATAGGCTGTTGATGATGGTGATTATGAAACTTTAACCTGAAGACCGAGCTCAGTGGCGTGCATTAGGAGAGTATTGGACAGATATAGGCTGATGATGATGATGATTATGAAACTTTAACCTGAAGACCGAGCTCAGTGGCGTGCATTAGGTGAGTAGTGCACAGATATAGGCTGATGATGATGATGATTATGAAACTTTAACCTGAAGACCGAGCTCAGTGGCGTGCATTAGGTGAGTAGTGCACAGATATAGGCTGATGATGATGATGATTATGAAACTTTAACCTGAAGACCGAGCTCAGTGGCGTGCATTAGGTGAGTAGTGCACAGATATAGGCTGATGATGATGATGATTATGAAACTTTAACCTGAAGACCGAGCTCAGTGGCGTGCATTAGGTGAGTAGTGCACAGATATAGGCTGATGATGATGATGATTATGAAACCTTAACTGTGGTATTTTGCGTCAAAACCTAGAGAGCAAAGCAAATACAAAATAGTCACTAACAACAGACAATTAACGGTTTGACTAATAAATCATAAAGTACACTATTTATAGCCGACATATCGATCTCAAATAACCTATCCTGAACCCGGTCTATTATAAAGGTAGGTTAACCGTGCCTATTATACTGTCTGGGGGAAGCACGCAATGTTTAATAATTCTGTTGGACAGCTCTTTAATTTTCTAGAAAGGGACTGGTGCTATAAAGTGGTATTTGTCGATGATATTGTAAATGTGTTATTATACTTTAACTGCGTTACTAATAAACTCGGTATAAACTTTTATGCTTGTTCTAATGGTGGAATAGTACAAATCAATACTAATAAACTCGGAATAAGCCAAATGCGGAATAACCTCGTCATAAATAATCTGTCAAACTCTATACCAACCCCGACCCTAGTATAAGCTTGGTATGGCCACAGAACAAGTTTATTTTTATTTTTATTGTTCGCTAAACTGGACTTTACAATATATACAAGTATGTTAAAATAAGGTATAATAAAACATGAAAAGTAACGACCTTCTTGAAGCGAACACTGCATGCAAATAAATAAAGGTATAAAGAGTACATATTATAGAAACAAATAAATCATTTATCTATCTATCTATCTATCTATCTATCTACATACTACTACTAAAATTATATAATAAACTACTAAATAAAATTAACATTACAATACTAAATAAAGTTTCGACAATTTAGATAATTTGGTCAATTTTTAAACAAGTGTTTTGTTACACAAGCTGACGATTCACGGAAAAAGTCTAAATCATGGCAGATTTTATTATATGAAGAGCACATAGGATACATAGGTGAATGATGAAAATATTTAGTGCGACAATAGGGAAGATGGAACGTTTTTATATTTTGGAGACGTTTACTTGATCGTGGGATGATAAACATAAATTTCTCAAGCAAGTCCGGACTATCAATTCTCCCATTGAGTATATAGTAAGTAAAGACTGGGCACCACAACCAAACCTCCAAAAACATTAAATGTTTTACAAACATTAACTACACCTTTGCTTACTTATATTATGGCACATACCATAACTTTATTAAAGTGGTTTGTCTAAGAAATGCGACTTTGCCGCTCTTCTTTCGGGTATAACTATGGAATAATAATGACTATGTTATACCGAGTTTATTAGTAAGAAGTTATTCCTTCACTATATCGACCTTATTCTTGGAATACGTATACCAGGAATAACGATGAAATAAGATGAGAATAAGGATTTTTTATTAGTAACACTATAGAAGTATATAGCTTTAAGGTTCCATAGCTTCCAAAGTGATGCCGAGACAGATCATACATATTGAAGATTAGCTATCTTCCGAGTCCAAATTGTTCTTATTCCACTCCGAAAACTGTGGGTAAGGTTTCGTCAAGAAATACAAGTAGTTAGAAACCAACGGTCGCGGGTTCGAATCCCAAACGGTGCCTAAATTTGTGTGGTGAGCAGAAATGTTTAATTCCGAGTCGTGGATCTACGAGTGATATTGGTATTTATGTATGTTCATCAGTTGCCTACTCGTAGTTCCCTTAGTATAGGGTATACTAGTTACCGATAGGTCATTGATTGAATTTTTCTGAGTATTATTATTAGTGTCAAAATTATGACACTGTCATCGGAACGGTTCTCTATCGATACGCATAAAATATAATGTCATAATTTAGTGTGGCATAATTTTCATGATCCTAAGATATTAGTAGTATATTAGATAATGGAATAGCTCATAGAACACCTTTAACCTGAAGAAATGACCACGCGTGCGAAGCCGCGGGCACAACTAGTAACGTAATAAAGCAATAAGTACGAAAATGTATGTACAAAGAAAATAATTAATAAATAATGGTCCTAATGGTAAGTACCTTAGTACTTAAAATAAGCTACTGAATAAAATTATAACATTTTTTTATCGTGTCTGTCTGTTTGTTTGTCTCTATGTCTGTTCTTGCATCAAAGACGCGGGCATAGCTAGTTAGTTTATATAACAACTTTTATTTAAGAATAGCTGTACACGCGGCTTTGACTTCGTGGTCATTTCATTTAAAAGTTGCCCATATGTGGTACACCAGGGCCAAAAGTACATATAAAGTACAATATATAGTTCTATAAAGTATGTATTGTAGTTGTATTTACCTTATGTAAGTAAGTATGGTTTATGTAGTTTATTAAATATGTAGGTATAGTCATTTTTGCATGATTTATTGTATTGTTTTGCACCACCGTCCTTTTTTTAATTCGTAATTTCTATCCATCCAAAGGTTGTCTGGAAGAGATCTCTCTTAGCGATAAGACCGCCCATTGACCCGTATTTTAAAAATAAGTTATTGTATTTGTTCCTTATATGGTGCGATAAAGTGTATTATTTTATTATTGTTATACTACATTTCTTGAAAATTCGTTCAGCCTTCAAATCGTTTTTTATCGATTGCTCGGCATCTAATCATCGAATTGATACATACATACAAACAAACATACATGAATCCTAAAAACATGACACTCCCTTTTTTGGACAGTCGTGTAAAAAGAAACAAAATGTATATTTTTTGGAGTACATAAAGTTATAATCATAGCGGCGTTTGGCAGGAACAACGTCCTAATGAAATTTAAGTTTTTTTTTTAAATCACTCTAGATAATAATAATTTCTATCTTATAAAGTACATATTTATACATGATTTTTAAAATCAAATGAAGTACCAAATAATAAATTGACTTAGTAAATGCAAAGAAAACATACAAAATCAAATAAGTAATATAAAAAATAAATCTGCGTTAACAAACTAAGGATCGAGGTATGTATCAAAGTGCCCCTAGTACCGTTGCATCAACCTTTATTACCATCAGACTTAAATTATGAAAAACAGTATTGAGCGAAATACACAACATCATCAATTAGATTTTCGTCGGGGTTTTTTTGGGTGGGAATGGGAGGGGGGGGGGGGGGGGGTAACTCCTCCAAAAAGGGGCAAAAAGGGGGCTTCTGAATATCTCCGCTTAATTAGATCGGTTTTTTTTATTGAAAGGTAGTCACGTTAAAAATGGTCTCATAAAAATTTGGTAAAGATCTGATGAGGAATTTCGGCGTGATGCGCAGAATAGCTCCTCAAAATGCAGTAAATTGCTCACTTTCAGGTTTCTACCAGTGGGATCAGCCCTTTACCTACTAGGTAGGGATTGATAGAGCACCTTGGTTATTAATGTTAGTTTTACAATACGGTAACTAAATGGCGCTACTGTGCACAGCTAGATTGTTTGCAAAAAATGTTGCTCACGAGATCTAAAGCTCACAGAGCCACTAGTTTTTCAAATTGGTTCATAATTTTTTGAGTTTATCCATTACAAACAAACATACAAAAATCAAATCTTTTCTCTTTATAATAATACTGTAGATATACGCCTACGGAGCCAAAACGTGGACACTCACGGTCAGATTAGTCCACACATTTAAGGTCGCCCAGCGAGCTATGGAGAGAGAGATATGCTTGGAGTTTCTCTGAAGGACAAGATTCGTAATGAAGATATCCAACGGAGAACCAAGGTAACTGGCATAGCTCAATGGATAAGCAAGCTAAAGTGCCAATGGGCTGGTCACACTTCCCGAAGAACCGATAACCGTTGGGGTCAACGAGTTCTCTAGTGGAGACAAAGTTCAAGCAAATCTAGTGTAGGACGCCCTGTAACCAGGTGGAGTGACGACCTGCGAAAAGCGGCTGGCAGAAAATGGATGAGGAGAGCTGAAGACCGAGCTCAGTAGCGTGCATTAGGAGAGGCTAACTTCCTGCAGTGGACAGATATAGGCTGATGATGAGACATACGCGTGAACTTGTTAACCTAATTTTTTGAAGTCAGTTAAAAAATAAATTGTACTCAGTAGAAAACACCGAATCATTTCCAGCAAGCTTAACTTCACACGTGTATCTGCTTAATTAGGCTTCGTCCACAAAACAACTATGTAGTTACCGAACCGCGCGGCACGCGATCTCTACATGCGAATTATTTGGACTTTGTTCAAAACAAGATAAAGTTACTTAAGTACTAAGTTAATCATCGAGTGCTCAAGTATTGAGTGAGTCACGGAAGTCAAACTAGACTTACTGAAAGACTTAAGCAAACTAGACTCAACAAAATAGCCTAGACTTTCAGTTGTATATACTTCAATCTTTTCTGGTTGTGTAATGTAAAGTTTTATTTTATTTAGAAATAATTTGAAATAGTAAATAAAATAAAATAAATTATTATAAAAACAAAAACCCGACTGCGAACAAAACTCAAAAGAAACAAACTAGCTTTAGATTTTTGATTTTGAAATATAAGATGCAGTCGGAGGATCATGCATTTTATTTCTCCTTAGCCGGGATCAGCTAGAACCTGGCGAGCTACTCTTCATGCCTCCGACTGAGGCAGCTAGAACCTGGCGAGCTACTCTTCATGCCTCCGACTGAGGCAGCTAGAACCTGGCGAGCTACTCTTCATGCCTCCGACTGAGGCAGCTAGAACCTGGCGAGCTACTCTTCATGCCTCCGACTGAGGCAGCTAGAACCTGGCGAGCTACTCTTCATGCCTCCGACTGAGGCAGCTAGAACCTGGTGAGCTACTCTTCATGCCTCCGACTGAGGCAGCTAGAACCTGGCGAGCTACTCTTCATGCCTCCGACTGAGGCAGCTAGAACCTGGCGAGCTACTCTTCATGCCTCCGACTGAGGCAGCTAGAACCTGGCGAGCTACTCTTCATGCCTCCGACTGAGGCAGCTAGAACCTGGCGAGCTACTCTTGATGCCTCCAACTGAGGCAGCTAGAACCTGGCGAGCTACTCTTCATGCTTCAGACTGCATCTATTATTACAAAATCTAAAATGTAAAGCTTGTTTGCCTCTTTTTAGTTTTGTTCGCAGTCGGGTATTTGTTTTTCTAATATTTTATTTTAATTTAAACTTTTTAGTTTATATTTAATTATAAAATTAGTGATTATGGTTGCTAACCAATTTTAAATCTTTATAGATCCTACCTAAATGATTATTCAAAAAGAACGCACGACACGTCTCTAATAAGAAAATAAATTACGAGTACATTATAACACTGTTTTTTGAACTTTACAGTTTTATAATATAACTTTTTCCCATAAAAGCACAGGTTTGGCTCCGTACCACGAGAGTTTTCCCAATTTATTATTTATGGTGGCGGGTGTAAGACCGTATGCGCGTGAATTCGGTGTCATTCGTTTTCCATCCGCTCTTTCAACTCATGTTTAATTAATTTCGGGTTCCACCCAAGATGAAGGCAGTGTTCTACTCGCGAATAAATAATATAAAATTTAATTCACGTTCCACCCGAAAAGTATTTCGGTTTTCACTCACAACTACAGCAACGGATAATGTACGGTTGAACAAATGTGCAAGATCTTAATTTTATTATATTAATACATTATTTGTAAAAATAAATAATAGTTTAAAAAAACTAAAAAAAAGCTTAATATAGAAAACCAAACTAAAAAATAGAAAATAAATTTTAATAGTGTAAATAAGAAAAAAAAAAGTTTTAATTAAAAAAAAACGTGAGGTGCATGGGTCAATAGTTATAAATATTTCATTGACAGATATGAGAAGCACCCCACGCTTTTTTTAAATGAAACATTTCTTTCTTATTTACACTATTAAAATTTATTTTCCATTTTTTAGTTTGGTTTTCTATATAAAGCGTTTTTTTTTAAACTATATATATTTTTTTATTTCTTTCGCATCGGTATTTGACAGGTGTGCAAAATTTGAATGTAATGTGACCGTTTATAGTGGGTCAAAATAGCGTCCAAAGGAGTCGGTTACAAACATACAAGTGAAGCTAATATAAAGAGTATAAAAAAAAGAAGTTTGACTACGCAATGCTGTTGCAAGATTGTTAAAGCAGCTAACATGCTTGTCAAGATTGTTAAAGCAGCTAACATGCTTGTCAAGATTGTTAAAGCAGCTAACATGCCTGTCAAGATTGTTAAAGCAGCTAACATGCTTGTCAAGATTGTTAAAGCAGCTAACATGCTTGTCAAAACTTTGTTGCTAAAAGATATGCTATTTTTAGTAAACTGTTTTATATTCTTATAGCTATAGCTCAAATATAACTGATATTTAGTTCCTGTATATATGTGTTTTTTTAATTTATAAATAAGTGATTTTAAAAACTTTGTAGCATATATGTGTTTTATTTTTAGTAAACTGTTTTGTATTTTCATAGCAAAACGAATACAAATATGAGAATAGTCGATTTATAATTATGATGTTTCGGTATATATATATATATAAAACATATATATATATATATATATAACTGATATTACAAAACTGATAACACAAATGTAACATATATATGTATCATTTTGTGGCGTTTTCTATGGATTGTCAGTTCTAATGTATGGAGTTCTGCATCGCGCATACGAAGTTTTCCGCTCGATAAGAGAGTATTAATTTTTAAAACTAAGCTCTCATTGGCCTGTTTACGACAGTAGCTACATTTCTGTCATTTATAATAATTCTATTCCATCCACCAACACCTATTGCATTATTTTATTTTCAGTACCTATGCACCGTGACATACCTATTGACTGACAGGCAACGCACAGCCTATACCGGTGGACATCATCATATAGATATTTCCTAAGTACAATGGTGGACATAGAGATTTAAAATTTGGAGTAAATATTCCTTCACTAAGGGCCGCTTGCATAACGTCCTATTGAAATCAGTAGTAATTTTGATTGTCAAAACACGTTTAGCTGCCCGTTTAGCTGCATTTACACTAAACGTGATTACGCTTACCTTGCTCGAGGTGGTTTTCGATGTTATTTAGTTAAACGTAGTTAGCGAGTCGGTAAACCAGACTCATGCGTTCCATTTGACGTACTTTCGTCAAGCTACATCAATATTACGTAAATAAAAGTCAAAATCAAAGTATTTTATAGTAAATAGGCAAAATAATAGCACTTTTACAAGTCAAAATTAACATCTCATGATCGAGGAGATATACATAAAAAATTATAAAAAGATCAAATCAATTAAAAATTAGGTAAATTCTTTGAGTTCATGTGCCAACAGAGTTAGATCTCACTCTGGAAAAGGAAATACCCTTCTGACTGTACTGGTCTACTATCAGGATGCATTTGCGTAAAACGGGAAATATATTTGTCATTCTTGTTGTCATTATCAGACAGACATGTGTGACATGCCATTATCAGACAGACATGTGTGACATGCTATTATCAGACAGACTTGTGTGACATGCCATTATCAGACAGACATGTGTGACATGCCATTATCAGACAGACATGTGTGACATGCCATTTTCTGTTTGAAGGCATCGTCATGATCATTGTCGTTTGATTGTCATGTACGTGATCATTAAGTTTGCATTGCAAATAAATACCACGCTATTGCAGTAGTGCTCCGTTTCGTAGTATAATAACATAATTATTTTGGATTTATCAATATAATGTTTGAGAAGGTCAAAGTTTCTAGAGCACGAGCCCCTAACTTTACGAAAGGGGATCAGATTTTACTTATAAATGCCATGAAGGCATACACTCATATTATTGAGTGTAAACATCTTGGAAAAAGTTTATTTGGTGTGATAGGCCGACTTATATAGCCAATAATCTCTTCGATGTAAATAAATAAAATATATAAATAAATATATTCGGGCCAATTTGCACCAATTACCTAGCCCCGATCTAGAATACCATGTACTATGGGCACTAGATAACGGATAAACTTACATAGAATGAATGAATGAATGAATGAACGATACGAATAATTTACATCCATGAGTCGGAAACTAACATTTCTTCTCATCACCAAATAATTGAACCGAAATTGGGATTCTGACAAATGATTGGGATTCGAAACTGCGATCGTTGGTTGACAAGTCAGGGTCACTAACCATTCGTCAACCGGTCGTCATTTTTATCATCTGATAAGTCCCAACAATATATTCTCCGCTTCTAAAATACCACGCAATGCACGAAGTCAAACACATTGATTTATTTTGAACACAGAGTATTCTGTGATTTGGAACGCTTCTTCTATTTATTTGTTCCACTAGGCTGCTGACCTGTTTTACTAAACAATTGTTATGTTCAACAAATTAGTTGGTCATTGCAAATGGCGCTAAATACATTTAGCTTTGGCTAAATAGCAATTTTGGGATGTATAACTTTGACAGTTCGCTAAATATTGTCTAGTGGCTTCACTTATAACTTCAACACTAATATGTATTACTAACCGCTATTTCTCGCAGCCTGCAACACCCGCGCTGGTCGCGCCCTACCATTGTCTAGTGGCTTCACTTATAACTTCAACAATAATATGTATTACTAACCGCTATTTCCCGCAGCCTGCAACACCCGCGCTGGTCGCGCCCTACCATTGTCTAGTGGCTTCACTTATAACTTCAACACTAATATGTATTACTAACCGCTATTTCCCGCAGCCTGCAACATCCGCGCTGGTCGCGCCCTACCATTGTCTAGTGTTTTCACTTATAACTTCAACACTAATATGTATTACTAACCGCTATTTCTCGCAGCCTGCAACACCCGCGCTGGTCGCGCCCTACCATTGTCTAGTGGCTTCACTTATAACTTCAACACTAATATGTATTACTAACAGCTACTTCCCACAGCCTGCAACACCCGCGCTGGTCGCGCCCTACCATTGTCTAGTGGCTTCACTTATAACTTCAACACTAATATGTACTAATATGTATATATTACTAATCGCGACTTCTCACAGCCTGCGCCGCCCGCGCCGTCGCAGCTTGCCATTGACGTCGCTCGCATTCGTGACCCTCATATTGATTTTGTAGGAAATAAAATCACCCGTCTTTTGAACCCTCGTAGTTCTATTGTTTCTTTAACTGTACCTATTTTAGTACTCTGTTCCTAATACTTGACTGTTTTATAATACCGAAAATTGATAGCTACCATTTGCAAATGTAGGCTCTACTCTCAAGAGCCAAGGCTCAAAGTTCTGCGTTTTTTTCCTTATATTGTCTGAAACATTTTTCAGTCATTTAAGCTATATTCGGTTTTAGTAAAGTTGAATTTTGCGCAACTTTTTTCTGTTACAAGACTGAAGCGTTCACGGCTATTTGAGCATTATGTTCTAGCTGTTAAAGTTGATTCTCCACAGTTCGTTGAACAATAAATGTTTTTCGATTCAGGTAAAGATTTCTTATGGGTATTCGGCACGCGAAGATAAAGATGGACAGAAGATAAAGTGTAGTAATTTATTTCAAATTGCCTAAACATCGAATAGAATAAATGTTATAGGTGTCTTTTAGCTTTTATTGGTCCTTTAGACTTTGAGGCAGAAAAATGAATATTATGAACTTCAAAGAGCACGTATAAAGTACGTGATATCATAAAATGAGCTTAAACTCCTTGCTACGCCGCTAATGTGTATTTGGTTACTACATTAAATAATAACTAATCAATTAGTTGATCTGAACAATTCTTATCTAAATCAGCATCTACACTAATCTACACTATCTACACAAATATTTAAATGAGGAAATATTAGAATTTTTGTATGTTTGTATATTTGTACGTTTGTTTGTAATGGATAACCTCAAAAAATAATGAACTGTTTTTAAAAATTCTTTTATTCGTAAAAAGATGCGATATCATCAACTAAGATAGTTTGTATTTTAATTTTGTAAACGTTAATACGAAAATTGCAATAATGTAACCCGAGGTGTCAAACATTTGCCTATAGAAGATATTATTTGGCGTACGAAAAATATTGTTGATACATAAAATTATATAATACATGTATAAAGTACTTATTATTACCCACACAAAGTCCGCAAGGCTATATGTCTAATAGTTAAGTCACAATAAAGTCCGCAAGGCTATATGTCTAATAGTTAAGTCACAATAAAGTCCGCAAGGCTATATGTCTATTAGTTAAGTCACAATAATCGTTTTTTGTTTAAATTAGTCAATCACAACACGTGTAGAATTGAAAGATGATGATATTCGTATAATAATACTAGTGACTTGCCCCGGCTTCGCACGGGTAGCGCTCACTTTTTTTCTTACTTTTAGCAATTTATACCCGTTTGTTATATTGCGTCAAAAGGCTTGTAACTTTAAAAAAAAAGCCAGTAAGCGTAATTCAAAATATTTGACAGCAGCGAACGGTCGATGTGCTTTTTGACCATAGACAACCACACATTACTCCGTAATGTGCAGTTACTCCGTATTACTCACGTACTTAACAGATTTGTTGTTATTTCGTTTCCATGGCAACTTGTCATTATTACTTTAAATTTTTATAGAAACTTAATATTGCCACACTACCGAACCTTTTTTTTAGCAATTAACTTCTTTCCATCCTTAGGTTGTCTGGAAGTGATCGCTATGAGCGATAAGACCGCCCTATGTACCTATTGTTTATGTTATTTAAATTTTTGTAATGAGTTTTTAACTGTGTGTCAATAAAGTGTCATTGTTTTGTATTGTATTGTATTATTTCGTTTCCATAGCAACGTCATTTCGTTCTGTATTTTTGATACTTTGGATACATTTTTCGTAGGGATCTAATATTTTTAGAAATATAAATACTGCCTATGTTACTCGCTGATAATGTACCTTGAAATATTTTTAACATTGGTTCTATATTTTTTGAGTTTATCCATTACAAACAAACAAACCAACATAGAAACAATGAAATCTTTCCTCTCTATAATATTATTATATTATACTATAGGGTAGATTAATCCTTGTCCAACTAAATAGTTTCATATTCAAGGTTAATTTATGTACATGTAAATCCTTTCTTTAAATTTTTCGAATCGGACCTTTCGTTAGAAATGACGACCGGTATAGAAATGTTAAAAGTAAGAAAAATGACGCGCTGTGAGCGCTACCCGCGCGAAGCCGGGGCGAGTAGCTAGTCCTAAATAAAGTTTTAAAAGCGCAAGTACCTCTCTCTATATATAATTGTTATTTTGTCACGACTAAACGGCAGAACCGATCTTATAAGAAATTTGATGTGGAGACATTGACCCTATCCTTTCTCTAATAGGATCTATGTGTGGAGATAGTTTAAATCCTAGGAAAGGACATATGATACTGTTTCCCGTGAAACTGTGGTCTGCGCGGACGAAGTTGCAGACTCGAGCTAGTGGGGATAGTGGGGATAGTCTTTTACACAAATTAGCAAAACATACTTTGTTGTGCAAATGATTTTAATAAGCGTCGAGGTGTATTGTTGTGTAATGGGATAGTATTTTAATGTTAAAACGCCTGTCTGGTAAAGAATCTCCTGCTAAGTTATTAAAATGTATTATAATCAAGTTCTAGTAGTCCGGTATACCTAACAAGCAGTACACACATTTTTGTAAAACTTATTAGCCGGTAATACGCTCTGTAAAGCGTTTAAGATAAAACGTACATCCTAAATCTTGTTAGCTCCGTGCGCGCACTAACGGTTAACTGCGTCGAAATTTACATTTTGATGCATTACATTTACCCAATTAATAACGGAGATAGCTGTTTCCAGTAAGATATGTAGTTGTAGAGATATAAAGCGAGTTTTTAACAGGAATCTCTACTGCAGATTTGATAACCGTCAAAGGAAGGAAGATGATTTCCTATAAATCCATCTAAAAGTTTCAAACGTATCAGGACGGCACTTAAATTTTTGAAAAATCTAGGACCTCTTGGATTTTTAACATTACAACTTCCTATATATAGCGTTATCTAAGTGCCATATAGATGCCTGTTAAAAAACTACGCCTGTATAGTTAACAGATAATTAATAGTTAATAGGTAGTAGAGATAGTATAAAGTGGACAGAAAAACTAACAAAATGTAATGAAGTCAGCTATTGTTTTGCAAATTATTGTTTGTATTTAATTTATTTATTGCAGTCTGTAGACGTTTTGATTTTATTAGGTATCTACTGACAATTCAGTAATTTTTTTATAAATGTAATCTACTGACAATTCAGTAATTTTTTTATAAATGTAATCTACTGACAATTCAGTAATTTTTTTATAAATGTAATCTACTGACAATTCAGTATTTTTTTTATAAATGTAATCTACTGACAATTCAGTAATTTTTTAATAAATGTAGGTACTGATAATTTTTTGCTAAACAGAAAAAATGAATTTAATAAGTGACATAACTCTAATTAGTAACCATTTTAAACTAAGTACATAAATTAAACTAAGTTAAAATAAAAAGAAAAGACTAAAGAACTTTTAATAATAATCTAACTTATTTTTTGTAATGTATTTATTTTAGGCAACATCATATTAATACACCTTTAAAAGTCAAATACAAATACTTCAAGAAAATTGAAAATAAAATAGACCGAATCAATCAATTAGGGAAACTATATAATATTTTCCATCCAAAGATTAACCTGGATGAGAGATATTTTTAGCAATAAGGCCAATCTCAATTTTACTTTTGTTATAAATGTTTTTTTACACGCTCTTACCCCTTGCACAAGCCTTGCACTAGTATTCACTGTGTAGCAGAGGGCATGGACACACTCCTACCCCTTGCACTAATATTTCCTGTGTCGCAGGTGGCATGGACGCACTCTTATCCCTTGCACTAGTATTCCCTGTGTCGCAGGTAGCATGGACGCACTCTTATCCCTTACACTTGTATTCGCTGTGTCGCAGGTGGCATGGACACACTCTTACCCCTTGCACTAGTATTCTCTATGTCGCAGGAGGCGTGGACGCACTCTTATCCCTTGCACTAGTATTCCCTGTGTCGCAGGTAGCATGGACACACTCTTACCCCTTGCACTAGTATACCACTTGCACTAGTATACCACTTGCACTAGTATTCCCTGTGTCGTAGGTGGCATGGACACACTCTTACTCCTTGCACTAGTATTCCCTGTATCGCAGATGGCATGGATACTCACGTACCCCTTGCACTAGTATTACCTGTGTCGTAGGCAGCACGGACACACTCTTACCCCTTGCTCTAATATTCAGTGTGTCGCAAGCGGCATGGACACACACACCTACACACCACAAATATACAAAACCCTAGACCGAATAGTGATGCTCATCAAACAAATATTTACCCCGGTCAGGATTCGAACTTGGGAAACCAGCATAGTGCAGTGACGCGCAAGATTTAGCAACCAACTGTTATGGGCAGGCGTGACGCTAACTATTGGATGAGCGACCAGCTCAACTCGTACTCAACGTAACTAAAAAAATATGACATTCTGTCGTGTCCGTTTTGACTTATTTTATTGTACGTGTAGTGCAATAAATATATTTACATACCACATGCTCGACAATGTCCAATTCCATATCACACCACCTCAATGTAAACAAGTCATTATATTCCAAGGGAGATAATGTTATATGTAACTCCCAAGGGATATAATGTGATTTGACTTTGGAACGTTAAAATTCATATGACTCTTAGCGTAGCTCTTAGCATAGATACGGGCATTGCAAAGAGAGTTTATTCGAAAATTTAACTATCCATCATAGGCAGAACACAAAAAAAAGTGGCGCGATTGTAAGAAAATAGTAGACACTCACTCACTTTAGACTCAGAGCTTTGGTAAATTAATGCCAAGGATTAATAAAACCTACATATATAACAACTGAATTAGTTTTAACCATATTCCATCATTTTGTTGTTGCGTTCTTGTGACTACCTTCTGGCTCCATCATCAGACCCTGAAAACCACATAACACCAGAGAACTCATCTAGACAAATCAAATGAGCCCAAACTCGAAGAGGTTCCATCTTTGTGTTGTTGAGTTCCTGTGACTACTTTCCAGCTCCATCATCCCTAGATACCACATAAAACCAGGAACTCACCAAGACAAACCAAATGAGCACAAACTCGAAAGGGTTCCATAATTTTGTTGTTGAGTTCCTGTGACTACCTTCTGGCTCCATCATCAGACCCTGGATACCATATAACACCAGAGAATTCATCAAAACAAATCAAATGAACCCAAACTCGAAAGGGTTGCATCATTTTGTTGTTGCGTTCCTGTGGCTCCATCATGAGACCCTGGATACTACATAATACCAGAGAACTCATCAAAACAAACCAAATGAGCCCGAACTCGAAGGGGTTCCATCATTTTGTTGTTGAACTCCTGTGACTGCCTTCCGGCTCCATCATCAGACTGGATACCACTTAACACCAGAGAACTCATCAAGACAAACCAAATGACCCCAAACTCGAAGGGGTTCCATCATTTTGTTGTTGAGTACCTGTGATTACCTTCCGGCTCCATCATTAGACCCTGGATACTATATTTAACTAGAGAACTCATCAAGACAAACCAAATAAAAACTCCCAAACTATTTACTAGCACCCTCAAATAGATATTTAAAACTCTGGCAGTCTCTTGGCACCATTGGGCATTGAAGTTGGTAACAAGAGACTCACTAATCTCCAATTTTCTGACGACATTGTCCTTTTTGCCCCTACAGCAGCCGAATTGGAAGATATGCTCCAAGATCTGAGTACAGCAAGCCTTGAGGTTGGACTAATGCTGAACCGGTCAAAGATACAAGTGATGTCTAACAGCACAAAACGTAGGATTAAAGTCGACGGGCAACAGATACACTATGTCGATGAGAATATTTATCTGGGCCAGATAGTCTCTTTCAGCAACCGGCAGGACATTGAAATCGATCGCCGAGTCGAGAACGCTTGGAGGAGCTATTGATCCATGAAGGACCTTATGAAGGGCTATCACTAAAACAAACACTCATTGACACGTGTATTTTGCCAGTCCTGACCTATGGTGCTCAGACGTGGTCACTGGCCGAATCTCAGAAAACTCAAGGTTTGGCAAAGAGCAATGGAGCGAAGCGTGTTTGGAATTAAGAGGATTGACAGAGTTCCGAACTCCACAATTCGCTCAAAAATAGGAATCGCTGATGTGGGGAATAAGACTGGTAGGCTAAAATAGGAGTGGGCGGGACATGTGAGCTGAATGCACCCAGATCGCTGGGCAAGAGTCGTCACGCCATGGGTGCCTGATCAGGGGCTTCGTTACCGAGGCAGACCCAGGAAGCGGTGGTATGATGACCTCGATGCCTTCCAGGAGGAATGGTCAGAGATTGCAGGGGACCGGGATGTCTGGAAGGAAATGGGGGAGACCTTGGCCCAGCAGTGGGACAATATAGGTTTAAAATAATAATAATAATAGGTGCAACAAAGTATTATCTATATATCTATCTATGCCTTGTATTTGAAAATGAAACCTTTTCAAGTAAGTATACAGTTAAGCTTTAATTTCAAAAGCTAAAAATTATTGCTTATAAAACATTGTGGTTGCATTACAGCACATAAGGAAAGCATCATTTTCCCCATAAATATGGACGTAATCCAGCTAGAGTACGAAGTATTGTACTAACAGCATAAGGACGTATATACGTACGACGTAGTGTTAATCTGCTCTCCTGTGGACCGGCTGAAAGCATACCCTTGTACTATTTGGCCACTACTTTAGGAGAGGGACGTATCTAGGACGCTTGTTTGGAGGAAGATGGAAATAAATCTCGTAATATTTAAGACTAGCGACTCGCCCCAACTTCGCACGGGCAGCGCTCACACCGCGGCAATTTTCTTACTTTCAGTATTTTCATACCCATCGTGACTTCTAAATGAAAGGTCAGATTCGAATAATTTTAAAGTGGATTTCAAATGAACATAACCAACCTTGATTATGAAACTATTTAGTTGGATAAGGTTTATCTTGATGCGAATGTCATCATCTTTCGATTCTACCCGTGTTTTGATTGTTAAATTTGAACAAAAAATGGTTTTAATGACGTAACTTATAATATTTTGACAATAACCACGGTCTTTTTTGTGGGTAATATTTTCACGATAAACTATAGTCCGCGTGGACGAAGTCGCGGGCGAAGGCTAGTTATTTTATATATCATCAATAGTTTTGGCAACAGATACCAAATAATGACTTTTATAGGCAAAATTTTGAACTCGTGTTACATTATTGCAATTTTTTTTGACTGCCGAAAAAAGGAGTGTAATGTTTTTAGGTTTCATGTATGTTTGTTTTTATGTATGTATGTATGTATGTGAGTTTCTTTATTTCACCATGACTTTTAAATGCCTGAAAAGATTTTGATGTATGGGGTATCGTTAGAATCCTTACATCATCCCGAGTAACATAGTTTTTTTTAAATTCAATATATTTGAAGTATGGCTTCATTAACAAAAGAGAAAAAAAAACTTTCAATTTTACAATGAGGTATCAAATTGAAGGGCTTACTTAGTAAGCACATCCAAAAAATATAGCCATAACTCAAAACTTGTCACTAAAAAGTACAAATGAATAATTAAACAATTAATAAACATAACTGCCCTGCCAAAATCATCGGGTCTGTGTTTTTTGAGTTTATCCATTACAAACAAACAAACAAGCAATCAAATCTTTCCTCTTTATAATATTAGTGTAGACATAGAAACATACAAATAAAATCAAATTTTTCCTCATTATGATATTTGTGTAGATAAACAAACAAACATATAAATAAAACCCGAGTAACTGTCATAGGCTTAAAAAAAACAGAGTAGATGAAAAAACATGGAGCGATGTGTTTTGAGGATTAATGTATACTAGCTGCACCCCGTGGATTTACCCGCGTGGATTATGATGATGGATGATGATGACGATGATGATGAAAAGTAGCCTATGTGTTAATCCAGGATATAAGCTATACTGGTACCAAATTTCATCCAAATCCAGTTAGCCGTTTGAGTGTGATGGATTAACAAACATATACAAACACTCTTATAAAGATCGATGATGCTAATCGGTTTTTATGCATTTTATCACGTTTTGTATGGACTGTCAGTTCCAATATATGAAGTTCTGCATCGCACATACGAAGTTTTCCAAAAATCTCAATGTGATGAAGCCAAGCAGTTGATAAAAATCTATTGACAGCTGAACGGATTTTGATGAAATTTGTAATTTTGTACTTTTACCACACGAAAATGTCCACGTGGGCAAAGCTGCGGGCACTACTAGTTATTTATATGAACAGCTCAGCAAATAAAGGACAGTAATTTTTTGGATGTGTATAAATCTTTGTTTAGTTTGAAGTGAAAACTTCCCTGAATACAGCCCTGACTCTAACAGTATAACTATCTCTATCTAATGGCGTATTGGAAAAAGAGATAAAAGGTTCTTCTGGGCTTTGGCGACGCCGTCGTTAAAAGTTTCATAGATTTTGTGGGAATCTAAAACAGGATTTCTATTTCAAGATGAAGAAATCCTATATAATGTTTGTTAGGAATCTATAGTTTTTTTTTATCGTTTTGTTGTTTAAACAATTTATAAATAGTAATCCTTTATTTATTCCTAATTTCTTGCTGACAACCCACGCCACGCTGTGTGCTTTACAACCCACGCCACGCTGCGTGCTTTACAACCCACGCCACGCTATGCGCTTTACAACCCAAGCCACGCTGTGCGCTTTACAACCCACGCCACGCTGTGCGCTTTACAACCCACGCCACGCTGTGCGCTTTACAACCCACGCCACGCTGTGCGCTTTACAACCCACGCCACGTTGTGTGCTTTACCTTACAGTTGTTTGACATGAATATCTAGTAAACCACAGACAGGGCGCGCTAATTTGCACAGTTTTTTATGACAATATTCTTTTGAAAATAGTTACTTCCTACACTAACTACTAATTAAATAGTTACTTCCTACACTAACTACTAATTAAATGAATCAGTGATAAAAATACCCGCTCTATCATAAAATTCACGAAGTATTTGCGACTTCAATAATTTGTAGAGAAGCTCCATATAAAACCAGTACTTGTACAAAGTACCTACTCCAGAACTACCGTTCTTCCACTTATACATTTTATCTCCACACTATCTTCAACTCATCTGCATATTTAAAAGTGATCATGTAAGAAACTTCAAGGAACTATGAACTTTCCTACACGATCGTCGCGATAAACTAGGTAAGTTCAAATTGACTTGGACGAAGAGAGATATTAACAGGATTACATTTTTTAAACCAGATATGAATATAAGATGTAGTTTCGAGCAAACCCACATGATAAGCATAACCCATAATGATTAACGTCTTCTGTTTAGATATTTTCGTCCAATTAATACGTTGTTTTTATTTATTTAATTTGTTGTTTTGTTTTATATCCATCAAGTGTTTTTAAAAGTTAAGATTTTTACTTTCTTTGAGATATTGGTAAATATTTATGAGTGTGATACTCATAAATATTTATCACTAGTTGTCCCGCCCGCGACTTCGTACGCGCTGACTACTGTTTATGGCAAACAAAAAGCATCCTATTTTCTTCTAGGATATTAAAAAACAATGCAAAAATAGGTATAGCACCAATGCTATTGATGTTTTTTGACATACTTGTTATTTCGTGTCCATGCCAACACAGACCATTCTGTGGTGGCAACCGTTCCTTACAGTGAGTAATCAACATTTTCCAGTTTTCCCGTGGAAATTTACAACTTTCCAGGATAAAAAGTATGCTATGTTTTATTCCAGGGTATAAGCTATCTCCATTCTAAATTTCATCAAAATCCGTCTAGCCGTTATCGCGTGAAAACTCCCCAAACAACCAAACATTAATTAGAGCGCTGCGGTATGTAAAAAAACAAACGTACCGAGCTCGGTGCTCGCCTACGCACCAATGACTTTTCTAAATTATGTGTGGTTGCGAATAGCCCGGTGCTTCGGAGGACACATATGTGCCGTCGGTACCGGCAGCTATTGATTAATAGCAGTCGTTAAGCCGACAGAGGCCCTCGGGTGGCCTGACAAGCTCTGACACAAGAGGTCAACACGAAGTCATACGACAAGCAAGCAAGCAATGTTCAATTGTTGTTTCATTCATAAAGCAGGGTGAGGCGAGGGTTCCAAAGTACTACCATGTGATTTATTACGTGTGACAGTATATGCCGGCCAATGTTTGTTACGTTGAAAGAGCTATCTCTAACGCGGCAGTCTCCAAAGTCAAAGTATTTTATTGTAATTAGCAAAATAATATCACTTTTACAAGTCAAAATTAACATCTCATGAACAAGGAGAAATACATAAATATTATAAAAAGATCAAATCAATAAAATTTAGGTAACTTAAGTATTCTTTTGAGTTCGAAAAGGAAATTTCCCTTTCAGGTGCCAACAGAGTTAAATCTCACACTGGAAAAGGAAATACCCTTCCGACTCTACCGGTGCTTCCTGTTAGAGAAGAGAGCACTTAAGAACTCTACGGGAGTGTAGGAACCCCAGAGGAACCTACGAATTCAAGATTTTTTTCTTGTAGCTACAACGGTTAAGGTAATTTCTTACAAAATGTATGGCAAAAGTTTTTCGAAATATCTGATATTTTAAACCTCAGTCGGTTCGATAGAGACTTTTGATCCTTTTAAGAAACAGGATCGATTGGCATCAAATAAAGTTTAGAATATCTCAAAAAGTTATGGAAGGTCTCCTAGGAACGTTTTCCTGTAACTATAACGGTTAAGGTACCTGCCCGTACTGTCCCGTCTCAAAAATCCAAAAATGTGGTATAGTGCCACAATGAAACAGACATACATACACACATAAATAGGTTTATAAACGCATTACCAGGTCTTTGCGTTGCGCAGTCGGGTAAAAATAAGTTTTTTTTTGTTTATGTGAATCAAAACTATTATAATCTCAATTAAAATACAAATTGTAAGTAATATATGACAAAATGCAATTTATCTATAAACAATTTGCCGATCCGGATATACTGATAAGATCCAAGGCAAGTTCCGTTTAATAACCGGCTCGAGCCGGCTAGATCCGGATTACCGGATCCCGGTAATGTAATGATCGAGAAACTTAGCATCTCCCAGCACTCCTATTGAATAAATGATTATTCAACATTTATAAGAAACTAGCGACCCGCCCCGGCTTCTCAAGGGCAGATATATAGAAACATAGAATTAGTAGGTACTTTATTTGGACAAATAGAATAACAATAATTTCTTACACAGAATGTTTATGTTTATAGGTTTTATACTCACGTACCATTTTGTCTATAGTATTATTCTGTTTAATGCAAGGAGGTTGAATTACGATTAATAATAATAATAATAAAATGTATTTAATGCTAGCTAGCTGTTACTGTTAAAAGATTTAAACCTAGTAAGCGTAATTCAACCTCCTTTGGTTTCTTCCATATTTTTTGCAAAATTTGATATCTCGGGTTAAATTATTGCAATTTTCTAAGGGAAAACTATTTTTTTGAAAAATAAAATACTGCTAGTTTTACTCCCTGATAATTTAGCTTTCTGTGAAATATTTTTTAAAATCGGGTCTGTATTTTTTGAGTTTATCCATTACAAACAAACAAACAAACAATGAAATCTTTCCTCTTTATAATATTAGTGTAGATTAGTGTAGATAAAACAAAATCCTACCACAGCAGAATACTTCTCTAAGGGTAATCTATCTATACTTATAATAAAGCAGTAACAAAAATTCTGCACAAAGAAAATAATTTAAAAAAATAAGCTACTAAACATATTTTTTAAGTCGTGTGTCTGTCTGTTTGTTCGTGTATCAAGAAAAATCTACTAGACCAATTGGGATGCGGGCACTGTTGGATGGCTTAGATTTTGACTTAAAAACTGGTGTACTTAGTTATCTCAATCAAATGAGTAGAACCCGAGCAATCGATAAAAATATTTTTGACGGGGCGGAAGGAATTTTGATCAAATGTTGGTATTAGTACTTTAAGTCCTGGAATAGCACATAGAGTACTTTTAACACAGAAAAATGACCACGCGCGTGAAGCCGCGGGTACAGCTAGTTGTAAATATTTTTGTAATGATGTACGAATGAAATTTAAAGGCCAGGCTTGGATGACAATATTTTTGACCTAGCTTGGGATAATAGTGTGATCATTTATAACTCATAACTGACTTAACCTTTTCACGAGGCACTTTGCCTTGCCATCGACAAGAACTAGTACCAGTTTTTGTAAATCTTTATCAGTTATGAACTGTAGCCAAATAGTCTGCCTATTTTCGGAAGCAGGTCATCAAAAAACTCTTGATAACTTTAGTCTTCAACCTATTTTTATTAAGACCTAAAGTGGGCAGCTTTACAACTATCAAAAAGACAAGCAGATGCTAGTTTTTGTCTATCTGGACCATTTTGTAAACTCGACAGGTTATATTCATATATGTACCTCATCATTGGCCTTTTCCATTAACGAAAGATGATTTAAGCGGCATCAGCAGGGTGACCACGGTTGAGCGATCGTAGTGGAATTGTAATCGTTTACGACGTCAATGCACTGTCCGTCCTTATCATATCGTAACACAATGACAAGGACGGACAGTGCATTGGTATCGCTATCGCTGTAGCTTTAAGTTCACCGGACAGTTGCGGAGTTGTTTATGGCACTTTTTTGAGTAACTAATGAGGCTGATACGGGAATCAATTATACACATTAAAATAACTATTAAGTCTGTTAATAACAACCTAGATTCATACAGGTACCTATTTTGTATTTAATATGTCTGTTATGTGTGTCCGTTACAGTTTCCTAATTGTCGGATTGACAAAAACTGACTATTCTGACGAAGGCTTCAACTTAATAATAATTTCTTGTTTTTTTTTCAAGTAAACAAACTAGCTAAAGTAACTAAATCCAAAAACAATACAAGACTGACAGCGTCTTGCTATATAGTAGCAGTTTCCAATTTTTGCAAACTGGTCCATTTGTAATCTGTAACTGACATTATATATATGTCTCCTATATTCAGAGGCAGGCTTCAACCTAGTTGGCGTGATGCCAACGGTCCTAGCCTTGAAAGAACTCGGTCAAATGCGTAGACCCTGACGCAGGGCCCAGGGCGGTGGGATCGCACAAAATTATGGATTTGCCGCATCGATGCTCGTGTAGATTAAACTGTACCCTTATATTTAAACCTGTAATTATATTTTACATTGATGCTAACCGGATTAAACTTACTTGTAATTTTGGTTTTAATTAACGCAATTCGTCACAAAGTTTTCAGGTGTCTTGTAAGGTGTAAATGTAGCTCAGGTTTAGGCCTAAATTAATTAACTTTGACTAAAGTTTGTTTATTTCGGGTCGAATAACATTTACAAGATTAAAAGAAGAAATGTATTAAAAACAGTAAAATTTTGCTGCAACAATGAAAGCAGATGTAAAAGCTTCAAGTAACAGACTGAAATAACTAACACTTTAATGTTATCGCAGTAACTGGTAGTAAATAATCTAAATCACGTAGACTTGCTAATGTCATAGCATTTGATTGAAATAGTAGATTAATAAAACATTTAGTTGTAGAAAAGAATAAACAAAAAAGTTAACTGAAATGTAAGAATATATAAATAAACCAAGATATACATAACGTATCCACAATTTGACACCAACTAATAAAATGTAACTTGAACCAAAAAGAACAAAGTCTTAAATTGTACTTACCGATGAAATTCATGTTGCCGTCTGCTTTATCACACTTCTATAACAAAATATATACTATACTAGCCTACAACCTACTAACAAGTCTCCATAAGTCCGAATATAAAAATACTTCTTTTAATTGAGCACCAAAATTACATTAGACAATACATGATACGTATCGTTAGAAAGAGTTAGAGAAGAGGAAGAAAGAGAATCTATCGTAATAAGCTATGCCATATTTGAAACCCGGGAGACGTGTCGTTCCGTCGCGGGCGGCGGAAACAGAATGTCGGAAAATCGCCTCTCCTCCAGTATTTATGCCGAGACACGTACGGCAATACACACGAAAAAAATCTATCCCTGTTTCGCTCGCGCACTTAAGGACCCGCACAAGGGAAATCTCCCAACCATTGTCACTCAGTGATAGGAAATGGAAAAAATGATTCCCCTCAAAATTCTTGTACATTTTTTAATGTTCGCAATTACCTTTATTGGGGGTTTCCAAGGATTTTCCGTCCCTTGAGAGCGTTAGTCCCAATCTCTAAAAACCGTGGACTTGATCAAGAAATACGACAGAATTTTTTAGCAATAAAATCACCATTCTGTAGCCAATACAAGAAACGCCGATAAATAAAAATGTAAGGAAGAATAATCGTGTAGATATATCATGCCCCTTAACGCACACAGTCTTGTCGCAGTGGCGTTCTGCGCATGTGTGCTGTAAGAACAAAGAGTGCCGACTGGGGGGCGTGGGCCATTGTTGGTGTGAGTGCGTTAAATCTTTTATAGGTCGATGCATTAAGTAATTTAGTATTATAGCATGCATTTGACAGAGGCCGGTTGTATATACAGGTTCGTTTCAGTTGGTTTTCATCGATAGATAGGGGTTGGTTTAGGGTTGTAGATTTAGTTTAAGATCAAGTGAATATTTCAGTTTCAGAGTGCTTAGCTTGAAGGTTTCTTGCAAACATTTCCTGGAGAAATATTAACTTCCGTGATCGCAGTTGACCAGTGCACAATTATCGGGAGAGTATGCCTTGGGGCTTATTTTAAGCAATGTTAATATTTTTCATAATGCAATACAAAAAATACTACTACACCAGTGAAAATAAAAAGCTTTAAATTTTTAGAACGTATCTATGTTTTTTTATTTGGTAAAAATAGAATGGTCCCTGAATGTACATTGTTTTCTTACAAAAGAATGTCTCAAAACTTCACACGTCTAACAGCTAGCCGTTAAAATCACAGGATTAGTACTGCGAATTATAATGTTACTAGCTTTCTCCCGCGAGTTCGTCCACGCGTCTACAGTTTATCATGAAAAAAAAAACATCCTATGTTCATCTAGGCTAGGATATTAAAAACCAGTGCAAAAGTATTGCTGCAACGCTCTTGATGCGTCCGTTCTTTACAACGAGTAATCCCAACGAGTTTCCCGTCGCAATTTCCTATTTTCCAGGATAAAAGTATCCTATGTTGGTTTCTATATTGTACAGTACCTATTTACAAAGTTTCATCAAAATCACATCAGCTATTTTGGAGTGAAAGCTCCCCAAACAAACAATCAAATAGACAAGTTTCACATTTATATATCGGTGTGGATTTCTAGGTCAACTGATGTAAAGTATGTCTACCAAGGACTACAAACTAAGGCACTAATATTATGAAGAGGAAAGTTTTTTATTGTATGTGTGTTTGTTTGTAATGGATAAACTCAAAAAATATTAAACAGATTTTAAAAATTCTTTCACCTATAGAAAGTTACATTATTATTGTACCATGAGCTGTATGTTATTTTTCAAAAAAATTGAGACCTCTACGAAAGTTGCAATAATTTAACTAAAGGTATCAAAAATATGCCTAAAAACATGTCGATTACTCGCTGTAAGGAATGGAATCAAGTCTGTCAAATATGTCTAACTATTATAATTACTCGCTGTAAGGAATGGAATCAAGTCTGTCAAATATGTCTAACTATTATAATTACTCGCTGTAAGGAATGGAATCAAGTCTGTCAAATATGTCTAACTATTATAATTACTCGCAGTAAGGAATGGAATCAAGTCTGTCAAATATGTCTAACTATTATAATTACTCGCTGTAAGGAATGGAATCAAGTATGTCAAATATGTCTAACTATTATAATTACTCGCTGTAAGGAATGGAATCAAGTCTGTCAAATATGTCTAACTATTATAATTAAGTCCCGTAAGGAATGGAATCAAGTCTGTCAAATATGTCTAACTATTATAATTAAGTCACAGTAAACGGTTTTTGGTGAATCAAAACACGGGTAGAATAATGTACAAATATAGAGAAACCCTTAGCTACCCGTGCGAAGCTGGGCGAGTCACTAGTGTCTTTTATAGTGAAAAGAAGCTGTGCCTGCGTTTAAACCCAGAAAAATTACCAAATCATTTCTCTGGGTTTAAAGTAACCTATGTGTTATTCCAGGACTAACATTACCAACTATAAGCTATCCAACATTTCAATCCAGCCCAATCAAGTTTCAATCCAGTTGTCCAGTATGTGAACCATACAGATACGAGTAGATAAACTGACATACAGACACCCTTTTTTAATGTTTTTTTGTCGACCGCATCACTTAATTAAGCATCACTTGAGATAGTTGTCAGGTGCAAACCTTTTGCTTTTAAAAAATTACTTCCTTTGTTCAAAAATAAAATTAAAAGTTTTATATTTCGGAGTCCTGCCTTGCCTCGGATTCCAAGCACGCGCCTGAACGCTATCACTCATCAGTTCCGCATGCCTATAGGACTTACATAATTTGAATATTATATTAAATTGTGCATACTTATAGGTTTGTATATTGGAATGTTATGGAGCGATGATGATGTGAATACAAAATTGTTTATTCAGGTTGACCTAAAAAGCTTGAACGCAAATTTAATGGTTGGAACTTTGATTTTAACTGCATTAGTAACTGTTGAAACCTTAATATCATCGTCGGCATCATCAGACGGAAGGCGTTCACTGATGAAGATAGGCCCCAAAGAACGCCACAAATATATAAATATACTATCTTTGCCCGCGGCGCTGCTCGCGTGGTACTTTTTCTGGGATATAAGGATCCTATGAGTTATTTGAGAACCAAAAGTACCAACATACCCAATTTATTTTCATCAAGCTTCGTTCATCATATTGAGATACCAAGTACACCAGTACTTAAGTGAAACCCTAGGCTATACAAAAGTGGACAAAGAGACAGACAAACAAGCAGACAGAGAGGTAATATTTTTTTAATGTTTTCATCAGAAACTTATTTTTAAATCCCCTAGATTGATCTATATTTTTTGTTATCTTCATTGTATAGACTTTATTGTACACTGCGTACTATGGGTACTAGACAACGGATAAACATACATACATACATATGAATGCAACGAGGGGTTGTTCGCTATTTACATGCAGCGGCTCCCCGCGGCTCTCACAGGCTTTGCGGTCCACATGGTGGGGTGCCGTCCTACACTCAGGCTACTGGTCTGTGCTCACAACTATTTACATGCAGCGGCTCCTCGCGACTCTCACAGGCTCGGCGGTCCACATTGTGGGGTGCCGTCCTACACTCAGGCTACTGGTCTGTGCTCACAACTATTTACATTCAGCGGCTCCCCGCGACTCTCACCAGGTCGGCTGTCCACATTGTGGGGTACCTACACTCCGGCTACTGGGCTGTGGTCATAACTTTCTTCCCCAGCGGTTATCGTTTCTACGAGGTGTGGCTGCCCATTGCCACCAATTTGCTAATTCTGAGAGCTTCCTGTAGTTCTCTTTACCCGACTGCGCGGAGGGTGTTGTGTTTATCAGTCTATGTATGTATGTTCCATTGTGGCGCTCTAGAGACTAAACTAGATTTTGATAATTCTTACGTCTATCGATTTGTCCTAATCTTTTGCGAATGTCACTACAGACATGACAGCAATTAAAATTCAAAATTGCGACAACCAGACGCCATATTGTAAAAAAGAAAAATTATTAAGTCGATGAACAATGTTATGGGTATCATTGAATAGGTATTTGGAAATCATCTTTAAGTTTATTTCATCATGTTTCATTTCGAATGACCATGTAGGATCGATCTATAACGATTTAAACTTGGTTAGCAACCATTCTAACTTAAATTTTTGCCTAATTTTGGTTTTGGTCGCAGTCGAGATTTTTAGCACCTTTGTCTTGTAGTCAGTACTTTTTACGTGATGCGCAAACATACAGACAGACAGCAATCAGTAGAACACTAAGTCACTTAGAACAATCTTAAATTATCTTCATTTTACAGACTTTTTGTTACTTACCGCTTTATTATACGTATAGATATTAAACATTGATTCATTTGTTGAGATCTATATAATAATAATATGTACAGATGCAGTATGTTATGTCTTGCTTTCTGATCACTTTCCATTTCCCAATTTACTTGTTGTTTGTTTGTATACTGGTGTACAATTAATCAACATGTCGTGACATGTACCGTTTTTTTAAAACATTTTTGCTTACAACTAAGCTAACAAAACACAATTATAGATACCCAATTAGTTTGGAAGATGTTGACCCTTCTATGGACCTTAATGTAGTAGTCGGGAATGAATATATACATGGGAAGTCCTCACCGCTCAGCTACTGGGCGGTTTTTTTCTAATTATTTCTTAGTTTTTCTATCTTTTTAAATGCAATAAAATGTTTCTGTTTTAGTGTAAACGTTTGAAAAATAAAAAGAAGAAGCTATCAAACAGAATAGGTTTATCATAAACTAATATTACTACATAAAACTGATGCTGTATGTATATGTAGGTTTAATATAATATTCAAATGAAGTGCATCGATCGTCTTATATGAGATAGTTGTCGTTTCTCGAGAAATGTTTGAATCTCAATCGGGGAATTTAATATAGCTCCACGTAATATATCGTAAACGGTGGAATATCTACACTAATATTATAATGAGGAAAGATTTCCTTTTATTTGTATTTTTGTATGTTTGTTTGTAATGGATAAATTTAAAAAATAATGTACTGATTTAAACATAATATTTCACCTATATAAAGCTATCAACGAGTTCCGTGGGTAGTATTTTATTATTCAAAAAATTAGAGATCCTTACTAAAATTGCAATAATGTAACCCAAGGCATCAAAAATTAGCAAATATTTCGATTACTCGCTCTAAGGAATGGAATGACATGTTGCCGTGGAATCGAAATAATAACAAGTCTATCAAGTACATGAGTAATAAAGATTGTCTATGGTAAAAAAAAAACAGCTAAGGATTTTGAATTACGCTTACTGGCGTATTTATTTTTGGAGTTGCGACGGGTATAATAAAATGCTAAATTTAAGAAAAATGCCGCGGTGAGAGCGCTATCCGTGCGAAGCCGGGGTGAATCACTAGTACATAATAAATGTATATCACTGCCAAAGATTTTATATTCCTTGAATTAGCTTAAGTTTATAAGAGATATAATGAATTAGGCTAGTCATAAAATTCATATTTATGCAATATATTAAATGTGTCCGAAAACATTGATAATCTTCATAACAATATTAACATATGACTAATCTATATTAAAATAATTATTACTAAATATTTTTGTACATTACAATTAATAAGATAAATAAGTAATTTCTCTCCAAGCTATTTATTACCTCAAAAAATATTCGTAGATTCTACATAATTAAAAAATATTTTCATAGAAAACAGAGACTTGATAAAAATGCTATACAATTTTAGCATCACTTCCCGCCAAGTGAAAGATTTTAAGAAAAGCTATTTTCACCCAACTCATACTTTTCATAAAACCCCTGACTCGCTCCACTACCCTCCCAATAAGTCGCACTATATAATATACGCATTACCGTAAAAATAAAAGTCAAAACCTCTTATCGCAACCGTACTAGACCCTCAGATTGTTCGTAATTCATAGAACTATGATTGTCTCCCTCATTCTCGGAGTAAATGTGAATGTCTGTCTGATGTTCTAATGTGGGCCAAAGTGATTTCCGCAAAAGAATAGATTCAGTGACGTGATTGAGTTACTAATTCGGAGGGCACGTTAAGCTGTCGGTCCCAGCTGTTATTGATTGATAGCAGGCGTTAAGCCACGCCAGAGGCTTTCAGGCAGCCTAACAGTTCCTGTAATCAGAGGCAAGCACTACCTCATCGACAAACAAACAAACAGTGTTTGAGGAGATTTAAATGTCTCTTACTTACATTAAATATATTTAATTATCTGTACTGTAAACGTACTGATAACTTACTGTGTACTGTGTTTATGATAACTTTGGTAGTTAATTACTACAAATAATCTTTAGCAAAATATTTGATTGTATCTTCTATATCTATGTACTGTACACATTTGATGCGCGTATAGGAGCTGAGTCGATTTCATTGCTTGAGAGTGAATAACACATTATCTAATACAGTAAATCATAAACTGTTTATTTCTGTTATCTGTAATACTACTACAATAAGGTAACATAGTCACAATACACTATTTCGTAATGATCCTGTGTTCTAAGCTAATAAAACCAAATTACTTCGTTAAAATTTAACAATAAATAATTTAGAATTCGTGCGGTTTTAAAAGATTATAGCAAGTGAAAAAAACAGTGACTCGAGTTAATGTGTTTTCTGTTACGAGGGTAATATGGGACTTTTGAGAGTTATGGGAAAGTAAAAACAGAAGCCGAAAAAAATATGAGTAAAAATAAGTAAGTGGAAAACACACTGAGCCGCAAAGAAAGCGGGCCGGTTACAAAAGGATTGCTTGAACATTTTAAAGCGTTATCGCATGTTTCATACAACCCGCTTTCTTTGAGCCCCAGTGTGTATGAGTCGTATAGGTGCAAAGGTAATCTACACCTATTTATAGGTATAGATGACCTTAGCGTCTCTACGACTAAATATGCGTTTCATGGGCGGTTGGGTTATTACCCAACCGCCCATGAAACTAATTGCCCATTTTGGTATACTAATTTTGAAATACATAAATCATTTCCCTACTACATACAGCACTTGTTAAACCTGAAATAAAAGTAATGCAAAAAATGTACTCACTAAGCTTTAAAATTTACTTTAATAAAAACACAAACATCCAGCTTCAAACATTACAAAGCGTTTGTTTTACAGCTGTTTTAAAGGAATATTTTTGACCTTGTCTTGTTCAAAACTGTACAGGAAAATATTGGACTTACAATCTTGGAGCACCTTTGTGGAAGTAAAATGTGCGGAAATTTACCTGAAAAGGAATAAAAGATACTTTAGTAAGTGCTTACAATAATTTTAAATGTTTTTGACGGACTCCTAGTCTTCCACTGGAACTCTACGATTTTCCGTAGAGCCCTACGATATTTTATCGTGCTCTACGTTATTGGTGCATGTCGTAGATATCTACAAAGTTCTACAGTAGTATCACTACGCTTAGATATTTCATAGATTCAACTATGCTTAGATCTCTACTCTCTACTCATAATAATATATTTTTATCACTTTATTGCTAAAATAGATGCGATCAGATATAAACTTAATTGTTACACTACAGTGGCAATGTGTTTCTATAATTTAGGTGAATCTTACTGAATCTAAAATACAATTTAGATTATATGTGAGTTATACATTCAAGCATACAGAGCTAGCCTCTACTAACTTATTCGCGACACTAACACACACTACACGAACACTAACTTATTCGCGGCAGTATCTCAAGTACAACAAATTATGTCAATTAAATTTTAGTAGCCACCACTCTACATTTTAATGCAATAAGGTAGTTCTTATGATTCAAAACCTTTACTAGTAAACAAATACAATATTAATGAAGAAATTAAACGAAAAACATAATATTGTTGCATTTTTTAGAGTAGTTAAATTGATTCACGCCAAAACTACCAAGCGACCGAATGATGTCACTGCTATACGCATAGGTGCGCAAAAAAACAGGAACGAAACAACCGCGAATCAGTGAGTAGCGACGTCAGGCGCACTGCACAGTGTTTTTAGTAAAATGCCGAGAAAAGTTACCCATATAATGTTTGTTTTAACAAACAAACATTAACAAACAAACATCATATGGGTAACTTTTCTCTCTCTTTCTTAAGTACACTCACGAGCAATGAAATCGATTCAAGACCTAGAGCACGGAATCGTGTTTTTTCTAATTCTAAAAATAAGTAAAAACTATAAAACCTATTGGCACTGAAATTTTACTATTTCACCTTTATAATTCCATAATATTAGTCAACATTTGTTGAGTACTTTTTGAGTTATGATTAAATGAATATATATGAGATTTTGTACAAATCTGAAAGCTAGTTAAGGTTTTTTTTTTAAATAGATATTTAAATAATTATTAAATACATTCCTTTTCGGAGTTTTAATAGGTATTAGCGGCGCAAAACTTGGCGTAACAAGAAGAGCAATATTTTCAGGAAATAATTCGTACTGTACGTATTTTCAGTAATAAGTGTCAGATTTTTAAGTTAATTTTGTCATGAAGACCTCATGATTACAACTTTTAAATAATCGTTTTTCTTTTTTAATTAAATAATAATAACATAGAAAAATAAACACCTTTGATTGCGCGCGTAGGAACTGAGTCGATTTCATTGCTCACGAGTGTAATTAAGTTAAACATCAATATTCAGAATCCTTAAGATATACTCTAATCTGTAATGAATAGATTTATTAATTTTTTGTTTACTTTCAATAACCATATTCAACTTCTCGAATCACTGTAACATTGCGTCATACTAGGCTTCGAGCTGCTGCAACCGTAGCCATTGCTACGTCGTAGGGATTGCTACGAAGCGTAGAACAAATATACTGTAATGTAAACAAAGATATTGTAATGTAAACAAAGATATTATAATGTAAACAAAGATACTCAGATTAATTTATTTGTGTCACTTTAGAGTATTATAATATTTCTGCTGGTGTTGTGATGGAACGGTGCTAGATAACAGTGCTGCAGGATTTAAGTCGCTTAAACTATATCTTTGATATGGTTCTTAGGACTACGGTTTTAGTTATTGTTCTATTCATCACAATAATTATTATAGAACAGATACAAAAACATTTTATATTAGCACAGATTTATGTTTTAATTTTTTAGATCAGTTGTCACCTAAAATAACAATTTACCAAAAGTCGTGACAACATTGCTTCGCCGAAATTCATCGAGATGTGTATCATATCTGTACCCTAAATCAGATAAAATAGATGCTTGAAATAACTTAGTTGTTCATTTTTTTCACGAAGATACGTTAATATTGGGAATATGGAAGTCCAACCGTTATAACATATTCGTCCGCTCCCCACTGAAGCTGCCTCCACACGGTCAGTCGGCTCGGGCCGCGATAAAACCCTCCGCCACTCGCCGCTGATTTCATTTACAATTCATTTGATATACTTAGCAAGGGTGTTTGATGGACACCGCAGGGTTGGCACCAAGTTTAACAGTGACTAGTAGCTCTATTTATTTTTAATGTATTGTATTGTAGGCCAGCGTTGGATCTCTGTGCCACTTGGTGTTGAGTGATGATGATGTCGGTGGTGGTGAATACCTAAACATAGAATGGAACTGGCTGAATTTCCCTTAAGGGGCGTAGTAATATTGTATTTATTTTGTCGTATGAGGTAGTCCAGTTGTTTTTAAATGATGCGCGAACAGATAAACAGACAGACAATATTTAAATAAATGTTAAATTCTTGCTCAGTGGCTTATTTTAAGTTTTTAGTCCATATTTGTTTAATTATGTTCTGCTTTATTATAGATATAGAAGATTATTTAACGACAAAGTCATGTCATACTGATAAAACTGTTTTTTTTGCTTTACTCAATAGTCACTGTATGAGACAGTATGAGACAGTATGAGACAGAATGAGACAGTAGGTAAATAGGAAATTGCATGCAGTCAAAATATTAACTCAGGAAAGAGTCACGTCGTCAATTCAGACTGATATAAATATAATTATGTCATAATAATAAGTCAATACAAAACCATAAATGATATCTTTTAGGAAGCTCAATCACGTATTTTTCAACGTATCCTTGACAACCCTACAACCGTTTAGGTATAAAGTTACGCGGCGAACGCAAGTGGTCCGAGTAAATACGTTTTCTTATTCTAGCACCTCTTCCACCGGCGGGTGACAGCCCTGAGGTCACTCCCCCCTACTCTGCTCGAGTGTGTGTGCAAACTTACTAGTACAGAGTGGACAGTAAGGACAGTAGCCTGATGCAAATATTATTTCAAAAATGTACTTACCATACAAATGCTACGTACATATTTTTGACCCTTTTTCTGATTCTTCTAGTGGTAGCTAGTTATAATTATGATGAGGTTGCGCTGTGCTTGATATACACCGATTAAATCATTGTTTGCTTGATATAGGTATACATTTTATTGTTTGTACAATATTTCTTCAGCATTGTACACGGCTATATGCATCTTAGAACATTTATAAAATTAGTATTAGTAACTTCTAGTCCCGTTACAACTGCTTCAAGATATGCAAAGACTCGTTCGTGCGTTTGTTTTGAGAGGAGAGACAAGACCCCGTAGCCAAAATTAGTATTAGTAACTTCTAGTCCCGTTACAACTGCTTCAAGATATGCAAAGACTCGTTCGTGCGTTTGTTTTGAGAGGGGAGACAAGACCCCGTAGCCAAAATTAGTATTAGTAACTTCTAGTCCCGTTACAACTGCTTCAAGATATGCAAAGACTCGTTCGTGCGTTTGTTTTGAGAGGGGAGACAAGACCCCGCAGCCAAAATAATGATTATAAACGCTAAAAGATTTATGTACATTTATTAATTTTGTCTTGTAGTATTTTTTTAATTTAGCTGCGGTTTTTAATGTTTTAAAGCTGAGATAAACTTGTTTTAAGCTATCATGACGGGAGGGGGAGGGGGGGAGGGAGTGGGGTAGGGGGGGTTATGTTTGGAAGAAATTGTGGCCGAGTGATAGAAAGTGCGCTTTGCAATGTTAAGACACCAGATTCGAACCCCAGCCCTGTACCTACCATATTCATTGCTGTTTTGCCAACAGGGCACGCTAAGCCGTTGGACCCTGCCCAAAGACCTTATTACAATCTACGTCAGAGTTGGGGCAGTCTGAAATACTGTGACACCATATGTTGGCACTACAGAGTCAGGCCGCCCGAGGGCCTATGACAAGCCTTCCAAAGCACGGAGCAGTGGGAAACCGCTCATATCTTAGAAAAGTCATTGATCAAGTCAGCCGGGGACCGAAGCCGGTATCGTTGAATTCTAACTCGCACTTTAATATGTAGTAGCGCTAGGCTACCATGGCTCATAGCTTTAATATGTAGTAGCGCTAGGCTACCATGGCTCATAGCTTTAATATGTAGTAGCGCTAGGCTACCATGGCTCATAGCTTTAATATGTAGTAGCGCTAGGCTACCATGGCTCATAGTTTTAATATGTAGTAGCGCTAGGCTACCATGGCTCATAGCTTTATTTTCACGACACGAGTAGGTCATTCGACTGATGGTAACCGTCAGGCGTGCACAATTGCAGTGGCACCAGTACTTCGCATGGCATTCGCAAACCTTGCCTGTCACTGCCACTGCGCTCGTCACCATGAGACCTTGTAACATTACAAAAATGTTAATCAACATTTTATTATGCAAGTTCCGATACTGCCTACCCAAGTGTGTCTGCACTCACACTCCCACGAGTGATACGACTGTTAATGTGTTTGTGTTGGTAATGAGAGCAGCCGCAGCAGTAATGTGATACGCGTTATTTGGCTGATTGTTATACGCTTAATGTTACGCCTTTTTGTTTTTGAATGGGGGCTAATTCTGTGTTGGTCTGTTTTGGTGTAGTGGTATGTTGTTTTGCTATTCTTTTCATTCGTTTGTGTAGTTATTTTAATTTTTGTCCTACAGTAAATGTAGATTTACCAAAAAACATGATGTGGAAGTAAGTTTCTGGCTATTTATTTGAGCTGCTGAATAAATTAACGGAAACAAATAAGAATTCATTTCTAATTAAATGCTACGCTCTAAAAAGCCATTTTTTCAACTTATTCTCATTACAAATAAAGTGCTTGTAATCTACACTAATTTACACTAATATTATAAACAGGAAACATTTGTTTTTTTGTATGTTTGTGTTTTTGAATGTTTGTTTGTAATGGATAAACTCAAAAAATATTGAACCCGTTTTTAAAATTCTTCCATCTTTAGAAAGCTAGATAATATCAGCGAGTAACATGAGCATGACTTTATTTTTCAAAAAATTGGAGATCCCTTCGAAAATTGCAACAATGTGATCCAAGGTATCAAAAATTTGCAAAAATTACGATTACATACTCGTTGTAAGTAACGGAATGACCATGTTGCCTTGGAAACGAAATAACAACAAGTCTGTCAAGTACGTGAGTATAAATGCAGTTGTCTGTAGTCACAAAGCACCACGATCGTTGCTGCCAAAGATTTTGAATTACGCTTACTGGTGTATTTTTTTTTAAAAGTAATGGCTGGTATAAAATTGGTAAAAGTAAGAAAAAAACTGCGGTGTGAGGGCTACCCGTGCGAAGCCAGGGCTAATCACTAGTGAGTGGATATAACAAATCTAAATATCAATATTTTTTTAAGGTGTCAATATTCTTCCAAGCAGACATGCGAAATGTCAAATGTATTTGGACAAAATTTCGAGGAAAGTTTACAAATTTCTTGCGAAAAGTTCTTAAACCTTGAGTCCTAAACAAGTTAACAAGTGTCAGTTATAGTTCTAGATAAGTTCGAAGCACTAAGTATTATCCTACCTACCTCTAGTTTGTTTGATAGTTCAAACACTCGGGTGTTTGCGAAGTGCGCTGCATTAGTGTGCATTCAATCCGTGCCTCAATCGACACCATCTGGAGGGCTACTCAGTAAGGTGGAAATATGTTGTGAAGGATGAGCGGGAAAGAGAGCGATGAGTGAAGCTATTTAAAAATGTACACGTGACAAAAGTACGTGTTTCTCTTATCCAGAAATCCTCCTGAAGGCCTTCGGGTTGGTATGAATTATAGATGGCTGGCTTAGATGGCGCTGTTCTTAACAGTACGTGTTTTCTACATAACCACTATTACCCATAGACAAGGGACGACGCGAAACAATGATGGTCTCATACATAATTACAGCATCCATTTGCTCTGCTGAATCCCAGGACCTCTCGCACATAAAACAGGGCATAAATTACGAGGCAGTGTATTCCTTAAATTTCAGTCAATGAAAATCAAATATTTTTATTTTACACGACTGCCCAAAAAAGGAGTGTAATGTTTTCAGGGTTCATGTACATACATATGTATATATGTATATGAGTTCCATTGTTCCACCGTAACTTTTAAATAGAAAAAATAATATAAAAAATATAATAGAAAAAGCATTTATTTAACGAAACATAACAAATGTTTTTTCACCTCACAAGCTCGGAAAGATTCTGTTTGTCATTGCAAAATTGCATTTTACCCGTTAGCGTGGAAAGAGTTTTTAAAATTCAAACCTTTCTATTCAATAATTTTCTATACCGACAATTCACTGAAAATACCAAACTAGGATACCCTGTACTATGGGCACTAGATAACGGATAAACATACATAAATACGAATATCACATCCATGACTCGGAAACAAACATTTCTACTCATCACACAAATGATTGCACCTTGCAGGATTCGAACCTGCGACCGTTTGATTTTGTTCTTAGGGTCACTAGCCACTAGACCAACTGGTCGTCATAAAGACTACTTATTACTGTTACTAAAAAAAAAGAACAGCATATTTGCGTCATTACTAAAAGCGACAATCTATTTTGTAGAATGCGTGCGTAGCGGCTAAATAAAAAAAATGCATTAGCGCGAAATCTTTAGATTATTTCTCTAATTACAAATTGAATTGGTGACTGTTATTTATTTTACAACAATGAAAATGTCATCATATAGTTAGACCCTAATTTGCAGATGAAAAAGAAAGGAAAAGAAGTATTTTTTAATCTATTGCCGTCAAAGTCAAAAATCAATTATTTAAATACTAATTACGTAAAGATTTGTAGGACAGAAAAACGAGTGCATTTGCTTACTCGTATGTACGGAAGGATTATTTTGATGAACTTTCGAAAAAATATCAAAGTTCAACCCTTTGGAGTACATATGTTCAATGTTACGAACAACTATACAGACAAGACATAATCTCAATATAAACTAAAATGTAAAGACTACTTTGCTCAACAAACTATCCCGCGGCTGCAAGACCCAAAAAATCCAAAGCTTTCACTAGAAAATATATCGAGAATTTCGTAAATAAGGCACCAAATGAAAAATACTTGGCAACAACGAAAATGAACTGTTTAATATTGAAATAAAACTACCTCATTTGAACTTTAACATTCAATAAAACAAACTGTTTAAGTGATATTGTTAGAATTGTTTTTTATTTTAATACTAACTGTACCCTCAGCATCGCGCGTGTGGTCATTGTTCTAGGTTTACAATACTATATGTGCTATTCCTGGACCTAAAATACCAATATACCAACATTTGATCAAAACTTCTTGAGCCGCTATAAAGATTTTTATCGATTGCTCGGATTCTACTCATCGGATTCAGATACCAATATCTACACCAGTTTTAAAGTGAAACCCTAAGCTATCCAACAGTGAAAACCGCATTGCAAGCAGTTCAGTAGTTTTTAAGTGATTCGTGATAAAACAAACATACAGATAAACAGACGGATACATTTTTTTATATATATATATATATATATATATATAATTTTTGTTTAGTAGCTTATTTTAAGTACACTAGTTAATTTTTTAAGTTTTTTCTTTGTACAGACTTTTTCGTACTTATTGCTTTACTAGCTGTGCCCGCGGCTTTGCCCACGTAGTTATTTCATTTAAAAGTAGCCCATACGTGTTCCTGATGCAAAAAATACATTTCTTTAAAATTCATTCAGCCGTCAAATAGTTTTTATCGATTGTTCGGCATGTAATTATCGGATTAAGAGACCCGTTATTCAGTCAAACCCTAAATTATCCAACAGTGAAAACCGCATTACTATTGGTGCAGTAGTTTTTACGTGATGCGCGAAAAAAACAAACAGTAGTATATAAACAAAAAAAAAGACAGACACGATTTAAAAAAAAATGTACTATAAATAAAATTTACATAAGAATAATTTAAAAATTAGCTTTTACGGGTTCTTTTTTTTGTTGCTTGGTAACTTTTGCGTTTTATTTTCTTTTTTCCTTTTTTCCCCTTTTCTCTTTTAACTTTTTTTTTCTTTGTTTTCCTTTTCTCTTTTAACTTCTTTCTATTTTTTCCTTTTCGCTTTTAACAATTTGTGGTTTTTGGGTTATTTGGTTTGTGAGCTACCTTGAAAGTACAGCGTAGTACGTGTTCTTTTAAATAACTTTCAACCCCTATCCTGCGAGAGTTCTTGAATTTTTTTTGGATGAAAAGTATCCTATTTCCTACCTCGTAGTATGAACTCATATCGTGGCATGTTTCATTTGAATTTATTCAGTAGCTTCGGCGTGATGAGCGGCCAAGATACAGACAGACAGACAGACAGACAGACAGACAGACAGACAGACAGACAGACATGAAAAAAATATATACAGTTTTGGCTTCTGTATCGAACATAGAGTACCCTCCAAAAAACAATCTAAAATATCTTCAATGTACAGAATTGGACCCGTTACAGTTTTATTATAAGTAAGTATAGATAAATAGATGCATGCGATGACATTATGTGTGAAATATAAAGTCAAGCAAATAGCCACCTCGCCTCTGTTGTAGCACCCTACATAAATCCTAGTAAACAAATTTTGGATGACATTATCGCATAAATGAGACACAATTTCATGAATAACACGAGTTATATTGGCCTTCAGGACGGCAATAGTCTGTGGTTTGTCTGCAAAGACCAGAAATTTAATGTAGCCTTACAGAAAATAGTCAAGCAATGTTAAGTCACGATCTTAGTGACAAACAGTGAGTTTTTCGAATTGTAGAGGCACCTGGTGAATCTGCCGTGGATTTTAATCGTTCCGGATCCGGCAATTTTGCTTGTTTACAAATACACTTAACCAGAAATGAGCCTCATTTCTGAAGACTATGAAACTGGACGCAGCACACGGAATTTTAGGCAAACAGGGCAGTGAGTCGTATAATACAGTAGCTTTCGACTTCGTGCTACAGTTTATCGCGTAAAAAAACATCCTACTATGTTCACCTAGGATATTAAAAACCAATGCTTAAGTATACTTTTGCTTTGCGGAAACCGTTCTTTACAGCGAGTAATCGTAATTTTCCAGTTTTCCCGTGGCAACTTACCATTTTCCGGGATAAAAAATATCATAAGTTGTTTTTTTTTATTTTACAGTACCTATTTACAAAGTTTCCACAAAATCGGAACAGCCGTTTTGGCGTGAAATCTCCCCAAACAAACTAAGTACTCCCACCAAATATCACAACTGTAGCTTAACCAAGATGGCCGCTATGTGTATACTATCAAAGTTCAAGCGTACCTATTAAAAACCCATTATAATTTGTCTATTTGGTATTATTCGAGTGGTTAGTAACCCTGACTGCATACTCAAGCAAAGGTCGCGGGTTTGAATCCCACAAGGTATATTATTTGTGTGATGAGTAGAAATGATTGTTTTTCAGTCATTGAGGTGACCTCAACTGCTACATTGAAATCAGCGCCACCTAGTCCAGTATTGGGTGAACTATACAGACCGCTCACAGATAGTGCAAACGTCAACTACATACGTATGTTTATCCGTTGTCTAAGACCCATAATATAAAGTATCCTAGTTTGGGGCTAGGTAATTGGTGTCAATTGTCCCGTTTTTTAAATTATATTTATTTTTGACAAAAGCCTGACTTCTTCTGTAAGTATAGATTGCTAATCACAGAAAATTGTTTATTATTTGTGAAATGGCTAATCACTATAGCTCCACTGCACCTTATGCACTCGCCGTCACTCACTCACTAAACCCCAGCCGTAACCTCACGCGCAGCCACTTCCTATTAAATTATATTGACAGTCGGAAAGGTCTCTGTGTATTCGTTGAGCACCTTTTATCCAATTATCTGTGTTTAATCTGTCTGATACTAGATAATGGGAGCAACTAGCCTATATTGGATGGATTTCCTAGTATAAATAGATAAAATCACCTATCGGATTTGATTAAAATTGAATTTGGTTTTAGGAAAATTGACCCCGGCTGTCATTGAGAACATTAGTATTTTACATTGTACAAATTTCGTATCTAATGATAAATCTATCTTCTATATCATTATAACAGTATCGTGACGTGTACTGACTGACATACACCGGTGCCTAGAGATTTGAAATGTTCCTTGATTACCCTAGGCCCTAGGTATGCGCTAAAGAGGGTTTTTTTTTAATTTCCACCCATATGGGGGTGAATTGGGGTTACAAAGTTTGCACGCGGGAAAAGCCGTGGGGTGTAGCTAGTACTCTGAATAAATAATTTATTAAGAATTCTGAAGTATTTCAGTTTAGCACATGGACAGCCGAGTTGGTTAAGAGAAGTGGGATTTCTAGTCGAAAATAAGGAAATCCTAGAACTACAACGCAGGCAACGCCGCGCTGGGTGCCAGATAGTGGTTAACTGAACACGCGTCACCCTCCTCGAAGACACATTTGGCAAACCTTTTAATCCACACCAATATATAGAAATTAAACATTGTCGGTTTGTTTGTTTGGGGAGCTTTCACCCCAAAACAGCTGATCTGATTTTGATGAAGCTTTGTAAATAGGTACTGTACATGTGACATGTAGCCTTGGAAACGAAATAATATCAAGTCTGTCAAAAAGCATCAAGAGCGTTTGGTGCTACAGGATGCTTTTTTCGCGATAAACTGTAGTCCACGCGGATGAAGTCGCGGGCGAAAGCTCGTCATTCAAAAAATATAAAAAATAATTTGTCTAAGTTAAATAAATAATTTAATAAACTGCCCCAACGTTTCCATCGCAGGGCTTGTCCTACCGCTATGTCATGTCGCCAAGCAGGGATTTGGAACCCCTGTCTGAAGCAGTCGTTTGCTGCACAAAGCTTACATAAGGTTTCCTTTACAGCGTTCTACACTGGAATTCACTGGATTGTGACAACCATAGTACGAGTATAGCAAGGTTGTGCAATAATTTGAGAAATACTACGTTTTAGTGTTGTGATTTTAGTATTAAGACTCGGTACATCCATTTGGATGTTAGAAATGCGGGAGTTTGGAAGTTCGGATGTTTAGATGTTTGGTATTCAGAACTTTCGTAAGTCCTGCAGTAACTACCTTCCTGACAATTTTTCTTCTTTACTTGGTTGTAGAGAAGAAGATGAAAGGAAGGAAAGAGCTAAAAGAAGGAAAAAGGTCAGGAGAGAGCTTACACTTGTTTATTATATATTTAAGGTACTGAGAGGTAGGGTCCATAATGCGGATATTCTGGAGCACATATGCTTGTGTGTCTCGGACAGATATGCTTGGCGGCGACGGCTGCTAAAGTTGATGGCAGTGCCGCGCGCGGACCAACCTCCTACGGGAGGCGCCTTTTACGCGTGCACTTCGCATACTCAATGTAATTGCGGTTGAACTAGACCTATTTGGTTGTACTCTGAGTGAATATACAAAGGTGACTTTAAGATTTATATGTTATGCCTAAATCATAGGTTATTTTGTAGCCGACTGAGGAGGGTTATTTGTTAGTTATTCCTGCACTATCGCATTATGTAAAATCATGTAATGGTAGTTGTAAGTTTTGTAAATAAATAAATAGTTCTTTAGTACCGTGACATACTTACTGAGTGAGTGTCAGGAGTATATCTTAGGGGTGCACAAAGGAAGGATTTTTTGAATTTCAATCCCTAAGGGGATGGGGGTGGCAAAGTTTGCACGCGGGAGAAGCTGCCAAGCGCAGCCAGTAAACTTAACAAAGACTTTGGTCAAAAACTAAAACCCGGCTAAGGTCGGGTAAAAATTGCTTATGATACTCTTGCGATGAAGACGAATCGATTGATACCTCGCTTGTCAAAATCGGACCAATAGGGGCGACGCCATGGTGGAACATCCATTATACCGACATATACAGACTGTTAAACTCATTACCCTACCCTTGCTTTGCCGTGATCGGATAAAAATCAGAACCGTATCTTACCTACCTACTGATTGTCTGATTGACAGACAACGCACAGCCAAAACAAAAAAATGCTCCCAGCCAATATAATATGGTTTAAAGCTAGCGGTCGCCGGTCACTAATACGTTAGGAACATTAGGAACGAGATATTGGCCGTGGACACTAATTGTACTGACTTCAAGTTTTTGCAAAAACACTGGTATTTTAAGCTTTTTAAAATAAACAATCAAAGGCATGAATGCCAATGATACAGTAATATTATTTTCAATGATTGTAGGCGTATTCGCATCATCAAAATATCGTTTGGGACCTTTCCAGCTTTGGACGTTTCCAATTGTTTCGGTCAAATATCCGCCTCTGGCCGATATCCTATTGAATTCATGATGGAGGTCGGAGATCCATAATTTACGACATTGTTTAAAATCCGTAATATTGTATAAAGCATTTTGGGTATTACATTTTAGAACATTAAATTAATTGAATGTGTACCATATAACATTAATATAACATTAATATAACATTAATATAACATTAATATAACATTAATATAACATTAATTAAAGCTAGTTATAGTGAAATAAATGAGGAACTCTTATGCATACATTGGTCCAATATATGGGAAGACATTTCTAGTGTAGATTAAATGGTACAGAAATTCTATTCAACCATTATGCCCATAATAGAAGAAAACACCGCTCAGAATACCAAAAAGTGAACGCTTCCAATCTGGCTTAGCACCCGCCTAATTAAATGTGCAAAAGAAAAGCATAAATATCACAAAAGATATAAATTATATGCCAACCCCCGAGATAAGGAGGAAGTAGAAATTCTTAGAAATAGGTCATGTTAAAAAATGCTATAAAAGGTTTAAGGATAATGCTGCTAAAATAATGCGTACACGCCCGAAGCACATATGGTCGTATGTTAATAATTTGAAACGTAATAGTAGTTTTATTCCAAACCAACTAGTTCTAGGCAGTGAAACAGCTACTGGTGGACATGAAATATGTGAATTATTTTCTGAGTATTTTCAGTCAGTGTATGAGTCAAATTCACAAATAATAAATAACGCATAAGATACAATCTTTGATTCTCATATAGCTAACCATTCTTCATCTTTTGCCACTTATTCTTGAAGGAAGCCCTAAAAAGTTAGATCCAAATAAAGGTTTAGACGGTATTCCGAATATTCTACTAAAAACTGTGCGGAGGCACTATCAGAGCCCTTGTGCATACTGTATAATAGATCACTCAATGTTTTTTTTTTCCGACGGAGTGGAAAAAAGCACGCTTGACGCCTATTCACATAAGTGGGGATATAAATACTGCGTCTAACTACAGGCCGGTGTCCATTCTTGCAGCGCTTGGAAAGGTTTTAGAGGCGATTGTGCAAAAAACTATGTATTGGCAAGTTAAACAAAAACTCAATCCGGAGCAACACGGTATTTACCAAAAAAAACGACCAATACCAATCTGGTGGGTTTTGTTAATTATATTACCAAAGATTTTAACAATGGGGATGAAGTGCATGCTATATATACAGACTTTCGTAAAGCATTTGATTTCATAGATCACGTTTTGTTCAGAGATGGGGGTATATATGGATAATTGTACCGGTGGTGTGAGTCTTACCTAAAAAATCGGACTCAGCTTGTAAAGATACGCGGTTACAAGTCTCGGGTTAAAGCAGTACCAACAGGCGTTCCCCAAGGAGCACACCTCGGTCCTCTATTTTTTTTGTATCAAATATATCCTATGTAAATAACAATTGCAAAAAATTACCCTCCTACGAGCAGAGATTAACTTTTTATAAAAAGAAGTCCCTTAATATTCGCAGTAAAGCATCAGATATTATATTCTTATATAAATTTCTTCATGGCTTAATCGATTGTCCAAATTTTTTTTTGCATGTCCAATTAGAAGTTCCCCGATCAGGAAGCCGGTTGATAAATAGAAGGTGTTTCAAGTTGCCTAAATGCAGAACAAATATTGGTCGACATTCTCCGTTGTACAGAATGTTTTCATATTATAATGGAATCTGGTCTAAATATGACATATTTTCCGGTTCTTTGGCTTCGGCAAGGAGTAGCGTGTTTATTTCATTGGGTGATTTTTAGTTACAACCATTATTATGATTATTATATAAATATATATATATATATATATATATATATATATATAATAATAATCAAAATAATTATATTATATTATATTTATTTTTTTATTCGAAATGTAATATTCTTCGAATTTAACATTGTCCGCAAACTGCATGTTGTGTTCACTATATTAGGAGTTACACCGTGCTTTTGTAATATTACGCAAGACTTTATACTAAGAAATGTGTATACTTTAAGCTGTGAACCAATAAATAAAAAAAAATATGTCTCAGTGATCTGAAGGTTTAATACCGGTAGTGATTACCGACTTGTCCGAGGCTCCTTGAATATCGACCACAAGCTTGAATGATGGGGCTCTTCGGCTTATGGACGAACGATGCAAGCCAACCGTCAGAAAAAAAGGATCCTCAATCAAAAAATCTGTAAGTTGGAGCGACGTGACCTCCGATGCTCAAATACACGCCGAATAGAAAAGACAATTGAGTAAAATCGGGGGTCAAAAGTCTTCGCCCAGCAATTGAGTAGATCCCATCTGACGAAGTTCAAGAGCAATAACGGCACAACCGTCATCTCTGGAGATCCTTTCTGAGATCGAAGACTTCTATGGCTGATTGTACAACTCGTATATTTCTAGATCCGAACCCAGCACAGAGGATTCCCGCGCAATTTTGACCCGCCACTACACTGATGAACAGCCCGACTACAGCCTAGACGAGATTGAGATGGCGCTCAAACAACTTAAGGAAAGGCCTCCAGTGAGGATGGTATAACTTCGGAGCTCTTGTAAGCAGGGGGAAACCCGTACTTCAGGAGCTTCAGGAGTGATTTAGCACCGTTCTTAACAGTGGGAGAACTGAAGAGGCGTGCAGCAGGAGTTTGGTGGCATTCTTATTTAAAAAAGGGGATAAAACCCCTTTAAAGAACTACAGATCTATATCATTCTTGAGCCACGTCTATAAGTTGTTTTCGAGGGTCATCTCAAATCGTCTCGCAAGAAGATTTGGTCAATTCCAGCCTCCTGAACAGGTCGGGTTTTGCGGAGGATTTAGTATATAAGTGACATGTGCATGTTATGTAATTTTTATTATTTTTCTTTATAATAATGTTTGCACGTCTTTATAGACAAAATACGAAGATCTAATTGTTATATTTTAGACATCATTTTTACCTGTATTTTATGCAAATAAATAAATCTGAATCTTATAGATCATATACACACAGTGAGACAGGTTATACAGAAGTCTGAAGAGCCCAGAGTATAACCAGCCCCTGTGTCTTGCTTTTGTGGACTATTTCTCATAGTCCACAAAAGCAAGACACAGGGGCTGGCCTTTGACTCCGTTGAAACCTGGGCGGTTCTGGAGTATTTGCAGCGTTGTCAAGTAGACTAACGATACATCGAAGTGCTGAAGTTTCTTTATCACGCTGCGAGTACGTGTGAACAAGTACAAAACCAGCAGTTTAAACATATCCAACTGCGCAGGGGAGTGAGACAGGGGGATGTTATATCCCCGAAACTGTTCCCTAATAGCCTGGAATATATGTTTAAGATGCTGGATCGGAAAGGAATGGCCATACATATCAACGGCGAGAGCATCTCACACTTACGGTTTGCCGATGATATCGTCCTAATGGCGGAGTCGCTGCAAAACTTGCAAAGTATGGTGAACAATCTTAATGACGCTTCTCGACGCATCAATCTTGGAACAAACATAGATAAAACCAAGATTACATTTAATGATATTTTTGACCCGGAATCGATTTAAAAAGAATTGACCGACAGAAGAATTTAGCTGGGATGGGCGGCATTCGGCAAGCTTGTTCAAGTTTTCTCGTCGTCCATACCACAGTGCCTGAAGACAAAAATCTTCAATCAGTCTGTCTTACCAGTCATGACTTACGGAGCCGAAACGTGGACACTCACGGTCAAACTAGCCCACAAATTTAAGGTCGCTCAGCGAGCTATGGAGAGAGCTATGCTTAGAGTTTATCTGAAGGACAAGATTCGTAATGAAGATATCCGACAGAGAACCAAGGTAACCAACATAGCTCTAAGGATAAGCAAGCTAAAGTGGCAGGGGGCTGGTCATATTTCCCGAAGGATCGATAACCGTTGGGGTAGACGAGTTCTCGAGTGGAGACCACGTTTAGGCAAACGAAGTAGGATGCCTTGTGGCCAGGTGGAGTGATGACCTGCAAAAAGCGGGTGGAAGAAAATGGATGAGAAGAGCTGAATACTGAGCTCAGTGGAGTGCATTAGGAGAGGCCTACGTGCAGCAGTAGATATAGGCTGATGATGATAATGAATTTTATTTTATTATATTTATTTATTAGGTTAACAGATTATAGTATTATAATATTTGAGAATGACATGGTAAATTATGCGATCAATTACATAATCCAAACATTATGTGCGCACGGCATCAATAGAAACAGCAAAGTTACTTAAAGGTTAATAATAATAGTTAAAGTTGCAAGCACTATTCCACAGATAGACTAGCTGTACCCGCGGCTTCGCATGCGTGTTCTTTTCTTTAGGTTCAAAGTACCATAATGTGCTATTCCAGGACCAATATATTGAACAAAATTTCTTCAGCCGTCAAAAATTCTTTATCAATTGCTCGGCTTCTAACTCACCGGATTGAGATACCAATTACACCAGATTTAAATCAAATCCTAAGCTATCTAACAATGAAAACCGCATTGCAATCGGTCGCATAGTTTTTACGTGATGCGTGAACAAACAAACATACAGACAAACAGTAAGAAAGACGATTAACAAAAAAATAATATATATTAAAATAATTGTTCAATACCTTTTTTAAGCACCCAAGAGCATTTTTTTCATTTGAATTCATTTAGTAGTTTGGGTTTGATGCGTGGTCAAGATACGGACAAACAGATAGACAAAATTAAAAAGTAAAACAGTTTGGCTTCAGTATCGAATATAGAGAACCATCCAAAAAATATTTTTTATTACTTAAATATTAACATTACTTTGGACCCATATCCCGCAGAAACCCTTTACTTATTCGGGATAAAACATATCCTCAATTTTAACCCATCATATAACTTAAGACAGTGCCAAGTTGCATCAAAACCCGTCCGTTACTTTCAGCGTGGTACGTGTTCTTTTAAATAAGTTTCAACCCCTAAATAATAACACATACATTTTTTGATATGTAAAGTATCTTATGTCCTACCTCGTAGTACGAACTCAAATCATACCCAGTTTCTTTTGAATTCATCCAGTAGTTCCGGCGGCGTGATGCGCGGCTAAGATACTGACTGACAGACATACAGACAAAAATGAAAAAACATACAGTTTAGGCTTCATAATAGAATATAGTGTAACATCCAAAAAAAAGCACTATATCTTTAATGTACAGAATTTGGACCCATATCCCGCAGGAACCCTTTATTTTTTCGGGACAAAATGTATCCATAATTTTCACCTATCTTATAAACTATGTCTGAGCTAAGTTGCATCAACATCCGTCCAATAGTTTCAGCATGCTAAGTGTTCTTTTAAATAATTTTCCACCCCTATCCTGCAGGAACACTTAATTTTTTCGGGATGATAAGTATCCAATGTCCTACCTCGAAGTGTGAACTCAAATCATACCAAATTTCATTTGAATTTATTAAGACGGACAGACAGACAGACAGACAAAAAAAAACAGTGTTGGCTTTAGTATTGAACATAGAACGTCCACCAAAAAAAATTACATAATATCTTCAATTTACAGAATTTTGGACATTATCCCGAAGAAACACTTTATTTTTCGGGATAAAAAGTATCCTCCATTTTTACCCATTATATAAACTATGACTGTGCCAAGTTTCAACAAAATCCGTCAAGTAGTTTCAGTGTGATACGTGTTCTTTTAAATAACTTTCAACGCCTATCCTGCAGAAACCCTTTAATTTTCCGGGATGAAAAGTATCGAATGTCCTATCTCAAAGTATGAACTCAAATCATACCAAATTTCATTTGAATTCATTGGGTATTTTCGGCGTAATGCACTTCCAAGGTACAGACAGACAGACAGAAAGACAAAAATTAAGAAAATATAGCTTTGGCTTTAGTATTTAATTTAGAAAAGTCCCAAAAAAAAATAAAAAAATTACAGAATTTGGGACATTATCCCGCAGGAACTCTTTATTTTTTCGGGATAAAAAGTATCCTCAATTTTAACCCATCATATAAACTATGACTGTGCCAAGTTGCATCAAAATCCGTCTAGTAGTTTCGGAGTGGCAAGTGTTTTTTGAAATAACTTTCAACCCCAATCCTGCGGGAATCCTTTCATTTTTCGGGATGAAATGTAGCCTTTGTTCTACCTCGTAGTGTGAACTCAAATCATACCAAGTTTCTTTTAAATTCATTTAGTAGTTTCGGCGTGATGCCTAGCCAAGATACAGACAGACAGACAGAGAGACAGACAAAAATAAAAAAAAAAATAGTTTTGGCTTCGGTATTGAATATATAGTAAGGTCCAAAACAATAATTAAAAATATCTTCAATGTACAGAATTGGACAGGTTACAGTTTTATTATAAGTATAGATTGTGTGAAGTATGAACATGTCTCAGGAAAAGCTGGAGTCGGTACAATTGGACATACATTCCAGTAGAAGTACAGTGACTTACTTATTCTGCACCGATTCTGCGTCCCGAACTGGATTTTGGTCTCCGGCCAAAGCAGGAGCCAATCAAAATTCAATTTTCTCAATACTGTGTGATCTTTCGCCTGCCCTCGACTTTCTACAAGTCCTTCAGCACTTCGTCCACCTATTTGAACCCTTTCCACCAGCCGTTCCGTGATCCCAGGTAAGCCCTTCTCACCAATCGATCGCGTCCCAGACTTTCCACGTGGCCGAGCCAGCGAAGTCTGTGACTCTTTATCCCGACAACTATGTTAAGTAATGCAACTTGTTTTTCGATTTCCCATTCTTAGCCACCTTCTCATCTGCCGTTCTCTCTCATAGCTAACAGACCACACACCATATCCCCACTAATTTATAAAAGTGACACATTGTCTGTTTGTTTGGAGTGTTTTCACGCCAAAACGGCTAGACCAATTTTTATGTAAATTTGTATGTAGATACTGTGCACAACTGAGATCAACATAGGGTAAGTCATGGAAAAAGGAAAGTGGCCACGGGAAAATGACTATTACATGCTTTCACACCAACATAGCTATGATGAAGTTTTGAATATAGGTAGATACCAAGATACCAAGGGTACCAAGTGCCACGCGGGCGAAGCCATGGGTATAGAAGCAGTTATCAGATATGTAGATAGGGTACCAAGGGCCACGCGGGCGAAGCCATGGGTATAGAAGCAGTTATCAGATATGTAGATAGGGTACCAAGGGCCACGCGGGCGAAGCCATGGGTATAGAAGCAGTTATCAGATATGTAGATAGGGTACCAAGGGCCACGCGGGCGAAGCCATGGGTATAGAAGCAGTTATCAGATATGTAGATAGGGTACCAAGGGCCACGCGGGCGAAGCCATGGGTATAGAAGCAGTTATCAGATATGTAGATAGGGTACCAAGGGCCACGCGGGCGAAGCCATGGGTATAGAAGCAGTTATCAGATATGGATGAACGCAAAATAAAAATATGCTGGTCGAGTGAATACTAATATTCACCACCATCACCAGCCTATTATATTATATTACTTCTAGAATATGTTTTTGTTTCTAGGCTTGAGTTTGATCACTACCTCAGTGTAACGTGGCATTAAAATAATAATTATAGGGGAAACATCCATGTTATAAATTTAGTTAACAACAAAATTAATTACACTAAAACTCTACATGATACGGCTTATTAATTACGCAAGCGATCTGAATCCATTGCTGGTGGGCGGTGCAAGTCACTCGCCATCCATTAGTCGTTTTGAGGGTCGTTGGATAGAAACAATGCCTTCTCGACGGTCATTGTATGTGTGCTTCATTGATTTTTTCACGGCGTTTTGTTGGATTTGTATTCCATACATATCTACATCACACTAAATTTATAAACTAAATAAATAAATAAATGAAATAAATAATACTCGGGAAAATTCACACCAATTACCTAGCGCCAAACTAGGATGCCCTGTGCTATGGGCACGGATAACCATACTCGTACATAGATACGAATATTACATCCATGACTCGGAAACAATCATTTCTGCTCATCACACAAATGATTGCACCTTGTGGGATTCGAACCCACGACCGTTTGATTTCGTAGTAAGGTCTCAAGCCACTAGACAACCGGTCATCAAAACTAGCTTTCGCCCGCGACTTCATCCACGCCGACTACAGTTTATTGCGATAAAACATCCTATGTTCTTCTAGGATATTAAAATTCAATGCAAAAGTATAGCACCAACGCTCTTGATGTTTTTTGATAGACTTGTTATTATTTCGTTTCCATGGAAACCGTTCCTTACAGCGAGTAATCAAGTTCCATTTTTTCAGTGGAAACTTACTATTTTCCGGGTTTAAAAGTATGTTTTGTTTTATTCCAGGGTATAAGCTACTTCCATTCCCATCAAAATCGGTCCAACCGTTATCGCGTCAAAGCTTCCCAAACAAACAAACAAACAGACGTTTCACTTTTATACATTTGTGTGTATCAGAGAGATATAGCCACTGTCGTAAACAGGTCAACCAGAGTTTAGTTTTAAAAGTGAAGACACTCTACGAGCGGAAAACTTCGTATTCGCGAACAGAAGTCCATACATTAGAACTGACAGTCCATACATTTTTTTATAAAATGCATATCAATCGATTAGCGCCATCTATCTTTTATCTTAATCAGTTTGTGTGTGTGTTTGTTACTCCTTCACGCTCAAAAGACAGAATGGATTTGGATGAAATTTGGTATCAAGATAGCTTATATCTTGGATTAACACATAGGCTACTTTTCATTATCTTCCTTCTTCATCTTCCATCATCACAATCCACGCGGGTGAAACCGCGGGGCGCAGCTAGTAGATGATAATGTTTGTACAGTAGTCGCAGCGGAAGTATGTGTCTCGGAAGTTATCTGCTAGTCGCTGCGCAAACTGCAATTTTTCAGGTGCAATCCCAATGTTGAAGATGAAGACGGCATTGTATAACTGCCTCGCTCACTAGCTTACGTTTTTTGCATATTCTATCTCGCTCTTACTCTATGCTGTTTTATCCCCACAGCAGTACCTGCGCAATCGTTCACAGCGCCTAACTTCACAAACATATAGATTGGCTGCGACTACTGTACCATGTACTACACCGCAATCGTTCACAGTTATTTTATTAAGACTACAAAAATATCAAAAAACTACAATCATTATGTTTCCACTTACACTTTTTTCAACACTACCAGGCAAAGTGAAGTACAGGTATCTTTTATTCAATCCGTCAACCCATTAAATAGATAACCCCAATCCATTCCTATTCCAACACCCGTTGTTCCTCCCGCTCAAACAATAGACTACAGCAGTAGGTACCCGGGTCAAAATCAATTCACTTCCCCGGATTTACATATCCTGTCGATTTTTTCCGATATATCGGGCATTGAGCGATGCAGCGAATCCTCCGTGTCATTGTGATTGATCCGACCTGGTTGACCCGGATGATTTATATGACCGGCCTGGCACAGCCGCGGTAAAACAGACTGTTACATTGCTAATTTTCATGAAAGGCTGTTACATAAAAAGAAGCTTGTCTGGTTTGTTTTAAACTAGCTTTCCCGCCCGCTAACTTCAACTACTTTCTTGCTTGCTTGCTTTCTTGCTTTGACCACTTTGTCCGCGCGGACTACTGTTTATCGCGAAAAAAGCATCCTTTGTTCTTTTAGGAAATTAAAAACCCATGCAAAAGTAGGTATAGCACCAATGCTCTTGGTGTTTGACAGACTCCCCAAACAAACAAACAAACAAACATTTGATCCTCGGCCCAGCACTAATGACATTTAATAAGTTATGTGTGGATTTTTCATGCCTCCCTGATTCGGGGGCACATATCTAGACATAACTTTACCGTGGGAAAAAAACCGGTGAACAAAATAAGAAATAATTTATAGGCCGACATGTTGGATTCCATGTCGGACTAGTAAAACGGCTAAGAGTACCGTCGCCCTAACTATCGATATCCTATAAAAAACAGATTTTGATTTTTCCATAAATCAATCGCAGTTTTTATCCGAGTACGGTGAAGCAAGGGGGGGGGGGGGGGGTAATGAGTTGAATAGTCTATGTTTGTATGTGGATGTTCCACCATGGCGTCGCCCTTATTGGTCCGACCGTTGTCGGGTTTTAGTTTTTGTACTTATGTATGTAACATACGTTCCAGATTGGTTCCATTAAAGTATTTCATCACCATGATTTCAGTTTCTCTACAAACCAAACCACCCTTCCATAAAGGGTTACAACAATCTAAACCATCGCTCATTCAAGATTGATCTAGCATCATTCATCTTAATGAAAGTACGCAGGAAATATAAATTGTTATATCGCTTGCACCTTGCTCGCGGTGTGTTGGTGTGAGTTCTACGCGTGCGTAGTGATTGGACGAATAAACATGATGAATCCTTTGGGGTACCTCGTAATTTGAAGCGGTGATCATGAGTTGGTGGTTTGGTCGGTTGCTACACCGCAGAGATTGTTTGGCTACATAAGCTATCCAAATGTTAAAACAGCATAGCAATTGGTCCAGTAGTTTTTATGATGCGCAAACATACACCGATTTAAAAAATGTTACATTCTTGTGCATTAGCTTATTTTAAGTATCAGAGACTTAATTTTTAATTATCTTCTTTGTACAGACTTCTTGTTACTTACTGTTTTATTATAAGTATATAATAGAATGGATATATAATTGATATAGATTCTTTCCTTCACTTTATAAGCCTTGGTGCAGGTTTGAGGTGAGGTTTATTTCGCGTGCACTCAAATCTTAAAGTGCACCAGTTATATCCCTTGCAACCACACCACCCCTTTACACTTCCTTGTGATTAGAGAACCGATTTTTATCGTCACTGTAATCTGTCAAAGAGAAATCTTTTAACTGTAATAGAACAAAAGAAAAGCTTTAATTGGTCAATCTTACTCAATCACGGCTGTAATTGGGCCATCAATTACCCCTGATGAGTGGACGAGAGTGAGGGGTGACGGAAGGGCCGACGTAGGGGTGGAAATAGTGAATATGAAACATGTATTTTCCTAGTATTAATTGACTTAGTAGTAATGGTTAAGCTTTGGTTTTGTGTGTAAAGTTAGGCGATTGGTTTTGAAAGCCATGAAATACAGATAAAAAACTACAGATCAAACCTGATGTAGGTATAAAATGTGTGACTAGGTCTAATTAAATAAAATTACAGATTTCTGTCCCCATCAAAAGGAATTGACAATGGGGACAACGGGAATAAAATTATAGAGTTTTCTCTGTCCCCATCAATAGGAAAAGGACAATGGGGACAACGGGAATAAAATTACAGAGTTCTCTGTCTTCATTAATAGAGAAAGGACAATGGGGACATCGGGAATAAAATTATAGAGATTTCTTTGGCCTCGTCAATAAGGAAAGGGCAATGGGGCCAACGGGAATAAAATTACAGGGATTTCTCTGTCCCCATCAATAGGGAAAGGACAATCGGGACAACGGGAATAAAATTACAGAGTTATCTCTGTCCACATCAATAGGGAAAAGGCAATGGGGCCAACGGGAATATAATTACAGTGTTCTCTCTATCCCCAGCAATAGGGACAGGGCAATGATGCCAACGGGAATAAAATTACAGAGTTCTCTCTGTCCCCATCAATAAGGAAAGGGCAATAGGCACAACGGGAATAAAATTACTGAGTTTTCTCTGTCCCCATCAATAGGGAAAGGGTAATCGGGAAAACGGGAACCGTCGTCTCTACGCTGGAGATCCTTTCTGAGTTCGAAAACTTATTGCCAGGTGTACGACTCGCATGCTTCTAGACTTGAACCCAGCACAGACGATTCCCGCGCAATAGTGACCCGCCATTACACTGAAAAACTCCCCGATATCAGCCTCAAAGGAATTAAAAATGAAAAAGACCCTGGTATGGATGGCATAACTTCCGAGCTCTTGAAAGCAAACCCTTACTTCGGGAGCTTCAGGGGTTACGTTCTTAACAGTGAGAGAACTCCAGAGGCGTGGAGCAGAAGATTGGTAGTACTCTTCTTTAAAAAAGGGAATAAAACCCTTTTAAATAACTACTGACCGTTTTTTAGCCATGTCTATAAGTTGTTTTCGAGAGTCATCTCAAATCGTCTCGCAAGAAGACTTGACGAATGCCAGCCTCCTGAACAAGCCGGGTTTCATGGAAGATTTAGCACCATAGACCACATTCACACAGTGAGCCAGGTTAAGCAGAAGTCTGAAGAGTATAACCAGCCCCTGTCTTGCTTTTGTGCACTATGAGAAGGCCTAGGCCGAGATTGAGATGGCGCTGAAACAACTTAGGAATGGAAAGGCCCCCGGTGAGGATGGTATAACATCGGAGATCTTGAAAACAGGGGGGAAACCCGTACTTCGGGAGCTTTAAGGGTTATTTAGCACAGTCCTTAGCAGTGGGAGAACTCCAGAGGCGTGGAGCAAGAGTTTGTTAGTACTCTTCTTTACAAAAGGGGATAAAACCCTTTTAAAGAACTACCGACCGATCACTCTTGGACCACGTCTACAAGCAGGTTATACAGAAGTCTGAAGAGTATAACCAGCCCCTGTGAATTGCTTTTGTGAACTATGAGAAGGCCTTTGACTCCGTTGAAACCTGGGCGGTTCTGGAGTCTTTGCAGCGTTGTCAAGTGGACTGGCAACATCAAGTGCTTAGATTTCTGTATGACGCCGCGACTATGAGTGTCCAAGTACAAAACCAGCAGTCTAAACATATCCAACTGCGCAGGGGAGTGAGAAAGGGGGATGTTATATTCCCAAAACTGTTCACGTATTCCCTGGAAGATATGTTTAAAACGCTGGATTGGAAAGGAATGGGCATTAATATCGATGGCCAATATCATCGGCAAATCGTAAGTGTGAGATGTTCATTTCACACTTACGATTTGCCGATGATATCGTCCTAATGCTGGAGTCGCTGCAAGACTTGCTAAGTATGCTGACCAACCTAGATGATGCTTCTCGACGCATTGGTCTCGGAATGAACATAGATAAAACCAAGATCATGTTTAACGATATTTTTGACCCGGAACCGATTGCAGTCAATGGCAAACCTCTTCTTTTTTTTCTTATCTTTTTAGGTTGTATATCGCTGTTGGCCTTTACCGGCCTCTACAGCTTCACCGGGTGGGGTGGGGTGGGGCGGGCGCTAAAGCGCTCTGCCGCAATGCGTGACGAAGAAGGCGCACGCCAAAGTAAAAATTTTGGCGACTAGCACAAGGGCGCCCAGGGGGTCGTACCCCCTCGGCTTGGACGTTCGTCTCGTTTAAGGGAGCATCGAACTAAACACCCCCCGATCGCTAGTGTTAGTAGTGATCGAGGGGGCCCTGATAAAATGGCTAGGAGGCGTTTGATTGATTTGTAAAACTGACTGCCGATTCGTAATACACCTTAGAGAAGAATCGGTAAGAAACTCGAAGGCGAATAATAACTGATTATGAAATACGGGACCTACGAGTGGGTGTCCGTGTCTAAGTGGCAAACCTCTTGAAAATATCGAACAATATGTTTACCTTAGGCAAATATTGCAATTAGGAACGAACAACTTTGAAAGGATCGCACTTTGAAGGACAGAAGAATTCAGCTGAGATGGGCGGAATTCAGCAAGCTTCGTCAAGTCTTCTCGTCGTCCATACCACAGTGCCTGAAGACAAAAGTCCTCAATCAGTGCTCCCTACCACGAGCTACGAAGCTGAAACGTAGACGCTTACGGTTAAACTAGCAGAGCTATGCTTGGAGTTTCTCTGAAGGACAAGATTCGTAATGAAGATATCCGACGGCGAACCAAGGTGACCGACAAAGTTCTAAGGATAAGCAAGCTAAAGTGACAGTGGGCTGGTCATAATTCCCGAAGAACCGATAACCGTTGGGGTAGACGAGTTCTCGAGTCGAGACCACGTAGCGTAGGACACCCTACAGCTAGGTGTTGTGACGACTTGAGAAAAGCGGCTGGAAGAATATGATGGGGAGAGCTGAAGACCGAGCTCAGTGCATTAAGAGAGGCCTACGTCCAGCAGTAGACAAATATAGGCTGATGATCATAAGGGTTATTATGGAAATGATAAATCGCCATTTTGTAGCGGCATTCAAGTTATCGTGCATTGTCACGAAAACCAAACGTGTGTGTCAAATTTCAGCCCGATAGCTTCAGTGGAAGTGGGTGAAATATTGATTGCAAATTACAGGACACATACATTCATACCAAGTGAAGTTAAATAAAAGCTTTTAAAATGAGGGTCGATGTAGGTCATGTGAATGAGTCAAACGAAGGTCTAGAAGAAGTCTGAACACTCAATTTCGTAAAGCGTTATTTCCCTTTGAGCTAACTGATTTTTATTATTCAGGGCTTTCTTCAGGGACATTGCTTGTTGATCAAATACCACTTCGTCATCAAAAACTTTGAACCATTACAATCACAGTTCAATAATAAAAAAAAACAATCAAAATTCTTCATTATTTCAGTAACAGAACCTCACGGAAAGAAAGTAACTAACATTTAAAATTAAACGCTAAATCATGAGTAAACTTTAAAAATTGAATTCCGAGGCGTGTAACTGCAAAGTGCTCCGGGCAAGTTAATAATGGCAGTTGAATACCGGAAATTGTGAGACGCCATCTTAGATTCGGCCGGAAGTCGGCCGGATCTCGCCGGACACCTCTTGGATTTGGGATATTACTAGCGTATTGGCGGGTTAGTAGGAGTTTTATTTTTTAAATTGGAGTGAAATTATTTGTAGTTTAGATACTGCCTTTTATGATTGTTGGTCATCATTAACTTGTTACACGACTACCCAAAAACTGTCCAAAAATAAGAGTGTAATGTTTTTAGGATTCATGTATGTTTGTACGTATGTATGGATATATGCATGTGAGTTTCTTTATTCCACCATAACTTTTAAATGCCTGCACAGATTTAGACGTATGGTGTATCGTTAGAAACCTTACATCCCCCTGAGTAATAAAGGCATTTTTGTTTGTCTATCGGTAATATGGCTACATTGTCGAATACAAAACACATATGTTTTCTTCGTATTTTACAATATGGGTATCAAATTGAAGGCCTTGATAAGCGCATTCCAGTAGTATATAAGTTAATGGCATACATTATTTTTTGGCAGGTCAGGCCTGTTTTTTAGCTTTTAAGCTAGTTTTCTTCCATTGGTAGACGTAGGCCTACAAATGCCTCAGTAGTGAACACCTCTGAGTCGGATCTTTTTCGCCTCATCTGTTATAATTATCTTGTCAAATTAAAATGCTTTCATCTTGTCGGCAAATCATTAGAACAACGATCTCAATCACCGCTCAGATGGTAAATATTATACAGTTAAACAATATCAGAATCATATTATTACCCGACTACGGCGGAGCAAAAAGGAGGGTTATGATTTTAACTGGTATGTATGTATGTATGTATGTATGTATGTATGCATGTATGTGGGTGGGTATGTATGTATGTTCAGCTGTTCTCTCATAACTTCTAAACTACTCATCATAATTTGACAAATGAGGTATCGTTGGAAGCGTCTACCTCGACCACTGGTTATAGGCTATGTGACGTCACATTAAATAAAATATGGCGACATAAAGGCGTGAACTAAAAAAATAAATATTCTATGGAGCCGTGTTTGGTATCAAATAAAAGTGCCGAATTAGCACATTTCGAAAATATATAAATATTATAACCCCAAAATAATTTAAATAAAAATGTAAGTTCAAAAACTAAAACCCGACGGAGTGGGCTATAAAGTCACAAACAAGAAAATTCTAAAGTTTTACAAATAAAAAAAATATGAGTGCGGTATAAATTAAGTAGATAAAGCGCACTCCCCAGGCTCTAAAGTTTTAAATTCCTAAAACGTTTGAATATTCTTGTTTGTGACTTTTAAGTCCACTAAGACCGAAGTCGGGTTTTAGTATTTTACTTTTTTTTAATCTAATGGCATAGTAAAAATGCGATTTGCCAATGTGTGCTTTACAAGCCTGCGTTTGATCTCCCGCCCTGCACCAATGATATTTTAATAAGGTATGTGCACGGGTTTACCATCGCTTCGTGCTCCGGAGGGCACGCTTAGCAGTCGGTCCCGGTTTCTAACAATTTATAGAACTCGTTTATGCACGCTTGCTAGAGGTCCTGCGCGGCTTGACAGACTGTGATACAGAGGAGGATCACTTCATTCGACTACGACCTAAGACTAAGATCCTCTTCAAAGACAATGTTCTACATACAGCACTTAAGCAGTAGGTAATACATTCAGCAGTAAACCAAATTATCACTAATATGAACTCCTGACCTACCTACAGTGACTGAGTGACCTACTTCAGATTGCTCAACCTAATTTCATTGAGATCCGTCCTCATTAATATGAAGGAAGGTTTCATTCTTGTGCGTTGTAATGATATATAATGGAATCATGTTTATTTATTGTTCTTATCATTTAGTATTGTTATGGGGGGCTACAAAGAGCCGATAACCTTTGAGGAAGAAAGTTTATCGAGTGGCCACCGCGGACTTGCAGACCAGGTAAGTCAGGTGGTGGTGTATATATAGTTATATATAAATATATAAGCGTTTCTTTATTTTTTTTAAATACAATTGTTCAATTTGGGTAGGGTTTGTTTAGCGTAGGGGTTTATTTGTGTTATTAATACCATTTATCATTTGTCTGACTTACAGTTTTGGCGGAAGTAAGCTACATATTTTTATTTTTGTTCATTTTAGATATTTAACTCACTTATTTTTTTAATATATAAAGAAATATCTAAATCGACGACGTAGAAAAACCGAACTTAAGGGTGCTCTGAAATCCCCCTCTTTAATAAAGTCTTAAAATGAAAAAGAATTGAATGTTAATTTAACCAGAATTACAATATCTTCATAATATAGACTAACCCTACATTACCATTACACTGTAACGATTTATAAAGATGATATGGATCTGTTCTAAGATCGTGTTTTTCTTTCTTTTGTATTTACAGTACTAACAGAAATGAATTCCAAATGGTCCTAATTTCTTTTGGACGACGATCGTCTTTCTGAAGCTCCCTGATTTACTTAGAACGAAATCATCCATATTAATCCAAGTGTAGAGAGGTGCAGAGGGGTGAGGAGAGCCGTAGTAAGGGGTAGTAGGAGTAAGGGGTAGCTCATCCATATTGAGTGTTGTTTACCATATCGGCGTTTGCCGACGAATGGGTGCATGTTTTTCAAATGTCTTGACTTTCGACAAAGAAACATGGGTTCAATAAGTAAAGCTATCTTCTGTTGTATAGAAAGGTTTACTTTCAAAATAGAATAGTGATCAAATCTACCTCTAGGGTAGCCTAGAGGTGTCTGGGTGTTCTAAAAATGGACCTGTAGTATTTTACAGTATTTTATCTACACAAAAATGTACTCAAATTATGTACTCAAAAATGGTGGCATAATAACATACGTCACGCTCGACACGTCTGTAATAAAATATATGTATATATGTTAAAAAAAAGGGTGTTATTATGTAAAAAATATATTTTATTACGCGCCGCCATAGAAAATAAATGACGAAAACCCTCGTAGGTGCGGAGCCAACCGGTGTTTTTATGCGAATATATATATATATATATGTATATATACATATACATATATATACGTATACGAATATATGTATATATACATATACATATATATATACATATATATATATATATATATTCGCATAAAAACACCGGTTGGCTCCGCACCTACGAGGGTTTTCGTCATTTATTTTCTATGGCGGCGCGTGCTAGACCGTAGTCGCTCTCAGCGTACCTAAAACGCAGTGTGCCTAAGTCGTGCTAAGTTATTATAAAGGAGTTTGTATTGAAATTAGTTTAACCAATAGAGAAATCGTAACGTGAAATTGACAATGTAAGAAAGACTAATAGCAACATAGTCGTATCACGAAATAGACAATGTAAGAAATAGACCCACAAAGAAATAGTCATATCGCGAATTGGGCAATGTAAGATATAGACCAATAGCGACATAGACGAATAGCTACTTAGTCCAAACGCTTATTTGAAATGTCATTTAGGTACAACGCGATTAAGGCACACTGCGTTTAAGGTACGCAGAGAGCAAACGACGCGAATTCGCTCAGGACTGGATTTTGGCGCCATAATTTACTGTACATTAATACATTGGGACTTAACCAATTTAACAAAAATTTGACTCTACCTGACATCACAGAAACAGCAACGAGCATGACGAACGAGTTTTTACCAGAAAAATCAAGAAAATATTACACCTTCTTTTTCCCATTATATGTAAGTTCTTATTGCATGAGTGTACTCGTAGATGGAGTAGTGTATGAAACGGCACATAACTAGTTATTAAAACATTCGAGTGATACCATTAAAATACTCGAACGGTTCGTTTTTAAACTCACTCTCGTGTTTGCAACCATTTCATAAACGACTATTAGAAGACCTGTGCGCGTGTTCGGTGCAATTATAAGTGAGCACGTCACCTTAATTACAATGGTATTTATTTGCACCACAGACCTCTCTCTCAATCTAGGTTATATTTTCTCATCATCGAAAGATTCATTGGCAGAGATCGCTTTCGGCGAAAAGTCAGCCTATTGCAATTTAGTTTTCAAGATTAATCTTCAATACTTTGTGTATTATGTTTGAAAACTTTTTACAATTAAGCAAATCCGTTCAGCCATTGAGAGAAAATTAACTATATAATAGTGCAAACCACATTTCAATCGGTGCAGTAGATTTTAGGAGATGCGCGAACACACAGAAAGGCACCGCTTTTTTAAAATATGTTATAATGATTTTTCAGTAGCAAGTGATCACTTTCGACTGTCTATTCTAATCAGCTGTATTATGTAGAACATGAGGAAATAAAGAAACTAGCCATCTGAAAGTACAAAGATCTGGCAAAATATTTCACTATCCCATGTAGTATACAGTGCGGAGCATGTTCATCCAAGTGCAATATTTCACTATCCCATGTAGTATACAGTGCGGAGCATGTTCATCCAAGTACAATATTTCACTATCCCATATAGTATACAGTGCGGAGCATGTTCATCCAAGTGCAATATTTCAGGCGCTATGAGCCACTATTATTTGCGCACTTGCACTTATTTCCGTGACGTGCCGGCATTATTAGGAAAATTCTAACTTATTGCGCCACTAGTGCGGGGAAATGTCGAGCGGTGGTACAAGGCTTGAGAGAGATTCCGCGACCATACAAATGTTGAATTAGACGAGTGATTGGCTTTGCGTAAAAATTATAGAAATTATTGTGAATTTCATTGTTTGTTTGTCGCATGAGGTAGTGCTGGCCTCTGGTGTCAGAGTTTGTCAAGTAAATTAATACTTATTGCACGAGACACTTATTAATACTTATGGCACTTTATTTTTAATTTGGTTAATTGGCACATAACGTATTTCATTTATAAAAAAACATATTTTATACGTCTTTTGTACAATCTACTGTACATTTTTATAAATCTGGCGTGTCGGGTTAAAATATATATATATATACTAGCTGATGGCCGTGGCTTCGCACGCTTGGTAATTTCTCTAGGTTCAATATACCAACATTCGATCAAAATTTCTTCAGCCATCAAAAATATTTAGAAGAAGAAGAAGATATATGTTTATGTCCTACAATTATAAGCAAAATCATTACAAAGATCATTATAAAAAATAAAATAATAAAACTTAAGTGATAATTGCAGAAAAAAGCTCAACATAATGTTGGTTGTAAAACAACCAGCGCTGGTCTTCCGTTGGGGCCTTATGGTGACATCACGACACGGACACACTCAGCAATACAATAATAAATATAAAGTAAAGAGATAAATGAACTTAAAAAAGCAAACACTAATTTTAATATTACAACTACAACTATGCACTCAAACTGTGCTCATTACTGTGATTCTAACTAAGTGAAAGTGAGGGGAAACATAATGATGCGTAGGAAAATACAATTAGTAATGAGTAAAATAAGTAAAAAACGACAGTCAAAAACCAATTAAACAAGACAAGTTTCCAATTTGGTAATCAATAAAGTAACAATTACAGGTAAGTATTGACTTAGAATTTCAAAGAGCATTTGTGCTGTTTAAGAGTTTCCTGGTCCTTTTGGTGATCAATGAGATACTTTTTTAATTTGACTTTAAAACCCTGAATACGTTGCAGATTCCTTATCGGCGGTAGGATATTGTTCCAACATTTGGTGGCGGCGTAGCGGAAACTACCTCTGAACGCAGCCGTTCTGTGCTTCTGTGTCGAGAGCTGCATCGCGCGCTGCCGGAACTCATAAGGCCTTTGACTCGACACCCATGATCGTTTTTCGTAAAAATAAGCAGGTGTTTGAGAACTCCAAAAAGAAGACAAGCCAAATGCAGTTTTCTGCGAAATTAAGAGTTTATTTAAAAATGGTTTATTTCACATGAGCCCTTAACGAACGTCGAAACAGAAGCGACAGTATGTCAGTGTGTAGTATCTATTACTCGGATTGAGATACCAAGTACCCCAGTTTTTAAGTCAAACCCTAAGCTATCCAACAGTGAAAACCGCACCGCAATCGGTCCAGTACTTTTTATGTGATGCGCTAACAAATATACAGACAAACTAACAAACAGACAAACATATAGACACGTTTTTTTTTTTAAATATATTTGTTCAGTAGCTTATTATAAGTATCCTAGTAGCTTATTATAAGACTTTTTCATTCATATTGCTTTATTATAAGTATAGATATATCCTACTAATATTATAAACGCGAAAGTTTGTAAGTATGGATGTTTGTTACTCTTTCACGCAAAAACTACTGAACGGATTTGGATGAAATTTGGTATGGAGGTAGCTTATACCCTGGATTAACACATAGGATACTACTTCTTACTCCGAAATAGGAGAAAAAATAATTATCGTTTTCTATAGGACTTGAAAAAAAAAAACGAAAAAAATATTAAAAAAAGGTTTTCTGAGTACCAGGAGAACAGAAACACTTAAGACGTTGGAGACATAATATTGAAAAATAAAGTTATTCAAAGTGAGTATACCTCCCCATGAACATTAAATAGTGTGATTATATTTTAAAAAAGTATTTCTAAGTACCAGAAGAGTAGAAACACTTAAGAATTTGGATATACAAAATTGGCAAATAAAGTTATTAAAAGTGATTGATTATACCTCCCCATGAACATTAATTAAATAGTGTGATTATATTAAAAAAAAAACTAAGGACCAGGAGAGCATAAGCACTTAAGAAGTTGGAGATACAAAATTGACAAATAAAGTTATTAAAAGTGATTATACCTCCCCATGAACATTAAATAGTGTGATTATATTTTAAAAAAGTATTTCTAAGTACCAGGAGAGCAGAAACACTTTATAAGTTGGAGATACAAAATTGACTAATCACACTAATCCTACTAATATTACGAGTATAAACGCGAAAGTTTGTAAGTATGGATGGATGGATGGACGGATGGATGTTTGTTACTCTTTCACGCAAAAACTACTGAACGGATTTGGATGAAATTTGATATGAAGGTAGCTTATACCCTGGATTAACACATGGACTACTTTTTACCCCGAAAAATTGCAGGGGTCCTGAGGGACGCGGGTGAAACCGCGGGGCGCAGCTAGTATATAATACATTGCGCTCTACTCTTACTTGATAACAATAAAATTTACGCACGATGAAAAACAAGACTGCGAACAAAACTAAAAAGAGGCAAACATTTATTTGAGAATGGTTGCTAACCAACTTTAACATTTATTTGTGAATGGTTGCCTAACCAACTTTAACATTTATTTGTGAATGGTTGCCTAACCAACTTTAACATTTATTTGTGAATGGTTGCCTAACCAACTTTAACATTTATTTGTGAATGGTTGCTAACCAACTTTAACATTTATTTGTGAATGGTTGCCTAACCAACTTTAACATTTATTTGTGAATGGTTGCCTAACCAACTTTAACATTTATTTGTGAATGGTTGCCTAACCAACTTTAACATTTATTTGTGAATGGTTGCCTAACCAACTTTAACATTTATTTGAGAATGGTTGCTAACCAACTTTAACATTTATTTGTGAATGGTTGCCTAACCAACTTTAACATTTATTTGTGAATGGTTGCCTAACCAACTTTAACATTTATTTGTGAATGGTTGCCTAACCAACTTTAACATTTATTTGTGAATGGTTGCCTAACCAACTTTAACATTTATTTGAGAATGGTTGCTAACCAACTTTAAATCGTTGTAGATTGTTGGTATTTGAAAATCAGCTTTAGAAACCTAAAGCTGATTTTCAAATACCTATTCAATGATACCCCACTTAACATAGTTCGTTTTTTTTTTGTCCATTAGTTGTCACCGTATTGAATTTTGATTAATGTCATGTCTTCAGTGACACTAAGACAAATCGATTGACGTAAGAATTATCAAAATTGGTCCACGCTTTTGTCTTAACAGTGCCACAAAGGAACAGACATACATAGATTGATAAACACATTACCTGGCCTTTGCGTTGTGTAGTCTGGTAATAATATGACTAGCACCGCTTACCGCTCGCACTCGGCACCCCACGCCATTAGAACTAAGTATAATGCGACGGGAAAGGGTGTCCGCACGTGACATCTTGCGAATCCGCCGCAACCGTCATCTTTATTGTAAAAACGGCTTAATGTATGCGTGAGAGTACGTTAAAGTAGTGTGCGAGTACTTCAGATAGTTGTGTGGGTGGGCTTTAGTGGTTAGTGACAAATGGTGAAACTGCGAGGCGCATATTTTAAAACTGTCAGTGTGTAGTATAACTGGATTCTACTAGGAGAATTATAAAACAAGCAACAAGAATTTTATTGGCGACTAGTGACTCGCCCCGGCGTTGCACGGGTAGCGTTCACACCGCGTAACTTTTATCTGAAAGGTCTGATTCGAATATTTTAAAGAGGAATTTACGTGTAGATTATCAGCCTGAATATGAAACTATATAACTATATAGTTGGATAAGGCTAAATAATGGTCATAATATATTATTATATTTGCAATAAACAAATTCAAATTAATATCATGATACGAATGTCATCAACTTTGGATTCCACCCTGTCTTGACTGACTAATTTGAAAAAAAAAAAAAAAACTGTTATTGTGACTTAAGTATAATAGTCAGACATACAGCCTCGCGGTTTTTTTCTGGGTAATGATGAGTACTATAAACACGTAGTACATAAACATGTATCATCAATAGTTACGCAGCGCGCGCCAAATAATGACTTTTATAACAAAGTTTTTGATAGCTTGGGTTGCGTTCGTTATAGCAATTTTCGTAGGAATCTATATTTTTTTGAAAAATAAAGTACAGCTTAAGTTACTCGCTGATAACGTAACTTTCTATTAGTGAAAGAATGTTTAAAATCGGTTAAGTATATTTTGAGTTTATCCATTACAAACAAACATACAAAAAAAAAACATTTCTTTTTAAATTAGTGTAGATGTGGATATTAAAACCAACTGTCTGACTTAAATTAAGTCAGACAGTTGGTCTTAATATCCACATATACACTAATTTAAAAAGAAATGAACGACGGAAAACAACGGAACGCAAGTGTACAACGCTTTTAAATATAAGTTTAGTCCATTGTTAAACTAAGTTGTAATCAAACTTACTACGTTGGCGATCCACTTCTGTCCGATTTCTATAATGAACGATCCGTCAATGTCACAGCAACGTAAAGCCTACAAATAACGAGGCGTCACATTGCGTTCCAAAAGTGTTTCACGGGGACGAGTTTCCGTAGTTTGACCGAATTACGTAATGAAGCATTTACAATTCACTGGTGTTTAATTTTATATAGCAACACCATAATCTATCAACTCCATGCATTATGCTAACGGAACTTAGGTATGGTAGTAACATCCGTTAGTAACAAACCTTTGTTATATAGGAACAGTTTCAGCTTACGTCTGGTAGAAAATGTCACTGTTCGTTACTAAAACGAATCGTTCCATAGATATGGGAACGGGGCATAAAAGAAACTGTACACGCGATTATTTAATCGAACTGCCGCATCCATGAACTTTTTGTCACCGTTTTGCATGATATTTGTACGAAAAGGTTGTTGTAGTTTGAGCCACGTTATGAACACTCTAGTATGGACGAGATCGAGCTATTATTTCGGATAGCACAGTCGGAATAATTGAGTGCTATTTGCCAATACTTTACTGTTGCATATATGATAATGCTTGCGTTTGAATACTGCGACAGGTCTGTAAACAGCACAGTTGTCGCAGTGTAGATCTGTCTAATACTTTACTGTTGCATATATGATAATGCTTTCGTTTGAATACTTCGACAGGTCTGTAAACAGCACAATTGTCGCAGTATAGATCTGTCTAATACTTTACTGTTGCATATATGATAATGCTTTCGTTTGAATACTTCGACAGGTCTGTAAACAGCACAATTGTCGCAGTATAGATCTGTCTAATACTTTACTGTTGCATATATGATAATGCTTTCGTTTGAATACTTCGACAGGTCTGTAAACAGCACAATTGTCGCAGTATACATCTGTCTAATACTTTACTGTTGCATATATCATAATGCTTTCGATTGAATACTTCGACAAGTCTGTAAACAGCACAGTTGTCGCAGTATAGATCTGTCTAATACTTTACAGTTGCATATATGATAATGCTTTCGTTTGAATACTTCGACAGGTCTGTAAACAGCACAATTGTCGCAGTATAGATCTGTCTAATACTTTACTATTGCATATATCATAATGCTTTCGTTTGAATACTTCGACAGGTCTGTAAACAGCACAATTGTCGCAGTATAGATCTGTCTAATACTTTACTGTTCCATATATGATAATGCTTTCGTTTGAATACTTCGACAGGTCTGTAAACAGCACAATTGTCGCAGTATAGATCTGTCTAATACTTTACTGTTGCATATATGATAATGCTTTCGTTTGAATACTTCGACAGGTCTGTAAACAGCACAATTGTCGCAGTATAGATCTATCTAATACTTTACTGTTGCATATATCATAATGCTTTCGATTGAATACTTCGACAAGTCTGTAAACAGCACAGTTGTCGCAGTATAGATCTGTCTAATACTTTACAGTTGCATATATGATAATGCTTTCGTTTGAATACTTCGACAGGTCTGTAAACAGCACAATTGTCGCAGTATAGATCTGTCTAATACTTTACTGTTGCATATATCATAATGCTTGCGTTTGAATACTTCAACAGGTCTGTAAACAGCACAGTTGTCGCAGTGTAGATCTGTCTAATACTTTACTGTTGCATATATGATAATGCTTTCGTTTGAATACTTCGACAGGTCTGTAAACAGCACAATTGTCGCAGTATAGATCTGTCTAATACTTTACTGTTGCATATATCATAATGCTTTCGATTGAATACTTCGACAAGTCTGTAAACAGCACAGTTGTCGCAGTATAGATCTGTCTAATACTTTACAGTTGCATATATGATAATGCTTTCGTTTGAATACTTCGACAGGTCTGTAAACAGCACAATTGTCGCAGTATAGATCTGTCTAATACTTTACTGTTGCATATATCATAATGCTTTCGATTGAGTACTTCGACAAGTCTGTAAACAGCACAGTTGTCGCAGTATAGATCTGTCTAATACTTTACAGTTGCATATATGATAATGCTTTCGTTTGAATACTTCGACAGGTCTGTAAACAGCACAATTGTCGCAGTATAGATCTGTCTAATACTTTACTGTTGCATATATCATAATGCTTGCGTTTGAATACTTCGACAGGTCTGTAAACAGCACAGTTGTCGCAGTGTAGATCTGTCTAATACTTTACTGTTGCATATATGATAATGCTTTCGTTTGAATACTTCGACAGGTCTGTAAACAGCACAATTGTCGCAGTATAGATCTGTCTAATACTTTACTGTTGCATATATCATAATGCTTTCGATTGAATACTTCGACAAGTCTGTAAACAGCACAGTTGTCGCAGTATAGATCTGTCTAATACTTTACAGTTGCATATATGATAATGCTTTCGTTTGAATACTTCGACAGGTCTGTAAACAGCACAATTGTCGCAGTATAGATCTGTCTAATACTTTACTGTTGCATATATCATCATGCTTTCGATTGAATACTTCGACAAGTCTGTAAACAGCACAGTTGTCGCAGTATAGATCTGTCTAATACTTTACAGTTGCATATACGATAATGCTTTCGTTTGAATACTTCGACAAGTCTGTAAACAGCACAATTGTCGCAGTATAGATCTGTCTAATACTTTACTGTTGCATATATCATAATGCTTTCGATTGAATACTTCGACAAGTCTGTAAACAGCACAGTTGTCGCAGTATAGATCTGTCTAATACTTTACAGTTGCATATATGATAATGCTTTCGTTTGAATACTTCGACAGGTCTGTAAACAGCACAGTTGTCGCAGTTTAGATCTGTCTAATTTTGTGGTCAATGCAAAATTGTGAGATTTGAGTAAAATAGATTATTTCTTACCCGACTGAGCGGTGTGTTTATCTGTTTATCTGCATATTTATGTATGTCTGTTCCTTTGTGGCACTATATATACCAAACGCGTGGCACAATTTTGATGATGCTTATGTAAGTCAATTTATCGAGTGCTACTAAAGACATGACATTAATCAAAATTCAATATGGCGACAAGCAGACGTCATATTGCGAAAAAGATAAAATTTAAGTTGAAGAACTATGTTAAATGGGGTATCATTGAATAGGTATTTGAAAATCATCTTTAGGTGTCTCTTATAATTTTTCATTTCAATGACCATTTAGAATCTATACAGATTTAAAATTGGTTAGCAACCATTCTCAGTCGGGTCTTGTTATAGCAACAACATCACGATGAAAAATTTCACTTATTTAGAACATAACGAAGTAATCTCATAGAAACTGGCTTTAATATCAAAATGCGCTAAATAAATACCACGTCTCGTACAATATCTAACGCTTCTTAGGCTACCCTCGTCAGGGGTGATTAATGACAGGGTTGATTAATTAACGTTAACGTGACCACGCGAGTACCTACGTTGCTTCTCAACTTAATTATGTGACTTGTGTGGATTAGATTTACGTCAAAAATAATATAGTTACCTGATTATGTGCGTCTGTGTGTTGGTGGTTCACTGTATACCCTTAATAATCTTTGGAGTAGAAAGGATCCCGAATCACGATCATGGACCGGAAGACAGCGTAGGGCTGCCCTCAAGGTGTGGCCCGACGACCTGGTGAAAGTCACGTGAAGCCGCCGGATACAAGGCTCTGTGTACCGGGTCACTCCCTGGGAGATGAACACAAGTCATACTCGTGAACGGGTACTGCTTGTGGGGACTGGTCCAGGGACCAACAAACAGGGAAAAAATAGAACACTAATAAGAAACCTTATTAGTGTTCTATTTTTCCCCTGTTTGTTGGTTTGATGATTGTGGGACATCTCTTTGTCACTTTTATTTTTGTTTTTAAATGTGTATTATTAGAATATCAGCCATTTAAAATAAAAAAAGTATTGACATATATGGAAAAAAATACATCCCCGTAGAGTTTCTTGATGATCCGAAGCACCGGTAGAGTTAGAAGTGTATTTCCTTTCCTCGTGTGAGATTTACTTCTGTCGGCACATGAAAGGGAAATTTCCTTAATCAAACTCAAAACATACTCAGTTTACCTACATTTTATTGAATTAATTTATTAATAATATATAATGTTTTCTCCTTGTTCATGAGAAAACCTTGTTGACTTGTAAAAGTAGGTACTATTATTTTGCCTATTTACAATAAAATAGGTACTTTGGCTTTGCAAACAGTGAGCAACGTCTCGTTGTGGCGTTATATGGGGAAGCCTATGTTCAGCTGTGGACATCCTCCGGTTAGTGATGATGGTAGGTACTTAATAAAATAGCACTGTTAGAATACAAAACTATAAAGAAAACAACGATTGCGAGCCCAATCTACTTAGCTAGTCTATACAAAATTAAACAAAAACTCATAGATGCAATTTTTTAATTGTCTGTCAGTTATATACAGTTTCGTCCGCACTGACACCCCTCGCCTAACTAAATAAACAGAAACACAAGTAGCACTGCCACTGGTACAAAGCATTTATTAATGTAGGGGCGCTGCGATCGCGCAAATCTTATTAGACGGTCTTTGATTACGCAAATCAGGGTTCTTAAAGCAAGCCGGGACAGGCTAATTTAATTATATGGAAGGCGGATGCTGCGTTTGGACGGGACAGCAGCTAGGGCGGGTTAGTGGAACGCTTTGTTGTTGAGGAGTGAAAGGTTAAAAGTCAGAAAATTACCAAAACCTGTTGAGTGAGGTATCAAAATGTAGATCTTGTACACCGTGTGCGGTGACTGTACTGTGTTTCGGTTGCAACAGTGACCACGGAATATTGAGGACTAAAATGTGAAAATGAGGGAGGCCATTCTAAAAATGTATAAGGGAAACCAAAAAGTTTAAAATAAAAAAGAAACAAAAACCCGACTGCGAAGCCTACTGTAGGCTACGCTGAGGCACAGTATGCGAGTTCGAATCTCGTCCGTGCTCCAAATTTTTCCATTAGAAAATTATTATATATGATTACGCAAAGCAGGCGTTAACTGCTATAAAAAATCATAAAAATATTGATTTTGGAGGCGTTATCTTTCAAACACGAAGTTAATCAATATTAGCCGTGTTTGGTTGGTTAGTTCGTAATACTACCAAGAGATAACGTTACCGTCCCCATTAGACGGGTTCAAATAAGCTAGTGGAAAGATTTGGTTGACGACGCATAGGTCTCCGTAGCCGAATTGGTAAAGACATGTGCCGCGCTGAGGCACAGTATGCGAGTTTGAATCTTGTCCATGATCCAAATTTTTTCCATTAGAAAATTATTATAAGCTTTAGATTTTTGATTTTGAAATAAAAGGTCCAGTCGGAGGCATCATGCATTTTATTTCTCAATTGACGGGAACTAACTAGAACCTGGCGAGTTATTCCTCATGCCTCCAACTGTACATTAAATTTCAAAACCAAGAATCTAAACCTTGTTTGCCTCTTTTTAGTTTTGTTCACATCCGGGTTTTTATTTTTAAATAATCATTTATTTATATTAATCACACTCAGTGAAATGTCTATTATTTTTGTTCAACAACAAATATGTAAACATATATTAGGCTGGTTTTGGTTTCTGGCCAACAGCAACAGGGCCAAGAGGCACTATAGCGATTTATATTAAACTACCGTATTACACATCAGCTGGATCTAGATGTGTATGTTCTAGCAGGTCCTATTATTTGTTAACACAGGCGTAAACGTCAAATGTATAAGCTTAAAGCGTACGACACTAATTAATCATCTGCTGAGACAAATCGTCAAGATAAATGACGATACTCAGCTTAAAATACTAGAAACAAGCTTAAAACTATACAAGTTGTATTTATTAACCAATCTGCGACTTGCTGACAAAGTTTTACAATTCAGATCCACGAATAACAAAGTTACCTCCAGTAACTTGCTCCAGTAACTCATCCTAAATGAAGCGCTCCATTCCCCGCTGCAGATTTATCGAGGTTAATGAAAACGAAACCTTCTCCATTGAAACAGTTGATTTAGTTACAATAAACATTTTACTTTACTATTGTGACAGAATTGAACGGATTGGTGTAGCGTACGGTTGTTCCCAACAGGATTGTTTACTATTGTGACAGAATTTGAACGGATTGGTGTAGCGTACGGTTGTTCCCAACAGGATTGTTTACTATTGTGACAGAATTTGAACGGATTGGTGTAGCGTACGGTTGTTCCCAACAGGATTGTTTACTATTGTGACAGAATTTGAACGGATTGGTGTAGCGTACGGTTGTTCCCAACAGGATTGTTTACTATTGTGACAGAATTTGAACGGATTGGTGTAGCGTACGGTTGTTCCCAACAGGATTGTTTACTATTGTGACAGAATTGAACGGTTTGGTGTAGCGTACGGTTGTTCCCAACAGGATTGTTTACTATTGTGACAGAATTGAACGGATTGTTGTAGCGTACGGTTGTTCCCAACAGGATTGTTTACTCTTTTCCAGAGATAATTAAAATCCGAAAAAAGTCGACATGTTAGGGAAATGTGTTACATTTTTTCTTTTGCCTTGCATATACAACGTGTCTATTTGACAAGACCCCCCCCCCCCTCTCCCCCTCCCCCACGTGTCCGATGACGTGAGAGGTTTTTTGCCAGCAATTATAATATTACATATTCTGTGGCATTAACCTGAAATAGCCAACAGAAGTACCGACAAAAGCCGCGGACTTGAACCCAACAAAGCGAACTTATTAACCATCCAGAAAAAGAAAACCATCGAACAATATGGCTCGATTCCATTTATCTCACAAAAATGGAATATTAAGCCCCATCTACACGGAGGTCTAGGAGGGCCAATTATCAACGCAAAGAGGTTCTTTACAGGGTGTCAAACGCAGTGCGTTGGGAGAGGAAATTGCCCCCGCCAGCCGCCAACCGCCAGCGGCGCCTCGCTTGAGGACCGGAAGGGGCCAAATTATCACCACAATGTGGGTCGTGTAACGCCGCCTTTAGAAATGGATGGGTGGAAAGTGTGGATCGATTGAGATTTTAAAATGGCACAGTTTTGTGGTAGATTGTTACTGAGAATATAGCTGCTCATTAAACTGACTAGCTGTGCCCGCGGCTTTGTCCGCACGGTCATTTATCTGGGTTAAAAGCAACCTGTGTTATTCCAAAACCAAAAGTACCAATGCAGTACAATTTACTACATTTTATCAAAATGTGCTCAGCCGTCAAATAGTTTTTATCGATTGCTTGGCTTTTATTCATCGGATTGTGATACAAAGTACTCCAGATTTTAAGTCAAAACCTAAGCTATCCATCAGTGAACACCGGTTTTCAATCGGTTTAGTAGTTTTTACGCGATGTGCGAACAGACAGACAAATAGACAGACATACACCAAGTTTAAGAATTTTATATGCCTGTTCAGTAGCTTACTTCCCCGTCCCCTAGTTTTTTTTAATAATCTTCAATGTACAGACTTGTTATTACTTAATGTTTTAGTTGATACTCGGGCGTTACTGCGCACATTCATATTTGAAATGAACGAAGAAATTGTAGCTTTTTGTTTGACTCACAGCTTATATTATACTTATTATAAGTGTAGGGATAATAATCGAAACGTCGAGGGACGAGTTTGAAACCTTTGACAAGAGCCGGCGCACAGCACCACAGGACCACATAATAAATAATAATACTGCCAGGGACCGCCACAGTGAAAAAATCGGGAGAGGCCTGTGCCCAGCAGTAATATGGGCTTTAACACAACACAAACAATATACGTATTGCCTAGCAAATTAAGTAAAGCTAGTATATAAGGATCTCAGTTCGGGGATAACCATTATAGAATTTAGTCACTAGATTCTAGTGGCTGTCTAATGACTATCAATAATGTTAATTTATATACGGGATGCTGACTTCGCCAGCATACCTATTATTAACTACCACACTCAACTTGCCTAAATTGTGGACTGATCGAATCTTTTGAAAAAAGAAAACAGCTAAAAATGAAACAAAACCAGTTGATAGATTCAGGCGTTTCTTTGTGGAAATCCATATATAAAATGAACATAATGAAAATATGTAGCTTACTTCCGCCAAAACTGTATTTTAGACAAATGATAAATGGTAAAATTAAAATATAACAAAAAAGTAAAACCGCACGCTAAACAAACCCTACCCAAATTGAACTATTGTAAAATATAAATGAAATGAAAGACAAGGCCAGGAAGCCAGAAAAAACACTTATATTGGCTCGTCGAGTGCCAACATCACCCGAAAATGCCTCGTGCAGAGGCGAAACACGTGTCGTATTTGATGTGTTTGGTATTTGGATTGAGGTATATGTTTTTTATTGTGTATATAATATATTATATGTATATAAATATATATGTGTTTATTTCTGGCCTCCAGGTCTTTTCTTTCATTTCATTTATATTTCACAATAGTTCAATTTGGGTACGGTTTGCTTAATGTGGGGATTTTATTTTTTGTTATAATTTAATTTTACCATTTATCATTTGTCTGACTTACAGGTTTGGGGGAAGTAAGCTACATGTTTTTGATTTATTAATTTGAAAAAAATACCATACCTAATATAAGCGAATTATTCGTAATCAACACTGTTTTTTTATGTATAAAAATAAAAATAAATTGCCGTGCATCTGTCTCGCAATAACTCGAGAATGGTATTGTGCTGTATGGCGTTTCTACCGCTATCAAGTAGAAAAGAGCATCGTTTTTGGCTGTTATTTTTATACAAAAACTCGTCGTATAATATATAAGGCAGGATTTTGATAATGATTGTAGCTACATAAATAAAATGCGGCTCCGTAGGGTTGGCGCATTGGCAGGCGGTGGAGCGAGCTATCGCCGCACGACACCCTGCGCGGTCGAATGAGCGAGGCGGTAGGGTTGTCACGCATCTCACTTTGACGTTCAATTGTTATAAAAAATGTGTTTGGCACCTTTTCTAGTTCACCTTGATACCATTACTCATCTACTAGTGAGGTTGAATAAAAATATTGTCTTGTTTGAACACCGACACATACCTGTATCACAATTATTTGTGTGAATAGAATCACATATATTTACTCTGAGTCTGGATGTTTGAGGGACCTTTGTAAACGTATCTTAGTTACTAATTTCCTAGGATAACTAGGATTCCCTAAATTTATGGAATCCAAGTAACCTATTCTATGGAATCAGTAGTTAGGGGTGAGGATCTATGTCAGTGTCTTGATGAGTTATTATTAACAAGTGCTGTTCAAAATACCAAGGTTCAAAATCTGGTTCAAATGGATTAACTAATAACTAAAAAAAAACGATTGATCCAATTTTGATACAGTTTGTATGGGACCAACCTGGAAGTATACTATTTCAAATATACAAAGATTTTTTAAATCGGTACTCTATTGATGGAGAAATTGACTAATATACATAAAAAACATACAGTCGAACATAATATAACCTGCTCATTTTATGAAGTCGATAATTAAATAAAAAGAAAAGATCATATTTGTTGTTTAAAATAAGTATCACGTACAAACAACTAATGAAAAAGAAGTGTTGCGCTACGTAGGTAAAAACCTGAAAAGCTTACGTTAAAAAAACTCGCAACGTGAACAACGCTCGTTTATGCACAGGTGAGTGCCAGTAATTTTACTTTAAAGGTAAAAAAGCCCTCATTTTAACATAGCACAGTGTCAAATTATAGTAAAAAAGTGTCATAAAAAGTTGTGTGAAACTGTATATATAATATATAATGTGACAACCCTAATCCAGGAAAAATATAACAGACCGCGTTTATCTGGATAATACGAGTATTATAGTTTCAATAACATATTAAATAAAGATCAGCTCGATACTATACTGACAAAGCGAAAAGGAAAATGGATTGTGGCAACACTGGGATTATTAATCTGATAGTGAATATGTGGTAAGCCAGAAAAAAGAGAGAGTAACAATCATACAACTGTAATGGATCAAGGCACATGTCGGAGTTCCTGGCAATGCAAGCGAAGATGAGCTAGCGCACCAAGCAGCTCGGTATACAAAGGTTTCGGCACACTACGACAAGTGTCCCCTGTCTCACGCAAAGTACACATACGACAAGTGTCCCCTGTATCACGCAAAGTATACATACGACAAGTGTCCCCTGTCTCACGCAAAGTACACATACGACAAGTGTCCCCTGTATCACGCAAAGTATACATACGACAAGTGTCCCCTGTCTCACGCAAAGTATACATACGACAAGTTTCCCCTGTCTCACGCAAAGTATACATACGACAAGTGTCCCCTGTCTCACGCAAAGTATACATACGACAAGATAAAAAAAGCGATATTTTTCTTCTAAAAAAAAATATTATAGAAGAAAAATATCGCTGCTCGTTCATCTTCACTTAGTTTAATCTATGCCATTCTGATTTACATTTTGACACAACTACAACTGTAGCACTAATTCTTTTTACATACATACGCTTACGTAACTATACATTTACAAATTATATTATAGTAGCTGTGCCTGCGGCGTTGCCCGCGCGGTCAATTTTCTGGGATAAAAGAATCCTTTGAGTTATTCCAGAACAAAAAGTACCAATATACCAAATTTCATAAATCTTTGTTCGTTTCATTGTTTTTACCCGATTGCACGGAGGGTTATGCGTTTGGGTTGTATGTAGGTTTATTTGTTTGGTTGTTTGTTTGTTTTTAGGCGCGTCCTACAGCCTCTAAACAGCTTGATGGATGTTGATAAATGAGATATCATTGGATTCGTCTTGATAACGAGAGTACTTTAAGATATACGAAGTGTCAAGAAAACTAATATGGCGGCTTACAGCTTCATATTGTATTAAAGGCGGAACAAAAAAATGATCGAATATCAAAATGAAGGTCTTTAAAAGTACATTTCAAAAATATCTAATTCTTGTAACCGATCAGTAGCAATTGTTTTTTAAGTTTCTTACAAAATGTACAGTTTTAGATTATTCAACTTAATGTAATAAACAGATTATACTAAAGTCTAATATTGCAATTGTACCTATTAAAGTAAACTATGTAAGTGAAAAAGAAACATTAAATTTATATCAATACTAGCTGCGCCCCGCGGTTTCACCCGTGTCCCTCAGGAACCGTGCAATATTTATTTTATGGGATAAAAAATAGCTTATGTGTTAATCCAGGGTATAAGCTACCTCCATACAAATCAATATCCATTCAGCAGTATCAGCGTGAATAAGATACAAACATACACACACACACACACCCACCCTTACGTACATACACACTTTCGCCTTTATATTAACGATAGTGTAATTATTTTTGCGGGCGGTCAGCTTGTATTCAGTAATTTTGTTCGCAGTCGGGTTTTTTTGTATCTCTGTAGTAATTTTACCTTGTTATCGATTGCTTGGTTTCTACTCATTGTATTCAGATACCAAGTACACCATAAGTTTTGCAGTCAAACCATAAGCTATCCAACAGTAAAAACCACATCGCAGTCGGTCTAGTAGTACGTAGTACTATTATATATTCTGTGCTAGTGTGTTTTACGTATTACGCGAACTAACAAACTGAAAGACAGACACGGTTTAAAAATGGCATATTCATGTTCAGTAGCTTATTTTAAGTACAATAAATAGACCATTTATTTAAATTATTTTCATTATACAGACATGTTGGTACTTAGATTATTTACTTATATTTTAGCATAACATGTGCACGACACAAGTATTGTAATAACCAAATTACAAGAGTATACGCAAATTGATTAAGTTGAATACGTGAACAACCTAAAAAAGTCTTCGACAACAATGTTGGAGGCGACAGAGTAGAAAAAAATCCCCAATCAGACTACCCCATTATAGCTAAGAAGCATCTCAATCACATCAGCTTTCAAACATAAAAACACAGACAGACACAGATACACTGATACATACACACCCTAAACTTATAACTCCCCTGTCTTTGTAGTTTATGGGTTAATTCTCTGTTCACTGTAGCCTTTAACTATAGATATCACGAATGTACGCCATTCTTGATATCTATAATTACTTAAATGGTGCACGTAAGATAGTGGTCACAGCTAGTTTATAAAAATGTAATATGATTAATGCAATGAACAATAAAATAACATATTTTTATAAGGACTATCAATCCCAATATTTCCGCGCACCGTCCAATAGCATTCAATGCATAAACATACGAGTCGATTCAAGATATATCTGTTTTAGATCCCCCGTATAAAAATGTATACGGCATGTGTGTATACGGTACGGCGACAATCCGAGGTCATAAACGGGAGTTAGCAGGATCGCGCCGTATAATTCTCCGGATATAGAGGCTAGGGCTGTCGGTAAAGGAAGTTGGTCTCCAAAAGGTACTCGTATATTTGGCCCACAAAAATAAAGTTTTGGTGTGTTGGTAATAAATTCGAGCAAAGCATGAACCTGAATGCTTTGTTTTTTATTTACGGTTATGCTAGCTTTGTTTTAGTGATTTCATATTTGGAAATTTTAATAAACTATTATCAGGAGATGCCCTTTTTAGAAAATTGATGTAAATTTTTAATTGCTCTGCTGACGGAAAATTACTCACCATATAATTTTAAGATTTATTTCACTACTAGTTGTGCCCGCGGCTTTGCCTGCGTCTGCCGGCAACGCGGCAGACGCGGTCTGCGGTCTACCGTCAAAATGCGTGGTCTGCGTTTGCCGTTGTTTGTGCGCGTTTTGGCTTTGTTTTTGCCGCCCTTTTTCTGAGCTATAAGGATCCTATGTATTATTCCATAACCAAAAATACCATTATCATCAAATTTCGTTCAGACGACAAATGGTTTTTGATTTTCCTCTCGCTTTCCTGCAATATGTGGGAGTAATTTCATGAACAGGGACAGAATGGTGTAACAGAAAGCCGGGGAAGCGCACGCTTTGATTTGAAAAAAGAGCGCAAGCGGTGCTTGAGTATGTTAAATGTTGCTTATTTTATTGCCAAGGTGAGATGTCAGATGTTACACATCATACTGTAAGGCTCGTATTTTATTGCCAAGGTGAGATGTCAGATGTTACACATCATACTGTAAGACTTGTATTGTTTTTATTGATTGCTCGACTTCTACTCATCAGATTGGGATACAAAGTACACCAATTTTTAAGTCAAATCCTAAACTATCCACATATAACAGTGAATACCACATCTATATATATAACAGTGAATACCACATCTATATATATAACAGTGAATACCACAGCGCAAGCGGTAGAGCAGTTGTTACGTGATGCGCAAACAAACAAACAGACTATATTCTTGTTCAGTAGCATAATTTAGCCAATTCTTTTTTATCTTCTTGCACAGAATTTTTGATACTTACTGCTTTACAATAAGTATAGATGTTTAAACTTACCGTAAATACCTTTGTTTTTCATATAAGTTGTGACAAGTGACATTCTGAAAACACGACGCCTCGTACTAACGCAAAATTGTTTAAACTTTTTGGTCTCACATCCGTGTTTCGCGAGTGACATCTTATCATCTCATCTTTTTTTACTAACCTGAGTGCGAGATATTGAAATCCAAGTTTTGTTTTTAAAACATTGACAACCCTACAAATATATGCGGAAATGTACAGAGTAAGAATACGGTATGGATTTGTATCGACTTTATTCTAAATTGTTATGTGATCGCTCGCAGGGGCAGGGCTACGTGGAAAATAGAGGTATAATATCGGAAATGTCACAAAATAACCAGACTCTAGGCTTCGTTGCTTTTCCCCAGGAATTTGAAAAGCATGGTATGAATCTATCTATAATTTTCGCATTTTATTACGAATACTAAAAAAAACTGTAGAACATGGGAAATCAAAAGGTTCTGAACTCAGTCATGCCACTGCAGAGGGTGAATTTAAATGAAGTTATATTTAACTAGTTACAGGTGTAATGCCTCTGTGGCAAACTTTCTCCAAAAGATATCACATATAATTTAAATGAAGTTATATTTAACTAGTTACAGGTGTAATGCCTCTGTGGCAAACTTTCTCCAAAAGATATCACATATAATTTAAATGAAGTTATATTTAACTAGTTACAGGTGTAATGCCTCTGTGGCAAACTTTCTCCAAAAGATATCACATATAATTTAAATGAAGTTATATTTAACTAGTTACAGGTGTAATGCCTCTGTGGCAAACTTTCTCCAAAAGATATCACATATAATTTAAATGAAGTTATATTTAACTAGTTACAGGTGTAATACCTCTGTGGCAAACTTCCTCCAAAAGATATCACATATAATTTAAATGAAGTTATATTTCACTAGTTACAGGTGTAATACCTCTGTGGCAAACTTTCTCCAAAAGATATCACATATAATTTAAATGAAGTTATATTTCACTAGTTACAGGTGTAATGCCTCTGTGGCAAACTTTCTCCAAAAGATATCACATATAATTTAAATGAAGTTATATTTAACTAGTTACAGGTGTAATGCCTCTGTGGCAAACTTTCTCCAAAAGATATCACATATAATTTAAATGAAGTTATATTTCACTAGTTACAGGTGTAATACCTCTGTGGCAAACTTTCTCCAAAAGATATCACATATAATTTAAATGAAGTTATATTTCACTAGTTACAGGTGTAATGCCTCTGTGGCAAACTTTCTCCAAAAGATATCACATATAATTTAAATGAAGTTATATTTAACTAGTTACAGGTGTAATACCTCTGTGGCAAACTTTCTCCAAAAGATAACACATATAATTTAAATGAAGTTATATTTTACTAGTTACAGGTGTAATGCCTCTGTGGCAAACTTTCTCCAAAAGATATCACATATAATTTAAATGAAGTTATATTTAACTAGTTACAGGTGTAATGCCTCTGTGGCAAACTTTCTCCAAAAGATATCACATATAATTTAAATGAAGTTATATTTCACTAGTTACAGGTGTAATGCCTCTGTGGCAAACTTTCTCCAAAAGATATCACATATAATTTAAATGAAGTTATATTTAACTAGTTACAGTTGTAATGCCTCTGTGGCAAACTTTCTCCAAAAGATATCACATATAATTTAAATGAAGTTATATTTCACTAGTTACAGGTGTAATGCCTCTGTGGCAAACTTTCTCCAAAAGATATCACATATAATTTAAATGAAGTTATATTTCACTAGTTACAGGTGTAATGCCTCTGTGGCAAACTTTCTCCAAAAGATATCACATATAATTTAAATGAAGTTATATTTCACTAGTTACAGGTGTAATACCTCTGTGGCAAACTTTCTCCAAAAGATATCACATATAATTTAAATGAAGTTATATTTCACTAGTTACAGGTGTAATGCCTCTGTGGCAAACTTTCTCCAAAAGATATCACATATAATTTAAATGAAGTTATATTTAACTAGTTACAGGTGTAATACCTCTGTGGCAAACTTTCTCCAAAAGATAACACATATAATTTAAATGAAGTTATATTTTACTAGTTACAGGTGTAATGCCTCTGTGGCAAACTTTCTCCAAAAGATATCACATATAATTTAAATGAAGTTATATTTAACTAGTTACAGGTGTAATGCCTCTGTGGCAAACTTTCTCCAAAAGATATCACATATAATTTAAATGAAGTTATATTTCACTAGTTACAGGTGTAATGCCTCTGTGGCAAACTTTCTCCAAAAGATATCACATATAATTTAAATGAAGTTATATTTAACTAGTTACAGTTGTAATGCCTCTGTGGCAAACTTTCTCCAAAAGATATCACATATAATTTAAATGAAGTTATATTTAACTAGTTACAGGTGTAATGCCTCTGTGGCAAACTTTCTCCAAAAGATATCACATATAATTTAAATGAAGTTATATTTCACTAGTTACAGGTGTAATGCCTCTGTGGCAAACTTTCTCCAAAAGATATCACATATAATTTAAATGAAGTTATATTTCACTAGTTACAGGTGTAATGCCTCTGTGGTAAACTTTCTCCAAAAGATATCACATATAATTTAAATGAAGTTATATTTAACTAGTTACAGGTGTAATGCCTCTGTGGCAAACTTTCTCCAAAAGATATCACATATAATTTTGCATCCTGTGTTTTCAACTGTGGTTCGCTCAGAGAAACAACAGATAAGCGTAATTCAACTTCTCTGGTGGTTTGTATCACGAAATCCTGAGACAACTACATTGATATAAGATAATTCCTGTAGCTATTTTAAAACAACTAGCGTGCATACTAAATTGCACTTACCTAAATGCCGCGCATAGAGTTGGTTTCAAATAGGTGCAGGAATCAGCTGATACTGATACCACTGTTGACATAGAGCCAGATAGTTATTGTGTACTTTTTTGAAGCCAGTGATCTGTAGTGGTACAAATTCTGAGTGGCAACGGATCGTGATGTCAGTTGACACGACTCACTGCGATCCATTGACACTCCAAACGGATCACGCGATCGGATGGTACAAACCCATTTTAAGTAACCTAGACCCTTTTTTTTATTATCTTCTTTGTACAGACTTTTTCATTCCTATTCATTTATTATAAGTATAGAAGTATAGTCTCGACTTGCAGTAGTTGTCCGTTATTTTGTTCTTATATCTTTATACTAATGTCTACTTGATTTGGAACTACACAGACAGATAAGAGTAGCTGAGTCAGAGGAATTATTTTTCTTTGGTATCAGTGTTTCGTCTTTTGTCGATTTAAGTTACATGTTAGGACCAAAATTCAGCCACCACTAATAAGTACTGAACAAGAATATAACTTTTTTTTTAAATTGTGTCTGTCTGTTTGTTTGTTCACGCATCACGTAAAACTACTGGACCGATGGCAATGCGGTTTTCATTGTTGGATAGTTTAGGGTTTGACGTAAAAACTGGTGTACTTGGTATTTTAACCCTATGATTAGATGCCGAGCAATCGATAAAAACTATTTGTCAGATGAACGAATTTTAAAGAAATGTAGTTTTTAGTCCTGGTATAACACTACTTTTAAATGAAGTAACCACGCGAGCAAAGCCGCGGGCACTGCTAGTGAAATCATAAATTAAACAGATAACTTATGAAAACAAACCAAATGAGCCCAAGTTCGAAGGGATTCCATCATTTTGTTGTTGTGTTCCTATGACTAGGTACCTTCTAGCTCCAACATCAAACCAGCTCAATACTACCATAATATTGTGTTGTCATGAGAAATACACCCGTGTGCCAAATTCCAGCTTCATTGGACGTTGTTAAATTGTTCAAAATTAATTTGCAAACTTGTCCCAAACGTAATACCAGTGAATTAAATAAAAGCTACTAAACCAATATTGATGAAATGTATACAGTACCACACTAGAGGTCTATTTGTTCAAATAAAAATAATCATCTAATTTGGTTAAAAATCCCGAAGATACGTGAGACCATAAACACTGAAACAAATAGATTATCTTATAAAAATGCTGAACCAATTTTGATAAAGTTTATACAGGACTACACTACTGGCTAGCCAGTTGGCATCCTACATTACGTTTCCCAATTCGCGGTCTCCACTCGAAAACACGTTTACCCCAACGGTTATCGGTTCTGCGGCTAATATGGCCAGCCCACTGCCACTTCAGCTTGCTAATTCTCAGAGCTATGTCCATAACCTTAGTTCTCTGCCGGAACACCTCGTTTCAAATTCGATCCCTCAGAGAAACTCCAAGCATAGATCTCTCCATAGCCATCAGAGCGACTTCAAATTTGTGGACCAGCTGTACCGTAAGTGTCCACGTCTCAGCTCCGTAAGTCATTACCGGTAGGACGCTTTGATTGAATACCTTTGTCTTTAGGCACTGAGAGATAGGCGACTAGAAGATCTGACGAAGCTTCGCGAATGCTGCCCAGCCCAGCTGAATTCTTTTATTGGCTTTGTTCTAGAAATTGTTCCGGCCCAGTTGTAAGATTTGCCCTAAGTAAACGTAGTGTTGAACAACATCGAGAGAAGTGTTAACTGTAATCTGTAATGGAAGAATGTGCTCGTTCAGCATGATCTTGGTTTTATCCAAGTTAATTCCGAGACCGATTTTCTTGGAAGCTTCAGCTAGGCTATCCAGCATCCACTGCAAATCCTGCAACGATTCTGACATTATGACGATGTCGTCTGAAAATCTCAAGTGTGAGATGTACTCGCCGTTTATGTTGATGCCCTGCCCTTCCCAGTACAATATCTTTGACATGTCTTCTATTGCGTTGGTGAACAATTTCGGGGATATCACATCCCCTTATTTCACTCATCGACGCAGGTTGACATAATTAGTCTGTTTGTCCTGGATTTGGACTGTCATAGTAGCCGCGTTATAAAAGCATCTCAGCACTTGGATATATTGCCAGTCTATTTGGCATCGTTGCAGAGATTTTAGAACAGCCCAGATTTCAATTGAGTCAAAGATTTCTCATAGTCTACAAACGCCAAACACAGGGGCCGATTATACTCCTCCGACTTTTGTATAATCTGCCTCATTGTGTGGATGTGATCTATGGTGCCATATCCTCCACGAAACCCAGCCTGTTCTGGTGGCTGAAACTCGTCTAGTCTCCGCGCTTAACGATTCGATACAACTCTTGAAAACAGCTTGTAGACATGGCTCAGTAGCAAAATGGGTCTGTAATTCTTCAGAAGAGTTTTATCACCTTTATTGAAGAATAACACGACCAACCTTCTGTACCATTCCTCTGGAGTTCTCCCATTAAAGAAGACAGAGGTAAAGATATTCTGAATTTTTTGAGTTCTGGTTTTTCTTCTGGTTTTCTTTCATGAGCTCTGTTGTGATTCCATCCTTTCCAGCGCTTTTCAGTGTTTAAGCTGTTTAAGAGCCATCTCGATTTCGTCCATGGTTATTTCTGGCAGCTCTTTAGTGAGGACCTTATTAACCAGGAATCTGACACCACCTTGAGATAGGTTGTCTCCCTCTCTGAAATATATAAGATGGCCCGATACCAGTGTGACGGAGGCCTCCCCCTCTCTTCCGACTTCACACAACCCTAGAATTTGACATCTTATGTTCGTCAGCTCATTCTGCAGTTGGACAAGATGTTCGTCAAGCCTTAACGGTCGTCCATTATAAGTTGCCAGGGTCAGTCGTTTTTCGCGGCCTACCGTAACCCGATGATTCTTAGCACCTCCTGCCCTGCCGTTACCATGACCGCCACCGTAGTCAAGAATAGCAGAGCGGCCGGGAACTAAGGGCCATAGCCTTGGTTTTGTTTGGCTCATCATGTTGGGAGGTTAATGTCCATAATCGCCACGCTGGGCAGGTGGGTTGGCGATCGCAGAACACAGCTTTTCGCACTGGTGACGCTGCTGCCCGTCACCGCCAGCAGTCGGTCGTCAGAGCCTCGTTTGTTGTTCGGCACGATGTACCACGAGTAGGTATGGTTGATTTGGAGCATTTTGTTACTTTCACTCCCTTACATCCCAATATTGAATTGAAGTCGTTGAAAGCTAGTAATTTGTTTAATCGAAATGTACCGACGCGGTACGAAAAGGTTCGTCAGCCTTTGCTTGCACTAGTTCAAAAAGAAACAGTACTGCTAACATTTTAATAAATGTTATGTTTTGTTAAGTTTTCTACGAGTATAAACAAGCTTGAGCAACTCAGGTTTATATATGACTTACGCAAGTATGAGCAGTTTTGTGTTAACTTCAAGTGGCTCCCAATTCATCTTCGTCGGAATACTCAGATCCTTTCTCTTCTCTACACTATACTGTTTAATCTTTCCTTCCCGCGCTATCTTAAGAAGTGTTTTCAATTTCCTCCCACAGCTTAAATCTTAGGTCATCAGATAATAATCGTCCTCTACACAAGAGCTCCTATTATGACAAGTCTTTTGCTGTACAAGCGGTAAGACTATGGAATTCTTTGCCAGTAATAATAAGGCTAGCGACATCGCTTCAATGTTTCAAAGATCGGGTCAGATACTTTTATCATTCAACATTATTATTATTTATTTATTTATATTCAGATAATATCCATAAAATTGTTAGTATAGGTGTTATATATTTATTTTTGCGCTTTGCACTTATTATTAGGGAAACATCAAATAGCCGATGCAGCATGTCGTCAACTGACGGAACTTGTTATTTGGTTATTGTAATTATAGGCATTCCATATTCCTACTTTGATGTGGAAACATTCTTTTATAACTTAAGTAATTAATTGTAATTTCGATTTTAATTAAATTATTAAAACCTATTTCATTTTTTTTTCGATCCTCCTTCTGCTGCTAACGTATTTAGTGTAATGTTTTTTTGTGTAGACAATGACAATGACAGACACTGAGATTTAACAATAGTTTGATTCATCAGACAAAAAGTGGAATTGTGATCACTACGTTTATCGTAAATATTAAACCAATGAAAAGGTTTTACTTCTCTACTCGTAAATAATATTCTTAGACAAAATAGAATATAAAACAATTTTGATCTAAGTAAATTTAAACTTTACTGTCAAACAATTAAACATAATTTTAATATTCTGCCACAACTGTAACCTACAATAATACTATGACGTTTGTTTTAATACATGTAAGTAATGTTTTATTTCATATGAAATAAGAAAAAAAAAGTTTATGCAATAAAAACACAGCTTTGGTATTCTTATTATTCATTAACTTTATATCTCTCCTATTTTTATCTTGGGATATATTGCACAGTACTAAGAAAATTCGCTGAAATATTTAAAATGTGGGGTACATCATGGTACGTCATTATCTCAAGGTCTACAATTGAGTAGTATTCGTAGTATTAAGTCATAGCATTGCAAAGCAATCTAAAATGTGCAGAAGAATTAACATTCGGCTAGTTTAAATTCATAAAAATTTCAAGGCTCTTTATGAATATTAAAAACTAAAATCCACACAAATGCAAGTCTTAAGAAGCAGAAAAGTAGGTATAACAAACGAGCGAGGGTATCCAAGAGACGCATTTAGTTAACCGTTCACGTCTCGCCGTCGTGAATAGTTTTGTTCAATTAGCTAACTCTTGAACTATAAGTTATTCTGTGGTTTAGTTGAGGATCTTTTCGAATAGTTTCTTCTCAACTGTAAAGTTTCGAGTTTGTATTAGTTTTAAGCTGTTTTAGGAAGTTTGAATATTTTTACGGGTAGTTTATATAGATTTCGCGTGTATTTGATTAGGTACGTCATACTTGCTAACTACTTGGTGTTGGGGGAATCAGATTGTGCAGTTTTTGTGCACACTCTCCATAGTGCAAGAACTGCACAATCTGGTCCAAAATATTGTTGGTTTACGAATATTTGTTGTATTCTGGATGTATATACACACAGTGTATCTACTTATTTAATAATTGTGATCAATACATTTTTACTCTATTCTAAATGATTAGCTTTTATGACGCGTAATAATATTTACCAATAAATGAGCATTTGAGTATTTGTGCAATCTGTAGACAGGCTTGCGACCTCAAGTCGACGTGCCAGACATAGAAACCTACTAATTACCAGAGTGTCATCCCTAATGAGTCTCATAGCACATCTCTCAATCGAATCCAAAGCCTCGAGCTGATACTTGGCAGAACAGTCCCAGAGGTGGCAGCAGTACTCCATACAAGATCGGACCTGTGCTTGATAAAGATTCAAAATATTTCCTGGCGTGAAGTACCACCTAACCTTTGAAAAAACACCAAGTTCCTTTTCAGCTACCTTGGCTTTGGATTCAATGTAAGACCCAAACTTCAGGTTCAATGTGCGTTCGACATCCAAAAGCTCCAGATGATCGCTTAAAGGTATTGATACACTACGGAAATACGGAGATCGGTTTAAAGGACTCTTTTTAGCAGAGAACAAACACGCCTGAGTTTTATTAGTATTAAATTTAACCAGGTTAGTGTCGCCCCAATTGAACCTCGCTTCTAAGGCTAAATTCAAACGGTCTAACATAGCCTCTCTCTGAAACTGGACAACGTTACAGCTGGCTTGAGCACTGAAAATGTATCTCTCAACTACAGTACTGTCATCTGCATACCCAAAAGTACCGGGCTTCAGAATGTCATTAATGTGCAGTAAAAACAGTGTAGCCAAGAGAACCGATACCTGAGATTCACCGGTATTGATAGCCATTTGATCAGAGAGCAGCCCTCTAGGACTACTCGAATAGATCGTTCCCTCAAAGAACATCTCGATGGTTTTGCTCAGTATGTGAGTGGCATACGCGAGAAGATCCCCATAGACCGGTTTCGGCGAAATCCGTATTGCCAGTCACTGAGAACATCATTGTCCTCAAGGTATGCCAAGAGCCTAATGTTTATGACACGCTCAATTCACTTACAGAGTAAGGAGGTTATCGAGATGGGGTGATAATTGGCCGGATGTTCACGACTACCTTTTTCGGGTACTGGTTGTTCATTGGCAAGCTTCCAGATCTTCGGAACTTTACCTGAGTGAAGCGAGCGGCGGTACAAACGCGTTAAGATGGGAGATAATTCGGGCGCACAGATATTCAACACAGTCGCTGGAATTTCATCAGGACTACTGGCCTTGTTCACATCTAGGGCGCACGAAGCGTTCTGAGAACCTGGCGAATGCGAAATTAGGGCAAAAAAAACTCCGCAATGAGAAAGGCAGGAAGGTATCTTGCCGTTAGCGTCTAGATGCGACGATTCCGCAAAAGAGAAGCACATAAATTCACTTTCTCTCCAGCAGTGTAGGCCAGTGATCCATCTAGTTTCAGAAATGGTGGCAGTGAGTGGCAGTAGAAGTTCAATTCGACCGACTTATATATTAATGTCAGACGTTTTTATAAGACAAAAACTGGTTTATCTGGCACAGATTAGTATCAAATTATTAATATTACTAATCTCGAAGTTTTGATCAAAATTCATTGATCGTACTCGTAGACACGAGAAGACCCGATAAAAACATAACCATGATTCGCAAAAGAAACTGTAATAAAGAATAAGCAAAGTAAATATTCACACAACTTTGTTCTCTATAAGATAATTTATCTAGGAACAACTCACATCCATTTCAAGTAACCAGAGCATTTTTTGTGATGGTAAGATAAAATATAGCATTTCGCGATATTTTACCTTACCACCACTTACTTACACCTACATTGTAACCAAAATTTCTTCAAAAATTCATAACCAATCCATTAACGTATAGGCATTATCTAAAAGGGGTTGCCGCAAAATATTTTATCTCTCATATAGCTGAAGGCAGTGAAGGCAGAAGATCCAAGATGGCGCGTGGAAGAATGTGTCTTCATAGCCAGAACATGACGGAGTGGATTCCGTTTGACCTGAATAACTGGCAGCCATGAAATTATTGGCAATGAAATTTTATATTTCTAGTAAGTGAAGTCAGGTTAGGGATGGGTCACTTTATCGACTTCTTACATACTCTTATTATTATAAAATGTATAGTATTTTTGGTTCAAATATATTAGATAGAAGTTTTAAAATCAGTTATGTTTTTAAAACATAATAACATTATTTGCATGTTATAAAAATAACTTATAAAGAATTTTCAAAATGTACATTTACTTAAACTAGTGGTAAATAAACAGTAGCTATTTTAAAATCAATTACTTTTTTATAACATACTAATATAATTTTCTTGTTATAAAAATAACTTCCAAAATGTACATTTACTTATACGTTTATACTTATACCACTAGTGTATTATAAGTATAAACAACTAGAGTAATTTGTAAGCCAATTCATTATTTTTGACTAAGCTCTACTAGAAACAACAAATCCCAACCAAACACCACAGAAAAAAACTGTTCCGTCATCAGTTTTAATCGCAAAGAGAGAACATCTCAACTCTGAAATTGAAATTCCTCACACATCGACATCTCAATAACCGCACATCACTAGCGCTCCTTAAAGCGGCATTCCGAACGCGCCGTTCCGTTCCCCCGATATTTGCCGCCGCATTTGACGCCGATCGCATTCCTGCGCGCCACGGAACGTATTTAGAACAATGGGAGAATGGACTGAATTTTAGATCGATTTTCGTTGACGGGTTATTGGAATATGATTCACAGTTTATTGCATAGTCTTGTGTAGCTTTTGCTAAGTTTTGTTATTGTGTGGTTTTATTTCGTATGTAGTTTGATTGTGGTCTACGGTACATATCTTTTCAAATCCAAATATTTTTATTTCAGACCATAGATAAAAATACACAAATAGAAAACAAATATATACACACAACAAATATGAGCAAATTAGATAAAATTAAAGCACTATACACTAGAGTATTTTTTATATATCTTCATTTTACAGACTTTTTGGTACCTACTGCTTTATTATAAGTAGTATAATATGCATACTTGTCCACTTCAAGTAGGTATGCATATTATGTAATACTAACGTACTCATAAATATAATAACATCTAGGCATCATATAATAATATATAATCATATCATAATATTGTATATTAGATATAGCTATACTTATAATAAAGCAGTAACTACCAAAGTCTGTAAAATGAAAATACATAAAAAACAGTCTAGGCTACTTAAACTAAGCTACTGAACAAGAATATAACATTTTTAATTAGGTAAGCGGGGAAAACTGTAATGTAGTTAGTTCTACTCGTGTCTGTCTGTTTGCTTGCCTGTTTGTGCATTACTACTGAACCAATTGCAATGCATATTTCACTGTTGGATAGATTAGGGGTTGACTTAAAAACTGGTGTACTTGGTATCTCAATCCGACAAGTAGAAGCCGAGCAATCGATAAAAAACTATTTGAAGGATGTTTTTTGTTTGATGGGTTGTAGATAATAAATTGAACTTTATAGGTACTTTAGGTATTGGAATAACTGGTTACTGGTTACTTTTAACCTCGATACAAGCGCACGCGGGCACGAGCTACAAACGCACGAGATACAAGCGCACGCGGGCACGAGCTACAAGCGCACGAGCTACAAGCGCACGCGGGCACGAGCTACAAGCGCACGAGATAGAAGCGCACGCGGGCACGAGCTACAAGCGCACGAGATACAAGCGCACGCGGGCACGAGCTACAAGCGCACGAGATACAAGCGCACGCGGGCACGAGCTCTGAATGTAAACCTGCCTACAGATTTTATAATTTATGTTAACACTAGCTGCATCCCGTAGCTTTGCCCGCTCCATTTTTCCAGAATAAATGTAAAAAAATAACATGATCTTCCTCATGATGCACACTAAAACAACTTACCTGTCAAATATCATCAAGACCTGTTCAGCCGCTTAGTCGTGAAAAGGTGACAAACACACAAAAAATCTTCTCTTCTGTTTGTTATTTTGTTTCAGCTACCTACTTCCGCGTTTACATAAATAATGAGAATTATGATGGACTAGTTCTCCCGCCCGCGACTTCGTCAACGCGGACTACTATTTATCGCGAATAAAATAATCATAAAAATGTAGGTGTAGCACCAATGGTCTTGATGTTTTTTGACAGACTTGTTATTTCGTTTCCATGGCAACCGTTTCTTACAGCGAGTAATCAACATTTTCCAGTTTTCCCGTAGAAACTTACAAAATTGTGGGATTAAAAGTATTTGTTTTATTCCAGGGTATTCCAAATTTCATTAAAATCCGTCCAGTCGTTAGCGCGTGAAAGCAAACAAATAAACAGACGACGTTTCACTTTTATATATTGGTATGGACTAACTGTGCCAGCGGCACCACGACAAAAATCACGGTAATATTATAATTCAAAGAAGTGTAGCGACTGTCGTAAACTGGCCAATCACAGCTTAATGTTTTAAAAATGAATACTCTCTTATCGAGCAGAAAACTTCGTATGCGCGATGCAATACTCTATGCATTAGAACATAATATAGTCCATACAAAACATCATCAACTGCATAAAAACCGATTAGCGCCATCTTTATTTTTAGAAGTGTGTTTGTACTCCTTCACGCTCAAACGGCTGATTGGATTTGGTTGAAATTTGGTACCAGGATAGCATATATCCTGGATTAACACACATAGGCTACTTCTCATCATCATCATCATCATCATCATCCATCATCATTATCCACGAGGGTGAATCCGCAGGGCGCATCTAGTCCATACCAATATATGAAAGAGAAACGTTATCTATTTGTTTATTTGTTTGTTTGTTTAGGGAGCTTTCACGCGAAAGCGCCTAGATGGATTTCGATGAAACTTGGAATGGAGGTAGCTTATACCCTAGAATAAAACATAGGATACTTTTTATCCAGGAAAATTGTAGGTTTTCACGGGAAAACAGGAAAAACTGGTCTAATGTTGATTACTCGCTGTAAGGAACGGTTGCCATGGAAACAAAATCGCAAGTATGTCAGAAAACAACAAGAGTGTGTAATACGTAGTGGTGCTATAGCCGTGGCGGTCTCGGCTTAGAATAAGACCCCTCCCAATCCTCCCGTGGATGTCGTAAGAGGCGACTAAGGGATTACACACCGGAAGATGCCCATCCGTGCATTCCGGTGTGTAATGTAGCAGCGTCCACCAATCCGCCTGCCAAGCATAGTGACTATGGCAACCCCCCCCCCCCCCCTATATGATAGACACACACCAAAAACGGCCCCCAGTCCCCGGCGGCTCCGTTATTCCTGGCACCAGTAGCAGCCATGGTAACGGCGGAGCAGAGGGTGCTAAGAATCCCCGGCAGAGAACCAGCTAGTGTGGGGAGGCCCCCCACACGATGGAACGACGACATTGTAGCCATCGCAGGAATTCGGTGGATGGAGGTGGTACAAGATCGTATCCCGGAAAATTATAAGTTTCCACGGGAAAACTGGAAAAATGTTGATTACTCACTCGCTAAGAAACGGTTGCCATGGAGACAAAATAATAAGTATGTCAAAAAACATAAAGAGTGGTGCTATACCTGCTTTTGCATTGGTTTTTAATATTCTAGAAGAACATAGGATGCTTTTTATCGCGATAAACTGTAGTCCGCGCGGATGAAGTCGCTGGTGGGAAAACTAGTAATTACATATATGGAGAATTGATTGGCGCTCCACCCTCACAATATGTCTGTATCCTGCCTTCCTGGACCATTTCTAGACTGAATGAAAACAGCTATCCAGGATACTTTATTTATTCCGAATTTGTATTAGCTGTACCGAATACGAATAATATAATACAGATCTAATTGGAGAAACATTTTTCTGAGAAATATTTTCTCTATTTGACTAAATATAACATAATATGTTATGTATGCCTGTTTCTTTGTGACACTATATAGACCAAACGCATGGACCGATTTTGATGATTCTTACGTCAATTGATTCTTAATCTCGCGAGTGTCACTAATGACATTAGAAACATTAATCAAAATTCAATATGGTGACAACCATCAGATGCCAAATTTTGAAAAAGAAAAAATGTGGGTCCTCGAACTATGCTAAGTGGGGTATCATTGAATAGGTATTTGAAAATCATCTTTAGGTTTCTGTTATAATTTTTTATTTCGAATGACCATTTAGGACCTATAACGATATAAAGTTTCCTAGCAACCATCTTACTTGAATTTTTGCATCATTTTAATTTTGTTCGTAGTTAGTTCATAGTTTATTCAACACTTCTCCAAAAAAGTAACAAATTAAAATATAATTAACCATATAAATGTAAGTGTTGAAAGGGTCATGCCTCAGCATAATACCAAGCGTCTTCGACACTTGACGCTGTTTCACTTTTGCCTTTCGATCATTTATATCTTGTTTAGTTTCTTGCTGTCTGTATATTTAAGGTTTTTAATGAACAAAAACATCAGGCTTTTAGTTTTATTGGGTTAACCAAATAAATATCGAACCAAATTCATCAATGCCCGGGCCTGGGCCTAAGCAGTCATTACTCAAAATTCTTTTTAACCATACTAGTCATCTAGATACCTTTTCAAATAAATAAGAAACATCTAAATTAGTTTAGAAATTACGGAGATATAAGGTCACATATATAATACACAATTTTATTCGAATTGACAACCTGCTTCTTTTTGAAAAAGATTTTACATGGAACGATTTCCAGCGAAATGTTTACTGAGTTTAAATGAGACCTACAAATTGAAAAGGTAACGAGCGCGTGCAGTGCCGCACTCGCTTGTACAGTCTAAAGTTTAAATGAGACCTACAAATTGAAAAGGTAACGAGCGCGTACAGTGCCGCACTCGCTTGTACAGTCTAAACTTTAAATGAGACCTACAAATTGAAAAGGTAACGAGCGCGTGCAGTGCCGCACTCGCTTGTACAGTCTAAACTTTAAATGAGACCTACAAATTGAAAAGGTAACGAGCGCGTGCAGTGCCGAACTCGCTTGTACAGTCTAAAGTCTAAATGAGACCTACAAATTAAAAAGGTAACGAGCGCGTGCAGTGCCGCACTCGATTGTACAGTCTAAAGTCTAAATGAGACCTACAAATTGAAAAGGTAACGAGCGCGTGCAGTGCCGCACTCGCTTGTACAGTCTAAAGTCTAAATGAGACCTACAAATTGAAAAGGTAACGAGCGCGTGCAGTTCCGCACTCGCTTGTACAGTCTAAACTTTAAATGACACCTACAAATTGAAAAGGTAACGAGCGCGTGCAGTGCCGCACTCGCTTGTACAGTCTAAAGTCTAAATGAGACCTACAAATTGAAAAGGTAACGAGCGCGTGCAGTGACGCACTCGCTTGTACAGTCTAAAGTTTAAACTAGACCTACAAATTGAAAACGTAACGAGCGCGTGCGGTGCCGCACTCGCTTGTACAGTCTAAAGTTTAAATGAGACCTACAAATTGAAAAGGTAACGAGCGCGTGCGGTGCCGCACTCGCTTGTACAGTCTAAAGTTTAAATGAGACCTACAAATTGAAAAGGTAACGAGCGCGTGCGGTGCCGCACTCGCTTGTACAGTCTAAAGTTTAAATGAGACCTACAAATTGAAAAGGTAACGAGCGCGTGCGGTGCCGCACTCGCTTGTACAGTCTAAAGTTTAAATGAGACCTACAAATTGAAAAGGTAACAAGTTAAAGTTAAAAACGAGTCTTAAGTTTTTAGTTAGAACACATAAAACTTCCTTGGCTTTGCCATAGCCGGGTAAAAATACAGTCTATGAAACTATAAATGAAGACGAATCGATTGATAACTCGCTTGTCAAAATCAGACCAATTTAGTTTGAACACATAACCCTAACATGGCTTCGTCGAAGTCGGGTAAAAAAAATGCTTATGACACACTCTATACCTGAAGACGAATCTATTGATAACTTGGTCGTCAAAATCGGACCAGTAGGGGCGCCGCTCTAGTGGAACATCCACATACATACATATATAGACTGTTAAACACATTACCCTTCCCTTTCTTCGCCGTAGTCGGGTTTCAAGGGACCGTCATGAAAAGGGTTATATCGCTTTTATAACTGTGTAACTTTAAGCTCTAGAGATCTAATTTTGGTGTAAATATTTAGCTTAGACATTAGAGTCAGTTTGCTGATGTAATATTTTATTTTGTCAAAAGACAGAAGGATGAGGAAGGTTAGGGACGCACAAAGCAAAATCAGCAAAATCGTATTTCTTGTGATCTCTAATTCGGTATAACTCGTGATTTAGATAGGGTAGCGTATTGTGTTGGGTGTTGTTGTAAAGATCTCGTTGAAAACATTCGAATTAACATGAATGTTTCCAAAAAGTGTACCTAAGACCATTGAGATATAATGCTTAAGACTAAAAAAAACGGGTGCAATAAATGTTAGAATCACAAAAGTGTCTGCAGCACCCTGAAACTCCATACTAATATAAAGATTAAGCACATTGTTGGAAAGAACAAGTTCTGGAGCTCACAAGCTATATACTCCAGCACAGAGCGAACGAGAGGGTTCCAGGACCGGATCAAATTGTGTTTCACGACTAACGGCAGTGGGCCCTGACACTGCCCCACCCAGTTTTTTTTGGTAAAACTAACCTTTTGAACCCCACCATTTCCTATTTGTAGTTGTAGTTTCATAAAGATAACATAGATGGCAGTAGTGATGCTTGACATTAATTAAACATTACAAATTTTATATTTTAAAAACATATCCAATAAAAAAAAACAGTTATTAAAACGTAACAAAACGTAACGGTTTGATTTTGACATGTATTCCTTGTTATCAATAATATATTAAATATCTACTTACGTATAAAATATTGTGCATAATACGTGGGTAGGTTTGGATTTAACAGTTTTCTTTGTTATGTGTAGTGATAGCTCGTTATTAAAAAAAATACGGTTCAAGTTAGAAATTAAATTTAATCAAATTCAAATAATATTTTGATATAGTAGGTTGGAGTAGAATCTTTTCAAGTGTATAAATTGGACATAATTACCAATCTAAATGACAAGGTAAGATTTTTTAAATTATGTTTCTGTTCGTTATGTTATTTGTTGTAAAGCTGTTTGAGGTACACAAACAGCTTGTACCTATATCACAATAGATATGACTCAATAGATATGTTAAGGCCGAGTTTTATAAACATCCCTAAGACCTAATGTTAAATAGAAATTTTATTAACTCCGTACATTTTTTGAAATTATTGACTAGTATTTGATCTAACGGGCTTTTATAAAACATTGTACTTTTTAGAGCTCAGATTCATGTTTACCCATTCCTCATACGATCACCCATTTTTTTGTGGTTGATACTTTGATATCGTTTATCACCTTTTCAATAGAAATGTACACCAATTATATAGTCACCACAAATTTACACGTCATTAAGGCCCAGGTCGATAAGGGAGTAGGTACTATAGGACCTTTAAAATGCTCTAGTGCGACTTTGCACTACCACGATTTCAACGGCTCCACGGTGAAGCTCGCTGGTGTGTTGGCGCAAAACCGCAGTAATGTACCTACTTGCTTTTGCCCGCTAATTCGACCACGCAAAATACAGTTTATCACGATAAAAAGTATTCTATGTCCTTTCCCAGGGTTCAAATTATCTGCATACTAAATTTTATCAAGATCGGTTCAACCATTTGGTCGTGAAAAGGTAACAGACAGACAGGCAGAGTTACTTTACTTTCATACCTAATAATATTATATTTGTGGAAACTTCTAACTGGCCATGTTCATTTACTTTAAACTCTGTTATTTTGTGCGTGTGCTTTTTTGTTTTGTGGTTTATACACAGTCTCACAAAATTTCATCACAAAAGATTGCATTGTTTTTGATTTTCCGTGAGAACTTAAAAGAATTAACACTACTAACAAGGCCAAGATCTTGCTGTGATGATGTGGCGGCCGATAGGCATACATGGTGTAAGTGTGTATATGCGTAGGATTGGATCAGCATATCTGCCGGCGCTAAAAAACATTAAAGGAAGACATTAAGGAGACCGGATTGCCCAAGAATCATAAAATTCAAGAACAAGTGACATCCCACACCACGGCATGGGCCAGCAGCACGGTGGATTATGATGACCCATACTCTCTCTGAGAGAAGCCTTGTATCCCATTCCCATCAGTAGGTCATTAATAGCCTTATTAATGACCTACTGATGGGTGTGGTACTGAACAGTGATAATGATCAATCACTCATTGGATTGAGATACCAAGTACCCCATTTTAAAATCAAACTCTAAGCTATTCAACAGTGAAAACCACATTGCAATCGGTCCTGTAGTTTTTATGTAATGTGTGTGACAGACAGTCACTGACTGCTTTATTATAAGTATAGATAAGGGTGATAAGGCTGATAAATGATAATTATTAATTGTAAGATAATTTTAATAAGCCTGATGATGATAATGATCAAGAAGATAAGGTTCCTCTGGCTTCCAGCACGAGCTTCATCGAGGGTCCCCACCCTTTGCTGGAGCCCTGCTCGCCTGCCTACTCCAACTCGACGGTCCGGCGCGCCTTCATCGTCTGGATGCACTGTGGCCAGCGCAACAGCTTCAAGGACGTCTGCAACTACTATCACTACTTGGAGAACTTGGTATGTCCATAGATCTAATGGCAGGTCTCACTTGAGTGTGAGTGCCAAGTGCAAATGTGAACAAGAAGAGAACGACTAAAAAATATTAGTCTTTTGCATTTCTTATTAAACCTATTGGAAATATAGCCACTTTGCATGTACCTAGAGGTAAATTGAAAGTTTAAACCCGTTAAGCGACAGAAGTCACTAATTGTAAGTAAGTAAGAAGGAGAAGGCAAAAATTAAAATTCATGATGTTTTACAGGCCAGGAGACTTAAGACCAAATATATAAGATTAGTTATGACTTATAATAATTATCAATTCACACACTATCTAGAAAATACTCCAAAAACTGACCTAAATATCTAACCTCCAAACTGACCTCAAAACACATACCGAAACCGGATAAAAAAGAAGAAAAACAATTAATACATTTGTCAATTTTGTGCAAGTCTTTCCGAATAAGATCTAAATGATCATTTAGCAAAGTTTCTCCTTTACATACTAACTTATTATGTTTTAAAGTCGTTCCTATTTCATCCAGTCTGATATAACACAGAAAACCTGACCGGTCTGATATATCTGATCGGGCAGGCAAAAAGTTAATGTATTTCACCTGCTTAACCTATCCCTAAGAGACATATGTTTTTGCTTTACAGGAAGACACGCTCCCAGCTGACTTACGCGCCAAAAGTCGCCACCACGAGTTCAACATGTTCTCCAACCCGCCCCCCACTTCCCCCTACCTCGACGAACTCTTCCCTAACCTCTACTCGCAGAACAACACGATACACCAGTACATAAAAAAGGTAGAAGCCATCAAGAAGGACTCACCTGTCTTCAAACTTGACTCCTTCAACGAAGGTCAAAAAGGCTTCATCACGAACGAAATCCTGGACACAAGCCACATGATCAAAAAATACTGCAAATCTCGTATACCTTTACAAAAATTCCTGACTGAATTCAAAGAATATGCGAAAAAGTGTCAATTGAACTACACAGTGAATAACGTTGCTTTTTATATTAAGAGAAAGATGGTTGAAGAAGAACTGCTGATGGTTGAAAACTATTCGAAAAGCTTGAGCTTTCTAAATTTCGTAGACACCGTCGTCGACGGACCGGCTCAGGCTGGTGGTTCTGCTGGTGTGACGATGAATCAAAGTCAACTGAAGTTTCTGAATTCGATAAATTCACAGAAACATGTCACTATTTTGACAAGAAATAAGAAATATCTGATGTGTCAGTATTGGAATGATTTAACTTCTATATATTCTAACATGCCTGCTAGAACTTAACATCTAGCTTAATAATTTAGAGGAATTTATTCAGAACAATTTTACCTAGTTTTTGTGACGATTTTATTATAAAATAGAAGATAATTTGACGTATTTAATTATTATTATTATAATTTGAATTTAATTTAGGCTTGATGTAAGTACTTTGATTTTACCTAGTTTGAAGGCCAACATCATTGTATCATAATTTTGTTGAACACAAAGTTAATCATGTGTTCATTTTGTGTTGTGTTATTAAACTTTAAATTACAAAAGTAAATAACAACAACATAAAGAAAAATTTTAAATGAAAAACTGTCCGCATTAGGTATGCTAATTATGCTTGTATTATGTTGTGGTTAGTTCATTTTTGTGAATAATTACGTAAAAATGATAAAATAATGCTTATTTCACTGAGTCATTCGATAGTTTAGTGGAGTTGTACTAGAACTTATGTTTAGTCAAATAAAATTATTACTGTATAATAAATAAAATATTAAACTTATACAAATAAATAAATAAATATATTCGGGACGATTCACACTAATTACCTAGCCCCAAACTAGGATACCCTGTACTATGGGCACTAGACAACGGATAAACATACATAGATACGAATATAACATCCATGACTCAAAAACAACCATTTCTGCTCATCACACAAATGATTGCACTTTGCGGGATTCGAACCCACGACTGTTTGATTTCGTAGTAGGGTTTCTAGCCACTATACCAAAAGGTCGTCAAAAATACCTAAATATTGACTTTAAAGTACAAATATTTTGATAATCTAATTTGATGATTGTTATGACATACCAAGACATTAGTGAAGTACTTGTATAAGTGAATCAATTTGTTTCTGGTATTTATGACTTCAACTTATTTTTACCCGACTGAGCGGAGGGTATTGTGTTTATCAGCCTATCTATAGTATGTGTGTCTGTTCTCCTCAATCAAAGTTAAAAATGATGAGAAAAACATAAAGATGATTTTCGAATACCTATTCAATAATATGCCACTTAACATAGTTCGTCGTTTTTCTTCTCTAATTGGCGTCGGGTCACAGGTCGGGTGGCGTCGGGTCACAGGTCGGGTGACGTCGGGTCACAGGTCGGGTGGCGTCGGGTCACAGGTCGGGTGGCGTCGGGTCACAGGTCGGGTGACGTCGCCATAAAGAATTTTGATTGCTCTCATGTCTTTAGTAGCACTCGCAAGATTAAGAAAAATCGTTTGAGGTAAGAATCATCAAAATGGGTCCACGTGTTTGGTATATATAGTGCCACAAAAGAACAGACATACATACATACATACATACATACATACATACATACATACATACATACATACATACATACATACATACATACATACATACATACATACATACATACATACATACATACATACATACATAAATACATACATACATACATACATACATACATACATACATACATACATACATACATACATACATAGGCTGATCAACACATTACACGGCCTTTGCGTTGAGCAGTCTGGTAATAATACATATCGTTAAGGACCCTGTCGGGCACAGCAATTAGAAGTGAGGAGGACTTTCAATATCAGTTGTATCATTATTATTATTATTTCAAAATATATTGGTACATATCCCCCCTAATAACTGGGATTCCTGAATCGATTCAGATGAATATTTTGGATGGATTTACCTCCAATGTAGTTCCAAATAAGTAGTTTTATTTGTAGTAAATCCATTTGAAGTAATTTTTATTTAACCAGTTCACAGTTCACATCCTACTTAACAACAACGACTTATCTATTGTTATATATGCTGTGGACTGTAAACTATCTAAATAATTATAGGCTATTATTTATTCTGTGTTGTAGGTACAGTAGACTATAATTATTATTATGCTCTGTTTATCACTTATCATTATCACCCCAATCCAACAAAACTTAATCAAACTTCATGCTAACTTCACACCAAAACAAGCTCTAGTCATTCACTGACCATTTTGTGCTCAACCTCAACAACTCAATTCAAGAAACTCAGTCAGTCCGTGCTGAACTACCATAGAGTGCGCGTGCGCTGCCCGCCATTTTGTTTGTCTGCTGACATGGCAGACGAGTTATCGACGCCGATTAACACGATAACTAGAGAGAACTTAACTATGCTAATAGCTAATAACATTTTAAATGATTCAGTGGAGTTCCACTCGGATTGTGATACGGTAAGTTATTATTTGTATAATTTAAGTTTAAAAGGTTTTAATTTGAATGGATCGCGGTAGTCACTTTGTTACATATGTTTGATGTTGGTAGTGAGCGAAAGCACTTATTGATTTGCAAGTACTAGAAAATGACGTTCGTAAATTATTATTGTACTGTACAGTTTTTCTTTAGACCTATTTGTAAAAGTAGAGCAAAGATTGTTTTTATACAATGTACCTATCTATGATTTTATAATAAATTCTAAACTGAATAATCACCTTTACAGTACAATGTAGACTTATAATCACCTTTACAGTACAATGTAGACTTATAATCACCTTTACAGTACAATGTAAACTTATAATCACCTTTACAGTACAATTTAAACTTATAAAAAAGCAATAAGTACAAAAAAGTCTGTACAAAGAAGATAATAAAAAAAAATGCTCTAGTACTTAAAATAAGCTATTGAAAAAAAAAAACAATTAAAAAAAATTGCTTGTTTGTTTGCATATCACGTAAAAACTACTGGACCGATTGCAAAGCGGTTTTCATTGTTGAATAGCTTAGAGTTTGACTTAAAAACTGGTGTCCTTGATATCTCAATCCGAAAAGGAACCAACCACCAATCATCGGAGAAGGAACCGAGAAATAGATAAAAACCTTTTGGCAGCCGAAAGAATTTTGTTCAAATGTCAAAAAATGACATTAAAACGGCTGTTTAACAATTAAACGGCTGGTTATTCAAATTTTAGTGTTCACCACACCCTAACCAATGATCAAAGCCCTTGAACGGCCGATTTATGTAACCGAGCTCAGCGACATCGTTTAACCGTCGGTTTATCTCATTTTGACGTACTGTGCATTTGTGTCAACATTATTTTTAGTTTATTTGGATATTTTTCGTTGTGTTCTTGTGTTTAATGTTACGGTAAATAATTATCAGCACCATTTCCTTGACTTCTTGGAAATTTAGACGATTTAGACGATTTAGAAAGGAAAATTAGAAGAGCAAGAGTTTTTCAAGTGCATCGTAATTATTTTGAAGATTATGATGAAGAATCTTTTAAAACTAGATTCCGTTTGTCTAAAACTTCTGCACAGGACGTACTGCAATTAATAGATAAGTTTTTTTTGCGCTTTTTTTTTTGGTCTCTATTTTCACTACTTATTTAAATCTTCACTATAAAAAGCACAAGTGATTGGCGCGCGGATGGCAGCAACTGAACTTGACAACAAACAAAAGATAAAGTCAAACAAATCACAAACGTTAACGAATTCAAATAATGAACACGTGCAGGTCACATGGTGCAGGCAGAAAAAGTAATACCTACCCAAATTTAGAACTACAGTATAGTATAGCTTCCCCAGTATGTTTTATTGTACTTTTCAAGTTGACTTCATTTTATTTTATGCTTCTAAACTCAGACGTCACCTTTCATCGTGTTGAATAGATATGACAAAGTGACTTCGTTATTGCGATGCCTTATAACGTTCGTTCTTTCACTCTGAACGGTTGGTGATCGTCCGATTTATTAAGCACGGTTCAAATTTGCAAATTTTTGGTGAACAGTAAACATTTAAGCGGTTGTTTAAACGACGTTTGGGATTTCACCGGCCGATTACCAAAACATCGGTCAAGTAGAAGTCGGTGAACTCCACCCTAAATATATAAAACAAAGTCGGCTTAGTTACACCATTTATAACTTAAGAACGGGTGGACCGATTTTTATAATCTTTGATTTGTTGGATTTAGAAGGATTTAGAACTATTGAAACACAAAAAAAAACATGAAAAAAAAAACTTAAGAAGAAAATTAGATTTCTCACATAATATTTTGTATGGAAAGGCTTTTTTGATAATATCTCGAGAACGGATAGATTGATTTCTATGATTTGGGGAGCGGGGGAGGAAAGGAGGGTAAGGGGAGGGGGAATGGGGGAATACACGAGCAAAGCCGCGGGGCGCAGCTAGCTTATAATCATTTACATAACTAACGAAAGGTTTAGAGAATAAAATTACTAATCCTTATTATAAAAAAAACTGGTAGATATTACATTGCAATTATTTATTGATGAGCGGTTTCTTCGTGTGTTTTATAATAGCTGAGTCATATCTCTTAGAATCACAGAACTACAAAATCTATACTTTAACTCCAGCCGGTAAATGCAGAGCTATAACCACAGAATACAAACTATAACGTATTAATTTGTAAATTCAAGGCAAAGCTGTAACTTACGAAACAATTTCACCCCACAATACCTGCCGTACAAGCGTCCTACCTGCGAGCTCGTAAACCTTATTTTTTGCGTAGGAAGGGCTCTGACCGTAATTATCCTCTTTCGTCGGATTACCCTACTCGTTACGGTATTTACATTCTTCCAAGAATTGTTTTAGCGCTTTCTTGCTTTGATTCAGCAGGCGGATCTCACACGGCGTCGTCGTCACCTGTCACCGCGGTGGACTTTGTAGCGGCACATCCTTCGAGAGTGCAACCAACTTTCAAACGGAGTTACTTGTTTGCTCGAAGGGCACACCACCAATCCGCGCGATGCACCTTCGCTAGCACGGAACACAGCGATGGTAGCAGAGCAGTATACTAGTGCACGTTACAAACTAATGATACCGGTTCGATCCTTGGGCGGTACCGGTTACCAACGACTTCTTTATGTTATGCGAGGATCACTCCGTGCTTCGTATGGCACGTTAAGCTGTCGATAAACCCTCAGTCAGAGGCCCTGACCACCAGACTCTAGCACGCAGCACTACCTCATACAACAAGAATTCAATTAAACAAACCTTACTAGGGTGCCAAATGACAGACATGACAAAATAAATTGCGTCCGCGCGGTGAACCCTCAGACCAAGGAAAACTAAACCGTTCCTAGTCTTCAAAGTTTCGAATTGATTTAAAAGTATCGAGGTATTTTTAATAATGGATAATGGTCTTCATAATGGACGAGTTTCTTAGCAACTGTATGGTTTATATTGTGTTTACGTTTATTGATATCTCCAGGATTTGTAAAGTGATTTCTACGGGTTTTAGATGATTCATTTTTTACTCGAAGGGGTAGAATCTAGTACGAATTTCATCAACATAGTTCATGTTTTTTTTCGGAAATTCCATTTAAAGTCATTTATTTTCCTACGTGACTAGGTTTGCTGCGATCCAAGTTTTTGCCTTACGATTGTCTGTTTCTTTTACAGATGGAAACTGACTCGCCAGTAAGAAAGCCGACCATGCAAATAATCAGCAAAAAGCTATTCCACTCTCCCATGCTCGACAGTCCTCACGAGAGCGCATTCATCCAGAACGAAAGCGCGCGGAGCAAAAAGTCCAGAAAGCGAAAACAAACGCTCATTCCTGACTCGAGCGAAAAAATGAAAAAGGTGTATGTGAAAGAGTGCGACAAGGACGGCTATAGCCCGGATTTGAGAGGGGGAATGAGAAAAAAAGTGTTGATCAGTTTGTTTCACAACAAGGAGTATAGCATGGACTTTAGTTGATGTTTAATGTTTTAATTATTGCTAGGGAATAGGGGTACCTATAATCAGAAAGAATTGAGACTGCTTTTTAACATATTCATTTAATATTTAATCTGCTGTGGCGTAGATACAAGTCAGCGTTGATTAAATTAATATGATATGAGCCACCATTGAAGCTAGGGGTCAATATTAGATTTTAGGATTTACATAAGTTTTTATTTACAAGTAAAAAATTATATATTATAAAAAAAACTGTATTCATAATAATAATAATAAGCTCTTCCTCACAACATCTGTTACAGTCTATATTCTTTCTATTAGTATATCTTTGTCATTATTTAGTGTAGGGATTTCTTACCAATGTACTTTAAATTTAGTTTCTGTTAGTGATTAAAAATCTTATTTCCTTCTTTCCGGTGCCTCATTACCCAACATTATCACTAATTATGTTAAATATATTTGATATGATATGAATTTCATAATTTTAAGCTTATCCTACCTACCTTAGCCAACACGAATGTTGGTTCTCAGACTATGCTACCTTTGTCAGATATTTAGGAAGGTTTCAGTTGTTATATTATTATACCTTTCGGTACAGACATTACAATAATTATAGAATTACAATTAATTTAGCTTTTACTAGCATAATCTAATCTTTTGTGTATGTAATTTAATGAATTTAATAGTTCTTAGATCAAAGTAATCAACTTTGATTGTAAGAAAATGTGCCATAATAGTTTGTATAAATTATTTAGAAATGAATGTAGATTATTAACTCGCTTGTGGAAATAATTATAATTATAAACATAATTTAAATGGAATACCTGCATAATGGTAATATAAATATAAATGGTGTTAAAAGTTCATGATTAAATAAGTTTATATTTTAATTAAACATGTTTGTTTCATTTCCCTAAGTAAAAACTAACAAAATAAATTTTATACACAAATTTCATACCGTATCGTACCTGTTGAATATTGTACATACCGTATCGTACCTGTTGAATATTGTACATACCGTAACGTACCTGTTGATTATTGTACAATTTGAAATACTTTGTTACAGAGCGAGTTACATCAATTACAATTAGAAATAACGTACATGTTGGTTCATATCAAAGAGAAATATACATTCACATATATTATGAGTAGGTACCTAACGTAAGTGCTGATCACGATGTGCCAACCTGTAATCACACTAATATTATACAGGCAAAAGTTTGTATGGGTGTGTGAATGTGGTGTGTATGTGTGTGTATATTTGTTTCTTCTGCACGCATAAACAGCTGAACGGATTTCGGTGATTTTGCTACCGGGTAGCTTATATCCTGGATAACACATAGGCTACTTTTGATCCCAAATTAGGAAAAAAATAATTATTAAAACGAAAACCTTAACATTTTTTGGTCAATTTTGATTCAAAAGCTACAAAAGCTCAAACCTTAGGTTAATTAGTCAAATCAAAATAAATGTATTTTTCATTCGCAAATCTTAGGATTTTTATCCTAAGATTTTAAAGCTTTTGAAGCTTTTACTGACACCTTTCACTTTGATATATGGTCAGTTTAGATAGTTAAGCAGGTAATAAATGTCTGGAAGATAATTTAAAAAAAATGGCCTCGAGTACTTTTACTGACACCTTTCACTTTGATATATGGTCAGTTTAGATAGTTAAGCAGGTAATAAATGTCTGCAAGATAATTTAAAAATAAATGGCCTCGAGTACTTTTACTGACACCTTTCACTTTGATATATGGTCATTTTAGATAGTTAAGCAGGTAATAAATGTCTGGAAGATAATTTAAAAATAAATGGCCTCGAGTACTTTAACTGACACCTTTCACTTTGATATATGGTCAGTTTAGATAGTTAAGCAGGTAATAAAATGTCTGCAAGATAATTTAAATGGCCTGGAGCCATTTATTTTTGATTGACTTAAAATCTGGTATACATTTCAAATATCAATCAAATAAGTAAAAGCCGTACAATCGTTAAAATATTTTTGACGGCTGAAGAAATTTTGGAAATTCTACATAGTTTGGTATATTGGTATTTTAGGTCCTGGAATAACACGTAGGCATAATGGTTACTCTTAACCCAAAGAAAAAGCCACGCGGGCAAAGCCGCGGGCACAGCTAGTAACCTATAAAAGCATTCTTTGACTAAAGATGACAGAAGGTCCATCCTTAGTGACCGCAATCAGAAAAGGCGTTATAAGGCAGAAAATAAATAAAAAACATCTTGTATCTGCCCCGCGCAGCAGCTAGCTTTAACAAAGATTTCCCCGGGGGCAAGTTTTTAATTTTAATGTTCGATCGCTACTGAGATAATACTTATGAAGAAGTAATTAAGAAATCGTGGAAAGTTGACTGTCAATTACGAGTATTATGTGGAAGTCTTTAATCATAATCTGTAATTTTTTGGAATGACGTTCATAGAAATTTACGAATAGGATTTAATTTTTATCCAACTTCAAAAAGGAGGTTATAAAGTTGATAATGTATGAATGTTGTCGAAAAAGCGTTTATAAATTATTTTTTATTACAATTACTGATCGACGAGGCGTTGGTTTTTTCTATCCAAAGATTGACTGGAAGAGATCACTTTTAACGGTAATTCTTAGTTCATTTTATTCATTGACAATAATTATTATTACATACATTGTGTCTGAAGTAATTTTAATATTATAATATTACACTAGCTGTAGTGCACAGCGGCTCCACCTGTCTTTCCGTCGTTCTGTTATAACACGGAAATAAAATTTAAAGCCAAAACTGTATGTTTGAAATTTTTCTCTGTCTGTCTGTCTCTCCGTCTGCGCATCATTTCGAAATTACTAACTGAATTCAAATGAAATTTGCTATGATTTGAGTTCATACTTCGAGGTAGAACACTGGATACTATTCATCCCGAAAAATTAAAGAGTTCCTGCAGGATAGGCGTTGAAAGTTATTTAAAAGAACACGTATCACGCTGAAACTACTGGACGGATTTTGTTGCAACTTGGCACAGTCATAGTTTATATAATGGGTGAAAATTGAGGATAATTTTTATCCTGAAAAAATAAAGAGGTCGTATGACAAAAATTGTATGTTTTTTCATTTTTGTCATTATGTCTGTCTGTTTGTCTGTATCTTGGAACGGACGGGTTTTGATGCAACTTGGCACCGTCTTAATTTATATGATGGGTTAAAATTGAGGACATGTTTTACCCCGAAAAATTAAAGGTCTTCTGCGGGATTGCGGGATATGGGTCCAAAGTTATATTAATAATTAAGTAATAAATAATATTTTTTGGATGGTTCTCTATTTCGATACTGAAGCCAAAACGGTTTTACTTTTTGTTTTGGCCTGAGTTTTTGTCTGTTTTTTTGTTTGTTTGACCGCGCATCATTCAGTAGTTTCTGTGCGAAACTACTGAATTCCTTCAATTTTTGTAATATAGGTTGTTTCCGCAATATAGGTGTTGAAAGTTATTAAGAAGAACACGTATCACGCTGAAATTACTAGACGGATTTTTGGATGCAAATTGACACAGTCATATATCTATACTTATAATAAAGCAATAGGTACGAAAAAGGCTATAAAAAGAAGATAAAAATGCTATTGGGTGCTTAAAAAGGGTATTGAACACGTTTTTTTAATCGTTTGTTTGTCTGTATGTTTGTTTGTCTGTTCACGTATCATTTAAAAACTATTGGACCGATTGCAATGTGGTTTTCATTGTTAGATATCTGGTTTGATTTAAAAACTGGTGTAATTGGTATCTCAATCTGGTGAGTTAGAAGCCGAGTAATTGATAAAAGTATTTTTGACGGCTAAAGTTTTTTTTATCAAATGTTGGCATATTGGTCCTGGAATAGCACATTATGGTACTTTGAAACTTAAGAAAAGACCACGCATGCGAAGCCGCGGGTACAGCTAGTACTTATAATAAAACTGTAACAGGTCCAATTCTGTACATAGAAGATATTTTGAAAATTTCATCCATGTTATGATTCAATATAAAATCAAATAAAATAACATTTCATTTATGAATTTTTAATGAAATCATCGATTGAAATTATAATCACCTATCCAACAAAAGTTTTTTTCAATTGAATACCAGTGAGTAAAACACTCTTGAATGGCAATATATTCTAGTTTTTTTAATTGTATTTATAGTTAAGTACTCGTATTATGATTTGAAGAGGTTGCTCGCCTAGCGGTAAGCGCCGTACCTGCGAGTTTTTAATATACCTGTAAACAACAATGTCGTGGCAATAAGGGTCCAACCAGAAACGAGCCAGCAAACATTACCATCTGGTTTTGGTGAAAAACATGGCTTGCTAACTTTTTCATCCAACCTCTTATTTAAATAAGTCAATATCATCGAAACTAGAAAATGCCGAGAAAATCACAGCGTCGCAGTTCTACTTTTTGTAACAAGGTGTGCTGTCTGCGAACGTGCCTGCTCCGGTATTTGGCCAATCGGTCCGGGGAGGAGGCTCGCAATATTGTGATATATCGCAGGCTACAGGATAGTGCCCACGTCGGATTTTTGTACTGGAGTTTGCGATAGCAGCTTGGAGACGCCATTATTTTGTAAAATATTGAGGATTTTATAGTAATCATTGTTGCTTCTCATCATCGGGTTTGTATATTTAAGGCGGGGTAGGCTCTCAATTGTTTATCCTGCTCATCCAGGTGCAGTGTGAGCGGGAGAGGTGATGCGCTCGGTAGTCGATTTTACATAATATTTGTGCTTTTCTATCGATATCTCGATATATAAAACTCAATAAAAAATGTGTTCGGTCATTTGTCTAGTTTAATAGAGTTGCTATTTAATTATTAAAAAAAGTATGTTGCTGTCGCTGAGAATAAAGAGAACTGCGATGAAACAAGTTATTTGCATGTGGGTAGTTCGTGTTTTTTTTCCAAGGACATCAAGGCATTCCTGAAAATTCTGTTCGGTTATTTGTTTAGGTGATATAATTTTCTATCTACAGTATTTTTTGGTTTGCGTAAAGTTGTTTCATTACGCCATTCTCGATGTTTTGCTATTCGTCTTTTTGCTGATTTCGGGACTGACCCCGCCTTAGGGCATGCAATGTAATACATACACACACATTGAAAATAAGTTTGCTATTTACATTCGTTCTATGTAAGGCCTTTTCATTAAAGATCAGTGTGATAGTCATCGCTAGTCTAATGTTTCGAACAAGTCTGGGCGATAATCAAAGAAACTAAACATCTGTTGAAGGTATTCGCAGATTCGTATGTTTTTTACTTCAAAACATTGTAAATAAGTTAAAAACCTACACATGTTTTTTACTTTTACTCGCAACAGGATCGCGCGGAAGTACATAACGAAATTTGATTGTAACCAAACCAAATGTAATGTTGCTAGTACCTATATCTTGCTAATTTTAATGTAATGTGTAGCTGTAGCTAGTTATGACAAAACAAACACGATTTTTTTGCGAAAAAAATGGAATAGGTAAAGCATAATAAAAAATAGAGATCACGTGTTTAGTTTGGTATTTCAACTAATTAGTAGAACATAACTACTTACAAATAATTAGTAATAATTATCCCGCAGTGGATCCATTGAATAGTCAATATACATTGGGCGGTATTTACCTTTAACGGCGCTCAGCTTGTTGCCTACCATCTGTTTTGCCACAAACGCCGCCATTGTGTCTTACTGTTTGTTTCTCCTGTAACAAAAAAAAAACAACATGTCAACAAGAAACATTCTTATGGTATTATCAGATCGCAGCGCCGTCTGTGAGTACCTAGCTACGCTTGCACAACACACAGAAGCCTCGAGGAGCGCCCGCCACTCGTTCTTATTCCTTTCATCACACAATCGTAACATAAATACACCTTTTTTTTTTTACGAAAACATAATAAATATGTATTTTTTAAACTATGTCTAGGTTGTCCTTAAAACCCGAGAACTCGCCAACCCCCTTGGTTATTGATTCTAATCATCATCGTATCCAATCTTCAGCCGATATATCCAATAGGGTTAGTAATCCAGGCGTCACGGCTGTGATTTGAGTAATATTTTCTCTCATCACCTTTCCATCACCGTACGACTAGACGAACAGCAAAGCGCCACCCTTTTATTGTTGAAATACCTCGCACAAGAACGAAGCGTTACGCTTCTTCATTTATTATAAGAACTGCAAAGGAGTGGAATGCCCTGCCCTCGTCAGTGTTTCCGGTAAAATATAACCCTAGTGTTCAAGTCAAGAATGAATAGGTACTAGGTCTACTAGGCAAGCGTGCTACACCTTCGACCACATCGCTTTCCATCAGGTGAGATTGTTATCAAACGATTGCATAGTCCGAAAAAAAAAACATCAACATGAGCACACATTCAATTTGAGATATATTTAAGCAGCTCCTGATCTAGTTTAAAAAATACAAGCAGAAATTAATATATATTATTGTTAAGAAGTATCTCAATAAGATCCATCCATTCGTTGAACTACGATCCAAAAATTTATAGATAAGAAACATCTCGATCAAATCAGCTATCAAACTGAAAAAAACAAATCAAAATGGGTCCATTCGTTTGGGAGCTGATGATGATGATGTCCTCTTTGACGTATCCGTCAACGGCGAACCTTGATATCTCTTGTATGAGTGAATATGACTGGCATAGTCAAATTTGGTCTTAAAGGTTCTATTGCAAGGCGCACAGTGCAACTGACCTGAAGAATTGTAGGTGAGGACCGCAAATAACCGTCCCAAGCCTTCCTACACCTACGTAGGAAAGCTTGGGACGGTTATTTTTGTAAAGGCGTTTCGCATCGAGATCTTTAAGGCCAGGCCCCAAGGTTACATTTTCCCACTCCCCACTCCCCTGCCACCTATCCTACACTCTGCCACTGGCTACCCGCAATAAGCACCGAAGCGCCCAGCGTAACAAGGTTGAATCTCGCGAGCGCTATTTGAACACACAATTTAGCTCGGAACTGAATGACGTATGTATCAAAAGTTATTTATTTTATTGGCAGGCTAATAACTTATTAGGTAAATTTTGTCTGAGCATTAGATAATAAACTATATTTTCTTGCTGTGAGATTTATTTTAGACATAAAACTTAAGCCGTTGAGTAGAAAAATGTAAATATTACCGAAAATAACGTAATTTTTGATAAGAAAATGTATCGAATGAAATTCTGTTAATCATGTTTTTGTCTTAGTCTTAGAGAGATAAAGATCTCAAAAACATATATGTTAAGTTTCACCTTTATCAGGTTTGTGGTTGACCCAGCATATTTATGGAAAAAACCCTTAAAAATCGGAGCCTGGTCTTAAGTCGATGCTCTTCGAAAGTTGTTTGGGAGCTACGATGCTACAGACAGACACACGGATACAGACATACATATAATTATAAGTGTTAAATGTTATATATTTAGGGTGTGTATCATTATACACATCCTAAATTTATAACACCCCTCTCTTTTGGAGTTCGGGGGTTAAAAGTCATTGATCTCCTAGTAATCATCGTAGTCTTTCAAAGTGCAATTAAAAGTATTTCAAAACAAAATTCAGACGCCATTAGAAATGATAAAGTTTAAAGCACGCCCTCCCCTCAAATATATCCTCCTTATCCCACTGAGGAATCCTCCAATCCCTTAAGCAAATGGTCCGATTAAAAAGTGATCAATTGATCGCGATTACAGCCATTAGAGGGTAAGCCGATTAGAGAGGAATGGATGATAGAGCCTTCGGACGAATCAATCGGAAATATCTTTTATATTATACTAACGACTCGACGTCGTACTAAAGTTGAAGATGTAGGTATGCGAATTGTCAGGCTGAAGTGGAAATGGGCAGGACATTTGGCAAGAAGGGACGAAAATAGGTGGACCAAGGCAGTCACCGAATGGTATCCAAGAGAAGGGCTAAGACCTCGAGGCAGACCACCCGCCCGATGGTCAGATGACATTGTGAGGTACGCTGGGGTCCAATGGATTAGATTAGCACAGGACCGGAAAGACTGGCGTGAACGAGAGGAGGCCTATACTCAGCAGTGGATGGATACGGGCTGATTAGATATATAGATAGAACGACTCGCCCCGGCTTCACACGGGCAGCGCTCACACCGCGGTTTTCTTACTGAGAGACGTGTTATTATTTCGTCAACGTGCCATTCCGTTCTGTATTTTTGATACCTTGAGTTACATTATTGCATTTTACGTGGGGAATTCTGATTTCCATAATATAGTGCCCATGTTACTCGCTGATAATGTAGCTTTTTATGAAGTGAATTAATTTTTAAAATTTGTTCAGCATTTTTTGAGTTTATCCATTACAAACATACAAAAAAAACAAATCTTTCCTCTTGATAATATTAGTGTAGATAAGTATAAATAGGTCAGTTAAAAGATGGTAATCCCGTACTTATCCTGCTTTTATTATTGTACAATTGAGTGATCTGATAAGACACGCACGTTTATCCTTGACGTTAAAAGCCACGTGTGCCTTTTAACAATTGCAGCGCACCTTAAATTACTTGATGACTACGGATAGCACAATCTGACGCGGCACTCACTCTGCACTGCGCTCGTCACCCTGAAACCTTGATTAAATTACTCGATGACTACGGATAGCACAAACTGGCGCGGCACTCACTCTACACTGCGCTCGTCACCCTGAGACCTTGATTAAATTACTCGATGACTACGGATAACACAATCTGGTGCGGCACTCACTCTGCACTGCGCTCGTCACCCTGAGACCTTGATTAAATTACTCGATGACTACGGATAGCACAATCTGGCGCGGCACTCACTCTACACTGCGCTCGTCACCCTGAGACCTTGATTAAATTACTCGATGACTACGGATAACACAATCTGGTGCGGCACTCACTCTGCACTGCGCTCGTCACCCTGAGACCTTGATTAAATTACTCGATGACTACGGATAGCACAATCTGGTGCGGCACTCACTCTACACTGCGCTCGTCACCCTGAGACCTTGATTAAATTACTCGATGACTACGGATAACACAATCTGGTGCGGCACTCACTCTGCACTGCGCTCGTCACCCTGAGACCTTGATTAAATTACTCGATGACTACGGATAGCACAAACTGGCGCGGCACTCACTCTGCACTGCGCTCGTCACCCTGAGACCTTGATTAAATAACTCGATGACTACGGATAGCACAATCTGGCGCGGCACTCACTCTGCACTGCGCTCATCACCCTGAGACCTTGATTAAATAACTCGATGACTACGCATAGCACAATCTGGCGCGGCACTCACTCTGCACTGCGCTCGTCACCCTGAGACCTTGATTAAATTACTCGATGACTACGGATAGCACAATCTGGCGCGGCACTCACTCTGCACTGCGCTCGTCACCCTGAGACCTTGATTAAATAACTCGATGACTACGGATAGCACAATCTGGCGCGGCACTCACTCTGCACTGCGCTCGTCACCCTGAGACCTTGATTAAATTACTCGATGACTACGGATAGCACAATCTGGCGCGGCGCTACTTGAGCTATTATTTATTCTGTTTTATAGCTCAAGTAGCTTCTCCACATAATGTACAAACTATAGAGTACATTATGTGGAGAAAAACTACACTTAAAAAGTTATTGTAACATTCATATTACCTACTTCTATCAGAAATTTTGAGTAATTGTCGAGAGTAGTTACAAACCGTCTCGCTCGTAGGTTTGACGACTTTCAGCTTCCCGAACAAGTTGGATTCCGGAAAGGCTTTAGCACCGTAGACCACATCCATAAGCTCCGGCAGATTATACAGAAGACCGAAGAGTATAATCGGCCACTTTGTCTAGCGTTTGTGGACTACGAGAAAGCCTTTGATTCAGTCGAGACCTGGGCAGTGCTACAGTCATTACAGCGGTGCCAGATTGATTACCGGTACATCGAAGTGTTGAAGTGTTTGTACAGCAAGGCCACCATGACAGTTCATCTTCAGGATCAGAGCACGAATTCTATCCAGCTGCAAAAAGGGGTGAGACAGGGAGACGTTATTTCTCCGAAACTGTTCACCTCTGCACTGGAGGATATATTCAAGCTTCTGAACTGGAACGGATTTGGTGTTAACATCAATGGCGAATACATCACTCACCTTCGCTTTGCTGATGATATAGTCATCATGGCTGAAACCCTGGAAGATCTAAGCACAATGCTCAGTGACCTCAATATTGTTTCCTAACAGGTGGGTCTTAAAATGAACATGGGCAAGACGAACATCATGTCAAATGCCCATGTCGTACCCATGCCGGCTTATGTTGGGAACGATATTATCGAAGCTGTTGATCACTATGTCTACTTGGGTCAGACGATCCAACTGGGTAAATCCAAATTCGACAAAGAGGTCAACCGACGAATCCAACTCGGATGGGCAGCGTTCGGGAAATTACGCCATATTTTCTCGTCGCAGATACCGCAGAGCCTCAAGACGAAAGTTTATAATCAGTGCGTGTTGCCAGTGATGACATGCGGTACTGAGACGTGGTCGTTAACTATTGGTCTCATACAAAAGCTCAGAGTTGCGCAGCGTGCAATGGAGAGAGCTATGCTCGGTGTTTCACTACGTGATAGAATCAGAAATGAGGAAATCCATACAAGAACGAAGATTACCGACATAGCTCTCAGAGTTTGCAAGTTGAAGTGGCAATGGGCAGGCCATATAGTTCGCAGAACCGACAACAGCTGGGGAATAAAGGTTCTAGAATGGCGACCACGAACAAGCAAGCGAAGTGTGGGGAGACCCCCCACACGATGGACCGACGACATTGTAGCCATCGCAGGAAGTCGGTGGACGGAGGTGGCACAGGATCGCTCCGCTCGTCATGGCGCTCTTTGGGGGAGTCCTATGTTCAGCAGTGGACTTCTAAAGGCTGACATGATGATGATGATTTTTAATAATAACACCCAGTGTGATTGTCTCTTTGGGTATAAGTACGTCATTTGTGTTATATGTACATTGGAATATAAGTTACGAAACTTCTAGTACTATGATTTATTATTCTATGGTAATACTACTACCATCATATCGTAGAAGTAGTTACCTTCTGCTGTTTATTACCAATTCAGGACTAATAATGGGTTGTATTATTATTAATTACCCAGTTAATTTTCACAAAATTAATAAATGGAGAAGTGTATATTAATGTGTTTATTTAACTTTATATCAAACTGGTTGTAACCCGCGGCGTTGCCCGGTGTTCATGGCTCTGGGTTAAAAGTAGCCGATATGTTTTTCCAGAACCAAAAGTAACTACAAAGTACACTATATATATCATCAAAAATATTTTAGCCGTGAAATGGTTATTAACGATTGCTTGGATTCTACCAATCGGACGTAGGTACAAAATGAAAACCGATCTCGTGTCCATTTTTTTCAGACAGACAGATTGGCAGGCAGACTCCATTTAAAAAAGTTATATTCTGTTTCAGGCGTTATCAATAAAATCAGATAAAGTTTCGATCATAAATAAAAGCAAAAATAAAGTTTGACTTCAAAATCCATCACGCAAAATTGTTTACAAAACGATTCGAAAGAATTTCTAAAGAGACTAATAAATAATTCAGACGAATTTAATTTGGAACTATCAAATTATTTTAAAGATTTTGCGGTCGACGAAAATAATCCAGAAGACCAGTACAATGCTATACTAACAGGAATAAATAAAAGCAGTAAAAATGTTAACAGCGCACCCAAAAACAAAGTCAAGTTAACGGCTCACACAATCAGTTTTATTGAAAAGAGAACAGAAAAATAAATAGGTTCGGCAGAATACAGGACAATAGATAAAGAAGTCAAACAAAGTGTTAGAAAGACGTCAGGAATCTCAATACACATTTAGTGAAATCAGTTCTAAAAAACACACTTCACTGAGAGTTTTGAAACAAGGCATCACAAAATGAAAAACTTGGATTAAAAGACTTAAAGATTGCGATGGGAAAAAACATTATTGTATATTGATGTAGGACTCGTGATGAATCGGTCCAAAACTCAAGTGATGACCAATAGCACGAAAGGTAGATGGGCAAGTAAAGAGTAGATGGGTAAGTAGTAGTTATGTCGATGAATATATCTACTTGGGCCAAATAGTTTCCTTCAGCAACCCGCAAGATAAAGAAATCGATCACCGCATCGAAAACGCCTGGAGGAGCTACTGGTCCATGAAGTTGCTAATGAAGGGCAACCTTCCATTTTCACTGAAGCGCAAACTCATCGACATGTGTATCTTGTCTATAAGTTTGCGCTTTGCGCTACGGTGCTCAGACCTGGTCTCTGACCGAATCACAATAGTTTAGACTCGGGGTTTGCCAGAGAGCGATGGAGCGTAGCGTTCTAGGTCTGAACAGATCTGATAGAGTTCGGAACACTATGCTACGCTCCAGGACAGGCATTATGGACGTGGGCCAAGCTCAAATGGGATTGGGCGGGTCACCTTAGCCGTATGCATCCCGACCGGTGGGCAAAGGTCATGACACAGTGGACGCCTGAAGATGGACGACGCCACCGAGGCCGGCCCAGAAAGAGGTGGCGCGATGACCTAGACGCCTACTTGGTAGGGCTGGTACGAGGCGGCTCAGGAAAGATAATCTTGGAACGATATGAGGAGACCTTTGCCCAGCTGTGGGACAATATAGGTTAAAAAAAAAACTGTTTCAGGAGATTATTTTACGTATCCCAATATTTAAAAAATATATTCATTGTATTTTTGATAGATACAGGTTTATTATAAGTATAGTTATATTTAGATAGATACAGTGATAGACCTAACAGCATGCTCTGGTGGGGCATTGATATGCCATAACACAGGCTCGCCTGTATGGGTGACAATGTCCACCGGGCCGGGTTATATAATTATTTGCATATACATTTTAAACTTTGTAGGTTTAATGCTATACCTATCTTTCTGTTATTGATATAAGACGTCTGCTGACTCATTCATTCATTCATCATGACTTGAGTTACTCCCAAGTCATGCCACAATACCACGACCGACCTACCTACCTAGTAAACTTATAAAAGTTGTTGAAACTTCTGCCACAATTTCAGGTCAGCCACTATGTAAAGTTGTTCATAAATAATCATCTTGGTGAAAAGTGAGACATTTAAAAGTACAAAACTTTGGGAACCGCAAAATCAAGATTTATAATGGACTTAAAGTTATTCGGTCTCTAACTTGAAACGTGCTTGAAGCTGTGTTGGACGAGAAACAAATGGAGTGGTAGGGGACTGGTTTATTTTTTAGCCGGCTTCAAATATAAGTAGGTTTTCAAGTTGATGTGCATTATGTAATATTGTTAAAAATGTGTAATATTCATATATGTTAGTTGCCCAAGCGAACGCCAAGCGCGAGCGAACCGTCTCTGTTTCAGCTTGGGCAAAAAAAAACGTATGTCTGGATGTCTGTCCAGATGTCTGTCCGGCTGTTCTCCTCTACAGGTCGCATTTCTCAAACTTGGTATACAGGTTAAGCGAATATTTTGAAATTTTTTTTCGTCCGGAATTTTTGATTGGGGGGTATTGCCCCCTAAAAGGGTAAAAATGGGGCTACTGAATATCTCCGCTATTTTAAATACGATTTCGATGATTATTTTTTTATTTGAAAGGAGTAACTTTAAATTAGTCTCATCAAAATTTGAAGATCTTATGAGGATCTTCGGCATGATGAGCAAAATAGCTCCTCAAATGGGATTGATGGACCACCTTTGTTAGTAATGTTATACAATAAGGTAACTAGATGGCGCTACGGTGCACCGCTAGATTGTTTGCAAAAAGTTTGTATGCGCAGCTCACAGAGCCACTAAGTAAGTATATAAACATAATATGGACCCAATTTCGCGAATGAATTGTGGTATGTGTATATTATTGACCGATCGAGCGCGAAGCACGAGCGAAGCGTCTCCGTTTCAGCTTGGGCAAAAATGCTTAGGTATGACCGGATCTCCGCCTGTTCTCCTCTACAGGTCGCATTGCTCAACCGGTCTAGATGAAACATGGTATACAGGTATACCGAATATTCAGAATTTGTTTGTCGTCGGGGATTTTTGATTGGTCAATCAAAAATGGCGCTACTGAATATCTCAGCCTTATTAGATCCGATTTCGATGGTTCTTTTTTATTTGAAAGGTAGTTTGATTAAAAAATTAGTGAAGATCTGATGAGGACCTTCGGCGTGATGAGCATAATAGCTCCTGAGAATGTATAATTTTATGTATAATAAATTTCTCACTTTTAGGTTTCTTCCAATGGAATCAGCCCTTTACCAACTAAGTAAGTATTGATGGAACATCTTGGTTATTAATGTTAATTTTACAGTAAGGTAACTAGATGGCGCTACTGTGCACCACTGTGCACGTATTTCTCGGAAACTACAACTTCGATTGCAATAATTCTATAGGTAATAGTTTCAGTTCTTTCAACTTAAGGACTAGCTAAAGTTTTATCAAAATCAGTCCTGTAATTTAAGAGATATGGACTATTCACTGTTTCCAGTATGGCTTTCTTCTTCGAACGAAATTAACTTCTAGGTACTTCATATTCTTAGGCCTACTTTAACGAAACTAGATAGTGAGAAACAAAAACTAATATAAAAAATATATTACAACGACTTCAAATGGTATAAAACTACAAAGTTTTTTTTGAGGACTTTGCCTGGAGTGTGCTTAGTACTGTAATCGGTGTGGGCGCGCCGCACACACCTAAACAAAAATGAATTATATATTTTTGAGGACTTTGCCTGGAGTGTGCTTAGTACTGTAATCGGTGTGGGCGCGCCGCACACACCTAAACAAAAATGAATTATATATTTTTGAGGACTTTGCCTGGAGTGTGCTTAGTACTGTAATCGGTGTGGGCGCGCCGCACACACCTAAACAAAAATGAATTATATATTTTTGAGGACTTTGCCTGGAGTGTGCTTAGTACTGTAATCGGTGTGGGCGCGCCGCACACACCTAAACAAAAATGAATTATATATTTTTGAGGACTTTGCCTGGAGTGTGCTTAGTACTGTAATCGGTGTGGGCGCGCCGCACACACCTAAACAAAAATGAATTATACATTTTTGAGGACTTTGCCTGGAGTGTGCTTAGTACTGTAATCGGTGTGGGCGCGCCGCACACACCTAAACAAAAATGAATTATATATTTTTGAGGACTTTGCCTGGAGTGTGCTTAGTACTGTAATCGGTGTGGGCGCGCCGCACACACCTAAACATAAATGGATTATATATTTTTGAGGACTTTGCCTGGAGTGTGCTTAGTACTGTAATCGGTGTGGGCGCGCCGCATACACCTAAACAAAAATGAATTATATATTTTTAAGGACTTTGCCTGGAGTGTGCTTAGTACTGTAATCGGTGTGGGCGCGCCGCACACACCTAAACAAAAATGAATTATATATTTTAGAGGACTATGCCTGGAGTGTGCTTAGTACTGTGTTCGGTGTGGGCGCGCCGCACACACCTAAACAAAAATGAATTATATATTTTTAAGGACTTTGCCTGGAGTGTGCTTAGTACTGTAATCGGTGTGGGCGCGCCGCACACACCTAAACAAAAATGAATTATATATTTTAGAGGACTATGCCTGGAGTGTGCTTAGTACTGTAATCGGTGTGGGCGCGCCGCACACACCTAAACAAAAATGAATTATATATTTTTGAGGACTTTGCCTGGAGTGTGCTTAGTACTGTAATCGGTGTGGGCGCGCCGCACACACCTAAACAAAAATGAATTATATATTTTTAAGGACTTTGCCTGGAGTGTGCTTAGTACTGAAATCGGTGTGGGCGCGCCGCACACACCTAAACAAAAATGAATTATATATTTTTAGAGGACTATGCCTGGAGTGTGCTTAGTACTGTAATCGGTGTGGGCGCGCCGCACACACCTAAACAAAAATGAATTATATATTTTTGAGGACTTTGCCTGGAGTGTGCTTAGTACTGTAATCGGTGTGGGCGCGCCGCACACACCTAAACAAAAATGAATTATATATTTTTGAGGACTTTGCCTGGAGTGTGCTTAGTACTGTAATCGGTGTGGGCGCGCCGCACACACCTAAACAAAAATGAATTATATATTTTTGAGGACTTTGCCTGGAGTGTGCTTAGTACTGTAATCGGTGTGGGCGTGCCGCACACACCTAAACAAAAATGTATTATATATTTTTGAGGACTTTGCCTGGAGTGTGCTTAGTACTGTAATCGGTGTGGGCGCGCCGCACACACCTAAACAAAAATGAATTATATATTTCGGTTAAGTTTTATACTATTTGGAGTCGGGTTTTTCTGAGTAGTTTTTTTTTACAATTAATACGTATGTAATAGCACTTACTCTAGGTTATATTCTACGTCTAATGATACCTACAATGTTTATTTTATAAAAAATAGGCGTACGAATTACCAAACAATTATTGTAATTTGAGTAATACAGGCTTGTTGCGTTTGTTACAGCTCCGTAACTGCTGAACGGATTTTGATTAAAGGTAAGATACTTACCTACTTTATATCCTGAAATGATATAACGTATTATACTACAGGTGGCCACGTGGGTGGAGCCGCAGGAATTAGCTAGTAATACAATAACTTCGTAAAAATAAGCATACTGCTACAAAAAGATTGGTCAATGTAAAAAAGTCTAACCTAACATAACTGTGTGTGGCATAAAGTCTAACCTAACCTAACCTAACATAACTGTGTGTGGCATAGAGGTGGCCTTGGATATCACAAAATCAAAAATAATATATAAAGAAATAAAATGTAAATGTAATAATGTAATAAAGCTAAAATTATTGTTTTCATATAAATTTTCATTATTAAAATCTTTTATTTAACTTGCAATGTTTGTATGTATGTATGTTTGTTTAGGTGAAGTCTTGCAAGCTGAATTATGACCACATTCTCTTATCCTACGGAGTTGAATTTTTGCATATTGGTTCAGATTCGATGAAAATGCATTTGTATGGTAAGCATGACCTGAATCGATATCCAGGACCAGTTCCAGATAAGGAACTCTTCAACAGTCACGTTTTATTATGCTACCGGTTTGAAGTTTTACCATGAAATGACCGTGGCATGGTTGGCTCCTGACTAGGGAACTCCTCAACAATTAACAGCATATATACGAAATGTTGTACACAAATTTAATTGTGATAGCCTGTTCTAAGTTTCTCCATGATATGGCTACTGTATAAAAGCTTTTTTTTAAATGTTTTTATATTAACTTATTTACCTCTTGGTTAGATTCGCTAATGCTCGGATTCATATTTCACCGAATCAGTACATACAGACAATAACATAAGCATATTAATAATAATACATTTAAATATACAATGTGTCTGGACGCAAGACTCTTTATTTTTAGGAACGGTGCTGTGGCGCCCCCTCGGCCGGTATTCTTGATCGGATGACAACGTCACTACTCACCCCAAAATAATCTGATGGAGAAAATATTTCACACCATTGTTAACAGATGGCGCGCTTAAGCAAACTTCTTTTTAGAAATAAATAAATATATTCGGGACATTTCCACACCAATTATCTAGCCCCAAACTAGGATACCCTGTGCTATGGGCACTAGATAACGGATAAACATACATAGATAAGAATATTACATCCATGACTCGGAAACAAACATTTCTGCTCATCACACAAATGATTGCACCTTGCTGGATTCGAACCCGCGACCGTACGATTTCGTACCTAGGATCTAAATAATGCAGTAATATTTTTATTTTACCACGTTTGTCGACTTCACAAAAGGAGACGGTTGTATAATGATCAACTGAATTTGAATGTGTTTTTATTTATGCCGATTTCTCTATCAATTGAAGACCGATGTTGAAAATTATTTTTATGTTTGAAAGGGTCTCCAGGTAGTCCCATATAAATTGTATAAAAATTTATAGTTTTTCGAGTATAAATAGTATTTTTAGTAATACCATTTGAATTGTGTTAAGACTGCCTCAAATCTCTAAGATTTCTAAACCGATTTGGATGGTTGTTGTTTTGTTCAAAAGGGTAGACTTTCAGTGTAGTCCCATATAAATTTCATCAAAATTGGTTCAGTAGTTTTTCTTAGAAAATCTCTTTGTTTTTTAGGGCCGTATTAATAAACCGATCTCAACTCCAAGAGCGCTCTTAAGAGCGATCTCAAGATGCGAATCTAATTAATAAACACAACTTAAGCTGTTGATTGAGATGCCGTAATCAACTGAGTCAGTGTTTAATAATAAATCAATCTCTACTCTCAAGGGCGCACTGGAGATGCGCTTTGAGATGCAGAATGTTGAGTGCAGTCGATCCGTGACTTGAGAGCGTGATTGCCAGTTGCTAGAATCAAGGATTTCGAAAATATTATGTTAGAAGTTGATAATTATAATTATATTAACCATCATTATAAGAATATTTTTATATTCCTCTGGGAATAAACAAATTTATTCGGCATTATTGCAAAAAGATCCGAAGATTTGGTAGATATCAGAACCTGGCGAGGACTCGCTGAAGTCTAAAAAGATCCGAAATCGTAACCAAAGGATACGCGCTGGAAATACTGCATGGCCAATAAACAAACTTTTATTTTCATAAATTATAGTCATTCATTGATGAATTGCGTTAAGTTCTTTAATAGATAGTGTAACTTTGAAAATATAGACAAATATTATGGCTTACATCCTTTCTACAAAAAAACTAAAGTAAGGTTATGATAATTATGTAGAAAATAAACATTACGTTTAATAAAATCGCATTTAATTTAATTCAACTACATCGAAGTAATTAACCTTACGCTATATCTTATTTGACCAAAAACCGAACTTTCAATAAAGAAAATAAATCGTTCATTCGTAGTTCATTCAATCTTGCTCTCAAGTTCTGGTTCGTGACGTAGCATCTTGAGATGCGGCTCTTGAAAGCGACATGATCTGAGGTGCTCTTGAAATGTCTTTATTAATCAGCGACGATCTTAAGATGCTGATCACAACTTGAGAGCGTATCAGTTCATATCGCACTTGAGAGCTCAACCAAGAGCGATTTATTAATACGGGCCTTAGTTTATGTTCTCTAATATCTTTGGATTTCTGCACCGAATTAGATGATTGTTTTTACTTGAGAAAGAAGACCTCTAGTGTGTATTTTCATCAAAATTGGTTAAAAAAAGGTGCAAAACTTTAGCATCTTTGGCAATTTTTTTAATTGGCGCTATTGTTAAAAAAATAACTCATAACAGTGCCCCGACCACAGGACTTGGTTTCAATCAGATTGTCACTTATTTCATAGCAATTTCGACTCCATCGCAACGCACTAATGAATTTGACGGATTGAAACCGATATGATCAATATTGCGTAATAGCACTGCAGTTTACACTGGGCATAGACACACCTACGACTATATTTTCATCAACGACAGTAAGTAATGTCTGTTACTTTATGATTGGATTCAATTGAGAGACGTGCTATCAAGCTCATTGGAGATGACACTCTGGTACAGAGTGAGCTTCAAAGTCTGGCGCATCGACGTGAGGTGGCCTACCTGATTCCCCTGTCACCTTTTCATCACCATACGACTAGACGATCAGCAAAGCGCTACCCTTTTATGGTTGAAATACCTCGCACAAGAATGAAGCGTTACGCTTATTCATTTATTATAAGAACTGCAAAGGAGTGGAATGCCCTGCCCTCGTCAGTGTTTCCGGTAAATTATAACCCAGGTGTGTTCAAGTCAACAGTGAATTGGTATCTACTAGGCAAGCGTGCTACACCTTCGACCATATCATCGCTTTACATCAGGTGAGATCGTGGTCAAACGATTGCCTAGTCCATAATAAATAAAAAAATGTGATTTTCATAGATTGTTACTTGACGTGACATTTGTCAAAGCCCACTTATTGACAACCCACAAACTACATAAAACCTTGTTAGCCATAGACTAGTTATATTTATTTTGCCTCAAGTATAATTCAATTATTTAGCCTCAAGTATAATTCAATTCAACCACATCATCGCTTTACATCAGGTGGGATCGTGGTCAAACGATTGCCTTGCCCATTATAAATAAAAAAATGAGATTTTCATAGATTGTTACTTGACGTGACATTTGTCAAAGCCCACTTATTAACAACCCACAAACTACATAAAACCTTGTTAGCCATGGACTAGTTATATTTATTTTGCCTCAAGTATAATTCAATTAATGTCACTAAAGGATTTAATCCGATTATAAGCAGTAGCGTAATTCAAAATCCCTTTTCTATTAAACCGTATTAGGGATTTTAAGCATCCTTCCATAAACATAATATATCGTGGGCCTTATGCGAAATTCAACATAATTTTATGACCTACCTCTTTCAGTTCTAGAACCGTAGATGTAGAGCTTAATTCGACATCAAACCCTCTAAGGAGTCTGCTAGCCGAAGACCAAATACCTTAGAGGTGAATTACTTGTTATAGCATAATTCAACATCTCACATGTTGTGAGTTAATACCTCATCTATTTGGTCCTTCGTTGAGAGTTATGTTATAACCCAACGTTCCTCTGCGATTCTAAACCTCCTTGATTAGAGATCCTTGACCCAAAGAGGAACAGGTCTTCACTGTTTACTCCTCTTCATACCCGTATCTTCTTTGTAGTCAAAAACCACAAAATGACTATCGTATGACTATCTATCTATCTATACTTAAAATAAAACTGTAACAGGTACAATTCTGTACATTGAAGATATTTTTAAATATTTTTTTTGACCTTACTCTATATTCGATACTGAGGCCAAAACTGTTTTTTTTTTTGTCTGTCTGTCTGTCTGTCTGTCTGTCTGTCTGTCTGTCTGTATCTTGGCTAGGCATCACGCCGAAACTACTGAATTAATTTAAATGAAACTTCGTACGATTTGAGTTCATACTACAAGGTAGGACATAGGCTACTTTTCATTCCGAAAAATGAAAGGGTTCCCGCAGGATTGGGGTGGAAAGTTATTTCAAAAAACACTTACCACTCTGAAACTACTAGACGGATTTTGATGCAACTTAGCAAAGTCATAGTTTATATGATGGGTTCAAATTGAGAATACTTTTTATCCGGAAAAAATAAATAGTTCCTGCGGGATAATGTCCCAAATTCTGTAAATTAAAGATATTTTGTATTTATTTTAGGGGGCCGTTCTATATTCAATATTAAAGCCAAAACTGTATTTTTTTAATTTTAATTTCCGTCTGTCTGTCCGTCTGTCTGTCTGCACCTTGCAGGTGCATCACGCCGAAAATAATCAATGAATTCAAATGAAATTTGGTATGATTTGAGTTCATACTTTGAGGTAGGACATAGGATACGTTTCATCCCGGAAAATTAAAGGGTTCCAGCAGGATAGGCGTTGAAAGTTATTTAAAAGAACACGTATCACGCTGAAACTACTTGACTGATTTTGTTGAAACTTGGCACAGTCATAGTTTATATAATGGGTAAAAATGGAGGATACTTTTTATCCCGAAAAATAAAGGGTTCCTGCGGGATATGGGTCCAAATTCTGTACATTAAAGATATAGTGCTTTTTTTTGGATGTTACTCTATATTCTATTATGAATCCTAAACTGTATGTTTTTTTCATTTTTGTATGTGACATACATACATGTCAGCCTGTATCTTAGCCGCGCATCACGCCCCCGGAACTACTGGATGAATTCAAAAGAAACTTTGTATGATTTGAGTTCGTACTACGAGGTAGGACATAAGATACTTTATAAAAAAAAATAAAAAAAATATGGGTTATTATTTAGGGGTTAAAAACTTATAAGAACACGTACCACGCTGAAAGTAATGGTCGGGTTTTGATGCAACTTGGCACTGTCTTAAGTTATATGATGGGTTAAAATTGAGGACACGTTTAGTCCCGAAAAAGTATAGATTTTCTGCAGGATATGGGTCCAAAGTTATGTTAATATTTAAGTAATAAAAAATATTTTTTGGATGGTTCTCTATATTCGATACTGAAGCCAAACTGTTTTACTTTTTAATTTTGTCTGTCTGTTTGTCCGTATCTTGACCGCGCTTCGCACCCAAACTACTAAATGAATTCAAATGAAAAAAATGCTCTTGGTTACTTAAAAAAGTTATTGAACAATTATTTTTTTGTTAATCATGTTTTCTCATGTCAATGCGGTTTTCATTGTTAGATAGTTTACATTTTGATTTAAATCTGGTGTAATAGGTATTTCAATCCAGTGAGTTAGAAGCCGAGCAATTGATAAAGTATTTTTGACGGCTGAAGAAATTTTGTTCAAATGTTGGTATATTGGTCCTGGAATAGCACAATAGGGTACTTTGAACCTAAAGAAAAGAACACGCGTGCGAAGCCGCGGGTACAGCTAGTATAATATATAATGGCATGTTGCAATTACATAATTAATTTAGTATTTATAAAAAAAGTTATTAGTTGTAATTAAGTAGTCTACAACTAAACTTTATAATAACATAGTTTTCATCAATGGTCACTGCCATTTTTTGTCAGGTCAGATCTGCCCATCCTTCTTTGGACAGTGGGTACACTTCTCTCATTTGTAATATTAATGTGACTATATACTTAATTAGGTACTTACAAAACAAAATAATAGATATTAATCTTATTCATTGCATTACAAATAATGTGTACCTACACTTCTCTGATTTATACTATCAGTGTGATTAAACTTTAAATTAGCACGTTAAGCCATTTAAAACATAATTAAATAATCTAACCATATTCAAAATTAGAGCTGAGTTTGGCTCCGACTTCAAAAAACTACTTCTTATCTCATGTTATAGGTATTCTTGTATTGGTATTACATATTTTTATGTAGAAAAGTGATATTTTTCTGGTTCAATTGTAATTATTTTATTCCTTTAAGTTTTTGTTTGTTACATTATAAAGTCGATTTAATTAGTTTATGAAAATATTTTTACTAATAAGCCACTTTCTTGTTTGTCGTTGCTGTTCTTCTAGGATATTAGAAACCAATGCGAAAATATAGCACCAAATGCTCTTGATGTTTTTTTGATAGACTTGTTATTATTTCGTTTCCATGGCAACCGATCCTTAAACCGAGCAATTGTCATTTTCCAGTTTTCCGTGGAAACATACAATTTCACAGGATAAAAAGTATACAGTAATTGTTTACAAAGTTTCATTAAAATCGAATCAGGCGTTTTGGCGTGAAAACTCCCCAAACAAACAGACAACGTTTCACTTTTATATATTGGTGTGGTAGTGGTAAAGTTGGTAAGTAATTATGTAAGTTTTTCTTAAGAATTTATTAGGTATAGATAAATAGATTTTTATTATTTCTAAGTTAACATGGTACGTACTACAGGGGAAGTATTTACGCTAAATCCTATCAAAATGACGTTTTATTAATTGTACCTAAGTAACAACAATTTTAAACTTTACGACTAACTATCAAAACAGTCAAATTAATGAATCTACTGTTACCTATTTAATCCAGCCTAATTCCACAACACTTGACAACACTAATAACCTCTAGTTTAGTGGCTCTGCACGCTGGTGCCTGTAACTCGACCCAGCTGCACAATATAGCTTGTTAGTGCTATTATCTGGATTTAACTGCTTCTAGCTGGGTAGGACCGGCTGCGAGTTACTCATTTGTGACAGTTTATGGTGTACATAGTTAAGAATTATTAGGTGTTCTGGGGTTAACATTTGAGGTTATACCTATTTTGGTTTGCTAGTTTTTTGCTCTGCGACTCGTGTCTGTTTTCCAACATTTTGACCCACCATTTAAGCTTAGTTTAAAATAAAATATTTAATGAGTTACTCCGTCTGAATAATAGAATTCATACAGAGTTTATTTAAGTACTAATTTCAAATTTTATTTCTCTCGATTACAAATTTCAAAATTTACTAAGTAAAAGTTACCTACTTACTGATTAGTTCCGTTTGCAGAACAATAACCTACTTCTCTACAGTTTGTACAAAACAATAACCTACTTCTCTACAGTTTGTACAAAACAATAACCTACTTCTCTACAGTTTGTACAAAACAATAACCCACTTCTCTACAGTTTGTACAAAACAATAACCCACTTCTCTACAGTTTGTACAAAACAATAACCTACTTCTCTACAGTTTGTACAAAACAATAACCTACTTCTCTACAGTTTGTACAAAACAATAACCTACTTCTCTACAGTTTGTACAAAACAATAACCTACTTCTCTACAGTTTGTACAAAACCGTATTAAATCCTTTTCATACCATCTATTTGAAAAACGCTGATTGGTTCCTCGAAAAGTTGGGGCAATGTAAGTCTTTACTGTTCAAGACTTTCGGAGAGGGCAGTAATGAGTTTCCGTGGCTCGTCGGCTCTTTCTGCCTCAGCTCGGCCATATTCAAGTTATAAGCCATCACATATTTTTTTAATGTGCAAAACGTAAACACTCCAGTTGGTATTTGAACTCTGGTACTAAAGATCCTATGTCGATGTTCCATCGAGGCTATCCAGACGTATGTTACTGGGCCGAAAAGTTAGTATATATCACGAAATAAATGAAAGGTTGCTGATTCACCGTTGACCAATGAGAGCGCGCGGTGCAAATCGTTTCACGTTGCGCGCTGTCTGTATTAAAAAAAAGAATCATGTAAATATACGGAGGAGAGGAAAAAATGGAATGCGCGCGAATTACGATATCATCGTCACGGAGACAAGGAATATTGACAGTGCAAAAAATAATTTTACAAAAATGTGTTCATCAAGTTCAAGTAGCGGAAGTATTACTTTACTTACACCTGAAAATATAAGAACCTATGCAATTAATGTTACACAGAATTGATTACCAACAATAAACCGGGAAAAACATTTGAATGCAAAAAAAAGTAGGCTTTTTCCGAAACTGTACCTATTTTCAAGAATTACCCAAATGTCCTTCACACTTTGGAGGTCAGTACTACCTAATAATGACATTCAAATCGAGATCTACACAAGATTTAAAACACAATAAATAGAGAGATTGTCTGAAGGCTATTTGAAGGACATAAATCAAAGAAGTCCAAAGTGAATAATGTAAATTTTTAGTAACGCCAGTACCTACTTTATTTTAAATTGTTTATTTTTAGTCTATTTAATACCCGTTTAAATAAATATATGAGTTGCAATGTATCTAAAAGCGCGTTTTATTTATTTTTGTCATAGAAAAATAAATAAAACGCGCTTTTGAAAAGAATGATGAAAAGAAGAGTCGGATGCAAAATTATTTTTCCTCGGGCGACGTATATTGAATCCCTCACTACGTTCAGGATTCAACATAAGCTCGCCCTCGCTACGTTTTGGATTCTACTCTAGAATCCTTCACTCCGCTCCGGATTTAAAATAGCGCCCTCGCCGGCAAAATATTATTTTGCTCCTTAGTAATACAATCTAATAATAAGTCACACGTGTAAAATCCATAATATAAAAGGGAAAAGGTGTACGAGATGATCCCGCGGGGTATGATCATTCTTTGCCATTGTGATGAAAATGCTGATGCTATTTCGTTGACTTTTGGATTAAGTGTAGTGGCCAGTCCTCCAAGCCGCGTAATAAACTATAATGGTTGCGTGACCGACAAGTGCTGTGTTGTGGTTTTTTCTTGTGGTGCTGATCTAAGCTAAGACTAACTTTGAGATTAGGCAACTGTTTCAGTAATTTGGTTTTATGTAATGACTGTTGTATTTGCGGCTTACAAATTTGATCAATTTTCATTTAAATAAGGCGTGGAAGCACAAACTTAGAAATGAATTTATATATCTTGAAATACCAAAGCAGGATTTAGGGCGAGACAATCTCTCTGTAAGGTGATCCCTTAAAATTAACGAAGTTAATTAAAATACTCATTTGTATTTGTTTACAAAATATTGTGTTGTAATTTTAACAGAATAACTAGGTAATCGATCGATCGTAATAGGATGAACACCAGAAAGATTATTTCCTTATAAATAAGTATAGGTTTAGTATTTTTTGATCATTAAATCATAATTTTAATCGAATTATCTACGGACATCCTATGGGATCATTACGATAATACCGGAAGGATCATCAAGGATACCCCAGTGTACTTAATGATTGACTAAAACTGAAACATTAATTGATTGACTGTTCAAATCCGCTTAAATATTGAAATTATGTTGGGTATTTTTTGCCACATGAGCATTCTCCATTAGGGGATCATCTCATCGTGTTTACCTATTTTAATAGGCACAATATTCCCATAAAATCAAAATATCCCCATAGACACAATGCACTAGCTCCGCTGACGCCATACCGTTAAGATGCCATTGACACCAAAGCCATTAGACTAAATAGCCCAGCCCTAAACCCGGAATAGCTTTAGATATGGAAAAGCCCCAAAGTCACAAGTGACCCAATTTAATTACAATTTTAATTTTCGCTTTAAATCAAACGCTCGAGCTTTAATTACAACTGCAAGCGTAACTATAACGCCTTCATCCACTCTGCAATTCTCAAAATGGCGTTACGCACATAAACTGAAGACATAACAATAAAACTGATTTAATGTCACCCGACGTTTTCTGCTGAAATTATGTAATAGGCGGTGGAAATGCTCTCCTTTTTTACTCATTGGGGGAAAGAATGGGGGTAAATAAGACATAATTTTAAACTTTTGTCCAATTTAGGGAGAATATTGAGTTGTAAAGAATAGAGTTGAGTGGCGACCTTTTTTAGTTATAAGGTTATTCTGATGCAAATTTAGTTTATATTATTTATAGGTTACGCAAACAAGGAAACAACGTGCTTCTTTTGATTAATGAATTCGTTAAATTTAGTACCTATATTTTGTTATTTGAGAATATATTCCGGATTGGAAAATCAAGATATAGACAGGACCTAAATAGACCTCACAAGGATAGTATATAGCAATAGTTCTGAATACATAAAAATAAATACTTCAATAGTTCATATTTCGAGGTAGGACATGGGATACTTTTCATCCCGAAAAATTAAAAGGGTTTCTGCAGGATAGAGGTTGAAAGTTATAAGAACACGTTACACGCTGAAACTACTGGACGGATTTTGATGAAACTTGGCACAATCATAGTTTTTTTTGATATGTGAAATTAAAGGATACTTTTTATCCTGAAAAAATAAAGGGTTCATTCAGGATAGGGTTATTTAAATTCTATACATTGAAGATATTTAGTAAATTATTTTTGGAGGCTGTTCTGTATTCGATACTGAAAACAAAACTATTTTATTTTTTCATTTTTGTCTGTATTTATCTTGGCCACGCATCACACCAAAACTACTGAATGAATTCAAATGAAACTCGAACAAATCTTTTTATTATTCTGCCCAGTTTTATTCATAAAGCCCGGTCAATTTTTATTTACAATAGTTATTATTATTTTTCACGTTCATATTGGGCATTTTTCAAACTATCCGTGCACCTATTTATTTAAATATTTATAAGTAGCCTGTACAAAGAAGATTTAATTAAAAAAATAGTCTATGGTATAATAAGCTAGTAAACAATTTTTTTTTGTCGTGTGTTTGGTCGTACATCTCGTAAAATCTAGTTTTAGTCGTTAAAACCGGTGTACTTGGTATCTCAATCCGATGAATAGAATCCAATCAATCGATAAAAAACTATTTGAAGGATGTTTTTTTTAAATGAAATTTGGTACATAATAATATTGTACTATGCACTTTTGGTACAGGAATAACACGTTGATTACTTTTTACCCAGTTAAATGACTAAGCGGGCAGAGCCGGAGGCACTGCTATATAGCCTAACCTAATAAATTCTTCGAATACAATTAAAGTTTATACTTAAAGTTTACACTTAAAGGTTACAATTAAACCTACATTGCAGAATGTGTTAATTCAGTGCCAAGTTGTTATCCAGCATTCTTATCTGTACTAAATGAGGTATCGAGAAGAAACAAGTTTCGGTTATTTCACATAGCGTTTCACAATCATTTGTACCTACTTACTTATCCCTAAGTTACTCGGATAGCTAGCTCGGGGTGAGGATCGTAGCTCCTAAGCTAGTTGATATGTGTTTAATGTTGACTCATATCTCCAGTAGGTCCAATTAGATGGATCCAATTAGAAGTTAAATCACAATTTATTTGAAAAGGTTAATTTCCGGTCTAGTCCCATAATAGTTTTATTACAATTGGTTACTTTTTTTAGCATGCCTACACAATTAAAAGTCGATTTTTCGATTCAAATAATTATCTTTGTTAAAATAATAATTGTGACAAAGTTGTTATCAACGCCATCTGTCCAAAACTCTATAAACTGCCAAGCATCTTAAGGAGCTACGCAGTTTACGATCCTGTCGTGGCAGCACTGCAGTCTTCGTAAGAATGAGACGCCGTTTCCATAGCAACCGACAAGGAGGAAGAAAACTGAGGAGATGGCATAATATCTGATTTGACTTTTTTAGGTTCCTTGTCGCCTTGCTAGTAAGCGTAATTTAAAATCTGTAGTTTCATGTCTTGTTGTATACACAGAACACCTAATAATATTACGGTTGTATAGGCACATAATAACTAATAATACAGGTCTACTATGTCAATCCGGCCGTCTGTCAGTAGGCAAGTCTGTCACGGTTTGTAGAGCCTAAACCAAAAAGCTTAAATTAGGTACCCTTACTGGTGTAAATGTTATGGTAAAACCCTAAGCGTTTTTTTATGCTTTTACTACGACTTTTACGCCAGTAAGAGGTCTGTGATATTTCAAGGAAATAATAAACTTAAGAAAATTGTATATAGGCAGATGCACATGCTATTGTGCGAGCCAAACTTTCCCTAAAGTGGCGGAAAGTAAAACCGGGAAGGGTTGTGTCGGGGTGCACGGCCGTTTGTTTGTCGTGAAACGTCTACGCCACATAATCACGAGTTATACCGAATAAAAGATTCGGTAAAAATATCAATTTTGCTGATTTTGCTCTTTTCGTCGTGCCTCTTCCTCTGTCTTTTGACAAAATTTAAATATTACATCTTCAAGCTGACTATATACCCCAAAATTAGATCTCTGAGGCTTAAAGTAACAGATTTATAAAAGCGAGACATATATATACCTTTATCTACACTCATATCGTAAAGTCCGGATTATGAAACAAAAATGGTGGCATAATGACATACTTTACGCACGTATTTTGTTTTTTCTATAAAAGCACTGGTCGGGCTCCGTACAACGAGGATTTTTGTCATTTACTATCTATGGTGGCGTGTGTTAGACCGTATGCGCGCGAACTCGCTGTGGACTGGACTTTTGCGCCATCATTTACGTTACAATTAGTACACCTAACCAATTTAATGTGTTATATGTTTTAGTTGATCAAAACTTGTATCCTCATTAAAAATGTCCAACAGCTGTGTTAGTGAGGAGAATTAGACTCCACCTGACATCAGGGAAACAGCAACGAACATGACGAACCAGCTTATCAAGAAAACTTATTTTCATTAATTGTAATTTCCTATTGCCTAGGTGTAGATAAAGTAGTGTATGAAACGGCACATAACTAGAAAAACACATTAAAACACTTGCGTGAAATAATAGTAATAGTAATAAAACTTGCCTACGGCTCGTTTTTACGTTACGCAACCGTTTTATAAACTACTATTTCGTTACGGTTCACTGTTTAGTCCTGGTATTCGTATGTATTGTATGATTATAAAGTCATTTCAAAGTATTTCCACACAATAAATAATAGTACAATTACAGAAGGATAACTGAGTAAAGTCTTTTTAATACCAGTTGGTCTCGTGGCTAGTGATCCTAGGTACGTAAACAAACGGTTGCGGGTTCGAATCCTGCAAGGTGCAATCATTTGTGTGATGAGCAGAAATGTTTGTTTCCGAGTCATGGATGTAATATTCGTATCAATGTATGTTTATCCGTTATCTAGTACCCATAGTACAGGGTATTCTAGTTTGGGTCTAGGTAATTGGTGTGGAATTGTCCCGAATATCTATATATTTATACATAGCAACTCTTGCTACAACGCAATAAAGTGCAATTTAACTCGCACAGCGCTGCGATCTTTCAATTATATTTACCTAGAAGGCGCTCGCACATCACGTGCAGGCTAGAATGTACCGTATCACAACGCGCGAGCTTCCATTGCTCTAACCGTTTCAGAATCGCTCTGTCCCTTGTTCGCTCGGTAGGGTTGTATTAAGATATGACTAGGTACTTGTACTACTAATTATTCTGTGATATGGTATGACTTAGATATTGTAACAGAATAAATAAGTAATAATGTATTATGTTATTACTTATTATTATAAATTACAATTGTTCTATTACATACAATGACATTCTTATCAGAATAGACCTACTACCTCATTTTTACTGTCTAATTTACCGAAATTTTACACGCTCGTTACGCTCGTGGCTTTTAAATGTTACATTCAGTTTTCTTCTTCTTATCATGTATCGGCAATAACTCAAATTTTGCGCTCGCTTCGCTCGCGCCTTCTTTATAAGTTTTTGCTTTTACGCATATAGAAGATTGATCATAAACATTCGTTTTTTTCACTAAATTATACTAATAAAAGTATAAGTAGCTCAACATTTTCGCGCTCGCTACTCTCGCGTCTCCTTAGTAATGTTGCATGTTTTCGCGTTTGCTACTCTCGCGTCTCCTTGGTAATGTTGCATGTTTTCGCGCTCGCTACTCTCGCGTCTCCTTGGTAATGTTGCATGTTTTCGCGCTCGCTACTCTCGCGTCTCCTTGGTAATGTTGCATGTTTTCGCGCTCGCTACTCTCGCGTCTCCTTGGTAATGTTGCATGTTTTCGCGCTCGCTACTCTCGCGTCTCCTTGGTAATGTTGCATGTTTTCGCACTCGCTACTCTCGCGTCTCCTACTACTTTAACAAAAAGAGTTTAAAAAAATACTTTTTTCAAACTCTTTTTGTTAAAGTAGATTTCGTTCACTTTCTTTTATATTCACTATAACGCTACAATTATTTGTAAAACGTTTTAGCGTCATGCTGTGGTCATAAGCCATACTACCTTTACCAGATTTAGCATTATTTCCTCCCATTGTAATTTTTTGTAGTGCAATAAATTATTTATAAATAAATAACATCTTATAATAACTTTAAAACTCTAATTAGCTACATTACGAACATTGGTCACATTATTATCTTCCACCCCAAACAGCAGATGCCGTCCTCACTGTCCGTTACAAACAGCTGATACTGCCTAGAGTTTTCGTTACAAACAGCTGATGGCGCCCTCAGTGTTCGTAACAAACAGCTGATGCCGCCCTCAATGTTCATTACAAGCAACTTTGTTATTATAATTAACGGCATCCCCAATTTTCCGCAAAAAATGAGGCTATCGGTTATCTACGTAAAGAGTACAAAAAGGCTAACGCAGCGTAGATACAGACAGTACACTAAGTCCTCCGAATCAATTCAATTTTACTTGCTTAAAATATTTATCATAGACTTAACACATGGACACGCGTTAGGCAGTACGGGCCGACAAAAATGCGACTTTTTTCGAAAAATCTTTTCTTTCTTTTCAGAATAAGTATGTCATAAATTCAAAAAGTTTACATTAACTTAAAATTATTATGTCAGGAATAAGAATATTACATATCATAATTAAATTAAAAGACAAATTGAAATAACAAACAGTACAAAATAATTACAGTAAACAAAAGTAGAAATACTAAATAAATACTGTCAAAGATTAAAATTATAATTTTATATTCTTATTACAATTGAAAAATTCATGCACAGAGTAAAAGTACTTCTCGATTAACCATTTATGTACCCTACATTTAAATATATTAAATGTCAAATTCTTAAATTCTTCAGGAAGGCTATTGAAAACATTAACTGCCATGAAATGTGCGTTTTTTTGTAAAGGCAGCTTACACTTCGGTAGTATCAAACGGTTATTTGTTTGAGTACAAAGTAGACGGTGGTGAATCTCTTGGTGCCTAATAAAAAGCACACATGCTGCTTTTTAAGACACCTTTTCGACATCAGTATGTTTGATCGCAGATTCATGCGAACAGACCTCGCGTGAACTTGCGATGGTCGCGTGCTCGCGTTCAATTAGGACGACGCCTATCAACAAAATAAAAATAAACTATAGTAAATGAAACAAAAAACTCGACATGGAACAAAACTATAAAGATCCCCTTTCCGTTCGGCTACCATAGCTTCCTTGGCTACCATTACTCTAAATAAATAGCTATCCCGAGTTTAGGTACTGCATCTTTTTCAACAATATCGTCGTAAAAACTCCGACGCCGAGCAATTATGCAGTTTTATTAACGAGCATCGTTGCGCGGAATTTGATAACTTCCGGTGGAAGTTTAAAGAGAAGGGAAATGGCTGCTGCATCTTTGCTCTTTTGTGGAAAAGTAAACTTTGTGATCTACATGGCTTTATGGTGAGTGTTTGTGCCATTTGCTCTGGCACGGGGTATAAACTTTTCTATTTTCGTATTTGAACCTTTATTTATCATGGTCATGACCATTCTTATTGTTTCCTAGCTGTGCCCGAGGCATTGCCCGCGCTGTCATTTATCTGGATAGCAACAACCAACCTACAAGCAACTACAAAACAAGCAAACTATGTGTTATTCCAGAACCAAAAGTCCTATAAAGTATAAAATACTACCTAAATTCCAACAAAAATCGTTCAGCCGTCAATTTGTTTTTATATCTATTGCTCAGTTTCTACTAATCGGATTTCATTTCTGTCTGTCTGTCTGTCTGTCTGTATTTTGGCTAGGCATCACGCCAAAACTACGATATAATACGGATGAATTTAAATGAAACTTGGTACGATTTGACTTCATACTACGAGGTAGGACATAGGATACTTTTTCATCCCGAAAAATTAAACGGTTCCCGCAGGATAGGAAATAAAGTTATTTAAAAAACATTTACCACTCTTAAACTACTGCACGTCATAGTTTATTTGATGGTTGAAAATTGAGGATACTTTTTATCCCGAAAAAATAAAGGGGTCCTACAGGGGTCTATATTCTGTACATTGAAGATAATTTGTAAATTTTTTTGGAAGCTGTTCTATATTCGTACTAAACCAAAACAGTTTTTTTTTCTTTTTTTCTGTTCTCTGTCTGTCTGTCTGTCTGTATCTTGGACGCGCATCACGCTGAAACTACTGAATGAATTCAAATGAAACTTGGCATGATTTGAGTTCATACTACGAACTACTACTAACTTACTACTACTAATCCCACTACTACTACTACTTACTACATACTACTATACTTTTTATACTTTTAATCCCGAAAAATTAAAGGGTTCCCGTAGGATAGGGGATAAAAATTATTTCAAAGAATGCTTATTGCGCTGAAACTACTAGGCGGATTTCGATGCAACTTGGCACAGTCATAGTTTATATGATGAATAAAAATTGAGGATACTTTTTAATTCGAAAAAATAAAGGTTCCTGGGGGATAAAAATATTTTTATAATTTTTTTGGTGGCTGTTATATATTCAATACTGTAGCCAAAACTGTATTTGTTTAATTTTTGTCTTTCTATGTATCTGTCTGTATCATGGCCACGCGTCACACTGAATCAATTCAAATGAACCTTGGCATGATTTGAGTTCATACTAAGAGGTAGGACATTGTATACGTTTCATCCCGATAAATTAAAGGGGGACCCTTTAATTTATTGGGATGAAACGTAGGATAAGGATATTTTATTTGCAGTTGGTATTCATGTTTTACAGTTTATAGTTACTTCCGTAGTTCACCTCTAGGATACTCAAAGATTTTTCCAACAAAATATCAAATACCTGTGTCCACCGGTTTAGGCTGGGAGTTGTCGGTCAGTCAGTCAGTCAGTCAGTCAGTCAGTCAGTCAGTCAGTCAGACAGTCAGTCAGTCAGACAGTAGCTATGTCAAGGTACTCCTTTATAAGAATGATTAAAATAATGTAATAAAACAAATATTCTTTTATTCTGCCCAAAATTGAAGAGCATCTATACTTATAATAAAGCAGTAAGTACCAAAAAATCTGTATAAGGAAGATATTTAATAAAATAAGTTCTATGGTATTAAAAATATGCTACTGAAAATGAATAAAACATTTTTAAATACGTGTCTGTCTGTTTGTCTGGTAGTCTGATCACGCAACATGTAAAAACTACTGGACTGATTGCGATGCAATTTTCACTGTTGGATAGCTTAGGGTTTGACTTAAAGGCTGGTGTAATTATTATCTCAATCCAATTAGTAGAAGCCGAGCAATCGATAAAAACGTTTTGATGACTGAAGTAATTTTGTTTAAATGACGGTATTTTGGTATTTTAGGTCTTGAAATAGTAATAGAGTTATTTTAACCAAGAGAAATGGCCGCGCGTGCGAAGCCGCGGGTACAGCTAGTCTAACAATAAGAGCTAAACTTCAATCGGTGCCGTAGTTTTTAAGTAATGCGCAAACAATACAGACTTACGTACAGAGTTACGTACAGAGTTACGTACAGAGTTACGTTCAGAGTTACGTACAGAGTTACGTACAGAGTTACGTACAGAGTTACGTACAGAGTTACGTACAGAGTTACGTACAGAGTTACGTACAGAGTTACGTACATAGTTACGTACAGAGTTAGTACAGAGTTACGTACAGAGTTACGTACAGAGTTACGTACAGAGTTACGTTCAGACTTACGTACAGAGTTACGTACAGAGTTGCGTACAGATAGACAGACAGATAGACAGATGCACCATTTATGAAAATCTGTTAAGTCCCCTAGATCATTTTTGAATATATTTGTTTTACAGTTTTTTTGTAACCTTTTGTTTATTTTATTTGGTGAGAAACTGACCCATATATCCTGCTCATTTAATATTTATAATTATGTCACTTTAAAAGCCGTTCATTGGTAAATCTTAGGTTTTCTGGTATATCTTAGGATTTACTTTTGTTCGTACTTTTACTATTTTAGTAATATATGAAGACTACAGTGGACAACAAAGGTCAGTAAAAATTCAAAATTTAGGTAAAAATGTCATGTAGGTAGTGGCATTTTAGTACACCTTTCATCCTACAAATTCGTCCGGCACAACAACCGGCACTGTCAGAATGTAGATATGATGGTTTTTATGGTTGTTAGTGGTGGGAAAGAACCAAGAACGTCCGTGCGGTAAAATACAAAACCCGAGCATGCGATATTTCTACCGGAGAAAAGCGAAGAATGTCAAAATAAGTCAAAAATTAAAAACCGGTTTATTCATATACGTCTTATATTGTCCCGCTTCTTCACCACCCCTGTAGTCTTCATATAAAAGACAAGTTTCCCCCTAAGTCCTGAGAGAGCCCTTTGTTCACTTTGATTCCCGGCTTTAAAACAGAGTCGAACAGCGTGTTTAAAGTCCTCAAAATAGACAATAAAAAAAACAAAATAAAAAAACATATTATTTTTATGTCAACACGTCGCTGTTGTGGTAAGAATTGTATTTACTATTCTGACCACATCAAACAACACATTTTTTTTTAATATTTTGAGGGTATTTACCCTCAGTACGAAAGCTCTCGCGAAACAATCACGTTTGACCGCACTGAATCAACGAAATGCAATTTCCATGTTCGCAATACGAACATTTCAATTTATTGTGGTACTGTGGTACTCTACTCGTACTACCTACATTCAATATACACTACACTACAGCTTCAAAATGTATTGCATTTGGCATAAAGAAATGCTATTTGCTGGGATTGCATGGAGTTCGAAATTGTTATCAAGGAAATATGTTTATATATCTAATCATTTTAAAAAGGTGCCTTTTATGTGCTTATTATAACAGTTACTTCGTTAACTAGAATAAAACCAAGTGACCAATTTGATGTCAAAGATAAAAAATTTTTTAAGCTTCCGTACTTCCAAATAAAAAAAAACGAAACACTGATAGGATCACTCTTGTGTCTGTATTTCCCTACATCATAGCTACTTCGCTCCGAATCTATTGGACCGATTATTTTGAAATTTGGCAAGCATAATGCATTTCTGTGACATAAACACGGACATGTATTGTAAATAAATGAACTTTGAATATGGCGGTCAAAAGTTTTGCAAATGTGCCATGAAAGATATGGAATGAAAGGGCTTGTTGTGAGTGTCTCATTTTTTTACCCGACTGAGGAGGCTTATGTGTTAGGTTTGTATGTATGTTTGTTTATGTTTGTGTGTACGTTTCTCAGCTACGTCCTACAGCCTAAACGGTTTGATGTATTTTGATAAATGGTGTGTCATTGGATTTGTTTCTATCCCGAGAGTGCTATAGGATATATGAAGTGTCAAGAAAGCCAAGTAGTTCCGACGGAACAAAAAATACCAAAACCTTTTGAGTGAGATCATTATAATTTAACAGTAGCAAATTTTCTTTTAAGCTAGAACTCTTTTAACTAGAATAGATTAGATTATTCTAGTTAATGTAAATACAATAGTCTAATGTTGCTATTGCAACTATTGAGGTAAAGTAAAAAAAATAACATTTAATTCATATAAATACTAGCTGTGCCCCGCTGTTTAACCCGCGTCCCACAGGAACCATACATTTCCCCGGAATAAAAATTAGCCCATGTGTTAATCCAGCTTATAAGCTACTCCCGTACCAAATTTCATCCATATTCGTTCAGCCATTTAATTGTGAAGAATTAATAAACATACACACATACACGCACCCACCCTTAGATACATACAAACTTTCGCCTTTATAATATTAGTGTGATTATTTTTGTCCTAATTTTAGACACTGCTGCTTGGGACAGGGATCTGGTGCTCAGCTTAAACCGTAAACGTTCTGTGATTTCTGAGCCAGGAGTGCGTCTTCTTCTTGGTAAAAACTTTTAATGTTATTTATTAAAATAATTAAAATTGATCCCCCCCCCCTCCCCCGTTACCCCAAATCTCTGAAACTAAAGAACCAACAATATATTTATCGTACGGAACCCTCCCCACGCGAGTTCAACTCGCATTTCTCCGGTTTTGGTATACCAGTATTCTAAACGTTACATCAATTTGATCATCAAATCAAATCAAAGTATATTAAATGCGCAATCCTCTTAATGCGAGTCTCCCATTTCGCCGCCAGTTCCTAAAAGACCTGCCAATTAGGTGCTCGACTGAAATCTGTTCCCAATTAGGTACTCGACTGAAATCTGTTCCCAATTAGGTACTCGACTGAAATCTGTTCCCAATTAGGTACTCGACTGAAATCTGTTCCCAATTAGGTACTCGACTGAAATCTGTTCCCAATTAGGTACTCGACTGAAATCGGTTCTCAATTAGGTACTCGACTGAAATCTGTTCCCAATTAGGTACTTGACTGAAATCTGTTCCCAATTAGGTACTCGACTGAAATCTGTTCCCAATTAGGTACTCGACTGAAATCTGTTCCCAATTAAGTTCATAAAAAGCCGACTGCACACTGACCCATTTTTGAATTAAATCCCTGGCAGCCGCTGCCAAAGTACTTGTTGAGACAGTGACTGAACTCACACTATTTTTACCCGACTGAGGAGGACTTGTTTGGGTTGTATGTATATTTGTTTGTTTGGATCTATGTATCTCGTGGTCACACCGATTTTTTCACACCACTATCAAAGGATCATCTTCAATTAATTTTCAATACATAATAGGTCACAAGGCTAAAACACATACGAGTTATTACAATATTTAAATAAGTAAGTTCAATAACTAAAACCCGGCTACTGAAAAATCTCGCTCTAAAAAGTATGAAAATATTCACATCTGAAATTGTTATGTACAAACTATTCAATATTATGGTCAGAGGGTAGCCGTGATTGTATTCCGCGTACCCTAACAAAACAATAAATTCTAACAGTAGTAAGCAATCATTAGCTTTAGGGCAAACATAGACAACTGCACATTACTCCGTACTCAGTGAAGGCAAAGTACCAGCGGACGATGAAAACTTCCAATGATACCACATTCGTCATATTATGATGGGTACTTTAGAAGTTATGAGGGAAAAGTGATCATACATACATACATATATACCCATATACATACCAGTTAAAATCATAACCCTCCCTTTTGCTTCACCGTAGTCGGGTAGAAAAGCCTCAAACTACCAGGAGAGCAGAAACCCATAATATGTATTTATAATGTAATATATTCCATCTAATAGTTTTTGTATTAGAAATATTTGGATTATCACTTTTTCCAAACTTACCCCACCTTTCCTTCACATCCACCCACCCTTCCCCGACTTTCCCCTCCCTCTCCTCAGTTTTTCGTAACTTACCCAAACCTCTCTTCACATTTTTCTTTATTTCCCCACCTTCCCCTCACATCCCTACACTCTTCTCAAACTTTCTCCACTCTTCCCAACTTTATCTGCCCTCCCTCCACTGTTTCTTACCTAACCTAACCCTCCCCTCACATTTTTCATTTTTTCCCATTTCCCCATACATCCCCACCTTCCCTCGACTTCCTCTACCTCCCCTCACTTTTTCCAAACTTGACCTACCTTCCCGTCACTTTTTACCAACTTCCCCCTTCCCGTTATCCCCCCGCCCCTAATCCCCCCCAGCGCTGCCTTCCTCGCCCCGGGCCGTGCATTACACAATACCCGCTCCCCGAATTGCCTTAGTTCCGTCGCAGAACTTAAATTCAGTCGGAAAGCTTTTTTAGCCTGGTTTAATGAATTTGTGACAAAATAATCTGTTTGACAGCACTAAACTTACATTTAGCGTAGATTAGTCTATTTGGAAACATTAGAATCGACCACAGTATTATGATTTAGGTAAAAATTGTAGGTACATTAGACATAGATCTTTTCAAAAGTGGGAACATGAGCTACCAGGTCCTCGGTCGTCATCATCATCATCATCATCAGCCTATACTTGTCCACTGCTGGAAGTAGTAGGCCTCTCCTAATCCTAGGGCGTGGACCCCACAAATTAGGCTAAAGGCACACAAGTGATGTGTCCGTCGACTTGTTCAAGTTCCAGTCGACGGACACATAACTTTGTATCCCAAGTACTTGAAAAATTCCGTTTCAATAATGAGGCCAAATCAAATCAAATCAAGTCAAGTCAAATCATTTTATTGTCAAAAATGTAGGTTGTTACTACAGTTGTTCGGTACAATTTAGGACCCGTACAATCTACTCCATCTAGGGGTGTGCGACATCAATGAATACAGCATGCAAAAAATATAAAATGACAAACTATCATAAGTTACAAAAAAACAACTATACAAAACAATAGTAGTTACATAAAATAATTAAATTAATTGGAATGTCTGTCAAAAATTCAGTAATGTCATAATAATATTTATCCAATAACAAACATTTTAATTTATTTAATTTAACAATGCAACATTTAAATCTTTTAAAGTTTTTGGTACTTTGTTGTAAATAGCCGGAGCCATGCAGAACACACTCTTATGCATTATGGTCGTTTTAGCATTATGTAGGCACAGTGTGGTACTATCACGTCTATTGCGTACAACTACATCGTATAGGCGGAGAAATACGTGCGGATTTGTTTTGACAAATGTGGCTATCTCTAGAATGTCAAGTGCTGGTAAAGTTAAATTTTTGTGTTCTTTATAATATGATAGTATGGCTTGCAACTATCTGTCTGGTGTAAGTGGAACATCGCTCTGATGCACCTCTTTTGGGCTTTGAAAGCAACGTATTTCGGTGGAGTTCCCCCAAAAGGCGGTGCCATAGCGTAGGACAGATGCTACTAGTCCATGGTAAGATGTAATCAGTGCATCTTTGTTAATTATAAAAGATAGTTTATATAATGCATAAGCAGAGGAACTTATTCTTTTAGTTAAAGTCTCTATATGAGCTTTCCAGTATTTTTTATCAATTGTCAAACCCAGAAAATTTGTTGTGGCTACTTCATGATATGTACATTTATATCAGTAGTAATGGCACGCTGAGTAAAATGAATTATATTTATTTTTAAGTTGTTATTTTTTAACCATGTAATTATTAATTTTAAAATATTATTAATGTCAAATTCATAATTATATGTTCTTATTTTTGCATTTAATTTTTATTGTGCTGTCGTCTGCAAAGAGAGTTGTCGAATGATTTATAGCTTTAGGTAGGTCATTTATGTACAATATAAACAAGAGAGGGCCAAGCACACTGCCTTGTGGCACCCCATATGTCAGTGAACGTTCTTCTGACCGAAATATTTATTCTTGTTTTTTGACCATATTGATTCTAGAAACTTCCGTATAGTGTTTCCAAGTTTGTTTACTGTAAGTAACAAGCATAAATTAAAAATGTTTGTAACCCCCGACCCCTCTCCCCCCACGCACATAATAGCTAAGAACCATCTCGTTTACCTCAGCTTTCAAACATAAAAAACCGCAGCTAAATAGGTCCATTCGTTTGGAAACTCTATTTTAACCCCCCCCCCCCTTTTCCTCCATTATACAGAAGAACCATCTCGGTCACATCAGCTTTCAAACAAAAAAAAACGCATCATAATCGGTCCATTCGTTTGGTAGCTACGATGCCACAGATAGACACACAGATACACACCTTACACTTATAACACCCGTCTCTTTGTTCGGGGTTTAAAAACCGTTGGTCCATGGTACTTTCGTCAATGTTTTGTTATAAGGTTGAATATGTCTTATTTATGGTGTTTTGTGTTAGAAGTAAGTATCATTAATAGTTTAATTAAGTCCGTATGTTCATAGATGTCTCTTACAGAGCAACACATTCGCCTTATTGAAAACGCTCTTAAATAAAGATATAAAAAAAGCTTCATGTGTATGCCGGTAGACCACGTGGTTTACGGATGCCCAAATGTCATGATTTCCAATTTTCAGCTAGGTTAAAATTTGATTTGATCTGTCAGAATGTTTTAAAAAGATTGCTAGGTACCGGAAACACATGGTCTGAGAAGGCTCACGCCAAGTTCTTGGAGGGAGAGGGCGAGCGAGCCGGCAGTTCTTATTGAGCGTCGGCTTGCAGTGGAAAATACAAGTGTATTGTACAGAGGAACTTATTTTATTATGGTCTAGGTAGTGTATCATTTAGGTTAACTACTAGTATGTCATTAAATTCAAAATATGGGGATAACTATGTGCTATAGAAAAATAGTACAGCATAGATCTTAAAAACTGGATTTTGACCTCCATAACTGCAATTCATTTCCAAAATAAAACATTTTTCAACCAAACGAAACATATTTCAGGCATAATAAAACATTTTTGGAGATAGCGCGAATGCGGGTAGTCCGACATGAAACATTTTGTTTTAATTCTTTTGTATGTAAATGTGAATGAGTTATGCCAGATGGCGGCACCGTGTCGCCCGACTTTGTGATGGAATGCGCGTGTTACAAAGCGCTCGAGTTTGTCTTTAGGGCTTAACATTTATAAACTTAAATTTAAATGCTTACAAAATTATGAAATAAAAATAATAATAGCTGTTTTTTTCATTGTAGACACCCAAATAATCAAAAAGCCTGTTTCAATTTTTTTACTTTCAATACCCCGTTCAACTTTCTCGAATCACTGTCATATTGCGTCATATTACTGCTACGAGCTGCTGCTACGTCGTAGGGATTGTTACGACGTAGCATAAGGATAATGCAATGTGAAACAAGAAAAACCTTAATAAATTAACCCCCAAACTCAAGAGAGGGGTGTTTTAAGTTTAGAGTGTGTATGTATCATTGTATCCATGTGTCTCTCTGTAGCATCGTATCTCCCAAACGAATGAACCGACATTGATGCGTTTTTTTCTGTTTAAAAGCTGATGTCAAGATAGTTCTTAGCTATAAACGGAGGGGGTGAGCTCCCAAGCAAATGGACCTTGATACGATTACATGGATTTTGCAGCGTTTTTTTGTGTTTAAAAGCTGATGTCAAGATAGTTCTTAGCTATAAACGGAGGGGGTGAGCTCCCAAGCAAATGGACCTTGATACGATTGAATGGATTTTGAAGCGTTTTTTTCTGTTTAAAAGCTGATGTCAAGATAGTTCTTAGCTATAAACGGAGGGGGTGAGCTCCCAAGCAAATGGACCTTGATACGATTGAATGGATTTTGATGCGTTTTTTTCTGTTTAAAAGCTGATGTCAAGATAGTTCTTAGCTATAAACGGAGGGGGTGAGCTCCCAAGCAAATGGACCTTGATACGATTGAATGGATTTTAATGCGTTTTTTTCTGTTTAAAAGCTGATGTCAAGATAGTTCTTAGCTATAAACGGAGGGGGTCAGCTCCCAAGCAAATGGACCTTGATACGATTGAATGGATTTTGATGCGTTTTTTCTGTTTAAAAGCTGATGTCAAGATAGTTCTTAGCTATAAACGGAGGGGGTGAGCTCCCAAGCAAATGGACCTTGATACGATTGAATGGATTTTGATGCGTTTTTTCTGTTTAAAAGCTGATGTCAAGATAGTTCTTAGCTATAAACGGAGGGGGTGAGCTCCCAAGCAAATGGACCTTGATACGATTGAATGGATTTTGATGCGTTTTTTCTGTTTAAAAGCTGATGTCAAGATAGTTCTTAGCTATAAACGGAGGGGGTGAGCTCCCAAGCAAATGGACCTTGATACGATTGAATGGATTTTGATGCGTTTTTTCTGTTTAAAAGCTGATGTCAAGATAGTTCTTAGCTATAAACGGAGGGGGTGAGCTCCCAAGCAAATGGACCTTGATACGATTGAATGGATTTTGATGCGTTTTTTTCTGTTTTTCTGTTTTTTCAATTTGTGCTTGTTTTACTTTTTACATCGGAAACATGTCTACGAGCGAAGGCCACGAGGCACAGATAGTTTCAAATAAAACAAAACTACGTAGGTGGGGAAGTGTCGGGGCGCACACAAATCGCGGGTTATAACGAATATAGTTCACAAAAACATCTATTTTGCTGATTTTGCTGTCTTTTGTCAAAATTTTAATATAACAACATCAAGCTGACTATATAAGCTTAAAATTACACCAAAACTAGATCTCCGGAGCTTATATTTACAGAGTTATAAAAGCGAGATAGACCTTTTAGTTACAAATCACATTAGTTTTTTTTTTAAATACTATTCCTTGTAGCCGTATGTATCGGTGTGATTTTACAGAAGTTTAATGTCAAAAACTCAATCGGATCAGAAATTCTAGCGATAATAATAAGGGTCACATGTAAACTAATATAATGAACAGGAAATATTTGATTGTTTGTATTTTTGTATGTAAAAAGCCGTCATTGTGAAACTTTCACAATAAAATACGTATGGGTACAAAATTTCTTATCTTGTTTTCATAACCTTTGAGGAGTTCCCGAGTTAGGACCCAACCCTGAGTTCAGCAACCATGTCACGTAAAACTTAAAACCGGCTATCATAAAAAGTGTTCACAAAATTTCGTGTCTTTGCTGTTGATTTTTGAAGTGTTCCTTTATATGGAGCTAAACCTGGATGTCGATTTAGGTCATGTTAACCATAAAAATGCATTGTCGTTAGACTTGAACCAACATGTAAAAATTCAACTGCGTAGGATATGAGGAAGTGGTTCTAATTCACCTTGCAGTTTTGACCAAAAAACATACATACATATAAACATTGCAAATTAAATAAAAGCTTTTAGAGATACAATGAGGGGCGAACAAGTTGTACAGAAAACAACCTGGCATTGAACTCAAGGCTCTTATTTAGAGATACAGTGAGATACAGTGAGATACAGTGAGATACAGTGAGTGAAAACGTGTGACGCCAGTACGACAATTGCCGTACGATTCCACGCAGATATCTTAACGCGGCGCGTAACGTGTCTTATTGGCAATAGAGAATAATGGCCCAGGGCGATTATTTAGATATACAGTGAGGGACGAACGAGTTGTACAGAAAACAACCCGGCATAGAACTCAAAATTTCATCAAACTTATCCTTAACAAGATAGTTTCATTTCATTAACTACGAACTCGTAAAGTAACAACTGTTATACGGAAAAAGGTGTCCAAAACCTAATAAAATTAGGATCGCGCGCACCAAACGGTACAAACTTTTACATACATGACCAATAAAAGTAATGTGTCGCATCAAATTTACCCTGAAACAAGTAAGGGGTGTCTTTTACAACCCCATTTGGCGCCAAACGTTGTACCGAGGGTCACAATATTAGCATTTAAATAGAATTCGGTCTTCACTTGTACTATAGAAAAACTTCGAGGCCCCAAGATACGGCGAAAATGAATATTTATTACAGTGACATCTGTCGGTGCTAAATACAGATGAGATGCGACAGTGAGATCTATTTGGTAATGTGAATGTGAGCATCAGTGACTGTAATGTTGTAAGAACGGAATAATAGATGGCGGTAAATTAAATTTGTTCTGGTGTTGTTTATTGATTTTACTAACAGTTAAACTAATTAATTATGGTTATCTTAAATCAAAATGGCAGCAAAACGCTTAAAAAAGGACTCGTACCACCAAACGTGTGATTCAGTGACACAGATCACACGGCCGCTGCGTGAGTGTGTATGAGTGGATAATTTGTTGTGGAGATACTTACACAATTTCATCACAAAAAACTATAACAGAATTAACCCGATCAACATGGGCTAGGTTTTGCTGCGTCGTGGCGGCCAATCGGAATAATAGCCAATATTATAAATAATCTACATCTACACACTAATAACTATACTAATATTATAAAGAGGAAACCTTTGATTTTTTGTTTGTAATGGATAAACTCAAAAAATATATACCCGATTTTAAAAATTCTATCAGTTAAAGAAAGCTAAATTATCAGCAAGTAACACTAGCAGTATTTTATTTTTCAATTAATTAGAGTTCTTTTGGAAATTGCAATAATGTATCCCGAGATATCAAATTTTGAATATAACTCGATTACTTTGTATCACAAACTACGAAGAAGATATGGGTCTTAGTATACACGTTGTATATATATGGAACGTTGCCATGGAAACGAAATCACAGAACATCTAATAATCATTGACGTCGTAAATGCTACTGCTACTTATACACGAAATAATAATAATAATAAGTCTGTCAAGTACGTGAGTAAGTCAGCTATCTATGGTCAAAAGTAGGCAGAAGTGCCAATGATTTGAATAACGCTTACTGGCGTTTTTTTAGAAGATACGACGGGTATAAAAATGGCAAAAAAAGAAAATTGCCGTGGGGTGAGCGCTACCGAAAAAATCAAAAAATAATAACCGATTTTAAAAATTCCAGACCTAGCGTAGACGTTTCACGACAAACAAATGGCCGTCCGCCTCGACACAGCTCCATCCAGTTTTTTAAACCCAAAGAGGTTGAATTACGCTTACTTCCCACCCGGTTTTATAAACCAAAGGAGGTTGAATTACGTTAAACCTTTTAACATTAACCGTAATTCAACCTCCTCGTTAAACAGAATAATAATGCTATAGACAAGACAAAATGGTACGTGAGTATAAAACCTATAAGCATAAACATTTTGTGTAAGAAAATGTTGTTGTTCTATTTGTCCAAATAAAGTACCTACTAATTTTATCTTTCTATATATCTACCCGTGTGAAGCTGGGGCGGGTCGCTAGTATGGTATAAATGTGATCATGATGTTTGTGTGCGTAACGAGTGGATCGGCATGTACCTGTTGAGTGCTTCACTCTGAGTTTGGCAGTGTCGACAATTTTTTTTATTAGATCTTGAATAACAATAGAAAATATGAATATTCGAACCAAAAATTACATCTGTTGAATTTACTAAACACATCTGTAGCCAATTTGGTGAAACTAATATGGGTCCCACTTAGGCTCTGGACTTACCCTTTCAAATAAAAATTGAATCATCTAAATCAGCTTCGAAGTTCCGGAGCACACACACACACACACACCCTCACACACCACACACACACACACACACACACAAACACAAACACAAACAAACACACAAACACAAACACAAACAAACACACACACACAAAAGCAATCTTGTCGAGATCTGACTCCCGTTTTGAGGCGATTAAAAAATATATGGATACTATTTGTATTGAATTCCTGATATTGAGATATTTAGACGAGCTATTAGGCTCATTGGGGATGACACTCTGGTAAGAGTAAGCTGCAAAATCTGGCGCATCGACGTGAGGTAGCAAGCCTGGCGGTATTCTACAGATTGCAGGAGAGTGTACACAAAATCTGCACAACCTGATTCCCCCATCACCTTTTCATCACCGTATGACTAGACGACCAGCAAAGCGCCACCCTTTTATGGTTGAAATACCTCGCACAAGAACGAAGCGTTACGCTTCTTCATTTATTATAAGAACTGCAAAGGAGTGGAATGCCCTGCCCTCCTCAGTGTTTTCGGTAAATTATAACCCAGGTGTGTTCAAGTCAAGAGTGTGGTGTGGTGTGTGTGAGTGTGTGTGTGGTGGTGTGGTGTGGTGTGTGTCTAGGCAAGCGTGCTACACCTTCGACCACATAATCGCTTTCCATCAGGGGCCTAATTCTCTAATTTTAAGATGCCAATTCCACGCCAATTCTACGCCGCCTGCGTGGAATTCGCGTGGAATTGGCGTGAGTGGTCATACAGAATCCAGGCCCAGGTGAGATCGTGGTCAAACGATTGCCAAGTCCATAATAAAAAAATAAAAAAGTGTTTGTGGCCATGTGTTTTAAACCATAAACGTTCCATTAAAAAGTGTTGTGTAACTGACTGATGTACTTAGGAGGTCTATTACAGTTTTGAAGTAGAAGTTCCCCGCGAACTTGAAATTAAAATTGTAATATGGATATTATTGTAAAAAAAAACAACATAATTAACAAAAAATTAAAATACAATTATTTTAAGCTTAGCTTAGTTTCCCGCGAACTTGAAATATGAGTCAATGCACGCACAGCGCCATCTAGTAAGCCTGGAAAGGTAAAAAAGTTACCTGCATTTTGGTCTCAAATTGTCTTGGGACCTTTTGACCCATTACCCCCACGACTTTTAATTCTTGACCTTAGCCTAAATGTCAGCAACTTACTGTTGAAAACTGAAAGCCAATAAGACCTCAAGGACAAGACCTTATTACAAGGTAAGTCCTTTACTTAGTGAATCTGCAGAGATACTTAGGCAATAAGGGTTGTGAGTGTGTTTGTTCCTAAAAATGTGATCATTGAGATACCTATGTGGATTTTCTACACTAATATTATAATGAAGAAAGGTTTGATTTTTTGTGTTTGTTTGTAAAGGATAAACTCAAAAAATGTTGAACTGATTTTAAAAAGCTACATTATCAGCGAGTTACAAAGGTAGTATTTAGTTTTTCAAAAAAAATTGGTCCCTACGAAAATTGCAATAATGTAACCGAAAGTATCAAAAATTTGCAAAAATGACGCTGTCTCGCTTTAAAGAACGGAATGACGTCATGTTGCCGTGGAAATGAAATAATAAAAAGTCTGTCAAGTACGCTGAGTAATAATGCAAGTTGTCTATGGTCGTCAACAATATATAAGTTCATAAACTTAAACCCGTAAACATATGACCTGACACTCTTGCGATGAAGACGAATCGATTGATACACGCTTGTCAAAATTGGACAATGTTTTTAGTTAGAACACATAAACCTTCCTTTGCTTCGCCGTAGTTGGATGAAAAAAATAGCCTATGACACTCTATAAATGAAGATGAATCGATTGATACGTCGCGTGTAAATATCGGACCAAGTTTTTAGTTTGAACGCAGAACCTCTGCTTTCCTTTGCTTCGCCATAATCGGGTAATTAAAAAAAAGCCACACTCGGACCAAGAGGGGCGACGCTATGGTGGAACATCCACATATAATAAAGGAATAAGAATGAAAAAGTCTATACAAAGAAGATAATTTAAAAAGAAATAGATTTTGTAATTACAATAAGCTACATTCATAGACTGTTCAATTCACCCTTCCCTTGCTTCGCCATAGTCGGATAAAAAACAACATCGTTGCTGCGAAAGATTTTGAATTACACTTACTGGCGGTTTTTTTTAAGTATTTCGTGTCCATGACAACGTGTTATTATTATTTCGTTTCGTTTTTCATAGTAATGTAATTTTTTGTCACTGTTGTCCTTCTGTCCCATCACTATTCGATTGGTGGATTCATGGGAACTAGTAAATAGGACCCGCGATACCGCTGGTACACCGTTGTATGGATCAGGACCTGGGGGTGCCACGGGTCCAAATCCAAGTTCCCGTGGCCAGCCCCAGGGGTGTCCTCCAGGGGTGCCTTGAGTCCGGAATGATTCCCTTCTGTAATTTTGATACCCTGGGATACATTATTTCAATTTTCGTAGCGATCTCAATTGTTTTGCAAAATAAAATTCTGCTTAGGTTACTCACTGAAAATGCAGCTTACGGTGTTTTTTTTTAAATTATTTAGTGTTTTTTGAGTTTATCCTTTACAAACAAGCAAACATACAAACAATCAAATAGGTATTTCCTCTTTATAATATTATAATGTAGACAAGCTAAATGAAAAATAACAGGGAGGCCATTGCCCTGCGATGGGATATAACGGGCTTGTAATAATGTTAAATAATACTAACTATTGCCATTGACTAAGTCTGCAATGTCTTTTTTTTTAAATCCATTATTCAGCTCTCCATTACCCGTCCGCAAAGGTTTCCTTTTTAAAATGCTTACAATATTCCGTACCAAATAGACCATCCTCGGTAACACAAAGTTCAAGTATAAATATTGACTTTGAATTAGATCAAATCTTGCAGAACTATTTTACCCTTAACTAACTTAAATGCTTAATGCTTGGCTATTCAATCCGCCTTTTTGATAGCAACAATTTATTATTGGAATATTTGTATTTCAATCAATTTGAATCATTAAGAACTACAACTTACTTAATATTATGCTTTGTTTAACTCCTCGTATAGGGGATTGTGTTGAATCTTCATAATTACCTGTAAAATAGAAAACATAAATTACATAAAAAAATGACATAAAAGTTTATTCGCACAAAAATAGGTAAAATGTTAACTTTTGAAAAGAAGAATACGATATTATCGGAACAAAATGAACATGAAAAATCTTCGAATTTCCCTAGACATCAACATGAATGCTGGAATATCCGCGTCTATTATTTCCCTAGACATCAACATGAATGCTGGAATATCCGCATCTATTATTTCTCTAGACATCAACATGAATGCTGGAATATCCACGTCTATTATTTCCCTAGACATCAACATGAATGCTGGAATATCTGCGTCTATTATTTCCCTAGACATTAACATGAATGCTGGAATATCCGCGTCTATTATTTCCCTAGACATCAACATGAATGCTGGAATATCCGCGTCTATTATTTCCCTAGACATCAACATGAATGCTGGAATATCCGCGTCTATTATTTCCCTAGACATCAACATGAATGCTGGAATATCCGCGTCTATTATTTCCCTAGACATCAACATGAATGCTGGAATATCCACGTCTATTATTTGTAGATTACAAAGTACATTTTTCTTTTTCACATCATCCACTTCTGTGTACAAAAGAATGAAACAGATATACAGCATCAAGGAAAATAAGCGATTGATTGCTCTTACACCTGCTTTCGACATCTTTGAATTTTTAAGCACAATTTTTCGTATCGATTAATATTGAATTCTATTTTCAACTTGATAAGGACCAAATTCGCGAAACATAACTTTTGAGAAAGTTCCCCCAAAATCTTGCAAACAAACAACAAACTTGTGCCACACGAAATAGAAAACACATTCGTTTGTCTTCCCATCCGGGACATTTTTCCCTGTTCATCATGAAGAGATTATCCGTTTCCTGATGTAAAATAAATCAAGAAAGCGATTTAGGTCGGTTTCCGGATGTGGAAGGGAAGCGAGGGGAAGTTGAAGAAGGGGGAGGGGGGAGTGGGAGTGTAAACGATTCCCGGCAAATAAGGAGGGATTGCGAAAGCTTTCTACGCATTGTGCGTGTTTGGGAAAAAAGCGCTTTAACTGTATTGTGTCGAGTTGAATTACGTTTGGGACATGGCATCGCTGTCAAGCGGATAACAATTGTTTTGTTTAGAAAGTCTGTGATAACATTTTAAAAATTGTCAATTTTGGAGACTAGTGCGCTCCTGGCATGAGGCCAGTTTGCGAGTCAGTTCGGTCACTAGCCTGTCACTGGCCTTTCAGCGGTCTCGTGTGTGAGGTCAGTTAAGGCCAGACTCCAAGGTTACATTTTCCCACTCCCCACTACCCTGCCACCTCCCCTACACTCTGCCACACGTTACCCGCAATAAGCACTGAAGTGCCTGCGTAACAAGGTTGAATATCGCGAGCGCTGTTTGAACACACAATTTAGCTCGGAACTAAATGACGTATGTCTCAAAAGTTATTTATTTTATTGGCAGGTAAATAACTTAGTTAGGTAAATTTTGTCTAAGCATTAGATAATAAACTATATTTTCTTGCTGTAAGTTTTATTTTAGCGATAAAACTTAAGCCGTTGAGTAGAAAAATGAAAATAAAAAACGAAAATGTATCTAATGAAAGTCTGTTAATCATGTTTTTGTCTATGTCTTAGAGAGATAAAGATCTCAAAAACATATATGTTAAGTTTCACATTTATCAGGTATGTGGTTGACCCAGCATATTTATGGGAAAACCCTTAAAAAGCAGAGCCTGGTCTTAAAAGCCAGACTCGCAAACTGGTCTCGTGTTCCGAGGCCATTATACCTGTTTAACACGAGGGCAAGATAGTGAGACAGAGCAGAAGACCGTAGTTTTTTAATGTATTTCTACAATTTGAACTCACTTTCTGAGAGAAATTTCGTTTACTTAACAAATTTTCAAGAATATAAAAAAAAAAAAAAAAAAAAAAAAAAACAGGACAATTCCAAACCAATTACCTAGCTCCAAACTAGGATACCCTGTACTATTGGTACTAGACAACGGATAAACATACATAGATACGAATATTACATCCGTGACTCGGAAACAAACATTTCTGCTCAACACACAAATGATTGCACCTTGTGGGATTCGAACAATCGAACGTTTGATTACGTACCTAGTATCACTAGCCACGAGACCAACTGGTCGTATCTTGGATCTTTTTACACGACTGTCCAAGGAAAAGAGTGTATTTTTTTTAGAATTCATGTATGTTTGTTTGTTTGTTTGTATGTATGTGAGTTTCGTTATACCACCATAACATTTAGATGCCTGAACCTATAAACAGATTTAGACATAATAATTCTATGGGGTATCGTTAGAATTCTTACACCCCCCCGAGTAATAAAGGCTATTTTTTTTTAAATCAGTGTGGCGGCAGTATTGCTCCAAAAAAAAAAAATATGAAAAAAAATATGTTTTTGACACGCTTTTATTATTAGCTTCACCTTTATGTTTTATTTTTCATTTTCTAGAGTTCATCATAACCTGCATGTATGTAACGGAATCTTTGAACTCGGTATTTACCCACTTTAATTGGTCAGATTTATTCAAAATTTTGCACACTTATCAGGGCCCAACGACAATACAATAATTTATAAATGTTGAGCCATTATTCTCATCAGGATCATCAGGATTCACGATATATTAAACAAATAAAAATGTATCTTACCATTTCTAAATTCAACTCTAAAGTTGAAAAATAGCTTCACGCTTCTTTTTAGAGTGACATTAATTTTCTCGTTAGTCACTTTATTCTTATATTTAAATTTATTTATTTACTTTTTAGTTCGGTTTAATGGTATTACAGGGTATTTTTTATTTATTTTAATCTATATTTTTTTCATAAATTTTACTAATATGGGTATGAAGGCCTTGATGAGCACACTCCAACAACATATAATTTACTAGCTGATGTCCGTTACTTTGCACGCGTGGTCATATCTCTAGCGTAAAAGTACTCTATGTGCTATTACAGGACCTTAAATACCAATATACCAACATTTGATCAAAATTCCTTCAGCCGTCAACAATATTTATATCGATTGCTCGGCTTCTACTCATCGGATTGAGATACCAAGTACCGCAGTTTTTAAGTCAAACCCTAAGCTAACCGCATCGCTATCTGTCCAGTAGTTTTAAAGTGATGTGACATACAGACACGATTAAAAAAATGTTCTGTTCTTGTTCAGTAGCTTATTTTTAGTACCCTAGACCATTTTTTTTATTATCTTCTTTGTATAGACTATTTCGTTCCTATTGCTTTATTATAAGTATAGATTAGCATATATTTTATTATCTTCTTTGTATAGACTATTTCGTTCCTATTGCTTTATTATAAGTATAGATTAGCATATATTTTATTATCTTCTTTGTATAGACTATTTCGTTCCTATTGCTTTATTATAAGTATAGATTAGCATATATTTTATTATCTTCTTTGTATAGACTATTTCGTTCCTATTGCTTTATTATAAGTATAGATTAGCATATATTTTATTATCTTCTTTGTATAGACTATTTCGTTCCTATTGCTTTATTATAAGTATAGATTAGCATATATTTTATTATCTTCTTTGTATAGACTATTTCGTTCCTATTGCTTTATTATAAGTATAGATTAGCATATATTTTATTATCTTCTTTGTATAGACTATTTCGTTCCTATTGCTTTATTATAAGTATAGATTAGCATATATTTTATTATCTTCTTTGTATAGACTATTTCGTTCCTATTGCTTTATTATAAGTATAGATTAGCATATATTTTTTTGGAAGTGCTTGCTTGTTTTTTAGCTTTTAAGCTAGTTATTTCATATTAAACACTCCCTCAAATCTTATTTTAAGTACGACATAATGATTTGCCAATTTAGACTACAAAATTTCGTAATTATTGTTTGCTCGTCCCTATCCTATTTCGTTTAGGTTACAAGCACGTGACATACGGACAGACAGACAGACATAGTAGCACAACAATAAAGTTCCTATTGAACTCCTTGTACTGAACCCCAAAAATAGTCCTTAGAGTTTCTCATTGTCTTCCTTAATTTGCAGTTGTTATCATAAAACCTCTTTTAAAAAGTCCTTGACTTCGTGTACCTACCCCTTTCCCCTTTGTTTTGGGTGCACCCTCTTATTACCCTCCAGTTTATTTGCTGGAAGAAGGGTAAAACATAAAGATAAGAGATGGTAAATTAGCTTAGCTGTTTTTGAATTTAGTGTGGTACATTTGTTTTAAATGTTTTCTTTACAATAAATAAATATTTCTGACTTTATTTTTATTCAAATTTATTATTATACGTGTAAACTTTTTTTTCTATATATACAATCAAAGTACATGGTTTATTTAAAGCTTTTATTTAACTTGCATAAATATATGTACTACGTACGATGCGATTCAAATAAGAATAGGACTGGGTTCGTGCCTAACTTCATACTAACAATAAGTACCCAACAATAATGATATTATGTTAAAATAAAAAGAAAGGGGATTTATTGAAATACTTTCACATTAACATTATTTTTAATGTTTGACACCATTAATCGATTCGGTAATCGATCATAACGTTGATTCAATAATCCTTTTACAGAAGACAATGCAACCAGTTACAATGAGATTTTCATACTAATATAATGAAAATCTCATTGCATCTGGTTGCATTAGGACTTCTGTAATCGGGCCACTGAGTTCACGCAACATATATTGTGTTGATTAGTGAACCTCCGTTGTGTATTTCATATAATTTGAACATAAAAAGAAGACACGTTCGTTGTCATGTAAAGAAATAATTATGCCCCCGTTTTCTCCTATTATATATGGTCTGTGGAAAAAGAGTTTCTTTTTAAAATAAATTGTTAAGGTTCGCTCAAACCAACGCGTCCAATCTGCGTTCACGGTGGCGTCTGCTGACTGCGGTGGCGATCTACTTGCGTGCAAACGTCATTCACACCAACTAATACCACAGAACAAATAATAGTACAAGTAATAATACGCAATAACGCAATCTACGCGTTCAGTCATTCTGCGTCCGGCAAAGCGTATGGTTGCTAGCTACCTATATTATTACAGTAATCTTTACTAGTTTTGCGATAACAAAATTATTATGAAAAAAAATAGCGACATCGAAGCCGGAAAACTTCTGCAGCAATTATTGTTATAATTATTTATTTATTTTTGTTGTTTTTGCAGTTCAGCAACTTTTGATTGGTTGAAAACGTCATTAAAATTAAAAAATAAAATTGCAGTAACTGATCGCTACCGTGCACTACACCGCGACCGCACGCTGAAAAGGTTGGTTTGAGCAAATCTTAGTTATATTTTTAAATCATAGTTGATTTTGAATACTAATGCGAGTGAAATTAATTTTAAAAATATAAATAAAACGGCTAAAAACTGTCAAAATAGAAGATCGGAAAAACTTGTATTTCGTGAGTATTTAGCCGTTTTATTTACAAATCTTAGTTGTTTAATAAGATAAATCGTATACCTATAAAACCCGTATATGTACCGTGACACTCCTGCTGACTGATAAGCAACGCAAAATTTAAACCAGCCGGTGGACCTAGAGATTTTAAAGTTGGAGGGATACTTCTTGAGTAACTTAACGAATGAGTAACTTGACGAATGAGGGATATAACGAAGCGACCTCCTAGTCTTAGGGTATTGTGTGACGTAACATCCTAAAATGTTGCCAATGCTGTTTTGACAAAATTATATCCGTCTTTTTTTACTTGAAAAACTGTAAATGAATGTGTTAAAAAGAGTTCGCGATATGTTTCAGATCACCTTATTATAAAACATTATATGTATGTAGATATAACTGATTGTAGCTGTATTAAAACACTTCAGTTCCATTCATTTGTAAATCTACGAGAATGAGACATCAGTTTGTATTGAAAAATTATAATCATTAAATTTAAAGAAAAAAAGCTTTTTGTTTCCTATATCCTTGTTTTTTTTTTCACACTTTACTACAAAATCTGATCAAAATCCGTCCAAGCGTTATCGCGTGAAAGCTCCCCAAACAAACAAACAAACAAACAGATGTTTCACTTTTATATATTGGTATGGATAGTTTGCCTTTTGGCGGGGATCAAACCCAAAACTCAGAGTTATTTCGACCTCGTAGCTGATCTGCCCAGCCTATACATAATCTTCTTAAAATAGTAACAATCCAGAGAGCCTTGGTTCTTGTTTGATCGTGCTAGTTTATACAGTTTGTAAGAATTATATTTGATAACTGTTCGCGCTATTTTTCACTACTATCGATGCTTATGATAGCCATTACATAAGCGCAGGTAAAGTCATGGTTGACTGCAAGTTAAATGTATAATAATTTCATCAGCTAAAGTTAAATGTTGTGTCATACCCAAAGAGGGATTAAAATAAAATATTCCACAACGAAAAAATAATTTCAATTCCATTATCCCCACCGCACCTGAATCCACCTGCAAATCTGAAAAAAATACGTGTTTTGTCGTTTCTTTCATATTTCGTGTTCATTCATTTCGTAAAGTACCGCACAGATTAATTTCTTTCTTTTGATGAACGCCGCTTCAAATACGAAATATTACAAGTGTTGAAATATTACAAGAGCTGAATTATTATTTTGTGTTTTATTACTTTGGATGACTGACACCTGTGATAGACGAGGGGAAGATTTGTGATTGTCAACTTATTTATTGCATTTAGTACAAATGTGTTTTATTACTTTGGATGACTGACACCTGTGATAGACGAGGGGAAGATTTGTGATTGTCAACTTATTTATTGCATTTAGTACAAATGTGTTTTATTACTTTGGATGACTGACACCTGTGATAGACGAGGGGAAGATTTGTGATTGTCAACTTATTTATTGCATTTAGTACAAATGTGTTTTAAGGAATATACATACTATGCATATTTATCTTTTTTATTAAGGTACATGCGGTGAAGATGTGTTTTTTTTTTCATTTTTTGGTCTAAAAGTAACAAATTTACAAACATACTTTTTTAACCAGTACCTACGTGCACGCGCGCGCGCATAAGCCGGTTTTTGTACTGAGTTTTGACTACTGCCGCAGCCGCCGGGCATTGAGCCGGTAATAATAAAATGTGAACGAAGTATTTTTATTGAAACCTGCACTCGTAACTATGTCGGACTATGTCGGACTATGTCGGACTATGTCGGACTATGTCGGACTATGTCGGACTATGTCGGACTATGTCGGACTATGGAGATAAGATAAATAATTATCCAAATCGGATATTAGTAATCCCGAATGTAAGATTGAACATAGTAGGTAAAGAAATTATTCGGAAAAGGCAAGCTTACATATTTTATAACTTAACATTAGGGCTAGGTAATGGAACTTTAAAATCCTGTTGCCGAACTAGGTTTTATTAACCACAGAATATATATATATATATATATATGGTTTAACACCCATACCCATGGTGTTTCAGCACAGAACGCTCTCCTCCAATTTAATACCTTTAAAAACCAAACCTGTATGATATGGATATTAACATCATAATAACCACACAAACAAATAGTCGAATTAAGAACCTCTTCCTTTTGGAAGTCGATAAAATATAAACCACATTATTAAAATTAAATTAAAACTGTTCCACTTCATTATTGGAAATTATTGTACTAACTAATCCAGATTTAGCGATAACATTTTATGCTGGGATTTTGGGAGTAACCACATGCGGTGGTTGATACCAAAAATTTGAACTCAATATTAATTGTATTGGATTTCGTCCATTTAAATTATATGGTTCACTAATAGTTCTGTTAGCTAGCTTAATCAAACATAATTGAATTTGTATTAAGTGTTCAATACACATACAGATATATTCATTTTCTTTTGTTCGATGAGACCGCCCATTGTACCTATTGTTTATGTTAATTCTATTTTGTACCCCACTGAGGAGGGTTCAATATAATTTAGGTTCAATAGCTAGTGCCGTAAGGAACGTTATTACAAAGTATTGGGACATCAGGATACATAAGTACAAACAAGCTGATACAAATCAGCTTTAATCTAAGATCCTACTCGGCAATTTTTATCAACTACACTTGAAATAAAACCAACATCATGATGATGATGATGATGATCAGTTGCACAGTTTTGATAGAAATAGTCTCGACGGTGTCCATTAGCAAAAGTTCCAAAAGGTCCATGTTCGTGCGAAGGTCTATAGTTCGGGAAGTTTCGGTGTCCATAATACGCGGGCCGGGGTTATCGGGTGTTGAAGAGTTGTCGGAGTCCATAGATAATAAAAAAAAACAAATAATCGCACGAAATAGTACATGTATAGAAAAATCTGTGAATAAACCCACAATGCCGTGAACAAAGCGAATGAAAGCAAAGTAGAACGATGACATTGAGTAGACATCAAATGGTATTATATCTCTCTGATCATGATCTCTCTGTGATAGAGACTGATATTACATCGTATCACATCATCCTTAGAGACTCATTTGTTCCAGTTTCCTGTGATAAATTGATCATGTAAAACACTATTTTATTAATCTTTTTATTAATTCGTGATTACAGTCCGAAATGACGAAGGCAGGCAAATAAAAAATAAATTTAATCGTAAATTATGATAAAATGATCTGTTTCTAACACTTTGTACGGAGGAAAACATATTCCGGAGTAATCCGGACATACGCCTTTAATCCGTTCAACTGTTAAAGCGTGAAGAAGTTACAAACATACACACAATCACACCATACATACAAACTTAACATACATACACACATAACATACAAACTTTCGCATTTATAATAAATATTAATGTGATTATTTTTGCGGGCGGTCAGCTCGTATTCAATCATTTTGTTCGCAGGCGGGTTTTTTATATCTGTATAATAATTTCACTTGTTACCAGACTGCGCAACACAAAGGCCCGGTAATGTGTTTATCAGCCTATGTATGTATGTATGTCTGTCCCTTTGTGGCTCTATCTATATAGACCAAACGCGTGGACTGATTTTGATGATTCATTTGTCAATCGTTTTGTCTTAATCTTGCGAGTGCCACTAAAGATATGACATCAATCAAAATTCAACATGGCGACAACTAGATTACATATTGCAAAAAATAAAAAATAAAAGTTGACGGACTATTGATTAAGTATTTGAAAATCATCTTTTTTTCTCTAATATGTTTTTCATTTCGAATGATCATTTATTCTAGATTTATGAGAATGGTTGCTAACCAAAATTAGATCGTTATAGATCTATAATGATTTAAACTTGGTTATTAACCATTCTCATTAATTCTTATAAATATAAAAGAAACAGCAAAAAAAAAGGTTAAGAACAAACCCCCCCCCCCCCCCACCCTCTGCGAACAAAACTAAAAAGAGGCAAACTAGCTTTAGAATTTTGATTTTGAAACATAAGAAACAGTCGGAGGCATGAAGAGCTCGCCAGGTTCTAGCTGATCCCGGCAAAGGAGAAATTAAATGCATGATGTCTCCGACTGCATCTTATATTTCAAAATCAAAAATGTATAGCTTGTGTGCCTTTTATTAGTTTTATTCGCAGTCGGGTTATTTGTTTTTGATAATCCTTTTTTTTTAAATGTGTGGCATTAAAGTGTTATTGTATTGTGTACGGTGACATATGGTGACATACCTATAGTGCCGAATGATGGCCGCTCAAGAATCAACAATCCGATAAATTACATGTCGCCGAAATGAGAATGCTTAGATGGTCTGCCGGAGTCTCCCTTTTAGGGAAATTGCCAAATCATTATATCAGAGGAACCTTTAAAGTAAGACCAATACCAGATAATTTTACAGAGACACGACTGCGATGGTACGTCCATATCATGACAAGGCCGGAGGATCACATGACAAGAAATGTGCTCAACTATAAGACAGGACCGTAAAAGCGTGCAAGACCCCTACTAACATGGATGTCTGTAATTAAGAAAGATCTAGAAAATAATAACATGGATCAAATGACGACCTAGATAAGATATCTCTGGAGACGGACGATTAGGAGAGCCAACCCCAAATAAAATGGGATAAGGCCGGAGAAAGAAGAACTATTTAGTGTTCAATAGAAATACAAAACAGTTTGTGTCAAATAATTTCGTCAAAAGTGAGAGATATGTTCTTGCTTCTTTTAGCCCCTGACGGACGCGTAAAGGGATTTTTATAAAATTGAAGTCTGTTTGTGTATCTCTATGGCATCGTAGCTCCCAAACGTAATGGACCTATTTCAATGAGTTTTATTTACAGGTGGAGTTGGCGAGATAGTTTTTAGCTTAGTATATTTAAAGCTGGGGTACACCAAAAGGTTTATGGCTCAGTTTTTTAAAGCTGGAGTAGGAGAGATGGTTCTAAGCTAAGTTTTTAAAAGCTAAAGTAGGCGAGATGTTTTTAGCTTAGTTATTAAAGCTGGAGTAAAGGAAATGTTTTTAGCATAGTTTTTTAAAGCTAGTATGGAGTAGGCGAGATGTTTTTAGCTTAGTTTTTTAAAACTAGTATGGAGTAGGCGAGATGTTTTTAGCTTAGTTTTTTAAAGCTGGAGTAGGCGAGATGTTTTCAGCTTAGTTATTACAAGCTGAAGTAGGCGAGATGGTTCTTAGCTTGTATTTTTGTTTAAAACTGGAGTATGCGAGATGGTTCTTAATTTTGTTTGGAAGAAATAGGCGCAGAGTTCAATTTATACAGCTCCGATCACTTTTTATGAAGGGCTCTGAAGCATTAGAAACTGAGTTTGTTCTAAATGATTGGGTCATATATAATATTTTTCGTACCTGCATATTGTTACGAGCTGGGGATCGGATAAAATTAATGTACGCAAATTACAACAAAAATAAACACCTTTATTCGAAAAACCACAAAAAGAAATTAATCCATCAAATAATGCTCTAACACTCTTTAACTTGACTGTACACTCTTATCAATTATCACTGAATACTCGCTTCGAATCACTTTGATCGTTTCGTTTCGTCAGCCAAATCAGTAATGTACCAGGCAGTCTCTAGTTATACCGCGACCGACGTTTCGAGAAGGTACTCATAACTACTCGTATGTACTAGTGATAGTCGGTAGGTCTTTGAACTTTCAAGGTCGGCGGCGCCTTTGAGTTGCCGCGCCGCGCCGCGCCTTTAGGTACATAAGGCCGGCGGCACCTTTGATGTCGCCGCGCCCGTAGGTATATACCTACCGCGCGCTCTGGAAACTTCTGTAGGTACCTACGCTCTACTAGTGTGTTCCAGAATGTTCCTTTAAATGTAGGTATTGCGTCATTTTACTACCTACTGTTTTTCTAAGAATCGACCGGCGTAACAATATTATGATTAATAGCTTAGAGTGAAGACCTGAATCAATGGGATATGTGCATAAATCTAGTTAAAGGGGCGAAGATACGACACGCTTCAATATCTCGTGAAGAAAAACTGGTCTAGATACAAAGTTGTAGTTGCCTGTAGTTCTACAGGCAAACACATCCACATAGCTACATTACTACCGTCGTGTTCTATGAGCTTTGTGCAACAACAAAGATAAAGAGAAATACGCAGACTGTAGTGCGAATGAATCACTGCTAACACGTGCTAAACAAACACCACTAAGACCAAAGAAGAGGCTATTGTGCGCGTTGCACCTAATTTATTCGGTGCAAGCCCCATGAACTGGTACCTAATCTTCACACTTTTAATTAGATTTATGTCTTGGTCGGAGGTTTTTAATGTTGACTAACATTATTTTCTTCTATTAATTTTACCTAGAACAACAAAATACATGATAAAATAACACCAGAAATAGTTACATGGAAATACTCAATGTACGACTTCAAAGTCTACATACGTACACGTACAACATCATAGCGGCTTTAATCATGAGCCTAAATCCCCGAGCTAACAGGCCAAATTAATCGATTGATGCCGTCAAATTAATTCCGTTACATATTGTCAGTGACTTTAATTCAGAACTAATAGAGCGAGGCTTGATTAGTAGGTAACAGAGGATTTGGTAGGTAATTGTCTTTTAAATTAATTATACCCGCCTGCTTTTACTTAAATTCAAATTCAAATTGTTCATTTGCTAGAATGTAGGTATTACAAAGTATGATGGTAAAGAATAAGAATAGAATCTGGTACATTCTACCATAACAAATAGTCTAGTTACAAAATATGAATGATTCAAATAATGGGCCGTTAAACAAAATTGATTTATAACTACAAATCAATGTTTAAAAGAGCAATAAATAAAAATGACAAAAGAAATCTTTATAGAGTCAAAAAGTAAAATTCATGCATTAAATTATGTGTAATATTAATAGATAAATTAAAATTATTAATGTTCGAAATGACATAAATTCTTTGACTCCTTAAAAATATTTTGCAGTTAACCACTGAGCCAAATTCCTTTTGAATGTAGGATAACATAAATCTTTGAAATCATTGGGTAATTTATTGTATACACTAACAGCATTTATAACAACACACTACTACTACTACAGTAGTACTAGTTTGCATTGCGGTACATAAAGTATAAATTTGTTCGTAGGGATGACGTTTCGTTTAGTTACTTCTGTATGTTTAGTGAAGTACTCTGGGTGTTGTTGCACAAAGAGACATAATTACTTTATGTATACACAATCTAACTGCAAAATGTTACACTTGTTGATTAATGGTTTACAGCTGTCCATGAACCAGGCTCCACAGACTGCACGCACACATCTTTTCTTTATACGTTCACTGCTGGGAATTTGTTGAAACAATTTCAGACTGTTCGATAGGAGGCTGATAAGCCTGATGTGTGATTCACCAGTGTGATAAAGGTCTTTCAACCTCTTATCATACCGGTTGCTTCAAATTTTTTCGTAAATACTTGTTCTCTTTGTGTAAAACTATGACCCTAGTATTGTGAAAATATCATTGCATCATAGTTTGGTCCGAGAAAAACAAAAAAAACTTATAGGTGCTTATTTCTATGTATTTTTAGTCTCGCTAATGATGTGCGGATGAAAGCAAATTATCCATAGTAACATTTACGTCTTTACAGCCGATCGTATCGTAACTATGAGCGACAGCACTTACTGTGAGAGCTGCATCAGAGGGACAAACTCAAACCAGTCTGCTGAAATTTTATTTTAGAAGTACCTTTGATGTAGACGGCTGGTATTCTATTAAACCGTAGTTTTTTGATAAACACGACACCAAAGTGTTGAGTGTTGTCCACAATGTCTTGTGTTTTTTGTTTAGTCGTTTCTATTGTTCTGGTACACATTTTGTTTCCACGAAACATTATTATATCTTTTTGAGACTACTACACGTATGAAACAAGCACTTTGTATCGAAGCGCGTGTAATACTAGAAAATAATAAGTGCGAGGGGTAAAAACCCCACCCCAGCTTCTAGATGATAGCCCCATTGCCACACTGATCGCCTTTCTTGTGTGTTTCGTGGTATAAGAGTAAAAAACATATAAGGGGTCTTTAACCTCTTATATGTTTTTTGTATTGTCAAGTCACAATATAAGAGACAAATAAATGCTTTATATCCATCCTTTTCTTACTCCTATAAACACCCAGGTTATTAGCTCCGCACCGAAACGGAAGGATTTGACTGCGCATTGCGCGTAAGGACACGCAGGAGGTCTGTAGGCCTTACTGCAGCAAACTTGTTGAAAGGATTTATTAACAACTTGCATATCAAGTATTCACGCTAGGACAGTTGACTGCACAGATTTATAAAAAATATGTCACAATTACATTGAAAAATAAGAGTAAGAAGTACCTACACTGCTGAATGGTGTGCCTCCCAGTAAGAAGTACCTACACTGCTGAACGGTGTGCCTCCCAGTAAGAAGTACCTACACTGCTGAACGGTGTGCCTCCCAGTAAGAAGTACCTACACTGCTGAACGGTGTGCCTCCCAGTAAGAAGTACCTACACTGCTGAATGGTGTGCCTCCCAGTAAGAAGTACCTACACTGCTGAACGGTGTGCCTTCCAGTAAGAAGTACCTACACTGCTGAACGGTGTGCCTCCCAGTAAGAAGTACCTACACTGCTGAACGGTGTGCCTCCCAGTATGAAGTACCTACACTGCTGAACGGTGTGCCTCCCAGTAAGAAGTACCTACACTGCTGAACGGTGTGCCTCCCAGTAAGAAGTACCTACACTGCTGAACGGTGTGCCTCCCAGTAAGAAGTACCTACACTGCTGAACGGTGTGCCTCCCAGTAAGAAGTACCTACACTGCTGAACGGTGTGCCTCCCAGTAAGAAGTACCTACACTGCTGAATGGTGTGCCTCCCAGTAAGAAGTACCTACACTGCTGAACGGTGTGCCTCCCAGTAAGAAGTACCTACACTGCTGAACGGTGTGCCTCCCAGTAATAAGTACCTACACTGCTGAACGGTGTGCCTCCCAGTAAGAAGTACCTACACTGCTGAACGGGGTGCCTCCCATATTATATGTTTAAGTAATAATTTTGCCTCCACACTCGGCAGGCGTTTTAGTGGTCTCAGCACATGTAGATAATTACACAGGATAATACATTTCCTAAATTCTCTGTGCTTCTCGAAGGGTATTATTGAGTCGGGAAACACACCAACACTTATCTAAACTGTAAAAAACTAGTAATATCCTTTTTACCGGACTACAGCGAAGCAAAGGACGGGTTATGTGTTCAAACTAAAAACTTGGTCCAATTTTGACAAGCACGGTATCAAGCGATTCATCTTCATGTATAAAGTATCAAGAGCCTTTTAAAAAAAAAAGGTGTTTTACCCGATTACGGTGAAGCAAAGGAAGCGTTACGAGTATGTGTTCAAACTAAAACTTGGTGCAATTTTGGCAAGCGAGGTATCAATCGATTCGCCGTCATCGCAAGAGTGTCATAGGCAATTTTTTACCCGACCGTAGTCGGGTTTTAGTTCACACCGGAACACAATAATGTTTGCACACTGCTGCTTGGTGATTGAATGTCTGGCACAACGGTAGAACTTCCCCAGACAGACTAGTCCACCATGCTCTCTCTCTCTCTCTCTCTCTCTCTCTCATTATCTCCGCCACTCTCTCTCTCTCTCTCTCTCTCTCATTATCTCCGCCACTCTCTCTCTCTCTCTCTATCTCTGTCTCTCTCTCTCTCTCTCACCTGCATTTATCATCAGGCTCTATTTATTTTGTCTCATTTGTTTACCGTCCTCAAAACCCACTCCCATTTCCTACTAACGGTAACAAATGAGGCAACAAATGGGCCAGCATGTTATGGCGACAAATCACTGGTGACGTCATCGCGGGTCACTCGCGTCTACCCTCATTAGGATAACTAATTGGCTTTAATATCCTGTCAGTCGCAGAAGCGGAACCATAACTTGGTGAGATAAAACAGGAGAAGATGACTGGAGTGTATTTATTTATTAACTAGCTTTTTATTAACTTAGCTATTTGTTAACCACACCGTGATCGGTCCATTAGTTTTAACGTGATGCGCGAACAGTCAGACAAACATCCAGCCAGAATGACAGACCTCTCTGTCTCTCAGACACCATTTAATAAAATGATATTCTTGTTCAGTAGCTTAATTTGAGTCCACTAGTTTTTTATGTGTATACATCTAATGGCGCGGTACGGCGGCACATGGCGCGGCGACGCGTCGCCACGCCGTAGCTCGTGGGCCCCTTCCGCCTCAGCTCGGCCATATTCAAGTTATAAGCTACACATTGTACATAAAAAATATATGTGATGGCTCACATTCTTTTTTAATGTGCATAATGTAAATACTCCAGTTGCGAATTTAACTCCGGTACTACGGCGGCTGAACGGTCTCCCGTTGCACCAACCAGACTTCTGGTATTAGGCCAAAAAGTAAGTAAATAACTTAGATCTGATGAATAATAACTGACTCACAGTTGACCAATGAGAGCGCGCGGTGCAAAACGTTGCTCGTTATTTTGTTTTTTTTTTAATGTTTACACGTCTGCCAGGCAACCCACGACGTTTTTTTTTAAAATATTTATTTCTTATATTTTTTGTTATACTTACTGCTATAATTTAGGTATAAATAGATTTTATATGTATAGATAGAACATACCCAATTCATTAAATCAAAAAAATAATAAACGAAAAAAAAACGACGGTAACTATTATGATGAAACATGAGATCATGAACATGCCACCAAACATGAGATCAAACAATTAAAAAAATGAATCGGTTTCTAAACCGAGACATAATGTAAACATACACCAACAAGACATAAGTTCAAAAACTAAAACCCGACTATAGTTAGGTAAAAAAATAGCCTATGACAATATATACCTGAAGCACAGAACACCTAATAATACTACGCCTGAAGACGAATTGATTGACACCTCGCTTGTCAAAATTGGACCAATAGGGGCCATGGTGGAACATCCACATACCCTAATACTTTTTTTATTGTGTATATATATTATATGTATATACATATATAACTATTTTTTCTGGCCACCAGGCCTTGTCTTTCATTTCATTTATATTTTACAATAGTTCAATTTGGGTAGGGTTTGTTTAGGGTGGGGTTTTCATATTTTTTTGTGTAAACTTTACCATTTATCATTTCTCTGATTTACTGATTTATTTATCATTTGTCTGATTTACTATTTTTTTGTATACCTTACCATTTATCATTTGTCTGACTTACTGTTTAAGCGGGAGTAAGCTACATATTTACTTTTATTTTGTTTATTTTATATATGAATTTCCGCAAAGTAACGCCTGAATCTATCAACTATGTAAAATTAATTTTCTTTAAGTAGGTAAATAAATTACCTACCTACTCAATCAAAAGTACACATGAGGAATGTGAGGAGCGTTCTTAATTTAATATATATAATATGTAAAGACTACTTACTGAAAAAGGCCGTAAATTATGGTACCTACCTATTAAATAATGTAATTAAAATGAAAAAATATTCTTCGCTAGGAACCCAGCTAAGTTTTTTTAGTACATGTACATATTTCTAATTCTAGATGGGGGCGGTTAGGCCTGTACAGACGTTGCTTGGGATTTTCTGTGCATTTTCCCCTAACAACTCTCACTGACATAGCTGTTCCTGTGTTATTAGATACGTGCCGTGCGTAATGTATATCATTACGCCACCATTTTTGAGTTCATAATCCGGATTTTACGATGAGTGTAGATAAATAATTATAGGACACAGATGTTTATTTCTATGAATTGTAAGTAAATACCATAGCATCAGCACGTGTATGTATGTGTGTTTATTGTTAGTAAATACCATAGCATCAGCACGTGTTTTCGAAATATATATAACTGGATATTATTGCTGCAGATATTAATTTTATCCTTAGAGGGATAATTTTATACCAGTCTCCCCTATATCTGTGGCTCAGTCCAAATTGTTGTTATATGTAAATGTAATGGCCGATTTGCGTGCAATGGCTGTTCTTGTTCCGTTGAATTTGCATTTGTAGATATTGATTAGTTCAACAGTGGACATGCACAATTCAGTTTGTAGCTCACTGCAGTAGATGCTTTCAATATAACTTAACAACACAATAATTAAGAGGAATCTTGTCCAAAGGAGTCAACAAAACATACATAAATTCTTGGACTTATGTATGTCTTGGACTTATGTATGCTATTTGTTACCCCACTGGTAAAACATTCGGGTAAAAAATAGCCTATGACACTCTTGCGATGAAGATGAATCGATTGATACCTCCCTTGTCAAAATGGGACCAAGTTATTAGTTTGAACACATAACGCTTCCCTTTCTGCGCCCTATTCTGGTAAAAAAAAACCTATGACACTTTATCAATGAAGATGAATCGATTGATATCTCGCTTGTCAAAATCAGACCAAGTTTTTAGTTTGAATACAAGCATTCGTTTGCTTCGGCACGGTCGGGTAGACAAAACGAAAAAAAAAACGATTTAAAAAAAAAACGTTACCTGGAGAAAGCTACATCATCAGCGAGTAACAGGGGACGCTTTTTTAAATTGGAAATCACTTTAAAATAAAATAAATGTTTTTCCAGTAGCCATGTTTTGTGTCGAGAACCAAACGTGTGTGCCAAATTTCAGCCCGATAGCTTCAGTGAAAGTGGGTGAAATATTGATTGCGAAATTTCAGAACATACATATATATACAAGTGAAGTTAAATATAATCTATATCTATCTATCTATACTCAATAAAACTGTAACGGGTCCAATTCTGTACATTGAAGATATTCTGTTTTTTTTTGGAAGTTACTCTTTATGATACTGAAGCCAAAACCATATTTTTTTTGTCTGTCAGTCTGTATTTGACCGCGCATCACGCTTAAACTACTGAATCAATTCAACTAAAACTTGGTATGATTTCAGTTCATACTACGAGGTAGGACATTGGATACTTTTCATACCGAAACATTAAAGGGTTCCCGCAGGATATTGGTTGAAAGTTATTCAAAAGAACACGTATCACGCTGAAGAAATTTTGATCAAATGTTGGTATATTGAATGACATGTTGCCGTGGAAACAAGTCTGTCAAAAAGCACCACGACCTTTGCTACCAAAGATTTTGAATTACGCTCACTGGCGTAATTTTTTTAAAACACTGATGTTTTTTAAAAGTTGCGACGACTATTATATTAATGCTAAAAGTAAGGAAAATGCCGCAGAGTGAGCGCTACCCGTGCAAAGCCGGGGCAAGTCACTAGTCTATGTAATATTAGTGGAATGTAATGTATGTATGTTAGTACGAGAGTATCTACGTGGGTATGTAAACAAATGTACCAAGTAACGTGAATGTATTTAAATATGTTTGTCTAATTGCAAAAAAGTATAAAAAAACGGCTTCAAATAGTACGAGTATAAAACTTAAAAGAAAGAACTAATACTGTTTTTATGCGGTAAGTGCCTGGTAAGGACATACTTTTGCGGTATGTGCCTGGTAAGGACATACTTTTGCGGTATGTGCCTGGTAAGGACATACTTTGCGTTTATTTTTTTAGTTTTTGTTAAATTATTTGCGTTTTTGTACATGCCAAATTCTATCTCGTAACATTTTTCAGCATGCTAATTATTGCTGATGTGCCTACACAATGATGAAAGTTTACCCTCACACAATTTTGAAAGTTACTTCAAGTTTCAGAAGGGCGGCGTACTGAGGTTTACCTGAGTAGGGTGAAGCAAGGGAAGGGTAATGAGTTTAACAGTCTATGTATGTATGTCAGTATGTGGATGCTCCACCATAGCATCGCACCTATTAGTACGATTTTGACAGGCGAGGTATCAATCAATTCTTCTTCAGGTATAAAGTGTCATAGGTTTTTTTTTGCCCAACTACTCCGGAGAAAGGGTAAGATTATGTGTACGAACTAAAAACTTCGTCCAATTTTGATAAGCGAGGTATCAATCGATTCGCCTTCATTTGTAGTGTCATAGGCTAATTGTTTATCCAACTTCGTCAAAGCAAAGGAAGAGTTATGTGTTCAAACTAAAAACTTGGTTCAATTTGGACAAGCGAGGTATCAATCGATGGATTCGTCTTCATTGCAAGAGTGTCATATGCAAGCGAGGTATCAATCGATGGATTCGTCTTCATTGCAAGAGTGTCATATGCAAGCGAGGTATCAATCGATGGATTCGTCTTCATTTCAAGAGTGTCATATGCAAGCGAGGTATCAATCGATGGATTCGTCTTCATTGCAAGAGTGTCATATGCAAGCGAGGTATCAATCGATGGATTCGTCTTCATTTCAAGAGTGTCATATGCAATTTTTACCCGACCATAGTCGGGTTTATTTTTTGAACTTATGTATTGTTTTTATTTATTATCACACTAACAGTGCTCGCGGCTTTGCCCGCGTGGTCATTTCATTTAAAAGTAGCCCATACGTGTTATTCCAGGACCAAAATTACCTATAAAGTACAATATACTACATTTCTTCAAAATTCGTTTCAGTCGTCAAATAGGCTCGGCTAATTATTGGATTAAGATACCAAGTACCCCAGTTTTTAAGTCAAACCATAACCTATCTAACAGTGAACCGCATCGCAATTGGTCCCGCAGTTTATGCGTGATACGCGAACAAAAATACAGACCAACAGACAGACAAGCAGACAGACACGATATAATAAAATGTTATATATGTTTTTAGTAACCTATTTTAAGTACACTAGTATAGTAGTTTTTTTTTGGTACTTACTACTTTATTATAATTATGTTTAGATTGTTAAATACGTTTTACGTGGAAACATGAAAGTGCAAGTTCGAAAATATCGGCTTGCACAATGCGGCAATTACCGTTATCATCGGTCCATTGACCGCGCGGTGACAATAACTAACATCATAACAAAATACATAACATAATACATTTTCCTATAAATAATGAAAAGTGGAAATCCCAATGTAATCCATTTAAAAATGAAGCCCGCCGGACGTATTACCTCGTTACATATACGTTACCACAAACAGGCGAGAATTATCTCTGTTTCCGGAAATTTATAGCCACGTGCACGTCTCACACATTTGGTACTGGACAGTAGCCGTATAACTGGTAATGGTAACACAATCAATCTATTCTTTTAGTAAAGCGGTAGGTAATAAAGAGTCAGTACAAAGATTATTTAAAAAAAACTGTTTTTTTTATTATTTTCTCTTTTGTGTTTAGAATGGTCCTACTAAGAACTTCATTTTGATTCCTAACCCGATAGGTTTTGGTCAATTTTCATACATCCTGTAGCACTCTCATGAATAAGATCAATCCAATGATACTTCATTTATCAAAATAAATCAAGCCGTTTAGCAGTAGGACGCGCCAAGGAAACTTACAAACATACATACAATCCAAACACATAACAAACATAACCCTCCACAGTCGGGTAAAAAAAAGGTCTTTAATGGTGTATGATCGCGCATCATGTTTAATTTATCTCAATCTGAGGAGAAGAAACCGAGCAATTGATAAATATCTATTTAACGACTGATCGAAGTTCAGGGTTCCGAGTTATGTCTCAGGTTTTTGGTGGCAACCAGCAAACAACCAGCAACCAGCTCGTCTCGTTACTGCTGTATTTGAAAATATAAAAAAATACTTGAAATGGCTTGAATTACCTATCTTCAAATAACCAAACAAATATTCTCCACACAATAACGTCCCGGCAGTTAGTTAAACGTCACTTAGCTGAAAGGACGTCGGCGTCGACCTGGTGTCGACCTTCTTCAACGTTTATCGATATAGATAGGGTTCAGGGGCCCGACCACAGAACTTGGCTTCAATCAGATTGTCACTTTTTTCATAGCAAAATCGACTCTATCGCAAAGCATTATTGAATTTGACGGCTTGAAACCGTCATGATCAACATTACGTAATCGCACTGCAGATCGTAATGAAACAAAAGTGACAAACTCATATTGAGACAGTACCATCAATAATTTTAGTACACATATTAAATACATGTATACACAGACAAGTTATCTATATTTAAGTTATTTTTCCGTATAAAAATCCCCCCAGCTGACCTACCATAAAAAAATAACATGTCGAAATATCTCGTTTTCGTACAAACAACCAATAAACGGAGTTGGTTGTTTACTTGAAGACCTTCGATGTTAGATACATTATAATAAAACACAAAACAACCAGAAAAGACTTCTAATTAACATTTTATTTGCAAGAAGGGAAAGTTAGGGTTGCTGGCTATATTATAGCCACAAAATGACAGGACAACACTTTGAAAATTAACATTAAAATTAAGGGTCATTTCTCCACCTGCCACTTTCATGTCACTTGACGACACGTCACTCCACCCCCTAAGTCACTTCACCCTCTACAAAACAATTTGTCACCCCTCACCCCCACGTGATTCGGTTATAAACATAAAAACATTTTTACATTCTGCCAGCGTAACATTTTTATTTTTGCATCCGAAACACGGACTTGAATACATTATTGTTGCGGAAAATAAAAAATGTTTTGAGATACATAACATTACTTGTCTGCCTACACAATAAAGGTAAATACAGACCAGACCATACATAACTATACCAGTTGTATTAAAATACAGTTTTGGCATGGTTTTTAAATCCACCTACAAAGTAATAGCTTTGCCAAGTAATAGGACTCCAAAGACAATAAAGATACTTTATGACTGGACTGTCACTACCGACTGCAAAAATTGTATTGTCATCGCTGTATGACGTACAAAATTCCAACTTGGGCTACGTTCAGGTTGGCTTGAGGGCGTTTTGGGCAGTTTTGATAGGTACATGTTTAAGCCAATCGGCTTATCCAAGCAACCCTATTCCCTACGGTATAAAGTGCCATTTCTGACGTTATTTTTTACTGTCATGAAATTTAAACATGCAAAACGAACGGTGATCGAAAACATTTTAGAACTCTAATTTCGCCCTCACAATTCCAATTCGAACGCCAATAACTTTATCATTTCTTTTATTTAACTTTCAATGAATGTTTGTATGTATCTTGCAAGCTGAATTAGAACAACTTCCTCTTATCACACGGAGCTGAATTTTCACACGTTGCTTCAGTTGCGATGACAATGCATTTTTATGGTAAGCATGACCTGAGTCGACATCCAGGATTAGCTCAAGATAAAGGAACTCTTCAACGCTCTACAGCACAAACACGAAGTTTTGTGTATACATTTATTATTATAGCTGGTTTTAAGTTTTACCATGACATGGTTGCTGCTCTCTGGTTTGAGTTGACTAAGAGCTCCCCAACGGGTAGCAGCACAGACACGAAATGTTGTATACGCATTTAATTGTAATAGCCTGTTCTAAGTTTCACCATAACATGGCTACTGCATAAAACCTTATTTTGTATTATGTTTTTTAATTAACTTATTTACTTTTGCCATTTGAGTCAAAACGAACACCCTACTGATAGGTCGAGAGGAAGTCGTCCATTAGGTGTCAACCTCTAAGATTTGGACTAAACATACAGTACCTATTACTAATTATTGCATAACCATTGCATAACTTTTTATAAGTAAGGGGGACAAACATTATGAGCTTATAAAAAGATCTACTTGTATGAATTTATTGAATGTTACCTTCAGTTTGAATAAATCATCACTGCTGTAGACCTGATTCAGTGCGTTTTTAACTTTACTTGCCGTTACTGAAGTTGCTCAAATGTCTACTTTCACGTACCAGCCACTTTAACTTGGATCTGCATCGAGATTTCCAGGCTCTTTTCACACAACCGAAGACCATAACAGCATTATTAGAGTTTAATATAACTTAATACCTACATTATCAAATGAGTAATTAATTACGATCCTTATCGCTGCTTAGCGATAAGGCCACCGATTGTACTATATTTTTAAGTTTATTTTGTTTGTAAGTGTTTCATTTGGTGCACTAACGTGTTATCTATCTATCTATCTACGATACTTATCACATAAAAACCTTTACCAGATAACCTTCAGATAATATGTTGTCTCTGAAACTAAGAGAAAGAAGATTTTCAATTTCTCCACAAAATTAAGATCTTATCCGCATGTTCTGTGTAGTGTTCTCGGCTTCTTTACAAGACATTAAGATCTTATTCGCATGTTCTGTGTAGTGTTCTCGGCTTCTTTACAAGACATTGTGTGTATTCTGTTAGTAAATATCATAGAGAAGGTCTAAGGATTATGAAACATACACAACCCTCGTTCTTTGACCAAAGGACGGAGTCGGATGCGTTGGCAAAGCCCTCGTTTAACAATTAAACAAAATAGATTTGCGTAAACAACACATTCATTGGTTTTAAAACACGCAACTCACACATACATAACATACTGTATCGCTGGATTCTAACGCGCACTAGTATAACATTCGGATACCAGCGCTCAACAACCACTCACGCGATGACAATACAATAACAATGCTTGTTTGTCGTACGAGGTAGTGCTAGCCTCTGGCGTCAGAGCTTGTCAGGCCACCCGAGGGCCTCTGACGTGGCTTAACGACTGCTATTAACCAATAACAGCCGGGACCGACAGCTTAACGTGCCCTCCAAACGGAGCGATGTATAACCGCACATAACTTAGCAAAATTCATTGGTGCGGAGTCTAGGACCGAACCCAGTTGGATTGTAAAGTCACTATCAAACCATGATTGAAAAAGCCGCTAAAGTGGCTCAAGTGTTGCTTAACACACTAAAAGAGAAAATATTCTTAAAACCAAACATTAACAGCACGAAAAATATTTAAAACTAGCTGATGCCCGCGGCATCGCACGCGTGGTCATTTCTCTAGGTTAAAAGTATTCTGTGTGCTATACAGGACCTAAAATACCTTCAGAAATATTTTTATCGATTGTTCGGCTTCTACTCATCGGATTGAGTTACCAATTACCCCAGTTTTTAAGCCAAGCCTTAAGCTTTCCAACAATGAAAACCGCATCGCAATCGGTCCAATAGTTTTTACGTGATGCGCGAACAAACATACAGACAAACTAACAAACAAACAGAAAGATACGATTTTTTTAGCTTATTTTAGGTACACTAGACCATATTTTTTTAAATTATCTTCGTTTTTCAGTTTTTTTCGTTCGCATTGCTTTATTATAAGTATAGACTGTTCTAAGAATAAACAGAGAACAATAAACATAATCCGTCTTATTACAAAAAACTATATTAGTCCTGGATTATACCAGAGCTAAAAAGTCCGACTTTGTACTAAGGGATTAAAACTTGATCTTATTACAAATCTTCGACTAATCGAGGACCAGCTGATACCAAAGATTGTCTATTGTAAATATTTGTCCACAGACTAAGTACAAAAAATTACATTCATTTAGACCACGTTTGTTGACAAAGTTCCGTTTGTTTACAATATTGATTTATAATTTTCGTTCCTCGTCTAACATAATCAATTATTACTTTCGAAAACTTAATATTTGATTGATTTTCTATCAATACCTATTGAATTACATAAAGAAATTGTTATATCGGCCATATTTAAGTTTGACAATTTAATTAGTAAGTAATGATTTTTGCGAGGATTGGAACGTAAACATAACATTGCGGAGCGCGCGTAATTTAATAGTTTTTACTTACTGTAAACGAAGTTGGCCTAATTATTGAAAGGGAATTCTTCAAGTGCTTGTGAAACAAAGTGTTGAACTTGAATAAAAAACGAGTGTGCTTAGTTTTTGCTTTTATATGAATTACCAAAAAAAAAGGGGGAAAAAACGGGAGTTCTGAAGAGAAAGTGAGTCTTTTTCAAATATTAGCTAATCGGGAAGTGCTCGAAATTTGAATTGCATGATTTGACTCCAGATTGCAAGAATACATACATACATATAGGTGAAGTTGAAGAAAATCTTTTAAAAAGGGGTGAAAATTGACGTTATGTGAGTTATTACCATAGTTCAACTAGGGTCCTCGGAGGATTATATTTAGTACCATAGATGTTACTCGAATCAGCGATAAGCTTCGTTTTGTAATAAGATTTATATTTGGTCCATGGACTAAACCCAGTATTTTCGTTAGTCTTTGTTTTGTAATAAGGCTGAACAGATTTACCCCCACATAACCACTTGACCCCGACATAGTAAACCAAAACGTAGCGGTGCAATCCAACGTAACTTAGTGCTGCTATAAAGCAGGGAGTAAGCTACATTTCACGTCGTTTGCACTAAACTTTACGTCCACTTCACTTGGTACATTCCGTCGTAAAAGACAACCAGCGCGAGTGCATAACATTATGAAAAATAAATTATTATAAAATAAAACAATAATCACGACTGCAAATAAAACTTAAAAGAGGCAAACAAAATTTTGATTCTTGATTTTGAAATATAAATTTTGATTTTGAAATATATCCTCGTGCCTGGCCGAGGAGTAGCTCGCCAGGTTCCTGGCCGAGGAGTAGCTCGCCAGGTTCCTGGCCGAGGAGTAGCTCGCCAGGTTCTAGCTGATCCCTTCAAAGGAGAAATGGAACGAGTGATGCCTGCGACTGTATCTTATATTACAAAATCATAAAGCTTGTTTGCCTCTTTCTAGTTTTTTTCGGCTTTTTGATATTGTTTTGTCATTATAATTACTTTTTGATATTGTTTTGTCATTATAATTACTTTTTGATATTGTTTTGTCATTATAATTACTTTTATTTTAAACTTTTTATTTCTCCTTATATATTTTTGGAATGGTATTTAGACCTTCATTTTGATACTGTATCCGTTCACACAGACCGGCTCGGAGATGAGAGTTGTTTTCAATCGCTTTTAAAATAGAGTTTTGGATCATTGAAATAAGGTTCATTTTTACATTTCACTTGTTTTGGACGCATCTCGAGCATTCTCATATAACAAAAGTAGGGTTAGACAAAACTTGCACTCTCCTGTCCAAACATTCCTTAATTACTTCCTGAATTCTCTAAAACCAGCTATAAAACTGCAACTTACGACAAAATTAATATCCCGCCACATGAACGACTCCAAGATGACACAGACTCTAAGCCGAGATGAATTTCTCTTGAATATTGCATTCCAAGTCAGGGTAAATCCCGCCAAGTTAGTTTTTGGAAAGAAAATATTGAGCTTAGCTTGCGCGGATGGCAGACGAGACACATATTGTTCCTTATTAAGATTTCTGTTTTTGGTAGTACGCCTGTGGTGTGATGACAGCGGGGCAATCAAGCTAAAACAACAACATCTATTGATAATCTCTTTATGAGTAGAAGCCTGGCTTCTAAGTTCAATCCGCATCCAACATCAAAGAACATTTAGTTAATTCGGAGTCAGTTCTACATTATAGAGCAACTAGTTGTAGCCAGTCTACTGCCACGGCAAGTTTTTCTAACTTACAAAGTAGTTGATAGCGGGAGCCGCCACTAAGCTGCCCGCGGCCGCCGGCTTTGCTCGGACGTCCGAGCTCCCAGGCGTAGGCTTTTCGCTATTTTATACGTGGAAATAGTTCGCTAAAATGTATTCTGTAGACGAGCTTTGCACAAATTTCTTATTGGTGTTTTGTAAGTGAAAGCTTCAGAGCTCACTCATAAATTAGGAGCTACACTAGATTTTCTAAAATAAATACTACCTAAATGTTAAAATAACTGAAGATAGCCAAAGATCTGGCCCAGTGCTCGGCTTTGGGAGATGCCAGCAGTGCATTGACACGGGCTGATGATGATGACGATGATGATGAACTAAACGTTATGATAATACTTGTTTTATAGATAAAGCTATACCTATAATTATGAATTACGTTCGCCTATTCGTACTGAAAATTGATTTACGCGCAATAAAGTCTTCGAATAACAATAAACTATACCTTCACTTAAAGCGTAGGTATCGAAAAGTCTGTACTAAGAAGACATTTAAAAAAAAACTATTTTGATGCGGCTTTTTATGTTTGAAAGCTGATGTGATCGAGCTGTATATTAGCTTTAATGACTTAGCTAATCCACACCAGTATATAAAAGTGAAACATTGTCTATTTGTTTGTTTGTTTATTTGTTTGTTTGGGGAGCTTCCACGCGATAACCGCTAGACGGAATTTAATGAAACTTGGAATGGAGATAGCTTATACCCTGGAATAAAACATGGAATACTTTTTATCCCGGAAAATTGTAAGTTTCCACGGGAAAACTGGAAAACTGGAAAAACGTTAATTACTCGCTGTAAGAAACGGTTGCCATGGAAACGAAATAAACACCAAGAATGGTCCTATACCAACTTTTGCATTGGTTTTGAATATTCTAGAAGAACATAGGATGCTTATTTTCGCAATAAACAGTAGTTCGCGTGGACGAAGTCACGGGCGGGAAAACTAGTTAAATATAAATTAATTAGTTTGTGCTTGTAAGTACATTATAGCGGTGCATATATGTAGTAATATAAATATTTAACATGGCAGATTTTGCGAATGTATTTTTGGAAATCCTTAGACGGAGTTATGTACACGCTTTGGTCAGTTCAGTCATTCGTTGTGAACAGAATGACGTCAAACTGATTGGTTATATTTTGACTTATGAACTGATGATTAGGAATGACGTATTTTAATATAAAGCCTAAGTCACCAATGTAAGTTGAGAGAAAATAATTTGAAGCTTCAAATAAACGGATAAACGATTAAAATATAGCTTAAGATGGTATCACTAAAAGTTATTGCCCTTTTGTCTTTAAAAGTATTTCGGTCATCATGTTTCTATGTCGGATTACCTTATTATGGATCTTGTCCGTGAATGACGACGAGAAGGTCAGGAAGCCCATGTAAAGCTTTAGGAATGTCAGATGCTGCGTCAGAATCGTCGATGTTGGTGTCCATAGTGCTGGGCGCTAATTGTGTAGGTTCGATAAATTGTAGGCACTGACGGCGATTATGAAAGCACTTGCTTGAATCACACGGTTTAATGCAAACAGGCACAAACAAGAAGCACAATGCACTAATTTCAAATCGCAATGATGTTATAGGTGGTTAGGTAGAATAATCGGAGTAGAGACAACGCGGTACTACCGGCGCGGCGTGCGCGTGCAACACGACCTTCTGCTTGATGATTCAATCGGAGTCGAGACAACGTGGTACTACCGGCGCGGCGTGCGCGTGCAACACGACCTTCTGCTTGATGATTCAACCGGAGTCGAGACAACGCGGTACTACCGGCGCGGCGTGCGCGTGCAACACGTCCTTCTGCTTGATGATTCAATCGGAGTCGAGACAACGTGGTACTACCGGTGCGGCGTGCGCGTGCAACACGACCTTCTGCTTGATGATTCAATCGGAGTCGAGACAACGCGGTACTACCGGTGCGGCGTGCGCGTGCAACACGTCCTTCTGCTTGATGATTCAATCGGAGTCGAGACAACGCGGTACTACCGGTGCGGCGTGCGCGTGCAACACGTCCTTCTGCTTAATGATTCAATCGGAGTCAAGACAACGCGGTACTACCGGCGCGGCGTGCGCGTGCAACACGTCCTTCTGCTTGATGATTCAATCGGAGTCGAGACAACGTGGTACTACCGGCGCGGCGTGCGCGTGCAACACGACCTTCTGCTTGATGATTCAATCGGAGTCGAGACAACGCGGTACTACCGGTGCGGCGTGCGCGTGCAACACGTCCTTCTGCTTGATGATTCAATCGGAGTCGAGACAACGCGGTACTACCGGTGCGGCGTGCGCGTGCAACACGTCTTTCTGCTTGATGATTCAATCGGAGTCGAGACAACGCGGTACTACCGGCGCGGCGTGCGCGTGCAACACGTCCTTCTGCTTGATGATTCAATCGGAGTCGAGACAACGCGGTACTACCGGTGCGGCGTGCGCGTGCAACACGTCCTTCTGCTTGATGATTCAATCGGAGTCGAGACAACGCGGTACTACCGGTGCGGCGTGCGCGTGCAACACGTCCTTCTGCTTGATGATTCAATCGGAGTCGAGACAACGCGGTACTACCGGCGCGGCGTGCGCGTGCAACACGACCTTCTGCTTGATGATTCAATCGGAGTCGAGACAACGCGGTACTACCGGCGCGGCGTGCGCGTGCAACACGACCTTCTGCTTGATGATTCAATCGGAGTCGAGACAACGCGGTACTACCGGCGCGGCGTGCGCGTGCAACACGACCTTCTGCTTGATGATTCAATCGGAGTCAAGACAACGCGGTACTACTGGCGCGGCGTGCGCGTGCAACACGTCCTTCTGCTTGATGATTCAATCGGAGTCGAGACAACGCGGTACTACCGGTGCGGCGTGCGCGTGCAACACGTCCTTCTGCTTGATGATTCAATCGGAGTCGAGACAACGCGGTACTACCGGCGCGGCGTGCGCGTGCAACACGACCTTCTGCTTGATGATTCAATCGGAGTCGAGACAACGTGGTACTACCGGCGCGGCGTGCGCGTGCAACACGACCTTCTGCTTGATGATTCAACCGGAGTCGAGACAACGCGGTACTACCGGCGTGGCGTGCGCGTGCAACACGACCTTCTGCTCGATGAATCAATCGGAGTCGAGACAACGCGGTACTACCGGCGCGGCGTGCGCGTGCAACACGACCTTCTGCTTGATGATTCAATCGGAGTCGAGACAACGCGGTACTACCGGCGCGGCGTGCGCGTGCAACACGTCCTTCTGCTTGATGATTCAATCGGAGTCGAGACAACGTGGTACTACCGGCGCGGCGTGCGCGTGCAACACGACCTTCTGCTTGATGATTCAATCGGAGTCGAGACAACGTGGTACTACCGGCGCGGCGTGCGCGTGCAACACGACCTTCTGCTTGATGATTCAACCGGAGTCGAGACAACGCGGTACTACCGGCGCGGCGTGCGCGTGCAACACGTCCTTCTGCTTGATGATTCAATCGGAGTCGAGACAACGCGGTACTACCGGTGCGGCGTGCGCGTGCAACACGTCCTTCTGCTTGATGATTCAATCGGAGTCGAGACAACGCGGTACTACCGGCGCGGCGTGCGCGTGCTACACGACCTTCTGCTTGATGATTCAATCGGAGTCGAGACAACGTGGTACTACCGGCGCGGCGTGCGCGTGCAACACGACCTTCTGCTTGATGATTCAACCGGAGTCGAGACAACGCGGTACTACCGGCGCGGCGTGCACGTGCAATACGACCTTCTGCTCGATGAATCAATCGGAGTCGAGACAACGCGGTACTACCGGCGCGGCGTGCGCGTGCAACACGACCTTCTGCTTGATGATTCAATCGGAGTCGAGACAACGCGGTACTACCGGCGCGGCGTGCGCGTGCAACACGTCCTTCTGCTTGATGATTCAATCGGAGTCGAGACAACGTGGTACTACCGGCGCGGCGTGCGCGTGCAACACGACCTTCTGCTTGATGATTCAATCGGAGTCGAGACAACGTGGTACTACCGGCGCGGCGTGCGCGTGCAACACGACCTTCTGCTTGATGATTCAACCGGAGTCGAGACAACGCGGTACTACCGGCGCGGCGTGCGCGTGCAACACGACCTTCTGCTTGATGATTCAACCGGAGTCGAGACAACGCGGTACTACCGGCGCGGCGTGCGCGTGCAACACGACCTTCTGCTCGATGAATCAATCGGAGTCGAGACAACGCGGTACTACCGGCGCGGCGTGCGCGTGCAACACGACCTTCTGCTTGATGATTCAATCGGAGTCGAGACAACGCGGTACTCCAGGCGTGACGGGCGCATGCGATACGACCGTCCTGTTTGATGATTCTCACCGAAGTCCCGACCGCTGCCGTCACATCGGCCCATAAAGGCACGTATGAAAGTTAACTGCTTACCACCGGACACGGAATACAGTCATATTAGGTTCTAGCCGTGGCCGCGGCTTTGTCCGCGTCCTAATTTATCTGGGTTCAAAGTAGCCTAGATGTTATTCCAGGCCTAAAATACCAATAAATTATAACAAATTAGATTAAAATTCGTTCAGCCATCAAATAGCTTTTTATAGATTGCTCGGCTTCGACTCATTGGATTGAGAAAAAAGTACACCAGATATTAAGTCGAAACCTAAGCTATCCAACGGGGAGACAGCATTTTAAATTTTCTAGTAGGCGAAGAAGGGAAGGGTAATAAGTTTGACAGTCTATGTATGTACTCGTATGTATGTGGAAGTTCCACCATAGCGTCGCCCCTTTTGGTCCGATTTACATAATCTAGGTATCAGTCGATTCTTCTTCATTTATAAAGTATCATAAGCTTCTTATTTTGACAAGCGAGGTGTCAATCGGTTTGTATTCATTTATTTAATACTTTATGCACAAAAACAGTGTACAGAGGAGGATTTAATGCTATGACAGCATTTTCTGCCAGTCATCCTGGTTGTGCAAGAAATATGTGTGTAGGCGTGCACTCGTGATATGGACAGTAAAATGGAAATAAAGAGAAATTAATTGAAATTAATTCTTAAATATAAAACTTTGTAAAATATGTATATACAATTATTAATAAATATATATATATATATATATATAAATATTACATAATATAATATCATAAAAATTATATAGATATAAATATTTGAAAATTAAACAGCTAGTGTTGTTAATAAGTATTTTTTAAATGCTCTCAAGTTAACAATTTTAAATTTTCTTTAGTTTGACACTTTCTAATGTCAATTGGAAGTGAGTTCCAGAGACGGACTGCTGAAACCTGGAAGGAGTGATCAAGGAAAGAAGTGGTATGAATAGGAGTGGCTAATAGAAGAATGTTGGAAGAGCGAAGTTACTATTTAATAAAATGCAGCCATGTATGATAAAAATAAAATATTATGTCACAATTATATCAATTTCATGTCCCTAAACTCTTGATAAGAGTAAAATGCCTTTTGGATTAGCCAGTTATTCAATTTCGTTTTGAAAAGTGTTGTACTATTTGCGTTTTGAATTTCATCGGGTAACTTATTATAAACTAGGGTAGGAAGTTAAATTTACATTTTAAGCATACAGGTGAGTTTCGGTCATTTATAGAGTGACATAGGCTTCTTATTTTTACCCGACTACGGCAAAGCAAAGAAATGGTTGTGTTCAAACTAAAAACTTAGTTCGATTTTGACAAGCGAGGTATCAATCGATTCGTCTTCATCGCAAGAGAGGCATAGGCTATTTCTTCATCGCAAGAGAGGCATAGGCTATTTCTTCATCGCAAGAGAGGCATAGGCTATTTCTTCATCGCAAGAGAGGCATAGGCTATTTCTTCATCGCAAGAGAGGCATAGGCTATTTCTTCATCGCAAGAGAGGCACAGGCTATTTCTTCCCCGACCGTTGTTGGGTTTTAGTTTTCGAACTTATGCCTTGCTTGCAAATATTTTAGCTGTAACTGTATTATTCAAATCACCGTTGAGCATTTGCCCTAATAACAAAACCAGGGACCTTATTCTCTATTGCTCAACGTAACGCGCCGCGTTAAGATATCTGCGTGGAATTGTTTGTGCATGTTCGAGAATTGCCGTACTATTTCTAAAGATTCCACAGCGAGACGCGTTACACGTGTGACTGTTCATAGACCAATGACTTTGATCTAATAAGTTTTGTATGTATTTACCTGGGGCAGCCAGATACACTCTGACACGTACTACCTGATTCTACATACAAACATACTAAGCCGTTAGTCAATAGTTAATCACTTAGCTCTACAGGTATTGGCACTAACAGCAGAACACTAATAGCACCAGGACTTAAGCTGCACCGTTTAGTTAAGCTCCTTAACAATCGACGAGGACGCGTAACTTTTTGTACAGCTTGGCCAGTGAGCTTATTCGAACGTACGGGATTGAAAAAAGGCTTTTGGAAAAAGGGTGACAAAAATTCTTAACAAATAATATTAAAGCAGTTTCATAATAAATAAAACAAGTAAATGACTGATGAGAGTATATTATTGACGTGTTTGTTGGCAACTTCGTAGTTAGGCTAAAGGAAAAGTAAGCAACCTCTATTTCTCCGATTCTTCGTGTAATATTCTCTCGACTAATGCTCGATTTTCATAAATAACAAATCGGGGAAGTTTATCAAAAACGATTACTTAAAGTTAATATTATTTAACAGTGTTGGCCCCTGAGTTAGCTAGGCAACCCATGTGCGAGAGTTAACCCTTCAAATGTTTAAAACCAAACTTATGAATTACCTTTTGTCTAAGTTACACCGTCACTGAAGTTTTGGAGGGCAAATAGAATTGTAAGACAATAATTTATTATAATAAGGTAACTATAATATTTTTTAAATCATGTCTGAATATCAAAATTTTGTAAAGATCATGACGATTCAAATAGGTATATTTTTGACATTCAATTGTTTGTTTTATATTATTAATGAGTTTTTTTTACATGTTTCTTTTAGTATTAATTTTATGTTATGTCATTTTTATAATTGTAACTGTTTTATTTCATTAATTCAATTTTAAAATTAATTTTGATCATCATGTAAAAATCACTTCATAATTTTGTATAATTTATAGAACTTGCCTAAGTGGCCTGCATGCATAATACTTTGTACACTGGAAACGGTAGAATATTGCACTTTACTAACCATGAACATCATATTAACACAAAATTCTTACAAATAAATATAATTTGAATTTGAATTTGAATTTTGCGATTTATCAATGTATTACATATTATTATCTAACATATGAGCTCGCTTCTTTACATCCCTCATTCGTCAAGTTACTCATTCGATAAGTCACTCGTTACACAAGGAATATTCCCTCCAAAATCTGTAGGTCCACCGGCTCGTTTTAGCTGTGCGTTGCCTGTCAATCAGTAGTATCACTGTACTATTTTATATGTATAAGATGTAACTTAATATACAACTAATGCCAGGTTTATGAGGTTTTTATTGAGAGTTTATCAGTCTATTCAATAGCTGAAATCCGACTAAATCTGATTAATGTCAATAAGGGTAAAAATCGAGTGAAGTTATTTTTTGTAATGTAGGTACATAGATCCAAAATCATTTAAAAGGTGATACACGATTTTGACCCTTATTTTAATTAATCAGATTTGGTCCGATTCATTAATTGAATAGATAAACTCTCGATAAATAACCTTAGTAACCGGGCATTATGGAGAGTGTGCACAAAAACTGCACAGTCTGATTCCCCATCACCTTTCCATTCCCGTACGACTAGACGATCGGCAAAGTGCCACCTTTTTATGGTTGAAATACCTCGCACAAGAACGAAGCGTTACGCTTCTTCATTTATTATAAGAACACCGAAGGAGTGGAATGCCGTGCCCTAGTCAGTGTTTCCGGTAAATTATAACCCAGGTGTGTTCAAGTCAAGAGTGAATAGGTATCTACTAGGCAAGCATGCTACACTCGACTACATCATCGCTTTCCATCAGGTGAGATCGTGGTCAAACGATTGCCTAGTTCACTTCTTTAACATAATATTGTTATTGTTTGGTATCTGTGCTAACGGTACTTTTACTTAATTGCCAGTATGAAGTTAGTTACGAATCCAGTCCTATTCTTATTTAAATTGCATCCAAGAAGATTAATATATATAATTTTAAAAGCTTCTTGATCGCATCTTTCCACCCGGTTTTTTAAACCAAAGGAGGCTGAACTGCGCTTACTTCGTATCCGGTTTTTTAAGGTAAAGGAGATTAAATTACGCTTATTGGCTTTAAACCTTTTGTCAGTAAGCGTAATTAAACCTCCTTGCGTTAAACAGAATAATACTATAGACAAAATGGTACGTCATTAAAAAACCTATCAACTTTCTACGCCTATCAACAAAACATTAAAGCAAAGAGAATACATTGCATTATAGTTTATGGAGGAAGTAAGTAAGGAATTGTTGTTAAGTTATGGTTGTTATTATTTAATGTAAGGAATTGTTGCAAAATATTGGTGATAATATTGAACGACTATTTACCTGCACAGTGAAACAACAGCAACATATCTAAACATATTGTTTTGTAATCTTGCTGCGCAGTAACAGATTGAAAATAATAATTATTCTAAAGCCTAGCTCTGTTAAACTAGGTAGGTAAATGAAAAGGCACAATATCTTTAAACATTATATTTATCCCGCATAACTAGGTACTTTATTGCCTACCCAATTAAGCAGATAAAATCTCTAACACTTGTTTCAAAAGTCGTTAACAGGAACATCACCTACAAAGCTTTGAAGCCTAATAACAATTATTCCCGGCACCCCCAATAAAAAAAACTTAGACTCTCAGGAAATGATGCTGAATTACTAGCGATGTTTTTGGTCTAAAGACGCCCGCAATTTTACTGACATAAAAATATGTATGGGAGTCCGCCATATTCTTTAATAATATAAAATTTTAAATTTTTAAAATTTTAAACGTCTTACAAAATTTAAAATTTAGTCTGTTTCGTTATAAGAATTATATACGTTTGAAATGGTCTTTAAAAAGAACTTCATGTTGAACTCGATAGTTTTGGACAATTTTTTGTTCCGTCGGAAATACAATATGGCAGCTATATAAGCCACCATATTAGTTTTCTTGACACTTCAAATATCCTATAGGACTCTCGTGATCAAGATGAATCCAATGATACCTCATATATCAAAATCCATCAAGCCATACAGGCTATACGACGCGCCTAAGAAACGTACAAATAAACAGACAAACATACATACAACCCAAACACATAACCCTCCGTGCAGTTGGGTAAAAATGACGGGTACTGGACAGAACTGCATCGCCATCAGAATCATATCAGGCTCGTCTCTATCACTTCGCTGTTTAAAAAAGACAGAACTTGGAAATTTCGATGAAAGATTTCAAAAAGAAATCCTATTCATGTTTATAGGCATTTTTGTGTGAGCAGGCTGAGCGTCGTTAAATTAGGGCGCAGAAGCGCTGCCGAACAGTGAAACACTCCAAACTTTGTTCTTCAAGAATTTTTAAGGATTTAGGATTTGAGTGGTTTTTGGGATCCTTGTTCCTTAGTGAAGTTTTGCTTAGTTTACTTTGCGAGGATAAAATAAAAATACCAACTGTATTATACCTACAAACTCATATAAAAATATACCAAGAATAAGTTACGTTAAATCTCTTTTACCTATGGAGCATATTAAGTAAATGGATGACCCTTCATAATTCTCTATTATTGCCTGCTGAGATGAAAGCGTTGAAAAAACTTAATATGCATCATCTTATTTTCACTATGTGAAAGTGTCATTCTGTCTAAACTAACTTACGGTGATGTACTGTATGGTCTGTATTTGCTCTCCACCACCAAGCGTTTAATACAACGTATGCAAAAAGCGTGTAGTCGTTTCTGCTTCAACATACCACCCCGATCACATCTAACTCCGTTCATTAAAATCGCTGGGTTGTTGAACATGTCCGCACGCAGAGACCTGCACTTGGCAAAACATTATTATTCTTGTTTCATTTTCTACTCTACATTTAATTACTAAGCAATATTTATGTGACTATGTTAAATTGTATTCCTTTTTTGTTTATCATATTTTATTTGTCAAACCTTTGTCATTCATTAGTCAAATCTATCTCAAACATAACTTTTGATGAATAATTTCGTATGTCTCACTGTAACTGCTCACTGCGAGTGGTGCAACTGAAAATCAGCGTGTTATTTTGTAGTAAAATAACACAATAATGCTAAGTTGTGCCCTTATTTTGTAGCCAATATTCAACATATTGTTTTTAGTACTCAATATATACTTAACTCTTTTATTATAATTGTACAAATTAATATGTACTCGTATGAATTTGGTTAAAAATAAAAATATATTGTTTCTCTCTTTGTTTCTTTCTCGATAAAAGAGAATGCAAATATATTATTTTTTAAATAAGCTAACTATAAAACTGTCTAAAAATACGGATGTAGGAAATAACTAACATTTATTTAAGTAATTAACTCAACCTGCCAAGAAAAATACCAGCTAACAAAAAAGTAAAGAACTAAATTAAATAAATATATTTCCAGGAGAAAGTAACCCCTTACTGCAAAAATTCTAAATAAAAAAGTGCAAAGGTTTCAGTTACTAAGTTTTATTAGACCTACCTGAAAGTGCATAAATTAAGAAAAAACATACTAGCCATTCTAAAACAAACTAACTAAAAGTGCAGAAGATAAAGAATGACTTACGACGATCAAATCAATGCGCCATTTCCAATCTATCTGAGCCACTAAAACGTCGCCAGAAGCGATTCCCTTGAACGATTCATTATAGGCCATTTGTAAGCTGTAACGCCAGCGTTTCGGAAAACGAGGGATATTTTAGCGCTCTCTTTCTTGGAATGGGAGAATTAGGTCATTGGAGTGATGTAAACAATATATAATATAAGGGTAGGTAAGTAGATACGTTATTGCATATTTGTCATAACGGTCATTAATAGCTCATAAAGTTCCATATATGTTTTAATATCGTACTTGTCACAGCTAAAAAATATCATTTATAATGGTTCTTTTAATACTTACCTTACTTGCATAGTCTGCGGCATAAATCAGTTGAATAAAAGGTGCATTTCACTACGAGGGCATCAATTTTATTGGCACCTCTGTATGAATACAAAGGAAAATTAGCATGGCATGACATTGTATTTGTTTGCTTTGCAAGCATCACAGAGGTTGCAGGCGCAGTCGTGGTAAAAAATATTTTAAACTAGCTTGTATTATTCCTTTGCCTGACTTCCCCTATAATAATTTACTATATTTTACGGAAAGAGAAAAGACACTTAGCTCGATAAAATTATATTGACATACTACTACTAACGAAAAACTACTTTCCTTCAAAAAACATAATAAAAATTTATAAAAAAACTTAAATAAAAAAGGTTAATAGTGGCAGTTGGCCACAATTCTATCACAAAAGTGCCTATATACTACATTTCATCAAAATTTGTTCTTCCTTCAATGTTTTTATTGATTGCTCAGCTTCTATTCATCGGATTGAGATATCAAGTACACCAGTTTTTAATTCAAAATCTAGTTTTTACGTAATGTGTTAACAAACATATGTTTTTTTTTTGTGTCACCATTGACCTGAGCTGAACGTCAGCGCTGTGGATATTCTTCACAGCTGAGCTTGAGCTCAGACCTTTTCTGGCAGCACTGTACATTTTTTTTTTATTACTGACTTTGCAATCGTTTGACCATGATCTCACCTGATGGAAAGTGATGATGTGGTCGAAGGTGTAGCATGCTTGCCTAGTAGATACCTATTCACTCTTGACTTGAACACACCTGGGTTATAATTTACCGGAAACACTGACGCCCTCGTCAGGGCATTCCACTCCTTTGCAGTTCTTATAATAAATGAAGAAGCGTAACGCTTCGTTCTTGTGCGAGGTATTTCAACTATAAAAAGGTGGCGATTTGCTGATCGTCTAGTCGTACGGCGATGAAAAGGTGATGGGGGAATCAGGTTGTGCAGTTATTGTGCACACTTTCCATAGTGCAATCTGTAGAATACTGACAGGCTTGCGACCTCACGTCGATGCGCCAGACTTTGAAGCTTACTCTATACCAGAGTGTCATCCCCAATGAGCCTGATGGCGAGCCATGGTAGCGATTTTTGTACACAGGTGCTTAGTTTCTTGTTTTTGGTTAAATTTCTCTGTTGATTTATGTACAGTATGTGAGAATAAATTGTTTCTTATCTTATTTAAAAATAAAACATGTTCAGTTACTTATTTTAAGTACCCTAGACATGTTTTACATGACTGGCCAAAAAAGGAGTGTAATGTTTTCAAGGTTTATGTATGTTTGTATGTATGTATGTATGTATGTGAATATCTTTATTCCACCATAACTTTTAAATGCCGGAACAGATTTGTTTGTATGGTTCTCCCTTGTTTTGTAGAACAAGTTTTAAAATAATTTTACTAAGATTACCAACGTTTAATAGAATACTTACCTAGTATAATTGTGGTTCACATAATTTTTGTTGCTATTAACATTTCGTTTGATATAACAACGGTTACATGTTCAAATGGTATGATAGTCATTCGACGTTGCTTTTTGATCCTTCGATGTCGGCTCCAAAAGCCAGATATGGTCTTCAGAAACAAGTACGTGGACTTTATGCGCGAGTACGAGGCTTTGGGACACATGTCGGTGTCCAACGTGGAATCGCGTTCGGTGGAGCATTACTACCTCCCGCATCATGCCATATTAAAGTCGCCAGATTCCAAGATTTATATTGTGTTTGACGGATCAGCTCCCACATCTAATGGCGTTTCTCTGAAGGTTGCATGCTGGCACGAAGTTGCACAGGGACTTATCGGATATCGTCACCACTATCATCACCAGCCATAACGAACCGATAAGGGTGTATGAATTGAACACCGATAAGTACGGCTTGAAGCCATTTGTTGCGTTTCTTTCACTTTTGGAATTAGCAAAACGGGAACGCCTGAGGTTCCCGCGGGCCTCCACGATCCTAGAAAAGAATCTATATGTTGGTGACGTATGCACAGGATTGAATTCAGCCGAAAATGCATTGGTCTTGCCAGACGAGCTGATGGATTTCTAGTACGGCGGTGGATATGAGTTACGAAAATGGTTATCGAGCTTTTTGGATCTCCTGTCCGGTTTGCCTGAGGAGCACCAGCAAGATCCACACCTCTTTGAGAACGTCGATAACCCCAACATGCTATCGGTACTACAGTGTCGACCATTCCAAGACTTGTTCCAAGGTTGGAGTTGGAAAACCCGATGGTTTGGCCCAAGCGATTTATACTGTCAACGGTGGCCAGGACCTTGATCCCAATGGATGGATCATACCGGTGATTTTTAAAGCCAAGTTGTTTATGCAGTGACTTTGGACAGGTAAATTTGGTTAGGATGAACCACTTTCCGGTGAAATGCATAGTGATTGATGTTTGTTTATCATTTCGCTCCCGGACCTGAACCACGTTGCTCTGCCGCGTAAGTTCCTGCCTTCTGAAGATTGTTGGGCAATCCTACACGGGTTCCCGGCCGCTTCCGAATTAAAATTTGCGGTGGTGGTCTTTCTACGCACCGTTAGCCCCGCCGTAGAAATGCAGGTGCATTTGGTATTGGCGAAGAGCAAAGAAGCACCCCCTCAGACGCGTTTGGCCATTCCCAAGCTGGAATTTTCAGGGAAAGCTTTTCTGATGCGCTTGCTCAATCACGTTGCATCTGCACTACGGAAACCTTGACAAGGATGTTTTTGTATGGACTGATAGCCAAATTGTTTTGTGTTGGTTGAGAGCATCAGTCCATCACTTGGAGGTCTTTGTGGCTAATCGGGTCCCTCAGATCCAGAAATCTGAAACGGCACCGATTTGGAGACACGTTCCCGGAGATATGAACCCGTCGGATGTCGCATCCCCTAGATGTCGGGTACGCCAATTGGTGGAACACCTACTTTGGTGGAGACCTGGCTGGCTCACTGAGGTTAATTGGCCTACCAGTACTGGTTTGATCGTAGCCCCTACTATAGGTCTACAGATACATGTCATTGAGAGACAGCCAAGGTTAGACCCTGCTTGGTTGCTGGATCGGTATAGCTCTCTCGACAAGTTGATCGGAGTAACCGCTTGGATTAAGCGTTTTGTGAATAATTGTTGCTACCCGACACGCAAAGTGCTTGCCCGGATGCTTAACCAGGAGGTACGGAAAGCAGCACTGCATAATTGCCTTTGTTTTGTTCAGAATGAACAATTTGGAAAGGCTGCCCGAAATTGAAAGGAGCTATCGTGCGCCTCAACCCTTTTGTTGATGAGTCTGGATTACTTAGGGTTGGAGGACGACTGTAGAATGCAAGCTTGCCCTACTCGGTGCACCACCCCTTGTTGCTGCCTAAGAATGAGCACTTGGTGGAATTGTTGGTGACTGACCGCCATGTGAAGAACTTGCACGCTGGCTGCTATGCCCTATTGGCTATTCTCCAGCGTGATTTTGGATTTTGTCTGTCATACGGACTGTACGCTTTGTGTTTCGGTGTTTGTTTTGTTATCGGCTCAAGGCAACCACAATGCAGCCTCAGATGGGTGATTTGCCCTCGGATATGGTCACTTCGCTGGGGTTGGGACCAAATTTACTGGGCTTTTTCTGATAAAGGCGTCGCGTCTTTGCAACCCGAAGATTGTTAAAGCGTACTTGTGCGTTTTTGTCTGTCTGTCTACCAAGGCAAGGTTTCTTTCTCTCTTTTTCTTGTTGCTGACCTTATAATGGAAGTTTTCGTAGGCACGTTAGATAGATTTGTATCCGTAGGGGCTTTCCATCCCTGTTTAGGTCAGATTGCGGCACCAACTACAAGGGAGCCTATTCAATTCCTAGTTGACAATAAGATTGACATTGGTACCGGCCTCTCCCGTCGGGGCATCACGTGTACTTTGGTCCACCAGGATGTCCCCATAGGGTTTTTTTTTATTTAATATCTTATTTTTTGGTGACGCTAATAAGTGTTCAAATCGTAATGTTGTTTTACAAATATATTATAACGTGTAAGCTGAGCGTAACTCTGCTTCGACACGCTAACTTGGTGCCTCTGTCTGTAACGCGTAAGCATCGAGCGTAACTCTGCTTCGACCCGCTAACTTGGTGCGTCTGTCTGTAATGTGATAGCATCGAGCGTATCTCTGCTTCAACACGCTCACTTGATGCGTCTATTTGTAATATGAAAGCATGAACAAAGTTCTGTTGAGACATTCTAACTTAGAGCCTATGGCATGACGACTGCAGTTAAAAACAAAATGCTTTCGTGATGCGACACGAATGATGGAGATTTGGTTTCAAGTTAACAAGTATTGAGATCTTTTAAGTTATTTCGATTTGCAAAAATGATATTTTTTGTTGTCTAATTTTAAACATTTTATAATAACGTTCACAACTGCTTGACTGCACGCTTACTGTTGTGATGCAAAATTGTTAATTGTTATTAAAAAAATTACGCTGCAAAAATGTTTCGGAGAGTACAAAAATAGCATGTTTCAGATTGCGAAGTATCAGGCAATCGAGGACGCTTGCCAGTCAGGAGAAGCCGTGTAAGAAATATCGCACTAGAAGGCAGAGCCTAACAGCTGGTGGTGACTTGTTGTGACAAGATGGCGGTAAGCGTCTGGAGCGTCGCGCCACTTTTTCGTTGGCAGTCGAAGGACGTTGTTCTGAATCGTTGCCCCTTATTTAATTTGTAATGTATTTAAAGTGTAATAAATTTACTTTGTGAAGTGTAATATACCATTGTGTGTGTGATAATGTATATTTTTTAATAAACCCGCTTCCGGTTGCTAATAATATCATATCAACCTTTCGTTTTATTTTTCAAAGTTTTGATGTTTTTTTAAGCATAATCATCAAAAGACCCTACCAAAGTTTCGTCACAATCCGATCAATGGTATAGGAGCGCATTGAGTACAGATTTTTATTTGTTCTAAATATATATACGTATATTATTATTTTTTGACGTGTAAACTATACGATTTGGTTGATTCCGCTGAAAAATAATTTTCTAGTGTTTCAATTTGCCATTTACTTGTTTTACAATCATTTTTGTTAAAAATTTCTTAATTCAACTCCTGTTTATTGTTTTAATTTTGTTTATTTTATTATATTTTTTATTACTACTACTTAAATAATTATTATAGTATATAGTTATGTATGGGTATATATATAATATGTGTTTATGTATACATTTATTTCATATGTATTTTCCAATTATTTATATGTATGTTTTATTTTATTTGAATATTTATTGTATATATATATTTTATGTATTTTTATTATTATTAATTTTAATAACTACTACTCTATTTTTCGTGATTGGTCCCTCTGGGCCTTGACTGAAAATTAGCGTCAAGTGTCGAAGTCGCTTGGCATTATGCTGAGGCATGACCCTTTCAACACTTAGATTTATATGTTTAATTTATATGTTCATTTACTACTTATTTTTATAAGTGTTGAATAAACGATTTTTCGTTCTTTTCTTTTCTTTATTTTATACGATACGATACGAAATACTTTATTGTAATTACCAGTTAGAAAACATATACATTGTAATTGAATTAAACTATGGTAGTACAATGGGCGGTAAATTAACAAAGAACTATAACTACAAATATAGATAGATAGATTTAGAAGGCTACATTTTAACACTGTTTAAATATATATATATATATATATATATGTTTTTTTTTATTTTATTTAAGTGATACATTACCGATACGGCTACGATGAAAACCACTACCAAAACTATTTTCAATCTATTAAACCTAAGAGTACTCTATCTAGTTCTTAAGAAACAACAGCAAATAGATCACCTAACAAAAGTTTCAAACTTTCCTCCTCTGAAACTCACATCAAACTTGAGCCTCCTCAAACTTTACCACAGATTAACTAACATACATAGCGAGTTCTGAGTTTAGTACTTGTACAGTATTAAACTCAGAACTCGCCACTGTCCACCCGAGACCGCGGCAACTAATCCAAGAACAATTATAGACACAGCGAATATCCTTAATTAGCATACCTTGGCTGTAACCCTCGGGAAAGTTTAGGGTCACGACCCTCACGTAGGTATGCGGGGAATCTCGTGTGGGTACAGTGTAAAGGAGGCAGTTGAATAACTTGAATGTTTTTGACGTGAATACGTTCGTAAATTCGCGTGTTAAATAGATAATGCCATGTTAGAAAACTAGAATGTGGCAGATGTTAAACAACGCCCAATCGGAGAGAAGTAGTTGACAACCCGTCATAGTGGCATTCGATGGATCGGTTCAAGATATCTCAAATGTACTTTGTCAGAATTGCTACATTAGACTATATACATTAGACGTAGACGTCAGAGGTGAAAAAGATCGTCCAAGTTTCGTGCCATAAAGAACAAGGGTGAAATTTTATGCGATAAATCTTGCAGCGTCTTGAAATATAATTTCTACAGAACTGCAGTAATTATTTTTCTACGTTTTGTCAACATAGCATGTAAGCTAGGAAAAACCTGGTTAACAAATCAATTAAAAGAAACATTAAATTGAAACTTCATTTCCTTCCTACAATGTTTTACCGGCCTTGTTGCCTGCCCAACGGGTGAAAAAAAAAGATGATACAATGACAAAAAAAAAATGTTTCCGGTTCGAGCATCAAAATCATCAAAACAGTATACTTCCCACCCGCAGCCCTATTACAGAACTTGGTTTTAATCAGATTGTCACTTTCTTCATAGCAATTTCGACTATATCGCAACGAAAAAAATATCTAATAATAATAATTTCTAGTTCTATTAATTTGACGGATAGAAATCGATATGATCAATATTGCTCAACAGCAGTGCCGGTTTTTAAACTAAAGAAGGTTGAATTGCGCTTACTTTCCACCCTGATTTTTAAGGTAAAGGAGGTTGAATTACGCTTATTGGCTTTAAACCTTATGTCAGTAAGCGTAATTAAACCTCCTTGCGTTAAACAGAATAATACTATAGACAAAATGGTACGTCATTAAAAAACCTATCAACTTTCTACGCCTATCAACAAAACATTAAAGCAAAGAGAATACATTGCATTATAGTTTATGGAGGAAGTAAGTAAGGAATTGTTGTTAAGTTATGGTTGTTATTATTTAATGTAAGCAATTGTTGCAAAATATTGGTGATAATATACAACGACTATTTACCTGCACAGTGAAACAACAGCAACATATCTAAACATATTGTTTTGTAATCTTGCTGCGCAGTAACGGATTGAAAATAATAATTATTCTAAAGCCTAGCTCTGTTAAACTAGGTAGGTAAATGAAAAGGCACAATATCTTGAAACATTATATTTATCTCGCATAACTAGGTACTTTATTGCCTACCCAATTAAGCAGATAAAATCTCTAACACTTGTTTCAAAAGTCGTTAACAGTAACATCACCTACAAAGCTTTGAAGCCTAATAACAATTATTCCCGGCACCCCCAATAAAAAAAACTTAGACTCTCAGGAAATGATGCTGAATTACTAGCGATATTTTTGATCTAAAGACGCCCGGAATTTTACTGACATAAAAATATGTATGGGAGTTCGCCATTGTTCTTCGATTACCCTTTTAACAAATTTCAATTTTAAATTTCAGTTTTATTTTCCAAATTTTAAATTATGTCATAATTTGATTTTAGCACAAGTATTTATGCTACTGGTTTATGAAACTCGTGTTACATGTACACACACAAATTAAATTTTAATTAAAGCAATATGGAAACCACCGTTTTTTTAAACGAGTGTCATATGAAGTGAATAAAATAATAGATATATTTATAATAAGGGTTGTACATAGTATCCAAGTGCCCTACTGCCTACTCTGGGGTGCAGAGACCCGTGTAGGGTAGGATTAAGGGTGATTTATACAGGGTAACACGATGTAATCGCTGAGCCGTAATTGGTTGGTAAACCGCCGTGAAAATTTGCCTAATTTTTCAAATCCTTCGAGTATTTTTTTTGAAAATTTACAAAGTTGATTGGCACGGGTTATATGTGTACAGTTTATAGCTTGATTTGCTTCCTTATGTGGAGATTTCTGCAAGAGTATGTTTATGGCTTAACCAATATACAGTGTGGTTTGAGGTGATTACCACTGCTAAATATATCCTTCATTTTCTATTTATTTAAGAGCTCGGCACTTGTCGGTGGAGTAATTTACAGCGTTCCCTATCTTCGGCCAAAGCTTTGACTTTCTTATACGAAATTTCCTTATAAGTCTGCCTCTTCCTCTCTTCTCTTCTACCTTCCCTTCTATGATAGTATTTATGAAGTTGTCACGTCGTATAAGGTAGCCAAACATCTTTCCACTTCTGCTTTCTATGGTCGCCATTAAGTTTCGATTTTCTTGAACGAGATTGAGTACTTCTTCGTTCGTCTTTCTTTCATTCCAGCTTATTTTCTCCATATGCCTCCAACACCACATTTCAAATGCTTCAATCCTTTCCCGGTCACTCTGTATCATTGTCCACGTATCGCTTGCGTACAGAACAATGTTCTCGATGTAAATTTTGATTAACCTTTTTCTGAGATGTTTTGCAATTTTGAATTTAAGATGAAGTTTTTTATTGTTGAATGCTCATTTTGCCATCGATATTCCAGCTTTAATATCAAGCGTGTATCTGGATTTATTGCTGATAAGGTAGCTAAATATTTAATCAAGTATAATTTAAAACTCAAAAATCCTTCTAAAACAAATAGGGGCACAGAATAAATGACATTACAAAGTAGAGCTAAGCTGCAATTTTATGTGCAGAAGTGACTCCTACGTTCTCAAGCGTTTCTGCTAACTTTATGTGCAGAAGTGACTCCTACGTGCTCAAGCGTTTCTGCTAACTTTATGTGCAGAAATGACTCCTACGTGCTCAAGCGTTTCTGCTAACTTTATGTGCAGAAGTGACTCCTACGTGCTCAAGCGTTTCTGCTAACTTTATGTGCAGAAGTGACTCCTACGTGCTCAAGCGTTTCTGCTAACTTTATGTGCAGAAGTGACTCTTACGTGCTCAAGCGATTCTGCTAACTTTATGTGCAGAAGTGACTCCTACGTGTTCAAGCGTTTCTGCTAACTTTATGTGTAGAAGTGACTCCTACGTGCTCAAGCGTTTCTGCTAACTTTATGTGCAGAAGTGACTCCTACGTGCTCAAGCGATTCTGCTAACTTTATGTGCAGAAGTGACTACTACGTGCTCAAACGTTTCTGCTAATTTATGTGCAGAAGTGACTCCTACGTGCTCAAGCGTTTCTGCTAACTTTATGTGCAGAAGTGACTCCTACGTGCTCAAGCGTTTCTGCTAACTTTGGCGGCTGTGAAACCACTAAAAATATTTAAAAAATAAATTCAGTGTAGACACAGTACATATATAGTGTAATAACTTACAGACTATAATTCCTTCCAACTAGACTTACTTACTATTGCTTGGCTGCAGTATGGAACATCCCCTCAAACTAAACTCTTCCCCTTTTTTCTTAGAGCCACATCCTTTACAATATCCCCACACCCTGAAGTTCCCCATCACGGTCGCAGCTCATTTCGCGCAATCTTTAGCCACGATTGGATTGTCCACTTGCGCGAGTAAACTTGTTTGTGAACAGGAATTGGACGGAGATTGGACAAGTGACGAATAGTAAAATGTTGCTTGGCACATTATGTCGGAATATTAGATCGAGGTATCGACACATATTGATGTTTCACTTGTAAAAGTGCATAGTTAATTATAAATATGGGACTAACCCGCGCTAAAAATATTATTTTACTGGCTACGGCCCATTCTCTAACTTCATATATAATGAGTAGTATATATAGTGGCGAAGTCGTAAACTTGATCATTTCATTAAGTGGCATGTTATTTTTATTTCATGAAATTATCGGTGACATCATGAAATGTTTTAGCCAGAAGAATGAATGATTGGCGTTTGAAATAATGAAATGAACATTTTTTGCAGAAATTGTGTACAAATAGATCTTATTGATAACATTAGGTAATTGAAGATATAGAATTAAAATCAACAATTTATCCATAACGGACATACAATATTTAGAATACAATGAATAATTATTACAATAAAATCACTAGGAGAATGTCAGATCATACTAAGTAATAATAATTCTAATTTACAAATAATTCCCTGACGTCATAAACGAACATAACATAACGTTAGACAATATGGACAACTAAACACACGGCTAACTAAGGTCAAACATTACAGAGCATATCGTAAAATAATAACATTATCCACCGCGACATATATTTATGTCCCAACTCAAAAGTAGCATTACACTCTATATATGAAGACGAATCGATTGACACCTCGCTTGTCAAAATCGGACCAATAAGGGCGACGCCATGGTGGAACATCCACATACATACATACATACATACATACATACATACATACATAGAATGTTAACTTCATTACCCTTCCTTTGCTTCGCCGTAGTCGGGTAAAAATATCTTATTGCGCATTTAAGAAAGTGACGGTTTTTATTGAAGGCAAAAGACAAAATTTGAATTCAAACGATTACAAACGACGACGATCCATACCGAGCGACAGTGACCGACAGCAAACCACGGGTAACTACGTATAACGAATGTATTCGACACAGAAAGACGGAAAAAACGTGATAAATGATATTTCTTAACCCCTGAACTCTATGAGAGGGGTGTTATAAGTTTAGGGTGTTTATGTATCACTGTGGCACCCAAAACAATGGACCGAATTTCATGCGTTTTTTCTGTTGATCGAGATGGTTCTTAGCTACTCTCCCCGTTATAGCTGGAATCGTTGGGATCGTTGCCTCCAAACGAATGGTTCGATTTTGACGCGGTCTTTTATGTTTGAAAGCTGATGTATCGAGATGCTTCTCAGCTATAATGGGGGTTGAGGGAAATATTCCGTGGTTGTATACTCGTATATTTTAAATTTGTGCTTTTTTAGATGTGGTTATTACAAGTACATTTTGGTCAACATTTTATAAACCCGGGCCAAACATAGTTTGTAGCTGTGTTATGTTTAAAAATCTATTCCAAAAAATGTTTGATGTCACAATTACCTTGGATTCTTCATAAGCTACTCATCTTCATTCTGCGCACGCGCACCGCACGTCACGCCAGCAGAAAGCTGTAGCAATTGAACATTGCGTACAAACTCAAAGTTTGTAAGTTATAACTGCAATAGTGCCCGAGACCCTTTCGCTCACTGCTGAATATTTTGGGGATGGCTGCATCGATGTCTTCCATGCAAAGCTAAGCATTTCACCAACTATAATTTTCAAATTAAAAAACCGTGTTGAAATTGGTCCATCTGCTTGGTAGCTCCAATGCCATAGACATTCAAAGACTTAGGTAGATAAATGATTATAAAATATGAATAATATATTAAAAAAACAATTAATTTTTTAGTAGCCATGTAATGTAACGAGTTTATTATTGCGTTTCGCTCATTAAGCTCTTTCATTTGATACCCATACCATAGGGGTTACTATGGAAATTATAAATCGCCATTTTGTGACGTCCGCCATATTGGATTTAGTATGCCGTCACTTTACATTGGATTAAAAATGGCAATGGTATTTAAGTAATCGTGCATTGTCACGAGAACAAAACATGTGTGTCGAATTTCAGCCTGATAGCTTCAGTGCGATAAGTGGACAAGTTCTGACCTGAGGCAAGTATATCACTCCGTGGCTGCTCTTATCTAAATATACTACAAACATTGTCCAATATACATTGTATAATGAGTATTCCAGACATGTACCCTGCCCACACCCGCCTGCATCGACCCGGTCTCATTCCCATCGTGGCTCATTCCGGCAATGATTGGTAGCGATCGGCTTGGATTGGATTGTCCACTCCACAAACTTCGTTAGGCACTGGTGAGAAAGGACGGAGATTGGAGTGACAAACAATAGTATTGTCTGGTATGTGAATAACAGTACATGTACAATATTGTTCCATTTACACGTAACCTATTTAGTTCACACATGCTATACGAATTTTCTTGAACAATTCTTGCCTAAGATTTTAACTTAGTGGTATCATATAGTAAACAGTTTGTCAGCTGCTTCACAAGCCGACGAGGTCTTTCCCTTGATGGTAAGCGCCGTGCCTGTCCGTAAATATTGCAGCCACCCAGAACTAAGAATTACAAAATCTTGCGCGGTACTTTAATTAATGCACTAATCACACATACCACATTGTTTTTTGCCCAAATTGATTCAGGATATTTTATATATTGAGATAGAAAAGAAAAGTAAATAAGGAAAAGTGTATTTTCCAATAAAGGTTACTGTTAAAAAACTGTTTACTTTCCCCAAATTGATAATCTATAAAAAGTAACTTTTCTTCCAATCATTTTGAACCTAATTTTTTTAGGCTACTATTTTATTACCTAAATTATAGTACAAAAGTACTAATCTCACGCTTGGGCTTGACACAACTTTACTCGTAAGATCACTCGTCTTTGAAAATAGCTGTATTTAATTATTTGGTAAGCAACATTTTACTAAATATACTTTTACCCGACTAAGGGTAGGTATTGTGTTTAACAGCCTACGTATGTATGTATGTATGTATGTCTGTTCTTTTGTGGCACTATATAGACCTAATGCGTGGACTGATTTTGATGATTCTTACATCAATAGATATGAATTGTCTTAATTTTGCGAGTTTCACTAAAGACATGACATTAATCAAAATTCAATATGGCGACAACCAGGCGCCATATTCTAAATAAGAAAAATAAATGTCTATGAACTATGGTTAAGTGAGTACTTATCACTGAAAGGGCATTTGAAAATCATCTTTAGGTTTGTCTTATAATTTTTCATTTCGAATGACCATTTAGGTTCTTTAACGATTTAAAGTTGGTTAGCAACCATTCTCACTTAAGTTGCTGTCTCTATTTAGTTTCGGTTGCAGTCGATTTTTTTACACAGTTTCGATTATGTCTTGTTCTATTAGTTTAGTTCGGAGTCGTTTTTTATATATTATTTTTATTTTCACGCATTCTTTAACTAAATTTATGATTACAGATTTTACACGTTACGTTCATGTACTGAAATTATATATTGGCAAATCGTAACAGAATTTACTGAAAACCATATGTTTATTTTTATGTTAAACAGGTTTTTTTTTTTTTTTTGGTTAAATGTAACCTATGTGCTAGTCCAGTACAAAAAATACCAATAAAGTACAATATACTACATTTCATCAAAGTTTGTTCAGCCGTCCAATAGTTTTTATCGATTACTCAGTTTCTACTTATCAGATTGAGATACAAAGTACACCAAAAACACAAAACCTAAACTATCAAACAATGAAAGTCGCATTACAATTGGTCTAGTAATTTTCACCTTATGCGCAAACATATAGGCAGATAGACACACCATTTTTATAAAATTAATATTCTTGTTCAGGAGCTTATTTTGGGTCCCGCCATTTTTTAGGGTTTCAAATCTCAATAGAACAAAAGGAACCCATATAGGAATCACTTTGTTGTTCATCCGTCTGTCATATCAAATACTCAAGTTTGCAATCCCTTGGAGCTGTAACACAAGCAAACTTCTAAGTCAACGCTATCTAAATATACGGCTGTTTGTGCCGCATATTGTGACACTCGCAAGAGAATCAAACAAATTTTGAAATTTGGCAAGAAGCAATGCCTTATAGAACAAATAAAGGAAGGAAGTATTAATAAATTAAGTAATGGAAGTGATGTATTTACATCATTATAATAAAACAATTTAAGAAAAAAAAAACTTCTATCCTCCATTCCCGTCATGGACGAACTATTTATATACTTACCTACATGTTTGTACGGTGAGTCCTACTCGCACTTTGCCAGTTTTTTAAATTATCTTCTGTGTACAGACTTTTGTTATGTGCTACTTTATAACTATAGATAACGGTAGAATCTATAATGTTTATTATAGCAGCCTAGTGTGTCTTACATTTGAATAAATAATTACACCGTAATCTTTTAGTTATTATATGATAAACTTTGAAATGTTACTTAATCTATTATTTTTGTTTAATATTATCTGCCATGAGTCCTTTTTAATTAGTGTTTTAACGTAAGTGAAGTAACTTCACGTACCAAAAAGAAAACAAAGCCAACAAATCCTTCTCACTCTACACAATGTCAACAAAGGCTGGATTATTCTCTAAAGGTTCCATTGTATGACGTCACAATAGAAATGATGACGTCACGCCACTCAAACCTCTAATGAAGATATGATAAAGAAAAAATGGTTAAGAAGAAGGAAATACCCTTTTGGCCGACATAATGTCTTGGAATGTTAATGTTCGTTTTATGTTTAATTAGAAGGGTAACGGGATTGCGGGATTTTTCCACGTCTTGTGAAGTTGTTTAATGTATTTGAGATGCTCTAAGATGTTTAGAGTTCTAAGATGCTTTATTATGCGTGGAGCGACAGTTAGTGGTGGTGGCTATAGGGTTTACAGGTGTGTTAGCATGTACTCCTGTTTTGGGTGTTTCTATCAGGGATGTGTATTGATAGACGAATGTGTATTTGATCAATTTAACACATTTAATGGCGTCACAACACGATAACTTAGATTAAAATTATTATAAAAATACAAAAAAACTGCTATCAAAATCATTGAATAGGAGCTGACCGCCCGCAAAAATAATAACATTAATATAATAAAGGCGAAAGTTTGTATGGATACGGATTTGGATTTTGTTTTGTGTGGATTTTGTAAGTTTGTATGTAAGGGTATGTGTGTGTCGGTTTGTTAATTGTTCACGCTTAAACGGCTGAACGGATATAAATATATATATTTTTTTCGGTTGAAGTTTGGTATGGAGGTAGCTTATATTTACCACTAGTAGTTAGGTGGTACTACTTAGGTAGGGTACTTATATATACCACTAGTAGTTAGGTGGTACTACTTAGGTAGTGTACTTATATTTACCACTAGTAGTTAGGTGGTACTACTTAGGTAGTGTATTTATATTTACCACTAGTAGTTAGGTGGTACTACTTAGGTAGTGTACTTATATTTACCACTAGTAGTTAGGTGGTACTACTTAGGTAGTGTACTTATATTTACCACTAGTAGTTAGGTGGTACTACTTAGGTAGGGTACTTATATTTACCACTAGTAGTTAGGTGGTACTACTTAGGTAGTGTACTTATATTTACCACTAGTAATTAGGTGGTACTACTTAGGTAGTGTACTTATATTTACCACTAGTAGTTAGGTGGTACAACTTAGCTAGTGTACTTATATTTACCACTAGTAGTTAGGTGGTACTACTTAGGTAGTGTACTTATATTTACCACTAGTAGTTAGGTGGTACTACTTAGGTAGTGTACTTATATTTACCACTAGTAGTTAGGTGGTACTACTTAAGTAGTGTACTTGACAAGCTACCGCTTGTTAAGGTTTAAATTTCTAAAATGTTTGATTATTGTTGTGCTTGGCTTTTTAGTCCACTAAGACAGTAGTCGGGTTTTAATTTTGGAACTTATATTTTTAGTAAAATTATTTTGGGGTTATGATATATATATATAAATAACCCCAAAATAACTAATTAAGGGCTAATTGAGCCCTTTCATTTGATACCAAACACAGTATCATTTTCAGTTGTATGTGACGTCATATTCAGTTGAACAGCCTATAACGAGCGGACGAAGAATGTGCTTCTAACGATATATGTCAAAATTCTGATGAGTTGTTTAGAAGTTATGAGGGAACAGCTGAACATACTAACATACCGGTTAAAATCATAACCCTCCTTTTTGCTTTGCTGTAGTCGGGTAAAAAGCACCACTACGACGATGGTGAGGTAAACCAGCAAAAAATACCAGAATAAATTGTGGATGTCGTAGAGCTTTTAAATAGGCCTAAATAAGACGCGCAGTAAAAAAATGAGAGGTAATAAGCCTAAAGAAAACTTGTACTAAAAGGAAGGGAGTATTGTGTATCCGCAAGTCAGCAAAAGTTACCCCGACAAATATGAAACTTGTCAGAGAACGCTGTTGTAGAACCTGTAACTTTAACGGGGTCTGAGTAGCAGCCTGTCGTAGAATAGAACTGTAGATATTTAAATCAGTACAAATTACCGAGTATGTGTTGAGAGGAAGAAAAATAACTGATAATAAGTAAATAAAAATATAACCATAATTTAGTAATCTATGAAAAGTTAAAGCGTAAAATTAAAGACCAATTTCCGCGTAAAAAGGGGTGGCTGTAGGTTTGGAGGCCACTGGGAGGAACCCCCAAAAATCACGTAGATGGGTAATTGCAGTTTTCCCACAAAGGAATCCTAATATCTAAGTCGTAAAAGCGTCGCATTAACTACCTACGTGACAAGGCCTACATCTTCGTTTAGTTAGAGCACAGTACATATATTAGAGACTAATATATGTACTCTGGAAGGCAGGTTAACTACACTACAAGGCCTACAACGTAGTTAGGATGTTTACCCACACAAGGCAAATAGGACATACTGTGGTAGGTAGGTTAATTACGTGACAAGGCCTACAACGTAGTTAAGGTTTTAACCCACATAAGGCAAATAGGATATACTATGATAGGCAGGTGCAAAACGTTATAATTATTACGTGACAAGTCCTACTACGTACTCGTAATTAAGGTGCTGACCCATATAAGGAAAAGATACCTACTATGGTATTTTGTATTAACAAAAGCTTCATGTTAACTATTTGATAAGTCCTAAGTAATGAAGGTGCTTACTTTTACTATGAAATGAGACCTACTATGTAAGAACGAATACTAAACAATAAGTCTTATAGGCACATTAAGTGAGCTTGCCGATAACGAGTCCTATTCACCGAGGTTGGAAGGCGAGTTGTATTACAACGAGTGCCATATGCGACAGATGGGAGACGACTGGTTGGACAAAGGAGGGGCGTGGACACCGCACACGATAGTGCTTACATAACAATCGTTTGTCCAGACCCTTTACAGTATTCCTCACCTACTAAAAAAATATATTTTTATACAAATTTTGACGAAGAACCACACAAGACTGTTTCCTATACAATACTATTTCCTATACGTGGTGACCTTTCGTCATTTTTAAAGTGGGTGTGTGTGGTCAAGTCTTTATAATAAAAAACAAACTACAGAAATAGCAATTGGAGGCGATTCCCCGTTGTAACAAGGCAGGTTAAAGCCATTGGAGGCGATTCCCCGTTGTAACAAGGCAGGTTAAAGCCATTGGAGGCGATTCCCCGTTATAACAAGGCAGGTTAAAGCCATTGGAGGCGATTCCCCGTTATAACAAGGCAGATTAAAGCCATTGGAGGCGATTCCCCGTTGTAACAAGGCAGGTTAAAGCCATTGGAGGCGATTCCCCGTTGTAACAAGGCAGGTTAAAGCCATTGGAGGCGATTCCCCGTTGTAACAAGGCAGGTTAAAGCCATTGGAGGCAAATCCCCGTTATAACAAGGCAGGTTAAAGCCATTGGATGCAATTCCCCGTTGTAACAAGGCAGGTTAAAGACATTGGAGGCGGTTCCCCGTTATAACAAGGCAGGTTAAAGCCATTGGAGGCGATTCCCCGTTGTAACAAGGCAGGTTAAAGCCATTGGAGGCGATTCCCCGTTGTAACAAGGCAGGTTAAAGCCATTGGAGGCGATTCCCCGTTATAACAAGGCAGGTTAAAGCCATTGGATGCGATTCCCCGTTGTAACAAGGCAGGTTAAAGCCATTGGAGGCGATTCCCCGTTATAACAAGGCAGATTAAAGCCATTGGAGGCGATTCCCCGTTGTAACAAGGCAGGTTAAAGCCATTGGAGGCGATTCCCCGTTGTAACAAGGCAGGTTAAAGCCATTGGAGGCGATTCCCCGTTGTAACAAGGCAGGTTAAAGCCATTGAAGGCGATTCCCCGTTGTAACAAGGCAGGTTAAAGACTTTTTTGTTTTTATATCTATAAATCCGGTGCAGCCTACAACCCCCACCAGTATTTCAACAACACGAGATCGTCCATAGTTCGTCGTTGAGGTTCGAGACCAAGAGGAGAAACCTACACAATGAGTGTGTCTACCGGGTGGGTGAGAAATGCAAGTGAGTGCATAGCAAGTGCAAATATCCCGCGGTAGTGAGTACGTCTTATTTATTGTTGTCGATCTTGCGCCACTCGTCAGCAGCAGTTAGATTTTAGAAGGACGCCTAATGGAAGTCACTCGAGGATGTATACCCGGGTCAACTGACTAAGTCTGGCGCCAGGGGTTTTTTGAAGACATGGAGGATGCTCAGTCTTGCTAATTTTGTGTGTACCTGGGTCATCTGAGTTAGTCTGACGCTGGAGGATAATTATTTGAAGACTTGGAGGATGCTCAGTCTTGCTATTTTTGTGTATACCTGGGTCATATGAGTTAGTCTGTCGCCGGAGGATAATTATTTGAAGACTTGGAGGATGCTCAGTCTTGCTATTTTTGTGTATACCTGGGTCATCTGAGTTAGTCTGACGCCGGAGGATAATTATTTGAAGACTTGGAGAATGCTCAGTCTTGCTATTTTTGTGTATACCTGGGTCATCTGAGTTAGTCTGACGCCGGAGGATAATTATTTGAAGACTTGGAGGATGCTCAGTCTTGCTATTTTTGTGTATACCTGGGTCATCTGAGTTAGTCTGACGCCGGAGGATAATTATTTGAAGACTTGGAGGATGCTCAGTCTTGCTATTTTTGTGTATACCTGGGTCATCTGAGTTAGTCTGACGCCGGAGGATAATTATTTGAAGACTTGGAGGATGCTCAGTCTTGCTATTTTTGTGTATACCTGGGTCATCTGAGTTAGTCTGACGCCGGAGGATAATTATTTGAAGACTTGGAGAATGTTCAGTCTTTTTTGGTTTCGAGGACTAGTAGTCATAGAAAATATAAGCGCTGGGGACGGTTAGCTGAGCTACAGATAAATATTGATAGGTTGACATGCGTGGTAGGGATGAAACAATTGGACTGACGAACACCAGACCTATGAAGAACGCACGGAAAGTCGCAAGCGGAACAAAAGTTATCCAGAAGTTGCGGGTATCAGGCATAAAGTGTATTTTCTTTTAATGATTTTTGTATTTTAAGTTGATTGTCCTAAGCGTAAGATAGGCTATGCTAAGCGATGCGACCTTTGAACTGTGGTTGTTAAAATATTTTTTAAACACTTTCCGTACATAAAAATAACACAGTTTGGCAAAGTGTCGGATTCGCATCGCAGAGCACGCTTAGGTAGGTATGACAATATTAGTGGGATGTAGGTCAAATCGTTTTTTTCTTCAGTGGAATGAAAAATGTAATTGTTGGACGATATAGCGTTTAAAGTATAATTTTGCATTATACAAGTAAACGTGACAAAACACTTGGAACACGATACCGAAGAAAGTTCAAACAATAACAATATTCTACCTATTATAAAATGATGAGTTGTAATTAAGCGAAATGTGAGTTCTTAAGAAACTAACTACGAACTAAGAATTAAAACTAACTAACTAGTGAAACTAAGAATTGTATGTATCAATGTTGTACAGTCAACACCCAAAAATGTACTTACCATATTTAATGGGTGCCTTCTCTTAAAAATTTGGGTTTTTTTTTCTTAGGGTATGAATGCTGTAGAGACAAAGGAGTGCTAGGTAAGCACAATCCGTGTGCTGTCCGAGCCTCTTCTTTGCCCAGAGTAGTCTCCCGAAACTCGCGCGTGGAACTTGTTGGCTATAGCCAACAAGTTATATATATGTAAATTCCTTGATGCAAACATAATAGTTGCGTTCAATTTATCTGAAGGACTAGTATTAACAGTAATAATCCGAATGCTACAGTGACCAAACGCTTTGACCTCCACCGAAGCTGACGCATGTTTCTCAAAGTCAATGGATTTATCATTATCACTTTTACGATAAGAACCGGCTAGGACTTACGTGTATTGTTGACTTATGTTTCAAGCTTATTCAACGCTTTTTAAACCTAAAATGTAATTGTTATCACCTCTGGTGCCGTTATCTATTCGTAATTTTTGCTGAAGTCGTTTCTATTTTTGACGGCCGGTTGGTCTAGTGGCTAGTAACCCTGGGAACGAAATTAAACGGTCGCGGGTTCGAATCCTGCAAGGTGCAATCATTTGTGTGATGAGCAGAAATGTTTGTTTCCGAGTCATGGATGTTGATATTCGTATTGATGTATGTTTATCCGTTATTTAGTGCCCATATTACAGGGTATCCTAGTTTGGGGCTAGGTAATTGGTGTGGAATTGTCCTGAATATATTATATTATTATTATTGAAAGATAAATACCTAATTAAAAAATTAAAACTTTATAATATGAGCGGATTCGGAAGCCAACTCAAAAGTAATGGCTCATATTAGCAGTCTAAGTACAGTCAGTTATTTGCAAAGAAAGCAATATTTCAAGTGGAAATTGCTGAACAATCTATTTATCTATCTATACTTATAATAAAGCAATAAGTACGAATAAGTCTGTACAATGAAGATAATAAAAAGGTATATGTACTTAAAATAGGTAAGCTATTGAACATGTATATAACATTTTTTTCAAATCATGGCTGTCTGTTTGTTTGTTTGTTTCTTCGTGTATCATGCTGGACCGATAGCTAGATAGCTAGATATTACTGTTGGGTAGCTTATGTTGTGACTTAAAAACTTGTGTACTTGGAACTCGTATCTCAATCCGATGAGTACGATCACAATCGATAAAAACTTTTTGGCGGCTGTATGAATTTTGATCAAATATTGGCACGGTATTTTAGGTCCAGGAATAGCCACAAAGAGTACTTTTACGTAGAAAAATGAACACGCATATGAAGCCGGTACAGATAGTAACAAATAAAACACTAGAAACTAAACAAAATCTACAAAAAGTATAAGCCAAACAATTTCATTCCATTGCCGACAAAGTAAAGTATGTTGTATACAAATCAATTAAATGGTTCACGAAAACTAAATCAACTGAAAATGATTTCAAAACCTTTCATGTAGGTCTACCATTTTTATCAACAACTATTTAGTCTAAGATGAAAGAGAGAAGAAATCAAATTGAATTTTATGACCTACCCCTTAAAATGAAATGGTTCCATGGAGGGTCTTTTCTTGCGGAAAATCTGTAACGAAATTAAGTTGGATCACAAATGCTCCAGTTCGAACATTCTAGAAATAGAGTAATGGGATCTGAGTATTGAACGTTTGATTTAACCAAAATAGATCAAAGTCTGGCTCAGCAAGCATAACACGAGTACATAAGTATTCTCGGTCTTTTTAGTATTCGTACTTATTTGTTGTAAACTTCAACCAATTTACTTCAATTTATCGTAGTTTGTCAAGTTCAATTATTGCGATCATCTATCTATATCATCTATTGTCTGTATCATTTATCATTTTTTTATCTATTTATACTTATAATAAAGCAATAGGAACGAAATAGTCTGTATAAAGATAATAATTTTTAAAAAATGGTCTTGATTACTTAAAATAAGCTACTGAACCATACTTTTTTAAATCGTTTTTGTCTGTTTGTTTGTCTGTATGTTTGTTCGCGCATCACGTAAAAACTACTAGACCGATTGCGATGCGGTTTTTACAGTTGGATAACTTAGGTTTTGACTTAAAAACTGGGGTCTCAATCCGATGAGTAGAAGCCGAGCAATCGATATAAACTTTTTGACGGATGGAGGAATTTTGATCAAATGTTGGTAAATTGGTATTTTAGGTCCATGGGAATGGTACTTAGAGTTATTTTAACCTAGAGAAATGACGACAGCTAGTTATGCAATAAAACAATGAATTCAAAAAATAATCATAGTTTTAATAAAGCAGAAGTTTCCACTAGGCAGATGCTAATCAAAAGTACGTACTTTTAATAGTACAGTAAAAAAACGCTATTAATTATTATTTTATCGTTATTTTTGTAACTATTACCTAATCTTCAAAAAAACTTATTTACAATAAAATAATGAAATGTTTGTAAAAAGTACCTACTGTTAAAACTATTCTAATGTATGGGCTGAGAACTCGCTTTTGCTAACGTTTATTTGTCTCAATATTGCGGCTCTAGTTTCCACCTAAAGTATACTTGCTGAAGTAGAATTTCTTTCCAAGGACTAATAACACAGGAAACCCAAGAAAAACTAGCCTTAGTAATAAAGGACCCTCGTTCTAATTCCACGAGCGAGTGGTCGCTATTGGAATAGTCAGCGGAACAAAAGTCGCGTTGTGACGTGAAAAGAAGTCTTTGGTAAGCGGAGGAATTAAGCTACTTTTTTTGCGCGATTCTGTGAGTCCTTTCTTTGCCATCCACACACTTTCTAACTGCCCAAAATGTTTATTAATTTAAAATTAAATAATTTGAATTAAAGTTTAAACAGCAAGTTCTCAATTTCGGACCAATTAAACAGAATGGACTCTGTCTATATGAAGAGTAGCCACTGAATTGTGGCTAATTATAAAAAGACACATAATTCCTTTCAAATCCGATTTATTTAAACAAAGACGACGGCCATGATGCAAACGAGATTCAAAATATAATAAATACTAACCATCGACCAACCATACGCATTGGTATCACTGTTGATAGTGTACCAACATCTACAATAATACCTACTAATGTTTTGTTTTGACAAAATGTCTAACGCCTTCAAAAACGATGTATGTCTTATCCCTAATACTTTAGCTGGTTATGATGGCCGATGCTTTGTAGATCCGAAAAATTAGGCAGTGAAAATACAGCCATAAAAGTTTTATAAAATCTATGGAGCTTTCCAAATTCTAACAACATACAGGCACATGCAATGACTGCTATTTGAGTTAAGGAAGTTACGATAACAGTAGTATAAGTCCTGAAACTCAGCCCTCGGCCTTTCATTGGCAGTATAAGGGCTGTTAAATTAAAGTGAGCAAACTAAAAGAGTATTCATATTAAAAACTTAATAATCTTTTTCGCCAACTCCAAAGTCATTCATCATATTTTAATAACAACTTTCTCGGTTGCATCTCAAGCTGTTTTCTGGCGTACAGTTAATTCGCCGTATTTTTCACCCTGCACCATTGCTACCTCGTGAAAATCAGGGCTGTTTTAATAAAACCAGCAATCTGCCACGTTATCGCAAGGGTAGGTAAATAATGCATTAAAATTCTCTATAGAGCGAGGGTAGTCTAGCGGTCTACGAGTACGCATAGAATCCAACGATACCGAGTTCGGTACTACGCTCCGCACCAGTGACTTTTCTAAGTTATGTGCGGTTTCCATCGCTCTGGGCTTTAGAGCGATGGAAAACGTGAAGCTGTCAACAGCTATATATATATTCTCGGCTGTTATTTATTGAAAGCAGTTGTTATGCCATGTCAGCCCCTTATGAGGCCTGATAAATTCTGAATCCAAAGTCCAGCACTACCTCACACGCCAAGAAAGCAAGCATGCTAAGAAATCTATTTATGCATAGCTGAAAAGCTAAACACCCTAGGAACATAAGCGATGAAGCATTTTTTGACATAAATCTGAACATACAGACGCGATTGATGAACTTTGTTTGAAAATGTTCCTGGTGCTAGTGATAATCAACATAGAGTCTGTAACTGGGTAGATTAAGTATTGTTATTTCTATATTTCCCTATAGTAACAATTATTGTAAAGGTAGATTTTTACTCTATTAAGCTTTCGAAGAATATAAATTGGAGTTTCAGTTAATTTTTTTATCCTATTTTTATGTCCTCAAGTCAAAACTCGACACTTTTGAGTTTTGCCGAGGCTTCGCCTTACGAAGTCGCCTCCTCGACTAAACGGTGGTGGGGTGTAAAATTGGATGTCAGGCTTAAATTATGAAGGCTAGAAGCTTGGGAGATGCTTTCAAGATAATTTGAAAAGGCATTGAATTTGTGTCAGTTTCAATAATGTTGTGTTATTTTTATGAAAGTTAAATGATGGTATAGTATGTTACGATGACGCGGCGCCCAACCACCACAAAAATGAAAAAGCAAGTACCTAGTCTCCTGCAATACAAGGTTCATTGTTTTTTTATTTCAACTTTTGCGATATATGTATAATACAGTAAAAAACTATTTTTGTATGAACGCCTTTTAGACTAGATTTAGGTATATTTAGTTTTTACTGCCAGTGATGTCATTCAAAACTTAGATGAAGATTGGAGCTCAGTGGCGTATATTAGAAGAGGCCTAAGTCCAGCAGTGGACAAATATAGGCTGATGATGATGATGATGATGATGATGATGATGATGTTTTAACTAAATTACTTGGCTAAAACTATTTTGACAAATTAGTGGGTTATTTAGGTAGCCATGAATGCCCATTTATATCTTAAATCATTTATGTTCAACCTAACTAACCTACTTGTTTTTGTGTTGCCCCCAAAAAAATAGATTTATATGGCCGTTGAATCCAAAAACCTTTTTTATGGGTCCAAAAAGCACACTTGACTCGTCTTCAAACATTTTACTAAGGCGTTAAAAACTAGTTTTAATTTTGGAAATCTGTTGCATATATATTGTTTCAATCTTAATGCAAAATATATTAATTTGAATAACTCCAATCCCAAACGAAGTTCGTTCAAGTACCCAAATTCAGAAATTCTACCGTACAACTATAGTTAAACCGTTCAACTATACCATCTCATATATAACTTCCTCCAACTTGGTCCGCTGCCGACAGCGGCCGGTTTAGAAATCAATAACTGAGTAGACAAAGTTAGGAAATAGGCAGTAGTTACACGGTGCGATACAATATGGTAAAAGCTAGGAAACATGGCGCAAGAATCAAAAAATTCAAGTACGAGTGACATATTTCCGCACTTGGCTGGGGTGTTAAATTGTGGTCTTTAATTTCTCTCTCGCTTTCTCTTTTTTTTTCCCCTCCCAGCTATGGGGACTGAATGAACCTAGACAAGTCTTTGGGCAGAGTTTAAATACCATAATTGTGTAGTCATAATTCTCATATATCATGAACGGTAAAATAATGATGGTTGTAAATAGGAAATGTTGAGTCTAAAAATAATCATTTTTAGTATTTGATGTGAAAATATAAACTACTAGCTTACCAGGCGGAAAAAAGCATCCTATGTTCTTTTAGGATATTAAATACCAATGCAAAAGTAGGTATGGCACCAACGCTCTTGAAGTTTTTTGACAGACTTGTTATTTTGTTTCCACGGCAACCGTTCTTTACAGCGAGTTATCAACATGTTCCAGTTTTCCCGTGGAAAACCTACAATTTTCCAGGATAAAAAGTATTCTATAAATAAATATAAATATATTCGGGACATTTCCACACCAATTATCTAGCCCCAAATTAGGATACCCTGTGTTATGGGCACTAGATAACGGATAAACATACATAGATAAGAATATTATTAACATCCATGACTCAGAAACAAACATTTCTGCTCATCACACAAATGATTGCACCTTGCAGGATTCGAACCCGCGACCGTTCGATTTTGTACCTAGGATCTCTAGCCACGAGACCAACCGGTCGTTGGTGTTTCATTACAGGGTATAAGCTATCTCCATTCCAAATTTCATTACAATCCATCCAGACAAAATCACGTGAAAGCTCCCCAAACAAAAAAAAAAACAAACTAACAAACAGACAATGTTTCATTTTTATATAATGGTATAGATGAAGATGCGAGAATATCCAAACCGTTTAAGTTCTTCAAGCTGAAGACAGACAGATGGACAGAAAGCCTATTGAAAGCCCAATAATGTCAAATAAATTGATTACCATTTCATCAAGAAGTAATAACCATACCGACACCGTCAGGAAATTGAAGAAATATTTCACCACATAGCGACACAATTATGAACCCAGCCTTATCAGCACACCTAGACCAGTCGCCATAGATTTATACGTAGAAACTTCAGCCACATAGATTTACAAGTAGAAACGTACACGTAGAAACGAGAACTGCATTGATTTATACCAACTATTGTCGTGGGCAAGCGCTGATTGAAACTAAAGATTTATGTAGGAAAGTGTAGGGTGTAGCAATAAGCGTAGAAGTTTCGTAGCGTGTCTTCATAGCAAGCTGTTTTGTAGACCTAGCGGATACGTAGCTCATTTTGTTGTAGCAGTGGCGTAGCAGTTTTGTATATTTGCTTATTTTTAGTTTTGTTCGCAGTTGGGTTTTAGCTTTTTTATAATAATGTATTTTTATTTTAAACTGTTTAATTTCCCTTATATATTTATGGAGAGGTCTTTTAAATACCTTCATTTTGATACCTCGTTTGATATGTTTTGATCATTTTTTGAGAAGATGGCAGCTGTAAGCCACCATATTAGTTTTTAACACTTCATATATCCTACACAGCACTCTCGTGCTTATGACAAATCTAATATACGTATTTAAATTATCAAAACCCATCAAGCCTTTAAGACTGTAGGACGCGCCAGAACCCTCCGCAGTCGAGTAATAAAAGGTCCTACCGGAAGTAGGTACACTGTCCCATCAATTTCAATAAAACTAAATAATTACCTAATATGGTTTAGTCCTTGATCAGATCATAAAATATTAACACATTTAATCAAACACTTTGTAAAGCATTTTTTATAAAAGTATTTTGAACAGAAGCTTAGGTAAGGTAGATTTCAATTTTAAAAGAACAGGTCAAAAATTTATTAATGACCTTATCCGTACTTTGTTTAGTATTTATAAGCTAGCGTCTGACTGCCTTATCACGTGGTGTAAAGTGTTGATGCTGTCGACGTTGGTAAGCAAGCTCACCCTAGCATGGGGCTGGCACTAAGGGAGCGCTGATAGAAAACCGTAGGCGAGACGTGGATATTACAGTGCAGAAGCACCCGTGGCACCGTACTTTAGTTCATTATAATAAATATCTATTGGTATGTATACCTAGTTATAAAGCTATGCCCATAGATTTAATAAGGTGTATATCTAACCTCCTGGGCTATTAAAATACCTTAAAATAGAGATCTGTAAAATGACAAGGCAGTCATGTGGTCGCCATTAAAGGATAACGTTGCACCAAGGAATTTATATACCATTGGTATATAAATTCCTTGCGTCGCACACAGTATTTTAATTATTGTAATATCCCACAAATAGAATAGTAACTTGATTATATAATACGTAATTATATGTATTATTTAGGAATGTATTATAATTTCAATATTTTATTGATCACTAGTTTTCCCGCCCGCGACTTTGTCCGCGCGGACTAACTGTTTATCGCGAAAAAAGCATCTAATTTTCTACTAGGGTATTAAAAACCAATGTAAAAGTAACCAATGCTCTTGATGTGTTTTGACAAACTTGTTATTTCGTTTCCATGGCAACCACAGAATATTCTGTGATGGCAACCGTTTTTTACAGTGAATATTGTTTTCCAGTTTTCCCGTGGAAAATTACAATTTTCCGGGATAAAAAGTATCCTCTGTTTTATTCCAGGGTATAAGCTATCTCCATGCTAAATTTCATAAAAATCCGTCTAGCCGTTATTGCGTGAAAGCTCCAAAAACTAACAAAAAGACAAGGTTTCACGGTTATATATTGGTATGGATACTGTAATTCGTTTATTATGATAAGTAAAATTCTACTGTTTTATAGAATGTTGAGTGCATGTAAGGTCGGGTTATGGAATATGACGTTGTGAAATTGAAAAATTGTTGAAAAATCGTTGGAAAATTGTCGTGTATCAAGTGAAGTTGACAGACTCAGGCGTTACTTTGCGTAAATCCATATTTAAAATGAACGAAATAATATATGTAGCTTACTTCCGCCAAACTGTTTGATAATGCTAATGATAACAAATAATAACGGGATAAAATAAAAATATTCCAAAAATGAAACTATCGTAAAATAAAATGACAAGGTCAAGAGGCCCGAAAAATTAAAATATATTTATATATAGCCACACATATGATATATAAACAATACATACAAACAAAAACAATACATACAATAAAAAAACATATACCTCTATCCAAATATCAAAGTCTGACAGCAATATGTCACATGTTTCGCCTCTGAACGAGGCGTCCTCTTGAGATGATGACTCGTCGAGAGCTGTGGAGACGTTGACTTTCCCCGCGGTAATGTAACACTTTGTGGGATGAAATTATCTTAAGGTGGTCACTATATTGTACAAAATAGCTATTTACAAATTATCCTAAGGTGGTCACTATATTGTACAAAATATCTATTTACAAATTTTCACTTCTAGATATTAGTGTGGATGAATATTATCTTTGTCCTCAACCTAGCTTTGAACATATTTATAGTAGTCTTGCTTGTTATGGTTGCTCTGATTAGATCAAAATCTTGATCAAAACAATTTTTTGTTATTTCATATTTTTACCTGACTGCGGAATGTATTGTGTTTATTAGACTACGTATGTATGTATGTATGTATGTATGTATGTATACAGTATGTCTGTTACTTTGTAGCACTATAGACCAAACGCATGGCCCACTGGTTTTAATCTTGCGAGTGTCACTCAACGACAGTAAGAAGTGTATATATGTGAAGCTAAACATATGACATTGATCAAAAATCCATATGGCGACAACCAGACGCCATAATAGTGAAAAAGAAAAAAAATTAAAGTCGACGAACTATGTTAAGTGGGTTCTAAAATCATCTTTGGGTTTCTCTTATAATTTTTCATTTCGAATGACCATTTAGGATCTATAATGATTTAATGTTTGCAGTCGGTTTTTTTATTGTGCGTAAATTGTATTCTTCTATTTGTATTTCTGTTTATTTTTGGTGCCAATTAATAGTTTTGTATTGTATTGTATTGTAGTAATACCACTAAAATCTGTTACGATATATTACGTCATGCTCATTTTTCGAGGTTTGTTGATTGACCAACGGCGTGGCATCCGACCGTACAATACAACCAACTGAGAGATCACGACTAATAATAATGTAGGAAACAGTATCTGTGTGTATCTTTAACTTCTAAGAGACTGTGATAATATGTCAATATGTCTGTTTAAGTCGTAAAAACTAATATTCTACAAAGTGCAGTCACTAGATGGCGCTGTTACCACTGGCTCCATTTCTGCATCGTGATACCGTTTCGTTACAATGTTTGGAATAAGAAGCCACATGTTTTGAATATAAATGTAGGGACGATAGATTTAGTTTCTACTAGATGCGTCCCGCGGTTTCTCCCGCGTCTATGTGTTAAAGCGTGGGTCTAACCGCATGCAGCGCAGCACAGCGCAGCACAGCGCAGCGCAGCTTATGACGTTGTAATATGGGGAATATTATGGGAAATGATACACCAAACGCATGATGCTGTACAGCGCTGCGCATCTACGCGCGTCACCACATGTCAAGCCACGCAGAGACAAACCAAATGCGTGAACGCAGCAGGTTGTATGGCAAAATCGCACGCGCTTCGTGCCCTGATGACGTATTATATGACTTTCTGTAGTTGATGTCACACCGCGGACGACTACGCGCGTAGACATGCAGCACTGTGCGACACCTTGCTGCACGTAAACGGTGATATGTATTCAAATACAAAAATGGATGCGGAATTTAATGAAAATATAATTAATTTCTTTATCAATTTGCCCACCCATCCTGCATCAGAAAACTCAGAAAAGCTAACGCTGTGCTCACTGTATTCCATTTAAAACGAATATGGCACATGTTTAGAACTTTGAAGCGCAGTGCGTTGCAGAACAGCCCATCGCGACAAACTGACCGGTGTGACATCCTACGCAACGCGCTGCACTGCAACGCACACGCATCCGATTTGACCCACGCTTAATCCAGGTTATAAGCTGTCCTTGTACCAAATTTCAACCAAACACGTTCAGCCGTTTGATCGTGAAGGAGTAACAAACATACACACACACACTTTTTTTTTGCTTACACAAAATCGACCTTTACGACAATAATTTTACAAAATCATACTTTGCGCGTTGTTTTGGTCACACACTGACAAAACGCAAGATTCAAATCGCCCGCTCCTTTTCCAACTAGTTATAAATATAACCCGCCACTTGTTATGTTAGAAATGTTATAAGAATTGTTACCTCATGTTTAATATAAATAGTTCCGTCCCGTACCGCTACTAACTAGCGTTAGCTTTTAAATTTTAATCGATTTCACTAAAGGAGACGGTTATAATTATGTACCATTGTATGTTTTTTTTTTGTGTATGTACACTAATTTCTCCGTTAACTGCCGACCGATTTTGAAAATTCTTTTTTGTTTGAAAGGGTATAATCTCGAGGTGGTCTCTAATAAGTTGTATCAAAAATGGTTGAGTAGTTTTTGAAACAAATAGATTTTTAATAAATTATGTTTATATTGCTTTTCATCTCTAAGATTTTATTTTAAGACAGTGTACATATAACCTTCATCAGTAGTTTTTTATTAGAACATCTATTTGTTTTAATGTTTATTATCTCTCATAACTTCGGGATCTCTGAACAAGATGATTATTTTTACTTGAGAAAAGAGGACATACTGTATAAATTTCATCAAAATTGGTTAAGTAGCTTTTTACTAGCTTTTATTCAATACTTTGTGTTATAAACATTGCGACAAGTTTGCAACACACTGCAAATCAATTTTGATCCATTTAACAACGTCCAATGAATCTGAAGTTTTGCACATGGGTGTCGTTCTGATGACAATACAATATTATGCTAATATTGAGCTAGTCTGATGATGGAGTCGGATTTTAGTCACAGTTACTCCACAATAATCAGAATCAGAATCAGAATTATTTATTCACAAGAATGTAGTAATTAAGTAGATGGTAATAACAATTATAAAAGTTCAGTACATCCTACCATAACAATGGTGTGCAAACATATCTAAACAAAAAAAAAAATACAACGATAATAAACAAGATTCAATAGTAAAATATAGGGTTTATTATTTAATTAATGTCAAAATGTCAAATTAAAGTTAATGTCAAATTATATCAAAAATTAAGTCATAGTTGCCAATTAGCAAGCATTAAATCAAGAATTTTAACATTAATTAATCACATTATGTTTCATTATTTTCCTTATATGTCATGTACTCATTGAGATTATAAAAACATTTTTCTGAAAGCCACACAGTCAGTCTTATTTTAAACATGTTAAGCGTCAGTTCTTTAAAAGTGCATGGTAATTTATTATACACCTTAATGGCGTTAATGTAGGCATTTCTTTTAAATATATTTAATCTGCATCGAGGGATATAAAGTATAAATTTATTTCTTGGAGTGACATTTCTCTTTACTATTTCCGAATGTAAATTGAAGTATTGTGGATGCTGCTTAACAAAAACACACAGCTCTCTAATATACATGCAAACCAATGGTAAAATTCGATTTTTTTTAAACAGTGGTTTGCAGCTGTCCATAAACCAGGCGCCAGGACCAGGCTCTCACGCATTTTTTCTGGACTCTAAATGCTTTTTCAATCTCAACCAAGTTACCCCATAACAAGAGACCGTAAGGGAGCACCGCAGACACGTATCCATGGTATGCACTTAGTGCTGCTTCAGTAGATACTGTTTGCAAACACAAACCTGTCCAACTTATCGCAGAGATAGTCAATTTGCGTCTTCCAGTCGCAGTGTCTATCAATTATTAGTCCTAAAAACTTAGTAGAGTCAACCTCCTCTATTTTAATGTTTTTGTAATTTACATTTAGGTTCATATCCCATTTCCTATAGTTTTGAAATTGTATAAATTTTGTTATACTAACATTGATTTTTAAATTATTATTACTGAGCCAATTAATTATTTTACTAAGTGCATCATTTATTTCTTGCTCGTATATGTTTATATTTTGACATTTGACAATTAGAGTAGTGTCGTCCGCAAATAATATCGTTTTGTGATGAGTTATGTTAGGAAGATCATTTATGTACATCAAAAATAGAAATGGTCCTAGCACACTTCCTTGTGGAACTCCAAATTTATTTAGTTTAAAGTTTGACCTGCTCGTTACTTTCATGTATTTTTGTACTTTGTCTATTTCTACGCATTGAGAACGATCAGTTAAGTAACTTTTAATCCAATCATTTGCTACTCCCCTAATGCCGTACTTTTCCAATTTATGTAGTTCTCATATCGAGAAAAATAGCCGTTACTGGTGTACTTTCATTAATCGCTTCTGTGATAATCTTTAATAAATTAAAACATGCTAGTGAAGTGCTACTATTTTTCCGGAAACCAAATTGTTCCTCTTTTAATACCTCTTGTCCCGTGACAAAATCATATAACCTCTTCAGCATTACTTTTTCGAAGACCTTAGAAGGAACTGGTATCAACGTAACTGGCCGATAATTGTTCATGTCTGTCTTATCACCTTTCTTGAATAACGGCTTTACAATAGATTTTTTCAAACTCTCTGGAAATGTACTGATGAAACCACCCCCCTTCGAGTTTAGGCTTATTTGATTGGTCTCGATGAGTTTTTAGGCCTTAGTGATATTTACCAACGTCGAGTCTAAAGTGAGTTTCTATTTTCTTTGGCATAATTTATTCCTTCCGATATTTGCATAGGTCACTCAAAATAAATAACTAAAAATAATTTTCCAAAAAAATTGAATCGTCTTCTTATTAAAAATGTTCTTATGTAAACAACTACTAAAAATAATAAAATATTTACAATTGAGCCAGAACAATACCACTTTTTCAAAATTACCAATTCTTAAATTATGCAAAAATACAACATAAGATAAGAAAGAGTTTTTTGAAGGTGTACATATTTTGAAATAGGATCAAAAATTTGTCTAATTATTTCCAAGCGTGAATTAAGAAAAACAAACCCTTCTGCCATTTCTAAGTTATCGATTAAATAATTTTATATATAATATATTCGGGACAACTCCACACCAATTACCTAGCCCCAAACTAGGATACACTGTACTGTGGGCACTAGATAATGGATAAACATGCATAGATACCAATTTTACATCCACGACTCGAAACTAATATTTCTGCTTCTGATTGCACCTTGCAGGATTAGAACCCGCGACCATTTGATTTCGTACCTAGGGTCTCTAGTCACTAGGCCAGCCGGTCGTTACCTAACATTTGTGGACTAGTTTCACCATGATTGTCCACGTTTCGGCTCCGTAAGTCATAACTGGTAGGACGCACTGATTAAAGACTTTTGTCTTCAGGCACTATGGTATGGACGACGAGAAGGCTTGACGAAGTTTAGCGAATGCTGCCCAACACAGCTGAACTCTTTTGTTGGCTTCCTTCTTAAAGTTGTTCTTACCTAATTGCAAAATTTGTGCAAGATTAAATAATGTTGGACAACTTCAAGAGAAGCTCCTCTTGAAGTTGTCCAACAATTTATTAATCATTGCGATCAATGCACCGATTGCGACCGAAATCGGTTCCAGGTCAATAAGATCGTTAAACCTTGACCTTGGTCTTATTTATGGTTCATTCCGAGACAAAAGCGTCGAGAAGCATCAACTAGGTTGGACAGCATACTTCTTGCAGTGACTCCGCCATTAGGACAATATCATCGGCAAATCGTATGTGTGAGATGTTCTCGCTATTGATATTAATGCCCGTGCCAATATAAACGTCCGTGTTTGAGTCACATAAATTCGTATGTGTACCAAATTTCAACTTAATCGATCCAGTAGATTCGGAGCACATTTTTTGTGACAGACGGACAGATAGCACACGACTGATCCTATAAGGGTTCCGTTTTTCATTTGAACGTACGGAACCCAAAAAAATAATTTGAAGAAACAATTTCTTAAAAATTCTTAACAATTTTTTAAAATAAATAAACATATTTTAATACCTAGCTATAAAAATTCAGAGTTTACAGGAATGCAACTGCATTTCAGTTCTGATTAAAATCCGAGAATTCAAGATAAACTTGTGTTCCAGGATAAAATTATGTATTTATCCTGGCACACAAATCCAAATAGATAAAAGTATGAACATAATACTATCGAAGCGCGGTGGAAATGGTGTAGTCGGTGGCGTCGTCACAAATGTCAGTAGCAATCCGCGCCGTCCGCGCTCGTCCGGCTGCAACAGAGCATATACCTACGCTCCAACAAACGTTAAACGTAAAGGGCGCATGTTATGTTGAAACGTACGTATTTTAATCACACACAATCAAGTCCGCATTTTGCATCACATACGTACTTTAACACATGGCGAGCGCATAATCAATTGCAGACTAACATACACACTTTGAGGTCCGCATTATAATAACGTACTGACTCTAAAACAACTAGGACTGGTGGCGCCACGTGGTGGTTACACACTGAACTAAAACACTAACGGATGTTTTCAAAAGTTGTCAAATATCCCTAATATGCGGTCATTTTTCACATTTTGCTAAGATTTCTCGAGTGAACCAATCACATCGCGACGAATTCAAAGACATATTTGAGACCTCGACCAATTATTATGTGGACGTCCGCACAACCGGGTCCGTCCGCAGAATCGTGGTTCCTGTCACGGTAAAGTCCGTATAATATTAAAGCCTATACGCACACATACACACACAGGCCCTCACACACGCACTTCTAAGGTTCTAATCAGGTTTTATGCATTTTATGATGTTTTGTATGGACTATCAGTTCAGAGTGGCAACGGTCCGCGATATCTGTTGACAAGACTCACTGCGATCCGTTGACACTCTAAACGGATCGCGCGATCAGTTGGTACAAACCCCTCTAATGTATGGAGTTCTGCATCGTGCATACGAAGTTTTATGTTAATGGCCTGTTTAAGACAGTGGCTACACTTCGCTGATTTATAATGTGAGCGAGCGCGTAGCGCGAGTGAAGCGTTTCTGTTTCAGCTTGGGCAAAAATGCTTTCGTATGTCCGGCACATGTCCGACTGTCCGGCTGTCTGGCTGTTTCCTCTACAGGTCGCATTTCTCAACCAATTCTCGAGAAATTTCGTGAAGTTTTGAAAGTTTGTTAATTATATGTTTTTTATCGATTCAGCTTTTCGTTTTCTTTTAAATGGCTGATGTACAGGGTTGAAACGTAAAAAAACACAAGTCGCATTTCTCAACCGATTCTAGTAAAATGTTGTGGTAGGTTCGGTTTCTTTCTCTTTGTTTTTGTTTGCGCGATGAACATTTATTCAGTTTTAAGCTATGCAAAGACAGACTCACGAGGTTTACAGCTCACAGAGCCACTAGTAATAGTGTGAAGTGTGTATTGAGTTCATTCCAGTTCAAAGTCCACTTCGTGAAATGTCCACAATTCGCAAAATATTTACTTCTTTAGTAACCTACCATTACATTTTTTTACCCGACCACAGCGAAGCAAAGTAAGAGATATGTATTTAAACTAAAAACTTGGTCCGATTTTGACAAGCGAACTGATGAACTTATGTTTTAAATTGTTTACAATAAATAAATAAAAATAAAATATATTCGGGACAATTCCACACCAATTACCTAGCCCCAAAATAGGATACCCTGTGCTATAGGCACTAGATAACGGATAAACATACATAAATACGATAATACTATATATCACATCCATGACTCGGAAACAAACATTTCTGCTCATCATACAATGATTGCTCCTTGCAGGATTCGAACCCGCGACTGTTTGATTTCGTTCCTAGGGTCACTAGCAACTAGACCAACCAGCCGTCAAACCAACCAGCGTTAACAATGGAACCATCGTTAACGCTATTCTTGTTTCACCTTATTTTCCAGTGTTAATCTGCTATGTAGTATTCCTGGATCAAGCAATCTATCTCAGTAAAAATCTACCCCAGACTTAAGGGACCCAGGTGGAATTCCCATCGAAGTCAATTTAAATTAATAGCCTATATTTAATGGCGATCCCGAAAAAAAGGTTTCTCATTTTTAACGTGAATGGGATATCTTTGATGATAACTTATTATTTAAACTTTTATCGTATTTCATCGTCTTAATGCAAAGGGTGTTTTCTTGTGAAATTTAATGTACAAATGTTTATAATAATGCTTTTTTTGGTATATAGTGTTTTTTTTAATGAATATTATATTAAAAAAAAGGATACTTTATAAGGGATGTTACTTTAGTTATATCTGTACAATTATATTAACGATAAAAAACAGCGTGCTGGCCCGCCTTAGTAATAAGTATTTCTCATCCCGCGGGTGCTTTGAGAACCAGTTAAGAGAATTCAGGAAATGAACAGCAGCTGTGTAAGTGTCAACATCCACTGCGATCAAGAAGCCCTGCCGAGTGTGATGGTTATGGGAGAACCCACCTGTGAAGTGGACTAGTTCGGGCTGATGATGTGCTGTAATGAGAATTTAAAAACAGTTAACAAATTAATTTGACAAAAAATAATTGGAACCAATTTTCTTTGAACTTCTATGACACTATCCTGGAAGTATCATTTCAGTTCATAAATTAATACATAAACAAATATGTTCCAATTGAGAATCTGTGATGTGTAACATCTTTCATCCCGATTTCCTGCAATCTGTGGGAGTGATTTCGTGAAAAGGAACGGAAGTGTGTAACAGGAAGCCGGGTAAGCGCATGTGCGCTATCTGATTTGACCAATGAGCACGAGTTAAGCACCCCCAATACGCCCAAATCAGCTTCATCAACAGTACTACACCACGAGATCAGCAATAATTAAGTAGGACATGTGGCACTGGTGGGGAAATGCTGAATCTACATTAAACTAGTAAATAAGATTAAAAATATTTATTTTTATTATTTGCTAAGGCCACTATTGCCACTATTTTGCCACTATTTTATTATTTGCTAAGGCTATGTTGCCACTATTTTATTATTTGCTAAGGCTATGTTGCCACTCTTTTCGTTTGAATAAAGTTATTTTTTTAAACTAAACCAGTAGTAAGTTACTTAATTCACGCGCGGTGCTAGATTATGTTAATGTTGCTTACTACCAAGGTGAGATGTCAGATGTTACACATCATATGCGACTACTGTAAGGTGAGCTCGTTAATGTTGCTTACTACCAAGGTGAGATGTCAGATGTTACACATCATATGCGACTACTGTAAGGTGAGCTCGTTAATGTTGCTTACTACCAAGGTGAGATGTCAGATGTTACACATCATATGCGACTACTGTAAGGTGAGCTCGTTAATGTTGCTTACTACCAAGGTGAGATGTCAGATGTTACACATCATATGCGACTACTGTAAGGTGAGCTCGTTAATGTTGCTTACTACCAAGGTGAGATGTCAGATGTTACACATCATATGCGACTACTGTAAGGTGAGCTCGTTTTTATTAAATGTTTACATCTGATAGAAAATATATATTATTAGAATTTATATGAGACACAAAAAATAGGCCGGCCCGTTTACGGTCGTAGTGGCTTTAGCCATCCTATTTTAAAATTTATTTAATATTGGGGTTATAATTATAATGTATTTTGTGTATGGTATGATATGTTTGGCTCACATCGGAGGCGTGATTTGAGAAATTATTCCCAGTTATTGGGCACATGCAAGCAAAGCCGCGAGCAACAGCTAACAATATAATATATACTTTTTTGAAATGTGCTAATTACCCGCACGGCATTTTTTATATTTTATTTACGAATATATGTCCTCTAGAGGGCGCTATATTCAATTTATTGTGACGTCACAAGCGTCTTGATCGTCCGATAGCTATAGGCTAGCCATCAGAGGATTAAGATGCTTCCAACGATACCTCATTTGACAAATTATTATAATTAGTCTAGAAGTTATGAGGGAACAGATGATTATACACACCCACTCACCCACATAAATACATACATACCGGTCAAAATCAAATACTTGACTTTTTGATTCGCCTTAGTCGGGTAAAAAGTGACGAGCGCGTGCATTGCCGGACTTGCTTTTACAGACTAATGTCTTGTGCAGGCAGAATGAATGACACTGCAATACAAGCATTGTGCAGGCAGAATGAATAACACTGCAATACAAGCATTGTGCAGACAGAATGAATGACACTGCAATACAAGCATTGTGCAGGCAGAATGAATGACACTGCAATACAAGCATTGTGCAGGCAGAATGAATGAGACAGGCGAATTTCTTGATAGTCGTCAGTCAGTTGTATACAACAGTATATCTAATACTGTATTTGCGAGGTATGAGTACCGTATACATAGTCTTTCTTCGCCGTGTAACGACATGACTCATTACTTCACAAATACAAGTAAGACACGTTTTCTCAATCAAGGCAGCAAAAAGTAAGAACGAGTAAATCTAATCCGCTGTCTCGGAGCTCGCGCTGAGTGGTAACAAACACACATACAAACAAACTTACGCGTTTGTAATATTAGTATGATTAGATTTACTCGTTTTTACTTTTTGCTGCCTTGATTGAGAAAACGATCGAGCGTGCTTGTTTGATGAGGTACATAGATACATTATGTCCGAATAATACATTGAATACTTTTATCATTATCAACATCGTCATCCATCATCATTGTCTACGCGGGTAAAACCATGGGGCGTGGCTTATAATTACAAAAACCATGGGGCGTGGCTTATAATTACAAAAACCATGGGGCGTGGCTTATAATTACAAAAACCATGGGGCGTGGCTTATAATTACAAAAACCATGGGGCGTGGCTTATAATTACAAAAACCATGGGGCGTGGCTTATAATTACAAAAACCATGGGGCGTGGCTTATAATTACAAAAACCATGGGGCGTGGCTTATAATTACAAAAACCATGGGGCGTGGCTTATAATTACAAAAAACCTAGAATTAATTTCACATGCCTGAATTTTCGTACATATTTATTTTATTTGACAACTCAGGATGTCTGACACAATAATTAATCACGTATGAATGTGGAAGACATTCATACGTGCTTTTATACTAGGTAAATACAGTAAAATATGCGCTAAATAAATATAACAAAATGATATATTGTTTGTAATGGTTTTATATCGTTTGTGGCAGCTTGCGAAAAAGGCTTATTGGAGAGATAAATGGGTTTTAAGAGAGGCCAACCCGTCATACTTTTCATACAAACGCTCGTACGTGATTATGGCGCTATAACACATATAATGTGGAATTAATAGTTATCTTGTGTACTATATTTAGGTATCAACGATACAAATATATTATAAGCCTCAAAAGGCTCAAAAAATTGGCTTTTTCGCACAAATTTTACCTGAATTTGGCCGTTCATAATGTACTCTTAAATTGTAAAAGTAAAGAAAACATTTCCGGAAACAGGATTACTCAAAAACACGTATTTTCTGGAACAAGTTTTATGAAATTTCCGCACACAATTTTTCGTTACATGTTGTTATAATGCGGAAGTTACCGAATGCCAACCGAGCGTTCAAGCGAACACACAACTCTTTTCGCTTTGCCTTTTTTCAAACATTGCGCTGGATGAAACAACAAGATTTTCGACCATGCTCGCATTGACGATAGATGGACCGCGAAGGGCCCTCTTTAAAGCAGTGTTTCTTTAAATTTTATTTGTATGTGAGATGATGTGAAGGAATGCAGTTAACTAAAAAATAGGGTTAAAATTTTGAACAAAATACCACAACAGTAGTGATGACAGCGATCAACTCAAGTTCATGTTAGCTGTATCTTTAAAACCACAAACTTTCTATGCAGTGAATTTAGGCCTTAGCTTTAGATCCTGGTACCGAAGGGTATAGATTGCGGCTGACAGAAAACAAACGATAAGAAACAAGCTGCGCGCCACGGCTTTTCCCGCGTGCAAACCTTAGGGATGCAACAAAAAAACAACCTTCCTTAGGGTATTCAAGGAATATTTCCTCCAAATTTCAAATCTCTGGGGCTACCGCTTTAGGCTGTGCGTTGTCTGTCAGTAAGTCAATATGTCACATGTATATGTGCTAACACGAAGCAAAAATAACCAGCAATAGCTTAAACTGCAAGGCCACGCCTTACAAGATTTGAATCCGCAAGTTGAAAAATTGGCGTGATCATTTAAATTCTGCTTAAATCCTCGAGAGTACGTCTTGAGGATTTAAGCAGAATTTAAATGATATAGTTAAATTTCAAAATTGTAAATATTTATTGCGAGTATCTGTAATGTAAATATTTATTGCGAGTATATGTAATGTACATATTTATTGCGAGTATATGTAAGGTACATATTTATTGCGAGTATATGTAATGTACATATTTATTGCGAGTATCTGTAATGTACATATTTATTGCGAGTATATGTAATGTACATATTTATTGCGAGTATATGTAATGTACATATTTATTGCGAGTATATGTAATGTACATATTTATTGCGAGTATATGTAATGTACATATTTATTGCGAGTATATGTAATGTACATATTTATTGCGAGTATATGTAATGTACATATTTATTGCGAGTATATGTAATGTACATATTTATTGCGAGTATCTGTAATGTACATATTTTCACAATGATGACTAAATTCTATCTATATTAAGTACATTGTCTTTACAAGGCTGGGCCAAGTCCCAAGGTTTGTTATCTACCAAATTCTATCTATATTAAGTACATTGTCTTTACAAGGCTGGGCCAAGTCCCAAGGTTTGTTATCTACCAAATTCTATCTATATTAAGTACATTGTCTTTACAAGGCTGGGCCAAGTCCCAAGGTTTGTTATCTACCAAATTCTATCTATATTAAGTACATTGTCTTTACAAGGCTGGGCCAAGTCCCAAGGTTTGTTATCTACCAAATTCTATCTATATTAAGTACATTGTCTTTACAAGGCTGGGCCAAGTCCCAAGGTTTGTTATCTACCAAATTCTATCTATATTAAGTACATTGTCTTTACAAGGCTGGGCCAAGTCCCAAGGTTTGTTATCTACCAAATACTAATCTACTTTGTAGTAAGCCTTCTTTGTGAGTATTGATTTTACTGTATTATTTAATTTTGTTAATGTATATTTTTGAACTTCAAGAGGAATTTTATTGTAAAATTTTATACTTTATCCCAAAAAGGACTTGCTCATCTTGGTTCATCTAGTTTTAAGCAATACCAGTTTATCTCTATTTCTAGTATTGTGTATGCCTGTCACCAAGTTTTTCAAATGATTCTAAGTTTTTCCTCACATACGAGTACATTCTATTCACGTATATAAAGTAGGACGGCATTGACATAATATTGACAGTTTTGAAAAACTCTCTTAGAGAAGCCTGAGCACCAAGTCCAAATGCTGACCTAAATTGTAAAACCTAGTTTATCAGAAATTAATAATATTTATTAACAAGTAAAACTTATTATATAAATACAAAAATCCGACTGTGTCTGTACTGTATGTGCCTATTGAATCAAATTTTAAACAACTCACGTGCTATGTATTCTACAGATTGTACTATGGAGAGTGTGCACAAGAACTGCACAATCTGATTCTCCCGTCACCTTTCCATCCCCGTACGACTAGACGATCAGCAAAGCGCCACCCTTTCATGGTTGAAATACCTCGCACAAGAACGAAGCGTTACGCTTCTTCATTTATTATAAGAACTGCAAAGGATCCACTCCTTTGCAGTTCTTATAATAAATGCCTTGCCCTCGTCAGTGTTTCCGGTAAATTATAACCCAGGTGTGTTCAAGTCAAGAGTGAGTAGGTATCTACTAGGCAAGCGTGCTACACCTTCGACCACATCATCGCTTTCCATCAGGTGAGATCGTGGTCAAACGATTGCCTAGACCATAATAAAAATATTAAAAAAAACCGGGTATTTGCTTTTCAGCCGTGAGCGGAATGATGCGGTCAGCTCGCAATAGTAATAGAAGTAAATAAACTTAATGTTTCCTATCTACTGACATATTTTACTTTACTTTTCAGCCGTGAGCGGAATGATGCGGTCAGCTCGCAATAGTAATAGAAGTAAATAAACTTAATGTTTCCTATCTACTGACATATTTTACTTTACTTTTCAGCCGTGAGCGGAATGATGCGGTCAGCCCGCAATAGTAATAGAAGTAAATAAACTTAATGTTTCCTATCTACTGACATATTTTACTTTATTTTTCAGCCGTGAGCGGAATGATGCGGTCAGCTCGCAATAGTAATAGAAGTAAATAAACTTAAAGTTTCCTATCTACTGACATATTTTACTTTACTTTTCAGCCGTGAGCGGAATGATGCGGTCAGCCCGCAATAGTAATAGAAGTAAATAAACTTAATGTTTCCTATCTACTGACATATTTTACTTTATTTTTCAGCCGTGAGCGGAATGATGCGGTCAGCTCGCAATAGTAATAGAAGTAAATAAACTTAATGTTTCCTATCTACTGACATATTTTACTTTACATTTCAGCCGTGAGCGGAATGATGCGGTCAGCTCGCAATAGTAATAGAAGTAAATAAACTTAATGTTTCCTATCTACTGACATATTTTACTTTACTTTTCAGCCGTGAGCGGAATGATGCGGTCAGCTCGCAATAGTAATAGAAGTAAATAAACTTAATGTTTCCTATCTACTGACATATTTTACTTTACTTTTCAGCCGTGAGCGGAATGATGCGGTCAGCTCGCGATAGTAATAGAAGTAAATAAACTTAATGTTTCCTATCTACTGACATATTTTACTTTACTTTTCAGCCGTGAGCGGAATGATGCGGTTAGCTCGCAATAGTAATAGAAGTAAATAAACTTAATGTTTCCTATCTACTGACATATTTTACTTTACTTTTCAGCCGTGAGCGGAATGATGCGGTCAGCTCGCGATAGTAATAGAAGTAAATAAACTTAATGTTTCCTATCTACTGACATATTTTACTTTACTTTTCAGCCGTGAGCGTAATGATGCGGTCAGCTCGCAATAGTAATAGAAGTAAATAAACTTATGTTTCCTATCTACTGACATATTTTACTTTACTTTAATAGATGCAATTGCAACATTGGACTACAGTACTAAGATAAACTAGAAAAATCTACAAGCACAAATAAAAAAAAACCCCGACCCCACCCCCCCCCTGCCCTAATATAACTAAGAAGCATCTCGATCACATAAGTTTTCAAACATAAAAACCGCATCAAAATCGGTTCATTCGTTTGGGAGCTACGATCCTATGTAATCGCTTACCAATAGAACTGAAGACAATTGATAGTCTAAGCGTATTTCAACAGAAATTGAAAGGGCTCTTGCTGAAATGGTGTTTATCGATGATTTCAATTCTAAATAATTTGAATTCTAAATATATGTATTTTTGATTTTATATTAATTTTATAAACATGACTTATTTGGAAAAAATTGTTGACATTTTAGAGTTAAGTAGTTTTCTTGAAATTATATTAGAACTGTTTTATTTTGAATTTAATGTTTTTATTTGACGATAATTTGATTGTATGTATTGTTTTAATTTCTTTATTGTTTTAATCTTTTAGTTTCAGACACAATGTAATAATTTTTAATGAATAAAATTATGAATTATGAATTCCCACCATTATGGCTACCATCTCGCTTAGCTCATTCGATCCATTCGTTTGGAAGCTATGATTCGCACCCCCCTTTTCTCAACTGCCCCCTCCCCCCTTCCCTTCTTAATGTAACTAAGAACCATCTCGATCACATCAGCTTTCAAACAATAAAAACCGCATCATAATCGGTCCATTCGTTTGGGAGCTACGATGCCACAGACAGACACACACGTACACACACAGTGATAAACACCCTAAATTTATAACACCCGTCTCTTTGTTCGGGGGCTTAGTATTATAAGTATAGATTTCGTTTCCATTGCAACGTGTCATTCCATTCTGAAACTGATTAATATGCATTCGATGACATTATGTGTGGAATATTATTTCGGGCAAATAGCTACCGTGCCTCTTCTTTAGGTGGCACATCCTATTGGACCAATTTTGGACGTGAAGAACGCGAGTTATGTTGGCCTTCAGGACGGCAATCATCTGTGGTTTGTTTGCATAAACCAGAGATTTCACGTAGCCCACAGAAAATTGTGGAGCGAAAATAGCCGGAACAAAATCTACACCAAACAGCGACATTTTCAGAGTTTAGAGGCACCCTATGAATCTCCTGCGGATTTTAGTCGTTCTAAATCTGGAAATTTTGCTTGCTTAATTTTAATAGTGTAGCATTTCATGGTTCAATAAGTCAAAGCTAAATAAGTATTCCTGCCAAACTCACAGCTGTAGCCTTAACCAAGATGTCCGCTATACACTGTCACATTTCGAACGCACCTATTTAAAAACCTTTTAAGTGGATGCAAAAAGTTGTTCCAAAAGTTTATTTAAACCTTCAGTAGAACATAAGAGAAATAAGTTCAAACACTAAAATCCGATACGGTCGGTTAAAAAATAGCATATGACACTCTTGCAATGAAGAAGAATCGATTGATATCTCGCATGTCAAAATCAAACCCAGTTTTTAGTTTGAACGCATAGCCCTTCCTTTTCATCGCCGTAGTCGGAAAAAAATAGCCTATGACACTCTATACTTGAAGACGAATCGATTGACACCTCGCTTGTCAAAATCGGACCAATAGGGGTGATGCTATGGCGGAACATCCACATACCCAAATACATACATACATACATACATACATACATACATAGACTGTTAAACTATTATCCTTCCCTTGCTTCACCGTAGTTAGGTAAAAAATAATCTTTTAACACTTCTTGGCAGTCTGTATGCATGTTCTAATACATTTTATAGATGCGTCTGAAAGCCTACAACCCTTTTGCTCTACCCGTTCTGGCAGAATGTAATACCTAAATCGATTGCGTTACATTTGGCCTGAAGCCAACCGCTGAAGTAACTGTCATACTTAAGCAGGGCAAAAAATATGTAACCTAGTTTGCTGGGGCTAGGTCACCTAATAATAAATGGTTGAGTAGCTATTGCATAAATGTGATTACTAGTGCAGTCTTTTAATTACACGACTGCCCAAAAAAGGAGTGTAATGTTTTCAGGGTTCATGTATGTAAGTAGCCTGAACAGATTTTGATGTACGAAATATTGTTAAAATCCCTAAATCACAACTAGTGTCATTTTTTTTTCTCGGTTTTTTGTCTCGGTTGTTGTATTTTTTGTCTTACTTTGATGATTTACTCGTACTTGTTATTATTTCCTAATAAGCTAGCTTAGGTAGTGGGCTATTCCCCCCGTGGGTTCCCGCCTTGTCGTGGCGGGGGGCTCTAGTAACCGTGGCTCCGCCCACCACGGTGAAGCTAAGAGGAACCCGGGGCCGCGCTGGCAGGGTGTAACTGGCCGGCCCGAAGAGGGGCCGCTTCTCTGGGCTTTGGCACCAAACCCATGTAGAAGTGACCACAGGACGTGCTTGGTGGGATACCAAGCAGAGGATGTTCTCCATGACTTCCCAGGCCTGACGTCAGGGCTCAGTGCAGCGCCGGATAGTCCGCCAGCTGTTGCTGTGGCTGTACTGGGCGGTGGCAAAGGATATGGGAGGCCATAGGGAGCTCAACGCTAGAAGTCGGAGGAAGAATAAATTCACCTCTGACCCCCCTGAGGCCTAGGTGGTGGACATGGTGTTGTCTGCCCCAGCATAAGGCCTCGAGGTGGCACGCACAGTGATTCTTTGCGCCCCTCAATGGCGTCCATGGGGTGGGGAATGGCTCAGCCCCATCCCAACCGTGAGGGGGTCCTCAACAGGACCAGTGGCATCGGGGCCGCGGAAGAGTGCGAAAGCGTACCCGTAGCTCCGGCACAAGGCGTCGTGCGGAACACCGTGGGGTTTTAGTCGGTAAGAGTCCGACATAACCACCTTGCTGCCCCCGGAGCTTGATGGTATCCATGAGGACTTTCAAAGGTAAAAAAATATGATAGTGGGCCATGGAGAGAGACATGCTTGGAGTATCTCTTAATGATAAGATTTGAGTTGAAGAGATCTGACAGAGAACCAAGGTAGCCAACATACGATTAGCTCTAAGTAAAATCAAGTTAAGATGGCAGTGGGCTGGTCACATTTCCCAAAGAACCAATAACCATTGAGGTTGACGAGTCCTCGAGTGGAGACCACGTTGAGGCAAACGTAGCGTAGGATGCTCTGTGGCCAGGTAGAGTGGATGAGGAAAGCTGAACACCGAGCTCAGCGGCGTGCAGTAGAAGAAGCCTACGACCAGCATTGGACAGTACAGGCTGATGATGATGATGGTCGAAAGTGGGACAACCCATCAACTTAGAATGGAGAGTCATGTCTCACACATGGCCAATGTTATATATTATAATTACCTATTTTACTTGGGTTGCATTCGCATACAATAAGCCTCATAAGGAGTGGAATGCCCTGCCCTCGACAGTTTTTCCGGTAAATTATAACCCAGGTGTGTTCAAATCAAGAGTGAATAGGTATCTACTAGGCAAGCGTGCTACACCTTCGTCAACATCATCGCTTTCCATCAAGTGAGATCGTGGTCAAACGATTGCTTAGTCCGTAATAAAAAAAAGAAAAAAAAACTATAACTATTTATTTAACAAATAACAATGTAAAAAACAAAATAATAGTAACTATATATTAAATCCAATGTTGTACAATAAGCGGCCTGAGAGCTATTATCAATTTATTACAGGCAATCTTTGGATGGACAGGATTGAATGACATACTCGTATATACATCGCGGTCAGTGATGGAGACTTACTTTGGAACAAAAAAGTAAATTGATAAATATTAACAATTACTGTACGCATTATTACTTTTTTGACCAAAAAGGTAAGGAGAAGCAGTTTTTTACCAGACTTCGCAACGCAAAGGCCCGGTAATGTGTTTATCAGCCTATGTATGTCTGTTCCTTTGTGGCACTATATAGACCAAACACATGGACTGATTTTGATGATTCTTACGTCAATCGTTTTGTCTTTATCTCGCGAGTGTTATATTAATCAAAATTCAATAAGAAAACAACCAGACGAAAAATAAAAAATGAAAGTCGACGAACTATGTCAACAGCAAGCCACACCGTCAGAGGAAAGGGAGCTCAATAAAAAGATCAGCAAGCTGGTGCGACGTGATCTGTGATGCTCAAATACACACCAGATAGAAAAGGCAATTGAGCAAAATTGGGGATCAAAAGTCTTCGCCCAGCAATTGAGTTGATCCTATCTGACGAAGCTCAAGACCAATAATGGCATAACCGTCGTCTCTCCTTCGCCGGAGATCCTTTCTGAGATTGAAGACTTCTATGGCCGATTGTACGACTCGCATGCTTCTAGACCCGAACTCAGCACGGAGGATTCCCGCACAATACTGAATTGCCATTATACTGATGAACTGCCCGACGTCAGCCTAGACGAGATTAAGTTGGCGCTTAAACAACTTAAGAACCGGAAGGCCCCTGGCGAGGATGGTATAACTTCGGAGCTCTTGAAGGCAGGGTGGAAATCCGAACTTCGGGAGCTTCAGGGATTATTTAGCACCGTCTTTAATAGTGGAAAAACTCCAGTACTTCTTTTAAAAAAGGGGATAAAACCTTTTTAAAGAACTACCGACCTATTTCACTCTTGAGTCACAAGTGTCTATAAGTTGTTTTCGAGGGTCGTCTCAAATCGTCCCGCAAGAAGACTTGATGAATTCCAGCCTCCTGTGTTAAGGTCGGGTTTCGCGGAGGATTTAGCACCATAGACCACATACATACAGTAAAGCAGATTATACAAAAGTCTGAAAAGTATAACCAGCCCCTGTGTCTTGCTTTTGTGGACTGTGAAAAGACTTTTGACTCCGTTGAATGCGGTTCTGGAATCTTTGCAGGGTTGTCAAGTGAACTGTTGATACATTGAAGTGTTGCAGTTTCTATATGATGCCGCAACTATTAGTGCGCAAGTACAAAACCAGCAGTCTAAACATATTCAACTGCGCAAAAGAGTGAGACAGAGGGATGCTATATCCCGAAACTGTTCACTGATACCTTGGAAGATATGTTTACAATCCAGCGTAAAGGAATGGGTATTAATATTAATGGCGAGAACTTCTCACACTTACGATTTGCCAATGACATAGTCCTATATACAGTCCTATATATATATATATATATATATATATATATATATATATATACATATATATATATATATATATATATATATACATAGGCAGGTGGAGTAAGTCCCTGACGGAATGGTGGCCACGTGACGTGGTGGTCAGCGTAGCCGAGGAAGACCGATAGGTCGACGACATAGAAAAGCATGCTGGTAAGACCTGGACCAGACTGGCTCAAACCAGAGATGAACGGCGTAAGAGGGAGGAGGCTTATGCCCTGCAGTGGGCGGAATAAGCTGCAAATAATGATGATAGTCCTAATGGCGGAGTTGCTGCAAGACTTGCAAAGTATGCTGACCAACTTAGTTGATGCTTCTCGACGCATCGGTTTCGGAATGAACATAGATAAGACCAAGATCTTTGAGAAGGAAGTGAACAGAAGAATTCAGCTGGGTTGGACAGTATTCAACAAACTTCGTCAAGTCTTCTCGTCGTCCATACCACAGTGTCGGAAGACAAAAGTCTTCAATCAGTGCGTCTTACCAGTCATGACCTGCGGAGCTGAAACGTCGACACTCACAGTCAAACTAGTCCACAAATTAAGGGCCGCTCAGCGAGCTATGGAGAGAGCTAAGCTTGGTGTTTCTTTGAAGGACGAGATTCGTAATGAAGATATCCGACGGAGAACCAAGGTAACCGACATAGCTCAAAATAAGCAAGCTAAAGTGGCAGTGAGCTGATCACCTTTCCCGAAGAAACGATAACCGTTGTGGTAGACGAGTTCTCGAGTGGAGACCACGTTTAGGCACGTAGTGTAGGACTCCTTGTGGCCAGGTGGAGTGACGACCTGAGAAAAGCGACTGGAAGAAAATGGATGAGGAGAGCTGAAGACCGAGCTCAGTGGCGTGCATTAAGAGAGGTCTACGTCCAGCAGTGGACAAATATAGACTGATGATGATGATGATAAATCATACCTTGGAATAGGTATTAGAATAGGTTACATTTCTAAGCAGTAGATCATTGGTTGGCGATATATCTAACATTGCGCAGTACTAAGCGTATACATGCTCGTGCTCGCGCGGTAAGAAACTGTAACTTGTAACTGACCTCAATACATAACCTTAATCCTATAATACGACGAAGCAAAGGAAGGGTAAGGTGTTGAAACTTAAAAAATGACCAATTGACAAACGAGGTATCAATCGATTAGTCTTAATTTGTAGAGTGTCAAAGGCATATTTTTTACCCGACCGTAGTCGGGTTTTAGTTTTTTAACTTATGTCTTATTTACATTACCAATTCTTGCCAAACCATTTCAATTTTCTCCTAAAATAAAATGTCTAAACTAAAATTATTACACCAATATTATAAAGTCAAAAGTTTGTATGTATGTTTGTTACTCCTTCGCGCTCCAAATACTGAACGGATTATGATAAAATTTAAAATTGACATAACTTATATATACCCTGGAATAACACATAGAATACTTTTCATCATCATCATCCTTTACGCTCAAACGGCTGTACGGATTTTTATGTAATTTGGAATCGAATAAAAATTCTGACTTTTGTCAATAATATTAAAATTGAGGTATGGGAAATGTAAAAAAAAAACACATCGTAAAAAACTCAGCCGTATCGCTCGAACTTGAAAATGGGATACGATAGGACTCTGATTTTGATATCCTTATTTTCTACATGATTTATGTCACCTGATATTGAGAAATGATATGGTCGACAATCAAATAGTAGACGCTTGCCTAGAGGTAACCTATTTATACGTGCCTTGAAGACTCCCAGTTCAGTTATAAATACTGGAAAATACAGAATCCAGTTTCCATAACCTCCTATATTTCGTCTCTCTCCATTACATCTGGCAACAGTTAATAAGAGATTTCCAAAAACTGCTTGTTAATCCTTCGACACGGAAACAAGGGAACAGTATCGACTATTGACTATTGTCGATGAATCGGAACCAACCGTCGTCAGGCGGGCAATTAATCTCGCGCTCGCCCTACCGCCTCCGTGCTGACTGCACCCTTGTTAATCTCAACTATACATAGGTACCTTCATATTTATTGTTCATGTTTTTTAGTGTTTTTGTTTCTTATACAACTGAGTGAGTTGACCCGGTTGTAAGTACTACGCCTGCCTATAACAGTGCAACAGTGCGTTTACAGGTTGTAAGTAATACACCTGCCTATAAGCAATACAATGCAACAATGTGTTTAATAGCAATATAAAGTTTTACGTAACACTGCACTGCGTGCATCACCTTGAGACGAGGGGTTTGACTTTTATTTAAACTTCATTTTTGCCAGCTGCTAGCATATGAAAATAAAACCAAAGTCAGAGGCACTTGGGCGGCTTAAAAAAAACTCTCAAGACTCCTCGTCACTCGATACATACCTACATACCATATTCAGTATACTTTCAATCAGAACATAATAATAATTGAAAACTACTTCTTCGCGTTTGAATAATGTAAATATGGATTGAAAAGCTCTTTTTATATCGGTTTCTTGATTTCAGTTCAAAATACCATTTCCGGTAGAGATAATAACTAGTATCAAACAAGGGATAGGTACGCGCATAGTCGCGGCGGCAAACGTGAGATTAATTGGCGCCGGCCACCGACGGCTCTCGGCACCGTTCCAACTCATTGCTGACGTCGATAGTTTCCGTGTTTCTGTGTGGAAGAGTAATTCGTTGTATCGATTGAAACTATACACAGAACCTATTTATGAAATTACTTAATCAACAGAATTTTACGATTTTCTGGCACCTTCCCGAATATTAGATAATTACTCTTGGCTCCAGAGGCTTCTGATTTTTATACATAGTTTTGTTTTAGTTATAGTAGCTGTAAGTATTATACCACTTCTTTTACCATATTACCATAATATTACCTTGTATTATACACTAGGGTAATTTTTTGCTCGCGGAACAAGACTAGTACCTATTGATATTATTTGCAATAGAAAAAGCCCCTCAGTCCACCAAAATCCATTGTTAAGATCTGTTGATGTATCTTTTTGCACTTATATGTCCACTTTATTCCTTTATCCATGTTTTTTAGCAAAGTGTTTTTTTAAAATGGGCTACACATGGCTACACATGCTATGTAGCCGGCCCATTTTACAATATATGATACACATGCTTTTTTCTTTTATCAATACTTCCAACTTTCCTGGCTGAATCATAAATCCTTCTTCTTCTTATTATGATGATGGCTTCTGCGGAGACACTAGCAATTTCGCCAATGTCAAGTTTATTATGAGTATTGTCACGTCACAGTCAATGTCAAGTTTATTATAAGAACTGTCACGTCACAGTCAACAGTATTATCATGTAAAGTCACAGTCAACTGTCAAAGTCATGATTCAATAAAATGGTGGATATATTAATGCTTTGGAAAAAATCGCATAATTTCATTTATTTCGCGTTTGATTCTTTAACACAATTAATGGTTAATATTCCACCAATATTAAATACACATTAACACTTGAAGAAACACAAGAAAGAGAATAAAGTCAAATTCTACAAAAAACTAAAATTACTTAGATGATTATATTTTATGCCCTGCCCTCGTCAGTGTTTCCGGTAAATTATAACCCCGGTGTGTTCAAGTCAAAAGTGAATAGGTATCTACTACGCAAGCGTGCTACACCTTCGACCACATCATCGCTTTCCATCAGGTGAGATCGTGGTCAAACGATTGCCTAGTCCGTAATAAAAAAAAAACTTAGATGATTAAATGAAATAAATGGCATGACAATTGACATTTGACATTACGTAGTCATAATTTATGATTCAGCCAGGGAAGTTGGAAGTGTTGCTAAAAGAAGTTTGCATTTGGTTTTTGCCACTGCCCATTTTATAATGGATTTTCAGACACATATTAGTCCTAAAAAACTATTTTGCAAAAAAACAAGGATAAAGGAATATAGTGGATACAAAGGTGCAAAAAGATCCATCAATGGATCTTCACAATGGATATTAGACACACGTTAGTTCTACAAAATCTACTTTGCAAAAAAACATAGAGAAAGGAATAAAGTAGACATCTATGTGAAGTAGAAATCTATCAATGGATTTCTACAATGGATTTTATTGGATCGGAAGGAAAAGCAAATGGTAAAGAAGAAAAATAAAGTGTAAAACCATTTAAAAAGAAGAAAAATAAGGAGAGTAAACTTAATATAAATTATCAATATCTCTTTTAATTCTTACCAAATTATTATCTACCATTGTTATGCACTAGAATTGGAATTCAACTGGGAAAATACGCTAGCATGATGGGTACGCTACCAACTGGTACCCTGGTACCTAGTGGGCCAGAACACTTGGCCAAGCCAGAAATGATAAAATGTACCTATCTTCCAACTGTTTAATGCAGTAGTGGCGTTCAGTTAAATAATTAAGAATGCCCGTAATAAAACTACCTACCTAAATCTCACAAACTTTCAAAAGCAGGCCAACAGTAGGTAATAATGCCAAATTGGTGCCACACTTGGCCCACAAGGGGACAAAGGCGCGACAATGTTGGCCCAATTATGACCCGGAGACTATTAGTTATTCTGTCCCGGTGATAAATCCCGGCGGGGAGGCGTGACGGGCCGAAAAACTATACCTCTGAACATTAGAAGTTGAGTGCTTGTATGCATTGTACGTTGTAACTAGAGAATTCATTCCTGGCCTTTATTTCTAATCCCGCGATTTTGGGATTACACTTAGTCAATCCCGGGATCCCGATACAATACTGGGATTATTCCAGTATTGAGGGTTAAAAATAAAAATATTAGAAAAATAGGCAAAAATAATAGCACTTTTACAAGTCAAAATTAACATCTCATGGACAAGGAGAAATACATAAAATATGATAAAAAGATCAAATCAATCAAAATTTATATAAACTAAGTATTCTTTGAGTTTGAAAAGGAAATTTCCTTTTCATGTGCCAACAGAGTTTAATCTCACACTGGAAAAGGAAATACCCTTCTGACTCTACCGGTGCTTCGAAAATACGCCCGTTAGAGAAGAGAGCACCAAGAAACTCTACGGGGATGTATTTTTTTCCATATTTGTTAATTCTTTATTATTTTTTCAAATGTCACAATTATAACAAAACATGTAAACTACAATTAATATTAGAGATAAAAGTGACAATAAGATGTCCCACAAACATCAAACAATCAAACTGGAAAAAATATAGTAAAAAATTCTAACTAGATAATTATATTGTATAAAACAACGTGATCTCATGGTATGTTTGAGACATCTCACAAAGTACTTTGAACATTTTATTCATTTAACGTACGTTAACATCTAAGTTATCACTTATTACTATCATGGAGCTTGGAGACATCAGGCCATGCATTTCTATCATTAATATAATCATTTACATTGTAATACGCTTTCTTTATAAGATTTACTATAACAAAAGTTTTAAACCTATGCATTGGCAATTGATCAATGCCGTCAGGTAACTTATTAAAAAAGCGTATACAGTTCCCCATATATAAGCAACTAACTTTCTTTAACTGAAATCCAGACACTTTTAGTTTATTTTTATTTCTATTATTTATTAAAATTATGAACATCCCTATTTTTTACAAATGAATTGATGTTCTTCCCAACATACATTATATTTTCATATATATAATGACAAGCCACTGTAGGAATATTGATCTCTTTAAAACGTTCCTGAGACATATAGTATTCCAAACATCCCGATAGGAGCACCTTCCATTCATCTGCGAACACATCACAATTCGGACTAGCTACCAGGAGGGCGTTGAGCGCAGTGAGGGTGCGTGGTATAGGTGAACTAGAACGGGCTTTGGTACGACACACCGGGACCGCAAACAATCTATGTTTTCTGCTCCGATGATAATTATTGGGAACAAATAATGTTCAGGGGCTTAGATCAGGGGCACAGCTTACTATTTAGACCAGAGGACCATCCCTCGAAAAATCTTGCACATCATCGCAAATTGGTCACGAGATCTTCTGACCTCCAAAGAGTTATACCCTAAGCAACCTAGAAGAAATTTCGTTGGGTACATGTAAGGGTAATAGCCATATATGCGCTTGTACTATAAGTACCTTAGAAAAGCCTTCTGTACTTTTCTAATAAAAGCGCATATTTACTCTCTTGTGGGTGCTACACTTATGCATAGGCTTCTAGTTTACTGCAAACTAAGGCGCTGAAGATGATTAGCTTGATGACCCCTATGTTCTGAAAATCTTTGGAGTTCCGAAGAATAAAACCTAGTCGCTGAAAATATTCCTTAGCCACTGTCGTTATATGGTCATGAAATGTGAGTTTTTGGTCAAACGTGACACCCAGATCTCTAACCATCTGTCCGTGTCCAAGATCAAAGCACGAATTGTATCGAGTTGCAAAAAAGGGTGAGATAGGGAGACGTTATTTCTCCGAAACTGTTCACCTCTGCACTGCAAGATATATTTAAGCTTCTGAATTGGAACGGATATGGAGTTAACATCAATGGCGAATGCATCAGTCACCTTCAATTTGCTGATGATATAGTCATCATAGCAGAAACCCTGACAGGCCTAAGCATAGTGCTCAGTGACCTCAATATTGTTTCCTAACAGGTGGGTCTTAAAGTTAACATGTGTAAGACGAACATCATGTCAAATGCCCATGCCGCACCCATGCTGGTTTATGTTGGGAACGATATTATCGAAGCTGTTGATCACTATGTTTACTTAGGTCAGACGATCCAACTAGGTAGATCCAACTTTGACAAAAAGTTCAACCAACGAATCCAACTTGGATGGGCAGCGTTCTTGAAATTACGCCATATCTTCTCGTCGCAAATACCGCAGAGCCTCAAGACGAAAGTTTAAAATCAGTGCGTGTGGCCAGTGATGACATACGGTGCTGAGACGTGGTCGCTAACTATTGGTTTCATACACAGGCTTAAAGTCGCGCAGCCTGCAGTTGAGAGAGCTATGCTTGGTGTTTCACTGCGTGACAGAATTCGAAATGGGAAAATTCGAAGAAGAACCAAGGTTACTGAAATAGCTCTCAGAGTTTGCAAGTTGAAGTGGCAATGGACAGACCATATAGTTTGCATAACCAACAACCACTGGGGAATAAAGGTTCTCGAATGGCGACCACGAATAAGCAAGCGAAGTATAGGGAGACACGATGGACCGACGACATTATAGCCATCGCAGGAAGTCGATGGATGGAGGTGGCACAAGATTGCTCGTCATGGTGCTTTTTGGGGGAGGCCTATGTTCAGCAGTGAACTTCTAAAGGCTGACATGATGATGATGACATATATTCGGGACAATTCACACCAATTACCTAGCCCCCAAACTAGGATACCCTGTACTATGAGCACTAGATTGATAGCTATCTATGGAAACCATCCTTTCTGCTCATCACATAAATGATTCGAATCCCGCAAGGTGCGGGATTCGAACTCCGCAAGGTTTTGATTTCAGTTAGGGTCTCCAGCCACTTGATCAACCGGTCGTCATAGATAAGACCAAGATAATATTTAACGATCTTATCGACCCAGAACCGATTGCAGTCAATGGTGTACCTTTTGAAGTGGTCCAACAATATGTTTAGTTTCGGCAAATATTGCAATTAGGTAAGAACAACTTTGAGAAGGAAGCCAACAGAAGAATTTAGCTGGGTTGGGCTGCAATCGGCAAACTTCATCAAGTCTTCTCGTCGTCCATTTCACAGTCCATACAAAAGTCTTCAAACATCCTACCAGTCATAACCTACGGAGCTGAAACGTGGATATACTCACAGTCAGACTAGTCGACCAATTTAAGGTCGCTCAGCGAGCTATGGAGAGAGCTAAGCTTCTGAAGGACAAGATTCGTAATGAAGATACCCGACGGAGAGCCAAGGTAACTGACATAACTCTAAGGATAAGCAAGCTAAAGTGGCAGTGGGCTGGTCACATTTCCCGAAGAACCAATAACCGTTGGGGTAGACGAGTTTTAGTGTGGAAACCACGTTAAGACAAACCTTGTGTAGGACGCCCTGTAGCCAGGTGGAGTGACGACCTGAGAAAAGCGACTGGAAGAAAATGGATGAGGAAAGCTGAAGACCGAGCTCAGTGGCGTGCATTAAGAGAGGTCTACGTCCAGCAGTGGACAGATATAGGCTGATGATAATGATGATGATAAATCATACCTTGGACACATAGGATACTTTTGATAATCCTTATCCACGCGGGTAAAACCGCGAGACGCAGCTGGTAATAAATAAATTCAGGTTATTTCACGCCAATTATCTAGCCACAAATTAGGATACCCTGTACTATGTGTACTAGTTAACGGATAAACATACGAATATATACATCAATTACTCGGAAACAAATAATTCTGCTCATCACACAAATGTTTGCAACTTGCGGCAACCGTAGACTTAGTAGTCAAAGTCACTAGTTACTCGGCCAATCGTTCGCCCGAATGGAAAACTAATTCGTCATGCTCACAGAATCATTTTATAAGAATAGGTTTAGCACAAATACTGTTAAACCTACTGTTAGACTCCGTGCAAATAAGACAATCGTACTGTCGGTTTGTCGCGCCAAATTGAATCTCGTTCAATCGTTAATCACAGCAAGCGTGTTTCAGCTGTCAGTTAGTTGGACTGGCAGTTGGGCTGTCATTCACGTACAGTGCGATTGAGAATTATTTATATAAGTGAAAACTAAATGACAAATAATGCTAATTCCTAAGATATATGATAATAGTGGTAGCCTAGCCGTACTCGTATAGTAGTGTGAGTTAGAATCCAACGATATCGGTTTCAGTCCTTGACTCCGCAAATGACTGTCCATCGCCCCATACTTCAGAGCATTTTGAGGGTTTATTGTTTGCTCGCGTCCGTAGGATTCAGCTCTCGATGTCCTACACGTGATCCTCGGGTGGTGCCAAAAGAGCAACCGAATCACCTGGTGGTAGGCTTCGGCCGCCGGCTTTTTATATTACCATCCTCTGGACAAAGTCTTGATGCCAAACGATTTGTCGTGTTCCATCGTGATGTTCAGGGAAGCCGTCCGGATGAGTTGTAAGATGCAGTTGTGTTGGAAGGGTGGACCGTGATCGGAATCATGGTGTTTCTGCGTCGGAGGCCTTGCTTTGGAGGGTAGCGGGATCCGAAGTACGGTGTTCTCTGCTGGCCGACCGCAAGTTGTAGGGGGCCCAAGTAGTAGTTTAGCCAGCTACGAAAGGCTGCCCCGCCGCTTGTGAAAATTCCTGAAATGATCTATTGGGCCGGCTGGCGACCGGATGTGAGGAACTAATGTATTATTTCAGGGGGGTTCGGGCGTCCCCGCGGTCTACACGCAAGTTCTTCAATGGCGTAGTTATGCCTTGACTTCCGTGGGTTAGCCATTCCGACATCTCGTTTGCTATTACTCGTCCAACCTATTCACAAAATCACATCATGAAAAAAGTCCAAAGAAGGTATAAGTTAAAACGGCAGATGCACGTCCTCACACTTAAAGTGGATCTTGCGAATATTGGCGGGATTCACTCCAATCTCCAACCGGTCCATTATCATCTGGAGACCTCTAAGCCCCACTTGTTCTTCTTATCGGAGACGCAGATAGGATGTCCAGCTGATACGGCGTACTTGGATTACCGAGGCTATATCTTGGAGCATCTATTTATCCCAAATGCCGGCGTTTGTGTATACGCCCGTGATGACATTTGCTGTCTGCGTCTCTGAAATCTTGAGCACCCTAACTTCTCAGTAATTTGGGTGCTGGTGGACACGGGCTTATAGAAAATTATGTATGCTTGTGTGTACCGCTCACACAGCGGAGATCGGGGGACGACTTTATTGGTAGACTATCTAGGTGAGGCGGCAAGTGTGGCCCAACAGCGTTACCCGTCTGCTCAATTGGTAAACACCACCACCACACCAACCATTGGGGGATTTTAACGCTTACCACAAGAAGTGGCTTGTCCCATACCAAAAAACCGACCACGCTGGTAGAGAGACGCGGAAGCTTGCTCTGGCGTTAGATCTCTCTCAGCTTGTGCAGGAGCCGACACGGGTACCTGACCGTAACGGTGACACTGCCAACTGTACTCCGTATCAGTATCCCCACCTCTTGGTAGCTCTGATCACTGCCTGGTTAAGTCCGTCTCAGTGTATTCCCCACCTGATCCTAGCCTTAAGGGAAATAGGCGCGTGTGGAGATACAACTCAGAAGATTGGGACGAGATGCGGCAATTCCTTGCATCGTACCCTTGGTGGCAAACATGTTTCATCTCCCAGGACCCGTCGACTTGCGCGTCTGCTGTTACAGAGGAAATTTCATGGAATGGAATATTTCATTCCATTCAGTGACAAGACTCTTTCCAACAAAGCTCAGCCTTGGTTTGGATTCAGCTGTGTTCATGCTGTGGCTCTAAAGCGTGCGGCATATCTGGGCTGATGCTCGAAAGCGCAAATCTTCTGATATTCGGGCTAAGAAGAGAAAATTTAACGTTGCCGCTAAGACCTGCAAGAAGATACTTAGGAAGGCCCATTTTGATCACGTAAGTCGAATTGGGGCCAAACTGGCTTCATACTCCGCGGGTAGCAAAGCTTTTTGGTCCCTGGCCAAGTCGGTCGAAATAAACTTCTGCCGCCCCTCACTGCCACCATTGCTGAAACCTGATGGATCACTAGCTCACACTGCCGGAGACAAAGCAAATTTATTTGCTTCTCTTTTTGCAGAAGCCGCGCATCTAGATGCTTCTAGTAAGACACCTTCCTGCCTTCCTCATTGCGGGGTTTTTATGCCCGAAATTCGCATTCGCCAGAAGGAGGTTCTCAGAACGCTTCGAGCTCTAGATGTGAACAAGGCCAGTGGTCCTGATGGTATTCCAGCGATTGTGTTGAAAAACTGTGCGCTCGAATTGTCTCCCATCTTAACGAGTTTGTACCGCGTCTCTCTTCACTCAGGTAAAGTTCCAAAGAGCTGGAAGCTTGCCAATGTACAACCAGTACCAAAGAAGGGTAGTCGTGCTGATCCGGCTAATTATCGTCCCATCTCGATTACCTCCTTACTCTGTAAGTGTATGGAGCGTGGCATAAACATTAGGCTCTTGGCATATTTTGAAGACAATGATCTTCTCAGTGACCGACAATACGGATTTCGCCGAAACCGGTCTACTGGGGATCTTCTCGCGTATGCCACTCACGTACTGAGCAAAGCCATAGAGATGCATGGTGAGGCGCTTGCCGTCCCCCTTGACATATCGAAGGCATTTGATCGGGTCTTGACCATCTTGACCACGTTGGCGGTCACGGAAACTGCAAGGCAGCAGGTGCCAAGAATCCCCGGGCTACTGTAGACCACCCGAAATCAAAACAAATGACCCTGGCTACGTACAACGGACGAACGATTAGGCTTGACGAGCATATGGCGCAACTTGAGACAGAACTTACGAAGATCAGGTGACACATTATAGGTTTAAGTGAAATCTGAAGAGGGAGGACACAGTAACCATGGAATCAGGCCACCTATTCTATTTCTGAGAGGGCAATCAGCAGTCCCAAGAGGCGTGGGGTTCCTCGTCAATAAAGTCCTCATTGATAATGTTGTAGCAATATACAGTGTGTCGACCAGGCTAACGTACCTGATATTGCCTGGTTATGCTGACCAAAAGGTATAGCCTTCGGTTTACGCTCCAACCTCAGCACACTCGGATAATGAGGTAGAAGATATGTTTGATGACATATTTTCAGCCCTACATAATACCACAAAGGCCCACTAATACGTTATCTATACACGGCTATAGAGACAGGAATCACAAGATGCAAATGCTAGTTGGAAATAGAGGGGTCCTTTTAATGAATTCTTTCTTCATAAAGCAACCCCAGAGAAAGAGGACTTGGTAAAGTCCCGACACAGTAACTAAAAACTTTTTACAAAAAATAAATGACTTCATATTAAAAATGTTATTGTGTAAACAACCACTAAAAATAATAAAAGAAATTACAATTGAGCCAGTAAAATGACACTTTTTCGAAATTATCAACGTAATAATAATAATGCAAAAATACAAAATAAGATAGGAACGAGGTTTTTGAAGTCAGTGCTAAACCGAGCCATAATTATTAATATGGTTGAGCTTATTCAAAAAGATAATGCCTTAAACGGCTATATAAAATAATAAGCTATTAAAGTAATTATTTACAATACTTTAGGAATACTACTACATTTACTAGAATGCTGTATTCGTGTCAATCGGTTTGTGAACGCGTGAAAGTCAAAATCTGCTCGTGTGAGTCTCTTGTTTTGTCTCTCTTCTGCGTTTCGTGTTTTGTATGAGACATAGACAACTCCATATTATATCATACGTAGATAGGTATGTATTAATACTGTAAAGATATTAGATTTAAATGGTGCTTAAATTTGGCACTGCCTTCAAAATACTCTTTCTTATCCTGTGTTGTACTTGTGCATTATTTTATATTACGTTGGTAATTTAAAAAAAGTAGTATTTTCGATATCAAGCTTGAAAGATGCCGTCTGGTTAAGTCTACGCTCTAACTCAACCTGTTCCAGACCACTTTTGGATCAGAACAGTTCCAGCTCAAGTTGGAAAATCAATTTGCTGCCTTGGAAACCACAAATTACGTAAGCGAGAATCTCCAAAAATTTTAGGAATCCTTAGGGAGGAAGGCAATAGATTTTGTCATCTACAGCGTATGGGCATGAAGTCTAAAATCTTGGATTTGAGGCTTTTCGGCTTATGGACGAGCGACGGGAGCAACAGCAAGCCACACCGTCAGAAAAAAGGAAGCTCAATAAAAAAAACAGTAAACTGGTGCGACGTGACCTCCAATGCTCGCCGAATAGAAAAGGCAATTGAGTAAAATTAGGGGGTTCAAAAGTCTTCGCCCAGTAATTGAGTAGATCCCATCTGACGAAGCTCAAGACCAATAATGTACCATTTTTTTTTGTATTAATGTTTGCACGTCTTCATAGACAAAATACGGAGATTTATCCAATTGTTATAATTTTGTCATCTTTTTTACCTGTATTTTAAGCAAATATATGAATCTGAATCTGAATGGCACAACCACCGTCTCTAAGCCAGAAATCCTTTCTAAGATCAAGGACTTCTGAAAGGATCTCCGGCAATACTGACCCGCCACTTCAATGACGAACTGCCCGACGTCAGCCTAGACGAGATTGAGATAGCGCTCAAACAATAGGCCCCCGGTGAGGATGTTTTATCCCTCCCCACAACCCGTCCGGCCTCGAAGAAATCTCAAGGTCATAACAATGAGCTGGCTTCGTAAGCTAAATAACTACATTGGATTAATGTTTCGAAGACTAATAGTTTTGTAATTTGATTTTGAAAACTAACGCGAGTGATATTCATATTAAATATAAATAAAACGGCTAAAAACTCACGAATTAGAAGAAGAAAATCGGAAATACTCCTACCAGTTTCAGACTATTTTGAAGTCCTTCACCTGGGAGTGTTATGCCGACAAGCCGCGACGAGCGCTACGAACGTCAGCACGCAACTGAAAACGCGTGCGTGGCGCGGGCGGCCCAGTAGAACATAGTCGAGCGCCGCAATCGCCGCCCACTGGGCCAACCGCGCCACGCACGCGTTTATTTATCTATAGTTTTGTAATTATTAAAGTAAGACGATATGTACCTTTTCATTACGGTCCACATTTCTGACCTAGCACCCGTATGTTTCGGTATGATTTTAAATACGTTTCATGTCAATAATATTGATTCCCATGGGCTTAGCAACATAGCTGGATAAGAGCGAGCAGGGGTTTCAATGATATGGCTGCTAAGTTAGATGTTGACTTGTTTAATATGTCTGCTGGGCAGCTAAAGCGGCTGCTCGCTGCGGACTTTTTTGTATGAAAATAAGATTTGTAGGTGTTTTATATACTTAATAATGTATATCTTGTGTGTCCGTTTACTTTGTAATTATTCTATTCTTTCTATATACTTATCTGTGGAAACTTTTAATTGGCCTTCTGTACATTTTCGCATATATGATACTATGTTGTTTTAGCTGTAAGTTTTCCTAAAATTTATAAATAAAATAAAATAAATAAATAAAATAGCTACTGCAGAAATACAGGCTTGAACAACATAAATAGCACGGCAACGAAAATCCCGGCTATTTCTCTATCTTAATTAAACAAACACATTGTGTTTGTGTTCAACAATATCCCAACTGTAGAAGCCCGGCTATTTCTCTATCTTAATTAAACAAACACATTGTGTTTGTGTTCAACAATATCCCAACTGTAGAATGTAGGTTTAGTAGGTACTCAACCTACCATGTACAAAAACCTGGAAAATTATCTCACAGTCCAGTGCCTTTCTATTTATTAAAGGAACACAAATTACAAACAAACATACATAATATACGGGGAGGGAACAGGCAATAAATATAATACAGCGAGGCAAGGATGTTACATTATCAGTATGTGTAACAAGAAAAAATATATGTGATTATTTCTGTAATTGGTAGCCTAAAGGTTCAATAGTGCAACTTAGAATCCAACGACACCGGGTTCGGTCCTAGGCTCCACATCAATGACTTTTCTAAGTCATGTGCGGTTTTCAATCGCTCCGCTGTCAGTCCTGATGTTGATGATGATGTTATTGATTAACAGAAGTCGTTAAGCCATGTCAGAGGCCCTCGGGCAGCCTGAGAAACTTACACCAGAGGCCAGTACTACATCATACGACAAACAAACAAATAATTTATAAACTAGCTGTGTCCGTGGCTTAACCCGCGTGGAAATTTAACTGGGGAAAAAGTATCCTATGTGATATTCCAGGACAAAAAGTACCAAGTACTTATAATACCAAATTTCCTTCAGCCATCAAATAGTTTTCATAGATTGCTCAACTTCTACCCATCGGATTAAGGTACAGAGTACACCAGATTCTAAGTCAAACCCTAAACTATCCAACAGTGAAAACTGCAACGCAATTGTTCCAAATAGTTTTGAAGTGATGCTCGAACAGACAGACAGATAAACCATAAAGAAATCAAAATTATATATATATATATATATATATATATATATATATATATATATTCTTGTTCAGTAGCTTATTTTATGTACCGCCGTCCATTTTTTAAATATCTTAATTTTACATACTTTTTGTTTGAGTTTTATACTCCTTTATTATAAGTAGGTACAGATATATCCTAACGTTAGGGCAACTTACATTACATTGGACTTGAGATATTCAAAATCAAAATCATTACAATAACGCCAAGATCAGGTTTTAAGGTATATTATATACCCAACCAAACTAATAAGTTAGTGTTATTTAACCGACTTCTTTTTCCGTATGAGTTCATCCACAATTCACTAAAAGCATAACGCCGAATTAAACGGTGTGAAGTGGCGAAGCACTTGCTTACACCACTGTACATAGCTTTCTCGTACAACGATAAACGGCTTGAAATATTGGCTCTAATTCCATTCACGAGTGCTTCCACGGTTTCCCAAACATACTTTTGTTAGTTAGTAACTATCGTCTCACAGAGAAAAAATAATCGAATTTTCGATCGAAGAACTTTACGCACTCCTTTACAAAGATGACACTCGAAGAGGAGAGATCAATAAGGGTTTAACTGATATAACCTATATAATGGATATCGTTGGATTCAGCGTGAAATTATCTATCGTACTACATTCTCCAAAATTACGAACTGAGGCCTAAATCTCGAGATTTTCAGTGTAAAAACGTACGAACGTGTAAATCTGACACAGGAATCGAGTTCGCTTAGTATGAAAACAATTCAATGTTCCTCAAAACAACAGAAAATACATTATTTCAATTTATTTAGAAACAAAAATGAATTAAAAAACTTAAATTTGTTATTATATTGACAAGTACGTTTGATTAGGTTTTTGAGTTTTTTGAAAACAGGTTAAAAGACTTTTAAATCGTTTTTACTTTATGTTTTAAAAATGCTAAACATGCACTATTCGCGCTTTAAGCGATAATAAACCCTTATTACACTAAGAGGGTAAGCGGAGGGCCGCGAATAAAGTAAATGTGAAACAGACATCCGTTTCTTTATAGTGCGTTTTCTTTAGAGTGAATACAATAGCTGCACGCAATTTGTTGATAATCAACGACGCCAAAACTTCGTTATGTTTTAAAAATTATATGGCTTTTATTTATTAAATAGGAATTAAACAATATTTAGGTATCTACTCTCTTGGCAAACAAGGACAGAAATCATGGTGTAATGTGCACTTGGATAGAAGATGTTAACAAAAAAGGAAGCGTCGAATTACCCTATGCCTTATATTATATGGCTATGTACCTATAAAGTACAGCAGGAAGTACTGCATTAAACACCACAGAACACGCAATAACCTTGGAGCACTTGAAAGCAGGAGGAAAACCCGTACAGAGCTTCAGGGGTTATTTAGCGCCTTTCTCAACGATGGGAAAACTCCAGAGGCATGGAGCAGGAGTTTGAGAACTCTTCTTTAAAATACGGTTCAAAACCCTTTTAAAGAGCTACCGACCTATTTAACTCCTGAACCACGTCTATAAGTTGTATACGAGGGTCATCTCAAATCGTCTCACAAGAAATCTTGACGAATTTCAGCCTCCTGAACAGGCCGGGCTTCGCGGAGGATTTGGCACCATAGACCACATACACACAGTGAGGCAGGTTATACTAAACTCTGAAGAGTACAACCAGCAAAAGCAAGACACAGGGGTGTTTAGTGGACTATGGTGGGGCTTTGATGCTGTTGAAACCTGGGCAGTTTTGGAGTCCTAGCTGCGTCGCCAAGTAGACTGGTGGTATATCGACGTGCTGAGATGTCTTTATACCGCCGCGATCATGAGTGTCTATATACAAACCAGCAGTATTAACACATTAAACTACCCAGCGGAGTGGGCTGTTATACCCCCAAAACTGCTCACGAATGTCCTGGAAGATATATTTAAGACGCTTGGTTGGAAAAAATGGGCAATAATATAAATGGCGAGAATATCTCACACTTACGATTTGCCAATGATATCATCCTTATGGCGAAGTCACTGCAGGACTTTCAATGTAAATGAAATGAAATGATTTTATTCCACAACAAATAGAGTTACATGATGATGTTAAATTAATACTATAGTCCTTCTATTTACCATTTGCGGGCATATGAAATCATAATAAATTAATATAAAAATACATTGGAATTTTGAATCTCATAATGTAAGCTGACCAACCTAGTTGATACTTCTCGACGCATCGGTCTCGGAAAGAATATAGATAAGACACAGATCATGTTTAACGATCTTATTGTTCTGGAACCGTTTGCAGTCAAGGTGTATCTCTCGACGTTGTCCAACAATATGTTTACCTAATAAGCGCAAATGTTGCAATTGGATAAGAACAGCTTTGAGAAGGAAGGCATTAAAAGAGTTTAGCTGGGTAGGGCATTCGGAAAACTTCGTCAAGTCTTCCATCTTCCATACCACAGTGCGTCAAGACAAAAAGTATTCAACCAATGAGTCATACATGACCTACGGAGCCGAAATGTGGACAAAATGTGTGATTGCTCGCTTTTGAATAATAAATGCAGCTTTCATATTATAACCATAACTGTTACCCCAGGAAATAATGCTGTAGCGAAGCTTAGATTCTACAAATGCATAATAAACCTGTTTGAGTCGTTTTGTGGTAACCTCATCTCTTACACTTCTTATTGCGTAGCATGCTAAGTTTATACTCGATTAAATAGCCTTGAGTTCATCTTTCTAATTAAGATATGAATCGCTAAAAATTTAACCATCTCTATTGATTCCACTATTTGAGTATGGAAGCTAGCATTAAGTCTATCATTTTGTCTTACAGTGGTCTTAAACAACATAAGATTTGTTTTATTTGTATTTAGAATAAGACCATTGATATCCAACCATTTTTGAAAATTAACCAGTGCCTTATTCATTTCACAACTTAGATTCTCTACTGTATTTGAAGACACTATGGCGTTAGTATCATCTGCAAAGACCATCTATTTTATATCGGGTTCAATTTTTTTCATATTAACATGATCAAATCATTTTTATAAATTATAAATAGTAAAGGACCTAAAATACATCCTTGTGGAACGCCAACTTTCAACAAAGACATGTTCGATCTGTGAGTAATTTCATTATCTTGTTGAATTGTTTTAATTTCAACGATTTGTTTCCTATTACATATATACTCGTATGAATGGAAGAGTTTGAGCGTCAAATTTCTAACACCATGGTGCTCCAACTTCTACAAAATAATCTCATGATTTATTTTGCCAAAAGCTGCACTCAATTCTAAAAATATTCCACCTACTTTAAGTTTAACATTCAACTTACAAACTACATAATCTAATAATTTATTTATAGCATCTACGGTACCCCCAAATCTTTGATAACCAAATTTTCTAGTACTTATTATATTGTTTAGACGCAAATGCCTAAGTAGTCTTGTTTTTATAAGGTTCGCATCATTTGAGAGAACTGGCAACAAGGAAATTGGTCTGTAATTTTGAACGTCAGCAATTGAGTCTTTTTTTTTAATTGGGATTACTCTAGCTGTCTTTAGTTGGTCAGGGAACGTATGGCCCTCAATGCATTGGATTGAATAAATGAACTAAAGGATCCGCTAACAGAACGCCCTATTTCATATTTTTTTCATAAAATTATAGTAATACAAACGAAATACAAAGTAATAGCTTTCAAATACTAATAAAATATATCCGCTAACCCTCTGAACTAGGTTAAAGAAAGTAGGTCACTGAATGTAAATTATCTAAAAGCTTTAATCGGTACAAAATAGCGTTGCACTTTCCTCCTCAATAGCTCTCAACATTTATGTCCAAGATTCGCGTACAACTGTTATATTATATGTGATATCAAAGAAATACTGAGATTTTTACTATATAGTTGATTTTCTTCAGAGAAACATTGAAAGTTATAAAAATGTTTGAAAATAAATATATACTTATTTCCGTCAAACTGAAAGGCAGACCAATGATATACAGAAACAAGCACGGTCAAACATCTTCACAAAAACCCGACTGCGTTTGGTCTTTATAGTGCCACAAAGGAACAGACATACATACATACATACATACATACATACATACATACATACATACATACATACATACATACATACATACATACATACATACATACATACATACATACATACATACATAAGTACATAGGCTGATAAACATAATACCCTCCACTTAGTCGGGTAAAAATCCTACGCTGACCAACCCTTACGAACTTTTCTCTATCAATAACAATTATTCTGACTTTCAGTTTGGCACAAGTATAGGGAATGTTTCTTGAGTATCCTAGGGGTGCAATATTAAGAAATTCTACTAATTCTTCTGGTGGTGAGCGGGGATGACAATGTTTGCACTCGGGTGGAGCTGCGGGGCGTTGCTAGTGTTTAAGGCCAGGCTCCAAGGTTACATTTTCCCACTCCTCACTCCCCTGCCACCTACCCTACACTCTACCACCCGCTACCCGCAATAAGCACTGAAGTGCCTGCATAACAAAGTTGAATATCGAGAGTGCTGTTTGAACACACAATTTAGCTCGGGACTAAATTACATATGTCTCAAAAGTTATTTATTTTATTGGCAGGCTAATAGTTTAGTTAGGTAAATTTTGTCTGAGCATTAGATAATAAACTATATTTTCTTGGTGTGAGATTTATTTTAGAGATAAAACTTAAGCCATTGAGTAGAAAAATGTAAATATTACCGAAAATAACGTTATTTTTGATAAGAAAATGTATCGAATGAAATTCTGTTAATCATGTTTTTGTCTAAGTCATAGAGAGATAAAGATCTCTAAAATATATATGTTAAGTTTCACATTTATCAGGTTTGTGGTTGACCCAGCATATTTATGGAAAAAACCCTTAAAAAGCAGAGCCTGGTATGCAAATACAAATGGATACAAATTATGGATATGGATACAAATTAACGGCTGAGACTATCAACTATTCAATGTTTTCCCATATTTTATTGGATACAATACAATGAAAACGAGACAAACAATAATTCGATCATATTAGTCCAAAAATGCCTAAAAGAACATTTCTCCAGTTTACTATTTTTCTCATGTTGATGAAACATCGAATTGTAAAAGTCAAATTCCAGTTCATAAATGTAAAGTCAAAAATGTATAAAAATGAAATTGTTAATAGAATTTATATGTTCTTATGTTAAAATGCTTTTTTTTGTGAAGCTGATATAATTACCAAAAAATATTATTCACAATTATTGCCCATTATATTGCTTTAATAATAATAACACGTCACGATTATCTATTTGCAACCACATACGATTGCCTAGTAAGTATTAAAAAAAAAAAAAAAAAAAACATAGTCCAGTGTCCTGACCAAACCAATGATTCATTGTATTATGGGTATTCAAAATACGTGGACCCAGAACAAATAAGTTAAACATGATAAGATGACTCTCTCTCTCTCTTTCTCTGAGCTTTAAAAAATGTATCTATCAACGCATTCGGGATGGTTCTGCCAAGTATCAGATCGTGGTTTTGAATTGAGTTGAAAGACGTTCTATTGGGGGGGGGGGGGGGGGGGGGCTCATTGGAATGACACCTGTCTCTGGAATAGAGTAGGTAGAATGCATAGTCTGGTGCGTGGGCGTGAGGTCGCAAGGGTACTCTATAGATGTGGGTACTCTATAGTTTGCTCTATGGGGAGTGTGCACAAAAACAGAATCTGATTCCCGCATCACCTCTTTATCACCGTACCACCAGACGATCGCCAAAGCACACCCTTATGGTGGAACTTTCTAACTAAAGAATTGTGACATTTCTTAATTTATTATAAGAACTGCAAAGGATTGGAATGATCTGCCCTCGTCACTGTTTAGGTAAATTATAACCCAGGTGTGTTCAAGACTAGAGTGAATAGGTATCTAGGTACTAGGCAAGCGTGCGACACCTTCGACCGATCATCGCTTTCCATGAGGTGAGATTGTGCTCAAACGATTGTCTAATCAGCAAAAATATAAATAATAGTAGAATATTAATTTTGTAAACGCCACTAGTCTTCACATGCATATTTTGTGGCTGCAGAAAACAACACACAAAATCCCACGTTGTGTTCTTCGTCTGGTTGTCGCGAGTGATGTTATCATAGTTCTTTCTAGCTGTCGATGTACTTACTGTACTTGAACTATCGATTGGTGTGTTTTCAATTAAAATAATAGGTAGTTATATGTACCACAAACCCACCGTTGTTTACCGAAGTCCAGTTGCGACATATTTAATCATACAAGTAGGTACTTCCTTCGATTGTGAAAGTACCAAGTAAGCACTTTTTGTACTTATGTTGTTTTTCTATGAATAATGCGCAGTAGAGGTACTCTACATGTTGATTTGATTTAATTGCGCATAGCTGAATAAGCATTTATGAGCTTAAATGTTTTTCTCGCTAAAGTATGAGAAATGTAACTACTTAGTTGTTTATTACAATGAAGAATGTACTAGAAATCGCCTACGCATTTATAAAAGTTATAGGAAGTTACTAAGTACAAATTGTCATTATTTTATCTTCGCTTGAATTGTACGGTCAAAAGTAAGACCAATAAAATTAACTTCAAATTTAATTTGTTGTTTATTTTATTAAAATCTCGGTTCCGTCCAATTTGTCTAGGTAGTAAACACCTCGCCCATTGCGAGTTATCTAAGAGAAGTAGGAAATAATAGCTAGGAATTCATCAGTACAAGTGGCGAATACTTCCCTCCGCGACTGTACATAACTGTTAAACGAACGTGGAATATTGTTTTCACTTCAAATCGTATATCCAACTACTACGGTTACTCGAAAGTAGCCTTACTATAAAATTATCAGAAATTACAAGTGTATATAATAATATATTATACAGGTGGATTTTTGAGACGGGACAGTAAAGGCAGGTACCTTACCCGTTATAGTTACAGGAAAACGTTTCTATGAGACCATCCATAACTTTTTAAGATAATCTGAACTGCATTCAGAAAAAGACAGATTTAGGAAAAAAAAAATGATGCCTATCGATCTTATTGCTTATAAGAATCAAGTATCTACTGAACCAACTGAGGTTTGAGTACATACTAGAAATGTCATTTTGTTGAAATTACCTTAACTGTTGTAGATACAGGAAAACGTTCTTAGGAGACTCTCCTTAACTTTTGGAGATATTTTGACCTGCATTCACAGGTTTTGGAAATAATGTACAGCCACCAAGTAAAAGCAAATTTCACAAATAAGAAAAGACAATCGATCCTGTTTCTTATAAAGATCAAGTCTCTATCGGACCAACTGAGGTTACAGCAACCAGTATTTTTCAAAAAATTGTTTTTGGACGATGTTTATTTTATTCATTTCTTACAAAAAGTATGGAAAAAGTTTTGTTGCAATTTCTGACTTCTCTAGTACTCTAACCTCAGTTGATTCGGTAGAGACTTTTGATCCCTATAAGAAAAAGGATTGATTAGCATTAAAAAAAAAAGGTTGTGTAATTTGCCTATTTTCACGTTGACTGAACATTTTTAACAAAATCTGTGAATGGACGTCAAAATATCTTCATAAATTAAAGATAGTCTCCTAAGAACGTTTTCCTGTAAATACTCGTACAAACAGTTAAGGTGTTTTCGTACAAAATGTATGGGAAAAGTTTTTCGCAATTTCTTTCATTTCTAGTACTCAAACCTCAGTCGGTCCAATAGAGGCTTTTAATCCAGGATCGATAGGCATCAAAAAAAGTTTTTGTGTAAAATTACTATTTTTTTGCTGACTGTACATTTTGTTCAAAATCTCTAAATGCAGTTCAGAATATCTCAAAAAGTTAAGAATGGTCTCATATAAACGTTTTCCTGTAACTATATCGGTGACGGTTCCTGCCCTTACTATCCCATCTCAAAAATCCACCCAGTATAGATGTATGCGGTACTTGATAAGAAAGTATTCATTTTTAAAACTCTAAGTTCTGATTTGTCTGTTTACGACAGTGACTACACTTTTCTGATTAATAATAATAGTAAATATTACTTTAGTAATGATTAGTCTAAGGTGATATCATTTGTTTGAAGACGATCTCGGTGTCCGTAGTTGATTCATTCGACCCAAGGGCAGCCACCACACTGACTTCATAAAAGTTTAAACTCCTATTTCAAATTCAAATCGGATTCGGATCGAGAACTCCTAGTAGCCCCCAATTTCAGCAACATTAGGCTAGAAGCATAAATCTCTCCGCGCGGTTGCCGTCGGTAATTTGTAGTGTTTTCAACCACATCCGAGCCTGGGTGTGAAGCAAGTAGGGGGTAAAGAGGGGTAACGAGGGGTAAAGAGGGGTAAACTAGTTTTACACATGTAGCGGGAAGAAACGGGTAAATTCTTCTTACCATCCCTCGAGTAGAACTGTAATGGGTTTGTTTTTCTACTTAAGTTTAAGATCCCATTTGCAGATGGAGTTTACTTTCATGCATTATTTTTTCGAATCTTTTTTTATTGTTTAGTTAGCCAGCTTGCATGGTTTGTGTTTTATTCTACTCAGAATTGATCTAGTAAAATATTGCTAAATAATTTTGGGAATATGGGATATCTGCGGGTATAGCGTGCCCGGTCGCGTCTTTTAAAAACATTGTTGAACCCAGCACTAAGGTGAGCTGGAGCACGCTATGTTTATTTTAAGCTGAAGCAATTATGTGCTACAGCACTAAAACACTGTGAGCTGTACAATTTTTCAGAATTAAATCTCTGTGCATTTCGCTAGAAATTGTTATGCAGCGCCGCTCATTTAATTATTCTGTACATAGATTTAGGTGTATTTATATTAGTATCTCTATGTATTTAGGTATCTATATAGGCAACGTGAGGGCGGAACCCCAAATCGGCCATGATAGGCTAAAAGGTGAATGCAAGAGCGAAGCGTGACGAGCTCCCGCCTTTGTCTTCTTGGTTTTTTAAGGCTTGAAAACCTATCTGTTTGAACACCTTTGGTATCATCAAAACCCTACATCCATACTAATTTAAAAAAGTGAAACGTTGTCTGTTTGTTTGTTTGGGGAGCTTTCATGCAATAACGGCTGGACGGATTTTGATAAAACTTGAAATGGAAATAGCTTATACCCTGGAATAAAACAAAGGATACTTTTTATCCCGGAAAATTGTAATTTTCCACGGGAAAACTGGAAAATGTTGATTGCTCGCTGTAAGGAACGGTTGCCATGGAAACGAAATAACAAGTATGTCAAAAAACATCAAGAGCGTACTAGCATACCTACTTAAACGTTGGTTTTTAATATCCTAGAAGAACATAGGATGTTTTTTTTCGCGATAAACTGTAGTCCGCGCGTACGAAATCGCGGGCAGGTAAGCTAGTTAATGATATGTATAACGATATGGTCAAAAGTGGATTGAAATATACTCGAATGAATGGCGCTGTGCTGCAAAACGATATCAAGCAAAATGCACAGAGATTTCATTCTGAAGATACAGCGTTTAAAACGCTCTGAACTGTACAATGGAACAGTTCAGAGCATTTTAAGCGCAGTAGAACGCAATGCTTTTAGCTTAAAAAAAAACATTGCGTGTCCAGCTCACCTTAGCGCTGGGTTCAACAATGTTTCTGGAATACGCCGCCCGGTTGTAGATTCGTCGTAGGTAATAAATTGCGTAGATAATTTTGATGGAATCAATGTTTAAATACCTTTCAAGGAGAGTAGAACAGAATTTTGCTGAAGGTTTTATCTGGATTTACCTGAAACAAAATAAGCATGTGTGAGTGCTTTGCATATTAGACGTAAGTTTCAGTATTCAAATTGTATAGATAAAAACTATATTTTTTTTTAAAATAAAATTATTACTTACTAGAAAAATGAAAACGGCCTAGAACAAGATATAAGTTTAGAAACTAAAACCCCACTATAATCGGGTAAATAAATAGCCTATGACACTCTTGCGATGAAGACGAATCGATTGATACCTCGCTTGTCAAAATTGGATCAAGTTTTTAGTTTGAACCAGTGAGTATACCAGAGAGACCAAATGATTATTGACTTCCTAATATCAGCAACCGTGGTTTTTTATTATTAATTTCACTACATATGCTCACAGGGCTCATAAGCCGAAACTGTTCTGTTTTGGAAACTCTGCATTAGCCGTATTAGTTTCTTGCAGACAGTCGAGGTGCTTTGATATATAGCATTTTTGTATCATTTGGCACTCCTGAGTTGTATACAATAACAATTTTCTGGATGCCCAACAAGAACAATATCATTTTATCAAAATAAAAAATGTAATACCAATACAAAAATACAACATGAGAAAGAGTTTTTGTAAGTCGGTGTCACCATTTTAAAACCTGGTCATCATTTTAATCTTATATCTTTACCACAAAATAAATACACACCTATTTTATCTACGCACCTGCATCAAAACTCGAAACGCAGAAGAGTCAAAACAAGAGACCGCAATTTCACGAAAGGACTTTCACACGTCCACAAACTAATTGACATGTATTGTATACAGCAATCTATGATAAGGTATTAGTAGATAATTACTTTAATAGTTTATTAAATTTTAAATGAGTAAGACGTTTAAAATTTACATTTTTAAATAAGCTTAACTATAATATAAATGATGTTTGGCACCGACTTCAAAAAACTCTTTTTAATGTTGTATTTTTGTACAGGTATTACATTTTTTATATTGATAAAGTGATATTGTTCTTGTTTAATTGTAATTATTGTATTCTTTTTAGTAGTAGTTTACTTGATCATTTCTAATAAGTTTTTTTTTGGAAAGATGTTTTTATTATTATTGGTGCGTCGTTGTAAAAATTGCGTGCCTACATCACCAAGGATTTAACTCGTGAAAATTTTCACGGTATGATTTTCTACTATTTTAAGTGTAATTGGACAGCTCAGCAGAGCCTCGTTCGTCTTCAAGCTGCTTTTGGCGTTAAAACACTATGCGAGACGGCTAATAATTTATAGCTAGTTTGAGAATTCAAGCGTGGTCGTGTCAATCTCAGTGACGAATTTCGTGATGGTCGCCCGTACACCACCGTGAACAACAAAAACGTCAATGCTGTACGTATTATCAAGACAGACAGGCATGTGATCTACCCTGAGTTTTTACTATAAAATGTTAACTTACTAGGACACGGAAACATATTAGCGTTTCTGTACATAAGAATTTTAAAATTAATTTTTTAGGTATTTCGGGTTTGCAGTATATTTTCTAAGTGACATTAAATTATGAAAAGCTTGTACATGAACGTTGTTTGAATCCAGCCTTTTTATTTGTAGTTGATCAACAAAATACCCTCAGAATCCCAAAAAACCCGAGTTGGGCGGTGATTGTCTTCAATTGACTCTCTCCGTTGCTTGAATAGGCCATGCCATTTGTAAATCATGGTTTTCCCAGGGCAAGAGTCCCCGTAAGCAGATGACATCTCTTCAATGATGATCTGCGGCATTTTTCCCAGTTTGGTGAGGAACATTACGACAGCGCAAAACTCAATTTTCTGTATTAGTAGACATTTTCTTCCCGATTAACCTGTTGACTTGGCGATAACTCGAACATGAGTGACCATATTTACCCAAAAATTGGTATTTTTAGTAAAGTTAAGTCATCAATTAGTCGTAGGTGTAAAGAAAACCTGTCTTCTTTCTAAACCTTTCATTCCGCGAACTTTTTGACTACCCCCCGTATGTCCAGATGTCTCCACCGAACATAATTTGGCAGGGAGTTAATTCAATTGGACCTGTTGTACGTTTCAGTCTAGATAGGATTCTTCTCTGAGTCCATAGTGTGTGTGTAGTGTATACTCTTGACTTGCAACGATTTAGCATAAAAACTGTAAGAGCAAGAGCCACAGATTAACAGCCCATCAAACAAAGCTCACAACTTATAAAACTAAAGAATAAAAACCAACCTTGCATTCCAACTCAAACGAACCCCAGGAATTTTCATCATTCATCAGAAATACCAACATTCATAAGTCGCTGGCAAATGGCGCCCTTTTTATGCCGTATTGGAAAAGAGCAGAGAAATAGGTACGGTCTGGATGAAAAGTGTGTGTGAAACAGTACATAAACTTGATACATAATATATACCAATTGTAACGTATATTGCAATTAACATGCACTTGGCCAACCCGCATTGGGCTGGTACGATATTTCCCATTCAATGTCCTGGACAGAAGATCCGTGATTCCAGTTAAACGTAAATTAACAGGATGGTATAAACGATATGGTATGCAACATGTTTTGGACATGTGCTGGTGGAAATGGCATTGCTATTGTTGGATAAACCATGCTTAGGAAAATATGAAGGTAGTACAAGAAGCCCTATGTCCATAAATACTCGTAGGTTGAACGCAGTGGCTCTGAGAGCGTGTGTGTTTGTTCCGACTAAGTTGACGCGTGTGTGTGTGTGCGCGCATTTCTTGGACATTCGTGTCAGTCGCAGCAACGAAGCGACATGGATTAAAGATTAAAGTGACGGTGAAAAAATACAGAATATATTTCTAATTCAAAATTTAATATAGAAAAAAATATAACTCCATTTCCCTGCGAATATTGTTTATTCAGAGGTTTGCAGAGATCTTACCTTAATTAAACCCTGTATAAATAATCTCTACATAGTAAAAAACAAACTCGCTTTCCTCTTCTGTTTGTCTGTCTGTCTGTCAGTATATCCGCTAACTCCTCCTAAACCACAAAAAGAATTTTGATGCAGTTTTAACCATCAGTAAGATAATTTTTCACTGTAGGTTTATATAATTATATAATAAATCCTAATTAAGTTTTTATGTAAGTAGAAAAAAACAATACCTATTTTGCATACAAGTCGAAAAAAATAAATTTACATGGCTTACGTAAGCTAAACCTTAAGATATACATAAAAATGATGTACTAATGAATTGTAATTCTTCTTAAATTGTAAATAAAACTCCGGGATGGCATATCTCTATCTGTTACGGTTGACACACAGTAACCATTTTTTTATTTAAAACTTACTTACTTTCGACGTACGACGTTGTTTTCTAAAGCTCTTTGTGCCAATCTGTATTAATCCTCATCAAATTCAATATCACAGTAATCTTTCTCATTTCATTTCGATATATTTTGCAATTTACACCATAATTTTTGACGAGTAGTTTGACAGTTATGACGTTATAACAGTTACATTGGTTAGGGTAATTCTGCGCGACCAATTCTTCGCAATTACTATTAGTTTATTCTGTGGTGTAATAGCGCAGAGGCACAGCGCGCGGGTGTGAGAAGGCCGCGGACGTGTGAGGTGTGGTCAATATAACGTTTTGAACAAATGAAAAATACCCTTAGCTACCCGTATGAAGCCGGGGTGGGTCGTTAGTGTATCATGCGTGGTAAAATTAAAAAGATATTGTTACATAACTTTTAGAATTTGATTTGTTTTATCTTCGTAAAATTAAAAAGATATTGTTTCATAACTTTTAGAATTTGATTTGTTTTATCCTCGTAAAATTAAAAAGATATTGTTACATAACTTTTAGAATTTGATTTGTTTTATCCTCGTAAAAGACGTAGTATTTTCATATTACTATTCTTTTTGTTTATTTATATAATATACAGGGTGGAATTTTTTAACCGCACCCGGATGAAAAGTACCTAAATACTGGAGATAGCAAATGTTACTCAAAGCAAAACATTTCTTTATTTTAAAAAGATCTGCTTTCAAATATTTTTGCAAACTAGCTTTCCACACTCGGTAATCGAACCTGTTATAACCAAAAAATTTGAATCCTGTACTCTTATAGATTCAATTGATAGGGTCAATCATAAGAATCAAATCTTAGAGAGAAAGACAAGTACTTGTTTCATACAAACAAATACTTTACCTCCTCCTGGGTGGTGTTAAAAAAATCCATTCTGTATAATACAAAATGTATGATTGGCATGGATGACACTTTATGATTGAGCAAAATTAGAGCTTAGGTACTGTCTACACTTATACACACACGAAACACGGAAGCCGCAGAACCATAGACAAATGCACATTATTATATAGTACTCGCAGAACACAATCCAATCCGTCTGTCTGACACCGACCTTATTGAATCAAGAACCGTTCAAGTAGGTTCTCGATTCTGCACTCTGATCCCATTTGAATATGATTGAAAATTCCCTGGAGTAACAATATAAGACACAATGCGAATAAAAATAATAGTTAATTCGTACTTTTTGAAGGATATAAGATCAATGAAGAGTGCAAGTTCCCAAACTGACCTTTTTGTGATACGAACCGGCAATATCCGGGGTTTATATACTTATTTGATTAATTATTTTTTATTTCAAAGTCAAAACATTGGAAAAGTGTGCTTCATAAACAAATTGATATAAATATAATCGGACTAGTTTTTTTGCAATATAAATATGCTTTTAGAGTTATTTTTGAATATATTACATTACTAGCTTTCGCCTGCGACTTCGTCCGCGTGGACTACAGTTAGTCGCGAAAAAATCATCCTATGTTCTTCTAGATATAAAAACCCATTCAATAAATACAAGCACAAATAAAAAAATATATAACCCCCAGCCCCCCCACCCTCCATTATAGCTGAGAATTATCTCGATCACATTAGTTTTCACATATTAAAACCGCATCAAAATGGGTCCATTCGTTTGGGAGCTATGATACTCACCCCCATCCCCCCCTCCGCATTATAGCTAAGAACCATCTCGTTTACCTCAGCTTAGAAAACATAAAAAACCGCAGCAAAATCGGTATAAATGTTTGGACTGCGATACTCACCCCCCTTTTCTCACCTCCCCCCTCTCTTAACTAACTTTACATAAGAATACATAATAATAGAAAAAAAGGAAGGAGTTATTGATTGCGAGCAGTCATTAAGCCATATCAGAGGCCCTCGGGCAGCCTGACAAACCTGACATGCGTTTGGTCTATAAAGGGTGGATTTTTGAGACGAGACAGTAAGGGCAGGTACCTTAACCATTATAGTTACACTAAAACGTTCCTAGGAGACCATCCATAACTTTTTGAAATGTTCTAAACTGAATTCACAGATTTTGGAAAAAAATACAGTCAGTAAGAAAATGGTAATTTTACACCAAAACTTTTTTTGATGCCATTCGATCCTGCTTCTTACATGGATCAACACGTTCTAGTATACCGACTGAGGTTCGAGTACTAGAAATGTCAGAAATTGCGAAAAACAAACACTTTTCCATAAATTTTGTATGAAATTACAGATACAGGAAAACAGGAGGCTCTCCTTAAATTTTGGAGATATTTTGACCTGCATTCTCAGATTTTGGAAAAAATGTACAGTCATCAACAAAAAGGACAATTCACAAAAAAAATGCCAATCGATTTTTATAAGAATCAAAAGTCTCTATTGGACCAACTGAGCTTAGATCCGCCAGTATTTTTGAATCATCCGAATACGATATTAGAATTTTATTTTATTCATTTCTTACTTAATGTACCGAAAAAGTATTTTTGGAATATCTGATTATTCTAGTACTGTAATCCCAGTTTATTAGAGACTTTTGATCCTTATAAGAAACAGAATTGATTGGTATAAACGACATGTTTGTATAAGTTCTGACATTTCTAGTACTCAACCTCAGTCGGTTCAGTAGAGATTTTTGATCCTTCTAAGAAACATGATCGATTGGCATCCAAAATTTTTTTTATGTAAAATAATCTTTTTTTTTTCTGACTGTTTTTTACAAAATATGTGAATGCAGTTCAGAATATCTCAAAAAGTTATGGATGGTCTGTTATGGACGTTTTCCTGTAATTATAACGGTTAAGGTACCTGCCCATACTGTTCCGTCTCAAAAATCCACCTGTATGGTGCCGCAAAGGAGCAGACATACATACTTACCTCATACGTACATTATAGATCCTAAATGGTCATTCAAAATGAAAAATGATAAGAGATACCTAAAAATGATTTTTGAATACCTATTCAATTGACATACCCCACTTGACATAGATCGTCGACTTTCAGTTTTTTATTTTTCACAATACGGCGTCTGGTTGTCAAAAATATTGAAATTTGATTAATATATTTTCTTTAGCAGCACTCGCAAGATTAAGACAAATCGATTGTCGTAAGAATCATCAAAATCGGTCCACGCGTTTGATCTATATAGTGCCACAAAGGAAAGGAACAGACATACATACATAGGCTGATAAACATATTACCGGGCCTTTGCGTTGCGCATTTTGGTAAAATGTAGCACAAACGCTCTTGATGCTTTTTGTCAGACATGTTATTATTTCGTTTCCACGGCAACGTCATTCCGTTCCTTACAGCGAGTAATTGACATTTTCCAGTTTTCCTTTGACAAATTACAATTTTCCGTGATAAAATGTATCCTATGATGGTATCTATATTGTACAGTACCTATACATAAAGTTTCGTCAAAATCAGGTCAGTTGTGAAAGGTCCCTGAACAAACAAACAGACAACGTTTCACTTTTATATATTGGTGTGCATATTAGGTTTCAGAGGTCAGCCCGCATTCATTGATATACATACATATAATATTATGTTGAACTCAAGTAAACGATTATCTGTCCCAGATACGCCATTTCTAACATGTCACAGGTACTTATATCTTAATTTATAACAGCTTCTTATTAGTAGAATGGCTTATTATATCTCCCTCGAGTGCCGGTGGCCTATACGACAGCGGCTAACTGTTGTTTTGACAGTTGTTGTTTGTAATAATTACGAGTTTCGGAACTTCCTATAGGAATCTTCAAACTTCTGTTGTGTACTGTACTATCTACACAGAATAAATAGTAGCTATCTGTAATGTGAAGCGGGCAGGTCTAATCAAAGGAATTAATTATAGGATCGTATAAACAAAACGACTAAAAATTAATCTACTAAAAATTGCTGAACTCGTAATTTAAATGAATGGTATCTCGGAAAAGTGGAGGGCTCAGAGTCCAAGAAAAATAACTCGGAACATTAGATTGTGGCAAAGAGGAAACAAAAACTCCAGTCGTACGAAGCAAAGCATTGTCGTGAAAGCGTTAGTCAGCCATGAAGTATCAGAGAAAGCGGTGTAAATACTTAAATAAGTTAATTTAAAAATAACTCGGAACATTAGATTGTGACAAAGAGGAAACACAAACTCCAGTCGTACGAAGCAAAGCGTCGTCGTGAAAGCGTTAGTCAGCCATGAAGTATCAGAGAAAGCGGTGCAAATACTTAAATAAGTTAATTTAAAAATAACTCGGAACATTAGATTGTGGCAAAGAGGAAACACAAACTCCAGTAGTACGAAGCAAAGCGTCGTCGTGAAAGCGTTAGTCGGCCATGAAGTATCAGAGAAAGCGGTGTAAATACTTAAATAAGTTAATTTAAAAATAACTCGGAACATTAGATTGTGGCAAAGAGGAAACACAAACTCCAGTAGTACGAAGCAAAACGTCGCCGTGAAAGCGTTAGTCAGCCATGAAGTATCAGAGAAAGCGGTGTAAATACTTAAATAAGTTAATTTAAAAATAACTCGGAACATTAGATTGTGGCAAAGAGGAAACACAAACTCCAGTAGTACGAAGCAAAACGTCGTCGTGAAAGCGTTAGTCAGCCATGAAGTATCAGAGAAAGCGGTGTAAATACTTAAATAAGTTAATTTAAAAATAACTCGGAACATTAGATTGTGGCAAAGAGGAAACACAAACTCCAGTCGTACGAAGCAAAGCGTCGTCGTGAAAGCGTTAGTCCGCCATGAAGTATCAGAGAAAGCGGTGTAAATACTTAAATAAGTTAATTTAAAAATAACTCGGAACATTAGATTGTGACAAAGAGGAAACACAAACTCCAGTCGTACGAAGCAAAGCGTCGTCGTGAAAGCGTTAGTCAGCCATGAAGTATCAGAGAAAGCGGTGCAAATACTTAAATAAGTTAATTTAAAAATAACTCGGAACATTAGATTGTGGCAAAGAGGAAACACAAACTCCAGTAGTACGAAGCAAAGCGTCGTCGTGAAAGCGTTAGTCGGCCATGAAGTATCAGAGAAAGCGGTGTAAATACTTAAATAAGTTAATTTAAAAATAACTCGGAACATTAGATTGTGACAAAGAGGAAACACAAACTCCAGTCGTACGAAGCAAATCGTCGTCGTGAAAGCGTTAGTCAGCCATGAAGTATCAGAGAAAGCGGTGCAAATACTTAAATAAGTTAATTTAAAAATAACTCGGAACATTAGATTGTGGCAAAGAGGAAACACAAACTCCAGTAGTACGAAGCAAAGCGTCGTCGTGAAAGCGTTAGTCGGCCATGAAGTATCAGAGAAAGCGGTGCAAATACTTAAATAAGTTAATTTAAAAATAACTCGGAACATTAAATTGTGGCAAAGATGAAACACAAACTCCAGTAGTACGAAGCAAAGCGTCGTCGTGAAAGCGTTAGTCAGCCATGAAGTATCAGAGAAAGCGGTGTAAACACTTAAATAAGTTAATTTAAAATAAAATAAAAACTTTTATTTAGTAGCCATTATGATGAAACTTAGAACGGGCTACCCTTCCATTAAATACCCACAGCACAGATTTATAATTTCCATAGTAACCCACTATGGAAATTATAAATCGCCATTTTGTGACGTCCGCCATTATGATGACTTCACTTTACTTATTGTGTTTCGCTCATAAAGCCCTTTCATTTGATACCCATATCATAGGAGTTTCTATGGCAATACTCTATAAGTACTTATAATAAAACTGTATCAGGTCCAATTCGGTACATTGAAGATAATTTGAACCATTTTTTTGGAGGGCACTCTATATTCGATACTAAAGCCAAAACTGTTTTTTTTTTATTGTCTGTCTGTCTGTATCATGGTCGTGCATCACGCCGAAACTACTGGAAGAATTCAAATGAAACATGGCATTACTTGAATTCATACTACGAGGTAGGACATCGGACTTTTTATTCCGAAATTCAGCTCGGTGACCTTGGGATAGGCGATGAAAGACAAAATGTTATAATTAGTTGTAATTCATTAAAGCGTAGTCCGATTTCATTTATCCATTTTTTTGTTATGAAGGAGGTACTTTAAAGATTTTATTGTAAATATTTTTAAGGTCATTGGTAATGCAGTTCAAAAATCTACAGACATTACAATGTTTAGTATTAGGTCCAAATAACTTGAAACTCCGAATGTTCAGGAACCTTTGAACGTATGGCTCATCTTAAGCTGGCAAGCGCACTTTAGCGTACAGGCTTAATGAATAGGCCTATATATTGTCAAAGTCAAACTACAAAGGATATGTTTGTATGGATGTATGTATGTTGAATATCTGTCTTTCTGTTTGAACACGCATCATGCTGAATCTAAAGGACGGATTTTGATACGAGTTGGCACAATCATATCTGATGTTATGGATACTTCACTTTACTTTAGGATACTTTTATACCGAAAAATTAAAAGGTTCCCGCAGGATAGGGGTTGAAAGTTATGTGATCTTGTGTGAAGTTGTGTATTTCGAGTTCTTACACGGACCACTCTGAAAGTACTGGAATGATTGTGTTGGTGATACAGATTAAATACTAAAAAGAAATTATGGCAAAACAAAGAGAGGGGTAATATTTTGGGTTCCGTATACAGAGGGTCCAAGAGGATACCTATTATTAAGCCTACAAAAGGATGAATCTGTTGACCTGTAATAGTCCGGGTTATTATGGTTTATACCTTAACTTAATAAGAAAAGAAGTTTAAACCCCCATATGAAGAACGTATTTTAACACGACAGCCCAAAAAAAGGAGTGTAATGTTTTTAGGATTCATGTATGTACGTATGTATGTATGTTTGTATGTATGTTTGTATGTATGTTTGTATGTATGTTTGTATGTATGTTTGTATGTATGTTTGTATGTATGTTTGTATATATGTTTGTATGTATGTATGTGAGTTTCTTTATTCCACTATAACTTTTAAATTCGATTTTATGGCAGTATGGCTCCATTTTCAAATGCAATATAAATATTTTTTCACGAATTTTACAACATTGATAAGCGCATTCCAACAGTATATAATTTATTGGCATAAGTTCAGTTTTGGCAGGGCACGCGTGTTTTTTTAGCTTATAAGCTAGATATTTGCAATGTTTTCAGATTTTGCTCTATCCTTTATACGTAAATACATACCTACATATGTACTTTAGAGTTTGAACTTTAGTCTGGTGTGCTTTTGAGTATTATATGTTGACAAATAATACTCTAATCTCAAATACTCATTTATTGGTAAATATAATTACACGTCATCAAAGCTAATCATTTTGGATAGAGTAAAAAATGAATTAATCATAATTATTAAATAAGTGGGTACACAATGTATGTATACATCCAGAATACAACAATTCATTCATAAAGCAACAATATGTCAACAATTTAAATGAATATCGGTCAAGTGCGAGTCGGACTTGCGCTAATGATTCCGTATGATGAAAGAAAACACTATGTTTTGGTAAATGCATTGTATTGTGTGGTCGTGCGGAACCCTCGGTGCGTGAGTTGCAATATGTTTGAAGAAGAGAATTGACCAAGCTACTCGTATATGTACACGTTTGCATGCAGAGCGACCGGGACCGAAGTGTATGTACACGTTTGCATGCAGAGCGACCGGGACCGAAGTGTATGTACACGTTTGCATGCAGAGCGACCGGGACCGAAGTGTAATCAGAACCCAATCCAGTCACTATCTCTGCTGAAGCATTTTAGTGTTACCTATCTTGACCATCTCTAATCACAAAGATCCTCCTCGTCAGAAGTAGGTAGGTACATTTTGGATGTTCATTTGGAGAATAGCCAAAGGGTTCTTAAACCATGTGCAATTTACGTGTCCAAAGATACTCACGCTGCGAATGCATTGCGTTTGCAGCGCGTGAGGAATACGTCATCTGCAGTTAGCTGTGTTTGTCATTAGCCTTCTGGGTGCTTCTGGCAACTGTGAGTTAGTTCAATCCATACCAATATGTAGTCCGCGCGGACGAAGTCGCGGGCGGGAAGGCTAGTAGGTAATAAAAAGTCTGCACATTGAAGATAATAAAATAATAAAGGGTCCAGGAGACTTAAAATAACCTACTGAACATGAATATAAACATTTAAAAATGGTGCCTGTCTGTCAGGATTTTTGTACGCGCAACACGTGAACACTACTAGAGCGATTGAAATGCGGTTCTTACTACTGGATAGCTTAAGTATTGACTTCAAATCTGGTCAAATTTGTACCTCAATCTGAAGGTAGAATCCGATCAATCGATAAACACTATATGACGGCTGAACAAAATTGACTTAATAGGAACTTTTAGATCTGGAATAACACACAGGATACTTCTTCCGTAGAAATATGACAACGCGGGCAAAGCCGCGGGCACAGTTTGAAATTAATATATATAATAATAATATATTGCGATTTAGTAACTTCCGCCATATTGGATTAAAAATGGCGGCATTTAAGTAATCATGCATTGTCACGAAAACCGAACGTGTGTGCCAAATTTCAGCCCGATAGTTTCAGTCATAGATACATCATAGAATATCTATGCTTCAGCGGAAGTGCGTAAAATATCGATTGCAATATTCCAGGACATACTCGTAAGCTTTTAAAATTTACATTCACGTCGATTCGCATTGAGAAACTCCTCTTTTTAACCTCCAAACTAGGGTCATTGTGTACGTTTGAGGCATCGTAGGACCTATTTTGAAGCTTTTTTTCTGTTTGAAAGCTGTTGTGATCGATATCTTTCTTTGCTATAATGGGGGGTGGGAGGGTCGGCGGTTACATACATTTTTAATTTAAGCTTGTTTTTTAATTGTTATAATTTTCATGTTATACTTTTAAGAAGGAACCCACCATTTTATACACCAAAAAAGTGGAGCTCAATTTTTACTATATCTAAGGTTGTACTATTATTTATTCTGTGACCTAGGTAAAATTGCAGTTCAAATTACTAAATTTTTAATGTAAACTGGAAACGACATGGAAATTTTTGGCAGATTTTACTAATTTTTATTAAGACAGAAAGTAAAATAAAGTATTTACCAAACAATGTTTACAATTAAAGCCTATATCTATATTGTCTATATTAATTACACCAGTCAGTTATAAACTATCAAACATCGCATCGCAACTTTTTTTTATATTGTTAGGAGCCATGAGCGAGAGTAGTATATATCCCAGTTTGCAACACTGAAAATAGTAAAACTCGGATTTTGGGGTAATTATGAAAGTAAAGATACCCGAAAAACGCTTCCTAGTAGTTTTTTTAAGCTGAAACATGTGCCACTATTTCGAGCACCACGGATTTTTTATGCCAATCGGGCGCCACATCGCGGCAAGTCGTGAAAATCAAAAACAATGCAGTCTTTTGTGATGAAATTGTGTATCAACCACAAAACCCCACAAATTATCCACTCACGCACACATACGCAGCCGTCATTTGCTATGCTTCACTCGTTTGTTAGGCGGTGTAGACTCCGTATTTTTAAAACCTTCAAGCTTTTTTAAACTCAGAGAAATTTTAGAAGCTTGATGTTTCAAAATTTCTCTGTTGAGTTTTTATTGGTTGATTTGGTGAAACCAACTGCCGCATATATTTTTTTACCCGACTACGGTGAAGTAAGGGGCGGGTAATGACTTTAACAGTCCATGTATGTATGTATATATGTGGATTTTCTACCACAAAAAAAGGTACACAAGGAAAGGTTCCGATGGTTCCGATTTTGACAAGCGAGGTGCCAATCGATTCAGTGTCTTCAGTTAGAGTCTCATATGCTATTTTTTTATCCGACTTCTGCGAAGCAAAAGAAAGGTGATGTGTTCAAACTAAAAACTTGGTCCGATTTTGACAAGCAAGGTATCAATCGATTCATCTGCATTGCTAGAGTGTTATAGGCTATTTTTTCACCCAACTGCGGCAAAGCAAAGGAAGGGCTATGTATTCAACTTAATACTTGGTCCTATTTTGACAAGCGAGGTATCACACCGATACATACTGGTACCTGGCCTAAAAAGTGAATTGTAACGAAAAGGTATATATTGTCTCACTTTTATAATCCTGTAAGTATAAGCTCCAGAAAAAAAATTGTGTGTATTTTTTAGCTTGTATAGTCCACTCGATGAAGTAATAATTATTTTTTGTCAAAAATTAGAGGGGGCAGGACGCACAGTGCAAAAATAGAGGGGGCAGGACGCACAGTGCAAAATCAGCAAAACGGATGTTTCTGTGATCTTTAATTCGGTATTACTCGCGATTTGTATGCGGCGAAGACGTTTCTCGACAAACAAAAGGCCGCGCGCCCTGTTTTTAAATGGATCATCTTTTGTTACGATTATTGTAGAATTTTTTATATATGACTAGCTGTACCCGCGCCTGCGCACGCGTGGTCGTTTCTTTAGGTTCAAAGTACCATAATGTGCTATTCCAGGACCAATATGCCAACATTTGATCAAAATTTATTTTGCCGTCAAAAATACTTTTATCAATTGCTCGGCTTCCTACTCACCAGATTGAGATACCAATTACACCAGTTTTTAAATCAAACCCTAAGCTATCTAACAATAAAAACCGCATTGCAATCGGTCCAATAGTTTTTACGTGATGCGTGAACAAACAAACATACAGACAAAGAGACACAGCGAAACGATTAAAAAAAAAATATTCGTGTATAAGCAAGCAACCCCTTTAAAGCGTCCGATACAATATTTTTTTTATCTTCTTTTTACAGGCTTTTTCGTACCTATTGCTTTATTATAAGTATAGATATATGTCTGTGCCAAGTTGCATCAACATCCGTCCAACAGTATCAGCTTGATACGTTTACTTTAAAATAATTTTCCACCCCTATCCTGCAGGAACGCTTTAATTTTCCACCCCTATCCTGCAGGAACGCTTTAATTTTCCACCCCTATCCTGCAGGAACGCTTTAATATTCCACCCTTATCCTGCAGGAATGCTTTAATTTTTCGGAACGAAACGTACCCTCAATTTTAACCCATCTTATAACTTAAGACGGTGCCAAGTTGCATCAAAATCCGTCCATTAGTTTCAGCGTGGTACGTGTTCTTTTAATAAATTTCAACCCATATCCTGCGAGAACCCATTAGTTTTTCGGGATGTAAAGTATCCCATGTCCTACCTCGTAGTATGAACTCAAATCATACCAAGTTTCTTTTGAATTCATCCAGTAGTTCCGGTGGCGTGATGCGTAGCTAAAATACTGACAGACAGACATACAGAAAAAATGGAAAACATACAGTTTAAGCTTTATTACCGAATGAAGAGAAAACTGCTTTCTTCCTCAGGATGGGGGTTCAGAAATAAGGCAGAAATATACGGGCATAAAACATTTAATTTTGCCAAGGGCCGCTCAGTAGTAGGGGGCACACGAAAGTGGTGGTATCGGCCGGACACAGTATGGCTGATTTTACTTCTCTGGTCCTGGACCAGTACTCTCCTGGCTGAGGCCGCAGGTGGAAGGGGGTGCTCGTGGGAGACCAGGTTCTCAGATCGTAGCCGGTTCGATGTGATGGCTGTCAGACCAGCAAGCCGGACGTAGGACCCCAAATTCCGGGGTGAAACAACAACACCAAGGTCTCGGAGAACGTGTAGGGACGAACAGTTTTATCTTTGTTGTCTCTAAGATCCTGTCTTACTTCAAGCAGAGACCAATAAAATTGACGTACGTTCTATTAAATCGACCTCTCGGCGTGTGTGATGGCGGCGGTCTGCCGGTTGCGTCTCAGCTCTCTTAGTAACTCCTAATTAAACTGCACTGCAGCGAACAGGTCGGGGTGCGGCAAATAAAATGACGCTGCGAATATATTGAACGTATTGATGAATTTCAAAAGGTATTTAATTAATATTTAATATATGATTAGTAGGTTAGGTAATATACGTGTAGATAGTGTTTTATAGATATTAAAATTAGTTGTAACGATTTTAAGTTTTTATTTTTTTTATAAATAATATGTAAATAATGTAAACATGTACGTATACAAAGTATCCATAATTTTCACCTATCTTATAAACTATGTTTGTACCAAGTTTATCAACATCCGTCCAATAGTTTCAGTGTGCTACATGTTCTTATAAATAATTTTCCACCCCTATCCTGCAGGAACTCTTTAATTTTTCGGGATGAAAAGTATCCAATGTCCTACCTCGAAGTATGAACTCAAATCATACCGAATTTCATTTGAATTCAGTGAGTATTTTCAGCGTGATACGCTGCCAAGGTACATACAGACAGACGGACAGACAGACAGACGAAAATTACAAAAATACAGTTTTGGCTTTAGTATTAAATACAGAACAGCCTCCAAAAAATTACAAAATTTCTTTAATTTACAGAATTAGGGACATTATCCCACAGAAACCCTTTATTTTTTCGGGATAAAAATATTCTCAATTTTTACCTATTATATAAACTATGACTGTGCCAAGTTGCAACAAAATCCGTCCAGTAGTTTCAGCGTGATACGTGTTCTTGTAAATAACTTTCAATGCCTATCCTGCGGGAACTCTTTATTTTTCGGGATTAAAAGTATCCATGTCCTACCTCGTAGTATGAACTCAAATCATACCAAGTTTCATTAAAATCCATTCAGTAGTTTCGGCGTGATGCCTAGCCAAGATACAGACAGACAGACAGACAGACCAAAATGAAAAAAAAATACAGTTTTGGCTTCACTATCGAATATAGAGTACCCTCGAAAAGTTTTTTTTTAAATATCTTCAATGTGCAGAATTGGACCCGTTACAGTTTTATTATAAGTATAGATAATGTATTTGAACTTGTACATGAACCAACTTGCACATTTTAAAGATTATATTAAAGATTTTCTCACAGTATATTCACTTTCAAGTATATCATAGCTGTAAGTTACGAGTAAAAGTTATACCCGTCCGTCTCAGTTCGCCCCGAGCGGCCCAGTAATGGGTCCCAAGTCTCCAAGTGGGTCAGCTTTCTAACTTAATGGATTTCAGAATATCAAGTTAGCAAGTAGTATGTCTCGCCGAAATATTACGGTACCAAGTTGATATTTGAAATATTTAATTAACTTTAGAATGTGGAAGTCAAACTATTTAATTGTAAATAGGCAATATAATAGCACTTTTACAAGTCAAAATTAACATCTCATAAACACGGAGAAAAACAATATATAGATCAAATTAATAAAATTATATAAACTAAGTATTCTTTGAGAAATTTGAGTATTTTTTTTGAAATTTCCATTTCATGTGCCAACAGAGTTAAATCTCACACTGGAAACGTACCCTTCTGACTCTACCGGTGCTTCGGTAATACGCGCGCTAGAGAAGAGAGCATCAAGAAAATTTACGGAGACGTAATCATCCATACCAATATATAAAAGTGAAACGTTGTCTGTTTGTTTGTTTATTTAGTTGTTTGTTTATTTGGGGCGCTTTCACGCGATGACGGCTGGACGGATTTTGATGAAATTTGGAATGGAGATAGCTTAGACCCTGGAATAAAACAGAGTATACTTTTTATCCAGGAAACGTGTAAGTAGCTACGGGAAACCTAGAAAATCTTGAAAAATATTGATTACTCGCTGAAAGAAACGGTTGCCATGGAAACGAAATAACAAGTATGTCAAAAATCATCAAGAAAATTGGTGCTATACCTACTTTTGCATTGCTTTTTAATATCCTAGTAGAACATAGGATGCTTTTTGTCGCGATAAACAGTAGTCCGCGCGGACGAAGTCGCGGTGGGAAAGCTAGTAAAAGATAAAAGTGACAATGAGATGTCCCAAAATCATCAAACCATCAATCTGGAAAAAATAAAATAAAAATTCTAACTAAGTATGTTGCATAAAATAACATGATGTAGTCGTGAGACATCTCACAAAGTACTTTGAACATTTTATTTACTTAACATAAACATAGAAGTGATCACTTATTATTATCATGGAGCATGGAGACGTCAGGCCATGCATTTCTATCTTAATTAATGTATCTTAATGATAGAAATGCATGGCCTCAATAACATTGTAATATGCTTTCTTTAAGAGAAATAGTTTAACAAGAGTTTTAAAACAATGCCGTCTTGTAACTTATTATAAAATCGTATACAGTTCTCCATATATAAACCACTAATTTTCTTTAACCGAAATCCATAAATGTTCAGTTGATTTTAATTTATAGTATTAAAATTATCAACATCCCTATTTTTAAAACAAAAGTTGATATTCTTCCAAACATACCTTATATTTTCATAAATTATTATAAAATTACTGCAGTTTTTTTTTAGTTTATTGAAATTTTAGGTATTTTAATAAATTAACAATAAAAAAATACATAACCCCCGGCTCCTTCCATTATAGCTAAGAAGCATGACAATCACATCAGCTTTCATACTTAAAAAAACACATCAAAATCGGTCCATCCGTTTGGGAGCTACGAGCCCCCCTTCCTCCCCCATTATAGCTGAAATATATCGATCGCATCAGCTTTCCAACAGAAAAAAAACGCAACAAAATAAAACAATCCTATTGTGCCCCCTCCCCCATAATAAAAGGGGTATGTTCAGATGTAGACGACTTCTGGCTAATGATGTGACGATGGTGTGATTCTGAATTGGTAAGATTGTAAATATGCATTATAAGCTGCGCCTCGCAGTTTCACCCGCGTGGATTATGATGAGCTGCGCCTCGCAGTTTCACCCGCGTGGATTATGATGAGCTGCGCCTCGCAGTTTCACCCGCGTGGATTATGATGAGCTGCGCCTCGCAGTTTCACCCGCGTGGATTATGATGAGCTGCGCCTCGCAGTTTCACCCGCGTGGATTATGATGAGCTGCGCCTCGCAGTTTCACCCGCGTGGATTATGATGAGCTGCGCCTCGCAGTTTCACCCGCGTGGATTATGATGAGCTGCGCCTCGCAGTTTCACCCGCGTGGATTATGATGAGCTGCGCCTCGCAGTTTCACCCGCGTGGATTATGATGAGTGGTGGTGATAATGATGAAAAGTAACCTATGCATTAATCCTGGTACCTAATTTCAACCAATTCCGTTCGGCCGTTTGAGCGTGAAGGAGTAACAAACATTCACACAGTTCTAAAGAACTACGATCCAGCCCCCCCCCCCCCCCCTCCATACGCAACCCCCCACCCCTATCCTCTGCCCTCCCATTCTTCTAATATAGCTAAGAACCTTATCGACCACAACAAATTTCAAACAGAGAAAACTGTATCAAAATCGGTCCATTGGATTGTGAGCTACGATGCGAAAGACAGTCACGCAGATACAGTGATACATATACAATACAATACAATACAATACAATACAATACAATACAATACAATACAATACAATACAATACAATACAATACAATACAATACAATACAATACAATACAATACAATACAATACAATACAATACAATACAATACAATAAAAAACAAGATAACAGTAATGATACATAAAATATAATGTTTTACAATAGGCGGCCTTATCGCTATTCGCAATTTCTTACAGGCAACCTTTAAATGGACAGGAATATAAAATAAACATTGTGGTCAGTGATGGAGACTTACTTTGGAACAAAAAAGTTAATAGATAAATAAAAACAACTATATAACTTAATATTTGTATACATACTTACATATGTGTTATCATACATTTTGTTAAACACATAGATATATATACTACAATTAAATAATATAACAAATATTGACAAATTTATAATATAATATATAAATATACATAAATAAATAGCATGATCACAAATAAATATTGTATAAATTATGTATAACAAAGCATTCCACAGTCTTACAGCCCGTTTAGTAAAAGAGTTGTGAGAACACATCGTAGATTGGTCAGGCACTTTCAACTGCAGAGTATTGGTGGAACGAAGAATGGGAAAGATGAAGGAACTCAAATCGCTCTTTGAGATAGGGAGGGGTCGATGGATTAAATAGGACACTGTACAGAAGAGAGAGGGCATGAGTATCCCGGCGACGTCGGATTGGTAACCATTTGAGCTTTGTGCGAAAATTTGATACATGGTCATACTTGCGTAAGCCAAAAACAAACCGAATGCAAAAGTTTTGTAAGCGCTCTAGCTTATTTAGCTGTTCTTCGGTTAAGTCCAAATAGCAGGCGTCGGCGTAGTCGAGTAAAGGCAGCAGAAGAGACTGTGCTAGAGCAAGTTTGGTTTGGCAATATAGTGATACATACAGTGATATATACAATAAAAACACTCAAAACTTATAACACCCCTCTCTTTAGGAGTTCGGGGCTTAAAAGTACGCAGAGCTACTGGTATGGTTTCAAACAAAATCAACCTATATGTATAACCCAAAATTTCTAGAAAATCGCAAATAGTTTGAAGACCAAGAAAAAACAACATAATATTTCGATTACCATTCAATTCCATTTTGTCTTAACTTGCAGGCTATCCTGACCCACGTGTATTTACATCACATTCCAATAACTTGCAGGCTATCCTGACCCACGTGTATTTACATCACATTCCAATAACTTGCAGGCTATCCTGACCCACGTGTATTTACATCACATTCCAATAACTTGCAGGCTATCCTGACCCACGTGTATTTACATCACATTCCAATAACTTGCAGGCTATCCTGACCCACGTGTATTTACATCACATTCCAATAACTTGCAGGCTATCCTGACCCACGTGTATTTACATCACATTCCAATAACTTGCAGGCTATCCTGACCCACGTGTATTTACATCACATTCCAATAACTTGCAGGCTATCCTAACCCACGTGTATTTACATCACAATCCAATAACTTGCAGGCTATCCTGACCCACGTGTATTTACATCACATTCCAATAAATTTAAAAGTCACATGTTAGAACATATGTCTCACGTCGTTGCTAAAAAAACAACAAACATAAAAGCAAAATGAAACAAATTCACTAAGCCAAAAGAGAAACAGAAACGACAGTAAAAGGACGTTTAAAATGCAGCCCCCGTTCGATAAAAAGTTTAGAAACAACCACCAAAAAAAACGCAAAAAACGCAAGCACGATTCTATTTGCCCCGAAAATCCAATAAGAGGGGAAACCACAACCAAATTTCAACTTTCACAACACAGTTTTAAAGTTTGGATTGGTACGGTGTTGATTTTTGGAAGCCATATTCGATAGTTTGCCTTTGGGTCTTTTCCAGTTCAATTTCAATAGCGAACATTTTTGGGATTTATGTTTATAAGGGTAAGGTTTATTTTCGAATGGAGCTGTTTATTCTGTCAATATGGAAAGAGGATCGAAAACTCAGAACGTCGCTTGCACTGCAAAATATTTCATAAGTCGTAATGTCAGGGTACTTCCAGAGCGTAAACAGGTTCTGATAGTTGAGAGTTTTATAGGTGACGCTTTACATCTGCACATAAAACTAAGCTTTAAGGATATGGACAAGCAAAACAGTGTAAAAGTGAATACGGTTAAATTCAATAAACAATACAAATTTTACTTCTGTTTTCTTTTACTTCTTTTCATCCTAAGGTTGTCTGGAAGAGATAGCTATGAGCGATAAGACCGCCCATTGTACTATTGTTTATGTTATTTCTATTTTGTAATTTGTTTAACTGTGTGTCAATAAAGTGTTATTGTATTGTATTGTATATTTTTTTTCAATCCATAAAATTTATAGCGTTTCCAAGTGATAAGATATTTACGTTTATTTAACTTTAATCATCTGAGTAAATGCAACCAATATTCAAGAAAATATCGAAAATGATTATATATCAAGTACATCATATTTTCTAAAATCTATTTGAAAGTCTGATCAAAGCAAAGCATTTCAATTCAATATTTGTGCTAGAACACTTGAGCTACCTTTATAAGCCTGTTATGTAAACGTATAATGGGTTGTCCCATTCCTTCATGCAGTAGTTAACTAGATGTATTTCTGGAATTGTTATTTGTATGCTATCATCATCATCATGTCAGCCTTTAGAAGTCCACTGCTGACTGAACATAGGCCTCCCCCAAAGAGCGCCATGACGGGCGATCTTGTGCCACTTTCATCCACCGACCAACCCGTCCTCCATCAGTCGATCATTTTTGTATTCTATAGTAGGTAGTTATTTAAAAGAGGTACTTACTTGAATTGTTTATACAAGGAAATAATATAAATGTTCACAAAAACAAGCTTCAGCTATGTACGTATGTATGCTTAATATCAGTTTGTCTTTTGGGCCGCATTTAAATTGACCCGAGTACCCTTAAATCGAAAGTATCGTCGACAAAATTGGGCATATTGGGCATTATTCTCAAGACACTTCACCGTAAAATATAGATTTTCAGAGAAGAGTGGCACTTATCACCCTTTGGTCGGAAGTGACACATAATTCGCGAGATCCAAGAGTTCCGCCGAACCGAAGCTAAGAAATATCGGTAAATCAAGGGCTTTTGCTTGAAATAATAAAAAGAAGATATTTTAACAAGGTTGATCCGTATCTTGTGGTAATATTATAAACTCCAAATCACAAGGGATTTATTGGAAATAGTAAATTAAAAAAACACATGGTTAAGAATTGGCTTTGCCCGCGTGGTAATTTGTCTGGGTGACAATATCATCAAACTTCGTTCAGACGTCAAATGTTTTTTTACCGAATGCTCAACTTGACTAAGTATTCGATACACCAGTTTATATTTCAAATCTCAAGCTACCCAAGAATGAAAACGGCATTGCAATCGGTCTAGTAGTTTTTACGTTATGCGTGAACAAAACAAACGTTCTTGTTGAGTAGCTTTTTTATGTCCCCTAGACCCATTTTTGTTTAATTATCTTCATTGCACAGATTTTTGGTACTTACCTACTATTTTACTATTGTTGTCTGTTTGTGTGTGTTTTTTCTTTTGTATAATACTATTTCCAGTGCAATGCGAATACCTCCGTTTCAATTTTTATCAATCAATGCAAAAAAAACTACAGTGCTACAAGGATAAGGATTATAATGAACGTGGTCAAAATCGGAACTAACGCCGCCACCTATTGAAACGTCATAATTGAGTCGTATAGTCATAGACAACTGCACATTATTGTACAGCAGCGCCCCCCCCCCCTCCCCCCCCCTCAACTGTCACTCACTTTCATTATAATCCTCGTAGCACTGTAATGAGTTCTGCAAATTAATTTTTTTTAACCAGTCGATCATCGGGTGCATTAAAAGGAGGTTCTCAATTCGACCCGTATGTTTTTTCTATATATGTTGCGCGATATCTCTGGCAATTGTGGATTGATTTCTAAAGGAAGTTCTCAATTCGACCCGTATGTTTTTTTTTTCTATTATGTTACGCGATATCTCCGGCAATTGTGGATTGATTTCTAAAGGAAGTTCTCAATTCGACCCGTATGTTTTTTTTTCTATTATGTTACGCGATATCTCCGGCAATTGTGGATTGATTTCTAAAGGAAGTTCTCAATTCGACCCGTATGTTTTTTTTTCTATTATGTTACGCGATATCTCCGGCAATTGTGGATTGATTTCTAAAGGAAGTTCTCAATTCGACCCGTATGTTTTTTTTTGTATGTATGTTATGCGATATTATCCCCGGCAGTTGTGGATTGATTTCAAAAAATATTTTTTAGTCGATATGGTATGCATCAGGGGTAGTGCCATTTAAATTTAATGAAAATTTTGCACCTGTAAGGGTGGAAAATTAGGGGATGACTTAATTTTATTGACTTTAACCCACTTTATGACGCAATATCTCCGTCAAATGTGGGTCGATTTTGAAGTTTTTTTTAAAGAACAGGATATTCTTTTGGTATGGTCCCATATATTTAATTTCGTGAAGATCTAATGAAGACTTTCGAAGATACAAAGGAACTTCTCAATGGATAACAGCAATTCACTTGCGATTGCTGTAATTGCAAGTTCATATATTCTTCACGCCACTCAAAATAGGGACATAAAATAAACTTTAAAAAAGTAAAAACCGACTTCAAAATGAATAAATAATGTTATGTGGGAAACAGTAAAGGAAGTCAGTGCCCAATTTTCTTAAATCTAACCAAATCAGCGACATCGACTTTATTTTTTTCCCACATTACATTATTTTATTGTTTTTGAGGTCGGTTTTTGCTTTTTTTAAGGTTCATTTTATTTTGTGTGAATTTGTTCATTGATATCTCCAAGATTTCTAAATCATTTCAGATATTTATTTTCATTTTTGAGTAGTCTTCCAGTGTGGCCACATACAAATTTCATCAAAACTGGTATTGGTATTTTCATTTAGTAAATTCATAAGAAATGGATATATGGTTCAAAAAAATATTGTTATGAAATCACTAAGTACTGAGTTTTATGAAGAAAAAAGTCATATAGTTAAAATAATTCATCTTGCATTTATGTTAGAGCTGTTGACATGATTAATAAGATAATAACAGCTAGCTGCATCTGGTAATAATGTTAGCAAATAAAATAAATGTTGTGTTACTGTAGGTGAGAGACATGATTAATAAGATAATAACAGCTAGCTGCATCTGGTAATAATGTTAGCAAATAATATAAATGTTGTGTTACTGTAGGTGAGAGACATGATTAATAAGATTATAACAGCTAGCTGCACCTGGTAATAATGTTAGCAAATAAAATAAATGTTGTGTTACTGTAGGTGAGAGATATGATTAATAAGATAATAACAGCTAGCTGCATCTGGCAATAATGTTAGCAAATAAAATAAATTTTGTGTTACTGTAGGTGAGAGACATGATTAATAAGATAATAACAGCTAGCTGCATCTGGTAATAATGTTAGCAAATAAAATAAATGTTGTGTTACTGTAGGTGAGAGACATGATTAATAAGATAATAACAGCTAGTTGCATCTGGTAATAATGTTAGCAAATAAAATAAATGTTGTGTTACTGTAGGTGAGAGACATGATTAATAAGATAATAACAGCTAGCTGCACCTGGTAATAATGTTAGCAAATAAAATAAAAAATAAAATAGAAAAAGAAAAAACACACTGTAAACAAAACGTACAAAATGCAAACAAGCTTAAAATTCTTGATTTTGAAATAAGTATAAGTTGCAGTCGGAGGCATTCTACATTTTATAGAAGCAATTAAATTTATGGTGCCCCGGCTGCATATATTTATGGTGCCCCGGATGCATATATTTTCAAAATCAAGAATCTAAAGCTCTTTTTAGTTTTGTTAGCAGTCGTTTTTTTTTAGATAATTTAATTTTTATTAATTTTTTAGTTTAGTCCCTTGGATATTTTTGGAATGGACTTCTAAAGACCTTCATTTTTACAATCAATCAGAAATTACCGATTTTTCAGAAGATTGCTTAAGTGGCGTTGAGTATGTTTGAGGTCAAATAAAGGAAGAAAGATCAAACCAAATTGAACTATTGTTGATTTCCCTACACTATCAGAGATCTGTGATTGGTACGGAGTAACCGACAGAGCTGCTATAGCAAAAGCATCATCAGTTTTGCGTGACTGATAAAGTTTGGGTCCAACTGATTAAAACACCTCATAATCGATCATGGCCCGCGTAACCATCGATCTGTTATATATTCCCTCTGCATGTGTTAGTGCAGTATAGACATACAAACCTAATAGATCATCATTTATTGTTTGCAAGTATATTCAGTCATAGAAATGGTACTTCAGTCTCCCTCTACCCTCTGACGCGAAAAGGCTGCTTAAGGATAGTTTTTCTAACTTTGTGACACATTTTCTATTTTCAAAAATTAATTAATAAATAATTTCATTTTAGCGAACTCAAATCTTTTTTTTAAAACGCGTTTTCTACAAACCCGCGTAACATAAATGGTGGCAGCGTAAAGGGATCAAATTAGGGTCCCCGGTCCGTCTCCAATGTTCTGAGTTCCGACAGTGAAATTAGTGGACAGTGAAAGTCACTGAACCTAAAAGTGCACCCCAAAATTGGAAAATAAAGTGTCAAAAACTGTATCCAGAAATTCTAAATCCTACTCTGTATCCTGCTCTCTGTATCCAACTCGCTATATCCAGCTCGCTGTTTCCTGAAAGAAAAATCGCCGAATCCTGAAGTATTCATTCTTCGAGGGAAGAGACTCATCCTGCATCTCGTTGTCGCTCAGCTCCACTGTGCATCAACAAGTCACAGCCACCCCCGATAGTTGTGGTTGCGACCCCATCCAGCACCGAGCTCCCGTGTTCCAGACTCCGGATAATAACCTTGGTAATCAAGGTTACGCCGTGTCGTCGCGACTTCGCCCGAGAATGCATCTTATCGCAGCCGCCTACGCGTTCTGTGTACTGTAAGTCTTTGGTCATTGTTCTATTCCGTTAGGGTTGTTACCTTCTAAATCCAATTAATTATAATTCAATTTGTATATTTTTATTGTGTCCAATTTATTGATTCTCTGAATTCAACATGCCAAAAGAAGCTAAAGACGAATCCGTTAATGTGCTTGTACCAAATCAAGAATCCAGCGGGAGTAGAGCCCCGTCAAGATCTAACAGCCAAGAGCCCAATCTACTGTGGATTTAAATATTCTCACACAGTTCATTGGCAAATTCGATGGTAATCGAGAACAATTAAATCCATTTATTACCAATTGTAAAAATGCAATTAATCTAGCCGCCCCATGGCAAAAGGACATCCTATTTAAACTTATTCTTTGTAAATTGGAAGGCAAAGCTCAAATCGCGTGTTCTATAAAAGAATTTGACAACTGGAACCAATTGGAAGAATTTCTTAAAACACAATTTGGCGAGAAAAAGCATTATGCTCATTTGCTTTCCGAATTACAAGAATGTAAACAATTGCCTAACGAGTCAGCCAATCAGTTCTCACTCAGAGTCGAAACATGTTTAGCCAGACTAATTACTGAGATCAATATATCCATTCCGACTAAACGTAAAATAGAACTGAGTGGTCGAGTCGCAGCCATGGAGGACCTTGCCCTTCATACTTTCATTACAGGGCTTAATCCTAAAATTGCAACAATTGTGAGATGCCGTAATCGCGAATCTTTGAATCCAATCGCGAGCAGCAACGTAACGTTTTTCTGCCACAATCGCGAATCTCTGAATCCAATCGCGAGCAGCAACGTAACGTTGTTGTGCCACAATCGCGAATCTCTGTATCCAAACGCGAGCAGCAACGTAACGTTGTTCTGCCACAATCGCGAATCTCCGAATCCAAGCAGCAATGCAACAACGTTGATCTGCCACAGTCAAAAAATACTGAATCGATTTCTAAATCCAAACAACCACGTAACGATGTGGATATGTCTAATATTTTTGAAATCACGAACGATCCTACCAAGATGCTATTACCACATGTTCTCGTTAAATCCTCTGTATCGGACAATCCTTTATCTTTGCTAGTCGATTCAGGGTCATCAGTCAGTCTAATAAAAGGATCCTGTATGCAAATTCGTCCCAAACTTACTAAAGAAGTTATCCACCTAAAAGGTATCGACAATTTGGAAAAATCTGTTCAAACCTTAGGATATTTCCAATTAAATATGTGTCTTCCAAAATCCAACGTTTCACAAAAATTTCATGTGATTGACGAAATCCACCTTCCCTATGATGGAATCATAGGCACGGACTTTCTTAACGCTCATAATTGTAACATTGATTACAATGATAACTTACTTCGTCTGGGAAAGACATCCCTGAAACTCTATTTCTGCGACCCTACTTATATAATTCCTCCTAGAACCGAAGCTATAATTGAATGCTCTGTCCAAAATCCACATATAAGAGAAGGGCTCGTACTCGATCAAAGTCCATGCGCTAATCTGTTGATCGCAAACTGCCTAGTTCGTGTGAAAGACAACAATAGGATAAATATATCCGTAGTCAATACTTCTGAGGAACCTATAACCTTGAAATCTACGCTAAACCTCAAACTTACCTCAGTTGATCTCTCTGAATTTTATGAAACTCCTCAGACCCTGCATCCTGTGAACAATGTAAATACAACGATCCCAAAAGATACTTTCAAACGTACCGAAGAAGTACTAAATCAGTTGCGTGTTTCTCACCTCAACAGTGAAGAGAAAGAAGCTCTCTACCAGGTGTGCTCTGACTTCTCTGATATCTTCCATTTACCTGGAGAATATCTCACCTGTACCAATGCCCTGAAACACGAAATAAAAACTACTACTGATATTCCTATTCATACAAAATCATATCGATTCCCTGAAATTCATAAGCAAGAAGTCAAAAAACAAATCGATCAAATGTTAGACCAAAACATTATTGAACCTTCTGACTCTCCATGGTCCTCTCCAATTTGGGTAGTACCTAAAAAGCTCGATGCTTCAAACATTCAAAAGTGGCGAGTCGTAATAGATTATCGAAAACTAAACGACGTCACAATTGGCGATACTTACCCTATTCCTCAGATTGCAGAGATCCTGGACCAGCTGGGGAACAGTAAATACTTCTCAACCCTGGACCTAGCTTCTGGGTTCCATCAAATCCCTTTAAATGAAGCTGACAAAACCAAAACAGCCTTCAATGTCCCTGAAGGACACTTCCAATTCACGCGGATGCCATTCGGGCTGAAAAATGCCCCTTCTACCTTTCAAAGGCTTATGAATTCGGCTCTTTCCGGCCTCCAAGGCATCCGCTGCTATGTCTATTTAGATGACGTGGTCTGTTATGGTCATGATCTAAATTCCTCGAAAGATAGCCTAAAGGCCATCTTCCAAAAACTTCGTAAATTCAACTTGAAACTTCAGCCCGACAAGTGTGAATTTCTCCGACGAGAAGTCGGATATCTTGGCCATGTAATCACTGAAAAAGGCGTGAAGCCCAATCCCGAAAAGGTTAAAGCGGTTACCCAATTTCCAGTCCCAAACACGCCGAAAGACGTTAAATCCTTCCTTGGACTCGTTTCCTATTATCGACGATTCATTCCCGATTTCTCAAAAATTGCTAAACCTCTTACGAACCTTTTGAAGAAAGACGTGCACTTCAATTGGGAAAACCAACAGCAATTAGCGTTCGATAATTTGAAACATAAATTGACCACTGCTCCTCTTCTCATCTACCCTGACTTTACCCAACCATTCGTGCTTACATGTGATGCCTCAAACCATGCCATAGGTGCTGTCCTTTCTCAAGGACCTGTCGGTAAAGACAATCCAATAGCCTACGCATCGCCTACCCTCAATAAGAGTGAAACCAATTACAGTACAACCGAAAAGGAGTTGTTAGCTGTCCTATTCGGATGTAAAACCTTCCGTCCTTACCTTTATGGTAACAAATTCCAAATTATTTCTGATCACCGACCATTAAAATGGTTATTCAACCATAAAGACCCTAGTAGTAAACTTCAAAGATGGAGATTAAAACTAGAGGAGTTTGATTACGAGATCATGTATCGGAAAGGAAAGCTTAACAATGCAGCAGACGCTCTTTCTCGATTTCCGGTGAATCCAGTCCTTCCCGATGCTCCTTCTTCAGACGCTCTGGAAGAATCTCTAATAGACCTTGGCTCTTTAGAAATTAGTCCTCATGACGACAACCTTGGAATCGATTTCAGTCCGCTCAATCCTCCGACTCCTAGCCCATTGATTAATGAAAATCAAAATAACTTACCTGAATCTGCTCCTTTCGTGGAAAACAATCCCGAAAATCAAAATAACTTACCTGAATCCGATGAAATTCTCGAACAACTCGTTCAAGACAGTCCTGAAAATACTGATACTCTACCTGATGTGATTGCTATACCATCCCCGATCCCTGAACCTCTTAATGACTATGATTATTCTACCTTTCTGAAAGAAATTACAAAAAACTATAGTTACAATACCAATCTGAAAGAACATAATGAATCTCTAATGAAGACTTCTTCCAAAATACTCATCATCCCCACGTCACTAGACTTAGATGAAGCCAATCCTTACATTCCAGAAATATTGGCAAACTTAGAGAACTCGGAAGAATTTCTGAACACTGAAAGAGAACTCCACTCCTTCAAAAGACTCAACTTGAACAATAAAATAATATTCTTGGCATATACCAAAGTTCATCATTTTGATGAAAGTTCCTATCAAGATATCTTCAAAATTTTGAAATTAATTAGAAATGAACTTGTAGTAATCCAAGACTCCACCGACATTGCCATATCTGACTTTAAAAGTCCTTTTGAAAAACTCATACACAAAAATCTACAACATGTTAACTTACCTTTTCCACAACACTAAAATAACTGTTAATATCTACCATAATAAAATAATTTACCCAACACTGAGTGAAATCAAAAAAAAATTGCACGAAAACCATGACATACCTATCGCAGGTCATTTAGGCTCTTCTAGGATGCTGAAACGAATTCAAGAACGATTTTATTGGAAAGGTATGAGAACTGAAATCGAAAACTTTGTAAAAAACTGCACTCTCTGCCAGCAGAATAAACCTTTTAGAAAAACTAATAAAGCACCGATGCAAATTACTACAACTTCAACAAGCCCATTCCAACGTGTAGCCTTAGATATTGTTGGACCTTTGCCAGAATCTGGCACTGCCAAGATAAAATACATATTAACCCTTCAGGATGATTTGACAAAATATTCAGTAGCCTACCCGATCCGTTCTACAACAGCAGAAGAAACCATGGAATGCCTAGTACATTTTATATCACTATACGCTATTCCTAAAGCAATATTAACCGATCAAGGAAGTAACTTCACCGCCGACCTGTTCAAGAAAACATGCGAATTCTTAAAAATAAAACAGTTGTGGTGCTCATCGTATCACCCTCAAACACAAGGCGCACTAGAGCGCAGCCATTCTACTTTAAAAGAATACCTCAAATCATTTGTCGACTCGAATCAAGAAAATTGGCCCAGATACGTATACACTGCAATGCTTACATATAATACAATTACCCATTCCACGACCAACTTCAGCCCTTATGAGCTTCTGTTTGGTCACAAACCATTCCTTCCTGATTCTATCTTCGAAGAAACTCTAGATCCAACTTATCCTGAGTAATTTAAAATGTTGAACCATCGACTTAAACTATCCCGTGACAAAGCAATTGAAAATATAAATAAATCAAAAGAAAAATCTAAGACTCATTATGATACCCATACGCGTCGCGTTCAATACAAAGTTGGCGACTTAGTTTATTTAAAAAAATCATCTCCGTCTCAGAAAGGCCTTGTCCCCAATCTGGAAAGGCCCATACAAAATTGTAAAACTACACAACAACAATACAGTAACCTTACTAATAAACAGACGACATATAACTCACCACTTTGATGAGATTAAGCTTGCCAGCAATAATCCACCTTGAAATATTGTTTTATCAAACATGATTTTAGCAATATAAATACCAAACAAACAATGAAACATTTTCAATTTTATTTGTTTATTTCAGCGCCTATGCTGGAGCGAGCCCAAACTTTATTGAACCTATCCAGACTGGATCTGGATTATATTCCGAATATGTGAGAAAAATGAAAATTAGAGATGGGAACCTAAATATCATAATCCCCATTGATATTTCTCATATTGAACCACATATTACTAATCTTAATTTAGTTTTAGGTACTTTTAAGTTTCTTTGTAGGCAAATAGATATTATAGAACATTATGAATGTTATAATACGGTAGAACCTCTGTCAATTCGATATCAGGACGTAGTCAAGGAATTCGATTCAATTTCTCATTTGATTGACGATAGAACCAAACGGTCAGCCTGGATTGGTGCCGGCGGCTCTATTCTAAAAACTGTTTTTGGAACTTTAGACGAATGTGACGCCATAAAATATGACTCTGTTATGAACTCCTTGCAAAACAATGAGAAAAAACTGGCTTCACTCATCAAACAAAATATTTTATTGACTTCATTGACTTTATCAAATTATAACCAAACCATTCATAAGATTAGAATGAATGAAGCTAATTTAAATCTGGCTATCGACGAGATCTCTGCTAATTTAAAAAAAGATTACTTTCATTTCAAATGAGTTACTTATAAAAAATAAACTGGACAGCATCATTAACCGACTTGAAACTGCATTACTTACAATTTCGTTTCAATTAGAAGACATAACAAATGCTGTCTTACTCAGTAGCAGAAATATTATACACCCATCGGTGATAACTCCCACGCAGCTATACCGAGAACTCACCGATAATCACTTACACTTGTCTGCAGGTGTTAACCTACCGGTAAGTTTAGAGTTAAGTAAAATGAATATTATTTTAAGTATGTCGCGAGTAGTTTGCTATTATTATAATAATAAGATAATCTTTGTTATTAAAGTACCACTTGTAAACTCTGAGGAATATTTCGTATACCGAAACTTACCTTTACCTATTCCACATAATACTGTAAAACCAAACACATATAGCCATTATACCTAGCAGTACATATATAGCAATGACCAAAGACAAAACCCGTTACTGTACATTAAATGAAATATTAAAGTGTGAAAGTGCCAACCCTGAAAACTATATTTGTGACATACCCAGTGTATTCTCGACTTCCGAGGACCCCACCTGTGAATCTGAATTGATAACGCGTGTTGTTACGTCCCTACCAGGGCAGTGCGAAACTAAAGCGATATTCGGACATGTAAACATTTGGAATTCTATGCGCCATAATAAATGGATCTATGTGCAATCGGAACCTACAAAACTGACAATAGAATGCGAAGACTGTAATGTTTATAATCTTAACATTTTGGGTACCGGAATACTTACTTTGCCCACTTATTGTTTAGGTTTTAGTAAAAGTACTCGCTTAGTGCCTAAGTTCGATTATGCTAATGTCAGCTTAGCGGTTTTAAACACGGACTTTAACCTTATTAATGAGTCGTGCTGTAATCTTTCTATGATAAGAAAACTTACGTCTAGTGTGTCTCCTATTAAGTTAGAAAATATAAATTTGGAAAACTTAAGTTTGAATAAAAAATTGATAAATACTTTATTAGACAAAACAGATGAAATTCTGAACGAAGAGTCGTTTTTGAGTAAATATGGGACACATTACGCTATTAGTACTGTAACTTTTGTTTTAATTTTGATTATTCTATTTTTAGCTTATAAACTATATTATAAGTTTGTCAAGTCCGGCCGCAGTCTCGACATAAATATTAACAGTCTAAATTCCCGTAGACCTTCAATTTCTCAATCAGAAAACAGCGCTGCTATTCCTTTGCCCCGTCTTAGAGAGATTTCATGAGAAAATTATTATTTGAAAACTTTTTCTATTTGTTACCTAGTTCTTAAGAATTATGGCTTTATGAATAGAAATGAGTGATCAAAATAAAACAATAAATAAATAAAATATTAATAAATTTAAAAATAATATGCATATTTCAACATAAACTTCAGTTCCTCATTCAACCCTGAAGTTTAGTCTTCTTCGGGGGGTTGTTATATATTCCCTCTGCATGTATTAGTGCAGTATAGACATACAAACCTAATAGATCATCATTTATTGTTTGCAAGTATATTCAGTCATAGAAATGGTACTTCAGTCTCCCTCTACCCTCTGACGCGAAAAGGCTGCTTAAGGATCGTTTTTCTAACTTTGTGACACATTTTCTATTTTCAAAAATTAATTAATAAATAATTTCATTTTAGCGAACTCAAATCTTTTTTTAAAACGCGTTTTCTACAAACCCGCGCAGATCGTACAGAAACTACCGCGAATCATCACTGTGTTAACTAAAACCAGTTGTTATTTTTCAAACACTTACGACACATGGTGTCACGTGACCAAGAGTTTTATTGCGAATATTTCAACAAAAATAAGTAAATGTCTTTTCTTTATAGACAATCGATCAATTTCGAATGAAATTAATTCACTAATACATTGTTTATGCTTACAGTCACTAATACATTGTTTGTTATGGTTTGCAGGAATTACTGGTCCATGTGCCTATGGATTCATAATTTTGTTCCATGTCACATATAAAGTATTTTGTAAAGTACTTAATTTTGCAATACAATAATTATCATAACATTCATAATTTTCTAAAAATCAATAATTCGAAATATGTATATAAAAAACAGAACAAGAACTTGTTAACTGTTATTAAAATAACAGTTAACAAGCCAACAACATTTTTACAAATCATATTACTCTTGTAGAGCCCCCGATAACAAACAAACAAACCCTTTGAACAAGGGCTCCAGTCCCGATGCTGAAAGTTCTGCGTTAAACAATACGGGATCTACAAAGAGATCCGAGATACATAGAAAAGTTATATTTCCAGATCTTAGACGCGACGGTTTACGAGCGAACAAAAACAATTACGGAGTTTTTGTGTTAACAATTTTAGAAAAATGGTTTCTTTCTGGTGATTTAAGATGGATAAAAAGTTAAAAACAAATTATGTTTTGAGTATGATAAACGAAGTTGGTTGTTTCTTCAAAGAGTAAGATTATACGTGAAAAAACTTGCGTGTGATTACTATTTACCTGGGCGCTTTTTCGCTATGCCACACGAAATTCCTTGCCAAAAACGTGTGACGTCATTACGACACTTGCTGAACAAAATCACGAGGAAATTCCTTGCCGAAAACGTGTGACGTCATTATGACAGTTGCTGAACGAGTCCACGAAGAAATTCCTTGCCGAAAACGTGTGACGTCAGTACGATAGTTGCTGAACGAGTCCACGAAAAAATTGTTTGCCGTAAACTTGTGACGTCATTACGTCAATTGCTGAACGAGTCCACGATGATATCATAATGCGACGCGTTACGTGCGTGAATGGTCATAGTGAATAAGGGCCCTGATGCGCAATGATGCGATAGATAGGCGAAGTTCTTTCATAGAAGAAGAAATAATAAATCAATGGAAAAACCTGGCAAGTTCTAGCAAGTTTCTCATTCCTGATGATAAGTAAAATGAATAGATAGATTTTAACCCCGGCTTCGCACGTGTAGCTAAGGATTTCTCTAAATATTTATATATACTAAACCATTGTTCAGATTACTAAAATGAACAAAAAATCGTTTATTGTGACTTAACTATAATAGTTAGACATAGGCTTGCGGGCTTTTTTGTGAGTAATGATGAGTAATATAAACTTGTAATATATTATTGTATGTATCATCGATAGTTTTTGTGAGTAATGTTGAGTAATATAAACTTGTAATATATTATTGTATGTATCATCGATAGTTTTTGTGAGTAATGATGAGTAATATAAACTTGTAATATATTATTGTATGTATCATCGATAGTTTTTGTGAGTAATGATGAGTAATATAAACTTGTAATATATTATTGTATGTATCATCGATAGTTTTTGTGAGTAATGATGAGTAATATAAACTTGTAATATATTATTGTATGTATCATCGATAGTTTTTGTGAGTAATGATGAGTAATATAAACTTGTAATATATTATTGTATGTATCATCGACAGTTTTTGTGAGTAATGATGAGTAATATAAACTCGTAATATATTATTGTATGTATCATCGATAGTTTTTGTGAGTAATGATGAGTAATATAAACTTGTAATATATTATTGTATGTATCATCGATAGTTTTTGTGAGTAATGATGAGTAATATAAACTTGTAATATATTATTGTATGTATCATCGATAGTTTTTGTGAGTAATGATGAGTAATATAAACTTGTAATATATTATTGTATGTATCATCGATAGTTTTTGTGAGTAATGATGAGTAATATAAACTTGTAATATATTATTGTATGTATCATCGATAGTTTTTGTGAGTAATGATGAGTAATATAAACTCGTAATATATTATTGTATGTATCATCGATAGTTTTTGTGAGTAATGATGAGTAATATAAACTTGTAATATATTATTGTATGTATCATCGATAGTTTTTGTGAGTAATGATGAGTAATATAAACTTGTAATATATTATTGTATGTATCATCGATAGTTTTTGTGAGTAATGATGAGTAATATAAACTCGTAATATATTATTGTATGTATCATCGATAGTTTTTGTGAGTAATGATGAGTAATATAAACTTGTAATATATTATTGTATGTATCATCGATAGTTTTTGTGAGTAATGATGAGTAATATAAACTTGTAATATATTATTGTATGTATCATCGATAGTTTTTGTGAGTAATGATGAGTAATATAAACTTGTAATATATTATTGTATGTATCATCGATAGTTTTTGTGAGTAATGATGAGTAATATAAACTTGTAATATATTATTGTATGTATCATCGATAGTTTTTGTGAGTAATGATGAGTAATATAAACTTGTAATATATTATTGTATGTATCATCGATAGTTTTTGTGAGTAATGATGAGTAATATAAACTTGTAATATATTATTGTATGTATCATCGATAGTTTTTGTGAGTAATGATGAGTAATATAAACTTGTAATATATTATTGTATGTATCATCGATAGTTTTTGTGAGTAATGATGAGTAATATAAACTTGTAATATATTATTGTATGTATCATCGATAGTTTTTGTGAGTAATGATGAGTAATATAAACTTGTAATATATTATTGTATGTATCATCGATAGTTTTTGTGAGTAATGATGAGTAATATAAACTTGTAATATATTATTGTATGTATCATCGATAGTTTTTGTGAGTAATGATGAGTAATATAAACTTGTAATATATTATTGTATGTATCATCGATAGTTTTTGTGAGTAATGATGAGTAATATAAACTTGTAATATATTATTGTATGTATCATCGATAGTTTTTGTGAGTAATGATGAGTAATATAAACTTGTAATATATTATTGTATGTATCATCGATAGTTTTTGTGAGTAATGATGAGTAATATAAACTTGTAATATATTATTGTATGTATCATCGATAGTTTTTGTGAGTAATGATGAGTAATATAAACTTGTAATATATTATTGTATGTATCATCGATAGTTTTTGTGAGTAATGATGAGTAATATAAACTTGTAATATATTATTGTATGTATCATCGATAGTTTTTGTGAGTAATGATGAGTAATATAAACTTGTAATATATTATTGTATGTATCATCGATAGTTTTTGTGAGTAATGATGAGTAATATAAACTTGTAATATATTATTGTATGTATCATCGATAGTTTTTGTGAGTAATGATGAGTAATATAAACTTGTAATATATTATTGTATGTATCATCGATAGTTTTTGTGAGTAATGATGAGTAATATAAACTTGTAATATATTATTGTATGTATCATCGATAGTTTTTGTGAGTAATGATGAGTAATATAAACTTGTAATATATTATTGTATGTATCATCGATAGTTTTTGTGAGTAATGATGAGTAATATAAACTTGTAATATATTATTGTATGTATCATCGATAGTTTTTGTGAGTAATGATGAGTAATATAAACTTGTAATATATTATTGTATGTATCATCGATAGTTTTTGTGAGTAATGATGAGTAATATAAACTTGTAATATATTATTGTATGTATCATCGATAGTTTTTGTGAGTAATGATGAGTAATATAAACTTGTAATATATTATTGTATGTATCATCGATAGTTTTTGTGAGTAATGATGAGTAATATAAACTTGTAATATATTATTGTATGTATCATCGATAGTTTTTGTGAGTAATGATGAGTAATATAAACTTGTAATATATTATTGTATGTATCATCGATAGTTTTTGTGAGTAATGATGAGTAATATAAACTTGTAATATATTATTGTATGTATCATCGATAGTTTTTGTGAGTAATGATGAGTAATATAAACTTGTAATATATTATTGTATGTATCATCGATAGTTTTTGTGAGTAATGATGAGTAATATAAACTTGTAATATATTATTGTATGTATCATCGATAGTTTTTGTGAGTAATGATGAGTAATATAAACTTGTAATATATTATTGTATGTATCATCGATAGTTTTTGTGAGTAATGATGAGTAATATAAACTTGTAATATATTATTGTATGTATCATCGATAGTTTTTGTGAGTAATGATGAGTAATATAAACTTGTAATATATTATTGTATGTATCATCGATAGTTTTTGTGAGTAATGATGAGTAATATAAACTTGTAATATATTATTGTATGTATCATCGATAGTTTTTGTGAGTAATGATGAGTAATATAAACTTGTAATATATTATTGTATGTATCATCGATAGTTTTTGTGAGTAATGATGAGTAATATAAACTTGTAATATATTATTGTATGTATCATCGATAGTTTTTGTGAGTAATGATGAGTAATATAAACTTGTAATATATTATTGTATGTATCATCGATAGTTTTTGTGAGTAATGATGAGTAATATAAACTTGTAATATATTATTGTATGTATCATCGATAGTTTTTGTGAGTAATGATGAGTAATATAAACTTGTAATATATTATTGTATGTATCATCGATAGTTTTTGTGAGTAATGATGAGTAATATAAACTTGTAATATATTATTGTATGTATCATCGATAGTTTTTGTGAGTAATGATGAGTAATATAAACTTGTAATATATTATTGTATGTATCATCGATAGTTTTCGCAGCACACGCCAAATAATGACTTTTATGAGCAAATTTTAAGTACTTTGGGTTACATTGTTGGAATTTTCGAAGGCATATCTAATTATTGAAAAAAATTATACAGGCTATGTTACTATCTGATAATTTACCTTCGGTCAAAAATATAAATCGGTTAAGTATTGTTTAAGTTTATCCATTACAAACAAACATACCACCGTCCCTTACGTTATTCCTCTCCGTGCACGGTTGTATGGAAGAGATCGCTCTGAGCGATAAAAACGCCCCTTGTGACACTCATTGTTATACTATATTTTTAGATATAATTTCTCGTTGTACTTGTGGTGTCCAATAAAGAGTTAATCTATCTATCTATCATACAAAAATACAATTCCTTACACTTTATAATATTAGTGTATTTTATAATATATTTTTCTCTGTCACATTATTTTAATTAAAAGCTTAAAATAGCTGGAAACTACTAAACTAAAAAATTGTGTGAACAAAAAAAGAACATTCACGTTATGATATAATTTCGTGTTACCAGTAAAACAAAGAACAATAACATCACAATCCCGTCAAAAACTAAAGCCTTCGCTTCCCCGAGGTTGAATCATCACAACTAAAACCTAAATTAAACTAAACACGAGCTCAACTAAACGGACTCAATTAAACGGAGCTCAACATCAACAAAGCGAACCCCTAGAAAACTGTTTACATCTCCGCCAGCTTCGCAACAAAAGGCTTTCATGTGAAGGTCCTTAAAATAACCCTTTTTTATTTAGAATGAATAAAATAAATAGTTCGCATTCCATCAAGAGCGTCTCGAACGCGGGTGTAATTGTAAAATAAAGCTCAGCTTTGAAATACTAGCAAAATGATAACTGATACTACTATTATTAATTTTGCAAATGCATCGTTTTAATTACGGATCTTCATGATTATTCCCGATTGAAAACAAAAACTAAGTACTTACCTATCTAATAAACCATTTTTATATAGTAATTATTTTATTTTATTTTTTTTGTATTCGGAAAACAGAATGGCCGTGGCGGTCTTGGCTTAGAATTACGAGTAAGCCCCCCCCAATCCTCTAGTGGATGTCGTAAGAGGCGACTAAGGGAATACACACCGGAAGATTGGCAGCAGCGTCCTCCGAGCACATATTTGTAAAGTACGAAGAGAGATACAATGACCCTCAATTCCAGCAACTTACTCTATTACCGGGAGGGTGACCAGCAGACCCAACATGGTATCGGGTTTCTCGTCCACAAGTCCCTCGTTAATAACATTGTGAAGATCGAAAGCGTTTCGAGCAGGGTGGCATACCTTATACTCAGAATTACAAAACGGTATTCGTTGAAGGTCATACAGGTGTACGCCTCACACTCAAAACGCTTGGACTATGAAGTGTAGGCTATGTATGACGACATTTTTAATGCCATACATGCCCCGAAAACACACTTGACTGTGGTGATGGGGGACTTCAACGGACGGACGGCTGGGCATGAGGAATGGCGATGAACTGAGAGTGGGGCAGTTTGAATTTGGACAGCGCAACCAAACGATTCAGCGATTGGTTGACTTCATGGAGGAGGACGATGATGTTTCATGATCATTCCATTTTTCAAGAAACGCCCGTCCAGGAAATGGACATGGCTGCATCCCGGCGGTCTGCACGAGATCGATTTTATTTTGACGACCAATAAGCATATATTCAATTATATATCTGTGATCAATAGGGTTAAAACCGGCAGTGATCATGGTAAGAGGCTTACTGAATATCAAGTAAGTTATTTATAAATTAATTGAAAAATTGTTTTAGCGTATTTTTAAAAACAATTGTTCGAACAATGTTTTTCTTTCTTTGACATGTAGCATTTGCTATTAATAAAATTTTCATTTTCAAAGTAAAGCTGTAGAGGTCTCGTTTGATAAGATCTACTCTTCGCCAAAGTCCTGCTAAAATCCAAAACCCCGAAAACATTCAGTTGAAGCTCCAAAATCGCTTCCAAATCCTTACCGAATGCGAACTAAACAACGGGCTGGTGGAAATTGTTCACGCGGTCGGGTCGAAGTTCTTCAAGACCCTCCGCAAAAACTCTCGTGAGCATACACTCAAACTTATGGAAGAACGAAGCGAGATGAGGCTGCAGTCTTCAGTTGATATGTCGAGTTACAGCTTGCATAAAAACAGATCTCCAAGTCTATGCGACACGATTTGCGTTCCTATAATACTACTTGTATTAAGAACGCAAAAGAGCGGAACAAGGGCTCCAAAGTGTACGCAAGAGATCTATCTATTGGGCAAAGCCTGTTGACGAAGCTGAAAACCGATAGTGGCAGCATCGTTTCGTCGAAGCCAAAGAGTGAGCTCGAGAAGTTATATGGACAACTATACACCTGATCGCGTAGTCCTCCTAGCACGACTAGCGATGCAAGAGCCCGTTTGACCCGACATGATATCGAAAATATTCCGGACGTCAAGCTATACGAGATAAGAATGGCTCTCAAACAGCTTAAGAGCAACAAGGCACCAGGGGAGGACGGAATAACGACAGAGCTACTGAAAGCGGATCGAACACCGATTCTTAAAGTCCTTCAGAAGCTGTTTAACTCCGCCATCCTCGAGGGTACGCAAGAGGCGTGGCGCACGAACGTAGTGGTTTTGTTCTTTAAGAAAGGTGATAAAACCCTCTTGAAGAATTATAGGCCCATTTCGCTGCTGAGCCACTTCTTTAAGCCATTTTCGAGAGTAGTTACAAACCGTCTTGCTCGTAGGTCTGACGACTTTCAACCTCCCGAATAAGCTGGATTCCAGACAGGCTTTAGCACCGTAGACCACATCCATATGCTCCGGCAGATTATACAGGAGACCAAAGAGTATAATCGGCCACTATGTTTAACGTTTGTGGATAACGAGAAAGCCTTTGATTTAGTCGAGACCTGGGCGCAGTGCTACAGTCATAACAGTGGTGCCAGATTGATTACCGGTACATCAAAGCGTAGATGTGTTTGTACAGTAAGGCCACCATGACAGTCCGTCTTCAGGATCAGAGCAAGAATTCTATCCAGTTGCAAAAAGGGGTGAGACAGGAAGACGTTATTTCTCCGAAACTGTCAACCTCTGCACTGGAAGAATTATTTAAGCTTCTGAACTGGAACGGATATAGTATTAACATCAATGGCGAATACATCACTCACCTTCGATTTGCTGATGATATAGTCATCATGGCAGAAACCCTGGAAGACATACGCATAATGCTCAGTGACCTCAATATTGTTTCCCAAAAGATGGGTCTTAAAATGAACATGAGCAAGACGAACATCATGTCAAATGCCCACATCGTACCCATGCTGGTTTATATTGGGATCGATATTATCGAAGCTGTTGACCACTATGTCTACTTAGGTCAGACAATCCAACTGTGTAGATTCAACTTCGACAAATAGGTCAACCGATGAATCCAACTCGGATGGGCAGCGTTCGGGAAATTACGCCATATCTTCTCGTCACTGATACCGCAGAGCCTAAAGACGAAAGTTTATAATCAGTGCGTGTTGCCAGCGATGACATACGGCACTGAGACGTGCTCTCATATACAAGCTCAGAGTTGCGCAGCGTGCAATGGAGAGAGCTATGCTCGGTGTTTCACGACGTGATAGAATCCGAAATGAGGAAATCCGTAGAAGAGCGAATGTTACCGTAATAGCTCTCAGAGTTTGAAAGTTGAAGTGGCAATGGGCAGGCCATATAGTTCGCAGAACCGACAATCGCTGGGGAATAAATGTTCTTGAATGGCGACCACGAACAAGCAACCGAAGTGTGGGGAGATCCCCCCACACGTTGGACCGACGACATTGTAGCCATCGCAAGAAGTCGGTTGATGGAAGTGGCACAAGATTGCTGGTCATGGCACTCTTTGGGGGGAGGCCTATGGGGGAGGCCTTTCAAAGTTAACAATTAGATACAGGATAAAACGTACAAACAACAAAAAACCTTATAAAATATAAATAAAATGACTTAACTATTTACACAACACTATCTAAAAGTCCTTCGGAGGAAGGGAAAGTGCCCAGAAAGCTGCCATGCTGTATTTCAATACATTTTTTTGGCATAAATAGGAGCCAGCATTCAGATCACATGTCACCTCCACCAAACTTTTTGCCAAGTGCCTGTAAATATCGTGGCTGCCTGGCCCCCACGGACCCAAATTTTCAACCCCAAAAGGTACAGACATGGTACAACTTTGGCTGCAGCGCCGCCAGCCCGAATTGTTATCTCTGGAAGATGAGACGGCGCCAAGGTATCAACACAAGTTGCTTCTCAAATTAAAGGCCGTCTCATCTTCCAAGGAATAAAAGTCATACCATTAGGCCGCTTGCCGTCGTGCCGCATCAGGCCGTTTGGTTCTAAGATTGACGGAACGCCGGCACTGACAAAGGCCCGATGGATAATTTAATTCAAACTGGCGTGACGGGGAATCCGCCCTGCACTTCTGTAGCAAGGTAGTCCGTGATGGCCAAGCCGATCCACCATATCGCCGCATATTCAACGATAGATCATAGGGGGATATCGGGGGACTGTTTGTTTGTTGGGGAGCTTTCACGCGATAATGGCTGGACGAATTTTGAAGAAATTTGGAATGGAGATACCCTGGAATAAAACAAAGAATACTTTTTAGCCCGGAAAATGGTCATGTTTTTACGGTAAAACTAGAAAATTTTGAATACTCGCTGTTAGGAACGGTTGCCATGGAAACGAAATAGTAACAAGACTGTCAAAAATCATCAAGGGCGTTGGTGCTATACCTTTGCATTGGTTTTTAGTATCCTAGAATAACATAGGATGCTTGTTTTAGCAATAAACTGTAGTCCGCGCAGACAAAGTCACGGGTGAAAGCATTGGTTATTAATATCCCAGATGAACACTATGATGATTTATTTCACGATAAACTTTAGTCCGCGCGGACAAAGTCGCGGGTGAAAGCTAGTATAATTATATATTTGGGTCAATTTACACCAATAATCTAGCCCTTACCTAGGATACCCTGTACTATGAGTACTATACAAACGAATACACTTACATAGATACGAATATTATATCCATAACTCGAAAATAAACCGTTCTGCTCATCACACAAATGATTGCACCTAGCGGGATTTAAACCCACGAAAGTTGGTTGACTAGTAAGGATCACTAACCACTCAGTCAACCGGTCGTTAAATTAAATCGATTTAAAAAAAATGTGATTATAATACGCCATTATGGACTTAATGAGCATACAATAAGTACTGATAATTATATTTTGAATGCAGTGTAATTAACAAGCACAAATATAAAAGACCCTCGGCCCCCCACCCCCATTAAAGCTAAGAAGTATCTCGATGATATCAGTTTTCAAACATTAAAACCTCATAAAAATGGGTCCATTCGCTTAAGAGCTACAATCATCACCTCCATTCCCCCCTTTCCCCCACATTATATCTTAGAACCATCTCGTTTACCTATGCATTGAAACATAAAAAAAACGCATCTAAATCAGTCCATTTATTTGGAAGCTATGATTCTCACCCCCCCCCCCCCTTTTCTCAACTCCCACCCCTCATTTAGCTTAAACCATGTCCTATACTTCATCTTTAGCACTTAAAAAACCGCAGCTAAATTGGTCCTTTCGTTTGAAAGATTCTATTCTCACTCCCTCCCCCTATCCTCCTTCTCCTCATTAAAGCTAAGAACTTCTCGATTACTTCAGCTTCGAAACAAAAAAACGCATCTAAATCAGTCCATTTATTTGGAAGCTGCGATTCTCACCCCCCCCCCCCCCCCCCCTCCCCCAATTCCATCCTTCCCTCATTATAGCTAAGAGCTATCTTGTTTACCCCAGCTATCAAAAATAAAATATCACAGCTAAATAGGTCCATTCGTTTGGAAGCTACGATTCTAACTCACTTTTTCTCACCTCCCTTTTTCCTTCCTCGTCCTTCATATTATTATAGCTAAGAACCATCTCGATCACATCAGTTTACAAACAGAAAAAAACGCATCAAAATCGGTCTATTCGTTTAGGAACTACGATGCCACAGATAGACAGACAGACACACAAAACAAACAACAACATTATCACAGAATTCGTTACCAAATAAGAGATGCCAAACATTTATTTACAAACGAGCAAACGAGTTCACCAAACTCGAGACACCTCACGTTTTGTATCAAATGGGTTTGATTCCCAGCACGTACAAAAGGCAAAAGTTAGACATCGATACAGTAAACTAGGGCAGCGGAATTGTATTGGATATCTGAATACGGGCTTTTACTTTGATTCCGATAGAAGTGACGAGTTGACAGAACCGGCAGAAGGTATATTGTAGAACTGTCAGTTTTGTCTAATCAGATGATATCATGATCTTATATACAAACTTGGGGATTTTATTCTGGGTTTAGTTTTAAACAATTATTAATTTGGCAGAAATTCAAGTAGAGACAAGATTATAAAATACGAGTATCACCTTTAAATAATTCGGGAACTTGAATAACACTTTTTTTTAATACGTATAAATAATACATATTATAATGCCAACTGTATACTTGACTGGCACTTTCGGAGAACCTTAATTTTAAACCACGTGTTCAGGATTGTACAGGAACAGGGCCTTTGAAAAATGAGCTTTTTTTAAATGACATTATTAAGCACAATATATTTATACTAATCTTCTTTTGAAGATTCACTAGTAATTCTCAACTCAGAACTGAACGTAACAGTAAATTAAATTCGAAACTACCAACTCACATAATTACATTACAGTTCCATCTTCGTATTTAGTATACATGGGACTTCGAGAAATTCCCGTGGGAACGTCTCGGGATCCGGGAATTGTTGGGGGAAACATACCACACAACAAGACAACAAGTTTTCGAGGTTATGTGTGGCTTGCTTATTAGTGTGTTGATTGACATTGTTTATTGAGGAACTAATGAAGTCAAAACAGCACATTTATGTTGTTTATATGAATATAATATGTAATTTTTCTATTACTTTAGTATTAAGAAGAAGAAACAAACCTACAATTTTTTTAATAATTATATTTAAGAGATACAGTTTCTCTTTCAGAACTGTCAAGTATTATACTGAACATACTTAACACAACGATACACATTGACTCAGTTCTACATGATGATACTACATATTAAACATACAGAAATATCTTCCTACTATTGCTGTTAAGCTTAATTGTCACTCGAGACTACAGATATATCAGTGACAATAGACTACTGTTTTACTCCCATACACACTCCCAGTTTGAGCACGCAAAGTTGTTGCGACGGCAATTCTGAACTTCAATGGACATAACTCATCCGAGGTAAGCGAGATCGAGTTAGACCAGCATTGTGAATGTTGAATACTCGCTGATGGATGGCAATGTACATGCTACGCTGCAATTTTGGACTAAAGCTAGAAGATAGCATACATTCAAATAGCTCATAGTATTACTTCTTAATGGTCAGTTTTATTTTTTTATTTTCTCAAGTTTGCATCGGGGAACTTTTAGTAAACACACACAAACACGTATAAACTTCACATAGAATTGACAGTTTTTGCACAGCACAGTTGAAAAAGCCATACGTCACCACAGCCAGTAGCCCTTTATCATTATATCAGCTATCATCATCAGCCCGTGTCAGTCCACTGGCTGGCCTATATAAGCCTCTCTCAAAGCACGCCACTGAGCCCGACTTTCAGCTCTTCTCTTCCAACTGCTGCCAGCCACTTTGCGTTTTGTTACTCCACCTAGCTGGAGGGCGCCCTACAAGTAAGCGATATTTCCGAAAAACTGACAGACAGTATTGAAGCCAATATTGAACGTATTTCATTATTCCATGCTATCTTACTAATGTTCTGATGCTAAACGACGTGTACCAGGTGGATTAACATCTCACCCCACGCTCGTATCTCCAAAGACAACTTTAAAAAATTAAATGTTTTAGAGACAAAAAATAGATTTAAATAGGCACAAAATCAGTCCCCCATAACTAAAAGTATCCAGTATAAGGTCCATTAGAATTATACTAGCTGTTAATTTAGCCGTATCTGAATTCAGTTCGTGAGAGTGGAAAGCCCGTTGATCATCTGTATCATGTCCATGTGCAACCATACACAACCATAGGCAAAAAAAGGAGAAGAATATGCTGTTAAAGGAGTTAATTATAATAAAATAAAATGTGTAATAAAACAAGAAATCATTAATAAGAAATGTAATTTCGATGGTTGTTTTCGACATCATAGGCAGCTCAGTCTGCCTACAGGTAGAAGAAAACATTTAATCAGTAATTTTTTTAATTCTTGACAATAACAGTGACTTGCTCCACCTTCACACGTGTAACTAAGGATTTACATTGCAATTTTCGTAGGGCTCTGTATTTTTTGAAAAATAAAATATGTGCCATTTTACACGCTGATAATGAAACTTTCAATAAATAAAATAATTTTTAAAATCGATTATGTTTTTTTGAGTTTATCCATTACAAAGAAATGTACAAAAAACATTATTTTTCTCATTTTAATATTTCCATTCGATGTATAAATACACCTAATAAAGCAGAAAGTAACAAAACGTATCTACAATTTCTTAAAATTAAAATATTATCTAGTGGACTTAAAATAAGCTACTGAATAAGAATTTATATATGTACTGTTGGATAGCTTAGGCTTCGACTTAAAAGCTGGTGTACTTCATATCTCAATCCAATGAGTAGAAGCCGATCAATCGATAAAAAACGATTTAACGGAAAAACAAATTTTGGTGAAATTTATACTTTTGGTATTGGAATAAAACTATTATTTATTCTGTGACATAGGTTATTTCTAACCAAGATAAATGACCACACGGGCAAGGCCACAGGCACTACTAGTTTCAAATAAATAAATTTATGATGACATTAGCTACAATTAAAAATAAATTTCTTTTGAATGTAATTATTTTAATTTTGTGTTTAAATTTTGTATTTTAAAAGCTTTTTATAACAAAAATCTTCAAATCTTGTAATCTGAATTAGGGCTACTTTTTCTTATTGTATGAAATTAAATTTTTACTATTTGGGTCATTTCCAATGACAATGGTTTTTAAGGTAAGTTAAGGTAAGCATGACCTGAATCAGCCACCAGGATTAGCTCCAGATAAAGGAATCCTTCAACGGTTAACAGCACAGATACGACATTTTGTATATGCATCTTATTATGACAGCCGGTTTTAAGTTTTACCATGACAAGGTTGCTTCAAGTACAATCACGGTTGGATCCTGACTAGGGAACTCCTCAACGGTAAACTGCACAGACACGAAATGTTGTATACGCATTCAATTGTGTAGCCCATTTTAAGTTTCACCATAACATGGCTACTGCATAAAATGTTTTTTCAATATTTTTTTAATTAACTTATCTATACATACCAATATAAAAAAGTGAAACGTTGTCTGTTTGTTTATTTGTTTGTTTGTTTAGGGAGCTTTTACGCGTGATGATATTTGGAATGGAGATAGCTTATACCCTGGAATAACACAAAGGATAATTTCATCATCATCATCATCATCATCCTTCACGCTCAAACAGCTGAATGGATTTTGATGAAATTGGGAATAGAGATAGTTTATACTCTGAAATAACATACAGGATGCTTTTCGTCATCATAATCATCCCTCATGCGGGTGAAACCGTGGGGCGCAGCTAGTTCTTATATTTATTTCGGTAGATATCGGTTAGTTGTTTCTCTTTTATTCACCTACTAGCAAATTAATTATAAACAGGTTACTTTTAGCTTACTTTTTAATTAAAATAAAACAAATAAACCAGGTTTGTCTTTATTATCTTAAGTAATTAGTAATTACCTGTCCCTTAAACATTGTTATGGCCTAAAATTATGAGGCTCTCTTTATGTAATGACCTGCTTTAATGTGAAATGTTCCTAATTCAGGGCTATAGAAATTAAACTACCTAACAGAGCTGGTGTCCTAAGAGAAAGTCCTAGCCACTAGACCAACCAGTTGTCAAATATTATATTTATACAAATAAATTATTATTTATTCATACATATAATAAAGAAGTTAGTAATAAAAAGTATGTACAATGAAAATACAAAAATGGTCAGAACTTAGAACAAGCTACTGAACAATTTTTTTTTATATGGTGTCCTTCTGTCTGTTTATTTGTTCGCGTTTCACTTATAACTACTGGACTGATTTTGATGCATATTTCACTGATGGATAACTTAAAGCTTGAATTAAAAATTGGTGTACTTATATCTCAATCCAATGGGTAATTAGAAGCCAAGCAGTCGACTAAATTTAAAACCCATTTGACTGCTGAACCAAATTTAGCTATATTGTACCATATAATGTACTTTTGGTCCTGGAATAACATAAAGAATACTTTTATCCCAGAAAAATGACAAGAAGCGCAAAGCCGCGGGCACAGCTAGTCACAAATATAGGTAGACAGATAAAGAAGGTATAAAGACATATTGCTATCGATACTGATGAAATCTATAGTTATAATAAAGCATTTAGTAAGAACATGTCTGCACACAGAAGATGTGTAGAAAAAAAGGTCTCTAGGACTCATGAAAAAGTTTTTTCCCCTCACAAGCTCGGAAAGATTCTGTATGTCATTCGAAATCTGAGTGCAAAATTGCATTTTATCCGCTAGCAAGGAAAGAGTTTTTTTAAATACGAAGATTTCTATTAAATTATTTTCTATATCGCCAGCTTGTACTATTATTGTACCCTTCTCGACTCTATCGACTCTATTCAACTCTACTCAACTCTACTTTACACTACTCGTCTTTACTCAACTCTACTTTACACTACTCGTCTTTACTCGACCCTATTTGACTTACTCGGCTCTATTCGACTCTACTCGTCTCTACTCGGCTCTATTCGACCCTATTCGACTCTATTTGTCTCTATTCGTCTCTATTTGACTACTCAAATATACTCGACTCCTCTACTATATTCGGCTCTATTATGCTATATTCGACTCTATTTGACTCTATTCGGCTCTACTCGATCCTAATCGTACCTATTCGACCCTACTCGACTTACTCGACTCTACTCGACCTTACTCGACTCTACTCGACCCTACTCGACTCTACTTGACCCTACTCGACCCTACTCGACTCTATTCGACTCTACTTGCCTCTATTTGACTCTATTTGTCTCTATTTGACTCCACTCGACTATATTCGACTTTTAGTCACTATTAGACTCTACTCGACTCTACTTGACCCTACTTGACTCTAATTCAACTCTACTCGACCCTATTTGACCCTAATTGTCTCTATTCAACTCTACTTGTCTCTATTCGACTCTACTTGACTCTATTCGACTCTGTTCTACTCCACTTGACTATACACGACCCTTTTCGACACTACTCGATCTTATTCAACTCTACTTGACTCTACTTGACTTTATTCGACTTGACTCGACTCTATTCGTCTCTATTAGACTCTACTAGACTCTACTCAACCCTAATCGACCGTAGTCAACTCTATTTGACTCTATTTGTCTCTATTTGACTCTCCACGACTATATTCGACTATTCGACTCCATTAGACTCTACTCGACTCTATCGACTCTACTTGACTCTATCGACTCTACTCGACTCTATCGACTCTACTCGACTCTATCGACTCTACTCGACTCTATCGACTCTACTCGACTCTATCGACTCTACTCGATTCTATCGACTCTATTCGAGTCTACTCGACTCTACTCGACTCTACTCAACTCTATTCGGCTCTACTGACTCTATTCGTCTCTTTTCGACTCTTCTATTCGATTCCATTCGATATGATTGTATTAAGTTTACATATCTGGCACGTGTCCCACAACGGCATTTATTATTATTATTATTATTATTATTATAAATACTAATTTAATATATTTTTAAAGTTGTTTTTGTTGCACCTAGCATTTTCCTCGCTGTAGTGAGGTGAAAAGTGGTGTGTTTCGCACGGTAGTAAAGTTTTCTATGTCTCGTACCTTTGAAACCTTCGCTACGCTCAGGATTCTATATTTGAACAGAATCTTTCGGTTGCTCAGTAAGTACTCGCGTCAAAAAATCACTTTGCTGTCTTGCATAACAAATAACTATTTTAATCGTCTATGTCTGAAAGTTTGTTCACGCTTCATATAAAAACTACCAAACCAATTTTTATGCGGTTTTCACTGTTGGATTTAATAGTTTAGGATTTAACATAAAATCTGATGAAATCAGAAACTCGATGCGGTGAGTAGAAGCCGAGCAATCGATAAAATTATTATATAATATGCAAAAGAACAACAAGCACGTGTGTTCCTTCAACTCTTTTTACGGAACAGAGTTGAAGGAAAACACGTACCACGAACAGCTGAACGAATTTTGATGAAATTTTATATATTGTTTATTACAGCTAAGTAATGTCATCCCAGGAAAATATCCTCGTGGGCCAAGGCGCGGGCTCAGCTAGTCTCAAATAAATGGTATCATTCGCAAATTGAAGTTGAATTTTGAGTGGCACTCCTATCATCGTTTTACATTACTTCATTGATATAAATGTCTCCAAACACTCTAAAATGAACTCATCCCCACAGAGATGTATTCGAAATTAAATTTCCTATATATTTCCGGCAGACACCGCTGCTGACACCGCACCGACACCGACCGCTAAACGGGAGACATTTCACGGAGTGTCAGTTGCACAAAGAACGGTAATTAGCGAGGATGGAACTCCGGTTAGTTGTGGAGTAACAATAATTGGTTTACTCTGCAAAATTATTATTTAAAAGAAGTTTCGGGTTGATTAAGAGGAAAAAAAATATAAGAGGGTAGTTTTGAAGACGCCCTAGATTTTTTTGGTAGCTAAGTTTAACGCATTGTTTGCTTCATATTTAACTGTTGCCAAAGACCAAGAAATAAATGTATAAGGTACATTTTCAACTTCAATTATACAATAGATTTTATATATATCATGTTAGTGCACAAGGATTATGAACTACTATCTACGCCTCGCGTGGATAATGATGATAAAATGATGATGTTCAGTCAGAGATCCAAATTTTTCCTTTAGAAAATTATTAGAAATGATGGTGGATAGCGATGATGCTGAAAGTATCCTCCTAGATGTAATGTGATGTTACTCCAGTACCTAAAGTATTTATATTCCTGATTGCCTGAAACCTCCACTATTAATTTTCGTGCACAGTTGTCTTGAAGATATCACTCGGAGCGATAAAAAAGCTTATTGTAATAATTATCATTAAGGTTTTTAAGTTATTAGATTTTTATTTTGTACCGTAGTGTTCATCAAAAAGTTTATCAATCTATCTAGCTTAAAATCCGTTCAGCCAGTTTAGCGTGAACAAGTAATGAACATATACACTAACTGACTCACAAATATTCGCATTTTACAATCATTATTGTGATGTGATTAGTGTGAAGTGTTATAAAAGTAATGAATGAATAGAGTGTCATTTCATTCAATGTTCAGTTGACTCATGAAGCTCATGAATGATTATCTGCTATTTAGTTTTACCACCAAAACTTTTTTCCCTCGCGATTATGTTAAACAATACCTCCGGGACTACCCACCCCATGGTAGATACCTAAAATAGTCCCCTGGGCTGATTGCTATTCTGCCCGCGACAGGAAACCGCCCTGGGCAGGGAAATGCAAGCGGTTTATCTCGTGTTTCTGCGGTCTTTGAGACGCCAATAATTTTGAATATAGGAAGTTCTTGTTAGGCAATTCCAGTATATATTGAGGCGACAAGTACTGATGTAATAAAGTGTTGAAATATAATATCAAAACCAGTCACAAACATTTATAGGATACTTTCATTACGATAGTAATGAAAGTATCCTATAAATGATCATCCTATAAATCATCATCCTTTCATGACTGTCGCGCGCGTAAAACCGCGGGCGTAGCTAGTTTTCAAATATATAAAGTATGATTTGTATCTGAAGTTTAAAATTAGATAAGATACTTGTATTATTAGTTATTTTGTTTTTAGATACACATTACTCGTATAACGGTTATTTTATTTTTTAAACACATGAAATTATCGTTGCATATCTTAGCGAATTATAAGTCCTTAGATTTTTAATAGTTTTAAAGTAACGGGTGAGCACAATATTTATTCTATGACATTGCATCGACTATATAATATCTATCTATACTTATAACTACTGACTCGGCCGGCTTCGCACGGGTACCTAAGGGTTTCTCTTTATTTGTTCACGATTCTACCCTTGTTTTGATTGACTAGTTCGAACAAAAAACATGCCTCGCAGACTTTTATAAGAGTAATGATGAGTACTGTAAACAACACATGTAGTATATTGTTTTATGTATCATATTTAAAATATTAAAACATCAATGCAAAACTGTAGTAGCAACACGCTAGTAAGGTTTTGGAACATATTTGCTTACAGTACTTATATGATGTCACATCCTCGATTATATTCAACATTCACTTCAGTAAAATATTGTAGTTCTAAAATGTATTATGGCTCAGAATCTTCTTTCACTAAAATCTCTCAAAAAGATACCTGAATTATAAAAAAGTGTGTCACTCTTTATCTTATCTCGTGTCAGGCACGGGTGACATTCGAAGAATGTCACGCGAGTCTCATGGGACCCACTCTTTTATGCCGAGGGTACCGCCACTATGACGGTGGACAAATGATGGCCCCTTCCGTAATTGAGAGATGTCTATTTTTGGATTCCACATGTTCGTCCTGTAGGGTAAAGGTGATTTTAGCTGATTGAACTTTCGTGGGTTTAGTTTTTTGTTGGTATTTTCGGAGTTTGCAGGTAAAAGCTTTCCATGTAGCTGCTCGTGTAAGCTTATGCTACTTCAATACTGTGCTCGATTTTCTGAATTTATTCTAAACAGATTAATGAATACATTTTTGTTTTATTAACCCTCGAACAAAGAGACGGGTGTTATAAGTTTAGGGTGTGTATCACTGTGTGTGTGTGTGTCTGTCTGTGTGGCATCGTAGCTCTCAAACGAATGGACCGATTTTAATGCGGTTTTTGTTTTGAATGCTGATGTGATTGAGATGGTTTTTAGATATATGGGAGATGGGGGGCGAGGGGGGAGGTGAGAAAAGGGGGGTGAGAATCGTAGCTTCCCAACGAATGGACCGATTTAGCTGCGGTTTTTTATGTTTGAAAGCTGGTGGGGTAAACGAGATGTGTCTTAGCTATAACGGGGGAAGGAGGAAATGGGGCGAAGGGTGAGAATTGGAGCTTCCAAATAAATAGACCAATTTAGATGCGTTTTATTTGTTTCGAAGCTGAAGTAATAGAGATGTTCTTAGCTTTAATGAGGAGAAGGAGGACAGGGAGGGGAGTGAGAATAGTAGCTTCCAAATGGACCAATTTTGATGTGTTTTTTTTGTTTGAAAACTGTTATCGAGATGGTTCTTAGCTATAATAGGGGGGGGGGGATGGGGGTGAGGATCGCGCCGCTAGGATTGCCTGGCCTTGTTGAGGCAGGCGGTGCAATCAAAGTTGGCGAATGATGTTATCATCTGAGAGGGCCGTCCCAGCAAGAGAACGAAGGTGTCGTAAGAAGTGGGACGATTACCTATCTCCAAGTTCATCGTCGCTTAAAAGTTGACGCACTCTTTTCCCCTGGGAAGTTGAAAGACGCTTTTTAAATACTCTCTTACTTTGTCATATTTCCACTCAACTGGGGGATTTGTTAGAAGGTCTTTCACCTCTCTTGTCAATTTCTGGTCGAGGTTTCCTAATACATAATTATATTTTGTACTAGCTGTACCCGAGGCTTCGCACGCGTGCTCTTTTATTTAGGTTCAAAGTACCATAATGTGCTATTTCAGGACCAATAAACCAACATTTGATCAAAATTTGTTCAGACGTCAAAAATACTTGTATTAATTGCTCGGCTTCTAACTCATCGGATTGAGATACCAATTGCACCAGTTTTTAAATCAAACCCTAAGCTATCTAACAATGAAACCCGCCTTGCAATTGGTCCAGTAGTTTTTACGTAATGCGTGAACTAACAAACATACAAACAAACAGACAGAAAGACACGATAAAAAAAAGTTAAATTCTTGTTCAATACCTTTTTTAAGCAACCAAGACCAATACTTTTTTCTTCTTCTTTATACAGCTTTTTTCGTACCTATTGCTTTATTGCTTATTCTTATTATAAGTATAGATATATGACTGTATCAATTTGCATCAAAAAATACGTCCAGTAGTTTCAGCGTGAGAAGAGTTCTTTTAATAAATAATATATAAAAATAATACCCATTTCTTGCGGAAGCCCTTTTAATTATTCGTGATAAAACGTATCCTCCATTTAACCTATCATATAGCTTAAGACGGTGCCAAGTTGCATCAAACCCTGTCCATTAGTTTCAGCGTGGTACGTGTTATTTGAAATAAGTTTCAATCCCTATCCTGCGAGAACCCATTATTTTTTCGGGATACAAAGTATCCTATGTCCTACCTCGTAGTATGAACTCAAATCATACCAAGTTTCATTTGAATTCATCCAGTAGTTTCAGCGGCATGATGCGCGGCCAAGATACAGACAGACAGACATACAAACAAAAATGAAAAAATTGCAGTTTAAGCTTCATTATAGAATATAGAGTCGCCTCCAAAAAAAAAACACGATATCTTTAATCTACAGAATTTGGACCCATATCACGCAGGAACCCTTTATTTTTTCGTAGCAAAAAGTATCCATAATTTTTACTTATCTTATAAACTATGTTTGTGCCAAGTTGCATCAACTATTGGACGGCAATAGTTTCAGTGTGCGACGTGTTCTTTTAAATATTTTTTCACCCCTATCCTTCAGGAACTCTTTAATTTTTCGGGATGAAAAGTATCCATTGTCGAAGTATGAACTCAAATCATACCAAATTTCATTTGAATTCATTGAGTATTTTCGGTATGATGCGCTGCCAAGGTACAAACAGACTGACGGACAGACAGATAGACAAACAAAAATTATAAAAATACCGTTTTGGCTTTAGTATTGAATATAGAACGGTCTCCAATAAAATATACAAAATATCTTCAATTTACAAAATTTGGGACTCATTATCTTTATCAACTCTTTATTTTTTCGGGATAAAAGGTATCCATAATTTTTACCCATTATATAAACTATTACTGTGCCAAGTTGCAACAAAATCCGTCCAGTAGTTTCAGCGTGATACGTGTTTTTATAAATATTTTTCAACGTCTATCCTGCGGGAACCCTTTAATTTTTCGGGATACAAAGTATCCTATGTCCTACCTCGTAGTATGAACTCAAATCATACCAAGTTTCATTTGAATTCATTCAGTAGTTTCAGCGGCATGATGCGCGGCCAAGATACAGACAGACAGACATACAAACAAAAATGAAAAAATTGCAGTTTAAGCTTCATTATAGAATATAGAGTCGCCTCCAAAAAAAAAACACGATATCTTTAATCTACAGAATTTGGACCCATATCACGCAGGAACCCTTTATTTTTTCGTAGCAAAAAGTATCCATAATTTTTACTTATCTTATAAACTATGTTTGTGCCAAGTTGCATCAACTATTGGACGGCAATAGTTTCAGTGTGCGACGTGTTCTTTTAAATATTTTTTCACCCCTATCCTTCAGGAACTCTTTAATTTTTCGGGATGAAAAGTATCCATTGTCGAAGTATGAACTCAAATCATACCAAATTTCATTTGAATTCATTGAGTATTTTCGGTATGATGCGCTGCCAAGGTACAAACAGACTGACGGACAGACAGATAGACAAACAAAAATTATAAAAATACCGTTTTGGCTTTAGTATTGAATATAGAACGGTCTCCAATAAAATATACAAAATATCTTCAATTTACAAAATTTGGGACTCATTATCTTTATCAACTCTTTATTTTTTCGGGATAAAAGGTATCCATAATTTTTACCCATTATATAAACTATTACTGTGCCAAGTTGCAACAAAATCCGTCCAGTAGTTTCAGCGTGATACGTGTTTTTATAAATATTTTTCAACGTCTATCCTGCGGGAACCCTTTAATTTTTCGGGATTAAAAGTATCCTATATCCTACCTCGTAGTATGAACTCAAATAATACCAAGTTTCATTTAAATTCATTCAGTAGTTTCGGCGTGATGCCTAGCCAAGATACTTACAGACAGACAGACAGACATACAGACAGATAGAAATACACATAGATTTCTTCGATTTTTAGTGTTTTAATTATTTATTTATTTAATTGTTTTGCACATAAGTAGTGTACAAGGAATTACATGTTTTCATTCATGTTTTAATTCACAGCATTTTTACTCGACGGCAAAGATTATTTTCAGTTGAAGTTTAACTTTACCTGAGAAGCACTATAGTCACATGGTATTTTTACTTAGAGGAACATGGCATTTTTAAATATTCGTAGGCAGTCATAATAATTATTTGAAGTAGGTAAGTACAGTATTACTGAGAAATAATATCAATGTTTAGATTTTCTTTCAGAGACGTACAATCTTTGAAAAGGTTATTGGCATATTATTAGATCACTACAGAACTTACGATGCTTATAAACTTTTAATTATACTTAATATCTACACGAGAACAACATTTTAGATAGATTATAAGCGAGAGAGAAAAAACAGAAAGTAAATTCAGACGATGATTGTTGGAGGGCGATTGCCGCCATTGGTTGGCTGGCGCGCCACCCACAGATAATCACTCGAACCCGGTAAAATTTGAAAAGTCCTATTTATGCTAGAAGTATTTGTAGGCTAGGTTTAGCTTCATTATGCCGCATAGTTACCGGTTTCCCGGTATTCGTGTTGATTGCGGGTGCTTGACGGGTGCGCTTTATCTGTTTAGTGAATTCCAAAACCTTCACGACCTTCAAGCGCACCCGCAATGGGTGCTCGGTGGCAATCACTCAACCTCACTCCTTAATAATAAAAAAACAGGGAATCAGCCTGCTGAGCTAAATTTTAAACTAAGTTTGGTATGTAACTGAACTGTAATGTAGGTCAGAGCTAATAATGTATATGATTTATACAACTAGATACCAATATACGAGTAGATCTACAAAACAAACAGCACAAATACATTTAGACATTATATATGTGCGTGCGTGTTAAATTATTGGTAATAATAGCTAACAACACCAAACATATTTTAAAACCATGTTGTGAAAACTCAACCAGCCGTACAACAACTCTATATTTTTTTATCAATGGAATTCAATGCGGAAAGTATTATTCAAATTTATGGTAACTAGCTAAGGAAGGAAAAGAATAAGTTAATCAAAAATCATTTTAATAAGAAGCCCTGAGTCATACTTATAAGGAATAATATTGTTCTGTGCCTGAGTGCAGCAACCATGTCATGATAGAACTTAAAACCGGCTATCATAATAAAAGGCATACACAAAATTTCGAGTCTGTATTGTTGACCGTTGTAGAGTTCCTTTAACTGGAGATCGTGTCATGGTAAAACTTAAAACCGGCTACCATAATAAAATACGTACACAAAATTTCGAATACATACTGTTAACCGTTGAAGAGTTCCTATATCTGGAGCTAATCCTGGATGTCAATTCATGTCATGCTTACCATAAAAATGCATTGTCATCGGAACTGAACCAATATGTAAAAAATCATCTGCGTAGGATATGAGGAAGTGGTTGCAATTCAGCTTGCAAGATTTGACCTCAACAAATAATCATACATACATTTTATAGAACAAGCACTATAAAAAGACCGTTTGTCAAGTTGTCGGTGCTTCTAGTCCATCCAGAAGACCAAGAAGAGAAATCCAGCACCAGGGGAAAAATTAAAACAACGGAACCTTCAGATAACGGCATTAAACAATCAAATGTAACTGTAAATAAAACAAGATCCTGAAGACAATTTAATTTCACAATAATAGCAATATCATTGTTTATGTTTATGATGACCCTTGCCGCAACAACTACATATACTCTGACCACTGCATGTATTTTGACAAAGTTATCGCTAAGTATTTAATTCCAGACGAGTGGCGCCTAGCTGCAGTCTACTATACATGACACCGTACTGGGAAGGCACACAAGCAAGAATTACCAACATTAATTACTTTCCAAAAAAGTACAACTCCATGCAATGCAAGGTAATAAGAGGAACCTGTGAACCACAGTGGATCTAGTTACAACCAATACATTTCTACTTTTATTTCTGCTGCAACGACATTTCACTGTAATTATTCTGTAAAGATTGGACTACACCAGTACAATTGTCGCGAGCCAGCCTCTATTATATACCCCTATACTATTCATGCCACAAATGACGTTAATTCCAATTTAAACACACCACAAAGTAATAGTAGATAGTCATCAAAAATATCAGCGATAGACAACACGATGTTGATTCCACCAAGGGGACCAGCAGCGAGGAACGAGATGTCAGCAGGCAGTGGTGAAAACAGAAGGCGCGCGAGTGCTCACCCGGAGACGGTCGCTCCGGGTAGGAATCCGCAGCTCGCCTCCCGCACCAGATGTTCCAAACAGTGGTATTGATAGTGTAAAATATAATCAAAAACATGTAGCTGCAAAAACATAAAGTGACGTCACCGATCATGCGATCATGTGTTTTCAATTCATTATAAAATCACAATAGATAGATAGTAATGAATCATTGTAAAAATCACCCTGCATCACCACATTCTGCACCTACTAACCAGACACATTTGCCACAGCATCTCATCTCATTCAGGCCCGGGAGCATGTACAGAACAAGCTGTACATTGAACTCTATGTTCTGCTGCAAGTGCAGTTTACGCGCTCGCGGCCTAAACTCATTTGTTCGCGACCAACCTTTCCATCAATCATGCGTTCTCATTTAGATTAACATGTTTACTGCTCGATAATATATTTACTTAAAATTCATACCAATAGTATTTCCTTTAACATCATGATCAAAGCGTCTACAGCATAACAAGAGACCATACATACATACATACATACATTGGAAACAAAATAAAAGCTTTAAATAGTGTGAATTGCGTCACACTGACGCCAGTAAGCGTAATTCAAAATCTTTGCACTGAACGTCGAAATCCGTCAACTTCTCAAGCTGTAACTTGTTGCCGGAAGTGATGATCGATACAGATACCGAATTAAACCTTTAGGTGGTGCTTCGGTTGTCCGTATGAACAAGATCTCAAAATAACCTCATTACACATAACCCTCGATATAATTTTGAAAGAGATACGATGATGTTGATGTTTCTTGTAGCTCGTAAACTCCGCGAACGTAAATGACGATGCGCCACGACGAAATGCCGATGTACGAGTAGCAGTCGCGGCTGGGTGGCGAGTTACAGAAACAACGACGGAGGCGTTCCGTGAAACTTCGTTCAGCCGTCAAATATTTTTTTATCGACTGCTCGGTCTCTAATCATCGGGTTAAAATACCAAGTACCCCAGTTTTTAAGTCGAAGCCAAAAGTAGGTATAGCACAAATGCTCTTGATGTTTTTTGACAGACTTGTTATTTCGTTTCCTTGGCAACCACAGACCATTCTGTGATGGCAACCGTTCCTTACAGTGATTAATCAACAATTTCCAGATTTCCCGTGTAAACTTTCTATTTTCCGGGATCAAAAGTGTCCTATATTTTATTCCAGGGCTTAAGCTATCTCCTTTCTAAATTTCATCAAAATCCGTCCAGCCGTTATCGCGTGAAAGCTCCCGAAACAAACAAACTAACAGACAACGTTTCACTTTTATATATTGGTATGGATAGATAGATATGTTATAGATATAGATAATGTTTGTTTAGCGCGCTCGGTCGCGCACTATTGATCTTGCCACAGGAGTGACCAACATAAAAAACACACACACACACACACACATACATAAAAATAATTACGTCAATTTTATAATCTTGTGACGATGTCAAACCTCTTTCATCATAATCATACCTTTTTGATAGTTTGTCTATATTAGTTCTAAATTCAAATAACCTGTCATTCCCATATTGTCATTGGATTAGCAAAAACTGCAATTTTACGAAATAATATGTTATAAAATATGTACCTAAATAAGTTTATTACATCTGGAGTCCTTTAAATATATATGATAGTACTTTCGTTCGTGGTTATTTTGATCCGTATTGTTGAAGCACGAAAATTCTAGGGGCTCTAGATAATAACAATAATAGAGCCCCAAAGGTACACTCTTACCAAATACATATATTAAATTGGTAGAAGACTGAATACAATAGTCGAGTGCAAGATCTCTGTTTATGAACATTTCCGAGTGCTCCTAATTGTTCCTGTTCTTTTATGTTGTCCACTGAGGTTTGGTCCCTGGGCTAGTGGAACAAATTCTAGGACCGCCTCGTGACAAACTTAGTAGATTATAACATTGGCGTAATTATTTTATATCATCAAATCTGCGGGGCGCAGCTAGTGCTGCGCCCCGCGGTTACGATATGATGATTGATGAAAGATTCTGATAGATATGATGATTGATGATGATGATGATAATGAAAGTTACCCATTTGTTAATCCAAAACATAAGCTATCCTGGTACTAAATTTTATCCAAATCCATTCAGCCGTTTGAGCGTGAAGGAGTAACCAACATATACACACAGCGCTAACCGGTTTTTATGCATTTTACGATTTTTTGACGTGAAATGTTTTTAAAATTGCTTGGGTTACCAAGACTGAAAGTGCAAATGAAACGGAAATGGTTGTGAGAATGCGACGGATATGACGTTATCATAATAAAAAACAATAATAAGAAAACAAATGGAAAAGTGACAGGCTGGTGTCAAAGTGACACCAGCCACCAGTGCACCAGTGGGCAGTGGGGATAACTTGAGAAAAGGTGAGGGAAGGTGGGAAAAAGTGGGTAAGTTGAGGGAAGGTAGGGAAAGAAATGACAAGGGTCAAAGTGACAGGTGTAAAAGTGACAGGTGTAAAAGTGCCAGGTGTCAAAGTGACAGGTATCAAAGTGTCAGGTGTCAAAGTGACAGGTATCAAAGTGACAGGTGTCAAAGTGACAGGTGTCAAAGTTACAGGTGTCAAAGTTACAGGTGTCAAAGTGACAAAGTTACAGGTGTCAAAGTGACAAAGTTACAGGTGTCAAAGTGACAAAGTTACAGGTGTCAAAGTGACAAAGTTACAGGTGTCAAAGTGACAAAGTTACAGGTGTCAAAGTGACAAAGTTACAGGTGTCAAAGTGACAAAGTTACAGGTGTCAAAGTGACAAAGTTACAGGTGTCAAAGTGACAAAGTTACAGGTGTCAAAGTGACAAAGTTACAGGTGTCAAAGTGACAAAGTTACAGGTGTCAAAGTGACAGGTGTCAAAGTGACAGGTGTCAAAGTGACAGGTGTCAAAGTGGCAGGTGTCAAAGTGACAGGTGTCAAATTGACAGGATTGGGGAAAGAGCGCGGAAAAAGTGGGGGAAAGTGGGTCAAACTGTCAACTATAGCTGTCAAATTTTCTCTGCATTAATATCAGAAGACCAGAAGAGGTAAAACGTAAGTCTATAAGAGGATAGAATTTTCGATCCCTACTCCTGTCCCAATATTTGATTTAAAATCTGTATTAGAAAACACGAAAAAACTGCAAAGGTTTTTCTGTCACAGAGGAAAAAGTTCCCAATTCTCATTCATCAGAAAAATAACAGACTAACATTTATTCGGACGAAAGCGGAATCTGACCTTATTGAACCAAATCTGGGTGGGGATGAGTGGGGATTGGTGGGGATGGCCGGGAATGGGCAGGCATGGGTGGGGATTGGTGGGTATGAGTGGATATGTGTGGGGATAGGGGTGGATGGATAGAGGTAGATGGGGTTGGGTGGAGAGAGTCGGGAATTGGCGGGGATGTGTGAGGATAGGTGGAAAAATTAGGTATAACTTACGATTTGTACCTGGCGTAGACGTTTCTCGACAAACAATCGGCCGTGCGCCCCGACACAGCCCCATCCACAATGTTTTTGTTTTGTATGGTTTGTCAATTCTAATGTATGGAGTTGTGCATCACGCATACGAAGTTTTCCGCTCGATAAGAGAGTATTTATTTTTAAAACTCTTAGCTTTTATTGGCCTGTTTACGACAGAAGTTACATTTTTCTAAATTATAAAGTATGAAAAAAAAAGAATACATTATTCTTTATTATTTTAATTATGTTGTTTTTTAAATCACACTGATATCACAGAACACTTAATTCGATACATACGGGTAACAGGACATAGGATGAGACGTCATACGATGAGAACGGAGCAACCCAACTAAAAAAGTAAATTGTAAGACAAGGTCCTTATTTTTTTAAATATAGAGATCTTATTTTGGTGTATATTTTTTAGCTATTTTTGCTTTTACTTCTGGATGATGTAATATATATTTTTTGCCAAAAGACAGAGGGGGTATCTGACAGGGGGAGTGGATGATGCACAATTCTGGGAACATAGAATGTCACTTTCAGCACCGAATAGGTGTTACACGTGATAAAAGAATGCCTGTTAAACTAAAGGGCATGCCCTTTAGTTTAACAGGCAGGACTGGTCTTATGATGGTATACAAGACCATCATAAGACCAGTCCTTAAGTGAAACGTGGGCTATAACCCAAAAGAACGAGCATACCATTCAAGTTGCTGCAGTGAAAATATTGAGGTGGATGTGTGGCGTGACATTAACAGGCTTGATAAAATTCGTAACGAATACGTGCGAGGAAGCCTGGGCGTGCGCGATATCGCCGACAAGATGCAAGAGAGTAGGCTGCGATGGTATGTGATGGGTCGAGTGAAAAGGAGGCCGCCTGAATACGTAGGGAACTTAGCGCTACAACTTTCCATTCCCAGTCCAAGACCCAAAAGCAGACCCAAAACAAGCTGGAAATCTGTACTGCTAAAGGACATGAAAGAGTGTCAGGTATCCGAAGACGATGTCGAGGATAGGGTGAAGTGGAAGAGAAAGACCAGGAAAGATGACCCCACCACCATGTGGGATACATAGCCAGGAAGAGAGAGAGAGTCAAAAGATAGAGGCGGGGAGGGGGAAGGATGCAAAGAGCAAAATTAACAAGATGGATGTTTTTTGTCATCTTTAATTTGATATAACTCGCGATATATACGAGGCGTGGCGTAGACGTTTATTAATTAATTTATTTATTTGATCACCAAAATAATGTACACCGATGCATTAAAACAAACAAATCAACATAAAGTAAAACAACTTAGTGGCATCATAATTATAGGCGAAGACTACATGCATTAAAAATAAAAAAGCGAGTTAAAACAATTGTAAATATAAACCATAATAATTTAAAACTGGAGATAATACGGTTTAATAAGTTAATTCATTAAATAAAAATAATAATAATTGCAAATTATATAGTAAATTAAAAAAAAAACATAAACTAAAATATCACAGAGAAACGACCGACAATTTAAACTTACAAATGTTCCCAATAAATAGGTCCACGGTATCAGTTTTACAGATGCTGTTAAATGTACGAACAAGTCTGTTGAGAGGTGCGTTATGGCCAAGATTAGACTTGGATTGATTAGTCATAAGAACGTTAAATCTAGATGCTCTGGGTAACCTCGTAGGTGCAGAAAAGTTTAACAACGAAACCAATTCCGGAGCATCTAATAAACCATTGGCAAGCTTAAAAAGAAATGAAAGATCGAGCATACGTCTTCGATCCATCAAGGAAGTCATATTAAAGTGCTTCAACCTCTCAGGATAGCTCTGAATGACTTTGGCTAAATTACACGAATACACGAGGTGCCACATGAAACGTTTCTGAACACTCTCAATTCTTTTAATATAAATATCATAAAAAGGATTCCAGGTCACACTACAGTACTCCAAGCTAGCACGAACAAGTGAGTTGTAAATTAAAATTTTAGATCTAGGACATTTGAAGTCCTTGCAGTTGCGCAGAACAAAGCCGAGGCACTTGGACGCTTTGGAACAGATGCTATCAATATGCATGTTGAGTCTCAGCTTGTGGTCTAGTACTATGCCTAAATCTCTCACGTTGTCCACCTGAAGCAAAATATCATCTTCAATTTTATAGCTGTGCTGGATGATATTTTTTTTTCCTTGAAAATTGTATTGAGAAAAACTTTGATACATTCAGTTCCATACCATTAGATTCTCACCAATAAACAAGGTGATTCAGGTCATCCTGTAAATCAGCAGCATTTGAACTATTGTTCACTACCTTGAATATTTTTAAATCATCCACAAATAAATAGTAATCACAACAATGAAAACAGCCACCTATGTCATTAATAAAAACATTGAAGAACAATGGGCCCAGATGAGATCCCTGGGGGACGCCTGAATTTACAAATAATGGATCCGACGAGTAGCCATTAGCAACAACGCGCAACATTCTGTCCGATAGGTACGATGCACACCAACTCAGCAAAGGTTCGGCGATACCATAAGCAGAAAGCTTCTTGATAAGTATTTCATGATTAGCCCGATCAAAAGCCTTGCTGAAGTCGGTGTAAACCACGTCCACGGATGAACCTCTATCCAGTTCAAGGGAAATCGTATTAACAAAGGAGAACAAATTCGTAGCAGTTGACCTAGCTTTCATGAAGCCATGCTGTTGAGGGCTAATTAGTTGTTTAAAATGCCATGACAAAATAGGATGTATAAGTTGCTCAAAAACTTTAGCAAAAACAGGGAGAATAGAAATAGGTCTGTAATTCTTGATTATTTCCTTTTCACCACTTTTGTGCAAGGGAGCCACCAACGCTGATTTCCAATCTGATGCGAAAATACTAGTTTTAAGTGATCTATTATAAATAAGACACAGAAGATGCGCAAGCGCTGGGGTACATTTTACTACAAATATTGACGGAATACCATCAGAGCCAGCGCCTTTATTAACATCAAGTCTTTTTAATACCATTATCACTTGATCGTCCCTGAATTTAATTGACGCTAGATAGTTATTCGTCAGCATGGAAACAAGGTCACCAGTTCTGGTAGGTGGAGCGCAATATGAACTTTTGTAAACTGCAGAAAAATTATGGGCATAAAGAATACAAATATCTTTACCATTAAAAGCGGTACTGCTGTCTAGAGACATCTGTGGCTTTTTTTCTTGTTTTTTATGAAAGACCAAAACCAATTTGGATTAGAGCGTAAACGTAGTTCAAGACTAGAAATGTAATTGTTATAGCATGTGGTCATCACATCTTCTGAACGCTTTTTAGCTAATTCATATGATAAAAGGTATAATGGATAGTGGTTAAATTTACGCAGTTTATTTATATATTTCAGCTTTTCTCGCAAACGATTGATTAATTCCCGAGAAAACCAAATGGGATGCTTTTTGGACTTAGGTAGCACTTTGGGAACAAACTTATCAATAGCCTCACGGAGACGGTCATTAAATTTTAAAAGCATAGCATCTACAGATACACAATCCTCAAATTCCTCGTCCCAATGTGTTTCATTCAGTTTTGCTATTATATTATTGTAGTCAGCCTTATAAAAGCAAAAATGGCTATTATTATTGGGAGCCAACCCGTAATCAGCGGCAAAAGACATACTGAACTGCAAAGGAGGGTGAAGGGGATAAATTTTTGTGAGAGGAGTATTAGTAACACTCAAGTTTAAAACTTTTGTGTTACTGAGAACCAAGTCCAAAATTCTATCATTAATATTAAGAATGTAGTTATATTGTTTAAAATCATTCAACAAGGCAAAATCAACCAGCATTGTTGTGAACAAACTATGGTTTGTATCACTAGTAAGCGAATGCGTGTTGCCAGAAAATTTGTCTATAAAAAAAACAGTATAAACCAAAATAGGTACTAAAAACTGTGGCAAATATTAATGACGATAATTTGTTTAATATGTACGTGTCCTTAACCAAAATATAGTTTGAATTTTCAGTCCTCCGCAAGAAAACTTTGCCGTCACGCACCCACACAAATCTGTAATTTAGCTCCTTAGCCTTTCGGCGGGCAACGGCATGTAACAACTTAGCTTCCGGAGTGAGGTGCTCCGCGACGAACACCGGACACTTCTTCTTTCCGCCGTAGCCTAGGTGACTGGCGTTCAGCTTGTCCCCGGGGTTGTTTCTATTAAACTTGATAACTCCTGCCAAAAAAGTGTCGCGCAGCCGGCGGCTGCTGAACTTAACCAGGATAGAACGAGGGCGCGGGCTTGCAGCGTTGAGTTTCGCAATACGGCTACAGTACTGTAAGTCAGATTCAGCAACTGGACACTTAATTGTGTTTCCAAGCTGTTGTACTGTATTGTACAAATTTTTTTTGTTGTGCTCGGGAACACACTGCAGCTCCATGTTATTGGTGCGGGACAGCTGCTCCACCTGGTGCAGGCGATTCGCGAGATCACGAGTGGCAACACGGAGCTCTTCGTTTTCAGTCTGCAGCTGAGTTATCAACGTTTTTTGGGATTCAGTTTCAACAAGATTTTGTTCGTGTTCAGAATTAGAGAACGCCAACGACTCTTCAACTTTATTCAGCTTAGTTTGAATGTTCTTTATATCGGTGTCAAATTTTCGGTCTAGTTCTTCTCTGATAATATCTCGAATTAAGTCCGCTGATAAGCGGCCACAGCTGTAAGGCTTTGAGCGCAGCGAGACGTTATCGTACTGCAGCTGCGGTCCAGTCGCGCTTTTGTGCACAGACATGGCGGCGTGAGATCGCACCGGCGTGTCAGAATTATCTCCCCGCTTAGGCTCTTTGCAACGACAGAACGGACACAGACACCCAAGATTCCTTGTACTCCTTGCTAAAACCTTGATAGTCTCGCCTGGTAATATTCATACAAGTGTAGTGGTATTTATCTGTACACCGACAACAATTTAAGAACGATACTCCTGCCACGGTATTCGGACAACCCGAAATTTTTTCTGCATTCATTGCATTAAATTAACTCACTGATTGATAACAAACTGGGTATGTAGGTATTGGTTCCGATTTAGGACAATTTCACAGTGCACTACGCTTGGAATGACCAGACTCACGGTAAGAAGAGCCTAAGAGCCATGCACAGAGCGTCACTTACGCGTTCTTGTGTAACGTAGGTGAATCTTGATGAATCGTAAACAATAATTCAATAATTATCACTGTTATGCACTTGTAGATTAATAATAATCACTTCACTAGTTGGATTAACGACTAAACTGAAAGACTTTTTAGGTTTTCTTAAGTTTTGCACGGAGCTAAACGTACAAACTGTTACTCGCTTTCCAGTTGAAGGTAGATAATATAAGTTTCACGACAAACAAACGGCCGTGCGCCCCGATACTGCCCTGACCGGTTTTCAGTTTTGTTTGCAGTCAGTTTTTTTAGCACTGTCGATTATGTTTTTTTGTTTTATCAACATGTGCCAGCTGCCAATTCAGACAAAAGCTGGTAACACAAAAGAAAGAATTAAAGCCAAACAATAGACTGCAGATGGCACCACAGCCAGTCAAGCGCAGTCAGGCGCAAGCGCTAGGTCTCAATGTGGCGGCTAGGTATTATGTTAGCGACGTGAACGAAGGCAGATTCCTTTTTATTAGACACTGGGAATAAAAGAAAGCAATTCCTTTGGAATAAAGGTTTCTAACTAAATACCTTCTTTTTATGAGTTGATGCAGACGCTTGTGGCTTAAAGGATTTTAGTTGATTATTTTTGTCAGACGAGAACGTTTTACTTGCTTGTCGTGTGAGGTAGAGCTGGCCTCTGATGTCAGAGTTTTTCGGGCCGCCCGAGGGCTTTGGTCTGCTTTAAAGGGTTAATCAATAATAGCCGGGACCGACAGCTTTATGCTCTCGGAAGCCCGGAGCGATGGAAAACCGAACATAATTCAGAAAAGTCATTAGTGCGGAGCCTAGGACCGAACCTTGTATCGTTGGATTCCAAGTCACAGTAACATACAAGAATTAAAAAAAAAAAGGACTTCTCACCGACACATTTAAGAGCAATGATGGTAGCGTACCTAAGTGTGTGTGCGTGGAGGTGATTTGTTTCACCACACAAGACATTTGTTACAGGTTTTTTTTTTTTTTTTTCATTAGGTATTTTTTCTAATAATATATATATATTATATATTCGGGACAATTCCGCACCAATTACCTAGCCCCAAACTAGGATACCCCGTACTATGGGTACTAGATAACGGATAAACATACATAGATACGAATATTTAACATCCATGGCTCGGAAACAAACATTTCTGCTCATCACACAAATGATTGCACCTTGCAGGATTCGAACCCGTGACCGTTTGATTACGTACCTAGGATCACTAGCCACGAGACCAATCGGTCTGACGTGAAACTTCTTTAAAATCACGCAGATACTCGTACATACATGTACCAGGACTACAAAGTGAACCGTAAAAAAAAGGTCTATATCGTCTTGCTCTTATAATTCTGTAACCATAAGCTCAAGAGATCTAATTTTGGAATAAATAATTAAAATACTTGCATTGTTTCTATGTAAGTATTTATGTTTATAATAATAATAATAAATTTGTTTATTTTCTAAGCAGAAATTATGCCACATACATAATCAATCAGTTACATCATTAATTACTTATTTATTTATATTTAATCATGCTATAAATTAAATATGTTATTTTATGTATAGTGTAGATTGGTTCCCTAGTTACCACGGTAGGATTCCCTGTGTTTGTGGTAACTAGTTCTCTTCGAAGGATTTTGAATTATGCCACATACATAATCAATCAGTTACATCATTAATTACTTATTTATTTATATCATGCAATTATTTAATCATGCTATAAATTAAATATGTCATTTTATGTATAGTGTAGATTGGTTCCCTAGTTACCACGGTAGGATTTCCTGTGTTTGTGGTAAATGGTAACAAGGATTTTATATTATTAATATCTAACGAAGAATAATGAGCACAAGTAGTATGAGTAGGTACATATAAGGAATGTATATGAATAGATGATCGAGATCAACGATCCGATGTTCGCAAGTCAACAACGTGGGTCAAAATACCTACTATCATCTGGGAACTCAGTAACAAACAACAGACACGAGGTCTTTTCGTGACCACGATCAATGCAACTTGATCGAAACGTCGAGGTAAATACATATTAAGTTTTCAGCGCGATTAAGTCCCGTTTAAATATTTAACTATTATCAACGTTGCAAATAGATGGTGACCTACATTGCTACGACAGTATATGATTTCCCTATATTTATAACCAGACAGTTGGCTTCTGTAAATGAAGGTTCTAAATGCTAATCTTAAGATCAATTTTTGAGTAAAATACCATCCCATCATTTTGGTTGACATATTTTTTAAAGCAGCAGTAGTTATCTATTGATATACCAGAAAAAAGGAATCGATCGGACACTGTCAGGACAATTACTAAAGGTAGGTAAATAAGTCTAGATAGAAAAACTAAACAGATATCATATTTTTTTTCTTATACTGCGTATGTTTTGTGTAATAACTAAGAATTGTGAATTGATGTTTTTTATCGTCTTAGGCCAAATAAGTTTTACACATCTCCGGAACATTGCTATAGGTGCTGTTTATTATTTCCGTAATATCAATATATTTTATTACGAGTAGTTGTGGTCTATCCATTACTATTAGTCATCAGAAACACATTTGTGCGAGAGTTGAGACAATAAAGTGCGAGACGGATCTGAACACAAAGTTGTGTAGGCATTTTACACAGAGAAGGGAATAGAAATTTATGTTCGTTTTATTTGCAATTGGTCGTGCCCGGATGTATATACGCCTGTTTTATTTTGTGCAAATGTTTGAGGTGCGGATATGATGCATATATTTGAGTGCTAGTGTGAAGTTGTCAATAAAAACGTTTGTATAAATAATATCATTCATCTTATTATTAGGTAAGTAGAAAACTAGAACACATGCAAAAAAAAACAAGCCAATACAAATAATTTAAAAAATAATTATAAAAAATAAATAAATGGAAATTCAGTCATGCCGCGGCTGTTTTATTCATTGTGTCGATTTGTGCTTCATTTTTAAAGATAATGTGTCCCTTGACGTTTACGCAGGTAGATGTTTCCGTTGGACATCCAGCAGAAGGCGAAGTTCTCTGTGCGGTCTACATCTCGAGCTCGGTAGAAAAGCCTTTTAGACTTGGCAGTAAGTAGTTCCGATATAAATAGTGGTGTTGGAGTTACTTCAAGTCCAAGGTGACGCGTGCATAGTTTGCCATCCCGATTTTTATTGAATCTTCTATCCTTGTCCAGAATAGTTCCTTTTATGAGATTGCTGGAGAACTCCGCAGCAAGCGTGCTTATATAGTTATTGAGTTTATTCGGAACAAGGTAATCGTCACGTAAGTCAGACAAAGAAAACACAACTTTTAGAATATCTAGCAAGCTTCTAACCATGTTATACAGATCGTCTCTCTTCTCTCCTTGTTTTTTAGGTACATTTTGTATTTTAATAGATGTTTTTCTTGTAAATCTTTCCGTATAATCTATTCTTTCCGTTTGTTTATTTAGATCAAATATTGCAAGCTGAATAAGAACTACTGTTTTTTATCCTACGAAGTTGAAATATGCATGTTTTTTTTTTCAATTCCGATGACAATGCATTTTTTATGTTGAGCATGGCCTGAATTGATATCTAGGAACAGCTCCAGATAAAGAAACTCTTCAACGGTCAACAGCACTATCATGAAATTTTGTGTACACATTCTATTATATAGCTGACCAACCAATTCTGAGTTTCACCATGACATGGTTGCTGTACTCAGGGTTAGGCCCTGACTAGGGCACTTCTCAATGGTTGATAGCACAGACACGAAATTTTAGGTACGCATTATATTATGCTAGCCGGTTTGAAGTTTTACCTTGACACGGTTGCTGCTCTCCGGGTTGGCTTCTTATTAGGGAACTCCTCAACGGTATAGAGCATAAACACGAAATATTGTGTCCGCATTTAATTGTGATAGCCCGTTCTAAGTTTCATCATGAACATGGCTACTGCATAAAAGCTTTTTTTAAATGTTAATAAATTAACTTATGAACAATCAATTCAATTACGAATCTAAACTTATAATAAAGCATTAAGTACCAATAAAGGCAGTGCAATGAAGATTATTAAAATAATGGTCTATGGTACTTAAAATAAGTTACTGAACATAAAAATAAAACTTTTTTAAATTTTGGCTGTCTGTTTGTTCACGCACTACGTATAAAGCCACTTTGGCCCAAATCCTTTCGTTCTTGTATAACAGTTGCAGTAGAGAAGGTATTTACCCATCATCCTTGAAATATGTCAAAGTCTCTCCTCTATTTAAGGGAAAAAGAAAGCAGGAAGAGATAAATAGTTATAGACCGGTGTCAATCATCCCAGGAATTGCTAAGATTTACGAACACGGTCTTAGTTCGTGGCTTACCGAGTACTTCTTGGAGTGTAACTCCTTGTCTAACAGGCAGTATGCATATCGCAGTGGTCGATCCACGATCTCATTGGCTCGGGAATTGGTTTGTCGTATTCTCGAGGCTCGCGCGGGACTTCAGCAGGTCGCCGTGATCTTCTATGACCTATCAAAGGCCTTCGATGTGGCGAACCATGATGTTTTAGCCACAAAGATCAAGTATTATGGTGTCGGAGGCCCTGCATTGAAATTACTAATAGACTTCATGACAGGTCGTTGCCAAGTGGTTGTAGGGAATAGGGGCACGGTTAAATCGCAGCCGCTAAAGACCGTGATTGGAGTAGCGCAGGATTCATCGCTCTCTAACATTATGTTTTCCCTCCTCCTCAACGATTTGCCAGAAAACGTCCACCATGGACATGTTCTAATGTATGCCGATGATTTTGCGGCAGTCGTGACCGCTCCCACTGCCGATTAGCTAGAGCAAAAGTTAAATGAAGTTGCAGGTGAGTAAATCATTGGTTCAGAATCAATGGATTGATTCTGAACATTAAAAAAACTTTATGTACTTTAATCTAGCAGGCCGCACATACAGACTCCTCAATGTGAGAGTTGGAAACTCGAAAATGGACCAGGTGAAAACTACAACTTTTCTGGGTTTCCAAGTTGATTTTGGTCTCACATGGGAAGACCACATCGACAAATTAAGTGTTAAAATGGGTCGTGCCTGCTTTGCACTGTGGCGCATATCCGCAATCTTGCCGAAAAGCATGGTCCGGAACTGCTAATTTGCCACTGTGCACTTCCTACTCCAATATGGCGTTGAACTCTGAGGTTGTGCTGCCGATTGGCAGCGCATCTTCAGAATGCAGAAAAGAGCAATGAGAGCCATAGTGCGAGACGAGACGACGTCAGCATGCCTTCTTTTCCGGTCCATGAAAATACTCACGGTCCCATCCTTGGTATGCCTTCAGGCGGCGCTGTATGCCAGAGACCACCTGGAGGAGTACCCGAAACTCGGGGATGGTTAGAAGTATTGCACACGGAACGCGCATCGGCTGTTAGCAGTGCCGCGGCGGCTGGCGAAGACGTCCAAACTAGTGGGTTGCCAGATAACGTGCGGAATGCGTCCTCAAGGGAATCCTTTAAGTTTAATTATAAAAAGTGGTTGGTTGAACAGACTTTTTATAGTTTTAATGACATTTTGAAATTAAATTGTAATTCCTAGTTTTCTTGGACATGTTGTGTAGTAACTATATCTATTTGTAAATTTTGTGTATAATATTGTACGTGTATGTACCTTAATTGAAATTAATTTAACTAAGTATTATTTTTATAATTTGATCGATTATGTAATTTGCATAATTTTAATACTTTTATTTTTGTATTTGTTCGTTGACATGTAACTCTATTGTTGCCAATAAAATACTATGACTATGACTAAACTACGGTGGTAACTTCGATGAAATTTTTAATGTTGAATAGCGTAGGTTTTTACTTAAAAACTGGTGTAGTTATTATCTCAATCCAATGAGTAGAAGCCGAAAAATCGATAAACACTATTTTCCGGCAGTATTTTTTTTGGTATTTTGTACTTTATTAGTCCTGGAATAACACATAGTAACTTAGAATCCAGAGAAATGAGCACGCAGGCAAAGCCACGTTATATTCTACCTGCGATGCGATTGCGACTGCGTCGGTCAATTGACGCGGATCATACGCGCGGGTGATTAGTTATCTTTCATCGAAGCTAACTTGTGGCTTGTGGCATTCACGGTAGTTGCTTTTCACTGGATTATAAACAAACATACACAAAAAAATAAATAGACAGCATTTTGATATCTTTTATATATTGAGAATGGTTGATAATAAACTTTAAATCGTTATATATCTAAATGGTCATTCTAAATGAAAAATGATAATAAAAACCTAGAGATGATTTTCAAATACCTATTCAATGATATTAAGTGATATACATAGACTGGTAAATTACCCTCCGCGCAGTCGGGTACAATTAACGTTCTTATCCCATTAAAATACCGTTTAAAATAGAACTAAAATAAAAATACTCTACATGAGTACAATGATATTTCCATGTAGAGTTCACAGGCAACTCAAACATGACGAACTCTGCGTAGAGTTGATATGAATCGTTCAAAATGAGCGGAAAATTGCAGTTGTGCGGAACTCTACGTGTGCAAGTCAAATAAAACGCTATCCGTGGTGAGTGGTGCAACTTATAAGGGGATATAGGTACTGGTACAAAAAATATTATAAACCAAGACTTCAAATATGTTTATGTTTCTAAATAACATTCATTATTTATCGTTGTCAAAATAATTTTACTATTTGTCATTTGGTTTGTTATGTATTTTGATTTATAATATCTTATTATGTTTTTAAATATTTTGTTGATTGCCAGTTATCAAATTATTGTTTTATATTATTTTCGTAAGTAGCGTACGCTACACCGTGGAAAATAATAACAACAATTCTGTCAAAAAGCACCACGAGCGTTGCTGCCAAAGATTTTGGTGACGGGTTATAAATGTTTAAATATATTTTTTCTTTACTTTTACTGTCCCACTGCTGGGCAAAGGCCTCCCTCATTTTCTTTCATGTATCTCAAACAACCACCAGATCTAACCAACCGTCTCCCTCGGCGTCGTCGCCCATCTTGTGGCACCCGCTGCATTACGATCTCGGCATGAGCCTAGATCGTAACGCAGTGGGTGCCACAAGACGGTGGTCGGGATCCATTTGAGTCACGTGACCTGCCCAATCCCACTTCAATCTGGCAGCCTTAAGCCCCACATCCATGATACCAGTGATAGAACGCAACCTGGTGTTACGAACTTGGTCAGTCGTCCTGATCCCTAAGACACTGCGTTCCATCGCTCTTTGGCAAACCCCAAGCTTGAACTTTAGATACTCGGTCAGTGACCCGGTCTGAGCACCGTAGGTTAGGACGGGCAGGATGTACATGTCAATGGGTCTGCACTTTAGTGTTATAGGAAGGTTGCCCTTCATAAGCTCCTTCATGGACCAGTAGATCCTCCAGGCATTTTCGACGCGGCGTTCAATTTCTTTGTTTTGCCGGTTTCCGAAGGAGACTAACTGGCCTAATGATAAGTACTCTTCAACATAGTGTAGTTTCTGCCCCTCGGCCCTACGCTTCATGCTGGTCATTATTTGCGTTTTTGATCGGTTCATTATTAGTCCTACCATGAGGCTTGCCTAAATGCAAAAATTAAAGAAAATGCCGCGGTGTGAACGCTACCCGTGCAAAGCCGGAGTGATCACTAGTAGCTTAGTCAGCTCGATGATGTTATATTTATTTTTTGTCATAAGATATTGGGGGAGGCGGCAGGTCGCACAGAGCCAAACTAACAAAATGTATGTTCTTGTGACATTTACTTCGGTATAACTAGCGATTTAGTTAGGGTAGCTTATAGATGCGGGAGTGTTGTAATTTTTTTATTAAAAACATTCGATTCATATGAAAAATGTACATAAAGTCTAATTAACACTAAGTAAAATAAAAAATGGTAAATAAGTGAAAATCACAAAAGTTATTGCAGTGCCCGGAAAGTCCGGTCTAAAATAAAGGTTAGGAACATTGTTGGCAAGAAGCTCACAACAGTATCGTAAACTTCAGCACAGAACAAACAAGAGGTTTTTTGGAGGAATAGATGTGATACTTACCGGTGATTTCAAACAATTACCTCTTGTCAACGAAAAAAAAAAAGTATAACATAATTCTAAATAAATATAATATAGCAGTATTGACGTGACCGTACAACCAGGCAAGGGAGATATCGCTCTGGCAGAAGTTATGTTTGGATATTTCCATTTAATACCAGCTTGCATATAAATACATCCAAGGGCTGAAGTCAAATACATTTAACTGCTCCTACATCGAGTCTATGCGTTTTTGGAAACACAATCACCAAAATCATCGCCAAGATGTATGCCGACTCAAACCTTGATACTGCTCATGGAAGATTTCAACATGGATCCGCGAAACACAGAAAACTCTTGGCTTTTACCATATCTGAGAGAAGAATACGGTCTCATGGTATCATCGACAACTATATGGAACACCACAATATATATCACATTTGCCAGACACTTGGTGCCTTCTGTCATGCTGTTCATGTCGTATTTCAGCTATCATAGGCCCATAGTTCATAAGTTAGAATTATAAGAAGTAATAGGTTAACCGTAAGTTTTCATCTATCTACTACTTTTTATACAGAATTTACAAGAAATATTTATAATAAAGCAGAAAGTAACAAAAGGTCTGTACAAAGAAGGTAATTATAAAAATATGATAGTATTAGGATAAATGTAAGGAGAAATTCTGCACTGGAAATCAACGACTTTGGGATTCAAACTCGTTGCTTCAATTTGAGAAATGTTGATGTAAATCCAAAGTTTCCAGATGGAAATTATTAAGTCAACAGTATTAGTTAGTAATTCACGCAAAGTATACTCGTACTTAATTCGTACCAAAAACAAGTTTTGTTGAGTAAATCCATTCGATTTTGTGTTTATATTGCGTTTATTTTGTGCCTTCGATTTCTAAGATTTCTAAACCGATTTAGATGGTTGTTTATTTATTGAATAGGGTAAACCTGTGTAGTCACATATAAACTTCATCAAAATTGGTTCAGTAGTTTTATTAGAAAGCAATTAATTATATAGTGTTCTCTAATATATTGGTATATAAACTAACGTGAGCGTGATTCATTATATATAGATATGTTACGACTGTCACTCACGAGTTATTTCGTCGAACAAATCGACCGGTGTTCGGACGTTAACGACGTCCATCCTCAGGAGTTTGCGTAGTGAGGGCACGACGCGTTCGTCGAAATAACTCGTGAGTGACAGTCGTAACATATCTATATATAATGTTCTCTAATATCTTGGGATTCCTGAACCGAATTAGATGATTGTTTTTACTTAAGTAAGAATACCTCTAGTGTATTACTGTACAAATTTCATCAAAATTGGTTTAGTAGCTCTAAACAAGCTTTAATTTAATACAATGTGTTATAATGTTTAGGACTGGATTGCAAGTCAATTTTGAACAATTTAAGGACGTCCAGAGATGCTGAAGTTTTGCACGTGGGTGTAGTTCTGATAACAAATAACTTCAAAAAACTCTTTCTTATCTTACGTTGTATTTTTGCATTATTATTACGTTGGTAATTATGAAAAAGTGATACTGTTCTGGCTCAATTGTAATTATTTCATTCTTTTTAGTGGTTGTTAAAAACATAATTTTTTTATTAAGAAGTCGTTTATTTTTTTTTGGAAAAATATTTTATTACAGAGTACAGATGAAGTATGGTAATTGATGAAAACCTGCGAAATAATCCTGGAATATATCGAAAGGGGCCTTTTTGTCCCAAACATATCGTGACAAGACTTATTCTTTTTTGAATAAAGTAACCAAGCAAATGAAGGATGAAGTGAATTAAACATTTCTATCCGACTGAGGAGGGTTATGTGTTTGGCTTGTATGTATGTTTGTTTGTACGTTTCTTTAGCATACAGCTGCCATATTGTATTTAACTTATCGAGTTAGGTATCAAAATGAAGGTCTTTATAGGACCATTCCAAAAATATATTATTCTTTTATCTAAACCGTAGCATTTGTATTTTAAGCTTGTTCTAAAATTTCAATTTTAGATTATTCAAGTTATGTAAGTACTATACTCGTAGTTCGTTGTTGCAATTGCAATTATTAAAGTAAAGTAAAAGATATACATAAATAAACGTTAAAATAAATTTTAATTTAATTTATAATTACTAGCTGCACCTGTGGTTTTACCCACGTGGATGATGTTGATGATGATGATAATGATGAAAAGTAGTAGCTTATAGTAAGCTTTCTTGGCACCAGATTGTATCCAAATCGGTTCAACCGTTTGAGCGTGAAGGAGTAACAAATATACATACAAACTTTCGCCTTTATAGTTCGCATTGCGTCCGTCCGCAATCGCGGCTGAAATGCAAAAACCCAGGCATATGTTTGCGTCGTGTGTCCCGCGCTCCACAGCTGCACTGCTCTACGAATCTAGATGTTTGTTTGTCGTATGAGGTACTGCTGGTCTCCAGAGGTCTTCGAGCGGCCTGACATGGCTTAACGACTACTATTGAATCAATAACAGCCGGAATCAACAATTTAACGTGCCCTCCGATGTATATAAATTGTATAGCGGGCGTTCAGCTCGCATGACGCGACCATCTGCTATCGCGGCTGAAAAGAAAAACTCCATATCGTTCCTCCCGCGGCCACACCTGCACCGCTCTGCGAATCTACATAGCACGTGAGTTGTTTAAAATTGTATTCAATAGTTTTGTTCGAAGTCGGGTTTTTGTTTTTTTGTAATAAGTTTTACTTGTTATTTTATTGCCTCGTATCTGAACTAATGTTATTATGGAATGAAATATTTGCGATTTCCCATTTATAACGAATGAGGATCGTATAAAACATTTTAATTTTTTGTTTTAGTGTGATAAGCAAGATATCAAATATTTGCTGTTCAAAAAAAAGTTTGATGGAAATCGGGTAATTTGACAAAAAAATAGTAGGATTTCATTTAGAGAAGGACAATGAGGACCACGCAATATACGTGCTGTTAAGGTTGAGTCCATTTATTTTACCACTAATCCATAGAAGACTTATAATTAAAGCACATAAATATATGTTGCATAACTCACATGTGATTGCCACGCTGCTGGATTGCCGTCGTAAATAATATTCAAATTTACCTGAAAAAGAAAGAAAAGTACAATTGTAATGCCATTACGAGCTTTCAATGAACATCTGCACCAATAAAATGAATAAAATATTTATTAAATGCCAAAAAGCTTAGTTGATAGACTCAGGCGTTACTTTGCGGATATCCATATTAAAAACGAACGAAGAATAAATATGTAGCTTACTTACGCCACTTACGTGAGTCAAATAAAAAAATACATATGATACCTATATCCAAGTTTCCAAATACCACTAAGATCCACTATACCTACACAAAAATATTTCTCATTTTATAGCTGTCCTGAAAATGAAAAATACATATGATACCTATATCCAAGTTTCCATATATCACTAAGCTCCACTATACCTACACAATAATATTTCTCATTTTATAGCTGTCCTGAAAATGAAAAATACATATGATACCTATATCCAAGTTTCAATATACCACTAAGCTCCACTATACCTACACAATAATATTTCTCATTTTATAGCTGTCCTGAAAATGAAAAATACATATGATACCTATATCCAAGTTTCCATATACCACTAAGCTCCACTATACCTACACAATAATATTTCTCATTTTATAGCTGTCTTGAAAGTTAAAAATACATATGATACCTATATCCAAGTTTCCATATACCACTAAGCTCCACTATACCTACACAATAATATTTCTCATTTTATAGCTGTCCTGAAAGTTAAAAATACATATGATACCTATATCCAAGTTTCCATATACCACTAAGCTCCACTATACCTACACAATAATATTTCTCATTTTATAGCTGTCCTGAAAGTGAAAAATACATATGATACCTATATCCAAGTTTCCATATACCACTAAGCTCCACTATACCTACACAATAATATTTCTCATTTTATAGCTGTCCTGAAAGTGAAAAATACATATGATACCTATATCCAAGTTTCCATATACCACTAAGCTCCACTATACCTACATAATAATATTTCTCATTTTATAGCTGTCCTGAAAGTGGCTCTATAAAGCATTGCCACACACAACTGTCGGTAGTTTTAGAGCTATTTACTGCTTTTTAGTACTCGTACTTCTCCAGCGTTATTTCAGCTATACATTAAATCAGTTAAGTGATATTCAGTGTGTGGCGTAATGAGTAGTCAATCCGTGGTGAATGGGTGGAAGGCATCATGACTGACCAGAAAATAAAAAAATGTGTAAAATTATTATTATTTTGTGTTTGTATAAAAGTTTCATGGTTTTATAGATATTAGTAATTTTTTAAATTTCTTAATTAATTACACGCTTGGTCACTCTTTTTGATGGCATGTTCACAAATAATGGTATTTTGTTAGTCTGTTTTCTGATTAGTACTTCTGGATAAATGTGCTATCAAATTTAATCTTTTGTTTTTATACCACAAGCTTAGTTTTTTGATTATTCATACAAAAAATAGTTACACGATAAAATAAACCGAAAGTTTGAGCGCCATTTGTTTAAAAAAAAATAAAGTGACCTATGTGACCAAATCACATAAAGACCATTTCATTGAAATTTTACAACTATATAACACACGGTACTTTCAGCTTTCAGTGACTTGGTCACACAGGTCACTATATATTTTATTACACGAAGTGCGCTCAAACTTTCGGTATATTTTTCCTTCTAACATTTTTTTTGTAACTAAGCTAGTGGTATATAATCCAAGAGTACTAATCAAAAATCGGACTAAAAAATACCTTTATCATGCCATCGAAAAAAGTGACCAAGGGTGACATTATTTAATTAAGAAATTTGAAAAATGGCTAAAATCTAGAAAACCGAGAGACGTGCTATCAGGCTCATTGGGGATGACACTTTAGTAAAGAGTAAGCTTCAAAGTCTGGCGCATCGACGTGAGGTTGCAAGCCTGTCGGTATTCTACAGATTGCACTTTGGAGAGTGTGCTTAAGAACTGCACAACCTCCATCCATCACCGTACGACTGGACGATCAGCAAAGCGCCACCCTTTTATGGTTGAAATACCTCGCACAAGAACGAAGCGTTACGCTTCTTCATATATTATAAGAACTGCAAAAGAGTGGAATGCCCTGCCCTCGTCTGTTTCCGGTAAATTATAACCCAGGTGTGTTTAAGTCAAGAGTGAATAGGTATCTCTACTAGGCAAAGTGCTACACATTCGACCACATCATCGCTTTCCATCAGGTGAGATCGTGGTCAAACGATTGCCTAGTCCGTAAAAATAATAATTAAAAAATGACAGGATAGCTAGACATAGGTTGGCTCCGGATCTTTAGTACCGGAGTTCAAATCCCAACAAAGGAGTGTTTAAATTTTGTACATTAAAATAAAAATGTGATGGCTTATAACTTGAATAATAACCAATCAGTGTTTTTTGAATAGATGGGATGAAAACATATATGTTAAGTTTCACATTTTTCAGGTTTGTGGTTGACCCAGCATATTTGTGGAAAGAACCCTTAAAAAGCAGAGCCTTATCTTAACACAAATTTAAATTGTCAGGTCAGTCATGACGCCTTCCACCTACCCACCAGGGTTGGCTACTCTTTACGCCACATAACCTTATACTCCAATAAAACTTCATTGTAAAGGCTAAGTGATCTATAACAGTGGGTTACTCGAATTAATCTGTTAGCAGTTGGAATTTCGTAGCGGTTTCGCTACGAGGTAGAGTGAGCTACGGATGTAGATATTACATCGTAGCGCCGCGGGTGATATTTTGGAGTGGTAGAATTCGCGGTTTGCCTACAGACATAGATTATTTTGAACGGAACCTAAAATTACAAACCAGATATTTATATTATACTAGCTGTGGACAGAGTTGAGATGGACAGAGTTTTCAAAATACAAAATTAAGAAATTTATAAGAAAAATGTATTTAATATGTGTATTTTAAAATATTAGTAGGCAACAGGTTTAAGAAACTTTTAAATGACTGGCTGATAAGTAATTATTTTTATAGTAATAACTACTACCTTGTTACGCGTGCGCATGCACTGTAGGCGCGTGGTAGTGCGCTTTTTCGCGCGCAAACAAGTTAGAAGGAGTTTGCAGATTTTTTTGACAAAAATACTTGTTAATATTTGCACGTCTGCATGCAGGCTGAATGCACTTTACCTACTTTTTAATATTAAGAACTTTATGTTGTGTATTCTAGCAAATAAATTATTGATTTGATTTGATTTGATTTGAGCCCGCGGTTTTGCACGTGTGGTCATTTCGTATGGCCAACAGTTTTATCAATATTAGTGCTATTTCCGCCTTATACAGCGCTCTGATCAGGAGTCAATTAGAATTCAATGGAGTCATCTGGTCCCTAAACAAACCGTCCAAATGTACTAACGAAACAACGTACATTCGGATGGTGGAGAGGATACAAAACAAGTTCATTAGGTACTTATATTTGAAAAAATACGAAGTGTATACTTTTTATCCTTTGATGTACCCTACTTTGTTTATTTTAGGCATTGTTGGATACAAACTGAAGGTCAGGGGAGAGCTCACACTCGTTTCTTATATCTTTAAGAACTGAAAAGTAGGGTCTACAACGCGGATATTCTGGAGCACACATTAGGTGAAATCCTGTAATGGTAGTTGCAAGTTTTGTAAATAAATAAATAATAAATAAATTATTGCTGCACTATCGCATTAGGTGAAATCCTGTAATGGTAGCTGTAAGTTTTGTAAATAAATAAATAAATAAATTATTGTTGCACTATCGCATTAAGTGAAATCCTGTAATGGTAGTTGCAAGTTTTGTAAATAAATAAATAATAAATAAATTATTGCTGCACTATCGCATTAGGTGAAATCCTGTAATGGTAGCTGTAAGTTTTGTAAATAAATAAATAAATAAATTATTGTTGCACTATCGCATTAAGTGAAATCCTGTAATGGTAGTTGTAAGTTTTGTAAATAAATAAAAGAAAATAAATAAATTTTTCTAGGTTAAAAATTATCTGTGTGTTCAAAGGATCATCTATCATCTATATCCAGGATCAAAAGTACCTAACTTAATAGGACAAAAAAAAACAAATTTCGTTCAGCCGTCAAGTAGTTTTTTATCGATTGCTCGGATTCTACTCCTTGGGTTGAAATATCAAGTACACCAGTTTATAATTCAAACGCTAAGCTAGCCAACAAACAAAACTACATCGCAATCGGTCCAGTAGTTTTTACGTGATGAGAAACAAACAGACTGACACACACTCTGTCATGCACACGCGACCACACCCTCACACACATACACACACTCACCTCATACACCTAAAATGAGTTTTTTTATACCCTTTTATTATTATTATTTTAATTCAAAAATATAAATTTTGTCTGGTTTGTTTTCTTCTATTAGCCATATAATTATTGATTAAATATACTCCCATCATACTTATATGAGCGCCTAGTGCGAAGAGATTGATAAACAAACACATGTAGTATCGCCACCCAGGGTTTTAGGGGGGCACAAGCACCATCTCAGTGCCCCAAGCCAACCTCACTTGCCCGTTGTGCACCCTGTCGTACAACGAACAAGGCTCTGGTGACCGAAAAAAGCGGTATATCCGTTCAAAAAACCTGCGCAGCTAAATGGCACCAACCGGTGAAGGTCTGCAGCGCCACTGGTGCGTAAAGTTGCGTACTGCGATCGCCAACCCGCCTGCCCAGCGTGGCGATTATGGGCATATCCTCCCATGAAGAGCACAGCAAAAAAACAGCCCCTAGTTCCCGGCGACCCTGCTATTCCTGACCACGGTGGCGGTCACGGTAACGGCAGCCCGGGGGCTAAGAACCCCCGGGCTGCGGAAGGCCACCACAATATCTGTAGAGTATCGAATGACCCTGGCTACGTTTAATGAACGCACTCTTAGACTGGACGAACCCATGGCGCAGCTGGAAGTGGAACTGGAGACAACAACATGGAACATTTTGGGGTTGAGTGATGTCCGATGAGAGGGGGAAGATACCATAACCCTAAATTCAGACCATCTTATGTACTTCAGAGAGAGTAATCAACAATCCTAAGGCAGCGTTGGGTTCCTCGTTCACCGAGTCCTCGCTGACAACGTTGAACAGATCTGTAGTGTGTCGACCAGGGAATATTACCTCATAATCAACCAAGAGATATACACCGATAAAGATGTAGAAGATATGTATGAGGACGTATGTAAGGCCTCACTTATGTGAGGCCTTACATACCAAAAAGGTCCACTTCAACGTTGTTATGGGGACTTGAATGCCAAAGTGGTAAAACAGCTTGTTTTACCACTTTGGTAACGAATCGAAATTGGGATCTCACGGATTTGGTAGCAGAAACGCCAGAGGGGAAATGCTTGTCAACTTTCTTAAGAGGAAGGGGCTCTTCGTAATAAATTATTTCTTAAAGAAGCAGCCCCAAAAATGCGATCGACTTTATTATGGTGGATAAGAAGCACATATTCAGATATGTTAAATTGATCAATAGGTTTAATACCGGCAGCAATCACCGGTTGGTTCGAGGCACTCTGAATATTGACTTTTAGTTTGAGCGAGTCCGTCTGATAAAGTCCACACTCCGAACAAACGTACTCTAAATTTTTTCTGGTTCCGAAAATTTCCAGGAAAATCTGAAAAGACAATTTGATGCCGTAGAAACTACATGCAGCGTGAATGAGGGACTTGAAAAAGTAGTGAGAATCCATACAGAAGAGGGCCAACATTTTTGCAGTATGCAGCGTACGGGTAAAAAATCCAAGCTTTCAGACGCTCTCGCAGGCTCTCATGACACAAAGACGATAAAGTACGCAAGCTCCTTTGTCGGGACAAGTTCTTAACAAAAAGATTAAGAAGCTGACACGACGTGACCTTTGGTCCTCCAACGCACGCCTTATACCAAATGCAATAGAACCGAGGGTCTAAAATGTTCATTCAAAAACTTGGAAAGAGTCACTTGACAAAGCTCAAAACAGCTGATGGCAGAACCGTCTTATCAAAACCGGAGATTCTTACCGAGATAAAGGATTTTTACGGAAACTTATACGCTTCGCATGCTCCTTGGCCAGAGACTGTTAATGAGATTTCAAGAGCCACGTTGACTCGCCATTATACTAATGAGCAGCCAGACGTCAGCTTGGAAGAGATGGAGATGGCCTTGACAATTGAAAAATGGAAAAGCCTCCGTTGAAGATGGAGCTACATCGGAGCTCTTAAAGGCAGGTGGTAAACCTGAGCTTCAGGTTTTATTTAACTCCGTTGTCAACTGTCGGAGAACTCCCGAGGCATGGCACAGGAGTGTGGTGGCACTGTTTGCACCACATAAAACCAGAGAACTCATCAAGACAAACCAAATGATCCCAAATTCGAAGAGGTCCATCATCCGATTATTGAGTTCCTTTGACTATTCTCCGGCTCTATCATCAGTTCAGCTCAATGATACTTTACATAACTGTCATCAGAATTACACCCATGTGCAAAACTTCAGCATCTTTGGACGTCGTTAAATGGTTCAAAATTGACTTGCAAACTAGTCCCAAGCATGAACACAGTGAATTAAATAAAAACTTGTTTAAAGCTATTAAACCAATTTAAGAAAGTCTATCCTTGTGAATAAAAAAAACCTTTTAAATCGGTTTAGAAATCTTAGAGATTTGAGGGAATATAAACATAAAATCAAATGGATTTATTAGAAAAACTGTTTATTCTCGAAAAACTACTGAACCAATTTTGATACAATTTATATGGGACCACCTGGATGATATACCCTTTTATAAAAATTAAAGAATACTCAAAATCGGACCGCAATTGACGAAGAAATCGGCCAGCTAAAATAAAAAATAAATAAAAAGAAAACATACATAATGTACATTCGAACTTATAACCGTCCCCTTTTCTGAAGTCGCTTATTAAAATATAAAATACTAAATTTAGTTCAGCCGAGTTTTTATCAAATTCTCGGCTTCTTCTCATCGGATTGAGATACCAAGTACACCAATTTTAAAGTCCAAACTTAAGCTATCCAACAGTCACAACACAAGGTAACAACTGCATCTCAATTGGTCTAGAACAAACAGACAAACAGACAGACAGACAAATTAGATAAACACAGACAAAACAATTTAAAAAACAGTAGCTTATTTTAAGTACTTACTCCAGAGTCTAGGCCAATCATTTTTTAGTTATCTTTATTGCACAGACATTTTGTTACATATTTCTCGTACTTTATTATAAGTATAGATATATATAATTTATAGTCAAAGTCAAAGTATTTTATTGTAAATAGGCAAAATAATAGCACTTTTACAAGTCAAAATTAACATTTCCTGAACAAGGAGAAATACATAAAATATTATAAAAGTTCAACCCCCTGACTTATGAAAAGTTATGCAATGATTAAGTAATGATTAGAAATACTGCGCAGTATAATATTGTACTGCGCGGAATTTTTAATCATTGCATAACCATTGCATAATTTTTTATAAGTAAGGGGGCTACCCCTAAATAAGTATTTAGGTAAACTAATTATTCTTTGAGTTTGACAAGGAAATTTCCCTTTCATGTGCCAACAGAGTTAAATCTCACACTGGAAAAGGAAATACACTTCTGACTCTACCGGTGCTTCGGAAATACGCCCGTTAGAGAAGAGAGCACCAAGAACGTCTACGGGGATGTTTTTTTTTATATTCGTTAAATCATTACATTTTTTTCCAAATGTCACATTTTATAACAAAACTTACGTAAACTACATACATAAAAGTGACAATGAGATGTCCCACAATCGTCTAACAATCAAACTGGGAAAACTAAAGCAAAAATTCCAAATAGATATGTCGTATAAAACAACATATCCATTTAGAGCCTTTACATCATGTCATGCATGATGTCACGTTCTCATGGTATGCTGTGAGACATCTCACAAAGTACTTTGAACATTTTAGTCACTTAACGTAAACATCGAAATTATCAGGGAGCTTGGAGATATCAGGCTATGCATTTCTGTCATTAATATAATCATTTACATTTATATAAAATTTAAACGAAATCAAAATCTGTACTCTAAAATTATCATTTTTTTAAACATTATAAATGTCTGCGCTGTATCTTGTTATACGTCCCGATCGGCATTCACAAATACTAATATTGATCTTTGGCATCCGCTTCCACAGCACTCAATGCCTTAATGTCTCTCTGGACAGTTGACAGTGGTGGTAGGATATGATTTAAAAATGAGGGCCAAAAATAGTCTATTATTAATTCAAAGTGCCCACCCCTAGAACGTGCAAGGAACTTCAGTACTAACTAGGCTACCAGGTCGAGAAGTCCTCAAACTGCAATTATCTGAAAGTTAGCGTCAAAGGTGCAGGCAGCGTCACGTGGAGTTACGTGAGAATAAAGCAATTCAGTTGTAGCACCTTAAATGCTAAATGCTCCTATGACTTCAGTAGTTAATTAGGTTCGTTTGACGTGCGAGGGTATCCTCGCACGTCGCGTGAAACGAACGTTTTTTGAATGAAACAATTATTGAAAGTTGTAAACAAGACGTGCGTTGTAAACAAGAAGTACATAGATATTATATGAAATGGTAATTATTAGTATAATGTACAAAAGGTAGTAATGGCGGTAATGGTGCATCTTCTTCTTCTTCTTTTTGGTGGTTATATTTAAACCATTGAGCAACTCAGAACATAGAATGTTTTGGTCGATATATGGTGACAATGTTAAATTGCGAAGACGAAATCTAGCTTTATGAGTCTATGAGATGACAATTAGTGGTCGTCTAAAAAATGTATGCTCTTAGTCATACATTGAGAATGTCAGAGACTCAAATCCAACATTTTGCATCGTTAATACGGGTCATTAACGATTCTAGTGTTTATAAAAAGTCCCCCAGAGATACCTATAATAAATTTTATGTCTCCATTGAACAGACTTTGTGTTACTTACTGCTTTATTAAAGGTATAGAAAAGATAGATAAAACATACTACATTGGTGTACATCAGTAAAATTGGTAGACTGACAGCAGGTGCATTGGCTCGTCAAGAAGTTGTGAGAAACCACTCCGCCGCTGCTCGTTTATTAAAAGGTGTAAAAGCTGTTTCCTCATGATCCTTATGGACACTCTCACTTCTGACGTTGTCTAAATAATACGTTTATTTGTTAAAGTAACGGCATACGAATACCTAGGACTATTCGCACAGTTGACTTTGCTTACAGTTGCCTCAGAGTATACGCAACTTATGCATCTACTATCCGATTATGTAAGACTAGCTGGTGCCCTCGGCTTCGTACGCGTGGTAATTTCTCTAGGTTTAAGGTACTCTATTCCAAGTCTAAATACCAATATACCAACATTTGATCAAAATTCAGACAAACTAACAAACTAACAAACAGAAAGACACGATTTAAAAAAACGTTATATTCTTGTTCAGTAGCTTATTTTAGGTACCCTAAACTATTTTCTTAAATTTTCTTTCTTGTACAGTCTATTTCGTTCCTATTGCTTTATTACAAGTATATATATATATATAGATAAATAACGAGCCCTTTGGTAAGCACCAAGCTTTTCCGCTGCAATAGCAGTGCCGCTGAGAAGTAAATAATGCAAGTCTTGCAGTTGGCACTGCACTGCGCCCCTCACTCATGAGAAATTGTTTTTACACAACTGCCCAAAAAAGGAATGTTTCTTTATTCCACCATAAATTTTATATGCCTAAACAGATTTTTAGTTGTTTGGGATATCGTTAGAATCCTTACGTCATCCCGAACATAGGATTTAATTTTATTAAATTCAATTTAGTGGTAGTACGTCTCCATTTTCAAATGCGAAAATATTACTTCGAATTTTACTATATATTAGGGTATTAAATTGAAGGGTTTGATGAGCACGTTCAACAATACATAATTTATTGACATAAAAACTTTTTAGATCGGTTTTTGGCAGGACAGTCGTGTTTTCTTAAAAGTCTGATATAATGCCGAGTAAAGCTAGTAACAGTGCTTTATAAACGGAAATTAAATAATGCTTGTATTGCTTGGCGGAATAAGAGGTAATATTTTCTCAGGCGGTATTTTTGATGTATAACATCTTTCCTCTCGCTTTCCTGATGGGAATAATTTCGTGAAAAGTGAAACAATGTGCCGCGTGCGCTCATTGAGTTGACCAATGAGCGCGCACGGTACTAGCGTCTCTATCTCTTCTCTATTAGTATAAAACTACATATATATATATATATATATTATACTTTTTTACATATAGTATGTAGTATAAAACAAACTCGCTTTTCACGTCTGTCTATCCGTCTGTCTTTCTGTCTGTTCAACCGCTAACTCCTCCTAAACCGCGCAACGGATTTTGATGCGGTTTTCTCCGTCAGTTAGATAATTTTTCACGGCATAATAACACCAAATTAAGTTTTCATGTAAGAAGAAAAAACAATATTTCGCAACCAAGTCGCCGAAAAACAAATTTACATGGCTTTCGTAGGCTGAAAATGATATACTAAAAATTTGTAGTTCTACTAAAATACTAAAGAAAACACCGCAATGGCATTTCTCTATCTGTTACGGTTAACTCACAGTAACCATTTCTTTCATTAAATCTTAAATTAAAACTTGCGTTACTTGCGGCGTCATTTTCTAGAGTGCTTTGTGCTAAACTATTTTTTTTTTATCAAATTCAATATCACAGTAATCTTCTTCATTTCATGTAGATACATTTTGCATTTTACACTATACTTTTTAGACGATTAGTCTGAGTGTTATGACGATGTAATTGATAAGCGAATTCTGCGCGACCAATTCTTCGTACTTCTATCTATCTATCTACTCAGCCAGTATCCACCCACGGCTAGGTACAGGCCTCCTCTCTGTCACACCATTTGTTCCGGTCCTGGGCAAGTCTCATCTAGTCTATTCCTGTGTGTCTAACAATGTTTTCTGACCATCTGTCTGGTGGTCTGCCATGAACCATGAACGCTGCGCTCCTCTTGGCCACCATTCCGTTATCGCTTTGGTCCATCTTTAATCATCTCGTCTTGTCAAATCTCCTGCCCATCTTCATTTAAGCTTTGCTATCCATATACCTACAACGACGTCACATTTCCTGAAAGTGATCTGTTTGCGGACGAATGGAAAGATATATTGTCAGTGTGTCTGAAGTTCTGTGAGAATGTTGTATGATATTGTGTTTGTTTGTTTTCTTTTGTTAGCATTACTTTGACCTAAATCTGTTCTTTTATTATTTTTTGTTTTTGACATTTGTTTATTATTATTTTTTGTGACTAGTTGTCATTGGTTTTAGAATTATTTTGACATGTTTCTTTTTCACATTTATAATTAACTTTAATTAATGCAATTGGTGTTAGCCGTATTAATTAAATAAATAAATAATAATAAATTTCGAAGTTCGGTATACGGTCTCTATGTATAGCCTGGCGCACTCTATTGCTCTCTGAGCAACTCGTGTTTTATACATCTGCTCTTTTGTGAGTGGCCATATTTCGGCACCGTTTGTTAAAATGGGGAGGACACATTGGTTAAATGTGTTGGTCTTCAGGCATTGCAGGATGTTTGATTTGAGAACTTACTAATAGTGTTGATGCAGACTCTCGCAGAAGGTGCGGAGTCCCAGTTGAGAGATAATGAGACTTCTTCGAGCACAGGACGTATGTTCACGAGTCAGATGAAGATAAACACAGCTATTTACACTTTAGACTGTTTATTTCATAACTTTGAAAACAAGGATGGTAGTTAGAATTATAGTTTTGATATCCCGGTTACAAAGGTTGGCTATCGGAGCCGCGATATACTTTGGTGCGACGTTCTGTATGCCTTAGTTATAGTCACTTGTAGGAGAGCTTCTTATTTCAACCGCTTCAGCGAATGGGGTCTGATAAAAACGCACGATGATTTTTAAATGTATGGCTATTTATATCATTTGTAAAATAAGTGAAGCTCTCCTATTGGGTGATTTATTACAATTTATTCACTACTTACTGTCGCCCTATTGTTCTCGAGCCTTATTTTCCCACGCTCGAAAAATAGGCATAAAAAACTGCCCCAGAAGTCCCCTACGGTTCTACCTCGAATCCTTACCAAGAAGAGAGCCTAACTTTTATGGCTTTGCCGCGAGTGCGAGGAGAACTTCCGATCATATGACCTGCTCTTACCTGTACGAGGACGGTACCCAATATGTAGGTATGTTCCGAAAATTTTACCAGTTTTAGAACATTACGAAATTAGAACCGTTTCTCCCCGTGAGCTTTCTCTCGCTCTTACAATACAAAAATGTTTTACATTTTTTAACTGATAACTATTCAATTTACCTTATCAGGTTAGTTATCAGTATCGCTCAGGAATACTTTGCTTGTGTAAATAAGTACCATTTACAAAGCGCGGATACCAGAGCGAACCTGTACCTCTCTAATACCATGCATCCACAGAGAGATTCAGTTTGTCTGTGGCTGCATGTTTGTAACTATTCCTAAAGAGGTACGCAGCCATCCCGTATGCTTCAGATGTCATACGTGATGGCACGTAGATTCTATTTACTCTATACACTACGTCTTCCTATTTGCTAGGCCCATACAAAATAATATTTATTTCGCTTATGTTTTATCTCGCTTACATTCTGAATAGCACAAAGTGTTCTTTATACCTATGCCCATCTAACTGTGTTCTTATTTTCTACCGTCTTACTCGCATGTACTTATAATTACTGTTGCGCTCGTCAACAATAGTTTATTCTGTGGTGTAATAGAGAAGAGGCGGCGTCCGGGTGTGGGCAGACCGTGGGCGTGTGTGGTCAATGTAATTATTTGAACAAATAAAGGGAGACCCTTAGCTACTCGTGCAAAGCCAGGGCGGTTGACTAATATAGTTAGTCTAAAAAATATTGTTATCTATTTTGCGCTACTGTCTGTGTATGTCTCTCTATCCTACTAGTCTTACATTTTTAGCCCAGACTGGTCACTAGCCCGGGGCTAAGACAGCTGAGCAAATGGGCCTAAAACTTCAAATCTATTCAAACCTTTACACAATAATTAAGACTAAAATATATTGAAATTTAATTGCAAACTGTTAAAGAACGGAAACAACAAAGCAACAACAACACGTCCCCGACCAACCGTACAGTTACAGCAGTTTTCAGCCACTCATGAATATTTAATGACTGCCCAATAACTAGACACCGAGTTTAATTGTAACTTGGAAATAGATTAGAGTTTGTTTTGTTCCAAAATTACGATGCGGATGGTGTAAAATTGATGATACGGCTTTATTACAAGCGAATGCCAACAAAATAAACAGCAAATACAAGTTAGTCTGGTGGAATAGAAGTATTCCACATTTAAGTGGATGATTAGATAACACGTAAGTAAAGAGTACAAACGGGATATTTACCATGGATATGTTATTTTTGAGTTTCCGATGTTGAGAATAATGATCCTCATAAATCGGCTATAGCACAGCAAATGTTCAACTAGCCAGTATAACAAATTTGAATATATTTGTCCAAACAGTCAGATCATTAAACTACTAGTAGGACAGAATGAAATTAACCAGCATTTGTTAGAGGCAGGCACTTACCACTGGATTGAGTAGCATCGCCCTCAGGTAATTTCTACAGAATGCCATTTTATGCAATGATTGGCAAAGGAAACGATTGTTTGTTTGTTTACCGTATGCGCTGGCCTCTGGTGCCAGAGTTTGTCAGAACGCCCGAGGGCCTTTAGCATAACTTAATGACTGCTATTAATCAATAACAGCCGGGACACGGCTTAACGTGCCATCCGAAGCTTGTCGCGGGCCTGGAGTCCAGCGGTGTGGTGGTGTCATACAAACAGAGGACGGAAGAGAGAGAGAGAGAGAGAGAGAGAGAGAGAGAGAGAGAGAGAGATAGAGAGAGAGAGCACGCGCATGCGGATACTGTAAGTTTCGTTTGTTGAGATATGAATTGAGTTGGATGTGATATTGTGTACAGTGATAATTTTGTCTGTAAGAAAAAAACGAGCACGCAAGGGAAATACAGTTACCCAGCATTTACATCAGTTAATCCGTGATCCGCTTGAAACAGTTCTAAAATATCGCAAACAAAAGATAGACATGGTAAATATCATAATTTCAAAAACTTCTATGGGACACGTGTCCTGATTAGGGAATGCTCTGAAACAACTCCGCCTTGGTAGTTTCTAAGCCAAACCATATAACGTTTTTAAAAGTATTTTATCTTAAACGTAGATAAGAAGGACCCTTATTCACTATGAACCTGCGGACTCGTAACGCGTTGCGTTACGATATCTTCGTGGAATTGTACATGAATTAAAAAAAATGGCGTCATATATTTTCTGCAAGGAATTTCGTTTGGCATAGAGAATAAGCACTCAGATCATTTCCAACACTAAATTTCTAACTACCGCAACTTGATCGATACTAATACTAAAGTAACCACTAAACCTTCCACCCCAACAAAAGGGGTCAAAACGCCCCAATAATTCTCACACGCCTGTAAACCTTCCGAAACGAATCCGAAACGGCCACAGCGTATTATTAGAAACTAACATGGATCTTCCAAGGATGTCCTCGTTTTCCTGTAATGTCGTGAGAGGGCAGCGCTGCGTGTCCTCGGTATAGGGGCCCGCATTGACCTTGACCCCGCGCCAGATTGGAGGAGCGTAAAATGTTATGGCTGCTACTGAAGTCAATAAACTGGAAGAGTTGTAATGTCTAGAAATAAGGAATTTGTTATTTGTATAACAAGCACTTTGCTTCCACATTCCGCCCTATCCGTGGAATAGGGCCACAGTGGCCGTTAAGTCTTTATGTTTTTATTGCATTTTTGGGATCTTATAATGCATATGTATCTATTCACATTGGTACCAATTCGGTTGGCATGAACTAGACTAAATTACACTAAAACTATGTTTAGTCCTGTTCCAAGCCGATAACAATGCACTAAACTAAATTTTAGTTGGACACACCTAAATTGATTTTAATTTCTCAGTTTAGTTTAGTGGTATTTTTCTATTCTGTTGTACGTCAGGTTACGTATAAGAAGCCTCTATACAACACTCGTGCCGAAAACTCTCAGGAAGAAATGAAAACCATAGACAAAAAGCGTGGTCTGTGACGGGGCGCACGGCCCCATTATTATTTGTCATTATTTGCCACATTATTTGTTTGTCGGGAAACGTCTACTCCACGTACAAATCGCGAGTTATACCGAATCAAAGATCACACACACATACATTTTGCTGATTACGAGTGGGACACCCGCGGCTTTGCCCGCGTGGTCATTTCTCGGGTTAAAAGTAACCTATGTGTTATTTTAGGACCAAAAGTACCTATAAGGTATAAAATACCAAATTTCACTCATGCGTCAAATAGATTTCCGTTTCATAAATGTAATAGTTTCCTTGAAAAAACCGGATGGGGCTGTGTTGGGGCGCATGGCCGTTTGTTCGTCGCGAAACTTCCACGCCACGTACAATTTGATACGGCCTGAAAACTTCTCATTTGCTCTGTGCTGGAGTTCAAAATGTGTATAATCTTTATATTACTACGGACTTTCCGGGCGCTGCAGCCACTTTTGTAACTTTTACTCCTTTATTTTTATTATTTGTTAGTCTTAAGTAGACTTTTACCAAACTTTTTCATATTGAATCGAATTTTCTCAATGAGATCTTTACAAAAATACCAGAATCAATATGCTACCCTTACTAAATTGCAAGTTAAATATCACAAAAACATAAATTTCGCTGATTTTGCTCTGTGCGTTCTGCCAGCCCCGTAATCGAGTTGACTATGAAGGTCAAAAATATTGTTTTTATTTTATTTTATACTTTTAGTGACGAGACGGTCACGTCAGTCTCCTGGTGGTAAGCGTCACGCCAGCCCATAACAGTTGCAGTGCCATCCAGAAAAAAATACACCTACATTAGATCTCTGGGGCTTATAAATATTTACAGAGCTATAAAGGCGAGACCATGTAGCCGTTTTCGTGAAGATATTTCATTTCAAATCTCCCGCACTGTTCGAAAAAATCGATCGCGCATGCGAAAAAAAAAAGAAAAAAAAAGAAGAAAAAAGAAGAAAAATTCTAACAAACGGCTCACAAACACAGTTAATAAACAACGATTTATGATTACATTCCTTCATTATTAAAATGTGGGCAACACTAGCAATTAAATTTAGTCGTCAAAATCAAATTAGTCCTGTCACAATGATTTCTTAGTTTAGTTGAAATCAACAACTGATAAAATTTTAGGAATCACTAAAATAAATTAAATTTAGCGAGTTGCTCAGCAGAATTGGCGTCATTGGCAAAAAAACGACCTTATTTTGATTTAAATATATATATATATATTTTTTTTTTTGTTTTACTGAAGAAATAACTAAACCAATGAAGAGACTTCGTGAACGTAAGTAAATAGATAATTTTTGAACCACACTAGTTAAGTAGCACTTATTAAATTAGAAATTCAGGTCTGATGTCAGCATTAGGTACCTTCATTATTCAGTTTATGTCTATAGGTAGGAATCTAATCAGACCTACCTACCTACCTACTGAATAACTTCAAATTTTATAATGTACAATTAAATAAAACTCCCAGGTGCCTACCTAATCCAGGGACTTCAATCTACGTAAGTACTTAAGCTGCTTGATAATAAAACACCTAGTTACTTAATCTAGGGACTTTATTTTTAAGCAAGGTTGTATCATCCATTTTGAAAACAGTACCACCATATTCCTGTGCTATGCTTCGAGTGTTCTCCCACAGTTAACAACGGAGTTAAAGAAGACCTTAAACTCCTTGAGAACAAGCTTTAAGAGCTCCAATGTAACTCCATCTTCACCGGAGGCTTTTCCATTATAGAGGCGAGTAAACGTGGCTCTTGAATCTTCTCAAACAGTCTCTGGCCGAGGAGCATACGAAGAGTATTAGTTTCCGTAAAATCCTCGACCTCGGCACAGAATAAGTAATACCTCGGCAAGAATCTCCGGTTTTGACACGACGGTTCTGGCATAATACGGTTCTCCCTCGGTTCGTATAAGTCGTGCGTTGGAGGACCAAAGGTCATGTCGTGTCAGCTTCTCAATCTTTTAGTTAAGAGCTACCTATTCTGACAAAGGAGCTTGCGTACTTTTTCGCCTTTGTGTCATGACCCGGAGAGTCTCGTCTGAGAGCTTGATTTTTTACCCTTACGCTGCATACTACAAAACTTTTGGCACTCCACCGTTAGGATTCTCACACCTTGTCAAATTTCTCGTTCACGTCGCATGTGGTTTCCACGCCATCGAATCTCAAGTCTTTTCATATTTTCCTGGATTCTTTTGGAACCAGACAAAATTTGGAGCAGGTTTGGTCGGAGTGTGAAATTTATCAGGCGGACTCGCTCAAGCTGAAAGTCAATATTCAGAGTGCCTCGAACCAATTGGTGATCGCTGCCGGTATTAAACATTGATTACTGAGACATCTCTGAATATGTGCTTCTTATCTGCCATAATAAAGTCAATCTCATTTTTGGTAACACCATCCGGGCTTCGCCACGTCCAAGAATTCATTAAGAAGAGGCCTTCTCTCTCAAGAAAGTTGACAAGCATTTCCCCTCTGGTGTTTCTTCTACCAAATCTGTGAGAACCTACTTTCGATTCGTTGCCAGCTTGTTTTCCCACTTTGGCGTTCAAGTCCCCTATAACAACGTCGAAGTGGGCCTCCTTGGTGTTATGAATGGCTTTGGATACGTCTTCATACATATCTTCTTCTTCATCATCTGTGTGTGTCGAGGTCGGTGCGTATATTTGAATCAGCTCGAGAGTATATCTCTTTGTCAGCCTGATTATAAGGTAAGCTGGCGTGGTCAACACACTACAGTTTTTTTCAAGTTGTTAGTGAGAATTCGGTGAACGAGGAACCTGACACCCTGCCTTGGTCGCCTTGATCACCCTCTCTGAAGTACATAATATGGCCTGAATTTAGGTTTAATGTATTCTTGCCCTCTCTTTGGACTTCACTCAACCCCAAAATGTGCCATCTTATGTTGTCCATTTCCACTTCCAGCTGCGCCATGTGTTCGTCCAGTCTAAGAGTGCGGCCATTAAAAGTAGGTCAGGGTCATTCGATTGTGGTGGCCTTCCGTAGCCTGGGAATCCTTAGCACTCCCCATCCTGCCGTTACCATGACCGCCACCGTGATTAGGAATAGCAGGGCCGCCGGAAACCAGGGGCCGTTTATTTGTTGTGCTTGTCAGGGGAGGATGTAATTATAAGATTAAATTACGATATAATTATAAGAATAACTTCCTAGTACTTAGTAATAACTACCTAGTTAAATAGTTAGTACCTACTAACAAATAGTTTGTGTCTTATTCATAAGTCTAGCTACGAATGTTTGTACATTGTGCAATTTAAATGAATAAATAAATATGCCCATTAAATAATCTCCACGCTGGGCAGGTGGGTTGGCGATCGTAGTACGCAACTCTTCACACCAGTGGCGCTGCTGCCCATTACCGGTCTGTGCCATTTAGCAACGCAAGTTTTTTGCGTGGATATACCGCCATTTGTCGGTCACCAGAGCCTCGTTCGTTGTTCGGCAGGGTGCACCACGAGCAGATGAGGTTGGCTTGGGGTACTGAGATGGAGATTGTGCCCCCTTACAACCCCACACTCTAACCCCTTACTTTCTGTATTGTACAGTACCTATTAACAAAGTTTCATAAAAATTGGATCAGCCGTTTAGGAACAAACAAACAGACAACGCTTCACTTTCACTTTTATAAATTGGTGTAAACACCATTTATTCTTGTTTTTTTTTGTCAAATTGATGTGTTCTGAGAATTGCTTAAAATTTATGATTTAAAGATTTGCATGATTGACACCGGCTTATTAGCTAACTAGCAATTGCTACTATTGTACAATTATAACTGTCAAATAAGCGATTATCTGCTGATTCGTATTAGCTAACAAGCTACAGCTCGCAAACTTACATTAGCGCCTATAGTGGACGATTTTGACACTAGAATCGTGATTGTAATTGTAATTGTAATCATGTATGAATTGCTTCAAAATTCGTATTAGCTAACGCATTGCGATTGGTAGCGCGATTAAAATGCAAACGATTGAGATGTCAAAAAAGCAACTACTCAAATAGCGATTGCTGAGTATATATTAGGGTTATCTTGTATTTGTCTCAGTGGTAAATAAATTTAATTGAGATGTTGCATCAAGATAACGAAGTGAAAATATAAGTAAGAATGAATATTTTCAATTCCATTACTGAATATCACAAACAAATAGTTTAAAAGTACAAAATAATATATCACATTACACAATAACAACTCAAGCCCCTGCTGCCGAAAGTGAAAAGTAATACAAAGGTGGACTTTGAGTGTAAGTATGCCATCAAAAGCTTACAGTTCTTTATACTTTCTCACTATATAGATAGGTACCTACCTACCTACTTTTCACACACTAATCTATTTATTACAACATAGCAGGTTTTGGCTGTAGTAGTAGTAGTAGTAGTAGTAGTAGTAGTGTACGTGAAGTGTACAGATACACACAATACTCCAGGGATCCAAGAAATACATTATTTTCCCATATACTAGAGAAGAAAGACTCCAATGAATGCAAGGGTTAGTAGAAATAGTTCAACAAAGAATATTATACAGCAGTTAACAAGTTGCATTAAGTTCCAATAATTTTAATTGTGGTTCAGAATATACCACTAGAGCCTTAAGATCGTACAGGTTATACACCAACCACGCCACACTCGGATGATGAGGAAGAAGATGTTTGATGACATATCTTTGGCCCTACATAACACCACAAGGGCCCACTACAATGTTATCATAGGAGACTTTAACGGCAAAGTGGGAGTGCAGACTTGCATTGAATCGAAAATAAGTCCACATGGCTATGGAGACAGGAATCACAGGAGGCAATTGCTAGTTAACTTTTTGAAAAAGGAGGGCTTGACTTCATTATTCGTGGCCTGTGGGTTGAAGCATGTGCAAAGTGCTTATTTCCAATGCTAGGAGATTCATAACCAAAATACGTATGTATCTAAAATAATTTACCTATAATTCGATTAATTCCTGATGTTCACAACCTAAAAAACACAGTTTTAGTTGTATGTGGTTCAAAAACAATTAGATAAGTATAGATAGGCGTTTCAAATTATCATGTTATTAATCAGAGATTAGATCTTATTGAAATAGATTAATTTTCTACAAAACAGAAGAAAGTCTACTTTACTAATGATGGTTAGATGTAAGGAGATTTATAAAATGAAATAATTATGTATGTATCCAATAATATATTGAAATGTCACTCTGTGGGTCACATTAGTTTGCTACTAGCCCAACATAATTTATATAAGGAGTGACTATGATTAACAAAACAATGATAATAAAACAGTTGTTAGTCTGTATATGGTTTTAAATCTTTCAGCTTAGTAGGTATTTCAAATTAGCAATTAATTAATCAGACATTATAACTTTCAGATTTTCACATAAATTTGGATTCCCAAATGGATAACGGATGATAATGGATCATCGGAAGAATTACCATTCCAGGAATGTACAAATTGCATAAATAGCAGACTGCCAGTCAACCCATGCTTGCGGGGGCAATTTGTTCCATTCTATTCATCATCATCATCATCATCATCAGTCTGTGCTCGTCCACTGCTGGACAGAGGCCTCTCCCAATGAACGCCACAGAGCCCATTCATTACTACGTGCCTATCTCTTACAAAATAAAAACCTTAGTACCTAAACATGATTTGTTTTTATTTTACCCCACTACGGCGAACCAAAGGAAGGTTATATGTTCAAACTAAAAACTTGGTACGATTTTGACGTCTTGGGAGAGGCCAGCAGTGGACTAGTACAGGTTCTTGATGATTATGATGATCATTTCTGTCATTTGAAAAATTATAAAGAATTAAGAAATATAGAAAAAATTACGTCCCCGTATAATTACTTGGTGCTTCTCTAGCGGGCGTATTTCGAAGCACCGGTTGAGTCAGAAGGGTATTTCGTGTGAGATTTAACTCTGTTGGCACATTAAAGGGATATTTCCTTTTCAAGCTCAAAGCATACTTATTTTACCTAATATTATTAATTTTATCTATTTATAATATTTTATGAATTTCTCCTTGTTCATGAGATGCTAATTTAAATTTTTAAAAGTGCTATTATTTTTTAGTGTTCAAGTTTTCGTGAACATATTTTATAATACCACTACCGGCTATAACTCACGTGTATATTGTCGAAAATATTGGCAAAATAATATCATTGCTATTATTTTGCCTATTAACACTAAAATACTTTGACTTTGATGCCCGTATAGTTTGAAAAATGCACATTTTGAAAGGGCAATATAAAATAAATAGGCTTCATGAATGATGCCCTTCTTAGAGTATCATATAGGTGCACTACGGTATGAAGTAAATACCCCACAAACAAACGTAACTAATTCATATACAAAATTCTAAACTAAGATTCTAAAATTACTTTCACTAAGTGGGTAACCAGGTAGAAAGGTAAAGGTAGGTATTATTAACTCGATCAGAAAACTCTAATACTTACCTACGAACTTCAACCCGTCGCACGCGTGTCGCTTGGGCTTTATAATAATAGAAATATTATGACGAGATATAAAATCACTGTATTATTTATTGCATTTCATTATATTATATATATATATATATATATATATATATATAATATAATGAAATGCATATGCATATATATATATATATAACTTCAAAATTAACATAATTTTGGACCTAGCTAGCATCTTTTTTTTTTCGGAAAAAAGTATCCTCAATTTTACCCTTCATATAAACTATGACAGTGCCAAGTTGCATGAAAATCCACTCAGTAGTTTCAGCGTCAAAATTGTTCTATTAAATAACTTTCTTTCTATCCTGTGGGAACCCTTTAATTTTTCGGGATTAAAAGTATCCAATGTAGTATTCATTTGAATTCATTCAGTAGTTTCGACGTGATGCGAGGCCAAGATACAGACAGACAGACAGACAAAAATGAATAAGTAACAGTTTTTTCTTCAGTATAGTAGTTCCAGTATCTATTCTTTCTATATCTGTGTCTGACATGGTGTACTCAAGCACGGACTCCGCAGTGTCCTTGAACAGGCACATTAAGTGAACTGTGAGCGCGGGGATTTGCGGATATCGATTTAGTAGAGCTTTGATGACTATCGCATGTGATGCGTGATCACGAGGGAGTAACGTTTATTGAAGGAATATAATATATCAAATATAATATATCCCCATTTTTATCAAAATTATCTTATAGATTCAATCTTTAATTTATTTTCTAGTTTTTTTTTTAAATCTATTACTAAGTTTCGTTTTTTTTATATAGCCCCCGGTCTTTTTTCAGTATTTAGTACAGTACCATATCTGCAGTTGATAATTTTAATATGGCTCTAATTTTATTCTAATCATAGGTATATAGGTAATCGTATATCCATACCAATATATAAAAGTGACACGAAGTCTGTTTGTTTGTTTGTTTGGGGAGCGTTCACGCGATAACGGCTGGAGGGATTTCGATAAAATTTAGAATGGAGATAGCTTATACCCTGGAATAAGACAAAGGATACTTTTTATCCCGGAAAATTGTATTTTTCCACGGGAAAACTGGAAAATTTTGATTACTCACTGTAAGGAACAGTTGCCATCACAGAATGGTATGTGGTTGCCATGGAAACGAAATAACAAGTCTGTCAAAAAACATAAAGAGTGGTGCTATAGCTACTTTTACATTGGTTTTTGATATCCTAGAAGAAAATAGGATGCTTTTTTTCGCGATAAACAGTAGTCCGCGCAGACGAAGTCGCGGGCGGGAAAACTAGTTTATTATGAACCTTCTAGTTTTTGTCCGCAACTTCGTCCGCGCCGACAAAAAGTAACTCATATCCGTCCTCAGGTTTCAAACAATCTCCATACCAAACATGAAGAACAGTTCTTCCGTTTAGTCGTGAAAACACACATACAGAATTATTTTTGCTTTTATAATATTGTGCATCCAGGAATTCTATCCAAGTGCAAAAAGGGGTGAGACCGGGAGACCGTGTTCCTCCGAAACTGTTCACCTCCGCACTGGAAGATATATTCAAGCTTTTGAACTGGAATGGATATGGTGTTAACATCAATGGCGAATACATCACTCACCTCCGGTTTGCCGATGATATAGTCATCATGACAGAAACCTAATAGTCATGGAAGACCTAAGCACAATGCTCAGTGGCCTCAATATTGTTTCGCAACAGGTGGGTCTTAAAATGAACATGGGTAAGACGAACATCATGTCAAATGCCCATGTCGTACCCATGCCGGTTTATGTTGGGAACGATATTATCGAAGCTGTTGATCACTATGTCTACTTAGGTCAGACAATCCAACTGGGTAGATCTAAATTCGACAAAGAGGTCAACCGACGAATCCAACTCGGATCGGAACTCGGGCAGCGTTCGGGCAATTACGCCATATCTTCTCGTCAAAGATACCGCAGAGCCTCAAGACGAAAGTTTATAATCAGTGCATGTTGCCAATGATGACATACGGCACTGACACGTGGTCGCTAACTATTTGTCTCATACTTAAGCTCAGAGATGCGCAGCGTGCAATGGATTGAGCTATGCTCAGTGTTTCACTACGTGATAGAATCCGAAATGAGGAAATCCGTAGAAGACCCAAGGTTACCGGCATAGGTCTCAAAGTTTGCAGGTTGAAGTGGCAATGGGCAGGCCATATAGTTCACAGAACCGACAACCACTGGGGAATAAAGGTTATCGAATGGCAGCCACGAACAAGCAAGCGAAGTGTGGGGAGACCCCCCACACGATGGACCGACGACATTGTAGCCATCGCAGGAAGTCGGTGGATGGAGGTGGCACAAGATCGCTCGTCATGGCGCTCTTTGGGGGACCCCTATGTTCAGCAGTTGACTTCTAAGGGCTGACATGATGATGATGATGATGAATATTGTGCAATAATTTTAGAACTATCTATTTATTTACTATCAGGTATTATAGTAGTTACCAAAGAAGGTCTTTAGTAGTTAGACTCAGGCGTTACTTTGTGAAAATCTATATTTAATGAACGAAGAAAAAATATGTAGCTTACTTGAGCAGAAGTAAGATATATATTTTTTCATCGTTCATTTTTTAAGTATTATAGTGGTAATAAATAAAACAGGGTTTTATTACCATTATGATGGTAACTATATCCCCTCCCTTCCATGTAACCCCTGCCTCTTTTATGTAACTCTCCAATAGCATGCGCTTGTAACTCGATCACGCAGCAGGGCACCACTCAGACAACCAATTATGGAATAATCCAGTGACGCCATCGAGATGGAGACATCTCGATGGCGTCACTAGATTATTAGGCGGTAGGGAACAATGTGGTTAGTGAGCAAGTTGTGGCACAGGATCATGGATGAATGGGACCTGGAACTTTAAACTTCAGTTCAATCAAGATTCCTAATATCTTTGTATTTAAAAATCGAATTCAAAGGGTTTTCTTTAAACACCACTTTGGTGGTACTCATTTTAATAAAAAAAAAAAACATCCCAATCCAAATTGTCTTCGCCTTAATGAAGACAATGAAAAAAGTTCAAATGTTTACGTTAAAATTAAATTTCTTACTAGCGTAATTCAAGGCTAGATTTTAATATCAACGCACCATCATTATGATGTACTGTAGGCGAAGTAAAAAACCTCTTCAATTCATTTACAACTCATACGAGACACATTTTAAAGGTTTTGCTTACTTTCAAGGTTTTCACAGTCGTGCGGATAGTCACTGATCGTAACCTTTACTTGCGTGAGGAATGCTGACATCATTGGAATCTGTCAGTACCGTGTAATATAAATGCAGAAGCTTCGTAAATAAACCCTAAAACCCTAAAAACGTACTCAGATTGTTAAGTTAAGAATTTCAAAATTTTAAACGGTAATTTAACTTCTCTTACTGCAACCTGACCATTCATTGTCTAATACCTCACTAGGGAAGCCAATCAGTCCAGCAATGATCGGATAATCAAATACTGCCATGTGCCACTGGGACGAGTTGTTTGAACCACTGTGCACTATCATTTGGCATTGAACAGCAATCGGTGCAAGGACTGGCTTATTCGATTTATTGGAAAGCTGAAATTGAATGTACACGTATGTGCATGTGGTTGGTACACTACCGTGCCTACATAATATTTGTGTTGATTTCAAAGCAACTATTAGTTGCTTTCTGTTACTATATTCTAGACATTTCATCATAATCATTAGATCATTGGCATAATCGGGTTCCCGATTTCTTTGCTATTGTATTGTATCGCGTCATTTTGGAATGGGATACGATTTCTTTGCTATTGTGAGGTCCCGTATCGTGTCATTTTGGAATGGGATACGATTTCTTTGCTATTGTGAGGTCCCGTATCGTGTCATTTTGGAATGGGATACGATTTCTTTGCTATTGTGTGGTCCCGTATCGCGTCATTTTGGAATGGGATACGATTTCTTTGCTATTGTGAGGTCCCGTATCGCGTCATTTTGGAATGGGATACGTCTTCTTTGCTATTGTGAGGTCCCGTATCGCGTCATTTTGGAATTTGATACGATTTCTTTGCTATTGTGAGGTCCCGTATCACGTCATTTTGGAATGGGATACGATTTCTTTGCTATTGTGAGGTCCCGTATCGCGTCATTTTGGAATGGGATACGGCGATCAAAAAATGCCATTCTGAAGATATGTATTGTCCTATTTTTAGATTTTGGGAATTGAATCGCAATTGACTCATTCCTTTCGCATTTTTTTATATTTTAACAATTTCAAATTGAGGTACAAAAACCTAAGTAAGGTTTTTGTAAGTATCTTATTTTATTTAACTTTAGTTATAATTCATGTAAGGGATATAATAAAGATTATTAGTATTATTATTATTATTAATTATGTGTTTCTTTAAAAAAAAAACTCGATACCGAGGTAAAAACCAATAGTCGCGGGACTTTGGCCAAACGAGAATCAGTGTATAAAGTTAGTCATCTAAAAACAGGAACTTGCATACAATCCCGCACGTATTTAAAATAACAGCTTTCTGTAGTGTAGTGTGTACGATAATTGGTGCATTTATAGAGTTTGCAGACTTGTGTGGAGCGTGTGCGGGGTTGCGCCGGCGGAGGGGAACATAATTGGAGCAGTTATAACTATCTGCACTACTTGTATATAAAACAGCCTGGTGTAAAGTGTACATCAAAATACAGACACAGTGGCAGCGACGAAACCAATTTAAAGAGAAGTACAGCTATCTCACGGCTAAACTAATCCACAAATTTAAGGTTGCTCAGCGCGCAATCTTATGGGGAGAGCTATGCTTGGAGTTTCTCTGAAGGACAAGATTCCAAATGAAGATATCCGACGGAGACGAAGGTGACCGACAGCTCTGAGGATAAGTAGCAGTGGGCTGGTCACATTTCCAGAAGAACCAGTAACCGATGGTTTAGACGAGTTCTCGAGTGAAGTAACGTAGTGTAGGACGCCCTCTGGCCAGGTGGAGTGATGACCTTCGAAAAGCGGCTGGTAGAGAATGGATGAGGGGAGCTGAAGATCGAGCTCAATGGAGTGCATTAGGAGAGGCCTCGTCCAGCAGTGGACAGATATAGGCTGATGATGATGATGATGATGATGATGATGATGATGACAGCTATCTTGAAATTGTTCATGCGCCTTTCGCTAATTCTCCCAACACAGCCTCATTTGGGTTTTTAAACCAAAGGAGGTTAAATTACGCTTACTTCCCACCCGGTTTTTAAACCAAAGGAGGTTGCTTACTGGAATTTTTAATTTAGACATTATCACCGAGTTAACAAAAACAGTATAAATAATAATTGCTTTCGCTTAATTGAGCGTACTTTCCACCGCACCTATGTTTTGGTACAACACCTATTAGTTTGAAAAACATAAATATATATGCAATTTCAATTAGGTCAACACATTTAACGATCAAAAATTTGTTGTTCCAAAGCAACTAAAATAATTGAACGTTCCAGGTTATAAATAGCTACACACGCGTCCTACCGAAACAACTTCATAACAATCAACACCAAGGCTGTAACAATTATATCGTAATAGCTAGTCTACTACGGAGCCTCCAAGGCCAGACTAGCCCACTCAATTTCATGCCTTTGACAAATCACTGGTACAGAAACGACGTTATAACACGATTAGTCATAACTCAATACTTCGTTATCACGGAAATCAGTTTGAGAAATAACGGCGTAACAGCTCATTGAAGTTGAAGTTAAGCTAAAGTTTATTGAGGAATTTTACTTATATTTTTTACCCATCTACGGCGAAGTAAAGAAAGGTAGGACGCGTTTTTGTTTATGACGTAAAAACATATATTTTTATGGGCTTGATTTACATCCAATATCCATGTGCACGGCATTATATTATGTTCACAGACAATTACTAAAACGAAAGTAAGAGCAAAACAAAACGAGACATATAAGTTCAAATACTAAAACAAAACGAGACATATAAGTTCAAATACTAAAACAAAACGAGACATATAAGTTCAAATACTAAAACAAAACGAGACATATAAGTTCAAATACTAAAACAAAACGAGACATATAAGTTCAAATACTAAAACAAAACGAGACATATAAGTTCAAATACTAAAACAAAACGAGACATATAAGTTCAAATACTAAAACAAAACGAGACATATAAGTTCAAACACTAAAACAAAACGAGACATAGAAGTTCAAATACTAAAACAAAACGAGACATATAAGTTCATTTACTAAAACAAAACGAGACATATAAGTTCAAATACTAAAACAAAACGAGACATATAAGTTCAAATACTAAAACAAAACGAGACATATAAGTTCAAATACTAAAACAAAACAAGACATATAAGTTCAAATACTAAAACAAAACGAGACATATAAGTTCAAATACTAAAACAAAACGAGACATATAAGTTCAAATACTAAAACAAAACGAGACATATAAGTTCAAATACTAAAACAAAACGAGACATATAAGTTCAAATACTAAAACCCGACTACATCGGGTTAAAAATAGGCAATAACACTCTTGCGATGAAGACGCATCGATAGATACCTCGCTTGTCAAAATCGGACCAAGTTTTTAGTTTAAACACATAACCTTCCCTTTGCTTCGCCGTAGTCGGCAAAAAAATATCTATGTATGATCATCTATACATGAAGCCAGATTGATTGATACCTCTCTTGTCAAAATCAGACCAATTGGTGCGACGCTATGGTGGAACATCCACATACATACATACATACATACATACATACATACATACATACATACACTGTTAAACTCCTTACCATTCCCTTGCTTCGCCGTAGTCGGGTAACAGTAAGAACTTTTGAACTGAACCTACCTTAAAATAACAAAATGGTCCATAGTTAGTCTAAGCAGTCTTTGATGTCAGGCCACGTGCCTTAAACTAGAATAGAATAGAATAATTGATTGGCCTTATAACAGATAGTGTTATACTAGGCAAGTCAATTTTCACATCAAATGAAATCACATTACAATTAGTTATTAGTCACATTATATTAGTTACTTTAGTTACTTAAGAAAATAGTCTATTGATGTAATCTTCGCAAAATAGATATTGAGTAAATGTATTGCTATCTCACTTCCTCCCCCCTTTCTCCAATACAAGCGATAGAGAGAGAGAGAGAGAGAGAGAGAGAGAGAGAGAGCGAGAGCGAGAGAGAGAGAGAGAGAGAGAGAGCGAGAGAGAGACAGTTGTACAGTTTTTGATTGAATTATTGTTTTGGGGAAAGCACTTTCCACCCCCTAAATTGTGGTGAAATCTTTTATTATTAGTGTCAATCGCTTGAATATAATAAAATCAATGGTTATACGTTTCATACTTTTGAAAGAACCTGTTTGTTTAAAAAAAGAGCATTTTAATGTGTCATAGTTTCAGCGCAAAACACCGCCAGTAAAGATGCTTATAATTATGATGGATTTTGAAAAATGTAGAAGAACAAAGTCGTATAAGCATATTAGCATAGTTAATTAATGGAACAACTTTATGCAAAAATAAATAAATCGTATAATATTTAGGAGCGGATAATTGTTTTTTCTTTTTTTATGGATAAGAGCTACTTCTATTCATAAAGGCTGGCCGCTTTGTCTCTTTGTGCTGCAAGACTAATTCTTTGTCCAAAATGTAGCCCGGATAACGACCTCATATATATTAAAGTTATTAATCACGACACATCACTTCATAATTTCATAGAGACCTTGCCGTAACTGATTTCCGTTACAAGTTTAACGCCATCGTTATCAGGCCGGCAGTTAATTACGATAACGCTCGTCATATTATTGGGACAAGGTGATTAACGGAGGATAGCACATTATGTATGATTTATGAGGTGGAAGTGAAGTGTACCGGCTTTGCATGGGTTGGATTGTGTACTTACTTACTTTCTGATCACTACAACTCCTTGTGGGTCTTGTCCTTTACTATCTTCTACCACTTTTTTATATTATCATTATTATTATTATTTTTTTTATTTTTTTTCCTCTCATGTTTGGGAAAATTTGGTAACTAAAGGTATGTTTTGACATTATCATCATAATCAAAGTAGGTACTTATGGCAATCAGATTATCTATAATTTTAATAAAGCAATATGTACGAAAAAGTCTGTACAAAGAAAACAATTTAAAATAAAGATCTACGGTACTTAATATAAGCTACTGAATAAGAATATATCATTTAAAAAATTGTGACTTGACGTGATGCACGAACAAACAAACATACAGACGTATGTTGTAGTTTGTTCGCGCATCATGTCAAAACTACTGGACCGGTTGCAATGCAATTTTCACTATTGGATAGCTTAGGGTTTTTCTTAAAAACTGGTGTACTTTGTATCACAATCCAATGAGTAAAAGCCAAGCAATCTATAAAAACTTTTTGATGGCTGAAATAATTTTGATTAAATGTTGGTATTTTGTTGGTATTTTAAGTCTTGGAGGACTTTTAACCTAGAGAAATGACCACGCGTGAAATACTGCAGGTACAGCTAGTATTTTCATATTTTCTTTAGTAATAGGTAGAGACCTATGTCCAGCAGTGGACGAACACAGGCTGATGATGATGATGGTGATGATAATGCTAAGCCGTTATCTCATCAAAACAAATCCGAAATGGACAAGAAAGTTAAAAATACCTACATATGTAGTTATTAGTGTTGAGAAGCTTTGTTCCAAAAGCTTTTATTTAACTAACAATGTATGTATGTATGTTTGCTTAGGTCAAATCTTGCAAGCTGAATTAGAACCACTTACTCTTGTCCTACGGAGTTGAGTTCTTACATGTTGGTTCAGTTCTTTTTTTTAAACGTGTTTTTTTTATGAACACTTGCATCAGTGCCGTGTCGGCCACGCTATGTGCTGTTAGATGTGAATTCAGATCGCGTGACAGGCGAGTATCACCTGTGCAAAGCCTTACTTATCTGACTTAACCCTCAACTGGATCTCATTTCATTAGGCTAAGATCAATTAATTCACTATTATAAAGCCTAGAAAAGTAACATCAAGCGACGTAAGTTACAGTTAAGTTGGCGGTAAGCCAAGCGTGACTTGCACAAGGTTGGGTTTTAAGTGTGTTTTCAAGTTGGAAATGCAACTTAGGTTGGATGAGTTATAAAAATAGATTTTGAGGAGATAGAGTTAAGTTTAATTGGAGTAAAATGTATCATAGTTTATAATTAGTGATAAATACAGTTTTGTGTAGATGAAGAATAAATTGTTAGCATAATTTTACAATAAGATGTAATTATTAGTAGTAGTGTATTTTTAATCAGGTTTTTACCTAAATTACGTTTGGTTAATTAGTAATTTCATGTAATGATAATTAAATCAGAGAAGACCTTTTTGCCATAATTCATTAAAAGCATTCATCACAAATAAATATTTATTTATATTATGAAACAACCCTCAGAAATAAACCACATATCAAAAAGTAACATAAACACAAAACTCAGTGATGAAACTCTGAAAATACTTAATTTAATTTTCTTCCATTATATATCTAAGGGATTTCTTAGTCGGTAAAGGCCCTCGCCCACTCTAAACTTTGTTAGTTATAAACATAAATGGGTACGAAAGATTTTAATCAATTTTTTCTTGTTCATTGTTTCTTGTCAATGTTTTGATAATTGTGCTCTGACATGGACTGTTTCCGTAAAATATCGTGGTTGACAAGGTGAGACAAATAGACTGCGTGACTCAGTTTGTTTAAAATAATAGACTTCTAAGTCAAAAATAACTAGTACCTAGTTTCTCTTTTTATACCAATTTTTGTTTGTCAATATGAAGCAGGTTTTGTAGTAGACTTACATAAATGTCACGTTGAATAAAGTATTTGTTGGAAAAAGATCACGTTTTTTTATTCCGAAGTCAGGAGATGGGTAGACTTTATTTATTTAATAAGATGATATGAACTTTTTCTGACAAATGTGGACGTTGTTTTTTTTAATTTAATTTATCTGTTTATTTCAGTTAATTTACATGGAAGTAATGATACCAGCGCCCCTTAAATATAATAATATATCATAGGAATAATAACATTAAAACCCTGGCCTGTGGCGCGAACAATTTAACTATTAAGATTTGCGTCAACAACACATTGGACGGGTAAGAATACATTAACCGGGTGACCTCAAACATTTGACACCAGAGGCTAGCTCTACCTCACACGACAAACAAACAATAAATAAAACTACAGTTTAGGGACTTTTGGAGCAGGCTTGGCTTCCTATAGCGTCGTTAGACCACACCTACTGGCCAGAAGTCCGGACTAAGGAAGATCTTCGTCTGTGCCGCTGGAATTCGCTGCTGATTTTATTTAAGTTTGTGAAAATGTTTGTTTCTCAACGAACCGCCTCATTTTTGGTTGTTTTAAACAAATCTTTAGTGCATCATAACACAATGCATTGATATTAATAAACATTATCAGAAAAATAAAAATAAAACTATCAACGATCACAAATAAAACTACTAACACTTAGTATGGCATCAACAAGTCTGTCAAAAAGCAACCGAGCGTTTCTGTCAAAGTACTCCGTTTTTTGTTCCAATTAGTCAATCAAAACAAGAGTAAAATCATGTAGAAATAAAATAGCTAACCGTATGAAGCCGGGGCGAGTCAGTAGCACAAAATAGCTACCCGTATGAAGCCGGGGCGAGTCAGTAGCACAAAATAGCTACCCGTATGAAGCCGGGGCGAGTCAGTAGCACAAAATAGCTACCCGTATGAAGCCGGGGCGAGTTAGTAGCACAAAATAGCTACCCGTATGAAGCCGGGGCGAGTCAGTAGCACAAAATAGCTACCCGTATGAAGCCGGGGCGAGTCAGTAGCATAAAATAGCTACCCGTATGAAGCCGGGGCGAGTCAGTAGCACAAAATAAAATTACATATTGGACACAAAAACAAATTTAAAATAACTCCCGACACCCCATTAAAGCTATGAACCATCTCGATCACATCAGATTTCAAACATAAATAACCACATCAAAATCGGTCCGTTCATTTGGGAGCTACGATCCTTGGATCTTGGATCTTTTTCTGTTCTTTTTGCATAACCGTACCATTGGATTTCAGGCCCGCGTCAGTTAAAACCAATTTCACTATTGAATTTACTTCATTTCACATGCATTTTTACAATGTAAATATGCAGTTCCTAATGTTAATTTTAGTCTTAATGACTATGCCATTTATTTAACGACGATATCATTGAACTTATATACGTGACATTACATCTTATTTTTATTTGAAATCGTGTGGATAGCCGTGATCGTGGTTCGCGGTGGGTTAGCGCCTTTATTTGAAGCCACCCGATATATGTATTTGTTCCGTAGATACACATTTACACGCGTAATATATCGTTCGCGTATCAATATCGTAATAAACCTCAATAGCTTGTTTCTCCCAACTGTGGGCATACTAAATTAGCGTTGGCTTGGCTGGAGAAATATACGTAATTATATTTCAATTAATAATAGGCACTCGACACGAACTTTCAAGTGATATAAGATGTATACATAAATAGGTAATAATAAACAACATAACATTACTGGCAGCGTCCCGCAGCTTCACCCGCGTGCAGAATTTGCCACCCCTATTCGAGACCCCCTAAAGATGGAATTTCAAAAAATCTTTCGCTGCACTGTCTGTCACTCAGTCAGAAAATCCCTCAGTAAGTATATCAGGGTACTGTTGTAAAGAAAGAGATTACTCAAGTCTCAAACTGAAATTTTGTACCTAGCCAAGCTTTTTTCGGGCTGAGTCCAAAATTCAAATAATTTATATACCAGAATGTAGGTTTACAGTTTTATGATACAATCATTCTAGGCTTAGTGTTTAACAGCTTCGTTTGTTGACGTGAAACGTCTTTAAAATCACACCGATACAAACGGTGTGAATTGTAATGAAAATGTCTATATCGACTCGCTTTTATAACTCTGTAACTATAGGCTCGTGTGATCAATAATAATAATTTTTGTGTAATTTTATATCTGATATAGTAAGCTCAATGATGTAATATTTAATTTTTGTCAAAAGATAGAAGAGGCAGGATGCAGATAAAAAACCAGGAAACATGATGTTTTTGTGAAGCAACATAATTTTAATTCGGTATAACTCGCGATTTGTACGTGGTGTACATGTTTCATATTACTCATTGAGTTTTGATGGAAGAATGTTTAATCTTTTACTAGCTGTACCCGCGGCTTTGCACGCGTGATCATTTCTCCAGGTTAAAAGTACTCTATGTACTATTCACCAGATTTTAAGTTAAATCCTAAGCTATCCAACGTAAAGCACAAACAAACAAACATACAGACAGACATGATTTAAAAATGATATATTCTTATATAGTAGTAGTAGTAGCTTATTTTTAGTAACCCGGACCAATTTTTTTAATAATCTTCTTTGTACAGACTTTTTCGTACATATTGCTTTATTATAATTATAGGTATTTATAACTTCAAAATTAACATAACTTTGGACCCTTACCCCGCAGGAACCCTTTTTTTCGTGATAAAAAGTACCCTTAATAACCATTATATAAACTATGACTGTGCCAAGTTGCATCAAAATCCGTCCAGTAGTATCAGCGTGGTACGGGTTCTTTATAACTTTCAAGCTCTATCCTGCGGCAACCCTTTAATTTTTCGGGTTGAAAATTATTCTATGTCCTAGCTCATAGTATGAACTCAAATCATACCAAGTTTTATTAGAATTAATTCAGTAGTTTCGGCCAAGATACAGACAGGCAGATAGAAAGAAAGACAAAAATGAAAATAAAAAACTGTTTTGTCTTCAGTATCGAATATAGAGAACCATCCAAAAAAATATTCTAATTATCTTCAATGCACAGAATTGGACCCGTTACAGTTTTATTATAAGTATAGATTGAAACAAGTTTCGAAGACTGAAATATTTTTCCCTTTTGGAAACCGTTTTCGACAAAAGAACTATTTATTATTCTTTTCTTGAAACTGGTTTCGAACCTTGGTTTCGAATAAGTCCGAAAGGGATATTTCACGACAAACAAACGGCCATGCACCCCGACACAGCCCTCCCCCTCCCCTTTCCCGACGGGTTTTTTTATGACACCCTAGCAGTGTCCTACGTAAGTGAACTCAATGCTAACCCGATGCAGCGCGGCGCCCGCACGGTAATAAATAACAGTCGAAGCCTGTTCTGATCCTGCGGATTTCGGGCCGCTCCGCGTTCGCGTGTTCGCTTACGTAGGATGCCGTGCAGGCAGCAGAGTTGTTTGACCACGATCTCACCTGATGGATGCTATGATGTGGTCGAAGGTGAACCAAGCTTACCTAGTAGATACCTATTCACTCAACCTATACCTACTTAGTTTAGCTAGCTGGATACCTATAGACTCCTTTAAGATAAACAAATATAAAAAATGATATAATAATAATAACATTATAGTTACATAATTATTGTTGCATAAAAAAATAGTTAATCTGAAAAAATAGTTTAAAACAATATATTAATAAAAAATGTAAATTTGCCATGTCATGGTGAAATTTAGAACCGGCTGTCACAATTAAATGCGTACATAACATTTCGTGTCAATGCTGTTAACCGTTGAGGAGTTCCCTAGTCAGGACCCAACCCCGAGTGCAGCAACCATGTCACGGTAAAACTTAAAACCGGCCATCATAATAAAATGCGTACACAAAATTGTATGCGCTGTTAACTGTTGATGAGTTCTTTTATCTGGAGCTGTTCCTGGATGTCGATTCATGTCATGCTTACCATAAAAAAAAAAATTGTCATCGGAATTGAACCAACATGTAAAAATTGAACTCAAAAAAATTGAGTTCAATTTTTACAAACCACTTCCTCTTGGAAGTGGTTTTAGTTCAGATTGCAAGATTTGACCCAAACAAACATATACACACAATACACACAACATACATATTATATTGTGTGCATACACACAATAAAAGCTTTTATAACCCCCTTTTTTGCTTCGCCGTAGTAGGTTAAAAAATACGTGATTTTCTACTCTACGGCATATTGATACAATAATGTAGCAACCGTTTTCACGTGCATTTTTGACTTCTCTAAGTGTTTTGCAAGACTGCATTAGCCTTAAAATGTTATGTGTTTGTGGAAAAGTTAGATTTAAGTTGCCCCTCACATTACACTTTAATCATTTATCTAGATCTACCGCTGTTATTGGATTGGAGAAGTCAACCTGGAAATGGGATTTTTCAATTTGAAGCCAAAGTAGCGTTAACTTGATTGGCTTAGAGTCTCACGTGGGAAATTAAATCTACTTAGGAAACTTTAGGTTATAATAACTTAATGTAATTAATTACTTAAAAGAACTTAATTAAAGAGGTTAATTTAAAGGCTGCTCATTATTATCATTTCATTATTAACATCTTTGTTCGTTGGGATTTTAGCAATGAAACAAAAATAATGAAAGCTGTATGAAAAGTTGTTGCCGTAGTTGGCTTTTTAGTGTCATGCGAAAACCGCGCGCTGGGCATCCTTGCGCGAGGTTTCAAGACAGGGGTAATTCTTCTGCAGCGCAATTTTGGTGGTATTAATACTGAATCTATTACGTAAAGACGCCCGTGAATAAGACTATTCTGATGTCGTTAATGCGAATTCTGTAGATCAGAAAGTCACTCATTTCAACGGTATTTTACCTAAACTATATGAGGTCCATGCTCCCCTACGACCCGTCAAAATTAAGCATCTACCTGCTTCTTGGCTCAGAAAAGAAATCTGTTCCAGCTAAATACTTACCCATATTAAAAAAATGGTGAAAAGTCACTATATAACCTAATCCAAACTCTGACAATACTGCTACGTTTTTTTTATATATGTATTTATGTATTTGATATTGATATATATTAGTATACTAGCTTTCGCGCCCGCGACTTCATCCGCGCGGACTACAGTTTATCGCGAAAAAAGCATCCTATATTCTTCTAGGATATAAAAAGCCAATGCAATAGTTGTACTATTATTTATAACAATAGTAGTGATAGTAGTAGTTTCTGTGACAATAGTAGGTATAGCATCAACGCTCTTGATTTTTTTGACAGACTTGTTATTTCGTTTCCATGACAACCGTTCCTTACAGCGAGTAATCAACATTTTCCAGTTATCGTGTAGAAACTATAAATTTTCTGGGATAAAAAAATAATTCTCCAAACCATCAAAGAACCCGAAATTAATATATTATCGCCCCAACCCTAAACACGGCGGCGACATAATCTCTTTTAAACGTGACATAAAGGCTTTCAAATTATTGCCGCTCAAATAAAACTTTTATAAAAGATATCATTCAAATTCTTTTAAGAGATCATACAAAGCAATCTTTTTAACCTCTTTTGAAGCGCAGCGGTGAGGATGTGTCAAATCTCCAAACGTTGAACAGTATGACAGGGTAGATTAAGTTATATATAAAACTAGCTTTCCCGCCAGCGACATCGTCCGAGCGCACAAAAAAAAAATATTATCGCTAAAATAAGCATTCTATGTTCCTCTAGGATATTAAAAACCGATGCAAAAGTAGGTATACCACTAATGCTCTTGATGTTTTTTGACATACTTGTTATTTCGTTTCCATGGCAACCGTTTCTTACAGCGAGTAATCAACACTTTTCCAGTTTTTCCAGTTTTCCCGTGGAAACTTACATTTTCCCGGGATAAAAAGTATCCTATGTTTTATTCCAGGGTAAAAGCTTTCTCCAGTCCAAACTTCACCAAAATATATCCAGCCGTTAACGCGTTAAAGCTATTAAACAAAGAAACAAACAAACAGTCAACGTTTTACTTGTATGTATTGGTATGGATATATAGTGTAGTGGAATTTAAATGTTTGCTGCCATCTATTTCTTCTACTTCTTACTGTCCATCCAAAGGTTGTCTAGAAGAGATTGCTGTAAGCGATAAGACCACCCATTGTACTACTATCGTTTTAATTCAATTAGAATGTGTATGTTTTCTAACTGGTAATTACAATAAAGTGTTTCGTATCGTATCGTATCGTAAGGAGTCAACAAGTGGCATTGTCTTCTGGTCCCGTCTCTAATAAAATATGTTAGCATTACATTAAATTTATTTGTTTGTTTTTGGAACTGATAGTTGTATTTTTTTTTCGAATAATATCTAAAAATACACGACTGTATCGACTATCAACTCGCAAAAAACTGATGCTCGGACTTACATCATATAGACATTTCCTACGTACTATGTGTGTGCGCCACAGCGGGAGCAAATCCGCATGAAAACGGCCACTGATATGTTTTAGAGTATACAAAGAAACTATTTTGCCGAGTTCAAAAGTATCTAATAAAAAATAAAACTAGTACCATAAAGTACAATGTTAAAAAGCGGAGTAATTTCTTCAATAAATTATAAAATGCATTGGCCAGTAGATATATTAAGAGCGCACTATACTAATATACTTTTAATTTTATTGTTATATGTTTGAAAAATCGTATCATATCGTAGTATGCAGGTATGATACCGTATATTAAAGTTTATCGTAAATTATAGTATCAATTCAATTCAATATCGGATGTCAAAATGAACGAAGAGCAGACAAATATTTCAGTCAATGTCAAATAGGCTCTGGTAAATATTAAACCCCGAGATTTGCAACCCCGAGAAATTCATCTGTTTACAAAAATATACATTGAAAAATTGCACGTCTTCCGTCATACAAAAAGTCAACGTATCACAAGGAATATTAAAATATTCACAACAGTCTATTGAAACGACACAGACACTTCAGTAGAGCATCCGACGAGGATGGAGTTAAGATTTACTGTGAGGCAAGGTATGGAATCTAGGGGCGGAGATAGAAACTCATAAAATAAATAACCTGAAGTAATTTTAGTTATATTTCTAGTTTGAGTTCTGAGAAAATTAAATCTTTATTAAAATATATTTTGAAACTAGGAATGGGACATTTTGTAAATAAGAAATGCTGCCAAAAGAGATGCTAAATGAGATTTATATTTGAAAATAAGGCCACATTATACATTATGTATAGGCACTTATATTAATTTTTAAACGGGTTTATTTAGCTTGACCTGTTTGTTTTTTGTTTGTTTGGGTCATATCTAGTAATAAAAAAAATTACCCCCTTCCTATTGACCGATTGATTTGATATTTGGTACACGCTTTTAGTTCTGCTAACAATACAATTATTTATTTATTTATTCATTTAGACACACCAACGAACAATTCACAAAACATTAATAGTTAGCTTAGGATAAGGGTACATACAGATTAGGTGAACCAATCAATTACAGGTGTATACAACACTGTATAGTAAAAACATAACATTAGGTTAATATAATACTTAAATATAAATATAAGAATAAACTAATAAAATCAAAAAATAATAGAAATTAATTTGAAACTTAGATATTATGGTATTATAAATATAAGTAGTATTAAACAAAATAATATAAAATAAATAATAAATCTAAAAGTAACATTAATATGACATTAACGTGAAGCAATCAGGCTTGTGAAATGGCTCTATGAGCCTCTTTTTTAAAATGAGACAAACTAGCATCAAAGATATCTAGGCTTGGGTTATCCTTGTACAAGTTATTGTAACTATTAATAATACGGTTTAGCGGCGAATTGTGACCCAATTTTGTTCTACTCTGTCGGGACTTAAAAATTTTACGGGTTTTTAACCTAAAATTAGGGCGTGGGACCGTAATCGCGATCTCAGACAACAACTCAGGAGAACTCAACAATCCATTAAGAATTTTATAAAAGTTAACCATATCAATGATGTTACGTCGTTCACGTAGTGAATCTGCTTTGAGAAAACTTAAGCGCTGGGGGTAGTCCAGATTCTTGAGCATATTTGTATCTTTATGAGCAAGAAACCGGGTGAACCGGCGTTGGACTCGTTCAATTCTGTCGATGTGGTTTTTATATGTAGGGTTCCATACTGTCGAAGCATATTCTAAATGACTTCGTGCAAGAGCATTAAACAGACATCGTAACGATGCCGGTCTCTTGAAGTCTTTGCAGTTTCGCTTGATAAGGCCAACCATTTTCGCAGCTTTGCCAATGACACTATCAGTGTGCTGTATGAAAGAGAGCTTGCTGTCAACCAGCACTATCAGGTTCCTAATAAAATTCACCTGCTCCAAGCGAACTCCATCAATGGAGTAGTCGGTTGTATTATATTCTTGTTTCTAGTTATTTTTATATGGAAACATTTAGAGGCGTTTAATATCATGTGATTATCTCTACACCATTCAATGACAGCATCTAGATCCTCCTGAAGCAGAGATGCATCACTAGATGAACTTACTGATTTATACATTTTGGTCGTCAGCAAAGAGTAATGCTTTGCTGTGTATGAAGGCAATTAACAATGTCATTGACAAAGACTAGAAAGAGAATTGGTCCAAGGTGAGAACCCTGCGGCACCCCTGAGCTTGCTACATAAGGTGAGAAAGTGAAGCCTCCAACGATCACACGTTGCACTCTGTGCGTGAGATAGGATCTGAACCAACTTAACATTGGGTCGTGGATATCACAGAGTTGCAATTTCTTGATTAAGATATTATGGTTGACCTTATTGAAAGCGCTACTAAAATCTGTATAAATTGCGTTAACTTGAACGCGAGCATCAACTGCCTGTGACACGTCATTAATGAACGAGAGTAGGTTGGTAACAGTCGATTTGCATCTTGTAAATCCATGTTGCTGACTACAAATCATGTTCTTTGTATGCCATGTGAGAACTGGACAAACAATGGACTCGAAAACCTTTGAGAATGTGGATAAAATAGAAATAGGACGATAGTTTTTCACGTCGGATGATTTACCTTTTTTATTAATTGGTACAACGTTCGCTTCCTTCCATCTAGATGGAAAGGTTGCAGTCATTATAGAACGGTTAAAAATTATTTTGAGTGGTAAAGTCGTCGTGATGATGCCGTCTTTTTTAGAAATAAAGGCAGAATCCCGTCTGGCCCTGCACCTTTACAATCGTCTAGCTTTTTAAGTTGTTTTAGTATAGAACGCTCGTCCACTGCAATTTTATTAAGGCAATTATGTACATTAAGTATCATTGTAAATCCAAGATGGCCGCCACCACAAAATGGCGGATTACATTTGTTTTTCAAAGTCCTCCTCAATATGGGTATCAAATGAAAGGGCTTAACTATTATAATACAGCACACTCATGGACGTCGCCAGACCCCCCTAGAGATTAAAAAAAATGTAGCCAAATGCATAGAAACCAATGTCCTAAGCAAGTCGTTTGACTATAATTTTCCATTTGACTTATTCCATTCCAAGTATGCCATCCGCGCTACTATGGTCTATTGATAAACCCCTCCTCGGTTTATCTATGACATTTCATTTCTAAGATAAGTAAAAAATATACATGCATTAATTATAATAATTCTAAGCTAAGCACCCAAAGATAATGGCGGGAACTCGCCGAACAAAACTTGTTTTTGTGAATAGCTTAGTACAATAAATGACAATGTTTACAATAATAGAGAACCACGAAAAAATACTAAACAGTAATAAAACTAGATATCTACTTACGAACGAATACATCTTCCCGCCAAAACGGCTCCGCACTTTGTTTACGAGTTTTAGTTGTCAAGAGGTCTAGGATTTATTTTTTTATTTTTTGTTCAGGTCAAAAATAGAAGCTCAAAATTTTCGCGATCTCTATTAGAGTATTTTTCATTATTTTCCTATGATTAGCCATTATGTTTCGTTTCGTACATTGAACGAAAATCATTCAAAATGTTCGCTCTCGCGGTTTTTATTACTCATTGCAGTGCATAATTTTTTTATTTTTTTTTTGTATCAAAACTACATTAAATAAAATATTGATAAAAATAACTCATATTTCGCTCTCGCTTCGCGTGTTCGCGCCTTTTGTGCTTGTCCATGCAATTAAGATTCAGATTATTATCAATTATTTTTTCTAATTATTTGTATCTTTTATTTTTGTGTGTGTTGAATAAATGTATTTTTCTTTTTCTTTTTTTTTTTCTTTTTTCTTCATTGATAGAAATAGCTCAACACTTTCGCGCTCGCTTCGCTCGCGTTATTTTTTCATTATACCTAGCTCCATGCTATACCTATTTTTTTTTGGTGGATTACTAACAAAAATAGCTCAACATTTTTACGATCACTCTGCTGGCGTCTTTTAATAATTTCAATGTATAAAAGAAAATAGGGGGTGAAAAAATTCCGGAAACTCGCGCTACGCCACTGTAAAGCTTAATTTGTTCTTACAATATCAATACAAAAATAATACATATAAAACAGTTAAACTTAAAAAAACTATCACACTTCACACTAATATTATAAATGCGAAAGTTTGTATGTGTTTGTGTGTGTGTGTGTGCGTGTGTGCGTGTGTGCGTGTGTGCGCGCGCGCGTGTGTGTGTGTGTGTGTGTGTGTGTGTGTGTATATGTGTGTGTTTGTTGCTCCTTCACGCTCGAATGGCTGGACGGATTTAATTAAAATTTGGTACCAGGATAGCTTATATCCTGGATTAACACATAGGCTACTGTTTATCCCGAAATAGGAGAAAAAAATATAATCGTTTTGTTTAAGACTTAAAAATATTAAAAAATATATTTCTAAGTACCAGGAGAGCATAAGCAGTAAGCACTTAAGAAGTTGGAGATACTAAATTGACAAATAAAGTTATTAAAAGTGAGTATACTTACCTCCCCATGAACATTAAATGTTGTGATTATATTAAAAAAGTATATCTGAGTACCAGGAGAACAGAAACACTTAAGATGTTGGAGACATAATATTGAAAAATAAAGTAATTTAAAGTGAGTAGTATACCTTTCCCATGAACATTAAATAGAGTGATTATAATTTAAAAAAAAACTATGTACCAGGAGAGTAGAAACACTTAAGAAGTTAGAGATACAAAATTGACAAATAAAGTTATTAAAAGTGATTGATTATACCTCCCCGGGAACATAAAATGGTGTGATTATATTTAAAAAAATATTTCTAAGTACCAGGAGAAAAGAAACACCTGTAGTTGGATATATGACATTGACAAATAAAGTTATTAAAAGTAAGTATACCTCCCCATGAACATTAAATAGTGTGATTATATTAAAAAAAGTATTTCTAAGTAACAGGAGAGCAGAAACACTTAAGAAGTTGGAGATACAAAATTGACAAATAAAGTTATTAAAAGTGAGTATAACCTCCCAATGAACATTAAATAGTGTGAATATATTTAAAAAAAAAACAAAGTACCAGGAGAGCAGAAAATCTTAAGAAGTTGGAGATATGACATTGAAAAATAAAGATATTAAATTAAAAGTGAACTATACCTCCCCATGAAAATTAAATGGAGTGATTATATTAAAAAAAAAAATTTAAAGTACCAGGAGAGCAGAAAGACTTAAGAAGTTGGAGATATTGCATTGAGAAATAAAGTTATTTAAAGTGAGTATACCTCCCCACGAACACTAAATAGTGTGATTATATTGAAAAAAGGATTTTAAAGTACCAGGAGAGCCGAAACACTTTAGAAGTTGGAGATATGACATTGAAAAATAAAGTTATTAAAAGTGAGTATACCTACCTCCTCGAGAGTGTAGTAGCCGAAGATCTGGCTCAGTGGCGTGCTTTTGAAAATGCGTATGTCCAGCAGTGGACTGACACGGGCTGATGATGACGATGATGATGATACCTCCCCATGAACGTTAAATAGTGTGATTATATTTAAAAATAAGTATTTCAAAGTACCAGCAGAATTTATCATCATTAATATATTTTTGCAAATTCTTTGTCAAAGGGACATGGCGGGGGTTGTTGGTAGAGGATTTAAAGGGGACGGGGCCAGGGGGAGGAGGATGGGACCAAAATAAGAAATAAAATAGAAGCTTTGAAGGATTTTTTAAAATGATAAGTGTCAAAGTGACAGGTGTCAAAGTCACAGGTGTCAAAGTCACAGGTGTCAAAGTGACATCCTAGGGATGCAAAAAGGAGGGATTTTTTAAATGTATTTTCTAATGTGGCGGGAGTGGCAAAGATTGACCGCGATTGTGTGTGTGTGTGTGTTGTTGCTTCTTCACGCTCGAACAGTTGAACGGATTTGGATGAAATTTGGTACCAGGATAGCTTAAGTTAGAGATACAAAATTGACAAATAAAGTTATTAGATTATACCTCCCCATCAACATTAAATGCTGTGATTATATTTAAAAAAGTATGCACGATGACGCTGCGTTTATAATAGAATATTTTAATAGAAATACAAATATAAATAAACACTATTAGTTTATCAAAACTTTTTCTTTAATTGATAACGTCTTGCAATTGGCAATGCATTTTTGCAGCTTTTGTGTGTTTAAATAAAAAAAGTAGATAAATGAGATTATACTATTATTTCTCTTAAAAAAGTATTTTCATTCAAAATTAATGATTCCTTGAGTATCCAAGAAGGTTACTTAGGAAGGTTTTATTGAAATTCCAGCCTGCCTTATGGGAGTGACTCCCATTTGCAATTACTAAACAAGGCGCACGGGTAATCACTACAAGTTTTAAATTTGGAAAATACATGCTGCTCACATGTTCAATTGCCGTGCTCACGTGTTGGGAAACCGTCAGACCTATTCGTGTAACTACTCTCAAAAAAACTTCAATATAAAGAATATATACCACCAAAACTCTTTTAAATTATGTGACATGATTGTAACGCTAACTGTATTATTTTTAAATAGGATGGGGGAGAAGATTGCACGCGGGCAAAGCCGCGGGGCGCAGCTAGTTATTATTATATATTTTAGTTTTTGAAAGAACTTCTATTTGCAATGTGTGAAGCAATTGCCTATCAATTAATGAAATGTTACTTTTGCATCTGATTCACAACTGTCAAGTCATGCATTCATAAAATTATCGATTGACACTGGAGGGTCAACCATCAAAGGGCCTAATTCCCCACCTGGCCCCACCGCGACTACGTCCCTGCTATTCATATAGAAACATCAGAGCATCTCTAAAGAAATTCATTCAAGGGGTAAATAGAGAGAGAAGTTATTAATGCGTTCGTGCATTTTCAGTCTTTCAACTCATGTATTGAGTATGTCACAGTGTACAGGCTTACAGTAAGTAGTCTTTAGAATTTTGCAAACAATACAAGTTTGTAAATGTATTACAAAATCATGGAGTGGGAAAACTCTACAGAGCTTCTGATGAACATCATTTTTTCGTAAGTATATCTTACTTTGTTTAATATTATTGGTAGGTATATACGCGCGAGTACTTATTGAGGTTGTTTCATTCAAATTAAGTTTTAGCTTCTGCAGAGGGAAATAACATTATTTATTACTTTTGTTTGTAATTTTTCCTGGGCCTGCAGTCTCGACATAGTGATAGTGATTGCTTTACTTTCAAAATCAGTACATAACGATGTGAATCGTAAAGCTATCGATTGTATTCGGTATCTGGCCGGGGACCGCCTAACTCAAAGCTTTAGCGATAGCGATACCAATGCACTGTCCGTCCTTGTCATTGTGTTACGATATGACAGGGACGGATAGTGCATTGACAGTGTACTGACTTTGATCATGATAGACATCGATATTTGGCAGAGACTGCCAAATATCGTTATAATCGGTCTTTCCGATTTCGTTTGTAAAGCAATGTCTATCGATATCGAGACTGCAGGCCCTGATTTGTGCATAGTGTCGAGTGAATACCTATTATAATTTTATTTTTTTGCTCTTAGCACGTAAAGGTCATCGGCTAAACGCCAAGTCCATAAAGAAGAAAATACCGCATATTCCATTGAGTTTCTAAGTTAAAATTGTGCATTTTTACTGAAAAATAACACGTAACTTAGAATTAGAAAATATGTTTTTTCAACTTTTTTTTTTAACTTGTAAATTCGATGAGGAACGATTTGGTATAAGAAAATTAAGCAAAATCGCAATAGCATAAATCTTTGCGGTACCTAACAGTGAATGAAAAAAATAAAACGATTTAGTGCATTTAATAGATTATTTATTATAACCAAACCCCAAGGTTTCCGAGTGGCTCTGCGAGTCAGCCGAATACAGCAATCTGGTAAATGATAAAGTTTTTGCAGATAATTACTTTAATAGCTTATTACATATTTAATATAGCACGTCAAGACGTTTAACACATCATCTTTTTGAATAAGCTCAACCATATTAATGAAGGCTCGGTTTGGCACCGCCTTCAGAAAACTCTTTCGTATGGTATGTTGTATTTTTGCATTATTAATACATTGGCAATCATGTTATTCTCATTGGTCATGACAAGCTAAGTTTAACTTGTAAAAGTGCTATTATTTTATCTACTTACAATAAAATACTTTTACTTTGACTTTAATGCCGTATGCAACCTGGTCTTATACATTCAGATTGTTGAATGCGCCAGCTACTTTGTGACTGCTCTGATTAGAGGCTATTCCTGGCTCATTTTATACGCTAGGTAGTTTTATACTGGGAGTTTTGAGCTTGCATACATAGCGTAGCATTTCTATTATTGTTGATTACTCGCTTGTGTGTTGAGGAGTATAAACCTGTAGGTTCTCAAATATTTGTTCCGCTTGTCCGTGAGCACATTGAGCGGAAGAGGTGCATCATCCTCATCATCATAGAGGCGTTAACAGGGCGATAAAGCTCAGGAGCAAATTTTATTTAAATTGAATGTTTTTTAAGGACATACTGGATTTACCTATTAAAAAGACAAATAAATCTACTTAAAATCTATCTCACAAAGCAAGTTTCGTGTCGAATTAAATTTATAGTAGTTTCTGTGACATAAACAATATAAAAAAATGAACGAGAAAATATAGTGAAAACATGTAAAATATAATAATTTAATAGTTTTATTTAGTAGGCGTATTAGCATAAGTCAAATATTACATAAGTACATTACCATTCAAATTATTTTTGTCTGAAATGGGCACCACAAGCGTACATTACATTTATAGAAGTTAAAAAAAAAGCGTCACAACTACACAACGTAATAAATGACACGCTGCACGATCTCAACTTTCTCAGCAGTGGCGAAATCATGTGTGTTTATAGTCAATAATTATTCTACGATTTTTTTCCATCTATTTCCATTTTTGCCCTGCTACAGTCAAGCAAGGGAAGAGTAATGAGTTTAACAGTCTATGTATGTATGTATGTATGTATCTATCTATGTATGTGGCTATGTGGATGTTCCACTATAGAATCGCCATTATTGGTGCGATTTTGACAACAAGGTGTCAATCGATGCGTCTTCAGGTATAGGCTGAATATATATATATATATATTCAGCCTATATAATATATATGAATATATAATTTATAATATATATATGTAATAGGCTATATATTTTTACCCAACTACGGCAAGGTAAAAGTAGGGTTAAATGTTAAACTAAAAACTTGGTCCAATTTTGACAAGCGAGGTTTCATAGGCGTTTTTTTACCAGACCGTAGTAGTCGGGTTTTAGTTTTTGAACTTAGGTCTTGTTGATTTTTCCCTTCGCTTGTGTAGACTTGCTCCAGTGATTTATAAATTTTCTTATGATTTCTTATCTCTAAGCAAGTGCTGTAATCTCAGACCAAATATTACATCCTCCTAGGCTGTAATATATTCAGTGCGTAAGTCAAGACTTGCCTCCTAGAAACCTCCACTGTAATTGATCCACCGACTGATCCCCGCAGCGCGCGTCACCTCGCTCCGCGCCTGTCACCTACAATAACTTGAGGCAAGTGCGTACTTAACCCAGAACTAAGCCTATAAAGTGCCATTTCATTTGCGCTTAGAGTTTCATTTAAGCTTTGGTTAATGTTTCTTTACCTATTTCCATTAGAATGTGCTACGTAATGTGATGTGGCGAGAATGCATTAATTTAATGCAGGATCAAAGAGAACAAAACTCACCGACTTGGTTAAATATTTAGGCAACCTGAACTGACAATATACCGGTCACATATTTCGAATAATCGGTAACCGATGGGGTGAGATATTTCTTGAGTGGAGACCACATAATACAGCTGTACAAAGTAGATGGCTGCAATTACATGACAAGAGTCGAAGTCCAGGTTCAGTGGCGTGCATTAGAATAGGCCTATGTTAATGTACTAACGCAGGTTGTTAATGAGGACCGGAGAGGTCGGTGTGTTCCTTAGGATATCTAATGTAAGCATTGAATAGATGTGTCTTTAAATATAAATTTTTGAACAAAAATACTCCACAATTAACTATGTTACAAAGATGGCGACTTAACCTAATGAGTCTAGGCCACAAACCCACACCACAGTAGATACATTTTACTTTATGGTTACCCTAAACCCATTTCATGAACGATGTTGGTTTCAAAAGCATGGTTATATTTAAAGGACTGCAGTGTCGTTGGGGTGTTATGTAAAATAACTGGTGATTCTGCAAAAGGGTTATAGGCTGAAGCGTTGTTACTCAGAATAGGGTATGAATAAAATCTATATTCATTGAGAAGTGTATTTCAGTGTGAACCCAAAGCAGTACTTCTTGAATATAAACGGACGCAATGATTTTGTTATTTAAAATGGTCTAACACCATCTTTACCTGGCTCAATACAACTTTTAATAGCAAACAGAACAAACGAATCAAGTTCTACTTTAAATATCCCTATCAGAGCGGTGCTGGTAGCCTAATGGTTCAATAGTGCAACTTAGAATCCATACCGGGTTCGGTCCTAGGCTCCGCACCAATTACTTTTCCAAGTTATGTGGCATGTTCCATCGCTCCGTGCTTCGGAGGGCAAAAGCCAAGAGGGGTTAAGCTGTCGGTCCCCGCTGTTATTGATTACCAGCACTTGTTAAGGCATTTCAGAGGCCCTCGGGCGGCCTGACAAACTCTGACACCAGAGGCTACGAGTAGCACTACTTCATACGACAAACAAACAAAAACAATATTCCATCAAATTCGTAGGTAAGAATCGAAGGATAAGAAAGATAGTAGAAAATTGTACCACAGTAGTGAGTTGCCGTATTTTTCCTTATTTACAAAACTCACACTCCCACTCTCTTCAGAGAGTCTCGCCTATAAACTTGTGATCAATGAAATATTATAGAATTTTTCCTTATTTACAAAACTCACACTCCCACTCTCTTCAGAGAGTCTCGCCTATAAACTTGTGATCAATGAAATATTATAGAATTTTTCCTTATTTACAGAACTCACACTCCCACTCTCTTCAGAGAGTCTCGCCTATAAACTTGTGATCAATGAAATATTATAGAATTTTTCCTTATTTACAAAACTCACACTCCCACTCTCTTCAGAGAGTCTCGCCTATAAACTTGTGATCAATGAAATATTATAGAATTTTCAGCTCAAGTCCTATTATTCACTAAACCTACAACAACAGATACTAACTTCAAATTTAAAATAAATGTCGAAATCAAACCAAAACCACATCGACTTCAATCCTGCGGTCATGCAGTACATATTCATGTCTACAAAGCATTTTCTGAAAATCCCATGCGCGATGCAATCGGTTTAGTTCGACGGATGTGTTGCTGAGTGGAGGGCTGACCCATAGACGTAAGGGTCTTATCAAGGCCGTAGGTGGCGAGAGAAGCGAACACTAGAAAAAAGACGGATGTTATAACTTAAGGTGTGTGTCTCTGGCGTCGTAGCTCACAAACGAATGAACAGATTTTGATGCGTTTTTTCTCCCCCTTTCCCCTATTCTTAGCCATAATAGGGGAAAGGGGGTGTGCGAGGGGGTGGGGTAGATCGTAGTTCACAAACGAATGGATCAATATTGATGCGGTTTTTTTCTGTTTGAAAACTGATGTGATCGAAATTGGGGTGGGGGTTCGGGGGTTATATAAAGATTTAATTTGTGCTTGATATGTAGAAGCTAATGTTAGCTTTATTCATTATGTATGAACAGATTAATATAATATTCGGGACAATTCCACACCAATTACCTAGCCCCAAACTAGGATACCCTGTAATATGGGCACTAAATAACGGTTGAAATAGAAATAGAAATATATTTATTTACTAAACACAGGAATGATTACATATGAACAAATATGATTATACAATAAGTAGTTGACATAGACAAAAGAATAAGCAGCGGGTTGAACATGCATAAATACGAATATCAACATCCATGACTCGGAAACAAACATTTCTGCTGACCACACAAATGATTGCCCCTTGCAGGATTCGAACCCACTAGACCAACCAGCCGTTGTTATTATTTACTATGTACATTTTTATTTACCTATGGTATCCCATCCACTCACCCACATCATCACATCATCAGCCCGAACGTTCCACTGCTGATTGAACATCAGCCTCCCCATAATAGGGGGTCTTGCCTTAATCACCACGCTTGGCATCAAAGTGTTTGTCAACCGAGGAAGTGCTAGTGATCACCACGCTTGGCATCAAAGTGTTTGTCAACCGAGGAAGTGCTAGTGATCACCACGCTTGGCATCAAAGTGTTTGTCAACCGGAAGTGCTAGTGATAACTAGTAAAATTACTGTTGAAATCTTCTTATTACGTCTCTACTGGTGGGACTTGGAAAACAGGACTTTCACTTCTCATTCTCATAAAGTTCTTGTTTACGCTGAGTGCAAGCGGATTATAACTGAATGTTATGCACTTGTATTGAAAAGTGATAATTTCTCCATGGTCTCCGACCCAAGCGTAATGTTTTATGAAGTAAGATAGTAAAAAAGTGGCGGAAAAGTAGCTCTCGTTTTTTTAGCATTATTATAAATTTGCATTATAACTAAAATTTATATATTATGTCATGAAGTGAACATGAAATAATACCTATTCCTATCCAATTAGTGAAAAAATACGCTAATAAAGTTGTTCAGCAGATATCATAGAATGGGAGACTTTAACGCCAAAGTGGGAGTACAGACTTGCAGTGAATTGAAAATAGGTCCACACGGCTATGGAGACAGGAACCACAGGGGGCAAATGCTAGTAAACTTTTTGGAAAAAGAGGGCTTCTTTTTGATGAATTAATTCTTCAAAATGCAGCCCCAGAGAAAGTAGACTTGGCAAAGCTCCGACACTTTGACTAAAATGAGATCGAATTCATCGTGATGGAAAATAAGCACATATTCAGGGATGTCTCAGTGATTGCAATGTTCAATACCGGTAGTGATCACCAACTTGTCTGAGGCTCCTTGACCACAAGCTTGAAAGATGTCGTCTGGTGAAGTATACGCTCCGGCCCAACCTGCTCCAAGCCGCTGTTGGATCAGAACAGTTCCAACCTAAGTTAGAAAATTGATTCGCTGCCTTGGAAACTACAAATGACGTGGATAAGAAACTCAAAGTTTTGGCAATCCTTAGCGATGAAGGCACAAAATTTATTTAATATATTTAAAACGTATGTTTTGTACTTCTGTCCATTTCATGCCGTGGATAAGCGGGAAGGATACAAATAAATATATATAACATCACTGTTTAATTTCCTCGCCACCTCAATGATAAGCAGAGAGTATAACTCGTTTATTAAATTTTGGCATTTTATCCTTGACTTCAATACTTACCCTCGCCTTCGACTCGGGCGGATAAATGTCTCGGATAAAATGGCCTTTTTTATGCACTTGTTGTACGCTCAACTATTTGATCAGCATAAGACTAGATACTAAACGATACCAATATTTACAAGTGTTACGTTGTCTGTTTGTTTGTAGCCTACACGCCAAAATGGCTGAACCGATTTTAAAGAAACTTTATTATTAGGTACTGTACAATATAGAGAACAACATAAGATAACGGAAACGGTAAGTTGCCACGGGAAAACTGAAAAATGTTGATTGCTCGCTGTAAGGAACGGTTGCCGTGGAAACGAAATATGAACAAGTCTGTCAAAAAGCATTAAGAGAGTTGGTGCTACGAGTATACTTGTGCATTGTTTTTTTATATTCTAGTTGAACATAAGATGCTTCTTTTCGCGATAAACTGTTAGCTAGTTTGAAATATGGGTAGTATTTTTTTAAAGAAACATGACACTCATCTGAAGTTCTTAAAAACCAGACTGCGAGCAAAACTAAAAAGAGTCAAAAATTTAAGTGAGAACGGTTGCTAATCAACTTACTAACTAGATCTATATACTCATAATAAAGCAATAAGAACGAAAAAGACTGTACAAAGAATGTAATTAAAAAAAGGTCATGGGTACTTAAAATAAGCTACTGAACAAGAATATAACATTATTTAAATTCGTGTCTGTTTGTTTCTCTGTTTGTCTGTATGTTTGTTCGCGCATCACATAAAAACTTCTAGACCGATTGCGATGCGGTTTTCACTGTTGGATACCTAAGGGTTTGACTTAAAAACTGGGGTACTTGGTATCTCAATCCGATGAGAAGAAACCGAGCAATCGATAAAAACTTTTTGACGGCTGAAGGAATTATGACCAAATGTTGGTATACTGGTATTTTAGGTCTTTGAATAAAAGGTTAAAAGTAAATAGAGTACTCTAGAGAAGTGGCCACGCGCGTGAACCCGGGGTACAGCTAGTCCTAAATAAATGGTCAGTAGAATCAAGAAATGATATGAGATGATTTTAAAATACCTATTCAAAAAACAATATCAAGTGGTCGGGGTATATTGTTCGTATTTTTTACAATATGGCGTCTGGTTGTAGCCATATTGAATTTTAATGTTCATGTCTTTATTGAAACTTGCAAGATTAAAAATAATCAAAATCGGTCCACGCGTTTGGTCTGTATAGTGCCACAAAGAAACAAACATACAGTTAAAGGCTGATAAACACATTACCCGGCCTTTGCGTTGCGAAGTCTGGTAAAATGCTTATAACATATTGCTGATTGCTAAACGCTTCTCTTATGAAACCATCCATCGCCCGACTGACTTGTCATCGGAGCGGACACTGCAGACCCCAAAGACTTTGTTCGTATCAGAATGCATATTTTTCAAGAACTCTCGCTGAGTATGAATGTTATTGTCATGCTTCTATACAATATTATTATTGTTTAGTTCTTTTGGTTCTACTCTTGTCATGTTTTATAACTCAGGCTTATTCTCTCGAATACTCGGTGAAGTTTACGCTTTTAGAAAAGAAAAATGAGGACAGCTATTACGAATGTCTGCATTTGTTTGCAAATTTTGTAAAAATATTCTTATGTCTATGTACTGAGCAATTTTTTGAACTAAACTGGGTTAAGCTAATGAAATTAAAATAAATAGTGAATAATGTAAAGTGTTTTGATTGGAAGAGAATTATGAGATACTACAATCGAATTTTGTACAGGGCTATTGGTACCTCGACGTATTCCCGGCAGGACGTGTTAGGGGTGCTAATCCATACCCATATATAAAAGTGATACGTTGTCTGCTTGTTTGTTTGGGGAGCTTTCACGCGATAACGGCTGGACGGATTTTGATGAAATTTGGTATGGAGATAGCTTATACCCTGGAATAAAACATAAGGTACTTTTTAACCTGGAAAATTGCAGGTTTCTACAGGAAAACTGGGACAATAAATGTTGATTACTCGCTGTAAGAATTGCCGTGGAAACTAAATAACAAGTATGTCAAAAAACATCTTGAGCTTTGATGTTATACTTACTATTCCATTAGTATTTAATATCCTAGAAGAACATCGGCTTTTTTCGCGATAAACAAAAGTCCGCGCGCACGGAAAACGAAAGTCGCGGGCGAAAAAGCTAGTATGCATTATAAAGGGGATAGAAGAGGGGATAGAACCTATGTGGTATATCATCCCGCCCGCCATTTTGTTTTAGTTTTCAAAGTTTCCGCGAACGATTTAAGTAGTATATATGAGTAGGGGACACTTATACAACCAAAAAATGACGAGTAATATGCTAGCCTAAAGTGTCACGTTCTCGATATATTTGGAGGTGAAGATCACCATATGAGAACAATTATTATTTTTAATAAATAGTTAAATTAACCTGGAAACTATTATTTGAAAACAATTGAAATTGGTGGGCGGCTAGATATGCCAGCTTTCATTCAAAAATGTTCGAACCCCTTTATGCCCCCGACGTATGGCCGAAAGTTGATAGTTTTAATAAAAAGAAATTGCAATTAACAAATTATTAAGGCAAAACCGGGCCATGGCGGTCTCGGCTTAGATAAGACCCCTTCCAATCCTCCCGTGAATGTCGTAAGATGCGACGGCGTAAACATGTTTGTTACATTGTGGTCACCAATCCGCCTGCCAAGCGTAGTTGTTAAGATATAAAAATATAATGTAGCTATACTGAACACAGCTTAATGAACGCACCCATAAGCGCCAAGCGGATTTTCTCTGTACTAAATATTGAAAGAAATGGTTATAAATACTCTTTGGAAATGGTGTGAACAAGTTTTGTGTCAAATAAATAAATAATAGATTGAATGGTGTTTTGACTAAGTCCTAGCCCTTGAGTAATAAAATCTCATCAGGTAATGGGCCGCAGACGTCAGCCAGACGGCAAAATTTTAGAATACAAAGTAATCAGTGAAAAATCTCGCAAACTTATAATCGCGAAATCACCAGAGAACATTTTTACAACAAAATGGCGGCGTCATCGTTGATGCAAGTGGAGCATTGCCGGTATTTAGCGGCGAGAATTTTTCGAGTTGGATGTTTCGATTACGAAGCTAAATGGAGTTTAAGTAATGCCTAGATGCATTATCACCAAAAAGCGAGAATAATACAAATGAAGAAAACGATAAATATCTAAAGATGGACGGCAAGGCACGAAACATAATTGTGCAGTCATTATCCGATAGTCAGTTAGAATATGTGAAGAACGAAACCACGGCAAATAAAATGATTGAAAAACTACAATCAGTATACAAACGGAAAAGTACCATGACAAACATATATTTGAGAAAGAAACTTATTGGGATGGAGTGCGATGATGAAAATTTAAAGGATTACTTCTATAAATTCGACAAAATCGTAAGAGAAATAGAAAACATCGGAAAAATGGAACAAACAGACAAAGTCACATACTTATTGATGTCACTACCACAAATTTATCAACCTATCATTACTGCTATGGAAACTTCAACGGAGATACTCACCATAGAATATGTAAAATATAAGTTACTCGATGCAGAACTAAAATTAAAGAATAATACAGAGCAAAATCACATATCAACAAATAGTTATGCAGCGCTAGAAGATAAAAGCTGTTTTACCTGTGGAAAACCAGGTCATTTTGCAAGAGATTGTTTTTCTTCATCTAGAGGAGGACAAACACAAGGACACGGACGAGTTTTAACACAAAGTATTTCTCAGGGTCGAGGAGCTTATCATGGACAAAGACAATTTCACGGAAAAGTACAATATCAAGGACGAGGACAATATCAAGGACGAGGTCAGTTTATAAGTTGAGGCAGAGGACAAAATCGTGGACGAGAACAGTTTGCAAGTCGAGGCAGAGAACAGTATCAAAGCAGAGGTCAAGGACAAGGATACTGGCATCAAGCGGCAACGGCAACAGCAGTGGAAGAAACAAACAAACAAACAAGGTTTATGTTCCTAACAGGTATTGCAGAGAATTATTGTAATAATGTAGACGATAAGTTAATTGAATGGGTGGTAGACTCAGGCTGCACTGAGCATTTGATACAACAACATTATGAAAAGTACTTGACTGATATTGAGGTTTTAGATAGAGAAATGAAAACTTATTTAGCGAACGGCCAATTTATCACAGCAAGTAGGAAGGGTACTATTGAGTTGAAATGTAACAGCAGTCAAGTATCAATAAAGGCAGTAATAGTTGAAAATTTGCAATTCAACTTGTTATCAGTCAAAAAGATTTTAGAGAATAATTGTAATGAACGATTCAGCAAAAATTATGTGGAAATTTCGAATAACAAAACGATGATAAGACTAATAGGTAAAAGTACAAGAAAATTGTTTATAATGGAAATGGAAATATGCTCTTATAATAATAATTCTTTCAACAGAGCAAGTAATTCTGAGTTATGGCACAGACGATTAGGTCACCTGAACGCGAACAGCTTAAAATGTATGAATCTACCAGCTAGCGAAGGAGGAGCGTATTTTGCATGAAAGGTAAGTCAACTCGTTTACCATTTTACCCAGTACAAAAGCCAAGGTCATCTCATATTGTAGAACTTTTGCATAATGATGTGGCAGGACCAATGTCAACACCTGGAATTCACGGTGAGTTATATTATCAGTTCATAATTGTCGACTTTTCACACTTTTGTGTTCTATATCTATTGAAACATAAAAGTGAGGCCACGGACAACTTACTTAACTATGTAAGGAGATTGGAAACAGAGAAGGAAGTACATGTGAGGAAGATAAGATGCGACAACGGGGGCAAATTCAAGAATCATAAAATAGATCATTTTTGCAGGAACAGAGGTATCACAATCCAATATACCATATTCACATAAATCAAATGGAGTCGCTGAGCGAATGAATCGAACAGTGTATTACAGAGCCAGAACCTTATTGGTCGAAACAAAGCTTCCAAAGCATCTATGGAGGGAAACAGTAGCATGTGCCACTTACCAGATAAACAGATGCCCATCTTCAGCAATAAACTTTGAAATACCAGAAGAAATCATGCACGGTAAACTAGATTTTTCAAAACTCATATTATTTGGGAGTAAAGCATGGAAGGTTATCCTACCGAGAGGAAATAAATTGAAAAAGAGGGCAGATGAAATACATATGTTGGGATATTCACCAGTAGGATACAGACTTTGGTTTCCAGAAAATAATAAAGTGGTTTTCTCTAGAGATGTGAGATTTGATGAAGAAGATTATGTATATGAAGAGAAGAAGACAATCAATAGAGACAAAATCTTCCAATACTATATCGAGGAAGAAAAACTAATAATTAAAGAAGCTGATAGTAAGAGGAAAAGCTCAAAGGGAGAAAAAGAACAACAAATACATCAATTTAATGAAGAAGAGGACGTAAAGGAGAGAGAGGAATATTTAAAAGATAATAAATCAGAAAAAAATTATAAGAGTCAAAATATAACAGAAGAGTATTTAGAAAGCGAAAACCACCCACAGTCAAGTACTACAAGATCAGGAAGGATATTTAAAGCACCAAAGAAGTTTATTATGAAGTTTATACAGCCTACTGTCTTTACACAGGCGATCCTCAAAACTACAATGATGCAATGAAAAGAAAAGAAGAATGGGAAAAACCAATTAGAAATGAGATAGAGTCACACAAAGTATTAAGAACATGGGAAATTTCAGATTTACCAAGAGACAAGAATGGAATTGAAGATGGATATTCAAGACGAAACAAAATAATCTGAAAAAGGCCAGACTAGTTGCGAAAGGTTTTCAAGAAGAAAATACATACAATTGCTATTCACCAGTAGCCAGACTCTCAACAGTAAGATTACTTTTAAGCCATGCAGTTAAAGAAGATTGATTTATTTGTCGACCAACTAGATGTGTCAACAGCTTTTTTGAACGGTAACTTAGATGCAGAAATATATATAAAATGTCCACAAGGTGTACAGATACCTAAAGGAAAAGTACTGAAACTATGAAAAGCTTTGTACGGATTAAGAGAAGCACCAAAGTGCTGGAACCAACGTTTTCATAATTTTATTACAAAACAAAGATTTACACAATCAAAATATGATTGTTGTTTGTACACAAAAAATAATACTTGGCTACTTCTATTTGTCAATGACATTTTATCTACGGGAAAAGATCAATAAATTATATCATTATTAAAACCAGCCAACCAATACCAATTTAACACAAAATATCTCGGAGAAGTCAAGTAATATTTGGGAATGCAAATTACTAAAAAAAGGGGAAAATTTTAATTAAATTCAACATGCAAGACTGTAGACCGATATACACACCAAGGGAACCTAACTTTAATACAAGTTACACAGAACAAGAAATTATATACGTTCCTTACAGATAACTAATAAGGTCATTATTATACATATCAATAACAAACAGACCAGACATCACATTTTCAGTCACATTTCTGAGCAGATTCGCGACTGCGAACTATGGAAAGCAGGTAAGAGGATCTTACGTTACCAAAAAGGCACTATAGACAAAAGGTTAGTATATACAAAATCAGATACAAAAAATATAACAGCTTACTCAGATTCCGATTGGGCAGGAGACAGAATAGGAAAGAGGAGCACAAGTGGCTGCGTAATCTTCTATTGTGGTAACTTAATCTTGTGGTTCACTAAAAAAGCAATTGCCGTAGCTCTTTCAACTGCTGAAGCAGAATACGTCAGTGGAGCACAAACTGTAACAGAATTAATGTATATTAAGGGCATACCTAGCGAATTTTACAATATTAACTTAAAGTCATATCTATTTATAGATAACCAAAGCGCTATAAACATGATACAAAACAATGAAAATAGTAAGCGTACCAAACATATAGATTAATTAAATAAATATAAATATATTAAATATATTCCGGACAATTCCACACCAATTAAATAGCCCCAAACTAGGATACCCTGTACTATGGGTACTAGATAACGGATAAACATACATGGATTCGAATATTACATCAATGACTCGGAAACAAACATTTCTGCTCATCACACAAATGATTGCACCTTGCAGGAATCGAACTCGGTGTCGCGAGTCACTAGCCATGAGACCAACCAGTCGTCCAAATACCATTATATTAAGGATGCTGTGAAAAATAACTTGGTAAAGTTGGCTTATGTACCAACTAACCATAACATTGCTGATATTTTAACAAAATCACTATGTAAGAACAAACATTCATGTTTTTGTAACAAATTGAATATTATTAAACATAAACTGAATGAATATTCTGTAATAAATATATGTACCTAAAAAGTAAATAGTAAATACAAATTCATTTACCAACCTAAAAATACTTAAATACTAGTAGAATACTTACTAGAATACTTACCTTATAATTTAAAACCATACCTTACTTCATTCATACTATAAACCTGTTAAACTAAAGAGTAAACTTAAAAATTTAGAAATTGTGTAATAGCTAGTATAAGTTATTATTTTATGAGGAGCAACAGAGCAACATTGAAATTATTTTGCACCAATTTTCTATATAAATTCATTTTAAGGGGAAGATACATGTAAATTAATGTTAAGGGGGAGATACACTATGTAAATTCATGTTGAGGGGGAGATACCTAACAATGTTTAAAAATAAAACTCAGTTTATAAATAATATGAGTTTTTTTTTCCAAACATTTATATTACTGTAATTTAATATAGGTGCTTAATAGTGTACCTACCTACCTACTTTTTGTAATTAGTAATTTACTAACGTAGCAATTACAAGATAATGTTTTGTATTTTTTAGAAGTCACTGTTTAGAGTTTTAGTTTTATCAATCACCAAATGTACCAGTTTAATAAATTAATAGAACAAAACATATTCTTTGTAATTGAAGGGAAGGTAAAGATATAAAAATATTAAGTAGCTATACTGAACACAGCTTAATGAACGCACCCATAAGTGCTACCGCCAAGCGGATTTTCTCTGTACTAAATATTGAAAGTACCTTAGAATACACTTAGAATACGCGTGGTTTTACCTGCGTGGACCATGATGATTTATAATGACAACGAAAAGTATTAATGTATTCCAACCAGGACCTAAAAGTATTCTATCCAACTAATTTCGTTTCAGCGCAGTAACACACATCCTCATCCTCATCATGTCAGCCTTAAGTAGTCCACTGCTGAACATAGACCTCCCCCAAAGAGCGCCATGACATGCGATCTTGTGCCACCTCCATCTATTGACTTACAAATACAAATATTTATTCAGTAAAAAAGAGTATTACATTTCTCAAAATTTACTTGCGGTCCCTACACTAGACCAGGCCTGTCTCTTGGGAGCCTTAAGTACCGTGTTGAAAGTATAACTACTTAATACTGTCCAAACAACGACAGAAACTACACTACTTTAACAAATTGATTCATGCGCATTGCTCGTAAAATAAACACAACAAGACGAGGATGATTTGCAAGAAAAAAAAATGATTTGTGTAATAGTAATAACACAAAACCATTCACACATGGCTTCACCATTCGCTTTCTTAGGCTAATTTGACAAAAAATATAATTTTAATGCATATTGTAGGTATGGAAAAAATAATAACATTATGACAATATTTTGAGTAATGTCTCAGTGTCACTATATGAAAAAGTCAGGAGCCACTATGTTACTTTGTGCTTGGCGGTTGACGGTAAGTTTTTACACCGCTTTTTTTGTTGTTTCCTGCGATGGTTATAACGTCGTCAGTCCATCGTGTGGGGGTTCTCCCTACACTTCGCTTACTTGTTCGTGGTCGCCATTCGAGAACCTTTATTCCCCAGCGGTTGTCGGCTCTGCGAACTATATGGCCTGCCCATTGCCACTTCAACTTGCAAACTCTGAGAGCTATGTCGGTAACCATGGTTATTCTATGGATTTCCTCGTTTCGGATTCTATCACGTAGTGAAACACCGAGCATAGCTCTCTCCATTCCAAGATGTGCGACTTTTAGATTGTGTATGAGACCACTAGTTAACAAACATACGTGCACACAACTTTTGCATTTATAATGTTGTTTATTAGATTATTATTTCAATCCAAATATTAACGCAGATTCTTTATAGTACCAAATACTCGTAATACTCACTGGTTCACAAAATGTACACGGCTTGTATTAAACTCTAGTTAAAAGTCATATTTTCCAAAATTACCAACTGTCTTCTTTCAGCCCCCACTCCCTTCTTTCTCGACACTTGACAGCCGTGTTGCCAAACCTATTCCCATTAATTTCTACAATATTTTTAATTTAAAAAGACAAAATAACACCTAAAACTGTAAAGAAATATAATTATTTTAAATAATTCTGACACTAAATTCTGGGTGGCCTGTTAAGGGCACGCGTGATTGCATGTTAGCGATTACCATCAAGTGAACGACACGCTCGCGTCACTCCGTTGTACAAAGATGTATCAAAATAACATCAAACCCATATAATAATTCATCCCAGCAACGTTCCACATGGGGTAGGTTTCCATTAGACGGCGCCACGACGGCGCGTCGTGTTTACTGCGACACGGGAGCTACATAGCACGTAACAACTTGTAAACAGGTCATGGGGCTATAAATAGTGCATTCATTTATTTTTAATATTATAGTTCTAGAGGAAAAATAAATAAATAAACTTCAGAAGCACTAACAGGCTGGTAGGTAGTGGACAAGGAACCCTTATAGTTTCTACATGTCCGTCATTCTGTACGAGTATGCCACAGCTATTAAAATCAGACACTGTTGAAATTTGTTACATGTATAGATATATATATTCCCCAACAAGCTGGATTTCAGAAGGGCTTTAGCACTGTAGACCATATCCATAAGCTCCGGCAGATTATACAGAAGACCGAAGAGTATAATCGGCCACTATGACTAGCGTTTGTGAACTACGAGAAAGCCTTTGATTCAGTCGAGACCGGTACATCGAAGTGTTTAAAAAGGCTACCATGATTGTCCGTCTTCAAGATTGGAGCACGAATTCTATCCAATTGCAAAAAGGGTTGAGACAGGGAGACGTTATTTCTCCGAAACTGTTCACCTCTGCACTGGAAGATATATTCAAGCTTCTGAACTGGAAAGGATATGGTATCAACATCAATGGCGAATTCATCACTTACTTTCGATTTGCTGATGATATAGTCATCATGGCAGAAACCCTGGAAGACCTAAGCACAATGCTCAGTGACCTCAATATTGTTTCTCAACATGAACAAAGGTAACACGAACATCATTCAAATGCACATGTCGCACCCATGCCGGTCTATGTTGGGAACGATATTATCGAAGCTGTTGATCACTATATCTACTTGGGTCAGACGATCCAACTGGGTAGATCCAACTTTGACAAAGAAGATAACCGATGAATCCAACTCAGATGGGCAGCGTTCGGGAAATTACGCCACATCTTCTCGACACAGACACTGCAGTGCCTCAAGACGAAAGTTTATAATCAGTGTGTATGTTATAAACTTTCGTCAGTGCCATATGCCATCACTGGCATATGGCACTGACGTGGTCGCTAACTATTGGTCTCATACATAATCTCAAAGTCACGCAGCGTGCAATGGAGAGAGCTATGCTTGGAGTTTCACTACGTGATAAGATCCATAACGAGGAAATCCGTAGAAGAACCAAGGTTATCAACATAGCTCTCAGAATTTGTTGAAGTGGCAATGGGCAGGCCATATAGTTTGCAAAGCCAACAACCGCTGGGGAATAAAGTTTCTGGAATGGCTACCACGAACAAGGACCCCCCACACGATGGACGTACGACATTGTAGTCACCGCAGGGAGTCGATGGATGGAGGCGGCACAAGACTGTTCGTCGTGGCGCTCTTTGGGGGAGGCCTATGTTCAGCAGTGGAAAAGGCTGAAATGATGATGATGATGATGATGATGATAGATATTTATAGCTGCTACATAAAGTACAAAAAGTAAAAGTAAGTACATAAAGTACAAAAAAAACTGAAATGCATGCCTGTCTGCGCCTTGTCCTGTTATGGAAGGGAAAGAAGGGAGAATTTATAAAATATAGAGTAGCGGCAGAGACTTACGTCGCGGGGAAGATGTAACACATTTACATGAAGCACTTGGCACATATTAGCATAATTCCTCGCTGCTGGAGTGTGAAATGTAGAGAACTTGGGACTTCGCAGTACCTGAGCTTACTTATGTACGTGGTCCCGTAAAATAGAGACAAACTAAGGTATAAGTCTTTTCAGAACCATAAATATATTTTTTCAGATGTGAATGAGAAAAAAAACCGTCCCCGTAAGACGGGCTTATAAACTAAGCGAAAATTTTGAAGCATATAGTACCTGTCACGGTAGCCAAACTTGGTAAAGGCATGTGCCGCGCAGAGGCACGGAATGATGCGGGATTGAACCCCTTCCGTGATTCAAATTTTTCGTTTAGAAAATTATTTGATATGAATGAGAAAGTCTAGGAATTTATCTAAAGCTATCTATTGGATTAAATACACGTCTAAAGTGTGCGTCGTTTGGTATCCTAATGAATGTAGAAAATATCAACAAACATATGAAATACTTTAATTGAAGTTCATAAAGTATTTCATATTTCGTATTATCCACAAGAAAGAAAAACCATACTAATTAACTAGTGGCTCTGTGTAGACCTCGCGCGTACAAACTTTGTTACAAACAATTTAGCATTGCATAGTTGCCATCTAGTTACCGTATTGTAAAACTAACATTAATAACCAAGGTGCTCCATCAATCCCTACCCAGTAGGTAAAGGGCTGATTCGACTGGAAGAAATCTTAAATAAAGAAATTTACTGCATTTTGAGGAGCTATTCTGCTCATCATGCCGAAGATAAAAATCCCCGACGACCATAAAATTCTAAAAATTTGTTTAACCTGTATACCAAGTTTAGTCTAGATCCGGACGGACATACGAAAGCAATTTTGCCCAAGCTGAAACGGAGGAAAAAGCTGAAAATGTATCCTATGTTCTTCTAGGATATAAAAAATCAATGCTAAAGTTAGTATTGCACCAATGCTCTTGATGTTTTTTAACAGACTTGTTGTTTCGTTTCCATGGCAACCGTTCCTTACAGCACATTACGCATATTACACATTTTCCAGTTTTCCCGTGGAAACTTACCATTTTTCAAGATGAAAACTATCCTATGTTTTATTCCAGGGTATAAGCTATCTCTATTCCAAATTTCATCATAATCTATCCAGCCGTTATCACATTAAAACTCCCCAAACAAACAAACAAACATTTTCACTTTTATATATTAGTGTGGATCATTGTAAATCCAAGGTGACTGCCGCTACAAAATGGCAGATTTCAAGTATTTTTTCAACCCTCTCACTATGGGTATCAAATGAAAGGGCTTATCTAGTAAAATACAGTACTACATGAAAATTCCAAATCCAAGATGGCCATCTTACACTAAATGCTAACACAAAATGGCGTATTACTTTTTGTTAATTTTCAATCCCTGCAATATGGGTATCAAATGAAAGGGCTTGACAAGTAGAACACTGTACATTTTAGTAATAACTAAATAAGAAACTAAAACTTGAAAATAAAGTGCGAAAAATAATTTAAGTTAAACAGTTTTATTGTAAAGAAGACAATGTGATAAAAGCTAAAAAATAAAACAAAATCGTGGGGCGCAGCGTAACCTGAGTAATATAAATAAAACAAAATCGTGGGGTGGGAAATGTGTGGTAAATAATTAACAAGCACAAATTAAAAATGTGTATAACCCCCGACCCCCTATTATAGCTAAAAAGCATCTCGATCTTATCAGCTTTCAAACATAAAAATTGCATCAAATTGGTTCATTTGTTTAGGAGCTACAAACCCGACTCTCCCATTATAGCTTATAACCACCTCGATCACATCAGCTTTCAAACAGAAAAAAACGCTTCAAAATCGGTCCATTCGTTTGGGAGCTACGATGCCACAGACAGACAAACGGATACTTACATACACTCCCTACATCTATAACATCCCTCTCCTTTCGAGGTCGGGGATTAAAAACCATGTACTTTAGGTATTGGTTTCTTAGTAAATATGGTAAATATCCCATTTTTAATGATAATACTAGTGCTAGAGACCATGACAGTTATAAATCTCTCCATGACGTCTTTCCATGCCTCCTATAATATTTAAAAAATAAAAAGGATTATTCCACACCAATTACCTAGCCCCAAACTAGGATACCTTGTACTTTGGGCACTAGATAACGGATAAACATACATAGATACGAATAAAACATCCATGACTTGGAAACAAACATTTTTGCTCATCACACAAATGATTGCACCTTGCAGGATTCGAACCCGCGACTGTTTGATTTCATACCTAGGGTCTCTAGCCACTAGACCAACCGGTCGGTACTCCCCGTATTCTGCTTTTTGGTCACCGTTTTATTCTCCAACGTTTATCAGATGGACTAGCTATGTGGTCTGCACAAGCTCACCCAACTTAAAGTAGCATGACGAGTTCCAAATAATGTCCAGAACTTCGTCATTGTTTTCCATTGTATCAAATAAGGAAATGTTGGAAATGTTCAAAAGCAATAAGGTTCAGGTTGAGGTGATATTGTTACCATTAACAGTTATTATTCCCCCCATTCCCGCAATAGAGGGAATAGCCGCCGTTAGGGGAATACGCCTGTTTTGTTTAGTATTACTTGGAGAGTTAATAATACTTAATGTTGATTACCTGTCGCTTACCTACTTGCCATTGATGAAAGGCTTCGTTTGTTTGAATGATAAAATACAACAGAATATGTTAATTACATTCAAATCATCTAGTAATCCTATCCTGTCCTCAAGTAGCATGACTTTTGTCTTTATAGGTAGGTAAAATGTTGCTACTATTCAATAACAATCTATGTGAAATTGTTTTGTAGGCTTGGCTTCATCAGCCAAGCAGTAGTACAAGTATTGCGGCTAAGCGAAAATACAGCACTTTCACGATAGTATATTTCAGTGATGGGCGCTGAGCTAAGTACAGAAACATTCTGGTGGCATTGCAATCCTCTTATGCAAAGAGAACTGTTTACTGTCAGTACAATGTTTTTTGCACATCCATTTACAGGGAAATGGATGTGCAAAAAACACCTGGTGTGAAGAATTTACTTTCTTGAACTTCAATCAATTCCTATCTACTCGCATGTGTGTGTGTGTGTGTGTGTGTGTGTGTGTGTGTGTGTGTGTGTGTGTGTGTGTGTGTGTGTGTGTGTGTCAGCTCACAGATACAAAATATTAGATATAATAATATTTTAGTATTTATCAGCGAACTAAAAGTCTAGAGCTATACAATTATCTTAAGACTCCAGGTTCATTGGTCAGGACATCACGTTTCCGAGACCTACGTGCCTACGCACAACACGCCACACAAAACGTCGTAAACTAAATAGAGCGACAAGGGATTGTGTTGGGATGTCTCATTGACAAAGGTTTTCTCCATATTAGACGTAGGGTACATACAATACTCACACATGGAAATAAAAACGGCAGACAATTTGATCTTAATTATAAAACTGTAAGTTTGGTTTTGTTTGTATCCGAGAGCAAAGCGTGTTAGTAGAGCAACAATATGACGTGGAGGACGAAATATCACACCATAATACCTACTGTTATTTATTTTTAAATCGATTTCAGATTGTAATCTATCCGTTCTTACAAAGCGTGTTAGTAGAGCAACAAGATGACGTGGAGGACGGAATATCACACCATAATACCTACTGTTATTTATTTATAAATCGATTTCAGATTGTAATCTATCCGTTCTTACAAAGCGAGTTAGTAGAGCAACAAGATGACGTGGAGGACGGAATATCACACCATAATACCTACTGTTTATTTATTTTTAAATCGATTTCAGATTGTAATCTATCCGTTCTTACAAAGCGTGTTAGTAGAGCAACAAGATGACGTGGAGGACGGAATATCACACCATAATACCTACTGTTATTTATTTTTAAATCGATTTCAGATTGTAATCTATCCGTTCTTACAAAGCGAGTTAGTAGAGCAACAAAATGACGTGGATGACGGAATATCATACCATAATAGCTACTGTTATTTATTTTTAAATCAATTTCAGATTGTAATCTATCCGTTCTTACAAAGCGAGTTAGTAGAGCAACAAGATGACGTGGAAGACGGAATATCACACCATAATACCTACTGCTATTTATTTTTAAATCGATTTCAGATTGTAAACTATCCGTTCTTACAAAGCGTGTTAGTAGAGCAACAAGATGACGTGGAGGACGGAATATCACACCATAATACCTACTGTTATTTATTTTTAAATCGATTTCAGATTGTAATCTATCCGTTCTTACAAAGCGAGTTAGTAGAGCAACAAAATGACGTGGATGACGGAATATCATACCATAATACCTACTGTTATTTATTTTTAAATCAATTTCAGATTGTAATCTATCCGTTCTTACAAAGCGAGTTAGTAGAGCAACAAGATGACGTGGAAGACGGAATATCACACCATAATACCTATTGCTATTTATTTTTAAATCGATTTCAGACTGTAATCTATCCGTTCTTACAAAGCGTGTTAGTAGAGCAACAAGATGATGTGGAGGACGGAATATCACACCATAATACCTACTGTTATTTATTTTTAAATCGATTTCAGATTGTAATCTATCCGTTCTTACAAAGCGAGTTAGTAGAGCAACAAAATGACGTGGATGACGGAATATCATACCATAATACCTATTGTTATTTATTTTTAAATCAATTTCAGATTGTAATCTATCCATTCTTACAAAGCGAGTTAGTAGAGCAACAAGATGACGTGGAAGAAGGAATATCACACCATAATACCTACTGCTTTTTATTTTAAAAACTTCTTCAATTAACTGGCAATAAAATACTTAATTGGCCTAAACTTATGGCAACACAGCAAAAAGTGACTTCAAAAGTAGAAAGGTCGACATTTTCATACTACCAATATAGTGGGATGAGATGGAGATGGGTGAGGATGGTTGGGGATTGGTAGGGATGTATAGAGATAGGTGGAGTTGGGTAGGGATGGGTTTGTATGAGTTGGGATGGGTTTATATGGGTGGGAATCGGCAGGGATTGATGGGCGGGGATCGGTAGGGATGGGTGACCTGGGGATGGATGTTGAAATATGTGGAAATGGGTGGTGATAGCTGGTTTAGATGAGGATAGGTGGGATGAAAAGATAGGTGGGGATTGGTGAGGAAGGGTGGGGATGGGTGGAGATGTGTGAGGATTTATAGGGATAAAAGTCAAATGTCATCTATCCCCAGCGATCCCCATCCATCCCAACCCATGTATCCCCGCCCGTCCCACTCATCCCAACTCATACCCACTTAACTCTGCCTGTCCCTACTAACGCCCAAACATCCCCACCCATCCCCATACTTCCAGACCCAACATCACCCCACTATATCGGTACTATGAAAATGTCGACTTTTCCACTTTTAAAGTCACTTAATGCTGTTTTGCCATAAGTATTATGTATTTTATTGCCAGTGAATTGAAGGAGTTTTTAAGATAATAAGAAAATAAAAACCCTATTTTTTATTTTAGGAACCTCCAAACTTTGAAGAGATATTTTGCTATGAACAAAACTTGAAGTTATTCTTTTATGATTTTATTGTTTTTTTTTAAATAATTTAAATATGGTTTTGATGTCTCATAAAAGGTTCACAACTGGAATACCAACATTCCAAAAATCAACTGAATACTATTGTAAGTTTGGTCAAAATTACTAAGTGCCTGTTGAAATCAGGTTTTTTTTGAAAAAAAAGAAAGAAATGGAATAACTCCAAAAATAAAATAAAACGCAGAACATACATGGGGGTTATTCGGGTACGCCTGGGAGTGCTCTACCTCGAGACTTCCGTTTATCACTACTTCCTGGGACTGCATAGATTCAAGCTGGTCTGATGATGGAAGGTGGATAACGGAATATAATGGATAGTTTGTCAAACTCGGTGAAGGGTGAAGTGGGTCTGGTGATGGTGATCATGTGAACTTTCGAAGCGGGTTTGCTTTTATGTGTACTAAGTGACGAGATGAATGACATTCAGTAGGTCGTAAGAGCTACGACTGCCTTAAGAACAATCTGTGGCTCTACCGTGGCAGCTTGTAGGCAGATAGGGTCATGAAATCGATATAGTTTGAAATAATAGATCTTAACGAATATATCTGGCAAATCTTATAATTCAAGTAAACAAGACATATTCGAAAGTGCTAAAAAAAACGACTGCGAATAAAACTAAAAGAGGCATAAATATAAGGAAAAATGGTTGCTTACCAAATATAAATCGTTATATATCCTAAATGGTCATTTGAAATGAAAAATTATAAGGAAAACCTAAAGATGATTTTCAAATACCTATTCAATGATACCCCACTTGGACATTATTCGTCAACTTTAATTTATTTGTTTTTCACATTATGGAATCTGGTTGTCACTATATTGATATTTGATTAATGTCATGTCTTTAGTGAAACTTTCAATATTAAGACAAATCGATTGACGTAAAAATCATCGATAATGTTCCACGCGTTTGGTCTAAATAGTGCCAAAAAGCAATAGACCTACATGCATACATACATACATACATACATAGGCTGATATATACAATACCCTAAGCTCCGCGGAGTTAGATAAAAACAAGTGAACAACACAACACTAATAAACTATATCCAAATAAATCTACCACTCATCCTGGCCTTGAATCTGGAACGCATGAATAATCAAATTCGACAAAAATCTGTACCCTGACTTCCCGCTGCGGTACTTATCGATTCTCATCTATAATTCACATTCTATTTCCAGCTCTATTGCTGAAATATTAACACGGATCGGCTAGCGCTGCCACGTTGCCTCCATTTATAGTGCGATCGATGAAACCACTTCCTTACACAAAATGGTGACGGAGGATGTCAAGGTATCAGTTTTTTTTTTATAATATTGATTTAAATGTGCATTAGTTTATTTATAAACCGGTTCGGTCTTCGGTTCCGCACCTAGGACTTTTCTAAGTTATTTATTTATTATATGTTTATTTACTCGCGCATCACGCAAAAACTATTAGACCGAATGCGATGCAGTTTTCACTGTTTGATAGTTTAGGAGTTGACCTAAAAACGGGTTTACTTGTAGTTCTGTTTGTTCGCGCATCACGTAAAAACTACTGGACTGATTGCAATGCGGCTTTCACTGTCAGATAGCAAGTTTATAATTCAACCCCTAACTGTTGAATTAAAAACTGGTGTAATGGATAACAAGCCATTGACTTCTGAACGAAGTTTGAATATACTGGTACTTATGGTACACACAGGGTTCTTATATCCCAGAAAAAACACGCGGGGTAAAGGCGCGGGCACAGCTAGTTTGGTATATGTGCAGTTTTTCATCGCTCCTTGCTTTACAGGGCACGTTAAGCTGATAGACCCGGCTTTTATTGATTGGCAGTCGATAAGACATCTCAGAGGCCCACGGGCAGCCTGACAATCTCTGAAGCCAGAGGCCAGCACCATATTACGAAAAGGAAGCAAGAAACTTTAGGTATATGAAAAAAATAAGAACCCATTTGGTTTTGATCTTGCCTAATCGCAAGTTTTCGATGCCGCATTGGCAGCCCTAACTGAAATATTAAGGCGCTAGAGTTGTTCTTATATATAAAGAAATTCGATTTTGCAGCGAAGCTGTAAGCTAAGCTTTGTAAAGTTTGTAACTTGTAGATTTTGTGGAAGTTCCAATTAACTTTTTCAGGTGCAAACCGTTTTGTTAGTGTTGGGGAAAGTTTGCAACGAACTTATTGAAAACAATCAGTTTCTGATTTACAAGATGTTGTTTCATTGTGGGTGTACCTGAGTTATTACTCGTACTTTACTCAAAGTAAATATTTAATTAAGTATTAGTTTTAGTGTAATGCTTAGCATAATTCAAGCCATACTTAGAATAATTACACGCATAGACCCAGACTGCTACGAATAACAAGTAAGCAGAAATAGAAAACTTTACATTGGTAACTCTAAGGCTTAACAGTAAAAGTTGATTGATGACAAAATCGTTTGTTGTACGACCGACTTGTGTCGCTTAAGCGTCGGGTCTTTTGCCCACAACTCAGCTGCGCCCGGGGACAACTCTGTCAGTCGGGGGCACAGTCAAGTTGCTGGTGGATTGCCCTAATCGGTGGGTGCCTTCCAGTTGTTGGTCTCTAGCTAAAGTTGGTTTTGCGTTATTTTCGCGCCTTTACCATACCAAGCTGAAATATTAACGTTTCACCGGCAGAGATAGCCTCTTTCGGTATTTATAGCGTCAGTTGATGTGAAACCAACCCGCCACCGGAGTTAGTAACGGCTTGAATATAGGTTTGGAAGTGCGATCCCTTTTGTTAGTATTGGGAAAACTTGAGAAACATAAATTGTTAACAATATACAGAAATTTGATGTTTTACAAGTTGCTTTCAATATAAGCGAATATCGATTCATGTACTATTCATGTTTATGAAGGCACAGCAAAGTTAATACAAATCTGGACGCCGTGGGAGGATCAGAAAGAGGATCGTCCGTCAGCTCTTTCTTTCTGTCCCTTTTCGAAGTGATAGATTCAGAAGCAATAGAGAGACATCAATGGATGTAAACGGGGGAGACCATTTATTTTCCCTATAATGGAATTTAATATTATTATTACGAGCCTGTAATGTTCCATTGCAAGGCAAAGGCCTCCCTACACTTATTCAATTTTTTATGTCTTTTGTAATTGTACACAAGTCCTTTGTGTGTTCAAGTTCATCCCGCCATGCTATTCTTGGTCTGCCGCGATGGTGTTTGCAATCTTGGGGGATCCATTGAGTGGTATTTTTTGCCAACAGATCATCCAATATGCGGCAGACATGTCCAGCCCAGTCCTACTGTAGTTTTGCATTTTTTGGGTCACATCTGTAATTTGAGTTTTGGAACGCAGTATGGTTTACTTTATTCGGTCCGTTAGTTTTATTCCGAAAATACTACGTTCCATTGAACGTTGGCATACTTCGATGTCAGACCTCTAATTACCAGTGAAATTAGGTGCAGCGTATGTGAGGATGGCGAGAATGCACATGTCGATGACTTTGCGATTAAGGCGTAGTGTCAGATTTCCCTTCATACGGTATTTCGTGGACCAATAGCTCCTCCAGGCGTTCTCGGTACGACGTGCAACTTCTGCATCTTGTCTCACCTGGAAAAAGACTAAATGGCCTATACATACTCATGTGCATATTCAACCTCCACATCCTCGACATGGATCATACGTCTTGTGCTGTTAGTTATCAACTTAGTCTTCGACATATTCATCTTTAGTCCGACATCGAGGCTAACTTTGCAAATATCTTGATACATGTTTGTGACCTAACTCTAGTGCCGAAGAAGAGAAAAGCACGATATCGTCTGTAAATTGGAGGTTCGTCAAACGCTTTTCTCCGACGAGAATGCCTTTCCCATACCTGCTAGCTGCTATTTTCCGAAATACTTCTTCCAAAGTGACCGTAACAGTTTTGGAGACAACGGATCACCGCTTGACTTCCAATATATGGAGAAACAAGCAGCAAATTTTGATTAAAAAAACGAATTCAAAAACCACGTAATTATTTAAATGAGTTATTTTATTAGAATGCTATTTCATCGATTTGTGAGCTACCCTGAATCAAAATGCGCTAACGGCATTCGTTCACCTCGGTCACGTAATCGCTTCACTTCGTGTATTCAAAGCGAGCCGATCGTATAAAAAATCGAATAAACGCCGTGAAGTACCTCGTAACTTAAACAATCGAACACCGTTCCGATTCACGGCTCGTATTTCACGCAGTGTCACACTCAGTTGGCGATAAATTGTTAATTTGATCGATTATCGGTAAAACATCGGCATAGGGTCGCCACCCAGCCGGCGATTGCAAATATGGACAGTTCAATAATGGTTTTGAATTGAATTAATAATATTTGATTGGTGCAAGTTTTATATCTATACATATATCTATCTATACTATGATAAAACTGTAACTGGGCCAAATCTGAACATAAAAATATTTTTTGAAAATTATAATTGAGAATAGCTTCATCACACTATCACACTAATATTATAAATGCGAAAGTTTGTATGTATGGGTGTGTGTGTGTGTGTGTGTGTGTGTGTGTGTGTGTGTGTGTGTGTGTGTGTGTGTTTGTTGCTCCTTCACACTCGAACGGCTGGACGGATTTGGATAAAATTTGGTACCAGGATAGCTTATATCCTAGATTAACACATAGGCTACTTTCATTAAGACTAAAAAAAACGAAAAAAAATAATTAAAAAAAATCTAAGTACCAGGAGAGCATAAGCAAGTTGGAGATACAAAATTAAAAAGTGAGTATACTTACCTCCTCATGAACATTAAATGGTGTGATTATATTAAAAAAGTATTTCTGAGTACTAGGAGAACAGAAACACTTAAGAAATTGGAGATATAATATTGACAAATAAAGTTATAAAAAGTGAGTGTACATAAACATTAAATAGAGTGATTCTATTTAAAAAAATATTTCTGAGTACCAGGAGAAAAGAAACACCTGAAGTTGGATATATGACATTGACAAATAAAGTTATCAAAAGTGAGTATACCTCCCCATGAAGATTAAATAGTGTGATTATATTTTAAAAAAAAAGTATTTCAAAAATAGCATAATTATTTTTATAAATGTATTTCTAAGTACCAGGAGAGTAGAAAAACTTAAGTCACACTGTTGCTCCTTCACGCTCGAACAGCTGAACGGATTTGGATGAAAGTAGGTACCACGATAGCTTATATCCTGGATTAACTAAACTAACACATGGGCTACTTTTGATCCCGAAATAGGGAAAAAAAGTATTATCTTTTCTTTAAGATTTGAAAAAACTAAAAATGAAATTCTAAGTACCAGGAGAGCATAACACTTAAGAAGTTGGAGATACAAAATTGACAAATAAAGTTATTAAAAGTGAGTATACCTCCCCATGAACATTAAATAGTGTAATTATATTTAAAAAAAAGCATTTCTATGTACCAGGAGAGCAGAAACACAAAATTTGGAGATATGACATTGACAAATAAAGTTATTAAAAGTGAGTATACTTACCTCCCCATGAACATGAAATGGTGTGATTATATTTAAAAAAGTATTTCTAAGTACCAGGAGAAAAGAAACACTTAAGAAGTTGGAGATATAATATTGACAAATAAAGTTATAAAAAGTGAGTATACAAAACATTAAATAGTGTGATTATATTTAAAAAAATATATATCTAAGTACCAGGAGAGCAGAAAAACATAAGCAACCGGATACAAAATTGACAATTAAAGTTATTAAAAGTGATTATATCTCCCCATGAACATTAAATGGTGTGATTATATTAAAAAAAGGATTTCCAAGTACCGGGAGAAAAGAAACACTTAAGAAGTTGGAGATATAATATTGACAAATAAAGTTATGAAAAGTGAGTATTCCTCCCCATAAACATTAAATTGTGTGATTATATTAAAAATATTTATCTAAGAACCATAAGCAGAAACATTTAAGAAGTTGGAGATATATCATCTATATATATATATATATATATATATATATATATATATATATGTAACAGAAAGTCAGAAATTTTTGTTACGTACACTTTTTATAACTCAAGAACTGCTAGACAGATTTTTTATTATCCTTGTTTTTTTTTAATTTGTATCCATCCCGAATAGATAATAAATAAAGATGCAAAAAGGAGGGATTTTTTAAGACTAATTTGCTGAACTGGTGGGTGGGAGGGGCAAAGTTTGACCGCGGGCGAAGCTGCGGGGCGCAGCTAGTTATTATCGATATATAGGCCAAAACAGTACTTATTTTAAAAAACACTGTCTGTCTGTCTGTCTGTCTCTTTGAACACGCATCACGCTGAAACTAGCGGGCAGATTTTGATGAAACTTGGCTCAAATATATAAAAGTGAAACATTGTCTGTTTGTTTTGGGACTTCTAACGCAATAACGGCTGGACGGATTTTCATGCAACTTTGTTAATAGGTCCTGTACAATATAGATACCAACAAAGATTACTTTTTATCCCGGAAAATGGTAAGGTTCCACGGGAAAAATGAAAAATTACGATTACTCGCTGTAACGAACGGTTGCCATGAAAACGAAATAATATCAAGTATACCTTTGCATTGGTTTTTCAAATCCTAGAAGATCATAGGATGCTTTTTTCGTGATAAACTTTAGTCCAAACGGACGAAGTTGCGGGCAAAACCTAGTAGTTAATATTATGGATTAACATTTAAATATTTTTTATCCTGAAAAGTTAACGGTATAGGAGTTAAAAGTTATGTTAAAACGAAGGCACCACGCTGGAACTACCGTACGGATTATGATGCAACAGTTATAACTTAATATTTGGGTTTAAATTTAGAATAATTTTTATTCTAAAATTAAGGATTCCAGCGGAATAGGGGGTGAAATTAATGTAAAATATCATTTCACCTATCGATAGTGTTGGCTAAACCGATGAAATCTTGAAAAGAAATGTCATATGGCAAAAAAGACAGAATTAAGATACTTATATCCAGAAAAATAAAGGTTTAATCGGGATTGGGGTTGAAAGTTCTGTAACAGTATAGAGATTAAATATTTAAAAGAAATGTCATAATTATGGCAAAACAAAGTTAAGAGTAATTTTTAGAGTTCCTTACTATAAAGGTCCAAATTTAGCCCAGTTATAAATCCTGCGAAAGGATAACCAGTAATAAACAGCTGGTTGAACTTTTCTCACAGAATATGTGTTATTTTATTATCTAAATAAACAAACTTAAGGCGGGGTCAGTCCCGAAATCAATAAAAAGACGAACAGCAAAACGTCGAGAACGTCGCAATAAAACAACTTTATGCAAACCAAAAAATACTGTGGATAGAAAAGTACACTACCTAAACAAATAACCGAACAGAATTTTCAGAAACGCCTTAGTATCCTTGGTAAAAAATCACAAACTACTACATGAAAATAACTTGTTTCATCGCTGTTCTCGTTATGTTCAGCGACAGCAACATATTTTTTTGTAATAATTATATAGCTACCCTATTAAACTAGACAAATAACCGAACACTTTTTTTAATTGGGTCTTATATATCGAGATATCGATAGAAAAGCACAAAAAATATGTAAAATCGACTCCCGAGCTGCATCACCTCTCCCGCTCACACTGCACCTGGACGAGCAGGACAAACATTTAAGAGCCTACCCCGCCTTAAAGAGTTTTTGCTTTTGCTCCTCTTTCATATTTTTTGTTTTTGTTTTATCGTTTCTACAGAAATATATACAAGTGCAAAACTGGTGTGACTTTTGTACAAGCAGCGCGTGAGGAAACCCTAGTCTGCAAAGGTATAATAATAATAATAATAATAATAATATTTATTGACAGTATAAAAAAGATTACAAAAATACATTTGATCAATAGACTCCCCACTAGGATTCCCTGTCTCGGGGGGTCTATTTCTCTTCCAAAAGTTCCAAGAATAAAATAAAAATAATCTTAATTAATTGAAGTAGTTAGTTTTTTAGTTTAATTTTAATTTATTTAATTATATTTGTGTGCGTGTGTGAGTGTGCGTGTATATATTTATTATATATGTTTGTCATATGGCTTCTGACCGACTGTAAGTTAGTTCAATACATGGTATTACTTTGAAAACCACTAGAAAAAAATAACCATGCAAGCGAAGCCGCGGATAAAAGCTAGTAAATACATAAACACCTCAGTGAACATCAGTATAAAGAAAAATTATAACAATTTAACTTGAGTTTGTCTTCGTCTATTTTAGATACTTTTGTCTTCGCCTATTTTAGATATTTTGTCTTCGTCTATTTTAGATATTTTCATTGTATTTTTGCAGCCGTGTCAGAGGTCCTCGGGTGGCCTGACAAACTCTGACACCAGAAGCCAGCACTGCCTCATAGGACAAATAAACATAGTATTTTTTCTTCTAATTTGTTCTATTCACATCATATTTTTGGTATAAAAATAATAACCTCAGACTTAACATTGTTAAATTAAAGATTGGTATTAAAGATCACTTCTAGTCAGGTCTGTATAATCAGACCTACATATAATGGTGTGATAATTTATAGAATTATGAAGAAAGTTTTTACCTAACTGCGGAGGGTTATTTGTTTGGGTTGTACATTTATTTGGCGCGTCCAGCAGCCTTATCAGCTTGATGGGTTTTGAGGTATAAGCATCATTGGATTTGTCTTAATCACGAAAGTGCTCTAGGACACGAAGTGTCAAATAAACTAATATGGCGGCTTACAGCTGCCATAATGTGTTTCAAAAAGTGACCAAAACCTAGCGAGTGTATCAAAATTAAGGTCTTTTTAAGGTGGTATTTGGGTAGTTGTGACAGGTCACTAGACTTCTATGTATTTATACATCTACTAAATGCTCTGCTTAACTTACTTTCTCACATTTCACTTATTTTTCGACCATTCCTCGTCCATAACAATAGTTCTCCAAAAAGGTTTTCTTAATAAAAATATCGTGATTGCCGCACGCTCTGTGTTACAGACGGACGTTTCAATTTTATTACAGTGAAGGCCTTCTATTGTTAGTGGATGTATGAGTTAAGCTGGGACCCAACCCTACTTTGAAATTTTATGCTGGAAGGTTATGGTCGAAATACTTTTGTTATTGTAAGCTGAGAGAAAAGGCGTTGGTACGTGAGCGATTCTCGTGGGTTTATAAGACACATAATAATAATTGAACGAACAAAACGAGGTTTCCAAACAAGTAAAATTATTATAAAAATACATAAACCAATAGATAATACATAACCAACCGATTATTTTGATATCTAAGTAATCCTTTCCATCCAAAGGTTGCCTGGAAGAAATTGCTATATTACAATAAAGCTGCCCATTGTACCTTTCATTTATTTGAGTTTATCCTGTATATTACCTTCTTCTTGGTGTGCAATAAAGTGTTGTTGTATTGTATTGTAGCTGACCGCCCGCAAAAATAGTCACACTCATATTATAAAGGCGAAAGTTTGTATATATGTAAGGGTGTTCGTTTGTGTGCGTGTGTGTGTGTGTTTGTGCGTTTGTGTATGTTTGTTACTTTTTCACTCTTAAAACGGATTTAGATGAAATTTGGTATGGAGGTAGATTATACCCTGGATTAACACATACGCTACTTTTTACCCGACTATGGCGAAGCAAAAAGGAGGGTTATAATTTTAAGCGGATGTATCGTTGGAAGCGTTTTCATCGTCCGCTGGTTATAGGCTATGTGACGTCACAGTAAATTGATTATCGCACACCCTAGAGGATATAAAGACGTGATTTTTTCTATGTTGCCTTCTTTGATATCAAATGAAAGGGCTTAATTGATTTAAATGAAAATGTAAGTTCAAAAACTAAAACCCGACTACGGCCTTAGTAAGAGTCACAAACAAGAATATTCAAACGTTTTTGAAATTTAAAACTAGGGCCGTAGGATTGCGATATGAATTTATCAGTATTTAACCAAGTAGGTCAAACGCACACCCCAGCTCTATAGTTTTAAATTTCGAAAACGTTTGGATATGAACATAGCTGGGTTCTTGTTTTTGAACTTTATTTTTTTACAAGTATACAACTTCTTTGTATTTTTATTATCCCGGAAAAATGCACGGTCTCTGAGGGACGCGAGTGAAACCGCGGGGCGCAGCTAGAATTTATATAAATTTAATGTTTCTTATTTACTTACATACACACACACACACCCTCCACTCTCTCTCTCTCTCTCTCTCTCACACACACACACACACACACAGACACACCAAAACACAAAACACACTCGACCTTCACTCCGCTTCGGGGGATGAATTTTGACTACGCGGGCAAAGCCGCGGACACAGCATATATAATAAACCTTCCGTGAAAAATAATCGAACTGATGCTGAAAACCGCATTAAAAAGTTTAAAAAATTAAGCATTACTGACAGACGGCGCCGCGGCGGAAAAGGACTGTTTTATACTATGTATTGATAGTGTGATAGAGCTCTTAAAGTCCAAAAGCGATAATGGTTAAAGAACCTGCGGGAATGGTGTGGCTGCAAAAGATCACAAGAGTTTTTTTTTTAATATGTGCATAGAGGCATACAACAAGTTACCTGAAGACATCAAAATCTTGAAAGGCTGTGTTTAGGGCTAGATCGAACGTACGGGCTAGCGGACAATAGGCTTGTTTTCATTTGTTGAGAAAGTGGTAAATATTTTTCCTGATGGTAAAATATAAATATTTTAACAAAAATCAAACATTTAAACAATGTATTTGCTTATATAAAACATATATCATGCCCACCAAAACGATCCAAAATGACATAACTTTGCGAAACGAACAGCTACGAGTATCTGGTTGAGTGCAAACAATTGTTTTGAAAATTACTGTAATTATAATTAATACCAAGTTTTACAAGTACTGTGTAGTGTGAAATGTGAAAGTACAATAATTAAAACAAGAAATACATTGTTCATTTATTTCACAAGAAATAATTGAACCAAGACGACGCCCAGAATGTTTAACAACAAATTCTCGAATGTATGTATTTATCTGAAGACAATTCTTCTGAAAAACAGTAATAAATCATTTAATATTAAGTAATATTATATACCTGTAATTCAAATTTTAAGTACAAACTATGCATAGTTGTAAACTTACATTAAAGTTTTGATATTCTGGAATTCTGCTGAGCAGAAATCACTGTTGGATGCAAAAAACATTCCCAGCATAACCACATCAAATTTGGGTATGCTGCCTCTTCTTGTAAATTAAATTGAATCCAAAGCAAAACTTGGTATTTTGTCTAAGGTTAGGCGGTACTTCACACCGGGACAGCTTTTGAATCTTTATCAAGCACAGGTCCGATCTTGTATGGAGTACTGCTGCCACCTCTGGGACGGTTCTGCCAAGTATCAGCTCGAGTCTTTGGATTCAATGGAGAGACGTGCTGGCAGGCTCATCGGGGATGATACTCTGGTAAAGAGTAAGCTTCAAAGTCTGGTGCATCGACGTGAGGTAGCAAGCCTGGCGGTATTCTACAGATTGCACTATGGAGAGTGTGCACAAGAACTGCACAACCTGATTCCCCCATCACCTTTCCATCACCGTACAACTAGACGATCAGCAAAGCGCCATCCTTTCATGGTTGAAATACCTCGCACAAGAACGAAGCGTTACACTTCTTCATTTATTATAAGAACTGCAAAGGAGTGGAATGCCCTGCCCTCGTCAGTGTTTCCGGTAAGTTATAATCCCGGTGTGTTCAAGTCACACACAAGAGTGAACAGTTATCTACTAGGCAAGCGTGCTACACCGTCGACCACATCATCGCTTTCCATCAGGTGAGATCGTGGTCAAACGATTGCCTAGTCCGTAATAAAAAAAAAAGAAAAAAGAAAGTGTGTCCATTGTAAATACTTGTTGTAATAACGAATAAAATTGTATAATTATATTAAAAATCAATAACGAAGATTAATTTAAAAAATAAAATAACCGAATGACAATAGTAAACAACTAATGTTTTGCACAGCGTGACGTCATGCGCTCTGATTAGTGTTTAAAGTTACGTGATCAATGGCTTCCTTTTTACCAGGCTGCGCAACGCAAAGGCCCGGTAATGTGTTTGTTAGCCTATGTCTGTTCTTTTGTGGCACTATATAGACCAAACGCGTAGACCGGTTTTAACGATTCAAACGTCAATCGTAATCTTGCAAATGCTAAACATGACATTAATCAAAATTCAATTTGGCGACAACTAGACGCAATAATGTGAAAAAAAAAAGTTGACAAACTAAGTATATCAAGTGGGATATCATTGAATAGGTATTTGAAAATCATCTATCTATATAGGTTTCTCTTATTATTTTTCATTTTGAATGACCATTTAGGATCTATAACGATTTAGAGGTAATTATGTTTGTATATGTCATATGTGGCACTATTTACGATAGACCAAACGCGTGGTCCGATTTTGAAAACTCTTGCGTCAATCGATTTGTCTTAATCTTGCGATTGCTATTAAAGACATGACATTAATCAAAATTCAATATGGCGACAACTAGATGCCATATTGTGAAAATTGAAAGTCGACGTACTATTTCTAGTAGGGTATCATTGAATAGGTATTTGAAAATCATCTTTAATTTCTCTTGTCATTTTTCATTTCTAATGATAATTTATAACTTAGAACGATTTAAATTCGGTTAGCAACTATTCTCACTAATTCTTATCAATATAAACTAAAACGTTTAAATAAAACTAATTATTATAAAAAACAAATACCCGACTGCGAAAAAATATAAAAAGAGGCAAACAAGCTTTAGATTTTAGATTTTGAAATATAAGATGCAGTCGGAGGGGAGTGGGGGTTATATAAATGTTTAATTTGTACTTGTTTAATAATGTATTCGAGCAAATAAATAAATGATTGACCTCGCTCTTCAGACTAGCTGTGTCTAAAGTTAGATTAGCCATGGTGTTGCCCAACCACCGATAGGAGAGAAATCAGATTTTTATTAGAATTTTAATAGGAGGAGACTCTGAAGTCTCTATCTAATATTGTTTTTATTAGAATTTTAATAGGAGTAGGCTCTGAAGTCTCTATCTAATATTGTTTTTATTAGAATTTTAATAGGAGGAGGCTCTGAAGTCTGTATCTAATATTGTTTTTATTAGAATTTTAATAGGAGGAGGCTCTGAAGTCTCTATCTAATATTGTTTTTATTAGAATTTTAATAGAAGGAGGCTCTGAAGTCTCTATCTAATATTGTTTTTTTTGTATCGGTGTAACAATTTGTATTATGAAATAGTGATATTGTTCTGGTTGAATTGTAATTATTTTATTATATTTAGTAGTATTTCACAAAAGATCATTTTTTATAAAAAGTAGTAACTTTATTGTTTTTTTTTTGTATCGAATAAATGAGGAAAAAGGCAATGGCTTTTTATAAGAATTCAATGTTCTGGCACAAACAAAACCTTGAATTTCTCCCGTCTAGGTAGATAAACAAACAACTTCCTTGAAAAATCAAGGCAGCGCTCAATTTCTTGACAATCAATTTAAAATGAACAAACTTCTCAAGTCTTGTTCCAAAACAAATCAATTATTTTGTGAATCTCGAGAACTTTCGATAGAATTGAATAAAAAGATATTATCTCGAGCAATTGAAATTATCGACTTCGGTGTTCTGAATTTAAAGGGAACTACTTCAAAATTTTAATGTTGTTTGATTATTTTATACCTTAAATGAGCAACCTATTTAATCTGATTGTACTAATTTCTATCATGGCCAGGACTACATTGATAGATTCAGGCAGGCAGGAACTCTAGCATTTAGCTTACTTTGCAGTGTTTCGAATGTTTGTGGTGTTTTGTGGTTCTGACAATAGGGCAGGGTGAGGTTGCATCAACACGATGAGCATGCGCGCGATGATCGCAGCAGAAGTTAATATTCATCATATCGTCATCATCATCATCATTTCAGCCTTTAGCAGTCCACTGCTGAACATAGGCCTCCCCCAAAGAGTGCCACGACGAACGGTCTTGTACTGCCTCCATTCACCGACTCCCTGCGATGGCTACAATGGTAGCGATTCGGAAATGCCCTGATCTAAACTTAATTTCTTCAAATGTAATTTAAACCTTGTTGGCTTCGTAATAAGGTATTTTTTCCTCTGGCATCTAATCCTCACTCACTTAACTATCACTAAAGCCTGTCAGCGTAAAACCAACTTTATTTCCACGCGGCGAGAGTCCCGATTTATCCAAACGCTGTCTCAGAACGTGTCCTAATTTATCCAAAAGCTGTTAGACAGCGTGTTAAAAAACCTGTTTTAATTACGCTATTTTAAGCGGTGCAGCTTAAATTGACGTATGTTTAGAATAGATGCCAGGGGCAAAAATACCTTGTTACAAAGTCGACAAGGTTTAAATTACATTTGAAGAAATTTAGTCTAGTTTAGTTTAAAGAGTAAAATGACTAAATTGCTGCCAATGTCGTCCGTCCATCGTGTGTGGGGTCTCCCTAGACTTCGCTTGTTTGTTCGTGGTCGTCATTCCAGAACCTTTATACCCCAGCGGTTTTCGACTCTGCGAACTATATGGCCTGCCCATTGCCACTTCAACTTGCAAAAACATAATATTACCTACAGGAAAATGCTACTGGTCATTCCCTGAATTCCCTGAGCTTTTCCTGCAGCACTCGCGGGATGAGAAGCGGATAAGAAGTTAATAAGTGGACTTATTAACAAGCCGGGCTCAAATCTTTTATTATTTAGTTTTATACATTAAAGATTTTTTCATTGATAATTGTTGACATAGATATGAGTACCCAACCCCCTTGCATCTTGATTACTTCAGCTTTCAAATAGAAAAAAACGCATCAAAATTTGTCCATTCGTTTGGGAGCTACGATGCCACAGACAGACTCACACAGTGATACATCCACACCCTAAACTTATAACCACACTTAAAATAAAATGAAGGCCCCTTCTTTTTAAAAGGAACTAAGTTAATGATTTTAATTGTATAATTCCTCTAACATTTGTCATATTCATTTTCAAATTAATAAAATAAGCATTCAATTCCGCCAGCGACCGCAACAAAGCGATATCAATATTTGCCAACCGCGACCATTTAACATTTTGATTGTTTGTTTGAAGTCATTCAATGTTTTTGTTCGGTTAAAAGTTTTGATATAAATAAACTAGCTATACCCGTGTCTTTGCCTGAGTAGTCATTTCATTTAAAAGTAAACCATATGTGTCGTTCCAGGACCTATAGTACCTATAAAGTACAGTAATACAATTTTTCTTCAAAATTCGTTCAGCCGTTACATAGTTTTTTACAGATCGCTCGGCATCTAATCCTCAGATTAAAGATACCAAGTGAGCTAGTTTTTAAGTCTATTCCTAAGCTATCTAACAGTCTAAATCACATCGCATTTGGAAAAGTGGTTTTTACGTGATGCGCAAACAAACATACAGACAAACAGACAAATCGAGAGACACGATTTAAAAAAAAAACATATTTTTGTTCAGTAGCTTATTTTAAGTACCGTAGATCATTTTTTTACTCGATTAAGGAGAGTTATGTGTTTGGGTTGTATGTATGTTTGTTTGTTTGTATGTTTGTACGTTTCCTAAGGACGTCCTTCAGCCTAAACCTCTTGATGGATTTTGATAAATGGGGTATCATTGGTTTCGTCTTGATCACGAGAGTACTATAGGATATATGAAAACTAATATGGTGGCTTACAGCTGCCATATTGTATTTCCGACGGAACAAAAAAGTACCAAAACCTATCGGGAGAGGTATCAAAATTTTCAAAAATATATAGGTATTTCTTATAACTTAGCAGTAGCAAATTTCTTTGAAGCTTCTTACTAAATTTTCAATTTTAGATTATTCATGTAGATGTAAATTATTATTATTATATCAGCCTGAACTGTCCCACTGGTGGGCAAAGGCCTACCTTCCCTCTTTCCATGATTTTCTGTTTAATGCTTTTAATGGCCAGTCCTTATCGTACGGGTCTAGTTCGTCTCTGATGCTGAGAAAGAGAATAATACAATGTCGTCGGCGAAACGAAGGTTAGTCAACCTTTTTTCGCCGACGTCAATGCCTCCTTCTTCCCATCTTGCTGCCAGCTTTTTAAAAACTTCTTCAAGAGTGTAATGTAAATACTATAGTTTAATGTTGCAATTGTAAACTATTAAAGAAAAGTAAAATATGTACCAAAGTAAAAAATACACAATATAGTAGTACTACTAGTAGTAACACTAGCTGCGCCCCGCGGTTTCACCCCGAGTCCCTAAGGGACGATACATAATAAAAAAAAGTAGCCTATGTGTTAATCCAGGGTATAAGCCGTACCAAAAGAAGTAACAAACATACACACACCACACACACACACACACACACACACACACATACACACACACACACACACACACCCAGACAATCTAGCCGTTACATACATAAAAACTTTCGCCTTTATAATATTAGTGTGAATATTTTTGCGGGCAGTCAGGTCGTATTCATTTTATACAATAGCTTTACTTGGTTAATTACCTTCTTTTTATAGGTTTTGTCGTTCTTATTGCTTTATTATAAGTATAGATAGGGAAAGGCGCTGGCATGAAGTAACAGAGGTAAATTATTAATCTCAAATGTATCGATTGTATCCGATACAAGGCTGTAAAAGCAAATATCACAGATTGAAAGGAACTAGTTCACGCAAGCTGAACAAACGTGGATCCAGAATAAAGATGGCCGCGATACGATCTGGTTGGCAATAAATTGAACAAGGAAAAAATGCTTGCACCTGACGAAGTATATAGATTCGGAGATCATTATTCTAACAATAAATCGACTTCAAATGGATTTACTACAATACTATAAAACCAATCATATTCGGGAGCTATGCTTGTAGTTTCTCTGAAGGAAAAGATTCGTAATGAAAATATCCGACGGAGAACCAAGCTAACCAACATAGCTCATTGGATAATCAGAAGCTAAAGTGGCAGTGGGAAAAACAGATAACCGTTGGGGTAGAGTTGAGTTGAGTTCTCGAGTGGAGACCACGTTTAGGGAAACGTAGTGTAGGATGCCCTGTGGCTAGTTGGAGTTACGACCTGCGAAAGGCGGCGGGAAGAAAATTGACGAGGGCAGCTGAAAACCGAGCTCAGTGGCGTGCATTAGGAGAGGCTTACGACCAGCAGTGGAGAGATATAGGTTGCTGATGATGTTAATAGACTGACTGCCACTACGCTGATACCCGATACTTCAGACTTCTCGTGACTACGTTCAATGCAACTTGGAAACAACGCTTGCCACTACGCTGATACCCAATACTTCAGACTTCTCGTGACTACGTTCAATGCAACTTGGAAACAACGCTTGCCACTACGCTGATACCCAATACTTCAGACTTCTCGTGACTACGTTCAATGCAACTTGGAAACAACGCTTGCCACTACGCTGATACCCAATACTTCAGACTTCTCGTGACTACGTTCAATGCAACTTGATCGAAACGACGTAAATACAAGCACATATTAAAAATATTAAAACTGAAAAGCATCTCGATCACACCAGCTTTCAAACATAAAAAACCGCATCAAATAGGTCCATTTGTTTGGGAGCTTTGATCCCCCCTTTCAATCCCCCATGGTAGCTAAGAACCTTCTCGATCGTATCAGCTTTCAAACAGTAAAAAAAATGCATCAAGATACGTTCATTTCAAAAGACTCCATTCATTTGGGAGCTGCGATGCTCATCAGAATTCGTCTACCCCACCGGTTATCGGCTCTTTGTCTAATATTACCGGCTCATTGTCACTTCAAATAGCTAATTCTGTGAGCTATGTCGGTGACTTTCATTCTCTGTTGGATCACCTCGTTTCGGATGCGATCCCTTAGAGAAACCCCAAGCATAGCCTGTTCCATAGCTCGGTGAGTGACTTTAAATTTGTGGACCAGTATCACAGTCAGTGTCCATGTTTAGGCTCCGTATAATAAACGGGTAAATTAAAAAAAATGGGTAATAAATAGTACGGGTAGAACTCACTGATCAAAGACTTACGTTTTAGGCACTGTGGGATGGGTGACGATAAGATATGACGAATTTTTTCAAATGCTGCCCAGCTCAATCGAATCCGCCTATCGGCTTCCCTTTCAAAATTGTTTCTTCCCAACATAAGAGTTTGTCCTAGGTAGACATACTCCTGCACAAATTTGAGAGGCATGCCACTAATGACTATTGGTCCCGGTGTAATGAGCTTTGATCAATTTTGTTTTATCGATGTTCAGGCGGAGGCCAATACGTCGGAAGGCATCTGCTAGGCTAGTCAGCATTTGTTGCAACTCTTATAGCGACTCCACCATAAGGACTATATTGTCTGCGAATCTCAAGAGTGTAATGTGCTCGCCATTTATGATTATGCCCATTCCATTCCAGTCCAACATCTTGAACATATCCATATATTGTGTTGGTAAACAGTTTCAGGGATATGACATCCCCCTGTCGTACTCCCCTGAGCAATTGGATTTGTTCACTTTGCCTTTCACGGTGGACACCGTAGCAGCGTCGTATAGGCATCTTAACACTTGAATATATCGCCAGTCCTCTTGGCATTGCTGCAAAGAGTCCAGAACACACCAGGTTTCGATGGAGTCAGAGGCCGCAAAACCCGGCTTGCTCGGGAGGCTGGAATTCCTCAAATCGACGTGCGAGACGATTGGTGATGACTCTTGAGAACAACTTATAGATGTGACTCAGGAGTGAAGGGAAGGTTATATCCCCTTTCTTGAAGAACAATACCACCATACTCCTGTTCCACGCTGTTCCTATTCTCCCACAGTTGATGACGGAATTAATTTTTTAAAATAATAATTTAATTCAGTTGTTTCAAGTCTATCTCCACCTCGTCCATGCTGACATTTGGCAGCTCATCGGTGTAGCAGCGGGTCAGTTGGCTCTTGAATCCTCACTAAGAATTTCTGATCAAGCAGTATGTGGAGCATATAATCGGCCATATAAATCCTTGACCTCAGCGAGAATGTCCGGTTTTGACAAAATGGTTTTGCCATCAGCTGTTTTTAGCTTTGTCAGATGACTCCTGCCAAGTTTCTGAACGAAAACCTAAGGATGATTTAAGGATTCTAACATACATTTATTTTTCTTAAGTTATAGTGCAATAAAGAAACTCACATACATACATACATACAAACAAACACACATGAATCCTAAAAACATTTAACTCCCTTTTTTTGGGCAGTTAGTGAAAATTAAGTAAAATGTTTTGTGCGGCGACGTCAGCGACATGAAGCGGCTGCACGACTCCACCTGCGAGAGGAACTGATGTCTGTAAGATAATATCAAAACCCAACTTTGTATGTGTTTGTTGCTGTGTGGGTTAAGTGCCTGCTAAACGGTTAAACATTTGTGCAAAGAAGAAAATAATTCATAGTTTCCGCCTGCATATTATAGAATCTATATCCTTATCATAAAGCAATAAGAACTAAAAAGTCGGTACAAAGAAGATAATATAAAAAAATGGTCTAGGATACTTAAAATAAGCTACTTAACAAGTTTTTTTAAGTCCTGTCTGTCTGTTTGTCTGTTTGTTTGTTAGTTTGTCTGTATGTTTGTTCGTGTATAACGTAAGAACTACTTGTAATGCGGTTGTCACTGTTAGATAGCTTTAGGATTTGACTTAAAAACTGGGTTACTTGGTATCTTAATCTGAAGATTAGATTCCAAGCAATCGATAAAAACTAATTGACGGCTGAACGAATTTGGAAGAAATGTAGTTTTTGTACTATATAGGTACATTTGGTCCTTAAATAACACGCTTTGGCTACTTTTAAAGGAAATGATCACGGGGGCAAAGCCGCGGGCACAGCTAGTCACAGATAAAGTAAAATATATTTTATGCCCATTTAAAAAAGGACTATGTTCACACTTTAAAAAAGCCGTATGTATCTTTGTGTCTAACTGATATATTAAGAAAAGGCCGCAGGCCTTATTTTCCGCCTTGCCCGCGTCCAAAGTTTACCACCCAGAATTTTATCAGAATTTTAGGGTAAATCCCTTATATGTAATTTCAAAAAAACCTTACGTAGTGCATCTTTCAGGAATAACACAAAATCTTTTGACACAAGGAACATAACCTCCAAATTCCAAATGTCTAGGTCCTCTGGTTTAGTGCGATGTCTGTGTCAGTAGTTAGGTAGGTATGTCACGAAACTGTTTTACAAGTATAGATAGATAAAGGCCTTATTAATGTTATTTAACAGTTTGTAGAAAAACCGTCCCACTGAGCATACATTAATTAAACTCAACCCCTGAGGGAAAGAGCTGCAAGTCATGCGCGTTACAGTTACCATTGTGTTTACATTCGTACCTATACCCATTAGGGAGACATAATCACTAATGAGGGGGGTAAAATAAGCTTTTTTTAGTAGCATTGGTTTTTACTATTACCTGACCTGATGTTGTAAAATGTGCAGTAAAAGAAGTAACACGATGACCTAGATAGGTGCCAGCTACGGTATAATGAATAACAGTATGTAGATACGACGTCAGCGGCAGCGTCCTTTTTACCACGTTTTTGTTAAATCACTCTCTTGCTATCTCTCTCTATGAGAGACACACCCAAGTTTGTAAAGGAATAGGCTAATAATTATGATGCTCCAAATTTCAAAAAGGTCTGACTGAGGTTAAACTCGACCTTAATCCAAATTAAGAAACATTTTATCCAATTACCCAATTCACCCAACGAGTATTCGATAAAAGTATAACTAGTTAGCACTAAGGAGTTACCCGATAGAACTTGCCCAATAAAAAGTGTCTACTGATGAAACTTACTTTAGGAGATAAAACTCTTTTCGAATAGTGGAGGTTCGTTCTTACCTGAAATAAGAAAAATAGGTTAGATTACAGCACATTTATTGATAAGTGCAAGAATTAAAGCAATCGCAGGCCAGGAGTTACAATAGGCGATGTTTCTCCTCATTTCACACAGCTACATTAGACTGTTTTGTATTTTAGGTTAAAATAATAACCAATTAAAAAAAAAAACTTCGACCACATCATCGCTTTCCATCAGGTGAGATCGTGGTCAAACGATTAAAAAAAACAATCGTAATCGTAATCAATAGAGTAGTGTAAGACGCCTACCGGCCAGGTGGAGTGATGACCTGCGGAAGGCGGCCGGCAGAAACTGGATGAGAAAAGCCGAAGATCGGGCTCTGTGGCGTTCATGTGGAGAGGCTTATGTCCAGCAGTGGACGAACACAGGCTGATGATGATGATGGTAAACAATCGAGCATGTTTGAGAGCGTCATGTGACGCGATGCACCCAGGAAATACCTAGTAGGACCATAAGTTATGTTACAAGAAAAGAGGCGTTTTCACATATAATATTTTGTAACTAGAATAAAACTTGTCTGTATCGAATCTTATCTGAATCTTATCTGAATCTTATCTGAATCTTATCTGAATCTTATCTGAATCTTATCTGAATCTTATCTGAATCTTATCTGAATCTTATCTGAATCTTATCTGAATCTTATCTGAATCTTATCTGAATCTTATCTGAATCTTATCTTATGTTATATCGAAGTCTAAACAATTTATTCGAAGTTACCGCCTTCGTCGTTGATGCAAGCTTTTAATCTCTCTATATCCACGAATCTATGGAATTACGCACTGACTCCATGGGGGAATTTAGTTCACTCTAAAGATTTCTTGAAAGACTCAATTTCGGAGTGACGTTCTGAGCAGGCCATGTCCTCTAGTACTGACCACAATTTATAGTCCAAGGAGTTTGGCCAGTCTTCAGCTCTATGAAATCCGGAACATTGTTCTCAACTTATGAAAAATGCTCCGGACTTCATAAAGATTGGCCCGGTCCATAAAAAATATGCATTTTAACTTGTACCGGAAATTATTGCCATACTAGTTATATTAATTAATTTTCATAGCAATAACTGAAAACCTATAAAACGCAATCACAATTTCAGCTCCTAGAATTACAAATAGATCTAAACCTTGTTCCTACCATCAAAGTAATTTGTATAGAAGCCTAGGCTTTAGTAGAAACCTAGTTTTATTCATCGTAGCTCTATTTTATACTAATATAAAAACGGGTTCGTAAAACTGGATGTTCATTAGTATCGCGTTCGTTTGCCAATCAGTAGCTGGAATCTAGTTTCATTATGGACAAAAGTTTATTAGTTTTTTTTTATGGGCACGGTTACTTTACGTACGGTTATATCCGTGTTCACACAGGCACGGTAAGTAAGTAGGTTAGTGTGTTTTGTTTTATAATATAAAGATGAACAGATTTCGTTGAAAAAAAGTTAGTTAATGATTGCATAATATTCATTAGGTGTAATAAACCACAGTACACATTAAACTCGTATCCTATTAAACGTTAAAGTCAGAAACCACAACAATGCATCGGAACAAACCAGAGCAAGCTTCCAGAAGTCTATCTACACTTCAATACTAATACTATAGATAGGTGAAGTTTGTAAGTTTGTTTGTTACCGCTAATCCCTGAAACTACTAATCTGATATTGAAAATTATTTCACTAATAGGAAGCTATGTTAATTACTGGTCAAAAAAAATAAATATAATAAGACAACCCGCTCGGCTTCACACAAGTAGGTAAATTATACCTACCACAATACACAAGTATAATGTATTATACTGGTATCCTATTATACTTCATAGCCATTTTTAGAGAAATCAACCAGAGCAATTTTCCACCGGCTTCTAAGATAAATTCTAACAGACTGATAATCGCGATTGGTGACTTCTTAAATATTTTTATACGGAAACATTTTTCTTAAGTTTTATACAGAACTCAACAAATCTAATCAATATTCAAACATTATTATTCTTACCCTGTAGTTGACTTTGAAAGTGACATCGCCTCGCCAATTTCAAATAATGGATTGGTCTCTCTTTGCTTACAAGTTGAAGGTTTACAATTACAAAAAAAGAAGTTAATTCGCGGTCGTTGACCTTTGAAAGGGTGGGACTTAGTATGTAAATGTCATTAGGGGTGACTTTTACTTTGATTGGATGAAATCAAAAAGACATTGTGTAGTGAAAATAAATGTAATACTGAAATAATAATGCAATATAAATAAATACATGGATTTGATCAAAACTCTAAAATAGTTTGTTATTGTCAAACACAACACGCGGCGGGTTAATATTATCTCATGAACAACGGTGTCACGAGGCGGTCCTAGGGTTTGGGTTTGTTCCACTAGCCAGGGACCAAACCTCAGTGGACAACATAAAAGTACAGGCACAATTAAGAGCACTTGGAGATGTTGATAAACAGAGATCTTGCACTCGACTATTCTATTCAGTCTTCTCCCAATTTAATATATTTGGTAAGAGTGTACCCTTGGGGCTCTAGTATTGTTATTATTACAGACTTTTCGTACTTCATCGATACGGATGAAAACAACCACGAACGAAAGTACTATCATATATATTTAAAGGACTCCAGATGTAATAAACTTATTTAGGTATTTTATAACATACTATTTCGTAAAATTGCAGTTTTTGCTAATCCCATGACAGTATGGGAATCACAGGTTATTTGAATTTAGAATTAATAATGACAAACTATCAAATGGGTATGATTATGAAAGAATTAAGAATTTATGAAAGAGGTTTCACATCGTCACAACGGGAAAAGTAAAATCTAACAAGATAAGTTCAAAATTTAAAACCCTACTACTACGGTCGGGTAAATAGCCTATGACACTATACTTGAAGACGAATCGATTGACACCTCGCTTGTTAAAATCGGACCAATACGGGCGACGCTATGGTGGAACATCCACATACCCACATACATATATACATAAATACATATACTCTTCCCTTCCCTTGCTTCGCCGTAGTCGGGTAAAAATATAATAGTAGCTCTACCTAGTTCGAGATTTAAAATGAACTTCAATTTTTATAATTTACTAAAAGTGTGAGCAGCCTTTGACGGACTTTATTTAAAACTTATGTAACGCCTCTGCTAGTCTGTTTACACCATAACAACCGTGTGGCAGATGTATTACATCCATTAAAATCATGACTTCGTTTTTCGCTCCACGTAGAGACGCGGGGGATTAATTTCCCCATTTATTTTATTACACGTATGTCTCTCGTGTAAGGCATGTAGAGACGTCGGTAGAGAATTCATCCGTTTAATGAAAACGTCTCAATATTTCCAGTAGAGAAAGGAGTTAAATGTTCTTGGAAAGTTTTGAATGGAATGATGGCTATAAAGAGTTTATTTGAGATAATAATATCTGAGCTTGTATGTGAAATACTCGCTACAAGTTTCGAAGTTGTTTATGTTATTAAGTACCTTACTTAGTACTGTGTTACTTGTAATCTTGCTGTTATTTATAAACGTTCAACATAGACATTTCCAACTGGGAGAACCTAGCAGAAAATTGAAATACTATTGTGGAAGGACTGCACAAACATGATCAAGCGTTGCTTCAAGTGCTCCACCAGACACAAACGGGCTTACGAACCCTCTCCACCTGGGGTCCCGAGCAACGTCATAATTTATTATCAGTTGTGCAGCCGTGACTGCCGCTCCCGCATCGGCTTCATTTATTCACATTCACAAGTGTCGTTTACCTGAAGGCTGTTTAAATCATCTTTCATAGAAGAAGAAGATCAATGATTATAATAATCATGAAAAAAATGGATATGGTCATAAAAATACAACCATTTTAAATGAACAATTAGATGCGCGTTTCTCATGACATGACGGGACGTTTAAAACACTTTTCTCTTACTGCTTTTAAGATCCTTGTATATATTTTCACATTTATACTTTAAAATAAGTTTCATTTCATTCCATTAAAAGAACTCTACTAAAGGACGCGTAAATAACAATTCCCAGTTCACAAAGTAAAGTTCTTCAAACAAAAACACACAAATAAAAAGTCTGAAAAGAAAGACCTTTTTATTCAAAGCAGTTGACTACAAAATAAACTTTCCGTAATTAAGGCTCCATTCCATCCATCCGCTTAAGCCGGAGTTAAACATACGACTCTTTGACATCGAACTGTAACAGTAAAAGAGCAACTAATGACGCGCGAATTCAAACGCGGAAAAGGCGAAAAAAACAAAGTGGTTCAAAGCGGAGCGAGCGTAAAATGAATTATTTCCAGTTTGTCGCTCGTGCGGTGCGCCTGGTTATTGAATTTCGATCTGGAGTCATTAGTCTCTTTTGTACACATGCAGTGCTTCACAGGTAGGGCGTATAAGTTTAAGTAAAAAAATAATAACTCGTTAACTGAATAAATACAATTTGTTGATGAAAAAACACATACAAACCCAGCGGCACACAGATAGAACAAAACTAAAACCCGACTACGGTCGGGTAAAACATAGCCTATGACACTCTTGCGATTAAGACGAATCGATTAATACTTCGCTTGTCAAAATTGGACAAGTTTTTAGTTTGAACACATTGTCCTTCCTTTGCCCAGGCGTAGTCGGGAAGACGAATCGATTGACACCTCGCTTGTCAAAATCGAACCTATAGGGGCGACGCTATGGTGGAACATCTACATACCCACATACATAGATACATACATACCTACATAGACTGTTAAACTTATTACCCTTCTTTTGCTTTGCTGTGGTCGGGTAAAAAACAATGAAATCCTGACGGACCAGCCACTGTTTCCGTCTGAAAAAAATATGTAAACCTTTCCAAAAACTCACTATGGCCGGTTTCAGAGCATTGCGTATTTACTTGCGGACCATCCGCGCGGAGCTCCGAAGTGGAGACATCTTCGAGCAAGCAAGCAACTCCGTAGTTGCCTGTTTGCCCGAAAGAAGAAACACGTGTGACCTTAGAAATAGTGTAGGTTTTAAAGCTCTCTCTCAAAAGGATCTCTCCGTATAGAATACTATCCACGTAGAGCGCTGCTGCAGAATACTGGTGCGGACGGCCCCAAAGGCGGATAATCCGGATGCGTACCGTACGCTCTGGGCCTACAGCACAGTAGATATATAGTCCTACGGAATATAATGTACTGTGACTACAGTCTCGACATAGATAACGAGGCTACCGATCGCATAATAATAACGAAAACAATTGATTAGTTTAAAAAAAATGCAAGTCTCTACAAACGAAATACCGAGCAAAACCGTCTATTAGTGATCATCGTGGGCACCGGGAGGAGGGTGCAAACGGGATGCAATTGCACCCCCTGGCTTTACACAATTTAATTATTGCTTTATTACACATAGGTACATTATATACCTAACTTATGTAAATTTTGTTAGGTTGTGGGAAAAGTCCATGAATGAATAAAAAAATATGGTGTGGGTTGTTGTACAACATGGATGACCAAATTGTCAATTGATATCAGTGTCTTCCTTTAACCTTTCAGTCCCTTTCCTTAAGTTATACAGTACTACTACTATATTAATTCACCGTACTCATTCACAGTACTATAGTAATTCAACCTTTTTGAGTATTGTTTAGTACACAAAAAGGTTGACAATCGATATCTTTGACAGTAGCTGCAGTCTCGACAGATATAGCTATGCCATCGCAAGCTACCGATTGCTTTATCAACACGAATAACAACAGTACAGTATAGGAATCGATGATAATCGTTAGCTTTCCGCGGTTAGTGACAGAAGCTATCGATTTTCATCGGTATCTGCACCTTGACCGCAAGAACACCGATGCTCGATTTCGGTGACCGATTTCGGTGGTAAAGTTATAGCTATCTGAAAGCAGCTTCGCCTAACTCAATGAAAATTCTTGAACTTATTTAATTATTTTTTGTATTCTCCAGAAATATCAATGACAAATCAGTATGAGAAATCACATCTCATTATATCAGAAAACATTCCCAGAAAAACAAGCCTGTAGAAGGAAATGTGAAAAATAAGTTTTCCTTTAAAGCCATAAAATAAAAACCAATTAGGGTCAACGTCAACAAGAGAGATCAAGTTTCGTAAAGAGGAAAGAACTCTGAATTTCAGGCTTTTTATTAACTTAATACGACGGGATTATGGAAAAGCAAACAAAGAAGGGAAATCATTTTTCGAAGCCTCTTTTGTTCTAGATATAAGGCCCTAGGACTTCAATTGTCGAGATTTTACTTCGTGATTTGATTCATCTGTAAATAAATGAGTTTTATATGGCCTTATGCTAAGTTGCATGGTTGAATCAAACGTTTCATTATTTTTTCTCTAATAAAGTGCTCTCTTTAATTGTCAGTACATTTTTTACATAACGCAATTATTTTAATGTGTATAAGTATATAGTTTACTACTGCAGCCGATCGTGGGACACCCACTGCCAGAAGAAATAGACAACAATATAATTTACAATACTATGTGTACATTGTACAATGTACAGTAGCGCTAAGCAGATCGTCTATACTAATAATAAAGCAATAAGAACGAAAAAGTCTGTAAAAAGAAGATAATTAAAAACAAATGGTACATAAAATAAGCTACTGAACAAGACTATAATATATAAAAATTCTTGTCTGTCTGTTTTTTTGTTTGTCTGTCTGTATGTTTGTTCGCGCATGTTTTTTTATAAGCTTTTATTTAACTTGCAATGTTTGTTTGTATGTATGTATGTATGTATGCTTAGGTCAAATCTTGCAAGCTGAAATAGAACCAATTTATCTTATCCTACGGAATTGCATTTTTACATCTTGGTTCAATTCCATAATCAATGAATTTTTATGGTAAGCATGACCTGAATCGACATCCAGGATTAGCTCCAGGTAAAAGAACTCTGAAACGGTCAATAGCACAGACACGAAATATTGTATAAGCATTTAATTGTGACAGACCGTTCTAAGTTTCACCATGACATGACTACTGCATAATAGCTTCTTTGTTTAATGTTTTTATGTTGCTTATATACCTATTGAAAAATACACTAAATTCTTAAAGATATTATGATGTGCAATAATTGCTAGCCTAGTGCTTTACTAGCGAACCGAACCACGAAATCAAACGGTGGCAGGTTCGAAACCCGCAAGGTGCAATCATTTGTGTGATAAGCAGAAAATAATTTATTTTGAAAACTAAAACGAGTGAAAATCATATTAGAAATAAATAAAACGTCTAAAAACTCACGAAATAGAAGATCGAAAATACTCCGACCAGTTTCCGACTATTTTGAAGTCCTTCGACCGGGAGGGGGGGGGGGGAGTGTAATGCCAACAAGCCGCGACGAGCGCTACGAACGTCAGCACGCAACTAGCGACGCGTGCGTGGTGCGGGCCAGTTGTCTTCTATTTCGTGAGTTTTTAGCCGTTTTATTTATATTCAGCAGAAAATATTTTTTTTTGCGAGTTATGGAAATACATATATTCGTATTTATGTATGTTTATCCGTTGTCTAGTATCCATAGTTCTGGGAATCCTAGTTTGGGGCTACGTACTACTGATTTGTATCAATAAATTAGTGTTCTCTCTGTAAGAAACCTTTTTTCATCTCACAAGCTCGGAAAAAAACTGTTTTTCATTCGAAATCTGAGTGCAAAAGTGCATTTTACCCGCTAGCGTGAAAAGAGTTTTTAAAATTCTATTCAATAATTTCTATACCGCCAGTCCACTGAAAATACATTAATACCTATTTATATTATATTGTTATTTGATTCGATTTGACTCTCCTCGACTCTATATGACTCTCCTCGACTCTATTTGACTCAATTTTAATTTATTTATTGCAAACACATATGTACATAGTAAACAACACATGCATTAAGGTGTAGTTGTCAACATATGAACCTCACAGGGTATAGCAAAAAGTAGTAGCAGACCGAGCCATTATCTATTCTATCAATTAATTATATATGTAGATTTATCATTTAAATACTCGTCAAGGGTATAGTGGCATTCATTAATTAAAAAGTTATCTAGGTTATTATGGAATGTTGTTTGTTTTTCTTATTTTTTTATTATATCGGGTAGTTTATTATAAATTTTTACTGCCATTTTATTTGTTCTAGAACTGTGAATTTTTAATTTGGAAGGAGGTACAACTAGATCATATATACACCTAGTAGCGAATCTTCTAGGCTGGTCAACCTTTTTAGAAAAGAATAGGGGAATTCCGTACGAAATTTCAAATTTCCTTTATATAAATTGATATTAATATCAAAAGCTTTAAATATTTAAAATGTGCGTGTAATTGAATCTACTCGTCTCTATTCGACTATTCGACTTATTCGTTATCCGACTTTATTTGAGTCTATTCGAATCAAATTGACTCTATTCAACTCTACTCGACTCTACTCGACTCTACTCGACTCTACTCGACTCTACTCGACTCTACTCGACTCTACTCGACTCTACTCGACTCTACTCGACTCTACTTGACTCTACTCGACTCTACTCGACTCTACTCTGTTCGACTTTAATCGACTATTAGACTCTACTCGACTCTATTTGACTATTCGACTCTACTCGATTATATTCTATTCTAATATGTTTACACATCTGCCAGGTGTACCGCAACGGCTCATTTTTATTATTATTATAAACACTAGGTAGATTAATATATTATTTAAGCTGTTTTTCTTGCACCTAGAAGTTTCCTCGCTGTAGTGAGGTGAAAAGTTGTGTGTTTCGCACGGCTGCAAAGTTATTTTGCGCCTTGTACTTTTGAAACCCTCGCTACGCTCAGGATTCTATATTTGAACTCGCTTCTCTCGTGGTTCAATCCTAGAATCCTTCGCTTGCTCAGGTTTCAATAACAAATCACTTTGCAGCCTTGCATAACAAATAACTATTTTGTATAGGTGGATTGTCAAACAGCATATTGATTCAGTGCCGAAACTACCTTTTTATACTTATAACGAGCGACCCGCCCCGGCTTCGCATGGGTAGATATATAGAAATATAAAATTAGTAGGTATTTTATTTGGACAAATAGAACAACAACAATTTCTTACACAAAATGTTTCTGTGATGAGCAGAAATGTTTGTTTCCGAGTCATGGATGTAATATTCTTATCTATGTATGTTTATCCGTTATCTAGTGCCCATAGCACAGGGTATCCTAGTTTGGGGCTAGGTAATTGGTGTGGAAATGTCCCGAATATATTTATTTATATATACAAAGACCCGTATCTCCTTCTTAGTTTGTGATCTTACGAAGTATTTATAAACTCGTTGGTTTGTGATACAAAGTAATCGAGTTTTTTTGCAAAATTTAATACCTTGGGTTTCATTATTGCAATTTTCGAAGGGAACTCTAATTTTTAAATCGTGCTAGTGTTACTCGCTGATAATTTAGCTTTCTTTATGTGAAAGATTTTTTATAATCGGGTCTATATTTTTTGAGTTTATCCATTACTAACAAACAAACAGACAAACAAACAAACAAATCCTTTCCTTTCCTCTTTATAATATTAGTGTAGATAAAACTGTAACAGGTCCAATTCTGTACATTGCAGATATGTAGAGTTTTTTTTGACGTTACTCTGTATTCGATACTGAATCCAAAATGTTTTATTTTTCATTTTTATCTGTCTTTCTGTCTGTCTGTATCTTCGCCGCGCATCGCGCCGAAGCTACTGAATGAATTCAAATGAAACTTGGAATGATTCAGGTTCACATACTACGAGGTAGGACATGGGATACTTTTTATCCCGAAATATTAAAGGGTTCCCGCAGAATAGGGATTGAAAGTTATTTAAAAGAACACTTATCACGCTGAAACTACTACACGGATTTTGATGCAACTTGGCACAGTCATAGTTTATATGATGACTGAAAATTGAGGATACTTTCTATTCCGAAAAAGAAGAGGGTTCCAAGGGTGTGCCAAGAAAGTGGTGATGTACTTTAAAGATTTTCATGTAATTATTTCAATGTTATCGGTTTTGTGGTTCTGAAATTAAAGACATTATACAACCCTCAGTCCAAATAACTTGAAACCCAAAATGTACAGGAACTTTTGAACGTACAGCTCATCTTAAGCTGGCCTTCGCACTTTATTATATAGGACTAGCTTTCCCGCCTTCTTACGCGCGAACTACTGTTTATCGCGAAAAAAGCATCCTATTTTCTTCTAAGATATTCAAAATCAATCCAAAAGTAGGTATAGCACCACTCTTGATGTTTTTTGACAGACATGTTATTTCGTTTCCATGGCAACCATTCTGTGATGACAACCGTTTCTTACAGTGAGTAATCAACATTTTCCAGTTTTTCAGTGGACAATTTTCCGGGATAAAAAGTATTCTTTGTTTTAATCCAGGGCATAAGCTATCTCCATTCTAAATTTTAACAAAATCCGCCCAGCCGTTATTGCGTGAAAGCTCCCCAAACAAACAAACAAAGAGTTCACGTTCACTTTTATATATTGGTATGGAGTAATGGATATAAGCCGGACACCGTACACACAAAAATCGTGTTAGGCCGCAAAAATTTGCACAGTTCTGTTTTTTGGTATATATATTGTAAGGACCAGTAGTGTAAAACTAATTTATAGTTTTATTTTTTTGGTATATATATTGTAAGGACCAGCGGTGTAAAACTAATTTATAGTTTTATTTTTTTGGTATATATATTGTAAGGACCAGTAGTGTAAAACTAATTTATAGTTAAATTTTTTTGGTATATATATTGTAAGGACCAGTGGTGTAAAACTAATTTATAGTTTTATTTTTTTGGTATATATATTGTAAGGACCAGTGGTGTAAAACTAATTTATAGTTTTATTTTTTTGGTATATATATTGTAAGGACCAGTAGTGTAAAACTAATTTATAGTTTTATTTTTTTGGTATATATATATTGTAAGGACCAGTAGTGTAAAACTAATTTATAGTTTTATTTTTTTGGTATATATATTGTAAGGACCAGTAGTGTAAAACTAATTTATAGTTTTATTTTTTTGGTATATATATTGTAAGGACCAGTGGTGTAAAACTAATTTATAGTTTTATTTTTTTGGTATATATATTGTAAGGACCAGTGGTGTAAAACTAATATATAGTTTTATTTTTTTGGTATATATATTGTAAGGACCAGTAGTGTAAAACTAATTTATAGTTTTATTTTTTTGGTATATATATTGTAAGGACCAGTGGTGTAAAACTAATTTATAGTTTTATTTTTTTGGTATATATATTGTAAGGACCAGTGGTGTAAATCTAATTTATAGTTTTATTTGTTTGGTATATATATTGTAAGGACCAGTAGTGTAAAACTAATTTATAGTTTTATTTTTTTTGTATATATATTGTAAGGACCAGTAGTGTAAAACTAATTTATAGTTTTATTTTTTTGGTATATATATTGTAAGGATAGATACCAGTAGTGTAAAACTAATAAACAGTATTATTTTTGAAAATTTTTGGATTTTATTTCTGATTTTGGCTTATAACTTCTAAAAAGTGCTTTCCACGGAAAAGTTAGCTACTACAATTACAAAGAAGACAAAATTTACTATAACATGAGTCTATTTGCAGCTCTGTTATATTTTGAAAAATCTGAGATGCAGTACTTCAAAAATTGGCCATTTTCCCTAAAAAGTTTGAAATCGTAGTTTTAGCCGCCTTTCGAGCAGAATATCGGCTATAATACTCATTCTACGAAGAAAGTCATGAGAAAAAGTTATAGAACAGTTATTTTACTTTCATATAAGCAAAAGCGCAACTTTTTAGGACAAAAGTTCCCCTGTAATCTGCCAAATCGATAAATTAAGGAAATCGGATTTTTCAAGACATGTTTATTGTTATTAATACAGTTGCACAGTTATATATTGCAATTTAATTAAAATGACATCACAGCTATAAATTTGATTTATTAACAGTGTATTACACTTTTTTTTTAATCTTGTCTTTTTTAATATGCGTCTGTTTATTAGTTTGCGCATCATGTAAAAACTTCGGCATCGACTGTGATGCGGCTTACATTGATGGATAGCACAGGGTTTGACTTAAAAATTGGTGTATTTAATATTTCAATCCAATGTGAAGAAGCCGAGCAATCGATAAAAAACTTTTTGATGGCTGCAGGAATTTTGATTAAATGTTGGTATATTGATATTTTAGGTCCTGGAATATCACATTTAGTTTTAACCTAAAGAAATGATCACGCGTGCAAAGTCGCGGCCACAGCTAGTCAGCAATAAGAAGCTTGACAAATGTCTCGTACCGAGTTGCAAACGTGCAGTCGCTTGGAGACATTATTATCCGATATATATATATATATATATATATATATATATATATATATATATATATATCTTATCTTTTAAGAAGAAAGAAAGAACTATCTGTTGTTAAACTCAAACCAAATATTAACAATTGGCTGAATACCCGTTACTATGAAGGAACTGAAAAACTATTAGAAATTTTCCGCTCATTAATTTTACAATAAGCAAACGGATACCCAAATACATACACATATTCTACACCACGTATAAACTAAAACATGATAAATATCTAGTATATTAATATGTATGTTTATTATTTATATTAGTATGTTATTAGTATATTATTAGTATATTAGTTTGTTATTAGTATATTGTTAGTATATTAGTATGTTATTAGTATGTTTATTTATTTATTGATATTTAAAAGATTACTTAGTTATGCAAAAATATGGTACCGTATACCATGTTTTTGCATAACTAAGTGCCTAATCTTCACCCTGTTTAACTATAATTTAAGCATATAAAATTGTAAAACTTGATTATATTACTACTTTTATATTTAAATTTGGGGGGACCTGGTACACAGTTGCTTGTAACACAGTTTTACAAATAACACAAAAGACAGAACATCCCAATTTAAATGTGTACCCCGATTTATGCTGTAATAAGAATATAACTATATTGTACTTATTATTTTAGGTAATTCTCTCTTCACTCAGGTAATGTTCCGAAGAGCTGGAAGCTTGCCAATGTACAACCAGTACCTAAAGAGGGTAGCCGTGCTGATCCGGCCAATTATCACCCCATCTCGATAACCTCCTTACTATATAAGTGTATGGAGCGTGTCATAAACGTTAGGCTATTGTCATACCTTGAAGAGAATGGTCTCCTCAGTGACCGGCAATACGGATTTCGCTGAAACCGGTCTACTAGGGATCTTCTTGCGTATGTGTCCGATTGGGGCGATGCTAACCTGGTTAAGTTTACTGCTACTAAAACGCAGGCGTGTTTGTACTCTGCTAAAAATAGTCCTCTTAACCGATCTCCGTCATTCCGAAGTGTAACAATTATTATCTTCATTTTCATTTTACTGTCCATATCTCGAGTGCACGCCTATACACATCTTTCTTGCACAACCAGGATGACTGGCAGAAAATGCTGTCTTAGCATTAAGTCTCCTGTACACTGTTTTTGTGCATAAAGTAATAAATAAATAAATAAATAAATAACAATACCACTAGGCGACCATCTGTAGTTTTTGGGTGTCGAACTCACATCGAACCTAAATTTTGGGTCTTACATTGAATCCAAAGCCAAGATAGCTGCAAAGAAACTTGGTATTTTGTCTAAGGTTAGGTAGCACTTCACACCGGGACAGCTTTTGAATCTTTACCATGCACAGGTCCGATCTTGTATGAAGTACTGCTGCCACCTCTGGGACGGTTCTGCCAAATATCAGGTCGAGAAGAACTTCTAAGGAGTGGAATGCCCTGCCCTGGTCAGTATTTCCGGTAAAATATAACCCTGGTGTGTTCAAGTCAAGAGTGTATAGGTATCTACTAGGCAAACGTGCTACACCTTTTACCACATCATCGCTTTCTATCAGGTGAGATCGTGGTAAAACAATTGCCTAGAAAGCAATAAAAAAAATATGGTGTAAATTCTCCTGAATATTTTAATTTATTTATTTATACCGGGTTCGGTCCTAGGCTCCGCATCAATGACTATTCTGTGTTATGTGCGGTTTTCTATCACTCTGTTTGTGAGAGAGCTTTAAGCTGTCAGTTCTGTTTATGATTGATCAATAGCAGTTGCAAAAGTCATGGAAGAGGCTCTCTGTCAGCCTGACAAACTCTGATGCCAGAGACCAGCACTACCTCATACAACAAGCAAGCAATTGAGCTACCAGAAGCCATCAAGTTGTGTATGAAACAGATAAGCATACACCTTACTATATATGTCAGAACCATCATTATCTTCAGTAGGAACAGGTGCACTGCTGAACATAGAGTACCACAACGAGTCCAGCCATCCACCAACCAACAACCACCCAGCGCCTCCTCGAGACTTACCAGGTCGTCAGTACACCAGGCGGTGCAGGCCATCCCAGGCTCTGTTTTTCGGTCTGCCATAAAGCGATCTGTGTTATGGTAACCATAACCACTTCCAATATACAATATCACTCCAAATCATGAAGCCATAGAAACATCACTAAAGGTCACGACCTCGTCTCAAATTACCTACCCTCTACGATAATTTGGGCTCTGTGATTAAATAAACATTACGCCCGGCAAAGGAATAAAATTTTATATTCGCCGAGATACCAACCTCAAATATTCAGCGAGGCCCTAATTTAACTCTGAACTGCGTTTTATTCATGAATGATTCGTACTTTGAGATTTTTCGCCGTTCGCTTCTCAGCTCAGCTGACGTATGGCTTGGAGATGGAGAAATTGTGTGGAATTTGGGAATATATTATTATGTATACCAGTAATTCTAATTGACCTAATTCTATTTTTTTCGCTTCCACATCAGGATGAATTGTGTAACTTAATATTAGTGTATTAATTTATTACGAAAACTGCATAGGAATGAAATGCTCTGCTCTCGTCAATATTATTTCCGGTAAATTATAACCCAACCCAGGTACGTTCAAGTCTAGAGTGAATAGGTATCTACTAGGCAAGCGTGCTACAACTATGGTCAAATCGTCACATTCCACCAGGTGACAGTGGTCATATGATTGCCAAAACCGTAAAAAATAAATAATAAAAATATTTTCCTAAAAAAAAAAAAAAAAAACTACTTGAAGGCGGTGCCAAACTGTGCTATAATTATTAATGTGGTTGAGCTTATTCAAAAAGAGTATGTCTTAAAAGTCTTGACATATAATAAGCATATAATAAACGCGTGCAATATAATATAATAATTAATTATTTACACCAACATTTATTTTTTCTAGGTTGTCTGGAAGATATTGGTTTTAGCGATAAGACGGATGGTCTTGTGCCAATTTAAAAATAAATTCTTGTATTTGTTCTTTATATTTTGTAATAAAGTGTTTATTATTATTATTATTAGATTGCCGATGGACATGAATACATCGTGTCCATCGGTTTGTAAACGTGTGAAAGTTAAAATCTGCTCGTGTGAGTCTCTTGTTTTGTCTCTTCTGCGTTTTGTGTTTTATGCGATAGTGCGTAATAGAGAATTGCATATAATAATAGATAGATAGGTCTGTATTAATTTTGTAAAGATATTAGTTTTAATCGATGCCTAATCTTTCTCTAATCTCCCTAATCGCCTGTCTAAAACTCATATCTTATGTTGTATTTTTGCATTATTATTACGTTGGTAATTTCGAAAAATTATATTGTTCTGGCTCATTTGTAATTCTTTTATTAATTTTAGTGGTTGTTTACAAAATATCATTTATAATGTGAAGTCGTTTTTTTTTTTGGCTTCTGATGGCAGAATTTTGTCAAGCCGCCCAAGGTCATTGGTGCGGAGCCTAGGAACCCGTTTTTTTAAATTATATGTTACACTATAGAACCGTTAGGCTACCACCACGTTGGTAAATTAAAACCAAAGATGAATAACATACTTATAAAACAACTAAATTAGTTTTGACGAAAATTTTCTTTGATTCTCTGAAATGAAATCGAACTCATTAAAAAACTGGTTACACATCTCATAGATATGAGGAAACAAACATAAAACAAACGGATTTATAAGTTGTAAATATTTAAATGCTTTTTTAAAGCAATATTTTACGAGACACCTCCAATAACACTTAAGACCTGAGAACTCTTGAGACCAATTAAATAAGCCCAAACTCGAAGGGGTTTCATCATTTGATGACTGGATAATGGGTTCCTATGTCTACGTCTCCACCATCAGACCCTCGATACTACATTAGACTAGAGAACTTATCAAGACAAACTCAATGAACCCAAACTCAAAGGATTTCCATCATCTGATTGTTGAGTTCCTAAGACTACCTTCCGGTTCTATCATCAGACCTGGATACAACATAAAACCAAAAAAAAAACAGAAAACCAGAGAACTCATCAAGACAAACAAAATCAGATCTAACTCGAAAGGGTTCCATCATTTTGTAGTTGAGTTCCTGTGACTACTTTCCGGCTCCATCATCAGACCCTGAATAGCACATAACACCAGAGAACTCATCAAGACAAACCAAATGATCCCAAACTCGAAGAGTTCTATCATTTTGTTGTCGAGTTCCTGTGACCACTTTCCGGCTCCAACATCAGAACCGGCATACCATATAACACCAGAGAACTCATAAATACAAACTAAATGAGCCCAAACTCGAAGGGGTTCCATCATTTTATTGTTGAGTTCTTGTGATTACCTTCCGGCTCCATCATTAGACCCTGGATACCACATAACACCATTGAACTCAACAAATAAGCCCAAACTCGAAGGGTTTCCATCATTTTATTGTTGAGTTCTTGTGATTACCTTCCGGCTCCATCATTAGACCCTGGATACCACATAACACCATAGAACTCAACAAATAAGCCCAAACTCGAAGGGGTTCCATAATTTTGTTGTTGAGTTCTTGTGACTACCTTCCGGCTCCATCATCAGATCCTGTATACCACATAACACCAGAAAAATCATCAAGACAAACCAAATGAGCCCAAACTCGAAGGGTTCCATAATTTTTCGTTGAGATCCTATGACTTCCTTCCAGCTCCATCATCATATCCTGGATACCATATAAGACCAGAGAACTCATCAAGATAAACCAAATGAGCCCAAATTCGAAGGGGTTTCATCATCCGATTGTCTCTTTGACTATCTTCCAGCTCCATCATCAGACCTCGGATACCACATAAGACCAGAGAACCTATCAATAGAAACCAAATGAGCCCAAACTTGAAGGGGTTCCAGCATCAGATTATTGAGTTCTTCTGGCTCCGTCATCAGGTCAGCTCAATAGTATCTACCATAATTGCCATCAGAAGTACACCCATGTGCAAAACATCAGCACCTTAAGTCGTCGTTAAATGGTTCAAAATTTTTTTTTCATCTAGGAAATAAACAAAGGGATTCATCTAAAAGTTCCTCTGAATATCGCGCATTTTTCATGATTCACCATTGTTGCGGCCTTAAACCTGTGAAAGTTTCTGTCAACCAGTGCCTGCAGCGTAATTTATGTTATACGAGTGACATAAGGTTTCCCATAACGATAAAATAATGCTGCCAAGGACAAAAAAAAAATCGTGCGCTACGATTGTAGCACCGAAAATCAAAATAAAGTAAAATCTCACGTGGCTATAGCTTGCTGGTGACATTACACAACACATCGTTTTATCTTCATCTACACTTAATACTCTATCAGCCTTATTTATAAAAAAAAACTGTTAATCAGCTTATAACAAGTACCTACCTTATTACTCAATAAATCCTTATTCAGTGCATAAATATGTCTTACTTATAAACTTTAATTAAGGCCTAAATAGTTAATCAGTCGGTAGTAAACATTTGATTAATTTACTCTGACAAAATATGACTTCGGAGGATTTTTATTGAGCCATAGACTGTAATGTTCACGTCAGTCTTTTTTATTAGCGTCAGGCAAATGCCAAAAATAGTATTTCAATTTGAAAGTGTTAGCATTGGGACGTATAAGTAACTTAAGTATGCGCGAAAAACGATTGCGAAACGAACTATTCATCACATCAAAACAAAAGGCGCCAACATACGCAGATTTTGGCGCGAACGGTCGAAGTTCGAACGCAACGGAAATCTAAAAACGTTTAATTTATTCAGAAATCGACGTTCGGTTCCGTCTTTTTGTAATTTGTGGATTTGTGCTTGTGGTAGGTATTTATTATCTCTATAATGGAAATTCCAACAGGAACCAAGCAAGTCCAGAACCATAATTGGAAAGAGGAAAAGGTATTTAACTAGCCAACTAAATAATTTACAAGGCGTGCGTCGAAGTATTATTAATATAATGTAGTTAGTTTTGTTGGCGCAGTGAAGTAACGTGTCATTATGTTTGTTTTAGAAGTTGCTGAGAGACTCGGCGATCTATTTTAATGTTGTTGCGGACCAAATCCATGATTTTATTCATATTTTATTTTGTAAATCTGTATCGTAGCCTGAATTCATTCCCATCGAACTCTTCCATGGGATTCAACATTTTTTGATTTTTTTTTTGTTTACGTCTTACTCTGGCACTGGTATTTCGGATATTATGAAGCTTCGTAAGACATCGTCTTCGGGTTCAAAATCCTAAAACTATTTGTTAATGGTACAAAAGGCGCGCACGCAAACAACAAACCGAGTACACAGATAGCACCGTTCTAATTATTATATGTATGTACCTGACAGCGCAGAGTCATCCTAATCAGCTGCGATACAACCGCCATCCTGTTGATTATTGCTATGTACTGTTTATACATGGTTACAACAAAGGTTAATTTGACAGCTACTTTACACAATGAATAGTGACTGGTTAAAGTTATTTAACGTTTTAAAGCAACGTTTTTACCTAAACAATTACTATTCGTTGCATAAAAAATTAACAAGGGTTTTTAAGTAAGGCTGTATATCTGTATTATAGGCTGTATGGCTGTATATCTGTTTTTCCACGAAACACAAGGAACAGAGATAGATTGGTTGATAATTATGCCCATAGAACCGCACTATACAATAAAAGCAGTTACTCGATGTCTGTAAAAATGTATAATAGATTACCGCAGCACATAAAGGTACTGCCTTTTGCTAAATTTAAATATGAATTAAGAGCGTGGTTGCTGGATCACAATTTTTACTGTCTTAATGACTACTTAGATTCTAATTAGGCTTATTATTATTGTCATCATTGTAAATATAATTGCTATTTTTATCGCATGATGCATGTACTTATCAAATTATAATTTGTTACAATTTTTGCATGCCATTTAATTGGCGAAATGTGTCAGGTCTTTTCACTGTAAAACATCAATTTATATTAACTCACATTTGGAGCAAATAAAATATATTCTATTCTATTCTATTCTATTCTATTCTATTCTATTCTATACTTATAATAAAACTGTAAATGGTCCAATTCTGTATACTGAAGATATTTAGTTTTTTTTTAGGCTTTTCTATTTTAGAAAACCAAAACCAAAACTATCCTTATTTCATTTTTGTCTGTCTGTCTATCTGTCTGTATCTTGGCCGCGCATCACGCCGAAACTACTAAATGAATTCAAATGAAACTTGTCATGGTTTGAGTTCATACAACGAGGTAGGACACTGGATACTTTTCATCGCAAAAAATTAAAGGGTTCCCGCAGGATAGGGGTTGAAAGTTATATAAAATAACACGTATTACGCTGAAACTTCTGGACGGATTTTGATGCAACCTAGCAAAATCATAGTTTATATGATGTGATGGGTGAAGATTAGAAATACTTTTTATCCTAAAAATAATGGATTCCTGCGGAATAGAGGTCCAAAGTTACGTTAATTTTGATGTTATAACATGTAATGTAATAAATGAAATAAAACATTGTTAGCAAAAAATAATGCAGTAGTTTTATTTCCCGTCAGAATAATATTATTATAATCTGGGGCCGCCCGACGCGCTTGCAGTGGATTGCGTGATAGGTAAGGCACAGGGGTTAGTGTCAAAATCCCCGTTAGATTCATTTACGGGGATTTTGAAACTTTTCATCTCATAATCCCCGTTAGTGCTGCAAATTCATGCTGAGGGGGATTTTGATGCTATTAGCCTCATCCCGGGTTAGTGGCAAAATCCCCATTAAGTTTTCCCATTAACGGGGATTTCCCATTAAAATAATCACAGAGCACAGGCCAGGGAGATGGTAATTTATAGAAGGTATAAAAGTTTTAATTGGATTAGTTGGTTGGTTTGATTTAAATTTGCTTGTTTGTTTTATATGAAGTTCTTAGGTAGGTATTATTAGAGTTTTCTGGTCGAGATAATAATACCTACCTCTAACTACCTACCAATCTACCTGGTTACCTACTTATCGACAGTTATATAAGGATCTTAGTTTAGTTTTTTTTATATGGAATAGTAAAATCTGTTTGTGAGGTATTTATTTGGAGTTGGTATTCATGTTTTAAGGTTTATAGCTACTTCCATAGTGCACCTCTAGGATACTCAAGGAATATTCCTCCAATTTTCAAATCCCTAGGTCCACCGGTTTAAGCTGTGCATTGTCTGTCAGTCAGTCAGTAGGTATGTCACGGTACTGTTATATAGGCATGATTAAAATAATTTAATAAAACACATCTTTTTATTATTCTGCCCTTTAGTGAAGCGCATTACTCATTAAGCCGGGTAAATTATTAAATGACTACCCAAAAAAAGGAGTGTAATGTTTTTAGGATTCATGTATGTATGTATGTATGCGAGTTTCTTTATTCCACCATAACTTTTAAATGCCTGAACATGTTTAGACGTATGCGGTTAGATTCCTTGAATCCCTCTGAGTAACATAGGCTATTTTTATTTTAAAAGTCAATATTGCCGCATTAGGGCTCCATTTTCAAGTGCGAAAAAAAAATATATTTTCTTCTAGTTTCACAATATGGGTATCAAATTGTAGGCATTGATAATCACATCTCATTAGTATATATAATGTATTGGCTTAAGTTCTTATTGGCAGGGTAGGCGTGTTATTGTAGGCATTGATAAGCACATCTCATTAGTATATATAATGTATTGGCTTAAGTTCTTATTGGCAGGGTAGGCGTGTTATTGTAGGCATTGATAAGCACATCTCATTAGTATATATAATGTATTGGCTTAAGTTCTTATTGGCAGGGTAGGCGTGTTATTGTAGGCATTGATAAGCACATCTCATTAGTATATATAATGTATTGGCTTAAGTTCTTATTGGCAGGGTAGGCGTGTTATTGTAGGCATTGATAAGCACATCTCATTAGTATATATAATGTATTGGCTTAAGTTCTTATTGGCAGGGTAGGCGTGTTATTGTAGGCATTGATAAGCACATCTCATTAGTATATATAATGTATTGGTTTAAGTTCTTATTGGCAGGGTAGGCGTGTTATTGGCAGGGTAGGCGTGTTATTTTAGCTGTTCTGCTAGTTATTAGTTTCAATAGTTATTTTATTATTGCCCTTTCATATTGGGCATTTTTTAAACTGTCTGGACGTCTTTTTATTTAAATACTTATAATAAAGCAGTAAGTAAGAAAGTACATAAAAGATAATAAAAAAATGGTTTAGGGTACTTAAAATAAGCTACTAAACATTTTTTAGTCGGGTGTTGGTTCTCGCATCGCGTAACACTAGGGTTTTAGTCGGGTGTTGGTTCTCGCATCGCGTAAACACTAGGGTTTCTCTTAAAAACTTGTGTACTTGGTAACTCAATCCGATAAAAAGAAGCCGATCAATCGATAAAAAGCTATTTGAAGGATGAACAAATTTTGGTGAACTATATGTAGTACATATTATATTGTACTCCATAGGCAGTTTTGGTACTGGAATAACACATATATAAGTGACTTAATTGTTCAGTTATATGACCACTCGGGCAAAGCCACGGGCACAGCTAGTATATTATTAAGAGAAAAGTTTTTTCTTTGTATGTTTGTTTATTATAACATGGGCTGTATTTTATTTATCAAATAATTAGAGTTGCTACTAAAATTGCAATAATATAACCCAAGCTATCAAAAATATGCCTACAAAACTCATTATTTAGAGAAGGTATGCTGCGAAAACTATTGATGATGCATAAAATAATGTAGTATATGTTTATAGTACTTAAAGTCCGCCAGGCTATATATTATGTCTAAATATTATAGTAAAGTCACAATAATCGTTTATTGTTCCAATTAGTCAATGAAAACAGGTATAATATTTTTTTTATTTAAATATATACTTAGAGAAAACTTTAGCTTCCCGTCCGAAGCCGGGGCGAGTCGCTAGTTTTATTATAATGCTTTTGTTTTCTGTAACTGATAATAATATAGTATTTCGTATCGTATAATGTTTCATCTTCTATTACCATAACGCTTTATGTTACTTGCCAGTAAAGTATTACTAGTTATAGCATCCGTACAAGAACCACACCACTTGGTGCACCGTAACTGCATGAATGATTACCGTCAACAACAACTTATTTACGACTTTAGTTATAGCATCCGTACAAGAACCACACCACTTGGTGCACCGTAACTGCATGAATGATTACCGTCAACAACAACTTATTTACGACTTTAGTTATAGCATCCGTACAAGAACCACACCACTTGGTGCACCGTAACTGCATGAATGATTACCGTCAACAACAACTTATTTACGACTTTTAGAAGATAACTGCACTGCTTATTTTGATCTCCAATTTAGCATAAAACCTGAGCAGTCCAACGTACTTAAGTTACTGTTGAAATTCCTCAAGTTTTCCAATTAACCGACTTTGCAAAAGAAGTGTTCAGTTGTACCCATTCCTCCCAGGAGTCAATAAAGAAAGGCAATAAATTAAAATTCGGCCCCGGCCTGGGAACTCGGGCGGAATCTGAATTTCTTGCTCTAGAATTTAGTAGCTCTTACATTACAAAGAATTATATTTTTCTACTCACATTCATTTATTTAAGCTTTCATTTAACTTACCGTATTAGTTTGTACATAATTATGGCAACTCTTGATCTTTATAGGGCTAACCAGAGACTTCTAAAACCGCAGTCTTCTAATATTAGAAGTCTGTGGGGCTAACGCGTAGTTAACGTGTCTGGGTTCGTTTGGCTCAGTCAGGGGTTTGGTAGATCACTGCGAACCTCTGAGCCATGTATAAAAACAAGTATAGTTTACCTAAAATAAAGCAGTAAGTACCAAAAAGTCTTTATAGTGAAGATGATAAAAAAATGGTACTTAAAATAAGCTATTGTGCAAGTTTTTTTTTAATTTTGTCTTTCTATTTGATTGTTTGTCTGTTTGTTCACGTATCACGTAAAAATTACTGGACCAATTAGGATACATTTTTTGATGTTGGATAGTTAAGAGTTTGACTTAATACTGATATACTTGGTATTTCAATGCGATGAGTAGAAGCCGAGAAATAGATAAAAAAACATTTGACGGCTGAACTCAATTTTGGATATTGTTCATTCCATGTTGGTTCTCGAATAAATTATATTATGATACATTTTTCTCCAGTAAAATGTACTTGCGGACAAAGCCCTGGGTAGAGCTAATCCATACCAATATATAAAAGTGAAACGTTTTCTGTTTGTTTGTTTATTTCGGGAGTTTTAACGCGATAACGGCAAGACGGATTTTGATAACATTTAGAATAGAGATATCTTTTACCCTGGAATAAAACGCAGGAAAACTGGAAAATGTTGATTACTCGCTGTAAGGAACGGTTGCAATGGAAACAAAATAACAAGTCTGTCAAAAAACATCAAGAGCTGGTGCCTAATTCTCTAATTTGAAGACGCCAATTTACGCCACGCCAATTCCACGCCGCCTGCGTGGAATTTGTTCGTGATTCCACGCAGGCAGCGTGGAATCGGCGTGGAATTCGCGTGGAATTCGCGTGGAATTGACGTGAGTGGTCATACAGAATCTAGGCCCTGTTAGCGTTCTACTTTTGCAAGGGTTTTTAATACCCTAGAAGAACAAATATGCTTTTTTCGAGAAAAACTGTAGTTCGCGCGGACGATGTCACGGGCGCTAAAGCTTGTAAAAAATAAATTGAAGGAATTAAAATTATTGATTAATTATTTTATGAGAACATAAAATGTTTATTTTTTCGCAACAATAACATGACATAAGTTCAAAAACTGGAACACAACTACGGTCAGGTCACAAGACATACGTTCAAAAACTGAAACCCGACTACGGTAGGGTAAAAAATAGCCTATGACACTGTTGCGATATAGACGAATCGATCCACATACATACACATACATCACAGCGGAGATTGGGGATGACTTATTTGATGGACTATCTCTGTGAGGCAGCAGGTGTGGCCCAACAGCGTTACCCGTCTGCTAAATTGGTGTTTTGGGGGATTTTAACGCCTACCACAAAGAGTGTCTGTCCTATACCAGAAAACCAACCACGCTGGTAGCGAGACGCGAAAACTTGCTCTAGCGTTAGATCTCGCTAAGCTGGTGCAGGAGCCGACACGGGTACCTGACCATGACGGTCACACTGCCAAATGTCTCGACCTGCTGATAACGTCTGAACCAGACCGATACTCCGTATCAGATACCCGCCCCTTGGTAGCTCTGATCACTGTCTGGTTAAGTCCTTCTCTGTGTATTCCTCACCTGATCCTAGCCTTAACGGACGCATGTCGTGTGTTAGACGCGTGTCACGGGTACGACAGATCAGCAGATTGACACGAAATGTGGCAATTTTTTGCATCGTACCCTTGGCGGCAAACATGTTTCACTTTCCAGGACCCGCCGACTTGCGCGTCTTCTGTTACAGAGGTAATATGTCAGGCAATGGAATATTTCATTCCATTCAATGATAAACCTCTTTTCAGCAAAGCACAGACTTGGTTTGGATCTGGCTGTGGCCATGCTGTGGCTCAAAAGCATGCCGCATATCCGGACTGGGCTGATGCTTGAAAACGCAAATCCTCTGATATTCGGGCTAAGAAACGAAAATTAAATGTTGGCGCTAAAACCTGCAAGAAGCTTTTTAGGAAGGCTAGTTTTGATTACTTAGGTCAAATAGGGGCCACATTGACTTCATAACCCGTGGGTAGCAAAGCTTTTTGGTCCCTAGCTAAATTGGTCGAAGTGAACTTCTGCCGCCCCTCACTGCCTCCATTGCTGAAATCAGTAGCTCACACTGCTGAAGAAAAAGCGAATTTATTTGCTTCTCTTTTTGCAGAATCATCGCATCTAGACGCTACCGGCAGGATACCTTCCTGTCTTCCTCATTGCGGGGTTTTTGTGCCCAAAATACGCATTAGTCAGAAGGAGGTTTTCAGAGCGCTTCGAGCCTTAGATGTGAATAAGGCCAGTGGTCCTGATGGCATTCGAGCGATTGTGTTGAAAAACTGTGCGCCCGAATTATCTCCCATCTTAACGCGTTTGTACCGCCTCTCTCTTCAAAAAGTTAAAGTTCCGAAGAGCTGGAATCTTGCTAATGTATGAGTACAACCAGTAAGTAAAGAGGGTAGTCGTGCTAATCCGGCCAATTATCGCCCCATCACGATACTCTGTAAGTGTATGGAGCGTGTCATCAACATAAAGCTCTTGGCATACCTTGAAGACAATGATCTTCTCAGTGACTTGCAATACGGGTTTCGCCGAAACCGGTCTACTGGGGATCTTCTCGCGTATGCCACTCACATACTGAGCGAAGCCATCGAGATGCATGATTAGGCGCTTGCCATCTCCCTTGATATATCGAATGCTTTTGATCGGGCCTGGCACGATGGTCTTTTATACAAGCTTCCCTCATATGGATTACCTGTTGGTTATGCAATTGGATACCTTTTTTTTTTGAGGGAGCGATCTTTTCGAGTATTTCTAGAGGGCTGCTCGTCTGATCAAATGGCTATCAATGCCAGTGTACCTCAGGGAATGGTTCTCACGCCTACACGATATCCGTCTTTCCGTTGTGTAACAATACCATTAGGCGACCATCTTGAGATTTTGGGAGTCGAACTCACATCGAACTTGAATTTTAGGTATTACATTGAATCCAAAGCCAAGGTAAAGAAACTTGGTATTTTGTCTGAAGTTAGGCGGTACATTTTTTTTTTCATTACGGACTAGGCAATCGTTTGACCACGATCTCACCTGATGGAAAGCGATGATGTGGTCGAAGGTGTATCTCGCTTGCCTAGTAGAAACCTATTCACTCTTGACTTGAACACACCTGGGCTATAATCGGAAACACTGACGAGGGCAGGGCATTCCACTCCTTTGCAGTTCTTATAATAAATTAAAAAGCGTAACGCTTCATTCTTGTGCGAGGTATTTCAGCCATAAAAGGGTGGCGCTTTGCTGATCGTCTACTCGTACGGTGATGGAAATGTGATGGGGAAATCAGGTTGTGCAGTTCTTGTGCACACTCTCCATAATGCAATCTTTAGAATACCGGCTATTGAATTATATTGAATATAGGCATGCTACCTCACGTCTATGCGCCAGACGTGATGCCCGACTTCACGTCGTGCCCCGACGTGAAGCTTTTGAATCTTTATCAAGCACAGGTCCGATCTTGTATGGAGTACTGCTGCCACCTCTGGGTCGGTTCTGCCAAGTATCAGCGTGGGGCTTTATATTCAATTGAGAGACGTGCTATGAGGCTCATTGGGGATGAAACTCTGCTAAAGAGTAAACTTCAATGTTTGGTGCATCGACGTGGGGTTGCAAGCCTTTCGGTTTTCTACAGATTGTACTAAAGTACTACTAGTGCAAAAAGGTTTATTTTTTTATTTTTTGTCTGTCTGTATGTCTGTCTGTCTGTCTGTCTGTCTCTTTGAACACGCATCACGCTGAAACTACCAGACGCATTTTGATGCAACTTGGCAGAATCATAGCTGATGTACTGGATTAACATTTAGGATACTTATTATCCCGGAATCAACGGTTCCCGCAGGATAGGGGTAGAAAGTTATTTAAACGTATCAATCTAAAACTACTGGACGGATTTTGATGTAACATGGCACAGTCAAAGTTTATATAATGTGTTAATATGTTGAATACTTATTATCCCGAAAAATTAAAAGGTTCCTGCAGCCTATGGGTCCAAAGTTGTGTTAAATTTAAAGTGATCATAGATCCGTTTATAGACTGGTACCGAATTTCGTAATTCTGGTACGAGGCTCACTGGCCCAGTTGGAAAGATGCATAGATGCGAAATCTAGACGTACGTGGATCGAAATCACGCGCCGTAGAAATGTTTTGCTCCATAATTAAAAGATTTTTACATTATTTATGCATTATTTTTTACATTTTCCTTGATATCTATACTATAATAAAACTGTAACTGGGCTAAATCTGTACATAAAATATTAAAAAAAAAATATAATTGAGATAAACTTAGACTGTGAGGATTATAGCTCCCAAACGAATGAACTGATTTTGACGCAGTTTTTTATGTTTGAAAACTGATGTGATCGAGATGTTTCATCATGGTTCTTAGCTATATGGGAGGGGGGAGGAGTTGAAAAGGGGGGGGGGTGAATATCGTATCTTTCAAACGAATGGACCAATTTAACTGCGGGGTTTTATGTTTTAAAGCTGAGGTAAACAAGATAGTTCTTAGCTATAATGCCCCCCCCTTCGTCTTCTAACCTATCACGACCATGTCGGATCGCCACTGAAGGTTGTTAACACAGGTAGGTAGGTAGGTACCTATATTGGTACTTTTGGTACTGGAATAACTCATAGGATCCTTATATCCCAGAAAAAAATGGTCTTTGAATAGAACATTTTTAAATTCGTTGCTGTCTGTTTGTTTGTTTGTCTGTATGTTTGTTCGCGCATCACGTAAAAACGTATTAGACCGATTGCGATGCAGTTTTCAGTGTTGGGTAGCTTAGGATTTGACCTAAAAACTGGGGTACTTGGTATCTTAATTCAATGGTTAGAAGCCGAGCAATCGATAAAAAACTTTGTAACGGCGGAAGGAATTTTGATCAAAGGTTTATAATAGATCTTGGAATAGCACATAGAGTATTTTAACCAAGAGAAATGACCACGCGAGCGAAGCCGCGGGCACAGCTAGTAAATAATATTTTTTGGGTGGTACTCTATATTCGATACTGAAGCCAAACAGTTTTTTATTTTTCATTTTTGTCTTTCTGTATGTATGTATCTTGACAGCGCATCACGCATTAGTAGTTTCGTACTAAATGAATTCAACAGAAACTTAATATGATTTGAATTTATATTACGAAATAGGATATTGGATACTTGTCATCCCGTAAAATTAAAGGGTTCCCGCAGGATATTGGTTGAAAGTTATTTAAAAGAACACGTATGACGCTGAAACTACTGAACGGATTTTGATGAAACTCATATTTTATATGATGGGTTAAAAGTATAATTAAGAATAATAAGTAAAAAGAAGTTAAGTATAATTTTTATCCCAAAAAAAAAGAAGGATTCCTACGGGATAGGGGTTCAAAATTATGTTAATTTTGAAGTACTACATATATTTTTTTGAGGGTACTCCATATTCGGTACTGAAGCCAAAACCTTTTTTTCAATTTTTGCCTATCTTTCTGTCTCTCTGTCTGTCTGTATCAAGCATTTCAGCCCTCTGACGAGGTGGGGCTTTAGGAAACGAAGAGAATAATATCCAAAAGTTATTATTATTTTAGAGTATAAAATGGAAACTTGTGTTTCTGTATGTCAGTATCACGGACAGAATGCCCTCTCTTCTGAATATTAAAAATAACGAGGAGTAAGCAGATAAGCAAAAACGTATCCGAGTCCATTTTTACTTATCACAGTAGATAATATAACAGGAAAGCACGCGGAAACACCCTCTAATGAAAAAGCAATGACTTGGAATAAATGAGAATGACACCATATTGTTGTTGATCGTCGTCGTTTGGGCCGACTATGCTGCTGTGTTGCGTGGCGTCTGCGATTCGTCGAGCGTGTCTATTGCGAGTGTATCATTTATTTTGCATTTACCTCCGAATTTAAAACGAGGATTGTTAAGCGTTGCACATGGGGTTTGTGTGGGTTTGTGTTGGGTGCGTGAAAGTCACTCACTTTCAAGAATTTTCGAAGTTAGTAAATCTGCTAAATTGAAACAAACTTCTCATATTAAATTGGGTGTTTAAACAAACTATACGAAGATGCAATCAATTAATTTAATAATACATCATAAAAAATATGAATCCAAGCAGATTTGAACCTTTCATTATCAACTCCACTTTTAATACCTTTTCTAACCACCAATCTTGTCCAATCAGGGATAAAAACCTCCCTTTGGTAAAATTTAAAAGTCAAATTCTTCGATTAATCTGCAAGATAATGAGAATGTATGCCCAAATACGTTTGGATAAAAATCAAAGTCACGGTGTACTTCGAGACAGTGTTTCATTATCAACAACCTATATATTAGTCCACTGCTGGACAGAGACAGTGTTTGTGGTGGTATAATTTGAGATTGGATAACTTACAAGTTAAAGTCAACATGCGAAGTTAGTGATAGTTCCAAAAGTTCTATGACATGTACAAAATGTACAAAGCGCGAAACGTTTTGACCATATGTTTGACCAAATATTACGTTTAGTTATTTCATCAAAGATATCAATATGCAAAAGTTGGTTTCAAGTTGGCTGCGTCCTGGAATCCCGTGATAAGCAAGTGTTCGCGTCGCGGTTTATGTCAGAAGATATCTGCAGATGTCGTTAGTGTAGTGTGTCGTGACAATTCTGAATTTTTACAAAACCAAATGCGGGTAGTTGGAGACAACGCTCGCCCTTCTCGAGGCTGACACCCGCTACTTCAGTCTTCTCGTTACCACGATCAATGCAACTTGATCGAAACGTCGAGGTACATAAATATTATGTTTTCAGCGCGATTAAGTCCCGTTTAAATATTTAACTATGTGTTCGAATCGCGAAAGTTTAAAAGTTACAATCAATATGCAAGTTGATAATGTATGAAGCGAACGTGTCACGCAGCTATAATATGTGTGTGCAATTTTATGTATAGAGAAGATGAAGACATATTTTTGTTATTGTAATGTGGTACAACATTCTACAATAGTCTTCTAAGATAAACATTGTTAATTAAGCTTGAAATAACTACATTGTTGATTTTATTTTCAAGCACAACGATAACGAATTGACTACTCTACGGTTTTGTGTATACGTGTACATTGCATACATTTTGTAAATGTATGAATATAAATAACTCAGTAGTCGTAGCTATATATTAGTAAGGAATGTTCTCTAGTTTACATTATGCTCAACATAGATCACTGTCTCTCCGTCAACGGCCGTCGGTAACAAAGTGCTACGTAGTCGGTAATTACGTATTCAGAAGCCGTCCGTGTAAAATCAGCTTTTTGTCGTGTTTTCGTGTGGGGTCTGTTTGGAGCCCAGTTGAGACACGTTCTGGGTCTTATTAGGGTGTGTGGTAGGTGGTGAGAGGCAATAACCTGGGATTTTCACCATTCGATCGATCCCTGTAAAGTTAGCTTGAAATGATTGGGAAATATTTTTCCGTTGAACTGATAACTATTTTAACGCATAATTAAGTATATATACATCATTCAATTATTCGTAATACTGCAATGTAAGCAATGAAGAAATTGAAATAAAGTCAAACATCCTATTTAAATTGATGTATCCTAACAGCTTTAAAAAAGTACTATCAAAGCATGCTGTGCATTATTACACTATTAAAGTACTATCAAAGCATGCTGTGCATTATTACACTATTAAAGTACTATCAAAGCATGCTGTGCACTTTTACACTATTAAATTGGAAGCAATCAAGTCTCTAAAAATATGTACACAATATTTTTTCGTATCAATGTTTTAGTTATTTTAGTTTAAATGTGTGAACGTCAAACCCAGATGGAGATTTGCAATAAAAAAAATTGAATGAGTTAACAGCACTAACCTAAACTGAACACATGCATTTAATATATGCTTTTGTTCCCATAAAACCCATATAACCACTGAAACGTTTTCAAGCACAGTTTTTTTTTGTTTTCTAGCAAAGCTCCCGCTTGTCAAAATGTCCGCTAAAAGCATACTTTCGTGTAACTTCCTCGGCGGCGGAACTTTTGTCCGATGTCGTGCGTCCGTGCCACTGTGCACTCGGCTGTGGTCGCTTCTGGTATTATGTTGAGCTGTTGTTATTACAGTGGGTTGAAGAAAGTGTAATTTGAAATTATCGTTTTTTTTTAATTATGGAGAAATAGGTATAACTTAAAAAATAATTAAACAAAACTTTTATGCAGTAGCCATGTAATGACACGACTTTATTATTGCGTTTCACTCATCAAGCCCTTTCATTTGATACTCATATCATGGGGTTTACTATGGAAATGATAAATAGCCATTTTGTGACGTCCACCACATTGGATTAAAATTGGCGCCATTTAAGTAATCGTCACAAAAACGAAATGTCTGTGCCAAATTTCAGCCCGATAACTTCAGTTGAAGTGTGTGAAATATTCATTGCAAAATTACAGGAATACATAGAGGCTGTGGCGTAAAGAGTAAAAGGACGCCCTGTGGTCAGGTGGAGTGACGACATGCAAAAAGCGGCTGGCAGGCGTGCATTAGGGGGGAGGCTTACGTCCAGCAGGCTAAAGTAACAAAGTAAACAACAAGTAAGCTGATGATGATGCGTCACTATCTTTTTACTCCTTGCATGAGAGAGAACTACGGAGTACGGTCGGAATGCCGCTGTCACAAGTAATAATTCTTGGATATAATTAATTATTGCTAAATTAGTTTTGTAAGGCTATTAAAACGGCTGTTTTTGTAAGTTCAGTAGCTTCTAAAGTTTACGTTTACACAAATTAAACAAAAAAAAAACATTAATAAATTTACGACAATTAGACCGCGACCAACTTTAATAGCCAATATGAATATAATACCGTATGTTATATCGTTTTAGAATTTCAATAAAATGCGCTAATTTATGGTGACTTGGTCACAGGTCACCATATTGTTTTTCATACTACGGGCGCTCTAACTTTTGGTTTCTTATTTCGTCTAACAAATTTTTGTTTTAAACTTTTGAATAATCAAAAAGCTAAGCTAGCGTTATAAAAACAAGTTTACAGTTGACAACGCATCTATCCAAGCATCTAAACAAGTTTACAGTTGACAGCGCATCTATCCAAGCATCTAAACAAGTTTACAGTTGACAGCGCATCTATCCAAGCATCTAAACAAGTTTACACTTGACAGCGCATCTATCCAAGTATCTAAATAAGTTTACAGTTGACAGCGCTTCTATCCAAGCATCTAAACAAGTTTACAGTTGACAGCGCATCTATCCAAGCATCTAAACAAGTTTACAGTTGACAGCGCATCTATCCATGCATCTAAACAAGTTTACAGTTGACAGCGCATCTATCCAAGCATCTAAACAAGTTTACAGTTGACAGCGCATCTATCCAAGAGTATTTCTCAAAAAACATACAAATAAAATATATTTAATTGTGACTGTTCCATCGAAATGAGTGACTAAGGGTGTAATTATTTAAGATAAGTATTTAAAAATGGCCAAAAGCTAGAAAACCGTGACACTTTACATATCACTAATTTTTCATTTTTTGCTCAGTCATGCAAACTCTAGCCCTCGGTTTGACTACTTCTTACTAAACATCTTGTACATACATACAAGTATAGCAAAAAAAAGAAGCTAAATAAATGCTTTAAAAAAGTCGAGCATTATCCTAAAGAAAAGAGCACTTAATATTAAGAATGAATTAATATTAGACTTACCATTACACCACTATTAAGAATAACTATAATAAGAGAATAGAATAAAAAAGCGACTGCGAACCGATTTATAATTTAACTACCCAAACTACTAATTTTATTGTAAAAAACTTATGTGATATTGTTTTGTTTGGAGATGATACTTCTCTATTTGTAAGATTGACAGGACCTTGAACAATTTTGACGATGTTAACAAGGCAATCACGCTAGTTCTTAATTGGCTTACAACTAATAATTTAACTTTAAATCCTTAGAAAACTAAATGTATCATTATCTCACTACCCAATGTCTGAGAGGTTCCTACGAATTCAAGTATTTTAATAAAATGTGAGGCTGTAGACCTTGTGCAGTCAACCATATTTTTAGGTATTACTGTAGATTAAATTTTACAGTAGGGTCCTCACATATATGTCGATAGCTTGTAGATTGAGCTCTGCAGCCTATGAAGTACGTAATATTAGTCAGTTTACCGATATAGTCACTGCACGATTAGTATATTTACGTTACCTTCACAGTATTATGTCAAATAGCATTTTGCTGTGGGGTAAGGCTGCGAAAATTCAATCAATATATTTGCTACAGATGAGAGCAATTCAATCCATGTACAATATGAAATCCCAAGATTTTCTGAGGGAACGTTTTAAAGAGATCAATATTCTAACAGTGGCATTTAAAAAAATGCATATGACCCCCGACCCCCCACTCCCCATCATTAGCTAAGAAGCATCTCGATCAAACCAAATTTCAAACATAAAAACCACATCAAAATCGGTCCATTCGTTTGGGAGCTACGATTCCCACTACCATTCCCCCCGCCCCCCACTATTATAGCTAAGAAATATAGCTAAGAACCATCTCGATCACATTAGTTTTTAAACATAAAAAAACCGCATCAAAATCGGTCCATTCGTTTGCGAGCTACGATGCCACAGACAGACAGACACACACACACACACACACACACACACACATCCACACACAGTGATACACACCCTAAACTTATAACAATTGTCTCTTTGTTCGGGAGTTAAAAATAAACTGACAATGTTTGGAAAGTTAGTGGTTCATATATTGGGAACTGTGCTCGTATACGCTTTTTTAATAAGTTACCTGAGGGCATTGATCAATTATCAATGCATAGGTATAAAACGTTTGTAAATCTCACTAAGAAAGCATATCACAATGTAAATGATAATATTAATGACAGAAATGCATGGCCTGATGTCTCCAAGTTCTATGTTAATAATAAGTGATCACTTCGATGTTTACGTTAAGTGAATAATATGTTCAAAATACTTTGTGAATGTCAGATGTCTACAACATGCCATGAAATCATGACATGATCTCATTTTGTTTTATGCAACATACTTAGTTAGAATTTTCACTTTATAATTCCCAGTTCGATTGTTTGATGATGGTGGAACATCTTTTATATTCGTAACTAGCTGATACCCGCAGCTTCGCTCGCGTGGTCATTTCTCTAGGTTAAAAGTGATCTATGTACCTACTACTCCAAGACCTAAAATACCAATATACTTACACTTGATCAAAATTCCTTCAGCCGTCATAAAGTTATTATCGATTTCTCGGCTTCTACTGATTGAATTGAGATTACCAAGTACACCAGATTTAAAGTCAAACCCTAAGCTATCCAACAGTGAACACTGCATCACAGTCGGTCCAGAAGTTTTAACGTGATGCGCGAACAAACATACAGACAAACTAACAAACAAACAGACACACGATTTAAAAAAAACTTATTCAGTAGCTTATTTTGGGTTTAAACAACTCTATATAATATATTTTCAACGAAATGCGACCGTACTCTATTGCTACTGTATAACGACTGACAAACAAAGAATATAACTGACAAACGTCACACACGTAGGATGTGACAACGCTCTACGAAACCGAAGTTTGCCGAGTCTCTTTCCAAAGACCGATGTGCATTATTTATTGCTGGGTACTGTACCTGTGATTTCGTTTGAAGAAATAAAACTGCTATGGGACGCAAAAATCTAATGAACGGTAAAATATTATATTAATTTGATGTTACATCATTATTACAAATAGATGTATATTTTATATCAAAACGACTTCGGGCACTTACTGACCCAGTGCAATGTGCATACAATAACAATAAAACTGTGCACTTTGCAACTGTGCGAACAAAACTAGACAAAATGCAACCGAGTTAACTTCTGCATTGCACAAATTCAAATTGCACAACTTTGGCTGCGGAGGGCGGCAACCAGCGATGTGTTTTTATTGGCTATGCACTTTATTTTGCACCAATTTTCACGAGTGTGGTTTAAATATATTATCTTTGTATGCTTGATTAAAGTTGCGTTTGCCTGTTATTGTAGTACTGGATTGGAGTTCAAAATATACCACGGCATGGCGGAGTGAGCTGGATTCATTGTCCTTCACTAGCACAACACAGAAAGAAGTTCGCTGAGCTGACAACCAACCTCCAGTAGTGGAGAAAACTACAAGAATACGAAGAAACTCAATACTCCGAGAAATGGAAGAAAGAAAAGGAGGCCTTTGACCTGCAGTGGCAAAATACAGGCTGATAATAATTACTATTTTGTACAAGAACGGCTTTTTTTTCATTAACATTTATCATCATCATCAACATTATCATCTTCAGCCTGTGTCATTCCACTGCTGGACACAGGCCTCTCCCAAAGCACGCCACTAAGCCCGATCTTCGGCTCTTCTCTTCCAACTGCTGCCAGCCACTTTGCGTATATCGTCGCTCCACCTAGCTGGAGGGCGCCCAAAAAAACATAATTGTTAAAAAACACGGCCAGTTTTTAAAGGTTTTTACTACTTGGAAATTGAAGTCTGCAGAAAAGCTCCATAAAACACGTCTTGCATGAGTAGCAACAACCATTCATCAAAATTCAAACACGATCTTTATCTCGCGTTATTCTACGAAAATACATAAAACACTTTATTCACTCAGGGCCATAACATAAATGCAAAATACAAAACATCCTATATTACAAAATATTAAAGGTAAACTTATTCTGAAATATTCAAAATAAAACACTGAAGTGTTGAGAAAAATATATTAATTCAGTTATTTACATAATATAATATGAAACAAAGCCAAACTTTGGGATTAGCTTGCTATAAGTATTTACGCTTTACTGATGTTTATGTGCACAGTGGAATAAGTGTACTAGGAGTTTGGTCAAAACGCTTGATGGGATAAATATTTGATTTAATTTCAAGTAGGAATAATAAACAATAAAGTTGAACAACAGTTTGTGAATGATCGTTATCGTTTTTTTTTTATGTGGGGTAATAGGACCCCAATAACATACATTCGAAGCGATAATTGCTCAGTTGGTCGTGTGGTCAGCTGCCACGCCACTGGGCGAGGATCCGAATCAGCTAATCGTGCAAATGATTATGGGCTTACGACAAAGGAAAACTTTATTGTAAAACCTTGGTTAGGCACATTTGTGTCCGTCTGGCTAGCTAAAGCAAAATGTGTATCGTATGTCATCATTAAGTCACATTTCGAGGTGTTCCAGCAGTAACTCTCGAGAATCAGTACCATTATAGGTTTATCGTTAACCACATCTCTAGTAAATTAAAGGTCAAACTAGAGGACAAACCCGTAAGTGATACAAATATACGCAACCTAAAAATACTAGCAACAATATATTACTCGAAGTACATTTTTTTTAGAAAAGATATCAAGAATGTAATAGCTAATAACATCTTAAGTTTTCAGTATATATCACAAAGATTTATGTATAAAATACGAAAATATACAGCCTTTTTGCGAAAAAAGCGAATACAACCTTTCCACAAACACCCTCAAGCCATTATATAACCGTCCCGCCGTCAATTGAGACCGGCGCATAATAGACGAAGCTTTTATCGGTTTAAGCGAAACATCTGAAATGTCCACACTCGCTCGTTTCACTCTGCTTGCAAATCAAAGATCCGCCGTTTTAATTATGTCCGGGTATGAAGACGTCTGCGACCACTGAGCGCTTGACGTCCTTGTCGACGTTATCAACGTTTTGTACACAAAATGTTTTATTTGAGCAAATGAACTCTGAAAACAGATTTAATCAGTCTCTTTAAATTAAATTTTATCTAGCTCTACTAAAATAATAATTTTTAATACATTATATTCAGACTTCACATTACTTTGTAGATAGGTACCTAATCGTGAAAAATTTAAAAGGTGAATTGATCTATATGTACTTACTTTGCGAGTCGATAGCAAATCATTTTAAATTTTACCTGAAAAGAAAGGAAGAAATTCCGTTTCACATGTTATGTAATCTGGGTTAACCCTAGCCTGGCCACCTGAATCGTAAGCAGGTTCAGTAGATGGTTGCGGAAAGGAGTGCAGGTCATGAAGATATCTGTAATAAGCCTAAATAGTTCCTTCACGTGGTACCGTCGGTTATTGGTCTGGTTTCATAAGGAGCAGATGTAACTAAAACTTTTAGATACATTTCTAGTCTTCCTTTGTAAACCCATTCCAGCCTAACCCATTCCCTCTCACTTTTCCTTTCCAATAAGCTACAGTGACGAGATGGTCAGGTCACTGTGGGCCTGCTATCCCAAATATAGGAGATAATAGGCTGTAGGGATGATCACCCACGTAACTTGGTGCTGTGCGTACAGTAAGATAACGTAACAGTAAGGTAAGACTTGTTATTTTTTTTTAATGCATTGTAGTCGTGTTGTAAGCTACCCAGAAAGTTTCAGCCAGGTAGCTTATCAGGAAGTGCTCAAAATTTGAGTTGCAAGATTCCACCCGGAACTATAGACAGACAGACAAACAACAAAGTGACGAGTGTATTACCGCAGCAAAATGTTGTGGTTTAGAAGGATGAGAGTATGATAGAAAATTAGAGTGTCGTGAGGAATACATGTGCCTAAATAGCAAAATTATTGTGTCAAGTACTTTCAGAAATAATCATGATAAACAGATTTTGCTGCGGTGATGTTTGAAACGTTACCCCAGCAAAATTTATTTTTCAAAATCGATTCAGCTTGGAACCAAATACATGAATAGGTAGCTTTCCTTGATTAGTTAATGTGCCCAAATAGCAAAATTTGTGTGTCCTACGGTTTTTGAGTTATTCAAGTTTTTACTGGGCTAACATTTTGTGATTTGCCATATATCGAAAATGGCTTGACATAGAAGTATGAAAAAAATACCACTAATAGACCTTAAGATATATTTATTCTTGTGATTTTTTTTTTTATAGTTCGACAAATATTTAGTAATTAATTTGTTTCCGAAATCATAAAAATCACAATTTAAAGTTAATGAGTGAACTTAAAATCAAATGAATAGCTGCCAAATGTACCCCCAGTATACCTTAATAACTTCAGTAAATTTGAGATAAGCAACTTTATGCGTTATGAATATAAACCACATTTAACATGCACTTACTCTTGCGCTTGATTACGTAGCTCCCATAAAACAAGGAACAGTATAATTTTAAAAATAATTAGAGTGTTCTGTGGACAAGCATTCCTGTAAATTTCAGCTTAGAATAGCAGTTATAAAAAATAACTAAATAAAAATTATCAAAATCACAGAAATTTCCATAGAAGCCGATCAAGTTAGAATGACTACGTAAAAGCGACCGCGTCATACAATAGGGTAACCTTCTTAAATGAGCGGTATATTCTGAAATATTTTTTAGTACAGTTGTATACAAAAGAGTATTTGTAACTTGATAATTACATATTGTAGCATGTTAGTATAGTTCTTTTTGTTAGTTGACGGTGGCGCCACCGTTGGCGGAGCGGGAATGTAGGTTTATTCCATTCTGTCCTACTAGTAGTTCGATGATCTAAGTGTTTGGACAAAAATATTCCAATTCGTTATACTGGCTACGGAGGCAAGCCAGTCACACTCCGCAACAAGTACAAATATTATACCTACACTTTGCGGCCGTAATATTGCGCTTACTTTAGTAGAGTGTAGATGAGTCGCGTGCCGTGTGCTTAACGATAAAGTACCTACTTACGTAAACTTACGTAAAGTTTTTGTCAATATTATTCTTTTCTTAATTATGAATACAAAGGAGAAACCTAGAAGGTACTGCATAGCATTCGGTCTGATAAATCTCGTAAAATACCTACATACCGACATTTTATTACGTGGGTAGCCATTTCTTTTTCATTCATTATTAAGCATCGAAGTCAGACAGGCACCTTTTATTCATCAAAATGTAACCTATTATGATATAATCAAATAATGAGGTACTAGGTCTATTCTGATAAGAATGCCATTATATGTAGTTAATAGAACTATCAACATTTATAACAATAAGTAATAAAAACAAAAAAACAATATCGAATTCATATTATATCGCAGAATAATTACTAGTGCAAGTACCTAGTCATATCTTGATACAACCCTACCGAGCGTAAAAGTGACAGTGCGATTCTGAAACGATTAGAGCAATGGAAGCTCTCGCGTGTTGTGATACGGTACATTCTAGCCTGCACGCAATGGGTGAGCGCCTTCTAGGTAAATATAATTGAAATCTCGCAGCGCTGTGCGAGTTAAATTGCACTTTATTGCGTTGTAGCGAGAGTTGCTATGTATTTAAATGACTTTACTCGGTTAGCCTTCTGTACTTGTACTATTATTTATTCTGTGGTAGAGTGCCAAGCATGCGCTCGACGAGTCGCGCACCGTGTGCTTACGATAAAGTACCTACTTACCAAAGGTTTTTGTCAAATTTTATTCTTTTCTTAATTATGAGTACCAATAAGAAACCTAGAATGTACTGCATAGCATTCGGCCTGACAAGTCTCGTAAAATACCTACATACTGACATTTATTACGTAAGTAGCCATTTCTTTTTCATTCAGACAGGCACCTTTTATTCATCAAAGTGCAATACGAGCTATTAAGTTATAATCAAATAATGAGGTACTAGAACAGGTCTATTCTGATAAGAATGTCTTTATAATTTGTAGTTAACAAGGTACTTAGCTCATGTCAATAATGTCGGAAATAGTCTGACACCTTTTAAATTATTTTGGAGCTATGTAAGTACATTACAAAAATTAGCTTCACACGATTTTGACCCCCTTTGGTACAAGCTTTAAATTCATTCATGTAAGTATCTACTTAATATTATTTTTAGGAGGTACTTAGTTTTTTATTTTGTTATTATTATTATTGTCTTGATAGTGTATTTAATTTCACTTTCAATTCAATTTCAATTTATTTATTGCAAACACATATGTACATAGTAAACAACACATGCATTAAGGTGTAATTGTCAACATATGACCCTCACAGGGTATAGCAAAAAGTAGTAGCAGACCGAGCCATTATCTATTCTATCAATTAATCAATTAATTATATGTGTAGATTTATCTTTTCTTTTTTTTTTCTTGTGCTAAAAAACGCTTTTATTTTATTCTTATTCTTAATCAGATTAAGTCAGATTCGGAATACACTGTGTTCATTTAGTCACCCTCCCCATACTTTACCCCACCCACTTCTAACTTGCCCCCACACTCTCTTAACTGTTAGAAAACATCCCTTTATCCCAACGTTCCGTTCACTTTTTGGTAACTTCCCCAACCCTCACCTTCCACCTCCTGTCACCTCCTTCCACCCTCCCCTTACTTTCCCTAACCTTCTCTTACATCCCCCACTTTTTCTCTCTCTCCCCCACTCTCCACTGACTTTTTGACAACATCTCCCAGCCTCCTTTTACTTTTTGACAACTTCCCCTACCATCCCTTCACATCTCTCCACTTTTTCCAACTCCCCTCCCTTTGCTCATTTTCCCCGTTTGTCACTTTTGCTCAACTTAACACACCTGCCCCTCACTTCTCCCACCTTCCCATCACTTTTTCCAACTTGATCCCACACCTTTCCCTAACTTGCTCCATCCTCCTCTCACTTTCCCTACCCACCTCTCACCTTTCCCCAACTTCGCCTTCCCTTCCCCCACTTCCCCTCACCCTCCCATCACTTTTTTCAAACTTACCCCACCCTTCCAAGATTCTCCCGTAAAGTCCTAAACATTAAAAGGGACAAACTTCGACGAATCAATAATCACCGGTCATTGTGCTCTTAATGAACACCTATTTACCATAGTTATTACAGACAGCCCCCTGTGCAGAGGATGCACGGAGGCTGAAGAAACAGCCATGCATATGTTTTTAGAGTGCAGTAGTGTAGCGAATCAAAGAGCGCATTTCCTGGGAGTGCTGAAAACTCTGCAGAAGCCCTGCATCGTAATACAAGAGCTGGTGGGTTTCCTGGAGGACATAGGGTGCTGCACTGACTAACAGCACCACTCATTACGCACAGAGGGCGGTCATGTGGCCTAATTACGGAAAAGAGCCGGTGCATCAAGTATCAAGTAAGTACCTGACTAGGATGCGGAATCGCTAGTCTTGTATGGCTCGTGATGGGAGCAGATATTATGCCCCTCATGACCCGGGCATTCAATTAAATGAGCCATAATGGCGCCGCAATCGTACAGGTATTCATGCTTGCCAGCGTAAGCCCACTTCAACAAGCTCTCCCTGCATCTGCCAACCTGAAAGCGTGACCTATAAGACCTCCACTTCGGCTAAAGTAGCTTGTGGCCAGGTAAAAGCTTTTCTTCGGGTGGAACGAAGGTATGATGAGAGTACGTCTCGCGCACGTCTCACTGGTCGACTCTTGCTTTTGGTGCATTATCGGTAGCGGAGACTACGATGGAGAGAAGACTATTCCAGTTTTTTATCTATAGAGTCATCTATTGACTACTAAATTATTTATTACGTTCTGATAATTTTAAGGTTTTGTGAAGTTTTTGTCTTATTTTATACAAAATCCTGTGAAATGCACTCATGACCCGTGAAAAGCGGCCGGAAGAAAATGAATGAGGAGAGCTGAAGACCGAGCTCAGCTCATTAGGAGAGGCCTTCGTCCAACAGTAGATAGATATAGGGTGATGATGATGATGACGATACAAAACCTTACCTCATTGGAATTCGATCGTTAAGCACAATTCTACAAACAGTTATTTGACCCAATTAAATCCAAAGCTATTTCTGTATTTGTGACCTCCCCGTTATGTATTTTTATCCCTCTCAAACTCCATAACTTGTGTAACCTTGGGCAAAGCAATAAAATGCCGTCGCGCTCGTAAAACAAATATGGCGGGTCCTTGGCGGGTTGGTTGTAACGCCATCTGCTGGCGACCGTAAGAACTAGCGGAGTTTACGGAAGAATTTTATTGGGGTTAGTCAAGACACTTGATTGCGAGTTGGGGAAAGTTGGGATTAGGTCAGGATCCTAATTTCTTTACTGTTTTGGTATGGGACCTTATTACGTGACTGCCCAAAAAAAGGAGTGTTATTTTTTAACAAGACTGCCCAAAAGAGGAGTGTTTTGTTTTTAGCATTCATGTATGTTTGTATGTATGCGAGTTTCTTTATTCCACCATAACTTTTAAATGCCTGAACTGAACATTCAATATGGTGGCAGTATGGCAACATTTACAAACTCGAAAAAAACACTTCCTAATTTACAGTATGGTATCAAATGGAAGGTCTTGATAAGTACATTCCAACATTATATACTTTATTGGCAAAAGCTCTTTTTTGGCAGGCCAGGCGTGTTTTTTTTAGCTTTTAAGCTAGTTTTTCTTGTAGGCTTGTAGGTTCGTCCATCACGGGAATCGAGTCCCGGTAAGTATATATATTTAAAAAATATTTCTTGTGATGTATCTACAAATTCATAGTTTTTAGATTTTTCCATTTACTTGTGCCATAAGACATTGCTTTTTGCCAAATTTCATAATTCTAGGTCAACGGGAAGTACCCTATAGGTTTTGATTGCGAACCTTGCGAGTGTCGAACATGTCAAAGTATGCAGCATAAACGGCTATATCTCTTGATTGCGAACCTTGCGAGTGTCGAACATGTCAAAATATGCAGCATAAACGGCTATATCTCTTGATTGCGAACCTTGCGAGTGTCGAACATGTCAAAATATGCAGCATACACGGCTATATCTCTTGATTGCATTGACTTGTAAGTTTATATTTTTTTACAGCTCCAAGGGATTGCAGACTTAAATATTGGATACAAGCTTTCACCCGCGACTTCGTCCGCGCGGACTACAGTTATATTACTATCGCGAAAAAAGCATCCTATGTTCTTCTACGATATTAAAAACCATAGCAAAATTAGGTTATAGTACCAACGCTCTTGATGTTTTTTAATAGACTTGTTATTTCGTTTCCATGGCAACCGTTCCTTACAGCTAGTAATCAACATTTTCCAGTTTTCCCATAGAAACTTACAATTTTCCGGGATAAAAAGTATTCTATGTTTTATTCTATAGTTTATACCCAACTATTTGCATTCCAAATTTCATCAAAATCCATCCCGCCGTTATCGCGTTAAAGCTCCCCAAACAAACAAACAAACAAACAGACAAAGTTTCACTTTTATATATTGGTATGGATTCATTTCAAATTGATAACTCCACGAGTTCCTAAAAAAAGGATCTCGACAGACAGACAGACAGACGGATGGACGGACAGACAACAAAGTGATTCTATAAGGGTTCCTTTTTTCCTTTTGAGGTACTGAACCCTAAAAAATAAAATGACGGCTGATCATAGTGATTACATGTTACAATCCCTGTAGAATTAACATAAACAGTTTAATTGGAAAATAACCCAATATACGAGTATCTAAGCTTTTTCATAATAACCTATTTAAAATGTTAAGGGAACCATACCACCAAGATCTGTTTTGTTATATTAAAATGTGTTTTAAAAAGAAGTCTCCGTTTATAAACCAAAACTGTAAACCTCAGAAACTCATCCGATGGCACTATCCTTGGCATACAATTACACATAAAAATACAAAGTAAAGGCTTTCAGATACGCCGTTAACTATATAATGTAGGTAGGTACTACTAGTTAAGTGGCAGATAGATAAAACGAACACTTTACGAGAAGATTTTAACATGAAACTGGTTTTAATAAAGTTTTCATGTTCGATGATGGAAGACAGTGAAGAAACATAAAACTAAGTGTTTTTGGCATATACCTATTTATATAAATATGTTTGTGGTATATTGTACTGGTGTGTAATGGTAATGGGTGTGAATTATTTCATACATCATTTCTGACTTTGACTTCCAGCGCAAGTTCTAATGGAACCTTGCGTAATTTTTATCCGTGTATTATCTATAATTATTCCAAGCAATTTGGCGTCTTTAGCACAAACACACATTTAAAGCACAATAATTGATAATGATTAAGGCCCGAATCATACAACATTTGAAAAAAGTGATATCATTAAAATTTAACCTACCTAGTTATTTTCTTATTATTTTTATCAAGTAAGGATTTACTTTCATATTTGTAATGAGTTTCTTTGACTTCCGCCGAGATAGGTCGCGTCGCGTGAAATTGCTTAGACTAGTGCCCGGAAAGTGCTGATGCCCGCAAGCCCACGTTGTGCGTTTTGCGTACCTATCTTGCGCAAGAGATCGTGATGACCCAGTTAATTAACAGTGTTTATTATTTGCTGACAATGTTAAGGCGATACATTGTGAATATTAACTTGAAGTGATGATGGAACTGAAAAGTGAAATTACTATTACCACAGAAACGGAAAATCTTCTATTTAAACACTACGATGAAGAAAGAAACCATCGCAAAGCCTAAAAAGCCTAGTTACTGACCTTAAGTGTCAAATAGAAGAGCTTCAGCGCCATTTGAAGCACGTTTGGGAGCAAAATAGTGCTCATTCAGAGGAGAGCACCAATAAAGAGTTTCCTTTAGCGTCAGTCCAGTAAGAGACATACGAAGAAGATCTCGCTAAAGAAACAGAGTGAGTAGGTCATAGAAATAGGGGGAAAAAGGATGTTGAATACGTCCCTGTCTCCACCAATAAGATATTATGAAAGAAAATAGATTTATTTATAACAACACATAACATTATACATCATGAAAAACAAAATAAAACAAAGAAATAGATAAAATAATAATAGTGCCATGTGGTAAATAACAACAGGAGCAGACTCGGCTGAAACAGCTAAACAAAAAAGCCAAAAGTAAAAAAAGTGCGTCTACCGCCACCTATAATAGTGGATAACATAATAGTGGACTACAATCAATACAATCGATTTCTTCATCTTTAAAATATATCTCCGAGCTGCCTCATAATGGAGGAAGGTTATGATATGAGCTCAGACCATTCACCAATAATAATAACCTTAAGTGATACTATTGTACAAAAAGAGAATATTCCGACTCTAGTTAATTACTGAATGCTGAGAAAGCTTTAAACTAGATTTAGAACCAAAATTCGATCAGAAAGTCCCACTAAAGAATGCACTACATCTAGACATAGAAGTAAGAAAACTTATAAGGAATCTAACAATGCGCTTGAGCAAATACACCGAAATTTAAAAAATAACCACATTTTAGTCATACTCAATATATCAAAAACTTGACTGCTATAAAAATAAAACAACGACAAAAGTGGCAGATAACTAGATCTCTACAATACACTTTTTAATAGTGTAACAAAAATACTTATAAGGGAAACACAGAAATTTAGTGATGAAACTATAAATTCTAACCTTAATCAGCTGACAAGTGATCGGACAAGTGTGGCGGACATCAGATAACACATTGGAAAACAACGAAGAACCTGAAGAAGCCAATCATGCATATGGAAGATGGGCAATCAATGACGACCAGAAAGCTAATAGGTTCGCACAGTGTTATAATCTAATGGAGATCTCAAAGATGATGATGACCACTTTATGCAGGCAGAAACTTCTAAAAATGAGCTAAAAATAAGATTCGTTACACACAAAGAAGTCTTTAACGAGATCAAACATCTAAGTCATAAGAAATCTCCTGGTTATGATCTAATTAATCGAAGTTCTACAAAACTTATTATGCTGTCTAAACAGTTTGCAAATATTCTCGAGTCTTATTAAAACTTAACTAATCAAAATCAACACATATAGATCACATAAACAAAAAAAATATTATCACCCGGTATTCATGAACGGTCAAATATCTTCGTATGACAGTAGACGCAAAAAATCACAGGAGGGCGCATGTCAAAAAAAATGCAATGCTTCGCTACACAAAAATTTATTGGCTTCTGGGAAAACGGAAACTGTTAAATCCATAACAATACATAAAAGTAAAACGTTGTCTGTTTGTTTGGGGAGCATTCGCGCAATAACGGCTGGACTGATTTTGATGAAATTTGGAATGGAGATAGCTTATATCCTGGAATAAAACATAGGATACTTTTTGACCCGGAAAATTCTATGTTTTCACGGGAAAACTGGGAAATATTGATTACTCTCTGAAAGGAACGGTTTGCATGGAAACGAAATAACAAGTCTGTCAATAAACATCAAGAGCGTAGGTGCTATACCTACTTTTGCATTTGTTTTTAATATCTTATAAGAACAAAGGATGCTTCGTTTCGCGATAAACAGTAGTCCGCGTGGACGAAGTCACGGCGGGAAATCTAGTAATCTATATATTGCTTGGTTTATTACAGCCCCACAATACAAAAGTAATGTATTGTGAAATTCCTTGTCAGTTCACAATAAATTACTTTTGTAAAAGCAAGTCCTCATGCCAATATGTACTTATGGTATCCAGCTAAGGGGCTGTACCAAACCAAGCAATATACAGATTATTCAACGCTTCCAAAATAAAGGACTCATAGGCATCGTAAATGCGCCGTGGTACATTAGAAGTAACAATCTCCATCGGGACTTTTAGTCCCAAGATGGATCTCGTTACTAACATTATTAAAATTATGCCGAAGCTCACGAACGAAGGCTTTATCATCACGTGAACGTCGAGGCTATCCAGCTACTTGACAACACGGACATCGTAAGAAGTCTTAAGCCGACAAAACTTAGAGTTAGCTTAGTGAAGTTATAGTGATAATGAAGTATTAATGAGGGCAAACCAAATGGATACAAGAACAAAGTGACTTCCCCCTAAATAGAGACAATAAGAAAAGTGTTATTGGACACATTCATAATTTATACTCAACTTAGAAACAAAATTACTTATTAGTCTTAAGGCTAGATTGTAATTCTAATGAGGTATCTACCATAGTACGCCATCACAAAAATAAATAATATATTGTAAAGCTCTCAAAATACAAAACTGCACTATAATGTTGCTTCTTCCGTCGGAACCGTCACTCAACACGGACGTTTGTATTAGCTCCGTATTTTAGTATTTAAAAAATTTCGTCGCGTTAATTCATCCGATATAATACAGACAAATAAGGAGGTCGTGGATCGGGGTGAGTGCAGCAAACTGTCTTTCCTCTCACCTAAAAAGGGATTGGACACGCCTACTAATTAACGGGTGTCCATGCTAGAATGAGACGCCTATTGATTTGGTACACTGCTCAAGTACGTGACTTGTGTACGCACACATACACAAAACTACACAAAGACTTTTCAAAACTTGACGAAAGCCTTGGATGTCCCCTGCAAGAAGAACGTACTAAAGGACATGTATCGGCTGCCTGTTAAGCCTGATTTTCTCACCTCTACTATTGTTGTGAAATTCACAAATACATGGTCTGAGACCAGCCTATTGGACGCAGTAAGAAAATACAGAAAATCTAGATCGGACCAGATAAACTCTTAAAACCTTGGTTTTGAAGGAGTGGCTGTCCCAATCTATATCTCGGAGAGACTCACTTCAAAAGCTAAGAGATTATATTTCTTAGCTCGGGAACTGGCAAAGACTGAAGACATTGCTGGGTTAATGATGGAAAATTTTTCCTTCGTAAACGAGATGACGCGGCGTTTATAGTTGTGAGAAATGAATACCACTTGCATTCGTTAAGATCACAAAACTACATAATATGACTAAGTTACCTGTGCAAAAATGTCATTTTCGAATTTCTGTTAGTTGTAATTTTAGTTAGCTTACTAAGTTTTGATACTTAGTGCACTTGCGCATTATCTATATCTCACTTACAAACCCACTTTGAAAACATCTCTTTCGAATTCTAAACCACAATAAAAACATTGTCCACATCCAAAACAAAATATTATACGTCCGCACTGCATAACTTGCAAACAAACACTGTTGGCTTATCATGTCTTAACGGTAAAAGATTAGGTAACATTTGCATCTGCATTTCAATTTTTTTTATTTTTTTATAATTATACTCTGTGGAGGGTCCGCACTTTTTTGTTGCTTAATTTATTATGTTACATTTTCTTTCTTATATACAAGGTTAGAAAAAATACTCTAGAAGACATTTTTTTTGTTGTTTTTTTTTTATAATATATATTTATATATATATATATATATACTACTTCCAACTACTACACATTATATTATGACAGTTTACATGCAATTACAAAGTTATGATAAATGGGATCCCTGCAGCTACAAGATAAATCCAGCCCCTGCAAGCAGCACCCTTTCACGAGTTGACGCGTGTGCCAAGCATCGCTCTCCTCAACCATAATTTAGGGAGGAGAGCGACCCACCACATGTTGCCGCCGCAAGAAGAGGCTTTTTAGTGAGCATGACATATCTTAATACCTGAAAAGATCCTTACAAAATTAAACATAAGTGTTTTTTTTTTCTATTCCACCTTTCTCCGTCCGAGGTCTGCAAGGGCCCCCGCCAGCGCGTTGTCGTGGTTTTTACTTGCCATCTTTAAGTTATAATCAAAGATGGTGTTGGTTGAGGCTGCCATCGCCCTCCTCACGAAGCGACCTATCGCATCGTCGCTATCATCAGTGTAGTAGGTACAACTACCCCGATAACGCGACACTGCCACCACCTCGTGTGGAACACTCTCATGCAGCTTCAACTTTTTCTCCCTGGCCTGCATGATGATCACCGACTCGTAGGTCAAATCCTGGGCTTCATGAATAATCAAGACGTGTGACCCTGTTCCTCCCCCATATCCCTTAGAGATCAGGGATTTCTTCTCTTCCTGTGTGTGTACTAGGAAGAGAGTGTAGGGGAGGGTGGTGGAATTTTGCACTTCAATGAGCCGTTTCAGCTTCAGGGAATGTACATTTGATGCTGAAGAGTAGATGCCGGAGTGTACTTCCCTAAGGGCATACGCGACATCCATGGGGTTCCGATGCGTGCATAACAACTCCTGGCTAATGGTTGCTGCCAGGTTTGGGCGGTTATACCTTATGACAAAGAGGTTCTCTCTGTCAATAAAAAGAAGCTGGTTGACGTCTCCAATGAGAAGGAGTTCGTTAGCACCAGACAACCGACTTGCCATTACTATGGCTCCAAAATTGTTCAAGAGCGCCTCGTCAACCAAAAGTTGATTGCACTTGGTTGATGCTCTAAAACCATTTACTAGGACAGAAGCCATAGTGCGCACCTTGGTCTTGACCAGGTCTCCTATTTGGTGTGCTAGTTTCTCCCGCAAGTCTTTTGCTACCTCTGTTGTTGTTGTGATAATAACGTCCTTCTCCCCATCGAAGTTTTTAACCACCCATGTTGTCTTGCCGCAACTTGGGCATAACCCAGCCTTCCCACGACGCCTCGACTTCAGTAGTTCCCGTGATAGATTTGGCCATCTCGAGTATTCTGTCGTCTAGCATTGTCCGGGTACGCCAAGCAACGACCACAATCGGATCGTCAGATGGGGCTAAGAATTTTATCAGCCCTGATCGCTCAGTCTCCCCTTCGTCCACAGCTACAAAACCACTTGTTGCATTGAATGCTGCCATGTAACGACCTGTCATCTCTCCCTTTAGGACAAGGGCGTCTGCATTTCTATTAGTAGCTGTGCTCTTGACCTTGAACGTGAAATACGCGATTGCTGTTACTAAATTGTATAATTTATTTTAATATGTTTTTGTCTGATAAAATAATTTGTACAATAGGTGTACACATATATTATATAAAATGACTACAGTATGTATTTTGGTCATTACCGACATATTTCACCTATGTAAGAAAATCTTATAATACGCTTGGTTTTTCTAATAATTTTTGTTTGCATCTCACTCAACTATCAAATAAATAATGGATAACATATCTTTAATAAATAATAATCTAGACAACCTATCGCCATCTACCTCACAGCTGTGCTCCCCTGAGGATTGTAAAACACTGGTTATAAATCCGGCAAATAAATTAAAAAATTCTAACCCAGAATATACGAAGTGTAACATGTAACTTTGCAGGTTTCCTAGTGCTTCTTTCTAGAATTTCAGTTCTTCCCGATATTATAATTTTCACAGAAAGTTGGTTGTTGTTTGTCCTGTTGTTTGTAATGTTTTAGTGCCCAAAATAAACGGATATAACTCATTTAGTACGAAACTAAAAAAATAAAAATTTTGCATAATTACTTATTGCAAAATTGGCCTAAAATGTGAATCATTGGAACATAATCTATCAGACGCGACTTGTATTGTTACTTAGATCAATTATAGTATTATTTTAATATCTACCTATCGCTCACCATCTTTTCGAAACCTCATAGCCTTTTTGCAATCTTTGGATGGTCTCCTTGATTCCTTTAAAAACTACAAAAATGTTATTTTAACTGGTGACCTAAACATAAATATACTACCTGACTTATCTGATAACAGTGCATCCGAATACTTAGATTTGCTGCCTGTTCGCGGTATTCTCCCAGCACATACTTTGCCTACAAGAGATAAAAATTGTCTCGATCATTTCATGTTGCGCTCCATTTATGACTGTCAGACATTAGTAGGTAGTTCAAAATAGCATAACAGATCATGATACAATATTTTTAATAATGGACAACAAGCATCTAAATGTTTTTCTAATAAATCAGTTACAAATATTAACTACCTGGAAATTCCAAATACACTTAAAAATGCTGATTTTTTAAGGACGTATAATATTTCTGACTTTAATGTAGATGCAGACTACTTTGTTAACTTTCTTTCTCGTATAATTTAAAAAAACACAATTATTAAATTAATTCCGCGAAGGATTACTACAAAGAAACCCTGGATTATCATCGGCCTGATTAGGTGCATGAGAAATCGAGATCGCATGCACTTGAGTTTACGTAGTCACCCTAAAAATGCTACATTACAAGTAATAAGTATAAGCGATATATTTTTTTTTTGTAAAACACTACTAAAAAAAGCTAAGTCTAACCACGAGAGAGAAATATTGAAAGAAGCTAGTGATAGAAAAAAGGGTAAAGAAAACCTGGAAAGTAATAAATGAGATCACAAACTATAAGACAATCCCGGAACTTTCGCAAGACCTACTTTACATTATTGAGTCTTCTAAAGTATCAGTTAATGTTGCTAATAAATACTTTGTAAATGTGGGCCAAGCTCTTGCAGACAAAATAACACCTGACACAGAATTTTTACATGACTCCCTGTTTGACTCGCCTAAAAATTCTATGGTAATGTTGGATACGGATGTATCAGAAATCACATCGTTGATTAGTAGCTTAAAACCGGACTGTTCAGATGGATGGGACAAAATATCCTCTAACGTACTTATACAAAACAAAGAATTAATAGCTCCCGTTCTGGTTCATTAAGTCAATATTTCCTTGCAATCAGGAATATTTCTCAAAGCGCTTAAGCATGCTCTTATAGTTCCAATACACAAAAATGGTGATAAAAAAGTAGTTGGTAACTACATAGTTAACAAGTCGATTATTGATAACCTTTTCAAAGACTTTCGACACGGATGTTAGAATGGAGATGGGCAACCTGTTTTCGCCTAACCAATATGGTTTCCGGAGAGGAAAATCAACCTCAAATGCAGTACTAAAATTAACGTCATTTATAGCAAACAATCTGGATGCTAAAAAGAAAAGTCTGGCTTTATTTTTGGACCTTGCAAAGGCTTTTGACACGGTATCAATTTCACTACTTTTATATAAACTTGAAAGAATCAGAATTAGAGGCACACAACTGTTTTTTTTTGAAAATTATTTGATTGAAAAGACACAAAGTGTCAAAATAGGTGATTACGTAAGCGATCCATTACATGTGGTGTACCGCAGGGTAGCATACTTGGTCTAACCCTCTTCCTGATCTACATTAATGAGCTTTGTTCCTTGTCAATAAAAAAAGGTTGTGTCTACCTATGCAGATGACACAGCCATTGTAATTCAGGGAGAGAGCTGGGTTGAAGTATTTCAAGCAGCCCAGACTGTGTTTAACACTATCTCGTCCTGGCTTAGAAACAACATGCTAAACTTAAATGTTGAAAAAACTAAAAATATAGCTTTTTCTATTAAAGGCAAGCAACCTAATTCTAGTGAGCCTATTACTGGTCACAAAACTGCTGCGTGCCAAATCACCGCTATTCCTTCTTGCAATTGCCTGAATATTCAAAGAGTAGAATCAATTAAGTATCTTGGCGTTACGATTGACGAAAAGCTTTCTTTTACTCAACATGTTAGCCAAGTGACGCAACGGGTAAAGAAGCTCACAGCAGTTTTTAAAAATATTAGAGGTAGTTCGGATGCGGACGTTATTAAAATGTTATATTTCTCACATTGCCAATCCATACTAACCTATTGCATCACGTCTTGGGGTGGTACAAATAAAACCTTTGTACTCCCGCTCGAAAGAGCCCAAAGGCGGTTACTCAAATGTAGCACCAACCGACCTTACCGATATCCAACAGTGGACTTGTATAGAGAGTGCAAGGTCCTAACATTTAGACAACTGTATATTTATCATTTGGTTCCACACCAACATTCACTCACAAAATATGTACCGAATATACAGCTTAAACGTACTTCACACCACGTGTGTGACGTACCTCGAGTCAATACAGCATTTGCAAAGAGATTTCACTGCTTTCGGTGACCCTATATATATTGTAACGGAAACGTTACATAAATAATAAGCAAGTAGTTAACATAAGTGATTGTGCATCATATCCAAAACTACTTAAGTACGTTGCTATAGAGGTGTAATCAGATCGGCCGTACATCCACGACCTATAAATTTGTTGTGCTCACCTACTGGCCCCGAACGATTAATATACCAATTCATATCGAGACTACCTGTTTCATTTAACTATCCAAACTAGGCAGGGACGAAACCAGGTAGGTGTCACAATATATAATGTAATAAACAAGGACATGATTTATTTTTCCCTAACCTATTGTCAGTGTAAAAAATCAGTATTTGAAAAATTAATTAAATAAAATTATTATGATACGGAGATGTGATTATACGGAATGGTGTTAACCATTACAATAAATTTTAAATTAAACAAACACACACACAAACACACACATATACAAACTGTAAATATACTCAATTGTAAAAATTATATACCTAAGTGTACCTATTATGTAACTTTTCCTTGCATAAGGCATGTTGTTATTCGACGGAAGAGTCCTGGCTCCTATAGTACGGGTTTCGAGCCTAGTGTGGGAACCAGGTGCTCTGCTAATATGTATGTTCCTCTAAGCCTTTTTCAAATAAATATTTCTTATATTTCTTATAATTAGACGTCGAACGCAAGTTCGAAACATTAGTAAGAGCATCATACGGGATACTGATCAGCATCAGCCCTTGCTTTATTAAGGGCAGCCAGTTTATCACACTTACATTACACAGAACACATCTCATCAATTCACACATACATTCCCATATATGAGACTTATATGAGAAAATACCTATACCGTTCACAATACAAAGAATTCTACATTGTGAGTCTTACAATGCCATTCATTATAGTGCCTCCGAGGGAATGCTTTTGTGACCCTAGATATGTCTAAATTAGAATTGGGATGGAAATATTTAGGATACCTAAGTTAGGCCAGGCGTGGAATGAATTTTGTGCTCTACATAGTGCAAGATATCTAGAAGCACGCTACGTTCACATAACGAGTTTAAATTCAAATTTATAAAGTTTTGGCTTCATAGACGCTCTCTTATAAACTTTACCGCCGTTTTCGGAAAAAAACTCTTACCGAGAAGAATAACCAGCAACAAACTCTGTTTAAGAAGGTATCTATTAGCAGCCCATACCAATTCACTGCTGATTATAAGCTGTACCGAATCTTTTCGTTCCTACGCTTCCCTTCTTGATATCGTCTATATATACTTATAATAAAACTGTAACGGGTCCAATTCTGTACATTGAAGATATTTTGACATTTTTTTTGGGCCTTACTCTATATTCGATACTGAAGCCAAAACTATATTTTTTTTTCATTTTTGTCTGTCTGTCTGTCTATCTGTATCTTGGCTAGGCATCACGCCGAACCTACTGAATGAATTTAAATGAAACTTAGTAAGATTTGAGTTCATACTACGAGGTAGGACATAGGCTACTTTTCATCCCAAAAAATGAAAGGGTTCCCGCAGGATAGGGATTGAAAGTTATTTCAAAAATTACTTACCACTCTGAAACCACTGGACGGATTTTGATGCAACTTGGCACAGTCATAGTTTATATGATGGGTTAAAATTGAGGATACTTTTTATCCCGAAAAAATAAAGAGTTCCTGCGGGATAATGTCCCAAATTCTGTAAATTAAAGATATTTTGTAATGTTTTTTGGGGGCCGTTCTATGTTTGATACTCAAGCCAAAACTGTATTTTTTTATTTTTGTCAGTCTATTTGTCTGTCCGTCTGTCTGTCTGTATCTTGGAAGTGCATTACGCCGAAAATACTCAATGAATTTAAATGAAATTTGGTATGATTTGAGTTCATAGTTTGAGGTAGGACATTGGATACTTTTCATCCCGAAAAATTAAAGGGTTCCTGCAGGATAGGCGTTGAAAGTTATTTAAAAGAACACGTATCACGCTATAACTACTACACGGATTTTGTTGAAACTTGGCACAGTCATAGTTTATATAATGGGTAAAAATTGAGGATACTTTTTATCCCGAAAAATAAAGAGTTCCTGCGGGATAATGACCAAAATTCAGTAAATTGAATAAATTATGTAATTATTTTTTTTGAGGCCGTACTATATTCAATACTAAAGCCAACACAGTATTTTTTTTATTTTTGTCTGTCTGTCTGTCCGTCTGTCTGTCTGTATCTTGGCAGCGCACCACGCATAAAAAAATCAATGAATTCGAATGAAATTTGGTATGATTTGAGTTCATACTTCGAAGTAAGACATTGGATACTATACATCCCGAAAAAAAAAATGCTCCTGCAGGATAGGAGTGTAAAATTATTTAAAAGAACGCTAAGCACGCTGAAACTATTGGACGGACGTTGATGCAACTTGGCACAGACATAGTTTATAAGATGGGGAATTGGGAATGGAAAATTATGGATACATTTTGTCCCGAAAAATAAAGGGTTCCTGTGGGCTATGGGTCCAAATTCTGTACATTAAAGACATAGTTTTTTTTTTTGGAAGTTACTCTATATTCGATAATGCCTAAACCTAAACTGTATGTTTTTTCATATCTGTCTGTACGTCTGTCAGTCTGTATCTTAGCCACGCATCACGCCGCCGGGACTACTGGATGAATTGAAATGAAACTTGGTATGATTTGAGTTCATACTACGAGGTAGGACATAGGATACTTTACATCTCGAAAAATTTATGCGTTCTCGCAGGATAGGGGTTGAAATTTATTTAAAAGAACAGTTACCACGCTGATACTAATGGATGGGTTTTGATGCAACTTGGCACTGTCTAAAATTTCTATGATGGGTTAAAATTGAGGACACGTTTTATCCCGAAAAATTAAAGGGTTTCTTCGGGAAATGGGTCCAAAGTTATGTTAATTTAAAGTAAAACAAAATTGGATGTTTCCCTATATTCGATACTGAACCCAAACGGTTTTACTTTTTAATTTTGTCTGTCTGTTTGTCCGTATCTTGACCACGCATCGCACCCAAACAAATGAACGAATTCAAATGAAAAAAATGCTCTTGGGTGCTTGGGTATTGCACAACTTTTTTTTTGTTATTCGCGTCTTTCTTTCTGTTTGTCTGTATGTTTGTTTGTTCACGCATCACGTAAAAACTACTGGACCGATTGCAATGCGGTTTCATTGTTAGATAGCTTTGGGTTTCATTTAAATCTGGTGTAATTGGTATCGCAATTTGGTAAGCAAAAGATAAAAGTATTTTTAATGGCTGAAGAAATTTTGTTCAAATGTTGGTATATTGGTCCTGGAATAGCACATTATGGTACTTTCAACCTAAAGAAAAGACCACTCGTGCGAAGCCGCGGGTACAGCTAGTCATAAATAAGATTTAAGAAGGTATCTATTAGCAGCTCATACCAATTCACTACTGATTAAGAGCTGTACCGAATCTTTTTGTTCCTACGCTGCCCTTCTTGATATCATCATAAATACGAATGATTGAAAAAATATAGGTTTTATGCAGTAGCCTGATACGAGTTTATTACTGTGTTTTGCTCATCAAGCCCTTTCATTAAATACTCATGTCATAGGCGTTACTATGGAAATTATAAATCACCATTTTGTGACATCCGCCATATTGGTTTTACAATGACGTCAAGTAATAAAGCGTGTGTGCCAAAGAACAAGGGCGAAGTTTTATGTGATAAATCTTGCAGCGTCTTGAATTATTATTTCTACAGAACTAAAGTAATTATTTTTCTACGTTTTGTCAACATAGCATGTAAGCTAGTAAAAGCCAGGTTAACAAAGCAATTAATAGAAACATTAAATTGAAACTTCATATCCGTCCTACAATGTTTTACCGGCCTTGTTGCCTGCCCAACGTGGCTGAAATTTTTTTATTATGCAATGACGTTTCCGGTTCGAACGTCTAAATCGTCAAAACTGCAACATCCCACCCGGTTTTTTAAGCTAAAGGAGGTTGAAATACACTTAATTTCCACCTGTTTTTTTAAGGCAAAGGAGGTTGAATTATGCTTACTGGTTTTAAACCATCTCCTATTTAGTTAATGCGTTCAACCTTTTATCAGTAAGCGTAATTCAACCTCCTTGCGTTAAACAGAATAATACTATAGACAAAATGGTACGTCAATATAATATCCTATAGACAAAACAATATAGCAAAGAGAATACAATGCATTATAGTTTATGGAGGAATTAAGTAAGGAATTGTTGAAATTATAGTCATTTGGTTATGGTTGTTATTATTTAGTGTAAGAAATTATTGCAAAATATTTGTGCTAATATTGGACAACTGTTTCCCTGCACAGTGAAACAGCAGCAACAATTATCTAAACATATTGTTTTGTTGTATTGCTAGGCAATAACAGATTGAAAATAATAATTATTCAAAAGCCTAGTCTGTTAGACTACAATATCTTTAAACATTATATTTATCGCACATAGGTAAGTACTTAACTGCCTTCCTAATTAAGCAGATTAAATGATTACATTCTCTAAGACTTGTTTCAAAAGTCGTTAACAGTAACATAATCTACAAAACTTTGAAGCCTAATAACAATTATTCCTGGCCTCCCCTTAAAAAAAACTTAGACTAACAATCTCAGGAAATGATGCTACGAGCTGAATTACTAGCGATATTTTTGATCTAAAGACGCCGTGAATTTTACTGACATACAAACATGTATAGGAGTTCGCCATTGTTCTTTCAGTGTATGTTAAAGTGACAGGTTTCAAAGTGACAGGTGTCGAAGTTAAAGGGGTCAACACTAGGGTGCAACAAGGAGGGATTTTTTGAAATTTCTTTCCTAAAGTGGTGAAGAGAGTGGCAAATTTATAATTTTTACTTTTGTATGGGTATTTTAGATACTATTTATTCAACCATTGCACACGTAAACGAATTTACATGCTTGATCGAAACAAACTTCGTACTTATAAGGTTATTCATTGTGTATATTTATATATAAAATGTAGTTATAGTACCAATGCCCTGTTTTTTTTGACAGACTTTTTATTTCGTTTCCATGGCAACCACAGACCATTCTGTGATGGCTTCTCGAAAAACTGCTGAATCAATTTTGATACAATTTATATGTGAGTATTTGGAGAGTATATCCTTTCAAATTAAAAAAGAATTTTTAAAATCGGTCCGTAATAGACGGAGATATAGACTGAAATACATTAAAAAAAAGACATATTTACAGCCAAACATATAACCGTCTCTTTTTCTGAAGTCGATTAAAAATAATAAACAGCTACATACTGACAAAACAAACTAACAATGCTAAATACTAGTTAATAGGCCCGTGATAGAGTTGCCACGGGCGATGTAAGGGTCTTTGGTTATCTGTTCTGTGGCTTTGGTACCAGGCTCTCACCATGGTAACCAGGTAATAGTGGAGCGGTATAGCGCAGAGCGCGTCACTACGTAGCGTATGTTTCTTAAGTAGCACCTGCCAGTGGGGCGCGCGGTCATCGGCGAACATAACACAGGCACTGCAGTAATGCGGCAACCTAAAAATTGCACACCACGCGTCGTTGTACTGCACTCGCACGTCGCTCATGACAGCTTTGTGATAATGCGTCCGCAGTTAGTTCGTGGTTCAGTAGCTGACGAACGGCTGACTCTTAACCGCGGCGTTGCAACAGCTGAACCATCTCGCCAGCATGTTGCCGCGCACAACGATAGTTAGTTTTTGTCTTTCGATGTCTGTGTGGTCGGACAAGTCAGCAGCAAATGTGTGCCCAGGGTGCCTATCTCTCTCCACCTTTTTCGGCTCAATATCGTTTAACTTGAGCGGAGGTAGACTCTGGTAGCTATTCTGAAGGCACCTCATTTACAACAGGGTTCTTACGTATCACGTGATGCACGGGATATGTGGCTGGTAAATAGAACCAACCTCATGTTAATGTTATAATTGTGTTGTCTACTAGATGAACATGTATAGACATCAGTGCATATTGGTACTATTGACAATGGTTTGTCTGGGTTCCCGAGATATGGCTTTGTCTAATTTTGTGCCCGTTGTCAACACAACGTTATTACATAATAATTGTTGAATTATAAATCTTTTTTTTTTAATTTGTAGTTTTAAAAAGATCATTTCTAATATGAAGAAGTATTTTTTGAAAATTATTTATTTTTCTTTAGCTAACAAAATACAATAAAATAATTGGACGCTTTATTCATGTACTGAGCTGATATCGACAAAGATGAACAATTAAGAATTTATACGTAACTACTGTCTCCGAGTGTCTTATCTTCGAATTCTTCACAGTCTTGTGGACGCGTGTAGAACCATAATATGCATGTAGAATATGTGTACATATTCTACATGCATATTATGGTTCTACAGCACTTCATTGTAATATAAACTGATTTTCCATCTAGTTTATTTAAATAACTAGTAAAAAACTTTATTATCACAGAGTTCTTAAGTGTTCGCATAGTTTGTTTTCTATTTTATTCTTTATTTAAAAGTCATCTGTGAACAAATATAGAGTTGTTTACAACAAACAGAAGCACACTATTTAGATGTGTAAAGAGTTTGTTTTGTTGACCGTTTTCTACTCATACCATTTCATACATTTACAACTGTTAGAATCTAAAGTCAATATTATTAACGAGATATTTACCAGGTTACCATAATCTCGTATTCGTATTTAGTAAATCATGTCAATTAAGAATATGATTTTTATAAATGCATTTTTATGTTTCTATCTATTCTTATGATAAAGCATTCAGAACGAACATGCATATACAATGAAGATAATTTAATAAAAAATGGTCTAGGGTACTTACAATAAAACTAAGGGTACTTGAAAAATAATTAAACTTTTTTTTTAATTGTGTCTGTCTGTTTGTTTGTTGGTTTGTTAGTTTCTTACATTGTCTGTATGTTTGTTTGGGCATCACGTAAAAACAACTGGACCGATTGCGATGCGATTCACTGTTGGATAGCTTAGAGTTTTACTTGACAACTGAGGTACTTGGTATCTCAATCCGATGAGAAGAAGCTGAGCAATCGATAAAAACTTTTTGGCGGCTTAAGGAATTTTGATCAAAATGTTGGTATATTGGTATTTTAGGCCGTGGATTAGCATATAGAGTACTTTTAACCTTAAAAAATAACCACGCGTACGAAGCCGCGAGCACAGCTAGTTTTAAAATAAAAATGTTTACTTTCATCGGCACATCAGTCCCACGGTTTAAGTAGACAGTACCCTGCTACATCAGGACTGAGGAGCTGGAACCCAGTTGGTTTGACAAAGTCGCTGCTTGATTGATAACCACAATATTAATTTAAAAAGCAGTAGACCCTTATGTCGCAAATTTTAGGTAGATGGAACCCCTTCAGTATGTGGTCCGAACGCTGAAATAATCTTAATTAACATACTATTGTATTGCCAATTTTGCCGCCGATGGGACTGATTTAGAAAAATCTTACGTAAAAAATTCGGTGAGTAGATCCGGCCTCACAAAAGATAAAAGTAAAATTCACGTCACAAGTGGCGGATTAAGCAAACAAACGAATATACAAGAGAAGCATAGCTCTGTCATGATTGTACATTAATACCTAGTTCTGCAAATACATATCATGGCTTTAGACTTAAGGAATATCTTCACGACTCTTACATTTTGCCTGTATCTTTATGTATCACAAATTCCTTAAATAATTGCCATGGAAGGTTTCCTTCCTGCCTCCTCTCTCCCTGTCAGCATAAGTGGGAAAGCAGGAAATTATATAACTCGATGGAGATGATATACAAAAACCTGTTTCCGTGAAGGAATGCCGTGTGCCGCGCCACTGGGTGTTGTTTGGTTCTATACATATGCCTATATAATGTGTAAATATATGAGGAGAGCAATGTGACCTTGACGAGAGCTGAAGTTAATATAAAGATCGTGTGGGAATTTTGCTCAATATTTTTTGGTCGATAGCGAATTTAACACAGGTATTTGTAACATTTACCTCCGTTATTTGTATCAACAAAACAAACTAAAACAATATGTTACCAGGTAAGTTTTAACCTGATGTCTGTTTACGTTAAGTTATCACTTCAAGTACCATCGCTCCGTGCTCCGGAGGGCACGTGAAGCTGACGGTCCTGGCTATTATTGATTAATAACAGTCGTTAAGCCATGTCAGACGCCCTTGGGTGGCCTGACAAACTCTGACGCCGGAGGCCAGCATTACCTCATACGACAAACAAACAATTTCAAATATCTTTTACATCTTCACTCTAGCACTATTGTTCATTCTGTGACTCTAGTTACGTTAGTGAATATCCTTCCTGCCCGGTTTTACTAGTTTCATTGTTTGGATCAATTTAATTACGCGATATCGTGTAAGCGCTGGACTCGAGGGACTTCACTTTACATATAAATACAGAAAAAAGTTTTCGAGCGATATTTTTGAGTTTTTGATTCAAATGAGTCATTAGAGCAGCGAAGAAGTTTTGAAGCGAATATCTTTGGACTGTGAAGCGCACATGTTAGCGCGCTCAGCTACCACCACAACTATCATTATCAACGGGCGACATATTTATATTGAAGTTTACAAAGTAGGTTGTTCAGTAGGCGAAATTCTTGCGAACCGTCGCCGCGTTTTAGAGTATCGTCAAGTGATCCCTGGAATTTTGTGCAAAAAAATGAATAAATTCTTCCTGTAACTTAATAATAATAAAAAAAACTTGAACAGAATCGAACATAACATTTACAACCAGTCGCCGACAAATTCCGGCACTAATTTATTCCTGTTTACACTGATGAATATAACCACGCCGCGGGCATTTCTTTGATCTGCCCTCCAATTCTTACCCATTTACTTACTAATTAAACACTGTTAATAATAAAAACGTTTTAAAAAAAGCTTTAATCCGCACGAACGATTCAATATATTATAAAAACCGGCTTTTTGCTACAGTTATAGTGTAGTGTAGTGTATATATTTATATATAATGCGTATACGACATTTCGTGTCTGTGCAGTTACCCGTTGAGGAGTTCCCTAGTTAAGACTCAACCCTGAGAAAAGCAACCATGTCCATGTATCGGTGTAATTTTGAAGTCAAAAATAAAAAAGCCAAGCAAAATACAAGTATAGCAGCCTACGTGTAGCTTATACAGAAAAATGATGCTGATTAATAACCACAGGTAATTGGAATAACCTTCGCCCTTGTGCACCTAATTTACATATAAAAAATTAGTGCCCGTATTATTTTGTACTATTATTTATTCTGTGGTATTACGTAACTTTTACTTTTTCTACCTATAATTTCAATCCAAATTAATTAGCATATTGGGATTACGCAACTTGTCTTGTCCCACTTACAGGTATTTTCAATCGATTGTTAACCATTTAAATTTGTTACTTACCGATTAAGAATATGTGATGAAAATCTCATTGCAACATATAGCATCAGAGATCACGTTGTCCGGCCGCTGAATAATATTATACACTATCTGTTGAACTATTTTACGTATTTACAGTAATATTTTAGGGAATTTTAAATATTGATCTATTGTGTGGTATTCGGGTATTATGATGGACCCAATTTAACGTGTTACGCCTTTGGGTGACGTAACGATTAAGTAGATAGGAGGTTTTACCTCTTTGCGTTATATAATGACGTAACGCTTCGAGGCAAAATCAAAGCTTATCTAGAGTGAGATAGGAGGTCTTACCTCTTTGCTCTACGCTATGACGTAATGCTCAGAGGAGAGATCTATAACCATAGAAGAACGTTATGACATAACCCTCAAGGAAGAACTGGCTGGTGGTGGTAAGGTAAGATTATGAATTATCTAACTTTCAGTTAAACCTTTAGTCTACGACTAATGGACCGTAGAGGTAAAGCGTTATCTTACAGTTTGCAAGATTGTGAATTACGCTTACCTCTGCATTAAGGTCACTAGAGGGTATGAAGTCTTATCGTTCTATGTCTTGGCTTGCCACTCTAGAGGAATAGCCGTAAAATGATGGATGGGGATTTATGCTCTTAGGGCATAAAACCTCATGAGCATGAGACGTTAACCTGGCTATTGTATGCGTTACGACAAACAAAAATTAAAATTAAAGAATAGATATTATGTATATCAATACTCTTTGATTTTAAATTTAGTGACCAGACACGAGGGTCTGATATGTTGAAGATCTGTTTATGGTATTTAAAAATGATAGAATTACTCCAAGATATCTTTATAGAATAACCAGAGGGAAAACGGGAGGTTTACGTCTAGGTACTCTATTAATCAGAGACTATCTTGAATAATCTATAGATAATTGAGGCAATCTATAGAATTACTCAAATCAGTCAAAGGTAATAAATTTTAAGACCAGACTCCTAAAGGTTAAAGAATTTTGTACTCTAAAGCTTTCCTATCAGATTTCCGTAAATTTATTAAATTGAAGGTCTACCTAACCTATAAGGGGAGGCTTCCTTTATTTAATAATGTTAAAGAGGCAAATATTAATATGTTAAGTTAATGAGGTAAATTATTCTATCGTAGTATCAGGAACTGTTCGGGAGGAAGGCGGCAACTTGGTGAGGAGGACAGCAACTCGAAGAGGAGATCAGCAACCCGGAGAGGAGGGCAGCAACTCGTTCTCAACTGCCTCGGAGTAGGCTCTCGGTCCGATGAAGAGTTTCGGTCTCCAACTTCAATCTTCGGCGATGTGGTAGAACTGGTCCTGGAGCTGTTTTAATTCTCGAAGATCTGTGGGATGAATCAGGTGCCTTGAGGCATTTTAACTCCCATACCAGATCACAGCAGACGAGCTCCCTTCAAACTGAATCCGTCTTGATGTTCGGTAGGCGATTCTCCTCTGAAGATCTCCGCGGTACGGTGACGTCATCTCCCTGGCGATGCCGTTGTGGCTGGTAGAGTGTGGTTGAGCTGCAGTCTTGTATATCTTCAAAATCTATGCGTTTAGGGAGAATATTTAAAAAATAGTTCAATAAATTTCAAGAAATATTCACTTTTTGTTAATAAACGCACACTTTTAAATTTTGTCTTTTATTTAATCAAAACACTTTACACATGCATTTTTAGAAAAGATCAAAGATCTTAAATGGAATTTCACTATTCCTTTTATATATTAATCATATTTATATATGTTATTTATTAGAAGTCTGGATATACACTTATTACAGGCCAATATTTTTAACACAATCTCGGAATGATTTAAAAACATTTTACAGTCTTTCACTTTTATTATAAGAGGCCTATCTACAACCTATCTATCAGAGGCCATAGCCAAAATAAAAGATAAAGAAAAGGTGACTCGAAATCTATCTGAAGGTAACTGATGTTCTTCCCGAAACATCTATGGAAATTCCTAATTTTGAAAATAGAATTAAAATAGAATAGAAGACAATTTAAAGACAGTATCACAACAATAAAACAAAGAGGCGAGGTTGAACGAGTTTCGCGTACAACCTTATCCCTTTGTAAATATTAGTCCTAGTTCAAACAGTATTACAAAGTTAAGTTTCAGTTAAACAGAGATAAATACAATATCAGAAAATTGAATCAATAAAATGAAATTGCTACCTACGGTTAACAGAAAGAAATACAATATTAGAAAATTGAATCAAAAATGAAATACTACAACATCCAGCGGACCTACATCACGCCTCTAAGCTGTTATTTAATGAAATACTACAATATCCAGCGGACCTACATCACGCCTCTAAGCTGTTATTTAATTCCTCAATGCTAATAATTCTTAAAAATAACTCCTCTAATAAGGAAAAAAAGAATACTTCCTTGCGGTAAAAATGTCGTTGAGATGCCTCCAGGGCGCCTTAAAAAAAGGGACCGAGAAGCATGGATGGCGGTGGCGTTCTGTTTCAGCCCTCAGGGATGGAGCAGTTTTTTTCATTTTATTTGACACGTCGTGTTTGTTTGGTGGTCGTGTGATTTTATTGCGTAAGCAACCAATTCCACTATTTGGTACCTTAACTCGTACAAAATGCTCATTTTCTCTCTCTTTAGTCACTGAATATAACAACAGTGCACATGTTCGAAAATGCGCTCCAAACGAATACGTTAGTAGGATAAGAGCAAATCCATTATCATTGTTTTTTAATTTACCTTAGCACGGCACAAATTGTGATAAAAAAAATTACATGGCTTGCCATGATGGATGAGTTATGTACTGACAGTACTCACACGTTACGTTCTTCACTGAGATGGGCGTTTTCTACTGGACGTACCGCCATGGCCTCGGCAAAGGCGACGGCTCAGCATTAGTATCATGTTACTTCTTTATTCGGGACGTCCCGCTTGGGGTGTATTGTGCATTTCCCCCTGCCAGCCTCTACCCAAGCCATCCCATCTCCTTTATAAAGCGAAGTGTGGCTTTGGGTCGCTGGTACAATTGCTACAGTGACTAAAATTGCGGTGGTGAAAATGAAGATAAAGATGGTACTAATGAGTTAGGTCGTCAGTGCGTATCAGATCTTAGAATCTTACCAAATTCAGCCAAGCATAAAATTGACAGTATACCTGTAACAAGAAAGTATTGTCAAGTTTTGAAACATAGTGAGGTTTATTCACGCTCCTTCGGGTGTCACTTGATCGGTAGAGAAAAAGCTCGGTAGGATATCGAAACATTACTAAGCAGAAAACAAGATCAACTGCAAAGCAAGTTTCACATCGATATTTATATTTTTATCAAATAACTATTTGTGATTATTTATCTAAGTTAAAAGTACTCTATATGCTATTCCTAGACCTAAAATACCAATATACCAACATAATATCAAAACTCCTTCAGTAGTCAAAGAGTTTTTTATTGATTGCTCTGCTTCTACTTATTCAACGGATTGAGATCCAAGTATCTCAGTTTTATTGATTGCTCTGCTTCTACTTATTCAACTGATTGAGATCCAAGTATCTCAGTTTTATTGATTGCTCTGCTTCTACTTATTCAACGGATTGAGATCCAAGTATCTCAGTTTTATTGATTGCTCTGCTTCTACTTATTCAACGGATTGAGATCCAAGTATCTCAGTTTTATTGATTGCTCTGCTTCTACTTATTCAACGGATTGAGATCCAAGTATCTCAGTTTTATTGATTGCTCTGCTTCTACTTATTCAACGGATTGAGATCCAAGTATCTCAGTTTTATTGATTGCTCTGCTTCTACTTATTCAACGGATTGAGATCCAAGTATCTCAGTTTTTGAGTCAAACGCTAAGCTATTTAATAGCGAAAAACACATAGCAGCAGTAGTTTTTACGTAATGTGCAAACAAACAAACAGACAGACAAACAGACGGACACGATTTAAAAAAATGTTATATTCTTGTTCAGTAGCTTATTTTAAACACACTAGGCCATATTTATAAGTTATAAATTATCTTCTTTGTACCGATATTTTCGTAATTATTTCTTTATTATAAGTAATAGCTGATGCCCGCGGCCTCGCACGCGTGGTCATTTAATTTGATATTCCAGGACCTAAAATATCAATATACCAACATTTGATAAAGTTTCTTCAGCCGACAAAAATATTTTTATCGATTGCTCGGCTTTACTCAACGGATTGAGTTAGGTTCTTAAGACAAAACCTAAGCTATCCAATAGTGAGAACTGTATCGCAATCGGTCCAGTAGTTTTTACGTGATGCGCAAACGTTTACAGACAAGCAAACAGACAAACAGACAGAAACGATTTTAAAATTTAAAAAACTCGACAGCAAGCAAAATTATTGACTACGAGCTGACCGCCCGCAAAAATAATCGCACTAAATTATAAAGGCGAAACGTTGTATGTATGTAAGAATGTGTGTGTTTGTGTGTGAGAGGGTGTGTGTGTATGTGTGTGCGTGTTTGTTACTTCTTCTCGCATAAACGGCTGAACTGATTTGGATTAAATTTGGTTTGGAGGTAACTTATACCCTGGATTAACACATAGGCTATCTTTTATCCCGAAAATTGCACAGTTACTGAAGGACGCGGGTAAAACCATGGGGCGCAGCTAGTATTTATATAAATTTAATGTTCAATTTTTACTTACATATGTTACTTTAATAGTTGCAAGTGCAACATTGGACCATAGTATTATACTGCTCGTACATAGTATTATACTGCTCGTACATAGTATTATACTACTTGTACATAGTATTATACTGCTCGTACATTAAACTGAATAATATTCAGGTTTTTTTTAAGAAATTAGTTTTGTTTATTTACAAGTATTGTATATACCTATTTGAAATGGTCTTGTAAAGACCTTCATTTTGATACCTCACATGATAGGTTTTTGTCTTTTTTGTTCCATCGGAAATCATTAAATTTTATTCTATAGCACTCTCGTGATCATGACGAATTAAATGATACCTCATTTATCAAAATCCATCAAACCGTAGGACGCACCTAAGAAACGTACAAACAAAAAACATACAAACAACCCACTTACATAACCCTCCCTGTAGTCGGTAAACATGTAGAACAAAGTGTAATCATGTTTTCTAAATGTAATAAGTTCAAAAACTAAAACCCGATTATGGTCGGGTAAAGAATAGCACTCACTCACTTCACTCTTGCGATGAAGACGAATCGATTTATACCTCGCTTGTCAAAATAGGACCAAGTTTTTAGTTTGAACTCATATCCCTCCTTTACTTTACAATTTTCCGGGATAAAAAGTATCCTATATTTTATTCCAGGGTATAAGCTATCTCTATTCTAAATTTCATCAAAATTCGTCCAGCAGTTATCGCATGAAAGTTCCCCAAACAAACAAACAGACAACGTTTAACTTTTATATATTGGTATGGATTTCTTTCTGTGGAATTATCTAAAAAAAACATTTACGAGCTTAATGGAGCACAAACACTTGTTTTTGTTTCAACTATCGTTATTAATCCCGGGAAGATTTTTGTACGCCTTATTTTAAAAACATTTTTATAACCATATTTAGCTTATAGTTGCTGGCAAGCTCCATCAATACTCTTTTCTCTACAGCGCTTCTTTTCGTGAGAAAACTTGCTATATTAAAACTAATTTTATTGATACAAATGATGCTAAGTAGAATAAAATGATTCAAGTTGAATAAAAACATAAAAATATTTCCTTTAAAACAAAGCAGTAGAGCAATTGAATTAAGAAGTGTTCCTCAGGGGCAGAAGGAAACAAAAAAAGAGCTTCATGAAATCATTAAAAATACAGCAGATACCTTAAACGTCTCCCTGGAAAATCTAGAAATCAAAGATGTTTATCGTATTAACACAAAGTCCTCAACCAAGCCAATCATTGCTGACTTCACGACAGTTTCAATGAGAGACAATTTCATTGGCTCTTTCAAAAAGTACAACAGAGAACATCTTGATAAGTTGAATACTGCTAGTATTAAAATTGGTGGACAAAAAAGACCGATCTATATCTCTGAAAACTTGACGCAGAAGGATAGACGAATTTACTATCTGGCACGTGAATTTGCAACCGGAAATGGCTATACTTTTTGCTGGGCCTCCTATGGGAAAATTTACCTAAGAAAGTCAGAAGGTGCCCCCCCAATTAGAATCACTTGCGAGACTGATATTGAAAAGCTAAGGAAAAAGTGACTCTTACTTTAATTTGCGTATTCTCTTGGCTCTTTATTTCTCTTTTTAGGGTTGATATTAGTCTTAGCGATTATTATAAATTTTTATAACACACATGAAATCAAAAATCAAAAATTTATAACACACATGAAATCAAATAAATTTATAACACCAAACTTTTACACAAATAATTATGAACCTATGTTCCACTCTACATTCAAAAAACACTTACACATTTATTTTATGTGTGCTGAAAAATGTATACTTTGTTATATTACCTTCTCCAAACATATGAATATGAATATGTTCAATCTCACTTATTTATCATTTCCGAAAAATAGCATCCTTTGTACAGAAAAATTAATTTTGATTTTTACAAGTTATATTTTTAATGAGATTTTTGTTCAACGTTCGCTGATCCTTCTTGCTATTTTATTACAAAATTTGGTTCAATAAACAATAATTTAATCAATGATATTGATGATACTGGCGTTATCAATTGCACACTTTTAAGTGATCCATCAGTTTGCTATGAAATATTAAAATATGATATTAATAATGTAAATGAGAAAATGGGGGTGAGAATCGTAGCTTCTAAAATAATGGACCGTTTTTGATGCGTTTTTTCTAGGCCGGGGGTTTTGACACCACTACCTATGAAACTGTTTCAACGACAGAGTTTTTCTGGAAGTCGCCATTTGAATTATTGTTTGTTGACAACATGCAATCGAGTAATGTGTCGAGTTTAAGCACAAAAACGTGGTTTTTGTGCAGTAAGAAGTGCAGTGCAAAAAGAAGAATACTAATCGTAAGTAGCTTTTACGATATTATTTGTAATCTTAAGTCTTATATTTCGTATGATATTCCCATCGTTACTTTCGCCTCATTTTTCTAAGTTGAGGGGTGTTTGTAGGTATTTTAATAAAGAGCTAGTTATAAAAACACCATTGTTTTTATATGGAAAATGTGAATCGCTAGTGATGTTCAGTGTTGATGTTTAGTATCGATAGAATGGCATGTCTATATTTTGTAAATCATCATTTAAGTATTTTGAAGAAAGGCAGCGAAAATAAATATCGGTGCCCTAAATAAATACTTACACATAAAAATTTCTTATTTTTTTATTTCTGTGTTCAGGAATTAACAAAATTGGTATTGGTAAGGTACCTAATTACATAATTTACCTACCTAAATGAATGCCACATCCATCCACCAAGTTTTTGCAATCCTCTGATATCATGACGTCTTTCTTCGGTTTTGTGTGTTTTATTCAAATAATAGATGTTCATGTTAGATGTATTTTTTTTGAAGATCTGGAATTACAAATGAAGAAAAGAAAAGATTTATTTGACTAGAACTTTTTGACTAATAAAATTAAACCTCTTGATAAATAATTTAAAAAAATAAAGATTCCATGTTTTATTTCCGAACCCTTCGTTGCCGGATATCAGTCACATAGGAAATAAGTTATCGATGAATGTAGTTCCCACACTAACTATATGGAGCGTAGTTGCATTCGCCCCAGAAAACAGTATCAGTAGTTTTTTGGGCTATAAAACTGTGTTTCATTACTGTTTAAAATCATTTATGCGTAAATATTGTTTCAAGGTATGTAATTACGGTGATATATAATTATAAGTTTTAAAGCAATACGTACAAACAATTTATACAAAAAAGTCACATTTACCCCAAAGTGGGGCCAATGTAACTTTTCCGTTTTCACAGTGATTATATTGTAAATGAATTTTAAATTTACTTTTATTCAACATTATTTTAATGTAAAAACGTTTCATAGATATACGCTATGATAACCATGTGGATTTATTAGAATTTCAATTAGATCTAACTAGGCCCTTATTCTCTATTGCCATTCGGCCAAGTAACGCGCCGCGTTAAGATATCTGCGTGGAATTGTTCGTGCATGTTCGAGAATTGGCGTACTTTTTTGAACGATTCCACAGCACGACGCATTACGCGTGTGACTGTTCATAGAGAATAATGGCCCTGGACGATTATAGCAAAAGGTAAAGTGAAAACTTCAAAGTTGATAGTCGCATTATCCTTGGTTCACTTACCTTCTATGAAAATCAAAAACATTGCCCACCCATGTTTTCAATGAATAATTTTGTTTTGAATTGATTTGATTTGAAAAACCCGAGCGTGTCTGCGTCGTGCGTGTGCGTCCCGCGCCCACCACCACTCTTTGGATCTACTTATAACATATAACATAGATAACTGCAGTATTACCACATTACATTTATAGTCAGGACTATACAGGATGTTCTACTTTTTGGCGCACCCGAATAACCCCCATATATGTTCCGCGATTTTGGATATTTTCGGAGTTATTCCATTTTTGTTTTGTTTTTTCACAAATTTCCAGATTTCGACACAAACTTAGTAATGTTGACCAAACTAACAATAGTATTCAGTTGATTTTTGGAATATTGATAGTCCAGCGGTGAACCTTTTACGAAACTTCAAAACCAAATTTAAATTATTAAAAAAACAATAAGAACATAAAATAATAACTTCAAATTTTGTTCAGGTTCAAAATATCCTTACAAAGTTTGGATGTACCTAAAATAAATAAAACAGAATAGTTTTTTTTGTTCTTATCTTCAAAACATTTTCAATTCACTGGCAAAAAAATACCTTTGAAGTCGCGCAGCGTGCAATGGAGAGAGCTATGCTCGGAGTTTCACTACGTGATAAGATCGGTAACAAGGAAATCTGTAGAAGAACCAAGGTTATCAACATAGCTCTCAGAGTTTGTAAGTTTAAGTGGCAATGGGCAGGCCATATAGTTCGCAGAACCCACAACCGCTGGGGAATAAAGGTTCTCGAATGGCGACCACGAACAAGCAAGCGAAATGTAGGGAGACCCCCCACACGATGGACCGACGACATTGTAGCCATCGCAGGAAGTCGGTGGATGGGGGTGGCACAAGATCACTCGTCATGGTGCTCTTTGGGGGAGGCCTATGTTCAGCAGTGGACTTCTAAAGGCTGAAATGATGACGATGATGAAAAGACCTTACAATTAATTGCCCTAAACTTATGGCAACACAGCATAAAGTGATTTCAAAAGTGGAAAGGTCGACATTTTCATAGTACCGATATAATGGGGTGAGGTTGTCTATCATCACAAGAAGTCCTAAAATATACCATAATACATGATTACATTCCATTCCACGTAATTTCCGAACTTGTTTCATTATCCATAACTAATTATTCGGCGGGCCGGCGCACGTGACTCGACTGCGTGCAACGGAACGTTAATATGATTAGTGTTGATTCCGCGTCGATTGGAACGTTTTGTTGCTAATATTAGGTGCGGACGTGTGAGGGATGTGCGTGTTGGTTGTATTCAAATATGTATGCAACGGAAAATCATTTTTAACTATTCTTGATTTGCAGACGCGTGCATGGGATTGCTTTTATTGTGAACTAGCTGTTCCTGCGGCTTTGCTCGCGTGGCCATTTATCTGGGTTAAAAGTAACCTATGTGTTAATCCAGTACCAAAAGTACAATATACTAAATTTCATGAAAATGTATTCTCTTCAAATAGTTTTTATCGATTGCTCGGTTTCTACTCATAGAATTGAGATATGAAGGACATCAGTCCAAAGTTCTTTATTAAAAGTATGTACAATGACGTTGTACCAAGCGCGGATCTGGGAATTCATGGGGGTCATTAATTGAATAGTGTATTAACACAGATAATTCAAAAATTTCGAGCTCGCTACGCTCGTGCTTTTATATTACACAAGAGACATACTTTGCACGAATCGGAGTTTCGTTTTAATACCCGCCACTGATAGAATAACTCAATTTTTTTCCGCTCACTACACTTCATTTATTTTCTCCAGAAATGTTATAATAAAAGATCTCTTTAAATAAATTGATCCGCCGTTAGGCATAGGCTACGAACCGCAGGGAACATCTAGTACAATTTTCACCATAGTATTAAATAGATAAAAAAAATGGTTCCTTCTTCGTTCGATCGACGCCAGATCAACGTTAACATTCTTCAACACAGAGCTCTTGAATTAACGATTCACTTTAAATTAATAACATTCTGTCCAATGAACGAAAATGGCGGAATCTGTCGACAACCCGTCATTGTTCGTGATTGATGACCGTATAGGAGTGTTGCGAGAGGGTGGAACAAACTCGGTCTGACACTGTTTGGTCTGACGTGACTGACGGCCGAGCGGGCCTTGTACGAGCCATACACAATGGCTGATATGTGCCGTATGTGCAGTACATTCTATTTTTTTGGGAAAAGGAAATAGTTACCTTGAAGCTGGACTTGATACTAGAATTAACAAACCAACACACTTACTCTTACATACACATACATACAAACTTTTGCATTTATAATATTAGTGTGATTATTTTTTAGGTGGTCAGCTCGCATTCAATAGTTTTGTTCGCAGTCGGGCTTTTGTATTTTTATAATATTTTTAGTACACTATGTGCTTTTATCTCTGAAAAATGACCCGCGGGCAAAGCTAGATAATCAATTAATGACAAAAATAAACCTGTCAAGGTACATTTAGTTGCCCTGACGAATATCTCTGTTGGCAGAGCGGCGAAACAGTTTTTCCGTGGTCACACGGAAAAACTGTTTTGCAACAACTAAATCTTTTGCAACAACTAAAGTGTGTTGGTTTGTTAATTCTTTAACGCTTAAACGTCTGAATGGAAATACAATATGGCAGCTGTGAGCCGCCATATTAGTTTCCTTGACATTTCATATATCCTACAGCACTCTCGTGATCAATACGAGTCCAATGATACCTAATTTATCAAAATCCATCAAGCCGTTTAGGCTGTAAGATGTGCCTAAGAAACTATCAAACAAACATACATACAACCCAAACACATAACCCTCCGTGCAGTCGGTTAAATATCAAATTCCAATAAAATTTTAGATCTCAAATACATTTTTATCAATTCATCGATTTCTACTCATCGAACTGAGATAAGGTACACCAGTTTTACACAGAGAGACAGACTCCATTTTTTTAAATATAATTTGTTACACAGTAGCTTATATTAAGTCACCTAGACATTTTTTCATTATTATCTTATAAAGATACTTATACAGTACGATGCTTGTACAGTTACTTACAAAGTATAGATTCTAGGAACCCATTATTGTCTATAGATAGATAGATAGGTTGATAATTCTTTATACAGAAGTTTTAGGTACTATATTGTTTTGTCGCTTGTATAACTTTCACACAATAAGTGAGTGCTAAGTGAAATATCAAAACAGCAGCAATATTATAAAATAACAATAAAATACAGATGAACCATTATGTACAGATAGATAATTAATTATTCGTACGATAAAATAAAGCCTCTAGCCTAACAGATTTTTATTACATTCAAAAATGTATTCATAATTCTTATATTTAAATTTATTGAACCTCACCACATTTCAACTCGTAATTTAAAAAACCATCAAAAAACCCGAAATTAATACTCGTATATTGCCCCAACACGGCGGCGACATAATTTGTTTTAAACGTGACATAAAGGCTTTCAAATTATTGCCGCTCAAATAAAAGTATTTTAAAAGACATCGCTCAAATTCTTTAAAGAGATAGTCCAAAGCAATCTTTTGAACCTCTTTTGAAGCGCGGCGATGATGGATGTGTCGAATCCTCAAACGATGAACACTATGACAGGGTAGATGAAATTATATTTAAAATTATTTTCATGTGGATATTTTAATATTTATATTAATAGTCATTTACGCTTTGATAGCAGGAACTGATTATTAATCCTCCAAGCTACGAGCTTGTCTACTCTACCACTACAACTACGAAGCCTGTCATACACAATTTGGCATGAATATTATGTAAAATAATTTAATATAAAACATTTAAAAACAAAGGTTTTATGCATTAGCCATGTCATGATGAAACTTAGTACGGGCTATCACAATTAAATGCGTAAACAACAATTCGTGTCTGTGCTGTTAATCGTTGAGGAGTTTCCTATTCAGGAGCCAACCCCCAGTGCAGCAGCCATGTCATGGTGAAACTTCAAACCGGCTATCATTATAAAATGCGTACACAAAATTTCATGACTGTGCTATTGACCGTTGAAGAGTTCCTTTTATTCGAGCTGTTCCTGGATGTCGATTCAGGCCATGTTTACAATGAAAATGCATTACCATCGGACCTGGACCAAATATGAATTTTTTGGCTTTAAGCTACGAAGTAAATATATATTATGTCTATGCTTTAAGCTGTATGATTGCAATTGTTAATGATTAGATAAATAAATAAATAAAATACAAAAATTCAAATCTGTATGATAAGAGGAAGTGGTTCTAATTCAGCTTGCAAGATTTGACCTAAACAAACATACATAGAGATATACATAATACCACAGTACATATATTAGTCTTTACAGACAGTAGTGTATCGAGGAGTAAACGGCCGATTTGACGCACGCGGTGCGGGGGCCGGGAGGCAGGGGTCTCAGCGTGGTTTTGAAAAGAACGCTACGAGCGAGTATCGCGCATGAAGTATCTTCACGTAAAAATACGAGAAAGAAAGATTATTTTCTGCGAGTAGGATGCTAGTAGATTGCACCAAAGAGTATAGTAATATAAGTTTATATCAAGACTGGACTCTTTAGTTCAATCTTTTCGAACCATTGGGATCCGAAAAATAAATAACTTCATTTATTACCCGATTGCGGAGGGTTATGTGTTGTGGCTTTGCCCGCGTGGACATTTTTCTGGGGAAAATGTAGCCTATGTATTCCAGAACCAAAAGTAAAGATTACCAAATTTCGTTCAGTCGTCAAATATTATTTCATCGATGGACAGGCTTCTCTACTCATCGGATTGAGATACAAAGTAGTAACATTCGCTTAGACACCTATTACCTACCCATATTGACTAGACTAGACTAACATAATATGAATACTACAAATAAGTACCAATTTTTTACAACATTACATACTAGCCCGGGAGGTGTTTCGCACGGGTAATTGAGAAAAGGGGGCTAAGAAACTATAACAACTCTTTTTATGTTAAGGTGGGGATATACGCCGTTGACCTTGCTCGATTGGGCGTTACCGATTAAAATGCCCCGCGCAGGCCCCGCGCCCCCTGACAAAAGTTACGCCAGCCGCGCGCTCGTAGATAGCTTTTGTAGATAGCATACTCTATCGAATAGTACCTACCTAATTATTATGTTTACGATATATAGCGTTTTGTAGTATTTATTTTATACATATGAATCACGTTTTCGTACATACCTATGCCGTTTAGGCATAGGTATGTACGTACTCGTATAAAACACGCATTCTCTTACATTACTGGCATTGTAATTTACTCAATAAGTTTTTACTATATCTACTACTGTTACATTCCACTATTCCTGAGACTTATGGACTTGGATATAAATTATTTTAGTCAACTTGGAGTCAGGGCTTGAAATACCGCTATTTTTTTTACACCGGTTCCACTGACTTTGGGACGGTACAGGTACTGTGTTGTATTTTAACTAACATATAGGTATTACTTAATAAAGTGGTATCTTATGTAGGTTCTAAAACCGGTTGATGAATGATGCCAGTAGAGAGGCACAAAGCGCAAGTGTCTCGCCCCATGTAACACGCAAGCCTTTAAGTCCACGAAATTTTCTTTTTGCATTTCCAGTAAATAAGAAAAAGTAAATTTTCAATAAAGATGCTTGAAATGTGTACTGTTAAGGCGTTGTGGTCTTGAAACTATATCTTACCTTGCTAGTGCGATTTATTTACAGTTTTTTTTAGTTCTGCATGTCCAACCAACTTTACTTGCAAGGAGGTTTATATCTATACTTATAATAAAGCAGTGAATAGGTACTTCACGGGTTGAAATAAGTAGTGAATTCAAAATTAACATCACCCGTCATTAAAAAAAGGCGCAAATCGTTTTTTTTTCTCTCGCTATAGTACGATAATTTTAAGTCGTGGAAGAAAGAAGACATTAAAAAACAAGTCGATCTCGAAGAATATTTTGATGGCTCATTTCCGTGAATGCAGCAACAGTCCTCAATATTCTATCCCGATGCAATAATAAGAAAAATTATAAAACGGAGAAAAAATTCTAAATTTCTAGACACAAATTGCTGAGATTTTTGTTGTAGAACATGATAGGCAATATCATTGCCAACAACAAAAATTCATATCAATACACCTCTCCAACTTATGCCTAGAAATTTTCTAAATACATTTACATATTATTGCATCGCAAAATTGACCCGCAACTATACTGACAAACTGCCCAACCTAGACCTAGCCTAGACGTGATTGAGATGGCGCTTGAACAACATAAGAATCGAAAGGCCCCCACGGTGAGGATGGTATAACTTAGGAGCTTTTAAAAGCAGGGCGGAAGTCCGTACTTCGGGAGGTTCTGGGGCTATTTAGCACCGTTCTTAACAGTGGGAGAACTCCAGAGGTGTGGAGCAGGAGTTTGGTAGTAATATTCTTTATAATAGGGTATAAAACTCTTTTAAAGAACTAACACGTCTATAAGTGCTTTTCGAGGGACATCTCAAATCGTCTCGCTATAAGACTTGATCCAGTCTCCTGAATAGGCCGGGTTTCGCGGAGGTTTTAGAACCATAGACCACATACACTCAGAGAGGCAGGCTATACAGAAGTCTGAAGAGTATAACCAGCCCCTGTATCTTGCTTTTGTGGCTTATGAGAAGGCCTTTGACTCCATTGAAACCTGGGCGGTTCTGAAGTCTTTGCAGCGGTGTCAAGTGGATTGACACCGCCGCAAAGATACATCAAAATGCTGAGGTTTCTGTATGACGCCGAAACTATGAGTTTCCAACAGTCTAAGCATATCCAACTGACAGGGGTGTGAGACAGGGGGATGTTATATCCCTAAAACTGCTCACTAATGCCCTGGAAGATATGTTTAAGATGCTGGATTGGAATGGAATGCCCATTCCTTTTTAATCCAGCATCTTAAACATATCTTATTAATATCAATTGGGAGAATATCTCACACTTACAATTTGCCGATGATATCGTCCTAATGGCGGAGTCGCTGCAAGACTGGCAAAGTATGCTGTCTAACCCAGTAGACGCTTCTCGACGCATCGGTCTTGGAATGAACACAGACAAGACCAAGATCATGTTTATCCTATCTTGTTGACCCGGAACCGATTGCAGTCAATGGTGTATCTATTGACAATATGTTTACCAAGGTATGTTTACCAAGGTAATTGCAATAATTTCCCAAAAAAAACAACTTTGAGAAGGAATTCAAGAGAAAAACTCAGCCAGGTTGGGCAGCATGCGGCAAGCTCCGTCAAGTCTTCTCGTCGTCCATACCACAGGGCCTGAAGACAAAAGTCTGTAATCAGTGCGTTCTACCAGTCATAACCTACGGAACCGAAACGTGGACACTCACGGTCAAACTAGTCCACAAATTCAAGGTCGATCAGCAAGCTATGGAGAAAGCTATGCTCGGAGATTCTCTGGGCAAGATTCGTAATGAAGATATCCGACGGAGAACCAAGGTAACTGACATAGATCTAAGGATAAGCAAACTAAAGTGGCAGTGGGCTGGTCACATTTCCCAAAGGACCAATAACCTTTGGGGTAGACGAGTCTTCGAGTTGAGACTACGTTTAGGCAAACGTAGTGTAGGACGCCCTGTGGTCAGGTGGACTGACGAGCTGCGAAAAGTGTCTGGAAGAAAGTGGATGAGGAGTGCTGAAGACTGAGCTCAGTGGCGTGCATTAGAAGAGGCCTAGGTCTAGCTATAGGCACATATATAAGCTGATAATGATGATGATGATTATTGCATCGGGGTGAATAAAACATTAATAATCGTTGGTAAGCACAAACTTACTTGCCTTCGGTCAATGAGTTTGTAATAATCTGTTACGCACATGCATTATACAAAGTTTTTCAATACAAGTGTGAGGAAACCGGAAAATATAAATATATATTTTTTTAATCAAATCAATGTTTTGTATAAAATTATAATTATGTTTCCAATAAAAAATACATGTCTCCGATTTACTCTATTAGTGCGCGTTTTTTAATAAACAATGTTTCATCAAAATACAATAAATTACAATCTCTGATGTTTCAAAAGTCTGGAGTTCAGTGTGACAAGGAACTTAATTAAAAAAAAATATGAATTATTATTATTATCCGAAAAACACCAAACATTGGAATACCTACCTACAATATTTGGGTTTCAAAACAATTTAGAATCTTAACTGATTTGAAAGCAAAATATCGACTTAATTTTAGATCTTAGGAAAGATGAGTCAAGTATTGAAAAAAATAGTACCTACGGTTAACTTTAGAATTTTAGCACTGATAATGAAGAATGAGGTTTCAGATCAATAATACAAAGTCCCTACTCCCTAATCATTATCATACACATGATTTGTATTTTCGTCTCATCATTCAAAACAAAAAGTGCTTGTGGTGGTGATTGTCAAATCTGAGGCTGAAATCCCGTGAATCATGATGTATTATTAGTTTTATCACTGTGATAGAACACTGTGTGACTCAAATAGTTCGTGTGAAGGCACAACGTCACAATCCGTAGACATCCGCTGCGTTAGCACGAAGGTATGGTGGCACTCTAGCATTGTAGCATAAGAACCTGAATTATCTACCGATACCTTGAGGGGAAAATACCGGTTCTTAGGTATCGATATTCAAGTACCAAATGGAAAATACCGGTATTTACCACTATGATACTAGTATTGTTCGTACCGATATCAAGCCCTGATTGGGACAGTATAATTGTTACCATATCATACAGAACCCAAAAACTAGTTATTGAAAAAATATTATTATTTCATAAACTCACGCATAGAATTAAATAATTTAATTAAATAATAATTACTATAATGTGAGTTTAATTAACTATAATAATATAAATAATAGGAACCAGTACTATTTATTTAGATAATTTATAAACATTATTTGAGACTTAATTAAATAATAATTACTATAATATCATCATCGTCATCATGACTATAATACGAAATAGGTAAATTAATAACTATAATAAAAGACTATACTATTATGTACAGCCTTATTACAAAAAACTAAAAAATTATCATTATTATTATATTTACACACTCAAATAATCCCGCCTACAACTAAAAATCGACATAATATACGATTTCCAAATTGGTTATGCGCAAGACAAGCCACAGATTAATAATAGGTGCCTTTTGCGGAGAAAAGTGTCGCAGGTCCGTTCAGCACAACGTCTCGTCCCGCACTGATTTATTGGGCGACAGAGGGGTTGCCCATGCGATTAGCGAGTATAGATTACGTAAAAAATATGTTAAAAATAATTAGGAAAGATATTTGCAAAACTAATTAAAAGGTTCCCTCAGCGTTTCATTATTGAATATGCTATAGGAAATTAAAAAAAAAATGTGATTGTTAGTTTAGAAGAAAAACGGTAATAACTACAAAATCAGAGGGTACTTTGCGTATTTATTGTTGATATTTAAAATTGTATTTTCAATTTTTTAAGCTAAAGAGTAGCTGCTTTTTCTATAAATATTACGGAGAAAAAAGGTTTTAATGTCCCCAAATTGAGCCCAATTCACATATATCTCCGCCTTAAATTGTACTCTTGTATCGGTATTACATTTTTATTTTTCTTAAAGTGATAGTTTTCTGGTTCTATTGTAATTATTTTACCCAAACAATACTAGTAATGTGGTCATTATTTTGACAACCTTCTTTGGGCAAAGTCGACCTTGCCGCGCTGCTTGAATAGGCGCCAGCAAAGTTGTATGGAATTTCATTATTGTCGTGTTTTGCAGCCAGGAATACCCTTTGAAAATACATTATTGTGGTCTTTTGTCGTAGCTATATTATTTATTCCGTGGGTTCGTTAAACCCGAACGCGAAAAGAGAGGCGTTGTAGCTCCCATACGAATGGACCGATTTTGATGTTTTTTTTTCTGTATGAAAGCTGATGTGATCGTGATTGTTGTTGTTTCTGTTTATATTTCTGTTTCTGATTCTGATTCTGATTCTGATTCTGATTCTGATTCTGATTCTGATTCTGATTCTGATTCTGATTCTGATTCTGATTCTGATTCTGATTCTGATTCTGATTCTGATTCTGATTCTGATTCTGATACTGATTCTGATTCTGATACTGATTCTGATACTGATTTTGATACTGATTCTGATACTGATACTGATACTGATACTGATTCTGATACTGATTCTGATACTGATTCTGATTCTGATTCTGATTCTGATTCTGATTCTCAGATTCTGTTACTGTTTCTGTTTCTGTTTCTGTTTCTGTTTCTGTTTCTGTTTCTGTTTCTGTTTCTGTTTCTGTTTCTGTTTCTGTTTCTGTTTCTGTTTCTGTTTCGGTTTCTGTTTCTGTTTCGGTTTCTGTTTCTGTTTCTGTTTCTGTTTCTGTTACTGTTTCTGTTTCTGTTGTTGTGGTCGTTGTTGTTGTCTTTGTCGTTGTAGTTGTTGTTTTCGTTGTTGTTGCATTGTTTGAGTAAAGCACTATACAAGCCTTGGTCCGCTATGACTGCCCTGCTGGCCACGCTATGATGGCCTCGAGCTTTGCTTAGTTAAGTTCTCGACCATCATCATCGCTGCCAGCAACGCAGTCATTACAGACCGCGGCAGTATTCTTTTTAGTGTTTGTTTAGAAAAGAACATTTGAATACGAAGATTTTTTTTGGAAATTTATTCTTTTGGTTCCTTGGATTACAATATTACAATTTTTCTAGGGATCTCTTCTTTCTTCAAAAATAAAATAGTGCCCATGCTACTCGCTGATAACGTAGCTTTCTAATACGTGAAATATATTTTTTAAATCGGTTCCATATCTTTTTCGTTTGTTCATTACAAACAAAGATACAAAAATACAAACATACGAAAAATCAAATCTTTCCTCATTATAATATGAGTGTAGACATAAACGCGTGAAATCGATAGCCTCCTTTTTTGTAAGTAGCTTAAAAACTCTGGTTTTACTAATAGAAGATTCCTACAAATTTAAAAGGTTGGCTGTGGTGTATAATGATAAAATCATAACCCTCCTTTTTTGTAGCCGGGTAAAGACCCACAGGTGGCAACCATCGGTCTCCGACTGACAGTAGACATCAAACTCGTAAACAATGCTTCGATACACTACTGTCTGGAAATACGAATATATGTACTGTGATAATACTAACATTGCAAGATATATAAAAGCTATAAAATAACGCACTGTGAGTAACGCTACCTGGTACAAGGATCAAGAACCAAGCGCAATTTTTATGTCTACGGTATCGAAATGTCAAGCTAGCGCTTGGGTTGAATTAGACATTTCTTACCGGGTTTTTTGCAAAAATTCAAAATGTTGTGTTGTAGAGTTTGATTTTATTCTCAATCTTGTGTTTCTTCGAGTATTGATGTGTAATATTGGTGGAATATTAACCATTATGTGTTCGTTAACGTGCACGAGTATAGGAAAAATAATCAAACGCAGATATAAATGGCATTTTGTGATTTTTCCAAATCTCCCTCGGAAGTTTTAGTAAATGTCCACCATTTTACTGATTCGTGACTTTGACTTGACAATTAATGACTGTGACATGACTTAATTATAAACTATTAAACTTGACATTGGCGAAATTGCTAGTAGGCCAGTGCCTCCGCAGAAGCCATCTAATAAAAAAAGAAGAAGAAGACATTTCTTACTGTCGTTGGGTGGAACGGGTGGAATCCATTGTACGTACGAAATGTCTATGTTACTTTATGCAAAGATAATCGAAAGCTTTATGGGTTGAATCGACTTCGTGAAATGACAAGATAGTGACATATTCGATTCATTCAACTTATCAAACGAACTATCATGCTAGCAAGCTGTCAAGGACTGTCTTTGGTCATGGTATTATTAGGTATTCTGTGGTCATGGCTACGTAGCAGCGCGCAGCGTTGCCAGAATGTTACTTTGACAAAATTTTACGTTACTTTAGACCCCCTCATGTTATTTTCATGTTACACGACTAAAAATGTTACTTTTACATAAATTTTACGGCAGAAACATAAAAAATAAACAGGAATAAAAAAAGCGTGAAACGGAACGCACCAAAGGAAGTTTTCATACGTCGTGTTGGCACACTTGATTTTGAGCCATCATTCTCTTGAATTGGACGAATCGCGAAATGGACCAATCGTGAATAAGTTGAATTGTTGCTATGAATTGTAGCTATGAATGAAGACTTTTTGACTGAGTGAGCGCGAAACGCGAGCGTAGCTTCTCCATTTCAGCTTGGGCAAAAATGCTATCTTATGTGTATCCGGCTGTCCGGCTGTTCTTCTCTACAGGTCGTATTTCTCAACCGATCTAGGCGAAACTTGGTATTGAAGTTTAACATATTTTTTAGGGATTTTGTGGTTTTTTTTTAGTAGCCCTCTTTTTGCCCCTTTTTTTGCTACTAAATATTTCCGCTTATTAGATTTGATTGCAATGGTATTTTTTTTATGTGAAAGGTAGTAATTATTATTGAACATTAAGTTGTTCTCATAAAAATCTGGCGAACTGTAGAGGAGAACAGCTGGACAGGCGGACAGCGCGCGGACAGCTGGACATACGAAACCATTTTTGCCCAACTATAACGGAGACGCTTCGCGCTCGTTCGGTCAATAAATTGCCATATTACAGTATTAGAGTCGTTTTCTACATATAATAAGATAATGTTACTTTTCTCGTGAAAATGTTACTTATTGAGCTGTCTCGTGTAACTTTTGACTATCGGCTACTGACAACACTGCTACGTAGTATTATTAGGTATTCTGTGTCATGTTTCACACGGTGATGACAGCTAAAACATTTTTTACTTTTCTAGGAGTTTAGAGGGCGACCTAGAATCGACACGAGGTGGCTCCACCAACCTCCTTTTGACTATCGGCTACTGACAACACTGCTACGTAGTATTATTAGGTATTCTGTGTCATGTTTCACACGGTGATGACAGCTAAAACATTTTTTACTTTTCTAGGAGTTTAGAGGGCGACCTAGAATCGACACGAGGTGGGTCCACCAACCTCCTTTTGACTATCGGCTACTGGCAACACTGCTACGTAGTATTATTAGGTATTCTGTGTCATGTTTCACGCGGTGATGACAGCTAGAACATTTTTTAATTTTATTAACCAATTGTACCGATTGATTCCATTTTTGAGTTGGAAATTGTATTTTTTATGCTACGACAAATTTTACGCATATACTACGCTTAATGGCGCATACAATTTAATCATAAATTACCTGTGTTTTCTTTATAAGTGAATTTGTAAATTATTTTGAGAAAATAAATTCTTACACCGTTATGATCATCATCATCATCGTCATCGTGTCAGCCTTTACATCAACTTCCTGCGATGGCTATAATACTTTATATTAATACAAAACTTCACGTTCATTTGTATCGCCGCATATAACAGTCATGTCTATCGTGTTAAGATGTATGGATGGAAATTGAGGGGGGGGGGGGGGGGGTGAGAATCGCAGCTTCCACTGATGTGATCAAAATGGTTCTTAGCTATATGGGGAGAGGGACTTGGGGAAAGGGGGTGTTGAGAAAGGGGGAAGGGGATTGAGAAAAGGGGGTGAGAATCGTAGCTTTCAAACGAATGGACTGATTTAGCCCCCGATTAAAGAGACGGGTGTTATAAGTTTAGGGTGTATATCACTGTGTGTATCACTGTGTAGTGTACTACTGTGTGTATCACTGTGTGTATCACTGTGAGTATCCCTGTGTGTATCACTGTATGTATCCCTGTGTGTGTGTGCGCGTGTGTGTGCGCGCGCGTGTGTGTGTGTGTGTGTGCGCGCGCGCGCGCGCGCTTATATTAATTTACTCTCCGGTTCGTGAGCATTCTAGCAAACTAGCTGCCCCCCCCCCCCCCCCCCTGCCGACGAACTATGTCAAATGGGGTATAATTAAAAAGGTAGTAATTTATTTTATTAATTAGGTCCGGCTGTATGTACGTTTTTTTTATATGTCAGTCGATGTCTCCGTCAATTGCAAACTGACTTTAAAAATCCTTTTTTAGTTTGAAAGAACATAATCTTCAAGTGGTCCCATAAAAATTATATCAAAATTAGTTAAGCAATTTTTTGAGAATAAATAGTTTTGTTGAGTAAATCCATTCGATTTTGTGTTTATATTGCCTTTATTTTGTGATTTCTAAACCGATTTAGATTGTTGTTTTTTTATTCAAAAGGGTAAACTTTCCGTGTAGTCCCATACAAACTTCATTAACATTGGTTCAGTAGTTTTATTAGAAAATCAATTTATTTTATAGTTTATGTTCCCTAATATCTTGGGATTTCTGAACAAAATTAGATGATTGGTTTTACTTGAGTAAGAAGACCTCTAGTGTGGTTCTGTATAAATTTCATCAGAATTGGTTAAGTAGCTTTGAACAAGCTTTAATTTAATTCACTGTGTTATAATTTTTAGGACTGGATTGCAAGTCCATTTTGAACAAGATTCTGAAGTTTTGGCACACGGGTGTTGTTCTGATGACAATTAAAAACTACAGTAGTAGTAGTAGTAGTAGTAGTCAAAGAAACTACACAATCAGATGATGGAATCCCTTCAAGTTTGGGCTCATTTGGTTAGTCTTGATGAGATCATGTCTGGTTTTATGTGGTATCAAGGGTCTGATGATGGAGCCGGAAGGTAGTCACAGAAACTCGACAACAAAATGATGGAACCCATTCAAGTTTGGGCTCATTTCGTTTGTCTTGATGAGTTCTCTAGTTTTATATGGTATCCAGGGTCTGATGATGGAGCCGGAAGGTAGTCACAGGAACGCAACAACAAAATGATGGAAAATGGTCAATACTAATTCAGTTGTTATATATGTAGGTTTTAGCCATCCTTGGTTTTAATTTACCAACGCTTTGAGTCTAAAGTGAGTGAGTGTCTACAATTTTCTTTGGCATATATTATTTCCGATATTTGTCTTGGCCAACAAAAAACAATAAATAAAATATAATTACAAAAAAAAACGATTTCATAATAAAAATGTTATTTTGTAAACAACCACTAAAAAGAATAAAATAATTACAATTGAGCCAGAACAGTTTCACTTTTTCGAAATTACCAACGTTATAATAATGCATAAATACAACATAAGATAAGAAAGAGTTTTTTGAAGGCGGTGCCAAACCCAGGCATCATTTAAATCTAATATCTTTACAAGATTAATACATACCTATCTACGTACGAAGTAATATGCAGTTGTCTATGACCTCATACTCATACAAAACACGAAACGCAGAAGAGACAAAACAAGAGACTCACACGAGCAGATTTTGACTTTCACACGTTCACACACCGATGGACACGAATACAGCAATCTAGTAAATGATAAAGTTTTTGTAGATAATTATTTTAAAAGCTTATTATTTTATATAGCACATCGAGCCGTTTAAGACATTATCTTTTTGAATAAGCTCAACCATATTAATAATTATGGCTCGGCTTGACACCGCCTTCAAAAAACTCTTTCTTATCTTATGTTGTATTTAAGCATTATTATTACGTTGGTAATTTCGAAAAAGTGATACTGTTCTGGCTCAATTGTAATTATTTTATTCTTTTTAGTGGTTGTTTACAAAATAACATTTATATTATGAAATGTTTTTTTTATGGAAAAATATTTTTTTAGCTTTTAATTCCATTTTTATTTATCTAATACGGCCTTTCAAGTGTAACTCAAATTAATTACTAAAAAAATTGCTCTGTACCCTGCCTTGGGACACAACAGGTTCCTCGTGTTGTTTTTTTTTAACCGTTGTGCCTTGAAACGGACTGTTTTGGTTTAAAAACCGATGGTACACGATAAACCAGCTAGATTGCGATGCGCAGTCTAGTAACCCAGATCCCCCCCCCCCCCCTTCCCCAACGGGACGTTTTCAGTCATTGGATTGGATTTACTAACTCCACTTTCACAAGGCTTCAGTTTTTCACCCCGTCCTTATATCTATACCCTGTTCAGGATTATTGCTTATTAGTCACGATCCTATGGCAGGATGTTAGTACATGCTGTCCGCTATCAATTAACTCAGTAATGCTTTAGGCAAAAGTAAACCATTTTCAAGATATTATTTATTTGTTTTCTTTTTTTTGTAAATTGACGGTTAAGCATCCATAAAAAATAATAATAAAAAAAACATTGCAAGAAGTCAAACTTTTTTTATTTTTTTAGGTTAATAAAACAGTAACAAAAATTGTGTTTAATAAAATAGTAAAAATCTGCAAACCTGTTTTCGACCAGCGGTCTAAAACTAAGCCAGTTTGATGATTTGTGTAAGTTTCTTCTACAAAAAAGCTGATTTTATTCAAAAAATAAAACACATTATAACTTAACCTGCAGATCATTTAAAAAACAATTACATATTATCACCTATTTTGGTATAATTTATTGGTACTTAGTAACAATGTAACAAACTATGCGATGTGACATTAAACATCAAACAATGCATCAAAGTGGTTTGTTTGATTAAATCATCTAATAAAACAATAAATACAGTTGCCCAGGTGTTCATCACAGCCATAATTCACAATTGGCCAGATATTTTCAAATGAATTTTAGTTTTGAGATATATTTTCAGAATCGCTTTTTTATGTATGCACATGAAAAGCCGAATATTGAGGATCTTCGAACTCGCATAGTAAATGCAGAAATGAAATAAGAAACTCGTTGTCTAGTAACGTAATGAAAAGCCACTTAAGATAGATACTGCACCTCTGTATCCAAATTATGGGCTCGCGTTTTGAAAACCAATTATAATAATTTAAGCAATAAGTATAAGTAAATTAAAGAAAAAAAAACTATACCAATATGTAATATCGTCAAACGTATATTTAAGTTAAACTTAATTAGTAATCAAAAAAGTACATTTTGATTTAAACCATTGTTAAGTATAACATAAAAAAGCTATTCAGAAAATACCTCTCAAAACTAAAATTCTTCGGAAAATCTCTGGCTAATTGTGAATAATGGCTATGATGAACAACACCTGGGCAACTGTATTTATTGTTTTATTAGATGATTTAATCAAACAAACCAAATTGACGCATTTTTTAAATTCTCCGACATGTTGTTTAATGTCGCATAGTTTGTTACTGTGTTACTAACTATCAACAAATTATACCTTGTTGTATCGGTGACAATATGTAGTTGTTTTCTAAATAATCTACAGGTTAAGTTATAATGTGTTTTTTTTAAATAAAATCAGCTTTTGTTGTTGAAAAAACTTACAGAAATAATCAAACTTGCTTTGCTTTAGACCCCTGATTCAAAAACGTTTGCAGATTTTAACTATTTTAATACACAAATTTTTTTGTTACTTTATTATCAACCTAAAAACAGTAAAAAAGTTCTTGCAATGGTTTTTTTATTATTAATTTTTATGGATCCGTCAATTTACAAAAAAAATAATGAATTAAATAATATCTCGAAAATAGTTGACTTTTCCTGAAGCATTATTGAGTTATTTGATAGTGGACAGCATGTCCTAACATCCTGCCACGGGATCGTGACCAATAACCAATATTCCCGTATACATACATTCGCAGTGGCCACGCTGACTTTATCGTATCGATCAAAAGAAGGCCTTGGCGCATGCCATGGAGGTAGTACTGACTGGCCTCTGGGGGTTAGATCGCAATATCGTCCGCCCCAAGGAGGTTGGATACACACATAATGGTCCGCCCTAGCCCACGAGGTATTCGGATAATTTTCAGAAATAAAATAGCTTATACGATTTATCGTTAATTAAAAAATAATACGTGTACGAGTACCTATTTAACCGACCGATTTCTAATTCTATGTACCTCAAAACGATAATTTTGTATGAATTTATTGGTACTAGCTGCGCCCGCGGCTTTTCTCGCGTGCAATCTTTGCCACCGCCGTCACCCCTTTAGAAATTAAATTTCAAAATACCTCTATTTATATCAGCTCTAAGGATGACATGTGTAACTTTGAAACCTGTCACTTTGACATTTTCACCCACGTTAGTGATGATGATGACTATGATGAAAAGTATCCTATATGTTATTTCAGGATTTCTCCATTCCAAATTTCATCAAAAGATGTTCAGCCGTTGGAGCGTGAAGGAGTTACAAACATACACACATATACACACACACAAAATCAAATACATACACTGGTTGGACTGGTTGGTCTCGTGGCTAGAGATCCTAGGTAGAAATCGTATGGTCGCGGGTTCGAATCCTGCAAGGTGCAATCATTTGTGTGATGAGTAGAAATGTTTGTTTCCGAGTCATGGATGTAATATTCGTATCTATGTATGTTTATCCGTTATCTAGTGCCCATAGCACAGGGTATCATCATCAGGGTAGGGGGTATAGTTTGGGGCTAGATAATTGGTGTGGAATGTCCCGAATATATTTCCGATTTATATATTTCCGAATATATTATATTAACAAAACTAATCAATTTTCTAGTTATAAATATCCTATTTTGTAGACTCTGAAGTTTACTTTGATATAAGTGCAACATTTAAATCAATTCTGAACTGTACATAAAAAACCGCGAAAACCGCTTTAAACGGCTGTATCTCAAAATGCGTTTTTCGTCGATGGTCGCTTTCTGTTTAACTACGCTCAATTAATTCAGTAGTTTCGGCGTGATGCCTAGCCAAGACACAGACAGACAGACAAAAATGAAAAAATAATATTTTTTTAGCTTCAGTATGGAATATAGAACAGCCTCCAAAAAAATTTTACTAAATATCTTCAATGTACAGAATTGAACCTGTTACAGTTTTATTATAAGTATAGATTGTTCCCTATGAAAATTGCAATAATGTAACCCAAGTTGCCTGTCAAAGTGATGAGTATTCGCTGTAAGGAACGGAATGACTTGTTGCCGTGGAAATGAAATAATAACAATTCTGTCAAACAACACCACGAGCGTTGCTGCCAAAGATTTAAGATAACAATCACTGACGTATTTTTTTTAGTAGTTCCAACTGGTATATGTATCATAAAAGTAAGAAAAATACTGCGGTGTGAGCGCTACCCTCGCGAAGCCGTGGCGAGTCACTAGTCACACTAATCACACTAATATTATAAATGCGAAAGTTTGTATGTTTGTGTGTGTGTGTGTGTGTGTGTGTGTGTGTGTGTGTGTGTGTGTTGCTCCTTCACGCTCGAACGGCTGGACGGATTTGGATAAAATTTGGTACCAGGATAGCTTATATCCTAGATTAACACATAGGCTACTTTTTATCCCGAAATAGGAGAAAAAAATATTCTCGTTTTCGTTAAGACAAAAAAAACGAAAAAAATATTAAAAAAATATTTCTAAGTACCAGGAGAGATTTAAATGTTGCACTTATATCAAAGTAAACTTCAGAGTCTACAAAATGGGATATTTATAACTAGAAAATTGATTAGTTTTGTTAATAAACTTTTGAGTTAAACACGTAGTCGTTTTCTGCTTTTTGCAACAATTCATAATTTAGTTTTTTGCAGAACGCATCCATAGAAACGGTCTTCTTTAGCTTATTTAGGTTTGGACAACAACCGAGAGATATGCAAAGCCAAATTAATGGTGTTATTCTGCAAATTGTAATAACCATATGAAATAAACCTAGAACGACTCAAAGGATTGTTATGCTCGCATGAGTTCTTTCCATAGCGCCCATCATAGCATCACACAGGGTGTCCGTGTGATGCTACACGAGATCAAAACATGGACGAAATCTTATCAAGAAAAATAAAATAATACGCCAACAAAATTTTTGCAAAACTAGGCCATTGCTGTGGTTTCTGCAAATAAAAAATGGAAACTATTCCATTGTAAATAAAATTTGCAGAAGCCAGACCAACTGCGAAAGTCGGATTCTGCTTACCACAATTTCCTCTTTTAGGGATATTTTGCTAGACCATCCCCTAAAATGGCCGGCTTTAACACAAAAAATGGGTGATAATGGAAAGTGGTCTTATTGTACAATTTAATATCTTGACCTCAGAATGTGCTTTGAATAAAACCTTATGTCATAGGCATTATAACTCAAATCCTCAAAACACAGGGTTGGTCGCTTTCTGCTTAACTATGCTCAATTTAAATGAAACTTGGTATGATTTGAGTTCATACTACGAGTTAGGACATAAGATACTTTTCATCTCGAAAAATTAAACGATTCCCGCAGGATAGGGGTTGAAAATTATTTAAAAAAAAAACACTTACAACTCTGAAACTACTGGACAGATTTTGATGCACCTTGGCACGGTCGCGGTTTATATGATGGGTAAAATTGAGGATACTTTTATCCCGACAAAATTAAGGAATCCTGCGGGATAGGATAGATAAATTCTGTACATTGAAGATATTTTATAAAAAATATTGGATGCTGTTCTATATTCGTACTGAAGCCAAAACTGTTTTGGTTTTAATTTTTGACATTCTGTCTGTCTGTCTGCATCTTGGACGCACATCACGCCGAAACTACTAAATTAATTTAAATGAGCAAGATTTGAGTTCATACTACGAGGTAGGACATAAAATACTTTTCATCCCGAAAAATTAAAGGGTTCCCGCATGATAGGGGTTAAAATTTATTTCAACGTATACTTATCACGCTGAAACTGTGACATGTTAAATCATGACTCCAAGTTAGAATTTTGTTATAGATCCCGATTTAATAGAATGTATTGGGTACAACGCCATCTGGCGAGGTGCAGCGTCTTTTCTATTAGATCAAGTTGTGTTTTCTCCGTATCTGAAAACCAGACGCCGAGTTTGTAAAAAACGCCAAACTCCACCACGCGCGCGCCACTTTCTTCGTTGAAGGAATAATGAAAGCTTTTCTTGTTGAAGACAGATTGATAATTTCGCCTATCTAAGAATCAAGAAATAATGGTTGAATTTGCCTCTACGAGTGATAGGGAAAAGTTTTCATCTACTGTCTCAAAATAGATAAAATGGTTAATCCACGCAGCGACAGCTAGCGACAAGAGGCGTGAACTAGAAGGAAGCTGTAAACGAAGCGGTGGCCTCTGACGGCAAGTAGCAGGGCTTCTGAGTGTTGCTATTATTAATTGACGTTCCAGGAATATTTCGGGCTCTGGATAACTTTGGACGAGGAACGGGTTGTTTAAAAATCCAGAATAGGTCGCATCTTTAAGTTGGCTAACAAATCATAAATTCAGAAGGCAGCGTTTCATGTCAAAAATAATTTACATCTAGAAATCGCTTGCGATGGTCACACCATGGAAGGTTTTGACATAATGGCGAAATCACATGTAAGTTCCGGAGAGATGGTTTTTTCTATATGAACCATTTGAAGTAAACAACGGAACCTGATTGGAATGTACCAGAACTGGCTGGAGGACAGTGACCTGTATAGCTAGGCCGACAAGGTCTGCTTTACGAAGCAAGTTGCAGAGTTCTTTCTAGAGTTTTCTGGATACCGGAAGTTCGAGGTCTGAGTAGAATGCTACTCGAAGTGCAAACCAAAGTTCGTATATATACAAGAGAGAAGCCTGTGGATTGGATTTTGATTTCGGACGTAAAACTGGATTTAGTTCACGTAGTTGGCAAGTGATTAAGATTGCCGCAGGCAGCAGAAAAATACGCAGTTCTCTGTTGTGAACAAAACGACCGAGGCACGCTGTCCAGAACGAAGCTGCCCTGTTACAGGCGAAATAAGTATACGAGTGCAAAAGCCACGTTAAAATCGTCATCTATGTCGGCTATTGTCGTCACCACTGCGAGCTGCTGTGCGCGATCACCCGGGGCTCACCACTGTTCGTGGAAGAAGCCGGTCTACGAGGGACTCCAGAAGGACTCCAACGCACCACCTGTCCAGTAGAAGATACCAGGCACCGTTCGTGGTCAAGCAGTAGGAGCTGATCGTGTGGAATAAGGAGGCGTTCCGCGGCGGTACGCGAGACGACGGTACGGCGTCCCAAGAAGCCTCCAGGTTGGTCCACTCCATATCATTTTGAGTCAGCGAGCTACAGTAGTGAGGGAGGCCTTCGCCTACTTGCGGGTTAATTTACTGTTGAAAGATACTTTGTGTTTCACTTTCTGTTTTAGAGTTTAATATCCCTATGGGAAACACAATCTTACACACACACACACTCTGTTTGCACAAGTTCTCTTTTAATTTAGAAAATTCTAAGGCAACGACAAGATTATTCCGTTGCGTTGTGACCAATACGTGTTAATCTGCTGAGCACAGACTCTCTAAGTTTTACTAGCCTAGGATACAGCTTTTCTATTGTAAATTCATATCATACAGGCCGAAGTTATGTACTAAAATTTATATGTTTGAGGAAATTGTAATCATATTTGAGAATTTTGAGTTTTGAGTATTAAGTTAGTAATATTTCCTATTATAAGATCTTGTTGTTTATAATTATTTTGATGCAGAACAAACTAAATTAAGTGTAAAATATTTATTTTTGAATTCCTCAGTAAAGGGGATAGTACCAATATTTGATAACTCATGTGTGCTTTTTCTATTGTTTGTAATAAAGCCCTTTGTTACTGAATTTACCATCTTGTTTTAATTCCTCGCCTTTACCTGAGAAGGAGGTCCGTTTCCTTAGCCGGGCAACGGTCTTTTCATGCAACACTTTCACTGTTTTACTGGACGGATTTTGATGCAACTAAGCACAATCATAGTTTATATGATGAGTAAAAATTGAAAATACTTTTTATACCGAATAAATAAAGGGATATGGCTCCGAATTCTGTACATTGAAGTTATTTAGTAATATTTTTTTGGAGGCTGTTCTATTATTCGTACTGAAGCCAAAATTGTTTATTTTATATATTTTTTCATATTTACCTGTTGTCTGTCTGTATCTTGGACGCGCATCACGCCGAAACTACTGAATGAATTCCAATGAAACTTATCATTATTTGAGTTCATACTACGCGGTAGTACATTCGATTCTTTTCATACCGGTAAATTAAAGGGTCCCCGCAGAATAGGGGTATTTTATTTGGAGTTGGTATACATGTTTTACGGTTTATAGTTACTTCCATTGTTCACCTCTAGGATACTCAAGGAATGTTTATCCAAATTTCAAATACCTAGGTCCACCGGTTTAGGCTGGGCGTTGTCTGTCAGTCAGACAGTCAGTAGGTTTGTCACAGTACTGTTTTTTAGGCATGATTAAAATAATGTAATAAGACACATATTTGTATTATTCTGCCCAAAAGTGAAAGGCTTATAATAAATCAGTACCAAAAATTCTGTTTAATGGAAGATATTTAAAAAAAAACCCATATAAGGTACTAAAAATTAGCTACGGAAATAGAACAAAACAATTTTAAAATTCGTGTCTGTCAGTTTGTCTGTTCACGCATCACGTAAAAACTATTGCCCGATTGCGATAGCTTAGAGTTTGACTTAAAAATTGGTGTTCTTATTATCTCAATCCGATGAGAAGAAGCCGAGCAATCGATAAAAACTTTTTGACGGCTGAAATTATTTATTTTAATTGTTGGTATATTGGTATTTTTGGTCATGGAATAGTAATAGAGTTCTTTTAACCTAGAGAAATCACCACGCATGCGAAGCCGCGGTTATAATAAAAAAAGCCTTTGATACTCGCTGATTATTTTTAAAATCGTTTATGTTATTTTTGTAGTTTATCCATTACAAACAAACAAAAGTATAAACATACAAAATATCAAATCTTTCCTATTTACAATATTAGTGTAGACAATCTGAAGATTAACATCGAGTGACCTTCAGTACCACACCGGATTTTACAGCAATGCAATAGTTAATACAGGCGAGGTGCCGACTGACGACTAATTGAATGACGTTAATAAATCGTTCCCTATGTTCATGAAAATTTCCGCCTTGCTAACGAACAGCATTGAATTTTTATTTCAATAGAGTTTTTTTTTTATTACGTTCTAGGCAATCGTTTGACCACGATCTCACTTGATGGAAAGCGATGATGTGGTCGAAGGTGTAACACGCTTGCCTAGTAAATACCTATTCACTCTTGACTTGAACACACCGGGGTTATATTTTACTGGAAACACTGACGAGGGCAGGGCATTCCACTCCACTTTTTGGATAGTTGTAGACCACTATTTAAAAAATGCAACATTCTTCCGCTACCGTGCATCTATATTAGGGAAATTTGTCTTTTTACCAAAACTCATCCAGTTTTTTTTAAGAAACGTAGTTAAATCATTACCCGGCAAAAACGAGTAAAGTTTACGAACCTACTCGTACTATACCAACCTCCTTGTCATAAAGTTTACGAACCTACTGTACCAACCTCCTTGTCATAAAGTTTACGAACCTACTATACCAACATACTTGTCATAAAGTTTACGAACCTACTATACCAACCTCCTTGTCATAAAGTTTACAAACCTACTATACCAACCTCCTTGTCATAAAGAAATTTATAAGAAAAATGTATTTAATATGTGTATTTCAATTTATAATAGAATTCCCAATGATTTTAAAATATTAGAAGGCAACAGGTTTAAGAAACTTTTAATTGACTGGCTCATAAGTAATTGTTTTTATAGTATTAAGGAGTTTGTAGATTTTTTGACAAAAATACTGTATCTCTCAACCACAGTACTGTCATCTGCAAAAAAATCTTAATAATGAAATTATATGTATGTATTTCCCTATGTATTTAAATTTGACATATTATTAAAGTTTATATAATTTTTTTGTTCATTAAAACTTTGACATATTTTACGATTACTATTATGATGACTTAATTTCCATTATTATTGCAACTATTTGACATTGTGATGAGAATAATTAATTGAGATATAACTTTTATTTGTGTAAATTATGTAACTAACATAAATGTAAGAATTACAATAACATAGTTATAATAATAATAATAATAATAATAATAATAATAATAATAATATATTCGGGACATTTCCACACCAATTATCTAGCCCCAAACTAGGATACCCTTTGCTATGGGTACTAGAAAACGGATAAACATACATAGATAAGAATATTAACATCCATGACTCGGAAACAAACATTTCTGCTCATCACACAAATGATTGCACCTTGCAGGATTCGAACCCGCGACCGTTCGATTTCGTACCTAGGATCTCTAGCCACGAGACCAACCGGTATAATATATTATAACATGCATGCTAGACATGTAATTATTGCACACCTCTGTTGAGGTAGATTGTACGGGACTCATAGCACTGTAACAACTATCAATTTACCTACATCTATGGCAATAAATGAATTTGTATTTGTATTTGTATTTGTATTTGTATTTGCATACCCAAAAGTATCGGGCTGCAAAAGGTCATTAATGTGCAGTAAAAACAGTGTAGCCAAGAGAACCGATCCCTGAGGTACACCGGCATTGATGACCATTTGATCAGACGAGCAGCTCTCTAGGACTACTCGAATAGATCATTTTCCAAAAAAACTGCTATCCAATTGCATAAGGCAACAGGTAATCCATATGAGGGAAGCTTGTTTAACAGACCATGGTGCCAGGCCTTAGATATTTATTCAATTCAAACGGTAACTCCTATTATATCAATTAATCACATTAAACTCCAGTATACATTAAATTCAGTCCTATTCTAAACACAGAAATTTGAATTATAAGTAGAACGTCACAAAATAATAATAAATGTCAAATAAAATATTTAAAATATTTCCAATACTTACATAGTCAATAGAAATATCGAGAGCATTATGGTCAAAAATTCAATCTGCCAAAATTACAATAATAATTATACCCACTACAAAAATCCAAATTTACAAGTAAAATATAAATAATTAACAAAAATCCAGATGTCATAATCATGCAAGCATCTCACAGTACTCCAAACATCCCGATAAGAGCACCTTCCATTCATCTGCGAACACATCACAATTCGGACTAGCTACCAGGAGGAATTGAGCGCAGTGAGAGTCCGTGGTATGAAGGTGATCTAGAACGGGCTTTGGTACGACACACCGGGACCGCAAACAATCTATATTTTCTGCTCCGATGGTAATTATTGGGAACAAATAATTTACACTGCTTACTATTTAGATCAGGGGCGTCAACCTTCCCTCAAAGAATCTTGCACATCATCGCAAATTGGTCACGAGATCTTCTGACCTCAAAGAGTTATACCCTAAGCAACCTAGAAGAAATTTGGTTGGGTACATGTAAGGGTAATAGCCATATATGCGCTTGTATAAGTACCTTAGAAAAGCCAAAGGAGCCTTCTGTACTTTTTCTAATAAAAGCGCATATTTACTCTCGTGTGGGTGCCACACACATGCACTGGATATATCAAGGGAGTCGCTCAGTACGTGAGTGGCATACGCAGTAGACCGTTTTCGGCGAAATCCGTATTGCCGGTCACTGAGGAGATCATTGTCCTCAAGGTATGCCAATAGCCTTACGTTTATGACACGCTCCATACACTTACAGAGTAAGGAGATTATCGAGATGGGGCGATAATTGGCCGGATCAAAACGACTAACCATTTTAGGTACTGGTTGTACATTAGCAAGCTTCCAGCTCTTTGGAACTTTACCTGAGTAAAGAGATGAGCGGTACAAATGCGATAAGATGGGAGACAATTCGGGCGCACAATTTTTCAATACAATCGCTGGAATGCCATCAGGACCACTGGCCTTGTTCACATCTAGGGCTCGAAGCATTCTGAGAACCTCCTTCTGGCGAATGCGTATATCGGGAATAAAAACCCCGTTATGAGGAAGTCAGGAAGTTATCTTGCCGGTAGCGTCTAGATGCGAAGATTTTGCAAAAAAAGAAGCAAATAAATTCGCTTTCTCTCTAGCAGTGTGAGCCAGTGATCCATCTGGTTTCAGCAATGGTGACAGTGAGGGGTGGCAGAAGTTCACTTCGACCGACGTGGCCAGGTACCAAAAAGCTTTGCAACCCCCTGGGGGTATGAAGCCAGTTTCAAAACCGGCGGCCGAAGCCTACCACCGGATTTGGTTGCTCTTTTGGCACCACCCACGTTTTTGTGTCACGTGTAAGACATCGAGGGCTAAATCTTACGGACGCGAGCAAACAATAAAGCCTCAACAAGAATGTTAAAAACGTGTATACCAATTATTACGTCACACGCGATGAGTAAACTGAAAAGGTGATGATTGAATCTCATATTAGGATAACCATGAGGTTCAGATGACAGGAACGAGCAAAGTTTTTAGATCTATGGTAGGAACTCTATCCCTGGCTGCCCTCTCCACAGGCTTGTGGGGGCAGTTTATAGCATCGTAGATATTGTTTATAGAGCTGATAACGGGGCGGTGGAAAGTGCCTCCGGCGATTTATGACGCGGTCTGTTTGCAGCAATAATCTCTATCAATTTCCGGGTGTACCTACTATATTTTGAAGTTATAACCAAAAATTTTTATTATCCAGCTATTATCTCTCCGTTATTTTTATTAGTTTTAACTAAAACCAAATCATTTCATTACACATAGCGTATATATGTGCACTACCAATACTGATTGCTTGCTTATCGTATGAAGTAGTGCTGGCCTCTGGTGTTAGAGTTTGTCAGGCCACTCGAGTACCTCTGACATGGCTTAACGACTGCTATTAATCAATAACAGCCGGGACTTACTTAACGTGCCCTTTAAAGCACGGAGCGTTGGAAACCACTCATATCTTCAAAAAGTGTTTTGTGCGGACCTGCGGAGCCAAGAACTGAACCCATAACGTTGGATTATAAGTTACACTAGTATAACGCTAGGCTACCATTACCATCATTCCATCGAAATGAAATAAGGAGCACAATATTTGGTCTTTTGGAATGCTAGTTTAAATATAAGTATTTTTTCGACGGCTCGTGACCATCTACCGCTTAAACATGCACCGCCAAGGACTACGTCATGTTCTGGCAATGATCTGCGAATCTGATCGCGTGAGAACGAAGTTTAATCAAACTTGCAGTATTGTCCTTCGAGGAAGGTCTGTTATTTCAAGAATGTATGATTCCTTAACATGAGATGAGCTAGTATTGAAGCGCAAGCTGTTCTATTTACTCCTGTGCACTTTTTGCTCTTTCATTTTTAGTATGCAATGACTTTAACAAAAATATTACAACATTTTCCAGGCAAATAGAATGAGAGTTCATGATATACATATATTAACAATTAAACTAAATCTGTGAAAAAGAAGTCCTGAATTAAAACCGTGGTTGAACACAATTTCTCCCAGTTCTGTCATGCGCCATATTTCACAATAAATCGACTGAAAATTCACTTAAAACTTGTATAATTTCCTTTGCACATAAATCTGAACCGTAAAAACTTCATCCCGTTTTGTGCTGAAATTTAAGTTTAAGAGCGTTCGTTTGAAACGCTCAATGATTTCAGCCCTTGCAGTGAAATAAAATGTTCAGTAGGTTATTTGTGATTGCATACGTTGGTCGTTTGCCTGATGGTAAGAGCTAAGGAAGCCTGCCCGTAAAAAATTGCAGTGACACTCAACATTTTAGAACACATTGCACGGTAATTTCGCTGGTAAGGATTCATAAGTTACTGTTGTACATACCGTGCTCAGGCAAACAAAGAGAACCATGGAACTTTATAATAGGTACATTACATGTTTTTTTTTTAAATACTTATATTTCAATTGCTTTAATTTGAAGTTATAGCTTTCAGTTAAACTAAGATCACAAACACGGTCAAGAACCTTTACAAAAAACTCGACTGGGAACAAAATTAAACAGGCATTTTTGTATTGAGAATGATTGCTAACTAAATTTAAATTGTTATAGATCTTAAATAGTCATTAAAAATAAAAACAATGTAAGAGAAACCTAACATGATTTTTAAATACCTATTCAATGATACCCCACAAAATACTCTATTTTTTCTATTTTTCACAATATAGCGTCTGGTTGTCGCCATATTGAGTTTTGATTTCTATCATGTCACTTGTAAGATTAAGACAAATCTATAGACGTAAGAATCATCAAAATCGGTCCACATGTTTGGTCTATATAGTGCCACAAAAGAACAGACATACATACATACATACATGTATACATACTTAGGCTGATAAGCACATTAACCAGCCTTTGCGTTTCGCAGTCTGGTAAAAAGCCCCCAAATTAGTCAGAAAATTAAAAACGCCACTTAATATTTCTAAATTATCGTAATATCATCAACATTACATTCTAGATTTCATTCTTTAAATTGTAAATTAGTAACAAATCAAAGTTTATAAACCCTTAATCAAGTGTAGTTTGCATCAAAGAGAGAAAGGGTTGAATAATTGTTTTTCGTAGCCTCGGGCATCTCGTATCGCCTCGTAGAGCACCTACGTAATGTATTATGACGGGTATACGCAGATTTATATGCCCCTTAACATTAGGCTATGACAATTGACGCTGCTACGAACGCTACGAATATTGTGTGAGAAATTGACAGGCGATTTATGGGTTATTAGATATTGTTTACACAACACTGAACATTCAAATTCAAACATAAGCACAATAATAGAGAGAGAGTTAGAGACTAGCATGTTCCATGCAATACGAAGATAAACTGAACTAAACACGAAAAAAACAACATGAAAATAATAATAACAGTCGGGTGAAGAACAAAGGATAATTTTGAAAAGACACATACTTAAATCAAATCTAAAATAACAATAACAGTCGGGTGAAGAACAAAGGATAATTTTGAAAAGACACATAAATCAAATCTAAAATAATAATAACAGTCGGGTGAAGAACAATGGATAATTTTGAAAAGACACATAAATCAAATCTAAAATAATAATAACAGTCGGGTGAAGAACAAAGGATAATTTTGAAGAGACACTTATATCAAATCTAAAATAATAATAACAGTCGGGTGAAGAACAAAGTATAATTTTGAAAAGACACATAAATCAAATCTAAAATAACAATAAATGTAGGCAACTCGATATTATTTTGCCTTGTTGTTAGGCGCATCATGTACCTACTTGTTTGTATAACGCGAGCCGCGCGAAGGACGGACGCGGGGCAAGGAAAAGAGTGCGGGGATGCGCGGGCGCTCGGCCGCCCGGGCTCCGGCCGGCAGCCGACCGCCGCGCCACGCGTCGTCGATTAGTGTGAAAATAACAACGGGAGAGCACGCACGTCGCCCGTCGCACCGCGTCACGCGCCACCCGCGACTCGCGATCTTATTTTTGTATATAAACCTAATATCTCATGTTTCTGTGCTAATTTAATAAAAGTGGTTAAAGTGGAACTCTGTTTTTGATGGAACCCTGCACCTAAATAGTTTACAATAACAGTCGGATGAAGAACAATGGATAATTTTGAAAAGACACATACATAAATCAAATCTAAAATAACAATAACAGTCGGGTGAAGAACAAAGGATAATTTTGAAAAGACACATAAATCAAATCTAAAATAATAATAACAGTCGGGTGAAGAACAATGGATAATTTTGAAAAGACACATAAATCAAATCTAAAATAATAATAACAGTCGGGTGAAGAACAAAGGATAATTTTGAAGAGACACTTATATCAAATCTAAAATAATGATAACAGTCGGGTGAAGAACAAAGTATAATTTTGAAAAGACACATAAATCAAATCTAAAATAACAATAACAGTCGGGTGAAGAACAATGGATAATTTTGAAAAGACACATAAATCAAATCTAAAACTATACATACAATATTTGCTCGCTCAAATTTTGTAATCCATACCAATATATAAAAGTGAAACGTTGTCGGTTTGTTTGTTTGTTTGTTTGTTTGTTTGTTTGCTTGTTTGGGGAGCTTTCACGCGAGAACGGATGGATTTTAATGAAATTTAGATTGTAGACAGCTTATACCCTAGAATAAAACATGGGATACATTTTATCCCTGAAAATTTAAAGTTTCCGCGGGAATACTTGAAAATGTTGATTACTCACTGTAAAGAACGGTCTCCATCACAGAATAGTCTGTGGTTGCCATAGAAACGAAATAACAAGTCTGTCAAAAAACATCACGATCATTGGGTGCTATACCTACTTTTACTTTGGTTTTTAATATCCTAGAAGAAAATAGGATGCTCTTTTTCGCGATAAACATTAGTCCGCGCGTACTAAGTCGCGGGCGGGAAAACTAGTCAGTTAATAGAAATGGAGTGTGCTGTAAAAAATATAATAGCCTCCAAGCAATACAAAGATAAACTTCACTAGAAAAGAACAACACGAAAATAATAATAATCCTCCGCAGTCGGGTAAAAAACAAACTATAATTTTCAAAAGACACAAATCAAATCTAAAACTATGTACGTACAATATTTGCTTGCTCAAATCTAGTAATCAGTTAATAAATATGGAGTGTGCTGTAAAAAATATTAAATTTGACATCATTGGATTATCAGAAGTGAAAACAAGCACTAAAACTAAAACGCAACAACAGTCGAGTAAAGAATAACCTGTGACACTTTTGTGATTCAGACGAATCGATTGATACCTTGCTTGTCAAAATTTGACCAAGTTTTTAGTTTGAACACATAACCCTTGGATGTTAGGGTGTACAACTAGTACTCCAAGTCAACCTCATCTGCCCTTGGTACATCCTGCTGAACAACGGACGAAGCTCTGACGACAAATGGCAGTATAACCATTCAAAATTGGCGCAGTTAAATTCTACAGACCAGTGACGGGCAGCGTCATCGGTGCAAGAAACTGTGCACTGGGATCGCCAACCCGCCTGTCCAACGTGGCAATTATGGGCATTACCTCTATGATAAGCACACTAAAAGTACGACCCCTAGTTTCCGGCAGCTCCGCTATTCTTAGCCATGGCGGTGCTCATGGTCACAGCAGAACAGGGGGTGCTTAGAATGCCTGGGCTACGGAAGGCTGCCAAAACCGACTGACTCTGGCTACGTATAACGGACGCACGTTACGTCTCGACGAACATCTGACGCAACTGGAAAAGGAGCTGGGGCACATTAAATGGCACATTCTGGGGCTATGTGAAGTCAAAAGAGGGGGAGAGGATACTGTAACCTTAAAGACGGGCCATCTTATATATTTCAAGGAAGGAGACCAGCAATCCCAAGGCGGTGTCGGGTTCCTTGTCAATACAACAAACCTACCTATTACAACATTGTAGAAATCTCTACTGTTTCGAATAGTTGCGCACCTCATAATGAAATTAACTGAGAGATATAGCCTCAAGGTTATTTCAGGTTTACGCACCGATTCCAAAACTCTCGGGTGATGAAGTAAAGTATATGTACGAAGTCATGTCTAAACACCACCTCCAAGGCTCACTTCAACGTTGTCATGGAAGATTTCAACGCTAAAGTGGGAGTAAAGACATGCAGCGAGTCGGTAATAGGACAACATGGATTTGGCAACAGAAATCACAGGGGGCAAATGCTAGTCAATTTCCTGGAGAAAGTACGCATGTTTTTATTGTACTCATTCTTTATAAAGCAGCCCCAGCCGAAGTTGACGTGGCAAAGTCCTCAGTATAACGAAAAATGAGATCGACTTCATCAAAGCGGACAAAAAGCGCATATTCAGAGATTTATCTGTAATCACACGGCTTAAAACTGGGAGTGATCACCGACTTGTCCGAGGCAATCTGGATATTGATTGCAACTTGAAAGTCTCCGTTTGATGAAGTCCACGCTCTGACCTAACCTGCCCCAAACCGTTGTTGGATCTGAAACACTCCAGTTTGTTTATTTCTCGTACGAGGTAGTGCTGAAGGCGACAGAAGTTCACTTCAACCGACTTGGCCAAATAGCTTTGCTATCCGCGGGGTATGAAGCCAGTTTGGCCCCTATTTGACATACTCGATTAAAATTCTTGCAGGTCTTGGCGGCAACGTGAATTTGCTTTTCTTAGTCCGAATATCAGAGGATTTGCGCTTTCGAGCATTTTTTTTGGGTGGAGCCCAGTCCATATCTTCTGCATGCTTTAGAGCCACAGTATGACCACAGCCGGATCCAATAGAGCTTTGCTGAAAGAGACTAACCAGTGAATGGAATAAAATATTCCATTGCCTGATATATTACATCTGTAACATCAGACGTGCAAGTCGACGGGCCTTGGGAATTGAAACATGTTTGCCGCCAAGAGTATGATGAAAGGAATTGCCGCATCTCGTCCTGATCTGCTGAGTTGTAACTTCACACGCGTCTATTACCCTTAAGGCTAAGATCAGGTGGAAAATACACACAGGCGGACTTAAACAGAAAATTATCAAAGCTACCTAGGTTGATATTGACTTACATCGGAGATACTACCACCTCTTGAGGTGGTAGTACCACAGACGGTGGACCAGCACCAGCTGAGAGAAATCTAACGCTGGAGCAAGCTTTTGCGTCTCTCTACCAGTTTGGTCGGTTTTCTGGTATGGGACAAGCCACTCTTTGTGATAGGCGTTAATATCCCTCAAAAACACAAATTAATCAGACGGGTAAAGCTGTTGGCCCACACCTTCCGCTTCACAGAAATAGTCCACCAATAAAGTCGTCCCCTGATCTCCGCTGTCAGAGCAGTACACACAGGCATAAAGAATTTTCTCTATAGCCGTGTCCACCAGCACCCAAATTACTGAGAAGTTAGGGTGCTCAAGATTTCGGAGACATAGACCGCATATGTCATCACGGGTGTAAACACAAATGCCAGCGTTTGGAATTAAAAAGTGCTCCAAGACATAACCTAGGTAATCCAAGTATGCCATATCAGCTGGATACTCTATATGCGTCTCTAACAAGAAAAACCAGTGGGGCTTAGAGGTCTTCAGATGATAGTCGACAGGTTGGAGATTGGAATGAATCCCACGAATATTCGTAAAACCCACTATGAGAGTGAGAACGTGTATCTGCCGTCTAAACTTATTTCTTCTTTTGACTTTTTTCATGTTGTTCCAAGAATAAAATCCAAAGAAAAATGTACATAAACAAGTATTACCTGATAATAAGCTAATAATAATAAATCAAAAATGAATCAGAAATTAGGAAACCCGTAGAAGAACGAAGGTTCCCGACATAGGTAATTGGTGTGGAATTGTCCCGAATATTATTATATTATATTATATTATATTATATTATATTATATTATATTATATTATATTATATTATATTATATTATATTATATTATATTATATTATATTATATTATATTATATTATATTATATTATATTATATTATATTATATTATATTATATTATATTATATTATATTATATTATATTATATTATATTATATTCTATTATATTATGTTGAAATGGCAATGGGCAGGCCATATAGTTCGCAGAACCGACAACCGCTGGGGAATAAAGGTTCTCGAACGGCGACCACGAACAAGCAAGCGAAGTGTGGGGAGACCCCCCACACTATGGACCGACGACATTGTAGCCATCGCAAGAAGTCGGTGGATGGAGGTGGCACAAGATCGCTCATCATGGCGCTCTTCGGGGGAGGCCTATGTTCAGCAGTGGACTTCTAAAGGCTGAAATGATGATGATGATGATGAAGTTAATAATCTAACAACAAAGAAAAAAATATGCCCAACCATTAAAAGCAACAATGCAATGTGATACAAATGTTACTCCAGTCAATAATATAATCTAGGTCAACACGAACAACGCCCTGCTTAGGTAAGGTTTCACTGACCACTGCCAGTGACTTACTGTCCGCGGTAGATTATGTTATGACAATTCTAGCAACGGTCAATTATAACCCCTGTTTATAGAAGTACGAGGTTTTTGGTATTGAATCCATTATAAAATTCTACAAAAAAACAATTTAATACACAAAAATAAAATACAAATAATTACAATAGTCAAGTACAATAGAAACGGAAGAAACGGAAGAATAAAGAAATAAGATAAACAAACTTTACTAAAAAAACTGAACGCTGAACTGAAACTGAACGAAATTACGCCATATCTTCTCGTCGAAGTTACCCCAGAGCCTCAAGACGATAGTTTATAATCAGTGCGTGTTTCCAGTGATGACATAACTCTTGGTCTCATACACAAGCTCAGAGTTGCGCAGCGTGCAATAGAGTGAGCTATGCTCGGAGTTTTACTTCGTGATAAGATCCGTAACGAGGAAATCTGTAGAAGAACCAAGGTTATCGACATAGCTCTCACAATTTGCACGTTCAAGTGGTAATGGGCAGGTCATATAGGTCGCACAGCCGACAACTGCTGGGGAATAAAGGTTCTCAAATGGCAACCGCGAACAAGCAAGCGAAGTGTAAGGAGCCTCCCACAAGATGGTCGGATGACATTGTAGTCATCGCAGTGAGTCGGTGGATATGTTCAACAGTGGACTGCTAAAAGCTGAAATGATGATGATGATGATACATACATAAAAATCCATTTATATAAAAGCTTTTAAAAATTAAATAAACAATTGCCTTACTTAATTGGGACATATTTTCTTAGTTGAACTTAACGCTACACAATACAAACAAGCTAAAATTAAAAATTTATAACCCCTAACCCCCACCCCCTCATTATACTTAAGAAGCAACTTGATCACATCAGTTTACAAACATAAAAACCGCATCAAAATCGGTTTATTCATTTGGGAGCAAGCAATGATACATTATAGCAAAGAACCATCTCGTCTACGTCACCACTACAGTCGGGTAAATTATTGCCTATGACACTCTTGCGATGAAGACAAATCGAGTGATAGCTCTGTTGTCAAAATCGGACCACCAATAGCAGCGCCGCAATAGTGGAACATCCACAAAGAAGAAGAATTGCCTGGAAGAGATCACTGCTTAGCGATAAGGACGTCGATTGTACTACATTTTAGCTTTGAAACATAAAAACACATCAAAATTCGTTCATTCGTTTGGAAGCTAAAATGTAGTACAATCGACTTCCTTATCGCTAAGCAGTGATCTCTTCCAGGCAATTCTTCTTCGTTTTTGGATGTTCCACTATTGCGGCGCTGCTATTGGTCCGATGCTATTGGCTGCGAGTGGTGATTTTCACACCCCCCTCTCCTTCCTCCTATTATAGCTAAGAACCAACTCGTTTACCCCAGCTTTCAAACATAAAAAACCGCAGCTAAATTGATCCATTCGTTTAGAAGCTACGATTATCACCCTCCTTTTCTCACCTCCCCCCTCTCGCTCCCATTCTCCATATATCTAAGATACATCTCGATCACATCAGCTTTCAAACAGAAAATCGCATCAAAATTGGTTTATTCGTTTGGTAACAACGATGCCACAGTCAGACACACACACACAGTGACATAGTGATACACAGCCTAAACTTATATCACCTGTTTCTTTGTTCGTGGGTTTAAAAATATAAATGACTTGAGATCCTCTCCTGTTTGACGTTCATTTAAAAATGTTAATGGTTCCATAATAAATGCAAGGATCAAATAGATTATCACACTTCAAAATTACCCTTTAAGGTTCAAAGTAGCTTGGCTTTACGACCAGAGGTTTAAGAGAAATATCTTATACAAGCACAAATTAAAAAATTATCACCCCCCCCCCCCCCCCCCCCCGCCATCACCCATATATCTAAGAACCATCTCGATCTCATCAGCTTTCAAACAGAAAAAAACGCATTAAAATCGGTAAAAACGAAACGTCCCAACGTGTAGCAATGCCACAAACAGAAACACCCACACACCCACATACACACACACTTCAAAATCAATTAAATAATGTGCCCTGCATTTAATAAAGAGCCCTGCGGGATCCCATGACCCCTGCCTAAAGCAGTTCTCTGGACCCCACGTACGTTGGCGAGCATTTTCTGAAGATTAGAGGGACTCGCACATGTTTCCCGTTTGTGTTGACTTGCCGTAGATGCCAGAAGGAATGGAAGGAGGCGGGAGGAATATGTGACACCTGCGACATCCTGGCCGTGTATTTTCCCGTTCGCTTCCTTTCTTCTCCCGGCCGCATCAGCACGCCACCGTTGCGCGCATAATCCCGGCAACTGTACGGTATCTTTCACCATACACCAAATCGCTCCGTTTTCCATAATCGCACCCATCGTGCGTGCATTCAGATGCGTTCCCCAAAATAAAGTTTATATCCCCATCAATTCGCGGAACCCCGTCAGCGGTACCTGGGATTAATTAACCACGCCACAGAATAAATAATAGTACAAGTACAGAAGGATAACTGAGTGAAGTCATATAAATACATAGCGACTCTCGCTACAACGCAATAAAGTGCAATTTAACTCGCACAGCGCTGCGAGCTTTCAATTATATTTACCTAGAAGGCGCTCGCCCATCGCGTGCAGGCTAGAATGCACCGTGCAATGACATTCTTATCAGAATAGACTTACTACCTCATTTTTACTACCTACCTACCCCGTTTTCAGAATGCCAATAAGTTTAGTGAGATACCTCCGTATACGTATGATACGTATTAAGTGTCGATGGTTGATTATGATTTTATCCTACTAGTTTTCCCGCCCGCGACTACGTCCGCGCGGACTACAGTATATCGCGAAAAAAAACATCCTGTGTTCTTCTAGGATATTAAAAACCAATGCAAAAGTTGGTATAGCACCACTCTTGATGTTTTTTGATATACTTGCTATTTCGTATCCATGGCAACCGTTTCTTACAGCGAGTAATCAACATTTTTCCAGTTTTTTCGTGGAATCTTATAATTTTTCGGGTTAAAATGTATCTTATGTTTTATTACAGAGTATAAGCTATCTCTATTCTAAATTTCATCAAAATCCGTCCAGCTGTTATAGCGTTAATCCTCCCCAAACAAACAAACAGACAACGTTTCACTTTTATATATTGGTATGGATAGGTATTGCACTTTGATGAATAAAGGTGTCTGAATTGCTTGCTTTATAATGAGTGAAAGTCGTCATTTCTGTCACTATTCAAACAGCCGAATGCTATGCAGTACCTTCTAGGTTACTTCTTGGTACCTACTCATAATTAAAACACGAATAAAATTTGTCAATAACTTGACGTAAGTAGGTACTATATCGCTAAGCACATGGCGCGCGACTCATCGAGCGCACGCTTGACACTCTACTGAACTGACCCGAATATTGCGTCCTCGAAGTGTAGGTATAATATTTGTACTTGTTGTGGAGTGCGACAGGCCTGACCACGCGACCAATCTAACTTATTCTGTCTGATTACATTTTGCTATTTATTTTCACACAAGGCTACAAGGTTGCCGGAGCTATGGGCCATTGACCGGAACCACACCGGAACCAAGTCACTGCCATTCGTACCAGTGACTATACAGTTCTTCTAGACGTCAAAACGTCAAAACTTTCAACGTCAAGCACTCGATTACCGTAAACAAGGAGGGCCCAGCATATCCTTTGGTTTGGACCGATCGACCCAAGTAACAGGCCAAAAAGTTGATTGGTTTCGAAAAATAATCTTATATGGGAAACAGTGCCCAATTTTCTTAAATCTAACCAAATCAATGGCATAGACTTTCTTAACTGTTTCCCACATGAGATTATTTTATTCATTTTGAAGTCGGTTGTTACTTTTTTTTTAAGTTTATTTTATTATTGATGTGATCAGCTCGTGATTAAAACAAAAAACAAGTTTTGTATATATATAAAATTTTAAACATTAATTATATAGAAAATATCGCTATGAGACATGTAAACGATATTACCACAGAACGATAAAACATCTTCAATTTTACACGAAGGTGTCCCCAAAGGTTTCGGTTTTCGAGTTAATAAGCCCGAGGGTGCTTATTATCTGCCCTATATCTTTCGGGGTATAATCGGGGGATGGAATTTCATATCAGGATGAATAATTAACGTTAACTTTTGCCCAGATTTGGATGTTAGTGTTTTTGTGATTTTAAATTAAGCAAGGGAGATTAATGTGCATATACTTCCAATAATTAACTCGTTAAAACAAGAAACCTCTTACTTCATCAAAGCTAACATTCAAGTAAGTTGTAAGTACATTTTCAGACAAATCCAATAATAGCAGTCCTCAAACAAATCACAGATTTCAACAAGCCAATCAATTACATGAAAAAGTACCTAATCCACTACAACCTGCGCGCCGTAACACAGTAATAATCCACTACAACCTGCGTGCCGTAACACAGTAATAATCCACTACAACCTGCGTGCCGTAACACAGTAATAATCCACTACAACCTGCGTGCCGTAACACAGTAATAATCCAAACGTAAATATCGAACAAGGCGATTCAGAATCCTCGATAATAACGGACCAACTGGTAGCAGTGCTACAGACTACGAGGAGCTATGAACACGCTACGCGATTCGCACGGCTAATGTCATATAACAAAAACTACGCCGTAGCTGTTATATTAAATTCTGTTGCGAGTTTTCATTGGTTTATTACATTTTACCGGACTGCGCAACGCAAAGATCCGGTAATGTGTTCATCAGCCTATGTATGTATGTCTGTTCCTTTGTGGTACTATAAAATATAGACCAAACGCGTGGACCGATTTTGATAATTCTTATGTCATACGATTTGTCTTGTATCTGTGTATCTATGTATTTCTGTCTGTCCTGGAATCTTGCTATTCAAATTTCGAGCACAAACTAAATAGTTCACTAAACATATTCATGGAGAACTTTAGATCAGCATTGAAGGCGGATATCAAAAACTTGTCCATGCCAAAATAAGCTCTACTGTGCAGCGTCTTAAAGACAATTTTACGACAGCAACTAACTTTATTTGTGAGGAGCAAGATTCAATGAAGAGCATAGTAGATGAGCAGGCGCGAGCCATAAGGATATGGAAGCAGAAAATCTTCAAATCAATAAAGATATGAACATTCTTACTTCTCGCTCATCTTTTATGGAAAGATTGACTTGTAGTCAAAATTTGGAGATCCAGGCTGTTTCTGAGAGCCGTAATAAAAATCCTTTGGCTATATTCAATAACTTATGCTGAACTATCAACATTTAAATTGACCAGGACAGAGTACAATTGTGCCGAAGGGTTGCAAAGCTTAATGCTTCTTCAGATAGGCCGCGTAACATCCTGGTGACTCTCTTATATTCTCGTTTAAGGAATAACGTTCTGTCTACAACATCCATCCATGCCATCGCTACAACAGGACCAATAAAAACGATACGTTGAACTTAAACAATCTCGGATTTACCACCCAGAAACAGAAAAATTATATGACGAAACATCTTTCACCAGAGAGTAAGGCCCTTGATGCAGCTGCTAGGAGAATCACCAAAGAGAAAACCTACAAATATATCTGGGTAAAGTACGGACGTATGTATTTTCGTAAAGATGATAATACCAGCTGCGTTCTAATAAAAAATACAGACACTTTGAATAAGTTAGCGTAATTAATAGATTTAGGTTTAAATTTAAGCGTTTACATTGCTTTGTTTTAATTTTTGAATGTTATTATACTATCAAACCGTTAATCGAATCAGATCTAAGTCTCATGATTTTTTACACAGAAAACACCTCAAAGCTCCGACTTAAAGGTACTAAGGCTTTAAATGCTCTGAATCCAATTTTAAATAGACGCTCTTGCCTCAGCAGCCGTACTAAACTACGTATTTACTGCACTCTAGTCCAACCTGCTATTACATAGCCTGCCCTGTATGGAGCAAAACAAAACTAATTTTAACAAACTCCAAGTCATTCAAAATAAAGCTCTCAAATATGCCTATAATACTCCCTTTCGTACCAAACCTTCAAAAACTGTTACTGACTAACATTTGTAAAACACGTAAGAAAAATCTCCCGTATATCGATAATTACAATCGATACAATTTACCCCCTCTATCTTCTCACCTAGATATATTCCCAACTGCCCCATTAACGTCCCCATCAATGGGGCCGATGATACCTTGACTGCGTTGAATAGGTACAGTCGCCCGCGCACAGCTTGTGCGCTCCGCTCACCTGCCGCGCGCGCCATACCCGCCCGTATTATCCTGGGATATGAAGTGCGGATATTGCGCGCGCGACATGGGGTTGACTGCGCGTGCTTGTGCGAGAGATAGTATACAAGTCACGTTCCTGTTGTTGCTAACTGCCTACTGAGTTGCGTTTCTCGCATGCACATCTATTTTATATTCTACCGCCGATGGATAATTGTATAAAATTTAACTTAGAAATGTATTGTTATTACTAAAACTTACATAATTGTATCGTTTGTACAGAAAGTGTTAGCTAAGCACATTTAAATAATGACGTTTAGGTACTTATTGGTCAAAATCATGTTTTAAGTTTTATATTGAGCATGAAAAACAAAATAATTATTATATTGCTTGTACTACTAGGATACTAACTTACACTAGTAGTGTACAAATTGTATGAATTATTTCAATATTTGAAAAAAAAAACCTAACCTTTCTGACCTTTTTGTTTGCTTTATGCAAAAAAGATCAGAAATCCCGATAATTTCTTGTTCGTTCGAACTACCCACTAGTTCGAAGCATTTTGGAATATAACTCCACTTAGCCCTCGATGTCCTACACGTGACCAAAAAGAATCAGGTAGTGCCAAAAGAGCAACCGAATCCCGTTGTGGTAGGCTTCAGCCGCCGGCTTTTTATTTAACTACCCTCTGGTCAAAGTCTTGATGCCAAACGACTTATCGTGTTCCATCATTATGTTCCGGGAAGCCGTCCGGATGAGTTGTAGCATAGATAAATATCTATGGTTGTAGGATCCAGTTGTGTTGGACAGCTGGACCGTGATCGGAATCATGGTGTTTCTGCGTCGGGGCCATGCTTTAGAGGGTAGCTGGGTCCGAAGCACTGTGTTCTCTGTGGGCCGACCGCAAGTTGTAGGGAGCCCAAGTTGCAGTTTAGCCAGCTACGAAAAGCTGCCCCGCCGCTTGTGTAAAATCCTGAAATGATCAGTTGGGCCGGCTGGCGACCGGATGTGAGGAACTGATGAATTATTTCAGGGGGGTTCGGGCTTCCCCGCAGTCTCCGCGCAAGTTCTCCAACGTCATAGTTATGCCTTGACTTGCGTGGGTTAGCCATTCCGTCATCTCGTTTGCTAATACTCGTCCAACTTATTCACACTCAACATTAAAAAAAGTCCAAAGAAGACATAAGTTTAAACGGCAGATGCACGTCCTCACACTTAAAGTAGATCTGGCGAATATTCGTGGGATTCACTCCAATCTCCAACCGGTCCACTATCATCTGGAGACCTCTAAGCCCCCCTTTGTTATTTTTGTCGGAGACGCATATAGGATCTTCAGCTGATACAGTACTACCCAGAGTAGTAAGTAAGCTAGATTACCCAGTCTGGGTAAGCATTAGATAATAAACTATATTTTCTTGCTGTGAGATTTATTTTAGAGATAAAACTTAAACCATTGAGTAGAAAAATGTAAATATTACCGAAAATAACGTAATTTTTGATAAGAAAATATATCGAATGAAATTCTGTTAATCATGGTTTTGTCTTAGTCTTAGAGAGATCAAGATCTCAAAAACATATATGTTAAGTTTCACATTTTTCAGGTTTGTAGTTGACCCAGCACATTTATGGAAAAAACCCTTAAAAAGCAGAGACTGGTCTTAAAAATGGCGGCATTTAAGTAATAGTGCATTGTCACGAGAACCAATCGTGTGTACCAAATTTCCTTCAGTGGAAGTGGGTGAAACATTAATTGCAAAATGCCAGGAATACATACATACAAGGGAAGATAATAAAAGGTTTTAAAAATCTGCTGTTACGGCGACCACGATCGTGTCAGATGACCATATCTCCGTCATTTATAACATGCGAGGGTCTCTCTGATTCTGTATGAGATAAGGGTCTCGGCAGTAGGTGGCGACGCAATCATACAAATATTATGAAGTAAGTTTGCCTGCGAATTAGTCCGCGCGGTCTACAGTTTATCGCGACAAAAAGTATCCTAGGTCCTAACAAAAGGTACAAACTATCTATACTACTATACTGTACTACCATACCAAATTTCATCACAATCGGTTCAGTCGATTAGTATTGAAAAGGTAACAAAAAGACAGAGAGACAGTTACTTTCGCTTTAGAATGGATGCGAAAATATCTTTGTCTGTCTATCTGATAATATAACTAGCTGCGCCCCGCAGCTTCGCCCGCGGTCAAATTTTGCCACTCCCAGAAGTTTAAGAAATTAATCTTAAAAATTCCCTCCTTTTTGCATCTATATTTATTATCTATTCGGGACGGATACAAATTCAAAAAATCAAAGATAATAAAAATCTGTCCCGGAGTTCTTGTGTTATAAATAGTGTAAGTAACACGAATTTCTGACTTTCTGTTATATATATATATATATATATAAGAAATTATTTTAGAAATCATTTAAGAATTTGGAGATATAACATATATATATATATATATAATATATGTTATACCATTAATTATGTTATCATTTAAGAATTTGGAGATATAATATATATATATATAAAATATATGTTAAATCTCCAAATTCTTAAATGTTTCTGCTCTCCTGGTTCTTATTTTTTTTTAAATATAATCACACCATTTCATGTTCATGGGGAGATAAGTATACTCACTTTTAATAAATATATTGTGTCAATTTTGTATCTCCAATTTTTTAAGTTTTTCTGATCTCCTAGTACTTAGAAATACATTTTTTTAATACAATCACACTACTTATTTAATGTTCATGGGGAGGTATTCTCACTTTTCATAACTTTATTTGGAAATGTCATATCTCCAACTTCAGGTGTTTCTACTCTCCTGGTACATAGAAATGCTTTTTTTTAACATAATAATTACACCATTTAATAATATTCATGGGGAGGTAAACTCACTTTAAATAACTTTATTTGTCAATGTCATATCTCCAACTTCTTAAGTGTTTCTGCTCTCCTTGTACTTCTCACTTTTAATAACTTTATTTGTCAATGTCATATCTCCAACTTCTTATGTGTTTCTGCTCTCCTTGTACTTAGAAATACTTTTTTTAAATATAATCACACCATTTAATGTTCATAGGGAGGTATAATCACTTTTAATAACACACTATTTGACTCTTTTGTATCTCCAACTTATTAAGTGTTTCTGCTCTCCTGGTACTTAGAAATACTTTTGTTAAATATAATCAGACCATTTAATGTTCATAGGGAGGTATACTCACTTTTAATAACTTTATTTTTTACTGTTACATCTCCAACATCCTAAGTGATTCTGTTCTCCTTGTACTTAGCAATACTTTTTTAAATATAATCCACCATTTAATGTTCATGGGGAGGTATACTCACTTTAATAACTTTATTTGTCAATTTTGTATATCCAACTTCTTAATTGTTATGCTCTCCTGGTACTTATACATATTTTTTTATTTTTTTTCAAATCTTACTGAAAACGATACTACTTTTTTCCCCTATTTCGGGATCAAAAGTAGCTTATGTGTTAATCCAAGATATTATAAGCTATCGTGGTACCACATTTCATCCAAATCCGTTCAGCGGTTTGAGCTTGAAGGAGCAGGCGTTTCTGCTCTCCTGGTACTTTGAAATACTTAAAAAAAATTAATAACACTATTTAATGTTCATGGGGAGGTATACTCACTTTTAATAGCTTTATTTGTCAATGTCATATATCCAACTTCAGGTGTTTCTTTTCTCGTGGTACTTAGAAAAACTTTTTTTAATTTAATCACACCATTTAATCTTCATGGGGAGGAATACTCACTTTAAATAACTTTATATTTCAATATTATGTCTCCAACATCTTAAGTGTTTCTGTTCTCCTGGTACTCAGAAATACTTATTTTAATATAATCACACCATTTAATGTTCATTGGGAGCTAAGTATACTCACTTTTAATAACTTTATTTGTCAATTTTATATCTACAACTTCTTAAGTGCTTATGCTCTCCTGGTACTTAGTTTTTTTTTTTTTTTCAAATTTTATAGAAAACGATAATATTTTTTTCTCCTATTTCGAGATAAAAAGTAAGCCTATGTGTTAATCCAGGATTTAAGCTATCCTGGTACCAAATTTTATCTAAATCCGTCCAGCCATTCGAGCGTGAAGGAGCAACAAACACACACACACACACACACACACACACACCAACTTTCGCATTTATAATATTAGTGTGATAGTGTGATTAGTGTGATATATATATATATATATATATATATATATATATGTATGTATATATATCGAATGTACGGATTTGAAGCATGGACTCTCACTCAGAAAGAAGAGAGTAAACTCCTAGTTACTGAGACAAAAGGAGATGACGGCAGTTTGAGAGTGCGGAAGAACAAGGAAGTGGAGAGAAGCTGTTCGCCGAGCTAAACAAAATGAGGTATCACGATAGTGCTACCACGTACTATAATATATATGAATTGTCAAGAAACTAATATGGCGGCTCCAACGGAACAAAAAATTTGCATAACCTATTGAGTGACGTATCAAAATGAAGGTATTTAAAATACTATTTCATAAATATATAATTCATATAACTAAACAATTCTAGTAGCAATTGTTTTTAAGCCCGAAAATGTGTTATACACATGTCAATATTTTTGTGTGGCTGTAATGCCCATCTATTAATAACAAGACAGGGGAAGCCTCGGTTAGTCTCACATATTTGACAAAATGTTCAAACCTCTCGGTAAACAAATATGTTTGAATTTATGCCGAAGAATGAGCTCTTCCAATTGATCCAGTATGAGCACCTCTCATCAAAGCATCCGCTATGTTTTTCCGCAGAAAAACAACTATGGGTAGTACGAATATTCCTGCCAGGCTCATGAAAGTCACGATAGTTATCAGAGATCCTCTTTCCGCTGAAGACTAGCACCTATTTACTTTTTCCCACAACGCCCATTAATTTTTGGAATCTTGCTTTTGCCGACAGACAGTCCAATTTCATCGACATTAAATATTGTGTCTCTTGAGAAGTTTTTTCCTCGTAAGCTTTCTCCAAGATATTGAACTCCGTCATTCTTTCTGTAGTGAAACGACGTGCTTTTGCGAACGAGGTTCCTGATGGCGTCCTCATCAACAAGTGATCCTTGTTTCTTTTTAAAAATCCTTTAAGCCAATATCGTCCAGCCATTTTATATTTAAAAAGATTTAGCTTATAATATTTTTTTGCCAGTTAGAAAGACAATCGACCAAATATGGTTCCTTTCCTCTAATATCAATTTAACGTTTCTTATTTAATTACTTATTTTACTTTAATAGTTGCAATTGCTACATTGGAATATGGTACTTACATAACTTGAATATTCTAAAATTGAAATATGTGTAAGAAGCCTGAAAGACAATTGCTACATTGGAATATGGTACTTACATAACTTGAATATTCTAAAATTGAAATATGTGTAAGAAGCCTGAAAGACAATTGCTACTCTTTAGGTAAAAGAATTATACAAAAATATACAATGGTATTTTAAAGACCTTCATTTTTATTCCTCACTCGATAGGTTATGGCCATTTTTGGCATGGCAGCTGTAAGCCGCCGCCCGTTTTCTTAACACTTCATATATCCTATAGCACTCTCGTGATTAATTTAACGAAATCACTCAAACCATTTAGGCTGTAGGATGCGCCTAAGAAACGTACAAACAAACATACATACAACCTAAACACGTAACCCTCCGCATTCAATAATAATACGATTGGAAATACTCCGCCTAGTTTCGGACTATTTTTACCAGACTTCTCAACTCAAAAGCCGGGTAATGTGTTTATTAGCCTAAGTATTCTTATAATTTTTCATTTCAAATGATCATTTAGGATCTATAACGATTTAAAGTTGGTTAGCAACTATTCTAACTATTTTTATTTTTATTCGTAGTTGGGTTTTTTTATGAAAGTGCTTGACCGTGCTTGTTAAGTCCTTCGTCTGGGAGTGCTAGGCGGTCAAGCCGCGACGAGCGCTATGATTGTTACTCGTAGCACGCAACTGCAGTGCGATTACGTAATGTTGATCATGACGGTTTCAAGCCATCAAAATCATTAGTGCCTTGCGATAGAGTCGAAATTGCTATGAAAAAAGTGTCAATCTGATTGAAGCCAAGTTCTGTGGTCGGGCCACTGGAGACACTTGCGCGGGTGCCCAGCGGCAGTGTTGCCAACCCGACTGTAGTAAATGTCGCTAAGAAGCCGCTGGAAAAGTTGCTAGATGTTGCTGAATGACTTGAGATCCAAGGTCGCTACATTTCGCTAGTCATTTTTATTATTATCTAGCTTTAGGGTTCTGGCCGCGTGTACGAGTATCATTGAAATGTCTATCTAAACATCATCGTAAATTTTCGCATTTATAATATTAAGTAACATGTAGAGAAATATTACTATAATAATTAGTTAATGAAATCACGTCGATTTGGTTGTCGATTCTATATTCCGTACCTAGCAGCATAAGCAAGGTCATATAAAATATGACTTTGTGCCAAAATATTAGAGTTCAGATTAAAGAAACAAAGAAGTCATTAATTGTTTTGGGGTTGGTACGACAGTTGTGTTGGTAATAGGTGCTTATCGTAGATCATTTACAAAGCTGGCTATGAATGAAATCAAATCGAAATAATGCCGTTAAAAAGTCGCTAGAAAAGTCGATAGATGATTTTTGTCGCTGAAGGCAAATAAAATGTCGCTTTTAATATGAGAATGTCGCTAAATCTAGTGACAAAGTCGCTATGTTGGCAACGCTGCGCAGCGGGGGCGGCGACTGCGACGCTCGGCTCTGTTCGGCTTGCACAGTTACTTCGCTGTCCGTCGATGCGTCATCTCTATCACTCACTTGCGTTAACTTCGATTGTTGGCACACTACGATACTAGTGTCCGGTTCGCGGTCCCACATTTCGGTTCCAGTGTCAGTTGCATAAAGAACTAGTCTTAACGCCAAGGAATAATCCACCCACGATCCCGGTTATATTTGGGATGGCAACTTATCTCGATAGTCCGTGCCTTTCGAGGGACAAAAACTTCTTCCTTGCTAGCACGGAAACTCTACTCTGGGCATTATTTGCTTTGTGATAGGGTTTCCGTGCTCAATTCAGAACTCACACTCGACCAACTTTATTATGTTTACAGTTGATACACGATATGGAATCAAGAATACAAAATACCTACTTATTAGTCAGCATAATCCGCACACATTAGCGCCCGAAGCGCATAAAAGTTAGAATGGACGGTTCCATCGAACAACGAGAAGGGGCTAAGCTCGGAGGAGTGGCCTTGTTGTGGAGAAAGAACCTGTTCTCTTCGGTTTCAGTAGTGCACTGCAATAGTGTGCGTTTAGCGAGTTAGAGATAAAGCCCGTTCTTTATTGATAATATCAGTTTACATGCCGACCGCTTCGGTTCAAAAACCTTACTGAGCTGACGGACTGCATGAGTGAAATTAATGCCATTGTGGAAAGTGAGGACGAAAACTCCGTGTTTTTACTAGGCGATTTCAATTCTCACCCTGGTGAGCTTTTTTGTAAAGAACTGTTGATTTTCTGTGCGGAGCAGTCGTGGACTTGTGTTGATATGTTTTCATTGCCATCGAACACATAAGTGAGGCTCACGGGAGCAAACGGTGGTTGGATCATTGTGTAGTCACTGATGCTGCGTTAAGTACAATTGTTGGTATGAGTGTGCTCTATGATACATATTGGTTTGATCATTTTCCTTTACAGATAGAATGTGATTTAACTTTAATTAAGCCTAGATCTATAAATTGTAATGTAGAATTTAACTGAGTAACGTGAAAACGGGGTGAAAGTGATATTTCTCAAATAGAAAAATATCATGAACTTTGTCATGCTAAATTGAGGGACATAGACTGTCCTTGTGAGTTTCTTAGTTGTGCTGACAAAATGTGTACCAATGAAAAACATAAATTAATTTTAAATAGTATGTATGAGACAATTACCAAAATATTAGTAGGGTCTTAGAAGTTATTTGTTATAATAGGAAAACCAGTAAGCGTAAAATTGTAACTGGCTGGAACAAACATGTAGCGCATTCACATGGAGAATCTCGACTTGCATTTCAAGTGTGGGTTTTATATGGGAAACCATCGGCTGGCCCAATTTACACAAAAATGGTTGAAAGGAGAAAATTGTTCAAATCAAAGTTAAAATGGTGTCAACAGAATCAGGAGAGAATAAAATTGGATATAATAGCTTCTCATCGCTCAAATAACAACTTAAATCAATTTTGTAATAATACTAATAGATTGAATCGCAGATCAAACCTCCTCGTGTGTGTAGCGGGTGTGAATGATCCTAGTGGCAAAGCTAATTTATTTAGAACTAGTTTTAAGGTAGAGTCACCTTTAAGTACTTTGTCGCCTGGGATGCTCAACGTTGAGAAGTCAGCCTCGAACGAACCAGTGAGGTTCTTAGCCAAGGATGTCACTAAGATGATTAAAAATATGAAAAAAGGAAAGTCACCTGACATGACAGCCTCAGCATTGAGCATTTGCGGTATGCTGGAACTCATCTGCCTAGGGTCTTTGTAATGTTTTTCAGTTGTTGTATTGCTCATTCCTACTTACCTGACAACCTGTTAAAGACAATTGTAGTTCCAATTGTTAAAAATAGAACTGGAGATGTATCGAATCCTTCTACTTATAGGCCAATATCACTGGCCATCGTTATAGCCAAGGTACTGGACAATCTGCTTGATTCAATGTTTTTGATAAAAAAAACTCCATCTGCACGATGCTCAGTTTGGGTTTAGACCTGGGGTATCTACTGAGAGTGCTATACTGAGTCTCAAGCAGACTGTACAGTACTATACAAGAAGGAAGACACCTATATATGCGTGCTTCCTTGATTCATCTAAGGCATTTTGACCTTGTATCATACGATATATTGCGGCAGCGGCTGCGTAGTGACACTGATTTACCGCCGGATCTAATATCTATTTTCCAGGACTGGTATTTATTTATTCATCAAGTTAAAAATAGCAAGCTTACAGTATCCAACACGCTAACTATCTTAAGTAATTCGTTAAATATAAATTCAAATTGTTAACAATTGATCTCAAATTGTCATTAAAAATATCGACATCTTGGAACTCGTGCGTAAAAACATTTAAAATTGACAATAGTATATGCGTAGGCGCATTGCGTGCGTGCGCAGTTCGCACAGCAGGACATGAGAACAGCTGATGATGGCGACGGCTGCTGGAGCGAACGAAGTAGTTTGGGACATATAAACCAACAGTACCGAGCAACAGTCCAACAGTCGGATTATTGACCTTGTTGCGCAGTATTTGGCAGTAGTGAATGACTAGAAGTAATTTACGCCTATACTCCAATGTATCTGCTCCAATCATTCCTGTGACGAATAGGGAAGGGAAAAGGTACGGGTAATATCCGTACATACGTTTATAGATGTACCTGGCGAATTTGCGCTGAAGCCTCTCTACCATCAAAATATACTTAGCCTCACTCGGATCCCAGACTATCGCACCAAACTCCAACTTACTGCGGACGAACGCGTTGGAGAGATATATTGCAACCCATATATCTTGGAATTGAGAGGCTGTTCTCATTATAAATCCTAATACTTTGTTTGCCTCTTTACCAATGGTAATGACATGCTCACGGAAATCAAGTCGATTATACAGAATTAGTCCAAGGTCTCGGATGGAAAACACCCTCTCCAATGCAGACCCCTCTAATGCGTATTGTAAGGTCAAAGATTTACAATACGCGTTTGAGATCTAGAGAACAAGACAACCTTGCACTTGGAGACGTTAAACAAAAGTCTGTTCGACCGACTCTACTCCTCCAACGACTCAAGATCTTGCTGAAGCTCCATACAGTCGGCAAGTTCACTCACAGGCTGATAGATTTTTAAATCGTCTGCAAACATTAAACATTGGGCTGTGCTGAGAACTGATGGAAGATCATTGATCATAGCAAGGAAGAGCGTAGGCCCAAGGGTACTACCCTGACTTACCCCCGATCTAGTGAAGAATTCGTTAGATCTGTAACTTTTCAGCTGTACATATTGCCGCCGCTTGCTTAAGTAGTCAGCAAAGAATCTCAATAGTTTAGGGGAGGCTCCTAAAGTTGACAGCTTGACCAAAAGGAGGTCATTATCGACTACATCGAATGCCCGCCTGAAATCAAGGAATATAGCGTCAACCTGCTGCCCAGCATCCATATCTTTGGCTACCGAATCTACGAAGGTGATTAGGTTCGTGTTTACAGAGCGAGCAACACGAAAACCATTCTGCGAATTGTCATAACTGGATTCAAATTGGAAAGTAAGGTAGAAATTTATTACAGACTCAAATAATTTAGCAAATACGGCCAGAACAGCAATAGGCCTGTGGGTTGTTACATCTGTCGATGACCGAATTTTAGGTACAGGAGTAACCTTCGACAATTTCCACTTATCTGGATAGCAAGAAGTGCTGAGGGAAAGATTATAGAGATGCAAAAGCGGCACCTCCAACGCAGATGAACAATCTTTCACCAAATATGGTGGTATAGCATCCGGACCAGCAGCTGAGGTTGCTTTTAAGCGACGGACAGCACTGCGAACACAGTGACACTGTCTAAAATAAGGAGGCGCGAGTCCCCAGCAAAGCTGGAGCTCCGCACTGCCGCCTCCGCGTCAAGCACAGGGTCATTGCTGAGGAAGACAGAGCTGAAGTATTCGGCAAACACTGAAGCTGCCTCTTGACCAACCACTTTTTTGTCATCGAGCGTATACTCATTCAGCAGACTCCTACTCTTTCGCCTCTCTCTGACATGCTTCCAAAATTGTGTGGGATCACGCATAATATTGTTACCGACGCACTTGATATGCCGGCAATATTGTTCATCTATAAGCTCCTTTCTGTGGCTTCTGTAGTACTTAAATACTTCACGATTGAACTGCAGGCCTAGTTCCTTATACTTACACAAATGGAAATACTTAATTTTTAACTTATTTATAATTTCAGAAGTGTACCATGGTGGATACTGCCGACTCTGTAGGAAGCTAATATTTTTCGTAAGTGGCACATGACTGCTCACCGCATCGTTAAGTTTTGTATAAAAAATATCTGTAGCAGAGTCAACATCCTGCTGCTCAAGCACATCAGTCCAATCGATAGCTGATACACCAGAGTACAAAGATAAAAAAACTGCTTTTCTAAAATTCCAATCAGGGGCATAATTGTTCGCATAAGACATAACGGGCTTAACAGAATGGGGAATCTCAGCGCTAAGCAGTAAAGACAACACTATCTCGAACTGCGGGTGGTATGCGTCAATCGGCACCAGCGGTTCCACGTCGTCAGATACGCTCACGTTATCAGATTGTAGATTGGACAACACGAGATCCAACATGCCGCCATTATAGTTCAAAATTATATTGTGCTGGTACACTTTGCAGAAATCTGTAAACAAATCAAACTGAAACCTAACACTGGCACTACATGAATTTAAGTTAAAATATCCAACAATCAATATATCGAGAAGCGTCGAATATTTACATACAGTGTTTTCAATACAGGTTAGGACATCTAAGTATTGCTTATCTTTGTAACTGGGAGGTATGTACATAACACAGATTAAAAAATTAACATGTTTACCAGATACTTTTACTATCAGTATTTCCTTGTCGTCCATTAAGCCGTCTACATCAGTAACTAATTTGGGTATATAACGATCGCGCACAGCTAACAAGACCCCACCCCTGCCGGTGTCTCCCACGCGGTCTTTGCGCAGCACCACGTACCCTGGAGGAAAGAGCTCAGCATCAGCCACCGAGCTGTTCAGAAATGTCTCCGCGAGAGCGATGACGTCACTGCAGTTCACCAAGACGTTATTGTAGAACGTTACAGTTTTAGACCTGAGGCCTCTGACGTTTTGATAGTACAGACGTATACTTTTAGTTCTGTTCTTGACCTTCTTTGGATTTCGAACGAAAGGACTGCCAACGAAAGGACTGCCTCCATAGTTTAACGCAGATACCCTCAGCCCAATTATCAGGTGACATAGCATCTGCCAACTTGGAAGGGACGTCCAACTTAAACGACGCGTAGCTCCCTTGAGAGCTACCACCTTATAGATATTATCTTCAGATATAGTATTTAAGTGGTCACACACTTGGTCCTCAGTGGTGCCAACTTTGACGTAGTAATATATAGATGTAATAGCCGTCGGCGGTCAGCAGCCTCCAGTTTAGTCGTACCCGGGGCAGCCACTCCTCTCATGACGCCAGCAGGAGCACTAAGGCGAAGGTTTTAAGTCACTTGATTCCACTGGAAGCCATCAATCTCACTCGCACGCAGGTTAGTAGGTTCACTGATTAATGGTTGACTCTGAATTAATGACTTCATGGAGCCTGGGCGGGCTACCTTTACCACATCTGAAACATCCGAATTGGGCTGAGCCTCCACGACGGGTGGGAAAGATTGAACTACCTCGGCAGTGTGGATCTGCTGATTCGTCACCTCTGAGCATGAAACTCCCAACTCATTCACACTGCAGCCCAGCTGATTTCCCTGCGGAAACATCGATTGGGATTCAAGCGCGGATACTCTCTCCTTGAATTCAGTAATCGCTTTGTGTAATGGCAAAGTGGCCTGTATAGTTTGCTCGGCGACGACCTTAGCGATTAATATTGAGAGGCGGTCCTGCACAATACGTTCAAATTCATCACGTATGATAGTACGCACATTATTCAAGTAATGGCTGTCATCCAAGAAAGAGCAATCCTGAACCCTGCCCGCGTCAGGGCCAGCAACTCCCCGAACGACATTTACGTTATCAGTCTCGCTACCACAGCCACTTGACGCTGGGCTTATCGGACATGGATTCACTTTCCCACGTACTACCGAGCCTTGCGCAGCGCCTACTGGCGTATTAGTATTGTCAGACTTAGGCTGCTTACTCATGCACCCAGGGCACTTCCACGAACTTCTCTTCTCTCCGATTAACGTACCAAAAAATCGTTTTTCCGAAACATTGGCCCATTCATGGTCGTATAATAGTGCGCACAATGCGCAAGTTAAATAATGTCGGGTGATTATAGTGCCACAGCATCCCGCGCAAATGAGTTCCTTGCTTTCCATTACAACATTAACTTGCAAATTAATGCCTTAATAAAATCTGCTACAATCTGCGTGCCGTATGTCGCATGCGCCACAGTATGCATCAGAGAATCGCGTTCGCTGCCACAGCTTAGGTGAAGAGTACTGCGCTTGCATTCGTGGGGCGACACAGATCCTAACTCTTCCCAACTAGATATATGGGACACAGTGCACTATACGATTTGAGGAGAATGACCGTCGAAATCAAAAATGTTATGTTTATAACTTTGAACATTGTTTAAAAATCAATTAGCAAATAGCACTACTGTATCACTTGCACATTCAACTTTAAACTTAAGCACTCAGACTACATCAAAAACAACTTTGAACAAATTTAGCTATTTAATATCTGAGAGCAAAGAAAAATACGTCTGTTTAAATCAAATTCCGTGTCACGAGTTTTTCTCCTTAATTACATAGGTATTGCCTATGTAATTAAGGAGTCGTGTTGGTGGATTGTATTGGTTGGTAACAAACAGTAATAAACAACTTTAAATAATGAACTAGACTGTACTTGAACAGAATCGCCCGCATGTGTGCAGAGTACGGATGTAGCGTGCACACGAGCACAACCGCGGTGGGAGCTCCATAGCGGTGGGAGCTGGGTATAGTAATCTGGTCAAGTATGTAAGTTGGGCAGGGCAGCTTTCTGAAGCATATATATCGGAATGTGGTGTAAGGCAGGGTGGCCTTACCTCCCCACGATGATTTATCTGGGCAACACCAAAGTCGAATGCTCTATAGACGGACTAAGAGTCGTTGGCCCACGGACTCAGATACAATGAAAAAAAGTGAGAGTTGATGCTTTTTAAATTAGGGAACAAAACCTAATCTCATGTGCCACCTGCCACTATCAACGGTGAAACTCTAAACATGACCTCGAGTTTTAAGTGTTTGGGTCATGGGGTCACCGATAAATTGTGTGATGATGATGATTTGGAAAAATAACGTAGGACATTGTCTGTTCGCGCTAACATGCGGGCTCGGAGGTTTGCAAAGTGTACCAATCTAAGTAATGATAAGGCTTTTTAAAGCGTATTGTCAGACTTTTTACACTTGCAGCCTGTGGGTCAACTACACGCAGAGGGCATACAATGCCCTTCGGGTTCAATGCAATAATGCGTTCAGGGTGCTGCTGGGGTTGCCACGCTTTTGTAGTACTTCTGGTATGTTCGCGGAGGCAGGAGTTGATGATTTTTATGCGATAATACGCAAAAGATGTGCTTCTTTACTAAATCGCGTGCGTAGCAGCTCTAACAGCATCCTGAGCACATTAGCTGACAGGTGGGACTGTCCTGTGCTGAGCCACTGGATATGTACACACAGCGCCAAATTAAGTTGTTTTTGTTTATTTCTTTATAATGTTGTGTGTTAGTAATATTAGTTATATAAGTTTATCAAATTTGTACTAAATACTAACAAAAAAATGGACTACGGTCTGTTTTTTTTTATTGAATTTGAATTTGAATTAGGCGACAGTTTTTTGCCTTAGGATGATACTAACTAGCAACTACTTAATAGACAGACAGTAGTCATTGTCCTATCACCTCGATTGACGATTTACTTTGTAATCCTATAAAAGTACGCTTCCACTGACACCAAATCCATCATCATCATCACCATCATTTTAGCCTTTAGCAGTCCACTGCTAAACATAGGCCTCCTCCAAAGAGCGCCACGATGAACGGTCTTGTGCCGCCTTACATCCATCGACTCATTGCGATGACTACAAGGTCATCCAACCATCTTGTGGGGGGCTCCCTACACTTCGCTTGCTTGTTCGCGGTCGCCATTCGAGAACCATTATTCCCCAGCGGTTGTCGGCTCTGCGACCTATTGGCCTGCCCATTACCACTTCAACGTGCAAACTCTGAGAGTCAATATCCTTGGTTCTTCTACAGATTTCCTCGTTACGGATCTTGTCACGTAGTCATCACGTGTACCAAATCCATACACCTTCAGAATTGTTCGCAGCCCGTCGGTTCTAGCTTATCACAACAAGGGCCTAGCGGAGTCCCACGGTCCTTACACCCTTATCAAGGGCCCCGTAATCTGTACGATAATTAAACACACGACCCTTCCCTACAAGCCCTTAGAATGTAATCAATTCTAGCCGATTTAGTACATAGCGGAGGGCCCTCAGAAGGTAACCTGATGGATATGAGGCTATAAAGGTATACTGAGTTAAGTATAAATTATGTTTTGATGGCATATAACGCATACATCAACGGCGGAACACGTGTCGTATTGCTGTCAGACAGTGGTATATGGAAATTTGGCTAGAGGTATATGTAAAGTGCCTATAAAGTATTAAGTACCAACTATATTTTACATTGTATTATTTTTTTAAGTTTATTTTTATTTGTAAGTGTTTCGTTTGGTGCAATAAAGTGTTATTTTTCTATCTATGTTCCATCAAAATTTGTTCATCCTTCAAATAGTTTTTATAGATTGATCGGCTTCTATTCATCGGATTGAGATACCAAGTACAGCAGATTTTAAGTCAAAACCTAGTTTTTCGCGATGAGCTTACAAAAAAAAACGATGTTCCGTAGCTTATTTTAAGTACACTAGAGCTAGACCATTTTTTTAAATTATCTTCTTTGTACAGACTTTTTGTTACTTACTGCTTTATTGTAAGTACTAGCTTTCCCGCCCACGACTTCGTCCGAGCGGATTAAAGTTTATCGTGAAAAAAAACATCCTATGTTCTTCTAGAATATTAAAAAACAATGCAAAAGTAGATATAGCACCATCGCTTTTGATGTTTATTAACAGAATTGTTATTTCGTTTCCTTGGAAACCATTCCTTACAGCCAGTAATCAACATTTCCCAGTTTTCCTGGGGAAACTTCCAATTTTACGGGATAAAAAGTATCCTATCGTCGTCTTACTTTCTCAACCTCGTATCTAAAAAAAAACTTTTTGTTTTATTGCAGCGATCTATTTGTTTCTGCACATTTCATAGCTACGGCTTGGCTACGGCTAACGCGTATATTGATACAAAGTGAAGTTGTCAACGTATTCACTACGCAATTTTCTTGTATATTCCTAGCAAAGATTTTATAACTCCAACAAACTCGTATAATGAAATACGAGGTTACAACTCTAAACCTTTACACAGAGAGTCTATTTTTGCTAAAATTGTCTGTTGAGATGCGAGGTTGCCGCTTTTATTTCAATGAAGTTATTCCACAATTTGATGGTTTGGGAAAATTTTGATTGAATTGTAATTTAATAAATAATTAGTGAAGAAAATAGTGATTATTTATCTTGAAATGCATATGAAAGGTAAGTGACAAGTAATTCTATTATTTAGTTATTGAAGCAATTTTGGATCATTCATGAAGTTCATGAAGCAGGAGGCTAGTGAGCTTAGTGCTCGGCCAGAATGAAATAGTTTCTTGAAGTGATATCATTTGATGAAATGACTTTTAATGGAGCTCAAGAATGATAAACATATTACGCTCATTCAATAACAAACTTCTGTTCTCGATGACATAACAGGTTATTTCGTCGTGCTAACCGTTGATACAAATCCACACAAGGAACAGTTGTGCCAGCAAACCTATTCTTTAGCCAACGTCATACTTGACGAGAAAACTGGAACAAGACTTACAAAATTTCAATCTACTAACACCAGAACCTCTTTAGCCCGAGTCTGACTTTTTTAGAATCCGAATACATTCCGTGTAACTACGGAAACTACTCAGATGTTGAAAAATTTAGAATGATATATAAGTTTTTTGACGCTATCAATGTTAAAAAAGCTCGAAAAGGCAAGGAAATAGAAGTAACTGAACTAGAAATAGACTAAAATATAAACGGATGAAAGGGCAGGAGTAATTTTTTTTTCAATTAAAAATAAATAAAAATGAAGTAATTGTAGCAAGTAGGAAAGGAAGAACACTACAAGATGAATGTGATTCAAAAAAGTGTGCTAAAAGGTTTGCCGAGAAATACCAAATAATGCTTCATGGCATAATAAGTATAACACCTTTATTATGAAAGAAAGGTGATTTTTGATTCATTCTGGAAATTTTCCTGGGAAGAGAAAAAAGCTTATGTCGTGGCTATGGTCACCCGATAACTGCGCAAATTAAAGGACACCCATCCAGAAGAACGAACACGCTTCAGTTTTCCCTTAAAGTTGAGGATGGACTTTAACTGTGTTTAAAAATATATTTTGCGGGACACTGTGAATGGTTTGTGGCAAATTAGGTCAAACATGAAAAATGTTACATAACAAAGAATTGATAACACTATACCGATGCTTATCTACAGCGATGAGTGCAGAGCGAAAAAATTATATGTAACGTTATCGAATGCTCTACAAAATTTTGCATTAGCTCATAACGCAGAAATTTATCAAAAGTATCTTTTATTTGAAAATACGCAGCTGGATTCGGTTCATGGTACCATCGAACAAAAAAAAATGGAAGGAACTTTTTGTACCTCCTGAATTTTCCACGGTAAACAAGCTAGATTGTCCCAAACATACGAAGTGCGACACTTAGAGCACACATTTTTCCGCGACTTTTCGACACTTATCTATCTAAAATCTATACGGCCAGGTTCCAAAAAGTTCCATGTGTTTTTAATTTAAAAGCACTGAAGTACTTACACTTCCAACACTGGAAGTCAATATAAACTAGGTTTTGATGAGGACTGGAATCTTTTGCCCTATAGGATGACTCGCCAGCTGAATTTCTGTCATGACCTCATAATCTCCAAACTGTATCATTAGCCGATGTCTATCACAAAGAGAAAATATTACGGCCTTCGAGATATCAAGCAACTGATTCCAGCCGATTATCACAGCTTCTATGACAATTTAGTGCATGAATAAAGTAGTTTGAGTCACGATGTTTTTGTACTAGCATTTAATTTTGTGTGAACGATGTCAGATAAGTAGTTTTTAGAACATTAATTTAAAACTGAAAAGAATCTAGTTTTCCTTGTTTAGTCCTCGGCCACCAAACTAGTGAAAAACACAGTGCCTAATCACAGTATTATATAATCAAAAAAAAATTTTTGGACTTAAGAACCTTGTTTTACCTATAATTTTACATAGAAAAATGCGGAGCCCAGAAAGCATCAAACCCGGTATCGTAGGATTCTAATTTGCACTATTGAACCTTTAGGCTACCATCGCTCGCCAATTTTGCCCTAAAACATAATAACACATGTCATATTCTATTAAAAATTCAACCGGCTGCCTATTACAGGTCAACAGATTCATTCATTTGTAGTCTCAATAATAGGTCTCCATATGGACCCTTTGGGTAGGGAACCCTAAAGATTATCCGGTTCTTTGTTGAGCCATAAACATATTTGCTTTTTAAGATTTGATCCGTATCGAAAATACAATCGATTGTTGCAATGATATTGTTACATAAATTTCAATCCCTGTCCCCCAGGAACCCTTTGATTTTTCGGGATATAAAGCGTCTTAATTTATTATATCCTTGTTTTGCCATATGATATTTCTTTTCAAGTTTGCATTCGTTTCGCCAAGACTATCATTGGTAAAAAAAATATGTTTACTTAACAATCAACTTCTATCCCGCAAGAACCCTTTAGTTTTTCGGGATAAAAAGTATGCTAAATATTAACCCATAGCATAAACTATGACTGTGTAAAGTTGCATCAAAATCCGACCAGTATTTTCAGACTGACGCTTGATTTTTTACACAACGCTGGTTAAGTGATAGTGGCAGAGTGCTGGTATAGGGCTAGAAGTTTTGCTATCACTGGTTAAGTTATAGTGGCAGAGTGCTCGTTAAGCGCTAGGGGTTTCGCTATCGCTGGCTAAGTGATAGTGGCAGAGTGCTAGTTATGCACTGGGAGTTTTGCTATCGCTGGTTAAGTGATAGTGGTAGACTGCTCGTTAATCGCTGGGGGTTTTGCTACTGCTGTAAGTAAGTGGTAGTGGTGAGAGTGGTCGAGGCAATAACAGTGTAACTACGTAGAAAATTGAAGTTCTTGGATAGAGAGTGATGATTTGATTTTCAGTTGGATTCGCGGGTAATGTGACTTGTGTCTGGAAGAAAGTTTTTCTTGTAATCATACCCTTGAAATCTTGTGTTACCTTCTTGGGACCCCTAGTGTGTGGGGCAAGAAGGCCGAGTGGATAAGCTACTCTTGCTGCCTTGTTTTGTTACAGTGACGTCATACGAGGACGAATGAATAAATTATGCAGTAGGTTTTGTAGCATCTAGGGAACCTTTAATTGGATGGAGTATGGAGCAACCAATACAGCAGGCAGACATCGGTGCACACATTTTATGGCAAAGACCCTTCTTATTATGAGTGATGCCTATGTTCAGCAGTGGACCAGCGGACGTCTTTGGGTTGATTGTGGGTTGTGATGATAAAATCGCAATGATCCTGCGCTGTACTGTTTATTATCTCGGTGCATTAAATACTTGCTACCTAAACGAAGTGTAAAGGGAAATATTATAATGAACCCGTCATCGACACAAGTCTGTAATTACCGAGCGATGGAGTACACTCCCTGCAGGCAGATATAAGGACATGCATACCATGGAGTATATCTACACGACTTGTCGACATTCATCGACCTCACAGATCAGTATTTATGGAGGCTTCAATTTAACTACACAGTTAATTGGGTGTATATTTTCAGTTCTTTATTCTGTGGCGCAACAAAATATAAAAATTACTGTTACTACTTTTGGATTAATCGATTTTGATAAAACTAAGATAAGAACCGTCGGAAGACACCAAGGTGGATCATCAAGTGGCATCAAAATCTATCCAATGATTTTTGCGTGATAAAGTCACAGACAGACAGACAAAATTTTTAAAAACGGTATATTTGGATTCTACTACTTTAATATACTCAAATAATAAATGTTTTTTTCTAAATTCTCCTCCAAGTACAGGTTTCACGTGGAGGTTTGTTCCCAGTTTTATTATTTGTATAGATAGATATAGTTGGGCTTCATATATTGAGTACGAAGTCAACATCTTATAATTTCTCATTGATCATTAGTTTGACTTTGAGTTTGGCGGAAGTAAGCTACATAGTTTTTCTTCGTCCATTTTAAATATGGATTCACGCAAAGTAACGCCTGAGTCTATCAACTATCTGAATACAATTGTTAACATTAAATCCCAACGCCCAAAATCGTTTTGTTCTTTTCCCAGCTATGTTACTCCACATCTGTTCAATCTGTTGTTATTAAATCACTGGTTTCGATCGCTTCCCTTTCATCCTCGATCCTGGGAACATTTAATTTTACGCAGGAGACTAATGCGGCTGAATTATTTCTTGATATATTTAAATTCCATATTTTGTGGAAATAAAGTAGCAGTTTTCTGTTTGAAAACCTTTATTTTACTATTACGTTCAACAATATTTAAAAAACATGCAAATAAAGAAAACATTTGTGCAGAATAAAACATGTACGCAGAAGATACCACTAAAGTGTAAAAACAAAAAGAAGCTTGTGCTAGTTATAACAGATAACGCAAATCTTTGAAGCCATAACTGCGATGGTTGCAGCTATCGATATTATTCCAACTAAAACGATAACAGTAAAGGTAACCGTTGCAGCGTCGCTAATATAAATGTTAATTCGTTATTTTACCAACACGTTATTTTGGCTGAATATCGCTTCAAAGAGCTACCTGAACACTTTCTTATAGACATGTATTCTAATAAAAGCACCAAAACGATGCGCAAGATGGAGTGGTGAGCCGGTAAACTCTACGATTCGATGGCCTAAAAGGGCGCTGCCATCGGAAAGGTAAAAGATTGAGATTTATTGACGACGTTTCGATCAAGTTGCATTGATCGTGATCACTAGAAGGGGGGGGGGGGGGGGGGGGTTCCGAAATTATTTAAACCACCCACCGTTTTATACACGGTCTTGCAGAGTTCGGTTTTTACTGAATTTTTACTGCAGGTAAAATTGTACAACGACTAAGTTGTTGGTAAAACTACTAAATGTTTAATGTAAAGCCATTCACACACGTAATGAATGCGTCTCGTTGTGGAATCGTTCGGTAAATTACGAACAATTCCACGCGCGGCGTGTTACGTGGCTGAGTGAGGTTCATAGCGAATAAAGGCCCTGGAAACGAAAATAAATTGTAATTTAGAAAGTAAAATAAAGTAGGTATTTACCGAATAATGTTTTCAATTAAAACTAATGACTACATAAATTACACCAGTCAATAAAACAATCAAACATCGCAAAGTATCTACGTTTTTTTATATTATAGAGCTAGAGTAGTTTAAGTCCAAGTTTGCAACACTAATAACCCAGTGCTACTACGAGTATTACCGTACCGTGGTGCTTGAAATTCTGGCAATTGCTTCAGTTTTTTCGAAAAAAAAATACTGTAAGGACTTAACTTCTTCTTTGGCTTCGGACCAATAGGGGCGACGTTGTGGTGGAACATCCACATACCCACATACATTTATACATAGACTGTTAAACTCATTACTCGGGTATAAAAGCTATGGTCCCAAGCCTGCTAGCTCGCGCCGATTTTCGTCTCGGAGCGTCTGCCGAAGTACTCGAGACAGCAGCTGTTCTAGCAGGCGCGTGAGCTCGCCAAAAAGAACAATTATACGCGTAAGTTCTGCTGGACATCGAATGCGAGAATATTTCTTCGCCAAGATAACGGGACTAAACCAATGCATATTTAGTCCCGTTATCTTGGCGAAGAAATAAACAATTGACTCGAAAAGAAGAACAAATTAAGTTAATATTTTAAGTTTTAAATTTTTTCTCTGTTAATGAGATATTTATGTATGGATTGAAAGTGATTTAACCAGCGTAATTAACTTCTTTTTTTATTACATAGGTATTGAGTTGAACTGAGCATGATTACTTTTCCTCCCATTCTAGATCGTAAATTGGTACTATATATGTACTCGTATTGGACTATGGACCGGTCTATAGTCCAATCAATCGACGTGCGTCCCTAGAGCACAACCTTCAGTTGATTTGTTATTCATTGCTGTACCGAGATTAAGCTATATATCATGACTCAATTTTAATACATAAAGCTATATTCATGTACTAGCTGCGCCCGCGATTTCGCACGTTTGGTCATTGCATGTACTCTATGTGCTATTCAAGGACCTAGAGTAGAATACCAATAACCAAAACAAATTTCATATTTCCTTCAGCCGTCAAATCGTTTTTAGTGATTGCTCGGCATCTAATTATCGGATTAAGATACCAAGTATCCAGTTCTAAAGTCAACCCCTAAGCTATCTAACAGTGAAAACCACATCTTAATCGATCCAATAGTTTTTTACGTGATGCGCGAACAATCATACAGACAAACAGAAAGACACGATTTTAAAAATGTTTTGTTGTTCACTAGCGTATTAACCATTTTTTTTAATTTTCTCCTTTTTACAGACTTTTTCGTACTTATTGCTGAATTATAAGTTATAGATATAGATAACTTATATGAAGCTAGATAAATTAATAAAATTTGGAAAACGGCTGAACTACGTGAAACACGAGAAAATGATAACGTCTTTACAAGAATGCAGTTTTCAAAGCAGGAAAGCTCGATCCTTTCCAGTAATAATCCAGAAGTCTAATTGACTCCTTGCACCTCCCCAGAGGTCTGTATTATTCATGGCCTCAAACGCGGCTCAGATACGGCTATATTTCTTCCCGACGGCCATTGTTCGCACTTTCCTGTGCGGGCAGTATACTGCCTTATTCCTTTAATATACAAGTCCAGCTTTGTCCTGTCAAACTGTTACAAAGACAAGAGATAGAATATAGAATGAACGGCCGAGTGATAATGACTAAATGGTTTTGATGGGAAAAGAAGAAATTTGAGTTTTAATAAGATTTTGTATGACTGATAGGGATGATGAACTAGAAGTCATAAAGGAAAATTCATGATGTTTTAATACAACAAACAGGTTGTTTGCCTGATGGTAAGCGTAACGCCTGCTCATAACAACTCCAGTGCCACCAGGACTTTAGTTTTCCAAATGCTTGAGCGGCACTGTACTGCGCTCGTCACCCTGAGACATAGTTTTATAAGACTCATGCCCAGTAATTTTGCTGGAAAAATTGCCCTTTTGCATTCAGCTGATATAATTAATTTTTGCACATTTCTGTTTGGCGGTTGTTTATCTGGCATAGGTATAAATTTGGATTTAATTATTACCCGGCTGCGGGGAGGGTATTATGTTTATTATGTTTATTTGTATATCTGTTTCTCTGTGGCACTATAATATTGACTAAACGCGTGGAACTCTTCTTGATCTCCAATTACAACTTTTGAGTGGGCGAAAACTAGTTGTGTTGTATAGGACACGATGATTGTTTCTTTTAGTGTTTTTTCTTCATCTCTGTAAACTGTTTAAGTTAATACAATATTATGATATTGGATGATAGGAATAGTTATCTGATGAATAATTCTTTATAACCCATGTTATATGCCACATTATAGTCTGGCCTATCTTTAGTAATGTATGATTTTTAACTAGAAATGGTATGAATGTTGAATCAGAATTATCGAAGTTATGTATCTCCAGACATACTTTTTAAACATGTTATGTACCTCGGTATTATGTATTTTCATAGAATAACATATTATCTGTTCATTCTATTCGTTTCTGTAGGTAAAATAATTTCCGAAATTGGTTATGTTCAGAGTTAGATTTTAGATAAAACGATGTATGACGTATTATTGTCTGTAATTCTTAACTTACCTTGTTAGTTTATTGCGTAATTCTTGATATTTTGACTAAAATTGTAAACTAGATATAGTTAGAAACTAGACTAGATATTTTTGATCTTAAAGATAGTCCGGATTTTTTTAAATCTATTGAGTATAATATTTTTGTTGAAAAACGCCCACAAGCTGACAAAATTACATTTTTAGTTTATTTTATTTTGACAGAAGTCGTCAATTAGGCATTTGTTGTCAAATTTATTCTCTTAAATTTTATAATTCGAATGTAAATCTTAACCGACCTCATTTAATTCTGTATCAAGTTACTGCTCATGGATAATTATGCCAAAAAAAGATCTTTTAACAAACCTTTGAAAGTCTTCCTTTTAAATCAAAACAGATTGGGGGTCAGTTATCATATATAGCTATGATATTATAAAAAAGTACATTTCTAGAAATAACTTACTCTTAAATTTTTTGATCTTTTAAAATCTATGTAAAAAATGACAAAATAATAAAAAAGTGAATTTTAAATTATAAGTGTCCATTTATTGGTAAAAGTGATCATACCTTGGAATTAGTTGAACTATTTTTAATAACTCATAGATTATTGAAGAAGATCTACAAAACTACGTTACACCAACTCTTCACCAGCCACGACGACTTCGCCAGGGAAGTGACGTCATCGGTCTCCGTAGTTCTTCGGAGAAGATACACCAGCTAAAGACCAAGACGGATATATTTGGAAGGGAGCTCGTCCGTTGTGATCTGGTATGGAGGTTATAGTGCCCCAAGGCACCTGATTAACCCACAGGTCTCCAAGCATTAAAGACGGCTCCAGAACCGGCTTCACCACATCGCCGAGGACTGAAGTTGGAGACCATAACTCTTCATCAGACCGAAAACCTACTTCGAGGCAGTTGAGAACGAGTTGATGTCTTCCTCTCCGAGTTGCTGGAAGTCCATTTCGAACAGTTCCAGATACTACGCTCATTCCAGTCGAAGAAAATTTTACCTCACTAACCTTACGTATAACTATTTGCTTCTTAGACATAATTAAGCTTAGGAATCTTCCCCTTGTAGGATAAGTAGGTCCTCAATTCAATAAATTTTAGGGAATTCTGATAGGTAAACTTTGGAGTCCCAAATTCTTTCCAAACCCTTAGGAGTCAGGTCATAAAATTTATTTCCTTTGACTGATTTGAGTAATTCTATAGATTGCCTTGATCATCTATAAATTATTCAATATAGTCTCTGATTAATAGAGTACCTAGAGGTAATCCTCCGAATTTCCCTCTAGTAATTCTATAAAGATATCTTGAAGTAATTCTGTCGCTCTTGAATACCATAAACAGATCTTCAACACATCTTAAAAAAGACCCTCGTGTCTTGTCATTATATTTAAAATCAAAAGAGTATTGATATACATAATATCTATTCCTTAATTTTAATTGTTTTACGTAACGTATACTATAGCCAGGTTAACGTCTCATGCTCATGAGGATTTATGTCTTAAAAGCATAACTCTATCCATCATTTTACGGCTATTCTTCTAGAGTGGCAAGCCATTGTCGTAGAACAATAAGACTTCATACCCTCTACTAGTGGCCTTAACGCGGAGGTAAGCGTAATTCATAATCTTGCAAACTGTAAGATAACGCCTTACCTCTACTCTGCGTTACGTGACATTCGATAATCTCCTTACTCTGTAAGTGTATGGAACGTGTCATAAACTTTAGGCTATTGTCATACCTTGAGGACAATGATCTCCTCAGTGACCGCCAATACGGATTTTGCCGAAACCGGTCTACTGTGGATCTTCTTGCGTATGCCACTCACGTTTTGAGCGAAGCCATCGAGATGCATGGTGAGGGGTTTGCCGTCTCCCTTGATATATCTAAGGCTTTTGATCGGGTCTGGCACGATAGCTTTTTAAACAACCTTCCCTCATATGGATTACCTGTTGGCTTTCGCAATTGGATAGCTGATTTTTTGAGGGAACGATCTATTCGAGTAGTCCTAGAGGGCTGCTCATCTGATCAATGCTGGTGTATCTCAAGGGTCGGTTTTCTCGGCTACAGTGTTTTTACTGCACATTAATGACCATTTGCAACCTTTTACATTTGGGTATGCAGATGACAGTGCTGTGTTTGAGAGATACACTTCCAATGCGCAAACCAGCTGTGACGCTGTCCAGCTTCAGAGAGAGGCTATGGTGAACCGTTTGAATTTAGCCTTAGAAGCCGTGTTCGATTGGGGCGATGCTAACTTGGTTAAGTTAAATGCTACTAAAACGCAGGCGTGTTCTCTGCTAAAAAGAGTCTTCTTAACCGATCTCCGTCTTTCCGTAGTGTAAAAATACCATTAGGCGACCATCTGGAGCTTTTGGGTGTGGAATTCACATCGAACCTGAATTTTGGGTCTAACATTGAATCCAAAGCCAAGGTAGCTGCAAAGAAACTTGGTATTTTGTCTAAGTTTAGGCGGTATTTCACACCGGGACACTGCTGCCACCTCTGGAACAGTTCTGCCTGTTTTATGGTTGAAATACCTCGCACAAGAACGAAGCGTTACGCTTCTTCATTTATTATAAGCACTTCTAAGAAGTGGAATGCCTTGCCCTCGTCAGTGTTTCCGGTAAAATATAACCCTGGTGTGTTCAAGTCAAGAGTGAACAGGTATCTACCAGGCAAACGTGCTACACCTTCCACCACATCATCGCTTTCCATCGGGTGAGATCGTGGTCAAACGATATGAGCCCAAACTCGTAGGGGTTCCATCATTTTTTTGTTGAGTTCCTGTGACTACCTTCCGGCTCCATCATTGGACCCTGGATACCACAAAAAACAGAGATCTCATTAATACATATCAAATGAGACCAAAGTTGAAGGGATTCCATCACAGATTTGCTCAAATCTGTGGATTCCATCATTCGATTATTTATTTCCTTTGACTACTTTCCGGCTCCATCATCAGACCTTGGATACCACATAAGAACTTATCAAGACAAAACAAATGAGCCCAAACTCGAAGGGATTCTATCGTCCGATTGTTGAGTTCCTTTGACTACGTTCTGGCTCCATCAGTACAGCTCAATAGTACCTAGCATAACGTCACCCATTTGCAAAACTTCAGCATCTTTGAACGTGGTTAAATGGTTCAAAATTAACTTGCAAACTAGTTCCAAGCATAATAACACAGTGCTTAATTCACTGTTGTTTTAATTAAAGCTTGTTTAAAGCTACTCAACAAATTTTGATGAAAATTATACAGTACCATACTAGAGATCTTCTTTCTCATGTAAAAACAATCATCTAATTCGTGTCAGAAATCCCAAGATATTAGAGAACATAAACTATAAAATAGATTTTCTACTAAAATATACTGCATCAATTTTGATGAAATTTATATGGGGCTACACTAAAAGTCTACCCTTTTGAATAAAAAAAAAACTATCTATATCGGTTTAGAAATCTTAGAGATTTTAGGCAATATAAACATAAAATCAAATGGAATTACTAAAAAAAATAAAATATACTAGAATAACTACTCAACCAATTTTGATACAATTTATATGGGGCCTCTTGGAGAGTATACCCTTTTATACAAAAAATCGGTCAGCAATTGAAGGAGATGCCAACTGACATAAATAAAATTAAAAAAAACATACATGCAGCCGGACATATGACCGCCTCCTTTTGTAAAGTCGCTTAAAAATAACTTATTATAAAAACAAAAAACCAGACTGTGAACAAAACTAAAAAGAGGCAAACAAGCTGTACAATTTTGATTTTGAAATATAAGATGCAGTCGGAGGCATGAACTCGCCAGGTTCTAGCTAATCCCGTCAAAGGAGAAACCTAAGAAACAGTCGGAGGCATGAACTCGCCAGGTTCTAGCTGATCCCGTCAAAGGAGAAACCTAAGAAACAGTCGGAGGCATGAACTCGCCAGGTTCTAGCTGATCCCGTCAAAGGAGAAACCTAAGAAACAGTCGGAGGCATGAACTCGCCAGGTTCTAGCTGATCCCGTCAAAGGAGAAACCTAAGAAACAGTCGGAGGCATGAACTCGCCAGGTTCTAGCTGATCCCGTCAAAGGAGAAACCTAAGAAACAGTCGGAGGCATGAACTCGCCAGGTTCTAGCTGATCCCGTCAAAGGAGAAACCTAAGAAACAGTCGGAGGCATGAACTCGCCAGGTTCTAGCTGATCCCGTCAAAGGAGAAACCTAAGAAACAGTCGGAGGCATGAACTGGCCAGGTTCTAGCTGATCCCGTCAAAGGAGAAATCTAAGAAACAGTCGGAGGCATGAACTCGCCAGGTTCTAGCTGATCCCGTCAAAGGAGAAACCTTAGAAACAGTCGGAGGCATGAACTCGCCAGGTTCTAGCTTATCCCGTCAAAGGAGAAACCTAAAAAACAGTCGGAGGCATGAACTCGCCAGGTTCTAGCTGATCCCGTCAAAGGAGAAACCTAAGAAACAGTCGGAGGCATGAACTCGCCAGGTTCTAGCTGATCCCGTCAAAGGAGAAACCTAAGAAACAGTCGGAGGCATGAACTCGCCAGGTTCTAGCTGATCCCGTCAAAGGAGAAACCTAAGAAACAGTCGGAGGCATGAACTCGCCAGGTTCTAGCTGATCCCGTCAAAGGAGAAACCTAAGAAACAGTCGGAGGTATGAACTCGCCAGGTTCTAGCTGATCCCGTCAAAGGAGAAATGAAATGCTTGATGCCTGAACTCGCCAGGTTCTAGCTGATTCCGTCAAAGGAGAAATGAAATGCTTGATGCCTGAACTCGCCAGTTTCTAGCTGATTCCGTCAAAGGAGAAATGAAATGCTTGATGCCTGAACTCGCCAGGTTCTAGCTGATTCCGTCAAAGGAGAAATGAAATGCTTGATGCCTGAACTCGCCAGGTTCTAGCTGATTCCGTCAAAGGAGAAATGAAATGCTTGATGCCTGAACTCGCCAGGTTCTAGCTGATTCCGTCAAAGGAGAAATGAAATGCTTGATGCCTGAACTCGCCAGGTTCTAGCTGATTCCGTCAAAGGAGAAATGAAATGCTTGATGCCTGAACTCGCCAGGTTCTAGCTGATTCCGTCAAAGGAGAAATGAAATGCTTGATGCCTGAACTCGCCAGGTTCTAGCTGATTCCGTCAAAGGAGAAATGAAATGCTTGATGCCTCCGACTGCATCTAATAATTCAAAATCGAAAGTCTAAAACTTGTTTGCCTCTTTTTAGTTTTGTTCGCAGTCGTGTTTTTGTTTTTAGAATAATTTATTTTTATTTATGTCAGTTCTTCTATTTACATATAGATTGTTGTGACAAGGACCTCGCCCTACTTTACTTAAATATACCAAATACACTTCTTTAGCATTTAAAAATCGCTCTTCCAAACGACTTTGAAGCAAAGAGATACACTCCACAAACTCCACAGTAAATAATCCGTCGTCATTACAACTTGGCGCATCCACTTAATCTCGCCACAGAGCTGCAAAACAAGGTCATTAATATCCCGTATAAAACTCTCAAGTGTTGTTATACGACAATTTTTTATGCCGTGCTTACGATCGCGAGTGACGCGGAGAATGATTGTTCTACGTGGGTGCGTGTTTAACTTCGTAATGTTGTTATGCTTATGTATGACTTTCATCATTATGAAAGTTAATGATATTAGTCGCTGAAAGAAATAATGATTTCAAACTCAGACAGGCTCAATAACAATAATAACGACACAAACATGACATCTAACTTCGATTTCCTATACCTAATTATCCAGGAGCTATGTGTAGGCCGCACCCAGGTACGTAGTCACAGTTAGTATTCTTTGGTATTGGTATTCCACAATTATGACTATGATTTCGCAATACACAAAACTGTTTCTCACTATATGAAGTAATGTAAGCGTGAAGATATATTACAACTGTCACTCACGAGTTCTTTCGTGATAGTGTCGAGCCCTTGCGGTGCAAACTCCTGAGGACGCATGTCTTTAACGTTCGAACACCGGTCGAAATATTTGAGGATATAGCCCGTGAGTGACAGTTGTAATATATCCATAACTGAGATCTATCTCATCTGTTGTAATTGACAATATTCTCTTTACCATAGTGGGAATCAATCCTGTTACAAACAGACTTATATATCCTTTACTGTACCGAACATAAATGGAGAGGTCGTCAAATATAGTTAAGATGAGGCCCGGTACTATGCCGGGCATTGTCGTGTAGAGGTCAAGGCAATAGCGACATATCAAATTTCATTGATGCCCCGCTACCACAATCTGTTTATTGTATATTGGTCTCATGTACTCGTCAATAGACCAAAAATGCAGTTTATAATAAAGTAGTAGTAACAGTTCTATGGTTTATGTATACATCTATATCTATATCTTTCTATTCTATTCTATATCTATATACATATAAATAAAACTGTAACCAAGATAAAATCTATACATGGAAGTGAATCAAGAAAAAAACATGTTGATTTGAGTACATATATGTAAGAAGTATATTCCAAAAATATAGTTTTTAGATTTTTTGTCTGTCTGTCTGTATTTATGTGACTTCAACACGCAAAAACCACTAGGTGGATTTGATGCCGTTTGCTGAACTGTTTTTCTTGGAGTCTTGTCTTGGAGGTTTTTATCATCCAAAAAGGAGTTACAGTCATTTTTACTTTTTTTACTATCTACGTAGTAAGACAGTTAGTACATTTATTAATTACTTGCTTTCAACTGCGACTTTGTCCGCGCGGACTATATTTTACTATCTACGTAGTAAGACAGTTAGTACATTTATTAATTACTTGCTTTCAACTGCGACTTTGTCCGCGCGGACTATATTTTACTATCTACGTAGTAAGACAGTTAGTACATTTATTAATTACTTGCTTTCAACTGCGACTTTGTCCGCGCGGACTATATTTTACTATCTACGTAGTAAGACAGTTAGTACATTTATTAATTACTTGCTTTCAACTGCGACTTTGTCCGCGCGGACTATATTTTACTATCTACGTAGTAAGACAGTTAGTACATTTATTAATTACTTGCTTTCAACTGCGACTTTGTCCGCGCGGACTATATTTTACTATCTACGTAGTAAGACAGTTAGTACATTTATTAATTACTTGCTTTCAACTGCGACTTTGTCCGCGCGGACTATATTTTACTATCTACGTAGTAAGACAGTTAGTACATTTATTAATTACTTGCTTTCAACTGCGACTTTGTCCGCGCGGACTATATTTTACTATCTACGTAGTAAGACAGTTAGTACATTTATTAATTACTTGCTTTCAACCGCGACTTTGTCCGCGCGGACTATATTTTACTATCTACGTAGTAAGACAGTTAGTACATTTATTAATTACTTGCTTTCAACCGCGACTTTGTCCGCGCGGACTATATTTTACTATCTACGTAGTAAGACAGTTAGTACATTTATTAATTACTTGCTTTCAACCGCGACTTTGTCCGCGCGGACTATATTTTACTATCTACGTAGTAAGACAGTTAGTACATTTATTAATTACTTGCTTTCAACTGCGACTTTGTCCGCGCGGACTATATTTTACTATCTACGTAGTAAGACAGTTAGTACATTTATTAATTACTTGCTTTCAACCGCGACTTTGTCCGCGCGGACTATATTTTACTATCTACGTAGTAAGACAGTTAGTACATTTATTAATTACTTGCTTTCAACCGCGACTTTGTCCGCGTGGACTATATTTTACTATCTACGTAGTAAGACAGTTAGTACATTTATTAATTACTTGCTTTCAACCGCGACTTTGTCCGCGCGGACTATATTTTACTATCTACGTAGTAAGACAGTTAGTACATTTATTAATTACTTGCTTTCAACCGCGACTTTGTCCGCGCGGACTATATTTTACTATTTACGTAGTAAGACAGTTAGTACATTTATTAATTACTTGCTTTCAACCGCGACTTTGTCCGCGCGGACTATATTTTACTATCTACGTAGTAAGACAGTTAGTACATTTATTAATTACTTGCTTTCAACCGCGACTTTGTCCGCGCGGACTATATTTTACTATCTACGTAGTAAGACAGTTAGTACATTTATTAATTACTTGCTTTCAACCGCGACTTTGTCCGCGCGGACTATATTTTATCGCGAAAAAAAGGATCGTATCATCATCATCATCATCGTATGTATTGTTCATTTAGGATACTAAAAACCAATGCAAAAGTATAGAACCAACGCTCTTGAAGCTTTTTGACAGACTTATTATTATTCCGTTTGCACGACAACCGTTCATGTTATTGTCAGTCCATTCCTTACAGCGATTAATCATCATTTTCCAGATTTCCCGCGCAACTTACCATTTTCCGGAATAAAAGGTATCCCATGTTGGTCTCTATGTTGTACGAGTATATTATACATTTACAATTCTCGACATCAGAACCAAATGGTCAAATGTCCACTTTTTGCAAAAATCACAATTTTACTGATTCCTATGAAGTTTTTCTTTCTCTTTCTTTCTGACTAGGCGATATATTTGAAACTCTTTTAGTTCCAAATATTATTTAGGTCTCATATCCACAGCACATTAGTACCAAACAGCCTGAATGTAATTTTAAATGTTAAGGTCATGAGATTTTTTTTTTTTTTTCTGTCTTTTGTAAACATCAATCATACCAGAATAATGCAGTATAGATTTCGTTTTTATTCGCTTCCGCAAACTCATTTATTAACATCAGTCCTTATGGTTCAGGACATCCATGTTAATATTCTTATTCAAAAAAGAGACAACACTATTACTATCAATGGTTAAGAAGAAGATACAACATAAATGGCAACCGCCATGCCACCTACATGCTTTGTTCTGTCAATGTTTACATTGCGTTATTTACTGACGTAGAAAAATAGCTGATAAATTTTGTAAAAAGCGAAATTGCTGGAATATCATTCGAAAATGCAGAGAAAAAAAATTAAGTTGAAGGCCAGTCTTTAAAACTACCTTGCAAATGCAGAGCCAAATGCTATGAAAAACTTAGCGAAGAGATAAGAAAATCAAATTTTGAAAAAAAACGGGCTGACTGTAATAGTTGGAAGCAAAGAAGGCAGACAGAGTCAACAAAACGGTTAAAGTGCGGAAAAGACTGAACAGTACTTTTGAAACTGATAAAAGGAAGTTCAATTATGACTACAGCCTGAAAATAAATGATGACAAAGTATATGCAAAGTGAAGTTTTTGAATACGCTTTCAATTGGGGTTAAGTATGTCAAGATTACAGTCAGCAAAAAGAATGAAAGTAGCAAAACAGAAAATGACAGGCGAGAAAGACACGTCCATTTAAACAAAACCAACGATACCATCGTACAGACAAAGTTGAACCTTTCTTTTAAAATGCCGGATGTAGATACGTGCGATGACTGCGACAAACACAACTTTATTTAAAGATGAACCAGACGAGGAAAAAAAACAGACGATCATTAAAGATAGAGAAAACCATTTACAAAAAGTTCAAGCAGGCTACTCTTTAAAGGCAAGAACTTTTCTTACAACAAAAACCAAGAGAAAGGCTCTCTTGGTTTTTTTGTAAGAAAAGATTTTGGATTTACAGAAATGTCTGCCTACACCAAGCCTCACGAACACGCAGTCATTTTATCTGAGGTAGCTGTGGACGCTTTATCTATCATATATGATGCTACTACCAAAACAACAGAAAACTTTGTAAGGCCTAAAAATGTAGCAGGAAGAGGTGGTACAAAATTGCCTCCTGAATTTTGCTGTGGAGCCAAAAATACCTTATAGATCCCTCATTTGAAGAGATCACAGCTCGGACGGATTGTGCTGGACAAAAACTGCAAAGCTATGATGACAACCTGCTATCTAACTATATTTAATAAGTTTTTCAATCTAAATTGTATAAAATTAAAAATTCCTCCTTAAATGACACACCCATATCGAAGTGGACCATATCCACTCAATAATCGAGAGAAAAAAGAAAAAGCCCAGTACATAAAAACGTATGCCGGCCGAAATCCAATTTAATGTCAATGAAATAGTTGAAAGTAACTTTAAAGATTTTATGCATCTTTATAAAAGATCTGGTCCATTTGTTCAACGAAAAAAATGTAATAAGAAATTATTTTAAAATATTTAGCAGCGCTTGGTGGCAGTGTCGCAAAGAAAGACTTGGGACACTAATTTATAAAATAGAATTCAATGATGATGACTTTGAAGAAGTTATAAAGATAAACTTAAAGAAAAGTAATGTGTCTGTCCCTACAGACTTGCCAAACGTGCGTGTAGTAGAAAAACTAATCTCATCGGCAAAATACTGAGACCTGCAAACACTAACTAATTAGATACCTGAACAATTCCAAGAAGAAGTAGGTGATGGTTTACGATGAGATGTCAGAAATTATTCCGTACCAAAAAAAAAAATTAAAATAAAAAAGTAAATTATTCCGTTTTTTCTGGTCTGTATTTTTTGCCTTCTTTTTAAGTTTGTTTTTAGAAAATCAATTATTGTTTTTGTTACGTCCCTTCTGATTCGTGTTAGCCGGTTGCCTTCCAACGCACTTATAACATCTGTGTTGTAGTCTATCTCAACTAGTAAACTTGCATCGGAGCTGTTGTACTCGGTTCTATTAAAACTTGGTTTTGATAAGTACTTGCTTTAGACTGAAAAAATATACTTATCAACTACTGCCTTAATAAAAGACTGATTTAAGTGTTGTCAGAATAAAACTGATTAAACATTTATACTTTTTATTTCATTTATCCATTAAAAAAAACATTCAAATTCCAACATAATGTGTAGAAACACATCCGTACATTACTGGGTTTTTTTTTTCAGACTAACCATTAAGACTTATTTAACAATAGACCACGCATCACTCAAATAAACCCAGTTCCAAAGAGCCTTATAATGTAAAGCATAAATAAGGCTTAATTTCGGCTTTATAAATACGTACTTTAATGTTTACAATAGACAAATGGTATTAATAAGATGAGTTACTGTTAATACAATATCTTATTTTCTAGTTTAAAAGGGATGGTAAAGTCAGATTGAAACATACGCAGCCATAACATTCTATAATATTATTTTTGTAGAATGTTATGGTGTTGATAAAATAACCAATACAATTTTTACACTCGAAAATTATTATTCTGAACCAAACGGTCTGATTTTAACATCTTAAAGCATATTTTAAATAAAAACAGATCCACACGATCAGTTAACAACATCAACGATGCCTTAATGATTATTCACAGACACATACGGTGTTTATTGATACGTAACCTTTGGTTTGCAGCTAGACCCAAAAATTGGGTCTGACGTCACTACCCTCTGATATAAATTGGGTCTGACGTCACTACCCTCTGATATAAAATCTAACTTTGTTCTGGATTTATTCGAAGAACCGAATTAAGAATTGATCTTAAATAACCAAGCCTAAATAATTATAGTTCTTTACTCCAAAATCTTCAGATCTGTAGAACAATAATATACTTTTGATGTTTATTATGGCTCTACTAAATGCTTGCAAAAATGTAATCGGACAAGTTGGTTCTGATGTCGAGAATTGTTTTATCAAAATCAGATTAGCCTTTTGGCGTAAAAGCTCCCCAAACAAACAAACAGACACGTTTCACTTTTATATATTGGCGTGGATGTCCCGATCTACACAGTAAATAAAAAAACAAGCTTTTAATTTGTAATTTATATACAACACAACTCCCAGGGAGACGAGGGCAGTGAACTGCCACGCCACGCAGTGACCCGCAAAACTGTGCAATCAATGTTCTGGGTGGAATTGCAATTGTTATGTGATGTTAAAAATGTGCACTGTACAAAGGGCGCATAATAATTAACTCACCTTCATTTGCTTAAAAAGATACATTTTTTGTTGAAAAATATGTTTCAACGAGTATAAATGATTATAAATATGTATTTTGTTATATGACTTTATAAAGGCGATATTAGCCTGTCGAGTCATTGAAAGTAAGCTAAATAATTACTTGACTGTGTTTTATAATTATTGTAAGCTATACATAATATATAACTTTTAAAAACAAAAACAAACTATTGTTATGGGTATACATAGATTTACTTTTTGCTGGAATAAAATAATATAATTCATGTTTATAGTAGTCATCGTTACCCAAAAAAAAGTCCGCGAGGCTGTTTATGTCTATTATACGATTAGTTAAGTCATTATAACCGTTTTTGATCAAATTAGTCATTCCAAACCCGGGCAGAATCGTGTACAAATAAAGAGATACCCTGAGCCGCACGGGTGTGTGAAGCCGGGGCAAGTCACTAGTCAACAATAAATTACCACCGATAAACAAGAAAATATAAGGTAAAAAACTAAAACACTACTAAAAAATCATGCGATGAAGACGAACCTTTATACCTCGCTTGTCAAATAGCAGCAGTCGGTTAAAAATAGTCACTAATAGTCTTTTCATAAACACGAACCGATTTATACCTTGCTTGTCAAATTGCAGCAGTCGGTTAAAAATAGTCACTTATACTCTTTTCTTAAAGACGAACCGATTTATACCTTGCTTGTCAAATTGCAGCAGTCGGTTAAAAATAGTCACTTATACTCTTTTCTTAAAGACGAACCGATTTATACCTTGCTTGTCAAATTGCAGCAGTCGGTTAAAAATAGTCACTTATACTCTTTTCTTAAAGACGAACCGATTTATACCTTGCTTGTCAAATTGCAGCAGTCGGTTAAAAATAGTCACTAATACTCTTTTCTTAAAGACGAACCTTTATACCTTGCTTGTCAAATTGCAGCAGTCGGTTAAAAATAGTCACTAATAGTCTTTTCTTAAAGACGAATTGATTGAAACCGCGCTTATCAAAATCGGACCAATAGGGGCGACGCTATGGTGGAACATCCACATACCTATACATAGACTTTCATACTATTACCCTTCTCTTGCTTCGCCGTAACTGGGTAAAACTTGGGCAAATTCTTAGTAAGAACGATTTTCAGGGTTCCGTACGTCCGAATGAAAAAGGAACCCTTATAGGATAACTCATGTGTCTGCTCGTCTGTCACAGCCAATTTGCTTTGAATCTACTGGACCAATTAAGTTGAATTTAGGTACAAAGATGTATTTCTGTGATCCAAACACGTAAATAAATGAATTTTAATATCGGTGTCACAATTGGAAGCAAATTAAAAAATAAACTATAAAAAATGGTAAATGTCTTATACTATTGTGAGTTTTTTTTTAAAGATAACCAGGTATGCAGATTCTCTTGTACGTGACACCGCGTCAATTACATACAATTACATATTAACGAGGTTATTATTATAAGGTTGGAAAGTTCACTTGAAAATGTATGAAAATGTTACTAAGCCGTTTATGTAAGTTGTAAAATTGAAATCATGATGTATGTATAATAATTATATTCTTCGTACGAAACCCTCTCCACGGGAGTTTAACTCGCACTTTTCCGGTTTTTTCTACCCCACCTGGCTTACCTAAAATCCTCAAGATAACCTCTCTCGGTACCAGGACAGCAGACATGGCAAGGAGCCAAAAACGGCTGGCAGCGCGCCAGCTACATCGATCGCTCATCGGCAGGGTCAACGCGCAGTCATCGAATTGAAGTGGAGATGTAAATCGAAGGCTGCGATGGTGTGGGTGTGTAGGTAGTGTTTTTGTTCGAAACTTTCGGATCTGTAAGATACTACTGGGTCCGGAACAAATTATAATTTTATTTTCGGTCAAAAACAAAATATGTGTCTCTAGAAGAACGGATATTATATTCCACGGTGGCAAGCGTACAATCGATCAAGTTAGAAGATCTGAAATCCGATAATTCTCTATCTATTACAAGTTCAATTTCCCTATATCAGCAAACCCGAACATCCCGCAAATAAAATCAAGCTACGCAGGTAGAAAATCGGTTAATTCTGCTCGAGGAAGCGGCCACACAAATCACCTATCTATCTTTATCTAATCTATGCCACTTTTACGCAACACCAATATATATAGACCCCTGAACCTTCATACATTAGTTAGAATGTTTATACATAAAGAAGGTCAAGTAAAAGTGGAAATGTCAACGTACAAACAACCAAGTTCTGGGGATCTCTCAACCTTCAATATAAGTAGGAAATGTTGTTAAAATGCGGCTCAACTGAATCTGGCTTTTAACACCACTATTTTATGAAGACCTCTGGATCTGTAGCACAAATGGGAAGGTTTTGTAACAAGCAGGGGTTTTCAAAAGGTGGATGTTCATCCCCAAAGAAATATTTTGATAAAATCAGGGAAGCGAAAGATTTACCGTTGTTATAATTTAGGGAGAAGTTTTAATCTCAAGTATTATTGGGACCGTGATGACAGAAACAGAAGAAATGTTTTTATAACAAGAAGTTTTTCAAGTGAATAATGCTAATACATAATGTTCCCTTTATTTACTCAAGTTTAAATATTGCGAATAGCTTGAGTTCGAGCTACATAGAGTCTTTAAAGCAATAAGCCTCAACAGTTTCTTAATAAAAGCTTTTAATAATAAAAAAATGTAAACCGTTACTACGCTGCTAAAGTCAGTCTAACTTAACTAAAACACCGCTTGTTTCCATAATAAGCAACTTGACTAAAAAGTATCTTCGAAGTAATGTTTTTATTGAGACAAACACTTATCTCTTGTGACAAATATCTCGTTATTCCACACTTTTTTTTGTTTTTTATCTTTTCACGGCGATTTTTCACGCTTTATTTTTCAAAGGTATAAGGTTCGCGCTATACTCTCGGAAATATCCCCTTTACTTACATTATATGCAACCATCTCATGCGTAGCCTGCTCATGACATCAAAGTATCTCCATTACCGAGCGAACTTGATGTACAGCGCATACGATGTCATAAATACTTGATGTTTCCTGTATCATACGAGAGGGTCATCATTTAAGAAGATGAGGGAAGGAAACTTCGCTCTACTGTCGGTGATGTGCGCGTTTTAAGAAAAGGTCTAAGGTCATGTTTAATATATTTTAAGGGCAGTTGTTTTTATCAAGGTTTTTTTTAATTTCTTTAAGAAATATCATCTGAAGTTCTTTGAAACAAATTTTTTTTTAATTGGAATTAATGGTACTTTTGTTAGAAAAGTCTGTCTCAATTCTTATGAAAGGATTTACGCGAAGATAGATAGATAGATAGATAACTCTTTATTGTACACCACATAGAACAAAAAATACAATAATAACTAAAACATTTATACAAAATAAATGGGACAATGGGCGGTCTTATCGCTAAAAAGCGATCTCTTCCAGACAACCTTTGGATGGAAAGTTGAAAAATAAAAAAACAAATGACATAAATTTAACTCATAACAGATTAATTTTTGAATGATAATTGTGTTTTATCAATACATTTAAAAATAAAGTTACATTTATATAAAATCTTTATCGGTTTTCCGGAAATCCTTGAATACTCTAGATGGAGTTCTCACAACAAATCTTCATATATAATCACAGCACACATATATCGTGCTTTAACGATAATCATAGCGGCACAGAGAACACGGTAAAAAAACTCTCGCTATATATACATGCTATCAATACGTCATCTACTCCATGGAAATATAATCTAAAAATTATCCTCATCCCGGAACAAACCCAATCTGATATGACCCGAGTTAACTAAACCATGCTTACCCACATAACTTTACCCCTTCCATAATGTGCCGTCATAACAATATATTCCCATGGATGATGGCAGGGTTCCGATTCATAAGATTATTTATTCGACTTACCTTTATCAGTCTACAGTGAAGTGAGTTGGAGACAACTGAAACAGAAAGATACTGCTGTTCAAATATGTAACAATCATAAATAGACAAATAACAAGTTACAAAAATTTAAATCTTATTAAATCGAAAAAGGACGAATATAGGCTTATATCTGAATACCTACTCGTAGAGATTATGTCTTATATCTGAATACCTACTCGTAGAGATTATGTCTTATATCTGAATACCTACTCGTAGAGATTATGTCTTATATCTGAATACCTACTCGTAGAGATTATGTCTTATATCTGAATACCTACTCGTAGAGATTATGTCTTATATGTGAATACCTACTCGTAGAGATTATGTCTTATATCTGAATACCTACTCGTAGAGATTATGTCTTATATCTGAATACCTACTCGTAGAGATTATGTCTTATATGTGAATACCTACTCGTAGAGATTATGTCTTATATCTGAATACCTACTCGTAGAGATTATGCCTTATATCTTAATACCTACTCGTAGAGATTATGTCTTATATGTGAATACCTACTCGTAGAGATTATGTCTTATATCTGAATACCTACTCGTAGAGATTATGCCTTATATCTTAATACCTACTCGTAGAGATTATGTCTTATATCTGAATACCTACTCGTAAAGATTATGTCTTATATCTGAATACCTACTCGTAGAGATTATGTCTTATATCTGAATACCTACTCGTAGAGATTATGTCTTATATCTGAATACCTACTCGTAGATAATATGCCTTATATCTGAATACCTACTCGTAGAGATTATGTCTTATATCTGAATACCTACTCGTAGAGATTATGTCTTATATCTGAATACGTACTCGTAGATAATATGCCTTATATCTGAATACCTACTCGTAGAGATTATGTCTTATATCTGAATACCTACTCGTAGAGATTATGTCTTATATCTGAATACCTACTCGTAGATAATATGCCTTATATCTGAATACCTACTCGTAGAGATTATGTCTTTGTTTTTTTAGTAGTGTTTAGGATTTAACTAACAGAGAGTAGCAAATGCACCAACAACACAAACATTTATATTGTACGTCAGACCAAGAATACGTAGGATCTACAAATAATTATAAGTAATAGGATGTTCTCTTTGTTTGCTTGCAATAATATGGACTTATTGACTATCACTAAGTACTGGAATCATGAAACAAAATAAAGTCAACACTACAATGAAATCTGAAAGCTGTATTTGGAAACATACAGCATTTTTCAATTAAGCTTCAGGGATTCTGAATTTCGCGAACCTACATTTCGGCTTAAAAATAACATTCCCGTTATTCTTGGCAAACTTCCGCGGGATAATCCTGATGGAACTAAAATCCACGTCCACACTCGCTTATCTCAACGTATGTATAATGTTGGTACAAATATGCTGGAGTACGTTATTATTATATTCCGCAATGCAATCTAACGGGTCTGCAGATGTATAGCGTATTTAAATTCATCCTTCGGGTCTCTTTCTTTGTGTTAATGTTTTAGTTAGTATAACCACGGTAATGTTATCTATATAACATTACCGTGGTATAACCCTGAAACGGGCTGTAGGTACAGCATCGTAGTATACAGAAATAGTCAACATACCTACTGCATGACGTAGTCTAACCACAGAATAGATGGTAGCCAAACGGTTCAATAATGCAACTTTGAATCCAACGATACCGGGTTCGGTCCTAGGCTTCGTACCAATAACTTTTATGTGCGGCAAATTATGTGCGGTTTTCTATCGCTCTGTGCTTCGGAGAGCACGTTAACCTGTCGGTCCCAGCTGTTTTTGATTAATAGCACTCGTTAAGCCATGTCAGAGGCCTTGAGGCAGCCTGACAAACTCTGACACCAGAGGCCAGCACTACCTCATACCTATTATTTATTCTGTACTCATACGACAAACAAACAAAACCACAGAATGGATTAAAAGAACAACCTACGTAGTATTATTCATTCGATCATTTAATATCACGATCTCGGGTCGAGATTCCAGATTTAAAAACAGTTGTTTATTGAACTCCATTTCAGAATACTAGTTTATGAAACGGTTGCAAAATGAGGGGTATCAAAACACGAGAGTGAGTTTTTTAATAGTATCACTCGAGTGAATTCATACACTACTTTATCCTCATGCAATAGAAAGAAAGAAAGAAAAGACATTTATTCACAACAAAAACAAAACAAATTAAAACACAATAAATAAATGCAAAGAAAATTGTCATGAATCGGTCCCAACTCAGCGTTATGCTGGTTGTAATCGACAGATCAACAACCAGCGCTGGTCTTCCGTTGGGGCGTTCAATAGGAACTTACTTTGAGTGAAAAAAATAATGTTGTAATATTTTCTTGTTTTTTTTTTTTTTGGTAAAAGCTCGTTCGTTATGTTCGTTGCTGTTTCCGTAGCTGTTTCCGTCACTGCTGTCGGACATTTGTAATCAGGATAAAAAATTTGATAAAAAAAAGTACTAATGTAAAGTTAATTATGGCGCCAAAATCCAGTCCACAGCGAATTCGCGTGCATACGATCTAGCACGCGCTGCCGCGCCGTAGAGAATAAATGGTCAATACTCTCGTAGTATGGAGCCAACCGGTGCTTTAAGGGGGAAAAATATATAACATAGTTTAGTTCAAAAAACTGTTATATTGTTTTTTTTTTTCTTTTTATTTGCCGTGCGTAATGTATGTCCTTATGGCACCTATTTTTGAGTTCCTTGATTAGCTGGATTTTACGATATGAGTGTAGATAAACAAGTTCACTTGTCACTGAAACTGGATGTCTACTTATCATGTTACGGACAACCACGTGTTTCATGTCAAAGTATTTTTCAATACAGTTGCTCGAAAAGTGTACTTTCTAGGTCAGTTCATTGTACCGCCCTAGTGCGGTAAGTGCTATGAAAAAGCACTAGTGCGATTTCTTTACAGTATTGTTCCGCAATTCATGTATACTTTCAAAGAGAATAAAATATAGTCGAGCGCTTAACAAACAAATAACTAATTCTAATAATTGTATTCAGTGTCTCTATTGAAAACCAATCAACATCCCTCAGTCGAGGAACAATGCAGCTAAATCATTGCCGGCGAGTTGATTAATGAAGTTCCGCCTCAGCGCGTCTGCTGTCGCCACTCATTCCGTGTACCCGGTATTGGATTGGCAACTTGTGGCAGGGAAAAACAACATTTTTAGATCAAACTAGCTGTGCCCACGGCTTTGCCCGCGTTTCATTTCTTAGGGTTAAAAGTAACCTGTGAATAACTAGTATTCCAGTACCAAAAGTACGTATAAGAAGTGCAAAATTACCAAATTTCGTTTTGCCGTCATATAGCTTTTTATCGATTCAATTCATTTCAATTTGCAAATATCATTATCAAAACATAAAAACATAATTTGTAGGTACAATACTATTGTAAGTTTTTATCCTAATAGTACAAGCAATATAATAATTTGTTTTTCAAGCTCACAGGATTATATAAAACTTAAAACATGATTTTGACCAATAAGTACCTAATCACTACCTCGTACGACAAGCAAGCAAGTACCTAATCGTCATTATTTAAATGTGCTTAGCTAACACTATCTGTACAAAAATAGAATTATTTATGTTTTAGTAATATCAATACATTTCTTAGTTAAATTTGTATACAATTATTAGTATCCATCGTCGGTAGACATTGACCATATTAAACAAAGGGACGGTAGAATCTATACTGTAACAGGTCCAATTCTGTACATTTAAGATATTTGATTAAAAAAATTGGAGGCTATTCTGTTCTATTCTGAAACCAAAACTGTATTTCTTTCATTTTTGTCTGTCTGTATGTCTGTCTGTCCGTCTGTCTGTCTGTCTGTCTGTCTGTCTGTCTGTCTGTCTGTCTGTCTGTCTGTCTGTATCTTGGCTAGGCATCACGCCGAAACTACTGAATGAATTTAAATGAAAATTGGTATGATTTGAGTTCATACTACGAGTAGGACATGGGATACTTTTCATCACGAAAACTTAAACGGTTCCCGCAGGATAGGGGTTGAAAGTTATTTAAATAAACACTTACACTGAAACTACTGGACGGATTTTAATGCACCTTGGCACAGTCATAGTTTATATGATGACTGAAAATTTAAGATACTTTTTATCCCGAAAAAAATAAAGGGTTCCTGCGGGATAGGATGCAAATTCTCTACCATAAAGATATTTTGTAATTATTTTTGAAGACTTTTCTATAATCATACTGAAGCCAAAACTCTTTTTTCTTTTTTTCGTTGTCTGTCTGTCTGTCTTTCTGTATATTGGACGCACATCACGCCGAAACTACTAAATGAATTCAAACTGCAAAGGAGTGGAATGCCCTGCCCTCGTCAGTGTTTCCGGTAAATTATAACCCCGGTGTGTTCAAGTCAAGAGTAAACAGGTATCTACTAGGCAAGCGTGCTACACCTTCGACCACATCATCGCTTTTCATCAGGTGAGATCGTGGTCAAACGATTGCCTAGTCCGTAATAAAAAAAAATGAAACTTGGCATGATTTGAGTTCATACTACGAGGTAGGACATTGGATACTTTTTATACTTGTAAATCAAAGGGTCTTCGCAGGATAGGGGTATTTTATTTGGAGTTGGTATTCATGTTTTACGGTTTATAATTACTTCCGTAGTTCACCTCCAGGATACTCAAGGAATATTCCTCCAAATTTCAAATACCTAGGTCCACCGGGTTAGGTTGGGCGTTGTCTGTCAGTCAGTAGGTATGTCACGGTAAAGTTTTATAGCCATGATTAAAATAATGTAACAAAACACATATTTTTATAATTCTGCCCAAAACTGAAGGGCATCTATACTTATAATAAAGCAGTAAGTACCTACCAAAAAATCTGTAAAAGGAAGATTTAAAAAAAAAACTAGGGTAATAAAAATAAGCTACTGAAAATGAAAAAAACATTTTTAATATTCGTGTCTGTTGTTTGTCTGTTAGTCTGCTCACGCATCACTTTAAAACCACTGGACCGATTATGATGCGGATTTCATTGTTGGATAGCTTAGGGTTTGACTTAAAAACTGGTTTACTTATTATCTCAATCCGATGAGTAGAAGCCGGCAATCGATAAAAAAAAATAGACGGCTGAAGGATTTTTGTTTAAATGTTAGTAGATCGGTTGGCCTTGGAATAGTAATAGAGTTCTTTTAACATAGAGAAAATGCCACGTGTGCAAAGCCGCGGGTACAGCTAGTATAAAATAAATGTGCATGCGAGAAGTGCAAGACAGTAGGCAGTTAGCAACAGGAACGTGACATGTATTGTATACCATCTCTCGCACAAGCGCGCGCAGTCAGCCCCATGTCGCGCGCGCAATAGGTATCCCAAGATAATGCGGGGAATCGCAATAAAAGATAAACCTACCAGTGACTTTTCTGAGTTATGTGCGGTTTTCCATCGCTCCGTGCTTCGGGGGGCACGTTAAGCTGTCGGTCCCGGCTGTTATTGATTAATAGCAGTCGTTAAGCCATGTCCGAGGCCCTCGGGCGGCTTGACAAACTCTGACATCAGAGGCCAGCACTACCTCATACGACAAACAACAAACAAACGGGCGGGTTTGGCGCGCGCGGCACGTGAGCGCAGCGCACACGCTGTGCGCGGCTGACTGTATTCATCGCGGTCGAGAAAAAGATGATGGGGTCACTTTTATCGATTGTAATTACCTATCGATATACGGGAGATTTTTCTTACGTGTTTTACAAATGTTAGTCAATAATTTATTTATAGTTTTACGTCTATTATAGAAAAAAATATATTTGATAATTTATAAAGGTATTCGTAAATATTTGGTAGTCCTATTATGTGACGCAGTTTTTGAAGGTTGGTGCGATAGGGGGTAATATAGGCATATTTGAGAGCTTTTTTTGAATGCCTTGGAGTTTGTTAAAATTAGTTTGTCAAGTGCTGCTCCATACGGGGCTGGTGTATGTAACTGCACCAAAGTGCAGTAAATACGTAGTTTAGTGCGGCTGCTGAGGCAAGAGCGTCTATTTAAAATTGGATTCAGAGCATTTAAAGCCTTAGTACCTATACGTCGGAGCTTTTTGGTGTTTTCAGTCCAGTTATTGTCCAGTATTGGACCTAGGTACTTCACAGATCGGCTCCAGGCTATAACAAAACCACTAATTGACAGGGTTCGAGAGGGCAAAGCACGTTTTCTTTCCTTTCTGAAAAGAATTGCCTCCGTTTTGGAAGCATTAATCTTTAATATCCACTTATGGAAATAGGACATAAGGTGATCAATGGAGAATTGTAGGCGATTAATTACTAGATCTGAGGAAGATGTAAAAGACGCTGTGTCTGTGTTTTTATCGATTGCTCAGCTTCTAATCACCGGATTAAGATACCAAGTACTATAGTTTTAAAGTCGAGCTCTAATCTGTCCAACAATGAAAACCGCATTGCAATCGGTCCAGTAGTTATTACGTGATGGATGAATAAACGGACAAATAGACAGAAAGACAGAAATTAAAAAAAATACTTCTTCAGTAGCTTATTTTAAGTCCTCAACACTTTTTTTATCTTCCTTGAACAGACTTTTTGTTACTTACTGCTTTATTATAGGTATAGATAGATTACTCAGATTAGTATTTTCAACATAAAAGAGAAAGAAATGTGCTTGAATCTACACCTCATCATCATCATCAACATCGTCATCATCATCATCATCAACACGAAAGAACGAATGTTGCTCGTTGTTTGCTTATAACGGTTCCCCACTACTCAACCTTGTGGGGGCCGTCCTAAGTTGTCTTTCGCTACTGGGTCACCATTTGAGGTGACCCTGTAGCAGAATTTAAAAATCCATCCTTAGTACATCCCTAGGGTACCCAAGGACTAACTTCTCCAATTTTTGAAATCTCTAGGTCCAACGTTTTAAGCTGTGCGTTGTTTGTCAGTCAATAAGTTTGTCACGGTTTGTACTATTTTATAGATATAGATTATTGTAATTCACCTTTAAATTCTAAAACTTATGCGTACGCTCAGTTTCCTACCCTTCCATTCACCCTTAACCACAGCAAACGCGCAGTTTCAGGCTGCGCACAACACTTTGACAATGTCAGACACATCTAGCAACGGAAACGGAACTAGGTGACGGATCGCGGAGGTGTCTGGAGCGAAGTGCACGACTGAGCAAAGCGAGCGAACAGTGAGTGACACGTTAATCTGATTCTCTCTTGAATATGTCAATGGGTATGAGCTTTAGGACAAGTTGACAATTGAATAACAACGATGAACAATGATTGGCAAGTAGTGTTTGTGCCCAGTAAGTAAGTAAATATTAGTTATAATTTATTCTGTGAGCAGTCTCGGGCATACAAGTAGCAGGGTGGCTCGGTGGTGAGGTGAAAAAAGGGGGTGAAAATCGTAGCTTCCAAACAAATGGACCGACTTAGCTGTGGTTTTTTTATGTTTGAAAGCTGGGATAAACAAGATGGTTCATAGCTATAGAGGGGGGATGGAGGGAGCCCCGCCCTCCCTCCATCCCCCCTCTATAGCTATGAACCATGAACGGAAGGGGGGGGGGCGGTGCGAATCGTATCTTCCGAACAAATGGACCGATTTAGTTGCGGTTTTTTAAGTTTGAAAGCTGAGGTAAACGAGATGGTTCTTAGCTATAATGAGGGGTGGGAGTTGCAGGGGGGGGGGAATGGGGGTGAGGATCTTAGCTCCTAAACGAATTGACCGATTTTAATGAGGTTTTTTATGTTTAAAAACTGATGTGATTGAGATGGTTCTTAGCTATATGATGGGGGGAGTTGAGAAAAAAAGGGGAGGGGGGGGGGGGAGAAACCGTGTCTTTCAAACGAATTGATCAATTTAGCTGCGGTTTTTTATGTTTAAAAGGTGATTTCTCACCAACAAGATTGTTCTTAGCGATAATATAGAACCTATTCGAGTTTGGGCTCATTTCGTTTGTCTTGATGAGTTCTTTAGTTTTATGTGGTATCCAGGGTCTGATGATGGAGCCGGAAGGTAGTCACAGGTACTCAACAACAAAATGATGGAACCCCTTGGAGTTTAGGCTCATTTGGCTTGTCTTGATGAGTTCTCTGGTGTTATGTGGTATCCAGGGTCTGGTGATGGAGCCGGAAGGTAGTCACAGAACTCAACAACAAAATGATGGAACCCCTTCGAGTTTGGACTCATTTGGTTTGTCTTGATGAGTTCTCTGGTGTTATGTGGTTTTCAGGGTCTGATGATGGAGCCGGAAGGTAGACACCTGTGTCTACCGCACAATGATGCAACGCAACAACATAATGATGGAAAATGCTCAAAACTTATTCAGTTGATATATATGTAAGTTTTAATCATCCTTGGTTTTAATTTACTAACGCTTTGAGTCTACAGCGAGTGAGTGTTTACTAGTTTCTTTGGCATATATTCTTTCCGACGTTTGCTCCGGCCACAAAGAAAACAAAAACTAAAATGTTTTTCCGAAAAATAAACGACTTTATAATAAAAATGATATTTTGTAAACAACCACTAAAAAGAATGAAATAATTACAATTGAGCCAGAACAGTATCACTTTATCGAAATTACCAACGTTATAATAATGCATAAATACAACATAAGTTCTGGCTCAATTGTAATGATTTTATTCTTTTTAGTGGTTGTTTACAAAATAACATTTTTATTAAGAACTCGATTTAATTTTTTTCGGAAATATATTTTTATTAATTAAGGAACGATAAACAGCTTACATTAGAATTTTGCATAAAGTATAATAGGTATAAGTAATAATTGTATACAAATGCACAGCCAACCACATCATCCACAGATTATCAAATGATTAAATAAGTTATTTTGATCAAGCTGCTAAGAAGACAATTGATTTGATGATTAGCGATAACGGTTATAGAAAACAAAATGATATGCACACCAATATATAAAAGTGAAACGTTGTCTGTTTGTTTGTTTTTTTTTTTTAATGCCGTAACGGCTGGACGGATTTTGATGAAATTTGGAATGGAGATAGCCTATACCTTAGAATAAAACAAATATACTTTTCATCATCATCATCATCATCATACTTCACTCTCAAACGGCTAAACGGATTTTGATGAAATTTAGACTGAAGATATGAGCTATTATAGCATGGAATAACACAAAATACTTTTCATAATCATCGTCATCATCATTATCATCTGCAATCTCAAACGGCTGAACAGATCTTGATGAAATTCGGAATGGTGATAGCTTTTACTCTGGAATAACACATGCAGGATACTTTTCATCATCATCGTCATCCCTTATGCGGGTGAAACCGTGGGGTGCAGCGTGTATTATACATACCCCGAACAAATTATTAAATTGTGGAGAAACAATTTTGAGAACGATATTTCTAGGAGCACACGCAATTTTCTGAGAGCACATATATTACGCACAACGTAACTCAATAACGAATTCCCCAACTTACCTGTCATATTGGCAGATTCTTCAAAGGAGTGCCCTCTGTACCCGAACTCACATTGCTGTTATCAGTCATCGTGAAAAGTCACATCAAGCTTGTTACTCGCTTAGACAGAAATTCTTTGAGCAAAATATGTGAATAATCGTAATATTCCGCATTAAACTGGGCCCTTTGATCATTAGAGCGTTCGATATTTTCGCTGTGAAAGTACAGAATGAGACAGTAAAAGAACATGGAACAATTTTCCATGAATCAGTTTAGAAATGGAATTAGGCCCAAAACATATAAGTGAGGAGAAAGTTATGCAGTTTAACAGCAAATTAGAGCATCATCAGCCCTTGTCACACACCAGAGAGAGAGAGCATCATCAGCCTTCTTACACACCCAAAGAGAGAGAGATAGAGAGAGAGAGAGCATCAAATACAAATAATTTATTGACATAAATATGCCATCACATACCCAGAGAGAGAGAGAGAGAGAGAGAGAGAGAGCATCATCAGTCTTGTCACACACCCAGAGAGAGGGAGAGAGGGAATGAGAGAGAGGATGGACATTGTTAGCTGGTGGAGGTCAGAAGTTCTAGAATTTAGAGGTTCTTGGATTATGATGGTTTCCTCACGTTGTCTAACTATGCCGTTTTTGAGCGATGATGGCATCAAAATCTACACTTAACTTTAGTATCACGTTCTTGGCAATTGTATGTACACGATCTCACCTGATGGAAAGCGACTATGTAGCCGAAGGAGCAGCATGCTTGCCTACTACATACCTATGCACTCTAGACTTGAACACACCTGGGTTACTATTATTAGACATTGTTGCAGGGCAGAGGTTGAGAGGTAACGTTGGATTTTAAAGATGATACTGTTCGTTCACCACCGCAGAATTGAGCATTCTTGAGTTTTAGTGATAAGAGCATTCTTTAAAAGCGAATAAGTAAAGTGTGCACACAGTATCAATACAAAAAGGATATAATTATATTTAAGGGCAAAGGTGGTAAACTCAGCATGTGCGGCGTTCACATGAGAATGTGAACGCCGCGCTGTTTTTCAGCTAACCCATTGCTCGGACTACGGTGTTAGCCGAGGAAGATATGTTACGGGTATCGCCATTATTTTAGAACTTATTTACGGGGCAAGAAAGCTTAGCCGTTCACCTAACGGTAAGAGGTACAACTTATTACAAAAATTGCAATGCTATTCAGAAATATCAATTGCACAAGGTAGGTCTGTCGCAGTGAAACTTCAGTGGTGCAAGCACAAACTTCTAGTGAAAAGGTATTCGTATCGTAAACATCATGTGACGTCGTTAATGTAAGCCAATTTGTATTAGATGTAGACGCGAGTATATGTATTAGATTTGTACAGCGCCTCCTATCGCACTTAAGAAGAACTATTTGTATTAGACGTTGACGCGAGTATATGTATTAGATTTGTACAGCGCCTCCTATCGCACTTAAGAAGAACTATTTGTATTAGACGTTGACGCGAGTATATATATTAGATTTGTACAGCGCCTCTTATCGCTCGTAAGAAGAACTATTTGTATTAGACGTTGACGCGAGTATATGTATTAGATTTGTACAGCGCCTCCTATCGCACGTAAGAAGAACTATTTGTATTAGACGTTGAAGCGAGTATATGTATTAGATTTGTACAGCGCCTCCTATCGCACGTAAGAAGAACTATTTGTATTAGACGTTGAAGCGAGTATATATATTAGATTTGTACAGCGCCTCTTATCGCTCGTAAGAAGAACTATTTGTATTAGACGTTGACGCGAGTATATGTATTAGATTTGTACAGCGCCTCTTATCGCTCGTAAGAAGAACTATTTGTATTAGACGTTGACGCGAGTATATGTATTAGATTTGTACAGCGCCTTCTATCGCACGTAAGAAGAACTATTTGTATTAGACGTTGACGCGAGTATATGTATTAGATTTGTACAGCGCCTCCTATCGCACGTAAGAAGAACTATTTGTATTAGACGTTGAAGCGAGTATATGTATTAGATTTGTACAGCGCCTCCTATCGCACGTAAGAAGAACTATTTTTTTCAACACACTTGCTCGTAAAGTGACTATTATGGCAACGTATTTAGGTTCATAATTCAGCTTATTACACATTATTGCTTTTTACTATAAAATTATTTTATCAATCTCCGCAAATAGTGTCTATGTCTAAAACAATGAATATATTTATGAATAAATAAACTGTTTTAGGTTACATACTCGTATATGATAAATCAATCATCAATATTATCATCATTTCATCAAAATATGTATTTTTCACTACATAATTATTTATCTTAATTTGCGTATTCAAAACATGATTTTTTGTTTATTATATTTTTTATATAGGCTGTATGGCGTTTTTGTCAGTGCATTTATTAAAACATGCGCGCACAACGCTAGCGCGGCCCCCGAGAAAAACAAAACCAGCGTGCCATTTTCCATAGATATTTGACAACGTTTTCGTTGTATGGTTAATAATTATCAAAAATGTCGACTTCACGCAGGGAAGAAGCGCAATACGTAGATTTGACCCCGCCGGAGGTACTAATCGAGACAAGAAACGCGAGTTATAGTCTGTTGCCACAAAAATCTAGAGAGAAATGTCAACAAATACTATTTGGTATTTTTTAGAGAATTGTACTTTCACTAATTGTTCAAATAATTAAAAGTCTGTTTTATTCTCGCAAGTGTGTTGAAATACGTCGCATGAAACGCATGTGCATTGATCATTACACACTCGGCTCCTTTATCACGCTAGTCGTATCAATTTGCATTGAATGTAATAGTAGATTACTAGCACTTGCTTATGTGACTTCTTGCTGCACTCGGGCTCCAATCTAACACTCGTTGTAGCAAGCAGTCACTTTCCGCTTGATGATCTACTATTACATTCAATGCAAATTGATTAGGCTCGCGCGAATAATCTGCTTCGAGTATAATGACCAACATAGCACACTTGTATCATAATGTACTATTACGTGAGCACTTTCGTTTTGTAACTAAGGTAACCACTGACATTATTATGGGCATTATTGTATGTACCTAATAACAATTTAATGATTGTCAAATAGTCACAAAGCACGTTCTATTTTAAGTGCTTTGTGCTACCATCTAACTAGATACGCTTACTATTTGAAACTTAAAAAATATCGTGTTTGCCCTACTGTTCTACCTATGCTGATAGCCCAGGTAGATAAATATCTTAAGTTTACGTACTGTCTGTTAAGTTTAATGAGAGAGGACCGCAGGCGAAGCGACTTCAAAAGAGCTGAAGAGCACCGGAAAATGTTGACGCTGTACATAAATATCATATTGGGGTATTATAATTTATTTTTGTTGCGGCTCTCCTAAAGGAGAGCGGACGCAGACGTACCGAACCAGCTTTAATTTAAATGTCACTGATTTTATATGAAGACTCGGAACAATATGTATAAAAACAAAGTAAAGGTACAAAGAGACCGATGCGGTAACGGTGCTAGTCCAATCATACAAAACCAAGACATGACAAACAATTCCAAAAAAAAAATGCAGCTGTCATCATATTTGTAAAAGTGTTACAAATTATAGAGTTCAACCAAGCCTCGTATTCATGAAGTAAACACAACATACACAAATAGCAATCATACATTTGTTGTTTATTTATCTGGTTTATTTGTAAAAGTGTTGCAAATTATAGAGTTCAACCAAGCCTCGTATTCATGAAGTAAATAATACACAAATAGCAATCATACATTTGTTGTTTATTTATCTGGTTTATTTGTAAAAGTGTTACAAATTATAGAGTTCAACCAAGCCTCGTATTCATGAAGTAAACAATACACAAATAGCAATCATACATTTGTTGTTTATTTATCTGGTTTATTTGTAAAAGTGTTACAAATTATAGAGTTCAACCAAGCCTCGTATTCATGAAGTAAACAATACACAAATAGCAATCATACATTTGTTGTTTATTTATCTGGTTTATTTGTAAAAGTGTTACAAATTATAGAGTTCAACCAAGCCTCGTATTCATGAAGTAAACAATACACAAATAGCAATCATACATTTGTTGTTTATTTGTCTGGTTTATTTGACTGGTCTCTGTAATTTATTGCATCTGGTAGCACATCTGTGTGTTGAACCTTAATGCTAATTTATTAATAACTAGCTGTACCCGCGGCTTTGCTCGCGTCATTTTATTTAAAAGTAGCCCATACGTGTTATTACAGGACCAAAAGTACCTATAAAGTACAATATAAGTACTACATTTCTTCAAAATTTGTCCAGCGTCAATGATACCAAGTACCCCAGTTTTTAAGTCAAACCCTAAGCTATTCAGCAGTGCAACCGCATCGCAATCGGTCCAGTAGTTTTAAAATGATGCGAGAATAAACATACAGAAAAAACAAACAGACAGACACGAATTTATAAAATGTTATTTTCTTGTTCATTCGCTTATTTTAAGTACCCTAGACCATTTTTTTTAAAATTATCATTTAGTTCTTATTGTTTTACTAGCTGTACCCGCGGCTTCGCACGCGTAGTCATTTCTCTAGATTAAAAGTACTCTATATGCTATTCCAAGACCTAAAATACCAATATACCAACATTTGATCAAAATTCTTGCAGCCGTCTAAATTATTTTTATCGTTTGCTCGGCTTCGACTCATCGGATTAAGATACCAAGTAGTACAGTTTTTAAGTCTAACCCTAACCTATCCAACAATGAAAATTGCATCGTAATCGGTACAGTAGTTTTTACATGATGCGCGAACATTATACAGACAAACAGAGAAACAGACAGACGCGAATTTTAAAAATGTTATATTTTTCTTCAGTAGCCTATTTTATGTACCATATTTTTTTATTTATTATCTTTGTACAGACTATTTCGTTCCTATTTATTTATTATAAGTATAGATAGATAGATATATATCGACAGATTATAAGTATATATTTCTACAAAATTCATTCATCCGTCATAAAGTTTTTTTTCGATTGCTCGGCTTCTACTCATTGGATTGAGATACTAAGTACCTCAGTTTTTAAGTCAAATTATAAGCAATCCAACTTTAAAAACCGCATCACAATCGGTCCAGTAGTTTTTACGTGATTCGCGAACAAACATACACATAAATAAACAGACAAACTAAAAGAAACGTTTTTTTTATGTTATATTCTTGTGCTTCTTATTTTAAGTACCCTAGACCAATTTTTTTATTGTCTTCTCTATACAGACTATTCCTTAACGATTTTATTTCTATTTATTATTTGTACACGATTCTACCCGTGTTTTGATTGACTAATAATTTGAATAAAAAATTGATGTGTAACCTAAGATGTATGCATAAGTATACCGAATTATATACCTATCTATGTTATATAGTCTATGCCCATAGACTTAACAAGGTGTGTATCTAACCTCGTTGGCTATAACCATATTATTAAAGATCTGTAAAAATGAAAAGGAGTCATGTGGTCGCCATTAAAGGATAACGTTGCACTCCGTGTTTTAATTATTGTAATATCCCACAAATAAGATATTTTGGCGACGATATTAACTTCACGCGGTGTTGTGAATTATAATTATTAACTTGCGTAATCTGGTGCAAGTTCGTAATAATGGCAGGAGGTGCAACGATGTTTGGCGGCCATCTCGTATTTGACCACCGCTCACAAGAATGGAGAATTTGTTGTAGTCGTTTTACCCAGTACTGCAGGGCGAACAATATTGATGACGAAAGTGATAAGTCTGGATTAAAACAACGAGCCATATTATTGACAGCATTGGCGGAGGAAACCTATTGCTTGGCTAAAGATTTAGTGTTTCCGGCGGATTTGGACAACGTGGAATTTAAGACGCTGATCGACAAATTAAGCAAGCATTTTTTGCCCAAAAAGAGTACCTTCGCAGAAAGATTTAATTTTTACAAGGCGGAACAGCGTCCAGGAGAGGAATTAGACGAATGGGCAGCGCGAGTGCACCATTTAGCCCAGTTTTGTGGATTCAAATCGGAGCTGGAGACAGTCCTTCGCGATCGTTTTGTTTTAGGATTGGAAAATGCAAAAGAGAAAGAGAAACTGTTTGCTGAAAACATCGAAATATTAAGTTTTTCGAAGGCATTGGAATTAGCGCAAAGCGTCCACTGCGCGCGAATGGCGCTGGAATCGGCACGAGCCGCCACGGCTGGCGCTTCGGAGGTGCTCGGCTCAGCGCTGCCTGTGTTTGCGATGCGGGCCGCCGGCAGCGCCACCATTCCAAATATGAATACGTCACTAATTTCAAAATGTTGTGAAGTGTGCGGTTATAAAAATCATTCAAAGTGTCGCTTCGTTAAGTATACGTGTCAAAAGTGCAATAAAAAAGGTCATTTAAAAAGAGTGTGTAAAGCTAAAGTGATTAATAGCAATTATTTGGGCACGGATGACGACGACATGTTAGAAGGTATTTATAATTTGTTTAATATTGAGGAACCTAGCAAGGACGAGCTGATATTGCGGAGTGTTTTGTTAGGAAATAAGCAAGTTGTATGTGAGATAGACTGCGGTAGTGCCGTATCTGTTTTACCTACCACAGTTTATAACAAATATTTTTATGACAATAGCTATCGTTTGGATTCTTGTGATGAAGTGTTTAATTTTTATACTGGTAAAAATATCATCAGAGGGTTATTTCACGTTGCCAGTAACTCTAGAGGGACGCACAAACCAACTTTTTTTTTCTTATTGCAACGAATGTGAAACGTTCACCCCTTTTAGGTCGTGATTTTATGAAGTCATTCAATTTATATATTTGTAGATTAGATTGCAACAACATGAGCATTAAAAAGAACGAAAGTGAGCTTTTGATGGAAAAATACTCGCAGCTTTTTAGTAATGAGTTAGGTACATTTAATAAACATAAAGTGAGCCTCAAAATTAAACCGGACGCTCAATTGAATTTTTTTAAACCGCGTCCCGTTCCAATGGCCCTAAAACCCAAAGTTGAACAGGAATTGACTAGAATGATACATTTAGGTATTTTAGCTACGCATATTGTTCCGGTTTTAACAAAGTTTTATACCTTGACAATTATACTCTGCCACGAATTGAAGACTTATTTGCTAAGCTTCACGGAGGAGTAGCTTATTCGAAGCTAGATTTATTACGAGCTTACTCACAACTTGAGTTGGATGAATCGAAAAAATGGACGTGTATAAACACACATAAAGGTTTATTCCGTTACAATAGGCTAATATTTGGTTTGTCCAACGCGCCATTCATTTTTCAGCTTACAATGGAACAGTTACTCGGAGATATTGACGGTATATGTATTTATGTCGATGATATACTAGTGGCAGGTCCTGATAAGGCGATTCATACACAGCGGTTAAATCTAGTGTTAAGCAGGTTGCAAGAGGCTGGTTTGCGTTTGAAGTGGAATAAATGTGAACTGTACAAGGAATCAGTGGAGTACCTTGGATTCATTATAGATAAGGATGGACTTCATAAATCGCAACAAAAAGTTGAAGCCATTTTGAAATGTAATCCACCTAAAAATGCCACTGAATTAAAATCGTTTTTAGGAATGGTGAATTACTACAGATGTTTTGTGCCTCAGACGTCATCCGTATTGAGCCGTTTGCATAGTCTTTTGAATAAGGTGATTAAATGGGTTTGGACTAGGGAGCACAACAATGCGTTTAACAAAATTAAGAAGGAATTAGCTTCTGATCGCGTACTAGCGCATTACTGCCCTGAGTCGGGCCCGCGTCGCACGTCACCACGGTGGGATACCGTGGTGACGTGCGACGCGGGCCCGACTGGCCTAGGCGCCGTGCTGGCTCAGCGTCAGCCGGACGGCAGTGAGCGCGTTATAGCTTACGCGTCGCGTTCTCTTTGCAAATCCGAGACCAATTATGCGCAGATTCAAAAGGAGGCTACCTCTATCGTGTATGCTATTAAAAAAATTCATCATTACTTATATGGCCGGACAGTTCCATTCATTTTACGCACCGACCACAAACCACTATTGGCCATTTTCGGAAACAAGAAAGGCGTGCCTATTTTAGCAGCTAATAGGTTACAAAGGTACGCATTATTTCTGCCGGCTTATAATTTTGAAATAGAATATGTGAAAAGTGAAGATAACGTAGCCGATTTTTTATCGCGTTCTATTTTTTATACTCACAAATAGTGAATGATGCCGAGGATTTTATAGACAAGAGTTTGTATATAAATTTCATTGGGGAAACAATTTTGCCCCCAATCACGGTAGATGACATAAGAAGAGGAACCCGACATGACCCGCAATTACACAATGTGAGTGAATTTATAGCAAAGGGTTGGCCTTCAAAGATGAACAATACCCTATTAAAACCGTATTTCCTTTGTCGTAATGAACTTTCTATAGAAAACGGCTGTGTTTTACGCGGACATAAAGTCGTTATTCCATCACAGTTTAGGGAAACGCTATTAAACGAATTGCATCATTCTCATTTCGGAGTAGTCAAAACTAAGTCAGAAGCAAGATCCTGCATGTGGTGGCCGAATATTGACAAAGACATAGAAGGAAAAATTGGTTCATGTAGCGTGTGCAATACAATGCGGAACAACCCCGAGCGTGTTTGGGAACGCTTACATTTAGACATGTTCATGTTAGGCGGTAAACAATATTTAATCGCAGTCGATGCACACTCAAAGTGGGTTGAAAGTTATTCAATGCAAAAAACGGATAGTAAATCAGTCATCAGTAGACTAGGCCAATTATTTGCTAGATTTGGTTTAGTGCATTTTATAGTGACTGACAATGCATCAAATTTTACGTCATTGGAATTTGAAACATTTTGCCGGGTAAATGACATCAAACATTTGACAATCGCTCCTTAATATCCGGCATCAAGTGGTCAGGCGGAAAATAGCGTCAAAACGGTTAAAAAGAGTCTGAAAGTAATATTGGCCGGAAGTAATAACACAAAAATTTTAACTTTAAAGCTTAACAAGTTTTTGTTTGACTATAGGAATTCCGTCCATTTAACTCCAGGCTTTTCGCCTGCCCAGTTGATGTTGGGAAGTCCGCTGCGATGTCGGCTCGACTTATTGCGAGCGCCGGAAGTAGCGCATTCGTCGTCGTCAACCGCGGCCTATAATAATGTTATAAAAAACAGGTTTTTTACAGTAAGCACTACGGCGGACAAAGAAATGTAAATTTTGCAATTGGAGACAAAGTTCTAGTTAAACATTATTATAATAATGGTAATAAACATTCATAGAAATATGGAGAAGTGAAAAGCCTTATAAGCTCTCGAATGTTAACTGTCTATATACCGGAATTGAATACTGTTGTCAAGAAGCATGAAGATCAACTACTAACGTAAAAAGGACATTCGTCAGTCGCTGCAGATGATGATATAAGCTGCTGCGGTTTTGAGGAGTGCACAGACCCGGGACCGGCTCCGGAGCCCGAGACGATGGGTGGCCCGCCGGCCGCGAGGCCGACTGGTGCACGCGCCCTGGAGCCGAGCGCGGTGAACGTGCCGTCCTCGCCAACTACATCCGCGCCGCGTGCTCAATCTCCAGAGGGGGAGGAGAATAGTTCGGAAGACGAATTTTTGGATGCTTCACCTTCTAAGAAGGATTCAAATAATGACTCTGAAACTGAATTTGTACGCCGGTATCCAGTTAGGAAGACTAGAAATAAAGTAAATTATAAACTTTGATAGAACTTATTAATAGAGATCTGTAAAAATGACGAGGAGTCATGTGGTCGCCATTAAAGGATAACGTTGCACTCCGTGTTGTAATTATTGTAATATCCCACAAATAGGATATAACTATAATAGTTAGACATACAAGTCTCGCGGTTATACAGAAGACTGAAGAATATAACCAGCCCCTTGTATTGCTTTTGTGGACTATGAGAAAGTTTTTCACTCTGTCGAAACCTGGGCTGTGCTCGAGTCCCTACAGCGATGTCAAGTGAACTGGCGATACATCGAAGTGATGAGAAGCTTGTATGACGCCGCGAATATGTTCGTTCAAGTAAAAAAAAACAGCAGACTAAACATATCCAGCTGCACAAGGGAGTGAGATAGGGAACGCTATGTCCCCGAAACTGTTCACTAACACCTTGGAACATATGAAGAAGACGCTGGACTGGAAAGGAACGGCCATACACATAAATGGTGAGTACATCTCACACATACGAATCGCCGATGATATTTTCCTTATGGCGGAGTCACTGCAGGATTTCGAACGAATGCTTCTCGACCTAGCTGTCGACTCTCGACGTATCGGTCTCGGGATGATCATGGACAAAACTATGTTTATGTATAACGACTTTATTACCCCGTAACCGACCTTATTACCCCGTAACCGACCTTATTACCTCGGGCAGACTATGCAATTGGGTAGCAACAACTTCGAAAGGGAAGCCGATAGGAAGATTCGGCTAGGATGGCCAGCATTTGGTAAACTTCGTCAAGTCTTTTCGTCGGCCATACTACAGTGCCTAAAGACAAAAGTTTTCAATGCGTGCGTTCTACCAGTTATGACCTACGGAGCTGAAACGTAGACACTCATGGTGGGGCTGGCCCACTAATTTAAAGCCGCTCAGCGAGCTATGGAGAGAGCTATGCATGGATTATATCTGAAATAAAGAATGAGAATCAAGGTAACCGACATAGCCCAGAGAATAAGTAAGCTGAAGTGGCAATGGGCTGGTCATATCGCTCGCAGAACCAACAACAGTTGGGGAAAACGAGTTTTAGAGTGCAGACCACACTTAGGCAACGTGTGGGACGCCCGCCAACCAGGTGGAGAGACGACTTGCGAAAGACAGCTGGCAGCGATTGGATCAGAAAAGCCAAAGATCAGGCTCAGTGGCGTTCATTGGAAGAGGCCTACGTCTAGTATAGGCTGATGATGATGATGATGATGACAAGTCTCGTGGTCTTTTTTGTAAGTAATGATAATTACTATAACCATGTCGTAATTTTATTTATTTATCACTTATAGTGTTCGCAGCGCACGCCAAATAATGACTGTTAAAGGCAAATTTATGATTATGATAACTTGGGTTACATTATTGCAATTTTCTTAAGGATCTATATTGTTTTTTTTAAATCGGTTAAGTATTGGCGAGTTTATCCATTACAAACAAACATGAACCAAGAAACCATCCAACGGTTGTCTGGATGAAATTGCTTTAAGTGATAAGACCTCCCATTGTACTCTATTTTAAGTTAAATGTCTATTCTTGTGTATGATTTATTTGGTGTGCAATAAAGCGTTTATCTATCTATCTATCTATGAAATTCAAGAAAGGTTGAGTCAACCTAAGAAACATCAAACAGATCAAAGAGATTAACCTCTCAACAACACGAGTACTACTTCAAATGTATAAAATTGAATACACGCGCCGTTTAGACGAACCCGTCAGCCAATTCGAGTACTAGGTACTTTAAATTAGTACAAATAAAATATCTTTCACACATTCCTTGTTTAGACAAACAACCCTTCTCTTTAGAAAAAATAAACATGGCGCTGGTAACAAAACTCTCAGCATGCGGAAGTTGAGCAATAACTCAGCTGACTTAGCGTTGCCACATTTATCTTCCAACCCATGTCTTCTTAGCTTGGGATAAGGAACCATAGAACCTTCGGGCTTTGTTACCCGATCACAATGATTTGGGAGTTTTAGTATACGCATATATGAATTAATATGAAGTGTGGATGTGTGCTGTGCCTGTCGTATTTTATTGTCTAGTACAGAGTTAGATCTTATGCGCCGCACCGCAAAGCGCAGTGGCGCTTTTCACTCTCACAGACGCACTCAAAGTCCTCCAGTAACACTCATCTAAACTTCTATACTAATATTACATAGAAAAATATTTGTTTATTTTTGTATGTTCTTCGTATGTTTGTTTGTTTGTAATAGATGAACTCAAAAAATGCTGAAATAATTTAAACAAAAAACAGCTGTAGATAGATAGATAATACTTTATTTCACCTAAAAAGATATTATTACACATAAATGATAACAAACTGAAGGATAATTTTGGAGTGCTATGTAGTGCTTACGATGATGGCTTAAATAGCTAAGAACATGGGCTGCGTCCGTCCTTAATCTAAGTTTTCCCTTTAGAAAAGTGATATGATGCTATAAATCCCCTCTATGGAGGATAATTAGATATTTGTGTTTAATATTGATGGACAATCAATATTTATTATATACCTTTAAATAAGATCGAGTGATACCAAGGGCGTTCGCTATCTCTTAAACTACCCACTTAAAAATGTTTCAAATGTGAGTTTGCGCTTTCATTAACTTAAAATAATTGAATGAATTAATCAATATCAATACATTTGTAGCATTTCTGGACTTAAATATAATCATTTACAGTGTAAAAAATATCATTTCTTGAAAATAAGTACATTTGGAGGTCTTATTGCTAAGAGCGATCTCTTCCAGACAACCTTTGTATGGACAGTAGTGGAAGAACAAGGAGTAGACGGCTGTGCATTAAAAATAACATTCTATTACATAGATACTTTTGTAAAATACAATAAATCAATAACTATTTATATGATAAACTAGTACAAATGTTATATGATAAACTAATACATGTTATATGATAAACTAATACATGTTATTACAATAAACTAATACATGTTATTACAATAAACTAATACATGTTTATATTACTAATTAAAAATACATACTTACGTTTAAATACATACTTACATAGATAACTACATTATGAGCGAGTAACATGGGCTGTACTAAATTTGGAGAAAACGAGAAAACGAGGTCCCTACGAAAATTGTAATGACCCTCGCAATGACATGTTGCCTTGGAAACAAAATAATAACAAGTCTGCCAACAAGCACCACGAGCGTAGCTGCCAAACATTTTTAATTACGCTTACTGGCGTGCTATACTTTTGCATAGGTTAATATTTTGAATATGATTTATTAAATAATATACCATAGGTATGTTTAATGTTTAAAGTATTCATCATAACCCATAATAAAAAAACTAAACAAAAAATTATGTTAATCGGTTTTATATCTAAAACTAAAATAAAATCGTGGGGCGAGTCGAATTTATATTACTCAGGTACGCTACGATTCGACTCGCCCCACGTTTTCATTTATTTTTTTAGTTTTGAAAACTAATAAAATCGTTCGTTTTTTTATTTAGTTATTTTAAAGTGTACTGTGTTCTACTTGTCAAGCCCTTTCATTTGATACTCATATTGTAATTTTTAAGGTTTTAAAAATTATATGTATTTTATACCGTGGAATATAACATGGGATACTTTTTATCCTGGAAAATCGTAAGTTTCCGCAGGGAAACTGGAAAATGTTGATAACTCACTGTAAGTAACGGTTGCCATCACAGAATGATCTGTGGTTGCCATGGAAACGAAATAACTAGTCTGTCAAAAAACATCAAGAGCATTGTTGCTATACCTACTATTGCATTGGTTTTTAATATCCTAGAAGAAAATAGGCTGGCTTTTTCGCGATTCATAGTAGTCCGCACGTACAACACGTGTACGTACGTGGAAAGTCTGTATTGAATATACATAATTGTATTGTTTGCAGAAGTCAAGTTGTGTACTAAATTTCCAATCAATCGGTCAACAGGAAGGGGGTTAAATTTCAATTACTAGATTTGACCCAAACAAAAAACAAACAGATCAAGCTAAATAAAACCTTTTAATAAAAACTGCGAGGCTATATGTCTAACTATTATATTTTTGTTACAATAACTATTTTTTGTTCAAATTTGACAATCAAAACCCAGGTAGAATCATGTACAAATAAAAAGATACCCTGAGCTACCCGTGCGAAGCCGGGGCAAGTCACTAGTCAACAATAAATTACCACTGATAAACAAGACAATATATATGTTCAAAAACTAAAACCCAGGTAAAATAATTAACCTTGCGATGAAGCGCTCGGTACTTTTGCTCTAACGAAAAGATAAACTGGATTGGGGGACAAACTTAACTTTGCCGTTGGCAAATTGGCAAAGTTAATTTTGTCAAACTATTGTCCCCATACATTGACATGGTTCGTGGTCAGTTTATCAACTACTTTTTTTGTGATTTTCTACATATTTACAGTTTTCAAATTTTTCCCTTTATTTGTGCTATAAGACATTGCTTTTTGCCTAATTTCATGGTTCTAGTTCAAGGTGAAATACCATGTAGGGTTTGAATCCTTTGCGAGTGTCAAAATATGTGGCATAAACAGCCGTATCTTTTGATTGCGTTCCACTGGACTCACATCTCCCTTATTTTGAGGGTTTATTGTTTGCTCGCGTCCGTAGGATTTAGCCTTCGTTGTCCTACACATGACCCTCGGGTGGTGCCAAAAGAGCAACCGAATCACCTGGTCTACCACCAGGTGATTCAGTTCGGCTTCGGCCGCCGGCTTTTTATTTTACCACCCCCTGTTCAAAGCCTTGGTGCCAAACGACATGTCGTGTTCCATCATTATATTCAGGGCAGGCGTCTGGATGAGTATAGGATACAGTTGTGCTGGAAGGGTAGACCGTGATCGGAATCATGGTGTTTCTGCGTCGAAGGCCTTGCTTTGGAGGGAAGCAGGATCCCAAGCACGGTGTTCTCTGCTAGCCGACCGCAAGTTGTAGGGGGCCCAAGTAGTAGTTTACCTAGCTATGAAAAGCTGCCCAGCCGCTTGTGAAAAATCCTGAAATGATTCATTGGGCTAGCTGGCGACCGGATGTGATGAACTGATGAATTATTTCAGGGGGGTTCGGGCATCCCCGAAGTCTCCGTGGAAGTTCTCCAAAGTCGTAGTTATGCCTTGACATTCGTCGGTTAGCCATTCCGACATCTCCTATGCTATTACTTGTTCAACCTATTCACACTAATCATGAAAAAAATCCAAAGAAGAAATAAGTTTAAACGGCAGATGCACGTTCTCACACTCAAAGTGGATCTTGAGAATATTTGTGGCATTCACTCCAATCTCCAACCAGTCCACTATCATCTGGATACCTCTAAGCCCCACTTGTTCTTCTTGTCGGAGACACAAATAGGATGTACAGCTGATACGGCATAGCAAGGCATAGCCTGAGTAATGCAAGTAGGATTACCCAGGCTATGTCTTGAAGCACTTTTTTATCCCAAATGCCGGCGTTTGTGTTTACGCCCGTGATGACATATGCTGTCTGCGTCTCCGAAATCTTGAGCACCCTAGTTTCTCGGTGATTTGGGTGCTGTTGGATACGGGCATAGAGAACATTATTTATGCCTGCGTGTACCGTTCTCACAGCGGAGATTGGGGGATGACTTTATTGGTAGACTATCCTATCTCTGTGAGGCGGCTGGTGTGGCCCAACAGCGTTACCCGTCTGCTCAATTGGTGTTTTTGGGGGATTTTAACGCCCACCACAAAAGTGGCTTGTCCCAAACCAGAATCTGTGGTGTGTTCAAGTCAAGAGTGAATAGGTATCTACTAGGCAAACGTGCTACACTTTCAACTACATCATCGCTTTTCATCAGGTGAGATCGTGGTCAAACGATTGCCTAGACAGTGATACAAAAATAAAAAATCAAAATGTTTTTATAAACGACATGGGTTACTGTTTCAGGCATTCTAACTACTATCTTTTTGCAGATGATTTTAAGATTTTCAGAGTCTTGAACTCGATAACCTTTGTTCTTCTACGGATTTCCTCGTTACGGATCTTATCACGTAGTGAAACTCCAAGCATAGCTCTCTCCATTGCACGCTGCGTGACTTTGAGCTTATGTATGAGACCAATACGTAGCGACTACGTCTCAACACTAAAATAATTCTTTATAATTCGTTGGTTCGCAATAGTCTGGAATATAGAAGCGTCACTTGGAACTCCTTTTATGAGGTCCATAGCAAGAGACTGGAAAGTATTCAAAAGAGGTTTCTATGGCACTTGATTTACTCTTGCTATCTCGGAAAAAACCTGCTGTGCTATGATGATCGCTTAAAACATTTTAATATGGAATCTCTTACTCGTCAATATATTTATTTTCATAATTATTCTCAGAATCTTGGATACTCCAGAGCTCCTATCAGGGCTATCCATTTCGGCTCCAATAAAATTGCCTAAAGCCTCAAGATTTAACGTGTTTTATGTTGCGGGCTATAAATCCAACCTTGGCCACAATGCACCCATGACTAGATTAGTGCGACAGTACAATGCTATTTCAAAAACAAAAGAAATCGTCATATTTGTTAACAATATTATCGGGTTCAAAAATTCTTTAGCTACCTAAAGAATTTATTATTATTTTTAATTTCTTATTATTATTTTTCTGTTTAAATATTTTCTTATTTGATTTGTATTTATATATTTTTTTACTGTGCATGACATTTATTTTATTCTTGACTAGCTGTACCAGCGGCTTTGCATGCGTGGTCATTTCTCTAGGTTAAAAATACCCTAAGTGCTAGCTATTCCAGGACCTAAAATACCAATATACCAACATTTGAACAAAATTTCTTCCGTCCCGTCAAATATATTTTTATCGATTGCTCCGCTTTTACTCATCGGATTGAGAGCCCCCACAAAGTGCCCTGTGTTTAAGTACCCCCATATTTAAATAAAATCTTAAGCTATCCAACAAATAAATTTGCATCGCAATCGGTCTAGTAGATTTTACGTGATGTACGAACAAACAAACATACAGACAAACAGACAGACAAGTTTTTTTAAAAGGTTAGATTCTTGTTTTGTTGCTTATTTTATGTACCCTAGACATATTTTTTTTATCTTCTTTGTACAGGCGTTTTCGTACATATTGCCTTATTATACGTATAGATATTTTTCTCTTTAAAATTAACATACTTTGGTCCCCTATCCCAAAGGAACGTTTTAATTTTTCGGTATAAAACGTACCCTTAATTTTAACCCATCATATAAACTATGACTGTATTAAGTTGCATCAAAATCCATTTAGTAGTTTCAGCGTGATACGCGTTCTTTTAAATAACTTTCATCCCCTATCCTGCGGGAACCCTTTACTTTTTCGGGATGAAAAGTATCCAATGTCCTACCTCGTAGTATGAACTCAATTCATACAAAGTTTCAGTTGAATTCATTTAGTATTTTCGGCGTAATGCACGGTCAATATACAGATAGACAGACAGACAGACAGAAAAAAGAAAATAAAAAGTTTTGGCTTCAGTATCAGTATAAATATAGAGAACTCTAAAAATAATATATTTATTACCTCAAAATTAACATAAGTTTAGACCCCTATTCCGCAAGAATCCAATTATTTAAAAATAATCCTCAATTTTAACCCATCATATATACTAATGACTGTGCCAAGTTGCATAAAAATCCGTCCAGCAGTTTCAGCGTGATACGTGTTCTTTTAAATAAATTTTAAACCAATATCCTGCGGGAACCCTTTAATTTTTGGGATGAATAGTATCCAATCCAATGTCATACTTCGTAGTATGAACTCAAATCGTACCAAGTTTCATGTGAATTCATTGAGTAGTTTTGGCGTGATACGCGGTCAAGATACAGGCATGCAGACAGACAGAAAAAAAAGAAATGAAGAAAGTTTTGGCTTCAGAATCGATTATAGAGTAGTCTCCAAAAAAAAAAGCTTCATGCTTAACATAACTTTGGACCCGTATCCTGCAAGAACCCTTTATTTTTTCGGAATAAAAATTATGCTCAATTTTAAACCATTTAACTATGATGACTGTGCCAAGTTGCATCAAAATCCGTCCAGTAGTTTCAGTCCACTAAGTGTTTTTTTAAATAACTTTCAACCCCTATCCGGCGGGAATCATTTCATTTTTTGGGATGAAAAGTATCCTATGTCCTACCTCGTAGTATGAACTCAAATCATACCAAGTTTCATTTAAATTCATTCAGTAGCTTCGGCGTGATGCGTAGCCAAGATACAGACCGACAGACAGACAGACAAAAATGAAAAAAAAAATCATTTTTGTCTTCGTATCAAATATATAGTAACCTCCAAAAAAAAAAACTTCTATATAAAGAATTCGACCCGTTACAGTTTTAAAGTATAGATTTGACTTGTTTTAGTATGTATTTTTAATTATTTGCACGACATTTTTTTATTTTTTTTATTGTTATCATATTGATTTCAACGGTAATATTTGAAACATTTGTCTTTATCCACTTTTGTATGTTTTTTTTATAATTTGAGTGTGTTAATATTACAGTGTAGGTGATCTAATAAATAAATAAATTGCAGTGCCTTAGAAGTTTGTTTTTTCAAATGTCTAATAAGTTGCAGACTGAGTATTTGATATTAATTTAAACTTGATACCTACACGCATTCCTGAGAAAAAGGGTCTTGACAGATAGATAGTCGGCCGAACAACAAAGTGATCCTCTAAGGGTTCCTTTTTTCCTTTTGAGATATGGAACCCGAAAAACATGTGATAAGGTGGATCTTGTTACTAACATTATTTAACATTTTGCCGAAGCTCACGAACGAAGGACTGGACCCGCAACGCCCCGCAACGCGGACAAGCTCGCCGCGGTCCCCCGCACACTCGCCAAGTCAAGTAAACTGACCCACGTGATGGGGCCAGCCGTCTACAACAGACTGCCAGGCGACATCACCGCCGCTCCCAGTTTACAATCATTTCAAAATAAACTAAAGCGCTGGCTTATTGAGCAGGCGTTCTATAGTGTGGATGAATTCATGAATTATAAAATATTATCATAGTACTTAAAATGGTTTTGACATTCTTGTAATTTATTTTTTTAATTACTTGTTTTGTCATTATTATAATGTTATATATAATTTTAATTTGTCAATGTTTGTATTTTTTCATATGACATTCTTGTATACTTGTTCGTATTCACATATTTTATATTTATTTTATATTATTCACATATTTTAAATTTTATGAATAAATTACTATTGACTATTGAAGACTGCATCATCATGTAAACATCGAGGCTATCCAGTTCCTCGACAACACGGACATCAGTTCATCAGACATAGTTTAGGGATGTGATAATGTTATTGTAGTAAAGTAAATGCAAACCAAATGGACACAGAAACAAGTGCCTTCCCCTTAAATGGAGAAGTAAGAAAAGTGTTATGGAAACATTCTTAGTATTTACTCTAATTAGCAGTTTAGTTTAAAGTTAAAATACTCATTATTCTTTTAAAGAAAATTCAACGTTGCCGCTAAGACCTGCAAGAAGATACTTAGGAAGGCTCATTTTGATCACGTAAGTTGAATTGGGGCCAAACTGGCTTCATACCCCGCGGGTACCAAAGCTTTTTGGTTCCTGGCCAAGTCGGTCGAAGTGAACTTCTGCCGCCCCTCACTTCAACCATTGCTGAAACCAGATGGATCACTGGCTCACACTGCTGGAGCTCTTTTAGCAGAAGCTTCGCATCTAGATGCTTCAGGCAAGATACCTTCCTGCCTTCCTCATTGCGAGGCTTTTATGCCCGAAATGCGCATTCCCCGGAAGGAGGTTCTCAGAACGCTTCGAGCTCTAGATGTGAACAAGGTCAGTGGTCCTGATGGTATTCCAGTGAATGTGTTGAATAGCTGTGTGCCCGAATTGTCTCCCATCTTAACGCATTTCTACCACCTCTCTCTTCACTCAGATAAAGTTCCGAAGAGCTGGAAGCTTGCCAATGTACAACCAGTACAAAAAAAGGGTAGTCGTGCTGATCCGGTCAATTATCGTCCCCTCTCGATAGAGGTTATCGACTATAGAGGTTACTCAGTAAGTGTATGGAGCGTGTCATAAACATTAGGTTTTTAGCATACCTTGAGGACAATGATGCCACTCACGTACTGAGCGATGCATAGAGATGCATGGTGAGGCGCTTGCCGTCTCCCTTGACATATCGAAGGCATTTGATCGGGTCTGGCACGATGGCCTTTTAAACAAGCTTATGGTTTACCTGTTGGCTTATGCAATTGGATAGTTGATTTCTTGAGATAATGATCTATTCGAGTAGTTCTAGAGGGCTGCTTGTCTGATCAATTGGCTATCAATGCCAATGTACCTCAAGGATCTGTTCTGTCAGCTACACTGTTTTTACTGCAAATTAATGACTTTCTGAAGCCCGGTACATTTGGGTATGCTGATGACAGTACTGTAGTTGAGAGATACACTTCCAATGCTCAAGCCAGCTGTGACGCTGTCCAGTTTCAGAGAGAGGCTATGGTAGACCGTTTAAATTTAGCCTTAGAAGCCGTGTCCAATTGGGGCGATGCTAACCTGGTTAAGTTAATGCTACTAAAACGCAGGCGAGTTTGTTGTCTGCTAAAAAGAGTCCTCTAAACCAATCTCCGTCTTTCCAAAGTGTATGAATACCAATAGGCGACCATCTGGAGCTTTTGGGTGTCGAACTCACATCAAACCTGATTTTGGGGTTTTATATTGAATCCAAAGCCAGGGTAGCTGCAAAAAACTTGGTATTTTGTCTAAGGTTAGGTGGTACTTCATACCGGGACAGCTTTTGAATCTTGATCAAGCACAGGTCCAAACTTGTATGGAGTACTGCTGCCATCTCTAGGACAGTTCTGCCAAGTATCAGCTTGAGTCTTTGTATTTAATTTAGAGACGTTGCAAGCTCATTGGAGATGACACTGGTAAAGAGTAAGCTTCAAATTTTGGCGCATCGACGTGAGGTAGACTGTCGGTATTCTACAGATTGCACTATGGAGAGGGTGCACAAGAACTGCACAACCTGATTCCCCCATGACCGTACGACTAGACGATCAGCAAAGCTCTTCCGTTTTATGGTTGAAATACCTCGCACAAGAACGAAGCGTTACGCTTCTTCATTTATTATAAGAACTGCAAAGGAGTGGAATGCCCTGCCCTCGTCAGTGTTTCCGGTAAATTATAACCCAGGTGTGTTCAAGTCAAGAGTGAATAGGTATCTACTAGGCAAGCGTGCTACACCTTCAACCACATCATCGCTTTCCATCAGGTGAGATCGCGGTCAAACGATTGCATAGACCGTAGTAAAAAAATATAAAAAAAACTTAAGGCTAGATTGTAATGTTTATGAGGTCATCTCTATGGGGTGGGTATACAAGTATCAATAAAATTGACAGGACCAGGATGAGTAGTAGAAAGTGCTTTCTATAAGTCCTCCGTGTAAACTTTTTGTGCTAAAGTATTAAATAAATAAATATATAAAATTAAAATCCAGTAACCCTCACAACAAGCAAGCATTACAATTTCTGAAAAATATTTACCACATTTTCATAAAATGTTGTGTGTATAAATATACTGGGCCAAGACAAGCCAATCCAGAATCTATGCAAAACTGGATTCAAGCATATTTCGACAAATTATGAGAACGATTGACCATAAAACCATCTCCTAAGTATCACACGGATCACATAGTATTATTCCCCATTAAAGGCACTGCCAAGATTTCCCCTCGGTGATTCTACGTGTTCTGCATGTAGAACGGGGACGGTAAACGTCTCGTAGCGAAGGACAAAACTGTATGTTCTGTAGAGCCCCCAAGTTTACTCTGTTCCGCTCATAACTCTACCAATATGTGACTTCTTAGGTTCCGTCCGTCGTTTTCTCGTTAATCACTTTATTCTTATATTGAAATTTATTTTTTACTTTTTGGTGCGGTTTCATGGTAGGTATTAAAGCGTGTATTTTGGTTTTTTTAAACTTTATTTTTTTTATTTTAGAATACTTGGTTTTAGCTAGTCAAGAAAATAGATCAAAATTTACCATCCCACCTTATCTCCGAGACTAAGTCTTAACTATTGAAATATTTTTTTAAACGGGCTAGTGCCTAGTTACTACATACTTCAACACACAACACTGACTACTGCATGGAACATGCTGACAGCCTACAAGTCATTACTGACTCACAACTAGCCCACTACCAGCTGGCAGCGTACCCAACATGCTGGTGGCATTGCCCCGCTGATTGCAATCCTAATTCGCCGTGTTGCATCGGCCAGGCGCCAGGCGCGGGCTCAGATTGGTTTTTGAAATACGTAGAGCAATTATGTGGATCAATTTATGACCAGCGTTTTTACTATAATAACTGCTCTTGCAGCTTTTTTCCTGCATTAAAAATATCTTTGTTTATGTGCCAGTACAGTTTTTGTGCCAGTACAGTTTTTGTGCCAGTACAGTTTTTGTGCCAGTACAGTTTTTGTGCCAGTACAGTGTGATTGAGGAATAAACATCTATATTAGCATTTATATTATTACTAGTTGTTGTGCGTACAGTAGACCTCGCGAGCACAAACTTTAGTAGCGCTTTTTACACGACTGCCTAAAAAAGGAGTGTTATGTTTTTAGCATCCATGTATGTTTGTATGTATGTAAGTTTCTTTATTCAACCATAACTTTTAAATACCTGTACAGATTTAGACGTATGGGGTATCGTTAGAATCGAATGCATTTAAAAATTTTTTCGTGACTTTCGTGGCCTTTTGAAGTTTACCGAATTTTCAATCCAAATATGAATAATGTTCCATGGAGCCCTATTTTCGGAAATAAAGTTCTGTTACACCAATATTTTTTCACACTTACGACAGTTACTCCAATTTGACCTCAACATTTTTAGAAATATTTCAGGTCAAAATGGTTGATATCTTGTAAAAAATATGTTGTGACAATTGGATGTGAATTTGATGTTAGGGACGGTGTATACTACATATGTTGGTTTATGTTACTTTAAGTTGAGGTTTATAAGAATTTATCGAACATAAAATAAATAATCACTTAGTAATATATTTAAACGGGGCTTTTCGACGTTTCGATCAAGTTGCATTGATTGCGGTCAAGAGAAGACTGAAAAAGCAGGTGTCAGCGTCGAGAAGGGCAAGCGTTTCTCCAACTACCCGCATTTGCTTTTGTAAAAATTCAGAACTGTCACGACACACGACACTAACGACATCTGCAGTTTTCTCACATAAACCGCGACGCGAACACTTGCTTATCACGGGATTCCAGGACGCAGCCAACTTGAAACCATTCTCTCGGTTGAAATTGGGATACTTTTTAATTTCAACCGCTTCACGTATAATCCTGGAGTAGTAGTGACGTTCCGTGGAGAGAATCTTCGGGTCATGAAGTTCTATCCATTGATTAGGGACCGATTCGAGCAAATGCTCAGCGATTGCAGATTTATTTATCTGGCGGTTCTTTACAGCTGCAATGTGTTCTTTGACCCTTTCCGCTATAGTACGCTTGGTTTGTCCAATGTAGGAACTACCGCAGCTGCAATCTATCTTGCATACGTTTCACTTTTATGTATTGGTATGGATATTATTTCCCATAAAAGCACCGGTTTGCCACCGTACAACGAGGGTTTTCACCATTTATTATCTGTTGTAGCTCGTTGGTTAGACCGTATGTGCGCGAATTTGCTGTGGAGGGGATTGTGGTGCCATAACTTACTTTTCATACCACCTTCTCATCATTATCAGCCCGCATCAATCCACTGCTGGACATAGGCCTCTCCCAAAGCACGCCCCTGAGCCCAATCTTCGACTCTTCTTTTCCAACTGCCACCAGCCCTTTTGTGGTGGCAGTTGGAAACATCTCTCAAAAAAACTCCGAGCATAGCCAAGACATGTTCATTGAACATTATCTTGGTTTTATCCAAATTCATCCGGAGACCGATGCGTTGAGATGAATCAGCTAGGCCATTCAGCATCTGATGTAAGTCCTGCAACGTTTCTGCCATAATGGCGATGTCATCCGCAAATCTCAAGTCTGAAATGTGCTCGCCGTTGATGTTTATGCCACGTCTTTTCCAATCCATAGTCTTAAACATATCCTCTGTCCCCTTGTCTCACTCCTCGATGCAGGAGGATTTGCTTAGTCTGCTGATTCTGTACTTGGACGGTCATTGTTGCGGCGTCATACAGGCGTCTTAACACTTGAATATATCGCCAGTCGACTTGGCATCGCTGCAGGGCCTCCAGGCCAGGTCTTGATGGCCTTTTCATAGTCCACAAACGCTAAGCACAGGGGCTGATATACTCTTTGGTTTTCTGTATAATTTGCTGCACTGTGTGATTGTGGTCTATTAGTGCCGTATCCTCCTCGAAGCCCAGATTGTTCCAGTGGTTGAAATTCGTAAAGTCTACTAGACGAGACGAGCGAGACTATTCGTGATGACTCTTGTAAACAGTTTATAGACATGGCTCAAGAGCGAGATGGGCCGATAGATTTTCATCAGGATATTATTACCCTGTTTGAAAAACAGGTGCACTCTTGTTCCATGCCTGTAGAGTTCTTCAGAGAAAAGAACGGAATTAAATATACGCTGTAGTTCTTTGAGCGTGGGTGTACCTCCTGCTTTTAAGAGTTCCGTGGTAATTCCGTCCTCCACAGCGGCTTTTCCATTTTTGAGCTGTTTAAGAGCCATCACGACTTCATCAAGGCTACCACCTGCTCGACAATGTCCATTTACATATCACGCAATCTCAACGTAAAGCAAGATTTGCGAAAATGTTCATTCTACACCCCAAGGGATGTAGTGTTCACATTATAATAATAATAATAATTCTGATAGACCGGTCTCAACATCAGGCAGTGCTCGTCGACATCACCATCCCGCATGATGAGAACCTCGTGAAGGCCAAGAATGACAAGCTCAGCAAGTACCTTGACTTGGCTCACGAGGTGACCGCCATGTTGGATGTTGACTCGACAATCATTGTCTCGATAGTTGTTTCGGCGAACGGCCTTATAGCGAAGCCTCTTAAGATGTTAGCCTTGGCTAACATCTTAAGAGGCTCTCGTTAGATGTTTGGATTAAGGGTCAGATGCAGAAGGCAGTACTCCTTGACACGGCGCGTATAGTCAGGAGGTTCCTCACTCTGTAGGCCTACCCAGCGGTAGTTTGGGCCCTGCTCCACTGCCGGTGGTACCCTAGGTTCAGTTTTTGTATATATTGTTTTTATAAATAACTATATTGTAAAAAAACTTAAATATAAGATTAAAAATGAATAAAGTAAATAATAATAATATAATTAATAAATTTGCTTATTTGAATACTGATTATTTAAAAAAAAAACTTGAGTCCTGTCTCTCGGAGAAACGTGAGCTGTATACCAGAAGAAAGTACATCCCATTTAAAGGTACAAGATTAGTAGGTATATAGGTAAAATAAATTTACATGTACGAGTAGATATATAAAGTTAAAAATTACAAAGGTACTAACACTGTACATACGAGTAAGTATATGATCTGAGGAGGTGTGGTTCAATCTGTTATTGACTTAATTGGTGTCTAAATAATCAATAGATTTTAACCAATCTGATACTTCTGTTTTCACTTTAAAACTACTAACATTTTTAATTTTGAATTTGTAATTAATTTTGTTATAAAGTCTAGGTGCAGTATAGTTATAATGTCTTCTTGCCATACTACTATGGAAGTAGGGAACTGGGCAGCGATTTAATCTTTTACTCGACTCTGAAATGGATGGAACTACTGCACGGTGGTACCTACTGTACGGTAGCACCTGCGACAATATAAAGTTTACGTAATGTAGGCGATTGTCAGGAATGCTAGTTAGGCACTTTTAATAGTCGTTGTAATAACATGTATTTCGTGTGAACCTAATAAAAGGTACTATAGCATAACTTTATGCGTTTTTCATATGCACCCTCCACTAGTGAATACCCTACTAGAACTATAAACCATCTGATAATAGATAATCCGTACTGTGCCTAAAGTAGTACAATCACATTACTCACACGTACGTTAAGTACATTGGTGTTTTATCTACTACCTTACTCGCGCGTGAAAAAGCTGCCACGCGCATGACCACGCGCATACTGCGTAGCAAGGTAGTGGTAGTGGTGGCAAAAGTGTTGTTCGGAAACGAAATGGCAAAAAACAATACACTCCTTTTTTGGGAGTCGTGTAAAAAGAGATCATTTTAAGAAGTGAGCACTGGGCTCGTTCTTGTTCGAGCATGTACGTCTTTGCTGCGCCACCCCATGTGCTAATGCATTAGTTGAGGTGAGGACATACTGACGGAGGGCTTTATTTATGTTTGCAACAGAAGACCGGTATCAGCGACTATTCGAAGAGTTTTAAAGACAAATTAATTGTCGTACACGTTTAGCCGGTTGTAGTTATGTGCTCTCTCCATTGAAGTTTGTCGTCAATTGTTACGCCCAGATATCTAACATTAGCGACTTTATCTAACTTTTTGCAGCAGCACAAGTCATAAGAAATAATATGTCTATTACGAGGAAATGTATGTGCAGTTATTGTAATTTTTTTCGTGGATTAGATACTACAGTTTTATAAAAACTCTTAAATTTTGTTTCTGTAATGTTTAAATATAATAAGTTCTGCTCTAGCAAACGATTGTACTTTAGCCCAGGATTTCTCACGAAATAAAAGGACTGTGTCGTTTGCAAACATGATCAAGTCAGCACCTTTAATATCCAGTTCAAAGTTGCTGCCTTGCGGGACCCCATAATTACAAGTAGAGGTGTTACTTACTATCCTATCCTGTTACATTTCGCACAACTTGTCTTGTTGTTCAGGTAATCCCTATATCATTCCAAAGGCGTACCCCTCTAAGAATCCCCTTCTAATCTTGTAAGAAGAATTGGTATGGAAACCGTATCGAACGCCTTTTGGAGGTCCAGGAACATAACCAAACATTTGTCGCCCTTGTCTTTGTACGACGCTATAAGAGAAGTCAATTTAAGTACCACATCATCTGTATAGCAATGAAACCTGAAGCCGTACTGATTGTCTGAGATCATTTTTCAGATAATTGACCAGTCTCTTATTCATTAACTTTTCTAATATCTTAGTTAAAGAGCAAAGCAAAGAGATTGGCCTATAGTTTGAGACTTTTTTTAATTTATGTTTTTTTGGTTATTGTATGATTACTATTACGTTGGTAATTTCGAAAAAGTGATACTGTTCTGACTCAATTGAATTCTTTTTAGTGGTTGTTTACTAAATAACATTCTATATATGAAATTGCCTTACTTTTTTTTTTGGAAAAATATTTTATTTTTTGATCTTGAGTGGCTTAAGCAAACATCAAGCATACACGGAAATAATGTATATGCCAAATAAAATAGTAGACACTCACTTACTTTAGACTTAAAGCGTTGGTAAATTAAAACCAAGGATAAATAAACCTATATAATATGTAACAACTGAATTAGTTTTGACGAAAATTATCTATGATTTCACTGGAATGAAATAGAACTCATTAAAAAAATGGTTACACAAACCAGAAACATAAACCCGAAATAAATGGATTAAGTTGTAAATGCTGTAATGATGTCTGTCTTTTTTTAAAGCAATCTTTTACGAGTGTGTATACTGGTGGTGTACCAGTACCACTTAAGACCTGATAACTCATCGAGACCAATGAAATAAGCCTAAACTCGAAGGGGTTTCATCATTTTATGGTTGGGTAATGGGTTCCTATGACTCCATCTCCATCATCAGATCCTCGATACCTCATAAGACCAGATAACTTATGAAGAAGCCTATCACTACAAATGCCTAAATATAGATTTTACGACGTATAACAACACATTAAAGAAGTTCAAGGCTTAGCACTGTCCGACCTGCACAAATGTTACAAGGCGCAGAGGCGATAACTCGAATACGCCCGTACGTAAACACAACACGACACTCAATGAATCTTCGGTGTCCTGTGATGAGACGCTGAACCACAGCGGGGACCTGACTTAGTCTATGACACAAAGTCAATTTTCGCTGGCGCAGTTTAGTGCATTATTGGACACTAAATTCGATACATTTCGCAGTGAATTTTTCATTGAAATCAAGACGGCAATTAGATTTGAAGTTAATAGCGCGGTGTCGACCTTGAGAAATGAGTTCACCAACACTACCGATTTCCTATCTGAGCGTCAAGAGAGAGCGACCCATAAACAGATATCTGATCTGAAGGCGGATAAGGATAGACTGCGGTCTAACCTTCACTTCCTGGAGCGGCGTTTGGACACTACCGAGAAAATCTCTCGCAGCATGAATTTAGAAATACAGGCGGTTACTGAACGACGCAATGAGAATGTTATCAGCATATTTAAAACCTTGTGTGATACTGTGAAATGTCCAGTTTCAAGCACGGATATCATGGCGTGTCGGCGAGTTGCCAAAATCAACTCCTCATCTGATCGGCCTCGCAACATACTGGTGACTTTGCCCTCCGCGCGTCACCGCGATAACATCGTATCTGCAGTTCGTAGGTATAATAAAGCTATTTATTTTACTTGTTGTTTTTTTGTGATTATTTTGGACAATCTTTTTTTTTTGGAATCATTTTCTCATTTTTTAATGTTTTTGTACTATCAGAATGTAAACCGTTTTAGATCTAAGACAACTGAATTTTATCTGAATTTATTAAATAATGATTATGATATTGTATGTTTAGTTGAGACTAATCTGAATCCGTGTTTTTGATGAAGAGTTGTTTGACGAGCGTTACAAAGTATTTCGCAAAGACCGACGTCAGTCATCCGGCTCGATAAAATCTGAAGGGGGCGGTGTATTGATAGCGTCAAATAAACACATAAGTATAATTCGACAAAGATGCTGGAACAGTCCCTATGAAGATATTTGGCTTACTATTTACGCTCCGAATAATAAGATTTTATTTAATATTTGTCTGTGTTATTTACCCCTGATAAGAATTTGCTCAATATTAATTTGTTTTTTGAACACTTACAAGATATCGTTATAAATCACTCTAACATGGGCCCATTTTTGTTAATAGGTGACTTGAATGCTCCAAATATTGTCTGGAATAGAACAATCTGGCTCTTTTTGCTTGAGTGCTGCCAGTAGCTCCGGAGGTAAATCACTTGTGCTGCTGGAAATATTGTCTCTGTGTAATATGTCCCAATATAATCATATTCTAAATAACAACGGTCGTTTACTCGATCTTGACTTATATGACCACACCAACATAGCAGTTAACAGCTGTGAACCGCTTAGCAGACTGGGCAGACATCATCCCGCAACTGCTATTGAAATTGAAACCCTGAAAGATCTCAGAACTATTTCCCATAATCCTTTTGCACAAAAACTTAACTTTCGCAAAAGCGAATATGATAAAAACAAGAATTTGATTATATTGATTGGGAGCATCTTCTTGAGGCTTTAGATACCAACTCTGCCTTTGACGCTTTTTATAATAAACTCAATGAAATTATAAAATTGCACACTCCCGTCCTGAGGACTAAGCCTTCATGCTTCCCACACTGGTTTAGTTTCTCTTTGATTAAATGCCTGGAAGAGAAACTTAAGTACCACAAATTATTTAAAATGTATGGTAACCCTAGAGATTATGATACTTTTCATATGTTTCGGAAAAGAAGTAAAAAGCTGATTGATGAATGCTATCTATCTTTCACAAAATTTGTCGAGGAAGGTTTGGAGGACAATTTAAAACTATTTTGGAAGTATGTTAGTGATAAAAAGTCTAACAGCTCAATCCCTCAATCCATAATATACCAGGGCAATGTGGCTAACAATACACAAATGATTTGTGAATTGTTCGCTGCATACTTTAATTCAGTGTATGAGGATGACTCAAGCTCTGATTTTATTCCAGACACTCATTCCAACTTAGTCATATCCATTGTCAATGTTTCGAGAGAAGAGATAATTAAAGTTATTGACAAACTTGGCCAAAATAAGGGAGCTGGGCCTGATGGTATACCCTTCTACTTTGTTAAAAAGTGTGTTAAGGAAATCAGTGTTCCTCTGTGCATTTTATTTAAAAAGTTACTTACCTCCGGTGTGTTTCCGGATTTGTGGAAGAGTGCATTTGTTATTCCAATACGATAGTTCTCGCATTTAGATTTATATCCAGACTTATGTCTGGATATAAATCTAAATGCGAGAACTATCGTCCGATCAGCATCTTATCTTGTATGGCCAAGCTTTTCGAGTCTCTCATCTACCCTTATATTTATAATCACGTAAAACACTTAATTTCACCCAGTCAGCACGGTTTTGTTTCCGGCCGATCGACAATTAGTAACTTACTGGTATATAAGCAATATACATGTTCAGCTTTTAACAAACGACATTAAGTGGACGCTATATATACTATTTTTTCTAAGGCCTTTGATAAGGTAAATCATTCTATTTTAATTATGAAACTTTCTTCTGTATGTGGTATTCACGGCGATTTGCTGCGCTGGGTTAAATCTTACGTGACAAATCGCAGTCAAATGGTAGCTATTAAAGGATATTTCTCTGTACCCTCGCATAAAACTTCTGGTATCCCGCAAGGATCACATCTTGGCCCTTTACTTTTTACTATCTTTATAAATGATCTTATTCATCGTTTGCATAGTGACTGTCTTCTATATGCTGATGATCTTAAAATCTTTCGTACCATTGAGAATATTAGTGATTGCCTTATATTGCAAAAGGATATTGAAGCTGTCAGTGACTGGTGTCAGAGTAACAAAATGCACCTTCACATAGGAAAATGCTTTGTTATGTCGTTTTCTTCTAAACTGCCAAAATTTATATTTGATTACAGAATAGCAAACACAATACTTGAACATAGAGATGTAGCGAGAGATTTAGGTGTTTACTTTGATTTGAAGCTCTCATTTCACCCTCACTATGATCACATACTTAGTAGAGGTAATCAGTTGCTTGGTTTTTTGTTGAGAATCACAAAATTTTTTACTAAACCGAGGAGTATTATATATCTTTACCAGAGCTTGATTGGGTCTGTCGCTGAATACGGCTCCGTTGTTTGATCTCCCTACTACACTACTCACATGGATAGTGTCAAACGAATCCAGCGACGTTGTATGACTGATGTCTGCCGTCGATTTGGTATGGTTCGTAAAATTCATTGCTACCATTCACGTATTCGACACTTCAAACTAAGTCCTCTTTCTACAAGAAGACAAGCGACTGAGCTACTTTACCTACATAAAATTATTCATTCAACTGTTGACTGTCCATACTTGTTAAGCTTGATCAACTTTAATGCCAAAATCCGAATTATGGTTCCTCGAATTTTCAATGTGGCCGCTTATAAAAACAATATCTCCCACAACGGCCCCATACCTCGTATGTGTCGGTCGTATAATAATCTACTGCGCGGTGACGCTCGTAATGAACACTCAAATGATTATACCATGAAATTAAATGATCTTGATATATTCAGTTTTAGTCTCAACCGTTTCAGAAGTGCCATTTATAAACACTTTTCGTAATGCACTACAATTTTATGTATTGTGGTGTACTGTATCGTAACACTGCCATGTATCTAACAACTTATTCACAGTTCAACTTATTTCTTTATTGTAACTCAACAGCTTACGTTTTTGGGTGGCGATAGTGACTGATGTATGCCTGATAACATGGTTATAATACACCTATCGTTGCAGGTAGAAGGCAATTAACCGCTGATTCCCCTTTGGCGCTGTAGCGACCAAGATCCAAAACCGCAAATCCCCTTGGTCGCTAGAGCAACCAAAAAAGAAACACGGAAGTTAATTGTAACGGTTTGATCTACTAAAATCGAGTTAAATGTAATCTTGCATATATATATATATATATATATATATATATATAGTGTTTTTACGTATAATATAGATATATATATATAACGTATAATATATGTATATATATATATATATATATATTATACGTAAAAACACTATTTTTTTTTTAAATAAAACCACGGCCTTTCTCCGCCAGCCGTAAATTTTGTGAAATTTTTGTTGGTTTTCACGAAAATATTCTGGTTACTTTTTGTACTAAACTGTGTTGATGTTTTAATGTTATCGGATAGCTTAGTTCATCTAGTATTTAAATAAAACAAAAAAACAGTATGTCATCGATTTCGTTTCCAAAATACGTTTTTTTTTCTGAAGCTACTCCCATTTTTGGCTTCATCATTTTTCCGGGGTGCTCTCTCCTTACATGGGAACTTGCAGTCTGATCGCCTATACAATGCATTTAAAATACCTACCTATATTGTGGAATAGTGCTTGCAACTTTAGCTATATGTGTTAATATTTATGGCAACTTCGCTGTATTTTTTTTTATTGATGCCGTGTGCACATATTGATTGGATTATGGAATCGATCGCATAATTTACCATTTTATTCTCATATGTTATATTTCTGTAATCTGTTTTATGCACCTAATAAATAAATAAATAAATGAAGACAAACCCAAAGAAACCAAACTGGAAGGGGTTCCATTATTTGATTGTTGAGTTCCTATGACTACCTACCTTCCGGCAGCATCGTTAGACCCTGGATACCACATAAAACCAGAGAACTCATCAAAACAAACCAAATGAGCCCAAACTCGAAGGGGTCCCATAATTTTGTTGTTGTGTTCCTGTGACTACCTTCCGGCTCCATCATCAGACCCTGAAAACCACATAACACCAGAGAACTCATCAAGACAAACCAAATGAGCCCAAACTCGAAGGGGTTCCATCATTTTGTTGTTGAGTTCCTGTTACTACCTTCCGGCTCCATCATCAGACCCTGGATACTACATCACACCAGAGAACTCATCAAAACACAGTCTCTAATATGCCGCCCTTGACATAAGACACTGCTTTATCGCCTTGGTGCATAATCTACTATTATATTTAACTAGTACCTAACCAATTTAATGTGTTATGTGTTTTTGTTGATCAACGACAGCAGTATTAGTGAGGAGAATATGACTCCACCGGGCATCACGGAAACAGCAACAAACGTGATGAACGAGTTTTTACCAGAGAAATTATGAAAATATTACATTCAGTTGTTTTTCTTCATTAAATGCAAGTTCCTATTGCATGAGTGTAGATAACTTATTGTAAGAAACGGCAATAAATAGGTGTTAAAACACTCGAGTGATACTATCTCACGTGTTTTCATAAACCTCGTTTTGCAAAAGTTTCATAAACCACTGTTAAAACACACTTGGAAGCTTATAAATTGAAATTATAGTAATTTATACATCATAAATTAATAAATACATACATAGACTGCTAAACTCATTACCCTTCCCTTGCTTTGCTGTATTCGGGTAATAACTCAACCAGAGAATGGAATAAAAGCCAATACATAATATGTACCTATACGGCTGAGTAAAAGGTTTTTGTGCTGCTAGCTTACGGCAGGGGCTTTGTTAGTGCTATTGCTAGTTTGGAGTCTACTAGGAAGGTTTTTGTGCTGCTAGCTTACGGCAGGGGCTTTGTTAGTGCTATTGCTAGTTTGGAGTCTACTAGGAAGGTTTTTGTGCTGCTAGCTTACGGCAGGGGCTTTGTTAGTGCTATTGCTAGTTTGGAGTCTACTAGGAAGGTTTTTTCGGAAACTACATGAAATGCTTTTTCAGGAATCGTTCATCTAGGAGTTTTATGACGGTTCTTTCTTTCGGATGGTTAATGAGTGGTTTAGGGAGAGTGGTTTTTAAAAAGGGTGTGATAGCTTTCAAGGAGACACCGCTAGGCTTGTGTCAATACTTAAATATTGAAGATTGCAAAGTAGGTATATCTTGTTTATTTTTTCCCTTTTCCGTGTTTATTACCGCAGCAAAATGTTGGGGTTTAGAAGGATGAGAGGATGATAAGCTATTAGAAAGATGTGAGAAGTATAGATTTGCCCAAATAGCAAACTTGTACGCCTTGTACTTTAGGAAACAAAAGCGAAAAAAAAAGCTGTTGCCCTTAACCAAATACATGAGCTTTACTTGCTTTGTAAATGTGCCCAAATAGCAAAACTTGTGCAACATTTTGCTTCGATAACGTTTTGGGATTTGCCAAATAAAGAAAATGGCATCACGCAGAAGTTTGAAATAAACACCACTAATAGAAAAATTAACGAATTGTACAAACAAATGATAAATGGAAAAATAATAAAGTAAAAGATATAAACGACCCAGTAGATGTTGATTTCCTAAACAATAAATGAAACCTATCGAGTGACACGACAAGTCAACATCTCCTGAGGATGCCTCGTGTAGAGGCGAAACACGTGTCGTATTTGTTGTCAGATAGTGGTATGTGGAAATTTGGATAGAGGTATGTGTTTTTCATTGTCTTTATTGCTGGGTTTCATTAAGCGACTTCAGAACAGGAGACGGTTATATGTAGTCGATATCTCCGTCAATTGCGGACCGATTTTGAAATATATTTTTTGTTTGTAAGGGTATACTCTCCAGGTAGTCCCATATAATTTATGTCAAAATTGGCTTTGCAGTTTTTCGAGAATAAATAGGTTTTTGAGTAAATCCATTAGATTTTGTGTTTATATTGCCTTGATTTTGTATTTATCTCTAAGATTATGGCTGTTTTTTTCTTCAAAAGGATAAATTTTCTGTGTAGTCCCATTTACATTTCATCAAAATTGGTTCAGTAGTTTTATTAGAAAATCTATTTGTTTTATAGTTTATGTTCTTTTATATATTGTTATATTATGAGGTATCGAGGGTCTGATGATGGAGATGGAGTAATAGGAACCCATTACCTAACCATCAAATGATGAAACCCCTTCAAGTTTAGGCTTATTTGATTGGTCTCGATGAGTTTTCAGGTCTTAAGTGGTACTGGTGGTGACTCGTAAAAGATTGCTTTTAAAAAGACACATACATAATTACAGCATTTAAAACTTAATCCGTTTGTTTCGGGTTTATGTTTCCTCGTATCTACGAGTTGTGTAACCATTTTTTTTTATGAGTTCCATTTCATTCCAGTGAAATCATAGATAATTTTCGTCAAAACTAATTCAGTTGTTACATATCATGTAGGTTTATTCATCCTTGGTTTTATTTTACCAAAGCTTTGAGTCTAAAGTGAGTGAGTATCTACTATTTTCTTTGACATATATTATTTCAGATGTTTGCTTAGGCCACTCAAAACCAAAAAATAAAATATTATTCAAAAAAATAATAAAGTGACTTCATATTTAGAATGTTATTTTGTAAACAACCACTAAAAAGAATAAAATAATTTAATGAGCCAGAACAGTATCACTTTTTCGAATTTACCAACGTAAAAGTAATGCAAAAATACAACATAAGCTAAAAAAGAGTTTTTGAAGGCGGTGCCAAACCCAGGCGTCATCTAAATCTAATATCTTTACAAAATTAATACTTACCTATCTACCTAAGTACGAAGTAATATGCAGTTGTCTATGACGCACCCTCATACAAGGCACGAAATGCAGAAGATACAAAAAAAGAGACTTACACGAGCAGATTTTGACTTTCACACGTTCACAAACCATCATCATCATAATCATCAGCATATATCTGTCCACTCCTGGACGTAGGCCTCTCCTAATGCACGCCACTGAGCTCGGTTTTCAGCTCTCCTCATCCATTTTCTGCCAGTCGCTTTTCGCAGGTCGTCACTCCACCTGGCCACAGGGCATGCTACACTACGTTTGCCTAAACGTGGTCTCCACTCGAGAACTCGTCTACCCCAACGGTTATCGGTTCTTCGGGAAATGTGACCAGCCCACTGCCACTTCAGTTTGCTTATCCTATGAGCTATGACGGTTACCTTGGTTCTCCGTCGGATCTTAATTACGAATCCTGTTCTTCAGAGATACTCCAAGCAAAGCTTTCTCCAGAGCTCGCTGAGCGACCTTAAATTTGTGGACTAGTTTGACCGTGAGTGTCCACGTTTCGGCACCGTAAGCATGACATGTTAGGAAGCACTGATTAAAGACTGTCTTCAGGCACTGTGGTATGGAGGACGAGAAGACTTGACGAAGCTTATCGAATGCTGCCCAACCCAACTGAATTCTTTTGTTGGCTTCCTTTTCAAGGTTGTTCTTACCCAATTGCAGTATTTGCCCAAGGTAAACATATTGTTGGACAACTTCAAGAGGCACACCATTAACTGCAGTCGGTTCCGGGTCAATAAGATCGTTGAACATGATCTTGGTCTCATCTGTGTTCATTCCGAGATCGATCTGTCGAGAAGCATCATCTAGGTTGGTCAGCATACTTTTTAAGTCTTGCAGCGACTCCGCCATTAGGACGATATCATCGGCAAATCGTAAGTGTGAGATGTTCTCGCCTCTCGGAGTCAAAGGCCTTCTCATAGTCCACAAAAGCAAGAGACAGGGCTGGTTATACTCTTCAGACTTCTGTATAGCCTGCCTCACTGTGTGTATGTGGTCTATGGTGCTAAATCCTCCGCAAAATCCGGCCTGCTCAAAAGGCTGGAATTCGGCACCGGCTCGAGGAGGGGGGGCCCGGGCACTTTGGTGCAGGCTCGAGGAGGTGGGGCCCGGGCGCTCGGCGCAGGCTCGAGGAGGTGGGGCTTGGGTGCTGGGCACCGGCTCGAGGACGGGGGCTTGGGTGCTTGGCGCCGGCTCGAGGAGGTGGGGTTTGGGTGCTCGGCACCGGCTCGAGGAGGTGGGGCCCGGGCGCTCGGCGCCCGGGCCGCCGAGGTGGTCCGCTCTCAGCACTACTGTATTGCAGTAGTGCTCGGAGTGTGACGTGCTCCATGGTCTTTCGAATCCTGACTCACTGCTCAGTACTGCGCTGGATAGAGGACGACTGTAGCTGTGCGGTGCTGGGTGGTGACAATGGATGTGGGAGGCCATGTGGAGCTCAACGCCGGGAGTCGGAGGAGGAATTCGTTCCCTTCTGACCCCCCTGAGGCCTAGGTGGTGGACACGGAGGTGTCTGCCCCAGCATAAGGCCTCGAGGTGGCGCGCACGGTGTTCTGTGCGCGCCTTAATGGCGTTCATGGGATGGGGAATGGCTCAGCTCCATCCCAACCAGGAGGGGGTCCTCAACAGGACCAGCGCCGTCGGGGCCGCGGACAAGTGCGAAAGCGTACCCGTAGCCCTGGCACAAGGCGTACTGTGGAACACCGTGGGGTTTTAGACGGTAAGAGTCCGACATAACCACCTTGCTGCCCCCGCAGCTTGGTGGTATCCATGAGGATTTCCCCACGTAAAAAAAAAAAAAAAAAAAAAAAGTTGGGTTGGAGCGTAGACTTCACCAAACGGCATCTTTCAAGCTTGTGGTTGATATTCAAGGAGCCTCGGTTTTTAGTCACACCATCGGGACTTTCCAAAAAGTGAACTAGCATTTGCCCCCTGTGATATCTGTCTCCATAGCAGTGTGGACTTATTTTCGTACTCCCACTTTGGCGTTAAAGTCTCCCATGTTAACGTTGTAGTGGGCCCATGTGGTGTTATGTAGGGCCGAAGATATATCATCAAACATACATTATACCTCCTTATCGGAGTATGCCGAGGTCGGTGCGTAAACCTGTTCGATCTTAAGGCTATACCTTTCAGTCAGCTTAAGAACCAGGTACGCTACCCTGGTCGACACACTGGATATTTCTACAACATTATCAATGAGGACTTTGTTGACGAGGAACCCCACGCCACCCGGAGACTGCTGATCGCCCTCTCGGAAGTATAATAGGTGGCCCGATTCCAGGGTAACTATATCCTCCCCCTCTCTTCGAACTTCACTTAACCCTAGGATTTGCCACCTTATCTTGGTAAGCTCCGTCTCGAGTTGCGCCATGTGATCGTCAAGCCTAATCGTTCATCCGTTGTACGTAGCCAGGGTCACACACAGGGTGTTTTTTGTTTCGGGTGGCCTACGGTAGCCCGGGGATTCTTCGCACCCCCTGCCCTGCCATTTCCTTGACCGCCACCTTGGTCAGGACTAGCAGGGCGACCGGGAACTGGGGCCCATTTATTTTTTATGCCGTTCATAAGGAGGGTTTGCCAATAATCACCACGCTGGACATGCGGGCTAGTGATCGCAGGGCGTAGCTTCACGCAGTATCTATATGGATATGGAGTACCGTCAAGTGGACGGTACTCCATATTCGATACTGAAGCCAAAACTGTTTTTTTTTGTCTGACTGTCTGTCTGTATGTCTGTATCTTGGTTAGGCATCATGCCGAAACAACTGAATGAAATTAAATGAATAGAGTATGGAAGTGAATGAATAACTTGGTATGATTAGAGTTCATACTACGAGGTAGGACATAGGATACTTTTCATCTCGAAATAATAATTGGGTTCCCGCTGGATAGGCGTTGAAAGTTATTTAAAAGAACACGTATCACGCTGAAACTACTAGACGGATTTTTTTGCAACTTGGCACAGTCATAGTTTATTTAATGGATAAAAATTGAAAATACTTTTTATCTCGAAAAAATAAAGAGTCCCTGCGAGAAAATGTCCTAAAATCTGTATATTTAAGATATTTTGTATTTTTTTTATAGTCTGTTCTATATTCAATACTTAAGCCAAAACTGTATTTTTTTAATTTTCTGTCTGCCTGTCCGTTTGTCTGTCTGAATCTTGGCAGCGCATCACGCTGAAAATACTCAATGAATTCAAATGAAACTTGGTATGGTTTGAGTTCATACTGTGAGGTAGGACATTGGATACTTTTCATCCCGAAAAGTTAAAGGGTTCCTGCATGGTAGGGCTGGAAAATTATTTAAAAGAACACTTTGCACGCTGAAACTATTGGACGAATGTTAATACAACTTAGCACAGACATAGTTTATAAGATGAGTGAAAATTTTGGATATTTATTATCCTGAAAAAATAAAGAGTTCCTGCGGGATATTGGTCCAAATTCGGTACATTAAAGAAATTGCGTTTTTTTTTTTGATATTACTCTTTATTCGATAACAAATCATTCATTTCATTTTTGTCTGTATGTCTGTCTGTCTGTATCTTGGCCGCGCATCACGCCGCCGGAACTCCAGCGATAGTAGAGTAGTTACGGCGATTCCTGCGGGATATTGGTCCAAATTCTGTACATTAAAGAAATTGTGAAATTTTTTTTTGGAGGTTTCACTTTATTCGATAACGAAGCCTAAATTGTATGATTTTAATTTTTGTCTGTATGTCTGTATGTCTGTATCTTGGCCGCGCATCACGCCGCCGGTACTACTAGATGAAATCAAATGAAACTTGGTATATTTGATTTCATACTACGAGGTAGGACATATGATACTTTACATCTCGAAATAATAATTGGGTTCTCGCAGGATAGGAGTTGAAACTTATTTAAAAGAACACATACCACGCAGAAACTCATTGAAGGGTTTTGATGAAACTTGGCACCGTCTTAACTTATATGATGGGTTAAAATTGAGGACACGTTTTATCCCGAATAAGTAAAAGTTTTCTGCGTGTTAAGAGTCCAAAGTTATGTTAATATTGAAGTAATGAATAATATTTTTTTGGATGGTTCTCTATATTCGATACTGAAGCCAAAACTGTTTTCTTTTTATTTTTGTCTGTCTCTCTGTTTGTCCGTATCTTGATCGCGCAGTGCAAAACACTTATCACGCTGAAACTACTGGACGGATTTTTTGATGCAAATTGACACAGTCATATATCTATACTTATAATAAAGCAATAGGTACGAAAAAGGCTGTATAAAGAATATATATAAAAAAATGCTCTTGGGTGCTTAAAAAAGCTATTGAAAAAGAGTATAACATATATTTGAATCGTGTCTCTCTGTCTGTTTGTCTGTATGTTAGTTTGTTCACGCATCACATAAAACCTACTGCACCTTTTGCAATGCGGTTATCATTGTTAGATAGCTTAGGCACATAATAAATAATAGTCTTAGGGTTTGATTTAAAAACTGGTGGAATTGGTATCTTAATCCGGTGAGTTAGAAGCCGAGCAAATGACAAAAGTATTTTTGACGGCTGAAGAAATTTTAATCAAATGTTGGTATATTGGTCCTGAAATAGCACATTATGGTACTTTGAACTAAAGAAAAGACCACGCGTACGTAGCCGCGGGTACAGCTAGTTATTTTATTTGCACATCAAGGTGTTTAAGACATTATCTTTTTCAGTAAGCTCCACCATATTAATTATTATGGTTCGGTTTGGACCGCCTTCAAAAAACTCTTTATTAGGTTATTTGTATTTTTGCATAACTATTACGTTGGTAATTTCGAAAAAGTGATACTGTTCGGGCTCAATTGTAATTGTTTTATTCTTTTTAGTGTTTATTTACAAAATAAAATTCAAATATGACGTTGTTTTTTATTTGGATAAATATGGATTCCCGCAAAGCAAAGTAACGCCTGAGTCTATCAACTACCACTAACAGACCTTAATTTATGTTTATTTTGTGCCAGTTATTTTATTGAATTATTTGATGCATACCTAGTAAGTAATAATTTATTACGAAAATCATAAAAATCTAGATTACAAGTAAATGACTGAACTTACAATCAAATTAAATGCTGTCAAATGTTTCTCTAGTTCAACCTTATAACGTCAGTAAACTTGAGATAAGTAACTTTAAGGGTGGGTTGCACCATCTTACTTTAGCAATAACAAACATCGACATTTCAGTTAAAGTAGGTACCAGTTAGGCAAAAAAAAAGATGTACTATCTGTTAATTGCTTTATTACGTCATAACTTCAACTTTTAACCGTATGTCAACTAAACAGTAACTTTAACTGGTATTATGGTGCAATCTAGCCTTAGTAGCGCCATCTGACAACTATTAAATGACCTCATAACTTTAACTGTTAACCGTAACTGCCCACGCTTTGCTGGTTAGTGTTATAGTTTTTTTTTTATTACTGACTAGGCAATCGTTTGACCACGATCTCACCTGATGGAAAGCGATGATGTAGTCGAAGGAGTAGCACGCTTGCCTAGTAGATACCTATTCACTCTTGACTTGAACACACCAGGGTTATAGTTTACCGGAAACACTGACGATGCATACTCTTTACTTGTTTACTTGAAGACGGTATTACTTCTGAGCTCTTAAAGTCAGGAGGTACTCCTGTACTCAGAAAGATACAGGATTTATTTAATTCCGTCATCAACTGTGGGAGAACTCCAGAGGCGTAGAACAGGAGTGTGGTGGTACTGTTCTTCAAGAAAGGGGATAAAATAATTATAGGCCCATCTCACTCCTGAGTCACGTCTGTAAGTTGTTCTCAAGGATCATCACTAATCATCTCTCGAGTAGATTTGACGAATTCCAGCCTCCCGAGCAGGCCGGGTGTTGCGGAGTATATGGCAGACTACATTCACACAGTGCGCTAGATTATGCAGAAGTCAGAATAGTATAATCGACCGCTGTGTCTGGCTTTTGTAGACTACGAGAAATCTTTTGACTCCATCAAAATCTGGTCTGTTTTGGACTCTTTGCAGCGATGCCAGGTGGACTCACGATATATTGTTGTGTTGAGATAGCCTCGTTGCCCACCTTGCAGTGCCTTAAGACGAAAGTCTTTAAGTCTTTAACCAGTGAGTCCGGTAGGACGTAATGACATACGGAGCCGAAACGTGGAAACTGACTGTGAGACTGGTCCACAAATTTCAGGTCGCTCAGCGAGCTATAGAACGGGCTAGGCTTGGGGTTTCTTTAAAGGATCGCAACCGAAACGAGGTGATTTGGCAGAGAACGAAAGTCACCGACATAACTCAAAGAATTAGCAAACTGAAGTGGCAATGGGCCGGTCACATTAGTAGAAGAACCGATAACCGGCGGGGTAGACAAGTTTTTGAGTGGAGACCACGTATAGGGAAGCGTAGTGTACGACGCCCTCTAGCCAGATGGAGTGACGATTTACTCAAAGTAACTGGCAGCAATTATATGAGAATAGCCGAATATCGGACTCAGTGGCGCGCATTAGGAGAGGCCTATGTCCAGTAGAGGACTAATGCAGCCTGTTGATGATATGATGATACATATTCTGTTAACTGTAACTATAAAGACAAAATTAAATGATGGTGCAACACATGCTGGCTGCTGGCACATGTGCAACCCAGCTTAATATGCGTTATAAAAACAAACCACTTCCTAGAGAACACATCACAATGATGTGCCCTATTGTTAATACAATCTAGAATTAATATTGTTAATACAATTTGAAATAATGAGTTATTTTAAATTAATAATAAACTAGCTGCTCTTATTAATAAACTAGCTGATGCCCGCGGCTTAGGACGCCTGGTAATTTCTGTAGGATAAAAGTACTATTTGTGCTATTTCAGGACCTAAAATACCAATATACCAACATTTGATCAAAATTCCTTCAGCCGTCAAAAATATTTTTATCGATTGCTCGGCTTCTACTCATCGGATTGAAAAGAAAGTTTTCCAGTTTTTAAGTCAAAACATAAGCTAACCAACAGTGAAAACCGCATGGCAATCGGTCCAGTAGTTTTTACGTGATGCACGAACAAACGTACAGACAGACAAACAGACAGACACGCATTTTCAAAATGTTATATTTTTGTTCATTAGCTTATTGTATGACCAATTATTTTTTTATTATCTTCTTTGCACAGACTTTTTCGTTAGGTGGACCACGGGCAGGGCGTGGATAAAAGAAGGGCTTTTGACTCACGCTTAGGTAATAACCCGACTAGCGCGAAGCAAGGGTAGAGTGATGAATTTAACAGTTTATGTATATAATTAGAATATATATATGTGAAATACTTGTATGCTTTCGATGTCACCGACCGCAGCACACAAGCAATGAAACTTAATTATTACGGAATATCAGGCCCACCTCTCAATCATACGTGATAGAGTACAATATGGACACAGAGGAAAGATAACTTCTGAAGTGTGAAATTGGCGTACCCCGAGGATCTTCTTTATCGAATTTAGCGTTATCTCTCCTACTAAACGACCTGACAGATATACATTTAGCGTTATCTCTCCTACTAAACGACCTGAAAGATATACATTTAGCGTTATCTCTCCTACTAAACGACCTGACAGATATACATTTAGCGTTCTCTCCTACTAAACGACCTGAAAGATATACATTTAGCGTTATCTCTCCTACTAAACGACCAGACAGATATACATTTAGCGTTATCTCTCCTACTAAACGACCTGACAGATATACATTTAGCGTTATCTCTCCTACTAAACGACCTGAAAGATATACATTTTTTTAAAAGCTAGTGCAAAACAAGACATAAATTCCATAACTAAAACCCGTCTTTGCTCGGGTAAAAATATCCTATGACTCTTGCGATGAAAACGATTGATAAACACATAGACAGATAAACATTTTATTAAAAATTATTTGTGTTACGCCGATCGATTCTTAGAAAAACAGTAGGTACCAGAATGTTCGAGTAGTTGCGGCTAGATGACGCAATAACTACATCTACAGGTACTTTCTGAAACACACCAGTGGCGCGTAGGTACCTACGAGAAGTTTGCGGAGCGCACTGTAGGTACTTCCGGGCGTGGCGTGACGCGGCAACATCAAAGGCAGCGCCGTCCTTAGGTACCTACAGGCGCGGTGCAACGCCACTATATCAAAGGCAGCGCCGGCCTTGAAGATTCACGTACATTAATTTTATCCGAATCTCAGTTCGTAACATTATATTATAGGTCAATTAATCGCATTATCAAGCGTTACATAACTTGCATCTTATTAATATTGTAATGTGATAAAGATAACATTCAAAATTTATTTAAGCATTTACATTAATTAAATCCACACCAATATATAAAAGTGAAACGTTGTCTGTTTCTTTGTTTGTTTGGTTGGGGAGATTTCACGCTCTAGCGATTGGACGGATTTTGATGGAATTTGGAATTGAGATAGCTTATTACCCTGGTATAAAACATATAATACTTTTTATCCCGGAATATTATACGTTTTCATAGGAAAACTGGAAAATGTTGATTACTCGCTGTAAGGAACGGTTGCCATGGAAACGCAATAATAACAAGTCTATCAAAAAGCATCAAGAGTTTTTGTGCTATACTTTTGCATTGGTTTTTAATACCCTAGAAGAACATAGGCTGCTTTTTTTTACGACACTACTGGTAGTACCAGCCGGTAGTGTCGTTGCCAATAAACGACACTATTAAGCCCATTTTGGATAAAATTGTACAGACAACACACAAAACTACAGGATTACGATATATACCTAATGAACTATTTAAAAAAAAAGTTATTAAATAATTTTGGAACATTACTGTTTCATGTCTATAGTGATAGGTGTCATCAAAGTGATAAGTATCATTAAAGTGACAGGAGTCGTCAAAGTGACAGGTGTCGTCAAAGTGACAGGTGTCGTCAAAGTGACAGGTGTCGTCAAAGTGACAGCTGTCGTCAAAGTGACAGCTGTCGTCAAAGTTACAGGTGTCGTCAAAGTGACAGGTGTCGTTAAAGTGACAGGTGTCGTCAAAGGAACTGGTGTCAAACTGACAGGTGGCATTAAAGTGACAGGTGTCAAAGTGACAGCGGTCAAATTTAAAACACCTATTACTCAGAAACTATTGATTGTTGACTAGTAATTTCTGTACAGAAGTGATAAATCTCATAGTTATCTTCGTTTTGGATGACAGTTGTAAAACTTAAAAGGGCTATTACTCTGAAAATGTTGATCCTAGACTAGTAGTTTTTTACAGAAGTGATAGCACTCATCAACATCTTCGTTATGGATGACTGCTGTCAAACTTAAAAGGGTTAAAATACTGAAAGATACGATCCTAGATTAGTAGTTTCTTTACATAAAAGTAAGATCTCATCGATAACTTCATTTTGGATGACAGCTGTTAAACTTAAAAGGGCTATAACTCAGAAACCAATGATCTTAGACTAGTAGTTTCTTTACAGAAGTGATAGATCTCATCGATATCTTCATTTTCGATGACAGCTGTCAAACTTAAAAGGCCTATAACTCTGAAACTAATGATCTTAGACTAGTAGTTTCTTAACAGAAGTGATAGTTCTCATTGATATCTTCGTTTTGGATGACAGCTGTTAAACTTAAAAGTGCTATAACTCTGAAACTAATGATTCTAGACTAGTAGATTCTTTACAGATATCTAAGTACTGCTGGTCATGTCAGACGTCAGCTGTTAATACTGGATGTTTTGACGTTTGACAGCTGTCACCTGACAATTTTACAGCTATCATATGAAATGAACATCTCGATAGGATCTATCCTTTATGTCAGGAAACTAATAATCTAGGATCAATCAGAGTAATGGCCCTTTTAAGTTTGACAACTGTCATCAAAAACGAAGATTTCAAAGAGAACTGTCATTACTGTAAAAAAACTTCTAGTCTAGGATAGCTAGTTTCAGAGTTATAGCCCTTAAAGTTTGACAATTGTCATCCAAAACGAAGATGTCAATGAGATTTATCACTTCTGTAAATAAACTCCTTGTCTAAGGTCGTTAGTTTCAGAGTTTAAGCAGTTTTAAGTTTGACAGCTGTCATGCAAAACGAAGATATTGATGAGATCTATCACTTCTGTAAATAAACTACTAGTCTAGGATCAATAGTTTCAGACTTATAGCCCTTTTAAATTTGACAGCTGTCATCCAAAAGAAGGTGTCGATGAGATCTATCACTTCCGTGCAGAAATTTCTAGTCTAGGACCAACAGTTTCAAAGTTATAGCCCTTTTAAGTTTGACAGCTGTCATCCAAAACAAAGATGTTGATGAGATCTATCACTTCTGTAAAGAAACTTCTAGTCTAGGGTCGTTAGTTTCAGAGTTATAGCCCTTTTAAGTTTGACAGCTGTCATCCAAAAAAAGATTTCGATGAGATTTATCACTTCCGTAAAGAAATTTCTAGTCTAGGAGCAACAGTTTCAGAGTTATAGTCCTTTTAAATTTGGCAGCTGTCATCCAAAACAAAGATATCGATGAGATTTATCACTTCTGTAAAGAAACTACTGGTCAACGAACAATAGTATCCGAGTAAAAGCTGTTTAAAGTTTGACTTCTGTCACTTTGACGAAACCTGTCACTTTGACATCTTTCACTATAGACATGAAACAGTAATGATCCAAAGTTATTTATAAAATATGTTTTATTTTTTAATGCTTTATAAATAATTCTATAATGCTTTTTTTAATAATAATTTATAAATAGTTTTGTATGTTGTCTTTACAATTTTATACAAAATGGGCTTGGTAGTGTCTTTTATTGGCAACGACACTACTGGTAGTGTGGCTGGTAGTGTTGTTGCCAATAAACGGGTTTTACCTCTTTACGTTATATTATGACGTAACGCTCGGAGGTAAAAATCAAAGGTTATCTAGAGTGAGATAGGAGGTCTTACCTCTTTACGTTATATTATGACGTAGCGCTCGGAGGAAAGATCTATAGCTATATAACGTTGTGACATGACCCTCAAGGAAGGACTGGACGGTAACGGTAAGGTAATATTATGAATTACCTTACTTCAAGTTAAAAACCTTTAGTCTATGACTAATGGACCGTAGAGGTAAGGTGTTATCTTACAGTTTGTAAGATTATGAATTACACTTACCTCCGCATTAAGGCCACTAGTAATAAACTCCTTAGAGGGTATGAAGTCTTATAGTTCTACGACTTAGGCTTACTACTCTAGGAAGATAGCCGTAAAATTATGGATGGGGAATTATGCTTATTAGACATAAATCCTCACGAGCATGAGACGTTAACCTGGCTTTGGTACGCGCTACGTACAAAAATTTAAATTAAAGAATAGATATTATGTATATCAATACTCTTTGATTTTAAATATAATGACAAGACACGAGGGTATTTTTTAAGATATGTTGAAGATCTGTTTATGGTATTCAGAGTGACAGATATACTTCAAGATATCTTTATATAATAACTAGAGGGAATTCAGAGGATAACCTTTAGGTACTCTATTAATCAGAGACTATCTTGAATAATTTATAGATGATCGAGGCAATCTATAGAATTACTCAAATTAGTCAAAGGAAATAAAGTTATGGCCTGGCTTCTAAAGGTTAGGGAAGAATTTTTGGACTCCAAAGTTTCCCTTTCAGATTTTACTGAAATTTATTAAATTGAGGACCTACCTATCCTATAAGGGGAGGATTCCTGAGTTTAATTATGTTTTAGAAGTAAATATTTATACGTAAGGTTAGTGAGGTAAAATGTTCTTCGTCAGGAAAGAGTGAAGCATCTGGAACTGTTCGAGATGGACTTTCAGCAACTCGGAGGCAGGAGAGGGAGACAGCAACTCGTTCACAACTGCCTCGAAGTAGATTTTGGTCTTGATGAAGAGTTTCGGTCTCCAACTACAGTCCTCGGTGATGTGGTGAAGCCGGTCCTGGAGCTGTCTTTAATTCTTGGGGATCTGCGGGTTAATCAAGTGCTTTGGGGCACTATAACTTCCATACCAGATCACAACGGACGAGCTCCCTTTTTTAATTCACTTTTGTATTATTTTATCATTGTTTTACATAGATTTTTAAAAGAAGTAAAAAATCTTAAGAGAAAATTATTTCTAGTAATTTACTTGTTCATTATTTGCTAGCCATCTGATAACTGTGAAATCTAAACGATTACTGACCCCAATCGACTTTCAAAGGTTTAAAAAAATAACTTTTTTAATAAGTGGCATAATTATCAATGATCAGTAACTTGATACAGAATTAAATGAGGTCGGTTAATATTTACATTCGAATTATAAAATTTAAGAGAATAAATTTGACAACAAATGCCTAATTATACTACTCCCTATACTTACTTACTTGCCTTATTATACTCTTATGTTTATTTTTTCTGCTCCCTCTGGGCTTTAGCTGAAAACCAGCGCTGCGTGCCTTCGGCAATCAACCTAATGCTGAGTTAAGGCCCATTCATCACCACTTTAGCTGAAAACCAGCGCTGCGTGCCTTCTGCAAACAGCCTAATGCTGAGTTAAGGCCCATTCATCACCACTTTAGCTGAAAACCAGCGCTGCGTGCCTTCTGCAAACAGCCTAATGCTGAGTTAAGGCCCATTCATCGAAACTTTAGCTGAAAACCATCGCTGCATGCCTTCGGCAAACAGCCTAATGCTGAGTTAAGGCCCCACCACTTTAGCTGAAAACCAGCGCTGCGTGCCTTCGGCAAACAGCCTAATGCTGAGTTGAGGCCCATTCATCACCACTTTAGCTGAATACAAGCGCTGCGTGCCTTCTGCAAACAGCCTAATGCTGAGTTAAGGCCCATTCATCACCACTTTAGCTGAAAACCAGCGCTGCGTGCCTTCTGCAAACAGCCTAATGCTGAGTTAAGGCCCATTCATCACCACTTTAGATGAAAACCAGCGCTGCGTGCCTTCGGCTAACAGCCTAATGCTGAGTTAAGGCCCATTCATCACCACTTTAGCTGAAAACCAGCGCTGCATGCCTTCGGCAAACAGCCTAATGCTGAGTAAGGGCCCCACCACTTTAGCTGAAATCCAGCGCTGCGTGCCTTCTGCAAACAGCCTAATGCTGAGTTAAGGCCCATTCATCACCACTTTAGCTGAAAACCAGCGCTGCGTGCCTTCTGCAAACAGCCTAATGCTGAGTTAAGGCCCATTCATCACCACTTTAGCTGAAAACCAGCGCTGCGTGCCTTCTGCAAACAGCCTAATGCTGAGTTAAGGCCCATTCATCGAAACTTTAGCTGAAAACCAGCGCTGCGTGCCTTCTGCAAACAGCCTAATGCTGAGTTAAGGCCCATTCATCACCATTTTAGCTGAAAACCAGCGCTGCATGCCTTCGGCAAACAGCCTAATGCTGAGTTAAGGCCCCACCACTTTAACTGAAAACCAGCGCTGCGTGCCTTCGGCAAACAGCCTAATGCTGAGTTAAGGCCCATTCATCACCACTTTAGCTGAAAACCAGCGCTGCGTGCCTTCTGCAAACAGCCTAATGCTGAGTTAAGGCCCATTCATCACCACTTTCGCTAAAAACCAGCGCTGCGTGCCTTCGGCAAACAGCCTAATGCTGAGTTAAGGCCCCACCAGTTTAGCTGAAAACCAGCTCTGCGTGCCTTCGGCAAACAGCCTAATGCTGAGTTAAGGCCCATTCATCACCACTTTAATTATCTACTTTTACCTTTTCTTTGTTTTCCTTTTCTATTATACCTACTTATTTTTTCTAATTATTTGTATCTTTTATTTTTGTGTGTGTTGAATAAATGTATTTTCTTTCTTCGTTTTTCTAATTGACGACTTCTGTCAAAATAATATAACCTAAAAATTCAATTTTCTCAGCCTGTGGGCGTTTTTCAACAAAATTATTATACTCAATAGATTCAGAAAAATCAGCACTATCTTTAAGATCAAAAATATCTAGTTAAGTATTTATACAATTTTAGGCAAAATAACAAGAATTACGCAATAAACTAACAAGGTAAGATAAGAATTACAGACAATAACACCTCATACATCGTTTTATCTAAAATCTAACTCTGAACATAACCAATTTCGGAAATTATTTTACCTACAGAAACTAATATTATGAGCAGATAATATGTTGTTCTATGAAAATACACAATACCGAGGTAAATAACATGTTTAAAAAATATGTCTGTAGGTAATATATACATAACTTCGATAATTCTTAAATTCGACAATCATACCATTCTAGTTAAAAAACATACATTATTAAAGATAGGCCAAACTATAATGTGGCATATAACTTGACGCCAGTTATAGGACATTTAAACATGAATTGTTAAGAATTATTCATCAGATACTATTCCTATCATCTCACAATCAAATTTTTACACCAAAATCATAATATTGTATTAACTTAACGATATTGTTCACAGATATGAAGAAAAATACAAAATAAACCAATCATCGTGTCTTATACAGCTCTAAAAATTATCATCCACTCAAAAAGTAATTGGAGATCAAGAAGAGAAAGTTAAAAGGATAAATGGTAAGGTTATAACTCCACCAAAGAATTGTAAGTACTTAAGCATAAAAAGAAATACCTCAAAGTTCAAAAACTAAAACCCGACTACGGTCAGGTAAAAATTGCCTATGACAATCCTGTGATGAAGACGAATCGATTGATACCTTGCTGGTAAAAATCGGACCATTTTTTTTTGTTTGAACGTATAATCGTTCCTATCCTTCGCCGTAGGCAAAAAAAGGCCTACACTCTATATTTGAAGACAAATTGATTGATACCTCGTTGATTAAAATCGAACCTATAGGAGCGACGCGATGGTGATGGGCGATGGTGGAACATCCACATAACCCACATACATAGGCGGAAATACGGCGAAGCAAAGGAAGGGTAATGTTAAAATCATTACCCTTCCCTTGCTTCGCCGTACTTAGGTAAAAAGTAAAATGATATGGGCATTCTACTGCTGAAACAAATTCACCGAAAGAATAAGTTGACAGTGAGCTTATAAAGTGAGTTCCTTGAAACTCGCATCAGTCGAGTTGAGCCTCTGCCTCTCAATAAGTTATGTGCAGATTTTGCATCGCTCCGTGTTTCGAAGGGCAAGTTAAGACGTCGATCCCGGTCGCAAGCAATGACAGCAGTCGTGACGCCACGTATCAAATGTCTTTTGGTGGTGGGTGACAAATTCTGACACAAAAGATACCTCATTAAAAATACTACGTAACAAACATAAAAATCCTGACAGCGTGATTGAGGAACAAATATCGAAATATTTCCTCATTCATACATCCAAACTTTCTCATATTATTATGGTAGGATATATAGTAGTAAATTCAGATTACCGCCAGAATGTATTGTAGCATGTTAAATCATGACTCCGAGTGAGATATGTTATAAATCCCGATTAAATTAAATATATTGGATACAACGCCATTTGGCGAGGAGGGGCGTTTTCTCTCTGAGATCGCATATAATGCCGGCGTTAGCAAGACCTATTGGTAGAAGCGCCATCTAATGGATCGAGGTGCGTTTTCACCTCAAGTGGAAACCAGTCTCGAAGTTTAGTAAGCAACGCCGAATGACCGTCCGCTGCTTTTCGTAGTCGGCCAGTCGATAAAATGATTAAATGAAAGCGATGTTTACTAAAGACTGAATGATAATTTTGCCCTTCTAAAAATCCATGGATAATGGAGGAATCTGGCTCCGCAAGTGGAAAGGCAAAGTTTTCATCTCATGGCTCAAAATGGTTGGTAAATCCACGCAGTGACAGCTAGTGTCGAGAGACATGAACTAGAAGGAAGATGTAAAAGATGCGTAAACCTCTGTCGAGAAGTAGCGCAACTTTTAGTGATACCCTTATAATAAACGTTTCAGGATTATTTTCAGGCCCTGGATAGCTTCAAACAAAGGGCAAAATATTTAAAAAACCGGCATAAGCCGTATCTTTGAGTTGCCGAACAAATCAGAAATTCAGAGGACAGCGATTCATATGTCAAAAATAATTTACACATACAAATCGCTTGTGATGGTCACACCATGGAATGTTTTGACGGGTCGAGTAGAACACAAGAAACTTCTAGTTCATTTTTGTTTTTCTATATGGAGTTGAGATAAAAAACAAGTTAATCACGGCGGAACTTGACTGGATTGCACCGGAGCTTGCTGAAGGACTGTGACCCGTATAGCTAGGCCGACAGGGTCTGGATTGCGATGCAAGCTGCAGGGTTGTTTCCAGAGGTTTCTGGAAACCGGATGTAATGTTTCGGGCTCCAGTTTGCTACTCATCATAAAATACAGTATTCGTATAAATACGGAAAAGAAGGCCAGCTGGGAGCATTTCCAATACGGACAGTGAATTAGTTTGTTTCACATAGTTTGCAAGTGATTGAGATCGGCGCAGGTGAGAAAATTGTTTGTTCCTGGGTTTCAGTAGATTCTGTGCGAAATCGACATTGTGTTTATGGGTCTTAATTCGTAGCCAGCAGCGGGCACGCAGTCTTTTGGTGTGGACGGAGCGACCGAGATACGCAGTGAGGAGCGTTCAGAACGAAGCGCGGAAACCGTGACTACTTGGTAACAAATAAGTATACGAGAGCAAAAACCAGGCTAGTGAGATATCCCGTGATTCAAGGATTGTTTTAACGAAATATCTGTTTTGATTTTGTGCCGCGACCATCTAAGGCGTGCACCTCGAGACACCATTTAAACACAGAGGAACGTGGGTTTCGGGAAGTAGTCGAGCATCGACGGACCACCGCTGCCGTCATCACTGCAAGCTGCTGTTGCACCGATCTCCGGGGCGCACCATCTGTCCCGTGGAAGGAACCGAACGTGAGAGACACCAGACGCCGACTGTGGGAGACGCAGAAACCGTTCGAGAGGAGCGGAAGGCACCGTTCGTGGAGAGCACGAGGAGCTGAACGAGTGGAGTGAAGGAGGCGATACGCGGCGGCACGCGAGTCGACAGTACGGCGACCCGGGAAGTTTCCAGGTTGGTCCGTTCCAAATCATTTCGAGTCAGCGAGCTGCGGTAGTGAAGGAAGCCTTCACCTTGTTGCGTGTTAGGATACAGTTTGTAAGATACTTTCCGTTTTAAAGTTTTACATCCCTCTGGGAAACACAACCTTGCACACACACTCCTGTTTGTACAAGTAATTTTGATTTAGAACGCCATAAGCAAGGCATAGACGACAGTATTCTGTTGCGTTGTGACCAATATATGATGAACTGCTGACCACTGTCTCTCTAAGTTTTTACTAGCCTAGGATTCTGCAGTTCTAATATAAATTCATATCGTACAGGCCGAATTTATGTACTATTTATCTATGAGAATTTTGTAATCATAGTTTTAGTATTTGAATCATAAGATAAAATTTGCCGTGTTGATCATATTTTTGATGCAGAACAAACTTGAGAATCAAACGCTCGTTTGATAGAACTTAATCTACGTGAGGCTGTTCCGTGCAAACCTTTCGTTCGTATTTTCGCTTTAGAATGCTATTTTTCCTTGTGAGAAGATTTGACATTTATATTCATAAATCCGACTAAATCTTTGTAAACATTGATTTATATCTTACCAAAATAAACTTTGCCACTAATCCCTATAGACTGGATCCCGTCGTACATCCCACTTTTACGTGAAAATATTTTGTCCCGAAAGTTGAAACATAACGAGATCATTGACCCCAAAACATAACGTTGCGAAAACCCATTACTTTTTGGGTACGAAAAGTGCTAAGACAATATTTGATATCACTAACACTCCATAACCAACGCACACTATATCAAACTATGTCGATAAAATATAGTAGGTAAGTATAATAATATAAATAGGGACGGTTTATTCGATAGGCTGATACACATAAGTATATGTTTATGGCAAATTGAGTAGGCGTCTACAATATGATATATGTTTTCTCGAGCGGCTAATACATTTTGCAACAGTTTGTCTTGAAAACGGTGAGGCATATGAAAACATTACACAGTTGTTACGAGGACAATGATTTGATTCCACCTCGATGAAAGTAGTACTAATTACTATACATTTAGATACATCTAGATATTTTGTACCGTAAATATGGAGTGTGGACATAATCCTGAATTGACGACCGGTTGGCCGAATGGTTAGTGACCCTGACTGCCAACGGTCGTGGGTTCAAATACCCTAGGTGCAATCATGGAAACAAACATTTCTGCTCATCACACACAATGTATGTTTATTCGTTGTAAATTACCCATAGTATCTTAATATGGGGCTAGGTTGTGTTGTGGTGTGAACTGTCCCGTTTTAATGTTTTTTTATTATTTAATTTTTCTTGGTAAACGTTTGAATCCTTGATATAGGTACTCACTGTACTGAAAGTAATTATCCATTTAATTGTAAATGTTCTTTATTTACAAAATCGTCGACGAATAAGAAACACTTGGAATGCCATGTCATGTTTGGAATCACATTGGAATACATGCCCATTGATCGAAATGTTTAATGAATGTGGTTATCCAAATAATTTGGTGATCAATGGATATCACTAACTACATTTCGCACCACGAGGCAACGGTGCAACATTTAATTCTATTTGAACCACATATTTTAATTATTTTAGTGTTTGCCCCCAAACTGCCTTTTTTTGATTGAGATACAGAATACACATACTTTTTAAGTCAAACCCAAACTTTCCGCCATCCACATCGAATTGAAAACCACATCGCAATCGGTTGAGTAGTTTTTACGGGATGCGCGAACAGACCGAAAAAACAGACAGATCATTTAAAATTATTACTTCTCTCCCCCTCCGCCCCCATAAATAATTAAAATTTATTACTTCTCTCCCCCTCCGCCCCCATAAGCAGGTGTCCCGTATGTATAAAATTGTCGATTTTAAAGCTTTTATTAGTATAACCCTAAAATAAATATTTCCCTTTTCAAAAAAATATTTAAAAAAACTACGCTTGATAGTGCAATCAAACATTTAAGCGAAGACCTAAATAGAATTGCGGACTGGTCAGAAATTAATTGTCTTTTACTAAATCCACAGAAAACTAAATTTATGATCTTAGGCAGCAAACACCAACTCGCCTCACTTCCAGAGGCTGTAGATCTATTACTCTTGGGTGAGAAAGTAGAGAGAGTTTACGAGGCACGAAACCTAGGTTTAAATCTCGACGGTTAACGGTTAAGGTTCGAAAATCATTTAGCTGCTTCCGTGCAAAATTGTTTCTGCAGACTAAAAACTTTATATAAACTACGACCATATCTTTCCGAAGAGCTGCGCATAAGTAGTTGAAAGCCTTGTTTTGTCGAAATTAAATTATGCCGATACTGTATACGGACCACGGCTGCTATCTCGAATCGAATCTATCTATGCAGAATGCTTGAATAGGTTCCGGCAGAAAATCAGTGCCAAGGCTTTATGGCCTTAGCGTTTGCTGAGTTGGGACCTGTTTGTGACAACACACAGCATTAATTTCGTACCTTTTATTTTTGTTTGTAATTATTGTTCTTTGTTTTTCTGTGTAATGTTGTGTGTTGTCATAAATAAATGTAGTTTCTTCTTCTTTCTTCTTCTTCTTCTTGTGCAAGATTTTGTTTCTTGATCACACCGCGAAGTCACGTAACACCATTTCTCAATAAACACTACGCTTTAAAAATGAAATCTCACCGTAAACTTCACCTTGCATGTCTATTTTTCAGTGTATTTAATTTTAAAGATCCTTAATATTTGTATGAAATGTTCAAATGGGTCACAGATAGCAGGCTTTGTCCAGTAGACAGGGTTCTCAGCAGGTGTCCATCCCCCGACACCGCACAGCAAACTTCAGTTTCCGTTATGGCGTGTCCAAGTGCTGGAACAATCTCCCACCACCGATCAGAGGGCTGAAAAATTCTAAACTCGAACTAAAAAAATACTTGGTCGAAGAGCAGATAAAGCACGGATATGTAGATATTAATATGTCATTCATATGAGACAAATACAATACTTTTATGTTTTATTTATTAACTGCTTAGTTATTGGGGACTATAATATGCCAATATAATTATTTTATTAGTACATAATTTTTTGCTTGCCCTATTATTGTTCCTTTCCTGGTTCACTTGAATATTTACTTTTTCTTTCTTTAGTTCACTTTAATGTTATTTTCCAATTTCAGGGATACTTTCACAATATTTTAAAGGTAGACTAGACTAAGGTCACGTGTTTTAACCACAAAATGATTTCGCTTGGCAGATTTTTCTTCTATTTGCCATGCCATTCGATTGCCATTGAAAAAATCATTATAATTCTGTATAGTTCATTTATGTTTCTTGCTTTCTAAGTATATATATTATTTGTGTATTTTTATGTTATTTAATTACTTAAGTGTACATATTTATTATTTTTATTATTATTAATGTTTATATGTATGATATAATCCCTTATGTATTTTAAATAAATTTGCACCTTTTTTTAAAAATCACCCACGTGGGGCCTTTCTGAAAACCAGCGTCCAGTGTCTAGCACTGGACATTTTTGCTGAGCACTGGCCTTTTTGGTACACTCGTATAGCTTGTAATGCTTATGTTAATTTGTATTACTAGGTTCGCCACTAAACTTCGATAGTGCAAAACAGGCGAGGCCACCTTCCGTCTATAACCTCAATTAATTGGAACCAATATATATAGTACACCGAAACGTATTAAACCGCTCCGTAGCGTTAGAGTTCTTCAACGCTGACGGCCTTAAAGAACAAAGTGACCAAGTTCATGAATTCTGTAAGATCCATCAGGTCGCCATAATGATAGATAGATAGATAGATAGATAACTAATAATGTTAGTACAAGATACCTTTAACCTATTAACCGTAATCCCGGGATTGCCAACTTCCGGGTCCATCGTAACGATAGAGTCACCAACAAGGGTGGTACTCTGATTTACTACAAAAACTCACTCCACTGCATCCCGTTAGACACCCATCCTCTAGTCAACTTAGAAGCCTCCTGCTGCCAATAGCGATGACTGGTCATCAATCAATCATTATAGCCTGCTGCTGCTACCTCTTCGCCAGCAAAACTTTACTCAGGAGGGATTTAGAGACACTTTTCTCCATGGTAAGTGCAGTTATGGCTGGGGACTTCAATGGCAAAAATATCATATGGGGGTGATGCAAACCCACCCCCAGTACTAAACTTTTCGACCTTATTTTCGATGTAATTCCATCCTTGGAGGCGTCTCACTACCCCCAATGTCCCGACCACAAACCTGAAATACTAGACATTCCGCTCCTAACGAACATAAAACTCCGTTTCCGCTCAATCGAAGTTTTCAAAGAATTAGATTCCGACCACCGTCCCGTTATTATGCACCTAGGCCCCGACCCGACAGACTCGTCCTCCCTTCCACCGACCAAGACGATAGTGGATTGGAAATATTTGGGGGAAACCCTAAAAGCTATCAGTTCACCCGATCTCGATTGCGTCTCCGAAGACATAATCTCAGTCAACGAGGTTTTTCGCTCGATCGATGCTCTCACCAGCCACCTCAACATCGTTATCAGTGAGTCCTCTAGGAAGGTCTCAGGGGAGGATCTCTAGCTATGAGCAACTTATTCTTCCCCGACGCCTGGAAGAATGCCGTCATCGGAATTCACGAACCAGGAAAAAAGGTATCCGAGCCTTCTACTAGTTACCACCCTATTAGTCTCCTCAGCTCTCTGGGGAAGATCTACGAGCGACTCTGAATCGAATCTGGTCCATTGGGAAATCGAAAAAGCTCATACTTGATGAGCAGTTTGGCTTTAAAGAAAACACTCTTGTCCTCAGCAAGTGCAACGCATAACGGATAACATTCTCGCGGGTTTTAATAGGAAATAACTTTTCCAAACCACAATAGCCGTCTTTAGACGTGGCGAAGGCTTTTGACAAGGTGTGGTACGCCGGACTGATATACAAGCTATACCAGCTCGGAGTGCCAGATCGTCTTGTGCTTATAGTACAAGACTAACTCAGGAGCCGGAGCTTCCACTATAGTTTCGAGGGCGACCGATCCACCCCATCCCATCAGAGCCGGAGTCCCTCAGGGCTCCGCGCTATCTCCTTTCCTGTTCACGCTTTACACAAGTGACTTCCCGTGCACTCCCAGTTGAGATTGTTCTCTTTGCGAACGACACCACGATTTATTCCACCAGATGGAAACCAACCGTACTTCCAAGAAGAATCCAACGAGCGCTCTGAGCGCTCGATGTAACTACTATTAATTTATATCTTGAAGGAAGTTTTCAACTGATTACTGAAATAAAACCATTTTTTTTTCAAGAGTATTTATTTCTTATTCTTCATTTTCTAGATCTTCCCTAACCAATATATTCTCGAGAAACTGTGCAGGAGGAAATATATTATTTTGGTGCCGGGCCCACCCCAGATACCAATTGTCATTACATGTGCACAGCTTCCAAGAGTACGTTTACCAATTACTCGTAAACTACTGCAATAATACCCCCTAATTCTATCTTCCCAGCTTGTACCTGTCCTCTCTTACAATAATATGTATGTGTAGTATACTTTACTGGATTGATGGCGAGACCTTATTCGTCCTCTGATCAAAGCTGTCTCATGTGATAACGATATGCCTAGCGCATATGTAGTTCTGATGTTATCTTTTACATCTACAGTAAAAGAACCATTTGCTAGGATATGTTCCCCATAATATAACCTAGCTTGCTTTATTTGATACACACCTAAGCTAAACAAAATGATATCTGACATTTCCATTGAGGGGAACATATCCAGCTATGGTATATTACCATTTATTACAACAAAACTGGCTCTGTGTCTATTAAGATTATGCACAATAACATGGTCAGCTAAATAATTTTGTAGATTCGTTGACAAGCTCTCTCAAGTATTGATTGGGCATCAGGACGGTTGGTCAAAACAGGACAGTAATTATTTATAATTGCCCCAGCAACTTTAAAGTCATCCATTAGGTTTTTAGAAGCTAGATTATAATATTTATTCCTGAAGATTTTGAAGTCCCGTTTGAACCAACCGTTTACGACTTCCACAACCCACCTGCAAAAGGTCACCATTCAAGACTTATTTTCTTTTTCTGTTGAAAGTTGTCTTTCTCCTGAGCTTAGGGGTTCTGGTTTATAAACACTGACAAGACACACCCAAAGACCTGAGTAGTGGTATTAAATCTCTAAATCCACGGTCAAGTATGAAGATATCATTTTCTATGAAATATTGCCGTAAAGATGAATTCACATTTTCGAATAAAAGTTTCATAACTGTAGCATCCAATGTTGTAGCTGCATATGGACCAAATATATCTATTATATGGCTGTCAGTGGCTACCATCAAAAATGGTTTCGCAAAATTTGCAAACTTTTGAAAACAATATGTTTTTTTTTTTGGAACAAATAGTTCGATGATTTTAGCAAATACATATATGATTATTTTTTGCTGTACCAAAGAGACTCTGTGGGATAAGTAGATTTCTGCTTGACAGGCTTGCTCTAGTGTTTGGTGATTTACTCCTAAATGTAATGGTACATACATTTCGCTCATGAATTTTTATGTTTTTTTACATAAATGCTTGCCATTAATTTTGACACACACATTAATGAGGCAAGTCGTCTGATTGGCTCCCTGGTTCTTAATCTCCTCAAGTATAACCCTAAAGCTGTTTTTGGTTTTCTGCACAACATTGCTAAACTATTTTCAATGCAACTAAGTATTTATAAAAGCTCAAAACTGTTAAGCCTGTCCAGTATCGACACAAAGAATTGTTCATGATTCAAAATTGATAATGGCGTGAGATTATTTTCTTAATATATCTAACATATGAGTTATGTGTGTTGCAGTAAAATGTAATGTGAATTCAAATTCCTGCAATATTTCCCAATTATACATACTTATATGATGTTCACAAACACGGGCATTTGGAGTAACATATAATGTATGGTCTGTTAGTATTTTTTCTTCAAGTAAAATGGTACTCTGAAACGTTCGAGATTTGTACACTCCGGAACAAAACAATGGCTTGAGGTATCAGGGGCCCGCCTATAACCATCCAAAATAATTGTTTCAATAGTCACTGTGTTCGATCTCTAAATTTCTGAGCTAGGAGCGCTAACAGTTTCAGCAACAGAGCTAGATCCACTATGGAAAAAGGGACCTTGAACCTGAACTCGGGGTTCTTCTATTGGTACTTGAACTTGATGACGGTGCGCTCTTAGCCAGCAGGCATTGCATGCTCGAGCATTGGGACGAATCTAATGCAATGTTTATTATAAGTATTGATGTTTAATTGATTAATCCATTTATTTCAGTGACAGCTAGGTACTTAAGTTAAGTTAAGTCAAGTGAAAAAATAGTATACAATGTTCAGTTAAAACCTGGGTTCAAGTTTACCGACCGCCCTAACCCTCCGGATTTTTCAAACATAAAAAAACGCATCAAAATCGGTTTTTTCGTTGGAAGCTACTAACTAAGAACCATCTCGATCACATCAGCTTTCAGACAGTGTAAACCGCATCAAAATCATTCCATTCGTTTGGGAGCTACGATGCCACAGACAGACACACGGATACACACCCTAAACTTATAATACGTTGAAGTTCGGGGCTTAATAAGTTAAATAATGAATTATTTTATCTACACTCATATCGTGAAATCCGGATTATGAATTCAAAAATGGTGGCATAATGATATACGTAAGGTATATAATTATGCCACCATTTTTGAGTATGGCACAACTCTAATAAAAAAAACATTATAACACAGTTTTTTGAACTAAACTATGTTATAATATATATTTTAATCCCATAAAATTACCAGTTTGGCTCCATACCAACGAGGATTTTCGTCATTTCTTATCTATGGCGGCGCGTGCTAGACTGAATGCGCGCGAATTTGCTGAGGACTGGATATTGGCGGCCATAATTTACTTTATATTATTACTTAACCAATTTCATATGATTTTGTTGATCACAAGTTTTAACCTGATTAAAAACTGACAGCAGTGACGAGAATTTGACTATACCTGACATCACGGAAACAGCAATGAACATGAAGAACGAGTGTGCCAACTGTTACAAGAAAATATTACAACATATTTTTTTCATTATAATCTAACTTTCTATTGCATGAGTGTAGATAAAGTAGTGATAAAACGGCATATAACTAGTAGTATTAAAAAATCCAAGTAATACTTTTAAAAAACGAGCCGTACCCTCATTATGCAACCGTTACATAAAATATGTACTATAAACAGACATTGTGTGTTATCATTAGTTAAAGGTATCTAACTGACGGGGGTTGATGATAGATAGATAAATATATAGATAGATAACTCTTTATTGCACTAAAGAAACTTAAATTATGGCACATCAACAATGACCTTAAAATAGTACAATCGGCGGCCTTATCACTAAGCAGCGATCTCTTCCAGGCAACCTTAGATTAGAAAGCGTGAACGAACATTAATGAACGATAGTTTGCATATGCAAGTATACATTTACTGAAATGAATAAATTTATATTTTTAGAATATAAATACAACTTATAAATACCATAAGTACATTTTTTTTAACCTATTTTGTCCCACTGCTGGGCAAAGGTCTCCCCCATTTCCTTCCAGACATCCCGATCCCTGCAATCTCTGACCATCCCTCCTGGAAGGCATCGAGGTCATCACGCCATCGCTTCCTGGGTCTGCCTCGGCAACGACGCCCCTGATCAGGCACCCATGGCGTGACGACTCTTGCCCAGCGATCTGGGCGCATTTGGCTCACATGTCCCGCCCACTCCCATTTTAGCCTAGCAGTCTTACTCCCCACATCAGCGATTCCTGTTTTTGAGCGAATTGTGGAGTTCGGAACTCTGTCGATCCTCTTAATTCCTAACACGCTTCGCTCCATTGCTCTTTGGCAAACCTTGAGTTTGGACTTCTGAGATTCGGTCAGTGACCACGTCTGAGCACCATAGGTCAGGACTGGCAAAATACACGTGTCGATGAGTGTTCGCTTTAGTGATAGCGGAAGGTCGCCCTTCATAATTTCCTTCATGGACCAATAGCTCCTCCAAGCGTTCTCGACTCGGCGATCGATTTCAATATCCTGCCGGTTGCTGAAAGAGACTGAGGTTGCTGAAGGCCCAGATAAATATACTCATCGACATAGTGTATCTGTTGCCCGTCGAGTTCAATCCTACTTTTCGTGCTGTTAGACATCACTTGTGTCTTTGACCGGTTCATCATTAGTCCAACCTCAAGGCTTGCTGTGCTCAGATCTTGGAGCATGTGTTGCAAGTCGGCTGTTGTGGGGGCAAAAAGGACAATGTCGTCGGCAAATCGGAGATTAGTGAGTCTCTTGTTACCAATTTCAATGCCCAATGTTGCCCAGGAGACTACTAGAGTTTTAAATACCTCTTCGAGGGTGCTAGTAAATAGTTTGGGAGATAGTGGGTCACCCTGCTTAACGCGTTTTTCGATTTTAAACTGTGGACCAGAAGAATGTAATTTTATATGTGCAGAACTGTTGTTGTAAATTAGTCAGATGAAGTCTATGTAGGTTATATCTATGTTTTGGTTCTCCAAAGCTGAAAATATTGCATGGTGTTTGATGCTGTCAAAAGCCTTCGTGTAATCCACGATGGCCAGATACAGTGGTTTATTAAATTCATTGTATTTTTGTAAAATCTGATTTAATGTGTCATTGTTGTGGGTAGGTAATAGTGAAATGAAAGTAAGACGTACTTAATTAATTTCCAGCTTTCAGAGGATAAAATAACTTTTTAATACGAATCACGAAACGAAATAATACTAGGTACAAATTCTTTCTCACTCAACAACTCACCAAGAAAGAAATAAAAAAGTTCAAAAAATATGTTTCCGTTCTGAAAAAAACATTCCTCTCTGGACTTCAAAATTGAACTATAGCGGTATTACAGAATTTGGTTACAATTGGATTGTCAGTATCTTCATAGCAATTTCTACTCTATTGCAATGCATTAGTGAAAGCGATATTGAAAATCCGTTTGAAACCAAGGTAGATAATACCACTACTGGCGCAATGGCACAGATCACCTAATTAGGCAATGGCTTAAACTCGGCCTGTGATTGGCTGCATACATGTAGCCACAGACTAACCTAACCATTGAGAGTTATATATTTACGGAGAGACCACCGCAGAAAAATTACAAAGCCAAAAATGGGGAGTTGTTCTGGAAAATATTTTATAAGTATATTGGAAATAAAATCGATGACATTGTTATTTTTATTAAAATATTAATACAGCTTAGTAAACAAAGTGTCCAGAATATTATTGTGATAACCAGCAAAAAAACAATTTACTGCTCAGTGACACCTCGTGACTTATTTGTTTATTATTTTTGCAACTAAGGTTATGTCTAAGGGTGTCTTACCTACCATAGATTAAAAATATCCCTTGAAGGAATAAAACACACAGATTGGGTTAGGAATGCAGGATTATTTTTAAATAGCAAACTACTAATAAGAACAAACACATCACAGCAGAGCAATTACCTAGGCCAATGTAATTTGTTGCAATCAGATTTTCAAAGCAATATCGACTCTAACGCGCTGCATTAAGTGCTTACTAATGAAAATCTGATTGCAACAGGTTACGTAATTACCCCGCTGAAAAAATATGTACTATGTTACTGAGTTGTAACAAATTGTTGAATTTTTGGTAGGGCTGCCAAGTATTAAAAAAATATTATAACCACTAATAAATAAAATCATTTATTAAAAAAACGGGAGCTTCTAAAATTATTATTTTAGCAGTTTTGGGTTACTTACTTTTTTTTCTCTTTCAAATGGTTATAGTTTTGGGCTGTTTCAATTATCGCCGGAATAAAAAACAAACCTCCATACAAATAGAGGACATCTTCTTTGTGGACTAGTTTGACCGTTAGTGTCAAAGTCAAAGTAAAAGAATTTTATTGTAAGTAGGCAAACTTAGTAGCATTTTACAAGTCAAAATTAACATCTCATGAACAAGGAGACATACATAAAATATTACAACAAGGTCAAATCAATAAAAAAATAGGTAAACTAAGTATTCTTTGAGTTTGTATTTTCCCTTTCATGTGCCAACAGAGTTAAATCTCACACTGGAAAAGGAAATAACCTTCTGACTCTACCAGTCCTTTGGAAATATGCAAGAAACTCTACGGGGGTGTATTTTTTTCCATATTTGTTAATTCTGTTTTTTTTTTAAAGTTCACAATTATAACAAAATATGTCAACTACATACAAATATAATAGATAAAAAAGACAATGTGCTCCACGTTCCAGCTCCGTAGGTCAGGACTGGTAGGACGCACTGATTGAAGACTTTTGTTTACAGGCACTGCGGTATGGACGACGAGAAGACTTGTCGAAGCTTGCCGAATGCTGCCCAACCCAGCTGAATTCTTCTTTTAGCTTGCTTTTCAAAGTTGTTCTTACCCAATTGCAATATTTGCCCAAGGTGAACATATTTTTGGACAACTTCAAGAGATGCACCATAGACTGCAATCGGTTCCAGGTCAATAAGATCGTTAAACATGATCTTGGTCTTATTTATGTTCATTCCGAGACCGATGCGTCGAGAAGCATCAACTAGGTTGGTCAGCATACTTTGCAAGTCTTGCAGCGACTCCGCCATAAGGGCGGAAGTGTGAGATGTTCTCACCATTGATATTAATGCCCATTCCTTTCCAATCCAGCGTCTTAAACATATATTCCAAGGCATTAGTGAACAGTTTCAGGGATACAACATCCCTTTGCTTCAATTCCCTGCGCAGTTGGATATGTTTAGACTGCTGGTTTTGTACTTGGACACTCATAGTCGCGGCGTCATACAGAAACCTCAGCACTTCGATGTATCGCTAGTCTACTTGAGAACGCTGCAAAGACTCCAGAATCGCCCAGATTTCAATCAATGGAGTCAAAGGCCTTCTCATAGTCCACAAAAGCAAGACACAGGGGCTGGTTATACTCTTCAGACTTCTGTATAATCTGCCTAACTGTGTGTATGCGGTCTATGGTGTTAAATCGTCCCCGAAACCCGGCCTGTTCAAGAGGCTGGAATTCGGCAAGTCTTCTTGCGAGAAGATTTGAGATTACCCTCGAAAACAACTTATAGACGTGATTCAAGAGTGAAATGGGTCGGTAGTTCTTTAAAAGGGTTTTATGCACTTGTTTAAAGAAGAGTTGTTTGAAAGTTTGGTAGTACCAAACTCCTGCTCCACATCTTTGAAGTTCCCCCACTGTTAAGGACGGTGCTAAATAACCCCTGAAGCTCCCGAAGTACGGGTTTCTCCCCTGTTTTCAAGAGCTCCGACTCCGAAGTTATACCATCCTCACCGGGGGCCTTCCTATTCTTAAATTGTTTGAGCGCCATCTCATACATATGCCGAGGTCGGTGCGTAAACTTATACGATCTTAAGGCTATACATTTCAATCAGCTTAAAAATCAGGTACGCTACCCTCGTCGACACACTGGATACTTCTACAACATTATCAATGAAGACTTTATTGACGAGGAACCCCACGCCACCCTGAGAGTGCTGATCGCCCTCTCGGAAGTAGAATAAGCGGCCCGATTCCAGTGTCATTGTGTTCTCCCCCTCTCTTCGGACTTCACTTAACCCAGTAATATGCCACCTGATCTTAGTTAGCTCCGTCTCGAGTTGCGCCATTTGTTCATCAAGCCTAATCGTTCGTCTGTTGTACGTAACCAGGGTCAGTTGTTTTTGTTTCGGGTGGCCTACGGTAGCCCGGGGATTCTTCGCACCCCGTGCCCTGCCATTTCCTTGACCACCACCATGGTCAGGACTAGCAGGGCGACCGGGAACTGGGGGCCATTTTTTAATTGTGCCCTTCATGAGGAAGTTTTGTCCATAATCGCCACACTGGGCATGCAGGTTGGCATTCGCAGGGCGTAGCTTTTCGCACCGGTGACGCTGCTGCCCGTCACCGACTTGTGTCATTTGGCACCGCTTGTTTTGAGATGGGTATACCGTAATCTGTCGGTCGCCAGAGCCTCGTTCGTTATCCAGCAGGATGACCTCGTGCATGAGTGGTTGGCTTGGAGCAGTGAGATACTTTTCCTCTCCCAATCCCATGCATACAGTGCCTGTCAGCAATTCTATGATGTTATCTTTGACTTTTTTTTATTAGTGTTTGTCCAAAAAGCAACGCAAAAATATCATAAGCAGGCGCTATCCTGTTTGGTTTACCGGTGACATAATTCAGGAAATGTAACGCAATGTCAAATTGCATACGTCATGTAAGCGCAAAAAGTCGGCTGTAGTTTACAAGCAGTTTTCAGATCTGAGAGCCGAACTAAAATCGCACGTGGTGGCAGCCTGCGATAGCTACATGGCTTGATTGCAGAGGGATGTTGATGCCATATTAGAGTGGAGCCTGCTCAAAAAGCTGGTCTTCAGCATAGGTAAATGTTCCGTTTTGACTTTTGGTTGAATGTGGTATTCAATCAACTTTGAATGTAAAATTCATAACCCGGATATTACGCGGAAAGTTGTTATAAAGGATCAGGGTGTCACTTTCGACCGTAAGCTAATGTTTCATGTTCACATTGATGCTTTGGCGAAGGAGTCATTTAGAAGATTAGGATTCGTTCTTAGGAAAGCTTGAGACTTCCGCCTGGACAACGTGGTCCGGTTAATATTTAGCGCACTTCTAAGAACCAAGCTTGTGGAACCCGTATGAGTCTACGTATGCACTGGCTTTAGAAAAAGTGCCCAAAGCATTTCTAAGGTTTCTGTATAAGCAGCTGTTTGGATACTACCTTTTCATGTACCCAACTAAATTCATTCTAGGTTTCTTGGAATACAACTCTCTGGAAGTTCGCCGAGCCAATCATCAGATGATGACGGCATGTAAGATTTTGCATGGAAAAATAGTCTCTTTTGAGCTCAGTGACGAGTTGTGTCGATTGTATACCCCAAACATTTATTGTAGTAGATTCAGGAGTTGCAAGAGACGCAAATTGTTTGACGTTTCTCACTGCCGCACCTCTGCGCGTGCCAATTCCCCTCTACCGCGCACCCTCTCCGCGTTCGACGATCTCCTGCCGCCAATCTTGAAAGTGATCTGTTTGTGTATGGATAGAAAAAAATATTGTTAGTGTGTCTGAAGTTCTGTGAGAATGATGTATGATGTATGAAAGAAAACAAACAAACAGAAGGTGTTTGTTTTCTTTTGTATGCATTATTTTGACATAATTATCTTTCTTTTATTTTTCCTTTTTAACATTTGTAATTATGATTATTCATGACTCATTGTAATTAGTGTTAGAATTATTTTGAGATATTTATTTTTTCCTTTTAACATTTATAATCATAATTGCCTATTCATATTAATGACAATTTATTTAATGTAATTGATGTTAGCGTATTAATTATATAAATAAATACGTAGCTGAAATCCTAGTTAGATAAGAGCTACTCAAATACCTACCAAACGTAGCCACTTGAACCACTTCATAATCGAACTTAGCTTTAAAGTAGCTGGCAGGTTGGCGGTAACTACATATATAGCGGAATCAGTAAAGTGTATAATAATCTCGGAATGATATCTAAAATCTGTTATTACAGCTGATGCGATTATATTAAAAGTGATGACGCGATTTGAAACAGCATTTATAGATCAGAGAATTCTCTTTTGTATTGGTTTTGACTAAAAATTAACCCTAATCTAGACACCTTATGCTAACCATATTGAACCATAATTCATAGGCACCTTATGCTGTTATTAACCCTATTTCAGAAACCTTACATTGGTATTATCATGACAGTTGTTTCCCTTTTTGTTTATAAACATAGAGTGTGAGAAAGAGAGAGAGAGAGAGAGAGAGAGAGTCAATGATCTTTACAAATTCAAGTTCTTATTTTATAAAGCCGAGTGATGAGACAAGGGGGTCCTTCGCCCGATGGTTAGCGCCGCAATGCCATCCAAAACATTGATTTCAAAGCCTTGTGCCGCACTGTATTGCGACATTTGACATTATTCTCATTTGCTTGTATAATTTTAGATAATAATAATAATAATATTTAATGTTCCAAAAACATACAAGGAGGTACATTATATTTAACATTACCTATACCTATATAAAATATGAAAAATAACTAGTCCTATAATGGTACCTATAATGCTTGGTCACATATTTTCACATAACTCCGCTATTAAATAGCAGATTAATTGTGATTTGTCACTAAACTTGTTCAACATTATACTAACCTTGCAACGAACACACAATAGAATCATAAATAGTAACACATCTAAAGCCTTCTTGATATAACAAGCTTACCATTTCACAATTTACACAATAATATGGAGTTCAAACAAACAATGACAAATGCTGAATCCAATGTAGGCAATCACTTAAATCACTTAAAGTCAGAATTACAGCCTAAGACTTCATTACTAACAAAACATATCATTTAGAACATTACTAACAAATTTGAGTACCTACAAATAAACCCTGTCACAAGTAGTGATTTTGTGTAGTGATATCAATTGAAATGTATAGACTTTTACACTATGGGATTACGAATTTAATAGGAACTAAAATCACAATATTATGACAAAATTTGTGAAACAATGAAAGCTTAAAAGTAAAAACGGCCACTGCTGACTCTATTCCAAAACTACTTGAAAAGTAAAATAATAAAATTCAATACCTGGAAGTCCCTTTCCACAGTGCTCCAGTATTGTCCAAATTCGATCTAGAATTGATCACACTTTAAATAGCTATACAATATTGATGAAAATTTACGCTCTGCCAATGAAAATACCTAGTTTCTAAGTGTTGGATCGAATCACAAATATTATGCTAGGTATATCGATAAGGGCGTTTTAGAGCACAGACTAATAGATTTAAAGTACGTAGGAAGTAGTAGTTTAGTAGTAAGTTTTAAGTATTGCCTCCGTTGCTGTGGGTTACAAGTTTCAAGGCGCGGGCGCAGCATTCATTAGAATTTACATTTTTTATACTTTGAACACTTGTTTGAACTGACATATTACAGAGAAAGCTATTATTGGCAAGTTGCATTGATACTTTACATGCGAAGAAGAAAATTACCTAATAATTCACTTATACTATATTAAATTTGTTACAAAGAAAGTACAATTTAAAATATTTAAATAAACGATAGGTATAGTAAACGTGTATGTATATTTTGTATTTGTTTGTTTCATTCATTTCATGTTTGTTTGACAACACAGTGTTGCCAATGGTGGAATTGAAATTTACAATTTAGTATTATTATATAGTATTTTAAAACAGTTAGGTAGGTACATAATCAAAAGTAGTACCTAGTTAAATTAAGTATTTGCTTGTCAAAAATAACAGGACTCCCATAGAGTGACCCCAAAATAGAATTCCCTGTGTGATGGGTGTCAACAACCACGCAAGCACTGATCCGACAAGCAATTATTTAAAAGTAAGACACAATTAATTGATAAATTTTATAGTAAAGGAACATAAAGCGATAGAAAACTGTTAGAAGGGACTTGAAAAAGTCACAAAGCTTCTAAACAAGAGTGAAAACTCTTGAGTTCTAGAAGCCAGTTATTAGATACATTTGTGTCTAACATGCATACATATATAAAGAAAGAAAGAAAGAAAATACATTTATCCAACACACACAAAAATAAAAGATATAAATAATTAGAAAAATTAAGTAGGAACAATAGAAAAGGAAAACAAAGAAAAGGTAAAAGTAGATAATTAAAGTGGTGATGAATGGGCCTTAACTCAGCATTAGGCTGTTTGCCGAAGGCACGCAGCGCTGGTTTTCAGCTAAAGCCCAGAGGGAGCGGAAAAAATAAACATAAGAGTATAAAAAATGAAATTAAATATAATATATATATATATATATATATATATATATATATTATATTTAATTTCATTATTATATATATTATATATATATATATATATATATATATATATACATTTATTATATATATATATATATATACACATAAGTGCAACTTTGATTATGCCCCCCCTTATTTTCAATAATAAGTTTTGTGTAGGAGAAAATAGAAAATTATATATAAATATATATAATTTTCTATTTTCTTATTACATTTTGCGCAGGTATTTTCTCCTAAGTGTGAGAGTGGGGGAAGGGATATACGTAAAGAAAACGTGGGGATATGCTTGAGAATGTGTATTTATAGTGTGTGTAGTGTATGGAGTGTGTATATATGCGATAAATGAGGGTTCTTAAACCTGTCTTGTGTATACAACTTCAGTTCGCAGTGCTCTGCAGAAAAAAAATTGAGGATAACACTACAATCTTATACTGACTGTTAAATTCTCCGTGCCTGAATAATTTAAACAGAGCAGCCATTCTGTTAATTTTAAAAATACCTTGTAAATAATTAGAGGATATATGTTGAGTACTTTGTTAATTTTGTTGTAAAGGCGTGGAGCAATGTTATAAAAACGCCTTCTAGCCACATCCGTCCTTTGGCGATCTACTTCGAAGATAATCGATTAGTGTTCACTATACGAACCTTCACACGCAATCTTCCAAACATATGTACCAGTCTGTTGGTTAGGTACACGATGAAACTTCATAAATGAGTTTCTCAATTTTGAGATGCTACTCTTGATTTGATGTTAATAATTATGTTAACAACAAAACAAACGTTTCCAATAAACTCCGTAGAGTACTCGTATGCGGAGTTTGCTTGTAAAGTAAAGCTAACATTATGTAAATACAACGCAGATTTGAATGTAGTTTAGGCTACGTTTCAGATCGTGTTGAGATAAGGAGAAGTTAGCTTGTCAGCCATTATATCCCAGCCAGCAAAAAGTAATCAGATAAACGATCTGTATATATATGTGATACGAGCAGTCGTATATCTATGATAGGTATACGTGTCTATCACTGAAAAGTAGCCCCGGTTTTACAGCTTTTTGTTGATATATTGTGTGTATATTAGCACCATCTATAACTTTATTGATAGATATCCGAGATATTTCAGTGTTCTTTGAATCTGGTTGATGTTATATCAATGATATCCTGAACACATATATCACTAAATGATGATATAATAGCTACTGGCAGCAATTCGGTCATTTTACTCCTTAAACTAAAAAAGACAACAACAAAAACAAATGTCATTCAATCCTTATCGACTTCGTAACTAGGTCTTTTTGCCCCTGGCATATATTTCTAACTTACGTCAATTTAAGCTGCACCGCTTAAAATAACGTAATTAAAACAGGTTTTTAACACGCTGTCTAACAGTGCTTGGATAAAATCGGACACGTTTTGAGGCAGTGTTTGGACAAATCGGGACTCTGGACAATCGGGATCGCCGCTTGGAAACAAAGTTGATTTTACGCTGACAGGTTTTGGTGATAGTTTAGTGAGTTAGGGATAGGGCAAAAATACCTTGTTACGAAGCCCACAAGGTTTAAATTACATTTGAAGAAATTAAGTTTAGTTCAGGGTATGTCCAAATCGCTACCATTGTGATGCTGATATTAATGTATTTTTTATTTTTTGGTGATTAGGATTTATCGCATTTCTTCAGAGCTCAGCTATAATTCAAGCACATTGTGATTTTAAGGGTTTTACAATAGATTTTATACTAATTTTATATATTTTTATGGAATAACATAACATTAGTAAATAAATAATATCTCGCTGTATCAAATTGAAAAGTGCGTAATTATGACGTATATTTTTGTTGCGCTTGAAATTATATTATTGAAATAATACTGTATTATAAGTGTTTTTTCATGCCCCCTTAATTTTTTTATATTTGATTATTAAAATTATCAAATTATTAATCATCAAAATATTATCGTTATTTAAATTATCAAACTATTTTGAAATCACCACAATATGGCCATTACGTGTTTCAGTTACTGATATATAGCTAATATAGAGCTTCTAGCCGCCATGACAAAATTTTAGGGTTCCTCGAGAAATCAGAGGTAAAACCCTAGTGGTGTATCATGCTGCCTTTTTTTAAATAAATTCTTATCGTATTTTCAGATTATTTTAGTGAAATGAAACTGGTGGAATAGACGTTAACTACTTCTTAAGAAAAGATGATTTAGTGTGATAACTAGGTATTCAAAGTTCTTTTATAGAGCTTTATATTTCCATAGAAGCATGATTTGCAGAGTTTTAGAGTTTTAGAGTTATACAAGTTGTTGCTTTGCATCTCCACCATATTTGCAGAGGTAGGTATACTCCACTTACAGAACACAAATCATTCATAAAAAAGTACCAAAAAAAATTGAATTAAAAATAAGTTAAAATAGTTTATAAAAAGCGATATGAGTACGCGATGCTAATTTGAAATCACCCAGTTTGGCAAGAGCCTGTGTGCCAACACATACCTACCATACATGTGTGTGTCATGGGGTTCTACTCCAAAATAAAGTTACTACGATTTATCAATAAAATATTTAATTAAAAATTACACCTCCAGTTAAATGTAGGAATTAAATAGTATTGTTAGTTGATTAAGGTATACCTATTACAATCGACTCTGCGAATATGGCGGAGATGCAAAACTACAGCTTGTATATATTATATTTTCACACAACTTATAAAACAGAAATTAATGAAAACTTAAAATATTGATAATACCAACTTAATACAGCTTGTATATCAGCAAAGAATGTTTTCATTTAACTGGTGATATATGGATCTTTAAAAAATATATTTCCAACTTCTTAGTGTTATTGTAGATTTCTTATGATGTTTATGGCGCAAGCGATTAGGAAACAATTGTAACTATACGATAAATTAGATGCACTACGGTCACCTACGGTTTGTTCTTTTGTGTCACGGATTAGATCCAAGCGCGCCCAGATATATCACCAGCACTAATACAGCGACTTGAAAGCCACATTAAATCAAGTTTGTGTACCGTCAGAACCTGTTGTACAACATTTTTGCTCTAAATCGCTGTTGTGAGAACTGCTTTACAGCTGTGTTATAAATGCTGTATAAGGCGGTCGAGTAGCCGTTGATGTCATCATTTATTATCACCATTTCACTGTGTTTGCTTATATAGCTAAATGATGTTACGAATCAACAATATACAGCCACGCTATGACAAGCAGTTACCGCGTTACTTTTATATCAGTATTGTAGCACTATTTAGTGTTAACGCACTTTTTTATGATTAAATTAGAGGGCGATAAGGCTGCTGACTTCTAAAATTGTTGACTTCAGCAATTTTAGAAGAATATGTTATTTAGTTTTGAAAAGCAATATGATCTAGATGGAAAGAAAGGCAAGCCGACTTTGTAAATAATAATCTTAATAACGTTCGGAAATTGCCGAGTTATTGTTGTATTCTCTTTATACAACATAGTTGACAAGCTTTAATTTTCCTTATGCCATCATTTCATCATGTATGTGAAAAATCAAGTAAGTATCTGCGTGGATAGAACTGTCTAATCAATACGTGTGTGTTGTGGAATAGGCTTTAGGCCTTTAATTAGAGCGGAGGATTAATTAGATTATTTATAAGGATTCTCTTAATTTAAGCGTTGTTATTTACTTTTGTTTCGGTTTTCTTTTTAACTGATGATATAAATCATTATGAAGAGTTTAGCTAGCAACACATTGGGCAATCTGCTGTTTATATAGTTAATTTAAGTTTAATATTATATATAGATATGTAATTTCAAGATAATCAATCTGAACCGTAAACTGAATTTATTAGCTAGGTTAATTTGTTATTACTTGACATAAAAAATGAGTAATACAAGCAAAAAATAATAATAACCCCCGACCCCTCACCCCCCATTATTAGCTAAGAAGCATCTCGATCACATCAGTTTTCAAACATAAAACCGCATCAAAATCGGTCCATTCGTTTGGGTGCTACGAACCTCACCGCCATCCGATGTCATCGATCCATCGTGTGGGGGGTCTCCCCACACTTCGCTTGCTTGTTCGTGGTCGCCATTCGAGAACCTTTATTTCCCAGCGGTTGTCGGTTCTGCGGACTATATAACCTGCCTATTGCCACTTCAACTTGCAAACTCTGAGAGCTATGTTGGATCTACCCAGTTGGATAGTCTGACCCAAGTAGACATAGTGATCAACAGCTTCGATAATATTGTTCCCAACATAAACCGGCATGGGTATGACATGGGCATTTGACATGATGTTCGTCTTGCCCATGTTCATTTTAAGACCCACCTCTCGTAGTCAACAAACGCTAGACATAGTGGCTGATTATACTCTTCGGTCTTCTGTATAATCTGCCGGAGCATATGGATGTGATCTACGGTGCTAAAGCCTTTCCGGAATCCAGCTTCATCGGGAGGCTGAAAGCCGTCAAACCTACGAGCGAGACGGTTTGTAACTACTAACCAGCCTATAACCAGCGGACAATCAATAAGCTACCAACGATACCTTATTTTGAAAATTGTGATTAGTAGTTTAGAACTTATGCGGGTACAGATGAACATACATACATACGTACCCACATACATAAATAATAATAATAATAATAATAATAAAGCCTTTATTCCTAGTAAACATTCTAAATTTAGAAAAGTTTAATTATTAGATATGTTCGGGCACCCAAATATGGGCGTAGGCCTCCTCCATCTGCTGCCAAGCACGTCTATCTTGGGCGAGTCTCGTCCACGTTCTGCCTGCTGCTTCGACAATGTCGTCGCACCATCTCTTTTTTGGTCGTCCTCTCATTCTACCTTCTTCTCTCGGGTACCAGTGCAGGATACGTTCACTCCAACACCCATCATTAGTTCTTGCTACATGACCAGCCCACTTCCATTTTAGTCGACAGAGCATGCTTACTGCATCGATCACTTTGGTTTTCTCCCTGATGTCTCGGTTTCTTACTCTATCGGTTAGTTTGATACCCAGCATCGACCTTTCTGTAGCTCTTTGGAAAGTGGCTATTTTCGCTACTAAGCTCTTACACTAACTGTGCCCAACTTTGGCATCCATAGAGAAGTGATGGTATGATGGTATTATCCATTAGCTTTTTTTTGAGACGTATTGGAAGGTTACTTTTAAATACGTCTTTGTGCATCCAGTAACTTTTCCAGGATATGGCAATCCTCCTGTCAATTTCCTTGTTTGAAGCCTCCTTAAAAGAAATTATCTGTGCAAGATAGATGTAGTCGCTAACATATTCGGTATATTCACTCGCAAGTATCAGTTTCTGTTCTCCATTTGTCATCGCCTTGGTTTATGATAGATTCATGTGTAAGCCTATTTCTTGACTTGCCTTATCCACCATGTTTATCATAGACTGTAGACTCTCATGATTTTCCGCTAGAAGTACTATGTCATCTGCGAAGCGAAGATGAGCGAGTCGTTCTCCATTGATGTTGTGCCACTCCAGTTTCCTAAACATGGTCTCAAGAATAGCAGTGAATAGCTTTGGAGAGATAGGGTCTCCTTGCTTGACACCCCTTTTAATCTCGAATCAGGGGCCAATTGTTTCCAGTTTTATTTTAGCAGAAGAATTATTGTAGATGTTTTTTAAGATATTAATATATTTTGCTTCAATACCTTGTTCTTCTAAACTTTTCCACAAGTGTGCGTGTGAAATAGAGTCAAAGGCCTTAGTATAATCTACAAACGCAAGATACATAATTTTGTTATGTTCAACGCATTTTTCAATGCACTGAGTTAGTGTGAATATGTGGTCAGTTGTAGAATAACTCTTTCTAAACCCAGCTTGTTCACGCGGCTGCTGCTCATCCAAGTATTTAGTTATTCTGTTAAGTACTACCGACGAGAACAATTTATAAAGTGTTGGCAGAAGACTTATAGGTCGGTAATTGTCCATCAGGTCGGTAATTGTCCATCAGATCGCCTTTTTTATACAGCAGGGTTACGATGGAGTTTTGCCAGTCATGCGGAATCATTTCTTGTGCTGTGATTCTATTAAAGAGTTTTGTTAGATGTGGCACCAGAAGCTCTACCATTGCAATAACAGCATCCGTAGTTATTCCGTCTTCATCTGGGGATTTATTTTTCTTTAGTCTCGTTATGGCATGCTCTATTTCAAAGTTAAGAAATACTGGAATCGATTCCTGTGAAATGTGTGTTTGTATTATTTGGTTTTCATTGCTAGAGTATGGAGACTTGTAATATTTAGTCGCTTCTTTCAAAATATCTTTTCTATTTGTCGTTTTTTGTCGCGTTGGCGTTACTATAGAGTTGATCCATTCTCGTTTACCATCGAACTGTTTTTTACTGCGTTTTGTAGAGCTTCTAGTATCGATTTCAGTCTCGATTGATTTTATTCTTATTTTGTATCTATTGTATTTAACTTTCTTTTTAATTTTTCTATGTAGGGTTTTTAATCGATTTCTTTGTTCTAATGATCTAGGGTATTTTTATTTTAAGGTTTCTCTTTCTTGAATTAGTGTTTCTATTTCAGTATTTATTGTATGGTCTTTGTCTTTTATTTGACTTGGTAGTTGACCTATACAGTAATTAATGGCAGATACTGTTGATTTGTAGCATTCATTAGTATATACTGTTTCAATAATTTTGAAATTTGCATTTTCATCATTGTTTTTAGGAAGTCTGTTTCAATTGGTGTGTAGTTGTTATGTTTTTGACCGAAATCTTTCCTATTTTTCTTATAAATCGTCTGTATATCATAAGTACCTCTTAACATCCTGTGATCGGTGGAAAAGTTTGTTGAAATGGTTTCTATGTTTTGTTTTTTTTCTTTTGTTTAGCTAATACAAAGTCTATTTCGTTTGTTGTTCTTCCTTCGGGTGATTTCTAAGTCCATTTTTGTTTTTGATGTTTTTTAAACATAGTGTTCATAATAACCAATCTCTGTTCTTGACAAAAATTCAATAGTCTTTCACCTCTACTATTTCTTTCCCCGTAACCATAAGAACCGCAAACATCATTTTCTTCATCTAGAGGCTTTCCTATTTTTGAGTTAAAATCTCCCATTACCAATGTGTTCTTCCCGGTATTTATTAAAGAATTTTGTATGTCCTTGTAGAATTTTTCAATCTCGATATCTTTTGCCTTTTCAGTCGGCGCGTATACTTGAATTACAGTCATAACGGCTTTATTGAATTGCAAGTCTAATCGGACGACTCTATCCGAGTATGTCTTAAAGTCAACTATGTGTTTTTAATGTGTGATTTAATCAGAAACCCACACCATTTACTCCACTTCTATCTCCTCTGTACGTAAAAATATTGTTGTCTTTTTCTATTATACCTTGACCAGTAATTTTAATTTCAGATAAACCAATTATAGCGTATTTAATGTTTTTAAGTGCATACTCTAACTCTATCATTCGGTTACTTGATTTTAGAGAGAGTATATTGTAGGTACACAACATTAGTGGCAACTTGTTGTCTTCTCTACTCTTTGTTTGAGTTGGCGATTTTTCGAATAATTTTTATTTTCATTGGAGGGTTGTGGTTTTGAACTCCCGCGGCGACCACCCGTATTGGGAGTTTAGTATTTTGTATTATGTTTTCATTTTGAGTATCTGTATTCTGTGCAGCAGCTGATTGGTTTTTGGGTGCCGATTCTAATTGCTATTCTTTTTCTTGATTAAAAGATGACCTTCTTTTTTCGACTTGGGGTGATTTTTCAAAAATGACGAAATAATCTGGTTGCTACCTTGACTGGGCCTGAGAGGCTTATTTTTGTTATTTATTATGCTTGTAGAAAATACTGTTTTAAGTTTCTTTGAGGACTGAGTTGGTTTGATTGTTGGTGTCTTTGACCCTGGTTTTTCAGATGGGCTGGTTGATAGAGCACGCCTATTGTTTTGTGTTTCTTTTACCACTATTTTATCATATTTAAGCATTGCTTTTATACCCTTTTCTCTTTGCTCTTGAAGCTGAGGCATTAACGATTTTCTTATTTCCAGCACTTTTGGTGAGTAGTCCTCTTTAATGTAAGAATCTGAGCCCTCAAGTGTCTTTTTCCGTTGTAGGATAGCTATCTTTTTCCCGAAAGTTGTTAACGTTATTCTTATTGGTCTAGGTTTAGTGCTTTTCTTTCCCATTCTTCTGATAAATTCTATTTCTTTTCTATCAAATTCAACGTCCATATTGAAGTTAACGATTTGCAATACCAATTCTTCCAACTCTGAGTAGCTTTTTTCTTCTTCTGTTATCCCAAAGAATATTATATTTCTCTGCCTGAGTCTTCGGTCAAAATCATCCAATCTCTTCTCATGGATGTTCTGAGTTAGTTTTATTTTAAATATCTCCATATCTATTTTAACAAATTTTTCCTCAATTTTTGAATTAATCGTTTGTGTTATGTTTTCTTCTACTTGCTTTAAATTTATTTCATTGTCTTGCTTTATTTGCTCTCGTAGTGCATTCAACATTTCCATCATTGCTTATTCAGACATTTTATACTACTAGTGGCGCCCTCTTTTCTATTTTGTGAAACTACCACTAGTGGAGCCCTCTCGCTATGATGTGTAAACAGTAATCGTTATCTACTAGTGGCGCCTCTTTGTTAAAGTTTTGCTTGTGATCGGATCAGTATTGATTGTCCTTAATGGTTCAGAAAATTTCCGGTAGGTAGGTGACATCACAAGTATGCAAGTCTACAAACTTCCATGTGGAAGCGCTAGAGAGCGCTTTGTTTTTCTGAGTATCTAATAAGTTGTTGATAAAGCAGACAAAATTCTGTGATAGGAATAACTGTTTGAAATTATTCGGTTAGATTTGTTGTTTACATAGTTCCTTTTTGTAGAAATAGCTATTTTAGCGTTTATCTGTATGTTTTAAGTATATTGATGTTGTGTTATGTGTGGAACACTCACTGTATGTTGTGATGACTGGAACTTCTTCGCAATTTCGTTGTGAAATACATATGTCATCATATGACCTTTTTTTACGTAAGTTGGATTTCACTATTTTCTGACAGGTTTTAAGTTCTCCTTATAAGTTAGTTGTCCACAAGTACTTATCCACACTTTTTTTGCACGATTTGTTGCGTTTAGCTATTTTACAAACAATTTAAATATGGAGCCTTAATTTTGTTCGTCTATTTCGCACAACGCCACCTAGCGAACGTACACCCACATACATACCCGGTCAAAATCATAACCCTCTTTTTTTGCTTCGCCATAGTCGGGTATAAACGGAACCGTGAAAGCCATCGTTATCAGAACTATGAATTGCCGTCCATTTCCGAATAGCCATCCAAACAAATATACCCAGTCACTATTACTGACTTTGATAGCTATAGACTGACCCCAAACGTGGCAACCAGCGAAAAGTTGCTAGATTCAAGAAAATATCAATGAGATAGGGGTCAAGTCCGACTGGTCACCTTCAATTTTCAGTTCGACCTACCCCTAGGAAAACAAACTCAAAGTGCGCGCACAATTATGTGACGAAACTCGGGCTAAAATAGATCCTATTACAACAACTTAGGGGTTTGTTGAGTTTGAAGTTGTAAGTCTAATTATAATTCATATTGTACAGTAATTGCTGCGAGTTTGGAGTTGTTTCAATTTATTTGTACTATGCCAGAGCTGAAACTCAGAACAAAACATTCATGATCTTTAGAGTGTCTACTTTGGTTCATGGAAACGGAGCGGTGAGTTTAGTTTTACAACAAAAAGCATTGTAGTTTTTGACATATCGGATGAACTCGTGTCAAGTGATTAATTTATTAATGAAAACAATAATCTTGGCGTTAACAAAACACGCGAATGGCTAAGACTGCCTCTTCACTAGATCTGAGCAAAGAAGGCAAGTGGAAAGCGAGAAACCGTTCAACTCATAAAATTACTTCATTTGTTTCTCTTCGCAGTGCACAGCAATCATTTTTTCAATGCAAACTAGCAGGGGGCTTCCTGATAGTAAGTCAGTTCACCACCGCTCAAGGACATCTGCAAATGCAGAACTAGTAGGTTGCCAACCCTTATTGGTTATTGGTGGATTTTGTTTTATCTCGTACAGCTCTAGTGGAGAGTCTCCCTGCGAGTTTTGGGATGTATGAGCAATTTTTGGGTTTACTGCGAGTAGGCCGACAAAAATGAATAATTTTACTTTGTGTTACGAATAATAATCGATCATTTTCCCTTCTGAATATTAAATTCAATAATGTAAACGGCAATAAATTTACACTAATGTAGCCAATTGTTGAGACAAGGGCAGATGTGTTCTGCATTTGGAATGAGTTGTCCGCTCCAAATATTTGACCGAATGCTGTCAGCCGATCTGATATTATAATTTAAGAGAGAGTCGTGGTAACTGCTGATGGCTGACGTGCTGCGGAGGACACGCTGAGCTGGCAGTCCCAGTTGCTTACAAACAACCGAGAAGGTAGTACAGTAGCAGCCTGACATACTCTGACACCAGAGGTCTGCGCTACAGATAAGTTGGTTGCACTGAACCTCGTTCTACAAAACAAGTGAAACTTATAATAACTTAATTAAAATACATTTTAAAATAAGCTTTTATGCTGTAGCCATGTAATGATGAAACTTAGAACGGGCTATCATAATAAAATACGTATACAACATTTCGTGTCTATGCTGTTAGCCATTGATGTGTTCCCCAGTCAGGAGCCAACCCGGAATGCAGCAACCATGTCATGGTATAACTTAAACCGCCTAGCATAATATAATGCGTACACAACATTTCGTGTCTGTGCTGTTATCCGAATTCAAATTCATTTTTTTTATTGCATTCCATAATCTATCTTTCCATACCAATATATAAAAGTGAAACGTTGTCTGTTTGTTTGTTTGGTGACCTTTCACGCGATAACAGCTGGACGTTTTTTAATGAAATTGAGAATGGAGATAGCTTATACCCTGGAATGCAACATAGGATACTTTTATCCCGGAAAATTGTAAGTTTCCATGGGAAAACTGGAAAATGCTGATTACTCACTGTATGCCGTGCCGTACTCACTGCCATGGAAACAAAATAACAAGTCTGTCAAAAAACATCAAGAGCATTGGTGCTATACCTATTTTTGCATTGGTTTTTAATATTCTAGAAGAAATTAGATGCTTTTTTCGCAATACACAGGAGATAATTAAAAAACTGTACACAGGAGATAATTAAAAAAAACATGCTCTAGGGTAATTGAAATGAGCTGAAAACAAGTGAATGAACAAGTGTTTTTTTTTTAAATAGTGCCTCTCTCGCGCATCACGTAAAAGCTACGGGACCGATTGCGATGCGGTTCACGGTTGAATAGCTTAGGGTTTGACTTAAAAACTAGGGTACTTGGTATTTTAATCCAATGATTAGATGTCGAGCAATCTATATAAAATTATTTGACGGGTGAACGAATTTTGAAAAAATGTGGTATATTGTAAATGTTGGTCCTGGAATCACACGGATGGGCCACTTTTAAATGAAATGACCACGCGGAAAAAGCACAGCTAGTGACTTATATAGTTTTTTTTTTATTGCCTTTTGTTACATTATTGCAAATTTCGTAGGATCTCTCATTTTTTTATATTAAAGTTCAGTCCATGTTAGTAGCTGATAATGTAGCTTTCTATAGGCGTTTTTTTTTTGAATCGGTTTATTATTTTGTGTTTATACATTACAAACAACTACACAAATATACAAAAAAAAACTCATTATAATATTAGTCTAGATGTAGATATAGAGATATCAAAGATATTTACTTATTTTAAAATACCTGCTCATTCTGAGCTGCGCTCAAAGACATAACTATCTATACTGCTGTTCAAACAGAAGTACATTGTTCAGAATGATAATGAATCAACTTCACGGGGCGAATGAAACATAACAAAGCATAATATTATCTATGAAGTACATTCAGATCCGATGACAGCGGGCGGCGCGGAGGCACAATTCAAACGAATTCAAACTTTAGATCATAGTTCTTTGAATTCTAAATTTCAGACATTTGTTTCTAATTCATTTTCTCGACTATCAGGTGTAGCAACATTATTAGATACCTTCTTGTATTATCATAATTACATGTGTGCATTCCTTTACAGTAGCCGAAAAATAACAAAATTAGTGCCCGCAACAATGGTAAATCACAAAAATGCGCGATGTTCAGAGGAACTTTTAGATGAATTCCTTTGTTTATTTTCTATATGAAAAATATACAGTAAAGTTAAGTTCACCATAAACAATTTGTATTATTTAAAATTCGTATAAATATTTACGAACATTGTAGAAAAAATCCTAAAGCGTGTGCTATTTTTAAAATACATTAAAACTTTCCCATACATCCGCTCGTCAGAGACATGTAATTTTTTTACACAATGTATGTTATGACATTTTCAACAACTTGTATTGTTTAATTTGTATATTTTCTAAATAATAAATGGAAAATAAAATAATAACCGTCAACGCAAAGCGTTTTCACTTGCTCCCCGCTAGAAGCACCCCCCTGAGGCCTGCGGAAGTGCTACCGGCCGGCCCGGCGCCATGACATTCAGTCCAAAGACGACAGTATATGATTCAGTCTGCCACAGCAGTTTGAGAAGGAAGGACCACGCTCACGTTACGGTCCAAAATACTTTGATCTTTTCTAGCTTTAAGACGGTTTTCTTGAATTAATAAGATAACAAATAGCCATAATTAATAATTTCAATATATTTCTGGGCCTGTATGTAGAGATATTGTTGATTTTTGTATTAGTTTTATTGTTTTTGAGGTCATAGAATCTAATGTTATATTTTGTGCAGAAGTGATTTACGTACCGAAAATAGGAATCAGAAATAAATGTTGCCAGCAAATGAACTGGTATTCCTAATAAGATTTAAAAAAAACCGCCTTTTTCCCCGCGATTTTGTTTTTTATATTTCAAAAATAAGATTGTAATAAATTTCCTTATATTAAATGCCTTTTTTTTTCACTAAATGTCTAACTTCGAATCGTCAAACTTCAGATGTCCTCTCCACAAACGTAAAAACAATAACACTAGCCTCCGCCTGCGGCTGTGTGGGTGAAGCCGGAGGGTGGAGGATTGTCTACACTAGTATTATAAAGAAGAAAGGTTTGATTGTTTGTATGTTTGTTTGTTTGTAATGGATAAAACCAAAAAAAAAACTGAACCGATCTTAAAAATTATTTCACTTGTAGGTAACATTATCAGCGAGGATCAGGGGCAGCTTTTTTTTCTTCAAAATATTAGCGTTCCCTTAAATTTGCAATAATGTAATCCAAGGTATCAAAAATAAAGAACGGAATGACGTTACCATGGAAACGAAATAATAACAAGTCTGTCAAGTAGATAAGTAATAATGTAGTTGATGATGGTCAAAAAACACAGCTGCCAATGATTTTGAATTACTATGACTAGCGTTTCTTTTTTAAGAAGTTACGTCGTTTATTTATATGAAAATCCACACCAATATATTTGACAGTGAAACGTTGTCTGTTTGTTTGTTTGTTTAAGGAGTTTTAACGCGATAACGGCTGGACAAATTTTGATTAAATTTTGAGTGTTGATAGCTTATACCCTGGAATAATACACAATATACTTTTCATCGTCATAATCATCATCATGCGTGGGGCACACATAGTTACAGATAAAATTAAATCCGTTATTAAGATCCAATCACTTCTGGAGGGCAATAGCACTAAAAAATATCAACTGAAACGCAATTGGACTATAACCGTACTACGACTGTATTCACATTTCGTATCGCACTAAGCGTTGTTAGTAATTTTCTCGCAAACAACTAAAACTAATGTCTAGAATTGGAATTTGGATTTATTAGACAATTAATAATAGATTTGACACCTCACATGCCATCCACGCTACGTTCTGATGGTTTGGATGTTGAAACCAAGGTAAGGTTATGTTAACTAAGATGTTTCCGCAGTAAAGCCATCATCATTTAACATTGACGCTTCTTTTGATCGTGCTAGCCCTTTGTTTATTAGGGTCGATGGTGCTATCCATTGAAGCGATCGGCTAAGTACTACTACTTGCATGAGCTATCAACAAATATCTAACAATAATATTGCTTTAGGTTTTGGTTGCATTGGCATTCTATGCCACTGGATCTTATCAAACAATTGTAGGAGACTATATTGTATTTCACAGGCCAGCGTCTCTAAAGCAATCCGGCAAGTTACAATGGCCTTAAACAAGCCAGTTGTAATGAACAAATATATAGCTTTCCCATTTCAACGATGTGAGAGCGAACAAGTTAAAAGAGAGTAAGTTTAGCATGAAGTACTTAATACACATATTTTACACATCAATTCCCTATTGTTAAGCAGAATTAGGCCATAATCCACCATGGAGGCATGTTTCAGGCTGGTGGATCACATGCCCCCGCAGTAGTTCTCGGGTGTGTGAGCTTCCTCTATCTTTTCCTTCACCGCTCAGCAAGTGATAAGCATACATACATAAATTCTTACAAGAAACACATTGGTATGTGTCTCCACCAGACGAACCATCACCCTCTACTTGGAAATAGTTTTTTTCCTTACCAGGCTATAATTATTTAAATATATTGGATTATTGGTATCGTGACCAATAATGGTCACGATACCATGGCAGACTTTTAGTACATGATGTCCACTATCAAATAACTTATTACCTAATACTTTGGGCAAAAGTCAACTATTTTCGACATATTATTTATTTCATTATTATTTGTAAATTGACGGATAGGCAACCATAAAAAAAAAAAAAACTTTGCTAGAAATTAAACTTTTTTATTGTTTTTAGGTTGAGAAAATGGGAAAAAAGAATTGCGTATAATAAAATGAGAATAATCTGCAAAAGTTTTTGAATCAGGGGTCTAAAACTAAGTAAGTTTGATGATTTGTGTAAGTTTCTACAACAAAAAAGATTTTTTTTTCTAAGGAACACATAGTTACTTAACCTGCAGATTATTTAAAGTATGTTCTTCACAATGGTACCTATTTTGTCTTAAACAAACAAAATTGTTTAAAAAATCTTCCCTTGAGCGTCAATATGTAAGTTCTTTCTGAAAACTGACAATTCTACATTTACTTACTAAATTCTCCCGTATGTGAGTGATTACTCCTTGTATGTTCTTCACAAAGGTACCTATTTTGTCTTTAACAAACAAAATTGTTTAAAAAATCTTCCCTTGAGCGTCCATATGTAAGTTCTTTCTGAAAACTGTCAATTCTACATTTACTTACTAAATTCTCCCGTATGTGAATGATTACTCCTTGTATGTTCTTCACAAAGGTACCTATTTTGTCTTTAACAAACAAAATTGTTTAAAAAATCTTCCTTTGAGCGTCAATATGTAAGTTCTTTCTGAAAACTGTCAATTCTACATTTACTTACTAAATTCTCCCGTATGTGAATGATTACTCCTTTTATGTTCTTCACAAAGGTACCTATTTTGTATTTAACAAACAAAATTGTTTAAAAAATCTTCCTTTGAGCGTCAATATGTAAGTTCTTTCTGAAAACTGTCAATTCTACATTTACTTACTAAATTCTCCCGTATGTAAATGATTACTCCTTGTATGTTCTTCACAAAGGTACCTATTTTGTCTTTAACAAACAAAATTGTTTAAAAAATCTTCCCTTGAGCGTCAATATGAAAGTTCTTTCTGAAAACTGTCAATTCTACATTTACTTAGTAATTTCTCCCGTAACGTAAGTGAATGATTACTCCTTGTTTGTTCTTCACAAAGGTACCTACCTGCCCACCTTTATTCCGCCTCCAACAACATTCAGTTTTATTAGTATGTTACGAAGGCGAATGCGTAGGTGTTCCGTATACGTCTGCTTTGCATCATTTACTTGAAAACCTAACGTGAGCTTCCACTCCTCATTTACGATTCTTAGTGTTCAATTCTGTAATCTACAAATAAACCTTTTTGTAAATGTAGATATATGGTAGAAGTACCTTAAATTATTATTATTGTAATTAATAAGTCACCTAAAGTTGGCTATATCACACTAATATCACACTAATATTATAAATCAAAGAAGTGTAGCCACTGTCGTAAACAGGACAATCAGTGCTTAGAGTTTAAAAAATGAAAACTATCTTAGCGAGCGGAAAACTTCATATGCGTGATGCAGAACTCCATACATTAGAACTGACAATCCATACAAAACATCCTAAAATGCATAAAAAACGATTAGCGCCATCTATCTTCTGAAGGGTGTATGTTTTTTGGTTCTTCACGCTCAAACGGCTGAACGGATTTGGATGAAATTTAATACCAGGATAGCATATATCCTAGAACACATAGGCTACTTTTCATCATCATCATATCCGTCATTTAATCCACGTGGGTGAAAGCGCGGGTGCAGCTAGTCCTTTATAATTGAAACTCATGTTATTATTTTTATTTAAGGCGAAATGGGCTCCAAATTTGATGATTCGTCCTCACAAATATTTAAAACTAGACCTGTGAAAACCGTTAATTAACTTTTTTATGTGGAATAAATGTTCACAAAATACTTTATTTGGATTTGGTCACCGAAATGTGATTAAATAAATTTGGCTCGATAAAAAATCACAAGTTTTCTAAAAAACACCCGTTTTGACGTTCCCGTCGATGGAATGAATCAACTTTATTCAGTATCTATCGAAGATAATTTTACAAAAAAGTGTGTAATTCCAATAAACATTCAAATACTTCTCTTAAATCATTTTCTTGAAACACATATTATTATTATTAAAAAAAGTAAAACTACATTGAAAATATTAACTAAAATCGGCTCCTGAGATGCATCATCTGTCCTGCTTAACCTGCACCTTGAAGAGCAGGAAAAAATTTGGCTCCCATAGCGCCTTAAGTATCAATAACTGAAAGATATGCACAGTAAGATAATATCATATGGTAATAATATATGGCTGGTCATTATTATGTCATAAGCACAGTAAAATAATATTATAAACACCGAAAATTTTAAATTAATAAGTCATTGACCAGCGGGATGTCCATTGTCTTTTTTTGATAATCTTCAGATAAATAAGGCAGTTACAATATGTTTCAATAAAATTCGAGATAAAAGTTGGTATTGATAAATGCATGTGATTTTATGACATTATAGATAGCGATGATACAAAAAGTCTACCTACAAAATAGCCACCTAAATAATTGAAAGATTAGATGTTTATCAAGTACACTGTATAGAACTGACATTGTTTGATACTCTTCATACATTCTATTGTTATTGAAGCAAGATATAAGGTTCATAATGGCTCTATACTCGACTATAGGCTAGGTAGAGCAGTCTTTACACACTGAAGTCACAACACTGAACCCGGGGAAATTAGCATAATATATAGAAGTTTTAAAAGTAATTAGACAAACGTAGGGAAAGAAAGCTTAACGACGAACGGGATAATCTGTTTCTCCCGATAACGACGAGAGGAAGGAAGGAAATTGCCGCCATTCCCTCGATCTTTCAAAACGTAACAACTGAGTAATGGTGATAAATACAAATTAAACGAACCGCATCGTAAATAAGGTGAAGTGTTACCTATGCCGATGAAAACAACGCCCTAGTTAACATTCTTATTTACCGTCGGAAGTTCCGGCTCCTGGGCAGAATAGGCCTGACTAAGTCCGGGCTCCGGTAATGCAATTACGGAGCTCTAAATGTCCGCATAACAGATTACCAGACGGAATAAAAGTGCAGCCAGCGATCAGCTGGCTATTGCTTGTGAATCACCTATCATAACTGGAACTACAAACATTTGTCCGTATAAAAAACACGACCCAAATAAACAACAAATACCTCGTAGTATTTGCAGAGTGTAAAACTTGTGTAAGCAAAAGGGTAAGGTTACCTGGTAGTTGTTGTGGTGGAAGGTGGCACACGGCAGCGAGCAGGTTAGGTTAGAGTTAGCGACGCGACGCGGGGCACGTGTGACGCGCTCGGGGGCCGGGCGCCGACTGGCTGCGTCGATCGATAGCTCCGACATTGCTGCGTTACGTTCCGTTCACACCAGGCGCTTAGCCAGGCCTGTGAGACAACTTTATGTATGTGGAACACTGTTCTTCTTCTGACATGAATGATAGGTATTCAAAGGTTATGACCCTTATTAGCTACAAACTTGTTAAGTTTCGTGATCTAGTTTTTGGCAGGCCTTCCAGCCCACTGCAAGGTCTAAGCCATAATCTTCTTGCCAATCGTGGCCAGGTTTTGCCCAGTGCACACGTATCCGGCTTTGCATTTCTTATTTTGTCGTATGAGGTAGTAGTGGTCTCTGAGTTTATGAGGCCGCTTGAGTACTTTTTTTGCACTGTGTGAAAATACGGGATTTGCGGAGAAATCACTCTCTAGGTGGTAGGAAGGAAATGCTTGTTGTATAAAATTCTACAGTCAGCTAAATTGTTTTAGAAAGTCTAAATAGTAAAAATAAAACATAGGCATTTTCTTTTAGTTATGTATTGAAATATATAGGATATTTATCACGATCCTATTTGCAGCAGATGAAGTCGAGATGTGTTCCCTTTTAAATAAAATGGAAATGAGTAGCCTAGAAATGGGACTCTCCATAAATCGGTCTAAAACTAAGATTGTGGTAGTAGACCGCACGTCTAAGCTCAGTCAAAATCACTTGATCACTTGACTTTTTTGTTGGTCACTTTATATACCTAGGTTCTAGTATTAAAACAACGGATCCTCTGAAGATGAGATTCGGAGGCGTATTGGTATGGCAAAAACTGCTATGTTTCAGCTCACGAAAATATGCAAGAACCGCAGCATCTCTAATAAGACTAAACTTTCCCTTAACAATAGTAGTATACTCCATATTTCTTTATGGTGCGGAGACACTAAAATCTGTCGATCGAAAATGCAGACGCTATTGAGATGTGGTGTTGGAAAAAAATGTTACGTATATCGTGGATAGCACACGGAACAAAAAAGTCTATCAAGAACAAACAATCAAGAATGAGAAGAAAAAAAAACAAGATTATCGAACGTGTGCTCCGCAAAATTTTCGATTTTTTTGGTCACCTAGCCCGGAGATAATCTCCAATAACTTATTATCACCGGGAAGGTAGAGGGCAAGAAACTAAGAGGGAGAAGCCCCATAGGTTGGTCGGACCAAATCCGCACCACACTTGTCACGAGGCGGTCCAGTGTTTGGGTTAGTTCCACTAGCCCAGGGACCAAACCTCAGTGGACACAAAATTACAGAACAATAGGAGTACATGGAGATGTTGATAAACAGAGATCTTGCACTCGACTATTCTATTCAGTCTTCTCTCAATTTAACTTCAACGATACGGATTAAAATAACCACTTACGTAGGTATTATCATATATATTTAAAAGACTCATATATATTTGTAATAAACTTAATTAGGTATTTTAGATAATATTATTTTGTAAAATTGCAGTTTTTGCTAATACAAAAGACAATATGGGAATGACAGGTTATTTGAATTTAGAATTAATAATGACAAACTATCAAATGGAATGAAATGGATTATGAAAGAATTAAGAGATCAAATGAGTATTATTATGACAGAGGTTTTCACATCGTCACAATACCCCGCCTCCCGGTTTTTTTTTTTTTTTAAAGTGAACAAAAAATATTTTTTTTTAATTTGGTATATAACAATTTTGATGTTATTGGTATCCCAAAACATTAGGATTATTTAAAAAAAAGGAGAAAACAAAATTAAAGAAAAAGAAAAAGAATAGTAGAAGTTAATAATAATAATATATATAATAAGGATAATAAAGTTCAAATAGTAAAATAATGGAAATGCTGAGCTGAAAAGGAATTTTTAAACTCTGGAAGTTTTGTGTGTTGGTGTAGTAAATCATAATATATGGTACTGGTTTTACTTTATACTGATCATTATAATTGTAAAGAAAAAAAATGTACATAGCTACCAAGTAGGCTATTAGCTACTGTTAGTACCAAGGAATTAAAGTATGTAGTAAGTACAATAGCACTGAATAGCAATACGTAGGGACTTGAAGTCAATATTCATAATGAATCCGAAAAGTTAATGAAGTGAATAAAAAAAATAGGCTAAAAATGTGGACATTACTCCGTAAAAGGAAATTATATTAAAATTACATTATTTACAACTTAAATACAAGGTTATTTGTAAGTAGGGAATCTACAATGGTAATACGTAGGTATTTAAATATATTGTGGTAAGGTACGGGAATATGAAAGCAATGTAAATGTCATAGTACATAATGTATGTATGTATCCTGTTCAAATGTATACGGGCTTTGAAAATCCTGAGTATTCGAGCTATCAAGTAAGGTCGATAACCTTGATCGTAAATTTTCTACAGTTTCTGTTGTATAGACCTCAGCATTTCGACATTTTAATTCATATATCAATTCTGGTTTATTTAGATGTGCAGGGTCCATTTTTATAGACCAGCAAATAAAGTTAAGTGTTTACTTTGTTAGTAACATTACGTAAATTGCGATAGTAACGCTTAAAAAAATATAAAAAAATAGCGTTAATGCAACTACGCGTTAATGCGTCACACATAATAACGCGTCAAAGTTTAGAGTAATTCGGAACTAGGTAGGCCGATAGTGAAATTCGGAACAAAGTATGTATTAACGAAAATGTCTTACTTACATGAATGACTGGGATGCAAATATAAAATACACTTTAGTATAAAAACTGTTCTGGGTATGCCAAATATTTCCAAAATTGAATCAAGATGGCCTAGTGCCTTTTAGAATTTTGTGGGACGACTTAAAAATTTAACACTGATTCACAAAATAAAATACATGTATTAAGAAGACTTGGAGGAATCAGGAACTTGTAGGCATGTAGAGCAGGGCTGGGTAAAGACACGTAGAGGGCGCCAGTGTCACGAGGCGATCCTAGGGTTTGGGTTTGTTCCACTAGCCCAGGGACCAAACCTCAGTGGACACAAAATTCCAGGAACAACAGGAGTACATGGAGATGTTGATAGACGGAGATCTTGCACTCGACTATTCTATTCAGTCTTCTCTCAATTTCACTTCAACGATACGGATTAAAATATACGTATAAATATACCACTTACGTAGGTATTATCATATATCTTTAAAAGACTCATATATATTTGTAATAAACTTATTTATGTATTTTATATAATATTATTTTGTAAATTTGCAGTTTTTGCTAATCCAAAAGACAATACGGAAATGACAAGTTATTAGACGCTAAATAAAGATATGGGTTATCATTTTCGAAGCACAATATAGGGAGAATATGTAAGTTTGTAGATATCACTTTCTTCCAGAATAGTAGTCAAAAGTCATAGGAATTAATATAACTCACAGGTTTAGCAGGAACATAGCGTATTTTGACCTTGTAGGATGCAGTGAGCTGGAGGTAAGTGTGGACTTCTGTCTTGAAATTTAGCAGCTGAGTAGTACCAGGCGCTCCAGGACGTTGAGATGCAGATGATGGGAGTTGACGACGAAGTCAGGATTTCCAGGACTTCCAGAATTTCCAGGACCCGGCGAAAGAAGTAAGTTGACGAAGTAGTTTTCTCTTTTTCTAGATTTAAGGGATGCAGCGGGAACTTCAGTGGAAGAGAATTTCTGTTCTTTGGGATTCGGTGATGGTAAGTGTGCGGCGACACTTATTTTCTCAGGAAACAGTGTACAGTTTTTTTTATCTAGATTTTTGCACAGATTTAGAACTTTTTGCACTGGTTTTTTGTAGTGCGGGGATTTTATATCCCACCGCTGCCACCATTTGTTGTATAGATACTGAACGGATTTTGATTTAATACTTAATTTATACAATGCAACTATTATTTGATTTGATGAAATCAAATGATTTGTGAAACGAGTACGTACGTAAAAAAACGTATCCATCATTAAACGTATTTAAGGAACGGATAAAAATATTTTACTTATCGCAAATTGGAATAAATTAAGTTATTGTGTTCATTTACTTTGTTTGTATATATGTATATATGTGTGTGTATTGTATTTTAATATATTTGTATATGTGCAGTTGTTGTTTAAGTTAGAACTAGATTAGTTGTTTAAGTTCATGTACCTTTTAGATTTATTTATTTTTGTTTATTATTGAGCACCACCGGCCATGACAATTAGATGTATTCCTCTCCATTCAATGGTTGTCTGGAAGAAATCGCTTTAAGCGATGAGACCGCCCATTGTACTCTATTTAAGTTAAATGTTTATTCTTGTGTATGATTTATTTGGTGTGCAATAAATCGTTTTTCTATATATCTATCTACGTACTAAATGACAGTATACAAAGCTACTTTTTGTATCGATGATTTTCAATTATCTTTTTTGCCTCACGAGCAGCTGCAGGTTCAGTTCGATCCGTGGCAGCCGGTACCTCACTAGAATCATCATACATGCTATCATTGTCACTTTCATTATCGTCAACATCATCAACATCAACCGAATTATTTGGAGGCGATGATGATGATGATGGAGATGAGAGATCGAGTGTAATAAGATGCCTACGATTACGCCTGAAACACTTTCCTGACTTGTCAGTGATGAAATAGGACCGCGACTGATCGGCGCGCCCCGTCACTCGCGCCTCACGCCTCCTGGTGCAATCTACCGTAATCACTGTATCACCCACTGTATCACTGGTGCACTATTGTCGTAGTGTCATTAAGCATTGTATTGTTTGCGTTGCATATTATTATAATCTACCGTATTATCTCTGGCCGGGCGCAAATTGTCTGTGTGCACCGGTAACCGTGTATTGAGTTTTCGGCTCATCAACAACTCAGCCGGGCTAGCAATACCGTCCCTCGGAGCAGCCCTGTAGTTTAACAAACTCAAGTAAAAATCTGAGTTGTCGTTGATGGATTTAATCAGTAAACTTTTAATCGTGCGAACGGCTCGCTCTGACCGGCCATTGGATTGGGGATAGTGATGAAGTTATGTGTGAAAACCCCCATTTTTTCGCAAAATTATGAAACTGTTTTGAAGAATAGGCTGTTCCGTTGTCCGTTATTAATTCCGTTACAATCCCATGTCGGACAAATTGGTCTTTCATCGCTTTTATCACACTACTTGACGTAATAAAAGTAAGGGCAGATACCTCAACATAATTAGCAAAATAATCGACCAACAGTAAAAAATATCGTTTGTTAAACATATCAGAGCCAACTTTTGTCCAAGGTAGTTTAGGAATGTTGTGAGGAATCAATGTTTTCCGCTGCAGCATCGCAGCGTGCTCGGCGCACAAGTGACAGCGACGCACCGTGTGTTCTACGTCGTGCAACATGCCCGGCCAGAACATAAACTCGCGCGCTTGCTTCTTGCACCTATCTATGCCAAGATGGTCCTCGTGCACCCTCAATAACATTTACTGTCGCAGTTTCTCCGGAATGTATACCAGATCGTCTTTAAACAGCACGCCTTCATAATATTCTAACGAATGCAAATGCTCCCATAAATGACGTATCCTTTCATCCGTTTCATATTTAGCAGCCAACTCTTTCGAATGAATACATTAAACCAGTAACTGGCATACTATGTTGCTTCTTGTATGTTCCTTGACTAAATTCAGTTTTTCATCACTAAATGCAACACTATTTATTAGAAAGCACGATTGACTGTGCACTTCATTTGAAACATTGTCCTGCATCAAATCTTGAAGAGGAGCCCGAGAAAGTGTATCCGAAATGAACATATACCTCTCAGGCTTGTAAGCGACGGTAAAATCGTACCTCTGAATTCGCAGCATCATTTGCTGCAATCTGGCTGACGCTGAGTTCAGAGATTTCTTAAAGAGCGCCTCGAAAGGCTTGTAATCAGTTTCCACCAGCACATCACTCTTGCCGAAAATATAATAGTGAAATATCTCAAGCGCAAAGACGATAGCAAGCAGTTCATTCTCTATTTGCGCGTACCGCTGCTGTGTTTCAGTGAGAGTGAGTTACACGAATTCAACAAGCCGCCCGCCTTGCAGCAGCACGGCGCCAAAATCGTGTGCGCTCGCATCCATCGATACTACTGTCAGCTGCTCTGTCGAGAACAGAGTCAGCACTGGCACGCTGCACAAGTTGCCTTTCAATTTTTTTACTACTTGTTCCTCACAAGAACCCCATACCCATTAATTGTCTGTCTTCAGTAAATTTCGCAAAGGGGTGACTTTCTCAGAATAGTTAGGGATGAACTTACATAAATATACATACATACATAGTTCACCATGCCTAAGAACCTCTCTAATTCCTGTCTATTTTCAGGACTTGTCATTTTACTCACTGCTTTTAGCTTATTCTCTTCTACTTCCATGCTTTTGGCACTAAATTTATGACCTAAGTAAGTCACTTCTGTAACCTTGAACTCACATTTTTTGCGATTAAATTTAATGCCAACTTGCTTAGACCTGTCCAGTAGTTTTCAATCTTTCGTCGTGTTTTTCTCGTTAAAAGCCCAGAAGATGATGTCATCAACAAATGAGTCAAATCCCATCTAGCCCCTCAAGTGATTGTTTGACTCGAGAATGGAATATTTCAGACGCCAAATTGACCTTTACGAAAGAAGCAAAAATTGATACAGACCGAAGGGTGTGCCGAACGTACACAGGTCTGCGCTTTTATCATCCAGCTGTACCATCCAGAACCCAGACCTAGCATCTAGTTTGCTATAGTATTTAGCACCTTTTAGTTTGGAGGCAATAGCAGTCAGAGTGGGCAGTGCGAAGTGTTGACGGCGAATAACTTTATTTAACGGTCGCGGGACTAAGCAAACGCGTATATTACCATCTTTTTTCGCCGCGACTACAATTGCATTCACCCAGGAAGTGGGGTGCGCCACCTTCCTTATCACTCCCATCTTCTCCATGCGCTCTAGTTCAACTTGAAGGCTATCTCTCACACTAAGGGGAATTTACGAACAGGACATATGCAAGAAGTGGCATCCTTATTTATTGGAATTGAATAATGCCTGGGACGATACCTTTAAATAATTCATCATATTGTAACTAAATTCTTCGCCCTATAAAGAAATACAAACGTTTGGCCAAATGATCGGCTATACTACGTCGTGAATATAAGTAACCCGGAACTTTTAGAGTGCGTGACTGTACTGAGAAATTATTAAAATTAATATGAAAGTACAAATACAGATATTATAATTAAATATGTTAACTTAGACATCTGAGGTTTGGTTATTTAACGGTCCTGGCCAATCGTAACTTAAAGTTTTAAAAATAAATACTCTCTTATCGAGCGGAAAACTTAGATATATAGATAGATAGATAGATTAACTCTTTATTGACATCAAGAAAATAAAAGGATACAGACATAGGAAAATACTTAGATTATAGCAACAATGGGCGGTCTTATCGCTAAAAGCGATCTCTTCCAGACAATCTCTTCCGTTGATGCAGAACTCCATACATTAGAACTGGCCTTCCTTAAAACGTCCATAAAAATACCCATAAAAACTGATTAGCGCCATCTTTATTTTATCTACATAGACTACTACTTTTAACATACATAGACTATTCAGCTCATTGCCCTTCCCTTTCTTCGCCGTACTCGGGTAAAGATAAACGTGACAATTACAATCTTGGAGCTGTGTTGTGTTGTATGGATCGGCTACTGTCTGCACCCGCCACCGCATTTTCGGTGGCAAATATTTTTCGTTTGCTTGAGGCCACTTCAAATGAATGTTTGTTTGTAATTAGGACAAAGGGGTGCTGGAAGTGCATTCCGTTCTCAAACATTTACTATTTCGTATCTCAACCAAGTCAAAGTCAAAGACATTGCCAGCATAACGTTTTATATCACAAGTAGCCGAAGCAATTCAAACGCAAAAGCAATCTTGTAGATTGCCAGCTGGCAGACACGTCAGGGGAACGCCAGCGGGCTGCGGTCCGAAGGTCTGCAGTTCACATTACCGTGCTTTCGAGAAGGCAGGGAAATGGGGAATTCATTCGATTAGTTTCCCTGGTAGCTCTCATATTTACCCGACTGCGGAGGATTACGTTCTTGGGCTGTATGTTCCTACCATTGGATTCGTCTTAATCCCTTGTGACATAGAATATATAAAATCGAAGGCATTATGCATTTAGTTTCTCCTTTTAAGGGATCAGCTATAACCTAGCGAGCTATTCCTAATGCCTCCAGTTGCAGTCGGAGTCATCATACATTTCATATTTTTTTGACGGGATCAGCTAGAACCTGGCGACTGGACCTCATGCCTCCAACTGCATCTTGTATTTAAGACAAATTCAGAGTATTTCAAAATTGAGGGGAGGCATGAGGGATAGATCGCCAATTTCTAGCTGATCTCGTCAAAGGAGAAATGAAATGCATGATGACTCCGACGGCAACTAGATTCACGATTGTTTATTCAGTAACGGGTTATAGATTATTTACATCGGGTAACAAGTACTGGGCTATAATGGTGGTCAATTCTATGAGCCATCCTCTCTCTTTGAAGGATGGCATGTGTCCCGTACATAGATCAAGCTACATGAGGTTCACATTTAATTAGATCTACGGTCCCATTGAACACATAGTGCTGGGTAACAGTTAACGGGCAATGGTTACTGGGTAACAGTTAAAGAACATTGGATACCGAGTAACAATTAACGGACAATGGATACCGAGTAACAGTTAACGGACGACGGATACCAGGTTACAGTTAACGGACAATACATACTGGGTAACAGTTAATGGATAATGGATACCGGGCAACAGTTAACGGACAATGGATGCTGGGTAGCAGTTAACGGACAATTAATACCAAGTAACAGTTAACGGATAATGGATACCAGGTTATAGCTAACGGACAATAGATACTGGGTAACTATTGGTCTCATATATAAGTTCAGAGTTGCGTAGCGAGCAATGGAGAGAGCTATGCTCGGTGTTTCACTACGTGATAGAATCCGAAATGAGGAAATGAGAAAATCCGGCGAGCAATGGAGAGAGCTATGCTCGGTGTTTCACTACGTGATAGAATCCGAAATGAGGAAATGAGAAAATCCGTAGAAGAACAAATGTTACCGACATAGCTCTCAGAGTTTGCAAGTTGAAGTTGTAAAGGTTGGACGGACAGACAAAAGCTTGTGTGTTTTTCAACGACTTTATTTATATTCAGCACTGTTTTAGTATTAGTTTTACACAATATTTTATAGATAGTTTCACTACTGCGCAGAAGCCATTTTCTTAGACAAGGGACGCTAAGATGACGTGGCTACGCAATTTACTCTATGGTATTATTACCACTGTATTTTAAGTATTGCGAATTACAAGATCAAGATTCCTGACTGATATGTATTGATTGTTGTATTAATGTAGTGATCTCGAGTCTCAACACCTCCTATTTTAAAAATTTATGTAATATAATTTTCAAAAATAATTTATTATGGCCATCTGCGCTTTTCAAAATATAATAATATACATGCTTACTTATAGTTTGTATATATGTAACTTATATTATATTTTACATACCTATTTAAATCAACTTAAAAAATATATTATCTAAGCAATTTATACAAACAAAACAATTCTTCTAACAAATTAAACAAAAAATTGATCTTCTAATCAAACAAAAACAGTTTATTACAATAAACTAATAATAATAATATATTCGGGACATTTCCACACCAATTATCTAGCCCCAAACTAGGATACCCTGTACTATGGGCACTAGATAACGGATAAACATACATAGATAAGAATATTACATCCATGACTCGGATACAAACATTTCTGCTCATCACACAAATGATTGCACCTTGCAGGATTTGAACCCGCGGCCGTTCGATTTCGTACTTAGGATCTCTAGCCACGAGACCAAATAAGTTCCACGGCATTATTTTTCATAAGATTTTATATCATAATTTTCTTTAAAATTCTACTGATTGATATTGTTTGTAAATCGCCATTTGCAGAAAGGGACAGAAATATACGACTCGTAAAAGTGTGACAAGACAAACGGCGTATAAAAGTATCAGATATATAAGATCAGATCGCTTTGTCAGGAAGAAAAAAAACATAGATTTTATAATTGATTTTATGCACTTAAAAATTGCATATTTTATTTTAATCTACCTACCTATAGGTATTTGCCCCTTGTTCATAGTAGTAGCGTCAACATAATAGATACTTTTTAACATGTTCCTGATATTTCTTCACATGTTTATTTTATCTACTCTACACCCACTGATATGTTAATTGTCATTAATATGTTTCGTAAAGATGAACTGTCCAAAACATAAGTAGCTACAAGTTGTCAGAAGACAGAGGGAAGAGCACTGATCTATATGGATAGGCTCTGCCGTACTTTAGTTTGTGCCGATTCAAAGCGCCCCACTGAGCGTATACTAGTACAAAAAAGTAAATACGTTAACTACTTACGTACGTAGTAAATGCGTTAGTTCCGTGGACGCTCACTACTGCCAAAGTACTGCTAACAGCGCCAACGGCGCCAAAATGGCGATAATCAAATGCGCAAATTGCGACGTTCGTCAATAGTCTTTCTAGAGTACTAGTAATATGCAGTTGTCTATGGGGAAGAGCCAGATTGGCTACCCAACAATAACAGTTAATTATGTTCAATACACTTTAAATCAGAACATATGTATACAACTCAAAAAAGGATATAAAAAGCGCAGGTCCATATTTTTGTATAAGTGATATGTACTTACCTATATTAAAGAGCACATTACCTTATTGGCGTACCTAAATTGACGCGAATTTGAAAAAAATGTCGATTTCTTGGCCATTAATGAAACTAGTCGTGTCAATCGACAGGAAAAAAATATAACAAACATAAAGTGTATTAAAAACTGTCATATATTTTTTGAGATATTTGAGTATATATTGATATAAAACAATTTTTTCGTTTTTTACATGCGTTAGGAACATAAAGTTGCAATATTGTTTTTCAGTCTTGGTCAGGGAGAGATGAGGGGGGTCTGATGAAATTAACGTCACAGACAACTAATCTTCTAATTTGCACCATCCCATAATTGCACGACAAATTAATATTGTCGTGAAGTTGAACGAAAAATAGACTCAAATGCCTATGTCTTAACGTATATCACGTTTTTTTCATGGAACACTTTGTTTATTATAATTTTCCCTATCGATATAAATTAGTTTTATTTATGGCCAAGCAATCGAGTTTTTTTTTTCAAATGTCCATCATAATCTTATCAGCGGTCCGAGCGTGATTGAGTAACATATAAACAAACTTTCGTAAATGGTTTTATTGGACGATAAAATGTTCAAATGTTGTTACTCAAGCAAACACTAATAGCGGATATTTATTGGTAAAAAAATACGAAACATAACAAATAGTTTTTTTTTACATTGGTGATCAAAACCGCGGTAGAAGCTAATATTTTTTTTTATCATTGAAATTTATTTGCTGACGGTTCCTTACATTACTTTTTGTTTACGGACTAAGACGAACTTACCCGATACCCGTATCGTATTAGGTTCGAGAATTAATGTTGTTATCTCTTTTGCGCTACTGTCTGCGTATATCTCTCTATCTTTGTTATTGGTGCATGAAGTGTAAGACAATGCAAATGAGCTGTGTATGTATGTTTGCCTGTAGTTGTATTTAGTCCGGGTATAGTCTACATGAAGTTCTAGGTTGCCCCGTTACCCGTCGTCCTTTGTTTAATAGGGTCGATGGCTGAAATACAATATTTTTTTGTGTTACATTATCACACAGTGGAAATTTTGCACACATGTAATGTTTTCCGTGATCAAATAGATAACTATGATGGTTCCGGAAGAAAAAGTGCGAAATGTCGGAGGTGACCAACAACGCTCGAAGATTGATGTTTCGGGAAGGGATCAGTCTTCGAATAGAATGTGTTCTGATGACTCGTCATCTTCTTCATCCTCGGAGGATGAAGAGGGAATCACAATATAACCTCCACCCAAACAAAAGACGAAAGGAGTCTCGTAAGTACAAACAGGCTGCTACATGTTTGGATCCGCGTGTAGATAAGGTGATTCAACTTGTGGGATGTACATCCCAATACTTAACAAATTTACCTAAAGTAACGAATTGTGCTAATCAATCTATTTTCAAATAGCGTAGTAGTGATCCAATTCCTTTTACATCAATTTTTTCTAACGAGACCAGGAACTTTATCTTGTAAGCTGTTTGTAGGTGAAATAAGTAACTAGTGTGACGACAATAAAATCGTTCCGCAAGCTAACTAAGAACGCTTGCAAGAGTTAGCTCACCTTCAAAAATTTGATTCACCAGCTTTTAAGGGCACTCGTTACAAATAAGCATTGCCAGTCTCGGATTTGTAGGACTTAAATTTAATCCACGGACAAGTTGTGAGTAGGCTTGTCCAACAACATGCTAGAACAACTACAGCTATTAAAGTAAGGTTTAAAGGATTTGCTTGATTGGGCTTCATCAAATCCTAATAATTTTAATTCTAATACATTGCCTGAAAAATTTACCAGTTAGGTACGTTTGGTCCAGGCTCATTATCATATAAAAGATCTGAAACTGCTATGCAGATAATATATGGTTAGAGGGCAGAGTGTATTGAAATGAGACAGGACCGCATTTAAAAAGAAGTTGCTAATCCTTATTTTACGCAAGTTTCCACCTAGTCATTAATAAAATAAATGGATTATATGGATTATATCTTAATATATGGATTATATTTTAGCCGAAGCGCTTTGCAACCTGTGATATCTTCTTTAGGTGAATCTCACGTTTGGTTTAATACTCCTGCTTATGTCAGAGATAAAATATACAGCTGAATTTCATAGCAAAAAAACATCAGAACCCATACAATACACAGAACAAAGATGACAAAGTAGAAAAGAAGCAGAACCCAAAATTTAAGAACAATCAGCCGTTATGTATAAATTACTAGTCAATTAACAAATACACCAAACACCAATAATAAACAGAGCTGACTATCGAGCCAAGTCATTCAGTGGGGTTGCCTAAAGGATTACGGCCACTTGTGGCAACAACAAAAAATACATACTGAAGTAAATAAAGGGTGATCGAATCCCATTCTTAAAAAACCTCCAACGCACACCCAGACAAATTTGCTTAAAAAAATTGGAACCAAGTTGACAAAGGACATGACTGACATGATCCTCAACTTAAAACAAAAATTTAGTGAAACATTTCCATTTAAGTTCACAAATAGATGTAGCAGATTTCCTGCAGATAAACGATTGGCTGGTGAAAATAATAATTTATTTTTATAGGCCTATTTTCATCTGCCCATTTCTGAGACTCACTGGAGGTTCTTTCGTGTAATTTACAACAACGGAATACTTAGCTGAGAGTCTTGCCGTTTGGTCTAGCATCCTCTACAAAGATGTTTGCCACAGTATTTAATTGGATTGCGAAAATCCTACAAGCACAAGGTTAAGTCATATACGTTGTTTAGTGCGTCTCTGGATGATTATTGGACAATCAGGACCGGACAATACTGGTTTTTCAGATTACGGAAACACTGAGAACATTGAAAACTTTTGCATGGCAGATCAATTATCAGGAATCTATTCTGGAGCCCTCAGGAGGTAGAATATTTTGGTCTTGTATGGAACACCCAACAAAACAGATTTCTCCCACGCAGCTTAATACCCAGAGTACTAGCTCACTTGAATAGTGCAAAGACAAGCACAAATGAAACATTTATATAACCCCCGACTTCCCACCCCGCATTATAGCTAAGAAGCATCTCGATCACATCAGTTTTCAAACATAAAAATCGTTCCATCCGTTTGAGAGCTACAATCGTCACCCCCATCCCCCCCCTCCCCACCCCCCATTAAAGCTAAGAACCATCTGGTTTACCTCACATTTGAAACATGAAAAATTGCAGCTAAATTGATCCATTCGTTTGGAAAATACCATTCTCACCCACATTTTCTCGACTCCCAATATAGCTAAGAACCATCTCGATCACATCAGTTTTCAAACATAAAAACCTCATAAAAATTGGTCTATTTGTTTGGGAGCTAAGATCATCACAATTTTTCACCCCCTTTTCTCACCTCCCCCTCCCCATATATCTAAGAACTATCTCGATCACATCGGCTTTCGAACAGAAAAACCCGCATCCAAATTGGTGTACGATGCCACAGACACACACACACACACACACACACACACACGCACACACACACACACACACACACACCAACACACACACACGCACACACAAAGTGATAAACACACTAAACTTATAACACCCGTCTCTTTATTCGGGGGTAAAAAATGTACATTATAATAGCACCAGAGTAGACCAGATACTTCTGGCTACCTTACCTGCAAGCGAGAGCCATAGTAGACCCACTATCGATAAAAAACCTGAACCTGGTCTTGATAGATCGCACTACGGGCAACTGCCCTCCACAAGTGGACAAGTTGGCCCTTCTTTCTTGGAAAATTGGGGCTGACCAAATCACTCAGAGGTCTTTAGTGGAACAAAAATTGTTGAAGAGTAGCTGGCGGACATCGACTCTAACAACATATAATGCTCTAATAAAACGATGGTTGTCCAGGTTTCATACGAACCAAGTTAATATTAAAGTATGTGAAGGTGAGCAAGTTGTTAGATTTTTATCGAAATTGTTTTTAGAAGATAAGCTGGCTTATAGAACTATACTCTTACATAAATCAGCAGTATCAACATACTGTGCAACATTCAGTTTAGACCATTCCAAAAAAAATGTTATTCGTCAGGTTCTTAAAGCCATTTTTTTTTCTTTTTTATTTATTAGGTTCACAAAACTGGCATTATCACATAAACAAAGCTTACAGTACCTTATGTTAATTGTATTATGCTAGTGAACAGCCTACTAGATGCAAACACAGCATGCATGAATAACACTCTTACTACAAAAAATAATAATAAAGATGTAATTGTATGATAATTTTTGAACAATTAAAAAGAAAATTTGAATTATTTAGGGTTGAAGAACAATATAGAACATCGCTTGACAACAATGATTGATGCACTGAACCAGGTGAACCAGACACATTAAAGACTTTATAAAAAAAACTATTGTAGAAGAAATGAGGACAGGAATATGACATAATATATGAAGGAATATGACATGTATGATATATATAAAGTTTATTCATTTCTCTGTCAGGAAAATTAAGACCGGCTTCAAGAACAATGATAGCATTTTTAAAGATGCCAATATTGATGCTCCACCAGGAAGTATTAGGTCAGCCGTAACGTTTTCAATTTATTTATAAAAACGGTATCATTTTGTTCGTCTTTTATTCGTTGGGTATTTTATTATATATTTTTACTGACATAACATTTGGTCCAGAACCGTGCATTTTTAATTTGGAAGAAAGCAGTACTAATTTATGTCTAAATCTAGTTGCATGCCGTCGTACTTGATCAGCACATTGCTACGCGTGCGCACGCGCAGTATGCGCGTGGTCGTGCGCGTGGTAGCTTTTTCGCGCGCGAGTAAGGTAGTAGTCAATAAAAAACTGTGGATATTTCCTAACAAAAATACCTACTTCCATAATATAAATTGAAGTCAAGGTCAGAATACTGAAATTAATAAAGTGCTGCTTACAGCTTTCCGGCTCTTTTATATTGGCAAGTATGCGAATGCATATTTTTTGGGAAATCAACACTTCTTGTGCATCTACACTATTCCCCCATAATAGGACACCGTACCGGAGCCAAGCATATGCATAAGCATAATATGCTGACATGTCTGTTTTGAGGTCCGTAACATAGTTCTCTAAGTGCATAAGTTAAGCTTGAGAGTTGGCTACTGCATAAAAGCTTTCTTTTAAGTTTTTTAATTAACTTATTAGAACTTAACTATGATGACACACGGTAATAAATCTATACTTCTATACTATATCATATATATAATATTATAAGAGGTAAAGTTTGTGAGTTTGTGAGGTTGTAGGGGGTATCTAGATCTACTTAACCGATTTTGAAATATATTTTACCAATAGTAAGCCACGTTATTTGTGATTGTCATAGACCATAAATTAAAATGTCCACGCGTGCAAAGCCGCGGGCACATTTTTAGTACTATACAAAAATAAATGAAGAAAATAGTGAAGATTAGTCATTCCTTTCGAAAGAGAAGGGCACAGCCCTAGAGTGGCATCGAAGACTTAGACATCCTGGAAGAGGAATTTTAGAAATACCAAATATGGCAGATGGCATAAAATAGAAGAAAAAGGAAAATTAGAAGATCAGAGTGAAACATGCATAAAAGCGAAACAAATCAAATAACCATTTAATACAGAACGAAAAAAGGCTGAGAGAATATTAGAAATATTACATACGGACATCTGTGGACCATTAGATACAAAAACACATGATGAAAATGATATTTTGTAACAATCTTGGACGACTACAGTCACTTAACAAAAACATGTCTAATGAAACATAAAAGTGAAGTATCAGTCATAATAAAGAACTAAATATCGAAGAAGCAGAACGAGAAAAGAAAGAAAAGGTTTCATGCATAAGATGCGATAATGCTGGCGAATATAAAAGTGATGATTTCAGAACACGGTGCTTAGCAAAGGTAATAAAACTAGACTGTACTATACACACCTTAGCTCAATGTAAAAACAGAACGGCTAAACCTTACAATAATGGAAAAGGTCAGAGCATTACTGTTTGACTCAAACATGAAACATGAGATGTGGGAAGAAGCTGTTTACTGTGCTACCTACTTATTCAACCGGTTGCCCAGTCAAATACTTAGTAACAAAACCCCAGAAGAGATGTGGAGTGGAAGACGACCAGACCTTTCCAACATACAAATATTCGGAAGTGATGTGTATGTAAAACAATTAAGTTCAATAAGAAAACTAGATCCAAGAAGCAAGAAAATAATCATGAAAGGATATCCAAACAATGGTTATAGACTATGAAATACTGAAAAAATAAGTATAGACGTACAGGTATACGTCTATACTTATAGTAATACATAATAACAACACACAAAATAAAACTGAAGAAAAAGAAATGAAACAAAGAGGAGAAGAAGAACATTAAATAATATAATGAGAAAAACACAAAATAAAACAAAGGGAAGAAGAAGATAACATAAAACAAAGAGAAGAAGAACATCAGATTGTGACAGAAAAAATAGAAAGTTATACAAAAAGCAGAAACATAAGAGTGTCACAAAGCGGTCCCAGGGTTTGGGTTGCTCCCACTAGCCCAGGACCCAAACCTCAGTGACACAGAATTATAGGAACTATTGGAAGCACAGGAACAGGAGGAGATGATCAAACTTTTGTACTTTGACGATGGGGATTAAAATAACCTCTTATGTAGGTATTATCGTTTATATATTTACAAGTGTAGTTCAACTGGTTATAAACTTATTTATGTATTTTATGTCATATTTCCCTTTTGCTCCAAAAATCAATGTAAAAAAATGACAGGATATTTGTATTTAGAATGAATAATGGCCAACTATCAAAATGAAAAGAAATGGATTATGAAAGAATTAAGAGATTAAAAGAGTATTATTATGAAAGAGGTTTTGACCTCGTCACAATACCCCGCCTCCCCAAAGAAAAAATTTTTTTTAGTAGTAAGGTTTATTGAAAAAAAAAAAGAAAAAAAAAATATGCTAAGGACAAAAGAAAAAAATAATAGTAGAAGTTAATAATAAAAAATATATAATAAACCCTTATTATATATTTTTTATTATTAACTTCTACTATTATTTTTTTCTTTTGTCCTTAGCATATTTTTTTTTTCTTTTTTTTTTTCAATAAAGTTAAAATAGTAAAATAATTAATTAAAATAATGGAAATGCTGAGAAGTCTTTTTAATTTTTAGGTGAAAATGGTTATTAACAATGTCAATATACAATTGATTGGATTCCTAGATGCATTCAAATTCATAAATCACACATTCATTCATTCATCATCATTCATAGTCTTATTCCCATTCCTTGGAAATAAAACTCACAAAAAAGAGGAACCTTATATATCAATAAGGTCAAATTCAAGGTTTTGATGATGTTTATTATAATATTTAGCGTTAGTTTCATGAGCGCGGAATAAACGTGCTTGAACTTCAGCAAATAAAGGGCTTAACTGACCTATGTTGTCAGCGTACTCATCACGTGGAGCAATAATCAATTCTTCAGTTAGATCCGAAGCATTATATACAGAACCACACGTTACAAGTTCGCAACCAAATACTAAGAAAGCTGGTGTGAATTTAGTAGTTTCATTAACAGCTGAATTTATGGCAAATTGGATTTGATTTAAATATAAATCCCAAGTACGATGGTCATTATCAACAAAAGAAGCAACTGCTGTTATAATTGTTTTGTTGTAACGTTCAACAGTATTGACTTGTGGACAGTAACGGGGGGTGTAATGAATTTTTGGTATGTTGTAAAATTGAAATAAATCCTGGAGTTCATGACTGAGGGCCATTATCTAGGATTATGGTCTCTGGAATACCATAAACCATAAAAACTAAGTTCTCACGTATATGTTTGATTACAGAAGAGGTAGCTTGCTTCATGGGGTATAAGAATATTTGGAAAAGCAACATGTGACTACAAAAATAAATCTATTAATCTTACGTGTCATTGGAAATGGACCAACAATATCAATAGATATGCATTGGAAAGGACGAGAACAGTTCTTGTTCAGTTCTACGACTGCATTAGCAAGAATTAATTGTGTGTCTGTAAGTCTGTCATAAGACTGTAAGTAAGTATCATTATTATTGATGATAAACATGGGAGTATCTGAACTCTTGAGCATACTGACCGTATTAAGTATGTCTGGAGCCAGCTTAAAAGTTTTCCAGAAGTCGATACCTAATATGAAAGGTTGAGTAATGGGCAGTAATTATAGCAAACTTATTTTTAAATAAAGTTGGAAGCATAATAGTACAAATTGAATTGATTGTTTAACCATTAGCAACAGAACCTTTCATAATTTGGTCACGTTGTAGTTCCAAACCATGTTCAAGTAATAATTTATGTGAGTTATTACCTAAAATTGTAATGGCACTGCCACTATCCAGTAAACCGTATGTAAACAAGCATTCAAGAACCTAGGCTTTATACTTAGACAATCTCAGAGCTTCCAAAACCTAAATGCCATTAAAGCATTATACAACGCTTTGGTAAGAAGTAAGTTAGAATGTAGTGCAATGATATGGTGTCCCCATGAATCTAAATATAGATATATTGTGGACAAAATTCAGAACAAGTTTCCTATATCTTAAGCAATATGGGGTTTATCTTTTCTAGCCCCTAATGTATCCTCTTTTCGTCCTAGGAATGGTAGGATATCATAGTCTGGAGGACAGGAGGGACCTTTTATTGCTTACTTATTTATTTAAACTGTTACGAGGTATGATACACAATCCTCAAATACTGATATGCTTGTAGTTGAACGTACTAAACAACTATATACGTGCGCGTTGTCGCAAGCTGTTTGCGGTGCCATTCAGTAGAATCAATTTGCTTCACCAAGCACCATTTACCCGGGCTCCCCGGTTATTGAATATAATTAATGCTGAACACAGCGATTTAGACATTTTCACATGTACTTTGGTGAAATTCACTGATGCTGCCCTTAAATGTGTTAGTAATTAAGTACATTGTAGCATTAGATTTGTCTGTAATGGTAATGTACATTTAAATAAATAAATAAATAAACTTTTCGTATGATTGACGCTAACCCTCCAATATATCTTCTAATATTGACAATATGACCGAGACAGACATGACATCACCAATAAACTTTCCCTATAGAGAATGTGTAGGTGGAAAGTTATATTTATCAACAAGAACTAGACCAGACATAGCACAAGCAGTAAATGAAGCTAGTAGAATAAAAATATATTTCCAAAGAATAAAAATTACTTCACATTAAAAATGTTATTTTGTAAACAACCACTAATAAGAATAAAATAAATACAATTGAACCAGACCAATTTCACTTTTTAGATATTATTTGTAAACATAACATTTTATTTATGAAGTCGTTTTTTTTTCTTGGAGAAATATATTATTTTTTCATTTTCAGTGGCCTAGTAAACATTGGAAAGAATATATGCCAAAGAAAATAGTAGACAATCACTCACTTTAGACTCAAAGCGTTGGTAAACTACAACCAAGGATGAATAAAGCCCTTCGCACATGGAGCTACTCAAAAATGACTGAACTAATCAGTAATTACGATTACAAACCAGTTACAAATTGTATCTCGCATACGACGCTACTCAAGTTGTAAGGTTTCAGTCACTTCTGTTATTTCTGTTTACAAAAGCACACGGTTAACAAGTGGTAAACATGTCAACTGGATCGAGCGAGGACGACGACGATATTGTATTATACTATTATTATAAAAGACGTCGAAGGAATATTCGCAGGTTTTGGGTTCATCCGTATATTCGAAATAATGTTAACTGCAGATTATCAGCACGAGAGCTGCGTGAAACAGATAATTTTTTTTTTGGGATTCTATAGAATGTCCAAAGATAGCTATTTAAATTTGGTGCAGTTAGTATCTCCCTTTATTTGTAAAAAAATACTAACTTGAGGGAGTGTGTAAGCGGAGAAGAAAGAATTTTAATAACTTTAAGGTAAGATGAATTTTTTATTTATTTATTATTAAGTACTAGCGTAATTAAACAGTCTTCTAACAATCACAGCTTAGTCACAAATTAGTATTTTATTCGTAAATGCACTTTTAATTCTGTTCTATAATTGTACCAGAATCACTGTTCGTATTAATTAGAACTGGTACTGATTCATAGTATGACAAAATGTGATTATTGTATGCTGGTGTGGCTTGCTGTTCATTTGATACCAGCAGCTCTTGCGTTGAAAGAAAAGCGCCTTGTTTTTCAGCATTATAGGCTGCGACTTGATGTGGCGGTGTCAAAGATTTCGGAGATTCTTCTAAAATTTCATCCACTAAAGCCAGCACTCTTCGCTTAAAGGTTCTCGTCTGACTATCGGACATTGCTTTCATGTCTGGTAGTAAGCTTAGTAAAAACATTCGTTTAGGATCCTCTATGTCTTCAGTTTTTTTTTTCAATTTTTGCCTTTCTGGCTTCGAAATAGTCCATGATACCATCATCGACAGTTGCAAATGATTTTCCTTTACGACTCTTAGAGTGGTTGTTGGTACTGGAAGCAGTTGGTTTAGATGAAGGGCATGACATGGTAGAGATTGGTTGATGGGATATAGGAGAAGATGCAATTAGAGGGCATGACATGGGTGATGGGATGTTTTCAGATGATGATGGAATGCTTTGCGATGGTGATGGGATGTTACATTGTAATATGGATTGCGACTCATTTGCTTCTTCGTTATCTTCTTGCTCCATCACTTCATTAACTGCTTCTTGAGGAAGACTCCCTGATATGGTATTGTTCAGAGTTTTTATGTATGGGATTGTAAACTGCATCGCATCGGATAAATAATATGGTTTCTTATTTTTTGAAGAAGATCCACTAGGATCTGGTTTTGTGTGCCGGACAAAAACCGCACGCAAATTTTTCCATTTTTCTTTAGATTGGATTGCTGAAACAAAATTAATAAATGTATTATTTTTTTATAGGTACTTGGCAAGTGGCGATTCGTTTGTGAATATCGGATACTATTTTGCTAGAGGAGACAATACAGTGCGACAGATAATCGCTGAAACTACAGTTATTATTTGGGATGTTCTAAAGGATATTTATATGCCAATCCCGAATGTAGCCCAATGGAAAAATATATCAGAGCGCTATCGTCTGTTGTGAAATTTACCTAACTGCATCGGCTCTTTAGATGGGAAACATATTCGAATAGAGAAATTCCCTAATTCAGGATCAAGTAATTTTAATTACAAATCATTTCATTCTGTCGTCTTGATGGCATGTAGTGATGCTGACGGGCTATTTACGTTAATTGAATGTGGCTACGCTGGGAGAAATAGTGATGGTGGAATATTTCGTGCTTCAGATATTAAACATTGGCTAGAAAACGCTGCTAATATTCCCGCGCCTTCAAGATTACCTAACGACGACAAAGACTTTCCATATTATTTCGTAGGTGATGAGGCGTTTCCATTATTACGCTATTTGATGAGACCATATCCAAAACGAAGTTTAAATAATATAAAAAGAGTGTTTAATTATAGGCTGAGTCGAGGAAGAAAGACTGTTGAATGTACATTTGGTATGATGGCTGAGAAATTTGGCGTTCTAGATAGACCCATACGTTGTCGTGACCCGCAAAAAGTTACGAATATTGTAAAATCTGCGTGTATATTGCACAATTATGTACGAAGCAGAGAAGGTGTTCAGTACAATCCACAACAATTTGAAACAATTGACTTCACTCCAGAATCAATACCAGCATCACAAAATCTTCAAGTAACTCCACTGTCTTCAGCTTATAATCTCAGAGATTATTTAACAAACTATTTTATTACACCACATGCCGCATTACCGTGGCAATGGAAATATATTTTGTAATAAATAATAAAAAGTATGTACTCACCTGTCAAATTAAAGACTTTTCCCACTGCACTCCAAGCTCTTTCTGTTACATCCTTTCGTGAATATTCTGTTATTTTATAATTATATAAGCATGGGTATTTTTCCACCTCCTTCACAAATTGAATATTTAATGTTTGCTCGTTCATTTTTATCACAAAACAAAGAAACTTGGGAAACCAGTAGCGTGGAGACCGGTACGACGCGTCGCGCTTGATCGGTTGCTAACGCGTTACTGACCAGTTAGTAACTAGTCGCGTCGTGTGCGAACCTCCATAGAACATGTATGGGCTGTGACGCTCAGGCAACTCGTTAGTAATTTAAGTTTGTGACTAGTTCTTTTTAAGTAGCTCCATGTGCGAAGGGCCTAAGCCTACATATATAACAACTGAATTAGTTTTGACGAAAGTTGTCTATGATTTCACTAGAATAAAAAGGATATCATAAAAAAATATGTTACACATCTCGTAGATATGAGGAAACATAAACCGAAAACAATGTTTTTATAAGTTAGTAAATGCTGTAATGATGTATGTGTCCTTTTTTTAAAGCAATCTTTTACGAGACACCACCAGTACCACTTAAGACCTGTGATTGAGACCAATCAATAAAGCGTAAAATCGAAGGGTTTTCATCATTTTAATGGTTGGGTAATGGGTTCCTATGACTCCATCTCCATCATCAGACCCTCGATACCTCATTAGACCAGAGAACTTACTCGTATCAAGACAAACTTAATGAAACCAAACTCAAAAGGGTTCAATTATTTGATTGTTGAGTTCCTATGACTACCTTCCGGCTGCATCATCAGACCCTGGGTACCACATAAAACCAGAGAACTCATCATGACAAAACCAAACGAGCCAAAATCGAAGGGGTTCCATCATTTTGTTGTTGAGTTACTACCTTCCGGCTCCATCATCAGACCCTGAAAACTACATAATACCAGAAAACTCATCAATATAAACCAAATGAGCCCAAACTCGAAGGGGTTCCATCATTTTGTTGTTGAGTTCCGGTGACTTCATCCGGCTCTATCATCAGACCTTGGATACTACATAACACCAGAGAACTCATTAAGATAAACCAAATGAGCCCAAGCTCGAAGGGATTCCATCATCCGATTGTGTAGCTCCTTTGACTACTGCTACTACTACTGTAGTTTTTTAATTTTCATCAGAACTGCAAAACTTTAGGATTTAGACGTCCTTAAATAGTTCATAATTGACTTGCAATCCAGTCCTAAACATTATAACACAGTCAATTAAATTAAACCTTGTTTGAAGCTACTAAACCAATTTTGATGAAATTTATACAGTGCCACACTAGAGGTCTTCTTACTCAAGTAAAAACAATCATCTAATTCGGTTCGGAAATCCCAAGATATTAGAGAACATATAAACAAATATATTTTCTAATAAAACTACACACCTAATTTAAAATTTTTGGTGAAGTTTATATGGGACTACACAGAAAGTTTACACATGGAGAGTATACTCTTTCAAACAACAACTTTCAAACAAAAAAAAACACATTAATATCGGTCCATTCATTAGGGATCTATAAATATAAATATAAAAATATATACGGGACAATTCCACACCAATTACCTAGCCCCAAACTAGGATACCCTGTGCTATGGGTACTAGATAACGGATAAACATACATAAATACGAATAACACCATCCATGACTCGGAAACAAACATTTCTGCTCATTACACAAATGATTGCACTTTGCAGGATTCGAACGCGCGACCGTTTGATTTCGTTCCTAGGGTTAGACACTAGACCAACCAGCCGTTAACTAATATTCTCACCCCAGATACAGACCGACAAACATAAAAAAACATACGGTATACCACTCCCATTTCAGCCTAGCAGTCTTATCCCCACTCATCAGTTACTCCAGTTTTGGAGCAAATTGTGGAGATCGGAACTTTCTCGATCCATTTAATTTCTAACACGCTTCGCCCCATTGCACGTTGGCAACTTAATTATTCAAGTATTTTTAAAGCTTTTAGCTATTGCAATGTATATATGTACTAACTTATGCCCGCGGCTTCACATGAGTGGTAATTTCTATAGGTTATAAGTACTTTATGTGCTATACCAGGACCTAAAATACCAATATACTAACATTTGATCAACGTTTCTTCAGCTATCAAGTATATTTTTATCGATTGCTAGGGTTCTACTCATCGGAGTGAGATATAAAGTACCCCAGTTTTTAAGTCAAAACATAAGATATCCAACAGTGAAAACCGCATTGCAATCGGTCCATTAGTTTTTACGTGATGCGCGAACAAACGTACAGACAGACAAACAGACAGACAGATAAAAAGACAAAAAAATAATTAAATCCTTGTTCAGTTGCTGATTTTATGTACCCTAGACCATTTCTTTCTTTTTATTATCTTCTTTGTACAGACTTTTTAGTTCCTATTGCTTTATTATAATTATAGATTGTTTAGTTTTAATTTTGTATTTACAGTCTTATTTTTGATGATTTGTCTTTTTACAAAACTTGCACATTTTACAGTGCGACTGAATGTGTCAAATCAAATGAAATGAAATCAAATCAAGTTCGTTTATTGTAAACATAGATGGTTAATGGTGATAAAAATAAATTATAATACATAGTTCACTACGTTCAACCTTTTAGGCATTCAATAATTCCAAAAAGTAAACACAATCTAAAAATAAATTTCAAATTCAATATAATCTTAATATTCCAAAATACATAACAATATTTAGTCTAAGAAACAATAATAGCATGTCAGAAAATTAAAGTCGAAAGTAATCTAAAACAATTAATAATTTTGGTCACGTACATATATTAAAATTGATTGGATCATGTCGGGATAACAAAAACAATAATAATAATAGTGAAAAAATGAAACAAACATATCATTTTATTTCTTTTTAATATATGGTTCAATCAATAGAAAATATCACACGTAATTGTCATCCAAATAATCCCTCACACTGTAGTATGTCTTCTGGATTAAAAAAATCTTTAATTTAAATTTAAAAATATTTATACTAGTACTGTCTTGGAATGTGGTTGTAAATACGAAAGGCCATACAAAACACGCTATTGTTTAATAATGCCGTTCTGTTGGGGGAAAACGTATTTTATTTAAGTGTCGTTTACTAATAATTGACTCAAACAAACTTAAATTACATCTAACAAAGACAGAAATTTCATGTATGTACAAGCTTACACGTTACGTTACTTAACGTTGCCAGTTAACAACAACGTCTACTTGTTTCAAATTGCATATAGACCTTATACACTTCTTTTGGGCTTTAAATACTCTTTCTTTTTCCACGGAGTTTCCCCAGAACATTACGCCATATCGCAACACAGACTACACATAACCATGGTAAGACGTCACCACTGCTGATATGTTCACAACTTTTTTAAGCATGCACAGTGCATAAGAAAACTGGTTAAGTTTCCTACACAGACTATCAACATGGCCCTTCCAATTGCGTTTGGAGTCAATAAAGAGACCTAGAAATGTTATATTCCTTACCTCACAAATATTGTGAAGGTGGAAGTTGTCAAAGGATTCGTCACTAGCTTCGTCAGTATCGTCTAAATTACATACTTCATTAAATGTTAATGAACTTAAGTAGTTCGCAAACAACAACATTGTCTTGGTTGTAGTCCCTCTTTTGAGTAAACCAGTACCTCAGTGAACAACTTGCTTTAACCGGACATGACATAAATTGTGCCGAATGGTCAGATAAAGCAAATTCAATTACCTTACTTTTACAGCCCCTAACGTTGTGCAAAAAGTTGTCTAAACATCTACCACTTATAGGCCTAGTAGGTTCTTTAATAGCAATCTTAAGGTTTTATGTCTTTGTAGCAAATCTATCAAAATCTTAAAACTATCTAAATCTTTTGTCTTATCTAGAAAATTTATGTTAAAATCACTAGACAGAACCATTTTATTATTTTTGTAACAAATTTCATGAAGTATTGAGTTTAAAATGTTAAAAAAGACCTCTAAATCTGTGAGTGAGGGCCTTGAAGGCCTATATACACAAATTATTACAATGTTATGCTCTAAAAGTTCTATTGCACAGCACTCTATGACACTGGGTATACTCTTTTTACCTATGGCTTGCAGCATGTTAAATTGTTGGTTATTCTGTACCAATATACATGCACCACCGTGACGACTTTTCTGTGCACAACTAGATGCAAGACGATAGTTCGGGATGTATAATATAGCTGTATCATCCTGGGTCATGTTATGTTCAGTAAGACAGAGGACGTCTACATGTTTACCCTTATTCACGAGAGTATCGAGAGATACAGTCAGAAGATCAGATTTTGATATGAGACCATTTATGTTCTGATGTAAGAGATTAACATGTTTATGCACGAAAAAGATTAGGAGAATCGTGCACTGCATTGCGAAGTTTCCAAAAAGTCATCTGTCTGAGTCGACTGATCAATAACGACTGGAAAACAGTGAATTCTTGAACGCATTTTCTGCATATTCATTCATCATATACGTTATACGTTCTATACGTTATACGTAACATTTCACTAAGGAAAAACTGACTTGCAAACTGACATGCACAGCAAAAGAAGTGCGACTAGGTCGTTGTCTGTGATAGTCCATATCAATGTAGGTTGAGTTCTTAAATCGCGAACATACAAATTGAAGTGTCTTATTCAGTTGCTGCTCACTTAAGAATTTATTAAACAGAATTTCCGAGACCAAAACATTAGTATTACTTACACCACTCAACCAACTACGAAGACAAAACTGGAACTCATATGGCAACCTATCATTTGTTCCTCCCCGTATAATGACAAAGTCCTTTTTGGTAAGGTTTTTTACATTTTCTGAAGATAATACATGTTGTAGAGTTGATCCAGGCTTCCAGAAGAAGGTCACCTGGTAACTATTTCCGACTAGAGTCTGTAGAGTGCTCTGTAGTTTGTGACCTTGTTCATCAGCAAGTATGACTATTTTATGAACAGGGGTATTTGTAGAATTCGTCAAGCTCACGATTTGCTTTGGTTGCGATATCTGCATACATTTATTGCTTATGTTAATTTTATTTATCTCAGCGTACGGCTCTGCACTACTCGGATTGGTCACTGAAAAGATGCTTGGCGTTCTCGACAGTGCATCTGAAGCTGGATCAAATACATGCGGTTGCAGGCATTCATTGACCCCGGCGTCAGTCAAGCTCAGCGGTTTCTGGACATCTTGGTTCACGTAGATAGAGCTGTGTTGCAATCCTGTCTGCAAGGCTTCAACTGATTTAGAAGGAGCAGCGATAGTTACAGGTTGCTGACACTCCATCTTGTCTTTTCCGGCCAAACTCAACGTTTCCTGGCACAAAGGGGCCTGCAAGTTATGTTGTAGCTGAGACTGTGAGACTTCATTGAGCCTTGTAACGTTGCGTTTATCTTTCTAACAAATAATAAGATCTTAGTACTAAAACCTTAATAAGTAAAACTTAAATCTAAAATATAAATGCCTAAAATTATAATTTTTATATGTACTACGCTAACCAAAACTAGTTCCAAACTCTTATAACCCTATAATCATACTAAAATAATAAATTGATCAAACAAAATACTTAACAACTAAACAATAATATAATAATTAACTACGGAACCATTGAAATATATAACACATTGCAAAATGGCTCCGCAATGTACCACAGCGCTGATACGGAACGCTAACGAAAAGACTTGAACTCGCGCAGAGCCACGACGCATTCGACAGTACTAGAGAGCGGACGTATATTTAAAATTTAACAAAGATTATTTAATTGTAATCGGAATCCCTCTAGGGTGAGTTACCATTACTTAATTACACACTGCCTACTATATTCTTATAATGTCTCACTCTAAGCTGTTCTGCCTCGCATTTTAACAAGCTAACTGCGGTTATTTCCAATCATTCACTCAAATTACTGAACCTTGAGCACTTGACGCGTTCGTTACCACCGCGGCTTGGCAGACAGCTCGTCTAAAAGATGAGCCTAAGGCTGTTCCTTGTTCTAGGATTTCCTACGGGAAGGACATCTCCTATCTTGTCATCACCGGTCCTACGACCGCTGTACCGACAGTAAGGACATCGTTCCAGCTTTGGGAACCTGGCCGTACCAACAACGAGTTGTACCAGCATCAGACTGCACTACCTACTACTATAAAAAGAGTACTGAAAGAGAACAGCTGCGTGCGTGATCGCGGGTGTTAAGGCCAGTAATTGAGTGCTACAGAATATTAGGGGAGTGCGGGGACTGGGCGGCTGTGTGACGTTTAGGGACCGTAAATAAAAGTTGTGTTGCTGTAACACAGTTTTTTATTCCCACGACTTGTGATCTACCTATCTACCTGTGTATCGTGGGTCGCCTAACGACCCAACGCCACAGTGGCGCCTTTTACGTGGTTAGTTATACAGCCAATCAACTCCGTACCTACCTAAAATAACTTGCAGTTTAGCCGTTACTTACCTAACTTGAACGTGTGAACGACGCGGTGATTCGTGACTGCAGCGAACTGGTACGTACCTACCTATTTTGTTTTGTAACGTGGTTTTGTGGTATGCATTTTTGATCTCCAATCAATTATACGTGATAGCTACGGGATATTAAATGTTTCAATGTAAATTTACTTGTTTCAAAAGTGAATAGCGGAAAGAAATACCATCATAGCATTTTTATCATCTACCTGAAAAATAATAAAATAAAAAACGTAACTGTTCGCAATTATTTCATGCTGATTTTGCACGCATTTTCATTTAGTTTTTATGTAATCATGCATTCACCAATTCGTAGATAGGATAACTTACTTTTGTAACAGACAGCTGAGTTTTATTTTCTATAGTACCGGCGCAGTTGCAGCTCGCCGTAAATAAAAACAGGTGTGGTAGTTAATAGAAATTTATTGTAATTTCGAACTGGCATGCTCATTTTATTATTGATTTGTGTACCTTTACTTTGATTTTATTTTTCATACTTGCCTAAACTTTGAAAAATGGAAACTCACCCTATAAAGTTCCTTTTACTAAATAAAAACGAGCTTTCGTACGAGGTCCTTATCCGAGGCGAGAAGCCGGCATCTACTGTTCTAAAACTAAGAAATCAGATTAATAAACTAACTGCGTTGATACCTTCGAACGATATACAGGAATCGGGCTTGGATCCTGTGACGGATTTTGATGGCATTACGTTATCGTTGAAAGAACTAGTTACACGAATTAAGGCTCTTCAAGAAAAATATGATAGCAATCTTTTCGAGCGCACTAAAACTTTGGCAAATCATATTCATTACCGATTAATGCGAATTGATAAAACTGGCATTTTAGGGAAAGTTGCTAGACTTCAAACAGATTTCGATAACCAATATGCAGTATTAATTGAACAGGCAAAAAACTGCTCTTCAAGTTCCACATCGACGGTTGAGAACCAATCTGCTGAATTGTTACCTCTTAGTACCCAGTCGGGAGATTTAGTCGGCTGTGAGCGTAGCCACATATCTGACTTGCAAAAAATTAAGTTCAATGGGAAGTCCTGTGTGCATGTGTTTAAACAACGAATGAATGAGTTTTTCACATCTAGAAATATCTCACATAGAAAAATACTTTCTTATGCGACAGAAATATTTACAGACCATGCGTTACACTGGTATCGTAGCATTAGGAACGACGTTAATAGTTGGGAAGATCTTAAAAAGCTACTCGTAGCTGATTTTAGTCAGAAAACACTGTATACTGTTTTTACACTGTGTAGTGTTTTTATCGACTGATGTCTGAAATTCGTAGCCGTACACAGGGTGATTCAGAAAACATCGTGATTTACCTGGCATTAATGTAGGAGCTTTTTTCTAGGTTGTCAAAACCTATATCTGAGGCTGATAAACTCGAAGTATTACTTCACAACATCAGACCTGTGTATGCGAATGTTCTAGCTTCGCTTGGAAGTAGCATTGATTCCATAGGTATGTTGCGATCACTTTGTCGTAACCATGAAAAAATTCAAGTATTGTCTGCCCAGTTTCGTGAACCACCTAGGGTCACCTCAGAAACTCTAGCACCTGATCTTGCGTTTGCCAATCCACAGGGAACATCTCATTTTAAACAATATAACAGGCAAGGTAATTATAATCATAACAAAAATGTTAGTTATAAATATAATAACTATCATAACGCCAATTCAAGACAATCTTATGCAAATAGACATAACCCTGACAAACCTACAAACCTACAGGCTGCTACTAGTGCTTATTCTGCACCTGTATCATCTATCGATACAAACACTCAGAGGGATGGTAAGCGTTTTTGTCCTCAGTGTCGTACTAACTCTCATAACCTAAACCAGTGCAAGCAAGATCGAATTCCAGTATGTTTTAAGTGCGGAATGAAGGATGTAAAATATCCAAATTGCACTAATTGCAACCCTACAGGAATGAATTCAAAAAACTAGGTGTGCCAGATTGCTGCAATGCTAGTACTAGTGATTGTGAAATAAAAACTACTGAAACTGAATGGAAAGAGTGGTTAAATATTGTTAAGATTTTTTCATCAAGGTACTCCATTGCATCAATCTTAGATCATAAACCTGATAACGATGTTCGTTCCTATGTCACAGTAAAGGTAGGTAAGTTATCTATTTGTGGCTTACTAGACTCAGGATCTGCTGTTAGCATACTAGGAAATGACTCTCATTTACATTTACTCGCTTCGAGACTTTAATGGAAAATACCGTTCCCAAAACTTTTGTGGCTGCAGGTGGCCAAACATTGTCAGCAATAGGAAACGTAAACTTACCAGTCTAATTTGAAAATAACTTCCATTTACTCAAGGCTTATGTAATACCGTCAATTAAGCAAACGTTAATATTGGGAGTAGATTTTTGGAAAAAATTTGAGCTATGTCCAAAGTATTTAAATTCAATAACTCTTACGAGTGATTCAGTGAGAAATATTGCGGAACTGAATGAAACTCCGAGAATGCTACGTTCTTACGATGAGCTAACTGAAGTTCAACGCATAACTGCAGACAATGTCGTTGAACAGTTTAAGGATATTTCAACAGAAATGTGTGGTCTAGGTCGTACACATCTGGTAGAGCACCGTATTGACACAGAAGATTCTGCACCTATCAGACAACGATATTATCGTCTTTCACCGGAAAAACAGCGAATTGTGACTAACGAGCTAGACAAAATGCTTCAGTTGGGAGTGGTTGAGCCTTGCGAAAGTCCTTGGTCATCTCCAGTTCTACTGACTCCTAAGAAAGATGGTTCATTACGATTCTGTTTAGATAGCCGCAAATTAAACGCAGTAACTAAGAAGGATGCATACAAATTACCCTATGTTTCTGAAATTTTAGACAATTTGAAAAACGCTCAATACTTATCTAGTATCGATCTTTCGTGCGCGTACTGGCAATTACCAATTACAGAGCAGGATCGAGACAAGACGGCATTCTATATTCCTAATCGAGGAACCTATAGGTTTATTACTGTGCCCTTTGGTCTGACTAACGGACCAGCCACTCAACAATGATTGATGGAATTCAGTATTTGTTTTTGTCGATGACATAATCATTGTGTCTCCTGATTTTCAGACTCACATTGCTCTTCTCCTGAAAGTCCAGAAAAAACTAAAAATGGCAAATCTCACGGTAAATTTTGAGAAGTCACAATTCTTTAGAAACGAGCTCAAGTATCTCGGATATGTGATTAATTCTAAATGCCTTCATGTCGATCCTTCTAAAGTTGAGGCAATACTCAATATACAAACTCCCGCTAATAAAAAGGAAGTAAAAAGATTTCTCGGTACTGCCTCTTGGTACCGAAGATTTGTACCGAATTTCAGTACTATAGCTGGGCCTCTAAATGCTCTTACTTCAACATGCAAAAAGGCTAAACCTTTTGCTTGGAATAAGGAAGCTGATGATTCTTTTAATAAACTGAAAGAGTGTCTTGTCTCTGATCCAATCCTTTCATGCCCCAATTACGACTTACCATTCGAAGTACATACGGACGCCAGCGATTTTGGAGTTGGCGGGTTGCTCACGCAAACTATTGACGGAGTGGAGCATCCTATTGTCTTTATGAGCAAAGCCCTGTCTGCTCAGGAACGTAACTACAGTATCACTGAGCGTGAAGCCTTAGCCATCCTTGTAGCCTTGGAACATTCGAGGAGTTACATAGACAACGATCGGAAATTCACGGTCTACACCGAACATTCTGCTCTAAAATGGTTTTTGAAATTGAATAACCCAACCGGACGTCTTGCACGCTGGGGAATACGTCTCTCCGCTTTCAACTTCAACATAGTACATCGTCGTGGATCGGATAATTTAATACCCGACTTGTTATTAAGAGGTTGCCCAGTTTCTGCTATAGATACTAGTCCCAATACTAATAATACTTGCGACCAGTGGTACCTAAATGTTTACCAAGGGTGCCAAAACTCTCCGTCTTCGTTTCCAAACTATACTATAAAGAATAATCGACTATACCGGTTCATGAAGAGTAAATGCACGTTAACAGAAGAGTTTGAATGGAAAGAAGTTGCGCCTATTGAAGTAAGAGAATCTATCATCTTGGAAAACCATGCAGAGCCTATTGCAGGCCACCTAGGGGTTTTCAAAACCTATAAACGCCTAACATTGAAATACTATTGGCCAGGAATGCATGCAGATGTAGTCAGAGTGGTAACTTCTTGTGATAGTTGTATCGCTCACAAACACCAAAACCATGCCACTCTAGGTGAAATGGGTAGACCTAAGGTTTGCTCTAGGCCATTTCAGGCGCTTAGTATTGATCTGGTCGGTCCACTACCAGTGTCTAGAAAGCAAAACGCTCATATTCTTGTTGTAACTTGCTGCTTCACTAAATATTGTCTCTTATTTCCCATTAAACGCGCTACCGCAGAGATAGTAACTAAAATACTAGAAGAAAATGTATTTTTAGTCCACGGAATTCCTGCTACCTTAATTCTAGATAACGGGAAACAATTCGTAAGTGCTACGTTAAAACAAATGCTTGCTAAATATAACATTCCACAGTTACATTTTACACCTAAATATACTCCTCATGTAAATACCGTGGAGAGATATAACAAGACTATAATGACTGCAGTGTCCACATTCATCGAAAATGATCATCGTGTATGGGATACACTGATACCAAAAATACAATTTGCAATTAATAACTCCGTAAATGAAGTGACAGGCTACACACCGTCATTTTTAGTATATGGTCGAGAATTGGTGACCTGTGGATCCCATTACACGAATATCGAATCTGATGACATCGGCGATCTTATTTTTCAACCACGTGATCAATATGCTGAGAATTTGGGTACACTTTCATCTATATTTAACAAGGTGCAACTAGCCCTCTTGCAAGCGCATACTAGGAATTGTCAATCTTATAATCTTCGCAAAAGATCTGTTGAATTTAATGTCGGTGACGTGATATGGAGAAGAACTTTCTACCAAAGTGACAAAGACAAGTATTTTAATAAAAAATTAGCTCCTAAATATCTCAAATGTAAGATAATTTCTAAAAAATCGGCTCTGGTTTACGAACTAACTGATATGAATGGTAATTTCCTTGGCTGGCACGTAAAAGATTTTAAACTAAACAATTATAAAGACTAATAATCAATAGTTATTGATACATGTAGATTACTATATGATAACTAAATATAATACTATATATCTAACACTACACATCTATACTACTACTACTACTACACACTACTACTATATATCTATATCTTACTCTCTCCAGGTGGTAGGAGAAGCTAGTGATCTCTCCAACCGGGGTGGTACCACCGGTCTGTTGCTTTACTGAGCGCAGTAAGCCGGGAAACTCTTCGTACAGGCACTATTAAGGGCATAATCTTACATCTTACTCTCTTCCCCAATCTGCGTCTTCTACGCATCCCTATTTGGCACTTCTAATACTCTAAATTTTTGGCGTCTTCAACGCACTACTTTTAAATATTTGTACTTAACATAACTATTTTTTTATTTTAAACTTAACTCATTGCAGCAACATGATGACCTTTTTTCTACACAACTAAACTTTACTAAACTTAAGCATCTGACCCTCATAACATGAAACTTAAAGCTCTAAAAAAAAACTAATACTATAACTAACAAGAGCAGGAATAATAAGTTGTTATTCTTGTCACTCGGAGACATCATAGTCTATGCCCTAGCAGTAAGGTCTACGTCTTACTGCCACTCGGAGACTCGTCTGCCCTGATGAGAGACCTAAACACGCTTATTTATCACCTAACCTTCCTTAACGTTCCTACGGACAAAGGATTCTACCAAAACTCTTGTCGGGCGGTCGCACAAACCCGTTAACTAAAGCCATATGTGACGGGCGGTCACACAAACTCGTAATATAAAGCCATATGTGTCGGGCGGTCACACAAACTCGTAATCTAAAGCCATATGTGTCGGGCGGTCACACAACCCGTTCCTAAAAGCCTTATGTGTACATTAACTAATAAAAATAAAAAATAAAACTATTTCATACTATTATCTACACAATCTTGTCTAACTAGCACTGTTATATTACCTAGCTGGCACAGCCAATTAATCTTTATTGTTAGAGTATACATGATCTACAATCAGGTTTACTCAGTTGTGATAGGGTCTTAAGTCATCTAAATGATAAAAGACTGTAGTAAGGAAGAATAGGTGAGAAGTATGAATAAGAAGTATGAATGAGAGGATAAAAGGATGACATGTGAGATAAAGTTGGTGGTAGTGAGTCGGTTTTTTTTTCTATAGAAAAAATCTTACCCTTTTTGGCGGGGTACTGTAACGTTGCGTTAATCTTTCTAACAAATAATAAGATCTTAGTACTAAAACCTTAATAAGTAAAACTTAAATCTAAAATATAAATGACTAAAATTATATTTTTTATATGTACTACGCTAACCAAAACTAGTTCCAAACTCTTATAACCCTATAATCATACTAAAATAATAAATTGATCAAACAAAATACTTAACAACTAAACAATAATATAATAATTAACTACGGAACCATTGAAATATATAACACATTGCAAAATGGCTCCGCAATGTACCACAGCGCTGATACGGAACGCTAACGAAAAGACTTGAACTCGCGCAGAGCCACGACGCATTCGACAGTACTAGAGAGCGGACGTACATTTAAAATTTAACAAAGATTATTTAATTGTAATCGGAATCCCTCTAGGGTGAGTTACCATTACTTAATTACACACTGCCTACTATATTCTTATAATGTCTCACTCTAAGCTGTTCTGCCTCGCATTTTAACAAGCTAACTGCGGTTATTTCCAATCATTCACTCAAATTACTGAACCTTGAGCACTTGACGCGTTCGTTACCACCGCGGCTTGGCAGACAGCTCGTCTAAAAGATGAGCCTAAGGCTGTTCCTTGTTCTAGGATTTCCTACGGGAAGGACATCTCCTGTCTTGTCATCACCGGTCCTACGACCGCTGTACCGACAGTAAGGACATCGTTCCAGCTTTGGGAACCTGGCCGTACCAACAACGAGTTGTACCAGCATCAGACTGCACTACCTACTACTATAAAAAGAGTACTGAAAGAGAACAGCTGCGTGCGTGATCGCGGGTGTTAAGGCCAGTAATTGAGTGCTACAGAATATTAGGGGAGTGCGGGGACTGGGCGGCTGTGTGACGTTTAGGGACCTTAAATAAAAGTTGTGTTGCTGTAACACAGTTTTTTATTCCCACGACTTGTGATCTACCTATTTACCTGTGTATCTTGGGTCGCCTAACGACCCAACGCCACAGCCTGGTAGGCGTCGAGAGACTGTCACGCTTGGTTTTCATCTTTTTTGCGGCCAGTGAGCGGTGTCACGCTTTGGTTGTCCACGGTAGTAACTTTTTTGTAATTTTCGATTACCTTTAGGATCGCACTCAAGTCTATTTTTAGGCGATAGTTCTCGCTATTTATATTTTCAATTTCTTGGTGAGCACTCGAGAGCTGGTTGGTGTTTACTTTCTCGTTTAACTCCATGAGGCTTTCATCTAAGGAGAAGTTTGGCAAGCTCATAACTGTGGTGTCTAATAAGGACTCTTTAAAGATAAGCTTAAGATAAGCTCTTTAAACTTAAGGGTTTTTTTCGATTGCGTTTTGTTATATTTTGTTCATCCATACTTGCTTAGGTACTTAACTTTTTATTGATTTTTATGTGAATTTATTGATTTTAATGTGTCTTTATTGATTTTGAAGTGTTTTTATTGAACTTTTATGTGCTTTTCTTTAATTATATTTCGAATTTTTGTGTGTTTTTTGTGTTATATTGTACAAACGCATACTCAATTTTGATAATTTGAAATTAAATAATAATTTAAAATGGAACCTCTGAGGATTATAACAAATGAAATTGTGATATTGATTCCTAAATTTGATGGGAATGAAAAATTATTAAATTTATTTATTTCAAAATGTGAATATCTGCGTAGCTTAAGTGGATCTGAAGTTACAGCAGCACAATAATTATATTTATTTTATGTAATTTCAAGTAGAGTTGTAGGCAGAGCAGCCTTCTATTAAATGAACGTAGCGACATGACTACAATTGAAAAACCTTTTTAGAAGTGAATAATATAATTGAAAAAATGGAAACAGACTGTGAATTAGATAAAATAGTAGCTGAAAATCTAATGAAAATTAGATTTAATCGTATGCATTAAGAACAAAGAAATGCAATTTTTTATTTATGCAATCAAGATAAATTAATTAATCAAATTAAAACTAAGCAAGATGCTATTTCAAAGAAAGTTACTTTGGTTGCAGAAATGGTTGATGGTTTTGTAAATTTTACTAATACTTCTTATTATAATTTTATACAATTTGAGAATAATTTAATTGATATAGAGAAAGCATTGAATAGAAGTAAAATAAATGATTTTGAAAATAAAGTAACTCATAATTTTCAAATAATTCTTTCTAAGTTAGATGAGATTTATACAGCAATCGCATTAAGTAAAAATAAGATATTACATAGATCAATAATTGATACTAATGAATTATTTGAATTGTTAAAAAATATTGAGAGAACAGATAAGTTAATTTCCCTGTTAATTATGAAAATTTAGTTAATATAGAGCAAAATATAGAGATAAAAGCTTATATTAAGGGTAGGCAAATTACATTTGTACTGGTAATTCCAATTGTACGCAAAAACACTTACAAATATTACCAGTTATTCCCCTTACCTATCCTTGATACTTCTAATAATATTACATCCTTGATACTTCCTAAATATCCTTTTATCCTCGTGAAGGATTTGAACTCTATTACATTGCTCTCCAAGCCATGCGACGAGATTGATGAGAAATTATTTCATTGTAAAGAAAGTTGTGCAGTCGTATTGGAACAAGATAAATGTATAACTGATTTAATGAAATTTACACTGAATATTACGTCGTGTTTTCCAATTTTAATCGAAACTTCAGAGATAAAAGTTCAACAAATTGAAATGAACATATGGATAATTTTTGCAAGTTACCAAACGTACTTAACAAAAACCTGTGAAAATGAGATTACTCGAGAGAAAATCCTTGGTACTTATATTTTAACCTTGGACGATAAATGTAAAATACAAGTTGAAGATATTACTCTACGGAAGAAATTATTTAGAGAAATGAACTTACATATTCCTAAACTACCATTGATAAGTTTACCAAGTGTTCCAGTTACAAATAATTTCAAAAGAAAACCTGTTAACTTAGATGGAGTAAACATGGAAAATCTACAAATGCTGAATTATATTTTGAAGAAAAGTAAAAACAGTGAATATAGTGAAATGAGTGAAACGGTCAATAAAGTGCAAATAAAAAGTGTTAGTTCATGGACATTAATACTTTATATTATAATGATTTTTACTATTGTATACTTTATTATAAAATATAAAAATAAGATTTTGAAATTATGTAAAATTGAAAATAATCTGACTTCAGAAAATGAACTTTCAGATAATTTTCAATCTCAGGGTGGAGAAGTTATATGTACCACAAACCCACCGTTGTTTACCGAAGTCCAATTGCGACATATTTAATCATACAAGTAGGTACTTCCTTAGATTGTGATTGAAGTACCAATTAAGCACTTTTTGTACTTATGTTGTTTTCCAATGAATAATGCGCAGTAGAGATACTCTACATGTTGATTTGATTTAATTGCGCATAGCTGAATAAGCATGTATGTACTTAGATGTTTTTCTTGCTAAATTATGAGAAATTTAACTACTTAGTTGTTATTGCAAATGAAGAATGTACTAGAAATTGCCTACGCATTTATAAAAGTTATATAAGGAAGTTACTAAGTACAAATTGTCATTATTTTATCTTCGCTTGAATTGTACGGTCAAAAGTAAGACCAATAAAATTAACTTCAAATTTAATTTGTTGTTTATTTTATTAAAATCTCGGCTCCGTCCAATTTGTCTAGATAGTTTTACTACTCCGCAGAGGCCATTTTCTAAGACAAGGGACGCTAAGATGACAGAGACAATTTACTCTATGGTATTACCAGTATATTTTAAGTATTGCCAATTACAAGATCAAGATTCCTGACAGTATTAATGTATTGATTATTGTATTGATGTATTGATCTCGAATCTCAACAGAAGTGGCAATAGGCAGGCCATATAGTTCGCAGAACTGACAATCACTGGGGAATAAAGGTTTTCGAATGGCGACGACGAACAAGCAGGTGTGGGGAGCCCCCCACACGATGGACCGACAACATTGTAGCCATCGCAGGAAGTTGTTGAATGGAAGTGGTACAAGATCACTCGTCATGGTGCTTTTTGGGAGAGGCTTATGTTTAGCAGTGGACTTCTAAAGGCTGACATGATGATGATGATGTTGATTGAGATAATGGGTAACAGTTAACGGACAATGGATACTGGATAACAGTTAACGGACTATGGATACTGGGTAACAGTTAACAGACAATGGATACCCGGTAACAGTTAACGGACAATGGATACTGGGTAACAGTAAACAGACAATAGATACCGGGTAACAGTTAACAGACAATGGATACTAGGTAACAGTTAACAGACAATGGATACTGGGTAATAGTTAACGGACAATGGATACCGGTTAACAGTTAACAGACAATGAATATTGGGTAACAGTAAACGGACAATAGATACCGGGTAACAGGTTACAAAAATGGATATAGAAAAAAATGAATACACTAAAATATAAAATAATAAATATTATAAAAAATAATGGCTTCGCTTGCGTGCTCATTTTAATATATAGTCTACTAGCTGATGCCCGTGGCTTCGTACGCGTGGTCATTTTAATATATAGTTTATGTCACTCACAAATAACGTGTCTTTCTATTGGAAAAATAACTTACAAAATTGGTTAATTAGATCCAGATATACCCCCTACAACCTCACAAACTTAACCTCTTATAATATCTTTTATATAATATAGTAAGTATAGTAATATAGTAGAGAAGTACAGATTAATTACCGTGTTTCATCATAGTTAAGATCTAATAAGTTAATTAAAAATCTTAATAAGAAATATTTTATGCAGTAGCCGTGTCATGGTGAAACTTAGAACTAGCTACCAAAGTTAAGTGCGTATATAACATTTCGTATCTGTGCTGTTAACTGTCAAAGACAAAGTATTTTATTGAAAATAGGCTAAGTAATAGCACTTTTACAAGTCAAAATTAACATCTTATGAACTGAACTGTTGAGGAGTTACCTAGTCAGGATCCAACCCTGAGTGCAGCAACCATATCATGGCAAAAATTAAAACCGGCTATCATAATAAAATGCGTGCACAACATTTCTTGTCTAACCGTTGAAGAGTTTCTTTATCTGGAGCTAATCCTGAATGTCGATTCAGGTCATGCTTACCATGAAAATGCATTGTCATCGGAACTTGTACCTAACCATAATTCGTCCATTAGTGTGTTTAGGATACAGACATTTTGCAATTTATTATTGGGAAAAGAAAACGAAGGTTAGTCAAAAATCTCTTAGTAGCTTGTAATCTATCCATTACCACGCATTATTATAAGAAAATAATAACAATAATGTAAGAGCTTATGATCGTCAGTTCCGACTCAGATTGTAGCTGAGGTGCGGGGCGGGGCGGAACAGGGCGAAGTCCAGGCGCCATAATAATATGTGAGCGGCGCGGTCGCCAGAGTCAGTCAAGGAAAGCCACTCAAAGCGAGAGGCCGCGCGCGCGCACGTCAATTTCGTAGTATAAGAACACGTTGTTTACGTTTTCTAAACGACACCTCATTAATTGTGAATCAAATACGGTCTACAAAAAACCTTCGGAAAAGGTCGCGTAGATATCGGGCTCTCTCCATGTTTTGGGGAATTGTAGTGTTTGTAAATCCGCGAGTATAAATGAATTGTTTTCCTAGTGTTTCAATTCAGTGGGCCTCAAGTGGAACTTCAAGCAGAGATTGTAGGCTGAGCTGCTGATGTCAATGCTGTGGCTCCCTGAGGGCTTGCCAGCTTACCTGCCCTACTTCGTGCTGGCTTCGAGAAACCATCCTGCGGACCCTTTCAGGAAAGGGAAAGGGGCCTTGTCGAGCTTTCTGATTGTTATTACTGTGTTGGTATTAGATGTGAAGCGTATATACTAGAACAGGTGCAGAGATCACGTATACTTTAATACTAGACGGCACCTATTCGTAAGTATCAACTTAATCCACATAGTATCATGAATCGCTAAATTTCAGTGAAGTAACTATATCAAGTGAGCGAGATAGTACTCCCCGTAATTGGACCTTTCGCTCACCGCTCGCCGCATGTGAACAATCGATCGTGGATCGTGGATGGTGGATTGTGGCAACACGCTAATAATGGCTATCTTTTTATCTAAAAACTGCTCCGATACCTTAATAAAATACTTTGTACTTAGTTTAGGTACGGTACGCGATGTAATTCATGACTAGATGTATGATCAAACAACTGAACGGATTTGATTGAACTTTGGAGTTACGGTGGCTTATGCCCTGGAAATAAACTTAGTACACTTTTTCATCATCATACACTTGGGTGAGGCCGTTGGTGCGGCTAGTTATATCATAAAATTATCGTAAATAAAGAATTCACTGGTTTAAGTAAGTCCTTTATTTTCAAATTTCATAGACCATTGACTATACAAACGCTAGATAAATAGAAATCTTCGAGTGATTTCTGAACCTTAAAATGGGGCATTAATGTGAAGTCTAGATAAATATTTTAGGAAACTCTTTTAACAAATGAAATTTGCCACTCGCGGGCGAAGACGTGGGCGCAGCTAGTTATATCATAAAATTATTATACAAATTAATTCACTGGTTTAAGTAAGACCTTTATTTTCAGCTGCGAATTTCATAGACTATACAAACGCTAGATAAATAGAAATCTTCGGGTGATTTCTGAACCTTAAAATGGAGCATTGAGTTGAAGTCTAGATCAATATTTTAGGGAACTCTTTTCACAGATGATGGTTGCCAATAGCGGGTGTTTGTTGATTGAAGGAGTTTGGTGATGATTTATGATAACACTGTCTAACATCGTAAAGGCGCAAATATGTAAGTAAGTATATTTGTTGCTCCTTTACGCTCGAGCATCTGAACCGATTTTCTATGAGGTTGGGTACTGGGATGGCTTATGTGCTGATTAGCACATAATATAATGCTTTTCATCAACATGGTCATTTGTAAATCCACGCTCAAATGACTGAACCAATTTAGATGAAGTTTGGTACTAGGATGGCTTATAACCTGGATTAGTAGGTGGAGTAGGTGGAACAGGTATTTGGATCGGGTGTCTGAACGGACAGGAAGCGGATGCACCTAGTCTTGAGTTTGCCTAGTATAACTCATCTTTAACCTGTAATTACCTAAATACAGACTGAAGGTACCGATTTTGATGTATTTCGTGTATTTAATCGCAATTAAAGAACAATTTTGAAAATCAGAATCGCTGTTGTATATGCAGAGTTTTTCTCAAATAATACAAGGTAACTATCTAAAAAAAAGGGTGCAAATTATTGGCAGATGAAAGGCAATAATTTCTAGAGACCCTTTTCCTTCAGACAGTGTTTTGTTTTTGAGCCGTTTGTGTATTTTTTTGCCACTTGACATTTTTTTTTCCTCAGATTGTTTTTTTTGTTGCTATTATTTTTATAAGGTGGCTGCTATTGGTACCGCAAGATATTAACACAATAATCTTAAGAAATAGGTTTGTAGCATTTTGTTTACTTTAGAGTCATCATAACTCTAATATTTTATTATGTCCCCTTTAAATTTGATGTCAATTTAGCTAATATATCAATAAAGTATTTTATTTGAATACTTTGTTTACAGATCCAATATACACAATACCAGTTAATATAATGACTGATTGGTTCTAAAAAAATTATATTTATTTCTTCTAAGTAATACAATCACTCATTATACGATTGGGATTTGGAATTATGTTTTGTATTTCAGCAGGAGACAAATTGTTTGACTTATATTTCTGATTTGGTATTTAACCTGATATTATCCTTTGGTTATGAATGTATCATATTTTTCAGCAAATAATTTACTTTGTTTCCTTTATGTAAACAGGACTATGCGTTTCATTTTAACTTTAAAACCTTATATACTATGATAAATCGGTTATTTTATGCTTTCTACTATAAATATTTATATTTATTTATAAGCAAATTTTCATTCATAACTTTCTTGTTTTATCTTAATAAAACAGGACTGAACTCTCCTTTTTAACAGTTTTTGAGGAAGGAGCAGTTTCGATTCGTTTCTACTTTAAAGGACTAGTTTCAGATTAATACTTAATGCTAATAAGGCGTAATCTAGTCGTGTATACTCGTAGTAGTTTTAGTATTACTTATATGATTTAGTCTATTTTGAAAAATTATAATAATTTTCATTTACAGCTGCCTGACTTTCTACTCTAGTTAGTAAACTTGCATATTATTTCATGTTATGTTCCTTTCAGTTAATGATGGTACGAGATATCCTGGTTGTATAATGAATTGGTGGAGGATTTTTAGTAAATATAATAATGCTTATTTGCAGCCTTTTGAATTTCAACGCTAGTTAATAACCTCGTATATAATTTCATATCATGTCCTTTTCAGTTAATGATGGTACGAGATTTCCTGACTGTATCATGAATTGGTGGAGTATTATTAGAAGTGATAATAATGTTTATTTACAGCTACCTGAATTTCTACTCTAGTTAATAAACTTGCATATTATTTCATATCATGTCCCTTTCAGTCATTTATTATGGTACGAGATTTCCTGATTATATCATGAATTGATGCAGGGTTATTAGAAATGTTAATAATGTTTATTTACAGCTACCTGACTTTTTACTATAATTAGTAAAATTGCATATTATTTCATGTTATGTCCCTTTCAGTTAATGATGGTACGAGATTTTCTGATTGTATCATGAATTGGTGGAGTATTATTAGAAGTGATAATAATGTTTATTTACAGCTATCTGAATTTCTACCCTAGTTAATAAACTTGCATATTATATCTTATTATTATGTTCCGTTTAGGTAATGGTACGAGATTTCCTGATCTAAATTTAGAATAAATTGGTGGAGAAGCAGAAGTTCCCTTCCTCTTGCTGGCTCAGGCGGTTGATCACTAAATACAACAGCGTTAGAAATAAGTATAATTTACCTTTATCCTCATAGATTCAAGAATAATAAAATAACGGCTTTTGTATTATTTTATATACTAATTGAGCAATAACTTATTCATTTACATACTGTATGAATTATTATCAAGTGAGTGTTTTTTTATGGGAATAGATGCGATTTTAAAGCCACACAACCTTTACAATATACGTGATCTTTCCTATGCATTGCTGATTTGTAAATAATATACTATACAAAGAGGAGATACTCTTACGCACACTGCACAAAGAGTCAGAGGAGTAGTGTTCTGTTCAGCCAACAGATCATTGCTTACTGACTCAACCTTCAAACATAAATATCAAATACAGGTAAATTATGGCTTGATTAGTAATCGTTGATAGCGGAGTTTGACTCCGATTGTTTCCTCCTAACTGTCATATTCTTACCTTTTTAACCTATTTCATTATGTAAGATTAAAGATGAATTACGCCTTAAGGGTGAATTTAATATTATTTCAGTCTACCAAAACTGTTATATTGATATAATCAACTACGAACTAATTAATAGGTTTCTTGGTTGAAATATATGGAAAGGATGTTAATTTTTCACTTAGTTGTTTGGCACCCAGTACTGATAGAATATCTTGTGTTCCGAAAAAAATAAGCTAAAAGCTGAACAAAGGGTCCCTTATCGTGTAAATTCTGGCTCTGTTGGATACTAGTGATGAATTGATATGTATTCTGTTGATCACTTACGAAACCTTTAATTAAAATACAACCTTGAGTTAATAGCAATTATTATGGAAATGTACTTACAAAAGTGTACCAATTTCATAATTAATTTACTGAGGATTATTCCTGAATACTAAATAATAAACACTGGCATAGTCCAGATAATAACCTTAAATATTATAAAAGGCAACACCTTGAATATCGGAGACTTAAGTCTCAACTACGAATTACGGCAAGGCCGATAAACTAAAAGGATTTATTCCTAATGACAACTAAAATTATATACTGATATAACCCAGACTTTAATTAAATATAACTAAACTGACATAGTCAGTAAAAAGACAAGTTACGGCATAGATTATGTTTAACTAAGTCAACCTGAACTAACTAACTCCAGTTATGTTAGACTGAATGGTTTGCTTTGCTATACACATAAAATATACCTACGCTACTCCATCCTTATACCGCTCCGGTTAGTAGGCGATGAAAGTTCTACTATCCTATGAATAGTTTTATGTAACCTGACTCTAAAAAAAGAGAGAATAAACATTTTATGCCTTAAAAGTCTCCGATTATATTATCTGAGAATAACAGGCAAAACAAACAAACACTTCCTCAAAACAAAATAATAAGTAAACAATAAGTCTTCTGAGTTCCTGTTTTATATTTTATGATATGCTGGATGGAGAAATGCGAACAATATGATTTCAGTAATTATTTCAATATGATAATAACACATTATATATTATCAAGGAACATGCTCTTGTTGACACTATGTTATTAACCAAATCTCAGATGCCTAAGTTAACATATTTAATTATAATATCTGTATTTGTACTTTCATATTAATTTTCATTCCTTCCCAGTACAGTCACGCACTCTAAAAGTTCCGCGTTACTTATTCACAACGTAGTATGGACGATCAATTGCCCAAGCGACAGTATTTCTTTATAAGGCGAAGAAATTAGTTACAAACTGAACCAACATGTAAAAGTTCAACTCTTTATGATAAGAGAAAGTGGTTCTAATTCAGCTTGCAAGATTTGACCTAAGCAAACAAATATCTATATCTATACTTATAATAAAGCAATAGGAACGAAAAAGTCTGTACAGGGGACCGGGATATCTGGATGGAAATGGGGGCGACCTTGCAGTGGAACAAAATAGGTTAGAAAAATGCATCAGTGGAAAGTTCCGATGCTGCAGCGGGTAGGGTGCGGGACTTGGGGGGGGAGTATTATTTATGACAAGCTGATGCCCGCGGCTTCGCAAGCGTCGTCATTTTTATAGGTTAAAAGTACTCTTTGTGATATTCCAGGACTTAAAATACCAATATACCAACACTTGATCAAAATTCCTTCAGCCGTCAAAAATATTTTTATCGATTGCTCGGCTTCTACTCATCGGATTGAGATATAAAGTAGTTTTTAAGTCAAAACATAAGCTATCCAACAGTGTCAACCGCATCGCAATCGGTCCAGTAGTTTTTACGTGATGCGCGATAAAACATACAGACAGACAAACAGACCAACAGACAGACACGATTTTTTTAAATGTTATATTCTTGTTCAGTAGCATATTTTATGTACCCCAGACTATTTATTTTTTAATTATTTTCTTTGTACAGTCTTTTTCGTTCCTATTGCTTTATTATAAATATAGATAGATAGATAATTTCTTTACTTTATTTGGATTTGTTTGCCAATATAGGAACCGATACTTAAAATCTGAGTTTCTCTTAAAGTCTCGGAATAGAACCCATACGCCCTGCTCACATTATGACGTAAAAGAGGGAAGGGAGGCATTTGCCCAGCAGTGGGCCAATTCGGACTAATATAATTATATAATCCGATTATATTCATGCTTTATTGACATCCTTGTCAGTGAACTTGCCTTCATTACTACATTCCTTCTCGGGCATTAGGCTTGTGGCCAAGAATCCACAACGACTGTTCCTCACTTATAATATAAAGCATGAAGTTTCGTATCATAATTGAGACCGACCGGCCAATGGCCTCAACTGTAAGGCTACACTTTGGCTCCGCCGCTGATATTTGGCATCGGAACTTGGCTCCTGTCCCTACATGGATGGTTGCTATGTGAGACTGAGTAGACATTATTCCATGTTGATCCCATTTATGATGTCCTCATAGTACCTACCTACAATGTATCTGTGGAATTAGATCGGTTTCGTGTTTTATAGCTGTTCCAGTCGAAGCGACATTTCAACGAAATGCTCTAAGCCAACGAGTCAGCATTGTACAGCTACTTCAAAAGGCATGGAAATGAAAAAAACATGAATAGAATATTTACCTTGTTTATTATTTACTAGTGACTCGCCCCGGCTTCGCTATTTGACTACTTGAAATTATTTAATTTACTCGCATAGAACAAGTTGGTCTAAACAACAAACGTTTTGTTTTCAAGAGCCAATAGTCTTGAATAAGCTGGTGGAGTTAGGTTATGGTAGGCTCAGTTAAACAACAAAATTGCCAATTAAGAAAGGTGATAAAACCTAAAAGAATTATAGGCCCATTTCGCTGCTGAGCCACGTCTATATAGACCGGGGTCGATAATTTTAGAAACCAAAAAAATATATAGTAAGATGAAATCATTTGGAAAAGGAGGAGAATAGTATAAAAATTAAAGGAAAAATAATTTACGGGCGATCTGAGGTCGGGAAGGGGGAGAGGGTGAGTTTTTAAGGGTAAAAAACGGTTTATTTCGATTTCCGACAAAACTAGTAAAGTCCTATGGAAAAAAAACAAATGGCAATGTTGTAGGTAATGAAAAGATCTACAACTTTTGTCTGCTCCCCCTTCCCGACCTCAGATCGCCCGTAAATTATTTTTCCTTTCATTTTTATACCATTCTCCTCCCTTTTCAATGGGTTTCATCCTACTATTATTTGTTTTCACTTTTTATTATTTTTAAAGGCTTCTACCAAGCTTTCTCTAATAAGACTAAGGCTTTAAAGCTAATAAGGCTTTTTCTAATAAGTTGTTTTCGAGAGTCGAGTAGTTACAAGCCGTCTCGCTGGTAGGTTTGACGACTTTCAGCCTCCCGAACAAGCTGGATTCTGGAAAGGCTTTAGCACCGCAGACCACATCCATACGTATATACATTTTTTTATCCATTAGTAAAACATATATATTTTCTATATTTATCTATATATTTTCCAATTTGAAGTTGGCATAATAGGTAATCTAACACACGTATCACACGTATGAGTGAAGTCAAAATCCATACCAATATATAAAATGAAACGTTGTCAGTTTGTTTATCTGTTTGTTTGGGGAGCTTTCACGCGATAACGGGTGGACGGATTGTGATGAAATTTAGAATGGGGATAGCTTATAACCTGGAATAAAACATAAGATACTTTTTATCCCAGAAAATAGTAAGTTTCGATAGGAAAACTGGAAAATGTTGATTACTCGCTGTAAGCAACGGTTGCCATGGAAACGAAATAACAAGTCTGTCAAAATACATCGAGAGTGTTGGTGCTGAACCTACTTTTGCATTGGTTTTTAATATCCTAGAATAATATAGGATTCTTTTTTCCGTGACAAAATGTAGTCCGCCCGTACGAAGTCATGGGCGGGTAAGCTAGTTAATGATAAAAAATGCGAAATTAGTACTTAATAATCTTTTTCGCAATTTTTAGATAAGGGTTTTATTTAAAGTAGGTATACCTAATCGTTGTGAACAGTAAATTACTAGCAATATCATATGAAGCAATTTAGCAAGAGGTCAGGGTGCAGTATTCACTATGCCGCATTCCTTGCCGAAAACGTGTGACGTCAGTACGGCAGTTGCCGTACGATTCCACGCAGATATCTTAATCTTAACGTGTCTTATTGGCAATAGAGAAAAATTGCCCTGATCGTAACACACACTCAAGTTTTAAATATAATACTATACAAAAAAAAACTAGCAATATTATTAAATTACTTTCCCACAGAATTGAGAATATTTGCGCTTTACAATATTTTGTAGCCGAAGTTATAGAAGGACAATTTTTGTAACATTGTAAAGAAGTTTTAAAACTAGTATTAAAAAAGACACTTTGTTGTGATGTTGCGTACAGAATTCGAACATTATATTCATGGAAATCATTTAAAATGCACAAAAAGGTTTTTTTTTAAATAGGTGTGTTGCGCCCTATACAACGATTACGTAAAGTTGAAATATTAAAAAGATCGAAAAGCAACACCATGTTTTTGATACAAGGCATTTCGGTGTGGTAAAAAATGTTGTGACTTTGAACAGCTGTATGTTCTTTTCCACAGCGGACCTGGATCACGAACTCATTTCGGCGTGTTAATCCGGCCACGGCAAATGCTCACGGAGTATGGAATTAGCTGATCTCGCTGTTCTGCAGGTTTGATGCAGGGCTGTGAGCCTAAACGATACAGTAAGAGTCGTATGTAATCATTTCACTTTGTCATCGGTTCGTCTATCACCGCATGTTGCAATCAATTTAATTCCATTGTCTTAATATTGTAGTAGCTCATAATACAATTTATAAGATTGGCTTTCTTTTGCCATTGTTCAACTTATATAAATAAGGCGCCATGCTGGTGACAGTTACCTTGGCTTACACTCGGGGCAACGTACTGTCGACGGTTGCACCCCCTGCCAACTGCGATAATCTATGACTATACTGACTGTAAATCTACTGGTTAGGAATACAATATTTGTTGTGGACGCCGAGCCTGCCCGCGACAGCATGAACACAGACAACATGTAAAATAGGCCACGCCCCTTTTAACTGCGGCGTGTATACCGCATTAGTTTTAAGACCGTATAACTGTATATATAGCGATAAGTTTCTGAAATAAATATTGGATCCGACCATTCAGTCAACGGAACTTGAACAAGCAACAGTGTTTAATTGAACTACAGTCCACATCGAACCAAGAACCTGAACTACTAGGAGCTACGAACCGAAATCTCCAGTACATCGTGTAGACCTTGCGAACCAGCGCCTACAATATTTTTAATGGTAAATTATCAGTTAGGCTTCATTTATCCGAAGCTAGTTCACATGGGGGTAGGTCCCTTTTAAAAATAATGTGTATCGGTGACAAACCGGGCGTTGTGTCGATTACAATTTTTCTGTTAGATTAAGAGTTGATCTTCTATCTCAATGATCAGTATACCTATAGCTTGGTATGATGCGGAAGGTTGGTGCAATTATGACAAGGTCAAGGTGGGAACCTCAGGGGTTAAAGAACACTACGCTCCTATGCCATGCCTCTGGCGTAGTACCCTCGAGGATGACGGAGTTAAACAGCTTCTGAAGGACTTTAAGTACCGCTGTCCCACCCGCTTTCAGTAGCTCTGTCGTTATTCCGTCCTCCCCTGGTGCATCGTTGCTCTTAAGCTGTCTGAGAGCCATTCTGATCTCGTATAGGCTGATGTCTGGGATATTTTCGGTATGATGTCGGGCCAAACGGGCTCTTGCATCGCTAGTCGTGCTAGGAGGACTACGCGATGAGGTGTATAATTGTCCATAGAACTTCTCGAGCTCCCTCAAAATCTCTGGCTTCGACGAAACGATGCTGCCATTGTCGGTGTTCAACTTCGTCAACAGGCTTTGCCCAATAGACAGATCTCTTGCGACTACTTTGGAGCCCTTGTTCCGCTCTATTGCGTTCTTAATACAAGTAATCGTGTCGCATTGACTTGGAGATCTGTTTATAAAGCAAGCTGTAACTTGACATATCCACTGAAGATTGCAGCCTCATCTCGCCTCGCTCTGTCATAAGTTTGAGTGTATGCTCAGATAGTTTCTATGTTCTATTTTTGCGGAGGGTCTTAAAAAACTCCGACCCGAACGAGTGAACAATTTCCATCAGCCCGTTGTTTCGTCCACTGTATCGCATTCGGTAAGGATTTGGAATCTATTTCAGAGCTCCAACTGAAAGCTCTCGGGGTTTTGTATTTGGGCAGGACTTGGGCGAAGAGTAGATCTCATCAAATGAGACCTCTCCAGCTTTTCGTTGATATTCAATTAGCCTCTTACCATGCGGTGATCACTGCCGGTCTTAACCCTGTTGATCACATAGACATCATTGAATATATGCCGATTGGTCGTCAAAATGAAATCTATCACGTGCTTATGACCGCTGGGGTGCATCCACGTCCATTTCCTGGACGGGCGCTTTTTGAAAAAGGAGTTCATCATAAAGAGTGCCTCCTTCATGAAGTCGACCAATCGCTGACTCCTTTATTTTGAAGTTTTTGTACAGCAAGGCCGCCATGACAGTCTGTCTTCAGGATTAGAGCACGAATTCTATCTAGTTGCAAAAAGGGGTGAGACAGGGAGACGTTATTTCTCCGAAACTGTTCACCTCTGCACTAGAAGATATATTCAAGCTTCTGAACTGTCCAGTTCAGAAGCGGATATGGTGTTAACATCAATCCCAAATACATCACTCACCTTCGATTTGCTGATGATATAATCATTATGGCAGAAACCCTGGAAGCCCTAAGCACAATGCTCAGTGACCTCAATATTGTTTCCTAACTATTGGGTCTTGAAATGAACATGGGCAAGACGAACATCATGTCAAATGCCCGTACCCATGCCGGTTTATGTTGGGAACGATATTATCGAAGTTGTTGATCACTATGCCTACTTTTTTTTGTCCGGGCGCTATTAGCCCGGCCCGCGAATACCTCTAACATGATCAGAGACTTTATCTTACTTTTTTTTTAGTGGAGGGAATAAGCAGCATAGGAGCCAAGAAGCTCTTCATGATTGGTCTTCACACTATATGCTACTAACAATTTTTGTATCGTAATATTTTGTAAAGGGTTTACAAATTAACTATACTCATATTTTCTATTCTTATTTACAACTAGCTGTACCCGCGGCTTCGCACGCGTGGCCATTTCTCTATTTTAAAAGAACTCTATTTTATTCCAAGACCAAAAATACCAATATATTAACATTAAAACAAAATTCCTTCAGCCGTCATAAATTATTATTGCTCGGCTTCTACTAATCGGATTGAGATAATAATAAGTACACCAATTTTTAAGTTAAATCGTAAGATATCCAACAAACAAAACCGCTTTGCAATCGGTTTAGTAGTTTTTACGTGATCCATGTACAGACTAACAGAAAGATACGAATTTAAAAAAGTTTTATTCTTTTTCAGTAGCTTATTTTGAATAATATGCTACAAAATAGAGAGTTTTAACCAACAATAAAACTTACCTATTATTTTTCCAACGATATCCGGAATCCATCTTGAGTCAAGCACCTGTCTTTTTAGGGTTTTTGGTCTCAGCAACTCCTCCCTTCGGCTTCCAGCGCCACCGTCGCTTTAGTTTTGGCGGGCAAATGGCGGCGCTCGGAATGGAGCGATATAACGAACTAAAAGCCGCGCGGCTTTTAGTTCATTATATCGTTGGAAAATAATAGGTAAGTTTTATTGTTAGTTAAAACTCTCTATTATTTGTTCCGAGCCGATATCCGGAATCCATCTTTAATGATGTGTTTGTTATCTCCTGGTAGCCAAAAGTTTTGATGCTATAATGTGATATGAAAATAAAAAGCAAGATTAAATCAAGATTTTAATCAATTATTAATAAGAAAACAACGTAAACTTCTAGTTGGCATTTGATTATTCACAAAATTGTTACCGCACTGGGTCAAAGAAATTTGTCAAGGAAACTGAATTATTACAATCATGATCAGCAGATTGATTAAATATTTCCTTACGATAATATGTTCTAAATGTATGTTCTTGTCTCCAATTACCAGTTGCAAGTATCTGATCGATAGAAAAATGTTCTAACCAGTTGAGGGATGCTACCGCAGAACGTACCGAGCCTGGCGAGGCGTTGACACCCGCGTCTCTGAGTACGGATTTGATCCAGCCGCCAATCACTGTTCTGGATGCTGGTTTAGGTTCTTCTCTAGCAGTTATAAAAAGTTCTGATAACTTATTGGATTCTCGACGGTCTTGTGACGATCTTATTAGTTGACGAGTCCAATACACGCAGTCGAGATTTTTGTTTGGATGTATCTTAAGTCTCCAACCTGACTGTCGGTAATTTATGTTATCTGTCTTTGATCCGAAGCAAGGCCAAAGTACAATCCCATTTTCTTCGTCTATGTATCTTTCCGAATCGACTCTTAACAGCGTGAGGTCGTGTACTCGTCGTCCTGATGCAAGTAATAATAATATCGCAGTACGACGTGATACATTGTATAAGTTATTCTCATCCGGTGCATTTTCCTCTAAGTACTGTAATAGCATTCTTGCATCCCAGATAGGTGGCTTGGCTTTCTTCTCCTACGCAACTGATATAGCCTTAAGCATATGTTTGACGAAAAAGATGAAAAGTCATTATTTCCTGTGAGATTTGTAAAAGTATTAATTACCGATTTGTGAACTAGTATTGTCCGGTAGGCCAAACCTTCACTGTTGTGTAGATATGCCAGGTAACATGCTACCTGCTCAGGACTTGGATTTTTGTAGGAGATGTCTTGTGAGATACACCATGTTCTCCACTTCATCGTCCGGGCGTTTAGAGTGTGGGGCGTACATCTGTATGACCTTCAACGAATACCGTTTGGTAATTCTGATTATAAGGTGTGGCATACCTTATACTCAGAATTACCAAACGGTATTCGTTTGCTTCCTGCTCGAAACGCTTTCGATCTTCACAACGTTGTTGACGAGGGACTTGTGGACGAGAAACCCGATACCGTGTTGGGACTGCTGGTCGCCCACCCGGTAATAAAGTAATTTGCCGGAATTCAGGGTCATCGTATCCTCTCCCTCTCTTCGGACTTCCGATAGCCCTATAATATCCCAGCGCAACTTACTACTTCTTCCAGCTCTTATCAACTTCTCATCGGTCCTCAAGGTGCATGCGTTGTATGTTGCCAGGTCCAGAGATTGTGGGGGTCGGTAGCTGGGTCTTTGTGGGGGATTATTAGCACCCCCTACACATAAATACATAGGCTGATAAACACATTACCTTTGCATTGCGCAGTCTGGTAAAAATTAAAGGTGACAAGGTCATTGACTGCTGCGTAGGTAGAAATACGAATACTTACTAGTAATTTAAAATTCTGAATTTAAGAGCAGACAACTCTCGAAAACATATTGAAATTGATACACTTATTTTCTATGATACTGTCAGCACATACATGCTTTCAAACCAGACCGTTGAGACACAAAAATGGTATCCTATTCACCAGTCATAAAGTTCACAATCACCTGCTCGAAGACAGTACCGTACAATCCAATAACAACAAACACTAGCAACTGAAAATCGATCAAACTTCATTTGCGTCGGGAGTGCCAAAGTTCAATTCACATGCACAGTGTGTTTCGTGAAATTACTTTGGACAGTGGAAAAGTGGCATTGGGTGGCATTACTCACTATACAAAGTTGTAACCTGGGAGTCCTCAGTTCGAGAGTTACAGGTATTCAATGGCGAAGTAGGACTAGCATTTTTCATCTAAGTAATTAATTGAGTCCCGAAAGACATTAGTGCTTTTCCCAGTAGTGTAGTTCCAATTAATAAAGCAAAAATTCCTGTGTTTTAAATAAGTAACGGATATAATATTTAGCAATGAAAAAAAATGTGCCTCCATGTACCTAAAATTGACAGATTGAGATTTTCTTAACGAGATCCTCGATGGTAGAAGTGTGACATTTAGCGCTGATCGAATGAGTAAATTAGTGAACAGAAGAAATGTGTGTGTTGTATGCCGTATGAGAAGTGCTGACCTCTGGTGTCTCAGATTTCCAGGCCGCCGCCAGCCGCAGGGCTTCTTCGACTTTTACCAACCGGCTGACGACGGCTTATGTCCGGTTTGTAAATTCAACGGTACGTCAACGTCACAGCAATCACTCGTAATCAACCTAATAATACCGAATTGCGAAGCATGTGGTGTTAATGAGGATGTTTATCACTTGTTGATGGAATGTGTCAGGAACAGGACGGCAAGGGAGCCTCTGGTGGAAAAATATGATTGGAAAAAATACGACATTGAATCATACATTAAAATATTAGCGGAACCAACAACAGATGCTGCAATATCATTGTACAAGTTATTTTTGCATCAGTGATTTTCCGCTTTCGTAATTATAGGTTGAATGGGTATGGACATGTTTAGGATACGATGGGGCTGACATGCCAATAATTGTAAAAGCCCCAAATTAAAAATAGAATAAAAAAAAAAAACCTTATAATAACAAGCCGTCACATAGCGTTCCACAAGTTTTTCACAGCGACGAGTTTCCGTAGTTTGGCCGAACTACGCAATGTAACTTTGACAGTTCCACTGATGTTTTTTTTAGAGTAACACCATAATATTGCATCGTCAAGCAACAATTTTGTTGGTGTTATTCAGTTTGATTGCGTTTACACAAAAAAAAAAGTACAATGGAAGAGTTTAGTGACTAAATAAATGTTAATTTAGCTGTGGCCCGTCTGTTTGCAAACTAATATGTTAAATAGAATTGCGCCTAAAAAACTAGGTATGCTAGTTAAGTTGAACATGAAAACTTTATATAAGCATTTGTCTGTTTGCAAACTGCTATGTTTGTTTGTTCATAGAATTGTGTCTGTTATTGACACACACACATCCCCACACACACCACATTGTATATATGACCTGAGCAATCAGCCAGACAGTTAATTAAATGTCATACGGCTGAATAGCATTGAGGCCGTTAGTTGAATGGCGCCATTTAATTAAAAGGCTAATTAACTAATTAAACTGCAGATTGAGCTTTCTGCCTGTGACAGATATAACACGGAGCGATGGCAAAGAGTTTAAAGAAGTTATGCGTGGATTGGACCCGATATAGTTGGATTGCAAAGAATATGTCGTGGCGATATTATTATGCCAGTCGATTCTTAGAAAAACAGTAGGTACTAAAATGTTCGAGGAGCCGCGGTCAGATGACGCAATACCTACATCTACAGAAACCTTCTGGAACATACCAGTGGAACAGGTACCTACAGAAGTTTCCAGAGCGCGCGGTAGGTACATACCTACGGCCTTAGGTACCTACGGGTGCAGCGCGGCGCGGCAACTTCAAAGGTGCCGCCAAACTTAAAGTTCAAATACCTACCAACTACTGCTAGTACATACGAATATATAAGAGTACCTTCTGGAAATTTCCGTCGCGGTATAAATAGGGCACGCATTGGCTGCCTGGGACAGTTTTGACTTCGCATTCGGAACGAAACGATTATAGTGATTCGAAGCGAGTATTCAGTGATAATTTATAAGTGTGTACAGTCGAGTTAAAAAGTATTTGAGTGTAACTTGTTGATTTAATTTCTTTTTGTGGTTTTTCGAATAAAAGTTTGAATTATTGCTGTAATTGGCGAAAATAAATTTTATCCGAATCCCAGTTCGTAACAATTTGGTGTCAGAAGCCAGGATAAAATAATGCTGGCTACACCAAAGCTGGAGACCGCATGTGAACGAGAAGCCAACGAGGACGAAAGATGGTTTGGTTCGCCATTACGAGTGCCTGGTGGTGGTGACAATCAACCAACCATGGAGTTGGACGCCACCGCGGACCATCCACCGGTCCATATGCAGATTTTCCGTCTTCTGTAGTCCCGTCTTCGTTTGAACTTTCGGGCTTAATGAAATTGCAAAATAAAGAAAAAAATAATAAAAATAATTGAATTGAATTGAATTGCTCCAGGAACAGGCTCGTAAACAGGAGGAACAGACTGGGAAACAGGAGGAGCAGGCCCGACGCCTGGAAGAACACCTGCAGCGTGACAAGGAGGAGCAGGCTCGTCAGCTGGAAGAGCAGTTCCTTCATGACAAAGAGGAGCAGACTTGTCGACAGAAGTAGCAGGCTCGTTGGCTGGAAGAGCAGTTGCTTCGTGACAAAGAGGAGCAGATTCGCTGACAGGAGGAGCAAGCTCGTCAGCTAGAGGAGCAGTTAACACGTGACAGAGAGGAGCAGGCTCGCCAACAGGAAGAACAGACTGTCTTCATAAAAGACCTGCACGCAACTTTTGGGAACGAACTCTACGATGTAAAGGAGCAGGTATATCTTCATGGGAAATGCATTTTCTTTTTTTCTTTTCTTTTTTTAACTCTGTCTAGGCAATTGTTTGACCACGATCTCACCTGATGGAAAGCAATGATACGGTCGAAGGTGTAGCTTGCCTAGTAGATACCTATTCACTCTTAACTTGAACACACCAGGGTTATATTTTACTAGAAACACTGACGAGGGCAGGGCATTCCACTCCTTAGAAGTCCTTATAATAATTGAAGAAGCGTAACGCTTCCTTTTGTAGAATAACGACAGGCTTGTGACCTCACGTCAATACGCCAGACTTTAAAGCTTACTCTTTACCAGAGTTTCATCTCCAATGAGCCTCATAGCACGTCTCTCAATTGAATCCAAAGCCTCGAGCTGATACTTGGCAGAACCGTCCCAGAGGTGGCGGCAGTACTCTATAAAAGATCGGACCTGTGCTTGATAAAGATTCAAAAGCTGTCCCAGTGTGAAGTACCGCCTAACTTTAGACAAAATACCAAGTTTCTTTCCTTGGCTTTGGATTCAATGTAAGACCCAAAATTCAGGTTCGATGTGAGTTCGACACCCAAAAGCTCCAGACGGTCGCCAATGGTCTTGTTACACTACGGAAAGACGGAGATCGGACAAACTGACAAACGTTTCTCCAAAACTGACAAACGTTTCTCCAAAACTAACCAAAGCTTGACTGAAACAGAAACACAGAACAGATTTCAAACATGAAAAAAGCTTTGGGTGTCCTGAAATCTGGAAGCGGAATGTCAGCCCTTGTTGTTACTGCGTCTTCGGCGCAAGGTTTCAAAGTGCCGCTGTTTGATGGAAACTCTTCGTAGTTGGCTTATAAGATCCAGGTAGAGACCGTTGTCAAGGTGAACGGATGGAGTAAAGCGCAGGCCATGAGTGCACTCACACTGGGCTTTCGTGACCAGGCCCTAACTATACTTGAGGCCCTTGGAAAGGATGTCGCCTACGAACAGCTGCTTGAAACATTGGAATCTCGCTACAGTGGCGTACACCTGGAGCATGTGTTTCGGACTCAGTTAAAGGACAGAGCTCAGCGAAATAGTGAGAACCTACAACAGTGGGCTCTCTAAATTGAAAAGCTGGTTCGAAAGGCGTACCAGTCTTCACCAGCACTCATCGACGGGATCTTGATCCAAGCATTTATCGATGGGATTTGTGACCTGGAAGTGAGAGCTACTGTGAGACTTGGGCATCATGAGGATGCCGTGGCTCATGCTTTAGAAGTCTAGGTCGTACAAGATCATTGAGCTCACGGCATCAGGGAAGTTTTGTATCCCCTCCCCGTGACTTTCGTCCTATGTTTAGTCACAGATGCTACGAGTGTGGAGAAAGGGGCCACCTGAGATTCAACTGCCAGAGACGAGTTGTTGGCAGGGAAGATCGCCCTCAGCAAGTGTGGGTGGTCAGCAACGCCACTGAACAGACCCAGGGAAATGAGTTAACACCAGGACCGCGAGGCGGGTGCTGGCTGGTATTGACAAAGCCCTCGGTATTTCAATCTTTCAAGCTCATGACGGGAACAGCCTTATCATCAATGTTGAAGTCAACTGGATTTCATGTAAACAGACGTTAGACACGAGAGCTACTCGAACCGTGATCAGTTCCAAGCTTAGAAATAGTGTTCTTGGGGACTTTTTCGGGAACTGCAAGCCAAATACACTACTAACAGCTACCGGACAGCACATACCCGTCTAAGGCAAAAAGCAGGTGGAGAAACTAGAAACTTGAACTTGAACTCTTGAAACTCGGTGAAAGGATTTTCCGACATAAAGTCATCGTGGCCACATGGTCGATGATTGCACTCTTGGCATGGATTTCATGAGAGAACATCATAGTGAGATTGACAGGTGAAGCAAGGATTTTTGAAATGCGGCAGCGAGGAAATCTTTAGGAAAGGAAGAACATTGGGAAAGATCTACTGCCTTAAGAAAATAGTCCTTGCTTCCAGGTCTGAAACCATCGTGCCAGTGAGTCTGCCACGGGATTCTACGCAAGAACATCGATGTGTACTACTAGAAAAATCGGAAAATGATCAATCTTGGGTGGTGGCACGGACTTTGGTGAGGCCAACCAACACTACAGCAGTGCGCGTATTGAACTCAACCAATGAAGAACATCTCAATAGCAAAGGAAAGTTGATAGTTACCTGCGATGAAGTAGATTAAATGCAACAGTGCCAAAAATCATCCAGTGGCATTAAACATAATGGCGGTTTTACTGTGTCGAAATTATTAGAAGATTGCCGAAAATATCTTTCCAAAGAGGAAGTTGCAAAGGCTGAGGAAATTTTACTTCAGTACGCGGACATCTTCTCTTCAAATGATGCTGACATTAGGAGAACGGGATAAGTTCGGCACAAGATAATGACCGGGAACGAGTTTCCGATCCGTCAACGACCAAGGCGGCTGCCAGTAGCACGAGAAAAGGAGGTAGAAACCATGGTTGATAGGATGGTGAAGGACGGCATAATAGAATCTTCATCCAGTCCATGGTGCGCTCCTGTGGTGCTGGTCAAAAAGAAGGATGGCACTTTACGTTTCTGTGTGGATTATCGTCGGCTCACAACGATATTACCAAGAAGAACAGTTATCCCCTACTAAAGATCGACGACACCCTGGATATGCTGACGAGAGTAATGTGGTTTACAACGCTGGACCTAAAGAGTGGCTACTGGCAAGTGGAGATAGACCCAAAGGACAAAGAGAAAACAGCGTTTTCTACGGGGAAGGATCTATGGCAATTTAATGTAATGCCATTTGGATTGTGTAATGCTCCTGCAACTTTTGAAAGGTTGATGGAGTTGGTACTTACTGGGTTGATTGGAAACGCCTGTCTCGTTTATTTGGACGAAATTATCATCGTGGGGCGCTCGTTTGAAGACCACCTTTAAAACCTGAAACGTGTGATGTCAAAAATTCAAAACTTCAATTAATTTTTCAGACGGCAAGTAAACTTATTGGAACACGTGGTTTCAGAAGAAGGGGTTTAAACTGACCTAGAGAAGATCATCGCAGTCAAGGGGTGGCCAGATCCAAAAGATAAGACAGAAGTCAGAGCATTTTTGGGCTTGTGCTCTTATTACCGACAGTTTGTAAAGAACTTCGCTGATGTTGCTAAGCCTTTGCACAAACTCACTGAAGAGAAGCGATCCTTCTGTTAGGATGAGAGCTGTGACACCGCTTTCCAAGAATTAAAGAAGCGTCTGTGCGATACACCTATTCTTGGCTATTCTGACACCGAGAATGGGTTCATCGTAGATACAGATGCGAGTAACATAGAATCAAATGATGTTGGTACTGTTTGTGATGCTTTTTACGACATAATTTACTCTTTATTTGTCTTAACTGTACCTAAAAAGAGCAGGCTGATTTCTGCACGCAACAGGTAGCCTGTTTGGTTTTCCGAAGATATAATAAATGATAACCGCCGAAAGAGCAGGTTGCATAGGGCCTGGAAAAAATCTAAGTGTGCCTCTATCACAGTTTTTTTTTTTTTAATTTTTTTTATTTATTTAGTAATCCAACAGCGATGTTACAGAAATATTAAACATAAATAGACTTAAAATTAGGCCATAATAGTACTAGTACAGAGGGATAACTGAGTCAAGTCATTTAAATACATAGCAACTCTCGCTACAACGCAATAAAGTGCAATTTAACTCGCACAGCGCTGCGAACTTTCAATTATATTTACCTAGAAGGCGCTCACCCACTGCGTGCAGGCTAGAATGTACCGTATCACAACGCGCGAGAGCTTCCATTGCTCTAACCGTTTCAGAATCGCTCTGTCACTTTTTCGCTGAGTAGAGTTGTTAGTATTATGATATGACTAAGTATATACTTGTGCATTGTACTATTTATTATTCCGTGATAACTAGTACTGAGATATGTCAGTCTATAGTCATTTTAACCATCCCGTTTTCAGAACGCTGATAAGTTTAGTGAGATACGTACCTACGTATTAAGTGTCGTTGACTGATTATATCATAATAGGTATTGCACTTTGATGAATAAAGGTGCCTGTCTGAATTCCACGTTTAATCATGAGTGCAAAATAAATGGCTACCTACGTAATAAATGTCGGTATGTAAGCATTGAAAGTAGGTAGGTATTCTACGAAACCTATCATCTATCACTGCTGCATGAACAGACTTGCCACGACTTGCCGATTCTGGTGCGCAGCAATTGCGACCGTATGACGTATAGCAACGAGGCGCATACATAACTAGGACCTATTACACTTAAAATAACTACTTATATACATATAATAGGTAGTTATTCTAAGGTATTACAATTATTACCTTTGATAATATCCTTTGAATTCGTAAAGAATGACAAGTCGTGTCGTATGTATCATTCGGTATTTAGTAACATAATTATATTAATATTTAAACAGCCAAATGCTACGTAATACCTTCTAGGTCACTTTTTGGTACTCATAATTAAAAAAGATCAAAATTTGTCAAAAACTTTACGTAAGTAGGTACTGTATTGCTAAGCATACGGCGCGCGACACATCGAGCGCACGCTTGGCACGCTACTGAATTAACCCTAATATTGCGGCCCCGAAGTGTAGGTATAATATTTGTACTTATTGCGGAGTGCGACCGGCCTGCCTCTATATATAAAGAGTTTTCTTATTTGCGTGCAAACTTGAAAACGCGTATTTCACAGGCGTACAAAACACACATAGCGCGAATTGAGGAAAATTTAAAGTTTCACCCCCAACATTTTTGGCGCCATGTTAACAGTCTTAGATCCAAAGGTAGTTTTGCACCCTGCGTATCCTATGAAGGCACCTCATATACTGGCGTCGAGGCCGCTGAAGCCTTTACTTTTCAGGTTACTTTTTTTCCTTACTTTATTTTTCAGGTGTTTTTCTTGACGAGTTGCCCTCGCTTAATCCAAATGCCTATTGGAACGAGCTTTATGCGGCGGTTATGTAAATATGCCCCCTCTCTCACCCGATGACATTGAGTGCGGCCTTAACAAGCTGAAGCCGGGTAGTTCATCAGGACCTGATAACCTGCCTGGCTTTATCCTAAAGGCTAATAAAGAGAACTTAATTCTGCCTCTTGATTATATTTTTAACCTTTCTTTCTGAAACGGCACATACCCTACACAGTGGAAATTATCTAGGGTGACGCCTATAACCAAAAGTGTTAACAAGACCGTAGTTGAAGAATACCGTCCCCTCGCTATTTTATGTTCGCCCGCTAAGGTGTTTGAATATATACTACATAAACAATTCATAACATAATATATGGCCAAATAAAGCAATATCTTGGGGATGAATAGCATGGATTTAGGCCGGGGCGATCCGTCAATACGAACTTTCTTGGCCTGGTTGAATACATGTCGAATGCCGTAGATCGTGGAGTGCAGGTGGATGTAGTTTACTTTGATTTTCGGAAAGCCTTTGACAGAATTTACAACGACATCCTTTTGCATAAGCTTTTTTCCTTTGGTTTCACTCCCGGTCTTCTTAATTTTTTCTCTGACTATTTGAAAGACCGCCTACAATATGTAAGACATGGAACTTACGTTTCAGAACCATATCACACTAGTAAGTCAAGGGTCAGTCCTCGGACCGCTCCTTTTCGTGGTGATGATCAATGACCTGGCTAAGGTAGTGACCTATTCTAAATGTCTCTTATACGCTGACGATCTGAAGCTCATCATAGAGATTAAACCTCAGGATGTCTGCCTGCATTTGCAAAATGATATTGATTCAATTTATGAATGGAGAATGAATAATAAAATGTTATTTAATTCAGATAAATGTAATATAATGACTTTCGTCCGTAAACATTATCCAATTCATTTTAATTATAATTTAAACGATATTTATATCAATACAGTGACAAATATTAAAGATTTAGGAGTAATTTTTGATCGGCGCCTCACTTTTCACGTTCACATTGCAAGCATTGCCAAAGAATATTTCCGTCGCTTGGGCTTTGTTCTGCGCAATGTTAAGGATTTCCTGGATCCGCAGGTGATTCGTACTTTGTTTAACAGCCTTGTGAGGAGCAAGTTAGAATCAAGTTCAGATGTGTGGAATCTTCAACGTGTTACATACACGCTGATGCTGGAAAAAGTGCAAAAAGCCTTCTTGCGATCCTTGTATAAGCGACTTTACGGTTACTACCCATACCTCTGTCCCACTAAGTTCTTACTTGGTCAGCTTGGTTTTAATTCACTTGAAGTGAGAAAGTTATCAGACCAGCTCACAATTTGCTGCAAGGTTCTAAGTGGGTCCGTAGACTCCACTGACTTGCACGATCATCTGTGCAGGTTGTTTGTTCCGGACAATTATGTGCGACACAGGCCCAGCAGAAGACATAGGCTGTTCGCTGTCTCTTGCTTTTGTCTTTTTGTGAACATGTTTAATTTTGGATTTTTTGTAATCATGGATTAATCCATGACTGATCATTGTGTTATTGTTCATATATATTTTAATTTTGACCTGACATCAGCTGACATGTAATTTATAATTTGTATTTGATTTTTAAGGTTTTTGACATTTGATTATTTTATTTGTAATACTTTATGTTATAATTGCCGTGGCGGACTCGGCTTAGAATAAGACCCCTCCCAATCTTCCAGTGGATGTCGTATGAGGCGACTAAGGGATTATAAACCGGAAGATGGGCAGCAGCGTCCTCCAAGCACATTTGCTACACTGCGGTCACCAATCCGCCTGCCAAGCGTGGTGACTATGGCAAACACCCCCCAATATGATTGACATACCAAAAAGACGGCCCCCAGTCCCCGGCGGCTCCGTTATTCCTGGCACCGGTAGCAGCCATGATAACGGCGGAGCAGGGGGTGCTAAGAATCTCCGGCAGAGACCCAGCTACCAACCCCCACGATCTCTGGACCTGGCAACTTATAACGCACGCACCTTGAGGACCGATGAGAAGTTGATAGAGCTGGAAGAAGTAGTAAGTAAGTTGCGCTGGGGGATTATAGGGTTATCAGAAGTCCGAAGAGAAGGAGAGGATACGATGACCCTCAATTCCAGCAACTTACTCTATTACCGAGAGGGTGACTAGCAGTTCCCACATGGTGTCGGGTTTCTCGTCCACAACTCCCTCGTCAACAACATTGTGAAGATCGAAAGCGTTTCGAGCAGGGTGGTAAACCTTATACTCAGAATTACCAAACGGTATTCGTTGAAGGTCATACAGGTGTACGCCCCACACTCGAAACGCCCGGACGATGAAGTGGAGGCTATGTATGACGACATTTCTAATGCTATACATGCCCCGAAAACACACTTCACAGTGGTGATGGGGGACTTCAACGCACGGCTGGGCATGAGGAATGGTGATGAACTGAGAGTGGGGCAGTTTGGATTTGGACAGTGGAACCAAAGGGGTTAGCGATTAGCTGACTTCCGATGGAGAGTAGGGACTCTTTATGATGCACTTCTTTTTTCAAGAAGCGCCCCTCCAGGAAATGGACGTGGCTGCACACCGGCGGTCATAAGCACGAGATAGATTTCATTTTGACGACCAATCGGCATATATTCAATCATGTCTCTGTGATCAACAGGGTTAAGACCGGTAGTGATCACCGCATAGTAGAAGGCTCATTGAATATCAACGTGAAGCTCGTTTGATGAGATCTACTCTTCGCCCAAGTCCGAGCTTTCAGTTGGAGCTCCAAAATTGCTTCCAAATCCTTACCGAATGCGATACAGTGGACTAACTAAATGACGGGCTGGTGGAAATTGTCCACGCGGTCGGGTCGGAGATTTTTAAGACCCCCCGCAAAAAAAGAACACAGAAACTCTCTGAGCATATACTCAAACTTATGGCAGAACGAGGCGAGATGAGGCTGCAGTCTTCAGTGGATATGTCGAGTTACAGCTTGCTTAATAAACAGATCTCCAAGTCGATGCGATACGATTGCGTTCCTATAATACTACTTGTATTAAGAACGCAATTGAGCGGAACAAGGGCTCCAAAGTGTTCGCAAGAGATCTGTCTATTAGGCAAAGCCTGTTGACGAAGCTGAAAACCGACAGTGGCAGCATCGTTTCGTCGAAGCCAGAGATTTTGAGTGAGCTCGAGAAGTTCTATGGACAATTATACACCTCATCGCGTAGTCCTCCTAGCAGGACTAGCGATGCAAGAGCCCGTTTGACCCGACATTATACCGAAGATGGGATATCTTCGGACGTCAGACGACTATACGAGATCAGAATGGCTCTCAAACAACTTAAGAGCAACAAGGCACCAGGGGAGGACGGAATAACGACAGAGCTACTGAAAGCGGGTGGAACACCGCTACTTAAAGTCCTTCAGAAGCTGTTTAACTCCGTCATCCTCGAGAGTACTACGCCAGAGGCGTGGCACAGGAGCGTAGTGGTTTTGTTCTTTAAGAAAGGTGATAAAACCCTTTTGAAAAATTATAGGCCCATTTCGCTGCTGAGCCACGTCTATAAGCTGTTTTCGAGAGTAGTTACAAACCGTCTCGCTCTTAGGTTTGACGACTTTCAGCCTCCCGAACAAGCTTGATTCCGGAAAGGCTTTAGCACCATAGACCATATCCATATGCTTCGGCAGATTATACAGAAGACCGAAGAGTATAATCGGCCACTTTGTCTAGCGTTTGTGGACTACGAGAAAGCCTTTGATTCAGTCGAGACTTGGGCAGTGCTACAGTCATTACAGCGGTGCCAGATTGATTACCGGTACATCGAAGTGTTGAAGTGTTTGTACAGCAAGGCCACCATGACAGTTCGTCTTCAGGATCAGAGCACGAATTCTATCCAGCTGCAAAAAAGGGTGAGACAGGGAGACGTTATTTTTCCGAAACTGTTCACCTCTGCACTGGAAGATATATTCAAACTTCTGAACTGGAACGGATTTGGTGTTAACATTAATGGCAAATACATCACTCACCTTCGATTTGATGATGATATAGTCATCATGGCTGAAACCCTGGAAGACCTAAGCACAATGCTCAGTGACCTCAATATTGTTTCCCAACAGGTGGGTCTTAAAATGAACATGGGCAAGACGAACATCATGTTAAATGCCCATGTCGTACCTATGCCGGTTTATGTTGGGTACGATATTATCGAAGCTGTTGATCACTATGTCTACTTGGGTCAGACGATCTAACTGGGTAGATCCAACTTCGACAAAGAGGTCAACCGACGAATCCAACTCGGATGGGCAGCGTTCGGGAAATTACGCCATATCTTCTCGTCGCAGATACCGCAGAGTCGGTGGATGGAGGTGGCATAGGATCGCTCGTCAAGGCGCTCTTTGAGGGAGGCCTATGTTCAGCTATGTTTAGTTGGTCTCACCGTTCTTATTACAATAAATTAATTTGAATTTGAATTTGAACATTGATATTGGAGGTGTGTTATCTCAACGAAAAGGAAACCAGGAAGTTGTGATTGTTTACTTTGGCATATTTTTGTCCAAACTGGAGCGTTACTCACGAGAAGAGTAACTCGCTGTGGTAAAAACATTGCAGCATTTTAGTAAATTTCGGTTGGGATGCAAATTTCATCTGCGAGCCGATCATGCTGCATTGAAATGGCTACTCCAGTTCAAGAACCCAGAAGGACAAGTGGCAAAATGGAGTGAACAATTGCAAGAGTTTGACTTGCATGCTTCTAGACCTAAACCCAGCACAGAGGATTCCCACGAAATACTAACCCGCTATTACACTGACAAACCGCAAAAGAACTCGCAATGGCAGAACTCACGGTAACGCAGACGCTTTGTCAAGAAAACCTTGCCTGAATAATTGTAAGCATTGTGTGAAGCAAGAGGCCAAAGAAGCGGTACCTTTGAGAATGCTGAGGACAGACCTTAGCGAACAGAGGAAGAAAGCCTTGCAGCTTTCACAACAAAAAGATGCAGACATCAAGCCAATTGTTGAGTGGGTTAAAGCCAGTGCACTTAATCCTAAATGGAGTGATGTTGCGAGAATGAAACAAAAATTTGCTGGTCACAGTGGGACAGTTTGGCTATTCACAATGTACCCCATTGTGCTGCAAATGGGAAAATGCTGGAGGAGACCACTATTGTTTACAAATGGTTGTTCCTAAAGCTAAGGTAGCTGATATTGTACAGCTCTACCATAATATAGGTCACATGGGCGTAAAAAGAACCCTGTTAAAGATACATGAGTGATTCTACTAAATCCATTGTCGAGATGATGTGGAGAATTGGTGCCGCAAATGCACTAGTCGCGCAGCTGTAAAAGGACACATGCAGCAGAAAAAAGCATTAAAGCTGTATAACGTTGGGCTCCATGGGAACGAATAGCGCTTGACATTGCGGGAGCATTCCTTGTGAGTAACAGTGGGAACAAGTATTTCATAGTCGTCATGGATTACTTTACTAAGTGGCTGCAGATATTCGTCGTTCCGAACCAAGAAGCTACTACAGTGGCAGATAAATGGGTTCACGAAATCTTCTGTCGTTTTGGAGTACCCCTTAAAATTCACAGCGATCAAGGGCGGAATTTCAATGTTCCAGTGTTCCAAGAGACCTGCTGATTAGTGGGTGCTCATAAAACCAGAACAACTTCTTATCATTCACCAATCTGATGGAATGGTAGAACAATTCAACCAGATCTTGGAAAGATATCTAGCAAAGGTGGTGAAAACCAGGCAATGGGATTGGGTACAGCACATCCAGCCATTTCTTTGGTCATAGGCACCAAAGTCAAGTTCATGAGAGTACAACTGTCACTCCTGCCTTCGCAAATTTCTGAAGAGAATTGCGATTGCCTTTAGACCTGATAAATGGCACCCCGTTGGATTCTCCTCGCAGCGTTACAGATTACGCAAAGGACTTGCGCTGTAAGATGGATGAAGTTTATCATCAAGTCAGAAAATCAGGACAACAAATATCTGAAAGGATGAAGACCCGATATGACCGAAAATTGAAAAATCTGGGATTTGAAGAAGGTTCATATGTTTGGTTACATAATCCAGTACGCAACAAAGGAAAGTCTCTGAAATTGCAAGCAAAATGGGATGACCATACCATGTTGTGACCAAAATCAATGACGTCACGCACTGGATTCGAAAAGGCCAGAGAAGTGCTCCTAAAATTGTTCATGTTGATTGACTGGCCCAATATTGCGGGACTAACACTGCTTGGAACGAGCATATCTTATGAGGGGGCAGTGTTATGCCGGTCCATTCTTAGAAATACAGTAGGTACTAAAATGTTCGAGGATCTGCGGTTGGATGACGCAATACCTACATCTACACGAACCTTCTGGAACACACCAGTGGAGCGTAGGTACCTACAGAAGTTTCCAGAGCATGCGGTAGGTACATACCTACGGGCGTAGCAACATCAAAAGCGCCACCGGCCTTAGGTAACTACGGGTGCAGCGAGGCGCAGCAACTTCAAAGGTGCCACCGACCTTCCAAGTTCAAATACCTACCGACTACTGCTAGTACTGTCACCGTACCCGGCTAAGAACAGGACAAATAAATAACAACAAGTTCTGGTTTTGACTGGTTTGTTATATTTTTCACAAATTCACATACAAGTTGAGTTGATACATCGTATAGTAGGACCGTAAGACGAAATCCTTCTTCCCCAAATCACAAAAGTAACAATAATGTTCAGATCAGTTAAAGTCACAAATCAACAAAACATGTAGGTACCTTAACGATGTTTTGTTTACAACCTAGTAGACAGCGGCCAACAACGCCAAGTGTGTCGAGGATTATCTTTCAACTTTACTCGGTTGTGTTCAGAAATACCATAATACCTAAAATCAGTGGCTTTGACGTTAATAATCGGTTTGTCAACACCGCGCGACTTCGTATTACCTTTGCCTGTGATATATCCAACCTGACAAAATAGTGCTGTGAAAGTGCAAGGTTTTCAAGTGTGGTTAAATATTTGTAATAGCACCTAGATATTACTATCTTTTCATTCTGATCAGTTATGCCCCATACAAAATAAATAATGAAATCAAAACACGAGTTTGTCAGATTTGTTATATGGGCGTATTCATTGAGAAACCCCTTAAATATCCTTTACGCCTTTACCTGAACAGGTTTTACGGCCTACCAAGATAAAAAGACACAAAACATAAGTTTGTCAGATTTGCTATATCGACGTATTTGTTGAGAAAACTCTTAAATATCCCTTATGCCTTTACCTGCACAAGTTTTACAAATTCACCGGCAAAACAATTACACGGGCGTCCGCTGACGAGTCCCAAATCGCAATGCCGCGCTAAGCGCTCTGGAATATTGGCGAGGGCCTTCCATTTGTTCTTTGATTCACAGCTTTATCGAAGATGCTACTAGTTCCTAACTGGAGCTACTGAGAATTAAATCCAAACCTGTAACCACCTTCCTTAGACTAATATCGATGTCAAGAAATCCCCCGTAGATGGAACACAGATCGCACCTTCTCCTTATTGAATCTCTGAAAATCAAACTTCATCACCACTGAAATAAATCTTTCTGAAACATTCCCTTTTATCCCTTTACTAAATTGTTGACTCTTCCTGTAACCAGAAAAAAATATATGGAAAAACTTCGACCAAGCGCACTTTACAACAAAGACCTCTGTTAACTTATGTTCGCACTGCTTATGCATCTGACCAACCAGTGATCCGCGAACTCAACATAGTTGTAGTCTCGCCACCCGCCACAAGATCTAGCGTGTCCATCTATCGATACAAATTATCTTAATTTCATTCGCAATACTTCAAACAGCAGACCAACTGAAAAATAAGTCGTTAACAAATACGCCTGATGATTTTGATCGTTAACAAATACGCCTGATCATTTCCATTTCCGAAAAATTAAATTATTTGACTTGGATCATAAAATTGAATCGATAATAAAGAGCCATCTATAGAAAAGTAGCCTTGCTGTGATTTAACCGTTTGCGATACTTAGCTACCGTATGACAGATGTCGCCTTAAAACAACTTTATTTAATTAATATTAAATTTATAGATTATATCCCGTTACAGTACATACGAGTACATACGAGTACCTTCTGGAAATTTCCATCGTGGTATAAATAGGGCGCGCATCGGCTGCCTGGGATAGTTTGGACTTGGCATTCGGAACGAAACGATCATAGTGATTCGAAGCGAGTATACAGTGATAATTGATAAGTGCGTACAGTCGAGTTAAAGAGTGTTTGAGTGTTACTTGTCGGTTTAATTTCTTTTTATGTTAATAAAGGTGTTAATTTTTGGTGTAATTGGCGTACATTAATGTTATCCGAACCCCAGCTCGTAACAATAACATAGCATTGATCATTTCATTATATTGTCGATAATTTCATTAAATAGTTCTATTTCATGAAATGGCCAGCTAAAACTGACCTTGGCGTTGAAACAATAACTATAATGATATTTCAACCACGTTCTGGCCATATCATTGAATATCATTAATGTAGGATTTTCATGATACCAAAGGTTTTCAAGGCTAAAAAAGTAACCACGAAGACGAAGCCTTTGCCTTTTAAACCATCATGGCCAAGTCGGGCTTCCGCCCTCGCCTTCTATTTTACGATATGATCTCTAATGTACTCGTATAACCATATCATGAAGTAGCCGTGCGTTTAGCTGTTCAAATCGTCAAACGCAGATTATTCATTAATCTGGCCAAACCATTTCATGAAATGATGATGTCACCGATAATTTCATGAAATAATCAATTCTATGATATTGCCACATGATTCTATGATATGACATACATTTAGCGTCATAGATTTAACCTTGTCGCGTGCGCACACGCAATATGCGCGCGATGAGGCGTGTTGGCGATATATCGCCACCCGATCACCGACTAGATAAAAGAAGGAAGATTAGGCACCAGTTCCTCAGGCGTGGACTGCATAAATTAGGTGCAACGCAACAATTGGCCTTCATTGGCCATAGTCACAATCAGAGTGACTTTTGTATAGTACGTGTTAGCAGTGACTCTCATTCACGCTACAATCTGCGTAAGTCTTTCTATGTTTGCAGTTGATGCACTTGAAACACGACGATGGGAATGTAGCCGTGTGGGGTGGTTGCCCGTAGTTGTATCTAGTCCAGATTTTTTAACGTGATATTAAAGCGTGCCTTATCTCCTCGTTTTTAACTAGATCTATGATTAGCGTACATCTATCACTTATCTTTCTTTAAGCGTATAATCTATCACTTATCCATCTGGCTGTCATCGAAGTGCTGATATTGCAAGACTCCCCGCCCCTCTCCCCACTGACCGCAGGCGTATCGCTAATAACTTTGATTGACTAAAATCGTATATTATATACTTTTATCAACTTTTCAATTATAAGTGAAGTAATATTTACCTACCGGCTTAAGTTAACGCTAAGCAGCTGCTAAGCGAAGATTTATTACAAACTTCACAGAAGGTCGGAGTGTTCCGTGGAAAAGTCTTAATGAAAATTAGGCTGTTATTTGGTTTTGAATTAATTTAGTAACTGAAGCAATTATTGAGGTTCTTGATATAATTATGTATGTAATAAAAATTGAGACTTTGAATTACCTTGACCAACTTCGTCTTCGGACATTATGGATTAGAATACTGTGTTGCTACTAGGGCCGCGGGCGCTCGGCCTCTTTCTATACTAATATTATAAGGAGGAAAGGTTTTATTTCTCGTATGTTTGTTTTTTTGTGTGTAATGGATAAACTCAAAAAAAAACTTAACCGATATTATAAAATATTTCACTTACACGAGAGCAACATTACAGGCGAGTAACATCACACTAATATACAGTACGGCCGATAAATCGTGGCCACTCATGCAATGAACTTCATGCAAATGGCTGCGCAATCGACATTTTTAGAAACCGAATGGCGGAATGAGGCGACGTGCGCGGGTGTGGTCTAGGCTAGAGGTGCACCTCATTCCGCCATTCGGTTCCTAAAAATGTTAATTGCGATGTCATTTGCATGAAGTTCAGATTGGCCACGACTTATCGGCCGTACTGTAATAAATCAGAAGTATAGCCACTGTCGTAAACAGGCCAATCAGAGCTAAAGGTTAAAAATGAATACTTTCTTATCGAGCGGAAAACTTCGTAGGTGCGATGCAGAACTCCATACATTAGAATTGACTGCCCATACAAAACGTCATAAAATGCATAAAAACCGATTAGCGCCATCTTTATTTTATCTTTAGAAGTGTGTGTGTATGGTGTTACTCCTTCATGCTCAAACGGCTAAACGGCTTATATCCTGGATTAACACAAGGGCTACTTTTCATCGTGTGCGTGTGCATTGAGTGAGCACTGGTGAGCACCTTCTGAAAAAAAATGAAATAAAATAAGTTATTTAGTAAAAGCTCTATAATAATTGTAAAACCAATATATATATATTTGTAAGAAGATAAAACAAATTATAAATCATTGAATGTGGGCTCACTCAGTTCTCACAGAGGACCAGCTAGAAATGTAAATGTATTAAGTTTACACAGAAACCTTGTGTACTAGTTTTAGTAAAACCTGCGTAGAGTTATGGTCAAGTCGCCTAGTGCCTTATTTAAACATTTACAAAATATATTTAATTGTGCTCACTCAATCCACCAATTTCAAAAGGCCCGATTTCTGACAAACCAAGTATAGAAATAAATGTCATTATATATCTAGTTTTAGATAATATTCAATAGGATTTCGTAACATATAAAACGAACTATTATCATGATAAGTATTTGAGATAAAAATTGTTATATGTGCTCACTCAATCCACACATTGTTGGAAAGTTATAAACAGTCATAGTGCTAGTATTGCATACACCCCAGTATATAAATAGTTAAAGTTTTAGTGAACATTTTCACTAAACATCCGTCGTTTCGCATTGCAGATTATTATTTACTTTAAGAGATATACATATTTTATTGTTTGCATGAAAACCCGTAATGTAGAGTCACCACACGTCTCAAAATAAACTCAAATAATCGGCACTGTAATCTACCAGGTATTCAGCTTTTCGATATGTCACACTCTCTGACGGTATTTGTTTGATATTCCCTCCTTCCTAATAATACTATTCACGAGTTATAACTATTCCCGTCTATTCCCGCTGTCCCCACTTTTTTTTATTATATTGTGTTATTGTAAAATTCTGGGTGCACCAATTAAACCTAAAACTAAAGAACATAGGCGGAATTTTATGCGATAAATCTTGCAGCGTCTTGACATATAATTTCTACAGAACTTAAGAAATTATTTTTTTACGTTTTTTCAACATAGCATGAAAGCTAAGAAAAGCCTAGTTAACAACTCAATTTAAAAAAACATGAAATTGTAACTTCATTTCCTTCCTACAATACTTGACCGGCCTTGTTGCCTTCTCAACGGGTGAAAAAATATATTTAATACAATGACGTTTCCGGTTTGGACGTCAAAATTGACAACAAAGTATACTTCCCACCCAGTTTTTTTAAACCAAAGGAGGTTGAATTAAGCTTACTGGCGTTATATCTTTTAACAGTAAGCGTAATTCAACCATCATGATAATGGTTCATTTTGTATGTTACGAAATCCTATTGAATATTATCTAAAACTAGATTTTTAATGACATTTATTTCTATAGTTGTTTTCTCACAAATCGGGCCTTTTGAAATTGGTGGATTGAGTGAGCACAATTAAATATTTGTAAATGTTTAAATAAGGCACTAGGCAACCTGTAACTAAATACCATAAATCTATGCAGGTTTTACTAAAACTAGTACACAAGGTTGTAGCGAGGTCAAACCTCTGTCGTAATAATACTCATTTGATCTCTTAATTCTTTCATAATCCATTTCATTCCGTTTGATAGTTTGACATTATTAATTTTAAATTAAAAATAACCTGTCATTGGGATATTGATTTTGCAGCAAACCGATTTTCACAAATTAATATGTTATAAAATACCTAATTAAGTTCATTACAACTGGAGATTTTAAATATATAATAATACCTTCGTAAGCCGCTGTTTATGATCATCTCCTCCTGTTCCTGTGCTCCTAATTGTTCCAGAATCCTGACTTTTTGTGTTGTCCACTGAGGCTTGGTCCCTGGGCTGGTGGAGCAATCCCAAAGCCTGGGACCACCTCGTGACAAGGTTTCTGTGTAAACTTAATACATTTACATTTCTAGCTGGTCCTCTGTGAGAACCGAGTGAGGCCACATTCAATGATTTATGATTTGTTTTATCTTTTTACAAATAGATATATTGGTTTTACATTTATTTACTAAATAACTTATTTTATTTTATTTTTTTAAGAAGGTGTTTACCAGTGCTCAATCAATGCACATGCGCACACCTTTTCATCATCAACATCATCCATCATCATAATCCACGCGGGTGAAACTGCGGGCCCAGCTAGTGATACATAAAATAATCTACTATCTAAAATGTCACAAACAAGAATATTCAAAAGTTTTAGAAATTTAAAACTTTAGAGCCGGGGAGTGCGATATAAATTTATCAGTATGTAAAGCGCACTCCCCGGCTATAATGTTTTAAATTTCTAAAACGTATGAATATTCTTGTATGTGAAATTTTAGTCCACTAATACCGTAGTAGGGTTTTAGTTATATAGCTTAATTTAGTTTAACTTATAAAAGTGCTATTATTTTGCCTATGTTCACAATAATAAGTTAATTAAAATAACATTAAAGAAAAGCTTTTATGCAGTAGCCATGTGATGGTGAAACTTAGAACGGGCTATCACAAATGAATGCGTATAAATATTTCGTGTTTGTGCTGCTAACCGTTGAGGAGTTCACTAGTCCTGAGGGCATGTAAGACATGTCATGGTAAGACTTAAAATCTACTATCATAATAAAATGCGCACACAATATTTCGTGTCCGTGCTGTTGACCTTTGAAGAGTTCCTTTATCTGGAGATAATCCTAGTTGTCGGTTCACATAATACCATACATTCGGTAAGCACAATACCATAAAATGCATTATCATCGGAACTGAACCATCAAGTAAAAATTCAACTCCGTAGGATATGAAGAAGTGTACTAATTCAACTTGCATGATTCCACCTAGGCAAACTAGTGTCATGCTTCCTAGAAGAGACATAAAGGACTCTGCTAGATCTCCAAAGTGACATAGGCTCGATGTAAAATTGTCGCGGACACAACTGAATAGTATTTTATTTTTAAAGCTTTTGTGTGTTATTAGTTTTTTCTGGGAACTTTTCAAATAAGTTATGAGGAAATAAATTTAACGTTGTGGTTATGTGACTTTCGTGAGATTATGACACGGTTTATCGTCAAGGGAATAATATAGCCAAGATAATTATTGAAATCTAATATTAAACTGATATATTATTTAGGTACCTACACTTTACAATCATGTTTAATATCATTTATAAAGTATTATTACCTACCTATACCTGCTATAGTAGAAAAAACTGAGAAATCGAACCCCGGGCCTTCTCCGCTCTTGTCAAGAGCTTGGTACCTAAACCACTGAAACGTTTATACAACAAATAATGAATTAACATATAAGCAGGATAAAAAAATACGAATGCGTTTATTGTTTTTTATTTCTAATATCATAAAATAATATACTGAAATGATTTCTATTAGAATAAACTAAGATAGCTTGTAGTTTATTTCTAATATCATAAAATAATATACTTAAATGATTTCTATTAGAATAAACTAAGATAGCTTGTAGTTTATTTCTAATATCATAAAATAATATACTGAAATGATTTCTATTAGAATAAACTAAGATAGCTTGTAGTTTATTTCTAATATCATAAAATAATATACTGAAATGATTTCTATTAGAATAAACTAAGATAGCTTGTAGTTTATTTCTAATATCATAAAATAATATACTGAAATGATTTCTATTAGAATAAACTAAGATAGCTTGTAGTTTATTTCTAATATCATAAAATAATATACTGAAATGATTTCTATTAGAATAAACTAAGATAGCTTGTAGTTTATTTCTAATATCATAAAATAATATACTGAAATGATTTCTATTAGAATAAACTAAGATAGCTTGTAGTTTATTTCTAATATCATAAAATAATATACTCAAATGATTTCTATTAGAATAAACTAAGATAGCTTGTAGTTTTTTTTTTTAATTGATTTTGTTTATCAATTTATTAATAGTTTATTTGCACTAATTACGAGTTACAGTGTCAACCCTATAATTCTTAATTAGTATCAATTCACAGCAATTTCCGGTCATTTCTATTCATTTTAATTCTTATTTTTTTGATAACAGTTTCCGAAAGTTATTATTTTACTAAGAATTAATTACATGATTTTATATGGTCAGTAATGTGGAAATATTTTGTGTCCGCAGCATTTAACTTTTAAAAGTCTTGCACAGCTATTTCCGGTAATTTCTATTCATATTAATTGTTTTTATTTTAATAACAGTTCCAGAATGTTATTGTTTTCATAAGAATGAATTAAATTATTTTAAATAGTCAATAATGTAGATAGAAGCCGAAAGTTGGCATCCTGAATCTGTATTTTTTTGTCCTACCAAAAGTTAATTAGCAAACTAACATACGAGTACATTGCAAGTAAACAAAAGCTTCTAAAATACTTTGACTTAACTTTGACAGAATGGATAGAAATTAGGGCAGCATGATACAGGATAGATGGGTGGCTTCGTCCACAGTACTACGGACCTAGTGGAAACTAAGTTACTGAAACATCTAGAGGTCTTATATCTTATATGTGTCAAAGGAGTGTTGCGGTAGAAGTGTTCTTGAGTGGAGACCGAGACTCGGCAAACGTACTGAATGGCAGCTTACGGCGGTGGAGCAACGATGTACCTCCACCGCCTTTCTTGAAGTTTCCTCTATAAAGTGGCATTTCTGAAGTCATTTTTTTTACTGTAAATTTTATTGTTTTATTTCTACGTATGTTTGTATAATTATTATTTTTTGTTTATATTATTGTGCCACTCTGCGTTCGTGATGTCACGAATAGGTTCCGACAGAAAATCAGTGCCAAGGCCTTGGCCTTTGCGTTTGCTGAGTCGGGACCTGTTTGTGACAATACTCAGCATTAATTTTTGTTTGTTTGTCTAATTTCCTAAATTTTTTTCTTAATAATTTTTAATGTTGTGTGTTGTCAGAAATAAATGTATTTTCTTTCTTTCTTTCTTTACCTACGCAAAATGGCTGGCAGTAGTTGGATTCAAGAACCGAAGGCCAGGCTCAGTGACATGCTTTGTAGAGTCACCCCAAGTAAGAGGACGTACATGGGATGATGGTGATCTTTTAAAACCCAAAGTACAATACCTATAAAACTAAAACTCTGTAATCTTTGCAGGTGCTTTCTCATGCAACATGGATCTCCAAGCATACCTGATAGATAAACTCAAGGCTTGGCAGCCATCAGAACCAGAAGTAGTGTCCAAAACCAAAGGAAGTATTATCCTGAACTGGAAGCAGGGAGAACCATTTGGATTCCTTGGAAACCAGCTTTTGTTTAGGGTGGAGAAGAACGAGAAGCTGCCGAAATGGATTGTGGTGTATAGGTATGAACAACTTTTATATAATTGCTAATCTCAATAGTCAGCCTGACTGCAATGGATATAAAGAATAGTAAAGACATATATAGATGTCGTAAATTTTGTGTGTTGTATTTAGGCATACATAGTGTAGGACGCCTTGTGCCCAGGTAGAGTAAGACCTGCGGAAAGCGCCCGGAAAAAAAGTATGAGGAGAACAGAGCTCAGTGGCGTACATTACGTTGGAGGCCGTTCTATATTCAATACTAAAGCCAACACTGTTTATTTTTTATTTTTGTCTGTCTGTCTGTCTGTCTGTCCCGTCTGTCTGTCTGTACCTTGGCAGCGCACCACGCCGAAAATACTCAATGAATTCAAATGAAATTTGGTATGATTTGAGTTCATACTTCGAGGTAGGACATTGGATACTTTCATCCCGAAAAAATTAAGTGTTCCTGCAGGATAGGGGTGGAAATTAATTTTAAAGAACACGTAGTACGCTGAAACTATTGGACGGATGTTGATGCAACTTGGCACAGACATAGTTTATAAGATGGGTGAAAATTATGGATACATTTTGTCTCGAAAAAATAAAGGGTTCCTGTGGGATATGGGTCCAAATTCTGTACATTATATATGGTGTTTTTTTTTTGAAGTAACTCTATTTTCGATAATGAAGCCTTAGTGTATGTTTTTTTCATTTTTGTCTGTATGTCTGTCAGTTTGTATCATAGCCGCGCATCACGCTGCCGGAACTACTGGATGAATTCAAATGAAACTTGGTATGATTTGAGTTCATACTACGAGGTAGGACATAGTATACTTTACATCTCGAAAAATTTTTTGGGCGCAGGATAGGGGTTGTAACTTATTTAAAAGAACACATACCACGCTGAAACTCATGGACGGGTTTTGATGCAACTTGGCACTGTCTTAAGTTATATGATGGGTTAAAATTGAGGACACGTTTTATCCCGAAAAAGTATAGAAGATAAGATGGATCTAAAGTTATGTTAATATTTAAGTAATAAAAAATATTTTTTGAATGGTTCTCTATATTCGATACTGAAGCCAAACTATTTTACTTTTTTTGCCCGTATCTTGACCGTGCATTGTACCCAAACTACTAAATGAATTCAATTGAAAAAATGCTTTTGGGTGCTTAAAAATGGTATTGTACAATTTTTTTTTGTTAATCGTGTCTTTCTTTCTGTTTGTCTGTATGTTTGTTCACGCATCACGTAAAAACTATTGGACCAATTGCAATGCGGATTTCATTGTTAGATAGCTTAGGGTTTGATATAAATCTGTGTAATTGGTACCTTAATCCGGTGAGTTAGAAGCAGAGCAATTGATAAAAGTATTTTTGACGGCTGAAGAAATTTTGTTCAAATGTTGGTATATTGGTCCTAGAATAGCACATTATGGTACTTTGAACCTAAAGAAAAGACCACGCGGGCGAAGCCACGGGTACAGCTAGTTATACAATAAGAATTCTGTCAAAAAACATCTCGAGTGTTGCTTGACAAAATTGTGAATTAAGCTTACTGACGTGTTTTTTAAGAAATTACGATGTGTTTAAAAATGCTAAAAGTAAGATAAATGATTCTGTGCGAAGCCGGGGCGAGTCACTGGTGTATTATATATACTCGTAGATAGAGATTTACATTTACCTTTATGTTATACTAGGTACGCGGACTACAATATATCGCGAAAAAAGCATCCTATGTTCTTCTAGGATATTAAAAACCAACGCAAAAGTAGGTAAAGCACCAACGATCTTTTTTTTGGACAGACTTGTTATTCTTGTTTCCATGGCAACCGTTCCTTATATCGAGTAATCAAAATTTTACAGTTTTTCCGTGGAAACTTTAAATTTTCCGAAATAAAAAGTATTCTATGTTTTATTCCAGGGTATAAGCTATCACCGTACCAAATTTCATTAAAATCCCTCCAGCCGTTATCGCGTGAAAGGTCCCCTAAACAAACAAATAAACAAACAAACAGACAACGTTTCACTTATATATATTGGTATGGATATGATTCCTATGAAAAGATACCTAGGTATATCATATAATTAGACACATTTATTAGCATTTAAAAGTAGCCCATACGTGTTGTACCTATAAAGTACAATAATACTTCATTTCTTCAAAATAAATAATTTAATTTTGAAGATATGAAGTATTATTGGAAGCTCTTAAATAGTTATTTTTTATCGATAGCTCGGCATCTGATCATCGGATTAAGATACCACGTACCCCAAATTTTAAAAATCAAACTGAATCGCAATATGTCCAGTAGTTTTTCGTGATACGCGAACAAACATACAGACGAACAGTCGGATACTATTTATAAAAAAAAACCTGTTCAGTATGTACCCTGGCCCATTTTTTTATTGGCTTCATTGTACTTTTTTTTTGGTACTTACTGTTTTATTATAAGTAAGGGCTGTACCCGCGGCGTCGCACGCGTGGTTATTTCTCTAGGTTAAAAGTACCCAATGTGCTATTCAAATACCTAAATACCAATATTCCAACATTAGATCAAAACTCCTTCAGCATTCAAAAATATTATTATCGATTGCTAGGCTTGTACTTATCGGATTGAGATACCTAGTATCCCAGTTTTTATGTCTAACTCTAATATATCCAACAGTGACCGCATCGCAATCGGTCCAGTAGTTTTTAAGTGATGCGCAAACTAACATATAGACAAACAGATAGATAAGATTTTTAAGAATGTTATATTCTTGTGCAGTACCTTATTTTAAGTACCCTATTATAAGTATAGATAGATACATGGATATTTATTAATTCAAAATTTATATAACTTTGGACCCTATTCTGTAGGAACCCTTTATTTCTCGAGATAAAAAGGATCCTCAATTTTAACACATTAGATGACTATGACTGTGCCAAATTGCATCAAAATCCGTCCAGGAGTTTCAGCGTGATATTTGTTCTTTTAAAAAAGTTTTAACCCCTATCCTGCGGGTACCTTTTAATTTGTAATTCCTCGTAGTATGAACTCAAATCATACCAAGTTTCATTTGAATTCATTCAGTAGTTTTGGCGTGATCCGTGGCCAAGATACAGATAGACAGTCTAGACAGACAGACAAAAATGAAATAAATACAGTTTTGTCTTCAGTATCGAATACAGAGTAAACTCCAAAAAATATTTTCAAAATATCTTCAATGTACAGAATTAGACTTGTTACAGTTTTATTATAAGTATAAATAGTTTGACGATTAAATAACACAAGATCTGAAAGATTACTCCACTCACTGAGCTGAACGTCATAAATCAGCAACATAACAGTGTCATAACAGTGTCAACTCAAATGAATTGTCAACTTGCGTCTATAGCCTCAGCAAGAGACATTGTTATAATAAAATTAAGTTATAGGTATAAAATAAATAAATATATATATATATATATATTATATATTTATTTATTTTATTTTATGGTATGGTATATATATACCATACCATACCTACTTTATACGATATTATATTCAGATACATAATATTATAAATATATAGTAAGTACTTATTTTACCATTTCATTATTAAATCTACTTGGAGCTCTTCCATCCACCCATATTTTAACGATTAATTTCATTCTGATATTCTCCCATCACGGATTTGTTGATCATTAACTGATACAATTCGATTACGGTTATGAAGATAACTCTGCATCATTTTGAGCTCGACTCCGTGAAACCCGTAGAATTGTAGTTTCAGCAACATTAAGTATAATATTATGTGGAACTTATGTATGTTTTAGAATATGCTTTTGGTTCTTAGAAAGTGAAATACTATAAAGTTGCTAAACTTTAATGATAATGTGTCTGTGGTAATCCTTGGAAGTTATTTCATTGAGATTTAAGATTTATATTGTAACTATAATATGTGTTAAATATAAATAATTGTTGGATTTAATGGTTTATAATTATTTTCTATCCTACTGCTACAAGCATTACTAACGACAATAGATATTGAAAGGTATTTTTATCATAAATCAATAGTCTTGATTTTACATTATTTCAGTGGTGGCCAGTCAAAAAAAATGATAGACAATCTCGCGCCCAGACAACCGCACAGGTTCAGGGTGAAGGTCATACTGAAGGCAACAGCTGTCCCATATTTAACCAATATGGCACTGGAATACTATGGCAATGAAAATACCATTTACGACAAAATGGGAAAAATTAATGAACATTTAGAAGACAATCAGACAGACCAAATACATGAAAAGTTAAAACATAACGTTGACGTAGGACAAGTTAATGAAACTGTTGAAGATCACAAAGAGCGTGGGGATATTACAAATGAAGAAGATAATAATTCTTGTGACGATACTAAAACTGAAGATCAGCAAACAAAGATGGATATTAAGAAAGAAGTTGACGCTATGAAGCTTATAAGAGGACTAAAGAAAACAAAAGTTGATGATAGCGGTGAAAAATTAACCAGGTAGGTATATTTGTGTAAGGTGTTAATCCATATCAATATATAAAAGTGAAACGTTGTCTGTTTGTTTGTTTGTTTGTTTGTTTGGGGGAGCTTTCACGCAATAACGGCAGGACGGATTTTAATGAAATTGGGAATGGAGATAGCTTATACCCTGCAATTAAACATAGGATACTTTTTAACCCGGAAAATTGATAGTTTCTACGGGAAAAATGGAAAAACTGGACTAATTTTGATTACTCGCTAAAAGAAACGGTTGCAATGGAAACGAAATAACAAGTATGTCAAAAAACATTGGTTTTTATTATCCTAAAAGAACATAGGATGCTTTTTATTCGCGATAAACAGTCGTCCGCGCGGTCGAAATCGCAGGCGGGAAAGCTAGTGAAACTGTAAACTGGATGTTAATAGATATTAATGGGGGAAATTCCAGTCCAAAATAAACAAATACCTGAATGGATATACTTAATGTCATGTAATAGGAAATTGCTTAAATTAATACATTTTCCAATATTTAATTCATCAATAATTAATTCTGTGAATTTCAAATTAGTACCCCGACAATGATAATCTGGTTTAAAACTAACAAGCTCATAAACACTAGAAGTATAAACATTTGAAACGGGATATTTACTATGGATACTATTTTTACTTTTTTTACTTTCTAGTGCCATGATCTCGGATACTGATCATGCCGTGATCATGGCCATTGCAACAGTGCTGAAATATCGGGAACTCAGTAAAAATAATATCCATGGTATATATCCCGTTTCAAATGTTTATACTTCGAAAGATAATCTGTCCTACGATACTGCGGGTACCGTCCGTAGCTTTATTTACCGCACAAATTAAATAAATATATAACCCCCTACCCCCACCCCCCATTATTAAAGCTAAGAAACATTTTGATCACATCAGTCATAAAAACCGCATTAAAATCGGTCCATCCGTTTGGTCCATTCGTTTCAAACCACCTCGATCACATTAGTGATCGAGATGGTTCTTATCAACTTCATGAAGCTTATGCTTTCAAACAAAAGAAAACGCATCACAACACACGCACACGCACGCACACACACACACACACCTTCACACACACACACACACACACACACACACACACACACACACAGTCATACACACCTTAAACTTATAACACCCGCATCCTTGTTCGGGGTTTAAAAACATTATATAAGATTACCTGATATTATAAGATATGATGATGATTATAAAAGTTTTACAGATCGCGCGAGAAGCCTGCATGGATAGAGTCCCAGTGGTCTGAGGAGACGTGGACGAACACCGACTCTGATGGCACTTCCGCCAGCTGCTTCTGCATGGCCGTCAAGTGCAGCCATCTCAAGCTGGTGCCTCCATTACTAACAGATTTACGCTGAGATAAATTGTCGTTACCAGCCAAGTATAGGCCACTAGAGAAACACGTAGTCACTCTCAGAGTCCTCAACTTTACATTTTGAGATACTTCACAGTTGCTTTCTCATTATTATTTAGATAAATAATACATATCATGAGAAAAAAAAACCTTGGTATCTTGAAGCATGAATTGAAGTAATCCCCTTCGTGCCTTAGAAAAGTGAGGCTCTTTACAGAACCATTACATGAAAGCCAGGAGTTCATGGAACTTTTATTATTTTCCAAAACCTTGTAATCTAGAAGCCAACAGAATCTTTTATGGTCGGTTGCCTTCTCGTAATAGCTTTATTTCCAAGTTTTTAGTTCCATCTATAAGTATTTATTAGCGCAAAGCTGCACTGGACCCTCCCTGACAGCGATGCGCTGTCGGCGTGATGGAAATTAATTATTCTGGGGCAGAGCTATTGATTTTAATTATTTTCAACGTCTGTCCAGACTGCGCTTAGTTATTTCCACTACGAGGGGTTTAAATTTACGTAAGAGTCACCTACTGTTTAATTAATATTTTGATGGATAAAGACAAAAAATATCGGTGTCAAAATTCAAAAATAATTGTTTTATTTTAGGAGATAAAAGAGTAAAACAGTAGGTAGTTATGTATTTTAAATTTTCTAACTTCCTTCATATCAATTTTTTATGATTTTCTACGTCTCACCCTCGAGTTGTGAACGAATCGTTTATCAAAAACTGCTCTGTCTATACAAAGCTGTTGTTAGCAGGTATAAGATATACAAAAAAAAAGTGTAGATGCAATTCACATTACATCATCAGCCCGAACACGTCCATTGCTAAACATAGCCCCACAATGAGGGTGATTTTGCTATAACCACACTAGCCAAATTCATTTTTTTACATTCAATACCAAGATAATTAATAATTATACCGTCTTCAGGTCCAAGTAATGCTAGACGAGCGCCCAGAATTGATCGGGATAGTGAACCCAAGCAACGGGCTCACCCCGCTCGCCACAGCTGTGAGGAAAAGTAGGTAGCTCTCTCTCTAGCTCAGCGACCCAAAGTAGAACTTGGTATCTGACAAAATCAAGTGCCATTACTGTCCATCAGCGCAATATCCCGCCAGCCCTTAGAGCACCAGCGGGTCCTCCTACAAATTACTCATGGTAAATGTTATTCTTACTTACGGTGCAGAGAAATGGCCACTCACAAAAGAGCACATGCATAAGATTAAGGAAGCTCAAAGGGCGATGGTGCCGAGTATGGATGGCCATGCTCAGCATTTCACTCGTGGATCTAATCCCTAATGTCGAGATCAGGCGTAGTACAAAAGTCATAGACGTAGGGAAACGGATCACGAAGCGGAAGTGGGGGTGGGTAAGGCATTTGGCGAGACGAGAAGATGGCAGATGGACAAAGGTGGGGACATAATTTTGGCCAAGAGAAGGACGGAGATTTAGAGACAGACCATCTGTTCGATGGTCAGACGACGTCATCAAGGTAGGAATCAAGGCAATGCATCCGCTTGGCGCAGGATAGGAAAGAGTGGTGTGTACAAGAGGAGGTTTATACTCAACAATGGGATGATGTAGATAAATATCCATACCAATATATAAAAGGGAAACGTTGTCTGTTTATTTGTTTGTTTGGGGAGTTTTAACGCAAAAACAGATGAACAGATTTTGATGAAATTTGGAATAGAGATAGCTTATACCTTGGAACTTTTCATCATCACTCTCAAACAGCTATACAGATTTTCATGAAATTTAGAATGGAGAAGCTTATACCCTGGAATAACACAAAGAATACTTATACCCTGGAATAACACAAAGAATACTTATACCCTGGAATAACACAAAGAATACTTATACCCTGGAATAACACAAAGAATACTTTTCATCATCATCATGATCATACTTCACTCTCAAATGGCTGAACGAATTTTGATGAAATTTGGAATACAAATAGCTTATACCCTGGATTAACACATAGGAACTTTTCATCATCATCATCATTGTCATCATTATCACTCACGCTGGTGAAACCGCGGAGTGCAGCTATCCATACCAATATAGAAAATTTTGAAATTTTGTCTGTTTGTTTGTTAGGCGAGTTTTAATGCGATAACGACTGGACTCATTTTGATGAAATTTGGAATGGCTATTTCACCAGCGTGAGTGATGAAGAAGAAGAAGAAGAAGAAGAAGAAGAAGATGATGATGATGATGATGATGATGAAAAGTATACTATGTGTTATTACTGGGTATAAGCTATCTCCATCCTAAATTTTATCAAAATCCGTTCAGCTGTTTGAGCGTGAAGGAATCCACCGTGACTCCCTGTCTAAAGCATTTTCCCTGGACCGCACTTGTCGGCGATCCACCGAGCCTTTCTAAGGTAAGAACTCACCCGTAAGTCCTGTTTGTCGTTTACAAACACCGTCGCTTACTCCTCACATTTACATAGTTTGCCATATTAGTTAACAGCTACTAGATAACCCCTTGAATATGACCAAAACCAAACAACCAAAACTCGCGTTCGACAAGGTGTGTCGAACGCGAGTTGTCGAAAGCCCGATGCGATGCGGGGGCCCCCCGTTGGGACCCCATCTGAAATCGCCATCAATTGTCAGGACCCCCGGACGTACATGACCAAAAAAATAAACAATTACCCGAAACTCGCGTTCGACGCGGTGTGAAAGCACCCGATGCGCTGCGGGGGCCCTTCGTTGGGACCCCCACTAAACTGTCAGGACCTCTCGGGGCTCCATGACCAAAAATAAAAATGTATATGACCAAAACCGGAGTGACCCCCGGTTGGGGCCACCCCAACAAAGCTCATCCGTCTAGGAGCAGGCGCGCCTGTGCGAGGGGACCCCCGCTGGGACCCTGGGTTCGAGCCCCGGCCTTGAAATCCAGAGGACGGGTGACCCGTATCGCTCTGAGTCCATCCTGAGCAGGGGGCGGGTTCCGCTGCTGCTCCAAAATATCGTGTAGGCGTGGGCATAGCGGCGTCCCCCCATCGAGCAACGAATCATCCCTAGTCCGAATAGGGATGAGGCCCACCATGCATCGTACCAACGTGCCTACACTCCAAACTACTAGCTGACAACACTCGCCCTAGGACGTCTGCGCCCAGCAGTACGTCAACTGAATTAGGGGGTCGAAATGAGTGTTAGCTAACTTTTTACCCTTCGTTAAGCCACGCACCGAAGGGGCCAACATCAAAGAAGGGAGCTGTCCCATCACTTCCATCATGACCAACGCTGAAGTACTAAGGTTCACGTGAGAAGTGGGACTCAACTCAAATTAAATTTCAATTTACCCCAATACAAGAGGCAAATGCCCAACCATCTCACCAACCCTGCATATCCAGTACGGCCCTGTGCAACCGAGTACTCAGATTGCCTCGCCTTTGAAACCCAAAACACACACCGAGGCCGTGGGCATAATTACGGTCTCAGGCTGGATGGCACTCCTGGGAGCGCGGGCGCTCACAATCAGGCAGTGGATGCCAGTCAGGTTGGTACACCCGTCGCCCCATGTACGCTGCAACCTATTGCGCCCGATGAGGAGGGGGTGTCCACGGACACTCGCACGTAGCTGCCCTACATCGTCGGGGCGCAGCAATACTCGATACTGCATTAAAACGTTGGGGACCCGCCCGGCGTGATCCCTCCCACCGTGTCCCTACCCTAGGTCCAGCCCTGTGCAGGGGGAGTCCGCGATCCCTCACTGCGGCTCATATTGAAAGGACTTTGCACAGTACTAAGAAGGTAGTAACGCTAATAATTCAGTCTACTTATAAATTAAATTCAAAAACCAGCCCATACTATCAACCCGAAAACAAAAAATAAAGAAAAACTTAGGTGAGGGCGGTTTCCAACAAATAATTAATCCTATATAATCGAATGGACCAACTCTTTCCTTCACATATAGTGAGCAGCCAAATCCGTTAAACAAACAAATAAACAATTTACAAACTAATCGATTGTATCTTTAACAAATTCAATTAAATATTTTCCTATGAGTGAGCCTATACCATTAAAATATTATGTTATTATTCCCAATAAAATGAATTCAACCTAATTCAAACCCCAACCGACAATGGGGTACATAAAAAAACAATCCAAATATTTAACCAAAATGGGTCTATGGACCCCCAACCCGATGTGTCCCACTCAAGAGTGATACCTATTTAACCAAAATGGGTCTATGGACCCCCAACCCGATGTGTCCCACTCAAGAGTGATACCTATTTTCTGACCCCGTCCTCAGGCAAATCAAAATGCTAAAACAAATATCACCCGAGGCCCACTTACCAGATGAAAGTTTATTTTTTTCAACGGACAAACGGTCCGACTTTGTTGTAAATATATATACATGGCCTCCGGTTATCCAATTAAAGCACCAAGGAAACTAAGTAATTTCATATAATATATCCTTCCAACAAACAGGCAAAGTCACCTGATAATATATGTATACTCCGGCAACACAAAATCAAATTAACAAATTGGTACATTTATTTTAGGCAATCCGTCCCACAGGCAAAGTCGAATGATATTCCAGTATACTTTGCTTTTAAACAATACCGCAAGTTTGTTCCGTTCACAATAATGCTGAATAGTTTGAACGAACATGGCGGTGCTCGCACACGATACTTGTATGGAGCAAACTCGTCGTATTCTATCCGTACTTGACCTACGCTTATAAAAGTTTCGAAAATAAAGCGAAGCAATAATAAATACCACGCAGTTGTCGCACAAGTAGCAATGTCACTCAAGCTGTGAAGTTGCGAGCGATAACCAAAATACAACTGAACAAACCTCAAAGACGTTAGTCAATAACAGCAACTATTTAAAATAATACATATTACATTCTTTTTGTACGATATGACGGTAAATAAGCAAGACTACATACGAACGACATACGTTATTTTGTACTCTAACAGGTGCAATATAGTGCTACAGCTTTGTGATGTGAGGTTAGTAACAATACATATTAACTTTGACATTGCAGAATATAGACTGCATAGTTTCATAATATTGCAATACAAGACAGTCAGTAGACAATTCTCCCCCTGCAAAACAAGTCTACAACTTATACAGCTATCCAATCGGTAAAGTACGACCATATAAATTAGAATATGGCATATTTTTCCAAGTACAGGGATTTGGGAGCTGATATTAGAATTATTACAATGAATGCATACATATTTTTACTTATTTTAGGGAGGAAATATTAATAATAATAATAATAATAATAAAGTTTATTTGACCAAAAAAACTTACAAACATCAATATGGTGATCACTGAATCTCACACTAGGTTACCCTGTGTCGTGAGATTCAGTCTCCTTCATTAAAAACACAATTATTTAAGAGCTTAAAAAAAAAAAAAAAAAAAAAATTGAAGCAAAACAAGAAAAGACAAGAAAACGCCAGCCAACAACCATCTCAAGTACCCGCATTAGATAATTGTGTAAAATGTATGTGAAGATGAACGTGTGGGTGAGTAGAATGTATGGAGTGTCATGTCATGTACAGTACTGATCAGAGGTTATCTCTCAAAATCCATTTTCTGGAAAAAAAAAAAAAAAATGTATCAAATGTTTGATGATATGTAACGAATGGAAATTAAAAACATAATGATGCAATTTTTTTTTGTTATTATATAAATTATAGACACCCACTATAAATTATAGAAAAACAAAAAAAATTGCATCAAATTATCTTTTTAACCGCCTTCAATTTTTTTTTTGACAAAAACGTGACTCTAACGCTCGAACCAAATTTTTCTTATTATTGGAACTGGTTAAAAAACTACTGAACCGATTTTGATAAAATTTCTATGGAACCAATCTGAAAGTATATCCTTGCAAACAAAAAAATTGCAAAACACGGAGTTCTGAGGTAACAAACATTAAAAAAAAAACATACCGGTTGAATTGAGAACCTCCTCCTTTTTGAAGTGTGTTAAAAACAAAATTGAAAAAAAGACCTAAATAAAGTAACGATAATTTATTTCCAAAATGATCATTTATTTGAAAACTGTTAATAAATTAAAAATATTTCAAGGTTTTTTCGAATCAGGCTGCTGTAGTTAATAAAATAATAATTTAAGATATTATTTTCACTTATCTTTATTGATAATTTCAATGGCTTTCTAGAACAGTAATTCAAAACATAATCGTATTCAGCAGGAAAAAACATAAATAGAGCACCGGAACCCGGTCCAACCCGGATAACTGCAGGTTACCGCTAACCCGTCACACGTTTGAGGCACGCGTAGGCTGGAACTTGTAACGGTTTGACAATAGACTGTAGCAGCGCGGATGGTACTTGGAATGGAATAAGTCAAATGGAAAATAATCGGTCAAACGACTTGCTGATATTGGTTTCTCTGCATTTGGCTACCTTTATTTGAATCTCTAGGCGACGCCCTTGGACTAGCGGTTAAACAACACAACACTAATTAAAACTGCAAAACCAAAATACCTCTACAAGTGTCTCCTCGATTCAATCACCGGAAAAAATGCTAATTAAAAAGTGTATTGCGGTGCCTGGAGGTGTGTAAAAATTTGCACTGAAAAATGGCACCCAGCTGCAACGCAATTAAACAGTAGGCGGCGGGCGTCGAGTGTTTTAAAATGTATGGGGGGCGTGTTGAGAATGGGGTTTGTTTGTTTATTTTTCTATGTCGTTACCACGTAGTTATATGTACCACAAACCCACCGTTGTTTACCGTCCAATTGCGACATATTTAATCATACAAGTAGGTACTAACTTAGATTGTGAAAGTACCAATTAAGCACTTTTTGTACTTATGTTGTTTTTCTATGAATAATGCGCAGTAGAGGTACTCTACATGTTGACTTGATTTAATTGCGCATAGCTGAATAAGCATTTATGAGTTTAGATGTTTTTCTCGCTAAAGTATGAGAAATGTAACTACTTAGTTGTTTATTACAATGAAGAATGTACTAGAAATCGCCTACGCATTTATAAAAGTTATATAAAGAAGTTACTAAGTACAAACTGTCATTATTTTATCTTCGCTTGAATTGTACGGTCAAAAGTAAGACCAATAAAATTAACTTCAAATTTAATTTGTTGTTTATTTTATTAAAATCTCGGCTCCGTCCAATTTGTCTACCTAGTAAATATTAGACCTACCCAGAGTTACCTAGATGTTGTTACCTGGAGAGAGCCCTAGATGATATTTGATAGCAAGCTTTTGATTATGCTTGACCCGAAAGTCACGATTACGACATCAATAATGATTACCACTATTCGATACAATTGCTGGGGTTTTCTCATAGTTACATTCTGTAACCAAAGGTTATTTAGATAGGAACATTGGCTTTCAAGAGTTTATTTAACAAAACGAAACAAGTAGGTATACGAAAGAATAAGTAGCCTGGTATTATGTTTTTAATTTACCTCATATATTTCTACATAATGTTACATGTTTTCATGAATATCGGAATAACTGTAGTGGGATGAAAGTATTTAATTAATTTTGTCTATTTAATTAACTTAAAAAACTATTCGAATGTGGGTACTTTTTATTTTTTTGTTCACTCTAACATCCAGGATTTTTTAACCGTTTTTTTAATTGTATATTTCAACTTCCTATTCGGTCCTATTCTGTTACTCATTATAATTTCATCTAGATTTGGTTTTGTAGTGTTTCAGAATTAATCGATCGAATCGACTTTCAGGTTATTAAATAAACTGATCAAACTTTGGATTGTTTAATAATGCACCTGCAGTAGATATGTCACTAAAGTCTCAGAAATAACTGAAGACATTTGTATGGCTACACATCCTAATACAAACCCAAACAGAAATAATCGACCATTTTCCAGGAGACATCAACACAGTCCGGTTCCTGCTGACCCTGGGTGCCGAGGTGGACCAGCCCTCGCTGGCAGGGCAAACGCCGCTGCACCTCGCTGTGCTGGCCGCAGACGTACTTGCTGTGGAGCTGCTGATGGAGAAGGGTGCTGATGTGCGGGTACTGATGACATCGAGTCCAATCTTTTACGACTATGGACATAAATTGATATCGTTCTTCTGATAATACGCGTCATGCCTACCCATTACATAATATTGCATGGTCTTGTGGCACAACACTCTGCCCATCACTTTAAAATCCCGCTGGACCAGTAATGTATACCATTATTTTTTTCTGTGCCGTGGTCGCGCAATAAAGTTCTCAGGTCAATGTCTAAAAAGTACTGTACACCTAAAACGCCTATTTGCGTAAAATAGATAGGTATAGTGAGTAGATTCAAGTTGTTCTTTAGTGAATTAGTTTATTGTTATTCTGATTCTCAGAATATAACTGCACACTCTGCACTGGCCCTCGGGCGGCCTGGCAAACTCTGACACAAGAGGCCAGCTCTCAGCTATACCTCATACGACAAACAAACAACTGCGCCCTGCCTTTTCCGAATAACTGTGACATTTTAATTTTATCTTGATTCCAGGCTCGAGACTGGAATGGTCTCCGCGTAGAACACTACGCGGTGGATTCCTGTGACCTGGATATGCTGAGGTACATCCTAGACAAAGGAGGAGACGTCGCAGCCAAGGATTATAAGGGTTGGACCCCCTTGTTCAGAGCTTGTGAGTTTGTTAAACTACTAGAATTTAACCACAGACCTAAACGCTTGCCAATTAATCACAGCAATAAACTTTTATGAAGTAATTGTGTGGTGGGTTGAATGAATAGCTAGTTCAGCGACTCGTCAACTACGGACACCAAGATCGTTAGAGAGATAGGTATAGTGAGTACATTCAAGTTATTCATTAGTTGTTTATGAAGTAATTGTGTGGTGGGTTGAATGAATGGCTAGTTCAGCGACTCGTCAACTACGGACACCAAGTTCGTTAGAGAGATAGGTATAGTGAGTACATTCAAGTTATTCATTAGTTGTTTAATTGTGTGGTGGGTTGAATGAATGGCTAGTTCAGCGACTCGTCAACTACGGACACCAAGATCGTTAGAGAGATAGATATAGTGAGTACATTCAAGTTATTCATTAGTTGTTTATGAAGTAATTGTGTGGTGGGTTGAATGAATGGCTAGTTCAGCGACTCGTCAACTACGGACACCAAGATCGTTAGAGAGATAGGTATAGTGAGTACATTCAAGTTATTCATTAGTTGTTTATGAAGTAATTGTGTGGTGGGTTGAATGAATGGCTAGTTCAGCGACTCGTCAACTACGGACACCAAGATCGTTAGAGAGATAGGTATAGTGAGTACATTCAAGTTATTCATTAGTTGTTTTCCAAACAACTTTTTTAGCACACTAATATTATAAATCAGAGAAGTGTAGCCACTATCGTAAACAGGCCACTCAGAGCTTAAAGTTTTAAAAATGAATACGCTCTTATCGAGCGGTAAACTTCGTACGCACGATGCAGAACTCCATACATTAAGGTTGTCTGGAAGAGATCGCTCGTTAGCGATAAGACCGCCAATTGTACTCTTTAATTAATTTTTTGGTCTGCAATAAAGTGTATTTGTATTGTATTGTCATAAATGCATAATAACCGATTAGCGCCATTTATCTTTTATCTCTAGAAGTGTGTGTGTTTGTATGTTTGTTACTCTTCTTTCACGCTCAAACAAACTGAAACGTTGAACGGATTTGGACGAAATTTGATACCAGAAATACTGGATTAACACATAGGCTTCTTTTGACGTGAACCGTCTTTAAAATCACTTCGATACATACGGGGTGCTATAACTAAAATTAAAATCACTTCGATACATACGGGGTGCTATAACTAAAATTAAAATCACTTCGATACATACGGGGTGTTATAACTAAAATGTAAATTATTATAAAAAACAAAAAACACTTCTACGAACAAAACCAAAAAGCGGGTGGGGCTGTGTGGAGCGCATGGCCGTTCGTTTGTCGTGAAACGCCTCCGCCCCGTGTACAAATCGCGAGTTATACCGAATTACAAATCTCAAAAACATCCATTTTGTTGAGCGAGACACCCGCGGCTTTGGCCGCGTGGTTATTTCTCAGAGATAAAAGTAACCTGAGTGCTATTTCAGGACCAAATAATAAAGTACAAAATACCAAATTTCACTTTTCCTTCAAACAGTTTTTTATCGATTGCTCGGCTTTTCACCGGATTGAGATACCAAGTACACCAGTTTTTAAGTCATACCCTAGTCTTTACGTGATGCGCGAACAGACAAATAGACAGACACGATCCAAAAAAGATTAAGTTATATCCTTGTTCATTAATTTATTTTAAGTCCCTCATACCTTTTTTTTATTATCTTTTTGTTACTTACTGCTTTATAATAAGTTTAGATAGATAAAGATATTTACAATAGAAAATTTCTTGAAATCACCGGTAAGTATCATAACTATTCCGCCATAAAACCCTCCAGTTCGCTCTGTGCTGGTGTTTATTTATACAGATTATACAGAAGACCGAAGAGTATAATCGGCCACTATGTCTAGCGTTTGTGGATTACGAGAAAGCTTCAGTCGAGACCTGGGAAGTACTAGTGCCGGATTGACTACCAGTACATCGAAGTGTTGAAATGTTTGTACAGCAAGGCCACGATGACAGTCCTGTTCAGAATTAATTTTTCGGAGGAGTGGACTGTATTACAATTTTAAATCGCGTATTCACTTTTTCGGTCATAGGTCCCTGGTTTATTATTAACTAACAGCAATAACTTATTCGAGGTTCAGGAGCTTCGAGGATTCAATGAATGAAACTACTACGACGGGTACAACTAACTGACTGACTGCCTTTATTTACAAAAATGCTCTTATATTTATACAATACAATTTAGGTAACGGTACCTGCTCGGTCACAGGGAGAGCTCGGGAGCAAGGGTAATTACAACAGTTCTCGTATTTTTTGCAACAACTAACTGGGCAGCGTTCGTTAATTGTTTTACTATCAACGGCTTTTACTTTGTCGGCGCATTGCCCGTGTTATTATTTTAAAGATCGTGGGAATGTAGCTGTATTTATTTAGTCTAACGGCAACTACCCTACCTTCGCTAAGGGCTCCTGTAATAAACACATTGCGCATTGCATTGTCGAACAAGTTTAAATCATAACGCTTTCACCTATTTCTAAACTAACGGAGGTTTTTTCCCTAACGGTAACTTTACTATCTATCTTCCCTACATTACACGTTGAATCTACCTACTTACTCTAGGTGTACTACTATTTAATCTTATTCTAGTTTTATACAAAATAACTAAAGCGAAGCCTCGTAACCGAAGTGCTTACACGTCGGTCGGTCGATCGCGGTCCCTTTGCTCTGGCCGGTGATTCCCGATGACTAATTACACATTCGCGGTCACGTGATCTATGATCGCGGGGTCACGCGGCATCTGGGAGACGGACAGGCTCGCTGTCCTCAACAAGTCCGTCTTCAAGATCAGAGCACGAATTCTATCCAGGTGCAAAAAGGGGTGAGACAGAGACACGTTCTTTCTATGAAACTGTTCACCTCTGCACTGGAAGATATATTCATGCTTCTGAACTGGAATGGATATGGTATCAACATCAATGGCGAATTCATTACTCACCTTCGATTTGCTGATGATATAGTCATAATAGCAGAAGCTCTGGAAGACCTAAGCGCAATGCTCAGTGACCTCAATATTGTTTCCCAACAGGTGGGTCTAAAAATGAACATGGGTAAGACGAACATCATGTCAAATGCGCATGTCGTAACTCATGCCGGTTTATGTTGGGAACGATATTATCGAAACTGTTGATCACTGTCATTTAGGTCAGACGATCCAACTGGTTAGATCCTACTTCGACAAAGGGGTCAACCAACGAAACTAACTCGGATGCGCAGCGTTCGGGAAATTACGCCATATCTTCTCGTTGCAGATACCGCAGAGCCTCAAGACGAAAGTTTATAATTAGTGTACCACGAACAAGCAAGCGAAGTGTAGGGAGGCCCCCACACGATGGACCGACGACATTGTAACCATCGCAGGAAGTCGTTGGATAGAGGTGGCACAAGATCTCTTGTCATGGTATTCTTTGGGGGAGGCCTATGTTCAGCAGTGGACTTCTAAAGGCTGAAATGAATGATGAATGAACTGCTTAAGTTTATTGTTTTTTGTTTATTGTTTGTTTTTTGACTAATTGTATTTGACGTTTTATTCCTATCATCATATTATTTCTAATTCCTATTTTATTCAATGACAGTTTTCCCGCCCACTACTTTGTGCGCGCGGACTACAGTTTATCGCTGAAAAAAAACAGTCTATGTAAGTATAAATTAACAAATAAATATATTCGGGACAATTCCACACCAATTAACTATAGCCCCAAACTAGGATACCCTGTACTATGGGTACTAGATAACATACATATATACGAATATTATAACAACCATGACTCGGAAACTAACATTTCTGCTCATCACACAAATGATTGCACCTTTGCAGGATTCGAACCTGCGACTGTCGGATTACGTACCTAGGATCACTAGCCCCGAGACCAACCGGTCGTCATGTTCTTCTGGGATATAAAAAACCAATGAAAAAGTAGGTGTGGCACCAACGCTCTTGATGTTTTTTTGATAATTCACTAATAGAATAATAATATAATACTACCAATGCAATGTTATAATATCTCCGATAGTTATATATAGATATATATCCGATAGGTATAGTTTAGATCCTTGTATCGCCAGCAACGCGATATCTCGGGTGAAAGATGTGAATACAAGGAAAGCTCACCTTTTTTCAGGGTTTAAAATATGACGAATAAATCTATTCACGCTTTGCTGCTGGTCGCAGCTGGTTCGCAGCCGAAATCCACTCTTTATGCCACTTCATCTTGAAACCGAAAAATGCCTTTACAAGTACAAGGCATTTTTGGTTTCACGATGAAGCACAATTCGGTTCGCAGTTACTTCAGTTATTCCGTGATCATGGCTCTTGCAACAGTGCCGAAATATCGGGAACTCAATACAAATAGTATCCATGGTAAATATCCCGTTTCTAATTTTAGTACAATTTGGCTTATTCGACTGCCAATGTCCACATTAAAATTTTATGTAGCTTACGCTACAGTATGTATCGGAGTGATTTTAAAGACGTTTCGCGTCAAAAGAGGCAAACAAGCTTTAAATTTCTAGATTTTGAAATACGAGTTTATACTTACCTACTTTACCTTATGGTACAGCCCTAGGAGGATACATTACTATGGAAAGCGTTTACTTGGGTGCGAACAGTAGGCACAGGTCAGAACAACGTCGCTATCAAACGGCAAGCGCGAACAGTCCTCGATCTGCGTTCGAGCGGAGTGTGTCCGTTCCATAGATTTTAGTATTTTGCCGGAAAAAATATGAAATGTGTGGTGAAAACTTGTCTAAACGACACTAGAAAACACAAGAAATAAAAATGTAACGTTAAATTTCACAGGTACCAACGTCAGTTTTACATACTTTTAGTCGGATTTAATATTAAATTATAGCGGAGGTGAGGATCGCGCGAGACGTGCGGTTGCGTGTCGCGTCTCACTGCTCACCGCTTCGCCCGTGGCGCATCGAATAGTGATGTGCGCGCTGTCTATATTATGGCCTGGCATTTTAACGTTCAAGCGAGGTCAAAGCTTTTGTGTGAATAGCTTAATGTTAGTTATGTTATACAAATAGAGTAAAATACGGAATCTTATGTAAATAGACATTTCTTTCTCTAATTATAGTAAAAAATAATAATTTGATCTTGTTTTAACATACATATCATACATATTTAAATACATATCACACTAATATTATAACATTAAACCAATAATATACCTTGGTTTTATCAAGAGAATAGTACCTTGAAACTATCTCGCTCGCGCATTCAAGATATACAGTGACTGATTATACGAAGGGATCATTTTAACGAACATATCGTATCTTGAGATTAATATTTCAAACATTCTCACACATCTGCTCTCTATACCCATCTTTTTAAATAAGTACCGTGCAATAATCACCTAGTTCATCTGTTGAGGGCAGCCATAAAAAATATGTAGAGATACGGGTTAAGTATTTAGTGCGCAAATCTAATGTAAAGGAAACTAAAAGGCAGCTGTACAATAAGCGGACTCTTTTTAACGGGCAATAAAAATGTGTTCGTTTTCTTTATTTGTTTATTTTTTTGTTTTAACAATCTAAAACTAGAAATTAAATTACTATAATTATTTATTACTAGCTGTGCCCGCGGCTTCGTACGCGTGGTCATTTCTCTAGATTAAAAGAGTACTTTTCCAAAACATAAAATATCAATAAATATATCAACATTTGATCGAAATTCCTTCGGCCGTCAAATGTTTTTTATAGATTTGCTCGGCATCTAAAAATCGGATTAAAATACCAACTACCTCAGTTTTTAATTCAAAGCCTAAGCTATCTAACAAAATCTAGACGAGTTATTTTTACATACAAGATACATGATGCCTGCACAAACATACAGGCAAACAAACAGACAAACAGCGAGACACGTTTTTTTTTAAATGGTATGTCTTTTTTCAATAGCATATTTTAAGTACCCTACCTGGACCTTTTTTTTTAATTATCTTCTTTGTACAGACTTTTACATTCTTAATGCTTTATTATACATATATGTATAGAAAGAAGTATACATTTTTCGCTAAGGTCACTCTGTTTTTTTTTTTAAATGCTTATATGATTCATTTTATTAAGCACCATATTATTCTAAACTAGCTATACCCGCGGCTTCGCACGTGTGGTCATTTCTCTAGGTTAAATTAACTCTATTACTATTTCAAGACCTGTACCAATATACAAACATTTAAACAAAATTCTTTCAGCCGTCAAAAAGATTTTATCGATTGCTTGGCTTCTACTCATCGGATTGAGATAATAAGTACACCAGTTTTTAAAACAACCCCTTAGCTATCGCAATCAGTTCAGAAGTTTTCACGTGATGCGTGAACAGACTAACAGACAAACAGACAGACATGAATTTAAAAAATGGTTTATTCTTTTTCAGTAGTTTATTTTTAGTGCCCCAGATCTTTTTCAAATTAAAAAAAAACAAATTCAAATTAATTTATTGTAATAAGAACGGTGAAACCAATTAAACATTATTACACTATAATTTACCAAAAAGTTCATATACATATTTCAAATCAAATACTTATAAACTATAAATTAAATGTCAGCAGATGTCAGGTCAAAATTAAAATATATAAACAATAATACAATTATCAGTCATGGATTAAATCAATGATAGTAAAATTCCAAAATTAAACATGTTCACAAAAAGACAAGCAAATGGACAGAACAGTTTTCCACTTGTCATAAAATAAGTCAATATCAGGGTTGACAACCAGGAGTGCATTGAGGTTACTCAGGGACCGGCACAGGGGGGAATTGGCTCGGGCCACGGTGCGGCAGCCAGAGACAGCGAACAGCCTATGTCTTCTGCTGGGCCTGTGTCGCACATAATTGTCCGGAACGAACAACCTGCACAGATTATCGTGCAAGTCAGTGGAGTCTCGGACCCTCTTAGAATCTTGCAGCAAATTGTGAGCTGGTCTGATAACCTTCTTACTTCAAGTGAATTAAAACCAAGCTGACCAAGCAAAAACTTAGTGGGATAGAGGTACGGGTAGTAACCGTAAAGTCGCTTATACGAGGATCGTAAGAAGGCTTTTTGCACTTTTTCCAGCATGAGCGTGTATGTAACATGGTGAGAATTCCACACACATGAACTTGATTCTAACTTGCTACTCACAAGGCTGTTAAACAAGGTACGAATCACCTGCGGATCCAGGAAATCCTTAGCATTGCGCAGAACAAATCCCAAGCGACGGAAAGATTCTTTGGCAATGCTTGCAATGTGAACGTGAAAAGTGAGGCGGCGATCAAAAATTACTCCTAAATCTTTAATATTTGTCACTCTATTAATATAAATGTCGTTTAAATTATAATTAAAATGAATTGGATAATGTTTGCGGTCGAAAGTCATAATATTACATTTATCCTAATTAAATAACATTTTATTATTCACACTCCATTCATAAATTGAATCAATGTCATTTTGCAAATGCAGGCAGTCATCCTGAGATTTAATCTCTATGATGAGCTTCAGATCGTCAGCGTATAAGAGACATTTAGAGTAGGTCACTACCTTAGCCAGGCCATTGATAATCACCAAGAAAAGGAGCGGTCCGAGGACTGACCCTTGACTCACACCAGATCGAGTGTGATATGGTTCTGAAACGTAAGTTCGATGTCTTACATATTGTTGGCGGTCTTTCAAATAGTCAGAGAAAAAATTAAGAAGACGGGGAGTGAAATCAATGGAAAAAAGCTTATGCAAAAGGATGTCGTTGTCAATTCTGTCAAAAGCTTTCCGAAAATCAAAGTACACTACATCCACCTGCACTCCACGATCCATGGCATTCGACATGTATTCAACCAGGCCAGGTTCGTATTGACGGATCGCCCCGGCCTAAATCCATGCTGTTCGTCTTTAAGATATTGCTTAATTTGGCCATATATTTGTTTATGTAGTATATATTCAAACACCTTAGCGGGCAAACATAAAATAGCGATGGGACGGTATTCATCAACTACGGTCTTGTTACCACTTTTGGGTATATGTTAAGAGATAATTTCCACTGTGTAGGGTATGTGCCGTTTCTGAGAGAAAGGTTAAAAATATAATCAAGAGGCAGAATTAAGTTCTCTTTATTAGCCTTTAGGATAAAGCCAGGCAGGTTATCAGGTCCTGATGAACTACCCGGCTTCAGCTTGTTAAGGCCGCACTCAATGTCATCGGGTGAGAGAGGGGGCATATTTACATAACCGCCACATAAAGCTTGTTCACGTTAGGCATTTGGATTCAACGAGGGCAACTCGTCAAGAAAAACACCTGAAAAATAATTAGCAAAGGCTTCAGCGGCCTCGACGCCAGTATATGAGGTGCCTTCATAGGATACGCAGGGTTCAAAACCACCTTTGGATCTAAGACTGTTAACATGGCGCCAAAAATGTTGGGGGTGAAGCTTTAAACTTTCCTCAATTCGCGCCATGTGTGTTTTATACGCCTATGAAATACGCGTTTTCAAGTTTGCTCGCAAATCAGAAAACTCTTTGTATACAGAGGCACACTTAGATTTTTTCCAGGCCCTATTCAACGTGTTCTTTCGGCGGATATCATTTATAATATCTCCGCAAAACCAAACAGGATACCTGTTGCGTGCAGAAATTAGCCTGCTCTTCTTAGGCACAGTTAAGTCAAATAAAGAGTAAATGATGTCGTAAAAAGCGTTACAAGCAGTACCAACTTCATTTGATTCTATGACACGGGCCCAAGAAGGTTCAGCAAGCAGCGAGTTAAAAAGTGTAATATTCATCTTGTTAAAATTCCAATCGCGAGTTGGGTCAATATTACTATGTTGCAAACAGTTAGAGTTATTATGTAAGTGGAGGCTCACCGTTATCTCAAGCGGGGGATGGTAGGCATCGGGCGGGACGAGACCGTCAGCGGCGATAACACAAACCTGTTTCACCTGATACTCAATGCACTCACGCGCCAACACTACGTCAAGTTTACTACCACGAGAATTAATTATATCATTATATTCCATAAGATTGCAGTATGTCAAAAAGTAACAAAAATAATTACTTATATTTACGGACGCACTATTCATGTTTAAATCTTTTTATATTAAATATCTTTCTTTTACAGATTTTTTGGTACTTACTGCTTTATTATAAGTAAAGATTCACTTCACTTTTGGGCTGAATAATAAAAATATGTTTTATTACATTATTTTAATCATGCCTATATAACAGTACCGTGACATACCTACTGACTGACTGACTGACTGACTGACAGACAACGCCCAACCTAAACCGGTGGACCTAGGTATTTGAAAGGAGGAATATTCCTTGAGTATCCTAGAGATGAACTACAGAAGTAACTATAAACCCTAAACATGAATACCAACTCCAAAAAAAACATCCCTATCCTGCGGGGACCCTTTAATTTACTGGTATGAAAAGTATCCAATGTCATACCCCGTATTATGAACACAAATCATGACAAGTTTCATTTGAATAATACATTCAGTAGTTTCGGTGTGATGCGCGTCCAAGATAAAGACCGACAGACAACAGACAAAAATGAAAAAAAAATAACAGTTTTGGCTTCAGTACGAATAAAAGAACAGCCTCTAAAAAAACGATATATCTTCAATGTACAGAATTACCTATATCCCGCGTAGGACCCCTTAATTTTTTCGGTATATAAAGTTTCTCAATTTTTACTCATTATGACGATGAAACTACTGCACGGATTTTGATGCAACTTGGCACAGTCATAGTTAAAAAACTTTCAATCCCTGTCCTGCGGGCACCCTTTAACTTATCGGGATAAAAAGTATCCAATGTCCTACCTCGTAGTATGAACTCAAATCATGCAAAGTTTCATTTGAATTTATTCAGTTTCACCGTGATGCGCGGCCAAGGTACAGACAGACAGAAAGAGAGAAAAATTAAAAAAATACAGTTTTGGCTTCAGCATTGAATATATAACAGCTTCCAAAAAGTATACAAAATATCTTCAATGTACAGAATTCGGACATCTATCCTGCAGGAACCCTTTATTTTTCCGGGATATAAAGTATCCCCAATTTTTACCCATCATATAAACTATGACTGTGTCAAGTTGCATCAAAATCCGTCTAGTATTTTCAGAGTGTGAGTAAGTGGTTATGTAAATAACTGTCAAGCCCTATCCTGCGGGAACCGTTTAATTTTTCGGGATAAAAAGTATCCTACGTCCTACCTCGTAGTATGAACTCAAATGATACCATTTTTCATTTTAATTCATTTAGTAGTATTGACATGATGCCTAGCCAAGATACAGACAGACAGACAACAAAAAACAGTTTTGGCTTCAGTAGAAAAGCCACTAATTTTTTTTTACTAAATATCTTCTAATTGCAGGTATAAATTTAGTTGTTTTTTTTTTCATTCACTATTTTGCTGTGTTAATAGTGATCCCCGTATCAACCGCAACGAAAAATAATGACGGCGGAGAAAAGTAGCTTAGGCTCATTCTTATGTTTTCAAATATATGTAATCTATACCAAATTTTATTAAGATCGGCTCAGTCATTTGGTCGTGAAAAAGAAACAAGCCTCTGTCTGGTTATACATAGAGAGTACCTTTCGAATTTATTATATTATTGCTAAAGGAAACTGTGTAGTTTTTGTATTTCTATAAGCCAGTTATAAGTATGCGCCGCGCCGTGTCCGTCGAATCCGCGTCGTGACGTGTCGTCCTCTTTATTGTCATGCGCGCGAGCGCTTGCAGGCATCTCTACTCGTAATCTATACAATCTATACATCGATGTACGTAGCTATAACACAGCTGCCTACGATTCGCACCAAGGTGGCGGGGCTATAGCCGCAGTTTATACTTTAGTAATATTTGGTCTGAGGTACAGCCAGTGGCATGAGGAGTAGCTCGCCAAGTTTTAGCTGATCCTGTCAAAAGAGGAATGAAATGCATGATGCCTCCGACTATAGGTACCTTATATTTCATAATCATTAATCTAAAGCTCTGCCAAACAGTTTTATTTAGCTTGACCTGTTTGTTGATTTTTGTTTATTTGTTTGTTTGGATCAAATCTAGTCATTGAAATTTTACCCCCCTTCCTGTTGACCGATTGATTTGAAATTTGGTACATGCCTTTAGTTCTGTTAGCAATACAAATAAGTATATTTAGTACTTATCATTTAAGATGGCCGCCGCCACAAAATTGCGGATCACATATTTTTTTTCAAATCCCTCAATATGGGTATAAGGCTTAACTAGTACAATACAGTATACTAGTAAAATTCCCCTGTCCAGGAAATGTAATGTATATTTATTGAGTTATGAAATTTTTAATAAAATAGTAGTAGTTTTTTTTTCAATTTACGCAACCAAACAGCCGTAAGCTCATTTTCAAATTACGCAACCAAACAGCCGTAAGCTCATTTTCAAATTACGCAACCAAACAGCCGTAAGCTCATTTTCAAATTACGCAACCAAACAGCCGTAAGCTCATTTTCAAATTACGCAATCAAACAGCCGTAAGCTCATTTTGGCGGTAGCTATTTTAGCTAACTTCGCTCGCTCGGCTTGCGCGATTTGTAGTCATGTTCAAACCTAACCTATCCTAGTCTTTGGGCCATACATAACATCTTCAATTTACATTCTGGTGAAAGCAGAGGAAAAAACACATTCTACTAATTAATCATTTTATTTATAGCGACCAAACAACCGATTTTTAATATAATTTAAAACTGAAATATTTCTTAAATTAAGCATCTCCGTGGGGGGAGGGGTACTGGGGGGGTAGACCTTTCCAACCCCCCTCCCCCGCCCGTGGGGGGGATCGTGGGGTACTTCCCCCCTTCCCCTTCCATTCCCCTCCCTCAACGCCGGTACCTAATGTCTATAGCCAACCCGAGACCTTCATTTTGATTCATCGCTCGATAGGTTTTGGTAAAAAAAAAACTTTTGGAAATACAATACGGTTGTAAGCAACCATATTAGTTTTCTTGACACTTCATATATTTGTAGAATTGATGTTTTTGTGATCTTTAATTCAGTATAACTTGCGATTTAGAAACGGTAGCGTATTGATTTGGATGTTATTGTAAAGATCTCACTGAGTAAAATCTAAAAAATAACTGAAGACATGTGTATGGTTATTAAAGTTTAATGGAAAATCATTTCAGTGTGTCAAGGTGCAAAGACCGCAATAGTAGAAGAACTGGTGTGGCGTGGCAGTGACGTAGAAGCTGTGGACAATGCTGGACTGCCTTTAGCGTCAGTGGCCAGGCTTTTAAAGAACAGGCAGTAAGAGCTAATCATGACAAGATCCTAGTAACAAGTTATCTATGACAAAGTGAAATGCAATTGTTAAATATTTATACATGATACGATACTTTTACTTGACCAAGTTATTGAGGCAAAAGTAATAATTTGGCTAATTTTGTTACTTCTACCGTTAACGATTGCAAATAAGTAATTAAGTAGGGTTAATGGGTTTGAGAGAATTTGTAAAAAAGTAGAACCAATGCCATATATTTTGTAGAAAACAACAAGGAACTTGTTTAGAGATAAATATGATATGCGTCATACCATCAAAAATATTCCTCTTAATCAGAGTATGTAAACCATACACTTGCCAATGTTTACAATGCATTTTCTCGTGACTCGTTCTTTTGTTTAAAATATTGGTAGTACTGAAAAGCTTTGCACGTTCTTTGTCTGGTCCAGAAGCGTGTAGATTATTGTGAAGATGATTTAAATAATTTTATTATTAATTATTATTAGCAAGTTTATTCCCCAATATGTATGTAATTATTCTATTGCAGTGGTCATAGCCGTGATTCTATCATGCGTCTCGTGGACTCGCAGTATCCGCACGAGAAAGCGCTGGCTAACTTCACCAGGCTCACCAAGAAGATCTATAATGTTCACACGCTGCTCAAAAAAAACTAACTGTGGTAGACTTAAAAATGGAAATTTAACGAAGCAAGTAACCTAGGATGTTATAGATAGTATTTAACGAAGCAAGTAACCTAGGATGTTATAGATAGTATTTAACGAAGCAAGTAACCTAGGATGTTATAGATAGTATTTAACGAAGCAAGTAACCTAGGATGTTATAGATAGTATTCAACGAAGCAAGTAACCTAGGATGTTATAGATAGTATTTAACGAAGCAAGTAACCTAGGATGTTATAGATAGTATTTAACGAAGCAAGTAACCTAAGATGTTATAGATAGTATTTAACGAAGCAAGTAACCTAGGATGTTATAGATAGTATTTAACGAAGCAAGTAACCTAGGATGTTATAGATAGTATTTAACGAAGCAAGTAACCTAGGATGTTATAGATAGTATTTAACGAAGCAAGTAACCTAGGATGTTATAGATAGTATTTAACGAAGCAAGTAACCTAGGATGTTATAGATAGTATTTAACGAAGCAAGTAACCTAGGATGTTATAGATAGTATTTTTTTAGTCAGTGGCGACCGTTTCAGTGAGGACCGATTAGAATATGAGAATTATTACGTTAGAGTTTTACCTCTAATGTTTTCATGATTTTAGCAGGCGTGCATAGCTAGAAAATTTGGATAGCGACTTAGTGGTCATGGAGGCTCAACTGGTAAAATCGTGTGCCGCGCTGAGGCATTGATGGTGCGGGTTCAAGTCCCGTCCTTTACACTTTTTTTAAATTATTAGATTTTTTATGACTGCAGTTCCAACCATAACCAATTGGGCCAAAAAATACATCCCAAACTGCCATCAGTGACCGCCAGTGTAGTGCGAATAATCCACGCCAAGCCTTTACATTTCTAAAGTAAGAAAATGAGTACTATTGAGCTTTATAAATAACTTTGACAACGCAGTCATTTTTTCAGAATAAAATGAACTTTTGTTGGACCTCTCTCTATTAGTGTACAACATCTACATACTAAATAAAATGAACTCTTGTTGGTCCTCTCTCTATTAGTGTACAACATCTACATACAAAATAAAATGAACTCTTGTTGGTCCTTTCTCTATTAGTGTACAACATCTACATACAAAATCTCATTAAATTAATTCCAGTCATTTTGGCGTGAAAGCGCCCTAATCAAACAAACTAAACCAACAATGGGTCACTTTAACATAACTATTCTTTTAATAGGATTTTACCATAAGAATACAACCAATAACGAAATGCGTTAGTAGAGCAGATAAATTAAGATACAGGCATATTATTAGTATATTTTAGTATACATTTATGATTGTACCAGGGTGCATTGCTAATAAAACGATACAACAAAAATTAAAACTATTTTTAATAAAATAAAATTTAAAAATATTTACAAAACCCTTATAATACTAACGGAGTATTGAATTGCGTAGCGTAAGTGGTAACAGGTGTGGCTAAGAATAATCATTAAGACGATAATACAGAAATGAAGAAGCCGATTCCCCATAGCCGAGACCAGTCACAATCAATATAACCGTATGAAATGCAATTAATGGCAAGGCTTAAAATAATCCAATAAATAATTTAATGAAATAATTTAGAATATTCTCGACCATAATATTAATAATACTATCGGCGTTATCGAATAAAGTCTTTGAATGCTAGCAGCTGATTTTCTTAATTTGTCATCGAAATCGATTTGGTTTCGCATTATACTATGTCCATTTGTGTGGACTTCTTCAACTTCTCCTTTTTCGAATTGAGCGGCTTTGCTTTCTCTCTTACGTCTTTTTTTTGAATTGTCTTCTTGGTCTTCCTCTTCATCGTCATATTCTTCTTCTTCCTCATCCTTTGGTTTCACTGTTGCTTCGTGCTTTTCACTTCCATCAGTTCTCAAGTCTTCAACATCAATGTTGTCTGTTTTTTTAATATTGACCAGTTTCAATTTGGTTGTTCTGTTTAAATCTGGTAATTGTGAGTCTTTAGCTATGTTGGCGGATACTGGAGGTGGAGTTTCTCCTTTGAAAGGACCGAATTGTGGAGATTTAAGCAAAAGTTCAGTATTTGCAGGAAGTTTTGAAGAAAAAATTTTAGAATTGGTTTTATTTAATTCAGGAACACTTGTTAAAGTATCAGCAGATACAGTTTTCCCATCGTAAGTAGTAAAAGTTTGTTTATTAGAAAGTTTTTGAGAATGCTCTTTGGGGAATTTTGGGTCAGGAGGTAAATAATATGGACTAACCCTATCAGATTCCATTACCATCTCTGGAACATCTCTATCCATATTTTTCTTACTAAATAGAGCATTTAACTCGGATTTTGTTTTGACATACACAGGATGAGGTCTGTCTTCTTTCGCGTGGTTTTTGGGAAACACTTCTTTTGTTCTATCGTTTGTTGGCAGTAAATGGTCTTCAGGTGATGGTATAAACATCGGTTCAAATGTTTCAGTCAATTTGTCACTTGTGGGAAATGCGTGATTTGAAATTAGTTGTGGAGCTTCTTCGTAATCTTCTTCAACATCTGTATCTTCACGCCTGTTAGAATTTCCTTCATATTCTGCAATTCTGTCTTCAGCAGCCATTAATGGTTCCCTTATGATAGGTTTAAAGCCACTTTCAACAACGATAGAATCTGGTTTGAAGCCCGTATTCATCGCGGGTCGAATAGTTGAAGAATCAGTCGATTCTCCAATGAAATCTGACGATTTGACTTCGTTTTGTATTTGATTTTCGTTGCTTAATTTTATGCGATAAGTCGACGATTGGAAATATAGCGGAGGAGGTGGTGGGGGCGTCCTTATATTATGAGGTTTAGTTTGAATCATTTGTTGATCTAGGGGCACAGGGTTTTCCATCGGCTTGCCGAGTATTATCTGTCCTGGCTGATAAGTTTGAGTTGAACTATGTTGAGCAATAGCATCGATATGTCCAGGTAATGTAATTTGACTCTTCACGACTTGGTTGACGATAATATCAGTTTTTCCTAAGCTTAGCGTCTGACTCTGTGTTGGCACTGGAACCTGCTTGTTACCAGATACTGGTTTACCCAAAATAACAGTCTGTATGGGACCATTTAATTTAGGAGACAGCTTCTGTTGAATTTGGTTGAATATAGGTTTGGGATGCAACAAAGTTGCTGCTTTCATCGGTGACATATTATTTCCCATCGGCGGTCTGTTCATATTAGGAGGCAATCGGTTGTTTGGATATTTTTGAGGTTTCTTTTGCATTGTGTGAGGTTTGTGACCATTCGGCATAGGTAGCGGATACCCATTGTTAACTTTTTGGAACATTGGCGGTGGCCTTCGCATTTTAATTTCTGGTGGAGATGGCCGTCTGAAAGGTGGTCTCATATATCCAACAGGCTTGGGACCATTTGGACGCAAGACAGATTGAAGGGTAAGAGGTTTCTGATTTGGAGGTAAGAAATAAGTTTCTGGCACTTTCCCTGTCTCTACAATATATTCCTCATCTTCCCTAATAGGCTGTTCTGGTACGAACATTTCTTTGACTTCTTCATGAACTTGGTATTGGCTCAATGGCTTCATCGTTGACGGGGTTTTCTTCATGTCGTCTTTCATTTTGGTCTCAATATTTTCGACAGCTTGAATGACTTCTTTGATTTGAACTTTGGACATCGGCAATTCAAACTCCTGTTCTTTCGTATATAACTGGTTTCTTTCGTCCTTTCCGAAAATTTCGCCCGTAAGGCCGCTAATGCTGCTGAAATTATCATAATTGTTTTTCGTGTTGATTATTTTTTGTACCTTTTTGCGTTGATCTAACAAATAGTCGGGTGCGACTCTGCTCTGTACCTGTACGGACTCCTCGCTCAACAGCTCTTCTGGGAGGACTACCGTCTCTACAACGCGACTTTCTTCCGCGTCTTCCGCGGCGTCACACTCATCTAATACATTGATTTTCCACCCAAGATGCCGGTGGGTGTAGCACTGAAACATAATAACCATCGTTAACTTATCAACCTTGCAGTCAAAAACACAACAATCACCATCAGATAGTTTGAGTTATCTCATGCACAGAGAAGACTTGGAAGGCTGAAACAGAAAACAGATGAAAGTATTATGTACATAAGGCGAATGCTATGTATACAGTGAATGTAGAAGAGATAGTGTCCGAGGAGTTAGAAACCAGGTAAAGTACATGGCCAGTCAAATGGTGTGGACCTGGTTTATTTATATCTATATTTGATGTAATGTTCAGTCAAATGTGATGTGTTGACTTTGTTGCTAAAGTTTAATATCATATAATCATAACAAGAACAAATACATATAACTTGATAAATATTATGTCGATGATGCTATTACCGATGTTCATAAAATTATGAGATGGAAAAAGATTGTACCCAGCTTTCTTTGATAACCTATGGATTTATACACTTTATGTGTTTTTAAGTGAACAGCATGCATTATACCAAATGTCAAGTCACCTGATAGTAAACAGTGTCAGGAGTGTTCCTGTCGGGGGTCCAGGTGACCACTCCAGGGTTGCCTTCTTCGCAGACCAGGGTGAGGGAGCGCTGGTATGCCCCGAAGCTGGGGTACTCGTCGGCCTCGGGACCTTCGTTGTCAGGGGTCCAGTTGCACAGACGACCCACTCCACTAGGGACCAGGTCACCTGACCTGGAGCGGCGGACACCAGCGTATATTTCTATTCCCTGTTGATAAATAAAATAATATGTTTGTAATTATTTTGTTTAGATATATTGCTTTTTCATTTTAGCATAAGTCATTATATTATCTCTTTAGGTTCTTAAAGTTGGCCTTTTCATCCAGTCCGACATTAGTTGTATCACAACTTCGCCAGATGTTTTTTCGCAAAGCTGTAAGGTGCATACATTATCCGGAAAAACTGTGTATCCAATAAAAACAAATGGGATAATTCTACCTGCGTGAGACATGAGTTTAAACCTATCTCTCATTCAGGGTGACGAATGAGGCGCCATGCCAAGATCACGCAATTCTAGTCCTGGGTGTAACTGCAATTGTTATGGAAAGGCGTAGCGCTTACCATAATGCAATCAACCAGATCCTCTCGTCACTCGGTGTACAACCGAAAAAACATCAATATTGAATCCAAGGATCTCCTTACCTTTTTCTCGTCATCAGTCTTGTGCTGGTACCCTCCCACTGGGTCGTTAGTGATGTAGAAGGGGTGATACCGCGCGGGCACGTCGGGGTTGTGGCCACCCTCCACCACGAACGTGTACTTCTTGCCGCGCACCACGTTGATCTCGGGGATGAGCAGACCGTTGATGTACCAAGAGATGCCCCATCCGACATGGCCTGGGAAACGGGTAAGTTACAAAATGATGTACATTGTACATGTAATTGGAAATTGTGGAGCATGTTTTAGAAAGATACAATAGCTATAATTTTGTAGAACATGTGAATGCAACTAAGTAGTCACCAGTTCAATTTCTCGTAAATCAAGAGCATAAAAAACATAAGCTGCTAGGTGAGAGCCTGCTCGCACAGTTTTTATCTCTCAGAGTTTTGCATAATAGCACAGAATAAATAATAGTGATAATAGCAAAAATGGACTAAAAAAAACTGCAGCGTCTGTAGTGATTAGATTAGTTTCGAAGGTAGTCGTCAAGGAAAATGGTCAGTTATATTGTGCACACCAGTGATCGCAGAGTATCCCTGCTTCCCGCCTGTGGGTCCCATCTGCGCGTAGAAGACGCCATCTGGAGGCTCGTAGCACTGGATGGCGGGGATGTCCCACGGCTGGGATTTAGGCACAGGCCGCGGCGTGGGCACTGGGTTGGGCTTGATGCGGGAACTCTGAAATAGTTTGATAACATTACCGATGAATTCTTTCAAAATTAAACAGGAAGATAATTCAAGACCCTTCAGGTGTTTTACGAAAACGAAAACAATGTTCAAACAAGGCTTAATAAATAAGCATAAAAGAACAAGGGCGAAGTTTTATCTGATAAATCTTGCAGTGTCTTCAAATATCATTTCTACAGAACTTAACAATTAACAAATTAATTTAAAAAATCATGAAATCATTTCCTTCCTACAATATTTTACTAGCCTTGTTTCCTGCCCAACGAGTGAAAAAAAATATATAATACAATGACGTTTCCGGTTAGGACGTCAAAATAGTCAACACAGAATACTTCTCACCTGGTTTTTTTTTACCAAAGGAGGTTGAATTACGCTTACTTTCTACCCGGTTTTTTAAACCAAAGGAGGTTGAATTACTGGCGTTAAACATTTTAAAAGTATGCGTAATTCAACCTCCTTGCGATGAACAGAATAATACGATGCATTATAGTTACAATGCTTTATAGTTTATGGAGGAAGTGTAAAGCCGGGTCCGCTGCGGCATGTTTTCGTATTAGCTAACACACTAACATGTTACTAACACGAAAAATGGGTGTGGCTTTGATATTAGCTAACAGGATAGCAAGCTAACACGTTATCCGTCGTGGATGGAAAACATCACCCACGTTCGCCTATGGGGGGTTTGTAGTTCATTTTGTGTTAGTATTCGTGCCGTCAACATCTCTGCTGGATATATGAAAATCATAAACTCCCTTTGTAGCATACAATACTTGTAATTGTATATTATACAGAGACTGTGTAGTTTTTCTTGAGTCAGAATCAATTGAATTGGAATCAGAAAACTTAAGCTAATACGTCTTCCTCGTCAAAGCTTTTTTGAGAGAATCATATTTGCTAATAAAAACATATCGCTGTCAAGACGTAGTGGACGGGCTGTGGTTACGAACATGTTATATAACATGGTAAGCTAACAGCATTTTGTTAGTGCCATGTTGCAGTAGACCCGGCTTAAGGAATTGTTGTTAGGTTATGTTTATTTACTTAATTGTTTTGCACAAAAATAATGTACAAGGAACGACTTAATGCTAAACAGCACTATCTACCAGTCATACAGGTCGTGAAAATTAGTACATAGGGCGTGCGGCTTAAAGTATTGAAAAATAAATACAAAAAAACAAAGGTTTGTGTAAATAAAGTATTTAGTGCAAGGAATTGTTACAAAATATTTGTATTAATATTGGACAACTGTTTCCCTGCACAGTGAAACAGCAGCAACATATCTGAACATATTGTTTTGTAATCTCGCTAGGCAGTAACATATTGAAAATAATAATTATTCAAAAGCCTAGTCTGTTACACTAGGTAGGTAATTGAATAGGTACAATATCTTTAAACATTATATATATACATATATATATATATATATATATATCACGCCCATGTACTTAATTGCCTACCTCATTATGCAGATAAAATAATTAAAATCTCTATGACTTGTTTCAAAAGTCGTTAACAGTAACATAACCTACAAAACTTTGAAGCCTAGTAACAATTATTCCTGGCTTATCCTATGAAAAAATCTTATACAAACAATCTCAGGAAATTATGTTGAATTACAAGCGATATTTTTTGTCTACAGACGCCGTGAATTTTACTGACATAAAAATATGTCTGGGAGTTCGCCATTGTTCTTTACGCTGTTGCTATTGACTCAAAGCAAAACTCACTTTATCTATGCATGTCACCAAGCGACATGACTAAAACGGATGCTCTATCACCATGACTCGCTCATAGCTTCGTTTTAAAAGCTGTCGATAGTCGCCTGTCCTGCCTAACGTCCATTCAATTACCTGATTTACCAATCGGACATCTACTGCCACATCAAAAATAACTAAGAAAAACTGATAGCGAATTCTGTTTACGTTTTCCTTGACGGATTCCCGATGGTTGTTATGGGCGTCGTTGTGGTGAGCGTGCTTGTGAGGCAACTCCGGGTGATGCTCGTCTTCTCCCTCCGGCATGGGGCAGTTCCACACGGGGGGGCGCCCGAACTCCAGGAACTTGTCGCCCTGCGAATTGAGTAGCACGTGAGACAATACCAATATTCGAGAATTAAATCTGAACTAATCGTGTAATTTAAGGTAAATCAGTGTTAAATGAAATATCGACACAAGAACCAAGAATATTAGTCGTTGTCTTTGGATCCTCAACATCGTTAGATTAAGAATGTACGAGTAAGTATTCTAAATCATGAATCACAAACTGCAAACTAAGACTTCATATCAAGCTGTTTGTTTGTTTGTTTGTCGAATGAGGTAGTGCTGGCCTTTGATGCCAGAGTTTGTCAGGCCTCCTGAGGGCTTTTGATATGGCTTAACGACTGCTATCAATCAATAACAGCCAGGACCGACAACTTAACGTGCCCTCCGAAGCATGGAGCGATGGAAAACCGCACATAAATTAGAAAAGTCATTGGTTCGCCTAGGACCGAACCCGGTATCGTTGGATTCTAAGTTGCTCTACTGAATCGCTTTAGGGAACGGGGATTGGTTACTGCGTTCTCCTATTTGGGTATTCCTATCTGGCTGGGATGTGAGTTGATAGATTAATGGTTCAATTTAACACCTTTAAAAGCGTCACATTACACAATACAAGTATTTTACCCGAGATATGTATTCATTAAAATATCACGTTACACAAGGATAGTTGACTGGCTGGCGTATGGGAATTGACTCACCCCGACATTCTTATCACAACCAAAGAGTATATAACTAGATACTAAGTAAATCACAACGAGTAGTTTGTGTAGTACTGCTTCTTACGTAGTATTTATATACTCTTTGGTATTGCTTGGAGGGCTTAGAGGCAAGAAGCCCTTGACTGGAGGTCAATGCTATTTATATCAGGTAAGGGTTATGCCCTAAGCTGCGTTGCGATAGGAATTGGTGTGAAACGTAGAGAGAGGTAGTCCCTCTACGGTGTGAAAACAGCAATGGCGAAGGAAATGTCTAATAGACAAAACAGTCTCACTTCACTTCAGGTGTGATAAGAATGTCGGGATGAGTCGATTCCCATACGCCAGCCAGTCAACTATCCTTGTGTAACGTGATATTTTAATGAATACATAACTCGGGTGTTAGTATCAGAAGTAACTTATAAACTACTTGTATTGTGTGATGTGACGCTATTAAAGGTGTTACTTCTTGTTTTATGGCATTTGTGGAGTTGAGTGGCCATTCCACAATTCCGCCAATGTCACGTAAGTCGTATTCCGAAAAATAAGGGAGAATACCAGAATGAATTTAATCGGTAAAATATGGGAGGATCGAAGAGCTCCAAGTAGATTGATTTGTTGAAATATGTTATTACTATATTTATATTATGATGTATCTGAATATAATATCGTATAGAGTAGGTATGGTATGGTATATATTTGTGAACCGTTTGCATGTTGTCACTGTCTGAAGGACAATAACGTTGACATATCCATCTAATAGGAACGTACAAGATGCAAACACAATAGTTGCGTTCGGTTTGTCTGAAGGACTAGTAACGCTATACTACCATCGCTCTATATCAAGCTGTATAGTTTCGGACACCACACGAAGAACTTTTAAGACCTTTCAAGAACTATCTTCTTATTTACATACATGAAAATTTTGTGATCATGATCTTTTTTTATAAATAGACCAGCTGTACCCGCGGCTTTGCCCGCGTGGTATATTTTCTGGGGTATAAGGACCCTATGAGTTATTCCAGAATCAAAAGTACCAGTGCACCAAATTTCATCTAACTTCGTTCAGACGTCAAATCGTTTTAATCGACTGCTCGGCTTCTACTAATCGGATTGCAGTACCAAATACACAAATTTTTAAAGTCCATCCCAAAGCTATCCAACAGTGAAAACCGCATTGCAATCAGTCCAGTTTTTTTACGTGATGCGCGATCTTAAAGACAGACAGACATCAACGAATTTTAAATATGTTAAATTCTTGTTTTTTAGCTCATTTAAAGTCTACGGGACTTTTTTTTTTAAATTATCTTCTCTGTACAGACTTGTTGTTACCTACTGTTTTATGGTATAGATAGATTTGCATATAATGTCAACAGTGAATGAAATCATTTCTTACGCCGTTGATGAAATCATTGGTGATATTTGTATATATATTTATATATACCAAAAACGTCATAACAACGTCACACTGTTATTCATGATTAAAATTAAAATTGTTGTTATGCCATCAGTAAATGTAAAGGTTCAATTCTTCCAGATGAAATATGTAGAGGCTGTTAAGAGCTTACCTTAGTGAAGTGGTGATGGTAAGACACCTCGTCCCTCGAGTTGAGCGGCCCCAGCGCCCAGATGATGGGCTGGCTCTGGTTGATGAACACGGGCAGGTCCAGGCGGTCGGGGGCCTTCAGGCTGCGCTGGTAGGTCACGATGGAGTACCCGTTGACAAGGGCAGCGTTCAACAGGCGGATGGAGTTAGTACCTTCCTATGGGCATACAATAGGAATAAGTCGTAAAGAGTGTGAGCGTGTCTAAAGAGTGGGTGTTTTAGTAAGGTTTGCTTCTTCGTGCTGTAGTTTATATAAGCACTAGCTGCACCCCGCGGTTTCACCCGCGTTAGTGTTGAAGATCATCTACATTCAAAATTTAACCAAAATCCGTTCAGCCGTTTGAGCGTGAAGGAAACATACACCACACACACATATAAACTTTCGCCCGCGACTTCGTCCACGCGGACTACTGTTTATCGCGAAAACAAAACATTCTATGTTCTTCTAGGATACTAAAAACCAATGCAAAATTAGGTATAGCACCAATGCTCTTGATGTTTTTTGACATATTTGTTATTTCTTTTCCATGGAAACCGTTTCTTACAGCGTGTAACATTTTTGTCAGTGTCAACATTTTTCCAGTTTTCCCGTGAAAACTTACAATTTTCCGGGATAAAAAGTATTCTATGTTTTATTCCAGAGTATAAACTATCTCCATTCCAAATTTCATCAAAATACGTCAATCCGTTATCGCGTGAAAGCTCCCCAAACAAACAAACAAACAAACAGATAACGTTTCACTTTAATATATTGGTATGGATTTTCGCATTAATCAAACTTTTTGTTTTTATTCAAACACAGTAGTGGGGTAAAATAAATTGTTACACTGCTTTATGGATCACTAGCTGCACCCTGCGATTTCACCCGCGTGGATTATGAGGATGGATGATGATGATGATGATGATGATGAAAAGTAGCATATGTGTTAATTCACGGTATAAGATAACCTGGTATCAAATTTCATCCAAATCTGTTTAGCCGTTTGAGCTTAAAAGAGTAACAAACATACATACACACACTTCTAAAGATAAAAGATAGATGGCGCTAATCGGTTATTATATTTTTAATTTTTTGCATACTATGCTTGTCGAAAAGTAAAGTGCGCACCAAACATCGTGCTCCCAATAATGAAACAAGACGAAGGCAGAAGTAAAGTGCGCACCAAACATCGTGCTCCCAATAATGAAACAAGACGAAGGCAGAAGTAAAGTGCGCACCAAACATCGTGCTCCCAATAATGAAACAAGACGAAGGCAGAAGTAAAGTGCGCACCAAACATCGTGCTCCCAATAATGAAACAAGACGAAAGCAGAAGTAAAGTGCGCACCAAACATCGTGCTCCCAATAATGAAACAAGATGAAGGCAGAAGTAAATTGCGCACCAAACATCGTGCTCCCAATAATGAAACAAGACGAAGGCAGAAGTAAAGTGCGCACCAAACATCGTGCTCCCAATAATGAAACAAGACGAAGGCAGAAGTAAAGTGCGCACCAAACATCGTGCTCCCAATAATGAAACAAGACGAAGGCAGAAGTAAAGTGCGCACCAAACATCATGCTCCCAATAATGAAACAAGACGAAGGCAGAAGTAAAGTGCGCACCAAACATCGTGCTCCCAATAATGAAACAAGACGAAGGCAGAAGTAAAGTGCGCACCAAACATCGTGCTCCCAATAATGAAACAAGACGAAGGCAGAAGTAAAGTGCGCACCAAACATCGTGCTCCCAATAATGAAACAAGACGAAGGCAGAAGTAAAGTGCGCACCAAACATCGTGCTCCCAATAATGAAACAAGACGAAGGCAGAAGTAAAGTGCGCACCAAACATCGTGCTCCCAATAATGAAACAAGACGAAGGCAGAAGTAAAGTGCGCACCAAACATCGTGCTCCCAATAATGAAACAAGACGAAGGCAGAAGGCCTTGACATTTGCCTGCTGCTCGATAAGCGCTCCACCTGATGGGAGCCGAAACACGCAACGACAAATTGGATTGGTAGTACCACGGGAAAAAATAATTAACGGTGGTACTACCAACTTGACTTGAAAGCGGGCAAAAATAACACTAGGACCAACGGTAGTACCACGGGTAAGTCGCAAAACTAAATACCTACAAGCCGAGTAACAACATTTACACATATTTCTGAATCTGCAATAACGTGGAAGCTCACTGCGTTGACTACCCGGGTTCACGGGTCACTGCCCTTTATTTGCTTCAAAGCAATCTATTCCAGATTACAGCCTAGCCCGCACAGGTATACGTAGGCTGGGAGGTGCGGGCAACAGAATTTCTACGAATATATCTCAGAGTGCCAAGCGCAGAACAAGATTTGCCTATCCAAAGTTCTGAGTGACTCTACTATCGTGCTGTGGACAGGCAGAGCACTTACTACCAGGCTTACTCCCTGCTCGTTTTGTCACTCGGCTGTTTTAAAATCGCATAAATAGGTCAACATCATGTTATGGTCTCATGTTACAAGTCCTATTTTGGTTTTTGTATTATCAATTATTTCATTGTCTGTTTTCGTATTTTCACTAGTGGTTCGCCGAGGCAGATTTTACGATGTCGAGTTCACAAATCCAATACTTAGGTGTAGTTATTATTCAGAGCCTAGGGTGTCCCACCGCAGAGTGAAGGCCTCTCTCTCCATTTTTCGCGACTTCTTCTTACGGATGGCCATTCCTTCAAATAGGAGTCAAGGTCATCCTGCCATCTTCTTGGTCTACATCTACGCCGTTTTTTGTTTTGTGGGGCCATTCTGTTTTTTTGCCCGACTACTGCGAAGCAAGGAATGGGTAATGAGTTTAAAAGTCTTAAGTTCGAACAAAAAGCGGTTATTCTGCCTTAACTTCGGATCAAGTTTTTAGTTTGAACACTTTAATAGTTAGACATATTTGACAGACTTGTTAATATTTAGTTTCTACGGGAACATAATTTCATTCCGTTTCTTACAGCAAGTAGTCGATGTTTTTGTAGGGAAATTTTTACATCCAGGACCACTAGTACTACTAGTAGCGAATTACTCCCAAGGGAACTAGTGGGACACCTATGCACCTCTAGTACCCCTAGGGGTACTTTTGATGTATAACTACTACATATACTATACTTAATACTATAACTTTTACCCGGGATACAGACTATCTTGTCCGGGTTCTAAGGCACCATGTAAATTACATACAATTACATAATCAAACTTATAGACTTATAGAAGATTCCTACTTATATAGTAGTACTTCAGAATTGACTGTAACTTTCACTTTGTACCTACTTTTTTATTTTAACTTTGTATGTATGCACTTGTATTTCTGTTTTTTTTTTTTTTTTTTTTTTTATTATTTATACAAACTCTTTTTTTTTGTCTTTTTTTAGCATTATTTTGTTTTGTATATTGTGTACCTCAAATCATAATAATAATAAAAAATAATTTAAAAATTAGCCTACCTCCATTTGTTGGCACTATCATTACCATTTATTGGTAATTATATATTCAATTATCAGCATGAAAAATAAATTATCCAGGTGTACTAGAGGTGCATAGTTGCACCACTAGTACTGTGGTCCTGGATGAGTTTTTGATATCTTGGGTTACATTATTGCAATTTTTGGGATCTCAAATTATTTGAAAAATAAAATTCAGGCCATGTTACTCGCTGATAAAGTAACTTTCAATAGATTAAGGAATTTTTAAAAACGGTTATGTATTTTTTGAGTTTACCCATTAAAAACTAATACAAACACATACAAAAATCAAATCTTTTCTCATTATTATTAGTGTAGATTTATGTATCTACTAAATTATGTGCCTACTAAATTAAAATACTGAACTGAGTTTATCCATTACAACAAACACACATATACACAAACAAAAAAATATACAAAAAACAAATCTTTCCTTTTTATAATTATTAGTGTAGATAAAGTCTAGGACGTCAGCTCTCTGTCTATTCTATGGCGCCTTCGCCATATTCTGTGACTTCGCTCCGAGCGTCTAATATCGTTCAACGTTAAATATTAGGAATGTAGGTTCAGCTACTATTACTTTTCTAAGACTTTTTAAGAATTAATTTGCTATATCTATTGCTAGGAGAAATCACGCCAGAAGGCGGAGCCTAGAGGCGGAGCCTAGCAGCTGGTGCTGACGTGTTTACTCAAGACCGGTTGAGACAAATTTCAGCCGGGCAGACCTTTTGTCGGCAAAGGCAGCGAGAGTGGCGCGCCACTTTTTCGTCAGCAGTCGAAGCAGTCGGGCGTTCCTGAATATCTCTTGAGTTCCTTAAGTTCCCCCATTTTATTTTTTAAAAGTGCTTAGTTTTCTTTGTGAAGTTTAATAATACCTTTGTGTGTGTGATCGTGTTTTTTTTTTTAAATAATCTCATTTCTGGTTGCTAATACTATCTTATATTGATAATAAACTCAATTAAAAAAGAACAGTCCCTTCGAGCGAGTACCTGATAATGTAGCTTTCTATAGGTGAAAGAAATTTGATATCGGTACAGTATTGTTAGAGTTTATCCATTACAAACAAACACACATATATTAGACATACAAAACATGCAAAAAAAAAAACAAATCTTTCCTATATGAAATATTAGTGTATATGAATGACCTGTGACGTCTGTGAGGCTTGGTTCATAGTGTGTTCCTAAATCATAGTGTGTTAAAAATCAAAATATTAGGTTTATTCACATGGATCCTCCTTGCCATGTATGAAGTCAGCTCAGATTAAAGTTAATAGGTATTTTAGATAGATCTGTGTCCTTTATTTACAGACAGTCGCTTAACATCAATGGGGCAAACTAAAATAATATATACCAATACAAATAATTAATATATTATATATTTTTCATATAAAAATTTACACGATTGTACTATTTAATTTTTAACCGTCTTCACAAAAGGAGGAGGGTTCTATGTTCGATTGAATGTTTTTTGTGTTCACCAATTTCTAATTCAATTGCAGACCAATTTTGTTTTATTTATTTTATTTGTAAGAGTAGACCTCCAGGTTAGTCCCATATAAATTGTATCAAAATTGGATCAGTAGTATTTTTTTATTAGTGTAAGTCTAATTTTAGTACAATGCTGTTTTGTACTGCACTTGCAACATAGAGTACAGCGTGCACTCCCTATACTGCAGAAAGAGTCCCTGTAAAGAGTTATAAATAAATGCTTTCAGTTATTCTGCAAAATTGAGGGCAAAATTAGATATAAGGCGCAGTGACACTCGACAAAAAAGGCGATAAAACCAATGAGATTTTACCAATAGAGACGGCATACCCAGTATAAATCACTAAAAACACATCGAAATTGTACTCTAGCCACTTACATAGAACTTAAGCAACTATATTTGCATCACTGAAGAAGCTAAAAGATCACAGAAATATACAGTACCGCGTCGTCAGAAAGAGATAAACATAATGTTCTCAGTTACAGTGAGTTGCAGTGATCACCAATCACCGCCGATGACGGCCTATGAAGTCACGTGCGTCGACTAGCACATAGAGTAAACTGGGGCAAAATGGATATAAGGGTTGATTCATGATGAAAATAAAATGTCTTTTTTGAAAAACAAGTACTTTCATAATAATAGTTCTATAAATCCCGGAGAACACCCTTATGTTCGCCGGACACCTGAGACACGCACGTTAAACTTTTTTTTATATGTTTCTTACAGATTATTAGACTTAATAACACAAAATTCTAGCTATAAATCACTAAAAAACAAATAAAAAATCACAATCACTCACTTGGTCAATGAACTCGCTAGGACAACCTGAACCCACAAAAAAAACGATTGGGACCGAACCACTTTATTATCCAATAAAATCGCTCGTTTCAAGCTGTTTTCAAATATATCTAACACAAATACAATACTCTATTCTAATCCAAAACAAACAGGGTGGCAAATAAAAAAATAAAAACTTACTACTTTATTATCTAACAAAATCGCTCGTTTCAAGCTGTTTTCAAAAATATCTAACACAAATACAATACTCTATTCTAATCCAAAACAAACAGGGTGGCAAATAAAAAATCAAAAACTTACTACTTTATTATCTAATAAAATCGCTCGTTTCAAGCTGTTTACAAATATATGAAATACAATACTCTATTCTAATCTAATACAAATAGGGTAACAAATAAAAAAAAAAAAAAAAAACGACTCCCCGACTGAAGATCGTCAGCCGTGGCCTTTACGGGTCGGAGCGTAGACTGACGATCGTCTACCGTTGGTAAGCCCTAACATCCTCTAGCATCATACGAACTAACAACGCTGCGCGCCATTATCGCGTTCTCTCTGTCGCTCTTACACGTAACCCGCTACTTGTCTCGTTCGTATAGGCGGCGAATCGGCAACATCGCAACAGTTGATTTAGAGTAAAATGAAATTTATTTTTCATCTCATCTATTCGAAAAACACTGATTGGTTCCTGGGAAAGTGGGAGCAAAGTAGGTATTTTCTGTTCAAGACTTTCAGAGAGGGCAGTAATGAATTGCCGTGGCTCGGCGGCTCCTTCCGCCTTAGCTCGGCCATATTCAAGTATAGCTTGCCATCACACATTTTATTTTTAATGTGCAAAATGTAAACTACTCCAGTTTGGATTTGAACTCCGGTACTAAAGATCCGAAGTCAACCTATGTCTAGCCGAGGCTATCCTGACATACTGTAATACGCCGAAAAGTTAGTATATATCACGAAATAAATGAAGGGTTGCCAATTTACAGTTGACCAACGATAGCGCGTGGTGCAAATTGGGTTACGTAGCGCGGTGAGAAAAGGGGGTGACAATCGTAGGTTCCAAACTAATGGACCGATTTAGCTGAGGTAAACGAGATGATTCTTAGCTATAATAGGGAGTGGGGGGTCGGGGGTTATTAATTATTAACATTTTTAATTTGTGTACCTACTTTTTAATATTAAGAACTTTATGTTGTGTATTCTAGCAAATAAATTATTGATTTGATTTGTGATTGTAAATAAATATATGAGCTGTAACGTATCTACAAGCGCCTTATATCAAAGAGGGGGATGAAAAGTAGAGTGTATCACTCGGGCGCAAAAATATTTTCCCTCGGGCGACGTTTATTGGATCCCTCGCTACGTTCAGGATTCTACTTAAGAATCCTTTACTCCGCTCTGGATTCAAAATAGCGCCCTCGCCGGCAAAATGTTATTTCGCTCCCTAGTAATACAATCTACTAATTTTCCATTTTCATTACCATAAACAGTACTTAAAAATGAAAAGAAATCCTTGCTGCCTTTCACAGTCTTCCCGGTCCCATGCGTCCCAGTGCTCTTTGACACTATGATAATGAGTAAGCTTCAAAGTCTGGCGCATCGACGTGAGGTCGCAAGCGTGTCGGTATTCTACAGATTGCACTATGGAGAGTGTGCACAAGAACTGCACAATCTGATTCCCCCATCACCTTTCCATTACCGTACGACGAGACGATCGGCCAAGCGCCGCCCTTTTATAGTTGAAATATCTGATGCTTATCTACAGGAAAGAGAGCATTCTAGAGATTGAATTTTTTGAAAAAATATACCAAATTTGTTTCTCCTTTCATCAATTTTGGGTCAAGCAAGACAAATAGAGAGCTTGATTTTCGCCCCATTTTTAGGCGTTAACACTTATCCAGACATTCCGTCACTTTGCGAGATAAGTGGCGCTTTAGCCATTTTGCCTCCATATCTTGAAAATTTGGGGGAAAATTGCAAATAATTTAACGTACTCAAATATTTCATATTACTGAATTACCACATGTTATACTTTCTGAACCTTTTATATTTGCTGATCAGAGTTTGTTGTTATCATTCAGTACATTATTACAGAGAGTAAAAAAAACACAAAGTAAATATAATTTCTGCCACAATCACAGCATAATGACTAAACGCACTCACTAAATTAAAGTAACTTTAATCGAAATTCTTAATTACGCAGTATTTTAGTTTAAAACTATGATATGAATTGTGTGTTGTGATAAGACAAAGGGCCATTTTGCTAAAGCACCAAAGAATATTAAACAAGCAAATAGAATATTCGTTAACATGTTTTTACGGTCCATGCGGAAGTGCAAAAAGGCGTCGTTTTAGATAATAGGACTGCAAAATCTTGATAATTTTTGTGTTGCTAAAGCGCCTTAATATTTTCCGATTGGTTTGAAACTAAGACATGTCAACGCTCACTCAATTTGTCCAAAATGGCGCTTCAGGAACTTTGCCAAAAAGTTGAAGATAATTCTACAGAAACAGGAGACATTTCATGACAGCTAGGGCGTAAAATTAGCAAGACGAAGACGCACTCTTACTTAGTTTGTGGAGGCAATATTTGACCAATAAAGGAGCGCCTTGTCTGAATTCTTGCTGTGTTTAGATGGAGAGATTTCCTGTTATTAGACCATGAGCAGACTCACCACAAGCCTCTCGTCGGGGCAGGATCCGCTGACGCCTGCGCACTGGCTCTTGGCGTCCAGGTAGTAGTCGACGGCGAACCCCTTGAGACTGCTCTTGTCCACCCAGGCCACTGCCACGTCACCGCCCACCATCTGCGAGCGCTGAGGGTCGCCAGAGATGCCGAATGACATATACTCGCCGTCCTCTGGAATTAAATTCATTATTTACGTCAATGTTTTAAGCAGCTAAAAAATCCAGGGAAAGAGCCAGGGATCTAAAAAAGCCAGGGAGGTGCCCACATTCTAGTTCTAGCAAACAAAAACCCTTATGACTACTAGAAATTCACACTGCCCAGATTGCTTGTAAATAAAACTTGATTTTGGCTGTAAAATTTGTCGATAAATGGATAGTCACAAGCCCAGCCCGTCTATTCTTCTTTTTATTCCACTCTAATCCATTTCGCGGGGGGTTAGATTCCACTGCTTTTTATATTCTAATCCAACGCCACCGCCGGGATGGTTAATTTTCTACTGCTTTTCCCTGGTTGAAGGCTAGCAAATTCTAAGATCACGCGAGTAATGTCCCTTAACACGTTAAACGCCACGCCGTGTAGGTCACCGGTGATCTCAAAACAGACCTTACTTAGGATGTGATTTATACGCCATAGGCTGCATTTTAGGTAGGTGACTGGAGTGGCGCTGTAGAACAATACTTCCAGGTTTTCAAAAACTTAAAAAGAATGTGATGTTACTTGAAAAAAAATCTCGTCTTAAAAGCTTTTATTTAACTTCACTTGTATGTATGTATATCCTGAAATTTCACAATCAATATTTCACCCACTTGCACTGAAACTCGGGCTGAAATTTGGCACACACGTTTGGTTCTCGTGACATTACATGGCTACTGCATAATTATTACTTTTAAATCATACTTATATCGTAATAAAAACCAATAGAATTATTATATAAGGTATTTGGTAACACTACTCAAATTATGTTTTAAAACATATATTTGGAAAAAATATGAGGGGAAGAAGTGACAGGAACCTCTGAGAACCAGATACTTCTCCGGCGCCTTGATAACATAAAGTGTCTTTTTTATTTTTAAGCGCCGCGTAGGTCGTCTGTAGCCGCATGCAATTTTTTTTATTTGCTACGGCACCATGGCTCCAATGAACCGCAAAATAGAATAATATACGTTTTTCAACATATTACATAAAAATATTTACGAAACTGATTTTGACTGTGTGAAAACCACCAAATACTACTCTCCCAGCTTAGCAACCAGTTGCAACACAATGCTGTCACCAGCGACGGCCCAGCGCACCTCGAATGCAAGCTCGTCGTGGAGAACCTCGCAGTTTAACTTCGACTGTCGACAACAATACAAATACTACTCACCCAGCTTAGCGACCAGTTGCAACATAATGCTGTCACCAGCGACGGCCCAGCGCACCTCGAATGCAAGCTCGTCGTGGAGAACCTCGCAGTTTAGCTTTGACTGTCGACAACAATACAAATACTACTCACCCAGCTTAGCGACCAGTTGCAGCACAATGCTGTCACCAGGGCCGGCCCAGCGCACCTCGAATGCAAGCTCGTCGTGGAGAACCTCGCAGTTTAGCTTCGACTGTCGACAATAATACAAATACTACTCACCCAGCTTAGCGACCAGTTGCAACACAATGCTGTCACCAGCGCCGGCCCAGCGCACCTCGAATGCAAGCTCGTCGTGGAGAACCTCGCAGTTTAGCTTTGACTGTCGACAACAATACAAATACTACTCACCCAGCTTAGCGACCAGTTGCAGCACAATGCTGTCACCAGCGCCGGCCCAGCGCACCTCGAATGCAAGCTCGTCGTGGAGAACCTCGCAGTTTAGCTTCGACTGTCGACAACAATACAAATACTACTCACCCAGCTTAGCGACCAGTTGCAGCACAATGCTGTCACCAGCGCCGGCCCAGCGCACCTCGAATGCAAGCTCGTCGTGGAGAACCTCGCAGTTTAGCTTCGACTGTCGACAACAATACAAATACTACTCACCCAGCTTAGCGACCAGTTGCAACACAATGCTGTCACCAGCGCCGGCCCAGCGCACCTCGAATGCAAGCTCGTCGCGGAGAACCTCGCAGTTTAGCTTCGACTGTCGACAACAATACAAATACTACTCACCCAGCTTAGCGACCAGTTGCAACACAATGCTGTCACCAGCGACGGCCTAGCGCACCTCAAATGCAAGCTCGTCGTGGAGAACCTCGCAGTTTAGCTTCGACTGTCGACAACAATACAAATACTACTCACCCAGCTTATCGACCAGTTGCAGCACAATGCTGTCACCAGCGACGGCCCAGCGCACCTCGAATGCAAGCTCGTCGTGGAGAACCTCGCAGTTTAGCTTCGACTGTCGACAACAATACAAATACTACTCACCCAGCTTAGCGACCAGTTGCAGCACAATGCTGTCACCAGCGACGGCCCAGCGCACCTCGAATGCAAGCTCGTCGTGGAGAACCTCGCAGTTCAGCTTCGACTGTCGACAACAATACAACTTCAAAATATGTATATTTTGACAACAAAGATCCATGGCTTAATTATGTATAATGAAAACTTATAGTATGGCTATAGATATAAGATTATAGTGGCTCTGTGAGCTGTAGACCTCGCGCGTACAAACTTTTTTGCAAACAATCTTGCGGTGCACAGTACCGCCATCTAGTTACCTTATTGTAAAACGAACATTAATTAACAAGGTGCTCCATTAATCCCTACCTAGTACGTAAAGGGCTGATTCCACTGGTAGAAACAAAAAAAGTGAGAAATTTACTGCATTTTGAGGAGCTATTCTGCTCATGATGCCGAAATCCTCATCAGATCTTCACCAAATTTTTATGAGACCAATTTAAATAAAAAAACAACCATCGAAATCTGATCTAATAAGGCGGAGATATTCAGTAGCCCCCTTTTTGCCCCTGTTTGGGGGAAATAGCCCGTAATCAATCCCAGACGACAAAAAAAAAAGTAAAACTCGTTTAACCTGTATACCAAGTTTCGTCTAGATTGGTTGAGAAATGCGTCCTGTAGAGGAGACCAGAGATCCAGACATCCGGACATACGAAAGCATTTTTGCCCAAGCTGAAACGGAGACGCTTCGGGCTCGATATACCGATATATATCATGTACCTAGGAGGTATCCCGTGCGGACGACCACCACAGGAGTTATCAACTTCTGTTTCGGTCATCGTTTGCACGAAGTGCCTCAGTACAGGTGCATGCGGATCATCTGCAACGGTTTTCAGGATGCTGTTGTCACAATACACTACTAAGTATGGTTACGAGAGATTTGGGCATCGGCCGGTTCATACTATCTCACTGGGAAAAGGAATGATTGCCAGCATCAGGCACGTAATAGACTGACAATGAAGGCCTCTGCAACGTTGCGAGTGACGATAGAAGTGATGGAAGTATTTTTAAAGACCATTTAACATTTTATATGAAAAGCTTCCGCCATTTTGAAAAAAGCTCGATTTCTTGGCTATAAATGAAACTAGTGTCAATCGATAAGGAAAATTATAATATAAGTACCTCTTGAATTTGTTCAGCAATATGCCTACCTCGGGCAAACTGTGCAATCAACTACGAGAAGGAAGCCGACAGGAGAGTTCAGCTGGCACAGGCGGCATTTGGTAAAAAGTCTTTTCGTCGTCCATACCACAGTGCCTCAAAACGAAAGTCTTTATGCGTGCGTCCTACCAGTCATGACCTACGGAGCCGAAACGTGGACACCCACGGTGAGACTAGTCTATAAGTTCAAGGTCGCTCAGCGAGCTATGGAGAGAGCCATGCTCGAATCTTCTCTAAAGGACAAAATCCGTAATGAGGTAATCTGACAGAGAACCAAAGTAACCTGAATAGCTCAGAGAATTAGCAAGCTGAACTGGCAATGGGCTGGTCACATCTCTCGAAGGACCAACAACCGCTGGGGTAAACGAGTTCTAGAGTGGAGACCGCGTGTATGCAAACGTAGTGTAGGGTGCCCGCCGGCCAGGTGGAGTGATGACATGCGAAAAATGGCTGTCAGGAACTGGATGAGAAGAACCACAGATCGGGCTCAGTGGCGTTTACTAGGAGAGGCCTACGTCCAGCAGTGGACAAATATAGGCTAATGATGGGAGTAATTACGTGAAAAGTGTAACAGTGTTAACAATCTTTTTATAGTCATCATCATCATCATCATCATCATCTATATATGTACTGTGTCATCATCGTCATCATCTTACTTCACTCTCAAACGGTTGGACAGATTTTGATGAAATTTGGAATGGAGCTTATACTCTGGAATAACAAATAAGATAGTTTTCATTATCATCACCATTATCGTAAATGTACCGTGGTATATCAGAAGTAACGACCTCCATCGAGACCTGAAGGTGTATCTCATTACTGAGGTTATTAAAAAAGTTGCCGAAGCTCACGAACGAAGACTTCATCATCATGTGAACGTCGAGGCTATCCAGCTCACGAACGAAGACTTCATCATCATGTGAACGTCGAGGCTATCCAGCTCACGAACGAAGACTTCATCATCATGTGAACGTCGAGGCTATCCAGCTCACGAACGAAGACTTCATCATCATGTGAACGTCGAGGCTATCCAGCTCACGAACGAAGACTTCATCATCATGTGAACGTCGAGACTATCCAGCTCAAGAACGAAGACTTCATCATCATGTGAACGTCGAGGCTATCCAGCTCACGAACGAAGACTTCATCATCATGTGAACGTCGAGGCTATCCAGCTCACGAACGAAGACTTCATCATCATGTGAACGTCGAGGCTATCCAGCTCACGAACGAAGACTTCATCATCATGTGAACGTCGAGACTATCCAGCTCAAGAACGAAGACTTCATCATCATGTGAACGTCGAGGCTATCCAGCTCACGAACGAAGACTTCATCATCATGTGAACGTCGAGGCTATCCAGCTCACGAACGAAGACTTCATCATCATGTGAACGTCGAGACTATCCAGCTCAAGGACGAAGACTTCATCATCATGTGAACGTCGAGGCTATCCAGCTCACGAACGAAGACTTCATCATCATGTGAACGTCGAGGCTATCCAGCTCACGAACGAAGACTTCATCATCATGTGAACGTCGAGGCTATCCAGCTCACGAACGAAGACTTCATCATCATGTGAACGTCGAGACTATCCAGCTCACGAACGAAGACTTCATCATCATGTGAACGTCGAGGCTATCCAGCTCACGAACGAAGACTTCATCATCATGTGAACGTCGAGACTATCCAGCTCAAGAACTAAGACTTCATCATCATGTGAACGTCGAGGCTATCCAGCTCACGAACGAAGACTTCATCATCATGTGAACGTCGAGGTTATCCAGCTCACGAACGAAGACTTCATCATCATGTGAACGTCGAGACTATCCAGCTCAAGAACGAAGACTTCATCATCATGTGAACGTCGAGGCTATCCAGCTCACGAACGAAGACTTCATCATCATGTGAACGTCGAGGCTATCCAGCTCACGAACGAAGACTTCATCATCATGTGAACGTCGAGGCTATCCAGCTCACGAACGAAGACTTCATCATCATGTGAACGTCGAGACTATCCAGCTCACGAACGAAGACTTCATCATCATGTGAACGTCGAGGCTATCCAGCTCACGAACGAAGACTTCATCATCATGTGAACGTCGAGGCTATCCAGCTCACGAACGAAGACTTCATCATCATGTGAACGTCGAGGCTATCCAGCTCACGAACGAAGACTTCATCATCATGTGAACGTCGAGGCTATCCAGCTCACGAACGAAGACTTCATCATCATGTGAACGTCGAGGCTATCCAGCTCACGAACGAAGACTTCATCATCATGTGAACGTCGAGACTATCCAGCTCAAGAACGAAGACTTCATCATCATGTGAACGTCGAGGCTATCCAGCTCACGAACGAAGACTTCATCATCATGTGAACGTCGAGGCTATCCAGCTCACGAACGAAGACTTCATCATCATGTGAACGTCGAGGCTATCCAGCTCACGAACGAAGACTTCATCATCATGTGAACGTCGAGGCTATCCAGCTCACGAACGAAGACTTCATCATCATGTGAACGTCGAGGCTATCCAGCTCACGAACGAAGACTTCATCATCATGTGAACGTCGAGGCTATCCAGCTCACGAACGAAGACTTCATCATCATGTGAACGTCGAGGCTATCCAGCTCACGAACGAAGACTTCATCATCATGTGAACGTCGAGGCTATCCAGCTCACGAACGAAGACTTCATCATCATGTGAACGTCGAGGCTATCCAGCTCACGAACGAAGACTTCATCATCATGTGAACGTCGAGGCTATCCAGCTCACGAACGAAGACTTCATCATCATGTGAACGTCGAGGCTATCCAGCTCACGAACGAAGACTTCATCATCATGTGAACGTCGAGGCTATCCAGCTCACGAACGAAGACTTCATCATCATGTGAACGTCGAGGCTATCCAGCTCCACGACCACACGGACATCGTGAGAAACTCAAACGGACAAAACCATTTGACTTAGTTTAGTGATATGATAGTGAGAATGTAGTATCAATTAATGCAAACTAAATGAACACAAGAACAAAGTGACTTCCCCTTAAACTATATGCGACTATAGTAAGGCTCGCAAAAAAAACTATGGGATTTTTGTATAAACTAACATTTGGAAGAGTTCGCTGGTTAGTGATAAGGCCGCCAATTGTACTATTGTAAGGTCAATATTTATGTGCCATAATTTCAGTTTTTAGTGCAATAAAGAGTTATATATCACTAACAAAAGAGGAAAAAATTTGTTTGTAATAGATAAACTCTAAATGTACTGAACCGATTTAAAAAAACTTTCACCTACAGAAAGCGAGCGCGAAAGACTCTTTGGTTACGACCAAAAATTTTTTATTACAGTATTTTTTGAGTTTTATGTAGTGGACAAACAAATAAAACTGTAAACAAAAAGTTTTATTCATCATCATCCACGCGAGTGAAACCGCGGGGCATGAAACCGCCGGGCGCAGCAACAACATGAAACCGCGGGGCGCAGCAACAACATGAAACCTCGGGGCGCAGCAACAACATGAAACCGCGGGGCGCAGCAACAACATGAAACCTCGGGGCGCAGCAACAACATGAAAGGCAGTATCAATTTAAAATATCTTATCTGATCAAGTGATTGATCAACTGGAACTTAAGTAAATACATGAATTCATATCTCTTTTTACCCGAGTGAACGAAGGGCTATGTGTTTGGGTTGTAGGTTTGTTTGTTTATTCGTTCGTTTCTCAGGCGCGAACTAAACAGCTTCATGGATGTTAGTATATATATGTCTATGCCAAAACCTATCAAGTGAGGTATCATAATGAAGGTCATTAAAACAGCTTTTTAAAAAATATTTATATTTTATTACTAACAGTAGCAATTGTCTTAGATTATTACAAAGTGTACAATTTTAGATTATTCAAGTTAATGTATTAAACTATAGTCTAATGTTGAAATTGTAACTATTGAAGTAAAGTAAAATATATGTACTCATAAAAAAGAAACATTAAATTTATATCAATACTAGCAGCGCCCTGCGGTTTCATCCGCGCCCCACAGGAACCGTGCATTTCTACGGGATAAAAAGTAGCCTATGTGTTAATCCAGCTACCTTCATATCAAAGTTTATCCAAATCCGTTCAGCCATTTAAGCGTGAAGAATTAGCAAACATACACATACACACATACCCCTACATACATACAAACTTTCGCCTTTATAATATTAGAGTGATTATTTTTGAAGGCGGTCAGATCGTATTAAATAATTTTTTTCGCAGTCAGGTTTAATATTGTATTTATATAATAACTTTACTTGTTTAGAAGATGAATATCGAGCATGCTCTATTTGTTAAATTCTATAAAACAACTTCTTCGAGATCACAGATCCGGTGCATGGGTGGTGCTGGCGTCAACAACATAAATGTGCTCAGATGGATGAAACAAATTCGGATGATGAGCTGCCAGTTTAGCTGCCTCGTTAGAGACAACGTAAAGTTGAACACTTTCAGCCAACAGTCGGCGTCGTTACACGCGGTTACCCCTATCGCTATAAGATCGTTAAAACTTCTTCCACAAGCTTTTGTCACAAAGTACTGGTTTGCAGAATCTTAAATACTAAGAAATCAATAGAATGTTAGTAGAGATGTAGAAGAGATCGCTGTATAACGTTATGATCGCCAATTGTGCTTTAATATTTAAATGTTATATCTCTTCATGAATTATGTTACGGCACTTACGGTATTTTAAAAGCTTTTATTTAACTTCGCTTGTATCTATGTATCTATTTATTTCTGTCTGTCCCAGAGTCTTACAATTCAAATTTCGAGCACATCCCGATTAGCTATCTGGCTGAAACTTTCATGGTAACTTACAAATCTAAGAAAACGCAATAAAAAATAAGAAAAAAAAGAAAAATGAAAGAAAAAAGTAAAAAGTGATAATGCAAAAGATGTTACAAGCATAAAAAAGAAGATGTTACAAGCATAAAAAAGAAGATGTTACAAGCATAAAAAAGAAGATGTTACAAGCATAAAACAGGTCGTAAAAACTTATTTAATTAATTATTATTTTAAATTATACTTATTTTTCACTACTGCCCAAAAAAAGGAGTGTATTGTTTTTTAGCATTCCTGTATATATGTATGTTAGTATGTTTGGGAGTTTCTTTATTCCACCATAACTTTTAAATGCCTGAACAAATTTAGACGTATGGGATATCGTTAGAATCCTTACATCTCCCTGTGACCTCCTCCTCCTTACACTCCTCCTTACACTTTAAATATGGCGGCAGTATGGCACCATTTCCAACTCGAAAAAACATCGAAATTTACAATATGGGTATCAAATTGAAGGCTTGATAAGTACATTCCAACAGTATAAACAAACACGTTAAATAATTCACTATGTGTTCGAATCGTGAAAGTTTAAGTTACAATTAATTTCAAAATGCATTGTATTTTTTGCATTTTCCTTTTTAGCCCCCGAACGAGTTATACCGAATTGAAGATCACAAAACCATCCATTGCGCTGATTTTGCTGTGTGCGTCCTGCCTACTCCCCCTCTGTCTTTAGACAAAAATTCAATATTACATCATTGAGCAGACTATTATAGGCTAAAAAATGACACCAAAATTAGATCTCTGGAGCTTATAGTTACAGAGTTATAAAAGCGAGACGATATACTGCTTATCGATACAGTCGCTCTTTTAGTCGTGGTACCCCCCTTATGTATCCCAATCCAAGTGATTTTAAAGATGTTTCACTTCAAAATATTTGGTGTTCATGAGGCATGGTGCCAAGAACGCTCGCTAGCTTCATTTCCACGTTGAATAGCAATTAAAATTCACATTATTGCACACACTATATAATAATGCTCACAAATTATCAATATTAGAATAATATTGGCGGCTCGCTAAGGAGCGATCTCTTTCAGATAACCTTAGAAAGCAGAGAATTAGAGGGAAAATAACCAACCTCGAATCAAACTATCTAGTGACCCAAATTTTGTACTCGTAAGTGATTAAAAATTCTGATAATTGGTACAAATGTAGTAAAGTTCAGTGATCAACACTTTCTCGAACTCTTAAATCTAACCCATAAATCCGGGTAAACAATAAAGCCGGCCAAGGGCGAGCGTGTCGGAGACGGCATAATTTTCCGGAAGATTTGTCGGACGCCGATTGGCCGTACCGGCTGGCTGACCGACGGCGACCGGCCATGTAATCGAGTGCGAGGACCTTCGATAAAAGGTCGGGTTTGTAGGTGCAGGGGTATGTTTGACAATGGTATCTGGATACCTGACTCTAGTAACTATATATTTATGTTATTCCCTAATAAATAGGTACCTTATAGCTCACTGCTATAATTGATGATTAAACGAACTTACCAAGTGAAGTTTTATCATAATTATACATAGCACCTCGCCAAAGAGATGTTCATTATCTTCAAATAAATATTGGTTAGAATAGGTAATAGAAGAAAAGAAAAAACGCCGTCTCTTATGTTAGTGTCACTTGTATAGTAGTATAGTAGTGCTTGTATAGGCTGTCAATAGTGACAGCCTTCATCGGCCCGCCATCTCGTCTGTCATTTATTTAGCTAATATGCTAATATAAGGGGAATAAGGTACTTGTAGTGAGCTATAAGCATTATGAAATCCCATTTCTATAGGGGTTTAGTACAAAATACACACAATAATGTCACAAAATGATGGGACTTATTTGTGTTATTTGAGTGAATCAACATGATTTGGTTGTATTTCACGCTCTGGCTGTAACTTGAGTGAATCGAGATGATTTGGTTGTTTTGCACGCTCTAGCAGTTATTTGAATGAATCAACTTGATTTGATTGTATTCCACGCTCTGGTTGGTATTCTATTCCTCAACATTGATTACTTATGAGTAGTAGAACCGGCTAAATTTCGTGCAGGGACCACTCCACTATGAGGTCTTTCAGATGACGGCGCCCAGTGTGTAAGCTCTGGAAGTAGTGACCCTGCGATGTTTCGTATTTATTTATTTATTCATCAATCATAAGTAAATAGTTTTTCGATGATCCAGTCTTCAGGGGCTCATAGTTTTAATCACGGTCACGACCGATTACTGTAATTTTGATTTAGTTTTTAAATTATAATGTTTGTCCTTTTTCACCAGGAAGCATACTAACTGCAAAAAAAAATTAGTAACAACTGAAAATATTCTTTGGTTTCGGTGAATTCATAAAAAGGTTAGTACTATGTTAGAATCATTGATTGATTGCTCCCATTGTACATTGGAAGTTTTGATCAAATCTGTTTTATAAAAAGTAATTTGCATTTTTGAGATTATATCTGAGTATTTTGTTAAGATAAAATGTGTTTATTACAGGGCTACTGGCAACTCGACGCATTCCCGGCAGGACGTGGTAGCTCTGTATAGTCCTTGGATTCCAGCCACCCAAGTTGCGTTGTATTCGCGTGCGTGAGAACTAAGTTTAAATACTCCCTAACTCTGGTAGATTCGTGAGAGTCGGCTTACAGAGGTATTGAAGAACCAAAAAAAAACCTAGGTGATCTCCTAGTGCAGGAACCGTGCCAACTCTTTGAAAATATTCTTAGGTATTGCTTTAGATAATTATCACTTAATGATATGATCATCATCATCAGTTCATCCCGAGACCGTACGTCGCGGTCAGCTAGGTCGGACAGCATTATTTCGAGATCCTGTAGCGACTCCGCCATAAGGACAATATCATCGGCAAATCGTAGGTGTGAAATATTTAAGTTTATGCCCGTTTCTTTCCAGTACAGCGTCTTAAACATATCTTCCAGGGCGTTAGTGAACAGTTTCGGGGATATAACACCCTCCTGTGTCACTCCCCTGTACAGCTGGATACGTTTAGTCTGCTAATTCTTTACTTGAACTAACATATTCGTGGCATCATACAAGCTTCTCAGCACCTCGATGTAACGCCAGTCTACATGGCATCGCTGCAAGAACTTGAGAACAGCTCAGACAGGTTACAACAGAGTTTCTCATAGTCCACAAGAGCAAGACACAGGGGCTGTTTATACTCTTCGGTATTCTGTATAACCTGCCGCACTGTATGGATGTGGTCTATGGTGCCGTAACTTGATCGAAACCCGGCCTGCTTCTTGAGACTGACTTCAAAGAAGACTTGACGAGTTTCAGGCTCCAGCTGAAACTGTCAAGTCTTCTCGCTAGAAGATTCGAGAATACCCTCAAAATCAGTTTATAGACGTGGCTCAGTAGCAAGATGGGCCTGTAGTTTTTAAGGAGAGTGTTATCTCCTTTTTGAATAATAAAACTACCATGCTTCTGTTCCATGACTTTGAAGTTCTCCCATCGTTCAGAACAGAGTTAAACAACTTCTGGAGCTCTCAAAGCACAGGTTTTTCTGCTGCTTTCAAAAGCTCCGAAGTGTTTCGTCGTAACATCGTCCCCAGGGGCGTTTCCATTTTTAAGCTGTTTGACTGACTTCTAGCAGATCATCGGTGTAGTGGCGGATTAACGTGGCTCGGGAATCCTCATTGCTAGGTTCGGTTCGCAGAGCATGAGAGAAATACAGTCGGCCGTAGAAATCCTCAGCGAGAATATCCGGCCTTGAAGTGACGGTTTTTCCGGAAGATAGCTTTTAGCTTCGTCAGATGGGGCTTCGTTCTCTTCAGTTGTTGAGCGAAGACTTTGGTCCCCCGATTTTGCTCTATAGCCTTTTCCTTGTGGCGCGTATTAGAGCATCGGAGGTCCTTTCGCATCAGCTTGCTAATATTTTAATTGAGGGTCCACTTCTCTGACGAAGTGGCCTGCACTTCATTCCATTTCTCTTTCATAAGCTGAAAAGTCTTCGCCGAGAGCAGCTGACAAAACTTAGATCCTACCTCCCTTAGGATTCTCACCACTTGTTGTTGGTACTCGTCAACGTCAATCGTGGTTCCCAGAGCAGCGAATCGGTTTTCCAGGTGAAGTTGGCATGGATTTGATCCCACAAATGTTTGGACTGGTTAGGTTGCAACGATGACGTCATCAGCCGTGATATTTCCAGCTTAAAGTTGTCCACTTCCTTTGGGGCTGCTTCTTATAGAACGAATTCATTAAGAAGAGCTCCACTTTTTCAAAAAAGTTATTTAACCTTGCGGACAATTCACTGCTGCTCTGTATTTTTTTAGTTTTTATGTGAGAAAATGGCAAAATAAAGTTTTGTACGTATGAACTCATCGGTCATCTCTTTATGTTTTCTCATATCTTCTGGATTTCAGAACTGAATAAGATGATTATTTTTTACTTAAGAAAAAAGAACATTCTGGTACCCACTGTATAAATTTCAGTGTAAAAATCAACATTGGTTTAGTAGGTTTTTACAAGCTATAATTTAATTCACTGAGTTATTAAGCTTGGGACAAGTTTGCAAGTCAATTTTAAACCATTTAACGACGTGCCGTGGTGGTCTTGGCTTAGAGTAAGACCCCTCCCAATCCTCCCGTGGATGTCGAAGGAGGCGACTAAGGGATTACACACAAGAAGATGGACAGCAGCGTCATCCGAGTACATATTTGTAACACTGTGGTCACTAATCCATCTGCCAGGCGTGGTGACTACGGCAAAACCCCCAATATGATAGACACACCGCAAAAACGGCCCCCAGTCCCTGGCGGCTCCGTTATTCCTGGCACCGGTAGCAGCCACGGTAACGGCGGAGCAGGGAGTGCTAAGAATCCTCGGCAGAGATAAAGCTACCAACCCCCACGATCTTTGGACCTGGCAACTTATAACGCACGCACCTTGAGGACCGATGAGAAGTTGATAGAGCTGGAAGAAGTAGTAAGTAAGTTGCGCTGGGGTATTATAGGGTTATCAGAAGTCCGAAGAGAACGAGAGGATAAGATGATCCTCAATTCCGGCAACTTACTCCTATAACCGGGAGGGCGACCAGCAGTCTCAACACGGTATCCGGTTTCTCCTCTACAAATCGCTCGTCAACAACACTGTGAAGATCGAAAGCGTTTCGAGCAGGGTGGCATACCTTATACTGATCACACACTCGAAACGCCCGGATGGTGAAGTGGAGGCTATGTCCGACGACATTTCTAATGCCATACATGCCCCGAAACACACTTCACAGTAGTGATGGGGGACTTCAATGCTTGGCTCGGCATGAGAAATAGCGATGAACTGAGAGTGCGGCAGTTTGGATTTGGGCAGCGGAACCAAAGAGGTCAGCGATTGGCCGACTTTATGGAGAAGGTGGAACTCTTTATGATGAACTCCTTTTTCAAGAAGCACCCGTCCAGGAAATTGATGTGGCTGCACCCCGGAGGTCATAAACACGAGATTGATTTTATTTTGACGACCAATAGGCTAATATTCAATTATTTCTCTGTGATCAACAGGATTAAGACCAGCAGTGATCACCGCATGGTAAGAGGCTCATTGAATATCAACATAAAGCTGGAGAAGTCTCGTTTTAGAAGATCTAGTTTTCCCCCAAGTCCTGCCCAAAATCAAAACCCCGTGAGCTTCCAGTTGGAACTCCAAAATCGCTTCCAAATCCTTACCAAATGCGATATAGTAAACAACGAAACTAAACGACGGGCTGGTGAAAATTGTTCACGCGGTTCGGAGTTCTTTAAGACCCACCGCAAAAATAGTATACACGCTCAGAGAGTGAGCATACAGTCAAACTTATAGCAGAACGAGGCGAGATGAGGCTGCAGCCTTCAGTGGATATGTCGACTTAAAGCTTGTTTTTATTAAGCAAGATTAACAGATCGATGCGACACAATTTGCGTTCCTACGAGTATAATACTAATTGTATTAAGAACAATAGAGCGGAACAAGGGCTCCAAAGTGTTGAAAGTTGTAAGAGATTTGTCTACTGGGCAAAGCCTATTTGATTTTGAAAACTAACGCGACTGATATTCATATTAAATATAAATAAAACGGCTAAAAACTCACGAAAAAGTAGATCGGAAATACTCCAACCAGTTTCGGACTATTTTGAAGTCCTTCATCTGGGAGTGTTATGCCGACAAGCCGCGACGAGCGCTACGAAAGTCAGCACGCAACTGACGACGCGTGCGTGGCGCGGGCGGCCCAGTGGGCGGCGATTGCGGCGCTCTACTATAAGTATTTCCGATCTTATTTTTCGTGAGTTTTTAGCCGTTTTATTTATATTTAATGGGCAAAGCCTGTTGACGAAGCTGAAGACCGACAGTGGCAGCATCGTTTCGTCGAAGCCAGAGATTTTGAGTGAGCTCAAGAAGTTCTATGGGCAATTAACACCTCATCGCGTAGTCCTCCTAGCACGACTAACGATGCAGAAGCCCGTTTAACCTGACATTACACCAAAGATATCCCGGACGTCAGCCTATACGAGATCAGAATGGCTCTCAAACAGCTTAAGAGCAACAAGGCACCAGGGGAGGACAGAATAATGACAGAGCTACTGAAAACGGGTGGGACACCGGTACTTAAAGTCCTTCAGAAGCTTAAGGGTACTACGCCAGATGCGTGGTACAGGAGCTTAGTGGTGTTGTTCTTTAAGAAAGATGATAAAACCCTCTTGAAGAATTATAGGCCCATTTCGCTGCTGAGCCACGTCTATAAACTGTTTTCGGGAGTACATACAGACCGTATCGCTCGTAGGTTTGACGATTTTCAGCCTCCCGAACAAGCTGGATTCCGGAAAGGTTTTAGCACCGTAGACCACATCCATACAAAGTCGCGCAGCGTGCAACGGAGAGAGCTATGCTCGGTGTTTCACTACGTGATAGAATCTGAAACGAGGATATCCGTTGAAGAACCAAGGTTGCCGACATAGCAAGGCCACAATGACAGTTCGTCTTCAGGATCAGAGCACGAATTCTATCCAGGTGCAAAATGGGATGAGACAGTCATTTTTCTCCAAAAATGTTCACCTCTGCACTGGAAGATATATTCAAGCTTCTGAACTGGAGCGGATATGGTGTGTAGCGTTGACAAAACGCTACTTAAATAAAAAAACAATAAACCTTTAACTAGCAATACAAAACAACAATTCGACAATTAAAAGTAGGAATAAACAAGACAGCACATAAACAACTAATAGAAACGCATCTTTATAATAGTAAAACTAGAATTATAATTGCATATTGTTCAATATACTCACATATTAGAATGTACCTTCGTTTTAGGAGTAAATAAACAACAGAGATATAGCCACAACACAACACGAAAACAATCGCCGGTTATTTTGTTCGCCGCACGTATTCATAACAAAATTAAGGTTATAAACACTTCGATAAATATAACACGTCCACGCATTACGGAACACATCGAAGAGCACTCATTAGATCAATTGATTGAGATAAATACAAAAGGAACAAGGAATAACTGGGAATCAGATAATAAATAAATAATTAATAAAGTACAATTGATAAACACGGAGACAAGTAGTGACCTCTACCGTAGGTTCTACTTATCTTTGCATCGATTAGCTGTCAAAGCAAAAGGGCGCGTTCCGTTCGGCACGGTCCCGCAATGTCAGCAACAAGAAAATAAAATTAAACAAACCAATTAAATGCAACGAATGTAAAATTTAGGAACGTAGATTTTTTCCAAAGCAAACAATATCATAATTTAATAGTGACAGTATATAGTTTTATGATATTATAACGGTACCGAAGCAAAGAGACCGCGTTCCGTACCTTTCGTCTGGAAGTGAACGCATCGTTTCTAGTACGGAACGTTTTATGGACTATAGTTTATAACAATTCTTAGACGTCTCTTGACAGTTGTTTGGCTGTCAAAAATAGTTAAAGAAACAGTAAATAAACAAATTCGATTTCGATGGTGAGAAATCTTAAAAAATAAAAATAAAACCAAATAATCATTTCCAAAGCCCATGTGTAAGCGCTGATCGGTTTCTTGGTGGAACGAATTGTTATTCGGATAGATTTTGCTAACTGAGGAGCAAACTAGATCCGGCTAGACAAAAGAAACCGAGGAATGGAGACGAGAGGCGTGAAAGTTCTTTTCGTGCTGGAGAGCCCGGTAGCAGGACTGACAAGTCTTTTCCCTGCGTATTATAAAACCGTAAAAAAAGGTGAGAGCATTTCTCGATATTTTGCATTGTCGGCACTAATGATTGCGATTGTGAAATCACTTTTATCCATTTTTCGAGACGCCATTTTAGCGAACTGAGCGCGGTGGCGTTTTCGAAGTCTCGAATTCTAAAGAAACGTTGTGTTTATTCATCCACAGCGGGTTTTCCCCCCGGACTGAGATACCCCACGACGGAGGTTTTCCCCCCCGGATTGAGACACCACACGACGGAGGCTTCTTCCCCCGTATTTAACTAGAAAGGCGCCGTGTCGCGATACGCCACGACGACATTATATCCAACGATTCCTGTCACGTTCTTGGAATGCGGTATCGTATTGGCATGTTTATGCATATATTTCATTAACCGGAGTGTTGAACTTTAAATTGCATGTTTTGTGTTCCACTATTATATGCTAGCTTGAATGGCCGTCCAACGTACCTACGGCACAGTTCCTTAGATTTTAAGTAAGTGGCAAAGTTAAACCAAGGATAATAAAAATTGTATTGGTGAATTTGAGTTGTATGTTTTATCTTCCACTATTGTACCCACTAGCTAGTACATTACCGAAAGGTCTTGATCCAATAGTTCTTGAAGCTCGTTCCGGTCTAAGTTTATCCAGGTAATTTTATTAATTTCAAAGTAGTAACGAGTATTTTAAGTTTTGAGTGATTCCGAAGAAAGATATAGCGTCCTCACGTTTAAAGCGACCGGATGGGGTAAGAATCCCGACTCACCCCACTCTTGGTGTGACTCACCCCGTTTTATTTTTTATTCCCTTTATTCTCAAAATTACTTTTCATTGATTTAAGCGAATACCCTAACGGCGTTAGACACCGGACCAACTATCTCGGTGGTTGGCGAGTTTGGCCTAAAAACCAATTCATCACATCTTTCATCGGAATCTGTCAGCTCAGAGAAATTTACTATAAAACCGGATATATCGTTACAATATGACGTAAGAACCATTTAAAAATCGTTACAGGTGTTAAAATTAACGGCGAATACATCACTCACCTTCGATTTGCTAATGACTATATAGTCATTAGCAAATCGAAGGTGAGTGATGTATTCGCCTTCGATTCTGCCTTGAATTGGGGTTTCTGCCTTCGATTTGCTGATGACTATATAGTCATCAGCAAATCGAAGGCAGAAACCCTGGAAGACCTAAGCACAATGCTCATTGACCTCAATATTGTTTCCCAACAGGTGGGTCTTAAAATGAACATAGGTAAGACGAACATCATGTCTTATGCCCATTTCGTACCCATGCCGGTTTATGTTAGGAACGATATTATCGAAGTCGTTGATCACTAATATTCACTATGTCTACCTAGGTCAGACAATCCAACTAGGTAGATCCAACATCGATAAAGAGGTCAACCGACGAATCCAACTCGAATGGGCAGCGTTCGGGAAATTAAGCCTTATCTTCTTGGCGCAGATACCGCATAGCCTCAAGACGAAAGCTTATAATCTGTGCGTGTTGTCAGTGATGAAATACGGCACTGAGACGTAATCGCTAACTATTGGTCTCATTCATAAGCTCAAAGTCGGGCAGCGAGCTATGGAGAGAGCTTTGCTCGGTGTTTCACTACGTGATAGAATCCGAAACGAGAAAATCTGTAGAAGAACCAAGGTTACCGACATAGCTCTCAGAGTTTGTAAGTTGAATTGGCCAATGGGCAGGCCATATAGTTTGCAGAACCTACAACCACCGTTGGGACATAAAGGTTCTCGAATGGCGACCACGAACAAGCAAGCGAAGTGTAAGGAGATCCCCACACGATGGACCGACGACATTGTAGCCATCGCAGGAAGTCGGTAGATGGAGGTGGCACAAAGTTGCTCCGCATGGCGCTCTTTGGGGGAGGCCTATGTTCAGCAGTGGACTTCTAAAGGCTGAAATTATGATGATGATGATGATGATATATAAAAATACTTTTTTAAGGCAATCTTTTATGAGACACCACCAGTACCACTGAGTACCACCTGAGAACTCATCGAGACCAATGAAATACGTCTAAACTCGAAGGGGTTTCGTCATGGGACCTCTAGGTACCATGTTACCTCCTTCGACCGCTTCGACACCTAACTCCAAGTGAGATAGTACTAGAGGTGGTAGGTTACTTGAGTGCCATCTGTATGACGAGCTGCCACCACAGTCTAGTGAATCACCTCTTCATGGTGTTCCATCTACAGTCTTTGAGAGCCTAGTAAGAAAAGAGACTCTCTAGGCGCCGTGTTACCTCCTTCGACTGCTTCGACACATATTCCAGGTGAGATAGTAATAGTGATGGTAGGTTACTTGAGCGCCGTCCACATGACTAACTACCACCACAGTCTAGTGAATCACCCATTCGTGGTGTTCCATCTGCAGTCTTTGAGAGCCTTATAAGAAGAGAGACTCTCTAGGCACCGTGTTACCTACCTTTTTCGACCGTTTCGACACGTAACTCCAGGTGAGATTGTAATAGTGGTGGTAGGTTACTTGAACGCCGTCCGCATGGCTAGCTACCACCACAGTCTAGTGAATCACCCCCTCGTGGTGTTCCGTTTGCAGTCTTTGAGAACCTAGTAAGAAGAATGACTCTAGGCGCCGTATTACCTCCTCCGTCCGCTTCGACACGTTACTCCAGGTGGGATAGTAATTGTGATATTAACCGGCTAGGACTCAACTAACGTTCTTCACGTTCAGCTCAGCCACTAGACTTTCATCCAATAAAAATAGGAAAAATAATATTAGAAATAATAGACCAATTAAAACTGGTAATCTTTATTACCCACTTGAGTATTATTTTAACCTTATTAATATGTTTCGCATTTTAAAACAGAATTAATATTAAATGGAACAAACTGCAAAATATATACAGAAAATGTTTGAAGGTTTACAAACCTTTATCACAGTGTTGTAGGTACATTCTGACTATTATCATTACATACTAATTTATAATGAGTATTTTTTAACTGAATATTAATATCACATGATAACATATTATTTTCAATGATTATTTATAAACTGAGTAATATTTATTAGCTGGTTGTATTTAGCATACATTAATTCCTGAAATATTTTCTTTCTAAAACAGGAACGCCAACGATGATATACCAAATATAAAAATATGTTGAGATATAGTAGTATTAAATCTAATAATCCTACGAATTATTTTTACGTGTCACAATATCATACAAGTTTTACAACATTTTCAAATTATTTTGTATGTACAACTTCACAAATTGTGTTTGGCAAGAATAGGCAAGACGTGAATGTTTGCTTAAATGAACAGGAGTACTGACAGTTTTTATCGATTCATTACGTGCAGTTATAATTAATACAATAGCGCGCCTTTCAAACGCCCATGAAAATAATAATAAAGTATTTATTGCAAATAACGTTTCCAAGCATGTTTAATATACATTTAGGTAGATCTGGTCTGTCAGCAAGTATATTTCAATTTCTGGCACATCAAAATAAATAGTGTGAACCGTTTACGTCACCATTCACCGGTACACAATTCGTTCCCGGACACGTAAACGCAATTCCGCAGGTCTCCCGCGACGCGACGGGACTAAACTAAACGTAACTACTGTACTGGCCGTTCCGTCGTGCGATGTGCTCACACGACGACATAGTTCGTATCAAGCGAGGTAAATCTTATTCAGGTGATGCATGGGCTAACAAGCTGTAAAAATGTGTTTCTAGATTTTGGTCCAGACCTCTACAAAGTGGAAATGAACTGTAAGACAAATAATAAACAGTCAATTTAATAAGCTGCAGCGCACATCAAGTTCCTATTATCAAACTGAAGTGACACGAGAATTAAAAACGCGTTCTGAAACAATAAAATGTAGTACTCCGCAAAATGTGTTTTTAAAGTGCGTGTCGTGGATCCATCCAGTCCATTCTGTGTAAAGTATTATTCCAAATTACAAAAAAGCCTTGCGAACGTTATTCAGCAGTTTGTTAATTACATGTATACTTGTGTTACATTTCTCTTAAAAGTTTACAACAATCTGGTAATATAAATAGCTTAAGTGCTTACTTAGGGTCCACGTGAATATACATTATTTTGATTCGATTTGGTGCAAAGCAAACAGAACCTGTATATAATCCAGGGCCCGCTTCTCGCGAGTTACAGTATACAATGTACAATCTCCCATGACTTGGATATAGTAGCTGTATAGCATCTTGTGAATATTTTCGTTTGAATATAAACTACTATAGAGAATACAAACACCGTAGGCCACCCGAAACCAAAACAACTGACCCTGGCAACATAAGACGGACGGACGATTAGGCTTGACGAACACAAGGCGCAACTGGAGACGGAGCGTACTAAGATCAGGTGGCATACTCTAGAGTTAAGTGAAGTTTGAAGAGTGGGGGAGGACAGAATGAACCTGGAATCATGCCAACTGTTCTACTTCCGGGAAGGCAGCAGTCCGCAGCAGGGCAGCAGTCTCAGGGTGGCGTGGGATTCCTCGTCAATACGGTCCTCATTGATAATGTTGCATAAATATCCAGTGTGTCGACCAGGGTAGCGTACCTAATTCTCAAGCCTTAAGGTCGTACAGGCTTACGCACCGACCTCAGCACATTCGGATGATGAGGTAGAAGATATCGGCCCTACATAACACCACAAGGGCTCACTAAAACATTATCATGGGAAACTTTAAAGGCAAAGTGGAAGTTCAGACTTGCAGTGAATCAAAAATAAGTCCATACGGTTATGAAGACAGGAATCACAGATGGCAAATGCTAGTTAACTTTTTGGAAAAAAATAAGGGTTCTTTTTGATGAATTAGTTCTTAAAAAAGTAACCCCAGAGAATGTGGACTTGGCCCCGAAACTGTTACTAAAAATGAGTTTGACTTAATAAGCACATATTCCAGGATGTCTCAGTGATCAGTAGGTTTAATACTGGTAGCAATTACCAACTTGTCCGAGGCTCCTTGAATATCGACCACAAGCTTGAGAGATGCAGTCTGGTGAAGTCTACGCTCCGACCCAACCTACCCCAAACCGCTGTTGGATCAGAACTGTTCCAACTCAAGTTAGAAAATCGATTCGCTGCCTAGGAAACCACAAGTGATGTGGATGAAGGACTCCAGAAAGTTATGAGAATCCTTAGGGAAGAAGGTACTACATATTGTCAGCAGCAGCGTACGGGCACAAAGTCTATAATCTCGGATGGGCTCTTCGACTTATGGACAAACGGTGGGATTATACCAAGCCAAACCGTCAGAAAAAATCGAGCTCAATCTGAAGATTAGAAAGCTGGTGAGATGTGACTTCCGATTCTCAATACACGCCTGATAGAGAAGGCAATTGAGCAAAATGTGGGGTCGAAAGTCTTCGCCCAGCAATTGAGTAGGTCCCATCTGACGAAGCTTAAGACCAATAACGGCACAACCATCGTGTCTAAGCTGGATACCCTTTCTAATATTGAAGACTTCTATGGCCAATTGTACGACTCGCATGCTCCTAGACCCAAACCCAGCACAGAGGATTCCCGCCCAATACTGACCCGCCACTACACTGATAAACTGCCCAACGTCATGATGAGACAATGAGATGAGATTGAGATGGCGTTCAAACATCTAAGAATGGAAAGGCCCCAGTGAGGATAGAATAACTTCGGAGCTCTTAAAAGCTGTGGACAATGAGACGAGATTGAGATGGCGTTCAAACATCTTAAGAATGGAAAGGCCCCAGTGAGGATAAAATAACTTCGAAGCTCTTAAAAGGTGTGGAAGAACCTGTACTTCGGGAGCTTAAGGGATTATTTAGCACCGTTCTTAACAGTGGAGAACTCCAGAGGCGTGGAGCAGGAGTTTTGGAGTACTCTTCTTTATTTAAAGAGATTGAGATGGCGTTCAAACATCTAAGAATGGAAAGGCCCCAGTGAGGATAGAATAACTTCGGAGCTCTTAAAAGCTGTGGACAATGAGACGAGATTGAGATGGCGTTCAAACATCTTAAGAATGGAAAGGCCCCAGTGAGGATAAAATAACTTCGAAGCTCTTAAAAGGTGTGGAAGAACCTGTACTTCGGGAGCTTAAGGGATTATTTAGCACCGTTCTTAACAGTGGAGAACTCCAGAGGCGTGGAGCAGGAGTTTTGGAGTACTCTTCTTTAAATAAACTAGCTTAATAGCTATAAAAACACGTCTGCCCTGACAGAAAAGAACTTATTCCAATAAATTTTATATTGTTGGAATATGCTTATCAAAGCCTTCAATTTGATACCCATATTGAAAATATGGAAGTTTTTTCTCTTTGGATAATGGTGCGATACTGCCACCACATAGACTTTAAAAAAAGCCTATGTTACTCGGGTGGATGTAAGGATTCTAACGATACCCTATATGTCAAAATCTGTTCCAGGCATTATGTTAAAAGTTATGGTGGAATAAACTGACATACATACAAACATACACGAATCCTAAAAACATTACACTCCTTTTTTTGGGCATTAGTGTAAAAAGGGGATAAAACTCTTTTAAAGAACAACCGAACTATTTCACTTTTAACCCACGTCTTTAAGTTGTTTTCGAGGGTCATCTCAAATCGTCTCGCAAGAAGACTTGACGTATTCCAGCCTCCTGAATAGGACGGGTTTTGCGGAGGATTTAGTACCATTGACCAAATACACACAGTGAGGCAGGTTATACAGAAGTCTTAAGAGTATAACCAGCGCTTGTATCTTGCTTTTGTGGAGTATGAGAAGGCCTTTGCACCGTTGAAACCTGAGCGGTTCTGGAGTCTTTGCAGCGTTGTCAAGTGGACTGGCGATACATCGAAGTGTTGAGGTTTCTGTATGACGCCGTGACTATGAGTGTCCAAGTACAAAACCAGCAGTCTAAACATATCTGCATAACTGCGCAGGGGAGTGACACAAGGGAATGTTGTATGCCCCAGAAACTGTTCACTAATGGATTGGAAGATATGTTTAAGACGAATTGGATTGGAAAGGAATGGGTATTAATATCAATGGCAAGAACATCTCACACTTACGATATGACGATGACAAAGTCCTAATGGCGAAGTCGCTGAATCGATTGCAATCAATGGTGTAACTCTTGAAGTTGTCCGAAAATATGTTTAGGTACCTTGAGCAAATATTGCATGTAGTTAAGAACAACTTTAAGGAGGAAGCCAACAGAAGAATTCAGCTGATTTGGGTTAACAAGCTTCGTCAGGTCTTCTCGACGCCCATACTGCAGTGCCTGAAGACAAAAGTCTTCAATCAGTGCGTCCTACCAGTCACGACCTAAGGAGCCGAAACGTTGATACTCAAGGTCAAACTAGTCCACAAATTTAAGGTCGCTCAGAGAACTATGGAGAGAGCTATGCTTGGAGTTTCTCTGAAGGATAAAATTCGTAATGAAGATATCTGAAAGGTAACCGACATAGCTCTAAGGATAAGCAAGCTGAAGTGGCAGTGGGCTGGTAACATTTCCCATAGAAACGATAACCGTTGGGGTAGACGAGTTTTAGAATTGAGACCACGTTTAGGCAAACGTAGTGTAGGACGCCCTGTGGCCAGGTGGGGTGACGACCTGCGAAAAGCGGCTGGAAAAAATGAATGAGGTGAGCTGAAGACCGAGCTCAGTGGCGTGGATTAGGAGAGGCCTACGTCCAGCAGTGGACAGATATTGGCTGATTATGAGGGAAAACATAGCTTTTTATATTATTATGAAGTTACAAGGTTCATTTTCGACCAGGTTTTGTACACAATTTTCTTTTAAAATGGTGTCCTAGCTTCATGATTTTATTTTAATGATCCTACTAATATGGTATACCAGAGAAGTAGACACAGTTCTAAAACAGGCCTATCAGAGCTTAGAGTTTTAAAAATTAATACTCTCTTATCGAGATGAGAACTTCATATGCCCGATGCAGAACGCAGAAATGGTCCATACAGATCGACCAACTTATCTGTGAACTGAAAGGACGCGTGAGTATTCCAGTCAATCGATAAGTAGACTAATCAAAAAACTGAAAATGTGAACGTTTTTCGTGGCGGCTGTAGTACCTTTTTTCGCCATTTCACATATAAGTTGTTCAATCTGTACATTAGAACTGACAGTCCATACAAAACATCATAAAATGCATAAAAACCTATTGGCGCAATCTATCGTTTTTCTTTAGAAGTGTGTGAGTTTGTGTGTGTATGATTTGGATGAAATTTGGTACTAGAATAGCTTATATCCTAGATTAACATCATCATCATCATCATCATCCATCATCATAATCCACGTAAGTGAAACCGCGGGGAGCAGCTAGTTATTTATATAACAGTGTTCTTTTTGCACATACAAAGGTATTTTAAGGTTTTATAGGATAAATTATGATTTGTAGGATTAATTTAGTATGTTACACTATTTTACCCGACTACGGCGAAACAAAGGAAGGGTAGTGAGTTTAACAGTCTATGCATCTGTATATTATGTATGTGGGTATGTGGATGTTCCACCATTGCCCCTATTGGTTCAATTTTGACAAGCGAGGTGTCAGTCGATTCGTCTTCAGGAATAGAGTGTCATAGGCTTTTTTTACCCGACTACTCTGAATCATGGGAAGGGTTATGTGTTCAAACTTAAAAGTTGGTCCGATTTTGACAAGCGAGGTATCAATCGATTCATCTTCATGTAAAGAGTGTCAAAGGCTATTTTTTAGTTTTTGAACTTATGTCTTGTTAGTATTCAAGAGACGAGGAAGTTTAAAAAAACATTTAAAAACGCCTCTGTTTGATAAGGTCAGTTATTGCCTTCCTAACATCAGTACATTAGGAAGTAGGTACCTAATAAATAGATAAGTGTTTGTATATTATACTAGTTTTCCCGCCCGCAACTTCGTCCACGAGGACTAAGGTTTTCCCGCAGAAACTTTCAATTTTCCGGAATAAAAAAGTATCCTATGTTTTATTCCAGGGTATAAGCTATCTTCTTTCCAAATTTCATCAAAATCCGGGCAGCCGTTATCACGTGAAAGCTCCCCAAACAAACAAACAAACAGACAGACAACATTTCACTTTTACACATTGGTATGGATTCATTGCACGTTGTGCGGTAAGAGGTTTCAGTACCTACTCTCGTGCCTCTATAATTGCTGTTCACCCGAGTATCAAACCGGCTAACTGCACGCTGTGCGGCGAGAGGATTCGGTACTCTCGTGCCTCTATTATTGCTGTTTACCTACGAGTATCAAACCGGCTAATTGCACGTTGAACGGTGAGAGGATTTGGTACTCTCGTGCCTCTATAATTGCTGTTTACCTATGAGTATCAAACCGTCTAATTGCACGTTGTGCGGTGAGAGGATTCGGTACTTTCGTGCCACTATAATTGCTGTTTACCTACGAGTATCAAACCAGCTAATTGCACATTTTGCAGTGAGAGGATTCGGTACTCTCATGCTTCTATAATTGCTGTTTACCCGAGTATCGAACCGGCTAATTGCACGTTGAACGGTGAGAGGATTTGGTACTCTCGTGCCTCTATAATTGCTGTTTACCTACGAGTATCAAACCAGCTAATTGCACATTGTGCAGTGAGAGGATTCGGTACTCTCGTGCCTCTTATAATTGCTGTTTACCCGAGTATCAAACCGGCTAATTGCACGTTGTGCGGTGAGAGGATTCGGTACTCTCGTGCCTCTATAATTGCTGTTTACCTACGAGTATCAAACCGGCTAATTGCACGTTGTGCGTTGAGAGGATTCGGTACTCTCGTGCCTCTATAATTGCTGTTTACCTATGAGTATCAAACCGTCTAATTGCACGTTGTGCGGTGAGAGGATTCGGTACTTTCGTGCCACTATAATTGCTGTTTACCTACGAGTATCAAACCAGCTAATTGCACATTTTGCAGTGAGAGGATTCGGTACTCTCATGCTTCTATAATTGTTGTTTACCCGAGTATCGAACCGGCTAATTGCACGTTGAACGGTGAGAGGATTTGGTACTCTCGTGCCTCTATAATTGCTGTTTACCTACGAGTATCAAACCAGCTAATTGCACATTGTGCAGTGAGAGGATTCGGTACTCTCGTGCCTCTTATAATTGCTGTTTACCCGAGTATCAAACCGGCTAATTGCACGTTGTGCGGTGAGAGGATTCGGTACTCTCGTGCCTCTATAATTGCTGTTTACCTACGAGTATCAAACCGGCTAATTGCACGTTGTGCGTTGAGAGGATTCGGTACTCTCGTGCCTCTATAATTGCTGTTTACCTATGAGTATCAAACCGTCTAATTGCACGTTGTGCGTTGAGAGGATTCGGTACTCTCGTGCCTCTATAATTGCTGTTTACCTATGAGTATCAAACCGTCTAATTGCACGTTGTGCGGCGAGAGGATTCGGTACTCTCGTGCCTCTATTATTGCTGTTTACCTACGAGTATCAAACCGGCTAATTGCACGTTGTGCGTTGAGAGGATTCGGTACTCTCGTGCCTCTATAATTGCTGTTTACCTATGAGTATCAAACCGTCTAATTGCACGTTGTGCGGTGAGAGGATTCGGTACTTTCGTGCCACTATAATTGCTGTTTACCTACGAGTATCAAACCAGCTAATTGCACATTTTGCAGTGAGAGGATTCGGTACTCTCATGCTTCTATAATTGCTGTTTACCCGAGTATCGAACCGGCTAATTGCACGTTGAACGGTGAGAGGATTTGGTACTCTCGTGCCTCTATAATTGCTGTTTACCTACGAGTATCAAACCAGCTAATTGCACATTGTGCAGTGAGAGGATTCGGTACTCTCGTGCCTCTTATAATTGCTGTTTACCCGAGTATCAAACCGGCTAACTGCACGTTGTGCGCTGAGAGGATTCGGTACTCTCGTGCCTCTATAATTGCTGTTTACCTATGAGTATCAAACCGTCTAATTGCACGTTGTGCGGTGAGAGGATTCGGTACTTTCGTGCCACTATAATTGCTGTTTACCTACGAGTATCAAACCAGCTAATTGCACATTTTGCAGTGAGAGGATTCGGTACTCTCATGCTTCTATAATTGCTGTTTACCCGAGTATCGAACCGGCTAATTGCACGTTGAACGGTGAGAGGATTTGGTACTCTCGTGCCTCTATAATTGCTGTTTACCTACGAGTATCAAACCAGCTAATTGCACATTGTGCAGTGAGAGGATTCGGTACTCTCGTGCCTCTTATAATTGCTGTTTACCCGAGTATCAAACTGGCTAATTGCACGTTGTGCGGTGAGAGGATTCGGTACTCTCGTGCCTCTATAATTGCTGTTGACGAGTATCAAACCGGCTAATTGACCAACCTCTGCCGTTGAACCAATCAACTGGCTCATTATTTGATTTTAATAAATGATTATATTCTGCAGATCAAAGATCGTGAGTCTATGATCATACATAAGAGTTCATGTCTGAATAATCATCATAATGTTTGGATGTGCAAATCCTTTACCTCATTAATTACTTAATTGGTGAAGCTTTTGGTACAGCTCACTGGTTCATTTAGTTACAGTATTTAATATGCGTGAGTCTGATTTCTGAAATGTTTTGAGTGTGAAAGAAGTTGAAGCTTTGAACGTAAACCTACGGTTAACAGTAATTGGGACCAACATCTCATCGTGGTCAAAAGGTGATTGCGAATTATCCACCCACTTTTACCGTTCAAATATGCCAGTTAGTTAGCGATGATGATGATAAATGCGCATTCAGATTAGATCTGTATATCTCATAGAATTAATAGATGGCTAAGTTAAAGCATATTTTTTGCGATCACTTAATGTAACTAGGTGTGATCGCCGTGACTCAGCCAAGCCTCGAAAACGTCTGAGCGGGACGGGTTAGTAAATGATGAATGTCAAAAGGAAAGGATGATGTCGCAAGTATGTCGAGTGAGCCGCATCGCGTTACACAACGTTCCCGCGCCGGCCCTGGCTTGGAACTGGGCCAAGGTCACCGGCCACCCGCCTCGTGCTCAGAACCGCACTGGCTGGGGGCTGTAGTACGGGATCAGGCGGTACTGCCGCTGCTGCAGCTGACGATACTGCTCGTTCCGTTGCTGTTCCTCGTGCGCTCTCTGCTGATATAGCAGCTGCTCGTTTGTGTAATGCGGCTGTTGGTAGTACACTTGCTGATGGTAGTTGCTTGGATCCTGATAGTACAGTTCTTGACTCCTTTGCTGCTGATAGTTGTCGTTCTGCACTTGATACTGTTCTGGTTGAACAATTTGCTGCGAGTTAAGTTGTTGTGGCACAGGTTTCATTTGTTGTTGATGTTTCTGTGCGCTTTGATAGTATGGTTGCTCGGTTTGCTGCTGATAGGTTTGAAGTGCCTTTTCATTTTGATAGTTCGTCTGTTGTTGCAAGGTTGTGACTCTTTGCTGCTGTTCGTCGTTTCTCTGTTCATAATTTTCTGGCGCTATCTGTTGATGCTGATCAGCTTTCTCAAAGGTTTGTGAGACTTTCTGCTCTTGGTTTTGATCATTGTCTTGTTTGATGAGGAGTTGTTCTTGGGGCGAGGTGTAGGAGTCGGCGCGGCGGTGCAGCGTGGAGTGGTCAGTGAGCGGGTCCGTCAGTGCGGCTAGAGGGCCGGCGCCAGGGTGCAGGTAGGGGCGGTAGGTGGTGGCGTCCAGCCGCGCCAGGGGGCGGCGTCCCCGCTTCCGCTGCTGGCTGGGGGTGCTTTCCTTCGCCAGCTCTTTGTTGCGGCTCTGCAACAGGAAACCTGCGCTCAGATATGCAGGAGGGATGGGAGAGGGATCTCTGTTTTCGAGGGGTGGCGAGACTTGCTGGCTTTGATTTACTAAGAACTTAACTAAAGTTCAGGAAAACTTCCTGCCGCGTACTTACCATATAATAATATTCTGACGCTGTACGGTTCCCATCGCATATGACCTACCTCACCTTCCTAGATTATGATGTCATGTTAATAATTTAACTAAATTATACCTACGCCTGCTGCATTCCATATCTGAGAATAATGTCATGAGGAAAATTACTAAAACCTAAACATTGCAAAATATTACTTTAACTTTAGTATGATATTAAGATAATCTTATCTACAAAATGATCCCACAGTGAACTTTACCTCCAATAGAGGCGATGAAAGCTGCCTTCATTATTTGATTGCAAAAATATGTTTCTGTGAATTAAACTGTGTCATGATCGCCAGGGGTCATTGACCGGACTTTCGAAAGCTGCCGAGGTTTAGGTGTGGCACACTTCAAGGTATAAGATAGAGAGAGAAGACGTCGCGGAGGCTACATCTTCAAGGTATGGATAGATGGAGAGGACGCTGCGGAGGCTATATCTTCAAGGCATGGATAGATGGGGAGGAGGCTGCCGAGGCTAGATCTTCAAGGCATGGATAGATGGATAGGACGCTGCGGAGGCTGGATCTTCAAGCATGGATAGATGCAGAGGACGTTGCGGAGACTAGGATCTTCATAGGATCTGAGTGTGTCATATGATTGATAATAATGTAATCTTCACATGATCTATGTATTTGTTGGTGGTGGATTTGTTATATACAATTCTGTCTATTCTACAAAATTGTTTGATGCGTACTTACTTTAATCACACTATCCATACCAATATATAAAAGTGAAACGTAGTCTGTCTGTTTTTTTGTTTGTTTGGGGAGCTTTCACGCCAAAACGGCTGATCCGATTTTAATGAAACTTTGCAATAGGTACTGTACAATATAGAGACCAATATATATATACCAAGTTTCGTCGAGATTGGTTGTAAATATTCGACCTGTAAAGCAAATTGATTGTACTTGAAGCAGAGACTTGAGCTCGCTTCGATTGCTCGGTCAATGATCGTTGCGCATTATCTGGACCTAGAGATTTCTGTAGGAAATATTCCTTGAGACCCTAGGAATCCACTAAGACAAGTTTTTTATTTATTTTATCTGTGAGAGGGTGAACGGCAATATTTGTACGTGGGCAAACCCGCAGGGCGTAGCTAGTCTATTAAAATATTTCTGTTTATTTGCTTAATTTGCATCATGGACCCTATAGAGACTCCAGCCTAAAGTTAATTTAATAGCAATAAGTTTCAACCCGTCCTTCAGCCCAGTTGGCTGCCCCAGGCACAACCAGCTCAAATCCGAAAAAAGAGCGAGTGACTAATGTCCCACGCGGTTTGTTCAGCTGGTAGTCAAATGGAGTAGTTTTTGTGGATTTAATTTGGTGCTTTTCTTTCTATGTTTTGTTAGGCGAATGTAAAAATCTGAAGTCTATCAAGTTCAGTGATTGTGATTAATTATGATTTTTGATTGTGTGATGTTGTGACACACAGTAAGTCAATATCGTAAAAACTATGAAGATGACAAATATTTCAAAACAGTGTACAGTTACGTAGATCACAGATCTCGAAGAACGAAGCTTTACGCTTCTTCATTGTTTCCAAGAACTGCAAAGAAGTGAAATGCTCTGCCCTCGTCAGTGTTTCTTGTAAATTATAGCTCAGGGGTGTTCAAGTCTAGAAAATAGGATTCTACAAGGCAAGCGTACAAGGCACCTTTGACCATAGAATTAGAAGGGACGTATACAATAATGTTCCTTTCATAATATGAATGACATCAAATCTATTAAAAGACTATTTTCCCCGCCCGCGACTTCGTACGCGCGGACTACTGTTTATCGCGAAAAAAACATCCTATATTCTTCTAGGATATTAAAAACCAATGCAAAAGTAGGTACAGCAATTGGTACTGTACCTACTTTTACTCTAGATGTTTTTTGACAAACTTGTTATTTCGTTTTCATGGTAATCACAGACCATTCTGTGATGGCAACCGTTCCTTACAGTGAGTAATCAAAATTTTCCAGTTTTCCCGTGGAAACTTACAATTATCCGGGATAAAAAGTATCCTATGTTTTATTCCAGGGTATAAGCTGTTCTACATTCTAAATTTCATCAAAATCCGTCGATCCGTTATCCCGTGAAAGCTCCCCAAACAAACAAACAAACAAACAAACAAACAAACAAACAGACAACGTTTCACTTTTATATATTGGTATGGATTTACGTTATCAAGCAGTACAATTACCTACTTCATTGTTGTTGGTGTTAGTATTTTCAGGTACTTCGGTGTGAGTGTGGTTGTAAGGTGTCTTAGTAGAAGTTAGTAGTTTTTTTATTTGTATACTCTAGGTATCGTAACTAATATTATACACATGAAAGTATAATAAATTTCAACTCAAGAAAATGAAGGAACTTTACAGAGCCCTGAAGTAGGTACAAAACATCACAAAGACGTACAGTTTAATAGTAAAATTAGAGAAACATTTAAAGTAGCTTTTGAAAATTTTGTAAGTACAGACCCAACTCATAGGCCATTTATACCCAAGCAAAAGTCATCAAAACGTTTGACATATATAATAAACTACCTAGGCAAAGACATTCTACCTAAATATAAATCCACAGAGCATAAGTTTATTACTACACAATCATTGATTTACTGCGCAGCTGATACAACAGCATTATGCAACAATTCGAAAATTAAATCACTTGAAAATCATACACATCAAGCAGTCAAAAAAGAAACACGACCATCTTAGCAGATTAGGCTTGAAAATAAAATTAAAAAGCTTAGAGAGGATATAGGAAGAATGTCTCAATATACTAGAGGAAATAGAAGCCCTAGACTCGTTGTATACATAAACCAAATAAAAGATAAATATCGGGTTCATTCACGACATGAAAATTTTAATGAAACTAACGAACCGTTTTTCGATAGTCTTAAACAAAAGCTTAACGCTGCTTGTAGTCGACTACGTAGATATTTAAACTGCGCCTTGAGAAAACATCATAATGCGCAATACACTAATAACAAAAAACAGTTTTATCGTAATCTTACAAATGAATCAGCACACATACAAGAAAACGATAATTACAGTAGAGTAGTAACTTTGCCAACAGCTGATATATTTCACGAGTTCTGGTCAAATATTTGGGCCAAACCTGTCCCACATAGCGAGGCAGCCATTTGGATTGTTAACGAATCCCAAAAACTAGAATCAGTGGCGCAAATGCAATATCAACACATACCTATCGATACCTTTAAAACTGTCCTTTATAAAACACATGATTGCAAAACCCATGGATCAGAACACATACATTTCTATAAAAGGCTAACCACTATGCACCCAATATTACATAATCACATTAGTTCATTCAATCCCCAGAAATGATATCTAGTTTTATTACACAAGGACTAACTTTTATGATCCCCAAAGATAAAAACATAGACGATCCCGCTAAATATATACCAATCACATGCTTACAAAACAATTTATAAAATAATAACAGCCTCTATTGCCCAACTCATTAACAAACATTTAATACCTAACAATATTCTTGTAGAAGAATAAAAAGGCTGTCGAAAAGGTAGTCATGGATGCAAAGAACAACTTATAGTAGACTCCATAGCCATGAAACATAACATCACAAACAAAAGAGACATATGCACTATGTGCATAGATTACCGTAAAGTGTTTGACTCATTCCCCCACACTTGGCTTATTCATATTCTCCATATCTATAAAATACACCCAACAATAATCACATTTTTAACTAATGCAATGCAAAACTGGCGGACAAAATTATATATAAGAAATAACTACCATCCAATACAAACTGATTTTATTTCCATTAGACGAGGCATTTTCCAAGGGGACGCTTTAAGCCCTCTTTGGTTCTGCTTCGCCTTCAATCCACTATCACATATGCTTAGCAATTCAAATGTAGCCTCACTATTGCAAATAGCCACTCCAACCTAAAACAAGTGTTCAAGTCAAGAGTGAATAGGTATCTACTAGGCAAGCGTGCTACACCTTCGACCACATCATCGCTTTCCATCAGGTGAGATCGTGGTCAAACGATTGCCTAGTCAGTAAAAAAAAAAAAAAAAAACTGACCCACCTCATGTACATGGACGATATCAAGCTTTACAGCAACAGCACACCATCCCTACACTATCTCGCAGACATCACACAACAATTCTCTACAGACATCCACGTGGAATTTGGTATTGACAAGTGTAAGACCTTCACCCTCCGCAAAGGAAAAATAGAACGCGATGACTACTCCCGTAACACAGGTGAACATGTTGACTCTCTAGATCAAAACGAAATCTATAAATATTTAGGCTTCCAACAGTCTCGACAGATACAACAAAAATCTAAATAACACAAAAATTTAAACACAGGATAAATATTTTAGCTCATTCGCATTTAAACTCCCGTAATATAGTTAAAGCGATAAACACTTTTGCTATACCCGTTCTCACGTCACGTCACTCATTCGGTATAATAAATTGGACAAAAATGGATTCGAAAAAGTTACAATGCCTTATTAACACGACTTTAACTGCCCATAGAAAACACCATCCTCGTTCTTGCGTACAAATATTGACATTACCAAGGAAAGTAGGCGGCAGAGGTTTAATAGACGTATTAAACTTACATAAAAAACAGATCACTACGCTAAAAACATTCTTTCACGCACAAGCAGAACGTTACGAATTCTATAAAATATAGCAGAATCTGATAAACGTATTACACCTTTTAACCGTCATGATATAAACATACAAAGTAATCAACAGATTACTGACATTAAAGAACAAGTTCTGGCCTGGGAATAAAAGTCCTTGCACGGGAGACATCGTCACGATCTGCAACAAGATCTCGTCGACAAGGATGCGTCAAACGCGTGGCTGCAGCGTGTCAAACTCTTCCCGGAAACCGAAGGCTTTATGTTAGGTATACAGGACCAATTCATTTATACTGGAAACTACCAACGTTATATCATCCGCCAACCAAACTACAACGACAAATGCCGACATTGCCACGTTGCTTCAGAGACTATTCAACATATTACAGGTGCATGCAAAACCCAGACTGACAGACTGATTACAAGCATCGACACGACAAAGTAGCTACCATAATCCACCAATCCCTTGCATTAAAATATAAGCTGATAGACGAGAAATTGTCTTACTACAAAATATACCACAGTCAGTGATGGAAAACACAAACTATAAACTCTATTGGGATCGAACTATTACTACCGATAAAACAGTGCATTTAACCGACCGGACATTACAGTACTAAGCAAACAAAGTCAGACAGTATATATTATAGACATAGCCATATGTAACTCACGCAACCTCGTCTCCACTCATGCAGAAAAAATAGCAATCTCTCAGCGACCTCTCCATTGCAATTAAAACTTAATGGCGAGTTAACACCACAAGAACAATCCCAATTATTATTTCCACCACAGGTATTATACCAAAAACACTCCACACAAGTCTGAGCTCTCTCTGCATTCCTCCAACTACATACATCTTTTTACAAAAAGCTGTCATCCTCAACACTTGCCGATTAGTACGGAAATTCCTGACGAACTGCTGAATTGATTTCTCTAATTCCTGACATGCCGCTGAATGGATTTTCTCAATGCCCTATTACCAACTACTGAACTGATTTCCATAATTAGAACTACTGAACTGATTTTCTTTTGATAAAGTACTTTGCTTCAGCCCCTATAAATTTTCACCTCCTGTAGCTGGAGAGAAACATATACGTTTTCTAATAATAATAATAATAAACCCTTTATTGACACCAAAATAATTATACAAGAGAATATTTTTAAAATAGGCACACTGGGCCTATATTATAGCATATTAGGAATATAATAGAACTTTTCATCACTGTCCACGCAGATAAAGCCGTGGTATGCAGCTACGAGCACTAAGTATACAATGTTCACCAAGTTTCCTTCACACTTTGACAACCTATCAAAGGGAATTCAACTAACAGTTTGTACAAAGTTCTAAAGCGTTATATAGGGTAGTGATAGCCCATCGTAGAGTCGTTCATCATTATCGGTAGAGACGGTGACCTAAATACTAAGTGCTGCCTTTAACGAACACTGAAAGGAGACCTAGTGGGAGGGTGCGAGGGGAGGGAGGAAATTGGATAACTCTAAGACAATTCAGTATTATTAAAAGGAATTGATACTGAACTGCTTTTAAACTTTACCGAATTAAGTAGGGCATATATTCTGCTCATAATAATAAAGTGGGTGGAAAATATTGCCTATTGTGGGGTATTTTGCCAATGTTAATCCATGAACTAATCCATGTCTTTATAGAACATTCATTTTGCCAATGTTAATCCATGAACTAATCCATGTCTTTATAGAACATTCATTTTGCCAATGTTAATCCATGAACTAATCCATGTCTTTATAGAACATTCATTTTGCCAATGTTAATCCATGAACTAATCCATGTCTTTATAGAACATTCATTTGGTAGTTTTACCTGGGAAGTTTTCCGGGAGTTATGAAAATGGGTAATTTTATAGATTTCGATGTGTGCTTTCCGAATTTTGCCAATGTTAATCCATGAACTAATCCATGTCTTTATAGAACATTCATTTGGTAGTTTTACCTGGGAAGTTTTCCGGGAGTTATGAAAATGGGTAATTTTATAGATTTCGATGTGTGCTTTCCGAATTTTGCCAATGTTAATCCATGAACTAATCCATGTCTTTATAGAACATTCATTTGGTAGTTTTACCTGGGAAGTTTTCCGGGAGTTATGAAAATGGGTAATTTTATAGATTTCGATGTGTGCTTTCCGAATTTCAACTTTGCCACCTCGTTTCATTGCCACTCGCGACGCCATATTGGAAAAATGACGCCAAAAAGCATTTTTTGACAATATCTAAAACTCCTTTCCGACTAAAAATAAAATGATAAAAATATTATGATAAAATTTAAAACAAAAAATATATGTAAAAACCTTATTTTTCGTGAAATCAGTAGTTTTGGAGTACGAACGCCGAAAAGTGAATTGCGTAATATTCATATGTTTTACTTACCAAATTTCGCGAATGTATTTATGTTTGTATTTATGTGTTTATGTATGTATGTTTGTTCACGTATTTCTCGGAAATTGTGGACTGTGAATCAGTTAAACAGGTTTAAGTTTAAGGGGTGTAATGTATAATAGACCTCCAGTGTGGTACTGTATAAATTTCATAAAAAATGCTTTAGTAGCTTTTCACAAGCTTTTATTGAATACTAGCTGTACCAGCACCTTCACATGCGTGGCGATTTCTCTAGGTTAAAAGAACTCTACTACTGTTCCAAGACCTAAAATACCAATATACCAACATTTAAACAAAATTTCTTAAGCCGATAAAAAGTTTTTATCGATTGCTCGGCTTCTACTCATTGGATTGAGTACACCAGTAACAATAACTACACCAGTTTTTAAGTCAAACCCTAAGCTATCCAACAGTGAAAACCGCATCGCAATCGGTACAATAGTTTTTATGTGATGCGTGAACAGACTAATAGATAGACAGACACGAATTTTAGAAATGTTTTATTCATTTTTAGTAGCTTATTTTTAGTACCCTAGATATCTTCTACAGTTTTTTTGGTACTTACTGCTTTATTATATGTTAGATGCCCTTCACTTTTGGGCACAGTAATAAAAATATGAGTTTTATTCCATTATATTAATCATGCCTATAAAACGTACATACCTACTGACTGACAGACTGACTAACAGAAAATGCCCAGCCTAAGCTGGTAGGCCTAGGTATTTGAAATTTAGAGGAATAATTCTTGAGTATCCTAGAGGTGAACTACGGAAGTAACTATAAACCGTAAAACATGAATACCAACTCCAAATAAAAACAACCCTACCCTGCGGGGACCTTTTAATTTACCGGTATGAAAAGTATCCAATGTCCTACCTCATAGTATGAACTCAAATCATGCCAAGTTTCATTTGAATTTATTCAGTAGTTTCGGCGTGATGCGCGTCCAAGATACAGACAGACAAACAGAAAGACACAAATGAAAAAAAAAACAGTTTTGGCTTCAGGACGAATAATAGAAAAGACTCCAGTTTTTTTTACTAAATATCTTCAATGTACAGAATTTGGACCCATATCCTGCAGGAACGTAAAAACTATAAACATATAAATCATATAAACTATGACTGCCAATTGGCATCAAAACCCGTGCAGTAGTTTCAGCATGATACGTGTTCTTTTAAATAACTTTCAAGCCCTATCCTGCGGGAACTCTTTAATTTATCGGGATGAAAAGTATCCTACCTCGTAGTATGAACTCAAACCATGCCAAGTTTCATTTGAATACAGTAGTTTAGGCGTGATGCGTACGGCCAGGATAAAGACAGATAGGCAGAAAGACAAAAATTAGAAATAAACAGTTTTGGCTTCAGTATTGAATAGGTATATAAGAACCTCCAAAAAAAAATGTGTAATTGTAAAATGTACATAATTTGGACCCTTATCTTGCAGGAACCTTTTATTATTTCGGGATGTAAAGTATTCTCAATTTTCACCCATTATACAGGATTATTGGTTATTGGTCACGATCCCGTGGCAGGGTGTTAGAACATGCTGTACACTATCAGATAACCCAGTTATGTATAAGGCAAAAGTCAACCATTTTCGAGATATTATTTATTTCATATTTTTTTGTGTTTTTTGTATTTTGGATAGTCAACCATAAAAATTAATAATACATAAACTTTTGCAATAAATCAAACTTTTTTATTGTTTCTAGGTTGAGAAAACAGTAACAAAGAATTTTGTATGACAAAATAAGAATAATCTGCAAACGTTTTTGAATCAGAGGTCTGAAATTATTTAATTAACAATAACATATTATCACCTATCCAGCACGGTATAATTTTTTGGTAGTTAAAAGTGAGAAATTTACTGCATTTTGAGGAGCTATTCTGCTCATCACTATTAGTTAATCAATTTTAATTTTACATGTTGACATTTTAATTTACATTTACATTTTAATTTGTATATTATTATTACTTAATTTTCTCAACGATGTATTAATGTGCATTATGTAGATGACCAAATAAATAAATAAATAAATAATCACACCAATGATCCTCATCAGATCTTAACCAAATTTTTATGAGACTAATTTGAAGTTACTACCTTTCAAATAAAAAAAAGAACCATCGAAATCGGATTTAATAAGGCGGAGATATTCATTAGCCTCTTTTTTTACCCTTTTTTAGGGGAAGTACGCCCCCAATCAAAAATCCCCGACGACTAAAAAATTCTAAAAATTCGCTAACTTGTATACCAAGTTTCGTCTGGATCGGTTGATGCGACCTGTAGAGGAACAGAGATCCGGACATTCGGAAGTACATACGAAAGCATTTTTGCCCAAGCTGAAACGGAGAGGCTTCGCTCGTGCTTCGCTCGTGCTTCGCACTGACTCGATCAACTATGACTGACAAGTTGCATCAAAATCTGTCTAGTAATTTTAGCGAGATAAAAGTTCGTTGAAATAACTTTCAACCCCTATCCTGCGGGAACCCTTTAGTTTTTCAGGATGAAAAGTATTCTATGTCCTACCTCGTAGTATGAACACATATCGTGCCATGTTTCATTTGAATTCATTAAGTGGTTCGGCGTGATGCGCGTTCAAGATACAGACAGACAAACTACAGAAAGGAAAGAAAAATAACAGTTTTGGCATCAGTACGAATATAGAAACACCTCCAATTTTTTTAGCAAAATATCTTCAATGTACAGAATTTGTTTTTTTTTTATCCCGCAGGAACCATTTTATTTCTTCGGGATAAATAGTATCCTTAATTGTCACCCATTAACTATATACTTATAATAAAACGGTGACAGGTCCAATTCTGTACATTGAGAGATATTTAGTTAGTTTTTTGGAGGCTGTTCTGTATTTGATACTGAAGCCAAAACTGTAAAACAAAACATTTTTGTCTGTCTGTCTGTCTGTCTGTCTGTCTGTCTGTACCTTGGCTAGGCATCACGCCAAAACTACTGAATGAATTCAAATGAAACTTGGCATAATTTGAGTTCATACTACGAGGTAGGACATAGAATACTTTCATCCGAAAAAGTTAAAGAATACCGCAGGATAAGGGTTGAAAGTTTTTTTTAAAAGAACACGTATCACGCTAAAACTAATGGACGGATTTTGATACAAGTTGGCGCAGTTATAGTTTATAAGATGATTGAAAATAAAGGTTACTTTTTATCCCGAAAATATAAAGAGTTCCTGTGGGATAGGGGTCCAAATTCTGTAAATTAAAGATATTTAGTTTTTTTTTTGAGTCTGTTTTATATTCGGTACTGAAACCAAAACGTTATTTTTTTCTGTTGTTCTGTCTGCCCGTCTGTTTGTCTTGGTATAGCATCCCGCCGAAACAACTCAATGAATTCAAACTCAATTCAAATTCAAAAAACTTGGTAAGATTTGAGTTCATACTTCGAGATAGAACATTGGATACTTTTCATCCCGAAAAATTTAAGGGTTCCCGCAGGATATGGTTTGAAACTACTGGACAGATTTTTATACAACTTGGCACAGTCATAGTTTATATGATGGGTGAAAATTAAAGATACTTTTTATCCCGAAAATATAAAGGGTTCTTGCGGGATAGGGATCCAAATTCTGTACATCCATACCAATATATAAAAGTGAAACGTTTTCTGTTTGTTTGTTTGTTTGGGGACCTTTCACGCGATAACAGTTGGACGGATTTTGATGAAATTTAGAATAGTGATAGCTGGAAAATTTTGATTACTAACTGTAAGGAACGGTTACCATCACAGAATAGTCTGTCTATTTTTCGCGATAAACAGTGGTCCGCGCTTACGAAGTCGAGGGCGGGAAAACTTTTTGCAGATATTTTGTAATATTTTTTTGGATTCGGTACAAAAGCCAAAACTTTTTTTTGTCTTTCTATCTGTGTGTCCGTCTGTATGTCTGTATCAGGCGGCGCATCATGCCGAAACTACTCAATAAATTCAAATGAAAGTTGGTATGATTCGAGTTCATACTTTGAAATTGGACATTGGATACTTTCATCCCGAAAAATGAATTATTTTTATGAACACGTATCACGCTGAAACTATTGGACTGATTTTGATGCAAATTGGCACAGTCTTAGTTTATATGGTGGTTTTTTATCACGAAAAAATTAGGTGTTCCTTCGGGATATGGGTTCAAAATTCAAACTAGGTGTTCCTTCGGGATATGGGTTCAAAGTTCAAACTAGGTGTTCCTTCGAGATATTGGTTCAAAGTTCAAAATCAGTAGGTTCCATAATTATATGTATATTTTTGACAATTCAGTTTTTCATATTATTTTTAAATTTCTGATTTATGTGGGCCATATAAACAAATGTCTCTCAGCTTTTTGTTTTAAGGTGCGCGGTGAACATTTATTCATTTAAGACAGACTCGCGAGGTGTAGCAGCTCACAGTGCCACTAGTATATTCTCGTTCTGTTGCTCATAAACTTTTTTGATCGTATGTTTTACTTACTGCTTTATTATAGTAGGTTAAGATAATACCATCATCCAAATTTGTGCAGCCATTTCAAACTCACAAACTTTCAAACTTATAATTTAGTAATATAAATTTTTCAGCTTACAGTTTTCATGTATAGGTAAATCTGTGCATCCACATCTTTTAACTCTGGTTTAAACATACAGCTGTAGATGTAAGTATAAGTAGTATTCTAAACACAAGACATGAACATAGCTAGTACTCGTAGGTATAACATTTTTCAACCGTACAAATATTAAACAAGCTCCAAAGTGCTATCAATAATTTCAATCGCAACAAACATAAACGTAATTCAACCTTGGGATCTGCACAAGATAACTCTAAGCTGCCACTTCAATAGTCTAACCATAAAGTTTATTTACCACCAATCCACTCGAGAGCATGGACCTCGCCTGTTGTTGCTTAATACGGTTATACTATACCTGATGTATTTGCAACTCATCAGATTACAAAACTTGGCGAAACAAATAATGTAAACTTTATGATTCAAAGTTACGGTATATTTGTGGTTTTGAAAGAAGTTGAAGATGTATTTATCACGGCTGCTCTTTAAGAGCTTTCGTAAAGTTATATTAGGTCTATCAAAATAATTTCTTGCGACAATTTTTAAAGTGATAAGTTGTGGTTATCTGTGTGGGTTGGGACAGGTCTTTCGTTCATTTTCTGTTTGTGTATTTAATAATATTGTGGTTAGACATTCAATTCAAATACGCGTTGTATGAGCGACTGTTGTTGCGTGAAAATAATGTTTAATCAGATATAATTTGTGCAGTTGCATGTAAACAAATTACGCACAATTAAAAAACCCGCCTGCGAACTTTAAATCGTTATAGATCCTAAATGGTCGTTCGAAATTAAAAATGATATGAGAATCCTAAAAATGATTTTCAAATATTTGTTCCATTATACCCCGAGATAGTTCGAGGACTTTTTTTTTATTTTTCACAATATGAATTTTTGATTACTGTCAAGTCTTTAATGATATTCGCAAGATTTAAGGAAAATTGATTGACGTAAGAATTACCAAAATCTGCCCACGCGTTTGGTCTCTAGAGCGCCACAAAAGAACAAACATACAAATATACATAGGCGGATAAACACATTACCATACGCGCAGTCGGGTAAAAATGGGGCCCAGTCGCGAATCGATTAAAGCCCATAAAAATATAAAACAAAACTAAAAAAAAGAATATACTTTTTTTGAAAAAAGAAAATGAAAACTATTTATTTGCTTAAAATATTGATAGAATTTTTTATAAGTCCTACATGTTCCCCCAGAAACTGACATACAAAAATGACAAAAACATACAATTACAAATTCAAAACAAATACCACTAATAGAATTAAAATAACAAACACTTTCAGATTAAAATTTATAAAATAATAATAATAACAATAGATAGATCATAATAGTACCAAAATGTTAAGAAAACAAAAATAGGAATTAAATACACATGTCAATACAAAGAATAAGAATAACTTAATTCAAATACACTGTCATATTAAATTTAACCATCATACACTTTTTAAATTCCAAAATTATTATTAATTAATAGCAGTCGTTAAACCATGTCAGAGGCCCTCGGGCGGCTTGACAAACTCTGACACCAGAGGCCAGCACTACCTCATACGACAAACAAACAAACAATTCCAAAATTCTTTCATTTCATAAAAGCAACTTTCATTTAACCAATTTTCAAGTTTATATATAGTCAACCTATAACTTATTTTTGTTGCTCAGTTGCAAATAATATTAATTTAGTTTAGATTAGTTTGTACGCAATTTGTAACTTTGTATTTGAATGTAAGAGTTGAACACTTGTTGAGTGCTGGTGGAGTGAAAAGCACGTGTAAGAATTCTTAACCTTCTGTTAAAGTTTAACAAAAGATTATTGACGATGGGAAGCAGATAGTTTAACAGTTAATCCTTCTTTTTCTTCTTCAAGTGCCGCTCCATTATTGAAGTTTGCACTTAGCTCCTTAGACTTTTGTTTATCAAGACTGCCTCGACTAAACAGTTGTTCCTCCATCCTAAACCTGGCAAAAAACAGATATACAAAAAAATATAAGTAAGCAATAAGTACCTACTTACTTACTTATTTCTTAAATGTTTTTATTTATTTGTATATCTGTTTTTTGCCACAAATAAAGCTTTATCTATGGCTATGTCTATATAATAAAGGCGAAAGTTTGTATACTTGTGTATGTGTGTATGTTTTGTGTATGTTTGTTAATCCTTCACGCAAAAACGGCTGAACTGATTTTGATGAAATTTGGAATAGAAATAGCTTATACCCTGGAATAACTTGGATAATTTTCATCGTCATCACTCACGCGGGTGAAACAAACAAAACATAATTACTAGGTAGTAGGTACTACCTAGTAATTATGTTTTTTGCCACAAGCCGGCAAAAACTCAGCATAATGCTCGTTGATAACAACCAGCACTGGTCTTCCGTTGAGAACGGCTGGTGACGTCACGCACGTAAATACCACATAAAATAAGAAAAAAAAACAAAAATTTCAATTACATATCACGTACAAAATAACAGTGTAAAGTGAAAAGTCACTGTAAACAAAGTAACATTTAAATTGGCAACACTAGTCCAAACCAAAACTTACAAGTGAGACAAGACATCAAAAAAAAAAAGAAGTGAAGTGAGCACCTATATAGTCTGTACAAGTGAGGCATATTTCATATCTCCTATATGATCTGAGAGCATAGGTATTATTGCAGACCAGACAGCAAAATAAAGTGAAGTCGGAAGGCAACAAACTGATGGTTTTACAATTTTTACAGAACAAAACTTAACTTATGTTTATCTAATCTACCCGATATAATAATGAAACAAAAAAAAACAAACAACATTCCATAGTAACATATGTACATAGTAACATATGTACATAGTTACATATGTACATAGTAACATATGTACATAGTTACATATGTACATAGTTACATATGTACATAGTAACATATGTACATAGTTACATATGTACATAAGGTTTTGCAATAAATAAATTAAAATTGAAACTTAATTGTTAATCCGGAAATACAAGTTTAAAGAGTCTAAAAAGCACTGGTATCACATTTTAGAGATTCTTCGCTTTTTTACCCTACTACGGAGAAGCAAGGGAAGGGTAATAAGTTTAAAATTCTATGTATGTGTGTATGTATCTATGTAATTTTCATGCTAAGCATTCAAATTTAAAATATTTGGCTTTTGTTTGTGAATATTACAGGCATTTTTGTGGTTTAAAATATCCACTTGAAATGCTAAAGACTCAAGTTATTACTAAGCCACTATGAACTATACTTAAACTAGTTGTATTACATAAATAGTATGTTCATTGTAGAAGTTCTTTTATTTTATATCATGTTCATTTATATTACAGATATAACATATTTGTTTTGTCTTGCTCGGATAAACGGGTGGGTTCAAACTATTTAAAACTGTAGTAATCCTACATCTACACTAATATTATAAACAATTAAAGCTTGTTGTATATTTTGTTTGTTACAGCTAATCTCTGAAACTGCTGATCCAAATCTGAAAAGTCTTTCACTGATAGAAAGCTACACTATTCCAGATGAACATAGGCTACTTTTTTCGTCGCACAGTTTTCGTGGGATAACGGAAACACTACTGGCAGAGACGTAGGGCACGGCAACTTGTAATTAATAACTTGATTGAGAAATATCACAACCAGAACAATTGACTTCACTTAAGCAAGATGAATTTCATTGAATCACAAAGAAACAGGTCTCTTCTTCTTCGCAGAGACTACCAGAATGACAAAAACAGGTCTCTTCTTCTTCACAGAGACTACCAGAATCACAAAGAAACAGGTCTCTTCTTCTTCGCAGAGACTACCAGAATCACAAAGAAACAGGTCTCTTCTTCTTCGCAGAGACTACCAGAATGACAAAAAAAAAGCAAAAGATGATTCAACAGTTTGGCAACAATTATTTTTGTTGTCTTTTACTTCTTCTCATTTTAAGAATTATTTTATAATAATTGTATTATAATGTTGATTTTGTGATCATATTATGTGTAAATAGTGAGTAAATTAAATGAAATGTGCTTTTTTTAATACATAATAATATATGATATACAAAACTATATTCAGACTTTTATTAACCCTGCGCTCCGCGGCTTCTCAGGTTTTTTTTCAGGACTTTATGTATCCAATTTCATCTAAATCCGTTAATGTTTCTTCATACAAGAACCACCCAACCCTCAACCCTGAGATTAATTTTAGCCGTAACTTTAAAAAAAAATCTTTATAAACTTTACTACCCTTCCCTCCGAAGTAAACCTTTAAATTACTCAGTATTTAATCTCAATTGCAAATCTCTAGGTTCATTGGTACAGGCTGTGCATTATCTGTCAGTTAGTCAGTCAGTTAGTCAGTCAGTCAGTCAATCAGTCAGTCAGTCAGTCAATATGTCACGGTACTGTTTTATGGGTGTAAAAGATTAATCATTATTACACATTATCACCTAAAAATCTGAATGTACTAAACCCATTCAGATTTTTAGGATAAATTCAATGGGACGCGTTACTAAACTGTTTTTATTTTTTAAATTCTGTAGCTGTTCCCATTGGGACAAGTGTCTTATGGGACGAGTCGCTGAACATGGCAACTAATTCATCACAATAAAAAACAGACAGACTACAAAAATGAATCAAAATGACATTCGTACAACTATTAGGTGGCTACAAAACTCCTTGTTATTAGGTATCTCGAACCCTCCAAGTTGTAGTTGTTGATTCAAAACAAATAATGCATATATTATTACTAGCTTTCCCGCCCGCGACTTCGTCTGCGCGGACTACTGTTTATCGCGAAAAAAAGCATCCTATGTTCTTCTAGGATATTAAAAACTAATGCAAAATAGTAGGTATAGCACCAATGCTTTTGACGTATTTTGGCAGACTAGTTATTTCGTTTCCATGGCAACCGTTCCTTACAGCGAGTAATCAACATTTTCCAGTTTTCTCGTGGAAACTTTCAATTTTCCGGGATAAAAGGTTTTATTCCAGAGTATAAGCTATCTCTATTACAAATTTCATCAAAATCCGTCCAGCCGTTATTGTGTGAAAGCTCCCCAAACAAACAAACAAACAGACAGACAGACAACGTTTCTATTTTATATATTGGTATGGATAGTATGCTAAGATATAACAAATGTAATTACGATATAACTACGCCAAAATAGTGTCATGTATTTATAAATTGTAAACGTGAATAAACAATGAAATATTTTATTATAACTTATGGTTTTTTTATTAGGCTTCAGCGAGAAACTCCCTGCGCGACCAAAGTCCAAACGTAGCGGCAGCCAAGTCCCATGCCATCTGTGGAGAGTTAGCGGCGCACGCGCACGGCCTGCAGGAAGATGTCGCGCAGCTGCCTGCGTGCTAAGCGCACAACCAACGGCTGAGGCCGCGACGGCGCATTGGCCTGCTCACCACTGGGTGGCGCGCGGCGCACGCCCACCTGCTCCACCGACACGAAGTCACGCTCATCGCAAGATACTCCCAATTTTTAGCAAGGACACGAACTAGGTGCCCCACGTTCTCGCCCTGCTCCTCAAGAATGTTTGTGACCTCGACATCATTCAGGAGCGAATCCTGCTTTATGTCTGCTTTATGCTGCTCAATGGTGGATCTATGGCCAGAGAGTTCGGGGCTAGCCTGTATTACTGCACTCCTATTCTCCAAGCAATCAAGTCGTCTTTGCATACTGTCCATGTGAACCCCGTACCCCTCCACAACGCTTCGGAGCTCAGTCGTCTGATCGCACAGAGGGTTAAAATCATCTCTGAACGATTTCATATCTTTGGCATTATATTAATTTCTTGAAAAATATTTGTGTGATGTTCCTCAGATCCAAAATTATTAATTGAGAAGTCGTTCATTTTCCCGTTCACTGAAAGGTGTGATGTCCTCCGGTACGTTATGCGCCGAAACTAGGAGCACACTTCCGGATTATACAGAGTTTGTATCATTTTTCCTAATAATAGCCTTACAAAATGGCATCATTTATAGACCTGATAAACTGCTGTTTAATAGGCTCAAAGCGAGCGTTCGTTCAGACCAGTTTTTGTTAGTTTAACGGTAACCAGAGCTACCGTTCGTATTTAGCCATTATGAATAAATGAAAACAAAAGCAAGCTGGTGTGAAGGTACCTCCGATGCTCTAATAAATGCCGCATAGAAAAGGCTAAAATCGGAGAACCAAATTATTCGCTCAGCAGTTGAAAAGGCCCCATCTGACGAAGCTAAAATCCTCTTCTGGCGACACCGTCACCTCAAGGCCGGATATTATCGCCAAGATAGAGGATTTCTATGACCGACTGTATGACTCGCATGTTCTGCGACCCAAACTTAGCAATGAGGATTCCCGAGCCACATTGACCTGCCACTACACCGATGATGACGACTTTCGGCAGGGAAGTCAGTCTAGACGAAATCGATATTTACCTCAAATAACTTAAAATGGAAAAGCCCCCGGGGACGACAGAGTTACGTTGGAGCTTTTGAAAGCAGTAGGAAAACCTGTGTTTCGAGATCTCCAGAAGTTGTTTATCCCTGTTCTGAAAGATGGGAGAACTCCAAAGGCGTGGAATAGAAGCATGGTAGTTTTATTCTTCTAAGAAGGAGATAAAACTCTCCTTAAAAACAGTCCATATCGCTTCTAAGCCACGTCTATGCGCTGTCATCGAAGGCAGGCTGGGTTTCGATCGGGTTACGGCACCATAAACCACATACAAACAGTGCGGCAGGTTATACAAAAGACTGAAGAGTATAACTAGCCCCTGTCTTGTTTTTGTGACTATGAGAAAGCCTTTGACTCTGTCGAAACCTGGGCTGTGCTCGAGTCCCTGCAGCGTTGCCAAGTGGCGATACATCGAGGTGATAAGAAACTTGTATGAGGCCGCGAATATGTTCGTTCAAGTAAAGAATCAGCAGACTAAACATATCCAGCTGTACAAGGGAGTGAGACAGGGGACGGTATAACTGATCGGTATAACTGACTAACCCGAACCTGATCACTAACGCCCTGGAAGATATGAATAAGACGCTTGACTGGAAATAAACGGACATAGAGATAAATGGCGTGTACATCTCACACCTACCATTCGCCGATAATATTGTTGATGGGATTTATGAATAAAATTAGCTAGTAAAATAAGCATATGGCTAGTAGTAGTATAGTTTATTTTTTTTGTTTATTGGTTCACAACTTGAAGTACACAGATTTCTTAGTCTAAAGTCTTGCGTTATATGTATTACAAAAGCACGGTGTAACTCCTAATATAGTGAACAAAACATGCAGTTTGCGGTCAATGTTAAATTCGAAGAATATTACATTTCGAATTAAAAATATACATATATATATATATATATATATATATATATATATATATATATATATATACATATATATATATATATATGTATATTTTTAATATATATATATATATATATATAGTTAGTTAATAAAATAGTTGCAACTAAAAATCACCCAATGAAATAAAAACGCTACTCCTTGCCGAGGCCAAAGAACCAGAAAATCCATTTACCAATATATAAAAGTGAAACGTTGTTTGTTTGTTTGTATGTTTGTTTGGGGAGCTTTCACGCGATAGCCGCTGGACGGATTTTGATGAAATTTGGAATGGAGATAGCTATATAAAACAAATACTTTTTATCCCGGAAAATTCAACGAATTCCGTGGAAGTTTCCACGGGAAAACTGGAACATGTTGAACTCGCTGTTAGGAACGGTTGAGCAAATGAATGAGCGGTTGACGAAATAACAAGTCTGTCAAAAAACATCAAGAGCGTTGGTGCCACAGATTAAGTAGCTGATGCCATACGAACAACAAGCCACAGAGGCCATAACCAAGAAGTCTAAGTCTACTTTTGCATTGGTTTTTAATATCCTAGAAGAAAGTAGTATGCTTTTTTCGCGATAAACTGTAGTCCGCGTGGACGAAGTCACGGGCGGGTAAGCTAGTATGTCATATTTAGACCTGATTCCATTATAATATGAAAACATTCTGTACAATGGAGAATATCGACCAATATTTGTTCTGCATTGAGGCAACTTGAAACACCTATTCATCCTATCTATTTATCAACCGGCTTCCTGATCGGGGAACTTCTAATTGGACATGCATATTGTCCAATCCATCCAGTGTGTTTATGAACAATCGATTAAGCCATGAAGAAGTTTATATAGGAATATAATATCTGATGCTTTATGGGACTTCATTTTATAAAAAGTTAATCTCTGCTGCTGCTGGGTAACTTTTTGCAATTGTTATTTATATAGGACAGATGATAGAAAAACTTTTTTTGAATTCGCTCTAACCTGCCAGAGTGGACAGCATAACTAGGAGACCATACACAGCTATTAAATTCTAGAATACTTCGAATTATACTATTGTACACTGGTATTAGAACTATGTTTTTTAGAAGTTATAATGCAGTAAGTATAATTATGTTGTCCGCAACGCTAACTGAAATTTGCAAAAGCACTCGTTGATTAACGGTTGAAAATTCAGTGTAATCGGGCGCATCGTCAGTGTTTCAATGGAATTAATTCCGTGGGACTTCACAATCGCTTATCTACAGCGCAGCGGCGGGAAGTATCAGGAACGCCGAGTTTTAGGGTTTGCATTCCAGTTTATGGGTTTAGTACTGTACATTAAGAATTGCTTATCTACAGCGCAGCGGCGGGAAGTATCAGGAACGCCGAGTTTTAGGGTTTGCATTCCAGTTTATGGGTTCAGTACTGTACATTAAGAATCGCTTATCTACAGCGCAGCGGCGGGAAGTATCAGGAACGCCGAGTTTTAGGGTTTGCATTCCAGTTTATGGGTTCAGTACTGTACATTAAGAATCGCTTATCTACAGCGCAGCGGCGGGAAGTATCAGGAACGCCGAGTTTTAGGGTTCGCATTCCAGTTTATGGGTTCAGTACTGTACATTAAGAATCGCTTATCTACAGCGCAGCGGCGGGAAGTATCAGGAACGCCGAGTTTTAGGGTTTGCATTCCAGTGTATATGGGTTCAGTACTGTACATTAAGAATCGCTTATCTACAGCGCAGCGGCGGGAAGTATCAGGAACGCCGAGTTTTAGGGTTTGCATTCCAGTTTATGGGTTCAGTACTGTACATTAAGAATCGCTTATCTACAGCGCAGCGGCGGGAAGTATCAGGAACGCCGAGTTTTAGGGTTTGCATTCCAGTGTATATGGCTTCAGTAGTGTACATTAAGAATCGCTTATCTACAGCGCAGCGGCGGGAAGTATCAGGAACGCCGAGTTTTAGGGTTTGCATTCCAGTATATGGGTTCAGTACTGTTCATTAAGAAGAATCTTAGACTTTGTAATAATTTCATTATAACGACATTTTGTATTCTTCCTAAGGCCACAATGTATCTTTTTAATCGACTTCACAAAAGGAAACGGTTATATGTTCGACTGTATGTTTTTTTAAATATATATTTAAACCGATTTCTCCGTCAATTACTAACCGATTATGAAAATTCTTTTTTTATTTGTAAAGGTATACTCTCCCGGTGGTCCCATATAAATTTTATCAAAATGGGGTGAGTTTTTTTTAGATATTAGTTAATCCAGTTGAAGTCGATTTTTGTACCATGGTATTTTGTGCAGCATGGTATTTTGTGGTATTTTGTGTTCCCTTTAGTGGTTACGACATCCTGATCCGGAAATAAAAATTTGAAGCTGATTTTATAATATGGTGGGTACATGAATTATTATTGTGTACTAGCTGTACCCGCGGCTTCGCACGCGTGTTCTTTTTTTTTAGGTTCAAAGTACCATAATGTGCTGTTCCAGGACCAATATACCAACATTTGATCAAAATTTCTTTAACCGTCTAAAATACTTTTATTAATTGTTCGGCTTCTAACTCACCAGATTGAGATACCAATTACACTAGTTTTTAAATCTAACCCTAAGCTATCTTACAATGAAAACCGCATTGCAAACGGTCCAATAATTTTTACGTGATGCGCGAACAAACAAACATATAGACAAACAGAAAGACCAACACGATTAAAAAAATAATATGTTCATGTTCAATACCCTTTTTAAGCAGCCAAGAGCATTTTTTTATTTATCTTCTTTTTACAGCCTTTTTCGTACCTATTGCTTTATTATAAGTATAGATATATGAATGTGTGAATTTGCATCAAAAAATCCGTCTAGTAGTTTCAGCGTTCTTTGTTCTTTTAAATTACTTTCAACGCCTATCCTGCAGGAACTCTTTAATTTTTCGGGATGAAAAGTATCCAGTGTCCTACCTCGAATTATGAACTCAAATCATAACAAATTTCATTTGAATTCAGTGCGAATTTTGGGCGTGATGCGCTACCTAGGTACAGACAGACAGACGGACAGACAGACAGACACAAAAACATTACAAAAATACAGCTTTGGCTTTGGTATTAAATATAGAACGGCCTCCAAAAAAAATTACAAAATATCTTAAATTTACAGAATTTGGGACATTATCCCGCAGGAACTATTTATTTTTTCGGGATAAAAATTACTCTCAATTTTTACCCATTATATAAACTATGACTGTGCCAAATTGCAACAAAATCCGTCCATTAGTTTCAGCATGATACGTATTCTTTTAAATAACTTTCAACGCCTATCCTGCGGGAACCCTTTAATTTTTCGGGATTAAAAGTATCCTATGTCCTACCTCCTAGTATGAGCTAAAATCATACCAAGTTTCATTTAAATTCATTCAGTAGTTTCGGCGTGATGCCTAGCCAAGATACAGACAGACAGACAGACAGACAGACAGACAGACAGACAGACAGAAATGAAAAAAAAAACAGTTTTGGCTTCAGTATCGAATATAGAGTACCCTCCAAAAGAAAATTTTAAAATATCTTCAATGTACAGAATTGGACCCGTTACAGTTTTATTAAAAGTATAGATTTGTTTCAGCCAGAAAGGCCCATGATTATTCACCCATTAATTTCACAACATATAATAATTATGGCACTATCACAACTAAATATGGACATACCTGGAAATACAGCAATGCGGCCTCATCCAAGCTTGATGACTTTCTGCTGAGGAATTTCTACTTATCTTATGCATCAAGTTCGTTCTCAATAGGCACGGCTGATGCGAACAGAAATAGGTACGTGAAATGCGATTGATGGTGGAAAACTAGTTAACCTGAGCGTCTAATATACATCTTGCATACTTGTCACAAATCACATTTTATGTAAAGGCACGTCCACTCCTACTGTACTAAAAAAATTGTCTTACAGAGTTATTTGACTATTGCTGATAACGTTTAAAATAACTTCGAAAGATACTAAGTTATGAGCAGACGTGGCACTTACCATCTAGCGCATGACCTGCTGGACTGGCCAGACGTCATTCAGATCCATTAATAATTAACCCTGTTGTCAGAGAGCATATTTTACGACGACTTTCTAAGTTCGAAAAGCCAACGTTATAGGTGTAGTTTTGTTGGGAGACACTTTGTGACTAAGCAAATGTCAGGCAATTCTTGTTACCATTTTATATCGCTATATTAATGCCATTCTGATTTGGTTGGCACCAACTAAATACCTGTGCCGGATACCGACCAAGGTTCTGGCTGTTATTGATTAAAAGTAGTCGCTAAACCACATCAGAGGCCCTCGGGCAGCCTGCCAGCTCTGACAACAGAGACCCTTGGGCGGCCAGCCAGCGCTGACAACAGAGGCCCTAGGGTGGCCTGCCAGCTCTGACAACAGAGGCCAGCACTACTTCATATGACATGAAAGCAAGCAACCGATGAGTACCCCACCCCATACATAAAAATATCATTGCTTGTAAATCTTGTATCGGTGGTCCACCAACATTCACAGGCACCTTACTCAATCCTCAAGAGTATCTCGAAGGAAATTGATGAACCTCGATGAAGCTGCTGCGAGTGGCCCCGTCATCAGATCAAGTGGTAGACATACCTGTGGCGAAATCCCCAGCATTTTGAGACTTGGTGGGATGTTGCTGAGCTGGTGCCGCGGCAGCACCACGTGTCCGAAGTTGACGGTGAACGCTTCGCACCACACCGCGAAGTGCCCGATGTCGAATACGGTCAGCTCCTGCGGAAGTAAGATCAGTCTGATCGAGATTTACATATTATTTTCGAAGCCCTTACTTAACCTTATTCGTTTTATATGTTTTCAGGTAGTTTGTTTTTTGATCATAATGATCTTGATGTCAAAATAACAAATGGAAAGAACTTGTTCCAATAGTCCATAGAGAAAAAAAAGGTAATGGGGAACTGTTAATGCAGTGAAATCACGTAAAAAATATATTACCAAAAAATAAAAATGCTCAAAATACATTTCTTAAAAAAGTAGTCAACTTTCACGTGCATTTCATGTCAAAAAGACAAAAAAAACGAAAATTATTTTTTGTGGCGCCATTACAGCTGTTTTAGGTGTGCCAAGGTCATGAATGCTATTTAGTGCTATTATACCCATGTTTTTAGACACGCAAAAATTAGGGTTGATAAAAAAAGTTTCACTAACTTAGATTTCTACAAAGAAACGTCTAATTCTATTTAATCTTATGAATATAATGTTGTACCCACACTAATATAAAAAAGGGAAACGTTGTCCGTTTGTTTGTTTGTTTGTTGGTTTGTTTGTTTGAGGAGCTTTCACGCGACTTGGCCGAATTTAATGAGAATTTATGTGTAGATGATGTAAACCATAGATACCATGGGATGCCTTTTGTCCCCGAAAATTTTACATGCGGGCAAAGCTGCGGGGCGCAGCTAGTAAAATATAAAAGCGAAATACTACGCACTGATTATACACAAAATCTTAAAAAAATACTTAACCTATAAAATTAGGCAGGTATTTGCGACAGGGACGCTGTACAGGCATGAAATTTGGTATTTACTCGTAGGTTAACAATGTAAAATAAATAAATACATTGATAAGTTTTTTCGACAGGGACGGATTAAGGTGGTCCAAAGATGATTTCAAAATACAATGTTTAAATGTTATCGGCTGAACAGATTTTGATGTTTTTTTTACATAGATACTTTGGATCCAAGAATATCACATAGAATACTTTTCATCATTGTCCAAGCAGGTAAAACCGCGGGCCGCAGGTAGTAATATTATGTCATAGATCTCCTACCACTTATGGATCAAAAAGGAGGGTAAGCTAGAGCACATTCAGGCCTATCAATGTAATGTTACGTATGTTCAGCTATTTGTAATAGTTTAGGAGATACTTTGATAGTTTGATAGATTTATACCGATTTTGTATTAGTAAGAGCACTTACCCCAGGCAGCGTGAGCACAATGGTCTTCTTGTCGTACTTCCTGAGCGGCACCTCCTTGCCGTTCTCGTCGGGGATGCGGATGCCCTGCGGAGAGGGCTGATCGCCGCGCCCCACCCAGAACTTGGCATCTGTGCGAGAATCCAATTATTAGAAACTACATCAGTTAAAATGGTGAAAATAGTTAAGGGCGGCACCCTTAACTATTTTCCCAGAATAAATAATAGGTGCCGTGCACAATATTGATCTAGTTGTGGCGACGCAGTTCCACTTCTCACCTGGCGAAAACTATAAGTCGGAATCGTTGTACATGCCTTTTGGTTTTTGAATATTTTCCGTCTTTGTACCCGTTGTACGGCGAATCAAAGGTAGGGTTATAAGTTTAACAGTCTTTGAATGTGGGTATATGGATGATCCACCTTAGCGTCGCCCCTGTTGGTCCGATTTTGACAAGCGAGGTATCAATCGTTTTGCCTTTATTAACAGAGGCTATAGGCTATAGACTATATTTTTTACCCGACCGTATTTTAGTTTTTAAACTTATGTCTTGTTACTGGCTCCAATTCCTTAGCAACAGAGCACACTAATGTTCGAACATGCGAGTATTCGAGTAACAAAGCAACTAACTGCATTAAACTTTTGTACGACTAATCCACATAATTGATCCCATCTGACGTTTTAAAAACTCACCCCACCCAGATTCATGTCCAGTACTTTTCGGAAATGTATGTCCGAGTTACCCAAGTTGTTAAAGTCTGCACACTTTCCTCCAAATTATGACACGGAATCACTGGAAGCCTGCACTGAGACATCACACGAGCATGACAAACTGCCCAACTTAGCTCCAACTTGGAGTGTAAGTTACAGTTTCAACTTGGCAAGTAAAATTCCTAGTCCGTAGTATAGGATCCGTAAGTATTCGTGAGCGCAGAGCGCAGATGCATAGTTTTATAGGAACTAAACTATACTAATGCTATGAAAATAATATATTTTGCAGCGTTATACAGCGCTTGACTAGCAGCCCGTGGACGTTATACAGCGCTTGACGAGCAGCCCGTGGACGTTTTTCAGGGATAAAAAGAATCTCATGTGTAATTTTAGCCTCCATCAATATCATTTTAACCATTATATGGTAGCATACATACTATATACGAGTAAGTATACATGCTTTCGTATTTAGGATATAACTTAGAATTCATTTAAGAACAATACTATTCAAATCACCACTTTGACCAAAACAAAAACATGACTAAGGAAGACATCATCATTTTGTCAGAATTTAGAAGTCCACTGCTGAACATAGGCCTCCCCCAAAGAGCGCCATGACGAGCGATCTAGTGCCAGCTCCATCCACCGACTTCCTGCGATGGCTACAATGTTGTCTAAATTTTTGTAAAATATATTACTATCCGCGTTACTCGCTGATAATGTAGATTTCTATGAGTGAAAGAAATTTTAAAATCTGTTAAGTATTTCTTGATTTAATCCATTACAATTATATATTAGTGTAGATATAATTATAGTCAAAATAATCTTAATAAAAAAAAACAAAAGGACTTTCAATAAAACAATGACTATACTAACCTAAACCAAAGTAATACTAAAACTAGTCTAATAATCCGCTGCCAGTGGGCAACGTTCCCAAAATGCTGGCAGCATTGCCACGTTGTATGGCAATGCTTAGTCTTTGGGCAAAGTAAAGGCCAGCATTTTGGTCACGTGTTGCTTCGACCAGACGCCCCGATAGATCTTTATATATTTGATGAGCTCCTGGTCCCCACGGCCCTAGTGTCTCTACCCCAAAAGGCTCAAATATATATCCGCTGTCGAGGGTACTATATTTGCGCCTTTTGAGGCTCTCAGCTGATTCAGCCGCCGCTCCAGCCTTATTTTGAGTTCCTAGAAGATGAGAATGCGCAAAAATTAAAAAACATCAAACTGGTACAGGAAAAAAATAATTTTGTATCATATACGATTTTATCATCGCATATTTCATTCAAGAAGTCTTTGCAATTAACCAGACTGCTTGATCAACTAGGCAAATTTTTGAACCAAACTTTTAGTGTTACGACCAATGAAAAGAGCCTTATAATGACTCGCATGCCCTTCTGCTACTCTGTCACAGCTCTTTTTTAATTGTTCATAATCTAGCGTATAGCGTTTTAGCCACAGTGTGGCAAAAAACCTGATGTCAAACTGAAAAGTGGGAAGTAGCGGTATCATAGCGGTAGCGGCATATATGATGAAGCAGTTTTATGGGCCTATCTGTATTCTTTGTGTTTGAAATACGGCCACTTGAAGACATAAGCAATTTTAGCTGAAAAACGGCCGTTACTTTACAAAAATGTTCATAATTTGGCATTTATGGCCGACATAACGGTGCGTCACGGACAGATTAAGACGTCCGGTTGTTTACTGTAGACTTGAGTAATAAAAAACGAAGAACAATACCTACGAAGAAAAGAGAAGCAATAAAAAAGAGTTGTGTTCAAACTAAAAACTTGGTCAGATTTTGACAAGCGAGGTATTTATCGATTTATTTTCATCGCAAGAGTGTGAGGCTATTTTATTCCCGACCGTATTCGGGTTTTAGTTTTTGAACTCGGCTCTTTAATTATACATTTCCGCAAACTACCGACTGAGACTAGATTTACCTAGATTTTATTATGTTTACCCGACTGAGGAGGGTTATGTGTTTGGGTTTTATACAGCCTAGACGGTTTGATGGATATTTATAAATGAGGTATCATTTGATTCGTATTAATCGCGAGAGTGCTGTAGGATATTATGAAGTGTCAAGAAAACTAATATGGCGGCTTACAGCTGCCATAATTATTGTATATCCACCTGAACAAAAAAATATCAAATCCTATCGGGTGAGGTATCAAAATGAAGGTCTTTGAAAGACCATTTCAAAAATATATAATTCTTTTATGTACCTAACCAGTAGCAATAGTCTTTCAAGCTGCTTACAATATATAATTATTTTATGTACCTAACCAGTAGCAATAGTCTTTCAAGCTGCTTACAATATATAATTCTTTTATGTACCTAACCAGTAGCAATAGTCTTTCAAGCTGCTTACAATATATAATTATTTTATGTACCTAACCAGTAGCAATAGTCTTTCAAGCTGCTTACAATATATAATTCTTTTATGTACCTAACCAGTAGCAATAGTCTTTCAAGCTGCTTACAATATATAATTCTTTTATGAACCTAACCAGTAGCAATAGTCTTTCAAGCTGCTTACAATATATAATTCTTTTATGTACCTAACCAGTAGCAATAGTCTTTCAAGCTGCTTACAATATATAATTCTTTTATGTACCTAACCAGTAGCAATAGTCTTTCAAGCTGCTTACAATATATAATTCTTTTATGTACCTAACCAGTAGCAATAGTCTTTCAAGCTGCTTACAATATATAATTCTTTTATATACCTAACCAGTAGCAATAGTCTTTCAAGCTGCTTACAATATATAATTCTTTTATATACCTAACCAGTAGCAATAGTCTTTCAAGCTGCTTACAATATATAATTCTTTTATGTACCTAACCAGTAGCAATAGTCTTTCAAGCTGCTTACAATATATAATTCTTTTATATACCTAACCAGTAGCAATAGTCTTTCAAGCTGCTTACAATATATAATTCTTTTATGTACCTAACCAGTAGCAATAGTCTTTCAAGCTGCTTACAATATATAATTCTTTTATGTACCTAACCAGTAGCAATAGTCTTTCAAGCTGCTTACAATATATAATTCTTTTATATACCTAACCAGTAGCAATAGTCTTTCAAGCTGCTTACAATATATAATTATTTTATGTACCTAACCAGTAGCAATAGTCTTTCAAGCTGCTTACAAAATTTACAATTTTATATTATTCAAGTTATGTAAGTACTATAGTCCATTGTTGCAATTGCAAATATTAAAGTAAAATAAAATATGTAAGTAAATATGAAACTTTAAAATTATATTACTACTAGCTGATGCCCGCAGCTTCGCACTCGTGGTCATTTCTCTAGATTAAAAGTACTTTATGTACCTACTACTCCAAGACCTATACCAATATACAAACATTTGATCAAAACTACTTCAGCCGTCAAAAAGATTTTATCGATTGCTTTGCTTCTACTCGTCGGACTAAAATACCAGGTACACCAGTTTCTACGTCAAACCCTAAGCTATCCAACAGTGAAAACCGCATTGCCATCGGTCCAGTAGTTTTTACGTGATGCGCGAACAAACATACAGACAGACAAACAGACAGACACAAATTTTAATATGTATATATAAAAATTAATATTCTCGTTCAGTAGCTTATTTTAAGTACCCTAGACTATTTCTTTTTTAATTATCTTCCCTGCACTTGTACTATTATTTATTCTGTGCTTATACAGTCTTTTTCGTTCTTAATGCTTTATTATAAGTATAGATTATCTATGCGGGCGGTGCGTCCGTCCGCGATCGCAGCTGGAAAGCAAAACCCGAGCATATGTTTGCGTCGTGCGTTCCGCGCCCCATGCCTGCACGCCAATCGGGTTTTTTGTATTTTTTATTACAATTTTTACTCGTTAAAGATACATCTTACATAAACCTAAAAAAACAAGTCAAGTATTTTTGAATTTTAGAAAATATATGTACATTATCTTCTTGCTTCTCCTAATATTATCTCCATGGGCGGTTTCACACAGACGATTACGACAGGATATGTCATCCACGAAATGGTCAGTGGGGTATGCACGGTAGGATCGGGGGGAGGGGGTATTCATGAATGAATTTATCGGTAGGTAAAGAAATCGTTCGCCTAGTGTAAAACCGCCCAGAAAGCCACAGTACACACCACAGTAGGTATATTCGCTTAAACCCCGCGATATTGGGCGCAAACATCGTAAATCGCTAACCGCACGCTACCTCGCTCTGTAGTACGTGTGAATTATCGCCGGGACGCCTCATATTTCAAATATTTGGTGCAAATTAGTGCGATAGCGAAGTAGCGCGTTAAAAGACTTAACTTAATATTTATTTATTTTTTAACCACTGGGTCTTTAGTTGAGCTGCCCCGGGCGGACGCTCTGATCTGCGATTTCGATGAATGTCGACAATTCGTGTAGATATACTCCATAGTATGTCTGTCCGTATATCGGCCTGCAAGGAGTGTACTCCATCGCGCAGTAATTACAGACTTGTGTCGATGATGGGTTCATTAAAATATTTAGCTTTAAACGAACGAATTGACGAACTTAATGCACCGAGATAATAAACAGCACACCACATCACATCATCAATCCGAAGACGTCCACTGCTGAACATGGGCATCCCTCATAATAAGAGGGGGCTTTGTCATAAAATGTGTGCATCGATGTCTGGCTGCTGTATTGGTTGCACCATGCTCCGTCCAATTAAAGGTTCCCTAGATGCTACAACCTACTGCATTAATTATACCTATTACTATACAATACTGGGTTATTGAATTAATGCATTACTCACATAAACTGGACTGGACGGACCGGATTATTGTTTTTCTGGTCGATTTTCGGGAATCTTGGAATTAAATCTACTATTTCAGTTGTTTAAAACAGTAGGTAGTTTTCTAGTACATGTGACATTATAGCTTAAACTCGTAAAAGGTTAAAACATTTTTTTGAGGATGTTCACTTTGTACTAACAACCAACTCTTCAAATGGAGTTGGTCCACTGCTGGGGCTCTCTCCCAATAAACGCCTCTAAGCATGATCTTTAGATTGGTGGTAGATGCTACAACCTATTTTCTCATCCCATTCCAAGGCAACTGAACCGAAAGGGTACTCCACTGATTAACAACATTGAGACGTACCAGGTGCTTCGCCATCGTAGGAGAAGTTGGGGACGAGAAGTGTCTGCGCATCGATGACGACTATGGGGTCCGAAGAGACCCCGTGCACGCCGCGGAGCGCCGCCACCTTCACGGGCTTGGGGTAGTCCAGGTCGCGGGGGATGGACACGTCGCCGAAGTTCACCTAGTAACAAGCACATAATAAAAATCTTTGATTAGATTAAAAATGTATATCAATCCCGACCCCCACCCTCTTCCTCACCCCATTATAGCTAAATACCATCTAGAATACATCGGCTTTTAAACATTTTTATGTTTAAGAAATCAAAATCGGTCTATTTGTTTGGGAGCTACGATGCCACAGACAGACACACGGATATAACACCCCTCTCTTTTCTAGCTTAGGGGTTAAAAACTAACAAGTTATTATTAAACTTTTAGTAGTAAGGGTAATCAGGTCTACATCATCATCATGCCTGATGATGCCATCTTTCAGTTTGCATTGATTCCTCTTTATTTCGGTCCTGCGCCAATTTCATCCACGTTCTGCCCTGACCACTAGGTATCTAATGTATGTGATCGACACCAATATCATAACGAGGAAAGATTAGATTTTTTGTATATTTGTACATAAATACAACCCAAGCACATAACTGACAAAACTCTCCTCAGTCGGGTAAATTTTTATTAAATTTATATAAATAATAGCTGCGCCCCGCGGTTTCGCCCGCGTCCCCCAGGAATCATAATTTTTTCCGGGATAAAAATTAGCATATGTATTAATCCAGGTAAGCTACCGCCTTACCAAATTTCATCTAAATCCGTTCGGCTGATTAAGCGTGAAGAGATAACAAACGTACACACATACAACCTTACATACATACAAACTGTCGGTTTTATAATAGGTACTAGTTTTCCCACCCGCACATTCGTCCGCGCGCACTAACTCTTTATCGCAAAAAAGTCTAAGGTACTTAAAATAAGCTACTGAACAAGAATATAACATTTTTAACATTCGTGTCTGTCTATTTATTTGTCTGTTTGTCTGTATATTTGTTCGCACTGTAAAAACTACTGAATCGATTGCAATGCAGCAGCACAGATAGCTTAGGTTTTGACTTAAAATCTGGTGTACTTGGTATCTCAATCCGAAGAATAGAAGCTGAACAATCGATAAAAACTTTTTGACGGCTGAGGGAATTTTGATCAAATGTTGGTATTTTGGTATTTTAGGTCTCGGAATAGTACATAGAGTACTTTTAACTTAGAAAAATGACCACGCGTGCGAAGTCACGGGTCCAGCTAGTAAAATATAAAAGTGACAATGAGATGTCGTACAATCATCAAATAATCAAACCTGGAAAAATAAGGTAAAAATTCTAACTAGGTATGTTGTATAAAACAACGTGACATCATGTCATGATTTCATGGCATGTTGTAGTCATGAGACATCTCACAAAGTGCTTAAAAATTTTATTCACTTAACGTAAACATCGAAGTGATCACTTGTTATTATCATAGAGCTTGGAGACAGTATCCATGCATTTTTTGTCATTATTATAATCATTTGCATCAATACGCTTTCTTTATGAGATTTAATTTAACAAAAGGTTTAAAACTGTGCATTGATAAATAATAGATTCCGTCAGGTAACTTATTCAAAAAGCGTATACAGTTCCCCATATAAAAACCACTAACTTTCTTTAACCGAAATCCAGACACTTTCAGTTTATTTTTATTTCTAGTATTAAGATTATCATCATCATCATCAGCCTATACTAGTCCACTGCTGGACGCAGGCCTCTCCCAATAAGCGCCACTGAGCTCGATCTTCGGCTCTTCTCATCCAGTCGCTGCCATCTGTCTTTCGCAAGTCAACAAGGTCTCCACTCTAAAACTTGTTTTCCCCAACGGTTGTCGGTTTTGCAAGAGATGTGACCAGCCCATTGCCACTTCAGCTTACTTATTCTCTGGGCTATGTCGGTTACATCGGTTCTCTGGCACGTCCTGTCTTTCAGAGATACTCCAAGCATAGCTCTATCCATAGCTCGCTGAGCGACTTTAAATTTGTGGACTAGCCCCACCGTGAGTATCCACATGTCGGCTTGGGGTAATAAGGTCGTTAAACATAACCTTGCTTTTGTCCATATTCATCCCAAGACCTATACGTTGAGAGGCGTCAGCTATGTCGGTGAGCATTCGTTCGAGATCCAGCAGCGACTCCGCCCTAAGGACAATATCATCGGCAAATCGTAGGTGCGAGATCTATTGTGAGATGTACTCACCATTTATGTTTATACCCGTTCCATTCTAGTCCAGCGTCTTAAACATATTTTCCAGGGCGTTAGTGAACAGTTTCGACGATATAACATCCCCCTGTCTCACTCCCCTTCGAAGCTGGATATGTTTAGTCTGCTGGTTCTGTACTTGAACGAACATATTCGCGGCGTCATACGAGCTTCTCCTCACTTTTTTGTATCGCCAGTCCACTTGGCATCGCTGCACGGACTCGAGCACAGCCCAGGTTTCTACAGAGTTAAAGGCTTTGTCATAGTCCACAAAAGCAAGACACAGGGGCTAGTTTTACTCTTCAGTCTTCTGTATAACCTGCCGTACAATATGGAAGTGGTCTATAGTGCCGTAACCTGATCGAAACGCGGCCTGCTCTGGAGGCTGAAACTCGTCCAGACTTCTCGCTACAGATTCGAGACTACCCTCGAAAACAGCTTATAGACGTAGTTTAACAAAGGTATTGATTTTCTTTCGAACATACATTATATTTTCATATCCATACCAATATATAAAAGTGAAACGTTCTCTGTTTGTTTGTTTGTTTGTTTGGGGAGCTTTCACGCGATAACAGCTGGACGGATTTTGATAAAATTAGGAATGGAGATAGCTTATACTCGTACCCTAGAATAAAACACTTTTATCCCGAAAAATTGTAAGTTTCCACGGGAAACTGGGAAATGTTAATTACTCGCTGTAAGGAACGGTTTCCATGGAAACAAAATAACAAGTCTGACTATAATAATAAGAGCGTTGATGATAGGTAGGTTTTGCAATGGTTTTGCATTGGTTTTTAATATCCTAGAAGAACATGGGATGCTTTTTCGCGATAAACTGTTGTCGAACTGGAGTTGAAGTCGCGGGCGGGAAAGCTAGTTTATATGTATATTGATAAGTCGAAGTCGCGAGCGAGAAAGCTAGTTTATATGTATATTGATAAGTCGAAGTCGCGGGCGGGAAAGCTAGTTTATATGTATATTAATAAGTCGAAGTCGCGGGCGGGAAAGCTAGTTTATATGTATATTGATAAGTCGAAGTCGCGGGCGGGAAAGCTAGTTTATATGTATATTGATAAGTCGAAGTCGCGGGCGGGAAAGCTAGTTTATATGTATATTGATAAGTCGAAGTCGCGGGCGGGAAAGCTAGTTTATATGTATATTGATAAGTCGAAGTCGCGGGCGGGAAAGCTAGTTTATATGTATATTGATAAGCCACTTTAAGAATATTGATCTCTTTCAAACGTTCTCTCAGAGAATCGCGGTATTTCATCCATACCAATATATAAAAGTGAAACGTTGTTTGTTTCTTTGTTTGTCTGTTTGGGGAGCTTTCACGCGATAACGACTAGACGGGTTTTGATGAAATTTAGAATGGAGATAGCTTATATTCCTGAAATAAAACATAGGATACTTTTTATCCCAGAAAGTTGTAAGTTTACACGGAATACCTGGAAAATGTTGATTACACGCTGTAAGGAACGGTTGCCACCACAGAATGGTATGTGGTTGCCATGGAAACAAAAAAACAAGTCTGTCAAGAGCACTTTTGCATTGGATTTTAATATCCTAGAAGAAAATAGGATGTTTTTTTTCGCGATAAACGCACGGACTACTGTGCGTACAAAGTCGCGGGCGGGAAAACTAGTATTTTATATGGAAGGAAATGCTCTCTTCTGCAGCACAAGTATTAATTGAATTTCCGCGTCCTTACCCCACAGTAAAATGCCTTATGACATAATAATGTGAAAGTAACTAAAATATACTAATATTGCAGTGGCTATATCGGTAAACTATCTAATTTTACGTACTGCATAGCCTGCAGAGCTCAATCTATCAACTATCAACGATATGTAAAGACCCTACTGTATTTTTGAATCTGCAGTAATAGGCAAAAATGTGGTTGACTGCATAAAGTTCACAGGCTCACTATTTATTAAAATACTTGAATTCGCAGGAAGCCCTCTGACATTGGGTAGGTAGTGAGATTTGATACATTTTAGTTTTCTTAGGATTTAACATTAAATTATTAGTTGTAAGCCAATTAAGAACTAGCGTGATTGCCTCGTTAGCATCGTCAAAACTGTTTAACGTTCTGTCAATCTTAAAAATTAGAGAAGTATCATCTGCAAACAAAACAATATCACATAAGTTCTCTATGAAAAAAGAAAGATCATTAATGTAAACCAAGAACAATAATTGCCCCAATATCTAATTAATGAGAGATCCAGGTGACCTCACACCAATTACTTCCACTTTTTGGCTTTTCTTGCTAAGATACGAGGATAAAAGATCAAGATCTTTCCCATGAACTTCGTAATGCTTCAATTTAAAAATTAAGGTTTCATGGCAAATGCATATTCGTAATTCGTTAGCGTATATTCGATGCTTTGGATAAATCACAGAAAATGCAAGTGTGTCAATAACTGGTTATATAATAATTTCTCAAAAAAATTACTTAGTGTGAGAAATATAGATCGTCTATAGATAGTTCATTTTTACTGCCAGACTTGAATATGGGAATAAGTTTACTATTTTTCATTATATCGGGAAAAACTCTTTTATCATCACAATTATTAAAAGTAATGACTAAATATGGAGCAGTTATACAAATAATAGAACTTAAAATGTTACTAGATCTTCTCCAGAGATTCTCTGTATTTTTTTATGTCAAGCAATTTTAATGTCTTAATAATATGATTAACGTGTGTTTAAATTTGAATATAACATCACACTTCACAACGTTGCTTGAGAACATACCAGAAGAAGATCATACCAGAACATACCTGAGGATGATTTTAAAGACTGGGTAGTTACAATAGGTATTTTTGTTATGAAATCTTCAAATGCATTGGCAACGTGATCTTTGGAGGCTTGAATACACAATTTGGATTTCGTAATGGAATAGGAACAAGGGAAGCCCTGGTGGCCATACAGGTATTGATACAGAACTGTTTAGAATTTAACAAGGACATATATGCTTGCTTTATCGACTTCGAAAAGGCTTTCGACTACGTAAAGCATGACAAACTGATGCAAATATTGAACCAAACGGAAGTGGATGACAAAGGTCTAAGAGTAATACGTAATCTATATAGGAACCAGACAGCACATATAAAGATGGGAAATTTTACAACTAGGGACTTACAAATTTCGAAGGGGGTAAGACAGGGATGTATTCTGTCGCCTTTGTTATTTAACCTGTACTAGGAATACATCTTTCAGGAAGCTTTTGATGAGGTAGATACTGGAGTTAAGGTAAACGGAACTGTAATCAATAATCTGAGTTACGCTGATGACACCGTCATTCTTGCACGCTCACTCGAAGAGCTGCAACTTCTTCTAGAACATCTGAACACAAAAGTAGAGGATCATGGCCTAAAAATGAACATATCTAAAACTAAGTACATAATTATCACTAAGAATATGGCAGACTCAAGTAAAGATAAAACCATAGAAAGGGTTAATCAGTATCGATATCTATGAACCTGGCTTAATGAAAACTGGGATCCAGAAAAGGAGATCCGAATCAGAATAGAAATTGACAAAAACACCTTCATGAAAATGAAGAAACTTTTCACTAACAAAGATATTAAACTTAAACTCAGATGGAGAATGGTGAAATGTTACGTTCTGTCAGTGCTTCTGTATGGTACTGAAGGATGGACTTTAAATAAAAACATTGAATCAAAATTAAATGCATTTGAAATGTGTCTTATAGGCAAATGTTAAAGCTCTCATGGACAGAAATATTGAAGTACTTTATAGAATGAATAAACAGCTGAAAGTACTAACCACAATTAAGAAACGTAAAACCGCATATTTTGGCCACATTTATAGACACGAGAAGTATAGCATATTAAAATAACATGGAGTGACAACCTAAAGAGCTGGACTAATATCAAACATGCTGCCAGTCTTTGTAGACTGGCACAGAACAGAGAAGAATTTCGTGTGGTGGTCACCAACATCCGCTAGGATATGGTACCCGAAGAAGAAGAAGTTTTGATTTTATCTTTAGATTGTTTAATTTTCCTACTCAAATGAAGAGATTTCACGGTATCGCACATGGATTTATATGTTTTAGGATAGTTTTAAGTATTCAAAAAATTTCGTGTCATTAGCATTTAGTCATCCCTATCAATGGGGCCGACGAGAATTTAAATTCCCACCTGCCCCATTGGCGTGGTTAATGGGGCAGGTAGGAATTTAAATTCCTATCGGCCCCAATGATGGGGACGTTAATGGGGTAGTTGGGAATATATCATAATTTAGTGTAAGTACTTACCAAGTACCTAAGTAATAAGAATTGTTCCTTCTCTATATATTTGAGACACCCTAGCAGGGTCTTTGTAATAGTTTGTCTTATTCATAAGTATAGCTACGAATGTTTGTACATTGTACAATTTTTTTATTTTTTTTGAGAATATTAATCTTATAATTTGTTTCTACTTTTGTAAATACCTGTTGTAGCCCAGTCATCAAATCCCACTCTTATGCCTCCCTTACACTTTTAAATTTAAATATATCATCAAACTCTTTATCCATTATATTAAACAAGGAATAGCAAAGGTCATCAGGATTCCCGTCAAACGGCAAGTGAGTAAGTTAATTATGAATGTTTTCTGCAAACCTTTTAAAACGTTTGCCAGTAATAGGTCTGTAAGTGTACTCCTGAGAGTTTTTACATGATTTACATGGAAACAACGCTTTGCCCACTTTGATCAGAGCTAAGTTTATCACTTACAGCCATGCTGCGAGGTTCACAGTTGCAAAAAAAAACTAAATAGGTCGCAGATGTGCTAGTGATTCTGGTTGGCTGATTAAAAACTTGTTTTTTTAAGTTAAAGCACAAAAATAAATTTTGAAAATTATCGCTTAAAGGACATTTAACAAGTAACCTACAGTAAAATCGCCGTATAAACTATGACTTTTGAACTGTTAGAACATTTCCTCAGAAAATCTTCCATAACAAACTCAAACACTTTGAAATCAGCCAGTGGGGATCTGTATACACATACAATTATATGATTCTCTTGCTCTACACATGATAACTCAATAGTCTGTTCAACAGATAAAGCAACAATGTCGTTCCTCTCCTTAAATTTACAATTATTCACCGTATAAATTAAAGACCCACCATGAGATTTAGCTTTTTTCTTTTAAACGAACTAAACATTACATAGTTTCTAATGGATGGTCTAATGGATGATGATCAAAGTACTTATCGTGAACCAAAGCTCAGTAACACACATAACATCGACTTTAGAAATGTCTAAAAAAGTTCTAACTCTAATGCCTTGCTGGAAAGACCCTGTATATTCTTATGAAAAATATGTAAGTTACCAGGCCTTTCCATTGTCGTAGCAGTCAGTTTAAAATGATAAAGTTGCCTTCACTGTACCACGTCTAATACTTACTGATATTAGCCGTGGCATCATCAGAGTGATCCCTTATACCATGTACAACTGAATCATATACATCAAATGCTAACAATTTAGCTATGATCATCTTGTAATTTTTGCTGAAATGCAAAGTCTTCTTAGCCAAAATAAATTTTCTATCAAAATTGTTAGTTTCAAAATATAAAACGTCACTTTGACGACTAGTCAAATTATACAATGTCAAATTCAGATCATAGGCATGATCTTTTTGCGTTTGCGTCATTTTATTAGAGTATGGAAATCTGTCAATTTTTTTTTATCGATTGCTCGGTTTCTACCCATCGGATTAAGATAGTAAGTACACCAGTTTTTAAGTCAATCCCTAAGCTATCCAAAAGTTAAAACCTCGCAATCGGTCCATTACTTTTTACGTGATGCAGACAGACTAACAGACAAACAAACAGACACGATTTTTAAAAAACGATTTATTTTCTTTCTGTATGTAGATTATTTTTAATACCCTAGATCTTTTTTTTTAAATATCTTCCTTTTACAGATTTTTTTGGTAGTTACTACTTTGTTATAAGTATAGATGCCCTTCACTTTAGGGCAAAATAATAAAACTATAAGTTTTATTACATTATTTTAATCATGCCTAACCGTGACCTACTGACTGACTGACTGACTGACTGATAGACAACGCCCAGCCTAAACCGGTGGACCTAGGTAATCGAAATTTGAAGGAATATATCTTGAGTATCCTAGAGGTGAACTACGGAAGTAACTATAAACCGTAAAACTGGTATTAATGTTTAACTCCAAATAAAAAACCCTATCCTGCGGGGACCTTTCAATTTACCGGTATGAAAAGTATCCAATGTCCTACCTCGTAGTATGAACTCAAATCATGCCAAGTTTCATTTGAATTCATTTAGTAAGTTCAGCGTGATGCGTGTCTAAGATACAGATAGACAGACAGATAGAAAGACAACAGACAAAAACGAAAAAAAAAAAAACACTTTTGGCTTCAGAACAAATAAAAGAACAGCCTCCAAAAATGTTTTTACGAAATATCTTCGAGTGATAAATATTCGTTGAAATAACTTTCAACCCCTATCCTGCGGGAACCCTTTAATTTTTCGGGATGATAAGTATCCGATGTCCTATGTATGAACTTAAATCATACCAAGTTTCATTTGAATTCATTCAGTAGTTTCAGCATGATGCGCGTCCAAATTACAGACAGACAGACGGACAGACAGAAAAAAAAGAAAAAAAAATAGTTTTGGCATCAGTACCAAATATAGAACAGCCTTCAAAAAATGTTTACTAAATATCTTCAATTTACAGAATTGGACCTGTTACAGTTTTATTATAAGTATAGATAGATATCTACGAGGGCCTCAACAAGACTTTTTTTTATAGCTACACTGTTACATAATTGTAATACAAATGTGGTATATTTGTCCTATGTACAGATTTTTATTTTTGTCTGAAAATCTTTTAGTGGTAAACCTGAGAAACTATTATTAAAGACTGCTTGACTTAAGTGATTTTGAAGCAGGCTGCCCATGCCTGCACCTGCTTGATCACTGAAAACCAAAAATTTTCTAGCGCACTCAGATGGCTTCGATAAACAACCTGATTGGACAGTGAGAGCGAGAGGATCCTGCACAGGTGACTTGTGCTCATGAACATGTCGGGGCTATTCTTTACTCCGAGTGTATGAGGCACTGTCCTGGAGTTTTCTATGACCTGAACATTGGAGGTGCACTTATCACAGTTGCTAGAGCTTTGAGCCACCTAGCACCTAGCACATATTTGCCGTTTAAGTCACACAATTGTTTTAGCAATATGTTCACAGAATGATCATATCGCGAGAACGTGACGTTATGTATCAATTTAATTGCATATTAGCACAGATTACTTAACGACGTTAATGCCTATTTGCTACATATATGTACTTAATTCTGTTTTGTATCTAGTTTGGTGTCTACACATCTAATCTAAATGGCGAATCGAATCCGTTTCAACATCCAAAACCAAAAGGGCTCTAATTTTTAGCTATACGATTACGACTTAACCGTAATCCCCCTCCGTGTACGTTCGGTACATGGATAGATAAGATCTGTCCTTCAAACATGTTGGTGTATTTTCCTCAATTAGCTGCAGAGAGGTGATGTTGTGCAGAGAGGCTCGATTGTGTTTGTCGATGTATGAAGCGATGGAAAACAGCACAAACTTAGAAAAGTCATATTTAACCTTCTATCGTTGGATTCTAAGTTGCACTAGTAAACCGCTAGCCATCGCGTTCGCTAGGCTACTATCGCTCTGATTCAACTGTTTAAATCACTTTTACGTTCTGTATATGTTGTTTGTCTCATAAATTCCTTTTGCTCAGGACCTTCATTTTACTTCGAGCAGTACCAATAAACACAAAAAGCAGAAGAAGTGAAGTCCCTACCTGGAGTCTACAAACCATTGCGAATACGACTTGCAAGCCAACCGGAGTCAAGCACCACAGACTGCTATGGTGCTTGCTGGCACTCGCAGCGCAGTACACATCGCGGCTTGTTAGAAATAACATCATAAAGAATTTAAACCCATGTCGTGAGTTTAGCCGTTTTAATATACGTAGAAACACTTACTGCAAACTCGTCGCACCAGACAGAGAACCACTTGAGATCGCGCAGCGTCTTCCCGTCGGGCAGCGACAGCGTGAGGTCTTCCCCGCGGTACCTGCGCAGGGGCCCCGTGCCCCCCCGCTCGTCACGCAGCCGTGTGGCACCCGATGGGCCCGGGGCCTTGCTCGACCCCACGTAGAAGTATGCCGCTGTGGAACAACAATATAGTAATTATCTAATACTTTATGGAAATATCATATTACTTCATTTAAAATAATGACGAATATTAAAGTCATTCTAAACAACAAAAGTCATAGCTTTTTACTAAAGAATTCCGCGAGATTCACATTAATCATTGATCAAAACGCCTTCAACTAAACCACTTCTTGGAAGCATTAAGAGCAAGGAAAAGAAAGTCGTATCCTACAAGTTGGTCGGCCTTGGGCCGCGAGTGTCTATCCATCATGCGAGAGCTCTGCGAAAGTGACTGCATCATCCACCTGTCATTAGCTGCCAGCTGCTCCGCGAATGTACACCTTGCCGATTGACGATATGGTTCATACTGAGAGAAATGGTTGCGTGTAGAAAAATGTTCTTCTATGATTGATATTTGTAAGTAAATGTAATGTATTTTAGTCTCGGTTGAGAGCACGAATGTGCTAGATTTACAATATCTAGGAGAGGTTATTTACAAAAAAATATGTTATGTTAGGATCGAAAAATATATTTTAATGATTACTACACGCTATTGTACATTTTTAGGGTTCCGTACGTGCAAATGAAAAAAAACGGAGCCCTTACAGGATCACTTGTGTCTGTCTGTCTATCAGTCACAGCCAACTTGCTCGGAATCTATTAAGTTGAAATTTAGGTAAGTACTTACAGCACATATGAATTTATGTGACCCATACATGTTTTTTTTAATCATAGTAATTATGGGCTTGTTGTGAAAATATATTTTTTTAAATTCATTTTTATGTTATTTAAGACGTAATCTCCGAAACTACTGAGCTTAAAATTTTGAAAAACATACAGATAAAAATTATTTACTTATAGATTATACGAAAACCTATATGAAGTATTTGGTCTTACAAGTGCTGTATGTACAAAAAGCCATGTTACAAAAATCTACTTCAAATGGATAAGCTAATAACTTAAAAAAATACTGCTGATCTACTTTTGATACAATTTATATGGGACCACCTAGATAGTCAAAACAAAAAAAGAATTTTCAAAATCGGTCTGTAATTGACGAAAAATCGGTGAACATACAAGAAAGACACACACACACACACACACACACACACACATACAGTCGAACATAGAACCTCCTCCTTGTGTGAAGTTGATTAAAAATAATTTGGTAAATCTCTCAATATTGTGAGATAATAATATATTTATCGTACGGAACCCACTCCACGCGAGTTTAACTCGCACTTGTCCGGTTTTTTGAGTCTACATTGTGCCGGAGAACGTTTATTTCTCTTCAACCTCGTTCTAAAATGCTCTTTCTTTTATTTATCACCGTAACAAATATCAAATTAATAAAGGTAGATAGCATATAATTGCGTAACAAATATCAAATTAATAAAGGTAGATAGCATATAATTGCGTAACATAATATTCCCTAACTAGCTGTGCCCGCGGCTTAGCCCGCATGGTCATTTCATTTCAAAGTAGGTGTATATTCCAGGACCTAAAGTATCTATAAAGTACAATAATATACTACATTTCATCAAAATTCGTTCAGCCGTCAAATAGTTTTTTATCGATTGCTCGGCATCTAATCATCGCATTAAAATACCAAGTACCCAGTTTTTAAGTCAAACCCTAAACTATCCAACAATTAAAACTGCATCACTTTTGGTTCAGTAGTTTTTACGTGATGTGCGAACAAACAAACAGACAAACAGACAAATACGATTTTTAAAAATGTAATTTTTCAGTAGCTTATTTTAAGAGCGGCTACCTCGTCATACTTTCATACAAACGCTTCAACATCTGTTTTGTTTTTTTGTCCTTCATTATATAAACTATGACTGTGCCAAGTTGCAGCGTGGTAGTGTTCTTTTAAATAGCTTTCAACGCCTATCCTGCGGGAACCTACCTCGTAGTATGAACTCAAACCATACCAAGTTTCATTTAAAATAATTCAGTAGTTTCGGCGTGATGCCTAGCCAAGATACGGTCAGACAGACAGACAGACAGACAGACAGACAGACAGACAGACAGACAGACAGACAGACAGACAGACAGACAGACAGACAGACAGACAGACAGACAGACAAAAATAAAAATAAAATTTGGCTTCAATATCGAAAATAGAGTACACTCCAAAAAAAACTAAATATCTTCAATGTACAGAATTGGACCCCTTACAGTTTTATTATAAATATAGATAGATATTGTTGTTGATATAATTGATACTATTGATGATATTGTTGTTGTTGTTATTGTGTGTATTATGTTCTTACTTTTATATGACCTGAGTTGGTTTTTAATTTTGATTGTAATCATAGTACATCTTTCTTTGAAATTTTTGAACTAATAGGTATCTTGTGCACAGTCTCTAAGTTTCTACGTAAGTAAACAAATTAAAATTTGGAGAAACAAATTCGGTATAAGCCTCCAAAAATCTGCTTTATCGCGCGTATGTTACTTGAATTTTGGCCGTTTATAATGTACTCATAAATTGTAAAAGTAAAGAAAACATCACCGTAGAAACCTTGCGCATATGATGGAGGTTCTAAATGAAAAACATTTATTTCACAAACATTTATAGATTACTCAAAAACACGTATTTCCTGGAACAAGTTAAAGAACAATGCGAACTCCCAAACTTATTTTCATGTCAGAAAAATATCGTTAGAAATTCAGCATAATTTCTTAAGAAAAAAAATAAGTTTTTTTTAATAGTGAGAATTGGAATAATTGTTATTAGGCTTCAAAGTTTTGTAGGCTATGTTACTGTTAACGTCTTTTGAAACAAGTCTAAGAGATTTTAATTATTTTATCAGCTTAATTAGGTAGGCAATTTAGTACTTATGCGTGATAAAAATAATGTTTAAATATATTGTACCTATTCAATTACCTACCTAGTGTAACAGACTAGGCTTTTAAATAATAATTATTTTCAATCTGTTACTGCATAGCGAGATTACAAAACAATATGTTTAGATAAGTTGCTGCTGTTTCACTGTGCAGGGAAACATTATCCAATATTAGCACAAATATTTTGAAACAATTCGTTACACTAAATACTTTATTTACACAAAACTTTGTTTATTTTGTATTTATTGTTCAATACATTAAGCCGCACGCCCTATGTACTATTATTTCTTTCGCGACCTGGATGGCTGGTATATAATGCTGTTTAGCTTTAAGTCCTTTCTTGTACACTATTTTTGTGAAAAACAATTATATAAAAATAAATATACATAACATAAGAATAATTCCTTACACTTCCTCCATAAACTATAATCACAAACTAAATAGGAGTGACTATAATGCATTGTACTCTCTTTGCTACGAGTATAATTCCTTACACTTCCTCCATAAACTATAATCACAAACTAAATAGGAGTGACTATAATGCATTGTACTCTCTTTGCTACGAGTATAATTCCTTACACTTTCTCCATAAACTATAATCACAAACTAAATAGGAGTGACTATAATGCATTGTACTCTCTTTGCTACGAGTATAATTCCTTACACTTCCTCCATAAACTATAATCACAAACTAAATAGGAGTGACTATAATGCATTGTACTCTCTTTGCTACGAGTATAATTCCTTACACTTTCTCCATAAACTATAATCACAAACTAAATAGGAGTGACTATAATGCATTGTACTCTCTTTGCTACGAGTATAATTCCTTACACTTCCTCCATAAACTATAATCACAAACTAAATAGGAGTGACTATAATGCATTGTACTCTCTTTGCTACGAGTATAATTCCTTACACTTCCTCCATAAACTATAATCACAAACTAAATAGGAGTGACTATAATGCATTGTACTCTCTTTGCTACGAGTATAATGTTTTGTTTATAGGTTTTATATTGTCGTACTATTTGATCTGTAGTATTATTCTATTTATCGCAAGGAGGTTAAATTACGCTTACTGTTAAAAGTTTTATCGCCAGTAAGCGTAATTAATCGGTTTGAGATGCCAAGTACCAGTTTTTAAGTCAAACCCTAAGCTATCTAACAGTGAAAACCGCTTCACAATGTGTTCAGTAGTTTATGATGATAATGTGATGATGATGATGTGATGCGCGAACAAACATAAAGATAAACAAACACGACACGATTAGACACACACACGATTAGGCAGACACGATTTAAAAAAAACTTATTCATAAGCTTAATTTAAGTACCATAGACCATTTTTCTAAATTATTTTCATTATACAGACTTTTTCGTTCATATTCACTTATATGTATAGCTAGATAGATAGATAAATTGTTATAAGTATAGATTTCTTCAATACACTGAAAAGTGGGGACTTTGCTATTATTTGCATAAAATTGTGATATCATATAGTATTGATGACCGGGTGGCCTAGTGGCTAGAGATCCTAGGTACGAAATTGAACGGTCGCGGGTTCGAATCCTGCAAGGTGCAATCATTTGTGCGATGAGCAGAAATGTTTGTTTCCGAGTCATGGATGTAATATTTTTATCTATGTATGTTTATTCGTTATCTAGTGCCCATAGTACAGGGTATTCCAGTTTGGGGCTAGGTAATTGGTGTGGAAATGTTCCAAATATATTTATATTTATTTATTTATTAGGTACCTAATATACACTTTCAGAAATGGAAATATTTAAAAGTAATTCCAAGTTAAGTTCGAGTATACTGTCGGAGCGAATCCACTGCAAGACTGGCTGAAGGAGCTTTATGGATTACGATACTACGTATCCAACGTTACACATATTTTGTGATAACTTTGTATTATTTTGAAGCAGGCTGTTGCCAATGTAAAATGTCCTCAGTCCCAATTTCCGTAAAAAAATGTGGCTATTCTTATTTAACCGAAGTGATATCGATATCATTGTGTAGTGTAGGCTAACTTCATTCACCATGACTTTAAGTGATCCAGCATTGTATTGAAATATACATAATTTATTATTTCACCTGACTTATTCGAACATCACGACATGATTGGCGTCGATGTATTTCACCTGACTTATTCGAACATCACGACATGATTGGCGTCGATGTACTTCACCTGACTTATTCGAACATCACGACATGATTGGCGTCGATGTATTTCACCTGACTTATTCGAACATCACAACATGATTGGCGTCGATGAACATCACGACATGATTGCCGTCGATGTATTTCACCTGACTTATTCGAACATCACGACATGATTGGCGTCGATGTATTGGCTTTTAAGCCTACTTTTAAAACCAATATTGTATAGAAAGAAATAGACATGATTGTCTGCGCCGCTGAGCCTTCTAAGTTAGTGAACACGCTCCTTCTTCTTTGGTGACAATTTCCACATAATTAAAGATCAACTGCATGCCACCAGTATACCGAGATTGCATAGATATGCACGTGGAATGCGTAGTGTAATTGCTAGAAAGGCGCATGTTATAGCATACTGACTTAATTTAGTAAAATAATAGGTATTTGCATATCCCCGTATGTTCGTTCGCTTTTTGTGTGTATGTGTGTGTTCGGGTGATAATGATGCAGGTACGTAAAAAGCTATTACAGAAATCTTACTTCTCTTCTATATTCAATTAGCAATACATTTATTGCCAACGTAGTAGTATGTTTTCCCGCCACGGCTCTTCAATGAGATCATAAAACATACTTAACATAACTTTCGTTCTCTGCTGGATCACCTCATTTCGGATGCGACCCCGTAGAGAAACTCCGAGCATAGCTTGTTCCATAGCACGCTGTGACCTTGAATTTGTGGACCAGCCTCACAGTCAGGGTTCAAGTTTCGGGTCCGTATTTCATCACGGGTAGGACGCACTGGTTGAAAACTTTTGTCGTTAGGCATTGTGGGATGGGTGACGAGAAGACCTGAGGAATTTTCCCGAATGCTGCCCATCCCAGCCAATTTCACCTATCGGCTTCCTTCTTGAAGTTGTATCTACCTAACAGAAGAGTTTGTCCAAGGTAGACGTACTCCTGAACAACTTCAAGAGGCATGCCACTGACGGCTATTGGTTCCGGTGCAATGTTATGACTGATCATCAATTTTGTTTTGTCAATGTTCATGCGAAGACCAATGCGTCGGAAGGCATCAGCTAAGCTGGTCAGCATCTGTTGCAGCTCTTGCCGCAATTCCGCCATTAAGACGATATCATCAGCAAATCTCAAGTGTGAGATGTACTCGGCATTTTTGTTGATCCCCATTTTTTTTCCAGTCGAGCGTCTTGAACATATCCTCCACTACATTTGTAAACAGTTTCGGGTATATTACATCCCCCTGGGTCTTACACCCCTGAGCAATTGGATTGATTCTATTTGCCGGTCCTGGACTTGAACGGACATCGTAGCAGCGTCATACAGACATCTCAGAACTTGGATGTATCAATAGTCTTCTTAACAGCGCTGCAAAGAGTCTAGAACAGACCAAGTCTCGATGTAGTCAAAGGCCTTCTCGTAATCCACAAAAGCTAGACACAGTGGCCTACTCCTCCAACTTCTGTAAAATCTGGCACATTCTTGTTTAGTTTCTGTTTTTTTTTTTTCATACGTACAATTTTATTATTCAGTTTTTTTTTATTTAGCAGTTTCAGTTAGGTACATAAATTATAATGATCTGCTATCTAAATTAGATTATTGAAACATGCAACCATTGTAGCGAACTCACATATTTTCACAAAATATTAACACAACGAACTGCTTTCTCTTCCAGTTTGTACAGTACAATTCTGATGCTCGACTGCAAATCATCTAAGCTGAGATATATATATTCACACATTTCACACAGCGCCATCATGGTGGCAAATTGGACGAAACGTATCGCTGGTGCAGGTGTTAGTGTCGGGAATGTATGGCTTTACAAGTAGATAGAGGTAATCATCTAGAGCCGAAGTGCCGTCTGACTCTACGTCTCTCCCGCATAATATACTGCATGTAATGCTAGCCATCTGGGAAAATGGCCCATCGGATACTGTGTATCTCGATTGCAAAAGAAAATCAAGTTGGATAGTGTTCACATAGTAACTTGAACTAATGGAACGAATTACTTGTTAAACAGAACAAACAAAAATGAAACAACAAATTGATAAGTTAATTTAAAAACATTACAAGAAGCTTTTATGTAGTACTCGTGTGATGGTAAAACTTAAAAACTGCTATCATAACTAAATGCGTACACGAAATTTCTTATTATATTTCTTACCCGACCACAGTCGGGTTTTAGTTTTTGAACAGATGTCTTGTTAGATCTATGTTTGCACACGATGCGATGGAAGGATTCCCTTCACCTATGTACGAAACAAAACATTTGTGAACCGATTGATCTAAAGTAATATTTATTTGGTAGATATTATTTGGAGCGCTATTCATATAAATTATTATGCTGCAAATGATTACAGTTTTAGCTTAAACAGTCCATGTTTTACGTCAAAACACCCATATTAATGGTGTTATTATTATTTATGAAGACATCATGAAATCCAAGCAAAATACCGTATTTTGTAGAAAGTAGGTCGGTGGCCTATTTCGGTGCCTGTTTGTACTGCAGCGTGCAGGTGTCAGCGAATGATTTACGGGCAAGCCTGGCCCGGCCTAGCCCAGCCTAGCCCACGCTACAGCTCCGGCAGAACACTATGGGAGGAGCGCTGACTAACAACGTAAAATTACAACCACGCTGCACACTTGATACCTTTTGCATCGGCGATCCAGCTGCATTTAAAAAAATTACGGTGGCACAATAATTGAAACTGAACCTATATTTTGCTTACTATGTGAGATTTTGTATAAGTGGAAAAACACTTGTTTTTGGACAGTTCATGAAAAGTTATAGGACAAAACTCCAATCGGCAGGATACAAGGTGACATCCTCCACCATTACAGAACCTTTAAGTTTTTAATTTAGATCAAGCTAATTTTGGTCGCATCATATTACGGCAATAGATTTCCCGCACAAACGAAACGTGTTCAGTTAGCATAAGATACAATGCTAAAGTCACGATTTAACTCTAAACTCATGAGAGTTTATCAAAATCCATCAAGTCGTTTAAATTGTAGGACGCGCCAAAGGAACATACAAACTCTAAAGTATTTAATTATGGACGATATCCAATCCTAAAAGCATCAAGTGTGCGCTGGTGGTTTCACTCTGTCCAAGGAATATAGACGCTAAATATGACAAAGAACCTGCGGGTTTCAGCTAAATATACAGAAAATATGCTTTACGCCGAGACAGCGCAAATTTGGAGTTAAAGCTTCACCGAAGTGTGTGCGATAATCCATATAATGCATGCTGCGACCCGACTCATACGACACGTTTCGTGCTAGTTTAGCTTCAAATAATTGAGTTGTGGCTGAGAATATTAAATATTTCGCACTTGAAGATGAGAGTGCCAAGAAAGTGTTCCATCTAAGTAAACCCCAAATACTACTTGAGTATTTAACGAGCATTATGAATGGCGGTAGATAATCCGGTATAAGGAAAATACGTGGTGGCTGGCTAATGCTTTTAGCTTAGAAGTACTTAGAACGAAAATGTCAAGGTTTACAAATTTTAAATCGCTTTTCAAGAATGATTTTCAAATTGAAGAACAAATACAACCAAAAAAAACAGTAGCTTCGTTGTTACTTCAGCACGCAACGTCGCTTTAATTGTGTCGTGCTATCTACGAGTTACTTATTATACATTACGACATTATCATGCCATTTATGGCACATAAATTAATTAATAATGTAATAATGTTAGTTCATTATGTGATGGCTCAACACTTAACGTTTGTGCATGTTCGTGTACATCCACACCGCACGCTTACTACAGATACAGTATGAACGTCCAACTTGGTCTCCAATTTGAGGTATGACCTTTTCCTTTTTTTTCCTTTTTTTTCCTTTTTTTTCCTTTTCGCTCCCAAGGAACCCATATTAAATATCGGGATAAAAAGAATCCAGTGTCCTACTTCTTAGTAGGTAACTCAAATCATACTAAGTTTCATTTGAATTCATTCAGTAGTTTCGGCGTGATACGCGGTCAAGTTACAAACAGACAGACAGACAGACACAGACAGACAAAAAAGTGAAAATAAAAAATAAAGTTTTGGCTTCAGTGTCGAATATAGAGTACACGACGCGCTTGACTGAATTGTCCCCAATTTTGCTGCGTCGAAGTGTAGGCAAAATATTTGTACTTCTGGCGGAGTGCGACTGGCCTGGTTTTAGTAAGTACATATAAAAACATTTAAACCAGCATGGTCACTCTAATCATAGTGCTCACTTTTACTTGACATATTATCATTAGAGACGAGTTCGTATGGATATATAAAATCCATAAAAGTTGTACTCTTATTTATATTTATATAACTTTTATCTCAACAAACAAAACGCTTACAAAATGTTCTGAAATATCTTTCCGAGCAGAAATATCCTTTGTCTGACGAAATAAGGGTGTTACTAACATAGACAAGCGTCTGTCATGATTGCTTTTGTTACTAACATAGACAAGCGTCTGTCATGCTTGTTTTTGTTACTAACATAGACAAGCGTCTGTCATGACTGTTTTTGTTACAAACATAGACAAGCGTCTGTCATGCTTGTTTTTGTTACTAACATAGACAAGCGTCTGTCATGCTTGTTTTTGTTACTAACATAGACAAGCGTCTGTCATGATTGTTTTTGTTACTAACATAGACAAGCGTCTGTCATGCTTGTTTTTGTTACTAACATAGACAAGCGTCTGTCATGCTTGTTTTTGTTACTAACATAGACAAGCGTCTGTCATGCTTGTTTTTGTTACTAACATAGACAAGCGTCTGTCATGACTGTTTTTGTTACAAACATAGACAAGCGTCTGTCATGCTTGTTTTTGTTACTAACATAGACAAGCGTCTGTCATGACTGTTTTTGTTACTAACATAGACAAGCGTCTGTCATGCTTGTTTTTGTTATTTTATTACGTGTTAAATACTCTTTAGTTTTTGTAGCTATTGTTTGGTATCAAACAAAGTACTTTTGTTTTTCCACAACACAACACGAATTAGTAGGTACATAAGAGTAAACATTGCATTTTCATTGATTAAATGCGAATAAAATGAGAATCTTGTCCCGTCAGCGCCACCTATCGATGGTTTCAGAACTAGGTTCCTCCAGCTGTCAGAAAAACTCTCATTCAGAACCTTTCGATAACGAACCGAATCGTTTCGATTCGCTATAGTTCTCGAATCTATTTTCAAGCTATTCAGAACAATCGACTTGAGGGTTCGATTCGTTTTCTACTAGCTAATCGAATTCGACTGCATCCACGGAGTAGTGTGCAGTTGTCTATGACTGCTTCTCATGTTGCGAAGCTCATTTTGTACACTAATTCATAAAAAATATAAATGTTGATATAATAATAAATTGCAGCTCAAAATTAGATATAAATTTAGAGTTACCTAGGTAATTATTATTCAAGACAAAACATGCTTAAACGAAGTACCCTAATTAAGTTAATCTTTAGCCTCTCTGTGTCATCAATTAATTTTTAATTTTCAAATCGTTATTTTTGTATGGACATTGACATACATAATATATAAATATAATGCAAATAAAATATAAAATTGACGTCTCTTCCTTCAGTGGTATAGTAGGTACTAGGTACCTAACTATACATATTAAGCAGGTACCTACCGACCTAGTTGATTGTTTTACCTAACTTCCCGATAAATATATACATAATTTAGGTTATGTATGTACCTATACTTTGTTTAATTTCTGCAGGTATGGCGAAACAATTGCAACCTCCATTCAAAAACTTCTTATACCAGGGCTAAGCTCGTCGTTAGAATCGGTATATGTACATACGAGTATGTACTTAGGCGTGGTGAGAGGGTGGAAAAGGAAGGTGGGATAACCCTCCCCCCCGTAAGGTGGTGTGTCGAAAACCCATAAATTAAAAGAAAAATTTGAGGTAAAGTATGAAAAAGCGTATCATTAATGTAGGGAAAATTCACTCTTTGCAACGTGTTTTGGCAGCTGTGGTCAGCTGTTAGTGGCGGTGCTTCGTTATTACAAGTATAATTCGCAAAAAAATAATACAAAGAATAATACACTTTTTATTCGTATAAAATCATTTCCACCACTAGAGGCATGATAGGTTGAAAGACGAAGGTGGGAGCGAAGCGTAGCGAGCTTTTTTTTAGTTTTGAAACTTTACGTTTTTTCATACGTAACCCCAAATATATTTTTTGCTTTTTCTTAAAAAAATATGGTTTTCCGCCACCAACCCCTTACAGGGAGAGGGTCATCCACCCTTCTCCTCCCACCCTTCCCCTCCCCTAAGTACATATAGACCGATTCTAAAGTCCTTCCCAGGCCTATATGGCCTCTACCAGGGCCAATGTAAGATCTTGCGTTAGTCGATACTTCCCGATAAATACTTGGGTAGAGGATGTGAATGCGTTCGATGCATCCCGCAGTGAATGTAACATACATCTACTCTACTTGACAAAGCGAGGTGATCACGCTCGTCAATTTCTTCTTGGCGACGTCTTCGTCTCCAAGCTATGATACCACTTTGCATCGTGCTAAATTACCTAAATACAAATGATGCAATAGTTTTGAACCAAAAAAGCTACCTAAGACATTATACTTGTAAATTTACAACACAAAATTATTATATGACAATAATATTGAGGCTATCGAATGCTCTGTTGCTCTCGATAAGTTACCGAAGTTGTCCGTGCACCGCGCGCGTTTTTGTCTGAGTTTTGGCTACCGATGCAGCCGCGGGGCATAAACTAGGTAGAGTATCTCTATTTAGTTTGTGGTTACCGAAAAAAATAATCAAACGTTCGGTAACTCGGCTTCGATAAACTAAGTTCTGAATAGCGTTTGATAGCGTTGCCATAGTTTTAATCTTATGGTATGACGTCAATTCGATTCAATTTCGATTTCGACAAATTCGTCTTCGATTCTACTAAATCGTACGGTATGAAACCGAATCGATCGTTAACAGAGTTATTGAAAGGTTCTGAATCGGGGGGCAGGATTAAGTTTGCACACAGAAGAAACAATTAAAATACAATTTATGGAAATAATAAAATTAAAATCTCCCCTGCAGAAAATTATTTATTTTCAAATCTTGTGGTATAATCATTTAATTTTCATGAGTTTTAGGACCACGAGCACACCGCATTTGAATTTGTATGTAATAGTTTGATAGAAGTATTCATAGTATTACCACAGAATAAATAATAGTACAAGTACAGAAGGCTAACTGAGTAAAGTCATTTAAATAAATAGCGACTCTCGCTACAACGTTATAAAGTGCAATTTAACACTGCAATATGCTTTTATTTTTATTGCGGCGCTGCGAGCTTTCAATTATATTTACCTAGAAGGCGCTCGCCCACCGCGTGCAGACTAGAATGCACCGTATCACAACGCGCGAGAACTTGCATTGCTCTAACCGTTTCAGAATCGCTGCCCCTTTTTCGCTCGGTAGGGTTGTATTAAGATATGACTAGGTACTTGTACTACTAATTATTCTGTGATATGGTATGACTTAGATATTGTAACAGAATAAATAAGTAATAATGTATTATGTTATTACTTATTATTATAAATTACAATAGTTCTATTACATACAATGACATTCTTATCAGAATAGACCTACTACCTCATTTTTACTACCTACCTATCCCGTTTTCAGACCGCCGATAACTTTAGTGAGATACCTACCTACGTGTCGTTGGTTGATTATGATTATATCCTATAGGTATTCCACTTTGATGAATAAAGGTGCCTGTCTGAATTCCATGCTTTTTAATGAGTGAAAAATAAATTGCTACCTACGTAATAAAAGGTATTAAAAGTAGGTAGGTATTATACGAGACATATATTATATAAATTCCTAATTAGTTGTAGGCTGCTTACTAAGTCAGCACAGTAATTCATTTTCCGATCAACAATACCTACTATAATCAATTACAAAATTACGTTGATCGATTTAATAAACGACTTTATTTCTGCGCGGAATAACCTTAAATATGCGTAGCTTCGGTATGGAACACAAATGAAATAACATAAAACTATAGGAAACTACGTAATAAAAAAATATCAATATCTAACTACATAACTAGGACCTATTATAGGTATTACAATTTATTACCTTTCAATATCCTTTGGAAACGTAAAGAATGACAATTCGTCATTTCTATCACTATTCAAACAGCCGAATGCTATGCAGCACTTTCTAGCTTTCTTCTTGGTACTCATAATTAAAACACGAATAAAGTTTGTCAATAACTTTACGTAAGTAGGTGCTCTATCGCTAAGTACAAGGCGCGCGACTCATCGAGCGCACGCTTGACACTCGACTGAACGGACCCGAATATTGGGTCCTCGAATTTATTTGTACTTGTTGCGGAGTGCAACCGCCCTGGTATTACTTGTATGGGTTGCTACAGTTCTTCACCATTTTTTTTGTTTAAGAGAGAGAATACTGGCCCAGGGGCTACAGTCCCGACATCGGTAGCAATAGCTTTACAACCGAAATCGGTCGCAAAGTACAGACACCGATTAAAATAGATAGCTCCTGTAAAAAGTTAACGATTATTATCTTTACCCATACTGTACTGTTGTTATTCTTGTTAACTTAGCGATCGGTAGCTTGCGATCGCATTAACTATCTGTGTCAAGACTGCCAGCTACTGTCAACGATATCGATTGTTATCATAACGAAAGTTATAGCAAACTAACTTTACGATTCACTTAGTGTTTGCGATGAACTTTGCGCCTATTTTGGCAGCCCGCAAAGTTTTCAGTACACTGACGTCTAATATTCAAAGAGGTTGAATTAATCTAGTAAGTAATTGTAATTTAACCTCTTTGTACTTTTATGCCAGTAAGCGTAATTTAACATCTTTGATTAGTATCTTTTTAACATGTTCATTAAAACTTTTTTGAAAATCTCTCATGTCCTTGAACGGCGAAGTAACCGCGAAGGACCAGCACAAATTTGTCCATTCGTTTGGGAGCTACGATCCCGAATCTCCCTAGTATAGCTAAGAACCATTATGATTACATCAGCTTTCAAACAAAAAAAAATCGGTCCAGCATACACACATATACATACCCTAAATTTATTACACCCCTATCTTTTCGCGGACGGGGGTTAAAAACATGCATGTTTTTGAGCATGAGTGAGTATCCCTGGGTCTACCCAGGGATACTCACTCGGCCCCTCGCCGTCATAGTGGAAGTCCTGCACAAAGAGCGTGCGGCTGTCGATGGCGAACACGCGGCCACGCACGCCTTGGTGTATCGCCGACAGCTTGCCCACCTTGTGCCCGTAGTACATAGGGACACTCACTTGGCCCCTCGCCATCATAGTGGAAGTCCTGCACAAAGAGCGTGCGGCTGTCGATAGCGAACACGCGGCCGCGCACGCCGTGGTGTAGCTCCGACAGCTTGCCCACCTCGCGCCCGTAGTACGAGCTCTGTGCGCCCGCGCCGCTGTAACCTGCAACAACGAAATAGGAGTTTTTAAATATCTATCTATACTTATAATAAAGCAGTAAGTACCAAAAAGTCGGTACAATGAAGATAAAAAATATAATGGTCTAGGTTACTTTAAATAAGCTACTAAATGTTTCTCACGTACTCGTTTCGGGAACAATTTGCACAACATAAATAAGTTTTAAATATTAGGAGATCTTTATAAATAGATTCACATCTTGATCTGACCTTCATAACGTTTTTGATCATGTACTTCTAATTATGCTTATATCGCTTTTCAGAAGCTCGCTGACATTCGCAGTGGCCTGCAGTGCTTTCGTATTAGAGCTCGGTGTGAATGCCGACCAAATGTCCACGGCTCGCCTTGTGCCAGTTACTGGCGCGAGCGCGCGTGTGAACTGAACGCACGCAAGGGTAATCGCCGTTAATTATAATAATATTAACACTAGCTGCAGCTGTGCTTTTTCTTAACTACTCGCTTGTTGAATTTTCTCGGCATCAAAAGTAGTCAAAATGTATAGGAATTGTTTTTGTAGCTTAGCTATGAAACATTTTGATTCAATATTGCTCTAAATTTATTTTCTAACTACCTGCGTCCCGCGGTTCCACCCTCGTGAGTGATGATGAAGATGATGATGAAAAGTATCCTCTGTGTTATTCCAGGGTTTAAGCTATCGCCATTCCAAATTTCATCAAAATCCGTTCAGTTGTTTGAACGTGAAGGATGACGATGATGATGATGATGATGATATTCTAAATTTCATCAATATCCGTTCAGCCGTTTGAACGTGAAGGAGTAACTGTTTGTTACAGTTACATACTTTCGCCTTTATCATATTCATTGAATCAAATTATTTCTTAACTATTAGCCATAAAATAAAGTCATTAACAATTTTAAGCCCTTCAATTAAATATTATAGTTAAAAATAGTTACTTAGAGATCAGTAAATTTTAATACATGGTACATGAACAATTACGTCGTGACCGATGAAATCACGATTCTCTAACTAGCGCGATGGCTGCTGTGACGCACCTCTGAGATACAATTACGTCGTGACCAATGAAATCACGATTCTCTAACTACGGCGATGGCTGCTGTGACGCACATCTGAGATACAATTACTCGTGACCGATGAAATATTGATTCTCTAACTACGGCGATGGCTGCTGTGACGCACATCTGAGATACAATTACGTCGTGACCGATGAAATCACGATTCTCTAACTACGGCGACGGCTGCTGTGACACATCTGAGATACTTTTAGATAAATAATAACGACTGTGACACAGGTGGGAAATACAGGCATTGTAGACTTTATATTTTTTAGCCGAGTACGGCGAAGCAAGGGAAGGGTAATGAGTTTAACAGTCTATGTATGTATGTAAGTAGAATTTGAACGAGAATTCATTGGTAAAAGATAGTTACACGTCATGCAACAATCTTTCAACAATCTAGATTGAGCTTAATAATAATAATTTTAATGAATAATATTAATAATTCTAAATTTATATTATGTTATTTTCCAGTACCTTTAGATTATAGTTATCATTTAGATATTCGTTGGCCGAGTTAATAAGCTTTACCAATCAAAAACTTTTTGAACTTAGTTTTGTATATAATTGTCGGAAGCTGCACATATTATTTCTGTAGGCAAATGGTTGAAAATCGAAGCTCCTTTTACATAAATAGTTTTTCCCGATTTAGCTAGTCTGTGGACTGGCAATAAACAGATTTGTTTATTTCTATTTCGTGCCTGAAAGCTATGAGTCACACCTGAGCACTAGAACTTATGTTGGTTTCTGCTGACGAATACACTCACCTGATAGATGAGTATTGATGGTACTGTCAGCACTCCCAGTTCCGTGAAGTACGGTTTTGCGGATACAATGGCTCATGCCCAGCGGCTTTGGCTCCCACCATCTACAATCACTCATGAATTCCTAATTTTGAGAAGGCTGATTCACCTAACTATTGCGTAGCAATCCAAACGGTGTCTCGGTACAAGTGCCTACGAGTATGTGACCTCGAACTCTACTTTCTACTGAGATTAGGTACTCGTTTGGTTTTTATCGTCACTTTCCCTTCTCGTATTGTGTGAGTTATTAATTGAAGTGCGCGGCTCACAGGTTCGTTTAACAACTTGAAAACACGAAAAATTACGGATATCCGGTTAGTCTAGTTTTCGTAACTTTCGACAATAATAAATTTAATTTACAATAATTGTTATATTATCTACACATGTATAGTAATTTAATTTAAAAAATACTAAAACACTTATTCTTATTATCAATAGACAAACAAAAAGCTTATTCATTATCATTAGTAAATAAATCTTTTTTAAAGCTTATTAAGGTTAAGTCATTTATTGAGTAACTAGATCTCAGATAAGATCGGGAAAAGTAAAACTGCAATAGTTGCTTGCAACACAAAAACATGGTGTCTACTTAAATACATGCACTATAAACTTTTTATCATACCTACATAGTTTAATGTTTTAGTGAAACAATAAGACTTGAACAGTTTTATTATGATTTTAGCAAAAATACTTACATAACTTATCTAGTTATTTGACACGTCAGAAAAACTAACAAAACTGTACAAGATAAGCTTTACTATACAATTAAAACATAAGTATTTTTTTACGAGTCTGCGACAGGTTCAGTACTAATTACTAAGTCTCGTCCGATTTCGAGATTATTTCGAGCTCTATTCTCATGTAAATGTCAAAGAAACGAGTCTCAAACTGCACAAGCGCTAACTCGGAGCTGGCACTAGGCAGTCTCTGTTTGTTTCGGTACAGTGATAGTGTTTACTTTAAACATTCTGGAAAGCGCAGTGCAGTGCGTCGCATCGTATCTCCAGTCTCAGAACTTGCGTAACGGCTGACATACTCGTAACTACGTTTAGTCCCTGCTTTAACAAATTTAACCTTAAGACAAGGCACGAAGTATCAGAATGATATATCGTAACTGTCAATTTGTCATTATGCAAGATAAATGGTAAAATTTATTTTACTTGGTTGTAAAAAGGTCGAAAGCCGTGTGTTTGAGACGGACCATGACTTGCATTGTTTGCAATTGTTTTGTGATGATCCTCGCTCGGAAGCGGAACTTACTTTAATGCCAACTAAACATTTCTCGGTTGCGTTTGCAACATATTTGCAAAGAAGTTGGCATCATCATATTATTAGCTCATGTACTTGCGGTAAAAGTAAGGAGTTACACCAAACCTGTATTACAAATACAATTTCATAATAAGCTGCAACATTTTATAAACTTCCTGTAATGGGTAAAGCTCTTAGTGATGACTCGGGTTCATCTAACGTTACTGGTGTTCATTTAAATCTATAACATTTAAATATTTGTAGAGACAGTTTAGTTTGTTCTTGAATACAATATCTTGAAACATAGCCATGTGCCAACTTCAAATAACCATTTATTGTGACGACTTCGAACGCTCATTAACAAGAACGTAAATTATCGCTAAAATGTAATCTAATATATAAATATCGTAGATTAATCAGCCCAGAACATTACCATAACTCGCGCAGACCCTAGTTATCATTACCTCTCATTTCATATTCTATTCCTAAATTAAGTAAATAAAATTGTGTATTTTCATGAAGATAACGGCCCGACAGCGCGGTGACGTCCCGGATAAACGTCGGGTCCACAGACGTACAGGAAATAGATACAACAAATTCGTTAAACCGTATGAATTCAATTATGTCTTATTTCATTTGATTTCGTTATAGTTCCACTTGATATTTATACTTATAATAAAACAAAAAGTCTGTTTAAAAGAACGAAAAAGTCTGTACAATGAAGATAATTAAAAAAATATGGTCGAGGGTACTTAAATTAAGCTACTGAACAAAAATAGAACAATTATAATAATTGTGTATGTCTGATTGTTATTTTGTTTGTCTGCATGTGTGTTTTGTTTGTCATCACGTAAAAACTACTGTACCGATTGTAATGTGGTTTTCACTTTTTGATAGTTTAGGGTTTTACTTAAAAACTGGTGTACTTGGTATCTCAATCCGATGAGTAGAAGCAGAGCAATCGATAAAAACTTTTGACAGCTGAAGGAATTTTGATCATATGTTGGTATATTGGTAACTTTACGTCTTGTTATGGTATACAGGTGAATTTTTCAAGTGGGCGTGGTTGGCTAAATCAGAAACTATGAGGTTTAGCGAAAAGTACTCAAAAATCCAAAGATGCAGTTTTAATCTTCATCAAAATCGGGCCCGAGACTCATTTGAGTACTTTTCGCTATTCCTCATAGTTTCTGATTTAGCCATCCACGCCCACTTGAAAAATTCATCCTGTATAGAGTACTTTTAACCTAGATAAAAACCACACGCGTGCGAAGCCGTGGGTACAGTAGTAGAGAAATATATCAAGGGGAACTATAATTAGTAACTTACAATTTTTGAAGTATTTTTACCCGACTTTGGAGGGTTATGTGTTTGGGTATGTATGTTTGTTTGTTTGTCGTTTCTTAGGTACATCCTACAGTCTAAACGGTTTGATAGATTTTGATATAAGAGGTATCATTAGATTTGTCTTAATCACAAGAGTGCAATAGGATACATGAAGTGTCAAAACAACTAATATGGCGGCTTGTAGCGGCCATATTGTGTTTCCGACGGAACAAAAAAATACCTAAACCCATCGAGTGAGGTATCAAAATGAAGGTCTTTAAAATACAATTTCAAAAACATATAATTATTTTACCTACACAGGAGCAATTGTCTTTCATACTTCTTAAATTTTAAATTTTATTCAAGTTATGTAAGTACTATGTTGCAATTGCAACTATTAAAGTAAAGTAATATATATCTATAATATATACCTATAATACTTAGATTAGTAGATAAAAAACGTTAAATGTATATAACTAAGTTTTGTACGGCTGGTCATCGTGTATTGCGTCTGTCCGCTATGGCCGCTGAAAATCAAAACCAGGCGCGGGACGCACGACGCAAACATACTCGTATGCTCGGGTTATTGCTTCGGAGGCAATACGCACTGACCGCCCGCAAAAATAATAGCCACTTGGTCAACAGGTCGTCAAATTGATAGCAATAAGTTGCTAGCAACCGGGGCCGACGGCTTAGCGTGCCATCCGAAGCATGGAGTGAGGGCAGGTCGGCACATAACTTACTAAGTTTTTGGTGTGGCGTCGAGGAATGAACCCGGCGTCGTTGAATTGTAAGGCTTACATATAACCGCTTGGCTATCAATTGTTTCCCTCGTGTTTATTAATGGACTTAGCTATGTTTATCAGGCATGTGTTTTAAATAAGTCCGCCATGAAAACATACTTGGTATTAAATACTTGCCATGAAACTATCCGAAATAGCAATTTAACAAGCAGGTGTAAGGCACCGATGTCCAACTTGCCGTGTTTAATTCCTCTTTATCTGTGGTAGTTTCTGTTGCACCCCGTACCGGGCCTGCGTCGCCCCAGTCCCGTCCCGGAGGTTAATGTAATTGTCAATCTACATAATGATCGGTACAGCGCAAGGTTGTCGCTATCGACGAGGAAAGAGTGTGGCTATAATGTCGGCTAATAGCGGCTGGATTATATGGAGATGTTTCGTTAAAATCATTGTACATTTACACGAACACGGTGCAAAAATATCTCCCCTGTTTTGTTTCATTAACATAAGCTGAATAAGTAGTAAGCTACCAAACAGCATAAATAAATAAAAAACTAGATAAAGAAATACTTTTCGGTTTAGTCCTCATCTTAACTGGAGGCTCTAGAATATAATTATAACATATTGAATGAGTCTCGTAGAAGACAGGGCTCTTATTCGCTAGGACCATTCACGTTCGTGGAATCGTTTGGCAACTGTCGTAATGACGTCACACGGTTCCGGCGGAGTTTCGTGTGGCGTAGCGAATAAGTGCCTAGTTCTGTCTTCAATTCTTTTATAATCCCCATTTCCTTGCTCTCCACATTTTTTTGATATAACAGATACACAAAGAGGGAAGTTAAGTTTTCTCACCTATGTAGGCAGAGCTTATAATAGAAAAGTCGAGATGTTGGAGTACAACAATTAAAAGTTAGTGTCTGCTTTACAAATATCGAAGGTTGGCTGTCCGCTGTCTGATATTCGCGGCATCCTGCGCCACTCTTTTCATCCCTGTCCTGAGCGCTAACGACTCTCCATCCCCTACAATTCTACAAATTAAAATTGCGCCTGCGGTTGAAGTTTTTTCTTTTCATTTAGAAATGTTTGCAGTTTCACCTCGCTTTGGTTTCATTTAGTGTACAGAAACTGTGTTGAGGCTGTGTAGATTGTGGATTAGTCGGCAGTAGAGCTACAGTTGGTGGTCGCGGTGGACGGCCTCTACTTTTAATTACAAGGGAACTGAGAGAATTTAATTATAGTGATGATAGTAGAGATTTGGACAGCATTGCGGTTTGTAGTTCACTCAGTGCTTTTCATAGAGAGTAGTTATGTTTTTAGTTTTCACACAATTATACTCTGCTATGTTCGTGTTGAGTCTGTCTTCATGAGTTGCTTTGTTTGACCAGTTATACTACTTCACTATCTGTAGTGACAATAACTAAAGGAGGATGAGCAGAGATGTAAAGGATCTGGGCCCTACTCGTATGTCCTACGATCACTGATTTCAATTAAACCGAACTAATGTTACATCTTCTCTAGAGAAGATGTTACATTTAGTTCGGTTGGATTGGATAGGACTGGTCCTATTCACATTACCTACATTATCAGCCTAAATAGCCCTATCTCTCCACAACTCATGACGGAAGCTTATAACCCCAGTTGCACACTACTACACGTGATATGACATCCTCTCAGGAACACCTTCACACACGAAGGAAGCAGGGTACCGGGAGTCGCCGGAAGCTCGTACGATCGCATCGCCGCCTGTCGGGATATTAATCTGACAACTGTTGCTGCGACGATCTACTGCTCTTGTGACGTCGCCGTGCAACGTAGGTACCTATGCACGTTCTTGTTGAAACTGTTGTGTTTTAAGATGATTTTAGGAGGAATGTTGGTGAGGGTCGTAGCTCCCAAATGAATGGACCGATTTTGTTGCGGTTTTTTATTTTGAAAACTGATGTGAGCGAGATAATTCTTAGCTATATGAGGGGGGGGGGAATGGGGGTCACCCCGTAGCTCTCAAACGGATGGAACGATTTTTATGTTTGAAAACTGATGTGATTGAGATGCTTGTTAGCTGTGAAGTCGGGGGTTATATTTTTTTTTTATTTTTGCTTGTTACAACAACGCCTACTCATTTTTCTACCATTACTGTCATCCAAAGATTGTCTGGAACAGATCACTGTTAGCGATAAGACCGCTCATTGTACTTTTTAAGTTTATTTTTATTTTTGTCGTAAAGTGTTTTTGGTGTAATAAAATGTTCTCCTATAACTAACGAACTGGCGAACGTATAGCAGGAATGAGATACAGTCATGTATTCTGACGATTTCGTAGCACGATGCCTACTATCGCACTTGGATGACTTTTAAATATATTCAAGTAATCGGTAGCATAATGCCAACATCGATGACACATACATACTTGTCAAAGGTTTAGGAGCCGCCAGCTCATGAATAGGTAGCGTAAGTGTCACACTACATCATAGTTGTACTACTAGTGTCCAGTAACGCACGGTTGGCCGTAAGTTACCTCGCTCGCAGAGCGCAGCGCGGCGGCCGCGGCGGATCACTTTCCCAGCGCGCGCGCACTTTCACGCATTTTTGCGCCTGACGGCCGCGGCGCGGCGGCGACGGCGACGTGTGCGCACTGACAGAAACAGATTTGTAGCGGCAACATTGTAAATAATTTGCTTATTATTTGATTTGCGACGCCTTTACCGGGTGTGATGTATTTAACCTTCTGGCTACGTTAAGGTATGTCCGTCGATGTACATTAAAGCAAATAATAAATTAAATGGTAGAAATTATATGATACATACAGGATTAATCATTTTCATACCACCTGCTCGACAATGTCTATTTACATATCACGCAATCTCAACTTAAAGCAAGTCATTATCTACAAAGGGAAATATAGTTATATGAAACTCCCAAGGGATATCATCATCAGCCATCATATGTTCGTCCACTGCTGGACGTAGGCCTCTCCTAGTGAACGCCACTGAGCCCGATCTGCGGCTCTTCTCATCCAGTTCCTGCCAACCGTTTTTCGCAAGTCGTCACTCCACCTGGCCGGCGGGCGCCCTACACTACGTTTGCCTACGCGCGGTCTCCATTCAAGAACTCGTTTACCCCAACGGTTGTCTGTTCTTCGAGAGATGTGATTGCCACTTCAGCTATCTAATTCTTTGAGCTATGTCGGTAACTTAGGTTCTCTGTCGGATTACTTCGTTACGAATCTTGTCCTTAAGAGAAACACCGAGCATAGCTCTTTACATAGCTCGCTGAGCGAACTTAAACTTATGAACCAATCTCACCGTGAGTGTATGGACACACGCATTGAAGACTTTCATCTTTAGGCACTGTGGTATGGACGAAGAAAAGACTTGACGAAGTTTACCAAATGCTGCCCATCCCAGCTGAATTCTCCTGTCGGCTTCCCTCTCGAAATTGTTCCTACCCAATTGCACAGTCTGCCCGAGGTAGACATATTCCTGCACAACATCAAGAGGTACACCGTTAATGACAGCGGGTCCCGGGGTAATGAGGTCGTTAAACATTACCTTAGTTTTGTCTATATTCATGCCGAGACCGACACGTCGAGAGGCGTCAGCTAGATTGGTCAGCATTCGCTCAAGTTCCGGCAGCGATTCAGCCATAAGCACGATATCATCGGCGAATCGTAGATGTGAGATGTATTCGCCATTTATGTTTATTCCCGTACTTTTCCAATCCAGCGCCTAAAACATATCTTCAAGGGCGTTAGTGAACAGTTTCGGAGATATAACATCCCCCTGTGTCACTCCCCTGCGAAGCTAGTGGCATCATACAAGCATCTCAACACCTCGATGTATCGCCAGTCCACTTGGCATCGCTGCAAGGACTCGAGCACAGACCAGGTTTCGACGGAGTCAAAGGCTTTCTCATAGTCCACAAAAGCAAGACATAGGAGCTGGTTATACTCTTCGGTCTTCTGTATAACCTGCCACACTGTATGCACCAACACGTGTGGACCAACTCTCGATTCATTGCCACTCTGCAATCCCACTTTGGAGTTGAAGTCCCCCATGACAACGTTGTAGTGTATCTTTGTGGTGTTATAAAGAGCTGAAGAAACGTCTTCATACATTTCTTCTACTGTGTCATCCAAGTGTTTTGACGTCGTCCAAGTGTTTTCGTGTTTCGTGTTTTTTCGTGTTTTATGACCTCTCGGACAACTTAATGATGAGGTACGCTACCCTAGTCGACACACTGGATATCTCAACAACGTTGCCAGCGAGGACTTTATGGACGAGGAACCCTACCCCATCTTGGGATTGCTGGTCACCCTCCCGGTAGTACATAAGGTGGCCTGACTCCAGAGTTATGGTGTCCTCCCCCTTTCTTCGAACTTCACACAACCCCTGAATGTGCCACCTTATCTTTTCTAGTTCCGTTTCGAGCTGTGCCATGTTTTCGTCAAGCCTGAGCGTTCGTCCGTTGTACGTTGCCAAGGTCAGTTGTGCGTGGCCTACCGTAGCCCGGGGATTTACAAGTTTTTAGTTTTTTTATGTACGAGTTGTTATTATTAAAAGTGTACTGTGTTCAACTTGTCAAACCCTTTCATTTGATACCTATATTGAGGGGATTGAAAACTAATAAAATTATCTGCCATTTTGTGGCGGCGACCATCTTGGATTTACTATGGTATTTAATATGCATAATTGTATTGTTAGTAGAACTATATGCGTTTACCGGGTATGGAAGGGGGTAAAATTTCAATTACTAGATTTGACCCAAACAATAAAACAAAAAACAAAGTCAAGCTAAATAAAATTAATAAAAAAGGCGCAATTGTCAAGAATTTGAAAAAAGAGACGGTGTTATTTTAACAGTTCCATATTTTATTGTCATCGAGCGATATTGATTTTATTCCGGAGTTTATGAAATCAAGACGCTTTGGAATTATTTACAACTACTACCGGAAAAATCAAAAGATATATACGAAGAAGCTTTCATACAATGGAACAAATTCAAATTCAAATTCAAATTGAACACAATAAAGGGAGTCAAGTTTGTATCCGAATCCGTCCTTTTAGTTTATTTCCAACATTTAGCTTCAATTACTCGAAAGCCAACCAGCCTATGGTGCATTTATTGTGTATCAAAGTTTTTTTTTCTTACTCTACAAAGCATACAAGGGTATTTAACTATCATCATTTCAGCTTTTAGAAGTCCACTACTGAACATAGGCCTCCCCAAAAATTTATTGTAAATGAAAATAATTTAACGGAACGTATATAGATTTTCGATTTATTTGTCCGCTCGTTTGTTCATATTGATTGTTAAAACAGTCCGCGCGCCGCATCGTAGGCCCTCGCAGGTCCGTGCCACGTACAAAAGACATCAACGTGCGTGCGCGCACCAGCCTGATGTGACTTTCGATTTATATGTCCGCTCGTTCGTTCAATCAACACTTATAATTAAAATAGTCCGCGCGCGGCGTCGTAGGCCCTCGCAGGTCCATGCCACGTACAAAAGACATCTACGTGCGTGCGCGCACCAGCCTGATGTGACTTTCGATTTATATGTCCGCTCGTTCGTTCAATCAACACTTATAATTAAAACAGTCCGCGCGCGGCGTCGTAGGCCCTCGCAGGTCCATGCCACGTACAAAAGACATCAACGTGCGTGCGCGCACCAGCTTGATGTGACTTTCGATTTATATGTCCGCTCGTTCGTTCAATCAACACTTATAATTAAAACAGTTCGCACGCACAAGCCTGCGCGTTGATGTCTTTTGTACGTGGCGCGGACCTGCAAGAGCCTACGACGCCGCGCGCGGTCTGTTTTAATTTATACATGTTGATTGAACGAACGAACGGAGATATAAATCGATGGGCAGTTTATTGTGCCTGTGAGTGTATGTCCGCTCTTCGTTCAATCAACGTTTATAGTCAAAGTCCAAAGTACTTTATTGTAAATAGGCAAAATAATAGCACGTCAAAATTAACATCTCATGAACAAGGATAAATACATAAAGTATTATAAATAAATCAAATCAATAAAATTAACATCTCATGAACAAGGATAAATACATAGAGTATTATAAATAAATCAAATCAATAAAATTAACATCTCATGAACAAGGATAAATACATAAAGTATTATAAAGAAATCAAATCAATAAAATTAACATCTCATGAACAAGGATAAATACATAGAGTATTATAAATAAATCAAATCAATAAAATTAACATCTCATGAACAAGGATAAATACATAAAGTATTATAAAGAAATCAAATCAATAAAATTAACATCTCATGAACAAGGATAAATACATAAAGTATTATAAAGAAATCAAATCAATAAAATTAACATCTCATGAACAAGGATAAATACATAGAGTATTATAAATAAATCAAATCAATAAAATTAACATCTCATGAACAAGGATAAATACATAAAGTATTATAAAGAAATCAAATCAATAAAATTAACATCTCATGAACAAGGATACATACATAAAGTATTATAAATAAATCAAATCAGTAAAATTAACATCTCATGAACAAGGATACATACATAAAGTATTATAAATAAATCAAATCAATAAGATTAACATCTCATGAACAAGGATAAATACATAGAGTATTATAAATAAATCAAATCAATAAAATTAACATCTCATGAACAAGGATAAATACATAAAGTATTATAAAGAAATCAAATCAATAAAATTAACATCTCATGAACAAGGATACATACATAAAGTATTATAAATAAATCAAATCAGTAAAATTAACATCTCATGAACAAGGATAAATACATAAAGTATTATAAATAAATCAAATCAATAAGATTAACATCTCATGAACAAGGATAAATACATAGAGTATTATAAATAAATCAAATCAATAAGATTAACATCTCATGAACAAGGATAAATACATAAAGTATTATAAATAAATCAAATCAATAAAATTAACATCTCATGAAAAAGGATAAATACATAAAGTATTATAAAGAAATCAAATCAATAAAATTAACATCTCATGAACAAGGATAAATACATAAAGTATTATAAATAAATCAAATCAATAAAATTAACATCTCATGAACAAGGATAAATACATAAAGTATTATAAATAAATCAAATCAATAAAATTAACATCTCATGAACAAGGATAAATACATAAAGTATTATAAATAAATCAAATCAATAAAATTAACATCTCATGAACAAGGATAAATACATAAAGTATTATAAATAAATCAAATCAATAAAATTAACATCTCATGAAAAAGGATAAATACATAAAGTATTATAAAGAAATCAAATCAATAAAATTAACATCTCATGAACAAGGATAAATACATAAAGTATTATAAATAAATCAAATCAATAAAATTAACATCTCATGAACAAGGATAAATACATAAAGTATTATAAAGAAATCAAATCAATAAAATTAACATCTCATGAACAAGGATACATACATAAAGTATTATAAATAAATCAAATCAGTAAAATTAACATCTCATGAACAAGGATAAATACATAGAGTATTATAAATAAATCAAATCAATAAAATTAACATCTCATGAAAAAGGATAAATACATAAAGTATTATAAAGAAATCAAATCAATAAAATTAACATCTCATGAACAAGGATAAATACATAAAGTATTATAAATAAATCAAATCAATAAAATTAACATCTCATGAACAAGGATAAATACATAAAGTATTATAAAGAAATCAAATCAATAAAATTAACATCTCATGAACAAGGATACATACATAAAGTATTATAAATAAATCAAATCAGTAAAATTAACATCTCATGAACAAGGATACATACATAAAGTATTATAAATAAATCAAATCAATAAAATTAACATCTCATGAACAAGGATAAATACATAAAGTATTATAAAGAAATCAAATCAATAAAATTAACATCTCATGAACAAGGATACATACATAAAGTATTATAAATAAATCAAATCAGTAAAATTAACATCTCATGAACAAGGATACATACATAAAGTATTATAAATAAATCAAATCAATAAAATTTTGGTAAAGTATGTTTTTAATTTTAATAAATTATGGAATGGAAGAGCCGAAGATCGGGCTCAGTGGCGTGCTTTGGGAGAGGTATATGTCCAGCAGTGGACTGAAATGGACTGATGATGATGAGACTGGTAAATCTGACATATTAACTAACTTCTTTATTTTTTTTATTGCTTGCTTCACAAAACTGGTTACCTATTACACAATTCATCATTTGAAGTAAGTACTATTTCTAGCTTAGTGTATAACCTACTGGAAGTGAAAACAACATGCACAGAATAAAAACACTCAACTGGGATATTTTTACAACAGAAAAAAGATAACATCACATCGAACCTGAATTTTAGGTCCTACATTGAATCTAAAGCTAGCTGCAAAGAAACTTAGTATTTTGTCTATGGATAGGCGTTACTTCCCGCCGGGACAGCTTTTGAATCTTTATCAAGGACAGGTTCAATCTTGTATGGAGTATTGCTACCACCTCTGGGAAGGTTCTGCCAAGTATCAGCTCGAGGCTTTGGATTCAATTGAGAGACGTGCTATGAGGATCATTGGGGATACCACTCTGGTAAAGAGTATGCTACAATGTCTACCGCATCGACGTGAGGTAGCAAGCCTGGCGGTATTCTATTGATAGCACTATGGAGTGCTCAAGAACTGCACAATCTGATTCCCCCATCACCGCTTTGCCGCACCCTTTGTCACACGCTTTGCCGAACATCTAATCGTACGGTGATGTTTTCAAATCGCCTTCCTTTTATGGTTGAAATACCTCGCACAAGAACAAAGGAAAGGAAGGGGTATAAACATAAAAGGTGAGTACATCTCACACTAGAAATTAATAATAATGCATAAATACAACATAAGATGAGAAAGAGTTTTTTGAAGGCGGTGCCAAGCCAAGCCATAATTATTAAAATGGTTGAGCTTATTCAAAAAGATAATGTCTTAAACGGCTTGACATGCTATATAACATAATAAGCTTTTAAAGTAAATATCTACAAAAACTTTATCATTTACTAGACTGCTGTATTCTTGTCAATAGGTTTTTGAATGTTTGAAAGTCAAAATCTGCTCGTGTGAGTCTCTTGTTTTGTCTCTTCTGCGTTTCGTGTTTTGTATGAGGGTGCGTCATAGACAACTGCATATTACTTCGTACGTAGATAGGTATGTATTAATTTTGTAAAGATATTAGATTTAAATGATGGTTTGGCACCGCCTTCAAAAAACTCTTTCTTATCTTATGTTGTATTTATGCATTATTATTACGTTGCTAATTTCGAAAAAATGATACTGTTCTGGCTCAATTGTAAGTATTTTATTCTTTTTAGTGGTTGTTTACAAAATAACATTTTTAATATGAAGTCGTTTTTTTTTGAAAAATATTTTATTTTTTGATTTTTAGTAGCCTAAGCAACATCAAAAAGAATATATGCCAAAGAAAATAGTAGACACTCACTCACTTTAAACTCAAAGCGTTGGTAAATTAAAACCAAGGCTTAATAAAACCTACATACGAGTATATAACAACTGAATTAGTTTTTGACCATTTTCCATCATTTTGTTGTTGCGTTCCTGTGACTACCTTCCGGCTCCATCATCAAACCCTGAAAACCATATAACACTAGAGAACTTATCTAAACAAACCAATGAGCCCAAACGCGAAGGGGTTCTATCATTTTGTTGTTAAGTTCCTGTGACTACTGACTACTGAGTGACTGCCAGACAAGACACATCCTAAACCGAAAGAAGTATTTCATGAATACACACTTAAGGAGGGGGGGGGGTTAGGAGTGTTAAGGGGAGTATTTTTTTAATTTTCAATCCTTGTGGTGTCTTAGGGTGGTATAGTTTGCACACGGGCAAAGCTGCGGGGCGCAGCTAGTTATTAAAATTGTTGTAACATTGAAAAAGTTTTTTTCTCTGCCTCTACTCAAAGGGGACTTGTCATAGTTAGTGATATATATATATTTCTTAAATGTATTGTACTCAGTCCATGCAACATAATGTATCTGTAGCACTAAATAATTTATAAAATAAACTAATAAACAATAATAAAAAAGTAAATAACTATTAAAACATACACCTTTGCATTATTAAATCAGTCAACATTCAAAATTGTTATCCCTGCGACATCGCGGGGGGAGGAGTGGCAGATGTTACCGTCTGCCCCAACGAACTGACACCAGAAATGGGTAGGTTATCGCACGCCTAGCAGAGCACCCGCACCGTGTAGCGTGTTTAGTGAAATTGAGATTTCAGCTTAAGTCTAGTTATTTTCTGGTTAATTATCTTTATTTTTTTATTGCATGCTATAGAAGGATTCTAAATACTGGGCTGAAAACATGCATTTAAGAAAAATATCTAATTGTATGTCACGGTTTATAACTTGTAATATATAGAGCACTTATTCTTGGGTAATCAAAAGAGTTCTGTATGGGAAAATATCCCTACCAGTAGAACTATGAGGAAAAATATTCATTTATTTCCCTACCAGGGGTAACAAGCTGGTAGGAATAAAAATAATAGCCCTAAACTACCTCGGGTAGAGATTCGGATACATTTAAATTTTAGCTAATAACGTATATTAACTAAACTATTTGAAACATCTGACTTAACCTAGCAGCAATTTACCCGTTGCCGTTGCCAATCGTGCACAATCGCAGTCATTAGCGTACCAATTTGAGAAAGCGCAGCATCATCAATCCATACCGCTAGTGAGTACGGCCACAGTATGGCCGACATGCAAATGTCGTGATCTACTGCGCTACATCTCTACATCGGCATCCATCGCTGTACATTGTGATGGCGTGACTCTACGGAGACTCTATTATCAGGTTTGATTCGTTGATATCGGTTATTAGAAATTGATTAGTAACAAAGTAGAGAACAAGAAAATTTACGCACAATGAAAAAACAAGGCTGCCAACAAAACTAATAAAAATATTTTTCCAAAAAAAATTATAATTAGTTTACAAAAAATCTTAGAAATGATCTTTTGTAAAGTACTACTAAAAACAATAACATTATATAATTCGGTTCGGTTTAAAGATAGTTATTGTTTAAAGAAATGTCAAAATTTCACTTATTTAAGACAACATGACAACTTATTTCGTACCCATGCCAGTTTATGTTGGGAACAATATTATCGAAGCTGTTGATCACTATGTCTTCTTGGGTCAGACGATTCAACTAGGTAGATCCAACTTCGACAAAGAGGTCAACCGACGAATCCAACTCGAATGGGCAGCGTTCGGGAAATTACGCCATATCTTCTCTTCGCAGATACCGCAGAGCCTCAAGACGTTTATAATCAGTGCGTGTTGCCAGTGATGACATACTACGGCACTGAGACGTGGTCGCTAACTATTGGTCTCATACAAAAGCTCAGAGTTGCGCAGCGAGCAATGGAGAGAGCTATGCTCGGTGTTCCACTACGTGATAGAATCAGAAATGAGGAAATCCGTAGAAGAACGAAGGTTACCGACATAGCTCTCAGAGTTTGCAAGTTGAAGTGGCAATGGGCAGGCCATATAGTTCGCAGAACCGACAACCGCTGGGGAATAAAGGTTCTCGAATGGCGACCACGAACAAGCAAGTGAAGTGTTGGGAGACCCCCCACACGATAGACCGACGACATTGTAGCCATCGTAGGAAGTCGGTGGATGGAGGTGGCAGATGATCGCTCGTCATGGCGCTCTTTGGGGGAGGCCTATGTTCAGCAGTGGACTTCTAAAGGCGGACATGAAGATGATGATGATGATGATGATGAAGACAACATTCAAGAAACTTAAATAAATTATGTTGTGCAGTGAGCATGCGTAAGATTATAACTAAACTTATAAATCTTTACCTAACTAAACCTGTTACATACCAAACATAAATACAGATGCAGTAGTTGATGGCTGATGACTAGGTTCCTTTCTTAGGAATAGGGTTTTAATGTAACATATTTGTTTAACTTATTTATTTATTTTCCATCCCCAAGTTAATCTCAATTTAATTTATTCTATTTTAGTTTTTCCATCTTCCATTATCCACTTTATATACAGGTATTTTTCATATGATATATAATGTTTATAATAATTAAGGGTATAAAACAAAATTTTAATATAATGTTGGGTACGCGCATGTTCCTAATTTATATTTATATAATTCTATTTATATTTATAACGTAAACCTTAAGTTTTAAGACAAAAAAGACAACTAATCTAACTTGCGCCATCCCATAATTGGACGACAAATTAATATAGTCGTGAAATTGGACGAAAAATAAACCCGAATATGTCTTAAGTATAAAACGATTTTTTCATAGAACACTTTTTGTTTCTTATAATTTTCCCTATCGACCGACACTAGTTCCATTTATGGCCAAGCAATCAAGTTTTTATTTCTAATGTTCATCATTGTCTTATCAGCGGTCCGAGCGTGATTGAGTAACATATAAACAAACTTTCGTAAATGGTTTTATTGGACGATAAAATTTTGAAATGTTGTTACTCAACCACACAATAACAGCGGATATGTATTAGGTACCTACTACAAAAAAATACGAAACTTAACAAATAGTTTTTTTTTACATTGGTGATCATAACTGCGGTAGAAGCTAATATTATTTTATTTCATTGAAATTTATTTGCTGACGGTTCCTTACATTACTTTTTGTTTACGGACTAAGACGAACTTACTCGATACCCGAATCGTATTTGGTTCGAGAATTAATGTTGTTATCTCTTTTGCGCCACTGTCTGCGTAAGTCTCTCTATCTTTGTTTTTGGTGCATGAAGTGTACGACAGTGCAAATTTAGCTGTGTTGGTGTGTTTGCTTGTAGTTGTATCTAGTCCGGGTGTAGTTTACATGAAGTTCTAGGTTGCCCCGTCCTCCTTTGTTTAATAGGGTCAATGCACCATGGTTTTTTGACAGACTTGTTATTTCGTTTCCATAGTAACCACAGATCATTCTGTAATGGCAACCATTCCTTACAGTGAGTAATCAACATTTTCCAGTTACCGTGGAAACTTAAAATTTTCGGGAATAAAAAGTATCTTATGTTTTTTTTTTCTTAAGCTATCTCCATTCTAAATTTCATCAAAATCCGTCCAGCCGTTATCGCGTGAAAGCTCCCCAAACAAACAAACAAACAACGTTTCACTTTTATATATTGGTATGGATATAATTATGCACTGTGTCCGCGGCGCACCGCTCTATTGTTCTCCAGTAAGGTTTGTAGTAAACAACGCAGGCAGCGAAACGTCCTAAGGCTTGATTTTAATTGAACGAGAATGCAACTTAAGTTCAGCGCGGTACGGTTTCTTTTAGCGAACTAGTATTATTAAATATTTTTATAAATATGGTTTAACTTTAAAAACGTCTGACTCGCATGCTCACTGCGAGCATATTCAACACGAACAATATCATATTTCAAAATTAAAAATGTAATACCAATACAAAAACACAACATTAGAATGAGTTTTTTCAAGTCAATGCCAAAATTTTAATACCCGGCTATAATTTTAATATAATATCTGAACAACAAAATTAATACACATCTATCTATACAAAACAAGAGACAGCAATCACACGAACGGATTTGGACTTTTACACGTCCACAAACCGATTGACACGTATACAGCAATCTAGTAAGTGCTAAAGTAAAAGACGGCAAGGGCAATGAAGTTAACAGTCTATGTGTGTCAGTATGTATGTGGATGTTCCACCACAGCGACACCCTTATTGGTCCTGTTTTGTCAATCGATTTGTATTCAGATATGGAGTGTCATAGGCTATATTTTATTACCCGATTACTGCGAACAAAGCAAAGCAAAAGAAGCAAAGGAAGGGCTAAGTGTTCAAACTAAAAACTTGGTCCGATTTTGACAAGCGAGGTATCAATCTTTTTTTTTTTTTTTTTTTTTTTTTTAAATTCATCTTTTGACATATTACATGTACTTAGACAAGTCACTTACAGAACATTGTATCACAAAATATAAATTGGGTAAAAATATTCAAAATTATTCTAACATTCAAATAAAGTTTTCTGCAAAAGCAACGTCAACACAAAATATTGTAAGCAATTAAGATAATATTATAAGTACACAACACAAAAAAGTCACTATATATCAAAGATATTTCTATCAGCAAAAGCTTCGTCAAGTTTGTAATAGCTCTTGGCTATTAAATGATTCTTAATACAAGTCAAAAATTCAGTTTCATTTTTATTTCTTATTTCTAATGGAATTTTATTATATAATTTAACTGATATACATAAATAGCTTTTAGATATTTTTGCTAGTCTAGTTTGTGGCAATACTAAATTATTTTTATGTCTTGTATTGTGATGATGTATATCCTTAAGAAGGGTCATATTAGATACATTTTCTCTTACATATAAAAGGTTCTGGTATATAAATTCCCCTACCATCGTCATAATGTTAAGGTCCCTAAACTTTTCTCTGCAAGAGTCTCTCCATTTTAATCCTAATATATACCGGATAGCACGTTTTTGGAGTATGAAATTTTTTCCAACATCAGCTGCCACCCCCCAGAATATTATTCCATAAGTCATCAACGAATGAAAATATGCAAAATATGTATCCCTGGCAGCTGCCTTACCTCCCAATTCTTTTATTTTTTTTATTTCGTATGTTGCTGAACTTAACTTTTTTGATAGTTCATTTATGTGTATTGCCCAAGTTAATTTGCGGTCAATCCACAGCCCCAGAAACTTAACATGATCAGTACAACTTAGAGATAGGTCATTAAATGAGTCCTGTATACATTCAGGCAGGCTGTTTGAGCGTGATCCCAGAACAAATTGAATAGTATGCGTTTTTTCTACATTAAGAAGTAAATTATTGATGGAAAACCATTGTTCAATTTTGGGAATTAAATCAAGAAACTTATCACTAATACCGTTGTCAGTTTTGTCCTTAATAACTAAACTCGTATCGTCAGCAAATAAAACTATGTCAACATTATTGCATACGATAGAAATGTCATTTATATGAATTAAAAATAATAGCGGTCCCAGGATTGACCCCTGTGGAACTCCCATAGTGATATTGTTTTGGAGAGACCTACAACCATTCACCTCTGTCACTTGCGATCTGTCACATAGGTATGATTTCAAGATACTAAGTTCTGTATCTCTGATACCATAATAATCCAGCTTTTTTATTAAAATATCATGGGAAACACAATCAAACGCTTTTGAGAGATCAAAAAACACTCCATAAGTTTTTTGTGAACCCTCCAAGCCAGAGAAGACGTCTTGAATCAGTCTCATGATAGCGTGTTTCGTAGATTTGCCTTTCTGAAAACCGAATTGTCTACTATTAAATAAATTATTAGATTTCATGTAGCTAACAATTTCATCCGTTAAATATTTTTCAAAAATTTTACTTAGACTAGGCAAGACTGATACTGGACGGTAGTTATCACATGATGCGGTGTTACCTTTTTTGAATATCGGAACAACTTTTGCAACTTTCATATTATTAGGAAAGTAACCATTTATAATACAATCATTAATAATATTCATCAAAGGAGTAGCAAGTTCAAATTTAAGCTGTTTTAATAAATAAGGAGTAATATACCACAAGTCATTTGATCGTTTAGGTTTCATTTGTCTAAAAATATTTATAACTTGCGTAATATTGATTGGGCTCAAAATAAAATTTCTGTTATTGGTATCTGAAGGTAAGTATTCTTTTAAAAACTCTAGAGCTTTAACACCCGAGCACTTCTGAGTCTTTGTAAGTGCTTGCGGAACATTAACAAAATACTGATTGAAGTAATTACATATGTCATTCTTATCATCTATAAAATTGTCATTACTCGTCAAGATTTTATCACAGGTATTATTATCACAGTTACTCTTTTTACCAGTTTCTTTCTTAATAATCTGCCATGCACACTTAATTTTATTTTCAGCATTTTTAATTTTACTTGCATTATGCATTTTTTTGGCAGTGACACAAACATTTTTAAAAAATTTACTGTATTGTCTTAATTTAACGTATAAGGCTGGATCATTGCATTCATTTCTAAGGGCATATAAATTGAAGAGTGTCTTTCTAGACTCAAGAATCCCTTTGGTAGCCCAGTCATAAATAGTTTTAGATTTTTTATTCCCTATTTCCACTACAGGAATGTGCTCATCTAAGTTACAAAGAAAGTGATTAAAGTAGGAGTCAAAATCTTTGTGGCATTCGGGATTTTTTAAGTCTGAGACTAAGACTTTTCTTAAATCATTAATTCTGACATTGGTTAATTTTCTAATTTTTCTTTTGTTTGTCCGAACAAATTCAATATTAAGCGTGATAGTAACAATTTGCGCCAGATGGTCTGACTTTATGCCTGGTAAGACTCTAACATTTTTCGTTTCACATGAGTCAGTAAGAATATTATCTAAACATGACTTACAATTTGGAGTTATTCTAGTGTATTCAAAAATTTGTTGCTTAAGGATAAAGCTGTCAAGTACATCGGAGATATCATTTCTTGAGTATTTATCTAAAGCAAACTTTATGTTGAAATCTCCACACACAATTAGAGTTTTGTTGTTATTCTTAGTGACTTTGTCAAGGCACTCTTCAAGTTTTGACACAAAAACACTAAGGTCTGCTGAGGGCGACCTGTATACTAAAATTATGATAGCCCCTGCGAGCTCCACACAACAAACTTCAAATGTTTTTTCAATCGACATATGGTTCACATCTTCTCTCTTTTTGAATTTAATATGTTGCTTTAACAAAATAAGGCAACCACCTCCCTGTAACTGTTGCCTACAAAAAGCTGCGGCTGTTTTATAGCCTCTAACTTGAAACACATTCAGATTGTTATTATTAAGCCAAGTCTCGGTCAGGCACATGAAATCTGCTTTTTCTTCTTTCAGGAACAAACCTAACATATCTTCCTTTTTAAATACGCTTTGTGCATTTTGGTGGCAGATTATTACTTCATTGCTTGTGTGAATAGATCTTCTCGAAAATTTGTTTGTAACAGCTTTACAGTTTCTGGACTGCTATTCGTGTCAATGACCCCTTCTGACAGAACTATCAGATTTTTATTTCTATAAAGACTGGTCAGGCAGGCTGAGGCTAAATATGAGGCTAGCCATTTAAAGTTAACCTTTGTGTTAAGCTGCTTTTCACTCTGTGTGTTGATATCTACAATGCTTAGGTTATCATGAAGTGATGTTATGGAGTAAAGTTTATTATTAATCCTCATGATTTTGTCATCAGCTGCTGCTATGTTTTTATATGCCACCGTAGTTATGACTAATTTTATATCACGTTTTTTAAGCCTTGTAGCTAGAGACTTAATTCCTGTGATATATTCATTACTGTTATCTTTTATGGTGTCGAAATCTCCAATTATTTGTATTACTATAGCGCCATTTTTAAGACTTGATGTATTCTGTTCATTTATGATGTTGTTATACTTTGCATCAGGCTTACAATAATTCAGTATTCTGTAGTTATCTGGCATGGTAGTTTTTGTCATCTGCGCCATGTTTCTTCCAAACTTGTCCGAGAAAATAAAAATATTTTCCTTACTATCTACGTTCTTTTTTGGAGTCTTGCCATGAGGTCTTTGTCTATTTTCTTCTTTTTGTATTTGACAGTAATTTTTATCAACTAAATTTATATCATTTACTACTACTTTTTCTGTGTCCACTTGACACAGAAAAAGTAGTAGTAGATTTAACTTCATGTATAGTGTTATAGGCACTAATTTTGCCAAATATAAAAGTGCTTTTTTATATGGACAGTACTCAATCCTCTACCTACGGAGTTCCATTCACGGAATTTGCGGGAAACCAAATTCCCAGAAGTACCGTTGACGGAACTAGTGGGAAAAAAGTCTCACGGAATTACTGGGAACAAACAACTTTGCCTTGCCGTACTCGGCATTACTTTCTACACCTGAAGACGAATCGATTGACACCTCGCGTGTCAAAACCGAACCAATAGGGCAGACGCTAAGGTGAAACATCCACATGGGTATGTACGTACATAGATACATACATACAAACATACATATATGCATAGACTGTTAAACACAATACTCTTCCCGTGCTTTGGTGTAGTCTGGTAAAAATAACAATTTGTAAACCAGCATGGTCTATATCATAGCTTTATCACTACGAAATATTCTAGACTGAACTCATACTTACTTACATTACTCATACTTCATAAACTTTATCACTACTAAATATTCTAGACTGAACTCATACTTACTTACATTACACATACTTCATAAACTTTATCACTACGAAATATTCTAGACTGAACTCATACTTACTTACATTACTCATACTTCATAAACTTTATCACTATGAAATATTCTAGACTGAACTCATACTTAATTACATTACTCATACTTCATAAACTTTATCACTACGAAATATTCTAGACTGAACTCATACTTACTTACATTACTCATACTTCATAAACTTTATCACTACGAAATATTCTAGACTGAACTCATACTTACTTACATTACTCATACTTCATAAACTTTATCACTACGAAATATTCTAGACTGAACTCATACTTACTTACATTACTCATACTTCATAAACTTTATCACTACGAAATATTCTAGACTGAACTCATACTTACTTACATTACTCATACTTCATAAACTTTATCACTACGAAATATTCTAGACCGAACTCATACTTACTTACATTACTCATACTTCATAAACTTTAAGGTTAATTAGCTGTTAAACTATACAGTAGCTTATTCTTAAAACAAAAAGAGATAAGTTCAAAAACTAAAACTCGACTACGGTCGGGTAAAAAATAGCATGACACTCTTTAAATCTAAATAAAAGGCAAATCGATTGATACCTCTCTTGTCAAAATCGGACCAAGTTTTTAGTTTGAACACATGGCTCTTTATCTGCTTCGCCGTAATCGGGTTAAAAATAGCCTTTGACACTATACCAAGACGAATCCATTAATATATTTGATACCTCGCTTGTTAAAATCGGACCAAGAGGGGCGACCTTATGGTGGAACATCCACATACCCACATACATAGACTGTTAAACTCATTACCCTTCTCTTGCTTTGCTATAGTCGGGTAAAAAGGTAATTGCCATTATATTCATTGGATTTCACTACTACGAGTAAATGAATAACTCAAAGCAATTATAATGCTTTCCTTGATGTACAACAAGATAGAAGTATATTAAATGAATAACTCAAAGCAATTATAATGCTTTCCTTGATGTACAACAAGATAGAAGTATATTAAATGAATAACTCAAAGCAATTATAATGCTTTCCTTGATGTACAACAAGATAGAAGTATATTAAATGAATAACTCAAAGCAATTATAATGCTTTCCTTGATGTACAACAAGATAGAAGTATATTAAATGAATAACTCAAAGCAATTATAATGCTTTCCTTGATGTACAACAAGATAGAAGTATATTAAATGAATAACTCAAAGCAATTATAATGCTTTCCTTGATGTACAACAAGGTAGAAGTATATTAAATGAATAACTCAAAGCAATTATAATGCTTTCCTTGATGTACAACAAGATAGAAGTATATTAAACATGTGGGTGGGTAGGTAAGTTATTTTACCAGACTGCGAACTCGAAGGAGGGTACTGTGTTTATCAGACCATGTATGTTGGTATATCTGTGTGTCTGTTCCTTTGTGGCACTATATGTATATACCAAACGAGTGGATCGCTTTTGATTATTCTTACGTCAATCGATTTGTCTTAAGCTCACGAGTGTCTCTAAAGACATGACATTAATCAAAATCCAATATCGCGACAACCAGGCACCATGTAGAGAAAATTAAGTCGACGAACTATGTTAAGTGCGGTGTCATTGAATGGCTATTTAAAAATATTTTTTAGGTTTGTGTTATCATTTTTCATTGTGAATAACCAATAAGGATCTATAAAGATTTAAAGTTATAGGAACCATTGTCACTTAATTGTTTGCCTCTTTTTATTTTGGTTCGCCTTTCGGTTTTTGTGCTGGTGAATGACCGTCCTTCTTTTTTAATCTCTACCTTAAGCTGACAACAGATACAATTGCCAACTAAAAATGTGATAGTATTGTAACGCGTGACACAGAAAACAAGCGACCGCTAAACATTCGCGCCAAACAACTTTACTAACAGCAAATTAAACAAGTTGTATTGTGTTCCAGTCATAGCACGGCGACCTCTCACCATGCGCACCCAACCGCGTTCTCCATACATCACAGCTTATCCCTGTCAGCTCGGTGTCATCGCTTTGGCTTACTATCGTAAGGTGATGAAATGAAAGTAGTCGCGTAACTCGTAATTACAGTACGGAGGCTGTGGTACTTGAACACGAGTTACGCCGTCAATGGTGGGAACGTGTTACATTACGAAACAGGGAAAAAAGTATGAGGTGTAAGCGGTAAGCAAGAATAGAAATGCATGGAATACTCGTAGTGAGGTAACATACAATGAGGCCACGACATCTCTGGCGGGGAAACAACGCTTGCCACGAGATTTGTCACTTGTGTGAGTGTCGGCTATAGATAATGTATTTGTGTGTCTTTCTTCAGGAAAGTGATTTCATGAGGAAAGTATTTCCTGGTTATATTATTTGTTTAACCTACGACATTATTAAAAATAGTACAGAGAGAAGTAGTCATCACCATCATCATCATTATCAGCCCTTGTCAGTCCACTGCTGGATATAGGCCTCTCCCAAAGCACGCCACTGAGCCCCATCTTTTCCTTTCCAACCGCCTTCAACCATCTTGCGTATGTCGTCGCTCCACCTAGCCGGAGCGCGCCCTACACTACGTTTGTCGAGTCGCGGTCTCCACTCAAGAACGTCCACCCCAAAGTTCGAAGAAGTAATAGCAATAACGACCAGATAAGTAATAGCGACTATTTATAATAAAGGTATCTTCAAGACACGCATACGGCACTCTCGACTCAACATCGACAATTTCCATCAAATATAGTACTCGAAGGCGAGTCACCGGAAGCAAAGCGGAGAAAAACTGGTTTGCTAGATCAAATGTTAAAGCTATTTTCTTTTAAATAATGGTCTTACAAAAAATATACGATACACCTAAGGATATTGTCTTAAGAATGTGCTAATTTGTTGTTATACGATAGGATGTACTTTACTTGATCAAATAAAATTTTGAAAACAGGCTAAAATAAAAGTCTGAATTTATTCATAAAATTTCTGATTTTGCACATAATTTTTATATGGAAATATTTATCTTTTAGTACATCAGATAACCTGCTAAATTTTGGTTTTCAACTGAAGTCCTATATTTATTAAATTCAAATTTATCTCAGAACTTGAACATTACCCAGCAGTTTCAGACCACGCCGCGCCGCCCGTTACCCCGTCAGTCACAATCGGGCGCTTGCCAACGGTGGTTCTGTGTCAAATTTTCTCCGCCCGAAATAATTGAAAATAACTAATAAAAAAAACAAAATTAGGAAGAAATCAATGTACATATCTAAAAGAAGGACAGGAAAATAGAACTATAAGGAAAGGTATGTTAATTACTCTCTTTTTATAGTAACATTTAATTTTATTTGATTTTGTAATTACTTGATGACACAGACTAAATATATCAGTATGACCAAAAAGTTGTGGCTGGTTTTATTTTAAAAACTGCATATTAACTGAGTAAGTATAGTCAATTTGTAAGTACTCACGAATCGTTCAAGCGGTTGCGCGGCAAAACAGGTAAATTAGGATTATTGATAAAACAAGAGTTTATTCAGATAAATACTTTCAAATACTATTTAGGTATTTATATTATTTGTATAAGATAAATTAAGGACTGTGGTAACTGGACTAACCTGATGGCAGACTATGAAAAATTCCACTGTAACTCCTAGAAAGGTAGGGCTAGATGTGCCGAGTTTGAGCTTTTTCGTAAGTTGTGATGAGATCTTACTTATGTGTCAACTGGCTTAACCTGACAGTAGACTTCAAAGACTTCCACTGGAACTCCTAGACGAGCAGAGCTAGATGTGCCGAGTTTGAGCTTTTTCGTAAGTTGTGATGAGATCTTACTTATGTGTCAACTGGACTAACCTGACAGTATACTTCGAAGACTTCCACTGGAACTCCTAGACGAGCAGAGCTAGATGTGCCGAGTTTGAGCTTTTTCGTAAGTTGTGATGAGATCTTACTTATGTGTCAACTGGCCTAACCTGACAGTAGACTTCGAAGACTTCCACTGGAACTCCTAGACGAGCAGAGCTAGATGTGCCGAGTTTGAGCTTTTTTGTAACTTATTATGTTGTGATAAGATCATACACGAGTACTGACTGATTGGACTGACCTAATATATACTTTGAAGACTTCCACTGGAACTTCTAGATTGATAGAGCTACTCGTACATGTGCCAAGTTTTTCGATTCTCTTGGATAAATCATCACAACTAACAAAACGGGCATAAACTCGAAACATTTTTCGACTTCCCATTTAAAATGCACTATCAGACGATCGATTTAGTATGGTAAGTCGAAAAAATATTTGACAAATTTAAACCCAGGTTCCCTGGGAGAATAAGTTCTGTTATATGGATAGAACGCAGGCTCAAAACTTTCGGGTATAAAGCGATAAAAAATAACCCTGTATTGAACTATTTTATTTTAGGTAAAACAAATCAATCACGAGTGTCTGATATGACCACTCTATTAGTAGAATTGCAACCTGTGAATTTCAACACTCCAGCAATAGAGGAGTAAGTGGATAATATGTTTTACTATCTACACTAATTTTATAAACAGGAAAGATTTGATTGTTTGTATGTTTGTTTGTTGGTTTGTAATATAAACTCAAAAACACTGAACTGATTTAAAAAATTCTTTCATCTGTAGAAAGCTACATTATTAGCGAGTATATGGGCAGTATTTTATTCTTCAAAAAATTAGAAATCTTTACGAAAATTGCAATAATGCAACCCAAGGCATCAAAAATACAGAATGGGATGACGTTGCCTTGGAAATGAAATAATAACAAGTCTGTCAAGTACGTGAGTAATAATGCAGTTGTCTATGGTCAAAAAGCACTACTGCCAATGATTTTGAATTACACTTACGGATTTTGATGGAATTTTGAATGGAGATATAATTAAACTTATACCCTGGAATAACACTTGGATATTGTTCATCATCATTCCTCACGTGGGTATAACCACGGGGTGCAGCTAGTCCATACTAATATATAAAAGTGAAACGTTGTCTGTTTGTTTGTATGTTTGTTTGTTTGGGGAGCTTTCACGCAATAACGGCTGGATGGATTTTGATGAAATTTGGAATGGAGATAGTTTTTACCCTAGAATAAAACATAGAATACTTTTTATCCCGGAAAATTGTTAGTTTTCACGGAAAAACTGGAAAATGTTGAATACTCGCCATAAGGAACACTTGCCAAGGAAACGAAATAACAAGTATGTCAAAAAACTTCAAGAGCATTGGCGCTGTACCTACTATTGCATTGGTTTTTAATATCCTAGAAGAAAATAGGATGCTTTTTTTCGCGATAAACAGTAGTCCACGCGGACGAAGTCGCGGGCGGCAAAGCTAGTATTTACTAAACATGAAAATTATAATATGTTACCAACTTTTACTGTTTCAGCGTGACTGCGTGTGTATGTGTGTATGTGACACTACAGATAAAGAACCACTTACAGAATATGATGATGAGCTACCTCAAAATAATATGAATGAGTGAGTAGGTATATAACGTCATCATTAGTCACATAATACACAAAATCCCAATAATATTCTACTTACCTAACTATTTTATGCGACATTTTTTTATAATACAAAACTATATAAATTTTATGTTATTTTTTTCAGCAAATTGGAGGAATTTCATAACACTTCTCTGATTGTGGAATCCGAAAAAAAGACTACCAGCTCGTCAAAGGGCGGCGAATTGTGGAAATAAATTATCTAATGCTCCAATTGCAAGACAAATCCCACCACTGCGATTTCTTTGACTGCAATTTTCAGCTGATTGGCGAAAAACGTTAACGGATTGATTTCCAAATTGAAAAGCAATATAGGTCAAAAAGTAATAGTGCTTGATTCTGAAAACCCTGAAAATGCGGAGATGATTAATGTAAATATTGCTGCTTCCTCTGGTGTACTGGAAACCAGAATGATTTTCCCAGTTTGAAGAATTATTTTCTGCTAACTTGAAGCAAGTACTTCAAGTTTTTATATAGATCTACAAAACATTGTTTATGAAAACTGGGAAAAAACTGCTGCTGAATCAAAGAAAGCTGCCGCAAATCGCGAAAAACAAGCAGCAATTGCTGAAGGTGTCGTATAAAAGACGGATATGCACTCGTCCATGTATATGTTGATGGAGCTTGGTGCTCAAGATCCTATGGAAATAATTTCGGAGCTAATTCAGGGACAGCAGCAACTATAGGAAAAAGATTTGGAGAAGTTCTCTACATGGCCGTAAAGTACTTATTGTATTGTTTTATATGTGCCCGGGCCGAAAAGAAAGGGCACGACCCAAATGAACATATGTGTTACAAAAATTACAAGGGTTCTTCTAGCGCTATGGAGACAAACATTATCTGTGAAGGTTTTAAAGCCTTAAAAAAAATATGGCATAGTATATGCAAGAATGGTTGTTCATCAACTTACGCCAACATTCTGGAAGCAAAACCATAAGACAACTACACCGTTGAAAAACTGAATGCAGAAATCATATACTGCGGAGCTTCTGTAATAAGCTGTATAAGCTTCGAGCTATAGCGAAAGATACCAAATATACCCTGGTTCACAGTTATTAATTAATTGGAAGTACAATGAAACTGGTGCAAAATTCGACGTTCTTGTTCACAGACAAATACATTATTGCTACTGCAGCAAATAAAGCTCGTAGTCTTATTGAAGATGTTGACACTAATGCTGTTAAATGTTTCAATAGTGTCATTGCTAAATTTGTAGGAGGCAAAAGAATTAACTTTTCTTCCAGAAGAGGATATCAAGGTGGATGTGCTGCAGCTGTTATTTTATATAATAACGAAACAACAATATCCAGTGTGCATAAAGCAATACTCGGAAAAAGTCCTAAGGGTAAAGTCGAAGAAGTGCCAAGAAGAAAATCATTAAAAAGGAAACGAAATCAAGAGCATCCCACAAAGAAAATACGAAAGAGCAATGAAAAACCCATTCATCAACGTGATTATGGACCTACAAGTTTGGCCCCGGATACTACTTCAGAACAGTTGAAAAAAAGGAAGGAGCTCTTCCTTTAGTTATTAATAACTTGAAAAATCTAACTGCTGATAGAACGGAAATAGAATCCTTTCTATTAACATATTACAACAAGATAGCAGTGACTGGACAGAAATACGAAAAAAAAATGATGGCTTCAAACTTTGGACCTATTTGTAAAAGACAAATTTCTAGAACCACTGCACCGTTAGTTACAAACATACTTTTTTTTTAATATTTGCTCATATCGCGTCAGTGTCTCATAGTGTTGAGCACGAAAAACAAGCTTTGTTACAAATGGAACTGCAAGAAGCCATCAATATTGAACCCTGTGGACTTTTCATTGACAAACATTACCCATTTATAGATGCAGCACCCGATGGTTTGGTTGAAGATGACAGAAAATGCCCAATAACAGGTTTTAAAAAATAAAATAAAATACAACTATACAAGTTTGCCAAAATAAACAATAAAGTTCAGTTAACAAAACAAGTAATTGGTATTATCAAGTGCAGGGTCAGCTCCATGTAACGGGAAGAAGTAAGTGTATATTTGGAATTTGGACATGGACAAAATGAACCAGTCGTGATTGAGCATATTTATAAAGATGATGAGTTCTGGAAAGCAAAAATGGAGAAAAAAAAAGTGAACTTTTACTTGAAATGCTTATTACCAGAAATGACTGATTCACGACAAATTTGTGGCATGAGCCTAAGAGATTTAACATTAGAAGACATAAATGAAAATGTTTCCATCATTTTGCCGAAAACTACACCCATAGAAGCCGAGTGAAGCACAGCACAGCATGAAGAATATGATAGAAGAATTCAACCTAGAAATAGATTTTAAAGAATTTTGATAAATGTATTTAAAACTAATCAAATTTGATTAAAATGCCTCAATTCAATTTGTTCTCGACATATCAAAAACCGTTCGATACAAATGTAAGAGAAAAAAAACTTAAATTATTTCTATTTCTTAATATTTATTATCCTATTCGGGATGGATACAAATTAAAAAAAAACAAAGATCATAAAAATCTGTCCAGTCGTTCTTGAGTTATAAATAGTGTAACTAACACGTTTTCGGACTTTAATTTATATACATTATTATTATTATTTTAATGTCTATTTTTTGGACGTGTCCTCGAGTGGAGACCACGTCTTGGCAAACGTAGTTTAGGACGCCCACCGGCCAAGTAAAGTAACGACCTGCGAAGATCAGGCTCTGTGGCGTTTATTGGGAGAAGCCTAAGTCCAGCGGTGGACGAACACAGGCTGATGATGATGATCTATATAGATTTTAGTTTTAAGTTTGTATAGAATACCAAACTACTTACATAATTATGTAAATACTTATATAAGATAATAAAGTAATAAATAAATACTTACGTTACATTCTTATTTTTTATATTTATAACCTGATAAGAAACATTTTATACACTACATAAGTAATAAAAGTTGGTCATAGTTTTCTATTGAATTATTTTATACTGTGGCGTAACGCTAAAGTCACGAGAAACGAAAAGCGCGAGTAGAGAGACGCGCGAGCGGCACCCCACACACCTCACCTCCTAAAATCTTGCGTCGCGTTCCAATAACTCGCCTATGCAAGCTTAATGACTCATCGACGAGAACGAACTCTATTTCACTGTTTTCGGCCTTTACAGCTATAAATTGAATGCAAAAATATTAATATAATTGGTTTAGCAAATTCCTATTATTTTATCCATAAGTTTCGTATGCGTCAACAATAGTGCAAACCTAGGAACCTTCCACTTGTGCCACTAACAAAATAGTGCAAAAATAGGAACCGTCCACTTGTGCCACTAACAAAAATAGTGCAAACCTAGGAACCTTCCACTTGGCCACTAACAAAAATAGTGCAAACCTAGGAACCTTCCACTTGGCCACTAACAAAAATAGTGCAAACCTAGGAACCTTCCACTTGTGTCACTAACCATTCTACAAGCATCTACCATTACTATAATTATTTCCACACTAACTAATTTAAACTGGTCTAATCGTAGAGTTATTATAAAATATTTTTTACGTAAAATTATTATATAATACTATATAAGCCGGTCAAAACTGGATCAGAGTATAGGTAAGCAAGCACGCAACATGGGGAAAACAGTTAAAGAATGTCAATGGCAGAATGCGCAAACTCAACTACCTAATGCATAAACATCATCTTGTATCATCACCGTGACCCCGAGCGGCTGTTGGCGTTACGTTATTATGTAGTGAATTGAAAATTGTTGATTTTATTGCATCTCTTAGTCTGAAAATATTTTGATTCAAATAATACTTAATTGGGGTAACCTTCAGCCTCGGGCAAAAACTACATAATACCTTACAATTGACATAAAGTGCAAACCAAATAACTGTTAACGAATAAATTGCTTTCTTCATGAAGACGATCCATTCTTTTTACAGCTTTTCTAAAATGTTTTCTTTTTGCATGCTAATCTATGCTTTTCTCCTATTGGAGTAAAGTTCTGGAAGGAAATGCGGGCATTCCCATCCAAATGTTGCAATCGTCCGCAACACCTAACGAACCATCCGGCCTGCCGCCGCCTTCACCTATTTTTTTTATTAAAAGCTTTTTTTCAACTTCACTTGTATCTATGTATTTTGCCTGTCTTGGAATCTTGCAATTCAAATTTCGAGCAATTCCCGATTAGCTATCCGGCTGAAACATCCAGGGCAGCTCACAAACATCCAGGGCAGCTCACAAACCGATGAAAAAGCAATAAAAAAAAAGAAGAAGAAAAATGCAATAAAAAAGTGACATTCATTAAAAAAAAAAAGCTCGTTAAACCTTTTTTTCAAATTATACTTATTCAGGATCCATCACATAGATTTAGCCCCAATATTTAGTAACTATAGACGAGGAGTACCGGCCAGTTCATTGAGTGATTGGGCACTGAGAGTACGGATACCACCGGTCACATAGCACACCTCAATCTCAGCAGCCATGACATCACGGTCTGCACAGCTGCTGTCGGAAACTCTACACGCCTCATCTGAATGCTAATCATAATTAATTAAACAAACTATTTTGGACAATGATGGTAGAGGAACGTAATACCTTCGCGGGTGGTCTCGTAAAATTAAAAACATAATTCTGAGAATACGTAACTTTTGAGGGTGTTATCAATGTTTGTTTTTACCTAAGTACAGCGAAGCAAGAGAAGGGTAATGATTTTAACAGTATATTTATCTGGGTATATGGATGTTCCACCTTAAGGTCGCCCCTCTTGGTCCTATTTTAACAAGCAAGGTATCAATCTATTAATGGATCCGTCTTGGTATAGTGTCAAAGGCTATTTTTAATCCGATTACGGCGAAGCAGAGAAAGAGCCATGGTTCCAATTAAAAACTTGGTCCTATTTTAAAAAGAGAGGTATAATCGAGGTATTTGCCTTTTGATTTGGAAAACTAACGCGAGTGATATTCATATTAAATATAAATAAAACGGCTAAAAACTCACGAAAAAGAAGATCGGAAATACTCCGACCAGTTTCAGACTATTTTGAAGTCCTTCATCAGGGAGTGTTATGCCGACAAGCCGCGACGAGCGCTACGAACGTCAGCACGCAACTGACGACGCGTGCGTGGCGCGGGCGGCCCAGTGGGCGGCGATTGCGGCGCTCGAATATGTTCAGCCTGCACAGTCACTTCGTTCCATTATTATTTGCGTTTTGATAGGGTTTCTCTGCTAGCGAGGGAGAAGTTTTTTGTTCTTCGAAAGGTCGTAGGTAAGGAGGCTATCAAAATTAGTCGTCATTCCAACTTTAACCGGGATCGTGGGTGGATTATTCCTTTGGCGTGGAGACCAGTTCTTGATGCTACTGACACTGGGTCCACAATGTGGGTTCATGAGCCGGACACAACGAGCGCAGTGTGCCAACAATCAAAGTTAAAAGAAGTGAGTGACAGTGAACTCTTCGACAGTCAACGAAGTGACTGTGCAGGCCGAACATAGTCGAGCGCCGCAATCGCCGCCCTCTGGACCGCCGCGCCCGCGCGACGCACGCGTCGTCAGTTGCGTGCTGACGTTCGTAGCGCTCATCGCGGCTTGACGGCATAACACTCCCAGATGAAGGACTTCAAAATAGACCGAAACTGGTCGGAGTATTTCCGATCTTCTTTTTCGTGAGTTTTTAGCCGTTTTATTTATATTTAATATTTGCCTTTTATTTAGATTTAAAGAGTGTCATGCTATTTTTTACCCGACCGTAGTCGAGTTTTAGTTTTTGAACGTATGTATTTTTGTTTTAAGAATAAGGTACTGTATAGTTTAACAGCTAATTAAAGTGTATGTGTTCAGTCTAGAATATTGCGTAGTGCTATAGCTATACTTTCCAACGTTCTATTAAATATTACGTAGTTTTAATAAAAGTGTCTCTACGGGGAAGTTTATCTCTTATTTTAATTTATGTTATTATTGTTGAAAGCATTAACATTGAATTGTGTGGTATCTTGTCTGCAATAGTTATCAAAATCGGTTCAGCTAGCTTAACTTTAGGCTGGACATAAATAACATAAATATCCAAGATTCTCCTATGATAGTCGTGTAACCAGCATCGGAATACTAGATAGAGTATTTTTTTATTATTGTGTGTTTACAGATTTTTATAAAATATACGAGTCACACAAATGTTAATATGTTTTTTTGTGTGTGTGTTTATGCAGTAATATGAGCCCAACCGACACCTGCTATGTAGTCTCCCGTACACCTGTAGTTGATGGCTGCAGTGACGTCAAAAGCATCAGACTACGAGGTGTCACGTTACGTCATTTAAATGGAATTATTAAAATCACTCATGTAGTTTATTAATCATTTATTTTTTGAGGACTCTCGATTGAAATACTCACTGGTCCATGACGCCTTAATGAATGGAGCATTTTAATTAATGTACCTTTTCTCACGGTTGGCAGATCCCTACAACAACCACTACACCGCAACACCACACACTTAACCACTACATTCGCAGTCATGAACTAACATTTATACAGATACAGACATACAAGCATGGCCTTCAACATTTCTACAGATACAGACATACAAGCATGGCCTTCAACATTTCTACAAATAGAGACATACATGCTTGGCCTTCAACATTTCTACAAATAGAGACATACATTCTTGGCCTTCAACATCTACAAAATCAAATAAAGCAGTTAGTTTGTTGTGTTGCTATATAAGACACAGAGAATATTTATAACTTCAAATGTCAGACCGCAAAAAACTTACCTACGATATACCACATCCTGTCGTGAACATGCAAAAACTTACCTACGATATACCACATCCTGTCGTGAACATGCAAAAAAGTGGATATTGCACTTAGTGAAAATGTACTGTAACAAGACATAAGGTCCGGGGCTGTTGGGTGTCGAACTCACATCGAACCTGAATGTACTGTAACAAGACATAAGGTCCGGGGCTGTTGGGTGTCGAACTCACATCGAACCTGAATGTACTGTAACAAGACATAAGGTCCGGGGCTGTTGGGTGTCGAACTCACATCGAACCTGAATGTACTGTAACAAGACATAAGGTCCGGGGCTGTTGGGTGTCGAACTCACATCGAACCTGAATGTACTGTAACAAGACATAAGGTCCGGGGCTGTTGGGTGTCGAACTCACATCGAACCTGAATGTACTGTAACAAGACATAAGGTCCGGGGCTGTTGGGTGTCGAACTCACATCGAACCTGAATGTACTGTAACAAGACATAAGGTCCGGGGCTGTTGGGTGTCGAACTCACATCGAACCTGAATGTTGGTTCTTACATTGAATCCAAAGCTAAGGTAGCTGCAAACAAACTGGGTATTTTGTCTAAGGTAAAGATTCACGCCGGATATGCTTTTGAATATTTATCAAGCACAGGTCCAATCTTGTACGGAGTATTGCTGCCACCTCTGGGACGGTTCTGCCAAGTATCAGCTCGAGGCTTTGGATTCAATTGAGAGACATGCTATGAGGCTCATTGGGGATAACACTCTGTTAAATAGTAAGCTTCAATGTCTGGCGCATCGACGTGAGGTCATAAGCCTGTCGGTTTTCTACAGATTGCACTATGGAGAGTGTGCACAAGAACTGCACAATCTGATTCCCCCAATCCCCGTACGACTAGACGATCGGCCAAGCGCCACCCTTTTATAGTTGAAATACCTCGCACAAGAACGAAGCGTTACGCTTCTTCATTTATTATAAGAACTGCAAAGGTGTGGAATGCCCTGGCCTCGTTAGTGTTTTCAATAAAATATAATCCGGGTGTGTTCAAGTCAAGAGTGTATAGGTATCTACTATAGGCAAGTGTGCTACACCTTCAACCACATCATCACTTTCCATTAAGTGAGATCGTGGTCAAACGATTGCCTAGTCTATACAATGTGTCTGGTCACCGGTGTCGGAGACTTAAGGGGGGTTAAATATGGGGATTTTTATCTACAAATCACTATCTCGATTTTCTCTTGGCCTCTCCATACTAAAATGGCAGCCATTTTGTTTTTTTTACTTCGCAGCTCAGACTCCTACACTGATTTAATCATTGCTATCGATGTAGACGTCTTAGGAAGACGAAAGAGGTATCATTTGAAAGCTAACAATGAAGACAATCAATTTATGATACATTTTATTCAATATCTTTTTCACAAAATAACATAACAATATTAACAAAATAAAAATCGTATTTATTTATTGCATTTTTTTTAGTTTTTTAAATTTTTTATGAAAACTAACCTGTCAAGCTATTTTTTTTTAATTGTATTATCATAGTACAAGATATTTCCATTAAAATAAATCTTACATCAAGGTCCTAAGTTAAATATTTTTTAAGCTATGATGGTTTAAATATGACCCTTAAAAACTCTATTAATAGCACACGTCAAAGCTATGATGATTGGGATGGGAAAAGGCAAGAAAAGAACAAAGTAAAACCATTAATTATCATTTATTAATTTAATACCATCTAAACTAGGTACTACAGCCACGATTCAAAATGTCCTCCGTTTTGTTGTAGACAAGCAGTTGCCCTAATTGACACATGTTGTGTAGCTCTTTTTATCATGGCTTTGTCCGCCCTCATTACATCCCCGACTTGTAATATTTTTTCAATTAGTTCTTCTCTTGTGTTGGGCACGTTAACGTACACTTTCTGCTTTATTGTGCCCTATAAAAAATAATCTAGGGGTGTCAAATCCGGGGAACGCGGCGGCCAAGCAATCGTCCCACCTCGTCCAATCCATGTTGGATATGTGTTGTTTAAGTAATTTCTCACATTTACCGCAAAGTGTGCCGGAGCTCGGTCAAGATATGGACAAACAGACAGACAAAATTAAAAAGTAAAACAGTTTGGCTTCAGTATCGAATATAGAGTAGAGAACCATCTAAAAAATATTTTACTTAAATATTAACATAACTTTGGACCCATATCCCGCAGAAACCCTTTACTTTTTCAGGATTAAACGTGTCCTCAATTTTAACCTATCATATAACTTAAGACAGTGCCAAGTTGCATCAAAACCCGTCCGTTACTTTCAGCGTGGTACGTGTTTTTTTAAATAAGTTTCAACCCCTAAATAATAACCCATAAATTTTTCGATATGTAAAGTATCTTATGTCCTACCTCGTAGTACGAACCCAAATCATACCAAGTTTCTTTTGAATTCATGCCTAAACCGAGCATGCTCGGCTAAGATACAGACTGACAGACATACAGACAAAAATGAAAAAAGATGAACCTAGACTGTCTTCATAATTGAATATAGAAAAACTTCCAAAAAAAAAACACTATATCTTTAATGTACAGAATTTGGACCCATATCCCACAGGAACCCTTTATTTTTCCGGACAAAATTACAGAATTTTGGACATTATCCAGAAGGAACACTTTACTTTTCGGGATAAAAAGTATCCTGAATTTTTACCCATTATATAAACTATGACTGTGCCAAGTTTCAACAAAATCCGTCTTGTAGTTTTAGGGTGATACGTGTTCTTTTAAATAACTTTCAACGTCTATCCTGCAGGAACCCTTTAATTTTTCGAGATGAAAAGTATCCTATGTCCTACCTCGAGGTATGAACTCAAATCATACCAAATTTCATTTGAATTCATTGAGTTTTTTCGGCGTAATCCACTTCCAAGGTACAGACAGACAGACGGACAGACAGACAGACAGAAAGACAAAAATTAAAAAATACAGTTTTAGAGTAGTTTAAGTAAGTGTTTTTTGAAATAACTTTCAACCCGAATCCTGAGGAAATCCTTTCATTTTTCGGGATGAAAAGTAGCCTATGTCCTACCTCGTAGTATGAACTCAAATCATACCAAGTTTCATTTAAATTCATTCAGTAGTTTCGGCGTGATGTCTAGCCAAGATACAGATAGACAAAAATGAAAAAATACAGTTTTAGCTTCAGTATCGAATCTAGAGTAAGGTCCAAAAAAAATTCAAAATATCTTCAATGTACAGAATTGGACTAGTTACAGTTTTATTATAAGTATAGATTTATTCATTGTATTCAGTTTTTTATTATTGATATATTAAGTTATAACGCACCACCGTATTTTCCGTATATTAATTTCTCTCCATCCAAAGGCTGTCTGGAAGAGATCATTTTTTTACGATAAGACCGCCTATTGTACCATAAATCTATGTACATACAATAAATACATACATACATACATAAATACATACATTAATAGTGTTAACTTCATTACCCTTCCCTTGCTTCGCCGTAGTCGGGTAAAAACCTTAATATAATGTTATAGCACGCTTTTAGTAAATTTATGATGAAAGACCTTCGGTATTCTTTGGACATATAACAAGTATTTACCACTGGGTTAGAATAGTAATAAGAAAATTTAAAAATATTTAAATTTAAAGAGACGTTTTTATGCAGTAGCCATGTAATGTCACCAGAACCAAACGTGTGTGCCAAATTTCAGCCCGATAGCTTCAGTGCAAGTGGGTGAAATATTGATTGCGAAATTCCAGGACTAGAAGTGAAGTTGATTGAAAGGGTACAAAATGTATGACAATGTGCTTGTCTTTTGATTTCCGATTCCATTGAAATACCACAGTCTTCGATGACAGAATATTTGAATAGATACATTCTGTTGCATGGACTGAGTACATACATTTAAGAAAAATATCGAATTCAATGTCACAGTGTATAGTGCCACATAGGAACAGACGTACATACATAGGCTGTTAAACAGATAACCACTTAACCCTTCGCTCAGTTGGGTAATAACTAGTCAATTGTTAAGATATTCACGGCCAACATAAAACATTGTAAGTATGATATTTTGGCTGCGCATTGTATTGCGGCGCGTTCCCAGCAGCGCGTCCGTGTGAACGCGCCCTAACACTGCGCTTGCACAACGTCAGCACCTGGCCTTGTTGTCTCTACGCGCGTTCAAATCAACTCCTTTTACAGTATTTTTGTAATGATGCTGTATACAGTAACAGTCGGCTAATGATCCAACTCCCGCGGCGCGCGGCGCTACGCTGTGGACGAGGTTGACATCAATCTGGGGTCAATATACGCAAATTCTGCCGAGTCGGTGCCGGCGCCGGCGCCCGTGCCGTGCCAGCGAGTGGAAAAACGCTCATTCAAGTGGCGAGAAGCGTTTTAGTCGAAGTGCCCGGTCAGCAGGTGGTCGTCCTGTGGGAAGGATAACACGTCTTCGCTAAGCTAACAAAGTGCGCGTCGAGTCAGGCCGTAGTATATAGTGAACACTTGTGGTTTCGTCAATAAGCTAAGTTCCAGTCTGAGTCAAATACTGATTTAATTCTTTTATTCTAATTATTCTTTTATTTATTTATTAATAAAAGTAACTATTATTAGTGTAAAATAAACTTAAAAGTTAAACATGATATCAACACTTGGCTGTAAAAAGGTGCAGTCAAAAATAGAAATAAAATAAAAATGAGTTACCTACGCTTTACACAATAGTGCTGAGTCACTTTTTGATTTCATCCATGTGGACAGAAACCCATCTCTTAAATGTTGGACTACTTATTTTTGATTTCATCCATGTGGACAGAAACCCATCTCTTAAATGTTGAACTACTTATTTTTGATTTCATCCATGTGGACAGAAACCCATCTCTTAAATGTTGGACTACTTATTTTTGATTTCATCCATGTGGACAGAAACCCATCTCTTAAATGTTGGACTACTTATTTTTGATTTCATCCATGTGGACAGAAACCCATCTCTTAAATGTTGGACTACTTATTTTTGATTTCATCCATGTGGACAGAAACCCATCTCTTAAATGTTGGACTACTTATTTTTGATTTCATCCATGTGGACAGAAACCCATCTCTTAAATGTTGGACTACTTATTTTTGATTTCATCCATGTGGACAGAAACCCATCTCTTAAATGTTGGACTACTTATTTTTGATTTCATCCATGTGGACAGAAACCCATCTCTTAAATGTTGGACTACTTATTTTTGATTTTATCCATGTGGACAGAAACCCATCTCTTAAATGTTGGACTACTCATTTTTGATTTCATCCATGTGGACAGAAACCCATCTCTTAAATGTTGGACTACTTATTTTTGATTTCATCCATGTGGACAGAAACCCATCTCTTAAATGTTGGACTACTTATTTTTGATTTCATCCATGTGGACAGAAACCCATCTCTTAAATGTTGGACTACTTATTTTTGATTTCATCCATGTGGACAGAAACCCATCTCTTAAATGTTGGACTACTTATTTTTGATTTCATCCATGTGGACAGAAACCCATCTCTTAAATGTTGGACTACTTATTTTTGATTTCATCCATGTGGACAGAAACCCATCTCTTAAATGTTGGACTACTTATTTTTGATTTCATCCATGTGGACAGAAACCCATCTCTTAAATGTTGGACTACTTATTTTTGATTTCATCCATGTGGACAGAAACCCATCTCTGAAATGTTGGACTACTTATTTTTGATTTCATCCATGTGGACAGAAACCCATCTCTTAAATGTTGGACTACTTATTTTTGATTTCATCTATGTGGACAGAAACCCATCTCTTAAATGTTGGACTACTTATTTTTGACGGCCGGTTGGTCTAGTGGCTAGTGACGTAGTGACCCTAGGAACGAAATCAAACGGTCGCGGGTCGAATCCTGCAAGGTGCAATCATTTGTGTGATGAGCAGAAATGTTTGTTTCCGAGTCATAGATGTCATACTCGTATTTATGTATGTTTATCCGTTATCTAGTGCCCATAGTACAGGGTATCCTAATTGTCCCGAATATATATATATATATATATTTACATATATATATATATATTTATAATGTTGTCAGAGACAGCCACGAGGATCCCGTTGCTGGAACGACGTAAGCGACTCCAAAAAGACGCCACTCTTGACCTGACAACAGCAAAAAAGTCAGGAACCCTCGCTTCAGCAAACATACTCGACGTACTGCAGTACCGTGGCAGTCTCATAAGAGTCCAGAATGCATCATTATATTGGACTCTTATGGTGCTCATTGCCTTCTGCGTGAACGTTATCCACAGCTGGCACGTGTACATGCATAGGCAATACGTTTTAAAGAGTGTGGTCTTAACTTCCTTACTGCAGTTAGCGAATTGGCGAGCGAGCATGTTGCTTCTAACGGCGAGAGCCCTGCATTCCCGCTCAACATCAGCGTCGCCGTGCAGTCGTTCCGTCAACAGGTGCCCTAAATGCCTAAACTGCTTCACAATGTTTATAACTGTGCCATTCAAAAACACTTCGGGTACTCTATCCGGACCCCGACCCGACGCGAACACCATCATCTCTGTCTTAGAAACGTTGTATTTCAGTCCGTGAGCATTAGCATAATGCTCGTGGACCGAAGCAGCTTCCTCAACCCCTTGACCGAGGTGCTAAGGAGCACCATGTCATCCGCATAACTTAGGTTATTTACACACACGTTCCCTAAATGACAACCGACCTCGGTGTTCCTCAGCTCCTCGATCAGACCGTTTACGTAGAGGTTAAAAAGGTCCGAAAAGGTCACCCCCCCCCCTTGACGAACTCCACATTCTAGTCTATATTGACTAGAAGTTGTGCCCTCCCATATAACACAATTAGTTTGATTTCCGTACCAGAATCTCAACAGACTGACCACAGAGCTAGGCACCTTTGACGCTCTTAATTTGGCCCACAAAATTTCATAGTTGACCAGGTCAAATGCGCGACTGAGGTCAAGAAAGCACGCATAGATAGTTGTGTTGCACGTCTTATATTAGCCGACAGTGCTTTTTAGGCTAGCAATAGAGACCGGGACGGAAACCTGGACGGAAACCAAACGTCGTTAATTTTAATATTTTTAAGCAGTTCAGGTTGGATTATTCGCTCTAATATTTTACCTAAGGTTATGGGACGATAGTTAGATGTAGCACTGAGATCGCCAGTCTTGTTTTTTACGATGTTCACAACCACCGTCTGCATTAAAGGCTCAGGTAAATAGCCATATCAAATACAAAGGTTGAAGAAACAACACAAGTGATTATAGATCTTATCACTGGCCCAAAGAATGTGTTCGATACTAAGCCCATCGTGCCCAGGGCCTGCAGTCTCGATATCGATAAAGATTACTTTGCAACTAAAATCGGTCGCAAAGTCCGATTATAACGATATTTGGTATTCTCTACCAAATATCTGTGTCAATCATGATCAATGTCAGTACAGATATCGTTAACAGTCGAAAGCTTTTCACAATAACGTCATAGCTAACGATTGTCATCGGTATATGTACCGATTTCGGTAGGAAAGCAATCACTATCTATGTCAAGACTGCAGGCCCCACGTTTCATGAAATGAAATTAATTATAGTTACAGATATAGAAGAAAGTTGGTAAAGATAATGTAAACCTAAAGATCCATACAATCTACCCCATCATATTCATTATGACCTTGGAAATATCCTTACGTGTAAATTCTATTGCTACATTGCTCTGATGTGGTTCAGCATAGAGCATACACTCTGCGGCCAGCGGACTAACCCTAAACTTCTACGCGAACAGCTCGGCTATAGCGGATGGTTCCTGGAGAACCTCCACAGAGACAGGTAAGCTTTGTTTACAGTTTAACTTTTACGTAGCATTCCAAAATATTACAATTTTTTTATTTCTTTTTTGTACAGCCAACATATTCATTTTAATAATTTCTTAATTTTTCTGACACCATCTAATTTTATTCTTAAAAACAGTTCGACTATTGCGCATGTTCTTATACACCAAACCTCCGGACGGCTTCCCAGCCACCACCCAGCACGCAAAATAAAGCCTAGCCTTATTGTGACTATTTCTGACATGGTAATTCCAATCAGCAACCTTTTTATGAAGTTTCTGTCCACATGAGCGAGAACTAACAGTAGCTGCATTTTGCAGTACATCTACGGTATGCCTGTAATACCGGTCTATATAATCATAATACTCATTAAAATGAACACATTTTTGTATATAATCACAATTACATATATTTAAGTGAGAGAACATATGCCAAGTATCAGCTCGAGGCTTTGGATTCAATTGAGAGACGTGCTATGAGGCTCATTGGAGATAACACTCACATTGGAGGTAATGAGTAAGCTTCAAAGTCTGGCGCATCGACGTGAGGTCGCAAGCCTGTCGGTATTCTACAGATTTCACTATGGAGAGTGTGCACAAGAACTGCACAATCTGATTCCCCCATCACCTTTCCATTACCGTACGACTAGACGATCGGCAAAGCGCCATCCTTTTATGGTTTAAATACCTCGCACAAGAACGAAGCGTTACGCTTCTTCATTTATTATAAGAACTTCTAAGGAGTGGAATGCCCTGCCCTCGACAGTGTTTCCGGTAAAATATAACCCTGGTGTTTTCAAGTGAAGAGTGAATAGGTATCTACAAGGCAAACGTGCTACACCTTCAACCACATAATCGCTTTCCATCAGGTGAGATCGTGCTCAAACGATTGCGAAACAGTGATAAAAAATAAATAAAATATAACAAAATTCGCCATAAACATTAATTTGACTAGAGTTTCTCTCGCCCCACTTGACATACTTTAGCACGTCCGATATGCTGGAGGTAGCTGGACCAATTGCAACTCCCATCATGTCGCGTTCAATGCTCAGCGGATGATGATCTGACCATCTGACGTCATGCGTAACCTTAGCGCCGACTACAATATCCCACGCGGCACTCGTGGTAATGCAATGATCCAGCCATCTCCTGCTGCCACTCCCTTCACATTGCAACCCCCGACATGTCGCGTTCAATGCTCAGCTGATGATGATGTGACCATCTGACGTCATGCGCAACCCTAGCGCCGACTACGGTATCCCACGCGGCACTCATGGTAATGCAATGATTCAGCCATCTCCTGCTGCCACTCGCTTCACATTGCAACCCCCGACATGTCGCGTTCAATGTTCAGCGGATAACGATCTGACCATCTGACGTCATGCGCGACCCTAGCGCCGACTACGGTATCCCACGCGGTACTCGTGGTAATGCAATGATCTCCTGCTACCACACGCTTCACATTGAAAAGTGTATCAAGTATTTTAAGGTCATTCCACTCCCAAACCATATCATCACAAAATTTCGCTAACTGTTTAGCAAACCGCGCAGTCGGATGTGCGTTCAAGTCCCCTAAAACGTAAGCAAATTGAACATCAGATTCCTCAATTATAGCACTTACCTCGGCTAAACAATCCGTAAGCTCGGCGACATGCTCAACAACATCAAACGGCATGTACACATCCATACCAATATATAAAAGTAAAACGTTGTCCGTTTGTTTGTTTGTTTGTTTGGGGAGCTTTCACGCGATAACGGCTGGACGGATTTGAATGAAACTTGGAATGGAGATAGTTTATACCCTGGAATAAAACATAGGATACTTTCACTACCAGAAAATTGTAATTTTCCACGGGAGAACTGAAAAAACTGAAAAAATGTAAGAAACAGTTGTCATGGAAACGAAATAACAAGTATGTCAAAAAACATCAAGAGTGGAGTGCTATATCTACTTCTGCATTATTTGTTAATATCCTAGAAGAACATAGGATGCTTTTTTTCATGATAAACATTAGTCTGCGCGGACGAAGTCGCGGGCGGGAAAACTAGTTCACTAATAAACATTAGTCTGCGCGGACGAAGTCGCGGGCGGGAAAACTAGTTCACTAATAAAAAAGAACCTGATTTCACACATATATACGAACAGCCTGAATCCTTTTGTTCGAGAAGGCCACAAGCACAGGTCCGATCTTGTATGGAGTACTGCTGCCATCTCTGGGACGGTTCTGCCAAGTATCAGCTCGAGGCTTTGGATTCAATTGCGAGACGTGCTATGAGGCTCATTGGAGATGACACTCTGGTAAAGAGTAAGCTTCAAAGTCTGGCGCACCGACGTGAGGTCGCAAGCCTGTCGGTATTCTACAGATTGCACTATGGAGAGTGTGCAAAAGATCTGCACAATCTGATTCCCCCATCACCTTTCCATTACCGTACGACTAGACGATCGGCAAAGCGCCATTTATGGTTGAAATACCTCACACAAGAACGAAGCGTTATGCTTCTTTATTTGTTATAAGAACTTTTAAGGAGTGGAATGTCCTGCCCTCGTCAGTGTTTCCGGTAAAATATACCCAAGAGTGAATAGGTATCTACTAGGCAAGCGTGCTACACCTTCGACCACATCATCGCTTTCCATCAGGTGAGATCGTGGTCAAACGATTGCCTATACCGTGAAAAAAAAACTGAATATAATATGTAATGTTTCATACATACACCCTCCCCGGTGTGATCACGACGAGCTGGCTGGAAAGTTGTACAACATGCCGTCTCCACATAATATCTACTCAGTCATGACATGATGGTCATTTATGTCGTATATGTTTGAACAACAAATTAAAGATAAGATGCACAGGTCGTTCACCTGACGGTAAGCAAAACGTCTGACCATAATATAAATAAATGAATTAGTATAAAACCACAAATAACCCGACTGCAAACCAAACTAGAAAGAGGCAAACAAGCTTTAGATTCTTCATTTTGAAACATAAGATGCAGTTGGAGGCATGTAGAGTAGCTCACCAGGTACTAACAGATCCAGTCAAAGAGAAATATAATGCATAATGCCGCCAGCTGTATTATATATTTTTGGAATGGTTGTTTAATGACCTACATTTTGAAACATAAGATGCAGTTGGAGGCACGTGGAGTAGCTCACCAGGTACTAACAGATCCAGTCAAAGAGAAATATAATGCATAATGCCGCCAACTGTATTATATATTTTTGGAATGGTTGTTTAATGACCTACATTTTGAAACATAAGATGCAGTTGGAGGCACGTGGAGTAGCTCACCAGGTACTAACAGATCCAGTCAAAGAGAAATATAATGCATAATGCCGCCAACTGTATTATATATTTTTGGAATGGTTGTTTAATGACCTACATTTTGAAACATAAGATGCAGTTGGAGGCATGTGGAGTAGCTCACCAGGTACTAACAGATCCAGTCAAAGAGAAATATAATGCATAATGCCGCCAGCTGTATTATATATTTTTGGAATGGTTGTTTAATGACCTACATTTTGAAACATAAGATGTAGTTGGAGGCACGTGGAGTAGCTCACCAGGTACTAACAGATCCAGTCAAAGAGAAATATAATGCCTAATGCCGCCAACTGTATTATATATTTTTGGAATGGTTGTTTAATGACCTACATTTTGAAACATAAGATGCAGTTGGAGGCATGTGGAGTAGCTCACCAGGTATTAACAGATCCAGTCAAAGAGAAATATAATGCATAATGCTGCCAACTATATTATATATTTTTGGAATGGTTGTTTACTGACCTACATTTTGAAACATAAGATGCAGTTGGAGGCACGTGGAGTAGCTCACCAGGTACTAACAGATCCAATCAAAGAGAAATATAATGCATAATGCCGCCAACTGTATTATATATTTTTGGAATGGTTGTTTAATGACCTACATTTTGAAACATAAGATGCAGTTGGAGGCACGTGGAGTAGCTCACCAGGTACTAACAGATCCAGTCAAAGAGAAATATAATGCATAATGCCGCCAACTGTATTATATATTTTTGGAATGGTTGTTTAATGACCTACATTTTGAAACATAAGATGCAGTTGGAGGCACGTGGAGTAGCTCACCAGGTACTAACAGATCCAGTCAAAGAGAAATATAATGCATAATGCCGCCAACTGTATTATATATTTTTGGAATGGTTGTTTAATGACCTACATTTTGAAACATAAGATGCAGTTGGAGGCACGTGGAGTAGCTCACCAGGTACTAACAGATCCAGTCAAAGAGAAATATAATGCATAATGCCGCCAACTGTATTATATATTTTTGGAATGGTTGTTTAATGACCTACATTTTGAAACATAAGATGCAGTTGGAGGCACGTGGAGTAGCTCACCAGGTACTAACAGATGCAGTCAAAGAGAAATATAATGCATAATGCTGCCAACTATATTATATATTTTTGGAATGGTTGTTTAATGACCTACATTTTGAAACATAAGATGCAGTTGGAGACATGTGGAGTAGCTCACCAGGTACTAACAGATCCAGTCAAAGATAAATATAATGCATAATGCCGCCAACTGTATTATATATTTTTGGAATGGTTGTTTATTGACCTATATTTTGATACCTGGATAGGTTTTGGTAATTTTTCGTTCTGTCGAAAATACAATATGGCAGCTGTAAGCCGCCATATTCATTTTCTTGTTACTACATTATATCCTATAGCACTCCCAAGATTAATATGAATCCATTTATACCTCATTTATCAAAATCCATCAAGCCGGTACATCGTAAACGGCTTTATTTATTTATTTATTTAAGAAACACCAACAGTATACATATTAAATATTATAAAGAGTAACACTTTCATAAGACTATAACAGGTGCCATAGCATAATCAAATTCCGATATGCATACCTTTTAAAGGTGTTTACAACATTCACTATTAACGGAGTGAAACGGAAAAAATAAAAGAAATTATAAAAATGCTAGCAAATGAAAACTAAGCTAGGTAGGTGCAATACTTAACTGTGAATATAAAAAGTATAACATGAACACTTACATATGTACCTACATAATACTAGAATAATAAAAATAATACTATAAAAACTTACATTATTAAAATTACTGTACAGCTATGATACAATGATCACTACAATAATAAAAAACAAAATAAAATCATTTTTGCAAAAATTACATATATGTCAGAGCATGCTTCCATGTAATTTGTTCTTAAACACATTCAATGAATCGTGAAAGATATCAAGATCACTCAAAGAACAATTAAATTCATTGTATGTACGACATATTCTTAATAGAGGAGAGTTATGTGCTAAGTTTGTTTTGGCGGATGGAACAAGAAGGATTTTTGAGATTCTCTGGCGCGGATAATGGTAAGGAACGTTTAGGGAAATGTCATCTAGAATTGAAGGACAATCTGCTAAGCTATGTAGTGCTTTATAAAGAAATGTGAGATCGCGAATTTTCCTTCTTTCACGCAATTTATGCATTTTAAAGAAGGATAAACGATTTTCGTAAGGACTTCTATGAGAGATACCTGGACAAGAAAAGGCCAACGATCTTGTGAATGCCCTTTGAATACTTTCAATGCGTTGAGAGTGCGATGCATAGAAGGGGTTCCATGCCACACTTGAGAATTCTAGACAGCTGCGCACCATAGAGTTATAAAGTACAATTTTTGTACGATTAGATTTGAAACATTTGGTAATTCGTCTAATGAAGCCAAGCTGTTGAGCCGCTTTCCTAACCACTGTATCAATATGAGCTCGAAAAGTTAATTGACTATCAATTAAAACCCCCAAGTCACGTATTTCACTAACCTCTTGTAGAGGTTCATCATTCAAAGTATAAACAGAATTTATGGTGTTTTTTTTACGTGTATATTTAATATAATAACATTTTTGAACATTAAGATGCATTTGGTTTAAGTCACACCATTGTTTTATATGATTAATGTCGCTCTGAATTAGATGAATATCCGTGTTACCATTGACTAATTTATAAATTTTAAGGTCATCCGCGAATAGTTTATAATTACAATGCTTTATGTGCGTAGTGATATCATCGATGAATATTGAAAACAGGATAGGACCAAGATGTGATCCTTGCGGAACACCCGACTCGGCATAATATGTTTCTGATTCGTACCCATCAACAAATACTATTTGTTCCCTTTTGTTGAGATAAGACCGGAACCAATTCAGAAAAGACCCGTGAAAACCGATGAGTTCCAGCTTCTTAACTAACAAGAAATGACTCACTTGATGGCTTGATGGATTTTGATGCCAAGAAACGTTCAAACAATCATTATTATATATAACCCAAGTTATTGTTGCGAACATAAACCCTACATGTAATTTCATGTACCTACTAATTAAAAATAGGCTGCAAACTTGACGATTCATCCTCACGAATATTTAAAACTAATTTGCCCGCCCGCGACTCCGCCCGCGCGCACTACAGTTTATCGCGATAAAAAGCATCCTATTTTCTTCTAGGATATTAAAAACCAATACAAAAGAAGGTATAGCACCAATGCGGTTGATTTTTTTGACACAGAGAATATAAAGTTTTTTGACAGGATTCTTCTTTCGTTTCAATGGCAACCACAGACCATTCTGTGAATGACAACCGTTCTTTACAGTGAGTATTCAACAATTTCCAGTTTTCCCGTGTAAACTTACAATTTTCTGAAATAAGTAGTATCCTATGTTTTATTCCAGGGTATAAGTATCTCTATTCTAAATTTTATCAACATCCATCCAGCCGTTATCACGTGAAAGCTCTCCAAAAAAACAAACAAACAGACAACGTTTCACTTTTATATATTGGTATGAACTAGACTTGTTTTTTTTTTGTTGTAGTAAATGTTCACAAAATACTTAATCCGGATGGTCACCGAAACATGATTAAATAAATTTGACTTTATAGAAAAAAATCGACAAGTTTCCTAAAAACACCCGTTTTGACGTTCCCGTCGATTCAACTTCATTGAAAATATATAGAAGATAATTTTACAAAAAAAATATGAGCTGTGCAATCCTTGTAAACATTCAAATACCTTTTTAAATCAGTTTTTTGAAACATAAGATTATTAAAATAACTAAAATTACATTGAAAATATTGACTAAAATCGGCTCCTGAGATGCATCACCAGTCCTGCTTAACCTGCACCTTGAAGAGCAGGACAAAAAATTTGGCTACCATAGCGCCTTAATACCATCAAAACGAACTAAAAAGTAAAAAAATATAAAATTCAATATAAAAAATTAATGTCATTGTAAATAGAAGCGTTCGGTACTCGATATTAATTGTTATTTATTTATTTATTACCAAGATAAGCTACTATTATATTTCTATTTCGAATTACAGAGTTAGTGTAAGAATGTCGTAAAATTAATGTCATTGTAAATAGAAGCGTTCGGTGCTCGATATTAATTGTTATTTATTTATTTATTACCAAGATAAGCTACTATTATATTTCTATTTCGAATTACAGAGTTAGTGTAAGAATGTCGTAAAATTAATGTCATTGTAAATAGAAGCGTTCGGTGCTCGATATTAATTGTTATTTCTTTATTTATTACCAAGATAAGCTACTCTTATATTTCTATTTCGAATTACAGAGTTAGTGTAAGAATGTCGTAAAATTAATGTCATTGTAAATAGAAGCGTTCGGTGCTCGATATTAATTGTTATTTATTTATTTATTACCAAGATAAGCTACTATTATATTTCTATTTCGAATTACAGAGTTAGTGTAAGAATGTCGTAAAATTAATGTCATTGTAAATAGAAGCGTTCGGTGCTCGATATTAATTGTTATTTATTTATTTATTACCAAGATAAGCTACTATTATATTTCTATTTCGAATTACAGAGTTAGTGTAAGAATGTCGTAAAAAGCACCTCACTTTATAAACACTTTAATTTTCTCGTGAATCACTTTATTCTTATATTGAAATTAATTTTTTACTTTTTATTTATCTGCTATTTAATGATATTGAAGCGTGTTTTTTAGTTTTTTTTATCTATAACTTTTTATTTTATTTTTTTAGGATTGAATTTAGAAATAGTCAGATATTTTGTTATTTTTTTAGAAAAATACCATATTTAAAAAAAACGTTAATTCTGATGATCCTGATCAGATAATGGGTCAAATTTTTTAATTTTTTGTATTGTCATCGGGCCCAGATAAGTGTGCAAAATTTTGAATTAATCTAACCATTTAAAGTTAAATTTAGTGGGTCAAAGATCAAAGAGGGTTTTATCGAGTTCAAAGATTCCGTTACATACTACTATGAAAACTAATAAGCGTGGTAAAACTACATTTTGATTTAACTTTTACTCGTATAGGTATTAAGTACTTTAGTTGGACACAGACAAGAAGTTTCCCACATCACGTCAACGTCGTAACAATTATTGGCAAAGAAAAGGAAACAATAGAAATGGTTAATCGGGTCAAAGGCACAATAAACTCTCATCTCGCCGTGGACAAGACAAATAAGGAAAGAGATGTGATTAGTAGAGCGTGTGGTTCGTTTCCCTAATGCGAGGAAAACGTCTGAGGAATACGAGTACCTAACAAAGCTGCCAGTGGCAGGAAGCGGATTCAAATATCGTCGTTGGCGAGCGAGAAGTCATTAAGTGCAAAAAGCTAGTTTGTAGATAATCGCGTTTTAATGTTTTTATGTTATCTTAATCGGCATAACTGATCAACGCTTGTGGTTAGAAAAATGGTTTCTATGAACAAAATATTGATATTTTTACCCAGCAGCCTAATAATAAATAAATTATTGAAATATTCGTAACGTTACTGAGATAATATATAGTAGTTCAATCTAGCATTTTCAAAAAACACAATCTTGAGTTGGTTTTGCTTTAATTAATAAACTTTAGTTAGATTTCGGAGAACGTAAAGACCGAAAAACGTGCGATTACCTTGATATAATTTACTTAGGATCTGTAGGTGACTTTTACCGATGATAATGTGTAGCTAATGAAATCACTGTGAGCGACTATGATGCCTGCTTTTTACCCGACTACGGCGAAGCAAGGGAAGGGTAATGAAATTAACAGTCTAGTATGTATGTATGCATGTTTGTATGCATGTATGTATGCATGTATGTATGTATGTATGTATGCATGTATGTATGTATGCATGTATGTATGCATCTAAGTATGCATGTATGTATAATATGTGGATGATGCACCATAGCATCGCTACTTATTATACACCTACTATTGGTCCGATTTTGACAAGCGAGTTGTCAATGGATTCGTCTTCAGGGGCCTGAGTCTGCTAATTTTAAATAAAATGTCATCAAAATGCCATTCTAGCGACTGTCCATGATCATGTATGACAAATTTGGTATTCTGCTAAAACTTTAGATAGCTTCCATGACTGTTCACTTGCCTGTCAATTCTTTCGATTCTAACGAACTTCACACTAGTTATATCTCTCATTCTTATAAGTAAAAAAGAGACAAATATATTCCAACGTGATTGACGTTTTGTCTTTCGTATGTCATTTTTATCTGTGGTCTAATTGGGAAAAAAGTACTACCTATTTACGTTGAATTGAGGTGATAAATGGAAAGAACGTACTTTTTTATTCTGCAGGTACCTTTGCTCATTAAATTCGTTCAGTACTAACGAAGTTACGAACCAAAGTAATCCGACAACGCCTAGGTATTTTATATCGATTTTATGCCTCAAGTACGACATCTAGATTCGATGTAATTCTTGTTTTTTGATAATTACTGGCCGGTAGTCCTGGACTAAGAGTTTTGTTTTATCAATTGAGTCGTTTTTTGGCGAAATATAAATCGATGTGACGTACGACGTTGAAATTGTAAAGTAGGGATACTACAATAATCATGTTTTTTTTTTTGAAGTATTGTACAGTGTCAGGTTTCTAGTTATCATATTTTCCGCGAAATCATCTCATAATCAGGTAATTATGTACCTATATGAACTAGCGCTGGTAGCCCTGTATGTACGGTGAACCGAGCGGGGATACCGCTTCGGGTACCGTTGGCGCAGAATGCCGCGGGGCTGCCAGTGCGTGACCACGACTATAACCTGCACGGGAAAATTATTACCCTTGTGAACTTACAAAATTAATAATGTACTATTGTAATCCGGCCATAACACTTATCTTACATCGCATCTTATCTTATCTTTGCGCACCGTTTTGGGGATTTCGTCAGGCTATATATTTATAACAGGGTCGCCAGATTTTGCGACATTTTTTTATTATTATTTTTCTAGCCTACTCTGTCCCAATGCTGGGCAAAGGCCTCTCGCATCTCCTTCCAAGCATCCCTATCCATGGCCGCGTCAGACCAATCCCGCAGAAAGGAAGCCATCGTTTTCTTGGTCTATCCCGTCGTCTACGACCGTCTGCAGGTGTCCACTGGGTGAGAACTTGGGCCCACCTGTCCGGGTGCATTCGGCTCACGTGACCCACCCAATCCCATTTCAGCCTGGCTGTCTTTTCGCCAACATCAGCAATACCTGTTTTAGGGCGCAGCGTAGTGTTTGGAACTCTGTCAGTTCTCATTACTCTTAGCATGCTACGCTCCATTGCGCGTTGATAAACCTTGAGTTTGGACTTCTGATACTCGGTCAGTGACCAAGTCTGAGCACCGTAGGTTAGGATAGGCAGGATACACGTATCGATGAGTTTGCGCTTTAGAGACAGAGGAAGGTTGCCCTTCAGTAGCGCCTTCATAGACCAGTAGCTCTTCCAGGCATTGTCGATGCGACGATCGATCTCTTTTTCTTGCCCGTTTTCGAAGGACACTAACTGGCCTAAGTAGACGTAGTCATCGACATAGTGTATTTCCTGCCCATCAACCTCGACCCTACGTCTCGTGCAGTTGGTCATAAGTTCAGTCTTGGACCGGTTTATCAGTAGTCCAACCTCAAGGCTCGCAATGCTCAGTTCTTCGAGCATTTGCTGCAATTCAGATGCTGATGTGGCCAAAAGAATGATGTCATCGGCAAAACGAAGGTTTGTAAGCCTTTTGCTGCCGACGACTAAACCTCTCGTTTCCCAAGAGGGTGCCAGTTTCTTGAATATCTCTTCGAGAGTGCTGGTGAACAATTTGGGAGAGAGCGGGTCACCCTGCTTAACGCCCTTTTCTATTTTAAAAGATGGACCAGATGACTGCACTTTGATGGTGGCTGAACTATTGTTGTAAATATTTTTGATGAGATTGATGTAAGTGCTATTGAGTTGTTGGTTTTCTAAAGCCGAGAATATTGCAGAATGTTGTATGCTGTCGAATGCCTTCGTGTAGTCCACGAAGGCAAGGTACAATGGTTTGTGGAATTCCGTATATTTTTCTAGAATTTGATTGAGTGTCTGGAGGTGGTCGGATGTAGAAAAACTGGGGCGGAATTTGCGACATTAAAAGAAAAAAATGTAGTGGAGCTAAAAGTATTTGTAAATGGTTGAAAACATTAACATATGAGAAAACTGAGGATATTTTAAAGGTGAAGTTAGTTTACGGTATCAATACAATGTACAAACATACTTATTCATTTTATTTTATTGTTGTAACAACACATATTTATGACAAATTAATAAATTTGAGTAATGTCGATTCAAACATAATTTTATATAAACACTTTGCATGTATTACTTAAGTATACATATAGTTATTTATTTATTTTTGGAATTTCTGTCTTTTTATAATATACCTTCAGAGTTTAAATAATTATGGTTATAATATATTTTTTCAAGTCTGTTAGTGATGTTACAATAAAGGCAATGCTATTTTCGAACCCACGTTACCTCGATACAGGCTTGCCTAGTGAGGTAACGAAAAGATATATAACACAAGAATAAGAATTGCCTGCAAAATAACCATAACCATTATAATTATTTAGTTTTATGTTTAACGTGTGTTTTATATAATTTTTGCAGCTAATAAACTTTTTTTCATTTTTTTCATTTTCATCTCTATATCTATGGATTGGCTTTGCCGTACTTTTGTTTGTACCGATACAAAGCACCCCCACCAAGCGTCCATGGAACTAAAATTTACATTGTGTCATCTCCTGATGTTAGTCACAGAATAAATAATAGTACAAATACGCTTGTTCCGTCGACGCGCACTGCTGCCAAACTACGCTTGTTCCGTCGACGCGCACTGCTGCCAAACTACGCTTGTTCCGTCGACGCGCACTGCTGCCAAACTACGCTTGTTCCGTCGACGCGCACTGCTGCCAAACTACGCTTGTTCCGTCGACGCGCACTGCTGCCAAACTACGCTTGTTCCGTCGACGCGCACTGCTGCCAAACTACGCTTGTTCCGTCGACGCGCACTGCTGCCAAACTACGCTTGTTCCGTCGACGCGCACTGCTGCCAAACTAAACTGCTATCAGCGCCAAAATGGCGATAATCAAATGCTCTCATTGCTACGTTCGTCAACTGCCTGTCTAGAAGTACGTGAGCAGCAAATGTAGAAAAAAACCTTCTTTTTTTTTATTATTTCATATTCATCTGTAAGCTACCCTAAAAGTTTCAGCCGGATAGCTAATCATCATTATCAGCCAAGGCTGCCTCTCCCACACGATGGACCGACGACATTGTAGCCATCGCAGGAAGTCGATGGATGGAGGTGGCACAAGATCGCTCGTCATGGCGCTCTTTGGGGGAGGCCTATGTTCAGCAGTGGACTTCTAAAGGCTGACATGATCATGATGATGATGATGATGATGATGATGATGATAAAAAAATATGATTGGCCATATAATAAAGAAAGTTACACAAGACAAGTCACATTTTACAATTCATTAATAACAAGCTTTCCCGCCTGCGAATTCATCCACGCGGACTACTGTTTATCGCGAATAAAGCATCCTATATTCTTCTAGGACATTAAAAACCAATGCAAAAGTAGGTATAGCACCAACGCTCTTGAAATTTTTTGACAGACTTGTAATTTCGTTTCCATGGCAACCGTTTCTTACAGCGAGTCATCAACATTTTCCAGTTTTCCCGTGGAAACTTTAATTTTTCCGGGTACAAAATATGCTATGTTTTATTTCAGGGTGTAACCTATCTCTATTTCAAATTTCATTAAAATCTGTCCAGCCGTTATATCGAGAAAGCTCCCCAAACAAACTAACAAACAGACAGACAACGTTTCACTTTTATAGATTGTTATAGTTAATATAAAAGTTTAGGGCAAAAATAAAAAACACATCAAAAAACAACGAACTGTCTAGTTTAGCTGTAAGTTGCATGTCTACGCAATAATAGATATGTTAATAATGTTTAGAAAAATCTAAGTGTGCGCGTGTGTGTGGGAACTCAACACTGGGTCACACGAGCTTTCGCTCTTTGCCCGTAGTACGAGTACAGTTCAGTTGTCCGGTCAACCGGACTACGGAAAATATATATTTTCCATAGTACAGTTGACCGGACTACAGAAGTTTTTTCGTCCTTAGTCCGGTTGGCCGGACCACGGAAGATCTAGTGTAAACTTTTTATAGGTTTGACCTTTTTGTTCAAGTTTTTGTCAGGTAATAACTATCATCACTAAGTTTTAGATTTCGTTCATTTGCTTATCTAGATATGTAATTTTTTGGTGTATAATAAAGAGTTATCTGCCTATCTATCATCCAGAACATATTAGTTTAATGATATTAAACCTTATTCAAATCTTACCAATTTGTTGGCAGATTTTCCAATATTCATATGCCTGATTGATTACCACCTGAACAAAATTGATTGCGAATACATACCAATATATAAAAGTGAAACGTTGTCTGTTTGTTTGTTTGTTTGTTTGGGGAGCTTTCACGAGATAACGGCTGGACGGATTTTGATTAAATTTTAAATGGAGATAACTTATGCCATGGAATAAAAAATTGCATACTTTTAATCCCGGAAATTTTTAATTTTCCACGGGAAAACTGGAAAAATGTAAGAAACGGTTGCCATGGAAACGAAATAACAAGTATGTCAAAAAACATCAACAGCATTGGTGCTATACCTACTTTTGCATTGGTTTTTAATATTTTAGAAGAACATACTCGTAGGATGTTTTTTTCGCGATAAACTGTAGCCTGTAGTCCGCGCGGAGGAAGTCGCGGGCAGGAAAGTCAGTAACTAATATGTATTATTATTTATTCTGTGTAAACTGTAGCCTGTAGTCCGCGCGGAGGAAGTCGCGGGCAGGAAAGTCAGTAACTAATATGTATTATTATTTATTCTGTGTAAACTGTAGCCTGTAGTCCGCGCGGAGGAAGTCGCGGGCAGGAAAGTCAGTAACTAATATGTATTATTATTTATTCTGTGTAAACTGTAGCCTGTAGTCCGCGCGGAGGAAGTCGCGGGCAGGAAAGTCAGTAACTAATATGTATTATTATTTATTCTGTGTAAAAGACAATGTATTTTTTTTGCATTAACGCCTGCACAGTGAATCCATCTAATTTAAGTATAATTCTCCTTAGAGAAAAATAAGTTAATTAAAAATTATTTAAAAAAAGCTTTTAAGCAGTAGCCATGTCATGGTGAGTACGGTCTTTTCTCAATTAAATGCGTAGGTAAGTATACATTTCGTGTCTATGCTGCTAACCGTTGAGGAGTTCCCTAGTCAGGACCAAAAAATGAGTGCAGCAACGATGATATGGTAAAACTTAAAACCGGCTATTGTAATAAAATTCGTACAGAAAATTTCGTATCTGTGCTGCCGACCGTTGAAAAATTTATTTATCTGGAGCTAATCTTGGATGTCGATTCAAGTCATACTTACCATTAAAATGCATTGTCATTGGAACTGAACTAACATGTAAAAATTTAACTCCGTAGGATAAAAGGAAGTGGTTCTAATTCTGCTTGCAAGATTTGACCTTACAAACGTACATACATAAATACATACAAACATTGCATGTTAAATAAAAGCAGGAGAATCGAACCACCGATAATCCATGCCTTTGGGTAGCACATGTTCTGAACCAACTGAGATACTGAGGACTTCACTACTAGAAAATCTCGAAATTACTAACGATCTTACCGGACGGTAGGTACTCGTACGTCATCTAACTGACTATTGCGGGTTTGAATCCCGTCCATACCCCAATTTTTTCCATATCATGATTATAATAATAAGGTTATTAACTGACCGCTGTCTCGTAAGCAAGTGAATATAACAATAAGGCCATTAACTGACCGCTGTCCCGTAAGCAAGTGAATATAACAATAAGGCCATTAACTGACCGCTGTCCCGTAAGCAAGTGAATATAACAATAAGGCCATTAACTGACCGCTGTCCCGTAAGCAAGTGAATATAACAATAAGGCCATTAACTGACCGCTGTCCCGTAAGCAAGTGAATATAATAATAAGGCCATTAACTGACCGCTGTCCCGTAAGCAATTGAATATAATAATAAGGCCATTAACTGACCGCTGTCTCGTAAGCAAGTGAATATAATAATAAGGTTATTAACTGACCGCTGTCCCGTAAGCAAGTGAATATAACAATAAGGCCATTAACTGACCGCTGTCCCGTAAGCAATTGAATATAATAATAAGGCCATTAACTGACCGCTGTCTCGTAAGCAATTGAATATAATAATAAGGCCATTAACTGACCGCTGTCTCGTAAGCAAGTGAATATAATAATAAGGCCATTAACTGACCGCTGTCTCGTAAGCAAGTGAATATAATAATAAGGCCATTAACTGACCGCTGTCTCGTAAGCAAGTGAATATAATAATAAGGCCATTAACTGACCGCTGTCTCGTAAGAAAGTGTCTATATAAGATCATAATAAGGAAATATATGTTTGATATATTTTTTCGTTCATGTTGATTAAAATTTCAAAAACTTAAGTTTACATAAGTGTTAGATTTGGATTTTTATCAGATTTCAATTAGTCACGATTAGGTACAATCTTTGAAACAGCCTTTTATTCTATAATCGAACGGGTAGTTTTTTTTAGGACATCAATCTTGTCCAAGAATTTTAAAAACCGCTTTAGACTCATTTTGTAAATACTCCGTATGGCAGAAACAAGTTTTCTTTTTTATGGCCGTTTTCAAATATTTCAGTTCGATAACGAGTATAAAAATAAAATACAAGGGTCATGCTTCGAAACGAATCCCGACAAAAATGTAATTGAAAACTGTATCAACTGTATGTAGGTACTCCATCCTGCATCTATATCGATCTATCTGTACTTATCTTCAATTAAAGCAGTCAGTAAAAACAAGTCTGTACCGAAATAATAATGATGCACATATATAAGATGACTGCTTAATATCAAATGATTATATTTAAATAAACTCAAGTTTACATACAAACAATTAAATAATAAATAATAACACTAACTGCATTAACATCTGTCAAAATGATCCAGAACCACTAGTACCCCTGCGAAGTACCCCCAGGGGTACTAGCGGGACATACTTTTATATGCATATCTAACACAATAAGAAGAACTATAATTATTAATTTGCATATCTTACATATAACACAATAACACAATACGCATCTATAGATTAATTTTATTTAATTATTGGCACCTATTTATCCAATTTCAACATTTGCAGCTTATTCCGCCCACTGCAAGGCATAATCCTCCTCCCTCTTACGTCATTCATCTCTGGTTTGAGCCAGTCTGGTCCAGCCCTTACTACCGTGCTTTTCTATGTCGTCGCCCCCATCGTGATGATGATTTATTAAATTATCATTATGAGAAATACAGTTATCCTCGTTAAGTTTTTAAAGTATTTCCTTCTTCACTACAATCAAGAAAGTTTTAAAGATTTTATAAAAATAAAAACTTATTAAAAGGTCCTGGATGAAGATTTTTAAGCAAATCCAGGAGTAAAATACTGTAGAAACCAGGGTACTAAAGGTGCATAGTACTAAAATAATGAAATGACGGGCCGCCCGCGCCGGGGCGCCATGACGCCGGGGACGGCCCGCAGTGATCATAATATCAGGAAGAGAAACCGCTGAAGATCTTATCTCGTCAGGCTAGTTTGTAGATAGATGGTGAACACCACCACTGGATAATAATTATATAAGTTTGTATGACTTGTAATCAACGTCATTATTGAGATGACTGCGAGGGAAATCTTAGCAAAAGAGCACAGAATTATGTTATAACTAGCTTAAAAGCTAAAAAAACACGCCTGCTCTGCCAAAAAATAACTTATGCCAATAAATTATATACCCTCGGAATGTGCTTATCAAGGCCTTTAAATTGATACCCATATTGTAAAACTAGAAGAAAAAATATTTTTTTCACGTTTGAAAATGGAGCCATGGGTAAGTCCGGGATATACGCCCAAGCGGGATAGACGCCGCACTGCAATTTTGTATGACACGTGAACAAAAAATTACCTTATGATACGAACGTGCCCCTCTGAACTGACTGAAGTGAGGTTCAGTCTGCCACAAAAAGTAGGCGCGTGCGTTTGTGCGTAGGAGCGCTAGTGACAGTGACGAGTCAGACAGTCGCGATTTTACTTTGTGGATGATTTTTGGCCCTCTATAACTTCGGAGTTTACAAATAAGTTCATTTCTTTTTACTTCTGAATAAGGAGGTATTCAGATTATTATTAATGATATTTTAGGACAAATTTAACGTATTTAACAAAAATAAAATACAAATGTGTCTATCCATGTGAAAGGGGATATATGCTTTAATACGTTTTGGGATAGTCGCCCCTAAGTAATGTACCTATGTTATATGATTGTTATGTTATGTTTTGCAGTTTTTAAGATGATTATATTTTATTACTGTATATGATTGATCTTCTTAGTAATTTAATTGAAATGTTTATTGTTGTCTATGTTTAGTAAATTAGTAACACCATTCAATGATTAATTAGTTTTTCAGTTTTTAGTATGATTATATTATAGTGGCATAGATGATTGATCTCCTTCGTGTTTTAAATTATTTTATATTTATAGATTTATATTTAATAAATAATAATGTTGATTAAAGACATATATTATTCAAAATAATTGATTTCTTGCATAGGGCACCTGACCCCTCCAAAAAAACAGGGCTTGGGCATATATACCGCATGCGGGGCATCTATCCCGTTATGCAATTTTATTTTCAACTCAAAATATACGGTTTATTTATTAACTAGTCTACAAAAAGCAGTACAAGGTCATTAAATAAAAGACCAAAGTTAGTGCACATTTGAAAATAATGTTCGTATTATTTGTTTGTTAGGAGATATAAGTAAAATAAAAAAAAGTTGGGCAGATATCCCGGATTTACTTTAAAAAATATATATGTGCTATGTTACCCGGGGGGATGTAAGGATTCTAACGATACCTCATACTAAATCTGTTAAGGTTTTCATAAGTTATGGTGGAATAAAGAAACTCACATACAAACATGAATAAATACATACATACATACATACAAACATACATACATACAAACATACATACAAACATGCATACAAACATGCATACAAACATGCATACATACATACATACATACATACATACATACATACATACATACATACATACATACATACATACATACATACATACATACATACATACATACGCACAAACATATAAACAAACATACATAAAAACATACAATCATACAAACATACATACAAACCTATTTTGCACACATTACATTATTTTGTAGTGGTAGGCCTCTTACGCAAGAGCCCGCCTGGGGAAGTACCACACCTTTGTCAGATATTCAACCACCAAGCAGTAAAGCAGTAAAGTAAACATTTCTGTGTTTCGGTTTGAAGGGCAATGTTTCCAGCGAAATTACTGGGCAATGAGACTTAACAACCAATGTCTCAGGGTGACGAGCGCAGTGCAGTGACGCGCAAGACTTTGCAACCAAAGTTCTGGGTGGCACTGCAACTGTTATGGACAGGCGTGACGCTTACCATCAGGCGAGCGACCTGCCCGTCTCGTCATTCAAAGTAATAAAAAAACATACAAACATACATACAAACATAAATACAAATATACATACAATCATACATACAGACAACTCCCTTTTTTGGGCAGTCGTGTAATAAAATACCTCAGCAATGTAGAGATCTACCAATGACAAAATCCACGAGAACAAGCAATTCTCACAGTAGTGCAAGCGGTGGCACCATGAGAATTAGAAAACGTAGGAAGGTATGTATGTATGTATGTGAGTTTATTTATTCCACCATAACTTTTAAATGCCTTAACAGATTTAGACGTATGGGGTATCGTTACAATCCTTACATCCCCCCGAGTAACATAGGTTCTTTTTTTGAAGAAAAAAATTGTGGCGTTAGTATGGCTCCATTTTCAAATGCGAAAAATAAAATCGAATTTTACAATACGGGTATCAAATTGAAGGCCTTGATAAGCACATTCGAACAGTATATAATTTTTTGTCATAAGTTATTTTTTGGCAGGGCAGGCGTAATTTTTAGCTTTTAAGCTAGTTTCCCCCTTAGTTCCCTACAGTTCGAGGAAACAGTGCATAAAACCATTCCACCGCGCATCACAATAGGCTAAGTGGAGGTTGCCAATCTGCGCTGCCACGGCCCTGCAGCCACTAAATGGAACAAAACGCTGAAATAAACCGATGTGGTGATCGACGGTGTGGCGGAGACTAGAATATGTTCATTAAATCCCGGATTCAGTCGGCCTTTTGTCCTAATTTGGGATGCTCCATCTCGGCTTTTGTCACAGTGTCATAAGGGAGGGGCATTAAGGGAGACCTTTGTCAAGGAACTTTCTAATTTTAGCGGCCACTTTTTAGTCAAAACCATGTGGCTAGAAAAAAAACGACGACGAAACACTTCCTGCAGAAAAATATGAGCACAGCAGTTACAATAACATTTAATAACACGAGACCCAATAAGGGCAAGACAATATTCTCACGATCTGCGATCAACGCATGACTGGTATATATATTCTCACGATCTGCGATCAACGAATGACTGGTATATATATTTTCCCAGCATCTTTACTGTTCCGTAATGAAATCTGTTATCTGATGCAAGTCAGCCGTTACAAAAGACTGCTTGTGCCTCGAGTGGCGTCGAGTGCGATGTATCAGCTCAAGGTACTGTTTTCTGTTTCGCTGTGGCACAATAAAACGTCTTCTTGCATCTTTCAATTGGCTTTTTATATCTTTTCATCTCAGTAATTAAATGATCGTTGATAAAATAGTAGGTATCTATTTATTACGCGTTTCGTGCCCGTTGCGTTTATTTCTCAACGGTAATCCCGTTGATGTTTTCTTTAATTGTATTTTACAATTTGTCGATGTAATTGCGTAAAATTGTAGATTTGGACAGCTTTCGTTCAGTTAACTAGTTAGGGTGATAGCTAAACTTGTAGGTAATGATTTTAATGTGTTTTTAGTGTGCCGTACTTACGTCAGAATAAACAAAACGGCACCCTTATAAATTACCATCCGTCTATCGCAGCAAATTTTCTCCAAATCTAATGGAGCGATTATGTAGTGGTCCCCCCCCCCCCCGTCCCCCCCTCCCCCATTATAACCCACTTGATCACATCAGCTTTCAAATAGAAAAAACACATCAAAATCAGTAATTTCGTTAGAGAGATACGATGCCACAGACATTCATATACACACATACACACTATTAGGTATCTGCGGCAGAATATAACACACCTCAAACTAAATGTCGTCTTATGGAAATTGTTATGTTTTATCGCATCCGCAAGTTATAAAGAAAAAGCGATTTAAAAAATATATTAAGGGATTTAAAAAGTTTTTTAGTTTTGGTAATTACAGCCCAAATGTTGCCCATAATAATAGCAGTGCCACACATATTTTAGTTGCAAATTCTTGCACGACGCTAGCACGCGGCGGTACTCACCTTGTGATATTGGTTTTTAAATCTCTTATGTCTACATAGAGATTTCGATGTAAACATTTTCCTTCAAAGCAGAATACAGTATTTTTTTACACAGTTTTGCTTAGCGCTTGAAAATCTGGCAATAAGTGTGGACTGCGTTACAACTGTGCGATGTAACATGTCCTAAATACTACCGCTACACTAAGTAGCGGCTTTGCCCGCGTGGTCAACATATATGGGTTTTAATTTTTTGCGCGGATTCCTAATTATTTTTCGAAAATAAAAGTAGCGTATGTTACTCCTTGTACCATTAGATATCTTCCAGTGAAAGTCCCGTCAAAATTGGCCCAGCCGTTTCAGAGATTAGCCGGAACAATCAGACAGAAGGACAAAAATTCTAAAAAATGTGTTTTTGTTATAAGTACCGTATATACTTTCGTATGCATTTAATAAAAAGCTGTTATTTTGACATTACAAACAGACACTTCAATTTTATTTATTTATCTAGATATTTACAATGTTCATGACTATCGAAATCAGTAAATCAACCTAGCAATAAATGAACAGAGTATTCTAGTAACTTCACAGCAATGTGGCGATACTTGCTGCGGCGGCGGCGGCGGCGGCTGCCTCTCGGTAGCTTGCGCAAGCGCCGCCGGCGCATCGGGAACGGATGCAACACTAGACACTGGCCTGGCTAACGCAACGCGAAATACTTGATTGAACCGTCTGGGTCTATTATTGTTAAAATATGCGTGAGTGTCTCCAGTGACGGTGGAACGGAAGTTGACTCAAGGATATCTTAGTAACATGAATATATTTTGTAATGTTCTAGATTCAAGTTCCTATCGGTGTTTTAATTGATAATGCCGTAGAGCCTCAGTGTCTCAGTGTCATAGCAACTGTTTTTGATCTGGAAAATACAGAGCCTCTACAGAGTTGGCTTAATCGAGGCAATAAAGAGTTAATGACATCATCACTAGGTACTCAAAAACTTGAAGATTATCTCTACCCCAAGTAGGTGTTATAAGTTCAGGGTGTGTTTATGTATTGTACATTGTATCATAGTGAGTGTGTTAGAGGCATCATAATATGTAGCTCCCAAAAGAATGGACCGATTATGATACGTTTTTTTTACGTTTAAAAGCTGTTGTGATCGAGATGGTTGGGATTATACGACTATAAACATTTTTTGTTTGTGCTTGTTAATTGGTCCATTGTAATGATTTGTTTATTTGACAAAAATATGAACATAAGGTACCTACCTACCTATTTAGGTATGTAACTAAATACTACCAACTACTACATTAAACAAGTCTTTACTAATTGAGATCACATTGCAGTACCTACCTATGTATGTAGGTATGTAACTAAATACTACCAACTAACTACTACATTAAACATTCTGACTAACTACAAGTCGTTACTATTTGAGATCTCATTACAGTACCTACCTATGTATGCAAGTATGCAACTAAATACTACCAACTAACTACTACATTAAACATTCTGACTTCCTACAAGTCGTTACTAGTTGAGATCACATTACAGTACCTACCTATGTATGTAGGTATATAACTAAATACTACCAACTAACTACTACATTAAACATTCTTACTACCTACAATTCGTTACTAGTTGAGATCACATTACAGTTAGGGTTGCCAACTGTCCGGCTTTACCTATATATCATCATCATCATCACCATTTCAGCCTTTAGCAGTCCACTGCTGAACCTAGGCTTCCCCCAAAGAGCTCAACGACAAACGGTCTTGTGCTGCAATTATCCACAGACTCCCTGCGATGGCTACAATGTCGTCCGTCCATCGTGTGGGGGTCTCCCTTCAATTCGCTTACTTGTTGGTGGTCCCCATTCGAGAACCTTTATTCCCCAGAGGTTGTCGGCTCTCCGAATTATATGGCCTGCCCATTGCCACTTCAACTTGCAGAACTCTGAGAGCTATGTCGATAACCAATGATGTTATATATAAACTGAGGTAGATACGTTGTACCCCGCTCTGCGTGGCAAAGTAAACACGCTAATCAGCCTGTGTCGACTTAGTCCCAAACAGAGTGGCAACGACGCAACACGTAAATACAAGCGACTCCCGAAACATGAAAAATTCATCAAAAATGCCATCTTATGTGTATAGAAAGAGCACTACATACACTGGAACGACTGTTAAAGGCAGGAAGGATGTGTATTTTCATTTTTAAGTACTGTTTACGGTATTGAAAATAGAAAATAATAAATTTCATTTTACCCTAAATCAACTGTTGCTATGTTGCCGCTTCGCCACCTTCACGAACGAGACAAGTAGCGGGTTACGTGTAAGAGCGACAGAGAGAACGCGATAATGGCGAGTAGCGTTTATAGTTCGTATGATGCTAGGGGATGTTGGGGCTTACCAACGCCTGATAATCGTCAGTCTGCGCTCCGACCCGTAATGGCCACGGCTGATGATCTTCAGCCGGGGAGTCTAGCGGAGTTGCAACCCTATTTGTATTGGATTAGGATAGAGTATCGTATTTGTGTTACATAATTTTTTGAAAACAGCTTGAAAAGAGCGATTTTATTGGATAATAAAGTGGTTCTGATTTTTAATTTGTGTTGTTTTTAGTGATTTATAGCTTGTATTTTGTGTTATTACGTATAATAATACTGTAAGGAAAATATTAAAATAATAATGATAAATGAGTTTTATTGCCAAAAGGAGATTAATAAAAGTAAAAACAAACAGTGAAACATCAAACAAGATTGTCGGCGAACCCCAAACTAGCACGAGGCCTGTATCTTGGGGCTCGAGATAAAAGAGGAAATTTACCAGATAAGTTTGTATCACTTAACTAAACTAAAAGAAAATAATTATAAGGAAAGTATACAGTGGCAATGCAAAAGACGAAAATGTATAATAATAATAATATTCGGGACAATTCCACACCAATTACCTAGCCCCAAACTAGGATACCCTGTAATTTGGGCACTAGATAACGGATAAACATACATAAATACGAATATCAACATCCATGACTCGGAAACAAACATTTCTGCTCATCACACAAATGATTGCACCTTGCACGACTCGAACCCGCGACTGTTTGATTTCGTTCCTAGGATCTCTAGCCACTAGACCAACCGGCCGTCAAATGGCCGTCTAATTTAGACATATTTGTTTTTTACAAAATAATTTTGTGTTTAGTGTCCCGCGAGTGGCGATTACCACAAAGTGCTTCAAAGTGCCTTTCGTCACTTTTGGCGGGATAATGTTAACGTGAGTATATTTTTGATAGTTTAATAGTATATTTTTCGATGTTCTTTACTGTTTTAGCTATAAAATGGTATATAACATTATGTAATTTATTCTATAAGCAATTCGCAAAATAAAAAAGTTTTACGCGCATTTCTCAAGTGTCCGGCGAATATACGGGTGTTCTCCGGGATATATAGAACTACTAGTTTTCCCACCCGCGACTTCGTCCGCGCGGACTACTGTTTATCGCGAAAAAAACATCCTATGTACTTGTTATATCTAATTAAAAACGAATGCAAAAGTAGATACTTATAGCACCATTCTTGATGTTTTTTGACATACTTGTTATTTCGTTTCCATGGCAACCGCTTCATACAGCGAGTAATCAAAAAAAATCCAGTTTTCCCGTAGAAACTTTCAATTTTCCGGGATAAAATGTATCCTATGTTTTATTCCAGGGTATACTCGTAAGCTATCTCCATTCAAAGTTTCATCAAAATCCGTCTACCCGTAATCGCGTGAAAGTTCCCCAAACAAACAAACAAATACACAAACAAACAGACAACTTGTCACTTTTATATATGGGTATAGATTATTTGAAAGTATTTGTTTTTCAAATATATCATTTTATTTTCATCTTGAATAAACCCTTCCATCCATTTTGCCCCAGTTTACTCTAGCTGCTAGCGCACGTAACTTCACAGGCCGTCATCGGCGGTGATTGGCGATCGGCCGCTTACTGCAACTTTCTGTAACTGAGAACAAATGTGTATCTCTTTCTGACGACGCGGTTCTGTATATCTCTGTGATCTTTTAGCCTCTTCTGTGATGCAAATATAGTTGCTTAAGTTCTATGTAAGTAGCTATAGTACAATTTCGCCGTGTTTTTAGTGTTTTATAATGGGTATGACGTCTCTATTGGTAAAATCTCATTGTCGATAACCTTGGTTCTTCTACGCGGAGTGAAACTCCGAGCATAGCTCTCTCCATTGCACGCTGCGCGACTTTGAGCTCGTGTATGAGACCAATAGTAAGCGACCACGAAGTACTACTTTAAACATTCTGACTACCTACAAGTCGTTACTAGTTGAGATCACATTACAGTACCTACCTATCAATTATTTTTACTTATCATGTTAGTGATAACCAGAACATGTGGGTATGTCACAAGCAAGAGGAACATCGTGAACGCCGTTTCGAAATCTACGTAAAATTCTCCGCGCCAGACAATATTCGCCGGAAAGTTACAAAACGAACCCCAAATAATTATCTAGTGTAATGTGGTCGATCCAAGACTCTCTCTTTCACACGATGCGCCAGTTTGGTTGGTACGGTGCCACCGCCGCCGGACGATCATTGCGCTAATTTGATTTGCGCCGTCCGCCGCGTCGTGATGTAACCAATCTGTATGAACTCGATTTTACTTTCTCCTTTGGTCATGACTTCTTTTTCTGTTTCGTTAATGTTGCATTTTAAATGTGAACTGGCAAACTAGGCACTTAATGATGAGTATACTATACTTAATTATGTTTTTATCAAATAAATGGCTCGTGCTTAATGCTTCACCTGCTAATATAAAAAAACTCACGAACTTCGAGCACGGAATTTCATTACGCTTTACACCGTGAGTAATTTCAGGAGTTCCAATATTTCAGCAGCATAAGCTTTTAGGCAACATATTTGGCCAAATGGCGGCGCCCACCTAGATGAACTATCGCAGAACAGCTACTACATGGTACTTATATTAAAAGCAGGTCATTGAAATGAAGATGATTGCTCTCAAATTGGACCACACCGAGCCTAGCGGCTGCGCGGCGCCGGCGCCAACATTCCAGCTGGCGATGGCGCCGCGTCCGGTCTTTGTGCACTGGACGGGGTCACCCCGGCCGCAGGCTCATCACTATGTATTTATTACTAATGCCACATTATTAAATAATAGTAAAACATTATCACCGCTGTGGCCTGATTTCCATCAATAAAGATCATCACGTGATTCTTAGATAATTTGATCTTGATACAACTATCTCAAATACCCATAAAAAAAATATTACAGTGTTGTATATGCCTAGACAAGATTGGTCTATGGTCACATACCAGCAACAAAGATACCTAGATATACCTACTTGTTAACTGACCCGACGGCAGCGACCTTCATGAAACGTCTGGAAATTAAGCTCATCCACCCCTGGGGAGTCTGGACAATGCAGGATTACCTAAACTTAACACTGCAGGAGACGTAATGCACGTTGATATTAAACATAGAAACGACAAATTGAGAATCTAATTAAAAGGACGAACTAGTTCATTCAATAGGTACTTAGGTACATGACTTTACCTATCTATATCTATATATAAGTATATAATTATATCTGTCTATATTTATACTTATAATAAAACTGTAACAGATCCAATTCTGTACATTGAAGATATTTTTTTTATATTTTTTTTTATGTGTTTCTATATTCTATACTGAAACAAAAACTTTTTTTTTTTCATTTTTGTCTGTCTGTATGTCTGTATCTAGACCGCGCATCACGCCAAAACTACTGAATAAATTCAACTGAAACTTGGTATGATTTGAGTTCATACTACGAAGTAGGACGTTGAATACTTTTCATCCCGAAAAATTAAAGGGTTCAGGATATTGGTTGAAAGTGATTTAAAAGAATACGTATCACGCTGAAACTATCCTACGGATTTTGATGCACCATAGTTTATAGGTTAGGTTAAAATTGAGGATACTTTTCATTCTGGAAAAATAAGGGGTTCCTGCAGGACAGGGGTTCAAATTCTGTACATTGAAGATATTTTGTAATTTTTTGGAGGCAGCTCTATATTCGATACTGAAGTCAAATCTATTTATTTGTTATTTTTTCTTTCTATCTGTCTCTCTGTATGTATCTTGGCCAACACTACTCAATGAATTCAAATGAAACTGTGCATGATTTGAGTTCATACTACGAGGTATTTGTTTCGTTTCGTTTTTTGGCGTATTTCCGAAGCACCGGTAGAGTCAGAAGGGTATTTCCTTTTCCAGTGTGAGATTTAACTCTGTTGGCACATGAAAGGGAAATTTCCTTTTCAAACTCAAAGAATACTTAGTTTATCTAAATTTGGATTGATTTGACCTTTTTATAATATTTTATGTATATCTCTTTGTTCAGGAGATGTTAATTTTAACTTGTAAAAGTGCTATTATTTTTGCCTATTTACAATAAAATACTTTGACTTTGACTTTTGACTTCATCCAGATAAATTAAAAGGTTCGTAGGATAGGGGTTGAAAGATATTTAAGAGAACACGTATCCACTCCCTCAGTGTAAGAGGTGCCAGGCTTATGGGCACACTCAAAAGTACTGCGCTAAAGAACCAAGGTGTGTAAAATGCATCGGTAAACACTTCACAAAGGACTGCAAAAAATCAAGAGAAGAAAAGCCAAAGTGCATCCACTGTGGAGCTTCACATCCAGCAAACTACAGAGGTTGTGCCATAGCAAAAGAAATTCATCTGCTTCGTAATAAAAACCCGAAAAAGCTTGCTGTAATACGCCAACAAAATGTTCAAAGACATGATGTTTCTAGTCAAAATAAGACAAATCTAAAAACTAGTAATCATACTTTAAAAAACATCTCTTACGCCCAAGCTGCTGCGAGAGGCTCAAGTAAAACAGCACAGAAGTATCCGACTCCTCATGCAAGTGATAAAAAATTGGATGATATCTTGAAGTTCATGACATCATTCGATGAAAGACTCAAAAAAATAGAACATAGCGCCAACAAAGCTATAACGAAGCCGAAAAAAATAATTCCACCCTAAATATTATGGCGTGGAATTCTAATGGACTACAGAACCAACAAGACGGGTTGTACCCGTCCCGTATTACTTGTAAGTAGTCCTTGATATAGAAAATGTAGATGTTTGTCTAATATCTGAAACGCACTTCACAAAGCAATCCTATATTAAGTTTAGAGGGTACAAAGTGTATCATGCACTTCACCCTGATAATTCAGCAAGAGGCGGCAGTGCCGTAATTGTGAAAGACTCCAACATTATGAAGAGTCTAAATACGAAATAGAAAGATATACAAGCTGTGGCGATATGTCTTCAAACCAAGAAATATTCACTTACTGTGTCTGCTATCTACTGTCCACCTCGGTATACGAGTATGATAAAAAAAAGATCAATATATGAGCTTTCTAAATCGCCTTGGTAATCGATTTGTCTTAGGAGGAGACTTAAATGCTAAAACACGTATTGGAGCTCTAGATTAACCACTACTAAAGGCAAAGAACTATTATATGCCACAAAAGAGACAAAATTCGATGTTATATCTACTGGAAAGCCCACTTACTGGCTAACAGATCCCAATAAAATTCCCGACCTCATAGATTTTTCCATAACTAAAAATCGATCATCCAGCTACTTAAAAGCGGAACATAGCTACGATATGAGTACAGATCACTCTGCAATATATTTAAACATAAGTAAATACGTTTTACATAGGGAAAAAGCTCTGACCCTAGATAATAAGTTAACAGATTGGGAGAGCTATAAGATTGATTTAGATAGTCGTATTGATCTCAAGGTTCCACTCAAGACACCAGAACACTTAAACATTGAATTAGAAAAGTTTATTGGGCACATCCAACAAACAGCCTGGGAAAACACGCCAGACATTCATAAGGTCAAGGGAAATATATACCCACTGTGGATTAAACAACTAAAAGAAAACAAAGGAATATATGGCATCAGTCTAGGTATCCTGAAGACAAAAAACAGCTGAACAATATTACGAAAAAACTTAAGAGGCAAATCCAACATTTTAATAATGACTCCACTAACAGTTATCTCCAGAAGCAAGCTTACTAGTGAGCGCAGTACAGACTACTCATTATGGAAGGCTAGTAAAAATTTTAAAAGGCCAATTACCCAAATTCCACCAATAAAGATGTTAACGGGAAATGGGCATGCAGCAATGACCAAAAATCTAGAAGGTTTGCAGACCACTTAGAAAACATCTTTCAACCGAACGATGACGGAAAAAATGAAGTCTTTACTTTAAATGATAGTATGATGCTACATGGATGTGAAGAAGATATTAAATTAGTCACACCGAGAGAAGTTGAACGAGAAATTAAATCAAGTATAACCCCAAATAAATTACCTAGCTATGATTTGATATCAGGGGAAATATTACATAATATACCAAGAAAGGGTATAGTTATGCTAGCAATCCTTATTAATGCCTCACTGAGACTAAAGAGTGTACCCGATTTTGGAAAGTTGCTAAAGTTATAATGATACCAAAGCCTGGAAAACTTCATGAAGCTACTTCATATAGGCCGATCTCTCTGTTACTCGTAATGTCAAAACTTTTCGAAAAACTGTTGCTTAAAAGAATAAAACCAACTATAGATAGCATGAATCTTATACCAGATCACCAATTTGGTTTTAGAGAAAAGCACTCAACCATAGACCAAGTGCACAGAATCACAAACATTATCGAAAAAGCATTTGAAGATAAAAAAAAGTGTGCTCCACCGTATTCCTAGATGTTGCGCAAGCTTTTGATAAAGTATGGCATGAGGGCCTCATATTTAAATTGAGAATAAAGCTGCCAAAACAGTATGCAGATATTATAAAATCATATATATCAAACAGATATTTTCGTATTAGACAAGAAGATGCCTATTCTGAACTAAAGAAAATAAAAGCAGGGGTACCACAAGGAAGTGTTTTAGGTCCAGTCCTGTACCTGCTGTACAGGACCGGACCTAAAACACTTCCTTGTGGTACACACTTGTGATATACCTGAAATAGAAAATAACATCATTGGGGCCTTTGCTAATGACACTGCTATAATGGCTGTTGGAAGTACCCACGAAGAAGCAGCAGAAAAGGTCCAAATGGCTCTCAATGAAGATAGACTTCATGCCATACATGCCCCGAAAACACTGAAAGACTGGACCAAAAAATGGAAAATTAAACTGAATGAATCTAAATCAATCCATATAGACTTTAGCTACAAAAAGCATCATTATTCACCAATATTTATTAATGATAAGCAAATCCCTTATGAGAATATAGCAAATTACCTCGGTATGACGCTTGACGCTAAGCTCCGCTGGAAAGCTCATGTTAAGAAGAAAAAAGAAGAATTAGAACTACTCTTTAAAATAATGTATTGGCTGCTTAGGAGACAGAGAGACTACGCTGTCAACACATAATAAACTTTTACTATATAAACTAGTCATAATGCCAGTGTGGACCTCTGGTACACAGCTGTGGGGCTGCACCAAAAAGAGCAACATATTATCAATACAACGCTTCCAGAATAAAGTACTGAGGGAAATAGTGAATGCACCTTGGTACATAAGAAATGACGATCTCCATCGGGACCTTAAACTAGAGTTCGTTTATAAAGTAGTCAAGAAATACGCAGAAGCTCATGAAAAAAGACTTCATCATGTGAATGTCGAGGCAATCCAGCTCCTCGACCACACGGACATAGTGAGAAGACTCAAAAGAACAAAACCGTTCGAGTAAGTTTACTGTTAGTGTATTAGTGAAATGTGGTTCAAGTGCTACGTATAAAGAACACATGAACAAAGTGTCTTCGCCTTAATAGAGACTGTAAGAACAGTGTTATTGGACACATTCTTAGTTCTATTCAATCTAACAGTTTAAGTTAAATTTAAATTACTTATTAGCCTAAATGATGGTTAGATTGTAATATAAATAGAGTACATACTTAAAATGTACAAATGAAAAAGGAAAAAAAAAAGTATCACACTGAAACTCCTGGACGGATTTTGATGTAACTTGGCATTGTCATAGCTTATTATGATGGGTGAAAATTGAGGATATTTTTTATCCCATAAAAATAAAAGGTTCCTGCGGGATAGAGCTCCAAAGTTATGTTAATTTTAATGTAATAAAATATAACTAAAATGAAATAAAACTGCTATAGCAAAAAAAAGAAGTAGTTTTATTTCCCGTCATAATATTAATATTATTATCTGGGGCCGCCTGAAGCTCGCGCAGCGGACTGTGTGCCGCAAAATAATTTATAATAGTATGTACCGCGGCCAGCCGATAGACAGGCACGCAAAGCACGGAGCACAGGAAAAATAATAGTACAAACAGGCCAGGGAGAGGGTAATTTATAGAAAGTATTTTAGGTTTTTAATTAGATTCGTTGGTTGGTTTGGTTTAGATTTGTTTGTTTGTTGTATGAAGTTCGTAGGTACGTATTAGGTAGGTATTTTATAATTTCCTGGTCGAGATAATAATACCTATCTTTACCTACCTACCTTGTTACCTACTTAGCAAAAGTAATTTAAGGGTCTTTGTTTAGAATTTTGTATATGGATTAGTAACGTTTGTTTGTGAGGTATTTATTTGGAGTTGGTATTCAAATTTTTCGGTTTATAGTTTCTTCCGTAGTGTGCACTACGGAAGAAACTATAACTCTAGGATACTCTAGGATACTCAAGGAAACTTCCTCCAAATTTCAATTCCCTAGGTCCACCGGTTTAGGCTGTGCGCTGTCTGTCAGTCAGTCAGTAGCTATGTCACGGTACTGTCTTATCATCATCATCATCATGATCATCATTATGTCAGCCTTTAGAAGTCCACTTCTGAACAAAGGCCACCCCCAAAGAGCGCCATGACGAGCGATCTTGTGCCACCTCCATCCACCGACTTCCTGCGATGGCTTCAATGTCGTTCATCGTGTGGGGGTCTCCCTACACTTCGCTTTCTTGTTCATGGAAACCATTCCAGAACCTTTATTCCCCCAGAGGTTGTCGGTTCTGCGAACTATATGGCCTGCATATTGCCATTTCAACTTGCAAACTCTGAGAGATATGTCGGCAACCTTGGTTCTTCAACGGACATCCTCGTTTCGGATTCTATCACGTAGTGAAACACCGAGCATAGCTCTCTCCATTGCACGCTGCGCGACTTTGAGCTCGTATATGAGACCAATAGTAAGCGACCCCGTCTCAGTGCCGTATGTCATCACTGACAACACGCACTGATTATAAACTTGTCTTGTGGCTCTGCGGTATCTTCGACGAGAAGATATGGCGTACCTAGTTTCCCGAACGCTCCCCATCCGATTTGGATTCATCGGTTGACCTCTTTGTCAAAGTTGGATCTACCCAGTTGGATAGTCTGACCTAAGTAGATATAGTGATCAACGGCTTAGATAATATCGTTCCCAACATAAACCAGCATGGGTGCGACATGGGCATTTGATATGATGTTCGTCTTACCCATGTTCATTTTATGGCCAGGTGGGTCATAATTCAGGTCAGGTTGGGAAACAATATTGAGGTCACTGAGCATTCTGCTTAAGAATTCCAGGGTTTCTGCCATGACGACTATACTCGTATCATCAGCAAATCGAAGGTGAGTGATGCATTCGCCATTGATGTTAAAACTATATCCGTTCCAGTTTAAAAGCTTATATATATATATCTTCCAGTGCAGAGGTGAACAGTTTCGGGGAAATAACGTCTCCCTGTCTCACCCTTTTTTGCAATTGGATAGAATTCGTGCAGTCATGGTGGCCTTGCTGTAAAAACACTTCAACACTTCGATGTACCGGTAGTCAATCTGGCACCACTGTAATGACTGTAGCACTGCCCAGGTCTCGACTGAATCAGGTCTGACTCTTTCTTGTAGTCCACAAACGCTAGACATAGTGGCCGATTATACTTTTCGGTCTTCTGTATAATCTGTCGGAGCGTATGGATGTGGTCTACGGTGCTAAAGCCTTTCCGGAATCCAGCTTGTTTGGGAGGCTGAAAGTCGTCAAACCTACGAGAGCGAGGTGGTTTGTAACTACTCTCGAAAACCGCTTATAGACATGGCTCAGCAGCGAAATGGGCCTATAATTCTTCAAGATGATGTTATTACCTTTTTGAAAGAATAACACCACTACTCTCCTGCGCCACGCCCTGGCTTAGTACCCTCGAGGATGACGGAATTAAAAGCTTCTGAAGGTCTCCACCCGCTTTCAGTACCTCTGTCGTTATTCCGTCCTCCCCAAACAACAAGGCACCAGTGCCTTAAGCTGTTTAAGAGCCATTCTGATCTCGTATAGGCTGACGTCCGGGATATCTTCGGTATAATGTCGGGTCAAACGGGCTCTTACCTCGCTAGTCGTGCTAGGAGGACTACGCTATGAGGTGTATAATTGACCATAAAACTTCTCGACCTCACTCAAAATCTCTCGCTTCGACGAAACGATGCTGCCACTGTCGGTCTTCAGCTTCGTCAACAGGCTTTGCTCAATAGACAGATCTCTTGAAAACACTTTGGAACCCTTGTTCCGCTCTATTGCGTTCTTAATACAATTAGTATTATAGGAACGCAAATCGTATCGCATCGACTTGGAGATTTGTTTATTAAGTAACTCGACTGTAACTCGACATATGCACTAAAAACTGCAGCCTCATCTCGCCTCGTTCTGCCATAAGTTTGAGTGTATGCTCAGAGAGTTTCTGTCTTCTATTTTTGAGGTGGGTCTTAAAGAACTCTGACCCGACTGAAAAAGGAGTTCAACATAAAGAGTCCTTCTTCATGAAGTCGGCCAATCGCTGATACTTTTGATTCCACTGTCAAAATCCAAACTGCTCCAATCTCAGTTCATCGCCATTCCTTTTGCCCAACTGTACGTTGAAGTCCCCCATTACCACTGTGAAGTGTGTTTTCGGGGCATGTATGGCATTAGAAATGTCGTCGTACATAGCCTCCACTTCATCGTCTGGGCGTTTTGAGTGTGGGGCGTACACCTGTATGACCTGCTCGAAACCATTGGATTTCTTAACATATTTGTTAATCAAGCCAAAAGTGACAACCGATTGAATCTATTTGTAAATATGTCTTTTCTTAGATCTATGGTGAGTTTGTGATGTGTGGTAATAACAAATTATGTTCCTGAACGAAACTGATAATGCGGTTGAATCCAAAGAGTATATAAATACTACATTTATATACTCTTTAAATACTACGTAAGAGTTTAATCTATTAAAACAACTTAAAGCAGAAGCTTCGAATTTATTATTATGGAGATCAAAGAGTATGGAGATAAATGATGTTTAATATGCTTAAGCATAAACATAAAATAAAAAACAACTCTATTAATAGAGTTATTCATTATTCTAAGTAAAATTACCAAGTTATTTTTGAAAAGTTGTGTATTTAATTAATGATGGCAGATTGTTATAACTGTGAAATATAAGTATGATTTCATTTAAAAAAACTGATTTAAAATTGTCTTACAGTTACAGTTACAGTCAGCCTGTGGTGTCCCAATGTTGGGCAAAGGCCTCCCCCATGATTTCCAGGCTTCGCGGTCTTGGGCTATGGATGACCAGTAGTCACTGAAGGTGTCTAGTTCGTCCTGCCATCTCCTGCGTGGTCTCCCGCGACGTCGCCTTCATATTGGGGCTCCACATGGTGGCTATCTTAGCCCACAGCTCTTTTGGCATGCGGTAGACGTGACCAGCCCAGGTCCATTTCAGTTTGGCGGCTTTTTCAGCTACGTCAGCAATTTGAGTGCTGGAGCGCAGCTCGGTGTTTCGAACATGGTCAGTTAATTTAACCCCTTAAATGCTGCGCTCCATTGCTCGTTGGCATACCTTGAGCTTGGACTTCTGGATGTTCGTCAATGACCATGTCTGTGCGCCGTAGGTCAGAACGGGGAGAATGCACATGTCCATGAGCTTCCGCTTTAGTCTCAGCGGAAGATTGCCCTTCATTAGCTCTTTCATGGACCAATAGCTCCTCCAGGCGTTTTCGGTGCGTCTTGCAACCTCTTTATCTTGTCTGCCGTGGAAGGAGACTATTTGGCCCAAGTAGATGTATTCATGAACATATTGCAATTCTCCACCGTTGATCTCCACCTTGGGTTCGGTGCGATTGGTCATGACCTTAGTCTTAGACATGTTCATTCGAAGTCCAATCTCAAGGCTTGCATCGCTCAGGTCTTGGAGCATTGACTGTAGATCTGCAGCTGAAGAAGAGAAGAGCACTATATCGTCGGCAAAACGGAGGTTGGTTAACCTTACTTCACCGATGTCAATGCCCCTTTTCTCCCAGCCAGCCGACAACTTCCTGAAAACTTCTTCTAGGGTACTGGTGAAAAGCTTAGGAGATAGTGGGCCGCCCTGTTTGACACCTTTTTCTATTTGTAGTTTTTTGTAGTTTTATTGCAGCTGTACTATAAGCCTAAATATTACGAAGCAAATTGATGTAAGTGGGATGGATATTTTGATTGCGGAGGACCTCGAATATGGAAGAGTGTGTGATGCTATCAAATGCCTTCGTATAATCTACGAAGGCAAGATAGAGTGGAATGTTGAACTCTTGGTGTTTTTTGATTATTTGATTTACTGTTTGAAGATTATCGGTGGTTGATAAACCTCGTCGGAAGCCAGTTTGTTCAGGGGGTTGTTCTTTGTCCAATTTGCCAGATGTACGGGTTTCTATAACTTTAATGAAGGCCTTGTACAAGTGAGATACAAGACTTATAGGCCTATAGTTGTTTATATCGCGTTTGTCACCCTTCTTAGTATAATATCATAGTGACAAAATTGTTTAGGAAAAATTCCTGTTCGTAAAATATCATTGAAAAGGTTTGTTATGAGTGGTAAAAGACTAGGTTCGCCAATTTTAAAATTGTCTTACAATATTTAAAATACGATTATTATGGATGATCCAGCTAATCATCGGGTGGCGATATATCTAACATTGCGTAGTACCACGCGCATACTGCGCGTGCGCGTCGCTTTTTTTTTTTTTTTGAATGACTAATGCTGTTGGCCTTATCGGCCTCTATAGCTTGAACCGGACGGATGCGCGTCGCGGTAAGCAACTGTTTATATTGTACATTTCCGTCACGCCTGACGCCATTGATGGTTCCTGATTGGTCGATCTGTTTGACGGATGCCTGGTGAAAAAATGGTGTGAGGTGGCATGATTTATTACTGGTATTTTATGAATGTGGCTTAGCAAGGTTCACTTTTACTGTGGCCGTCGCACCAACAGGACCCTGGCAAGTTAAGTACTATTGATATTACTTTATTGTTCTGCTACTGTTTCCTTGTCTCATATTTACTGTGTGTAACTGAGTATTTTACAAATATGTACTGTCATTATATATGGTCAATGTGATTGTGTTCGAAATGATTAGGTTAAGATCACTTTGTTTAAATGCTATTATTGTGCCAGGTGTAACTATGGTGATTGTAAAATCATAATAAAATATCACTTTGACCAAGTATCACATATAGGTTGTTAGTATGATAATAATAATGTGTTAATTATAATTGTAAAAATGACGATAAAAAATATATTCGCTACATAGTTTCTTGCCGGTTCTTCTATAGAGTGTATTCCGAATCCAGTGGTAGAATCAATAACAATATAACAATTACATTTCCTTGTTTCTATGAATACTCGTTATGCTATTCTACTCAGTATATTTTAGATAGGTACTTAACTGCTGAGTAAATTTCAAGCTTTTATGAGATAGCAACTTGCTTGTATATTGTTAGGTTCAGAATTAGTTATCTTGCTATATGGTTAAAAGGTAAATAAATAACAACACCATAGCGTTAAAACTTTACTTAATATTCTATGAAAGGCTTAGCCTAACCGTAGGCTTGTCAAACCTATCCTAACTTAAGGATAACATAACCAAACCTAGGTTTGATTTATATACAGTAATAATTATCCCAAAATAACTGTAACATATGTCAACATATGTTCCTAAATCTCACACGTGCGTTGTATGTTGCCAGGTCCAGAGATCGTGGGGGTTAGTAGCTGGGTCTCTGTCGGCCTTTCTTAGCTTCGGCATTACCGTGGCTGCTACCGGTCGCGGTGCCAGGAATAACGAAGCCACCGGGGACAGGACTCTTTCATATTGGGGATTTATCAAACTGTCCGGGCATCTATTTATTTAAATACTTATAATAAAGCAGTAAGTAACAAAAAATCTGAACAAAGACGATAATTAAACGCCTGACACGAACATTACTAAAGAACACAACTAGTAAAAAATATATCTAAAATGTAGTTAAGTAGGTAGTTTTGCAAGACAGACTAATAAATTAAGGAATCTCGTAACAACTGCATTCTTATGTTCAACTTTAGGTAAGTGACCTCGACTCGTCACTACCTATCTAGCCGAAACTCTTCTGAAGTTTTGAACTTTGAGAGACGTTCAGTCGAATCTTTTAAAAAAATTCGAGTCAGGCGTTAAGTTACTTCACTAAAATGAATTGAAAGGTCTCAGATGACTTTGTTGAACAGTAATTGTTAAGTACATTTCATCTACTGATTTAATTTATTTTTTATCTCTAGATAGGTAGGTATACTGGCTAGTTCAACGACTCGTCCCACAATACACTCGTACCAACGGGACGAGTCACTAAAATTAAAAAAACGACCCATTCATTTTACCCACCATTTTTTCAACAAAATCTGTACTAATTAATTAAGCAACAAAAAAATTTTAAGTTTATTTATTAATTGTTTGTAAGTTAGGTTTCGTTTATTTGATTTCAATAGGAACATGACTTATTTAATGACAATAGAATATAATTACAAAAAGAAAGAGCACTACAGCTCTTTCTTTTTGTAATAATATTATATTATTAATATTTCTAATATTCTGTTCCTTGCATAGCAGCTTGTTCGGGAGACTGAAAGTCGTCAAACCTAGGAGCGAGATGGTTTGTAACTACTCTCGAAAACAGCTTATAGACGTGGCTCAGCAGCGAAATGGGCCTATAATACTTTAAAGGGTTTTATCACTTTTTTTTTTTTTTTTTTTTTATGTTTCAATTCAATTCAAATGTTTTACCTTTCTTAAAGAACAAAACCACTACGCTCCTGTGCCACGCCTCTGGCGTAGTACCCTCCAGGATGACGGAGTCAGCTTCTGAAGGACTTTAAGTACCGGTGTTCCAGCCGCTTTCAGTAGCTCTGCCGTTATTCCGTCCTCCCCTGGTGCCTTGTTGCTCTTAAGCTGTTTGAATGGCTCATTCTGATCTCGTATAGGCTGACGTCCGGGATATCTTCGGTATAATGTCGGGTCAAACGGGCTCTTGCATCGCTAGTCCTGCTAGGAGGATTACGCGATGAGGTGTATAATTGTCCATAGAACTTCTCGAGCTCACTCAAAATCTCTGGCTTCAACGAAACGATGCTGCCACTGTCGGTTTTCAGCTTCGTCAACAGGCTTTGCCCAATAGACAGATCTCTTGCGAACACTTTGGAGCCCTTGTTCCGCTCTATTGCGTTCTTAATACAAGTAGTATTATAGGAACGCAAATCGTGTCGCATTGACTTGGAGATCTGTTTATTAAGCAAGCTGTAACTCGACATATCCACTGAAGACTGCAGCCTCATCTCGCCTCGTTCTGCCATAAGTTTGAGTGTATGCTCAGAGAGTTTCTTTGTTTTTTTTTTGCGGGGGGTCTTAAAGAACTCCGATCCGACCGCGTGGACAATTTCCACCAGCCCGTTATTTAGTTCGTCCACTGTATCGCATTCGGTAAGGATTTGGAAGCGATTTTGGAGCTCCAACTGAAAGCTCTCGGGGTTTTGGATTTGGGCAATTTTGATTTTTGGAAAAAAGACAAATTTCCCTGATATAGATGCACGGTAGCGGAAGAATATTGCATTTTTTAAACTTTATATCTAGACTTTTATTACTCCACTAGCTGCGCCCCGGTATTACTCGAATATGTGCTTTTCCATGACCTAAAATTATAAATTTCATTTAAATTGGTTCATGTTTCTTCATACAAGAACCACCCCCCATTCCCCATTCAACTCTGACAATAATTTATGCCGTAACTTTAATAATAAGAAAAAAAACTTTACTACCCTCCTTGGTAAACCTTTAAATTACTCAACATTTCCTCTCAATTTACAAAACTTTAGGTTCATCACTTTAGGCTGTGCGTTATTTTTCAGTCAGCCAGTGTGTCATGGTACTATTTTATATGTATAATAGCAGATTAATTATTTAAAGATTATACATAATCACGCCTCACATCACGCCGAAACTACTAAATGAATTCAAATGAAACATGTCATGATTTGAGTTCATACTACGAGATATGACATTGGATACTTTTCATACCGGTAAATGAAAGGGTCCCCGCAGGATATGGGTATTTTATTTGGAGTTGGCATTCATGTTTTACGGTTTATAGTTACTTCCGTAGTTCACTTTTAGGATATTCAAGGAATATTCCTCCAAATTTCAAATACCTAGGACCACCGGTTTAGGCTGTACGTTGTCTGTCATTCAGTCAGTCAGTCAGTAGGTATGTCACGGTACTGTTTTATAGGCATGATTAAAATAATGTAATACTTATAACAAAGCAGTAATTACCACAAAATTTGTAAAAGGAAGATATTAAAAAATAAGATATAGTTAGACTGCTAAAAATAAGCTACTGAAAAATAATAAAACTGAAAAATTATAATAGGATAATTATATATTTTCTGTTTCCACGAGAGCCTAGTGTGGAGCACGGGCATAGAGCCTAGTGTGGAGCCGCTGTTCTATATTTTTTGGAAACTTTATTTTTATTTTGTGCAAGCCCAATTGTTAAAATTTTACTTTTTGCTTCCATGGGTGATGTTTGTTTGGTAAATAAACTTTTATTATTATTATTATTTTTATTATTATTAGGATTAGCTCCAGATAATACTTTTCAACGGACAAAAGCACAGACACGAGATGTTGTGTACGCATTTTAATGTGATGATTGCCCGTTCTAAGTTTCATCATAACATGGCTACTGAAATATACATTTTTTTATGTTTTTTAATTCACTTATATGCTATTAGGTGTTCCAAAAAGGAATAAAAAGTAAGTTCAAAAACCAAAACTATACTGAAAACTCACGCTCTAAAAAGTATGAAACAATATTTTTTTCTCATCTGAAATTGGAATAATACATATAGGATAGCCGTGGTCATATGCCACTTTCCCTAAAGCTCTACTCGCTTACTATTCTTAGAATAATACTAGCTGTTCCCGCGGCTTCGCACGCGTGGCTATTTCTCTAGGTTAAAAGAACTCTGTTACTATTCCAAGACCTAAAATAGCAATATACTAACATTTAAACAAAATTCCTTCAGCCATCAAAAAGAATGTTTGATTGCTCGGCTTCAACTCATTGGATTGAGATAATAAACAAGTACACCAGTTTTTAAGTGAAAACCTAAGCTATAACCGCATCGCAATCGGTTTAGTAGTTTTTTTGTGATGCGTGAACAGACAGACACGAATTAAAAAAAAAGGTTTTATTATTTTTCAGTAGCTTATTTTTAGCAGTCTAACTATATCTTATTTTTTAATATCTTCCTTTTACAAATTTTGTGGTAATTACTGCTTTGTTATAAGTATTACATTATTTTAATCATGCCTATAAAACAGTACCGTGACATACCTACTGACTGACTGACTGAATGACAGACAACGTACAGCCTAAACCGGTGGTCCTAGGTATTTGAAATTTGGAGGAATATTCCTTGAATATCCTAAAAGTGAACTACGGAAGTAACTATAAACCGTAAAACATGAATGCCAACTCCAAATAAAATACCCATATCCTGCGGGGACCCTTTCATTTACCGGTATGAAAAGTATCCAATGTCATATCTCGTAGTATGAACTCAAATCATGACATGTTTCATTTGAATTCATTTAGTAGTTTCGGCGTGATGCGCGTCCAAGATACAGACAGACAGACAACAAACAAAAAATGAAAAAAATATTGCCTTTAGTACATAATATAATAGAAAAAAAAGAAAAAGAAAAAAAAGCCTCAAAAAAATAATACAAAATTTCTTCAATGTACAGAATTTGGACCTATATCCCGCAAGAACCCTTTATTTTTTCGGGATAATAAGTATCCTCAATTTTAACCCATCATATAACCTATGACTGTGTAAAGTTGCATCAAAATCCGTCTAGTACTTTCAGTAAGTGTTTTTTTAAATAACTTTCAAGACCTATCCTGCGGGAACCATTTAATTTTTCGGAATGAAAAGTCTATGTCCTACCTCGTAGTATACTCAAATCATACCAAGATTCATTTAAATTCATTCAGTAGTTTCGGCGTGATGCCTAGGCAAGATACAGACAGACAGACAGACAGACAAACAGACAGACAGAAATGAAAAAAAACACAATTTTGGCTTAAGAATGGAATAAAGAACAGCCTCCAAAAATTTTTTACAAAGTATCTTCAATGTACAGAATTGGACCTATTACAGTTTTATTATAAGTATAGATATTGTTTAGGGTAGGTGGCATAAGAATACGACTATCCTCTGAAAATAATATTAAATAGTTTGTACATAACAATTTCAGATTTTACTTAATATTTGATTGTTTTATACATTTTAGAGCGTGGTTTTTCAGTAGTCTGGTTTTAGTTTTTGATCTAACTTCCTATGTAAATTATTTTGTAGAAATTATTCCCAGTTATCGGGTGCATGCAAGCAAAGCTAAGCACAACATCTTTTTTTAATGTGCTAATTAAGCCCTTACATTTGATACCAAACACGGCATCATATATTTTTAGTTCTTTATGTCCTGTAGAGGGCGCCATATTCAATTTTATGTGACGTCACTTAGCCAATTACTCATTTGTCAAATTATGATAAGTATTTTATAAGTTGAGGCAGCCGGTCGCACTTCGCAACAAGTACTAATAATTACCCCTACTATTATTTATTCTGTGGTTGAGGGAACAGACGAACATACATATATACATACATAAACACAAAGAGCTACATACCGGTCAAAATCATAACCCTCCTTTTTGCTTCGCCATAGTCGCGTAAAAAGAGGAGGTTTAAACGAATACCGCACAGTAATCATGTACGTTGCCCGAACCACGGTAATGTTATAGATAACATCACCGTGTCCGAACTCCTGCGGAGTAGCCTAAAGTTTCACCATACGAGTACTTCAACAATACGCAGACATAAAATCTACACTTCCCTTTAAAACAATATTGTAACATACTGACTGACAAACAATGCACAGCCTAAACCAGTGGACCTACAGATATGAGCAGGAAATATTCTTTGAGTAGGTGTCCTTGAGGAGCACTAAGGAAGGAATTGTCACGCGGGCAAATCCGCGGGGCGCGTCTAATAAACTATACATTGATGGAATCGTGTCAACATAACAATAGCTTCACTAATAGAACGGAAGGAAGAGATATTGCAGAGCAGTTCAGAATGGCTCAACATGTAAATACTGAGAGCATGATGATAACAAGTGGGCCGTTCTCGTGGAGATGGTGGATGAAAATGGTCCCTAACAGGAAAATCAGTAGATACGTTGTTACACGGAATGCAGAAAATAACCAGTTTATATCTGGTTGTCCGTCCATGCACCAAAGGCTGTAGGGGCAACTTTTAATTAAGTATGTACCTAGTATGTTTCGTACAGAACATCCTTCTGAAGAAGAGCCATCACATAACCGCTTTTTCGATATATGAGTGCTTGAGTAGGCAAGGCAAGTCACGGCCGCAAGTGGAGCGCCGCGCGCCGGCTCTGCGCCACGAATCGAACATTAATCCGATCTGTATGTAAGTGGCGCTGGCCACCGTTAGCCGCTTTCTACTGGCGAGCGCGGCCCAGCTGTCGGCAGACTAGATACCTACATCTCATACCAACACCACTAATACTCTATTAGATACTAGCTTTCGCCTGCGACTTCATCCCCGTGGACTACAGTTTATCGCTAAAAAGGGCATCCTATGTTCATCTAGGATATTAAAAACCAATGCAAAAGTATAGCACCAAAAAGCCTAAATAATATACTACGAGTATATACTCGTAGCAGCAATGCTGTTGAAGCTTTTTTGACAGACATGTTATTATTTTGTTTCCACGGCAACGCATGGTCATTCCGTACCTTACAGCGAGTAATCGACATTTTCCATTTTTCCCGTGGCAACTTACCATTTTCCGAGATAAAAAGAATCCTATGTTTGTTTCAATATTGTACAGGACCTTTGTAAGTTTGATCAAAATCGGATTAGCCGTTTTGGCGTCAAAGTTCCCCAAACAAACAGACAACGTTTCACTTTAATATATTGGTATGGATAGCACCTGTTTCACCGAGCTTCGCTTGCTCTTCGGATTTCCCGAATGTTCCCGATGAGACTCTGACAATCCTCCTTGAAACCCTGACTTTGTGATTTAAAACAAGCACAATTAAGACTAGTAGCTCTGTGGCTGTAGACCTCACGAGTCTGTCTAATAAATGTTCACCGCGCACCTTACAACATAAAGCTGTAGACCTCACGAGTCTGTCTAATAAATGTTCACCGCGCACCTTACAACATAAAGCTGTAGACCTCACGAGTCTGTCTGTGCATAGCTTCAAATTAATAAATGTTCACCGCGCACCTTACAACATAAAGCTGAGAGACAAGCGAGATCAGTTAATTAGAAACTCTGATATCGAGATCCGATGGGAAGTACCCATTGTTACGAGTAGTATGGGCCCCATAATTATCTCAGTCATTTTGAAATTTTCGTAAAACTGAATCGACAAATAAAACATATACCTACCTATGTAATTATCGATCCTGCTCTCAACATTTCACGATAATCGGTTGAGAAATGCGACCTGTAGAGGAAAACAGCCGGACATCCGCCGGCTGGACATACGAAAGCATTTTTGCCCAAGCTGAAACGAAGAAGCTTCGCTCGCGCTTCGCATTCACTCGGTCAAAAATATATAACCCCCACCCCCCATTATAGCTATGAAGCATCTCGATCACATCAACTTAACCAACAGAAAAAACAGCATCAAAACCAGTCCATTCGTTAAGGAGCTACCTAAACTTATAACACCCCTCTCTTTTTGATTAGAGCCATTTTGATACTAGAAAGCGTACAATCCTGAATGAAATACTTACGTCATATTTTGCGTTCATTTTAATTTTCCTTAAATTCTTCGACATTGAAATGATAACATGAATGATCATAAACAGAAATATCATTAGGTAACAAATAAATTATTTGGTAAGTACCTATCTAAGACTCAAAACTTAAATAGCCTACCTACTTAACAAAAATGAGTACCATATCAAACACGCAGGAAGTCTTTAGGTCACCATATTTGGTCAACTATTATGGAGTGCCACAGGAGAGTGTTCTTGGCCCAATATTGTTTATAGTATATATAAATGAACTGCCTAACTCAATAGATCAATACACCGTATTATTTGCAGACGATACTACCATCTTAACTAAAACGAGGAGGATTGAAAATGCAACCAGTGTTACAAATAAAGCACTGAGTAATATAGTTGACTGGCTAGAAGCAAATAATTTGAAAATAAATACAAGTAAAACTAAATTTATGAGATACCTGACATACCAAAGTAATAATAGACAAAAAATGATTTTACCTATGAAATATAATAAGGATGACATTGAGGAAGTATCAGATATTACATTTTTAGGAATATGTTTTGATAATTTTTGTAATTGGAAAGTTCAAGTTGATAATGTGTCAAAGAAAATAAATAAATTCGTCTGCACTTCGGAAAATAAAAAATCTGACTAACAGCCGAACAGAAGTTGTAGTTTACCATAGCCATGTGTGTTCTATACTAAGGTATGGAATAACTATAATTATGGGGAAATTCCACAGATGCCCAGAGAGCATACATCGCTCAAAAAAATCTATTTTTAATTTAAGATGGTCAGATTCTTCTAGATCTATATTTAAGGATCAAAAGCTGCTTACACTTCCATCTTTATACATCTTTGAAATGTGTAAGTTTGTTAGAAAAAACTACTAACTTTATGAAATCGACGAAAAAGCTCATTTGGAATGGAAAATTGTACAGAAACCTCTCTAGTGATGCCACGAAACCGACTTAGAATGTGCGATTAAAATTGCTACACCATAGCAGTTAAAATAATTATATAATAAAATACCAAAAGATTGTCAAGAAATGAGAGATGTACAATTTAATAGAAAACTTTTTAATTATCTATGTGACAGATGTTTCTATTCTATTGATGAATATTTTAAATTAAAAAAAATGTATGTAGCTAATGACATTAAATTTAATTGTATAATAATAATGTGCATTTTTTGTTTATGAAAAATTTATATTTGATTTGAATTAATAATTATAATTTAAATATTTGCACGACTGAATAGTCGAATATAGTGAATCCCTTACCTTATACCAATCCCAACTATATTCTGGCAAATAAAGATTTCATTTACTTAATTATTATTATAGTGAGGACGACATTTTCATGACCAAAATACAAATAATGGGCATTGCCCCCTCCTCCTGGCTCTCCTGCTGGCGCTGGGAGCCGGGAGCAGAGGAACTGTCATACCATGTCCCTGTGCACAACTACGAAAAGAAAAGCGTTTAATTTTTATTTTATTTCAATAGCATTACACTATTATAATACGTAGTACGTAGTAGTGCGTAATACGTAATAATAACGTAGTATACGCAATAACCACCAGTAATTCAATAACTCTTTATTAAATACATCACAAAATGGAAAGCTATATAATAGTATTACTTAAACATAAAAAACAATGTCGTACAACAGGCGGCCTTATCGTTTGTCGTAGTAATAATACGTTGTAGTGCGGTCGTAAATCTAAGTGAGACCTCGCTAAAAGCTGTAAATGCATATACCTACCCTAACTAATTGGTTTCATGAAAAAACTGGTCTATCTACGAAAGGTGTGATTAGTTCGTTTACAAGCTATACATAAAAAAATGGTTATATTGCTGCAACTTACCAAAGGCGAGTAGCAGCAGTATCGCCGCTCGGGAGCGCATGTTGATGTGTCACTGAACTCACGATTACGAGAGCGCGTGCGAGTCGCGCGGCGGCCGGCAGAACACTGTGCGTGCGCGCTGCGGCGCCGGGCGTCCCGCCACGGAGCCGCGCTATTGATGCAAACAAGGCCCCAAGAGTCCACTAAAACAATTGTAATGACGATATAGTAAAACAATTCGCGAAAATTTAAAGAGATTTAAAAAAACTTACTTATTTTCGGTAAGTGATAAAAGCGTCAATTGTGCGAAAATTGTTTTACAATTGTTTTAGCAGACCTGGGCCCTATTTCAAAGCGACAAATCATAATAAACTTACAATTGTCAGTCGAATACGCAAAACCTGAGTTTCATATAACAAAAATTTATGACATTTCTATAGTTTGACTGACAATTGTCGGTTTGATTGACATTTGTCAGTGTACTATGAAATAAGGCCTTGGTGTCCTGCACAGTACACACATGCGTGAGACCATCATGAGGAGGGCCAGATGGCTGCGATTGATATGACGGCCCCATACCCCATAGACAACTGCATTAGGTATTACGTCCGCCCTTAACTCCCTGACATGGTTGCTACCAAAGTTATAGTTGAACTGTGACCAGAGTTGCTACCACCGAAGTAAAAAACTTATCTATGGTTACTACTGAGCCGTGGTGGTTGGAACTTAGGCTGGCTTAACAGAACTCGTCATAATCTAACAAAGTAGGTAATAAATAGCTGGTTTAGAAATTCCAAGCGTCACATTACTGAACGGCCACTTACCCTGTTAGCATCTGGTGGAACCTTTCACTTTGCAACTACATGGTTAGGCGCAATTTGTAAACGCTGCCGTGGATGGACGTTGACAAAAGAAAACACGACATAAGTTCAAAACTAAACCCCGCCTGCGGTCGGCCAAACAATAGCCAATGACACTATTGCGATGAAGACGAATCGATTGCTACCTCGCTTGTCAAAATTGGACCAAGTTTTTAGTTTGAACATATAATCCTTCCTTTGCTTTGCCGTAGTCGGTTAAAAAAATGCATATGACACCCTATATCTGAAGACGAATCGATTGATACCTGGCTTGTTAAAATCGGGCCAATACACGGGACACGCTATGGTGGAATATCCACAAAAGAAGAAAAAACTGCAAAGGAGTGGAATGCCCTGCCCTCGTCAGTGTTTCCGGTAAATTATAACCCCGGTGTGTTCAAGTCAAAAGTGAATAGGTATCTACTTGGCAAGCGTGCTACACCTTCGACCACATCATCGCTTTCCATCAGGTGAGATCGTGGTCAAACGATTGCCTAGTCCGTAATAATAAAAAAAAACACATACATACATACATACATACATAACATAACTCCCTTCCCTTGCTTTGCCGTAGTCGGATTAAAAACACCAGACAAATTGCCAGGAATGACTTTTAGAGAGAAGCCGATATGCGGATTCAGCTGGGATGGCATACAGAATAAGAAATACCTAACACGAGTAATTCCTATGGGGCTGGCTAGCATTTGGTAAACTTCGTCATGTCTTCTTGTCCCCTATTCCACAATGCCTAGAGTTTAAAGCCTAAAGTATTTATCTAGTGACCGTGCCTAGTCGTAATGACATAGCAAAGAACCTTGTGAGAAGAGCTGAAGATCGTGCTCAATAACGCGCCTCAGAGGAGAGGCCTATGTCCAGCTGTGAACTAAAGCCAGCTTTTGATGATGAGTGATGATATAAATCTAATTATAGTACTAGCTATCCACACCAATATCTAAAAGTGAAACGTTGTCTGTTTATTTGTTTGTTTGTTTGGGGAGTTTTCACGCGATAATAACGGCGCCCCGGCTGCATTCTCAAACCCGGCGGCGGCGCGCTGCCGGTTTTTGATTTTGCCGGCGGACGGATTTTGATGGAATTTGGATTGGAAATATTTATACCCTGGAACAAAGATCATAGAAAGGACTTCTATGATCTTTGTCTGGAATAACACATAAGATACTTTTCACCGTCTTCACTCTCAAAAGGCTGAACGAATATTGGTGAAATTTGGAATGGAGATTTATTTATTGACCGAGCGAGCGCGAAGCGCGAGCGAAGCGTCTCTGTTTCAACTTGGCCAAAAATTATTTCGTATGTCTGTCCGGCTGGGAACACCGGGAATAATTTAGTACCGTTGTCCCCCAGTGGTGGAGACGACAAAAAGTGGGGGACACCTCTACAGGTCGCATTTCTCAACCGATCTAGACGAAACTTGGTATACAGGTTAAGCGATTTTTTATAATTTTTAACCGTCCGGGGTTTTTTATTGGTGGTGTACTTCTCCCCAAAAAGGTAAAAAGGGGGCTACCACCTATCTATATCTCCACCTTAATAAATCCGATTTTGATGGGTTTTTTTATTTGAAATGTAGTAACTATAAGTTAGTCTCATAAAAATTTGGTGAAGATCTGATGAGGATCTTCGGCACGATGAGAAGAATAGCTCCCCAAAATTCAGTAAATTTCTCATCTTCGGCACGATGAGAAGAATAGCTCCTCAAAATTCAGTAAATTTCTCATCTTCGGCATGATGAGAAGAATAGCTCCTCAAAATTCAGTAAATTTCTCATCTTCGGCATGATGAGAAGAATAGCTCCTCAAAATTCAGTAAATTTCTCATCTTCGGCACGATGAGAAGAATAGCTCCTCAAAATTCAGTAAATTTCTCATCTTCGGCATGATGAGAAGAATAGCTCCTCAAAATTCAGTAAATTTCTCATCTTCGGCATGATGAGAAGAATAGCTCCTCAAAATTCAGTAAATTTCTCATCTTCGGCATGATGAGAAGAATAGCTCCTCAAAATTCAGTAAATTTCTCATCTTCGGCACGATGAGAAGAATAGCTCCTCAAAATTCAGTAAATTTCTCATCTTCGGCACGATGAGAAGAATAGCTCCTCAAAATTCAGTAAATTTCTCATCTTCGGCACGATGAGAAGAATAGCTCCTCAAAATTCAGTAAATTTCTCATCTTCGGCACGATGAGAAGAATAGCTCCTCAAAATTCAGTAAATTTCTCATCTTCGGCACGATGAGAAGAATAGCTCCTCAAAATTCAGTAAATTTCTCATCTTCGGCACGATGAGAAGAATAGCTCCTCAAAATTCAGTAAATTTCTCATCTTCGGCACGATGAGAAGAATAGCTCCTCAAAATTCAGTAAATTTCTCATCTTCGGCATGATGAGAAGAATAGCTCCTCAAAATTCAGTAAATTTCTCATCTTCGGCATGATGAGAAGAATAGCTCCTCAAAATTCAGTAAATTTCTCATCTTCGGCATGATGAGAAGAATAGCTCCTCAAAATTCAGTAAATTTCTCATCTTCGGCATGATGAGAAGAATAGCTCCTCAAAATTCAGTAAATTTCTCATCTTCGGCATGATGAGAAGAATAGCTCCTCAAAATTCAGTAAATTTCTCATCTTCGGCATGATGAGAAGAATAGCTCCTCAAAATTCAGTAAATTTCTCATCTTCGGCATGATGAGAAGAATAGCTCCTCAAAATTCAGTAAATTTGTCACATTTAGTTTCTACCAGTGGAATCAGCCCTTTACCTACTAGGTAGGGATTGATGGAGCACCTTGGTTATTAATGTTAGTTGTACAATAAAATAACTAGATGGCGCTACTGTGCACCACTAGATTGCTTGCAAAAAAGTTTACTTACATTGTAAACATTAAGACATTCAAATAATAAACAAGCAAAAATTAAAAAAAAAAAAACCGACTTCCCACCCTCCATTATAGCTAAGAAGCATCTCGATCACATCAGTTTTCAAACATAAAAAAACCGCATCAATATTGGTCCATTTGTTTGGGAGCTACGATCCACACCCCCGACAAAAGATACCAAGTCATATTAACAATTAAAACAAAATAAGTACAAAACCTAAAATGATACCTTTATAGGTAATCAGTTAAAATTTCATCGGGAACTGCCTACTTTCAACCCATATCTAATGCACCTTTTTTTATTACGTTTTATGCAATTGTTTGACCATGATCTCACCTGATGGAAAGCGATGATGTGGTCGAAAGTGTAGCACCCTTGCCTAGTAGATACCTATTCACTCTTGACTTGAACACACCTGGATTCATTACATTTTACCAGAAACTGACGAGGGCAGGGCATTCCACTCTTTTGCAGATCTTACAATGAATGAAGAAGCGTAACGCTTCGTGCTTGTGTGTGGTATTTCTATCATAAAAAGGTGCCGCTTTACCAATATTCTAGTTTGTACGGTGATAAGGGAATCAGATTGTGCAGTTCTTATGCTCACTCTCCATAGTGCAATCTGATAACTTGAATTTTGCACATTGTCATATTTGTCGTTTTAAAAGGAGGTGAAAAATTAATTTTGTCATTTACATTCAGTGCCACTACATTTGGCAACCAGTTGGCCGAGTGGCTAGTGACCCTGTCTGAAAGTCAACCAATGGATGCGGGTTCGAATCCCGCAAGGTGCAATCATTTGTGTGATGATCAAAAGTATTTGAATGTAATATTCATATCTTTGTATGTGTACTCGTATCTATTGTCTAGTACCCATATTTAGTGCATTGAGTGTATTTATGTCAGCGTACAATACATACAAAGTTTTATAAATTTTTCTTATTTGTTTCAGATTGAGTGACATGAATACTACTGGCATTTACTCTGGTTTAGAGATTGCTGTAAGCTATAAGACTGCCGATTGTGTTACCGCTACTTCTATATTATATTATGTACAATGTACGATTTACTTCTAAGTATATACAATAAAGAGTTATCTATCTATCTATGATTTGTTGTTATTTTTTAACTACAAATTATTATGTAAGTAGAAACATACATATATTGATACCTATGAAATAGTATGTCACAAGCATACCTACCAACTGATTCACAGACAACACACAGCCTAAACCGGTGGACCTAGAGATTTGCAATTTGGAGGAAATATTTCTTTAAATTTCGAACGAGGCTGGCAATGTTTGCACAAGAGCAAAGCCTCGGCATGCAGCTAGTTTTAGCATAAACACAGACTGAGTATGGATAGAGAAACAGAAAATTAAATAAATTTTATTAAATAGCATGTTTATTTTATTGTAAAAACCTTTCTAAAAAAATATAACGGGCAAGTGTCTTTATTAAATAAGGACTATACATAAAACATTCTAAAAACTTACAAGCCATTACTGGCTCACTGGTAGCCCACTAATTACAATGTAATTATATAGTAATTCACAACAACAAAGTAAATATTTCCACTTTGAGAAGCAGCATCCTTTTGCATTTTATGGACATGCTATGAATCTCTTCCCGCTGCAATCCGACTTGAAATGATCCTGTTTACTGTGATAGACAGGTACTGAACTGAATCTGAAAATAAAGATATAGCTATGATCATTTGTCATTATCTACATAACAAGTACTACATAGACAAATTGGACGGAGCCGAGATTTTAATAAAATAAACAACAAATTAAATTTGAAGTTAATTTTATTGGTCTTACTTTTGACCGTACAATTCAAGCGAAGATAAAATAATGACAATTTGTACTTAGTAACTTCCTTATATAACTTTTATAAATGCTTAGGCGATTTCTAGTACATTCTTCATTTGCAATAACAACTAAGTAGTTACATTTCTCATAATTTAGCGAGAAAAACATCTAAGTACATAAATGCTTATTCAGCTATGCGCAATTAAATCAAATCAACATGTAGAGTACCTCTACTGCGCATTATTCATAGAAAAACAACATAAGTACAAAAAGTGCTTAATTTGTACTTTCACAATCTAAGGAAGTACCTACTTGTTTGATTAAATATGTCGCAATTGGACTTCGGTAAACAACGGTGGGTTTGTGGTACATATAACTACATAGTCAATATTGTAATATGCAGTATTACTTTTGTAGAGTTAGATCAAATTTGTAAACAATTCAAAAGAGAGGTTAATTTGTTGTATGTCCCTACAGTTTCTTAAGGTGGTGTCTAACTGTGTAGCTAGAGTATTATATAGTCAATTAATTAACTATGAGACTAAATATAGACAGATAGATAACTCTTTATTGTACACCAAAAATATACAATGTCCCAAGAACGCAAGAGAATATGTTTTTGGTGTTATGTAGTCTGTGGAAAGAACGAAATGGCCTTCACTTTTTCAAGACGATTACCACCGAAAATATTAGACAATTCCCCTTGACGGCTAACTGGAACCACCAATGGTAATGGATTTGATTGAAATTACCACCAGAGTTAGTTAACTCTGGTGATAATGAAACTGACTTTCATTTACCACCATTATGAACATGAATCTCCCAATTCAAATTGTCTAACTATCCACCGGTGATCTCTTCGGTGATCTTCACCGAGTCCCCATTATCAGCTTTTTTTAAGCGAAATGAATGAATGAAACATCATATTTTGACATATATTGGTATTGTCTAAATTTTCGTCGTCACCGAGACATGTCAAACGAAAAAGGTTGCTCTGTCCTAACCTTTCGTATCAACTGGCTTTGAGTTTGTGACGAAATTATAGTTTTATTGAATTAAAAGTTGACTGTTTGCGTAAGTTCAAAGGGAAGGGGTAATCTAGGTATCATAATTAATTGCGGTTTATTAATTTCAGGCATTAATTCTCCGAAAATTCGACTTCCGAACTTGCGAAAGTCAAACAGAAAATTCACTAGTTTTTGTGATATATATAGTTCGATACAAAGATAATATTTCGATATTTACTTTTTCTAGCACTTATTTCAGTTTAACATATCTAATTTATTTGATTACAGGCACTATAAGTACCTAACCTACAAAAACATAAAATGAAGAATATACAAAAACATAAAATGAAGAATATTTTGATGGGCGAATTTGTAGCCAACTGCAGAAAAACAACATCTCCAAACTAATGGACAAGCTCTCAAGCCCCTAATATTGGTGCTGACCATGTGGCCATTATAATATCTATGGATGTTCAATGTTTAACAACAAATATCAACAAAATAGACCAATAAATTATTATCTCTATGCACTTCAAATCAGAAAAGTTTTGATAACAAGGTGGACAGTGGAAACTAAATATTTCCCAAGTAACACCCAGGTGGACAAAGGTAAGCTATTGTAAAAAAAAACTTTCCACGGTTCACCCAGGTGGTCGTAAGAGATGGATTGGCTAGTGCCCTGACTGAGAGTCAACAAATGGTTGCAAGTTCGAATCTCGCAAGGTGCAATCATTTGTGTGATGAGCACAAATGATTGTTTCTGAGTCGTTGATGTAATATTGGTTTATATCTATGTATGTTTATTTTAGTTTCTCCAGAAGGTTTTGAGGAACAATCACAGGCCTATTTACACCCTAGTCTACACTAATATTATAATGAGGAAAGATTTGATTGTTTGTTTGTTTGTAATGGATAAACTCAAAAAATACAGACCCAATTATAAAAATGCTTTTACATAAAGAAAGCTAAATTATCAGCGAGTAACACTAGCAGGATTTTATTTTTCAAAAAAATTAGAGTTCCCTTCGAAAATTACAATTGAAACCCGAGGTATTAAATTTTGCAAAAAATCTCTATTACTTTGAATCACAAACCAAAGAGTATATAACTACTACGTAAGATCACAAACTAAGAAGGAGATACGGGTCTTTGTAGGAACTTTACCATGAAACGAAATCACAGAATATCTAATAATCATTGACGTAGAAAATGCTCTATGCTAATAATACACGAAATAGTAACCGTAATTCAACCTCCTTGCGTTAAACAGAATAATACTATAGATGAAATAGTACGTGAGTATAAAACCTATATACATTTTGCATAAACATTTTGTGTAAGAAATTGTTGTTATTCTATTTATCCAAATAAAGTACCTACTAATTTTATCTTTCTATATAATAATATCTACCCGTGCGAAGCCCGGGTGGGTCGCTAGTACTTTATAATTTGTGAGTCTGACATTGCTACGACAGCCCTCTTGCTATGTGAATGATGAAATGTTCCTTTTTCACAATCCAAAACATTCCTCATCTGTCATACCATACAGGCTAAATAGTATCGTCACAGTACATAAGTATATAGTTCTATATAAGTATGTATTGTGGTATCGCCACTTGCAGACCTCTTTTCAACACTCCTCCTCAATCGTTTCCATCAGATTCATGCTCCTCATGACTATCTCTCAGACTCTCAAATTCAACTCACACTCAACTCACATGCAAAAACACAACACACTTATTTCTCTTCGGCAGAACTCGTGCTTCCCTTTTCTAGCTGCCTTGGTCAGATTATCAGCAACCATATATCTACCTACTTTGTCTCTAAGTATTTTAGTTTAATTATACCATCTTCCAAAGTTTCCCGTATGAAGTGATATCTTACGTCAATATGTTTGGTTTGCTGGTGATGCACTGGGTTCTATGCAATTGCCATTGCTGATTGACTGTCAGTGCGAATCAGCATGGGTGGCTCCTCTTTACCCATAATTCTTCTAAGAAATCGGTTTAAGAAAACCGTTTTTTGCAGCTTCTGACAAGCTTACATATTCAGATTCAGCTATAGATATGGCAACGCTCAGTTGTTTAATGCTTTGCCATGAGAACGCTCCATTAGCCATCTTAAATATGTTGCCCGAGTAATACCTCCTGTCTACAATGTCACTTGCGTGATCTGTATGTGCAAATCCTTTAATAGATCTATTTTTATTCTTAGAATACCTATGCTCTTTGTTGAATCTCCTCGTAGTAATTACAGAACTGACTCATGTAATTCACTGAATGTGCAATGTCTGGTCTGGTACAGACGGCAAGATACATGATCCAATCAGTTATCTGTAAAGTATCCTTTCATCTGGTTTTGAGCCTTCTGATTTTGTAAAATGCTGACCAGGAATTCTAGGTATTGTAACTATATTATAGTCTTCCTTTCTGAACCATTGTAGAGGTTTTTCAACATACTTCTCCTCAACAATAGTGATAAAACCATTATCTTGCTTGAGCGTCATGCCCAAAAATAGCTCAGCTCTTCCTTGATCCTTCATTTCGAACTTGGACATTAGTTATCTTTTCTGTATTTCCTGTTGATTGTTATAAAATAGAAGAATGTCATCGACATACACTGCTAGGATAATCCTATCCTTACCAGTTGTCCTCGTATATACAGTATACACAAGATTAATTCTTGCATCGTTTGAAGTTTAAACTCTCTAGTTTTCAATGTAAATTCAAATTCCAAGATCAAGGCGCTTGTTTGAGATCATAAAGATATGTCTTTAGTAGGCAAACATAATCTTCTTTATCTTTCTCCTCAAAGTTGGCTGCCGCATGTATATAGTCTCATTTATATTTCCATTAAGAAATGCAGTTGTCACGTCCATATGATCAACTTTTAAATCAAGATTTGCTGCTAAATCAAGCAATAGCCTCAACGTACTGTGCCTGATTACGGGAGAGAACGTTTCATCATAGTCAATGCCCTTTCAATAGCCAATAGTCAATAGTTATTTATTCATACGAAAACACACGTCATATAATAACACATTACGTTATGTACATTGAGTACGAAATAATTATGAAATAGTATTGTAAAAAAATTAACAAAATAAAATTTATAGATTAAAATTGCATATAAAAATAAAATGAAAATGTCATGATCATTAAAATTGCAATAAATTAGAAATAGTATTGTAAAAAAATTAACAAAATAAAATTTATAGATTAAAATTGCATATAAAAATAAAATGAAAATGTCATGATCATTAAAATTGCAATAAATTATAGAATAAGAATAAGAATAATTTTATTAATAAAATACCACAAAAGCAAAACATAATCTAAAAGTATAAACAAAGGGCTTTAAAACAATACTATTAATACAATTAGATAAACAAAACAAAAAAACATTGCAAAAATGAAATTAAATAATAATAAAATCAAAATTAAAATGATCTAAATACAATTACGAGTAGGTAACAAATTCGTTATGTGAGATGATTCTTCAACTTGATTTTAAATGAATCTAGGCTTGGCGTATCCGTCACGCACGCTGGTAGAAGATTGTAAATCGTTGGACCCATTACATGAGTCAGCTTCCCTGATTTTGCTAGCGTTCGAGATACACCTGCTAGTTTCCCTGCGCGCTTGGGAATAGTAATTACGCAAATCCCCATTTTTCCTAAACGAGTTTAGATTTACTCTCACGAACACCGCCACCTGGTAAATTAAGATAGAAGGCAGCGTAAGTATTCCCAACGCTTTAAAAAACGGCCTAGCTTAGCTGCCTCGCGGGATTCTTACTATTGCACGCACGGCCCTCTTCTACATGCGGAAGGCTCGGAGCCAATCTGCTGATCTAGCCCAAAGCTCCGCGCCATATTTCAGCACAGATTGTACCGTCGTGAAATAGCACGAGCGCATCACATTCTCAGGTAGGAAGCGTGAGAGCTTCTGGAGAGCAAAGCATGCACTGCCAAGTTTTCCACAAAGCTTAATAATATGCGATTCCCAAGTGAGCGCTCTGTCCAGCTCAAAGCCTAAAAAAAATGGTGCTGTCGCACCCTTCTAGTCTGGTTTTCCCATTTGCAAAAACCTGAAGGCTTCTTGGTTTACGACCTCCAAGACAGAAGTGAATTTAGTGGGTTTTCGAGAAGTCCAGGACTAGCCCATTTTCACAAAACTATGTTGCCAATTGCTGAGCTGCGTCATTAAGACGCAGTTCAAGGTGATCTACAGATGGCGCTGTAACTACTGCTGCCACGTCATCAGCGTACATCATTATGTCAGCTGCAGATATTGCATCGGGCAAATCATTGAGCAAGATGTGTCAGACTGCACATGTGACCCCAACGCATACGTATAAGTACGGATGTGACTCTCTTGCTAAGTCTTACCTTGGAGAACCAAGGCTTCACTTGAATTTCGGGTGGTATGGTACAATAATATTTTCCCTTTAAGCGGGCGCTACTCTTCTATGCTTCACTCCAAGATTGCTGGAGATGAAGTTTAGGAAGAGCAGCGAGGTCGTGAGTATAATTTTTGAAAGGAAACACGTCTCCACACTCTATCGCCTCATTAGAAAGTTTATCTGCTTTTTGGCTGCTGCTTTCTGCTGAATGGCTCGGAATCCAGACAAACGAAACCGAATATCCCTCGCTTACGCAGTTGAAAAACTTTTCTCGAGCCATAACAAATACAGGAGAAATGACAGTATTCCTTTTGAAGGGAAAATTAGAAAGGGCTTGTAATGCACTCATGGAGTCAGTGAAAATTATAGAACTTTTAAGATTCATTATAAACATTATATTCTAAGGCTTTATATATTCCGTAACACTCGGCTGTGACAATTGAGGTTTGTGAAGGAAAATTTACTGTACATATGTTTGCATATGGATCACCCTTTACAATACCTATGTTACCTATGTTATTAGAGCTTTATAGTTAGTTTCAAATAGTGCAAGATTGGGTGTACCTGTACGGTGAGTAGGAACACTTATTGTATTAAATTTAATGTAACTAGTAATCAAATGAGGTGGAGATTTGTGAGTCCAATATTGAGAAGTGTGAATTAATTGTGAAATTCATTTAAGTTTTATCATGAGTGAGTGTTCTGAAAACTGCAAAATACGGAAAAAAACTATCTGCCAGAAACTGTCGTCGTAATTGAAGAGGTGGTTCAACACATTCAACCTGTAAAGCGTTCAAAGGACTGTTTTTCATGGCACCGGCTATGATCCTAAGGGCTTTATTCTGGACGGCATCCAGTCTCCATAATCAAGAACACTTCTAAACAGAGCATTGTAGACCAACTTTAAAGAGAAGGGATGCGCGCCCCACCAAACACCCGACAGGCACCTAAGGATATTAAGTGAGCGTTCACACTTACCAGCAATATATTCACGATGTGGTAATCCAGTTAATTTTGAGTCTAGAATTAACCCTAAAAATTTAGTTTGAGTTTTAATAGAAATGGGCTCTCCTTTGTATAATAAAGTTATAGGTGGGGGCATAAGCAGCCTGGTAAATAAAAGAGTACAACTCTTGGACACTGACAGTTCTAGACCATTAGTGTCCGACCAAATTTTAAGGCGTTTTAGAGCACACCTTCACACCACACCTCCACCTTCGACCACATCATCGCTTTCCATCAGGTGAGATCGTGGTCAAACGATTGCCTAGTCCGTAATAAAAAAATAAAAATAAAAAAATATTGAAAGTGAAGAGCAGGCTTTTTTGACACTTTGATTTGAACTATAAATGACAACATCATCTGCATATTGTAAAATACTTGAAGTTCCGTTTAATGCTCTTTCTAGGTTTAGGTAGACATTGTACAGAAATGGACTAAGTACTGAGCCCTGCGGGAGTCCTCCCCAGATTATCCTATTTAATGAATCCAATTTAATCGAGCGTCCAGACATTAAATTTAAAATAAACCTTACTAGGTTATCCGGTACTTCCAATAACGGTCAGTTACTTCTTAAAATTGCTAAACTTACATTGTCATATGCTGATTTTATGTCTAAGAATATTGCTACAACTGACTTTTTTTTTGAAAAGCCAAGCTTACGTCAGAAATCAATATGCCAATACTGTCTAAGGTGCCTTTTCGAAATCCATATTGTGACCCAGCCAAAAAAAAATCTGCTTTCTAGAAACCATTCCAATCTATTTTTCACTAAATGTTCGGCTATTTTTGTTACCATGGGTGATAATTCTATGGGACGGTAAAAAGTAACTTCTGACGGATTTTTAATTGGTTTTAAAACAGGCAACACTATCTGAGATTTCCATGACAACGGAATGTCTCCTGTCACTATTACAGAATTTATAACCTCCAAATAGTAACCTAAACCATTTTCTCCTAGATTGGAGAAAAAGGAACATGGTATTCCATCCTCGCCAGGGGTAGAATCTCTGACTCAGGAGAGGACACCTTGGAGCTAAAGGCGAATTCAATAACAAATCATTATAACTAATTACTGACAACTGAGGAGAACTGATTATTTCTTGTTCAGGAACGAAAGAAGGAGCTAAATTATTCAAGAACTCGTGAGTCATCGTCAGTGGAAGTGTGCTGAACGTTGAATCAGAAATACCTAATCGAAATCGTTTGATGTCAGTCCATATCACTGAGGATGGTGTTCTTAGAGTAATGGTAGTGCAGTACTGTCTCTATTTTAGAAAAAAAAAAACGTTAAATAGTTTTTTTGTGTTAGCTATCAAATAAATTTTGTAAATTTTTGAAGTATTCTTCAGTCATATATATCTATGTTATAATTTACCTCTGCCATTTTCCTTTTTTTAATAGCATCTGTGCATTCACTGTCCCACCAGGGTGCAGAAGGTAGTTTTCCATTGAAAGCATTTTTAATTGGAAAGGAGACATCAGCAGCATCTAACATTAATTTTGTTAACGCAGAAGACCGTTGTTGGTTATTGCTTGTTGTGTCTGGTAGGTTATGAAGATTATTTTCAACATGTGGGAACATGTTGAAAATAATCATGAACATTTTAATATATTTACCCCAATTATCAGTGATTATTCTTTATTTCATACGAGGTTTAGGAAGCATTTTTTTAATTTTATTTCCAGGGAAGGGTATAAGGATAGGAAAATGATCACTACCAAAAGTAGATGAAAGGGAATACCAAGAAAGTGATGATGCTAATGTTGAAGTGACTATAGATAGGTCAACGGCACTAGGTTTTTCAGTAGGATCTGTACGAAGTGATGGAACACCTGTATTTAATATGCAAAGATTGTGCTGATCTAATAGATCTACTATTTGTTCTCCATTATAATTGGATTTTAAACTACCCTACAATTGATGGTGCCTATTGAAGGCATGATTTTGGGAGTATGTTAAGTATCTGATTTAACTGTTGAAATATTTGAGAAGATGGGTAGGGAATAAATATAGATACAAAACAAATATCTACAGTAAGAGCTGCTACAATACAAAATTCAGAATGTTGTGGAAGAAGAATAGGTTTTATATACAGTTTTTTTGACGAGTAAAGCTGCTCCACTATACCCGTCACTTCTGTCTTCACAAAGACAGGTCTAACCATCTAATTTAAATACGGAGCCTGGTTTAAGCCAGGTCTCGGTCAGAGAAATTACGGATGGCTCATATTTATTGGCTAAGTAACTAATTTCATGTTTTTTACTAACCACACTTCGGCAGTTTCACTGCGGAACTGCCAAAGTGTGATTATTGTGATTCACTATTTGATGGTGTAAATTCATTATGGATTTGTATTATTTTGTTCAACATTTCTATCATAGGGGCAGCGTGGTGCGGTTTTATGATGTTGGACTAATTAACAACATTATGATTTCAGTCTAAGACTGTTCCTCATTGCTAGAGGAACTTGATTGTAATGCACATCCATTGGCTGGAGGTGGCATATCGTATTATTTTATAAGTTCTTGGTGGGCCACTCGGTCATATCCATTAGAGGACTGACGTGGTGAACGTGGTTACAACATTATTGTTTTTTTATAAGACATATTGGATGAAGATGGAGGGGGCATTTTACCTATTATAGGGGTTGGTCGACTGGCTGCAGTTACATCTGCATATGATTTGGAAACAGGTGGATGGAGTTTACTTGCTTCAGAATACGATACACAACATTCAGCCATGGATTGTTTAATTCGCTTTTGTCTATCAAGCTCTGGGCAACATTTGCTACTAGCAAAATAAGATTTAGAATAAAGGCAACAGGATGCACAATCTTCTTCAATATTACAACTGTCAGCAATGTGTGCTTGGCCACACTTATAGCAGCGAGGTTTGGACCTGCACTGTACTTTGGTGTGACCAAAACGAAAACAATTGTAACACTGAATTGTTGGATAACTGTAGAGCTCAACTGATAGTGCATTGTAACATACATAGATTCTTTTTGGCAGGACCTGTCCATCAAAAGTGATAACTACTGTTTGTGAGGGCTTCCATGTAGGGGTTTCTCCTTCATTTATTTTGTAGTTTAACCGCCTTATATTAAGGATCTTTCCACAGCCTATGGGTACATTAATGTTGTCTGTTACTTCCTCAGGGGACCATTCAGCTGGGACTCCTCGTACAAGGCCCATACGGGTAACATGGAAAGTCGGAATGAATGCTTTTATTTTTTGTATATTTAAACTGTCATGGCTTATAAATGCATTCGCATTTTCAGCATGAGTAAATGCAAGGGAAATCCTGTTTCGTCTCATTTTTTTTAGACTGCCATTTAAAATATTCCTAAAACCTTGTTTTTGGAGGAATTTACTGAAGGCAATAGTGTGCAGGGTTATATTGTCCTTGGACTGGTAAGCACTTTCTGTACATGTACAATGTAAGGAGCCACATCCGTAGCTTCATAAGCTGTTCTGCCTACCGGTGTGGGAGTGGGAAGAGGTTGTGATGGAGTGGTGTCATTAATAATAGTGGGGGGCATTTCAGGAAGTGGGTTAGTATTGGTAACCACAGAGGCAGTACTTTTCTCACTAATAGTAACAATTGAATCACAGATGCAATCAGTGTCTCTCTGCTCTGATGAGTTACGTTTACGCCTACGTTTATTGCAATTTCTGCATGTCTTGCACGTACGACTACGATTTACTGGACGACCTGGTACACAGAGATCACGGAGCTATCAGTCTCCATGCCCGACTCATTAGACATAACAGTCACAAAACATGACGCAGGGGGAACTTGTGAACCCCTCGGAACGGGGGGTTCATCCATTCTGGCAAAAAAACAGCAAAGAAACTTACCAAAAGATATGTACAATAATAAATAAGAAAAATATAAATTAAGTGAATATTATTTATATATATAAACTCTCCTGACCACTATATTACGGAAAGGCTTTAGCACCGTAGACCACAACCATACGCTCCGTCAGATTATACAGAAGACCGAAGAGTATAATCGGCCACTATGTCTAGCGTTTGTGGATTATGAGAAAGTCCTTGATTCAGTCGAGACCTGGGCAGTGCTACAGTCGTTACAGCGGTGCCAGATTGACTGCCGGTACATCGAAGTGTAGAAGTGTTTGTACAGCAAGGCCACCATGACAGTCCGTCTTCAGGATCAGAGCACGAATTCTTTCCAGGTGCAAAAAGGGGTGAGACAGGGAGACGTTATTTCTCCGAAACTGTTCACCTCTGCACTGGAATATATATTCAAGCTTCTGAACTGGAACGGATATGGTGTTAACATCAATGGCGAATACAGCACTCACCTTCGATTTGCCGATGATATAGTCATAATGGCAGAAACCCTGGAAGACCTAAGCACAATGCTCAGTGACCTCAATATTGTTTCCCAACAGCTGGGTCTTAAAATGAACATGGGTAAGACGAACATCATGTCAAATGCCCATATAGTATCCATGCCGGTTTATGTTGGGAACGATATTATTGAAGCTGATGATCACTATGTCTACTTAGGTCAGACGATCCAACTGGGTAGATCCAACTTCGACAAAGAGGTCAACCGACGAATCCAACTCGGATAAGCAACGTTCGGGAAATTTCGCCATATCTTCTCGTCACAGATACCGCAGAGCCTCAAGACTAAAGTTTATAATCAGTGCGTGTTGCCAGTGATGACTTAAGGCACTGAGACGTGGTCGCTAATTATTGTTCTCATAAACAAGCTCAGAGTTACGCAGCGTGCAATGGAGAGAGCTATGCTCGGTGTTTCACTACGTGATAGAATCCGAAATGAGGAAATCCGTAGAAGAACCAAAGTTCCCGACATAGCTCTCAGAGTTTGCAAGTTGAAGTGGCAATGGGCAGGCCAGGCCATATAGTTCGCAGAACCGACAACCACTGGGGAATAAAGGTTCTCGAATGGCGGCCACGAACAAGCAAGCGAAGTGTGGGGAGACCCCCCACACGATGGACTGACGACTGACGACATTGTAGCCATCGTAGGAAGTCGGTGGATGGAGGTGGCACAATATCGCTCGTCATGGCGCTCTTTGGGGGAGGCCTAGGTTCAGCAGTGGACTTCTAAAGGCTGACTTGATGATAATGATGATGATGATTACCACTATATTACAATTAAAAATTATTCCCAAAAAATTACAAGCCCGCCTATTTCAAGGTTTCCCGCGCTTTCACCTTGAAATCGTTCAATTCAATATAATTTTCATCCACAGTATCGAATCGAATCGATTCTGTTTGTTATCGAAAGGTTCTGAAGCGGGGGGCAGAATGCTAATTTCGCCCACAAATGGCAAAGTCAAACTCAAAGTCAAAGTATTTTATTGTAAATAAGCAAAAATAATAGCACTTTTACAAGTCAAATTTAACATATCCTGAACAAAGAGAAATACATAAAATATTATAAAAAGATCAAATCAATCCAAATTTAGATAAACTAAGTATTATTTGAGTTTGAAAAGGAAATTTCCCTTTCACATGCCAACAGAGTTAAATCTCACACTGGAAAAGGAAATACCCTTCTGACTCTACCGGTGCTTCGGAAATACGCCCAATAGAGAAGAGAGCACCAAGAAACTCTACGGGAATGTATTTTTTTCCATATTTATTAATTCTTTATATATTTTTCAAATGTCACAATTATAACAAAACAAGTAAACTACAAATATAAAAGATAAAAGTCCCACAAACATCAAACAATCAAAATGGAAAAAATAAGCTAAAAGGCTCTAACTCGCTGCAGAGCTCAACCTACCAGCTATTTGAATCTACAGTAATACCCAAAAATGTGGTTGACTGCACAAAGTCTACAAGCTCACTATTTATTAAAATACTTGTATTTGTAGAAACCCCTCTGACATTGGGTAGTGAGAATTTGATACATTTAGTTTTCTTAATTGTTAGTTGTAAACCAACTAAGAACTAGCGAGATTGCCTTGTTAACATCGTCAAAATTATTCAAGGTTCTGTCAATCTTAAAAATTAGAGAAGTATCATCTGCAAACAAAACAATATCACATAAGTTCTCTATGAAAAAGGGAAGAACGTTAATGTAAACCAAGAACAAGAATGGCCCAAGTATTGAACCCTGTGGGACTCTCATTGTAATGAGAGATCCTGATGACCTCGCACCATATACATCTACTTTTTGGATTATATTGCTAAGATACGAGGATAAAAGATCGAGAGCTTTCCCATGAACTCCGTAATGATTCAATTTAAAAATTAATGTTTCGTGGCAAACGCAGTCAAATGCTTTGGATAAATCACAGAAAACGCCAATTGCGTCCTGTGACTCCTCCCAAGGATCGAATATATGCTTTAAGAGCCCTGTACCTGCGTCTGTGGTTGAACGACCTTTAGTGAAGCCATATTGTTCATTATGAAACAGACCGTTGAGATTGAAGTGTGTTAATAACTGATTTAATATTACTTTCTCAAAAAATTTACTTAGAGCGGTAAGTATAGAAATGGGTCTGTAGTTAGTCGGATTATTTTTACTGCCAGACTTGAATAAGGGAATAAGTTTACTATTTTTCATTATGTCGGAATAAACTCCTTCATCAACACAATTATTAAAAATAATTACTAAGTATGGAGCAATTATACCAATAATGGACCTTAAAATTTTAGTAGATATTCCCCAGAGATTCTCTGTATTTTTTAAGTTAGCAATTTAAATGTCTTAACAATTAAATTGCTATGTTTATATTTATATATAACATCACACTTTTCAACGTTGCTTGAGAGCATGCGAGAAGCCTCAACTGAGGATGATTTTAAAGACTGGGTAGTTACTATTGGTATTTTTGTAAAGAAATCTTCAAATGCATTGGCAACTTCGTGATCTTTGGAAATTAATTTATTACCGATGTTAAAATTTCGGTCTCGAGGTTTAATTTTGCCGGTTTCGGTATTTATTATTTTCCATGTTGTTTTGATTTTATTTTCCGATTGTTTAATTTTCCTACTCAAATGAAGAGATTTTGCGGTATACACACGGATTTAAATGTCTTAGAATATCGTTTTAAGTATTCAACAAATTTCGTGTCATTAGCATTCATATTTTTTTGAGAATATAAATCGTATAATTTGTTTCTACTTTTGTAAATACCTGTTGTAGACCAGTCATCAAATTCTACCTTTATGCCCCCCTTACATTTTTTAAATTTAAATATATCGTTAAACTCTTTATCCATTATATTAAACAAGGAATTGCAAAGGTCATCAGAATTCCCATCAAACGGCAAGTGACTAAGTTGATTATCAATGTTATCTGCAAACCGTCCAAACGCTTGCAAGTAATAGGCCTGTAAGTGAACTCCTGAGAGTTTTTACCTGCAGCCCGATTCCATAACTTGGCTTCAATCGAATTCTCAGTATCGCAGCCACTAATGCCTTGCGATAGAGTCGAATTTGCTATGAAAAAAGTGATAATCCGATTGTAGCCAAGTTATGGAATCGGGCTGCGGATTTACATTGAAACACAACACTTTACCCACTATGATCTGCAGCCCGATTACAGAACTTGGTTACAATCGGATTATCACTTTTTTCATAGCAATTTCGACTCTATCGTAAGGCATTAGTGATATCGATACTGACAATCTGATTGAAGCCAAGTTCTGTAATAGGGCCACAGAGCTAAGCTTATCACTTATATGGCCAAAGGGAACGCCAATTGTGATCATTTAGAGCGTTTTTAACAGTTATTTTCGCCAATTGTTACAAAACGAACGGCCCCCTAATTTTCAACAAAATGTCTTAGCACCCTATTTTTACCACCATCACCAAGGAGTTTTTAATTTTTTTCATAACTTGCTTGCAATTTGCAACCTCAAGAGAGAAAGCTCAAGGCACTTTTTGTTGTCGTTTGCACTATTCATAAAAGTGAAAGTTCTCTACAGTTATTGGTGTAGAGTAACTTGGCAAGTATTTCTTACCAATCATAGCTCTGACCTTGTACATAATGGTATGTACAAAAGGACATTAGAAAACAAAATTAGCTGTCCAAAACCGGAAATTCATTCAGTTCACGCAGGTAGGTAGTATAATTGTTTCGAATGTATCGATAGCTAGAATACATCTAAAGTTTACACAAAAGTATTTCTAGGTTTTAAACCTAAGTGGAAAATGATAAAATTATGTTTAGTGCTACTCGCACTAGTTACCCAAGGTAAGCCAAGAGTGTTTAAAAGTGTTCTAAGTTAGAGCAAGTGTCGTAAGTACAGAAACTTTCTCCAGGATTGTTTTTTTTTTGCAAGTTTTATGCGTTCAATGCCAATTTAAATACCTTTCAGACTGCTCGTCTCAGGAAGAAGATGGTCCCTACAGAGGGAAGTTGATTGGCAAGCTCAACTCCTATCACCACCAGGTAAACACAATCAATTAGAAACTTAAAGAAATTTTAAAAAGCCCTTTAAAGGCTTGAAATAAATAGCCCTATTTCTGGTCTGTAATTTTTAGTTAAATCTGAGGGAGGCCTTTGCAATGCAGTGTGACGAATATGGCTGAAATTAATAACCACCTATATAAATATAAATGTACATTATATGTGTGAATAAATAAATATACAAAACAAAACCTTACATCTGTAGATACAGTCCGAATCAAACGTAAAGGCGGCTGTGAAGTTGGCGTGGAGAAATATTAGGTATGTTATTTGGCGCGGGTGTTGGAGGGGTGCGGGTATGTGCGATGCCGCGCTAGCAGCGCACTTCACACCCGCCATTAAGTTTGGTTCGTACTATATTTAAGGTGACTTCTGATTCTGAGAAACAATCAACTGTTATCATTGATTAAATGTTAAAAGTAATAAAAATAAGTGTTATTTTAACTACGTAACGGTATTCTGTAATCTAAACCCATTTTTTTAATAAGTTTTTTCAGTTATAAACAGCACTGTGACATTCATCATCATCGTGTCAGCCTTTAGAAGTCCACTGCTGAACATAGGCCTCCCCCAAAGAGTGCCACAACAAGCGATCTTGTGCCACCTCCATTCACCGACTTCCTGTGATGGCTACAATGTTGTTGGTCCATCGACACTACTACTGACACATACTGTGTGTGTTGTGTGACATTATATTGTCCCAATTGCACACCTTAAGCCTAGACATTTAAAATTTGGAGGATTTATTCTTGAGTGCTAAAATCTAAGTATCTAAAGTAGGGATTTTTATTAATTTCATCTGGAATGGGGTGACTGTAGTTGGACACGGTCAAAGCACAGCTATTAACTAATAAAAATAATTGTAAAAGTGATTTTGTTTAAATTCCAGGTTTCGGGTGAAGTGTATGCTGTGGACGAGTGGACAGTGCTGCTAGTTAACTTCAACTATGATGGCACGGGGGACGACACTTTCTTCTGGGCTGGCGATGTTGCCCGGCCCGGCCCGCAGGGGTTCATTGTGCCCGATCAACATGGGAAGTCAGTATAACTTTCCCTATCATGATGTCTAAATCAAACTAAACAGTAAAAATGTTGCTTTATGTGCATAATGCGTAATACAGGTCCCATCATGGTTTAATAGCACTCAACAAAAATGGCGGGTGCTTTGCGAATTCACGCATATAATTATTAAGTGTTAGAGGAGAGATGATAGAGTAGCGGACGGGTGAAATTATGACCACCATATATCCCACATTAAAAAATACGAGTTCTAAGTAACTAATTTGTTTGTAGTTTAAAAGTATCAAACAAGGTTCAACAAGCGGTTCAGGTTTGCACAAATGAAAAAATTGAACTTTCTTATTTTTAACTAGCTGTACCCGCTTTTTCGCACTGGTGGTTATTTCTCTAGGTTAATAACACTCCGTGTACTATTCCAAAACCTAAAATACCAATATAACAACTATTGATCAAATTCCTTCAGCTGTCATAAAGTATTTATCAATTGCTCGGCTTCTACTTATCGGATTGAGATAATATATATCGGAGATAGATAATATAATAATATATGGCGCCCTTTGGTGGAGGTCTATGTTTAGCAGTGGACTTCTAAATGCTGAAATATTGTGCTAGGTAGCCAATATAGAAAAGTTAAGTATGTTATTGTGTTATTTTCCTACACACATTTATCTATACTTGTAATAAAGCAATAAGAACGAAAAAGTCTGACAATTAAGAAAAAAATTGGTTTAGAGTACTTAAAATAAGCTACTGAACAAGAATAGAACATTTTTAAAATTCGTATCTGTCTGTTTGTTAGTTTGTCTGTATGTTTGTTTGCGCATCACGTAAAAACTACTGGACCGATTGCGATGCGGTTATCTCAATCCGATGAGTGGAATCCGAGCAATCGATAAAAACTTTTTGATGGCTGAAGGAATTTTGATCAAATGTTGTTACAAGTGTATTGGTGTTTTAGGTCTCTAATGACCACGCGTGCGAAGCCGCAGGTGCAGCTAGTTAAAACAATAAAGTGGAAAAGTACCCTCAAACTTAATAAGTCAATCCTCAAAACCTATCCACCAACATTACCATAATATGACAGTTGTATGTATATAAGATTTGATTTGTGTTTTTAGTTTCTCCAGTTTCTTCTCGGATCTGCTCTGATTTATTGCAAATTTCAGTCAATATTGATCTATCAGCAGCACTGGTTGCCAGGTTTTCAATCTGTGGTCGCGCTTACCCCTCTGATGCTCCTTTCTGTTCGCGTTGCTGGCCAACAACAGTAGTTTCGACAGCTGGTGTTCACAGTTTTATGGTTTGTACCAGAAGAAGGATTGCCGCGGCTGATTCGCGACTCTCGATCCTTATAATGTGAAGTGAGCGTAACTAACTTTGTAGTAGTTAGACGCCCTATTATTCGTCAGTAGTTTAGGTGTGTTTAGGGTGCATTTTATTACACGACTGCCCAAAAAAGGAGTGTAATGTTTTAGTAAATTTCTTCTGAAATGGTGTCTCGGACTATTCGTCCGAGACACCATTTCATTGGAGGCAGATTTTCTTCTTTGATAAGTACTAGTGTATCTTCTTGCACCCTTTGATGTACGCCATTTTGTGTGCTGTTGTAATTCGGCTAGGTATATACTCCTTGTGCCATCTTTTCCAGAAATGCTGACGAAGTTGTTCGATTCGCTCGTAGGGTGTAAGTCGTTGGCAGCGCAGTAAAAGGTCGTCCAACCAGGTAGTGCCCAGGGCAATAAGGGTGTCATGTCAAGTACATCCGTTGAAAGTTGAATAAGGGGATGACTATTGAGAATGGCTTCGATCTGTACCAAAATAGTATAAAAATCCTGATATACTAAGTGCGCGTCGCCCAAAACACGTTTCAAATGCGATTTCACAGACTTAATTCCTGACTCCCATAAACCCCCCATGTGAGCTGCATAAGCAGAAATGAATTTAAATTCAATTCCCTCGTCTGACATTTCATTGACAATAGAACTGTCAGTTTGCTTGAAGAACTTACGTATTTCGTTATCACCTGCGTGAAAAGAAGTTCCGTTGTCACAGAAGATCCTGTGCGGCTTTGAGCGTCTTGCAATGAACCTATGTAATGTACTAAGAAAAGATTCCCTGGTAAGATAGCTCACAAGTTTGAGATGAATAGCCTTTGTTGAAAAACAAAACAAATATTGCAATGTTTGCTTTTTATGTACGACTTCCACGACCTCTCTTGTTCAATACAGTAATTGGCCCCGCATAATCAATTCCAGTATTCTGGAATGGATACCTTGGCTGGAGTCGCTGCTCAGGCAAGTTTCTCATAATGGGACTGATGTTTCGCTCTCATTCTAATACACCTAACACATTTGTGTACTGTTTGTTTACTTAAATTGCGTCCTCCTAAGGGCCAATATTGGTTTCTTATATATACCAATAATAGCTCAGGTCCCGCGTGCATTAATCGTAAATGTTCGCTTTCGAAAATTAATTTGGTTAATGTATGTTTCACATTCAATAAAACTGGATGTTTTACTGAAACTAAAATCACTGTTCAATAATTTGCCTCCTACCCGAATTAACTGGTTACAGAAAAATGGACTCAGAAACAAAAGATTATTTTTCGTGTTTAATTTTTTGCCTTGGTTTAAATCGTCATATTCGTCAAATGATTCTCTTTGAGAAAGTTGCAATAATATCGTCATTGAATTTTGTTTCTCTGTGTGACTTAGAAAACCACTTAATTTATCTACGCTTTATTGTGAGCGACAGTTGTTGACAAATCGTAAAATGTGTTTCTAATTTTTGAAAGTTTAGAAAATCTATTATACGGAAATAGATTTGTTCGTTCAATATCATCAACTGTATGATTTGTGTCGTCCTGATGATCTTGTTGAGGATTATGGGTCTTATTTATGAATATAAACTACAAATTCCGTTTTAGGAAAAAATAATCAGCCATATTTATTTGAGAAAAAATTTGACTTAACAACACAAAGTGGTGACAATACCATAGATAACATATACGTTTTCAAACATAACAAACTTCAATTATATTCCTTCATAAATATTGTTCATTTTGAGTACATATTTTATTAAAACTATTTCAACACTTCCCCTTACTCAAATATGAACTCAAAACAACTACACATATATTATGAATCTATTATTTAGATAACACTATGATAATATGACATTTCAGTTATTGCTATAATTTCTATAACATAACATATATTCAAATTTACTAAACTAAACACAAATCTTTGACAAATTTATTATGTTTTATTCTAGGTAATGGTTTTGTTAATATATCCGCCACCATTTCATCCGTGGGTAAATATTTTATTTCAATAATTTTGGAATTGGCAGAGTCCCGGATGAAGTCATGACGTATATCTATATGTTTTGTTCTGCGGTGACATTGGTCGTTCTCCGCAATTTTATGTGCACTTAAATTATCATTATACACAGTAATAGGTGTTACATTGTCATTAAACAAATCTGTGAAAAAGTTTTTAATATGTTTACTTTCTTTCACAGCCTCACCCAAGCTATAATATTCAGCTTCGGTACTTGAATAAGCAACTGACTGTTGCTTGCGAGCTTCCCAATTTACAACACAACTACCACACTTAACAACATATCCAGTGTAACTTTTTCTATCGTTTAAATCATTAGCCCAATCTGAATCAGTGTATATTTCAATTCCACATTTGTTTCCATTAATAAAGTGAAGACCATAATGTTTAGTACCAGCTAGGTACCTCAAAACATGTTTTGCTGCCTGCCAGTGCGTTTCATTATAACAGTTGTTATACTGCCCTAACTTGCTACAAGCAAAAGATATGTCCGGTCGTGTACAGACTGACAAATACATTAATCCTCCAATAAGTTCCTGATAAGGATACCTGTTATCACATTCTGTTGATTTCATTAAATTTACATTCACTTGCATTGGGGTGGATACAGGCTTGCACTCGCTCATACCAAATCTTGATAAGAAATTTCTTATATATTCTTCTTGTGAGAGTTTCAAAGTACCATTGCACTTATCCCTATCCACTTTCATACCAAGACAATTTTTGACTTCTCCTAAATCTTTGATATCAAACTGTTCTTTTAATGCATCTACTAACTTATGTGTTTCATTTTTAAGTTCGGTGAACACAAAAAAGTCATCGACATACAGAGCAATGATTGTGGTCATGTTATTTGATACTTTGGTATAGACACAAGGCTCACATTTTGATTGGTTATAACCAATATTATTTAAAACTTCATTTACTTTAATATTCCATGATCTGCTAGCCTGTTTTAAACCATATATACTCTTCTTAAGTAAACAAACTTTGTTGATACTGTCATCTTCATATCCTGGTGGCTGCTCCATGTATATTGTTTCATCCAAATGTCCATTCAAAAAGGCTGTACTTACGTCAATATGAGTGATATCCATATCTTTTTCAACAGCAATTGCAAATAACAACCTTAATGTGGAATGACGTACAACTGGAGAGAAAGTTCTATCATAGTCAACTCCTTGTTGCTGGGTGAATCCTCGTGCTACTAATCTCGCTTTGTACCTTTCAAAGTTTCCATTTGTATCCCTCTTTACTTTGTAAATCCATTTGCACTTCACAACATTTTTATTTGTTGGGCGATCAACAATTTCCCAAACATTTTTATTAATTAAAGAATTAAATTCTTCATTCATGGCTATTTTCCAATCCTTAAAATTTTTAGAAGACTGCTTCAGAATATGTTCTAGGTTCAGTAGCCAACAAAGTCATTTCATCACTGTCATCATTCAGTATATAATCATTCATCCAAGCAGGCTGGTGACGATGTCGCACAGGTCTAGCAGATGAAGTATCCGTTTCAACAACAACACTATTATTTGAATTTTGAATATTACCTGTATCACTTGTAGTCACATCATTCTCCAATATTTCTTCCCCTGCTGAAGTATAATCTAGGCTAACATCACCATGTTCAGTATTATCTGGTAAAGAACCAATCTCATTCACACAACCACGTTCATTGTTCACAGTATCACTATCAGTGTGCAAAATTTGCAACTTTGTTTGATCATGCAAATGCAAATTGCTGGAACCTGAATCGTTTGAACCAGAAATTCCAGGCACTTCTTCTAGAAATACAACATTTCTTGCCTTAATCATTTTACCTGGGTGCAACGGATCTGCAAGGCGATATCCTTTGGAAAACTCACAGTAGCCCAGCATGATATAAGGTTTTGATTTTGCATCCAGTTTATTACGTTGCATCTCTGGAGTTAAGGCATACACTTTGCAACCAAATACCCTTAAATTACTTAAGTCAACTTTGCATCCAGTCCACATTTCCTCAGGTGTAGCCCTTTTTAAAGCATTAGTAGGGCTTAAATTTTTTAAGTAAACTGTAGGAGACACTGCTTCCCCCCAGTATCGTTGATCTAACCCAGAATCTCGTAGCATTGTACGAGCTTTTTCTACAATTGTTCGGTTTAATCGCTCAGACACTCCGTTTTGTTGGGGAGAATATGGTATTGTTGTCTCATGAATAATACCATTTTTTACAAAGAAATCACTCATGGTTTGATTGCAATATTCTGAACCATTATCTGTACGAATCTTACGGATTTTTAAACCAGTTTGATTTTCCACTAGCATTTTAAAGTTCACAAAAACATTATGTACTTCAAACTGAGATTTATTTTAAAAAAATAAACGAATGTCTTTCGTGTATAATCATCTGTTAATGTCAATACATAACGTGAATTTCCCCATGTTGGTATTGGCATAGGCCCACAGAGATCTGAGTGTATAAGTTCTAACTTTCGTACTGACTTCTTTGCAACACCTTTAGGAAATGATTTAGTGGCTTGTTTACCCTCAATGCAAGGAATACAGGAACTTATAGAAGAATCTTGAAATGATATGCCATCCGCAAGACCGTCACGCAATAATAACATACCTTTGTAGCTTAGGTGACCAAGTCGCTTATGCCATAGCTCTGCATCACTTCTGCAGCACAACAATGACTGATAATCCGCACTGGCAGTCTTTTCCGCACATGGGCAATACACACCATGTACATTAGATGCTGAAAAAACACAAGGGCCATTAGTACAAACACTATTTTTATCAAAAGCCCTACATTCTTTGTTATCGAAGACCAAAATGTATCCTTTTTCCGTTATTTTGTTAACAGACAGTAAATTAGCTGCAATGTCTGGTACATATGCTACATTACTAATAGTTTTAGCTACATTATCCTGTAAATTTACATGTACATTACCAGAACCACAACTATATATTTCTTCATTATTGGCTATAGTTATAGAAGCTTTGTTCTCAGTACTAAAATTATTCATCCAGTCTTTTCTCATAGACATGTGAGTTGTACATCCAGAGTCTACTAACCATTCAGAGTCACCACAGAGACCAGTGGTTAAAGCTGATGCAAGCGCAGAGTTATCTGGAACTGGTCGCTGTTGATTTTGTAGGTCCGGGCACTTTGGTCTTATATGACCTATGCGTCCACAATGATGACATTTAATTACATAATTATTTTTCTTAGTAACCTTTCTTTTTGCCAATAAAATACTCTCTGGTATCTCAGCTACAGCAAACTCCTGCCGCCTGAAGTCATGTACCAGTTTACTTCTTACAATCTCAGAGGTTAAATTAGTTTGTAGTCCTTCAATTGACATTATCAAAGGGTCATATTCCGCGGGCAGACCAATCAGCATTATCTCAGCTATCTCTTTATCATCAATGCAGCAGCCAATGTCAGAAAGTTCTTGATGTATGTTAATTATAGCAGAAATGTATTTCTCCATATCATTGTATGCATTATAACTTATTTTGTACAGCTGCCGCTTCAAAAGTAAGCGTCGACTAATGCTGACATTCTCAAATGCCAATTGCAGTGATTTCCACGCTTCCCTTGCTGATCCACAGTATTTCACATGAGGGTAACATTGTGTGGTTACATTTAAACAAATTTTGGCATAAGCCTTTTGATCAATTTCAGGTTCACTTTCACTGGTTATACAATGCCAAAGGCCACATTCAATTAACAAAAGTTTCATTTGAAACTGCCAGTTGGCGTAGTTTCTAGATCCTTCTAGTTTCTCCACGAGTGCGGACGAAGTGGACAACATTGTAGTCGTTCTAACTGTATTAACTGGTGCTACAGAATCTGCAGTGTGCAGAGCGTCCCCCGATGATCCCGGTGTTACCAATGCAGATGCCGGGGAGTCCACAGAATCGGCCGTGCGCAGTCGATCGACCGATGCAGTCGACATTTTAGAAGATTTGCAGTCGAATCACTTGGATAATCTTAAAAAGAGATTTTACTAATAAGTACTATCTGGGCCCATAACCTGTTGAGGATTATGGGTCTTATTTATGAATATAAACTACAAATTCCGTTTTAGGAAAAAATAATCAGCCACATTTATTTGAGAAAAAATTTGACTTAACAACACAAAGTGGTGACAATACCATAGATAACATATACGTTTTCAAACATAACAAACTTCAATTATATTCCTTCATAAATATTGTTCATTTTGAGTACATATTTTATTAAAACTATTTCAACAGATCTTCATGTGGCCACAAGCTTTCATTGCTTGTTAAAAACTTTGGCCCGTGCCACCACAACGCCATCCTATCGGCTGAGGACACACTGGCGCTCCTAGTTAACAAATCAGCTGGATTTGACGAAGTAGGTATGTAACGCCATGTATGGTTAGAAGTCAGTTCTTGTATTTCGGAAACCCTATTTCGAACGAATGGCTTAAGCCTAGACGGCGCCATTTTAAGCCAGCTCCAAACAACCTTTGCATCGCACCAAAATACGTATTTTCTTACTTGTAATCTCGTGGTGGATAGGATTCATTAATTTGGAACCTAATAAGGCGCCGCATAGCTCAAGTCGTGGAATTGTTACTACTTTCAATGGAGCAACACGAGATTTAGAGCACAGTAAATTGACCTCAATCTCGCCGGTATTGATTTTTGACCTTACATACATTGAAGTTCCGTACGAATCTTGGGACGAATCACAAAATATATGAAATTGAACATCGATAGGGTTGTTGCAAACAACCTTTCTAGGAATTGTCAACTCATTGGTTCGGGAAATTTTATATCAGACGAATTACAACACAAAAATGATAAACCAGACAAATTGCAGAAATCAGACGAATTGATAATCGGACAAACCGCGAAACAACCATCAAATTTTGTGATAATATCTTGCGGCAAGGAATCGTCCCATTGTAATTTGTGAAGCCACAATTTTTGTATAATGATTTTCCCAGCAATTACAATAATTCCCAAAATTCCTAAAGGATCAAAAATCTGCGCAATATATGACAGAATAGAACACTTGGTAGGGTTAGAATCAGTATTTGGTTTAACGTTTAAATGCAGTGTGTTCAAGCTAGGGGACCATTTTACGCCTAATGTACTGCACTGTTCATTTTCACCTAGATCGATTAGGGAAGAAACATTGGAATCATTGCATTCCGCTAGATTGGACCGGAATTTGCGCTAGTTAAAGCAACCGGATGCTAGAACCTTACATACTGAATCGCGGACAGCCAGTAACTTTTCGGCCGAGTCCTGCAGCCTTATTGTCTAACTCTGGTGGTAATTAAAAACCTTGGAGTCATGATCGATCGATAGTTATCATGGTGTCCACAGGTCGAGGCAATAAGCCGCAAGATGTTTGCATCTGCGGGCTCACTCAGAAGGCTCCTTAACTTTTTACCTACGGCTACTAAAATTGCGCTTGTACAATCTCTTCTGCTTCCTATTCTTGATTACGCTGACGCCTGCTATCTTGATCTTACTGAGGACCACCTGAACAAGCTTGAGCGACTTCAAAATTTTTGTATCAGGTTTATATTTGGCTTACGCAAGTATGACCATGTCACTCAATTTCGTGTTAAGCTCAAGTGGCTCCCAATTCGCCTTCGTCGGAATACTCACATCCTTTCTCTTCTTTACACTATACTGTTTAATCCTTCCTCCCCGCGCTATCTTAAGGAATGTTTTCAATTTCTTCATTGCTCTCACATCTTAAATCTTAGGTCATCAGATAATCTTCTCCTGAAGACTTATCTACACAAGAGCCCTATTATGACAAGTCTTTTGCTGTACAAGCGGTAAGACTATGGAACTCTTTGCCAGTAACCATAAGGCAAGCGACATCGCTTCAATGTTTTAAAGATCGGGTCAGAAACTTTTATCATTCAACGCTATGACATGTTGCTGTATTTACTTATTTTTATGTTTAATATGTTTATGTAGTGTAATGTATTTTGTGTGTAGGTCCTGTTTATTTTAGTATGTATTATTATTATTAGTATATATGTTTATATGTATGTATTTTTATATTATATATATATTTATAAGTAATATTTTATCGTATTTATATGCTAAAAATATAAATTTATTCTGTTCAGTAAATGTATACTTGCATATGCACACTATCGTTCATTAATGATCATGTTCTCGCTTTCTAATCAAAGGTTGCCTGGAAGAGATCGCTGCTTAGTGATAAGGCCGCTGATTGTACTATTTTAAGTTCATTGTTAATGTGCCATATTTTAAGTTTCTTTAGTGCAATAAAGAGTTATCTATCTATCTATCTATCTAATGGCAATCAAATCCATTACCATTACCATTGGCGGTTCCAGTTCGCCGTCCAGGGGAATTGTCTAATATTTTCGGTGGTAATCGTCTTGAAAAAGTGAAGGCCATTTCGTTCTTTCCACAGACTACATAACACCAAAAACATATGATTTTGCGTTCCATTTCATGAAGAACAGCTTTGAGCACTTTTTAGTGCTTTTTGAACGAATGGTTGTAAAATGTTAATTTAGCCATATAAACATGTGTAGTGTTTTATTTGTTTATTATAATCTAATTTTTATTAGTTATGCTGGTTAATAAATGGATATTCTTCAAAAAATAATATTCAAGTATATTATAGCCTGACATTGCGTAGAACGAAACGTTGGTTTGCAAGTTATTATTTATTCTGGACCATAACTACTTATACCTTGTACTATTATTTATTCTGTGCTTATACTAAAGTATGTGTTTGTTTGTTGTTTACTTTAGCATTCAATAATGAAATGAAAATCAAACGGAAAAAAATAAATATTAAATAGGTAGGTTATAGTCACAAGATTTGTGTGAGTTTGTGCGAAACGTGGATAAACCAAAAGTGCAATTGCTTTGTGAGATGTAATTGTATGTCGAGGTTATGTTCGTTTTCGGATATAAAATTGACAAATATGCCTTGATTTAGCAACAAATACGTACCTATGTACCATATTGTATATCAGAATGTCATCTGATAAAGTGGTCTTTGCATAGACCTACAATTGGTCATCGAGTTAGATCGAAACTTTGAACAAATATATCGCAAGTTCTAACAGTCTTTGGCTTGGCTATACAGGCATTTTGGTGGACTAATGAATATTATCTAAGCACCTATTCGAGTCTAGTTTAATTTACCTACTAGGTACATAGACATATATACTAGGTATATGCATTTTCACAAATGCTCATCAACAACATACATATTTTAATGGATTTTTACCTCATTTCAATGCATACGTAATCGGTTATGTTTTGTGTCATTTTACTTCACAGCACAAACTAAGAAGGAGATATAATACTGCTGCATAACCAATGTTGACTTCTGTAAAACATTCCCCAATAGAAGAAAACATTCATCAACAGAACTCAAGCTTTCTGTAGTCCTATATTTTGTATTATAATTTATTAATTAGGTAGGTACATACCTAATAATTATTATTGACTAGCTTGGGTAAAGGCTGGCAGGGAGAAATGCATAATACACACCCCCCAAGCGGGAAATTGTATATTTTTGGTGTACAATAAAGAGTTATCTATCTGTCTATATTTAGTCTCACAGGTAATTAATTGACTATATAATACTCTAGCTACACAGTTAGACACCACCTTAAGAAACTGTAGAGACATACAACAAATTAACCTCTCTTTTGAATTGTTTACAAATTTGATCTAACTCTACAAAAGTAATACTGCATATTACAATATTGACTATATAGTACTTGTTATGTAGATAATGACAAATGATCATAGCTATATCTTTATTTTCAGATTCAGTTCAGTACAGTACCTGTCTATCACAGTAAACAGGATCATTTCAAGTCGGATTGCAGCGGGAAGAGATTCATAGCATGCCCATAAAATGCAAAAGGATGCTGCTTCTCAAATCTACTTGTTATATTTGTATTATAATATGTAGTTATATACCTAGTTACTGCACTTTTTTATACCATTTGAATAAAATGGTGTGTTGGAAATATTTACTTTGTTGTTGTGAATTACTATATAATTACATTTTAATTAGTGGGCTACCAGTGAGCCAGTAATGGCTTGTAAGTTTTTAGAATGTTTTATGTATAGTCCTTATTTAAAGACACTTGCCCGTTATATTTTTTGTAGAAAGGTTTTTACAATAAAATAAACATGCTATTTAATAAAATTTATTTAATTTTCTGTTTCTCTATCCATACTCAGTCTGTATTTATGCTAAAACTAGCTGCATGCCGAGGCTTTGCTCTTGTGCAAACATTGCCAGCCTCGTTCGAAATTTAAAGAAATATTTCCTCCAAATTGCAAATATCTAGGTCCACCGGTTTAGGCTGTGTGTTGTCTGTGAATCAGTTGGTAGGTATGTCGCTTGTGACATACTATTTCATAGGTATCAATGTATGTTTCTACTTACATAATAATTTGTAGTTAAAAAAATAACAACAAAACATAGATAGATAGATAACTCTTTATTGTATATACTTAGAAGTAAATCGTACATTGTACATAATATAATATAGAAGTAGCGGTAACACAATCGGCAGTCTTATAGCTTACAGCAATCTCTAAACCAGAGTAAATGCCAGTAGTACTCATGCCACTCAATCTGAAACAAATAAGAAAAATTTATAAAACTTTGTATGTATTGTACGCTGACATAAATACACTGAATGCACTAAATATGGGTACTAGACAATAGATACGAGTACACATACAAAGATATGAATATTACATTCATATCTCGGAAACAAATACTTCTGCTCATCACACAAATGATTGCACCTTGCAGGATTCGAACCCGCATCCATTGGTTGACTTTCAGTCAGGGCACTAGCCAATCCATCTCTTACGACCACCTGGGTGAACCGTCGAAAGTTTTTTTTTTTACAATAGCTTACCTTTGTCCACCTGGGTGTTACTTGGGAAATATTTAGTTTCCACTGTCCACCTTGTTATCAAAACTTTTCTGATTTGAAGTGCATAGAGATAATAATTTATTGGTCTATTTTGTTGATATTTGTTGTTAAACATTGAACATCCATAGATATTATAATGGCCACATGGTCAGCACCAATATTAGCGGCTTGAGAGCCTGTCCATTAGTTTGGAGATGTTGTTTTTCTGCAGTTGGCTACAAATTTGCCCATCAAAATATTCTTTATTTTAATTTTTTTGTAGGTTAGGTACTTATAGTGCCTGTAATCGAATAAAGTAGATATGTTAAACTGAAATAAGTGCTAGTAGAAGTAAATATCGAAATATTCTCTTTGTATCGAACTATATATATCACAAAAAACCAGTGAATTTTCTGTTTGACTTTCGCAAGTTTGGAAGTTGAATTTTCGGAGAATTAATGCCTGAAATTAATAAACCGCAATTAATTATGATACCTAGATTACCCCTTCCCATTGAACTTACGCAAACAGTCAACTTTTAATTCAAGAAAACTATAATTTCGTCACAAACTCAAAGCCAGTTGATACGAAAGGTTAGGACAGAGCAACCTTTTTCATTTGGCATGTCTCGGTGACGATGAAAATTTAGAGAATACCAATATATGTCAAAATATGATGTTTCGTTCATTCATTTCGCTTAAAAACAGCTGATAGTGGGGACTCGGCGAAGATCACCGAGGAGATCACCGGTGGATAGTTAGACAATTCGAATTGGGAGATTCATGTTCATAATGGTGTAAATGAACGTCAGTTTCATTATCACCAGAGTTAGACAATAAGGCTGCTGGGCTGTCAGTAAATCGTCTACATAGAAATCTTCGTTGATTGTCATGCGTACGAGCGGGTCAGAACATTCGTCTGCCAATTGTTTCAGACACCACACCGCTAGAAATGGAGCTGACGTTGTTCCGTACGTGACCGTATTCAATTCGTAGGTTTTTAATGGTTTCGTAGGATCATCACGCCAAATTATCTGTTGTAAATGACGCTGATCTTTGTGTATGAGTATTTGTCGGTACATTTTCTCGATATCTGCCGCCATGACGAAGCGGTGTTGACGAAATCGTAGAATTATCGATATTAAATCGCTTTGTATCGTCGGCCCTACCATTTGTATTTAGTTAAATGATAGTCCGGATTCGTCTGAATTCGAATTTGTTCTAAGATATCCGTTGAAAACTGATCGAAGCGGAGTAGTCAAATTAGATTCTCGATAAATTCCGTGATGACTTAAAAAGTTCGAGTTTTCTGGGATTTTGTGGATGTCCCTTAGCGACATGTGACCTAGTTCGAGATATTCTGCCATGAACTTGACGTACATGGCCTTAAAATTTGCTTGTTTTTTAAATCGTCTTTCTAATGAAAGGAAATATTGTTTAGCACGGCTAAACAATTCACTTAACGCGGACTCGTGTTGCTTCAATGGAATAGCAACAGAAAATCGACCTTCATCGGTCCTAGTGACGTGCTTGGAAAAGTGTTGTTCACACAAACTTTCTTCACTCGAAAGACTAGAGCTATTTGTTTAAGTTAAAGACTAGAGCAACAAATTAATCTTTGAATTTTCGTAAAATCTTGGATCTGCGAGCTTGAACTCAGAGGGGATTGAAATCGAACGTAAATTAGTAAAGTATTCGTTATTGATGCAATTAATTGAGTTTAATACTAGAAATGATAATTTGCACTGAAATGTATCGAGTCTGGACTGTATTAATGCTGTACAATATTTAGAACTCGATGACGTGTTTTCATCACAAAGTAATATGCCGAAGTTGACATCCTGCTGAGGCAACCCTAACTTATCGCGAAAAGATTCTGTTATCAAGCTAACTTGGCTACCTGAATCTAGAATGCACTTCACAAATACTGAATTGCCTTGCGCATCGATCATTTTCAATGTAGCAGTACCTATCAAGTTGTTTCCTAAATGTTGACCCTTGTTTAAATTGACTGACAATACTGTAGCTGTAGAAGTTACGCTTTGGTTATCATTAGGTTTTGTATTTTCTGATTCATGCAATAAAATGTTGTGTTTGAAATCGCATTTCCTGCAGGAACCCATCTTACATACACGCATCCGATGACCGGAGCGTAAACAATTTATGCAGATTCAATTTACGCACTGTTTTGTCCCGCTCACTTATGTTCATTTGTAAAAACTGTTCGCATTTATACAAAGCATGTTTGGACTTACAAAGCGGATAAGGCGGATATTGAGACTTTGATTGCTGAATGTGTGTTGTCATAGCTTTGACCTGTCTAACCGGTAACGTGCTTCGTGAAGTGGTTGGTTCCGGCTTACTTGTAAATTCTAAAGTCTCAAGTAAATCAGCCCAGTTTTTCAAAAAAGTTGTCAACGTGTCCAACTTTAACTTACTCGATACCGCTTTTCGTGTTTCCCATTCTCGTAATGATCAAGCTTACTTGAAATTATAAAAATAATTAGTGTGTCCCAACTACCGGTTGGTTCTCCCAATGTATTTAATGCTCGTAAATTTTTCGTGTATGAATCCAAAAGCTTTCGAATGGCTACTGAAGATTCCTTCTTTATAGATTCTGCATTAAAAATAGCTGTAATATGTGTTTGTATAAGCAAACGCGTGTTATCGAACCGTTTACAAATTAAGTTCCATGCCACAGTATAATTAATAATAGAAAATTCTAATGAATGAATTACTTGAGTAGCGTCTCCCTCCAATGAGGCATGTAAATAATGAAACTTTTGAATGTTACTCAATGACTGATTACTATGAACAAGAGAATTGTATGTGTCACGAAACTACAACCAGTTTTCGAACTCCCCTTTGTACTTATTTAATTCAATAAGCGTGAGCCTTATACCTCTGCATGTTTGCTGCGCTGTGGAACGACGCTCATCGTCACTTTCTGCGCTTGAAAATGAAGCATTCAAATCATTTTTAGATTTACGATTGGAATTTCACTTAGATACACAACATTCCATGGCACACGCCGTAATAGAAAAGTATTTAGTTTCAAAATCTGACCTTGCATTTTGATGAGTTTCCTCGTCAATACCTGGCAAACATTCCAGACTGGTTTGAATCTCATTGAAATCCGAATAAACTGCCTCCATTCGTGTTGTACGCAGTTTTAATCCCAGGGTTTGTACACTGCTGCAAGTTGAAACATCCTGGTACAAGTTTACGTAATTTTCGAACTTTGTGAACTGACCCTTACAAGAACTTCTTTTCTTCATTAACTCTTCTACTTTCGCCATTGTTAAAACTTATTGTTGCAACCTAGCTTGAATATAATAGCTCTTTACGAACGTAATGCAAAATTACCTACCCACTTCACAGTTTTATCAAAAAATATTGTTGTAACTCATTTGCACGTTAATTATTGATTGAAACGTTTAAAAACACTCACAGAAACTATAATTTACGAGAAATAACAAATTTAGCAACGTATTTTTAAACCGTAGACAACCGTTTACGCGGGTCACTGTGACCTGGCGTTATCTACGCACCGTCCGCACGAACGCGCTCTGGGCGACTCGGGACAGATTCTACGTTGACAATAGAAGGAATGCAACTATCGTTCTATAGAGAATCACTGCTAAAACAATTTTAACTGTAATATGAGATCGTAATATGGACGTTACAAACTGGATAGGACTCACTCGGTTTTCGTATTTTAGCTGCTTTCCATAGGCAATTTTTCGTGATCCGGCTCGAAGGACCACATATGGTCGCGCTTACCCCTCTGATGCTCATTTCTGTTCGCGTTGCTGGCCAACAACAGTAGTTTCAACAGCTGGTGTTCACAGTTTTGTGGTTTGTTCCAGAAGAAGGATTGCCGCGGCTGTAAATGTGAAGTGAGCGTAACTAACTTCGTAGTAGTTAGACGCCCTATTATTCGTCAGTAGTTTAGGTGTGTTTAGGGTGCATTTTATAGTAATTTCTTAACAATCTGGTATAAGCTTTTATGGTTGTTTCCATGTTTTTTGCAATGTTATTGTCGCTCCTGCTCTTGCCTTTTACCAGTTTTAAAATAACTACGATTTAATTGGTCTCTTTTTTAATGAAACCATTCACGTCATAGACCATTTTTCTAGCTTGCCTAGTTAACACATTTTTTCGGCATTTATCCCACTACAAAACGAATTAATAATGATCGAACGTATACAATATGCGTGACGCGACTGTACCTGGAGGACTTGAGACGCGTGCCCGGAGCGAGACGGGGGAAGGTGACTGAGCGACGACCAGTACCACAGAATTAATAAGTACCAGTACCGCACCGGCCGCGGCGCCGGTGCCTTTCGTCGCACCTCACTCCTCTTGCCAAAACCTCGACTTCTGCGCATTCAAGGTTAGCGCTACTGAACCGTGCCGTGGTACCTGCACTTCTCATTTAGATAGGTACATAATATTTGATTTAGTGTCTATATTTCTCTCTAGCTGCGCCCCGCGGCTTCACCCGCGTGAGAGATGATGATGAAAAGCATCCTATGTTATTCCAGGGTATAAGCTATCTGAATTCCAAATTTTATCAAAACCCGTTCAGCTGTTTGAGAGTGAAGTATGATGATGATGATGATGATGATGATGATGATGATAATGATGATGATGATGATGAAAATTTTATATAAACAACCCCCCCCCCCCCCCCAAATTACTATAATGTGCTATTCCAGGACATGTTAGTCCTGGAATAGCACATTATGGTGAACATTTGATCAAAATTTCAAACTCACCGGATTGAGATACCAATTACACCAGTTTTTAAATAAAACCCTAAGCTATCTAACAATGAAAACCGCATTGCAATCGGTCCAGTAGTTTTTACGTGATGAGTGAACAAACAAACATACAGACAAACAGACACATAGACATGATTCTAAAAAAATAAATTCTTGTTCAATAGTTTTTTTAAGCACTCAAGATCATCTTCTTTGTACAGTCTTTTTCGTACCTATTGCTTTATTATAAGTATAGATATATGACTGTGTCAATTTACATAAAAAAAACCGTCCAGTAGTTTCGGCGTGATACGTGTTCTTTTTAATAACTTTCAACCCCTATCTTGCGGAAACCCTTTAAATTTTCGGGATGATAAGTATCCAGTGTCCTACCTCGTAGTATGAACTCAAATCATATCAAGTTTTATTTGAATTCATTCAGTAGTTTCGGTGCGATGCGCGGTCAAGATACGGACAAACTGATAGACAGACAGACAAACAAAAATTAAAAGTAAAACAGTTTTGGCTTCAATATTGACAAAAAATATTATTTATTACTTCAATATTAGATACATAAGATACAGACAGACAGACAAAAATGAAAAAAGTACAGATTTGGCTTCAGTGTCGAACATAGAGTACCCTCCAAAAAAACTTTTCTAAATATCTTCAATGTATATAATTGGACCCGTTATAGTTTTTATTATAAGTATATAGATATGTACTGGGCCTTGGGTTACATTGTGTCAATTTTCGTAGGAATTTCTAACTTTTTGAAAAATAAAATGCCCATGTTACTCACTGATAATATAGGTATCCATAGGCGAAATATTTTTTTAAATCGGTTAAGTATTTCTTGAGTTTATCCATTACTAACACACAAACAATCAAATCTTCTTTCCTCTTTATAATATTAGTGTAGATAATAACATATCATATACTAGCTGCGCCCCGCGGTTTCACCCGCGTGCATTATGGATGATGATGATGATGAAAAGTAGCCTAAGTGTTAATCCAGACACTTAGGCTACTTTTCATCATCATATATATATAGCTATATTGATCCAAATTGAATCCAAATCCGTTCAGCCGTTTGAGCATCGGTTTTTGTGCATTTTATAACGTTTTGTATGGACTGTCAGTTCTAATGTGCGGAGTTCTACATGCGCATACGCAGTTTTCCGCTCGAAGAGAGTATTCATTATTAAAACTCAAAGCTCTGATTGGCCTGTTTACACTTATCTGATTCTCTGATTTGTACTATTGTTTATTCTGTGTCTCTGATTTATAATATTAGTGTGACTATAATAGTTAGACATACAGCCTTGCGGATTTTTTTGTTTGTAATACCAAAAACATGCAGTACATTATTTTATGATTATTGACTTCTATGGTTTTCTTGGGTTGCGTTGCAATTATCGCAGGGAAAATTATTTTTTTGAAAAAATATGGTTTACAACAGAGAGCTTTTACAGATGAAAGAATTTTTAAAATCGGTAAATTATTTTTTGAGTTTATCCATTACAAACAAACATACACCATATCGTGGTTACTGTCCATCCAAAAGTTGACTGGAAGAGATAGCTTTTAGCGATAAAACATGCATTGTGCATTTTTTTAAGTATTCTCTTGTATATTTGTCCCTTAATTTTGGTCTCAATAAAGTGTTTAAATATTATTATTATACCAAAATTCAATTCTTTTCTCATAATAATTTTAGTGTAGCGATACGCCAGTAAGCGTAATCCAAAATCTTTGACAGCAACACTTGTGGTGCTTTTTGACAGACTTGTTATTATTTCGTTACCACGGCAACATGGTTATTCCGTTCCTCAGCGAGTAATCAAAATTTTTATATGCAAATTTTTGATTCCTGGTCCTTATTTTTGATTCCTGATTGGGTTACATTATTGCAATTTTTGTAGGATCTATATTTTTTTAATAATAAATACAGCCCTTGTTACTCGCTGATAATGTAATTATCTAACACAAAACTTTGAGGGTGTGTTTTAAAAATGTATTCTTTCATGAAGGTGAAAGAATTTTAAGATCGGTTCAGTATTTTTTGAGGTTATCCATTACAAACAAACATGAATTAGCTCTCTAATAATTCACCGAGCGAGCGCGAAGCGCGAGCGAAGCGTCTCCGTTTCAGCTTGGGCAAAAATGCTTTCGAATGTCCGGATGTCCGGATCTCTGTTCTCCTCTACAGGTCGCATTTCTTAACCGATCTATTTGGTGGCTCAGGTGTGCTGCTACTCGTGGTGGTTGCGGAGGTGAAGAAATAAGCAACTCCGGAGTTCACAGTAATAAAGTATATTATTCACCAGCCACACAAGTTTTACATGAAAGGAAATAATTGACGAAGAGTCACAGAGTTACATCGCATAATGTCACAGCCGACTGCGACAGAAAGGTACAAGAGATACTACGGATATGATATTCACACAAACAATGAATTATGTAAGCTGCGTGCGCGCGTGTGGTGCAGAAAGCAACACGGGCGTCGCGTCCAATGCTCGATGTCGACTGGCGAGTCCGGCAGCGAAGCCCTAACCGCCGCACGCCGTATTGTTATAGCGCGGCCGAGCGGTGCATAGATATAGCGCATCTATAGGAATGAACAATGCCCGCTGCATACTACGGGTTTCGCCCGTCTTTGCTTGTCGATTTAACATTATTATGGTGTGTATTAGTTGTATGTGATTAATGATTTATTAGGTGATGTATGAATGTAATTGTGCTTAATTATGTAAATATGTAGTGTATATGTAAGTCACCTACAAGCTAGACGAAACTTGGCATACAAGTTAAACGAATTTTTAGTCTCGGGGATATTTGATTTGGAGAGGGTACGAGTACTTCTCCCAAAAAGGGGCAAGAAGGGGCTACTGAATATCTCCGCTTTATTAGATTCGATTTCGATGCTTCTTTTTTAATTTGAAAGGTAGTAACTTTAAATTGGTCTCATAAAAATTTGGTGCAGATCTGATGAGGATCTTCGGCGTGATGAGCAGAATAGCTCCTCAAAATGCAGTAAATTTCTCACTTTTAGTCTGCCTGTGTCTACCAGTGGAATCATTCCTTTACCTACTAGGTAGGGATTGATGTAGCAGCTTGGTTATTAAGTTAGTTTTACAATAAGGTAACTAGATGGCTCTACTGTGCACTAATAGATTGTTTGTACGCGCGAGGTCTACAGCTCACAGAGCTACTAGTAATATATAGGGGACAATTCCACACCAATTACCTAGCCCCAAACTAGGATACCCTGTACTAATGGCACTAGATAGCGGATAAACGTACATAGATACTCGTACAAATATTACATCCATGACTCGGAATCAAACATTTCTGCTCATCACACAAATGATTCCACCTTGCAGGATTCGAACCCGTGACTGTTTAATTTCGTACCTAGAGTCTAGCCACTAGACCAGCCAGCCATCTAATAATAATAGTGTAGATAACATTAAATCGAGAAAAAATATACATGTAATAATTTGAGACGTCCAAATAAATTTAAACTGATTAGGGAGCAACATTGCAGAACGAATATCCTGGAGCGGTACTACAATGCGGACGTGCGGCTCACGCTACCGGAGGGCAAGCGCGTGTCGCGCATCAAGTGGCTCGCCGTGTACGACATCGACAGCCAGAACACGTTCGGCGACGTGTACGTGCCGGACGAGTTCGAGCCGCCCGCGCCGCGAGCCATCGGCGCGCTCGCCGGCACGCCCGCCGTGTCCAGCCAGCCCGTGCAGTTCCTGACTGCCACCACGCTGCTGTGAGTGTCCGTTGTATACAGAACGTGGCATCGGCCCGTGTCCAGCCAGCCGTGCAGTTCCTGACTGCCACCACGCTGCTGTGAGTGTCCGTTGTATACAGAACGCGGCATCGGCCCGTGTCCAGCCAGCCGTGCAGATCCTGACTGCCACCACGCTGCTGTGAGTGTCCGTTGTATACAGTACGTGCGGCATCATGCGCTCGCCGGCACGCCCGCCGTGTCCAGCCAGCCCGTGCAGTTCCTGACTGCCACCCCGCTGCTGTGAGTCTCCGTTGTATACAGAACGCGGCATCGGCCCGTGTCCAGCCAGCCCGTGCAGTTCCTGACTGCCACCACGCTGCTGTGAGTGTCCGTTGTATACATAAAGCGGCATCGGTGCGCTCGCCGGCACGCCCGCCGTGTCCAAACAGCCCGTGCAGTTCCTGACTGTTACCACGCTGCTGTAAGTGTCTGTTGTATACAGTACGAGCGGCATTCGCTCGCCGGCCCGCCCGGCTTGTCCAGCCAGCCCGTGTAGTTCCTGACTGCCACCACGCTGCTGTAAGTATCCGTTTTATACAGAACGTGGCATCGGCGCGCTCGCAGGCACGCCCGTCATGTCCAGCAAGCCCGTACAGTTCAAACTGCCACCACGCTGCTGTGAGTGTCCGTTGTATACAGAACGCGGCATCGGCCCGTGTCCAGCCAGCCCGTGCAGTTCCTGACTGCCACCACGTTTCTGTGAATGTCCGTTGTATAAATGTCACCGTTAGATTGTACAAATACAAATACTCCACTCCAATATACATGTCTAGACACAAGACTCGGAGACTTTAACAGCGTGTAATGCACTTAATTAATTAAGAAAAAAAAATATCGGGGATGGGTTTAAACCCATCCCCGATATTTTTTTTTCTTATTTTTTATGCCTGCTATTTTACTTTTTAACTTTTAAAAATTATTTGATTGTATTAAATCATTAATATCTACGGAAGTAGAGGCTCCCTAGACATATCAAAATATTTTTCCAAACAAAATTAAATCGACTTCATAATAAAAATGTTATTTTGTAAACAACCACTAAAAATAATAAAATAATTACAATTGAGCCAGTTCTGGTATCACTTTTTCGAAATTACTTTGAAGGCGGTGCCAAGCCGAGCCATAATTATTAATATGGTTGAGCTTATTCAAAAAGATAATGTCTTAAACGGCTTGATGTTGTAATTAAGCTTTTAAAGTAATTATCTACAAAAACTTTATCATTTACTAGATATCTGTATTCGTGTCAATCGGGGTGTGAACGTGTGAAAGTCAAAATCTACTCGTGTGAGTCTCTTGTTTTGTCTCTTCTGCGTTTTGTATGAGTATGAGGTCATAGACAACTGCATATTACTTCGTACGTAGATAGGTATGTATTAATTTTGTAAAGATATTAGATTTAAATGATGCCTGGGTTTGGCACCGCCTTCAAAAAACTCTTTCTTATCTTATGTTGTGTCTCAGTGTTCTCAAAACAAAATGGTCCTGTTTGTTTGTCGTATGAGGTAGTGCTGGTCTCTGATGTCAGAGTTTGTCAAGCCGCCCGAGGGCCTCTGACGTAGCTTAACGACCTATTAATCAATAACAGCTTGGACCGACGGCTTAACGTACCCTCGGAAGCACGGAGCGATGGAAAACCGCACATAACTCAGAAAAGTAATTGGTGCGGAGACTAGGTTTTGAACCCGGTATCGTTGGTTTCTAAATTGCACTATAGAACCGTTAGGCCACCATCGCTCACCAAGACCAGCTGAGATGCCAAATCAATGGAAAATGTGAAAAGTGGTATCAAAATTAATGTACATTATAAAAAGTATATAAAAAAAAACGCTTTGCTTAAATGGTAGCTTACGATGTGTTTACCAAAGGACTTCAAATATTATAGTTTCAAAATGTTACATAACCCTTGGGCGAGCGTCCTGTCAACGAAAACAGATAATCCTGCGCGCGCTTTTAAAAACCTATTTTAAGCAATGAATATTTCAAAGGTAGAAATAATAAAAGAATACATATTTGATAAAATTACGTTCATTTAAGTTTGTTTTCATTGTGCAAGGAACGTCACAGCGGAAGACCAGCAATATGCTGAGCTGGGGCCATTTTGCAAATAGTTACATTTAGAAGTACTTTAGTGTCAAGGTATTTTTTATTTTGATGTATGTCAGTGTTCAAAATGTTATTTATTGCATATAAATTGATTTTCTTTTTCTTCTTCAAGGGTCGCGTTCAAACAATAATTCTTTGAATCCAGAAATCTGCTTAAAATTGATTTACTAAAAAACTTCTTCATCAATTTTGATAATGGTAATTTGGAATTACACAGGAGGTCTAACCTTGTAAATAAAGAAGGATTTATCCAAATTAGATTAGATTTTTAGAGATATGAAAGGAAAATAAGAACAACAAAGAAACTGTAAAACATAATATATATTAATGATATTTATGTGTAATCATTCTGATGTTATAGCCATTCAAATTAAAATAAAATATTTATACAAAAAAAAACGACTTCATAATAAAAAATATATTTTGTTAACAACCACTAAAAAAGAATGAAATAATTACAATTGAGCAAGAACAGTATCACTTCTTCATAATTACCAAAGTAATAATAATGCAAAAATACAACTTACTTACTTACTTCTTACTTTAAGTAAGAGTTATTTGAAGGCGGTGCCAAGCCGAGCCATAATTATTAATATGGTTGAGCTTACTCAAAAAGATAATGTCTTAAACGGCTCGACGTGCTATATAAAATAAAAAGCTTTTAAAGTAATTATCCATAAAAACTTTATCATTTACTAGATTGCTGTATTCGTTTCAATCGGTTTGTGAACGTGTGAAAGTTAAAATTTGCTCGTTGAGTCTCTTGTTTTGTCTCTTCTGCGTTTCGTATTTTGTATGAGGGTGCTTCATAGACAACTTGGAGCGTTGACAAAACGCTACTTAAATAAAAAAACAATAAAACCCTTTTTTTAAATAAAAGCTTAGCATAGCTGTGACTACAGGTCAAATCTCTAAACAGACAAGCCATTCTGTTGTTGTTATTGTTAGAATGTATAAGATGACGACATTGAAGTCGCACATAGTTGGTTGAAACAGTACTATCGTTCGTATTTGGTGAATACCAGCGAAAGCAGACGATCGGGTACATAAAATAGATTATCGTACGTTGTTTACTTACATGATATAATCCTGTAAATCGGAGTTCCAAAAAACAATAGTCATGTTCAGAGGTTATAAACACTTCGATAAATACAACACGTCCATGCACTACGGATCACGACTTTATAACTCTCATTAGGTCAATTGATTGAAATAAATACAAAAGGGAACAAGGAATAACTGGGAATCAGATAATAAATAAATAATTAATAAAGTACAATTGATAAACACGGAGACAAGTAATGACCTCTACCGGAAATTTTACTTATCTTTGCATCGATTAGCTGTCAAAGCAAAAGGGCGCGTTCCGTTGTTCGGCACGGTCCCGCAATGTCAGCAAATAGGAAATAAAATTAAACAAACCAATTAAATGCAACGAATGTCAAATTTAGGAACGTAGATTTTTTCCAAAGCAAACCCATACAATATCATAATTTAATAGTTACAGTATATAGTTTTATGATAATATAACGGTAGCGAAGCAAAAAAACCGCGTTCCGTACCTTTCGTCTGGAAGTGAACGGATCGTTTCTGGTACGGAACGTTTTATGGACTATAGTTTATAACAATTCTTAGACGTCTCTTGGCAGTTGTTTAGCTGTCAAAAATGGTTAAAGAAACGGTAAATAAACAAATGCTATTTCGAGGGTGAGAGATTTAAAAATAAAAGTAAAACCATATTATCATTTCCAAAGCCCATGTGTAAGCGCTGATCGGTTTTCTGGTGAAACGAAATGTTATTCGGATAGATTTTGCAAACTAAAAAAAAACTAGATCCGGCTAGACAAAAGAAACCGAAGAATGGAGACGAGAGGCGTAAATCTTCTTTTCGTGCTGGAGAGCCCAGTAGCAGGACTGACAAGTTTTTTCCCTGCATATTATAAAACCCGTAAAAAAAGGTGAGAGTATTTGTTGGTATTTTTGCATTTTCTGCAGTAATGAGTGCGATTGTGAAATCACTTTTATCCATTTTTCGAGACGCCATTTTAGCGAACTGAGAGCGGTGGCGTTTTTGAAGTCTCGAATTCTAAAAAAACGTGGTGTCTATTCATTCACAGCGGGTTTTCCCCCCCGGACTGAGACCCCACGACGGAGATTTTTCCCCGGATTGAGAGATCACACGACGGAGGCTTCTTCCCCCGGATTTAAGTAGAAAGGCGCCGTGTCGCGATACGCCACGACGATATTATACCAACGATTCCTGCCACGTTCTCGGAATGCGGTATCGTATTGGCATATTTATGCATATATTTCGTTAACCGGAGTGTTAAACTTTGGTTCCCCACCGACCTGCTGGACACCTGCAACGCCTGAGGGGTCTAGCCTGGCTACCTCTCACGCGAATCGGACATTGCTGAAACGTCGGATGGAGATTTACCTTCACTAACATAATGGCTAAATCCTATAGAAAAAGGTAAATAAGTAGACTACACTGCCGGCCGGCAATTCATCAATGTTTTGTTAGAGTAAATACTTCATTTTGTCAGTTCTATATCGACCCTAGTTATAACAGGGTAATCTTAGATCTTGGTATTTCTTGGCTGCTGAGTTGGCTAGCATTCTTTGGACTTTAAGTAAGTAAACAAAATTAAACCAAGGATAATAAATATTGTATTGGTGAATTTAAATTGCATGTTTTGTCTTCCACTATTACATGCTAGCTTGAATGGCCGTCCAACGTACCTACGGCACGGTTCCTTAGATTTTAAGTAAGTAAGCAAAATTAGACCAAGGATAATAAATATTGTATTGGTGAATTTGAGTTGTATGTTTTATCTTCCACTATTGTACCCACTAGCTAGTACATTACCGGTCTTGATCCAATAGTTCTTGAAGCTCGTTCCGGTCTAAGTTTATCCAGGTAATTTTATTAATTTCAAAATAGTAACGAGTATTTTTAGTTTCGAGTGATTCCGAAGAAAGGTATAGCATCCTCGCGTTCAGAGCGACCGAATGGGGCAAGAATCCCGACTCACCCCACTTTTGGTCTGACTTGCCCCAATTTATTTTTTATTACCTTTATTCTCAGAAATTTGCTAAAACACCAAATTATATCGTTACAAACTGCATGTTACTTCGTACGTAGATAGGTAGGTATTCATTTTGTAAAGAATTAGATTTAAAAGATCCCTGGTTGGCACCGCCTTCAAAAAACTCTTTCTTATCATAAGTTGTATATTTGCATTATTATTACGTTGGTAATTATGAAAAAGTGATACTGTTCTGGCTCAATTGTAATTATTTCATTCTTTTTAGTGGTTATTAACAAAATATATTTTTTATTATAAAGTCGATTTAACTTTTTTGGAAAAATATTTTATTTTTTGATTTTTAGTGGCCTAAGCAAACATCGCAAAGAATATTTGCCAAAGAAAATAGTACAGAGACACTCACTCACTTTAAACTCGAAGCTTTGGTAAATTAAAACCAAGGATGAATAAAACCTACATAAATAACAACTGAATTAGTTTTGACTTTTTTCGATCATTTTGTTGTTGCGTTCCTGTGACTACCTTTCGGCTCCATCATCAGACCCTGAATACCACATAACACCAGAGAATTCATCAAGACAAACCAAATGAGCCTAAACACGAGGGGGGTTCTATCATTTTGTTGTTGAGTTACTGTGACTACCTTCCAGCTCCATCACCAGACTCTTGATACCACATAAAACCAGACATGATCTCATCAAGACAAACCAAATGAGCCCAAACTCGAAGGGATTCCATCATCCGATTGTTTAGTTCCTTTGACTACTACTACTACTACTACTGTAAATTTTAATTGTCATCAAAATTACACCCATGTGCAAAACTTTAGCATCTTTGGACGTCCTTAAATTGTTCAAAATTGACTTGCAATCCAGTCCTAAATATTATAACACAGTGAATTAAATTAAAGCTTGTTTAAAGCTACTAAACCAATTTTGATGAAATTTATACAGTACTACACTAGAGGTCTTCTTACTCAAGTAATAAAAATCATCTAGTTCGGTTCAGAAATCCCAAGATATTAGAGAACACTATAAAACAAATTGATTTTCTTATAAAACTACTGAACTAATTTTGATGAAGTTTGTATGGGACTACACGGAAAGTTTACCCTTTTGAATAATAAAACAACCATCTAAATCGGTTTAGAAATCTTAGAGATAAACACAAAATCGAATGGATTTACTCAAGAAAACAATTTTTTCTCGAAACACTGCTGAACCAATTTTGATACAATTTATATGGGACCACCTGTAGAGTATTCACTATAAAACAAAAATATATATATATAAAATCGGTCCGCAATTAACGGAGATATCGGCCGAACATATAACCTTCTCCTTTTGTGAAGTCGATTAAAAATAAACATCCAAATCTGCAAAGAAATCCTGGAGTTATGATGGAACACAAAATAACACATTGATTGTCGTATGAGGTAGTGCTGGCCTCTGATGTCAGAGTTTGTCAAGCCGCCCGAGGGCCTCTGACATGGCTCAGCGACTGCTATTAATCAATAACAGCCGGGACCGACAGCTTAACGTGCCCTCCGAAGCACGGAGCGATGGAAAACCGCACATAACTCAGAAAAGTCATTGGTGCGGAGCCTAGGTTTTGAACCCGGTATCGTTGGATTCTAAATTGCACTATAGAACCGTTAGGCCACCATAGCTCCTGTTAGGCCACCGTCGCACATTAAGCTACTTAAAATGAATTTATTAATAAAAAACTGCCAAACCAATTTTGATAAAATTTTAATGAGACTGTATTAAATATCTATCCTATTGAATAAAACAATGATCATCTAAATCGGTTAGGAAATACTGTACATATAAAGTAACATACACACACTAAGAAAAAAAGAAAGACATACAGGCGACTAGAAAATCTCTACCTTTTTTGAAGTCAATTAAAAATAGCTCCTAAACTAATATTTTGAGCACTTTAAATGGAGTATTGTTAGGTAGAACTGATCATAAGCTATAATTTAAACATAAAATAATCAAGTGTCAATGGTTTAATTTTTGCAATAGATTAGAATATCTAAAAAAGATACTTTATTTTTAACACTCATTTACATATGAACTGGAAAATTACCACTACACCTCAAAGGTGTCATGCCCGTTCTTACATGTGGCGTGGAAACCATGACACTCACTAGAAGATCCGCGGAGAAATTCAGAGTCGCGCAGAGAGGTATGGAAAGAGCAATGCTCGGAATCACACGGCGTGACCGTAAACAGTGAGTGACGTGATGGCCATCATAGCTCGGAATAAGTGGAAGTGGGCAGGACACATTGCTACAATGCACGCTAGCCGCTGGACAAAGAGACTCCTAGAGTGGAGGCCTCGAGCTAACACCCGAGGGCGGGGACGACCATCGCAATGCTGGGTGGACGAGGTTAGGTGACACGTAGGTCATGACTGGATGAGTCGGGCACCAGACCGCCAGGAGAGGAAGATGAGGGAAGAGGCCTACATCCAAGATTGGATAATGGAAAGGCCCCCATGATGATGATGATGATGATGACATATGAACTTTTTTTTGCCATTATGTGTAAATATTTTTAACTAGCTTTCCCGCCCGCGACTACGTCCGCGCGGACTACTGTTTATCGCGAAAAAGAAACCTATGTTCTTCTAGAAATTAATTATTAGAAACCAATGCAAAACTAGGTACAGCACCAGTGCTCTTGATGTTTTGTGACAGACTTGTTATTTCGTTTCTATGGCAACCGTTCCTTACAGCAAATAATGAACATTTTTCAGATTTCCCGTGGAAACTTACAATTTTCCGGGATAAAAAGTATCCTATGTTGTATTCCAAGCCATAAGCTATCTCCATTCCAAATTTCATCAAAATCCATCCAACCGTTATCGCGTGAAAGCTCCCCAAACTAACAAACAGACAAAGTTTCACTTTTATATGTTGGTATGGATAGAAAGTTATTATTATTTGAAAAAGTATTGTTTTCAGTCATAAAAGAGTCTATTTTAATATCAGGAAATCCTCTACTTCCGTAGATATTAATTATTAAAGACAATCAAATAATTTTTACACCTTAAAAAGTAAAATACCTGGCATTAATAATGGGTGGGGTTTCACCTCCCTCTTTTATTTTTTTCTTCTATGAAATTAAGTGCATAATACGCTGTTAAAGTCTCCGAGTCTTGTGTCCAGACATAAAATTGAATTGCCAATATGATACACGAGCACTCAACACCATGATTAACTTTCGACTAGTACTGCATGTTCTAAACGCAACAAAGGGGGCGAGGGGAAGGGTTGCATATTGTGAACCAACTATTTGGCTCTTATCAGGTAGTTTTTTTTATCGCTCGTACCGCTTTGATTTACACGACTTTCGCCCGGCTAGAAAGGCTGAATACCCCTACATACGCCGGCCAGGTGGAGTGATGACTTGCGGAAGGCGGTCGGTAGTGACTGGAGAGGAGAGCCGAATATCGGGCTCAGTGGCGTTCACAAGGAGAGGCCTACGTCCAGCAGGGAACGAATACGGGCTGATGATGATAAACACATCATTAGTAACGCTTGTGTTGTATTGCAGCATCCCCGAGTTCCGGTACGATGGCAGCGGTGAGGAAGTGTATTTCTGGACCGGCGTGGGTCCGCAGCCCTCCGCCAAGGGCATCAAGATACCCGACGAGTACGGATAGTGAGTATTATGATATTATTCTAACGTTCAAAGCCGCACAACATTATAATTTAGTGATATCGGTAAGAATGGTAAATGTGTGTTCGTTTTGGTATACACTGCGATGGCTGCCCGAACTCTTCAGCGAGTTCAGGAGTCCCACAAAGCCAGTAACATTATCGCTTTATAAATCTTGTGGGATTCCTCTTCTGGCTTCAATTTTTCTAGTATTACTAAAACTGTCGACTCGTTCGCTAACGTTACCATTTACTGCAGACTGAGCGAAGATAGTCAAGGGATATACTAGTGCGAGTAACAGTCCAAGGTTCCGGGTTTGGTCCTCGGCTCCGCATCTATGACATTCGTAAAGTTTTTTTATTGCTCCGTTCTTTGGTGGGCACCTTAATCTGTTGGTCTTGGCTATTATTGATTAATAGCAGCCGATATGCCACGTGAGAGGCCTTCGGACAGCCTGAAAAACTCTTGACGCTAGAGGCTAGCACTACCTCATACGACTAACAAACAAACCCGCAGTCTGGAGTCGATACGCGCGTACAGCGGCGAAGATGTGCGGCTCGAGCTACCGGGCGGCACCACCGTGTTCGACATCAACTGGCTCGCCGTGTACGACGTCGCGCGCAAGCAGAGCCTCGCCACCGCCCTCGTGCCGGAGGGACTCAATGTGCCGCCCTCCGACACCGCGCCGCATCCTTACAAGTATGTACCGGTGCCTCTACTGGGTCACTCGTCGCACGCCGCACAATGCTGATGACCGTGTTCCCGCAGGTCGGCGTTGCCGGCGTGCAAGCAGCTGCATCGTGACTACCAGGTGTCGTGGGAGGTGTTCGGCCCGCAGGTCACCTTTGAGCTCGTCGCACAGGTGTGTAACGACACTGAATAAATAATAGTACTTCGAACAGAAGACGCACTCCCTTAACGGCTATATTACTCGTACACTGAACCAATTGGCTCAATGGCTGCATGCCGCTATTGCTAGGGTTGCTCGTCTCGACTTGTAGAGATACGCGCGTGATAAAAAAGCTATAAGGGTAGGTTTTAAAAATAATTAAACAGTGAATGATCAACCTTCTAAGTTGAGTTTATTTTTGAAGTAAACAATAACGAACGTATTTTATAGTTCTATTTAATGATCAATAAATTATAGGAATAGTTTTGTATATGGAAATAATTAATATAAAAATAATACTTTATTCTTGAAATAATCTATAAGGAATATATATTATAGTTACATCAATAAACCGTAGGAAAGATTTTATATGTAGACACGATTAATAAAATTTGATTTAGAAGATTGAGTTTATTTTTGAAGTAAACAATAAGGAACGTATTTTATAGTTTTATTTAATCATCAATAAACTATAAGAATAGTTTTGTTTATGGAAATAACTAATATAAAAATAATACTTTATTCTTGAAATAATCTATAAGGAACATATATTATAGTTACATCAATAAGAAAGATTTTATATGTAGACACGATTAATAAAATTAATACTTAACTTTAGTTTAATCGGGTAGACGATTTAAAAACTTGGTCGGCTCCTTGACTTTACAGTTCGTTATAATGACAGTACAGTTATATTTATTTCTTTCGACAACGTAGTACCACAGGCTGGTTTAAAGCTGTATCACGTGTTTTAGGGACCAATTATACATTTGGTTTGTCTACGTAGTACAAATATCAACTCTGGTTTAGTACGGCTGCCGAAAGCTCCGTACCGCTCCGCTGCTTTTTTTTTTTTTTTTAGTAAGTATATGTGCTGTTGGTCTATGACTGACCTCTACAGCGTCACCGGTGGGGCGGGTGCAAAAGCGCTCCGCCGCAATGCGTGACGCAGAAGGCGCACGCCAAAGTTAAGCTTTTGGCCACTTGCTCAAGGGCACCCAGGGGGTACGAACCTCGGCTTGGACAGTTGCCATTGATTACTTGGGGAGTATCGAACTAAGTGTCCGTCGCTTCCCAGCGGCAGCGCTTTTATACCGACACAGCGATAAACAAGTCGTGGCGTGACTCCATCACGCGATTCTCTGACTCATTACCTTTTGTACCGGCAAAGCGATAAACAAAGTCGTAAAGTGTTTCCATGAAATGACTCTGACTCCGTACCTTTTATAGCGGCACAGGAATAAACAAGTTATAACGTGATTCTGTGACTCATACGGTACATTCGTTATTATATTTGTTTGAAATACTTAAAACAAATGGTTGTAAGCAACTATATAGTATATAATTAACTAAATGATAACGAGAGCGATGGTGGCCTAACGGTTCTATAGTGCAATTTAGAATCCAACGATACCGGGTTCAAAACCTAGGCTACGCACCAATGACTTTTCTAAGTTATGTGCGGTTTTCCATCGCTCCGTGCTTCGGAGGGCACGTTAAGCTGTCGGTCCCGGCTGTTATTGATTAATAGCAGTCGTTAAGCCATGTCAGAGGCCCTCGGGCGGCTTGATAAACTCTGACATCAGAGGCCAGCGCTACCTCATACGACAAACAAACAAACAACAAACAAACTAAATAATATAATTATTATGGATATATGTACAAAAACCACGTAGTTTGGATTAAAAATCACGAGTAATTTATCGTTCTAGTAATACTTAAATTAATTTACCTACTACAAAATAAACGGTAATATATAAACGGTAGTCCATAATTTGCGTATCTTAAAAATATTTTGTCACAAAGCAGGTTCAGAACACATACAAATTACCTTTTTTAGAACGAACATATTGTTTTGAAAGTTATCTGATATTTGCAGAGAATGTTGTTGACAAGTAACCTCAAAATAATATATGTCTAGTTGTCAAAACTACAAATATATGTCTAAATTAGTAATTAATATAACACGCGCGGCTGAAGTTAGTCGGTCGTATAAATAAAATCGTAATTAAACGACTTGTAACAGTTTGTTTGGATAAATTATCGTATAAACTTTTATTTACCTATCAAAAATCATGTAATTTTTTGTTTTTTTACTTTATTTTTGTAAACAAATGCAAGTTCACCTTACATAAAACAAAATGTTACACCAATTGAGAACACTCTGGAGCAAAAACGCCGTAGTGGTATAGCGTTACAGCTCCACCTAGCGGCATGTTTTAGAGTTACAGTTATGACAATTTTAAAATCTTTTATTTATCTTTACTTGTATGTCCTAGAATTTTGCAATCAATATTTCAACCACTTCCACTGAAGCTATCGGGATGAAATGTGGCACATACATTTGGTTCTCGACCGACTAACTTCAATATCAAAAAAAAACTTAAATGCCGCCAATAAAACAAAATGGCAATTTATCATTTCCATAGTAACCCCTATGATATGGGTATCAAATGAAAGGACTTGATGAGCGAATTACAATAATAAAGTCGTGACATTACATTGCTACTGTATAAAATATACATATTTTTGTACTATACACACTTTGCCTCCCAGTTGACCGAGCCGCTACACTTCATCTAAAAGTTAAATCTCTTGCATGCGGCATGTTTCCCATAAAGAGGAAAACTGCCCATATTTCCCTTTCATGTGTCAACAGAGTTTATTTATTTATTTATTTCAAATTCAAATTATTCTATCATTACAGGATTAACCTAATACAATAGAGTAAGTCAACATCTTAAGCATAACATATTACAAACAAAATTGATTTCATAAATTCAGCCCCTGAACAATTGAATAGGCAATCAATTGGAATTTTCTCGGCATCTAGATTTAATGTGTGCACCGTGCGTACCAATGGTGTTTTTGAAAGTAAATTAGTCCTCGCACGGGGCACCGCAAACAGCCGCGGGTGCTGACCCATCCGGCACATTCAGCCTCATCCACAACAATATCTCCGGATTGGATATGCTGCCTCGAAATACCCTCATCATATAATATGCGAGTGCCGAATCCATTCTAGTTTCCAATTTTTTGTATCCAACCATGCCCAAAACGAACAAAGTTGGATACATTAACGGATAGAAAGGGTAAACCACGTATAATCTCAGGTACAGGTACCTCATAAATTTATTTTGTATGCGCTCCAACATGAGACTGTACTTGAGTTCATGTGGAGCCCACACCACGGTGTTACATTCGAGCTGGCTTCGGGTAAGAGCGTTGTACAGAGCTGAAATGCAACACAAAACCTAAAGTCCTGTAAGCCTTTTTACAAGTACATACTTTCCTAATGTAGTCTGAACTTGAAATCGGTACTCATGCTAACTCCGAGATTCCTAACCTCAACTACACATTCCAGAAACTCACCATCGACCTCATAATCAAAGTGGAGTGGAGCATTTGACCTACTAAAAGATATTACTGAGCATTTTGTGACATTAAACTGCAGTTTATTCGTTTGACTCCACTTGACTACTCTATCCACGTCCTCCTGCAAACGCTGGCAGTCTCCCCTGTCTTTAACCGCCAAGAGTAATTTAAGATCGTGCGCGAACAACAAGCATCGGGCTTCCCGGACTACGTCTGGCAGGTCATTTATCATAATGATAAATTCCAATGGACCGAGATTTGATCCTTGGCTCACCCCTGTTGTTGTGAAATAAAGTTCAGATTTGCACCCTGCGTATTCTACGTTGCTGCTTGTTACTGCTTGCTGTCCCTCATGTAACTCGCAAAAAAAGTTAACAATTTGTTGGTGCATCCGATAGCCGCCAACTTCGTCAATAGTAAGTATATCGTTATTGACCAAGTTGAACGCTATTTTAAAGTCGAAGTAGGCTGCGTCGACTTGCACCCCTGCGTCCACCTGAGGGATGACGTAAGACATAGCATCGAGCAGGTTTTGGCTTCATTTCGAGTATAGAGAACCATCCAAAAATATTATTTATAACTTAAATATTAACATAACTTTGCACCCATATACCGCAATAGCCCTTTAATTTTTCGGGATAAAACGTGTCCTCAATTTTAACCCATCATATAAATTTAGACGGTGCCAAGTTACATCAAAACCCGTCCGTTAGTTTCAGCGTGGTACGTGTTCTTTTAAATAAGTTTCAACCCCTATCCTGCGAGAACCCATTAATTATTCGGGATGTAAAGTATCCAATGTCCTCCTTCGTAGTATGAACCCAAATCATACCAAGTTTCATTTGAATTCATTCCGTAGTTTCTGTGCGATGCGCAGTCAAGATACGGACAAACACACAGACAGACAAAAATAAAAAGTAAAACAGTTTTGTCTTCATGTCGAATATAGAGAACCATCCAAAAAATATTATTTATAACTTAAATATTGACATAACTTTGCACCCATATACCGCAATAGCCCTTTAATTTTTCGGGATAAAACGTGTCCTCAATTTTAACCCATCATATAAATTTAGACGGTGCCAAGTTACATCAAAACCCGTCCGTTAGTTTCAGCGTGGTACGTGTTCTTTTAAATAAGTTTCAACCCCTATCCTGTGAGAACCCATTAATTATTCGGGATGTAAAGTATCCTATGTCCTACCTCGTAATATGAACTCAAATCATACCAAGTTTCATTTTAATTGATCCAGTAGTTCCGGTGGCGTGATACGCGTCCAAGATACAGATAGACAGACATAGAGACAATAATATAAAAACATACAGTTTAGGCTTCATTATAGAACAGAGTAAACTTTAAAAAAAAAACACAATTTCTTTAATGTTCAGAGTTTGGACCCATATCCCGCAGGAACCCTTTATTTATTCGGGATAAATAGTATTCATAATTTTCACCCATCTTATAAACTATGTCTGTGCCAAGTTGCACCAACATCTACGTGTACTTTTAAATAATTTTCCACCCCTATATTTCAGGAACCCTTTAATTTTTCGGGACGAAACGTATCCTCGATTTTAACCCACCATAACTTACGACGGTGCCAAGTTACATCAAAACCCGTCCATTCGTTTCAGCGTGGTACGTGTTCTTTTAAATAATTTTCAACCCCTATCCTGCGAGAACCCATTAATTTTTCGGGATGTAAAGTATCCTATGTCCTACCTCGTAGCATGAACTCAAATCGTATCAAGTTTCATTTGAATTCATGCAGTGATTCCGGCGGCATGATGCGCGGCCAAGATACAGATAGACAGACATACAGACAGAAATGAAAAAACATACAGTTTAGGCTTCATTACAGTATATAAAGAAACCTCCAAAAAAAAAACACAATATCTTTAATGTACAGAATTTGGACCCATATCCCGCAGGAACCCTTTATTTTTCGGGACAAAAAGTATCCATAATTTTCACCCATCTTATAAACTATGTTTGTGCCAAGTTGCATCAACATCCGTCCAATATTTTCAGCGTGCTACGTGTTCTTTTAAATAATTTTCAACCCATATCTTGCAAGAACTCTTTAATTTTTCGGGATGAAAAGTATCCAATGTCCTACCTCGAAGTATGAACTCAAATCATACCAAATTTCATTTGAATTCAGTGAGTATTTTCAGCGTGATTCGCTGCCAAGGTAAAGACAGACAGACAAAAATTACAAAAATACAGTTTTGGCTTTAGTATTGAACTTAGAAAGGCCTCCAAAAAGAAATGCACAATATCTTCAATTTACAGTAATTGGGATATTATCCCGCAGGAACTATTTATTTTTTCGGGATAAAAAATTCTCAATTTTTACCTATTATATAAACTACAACTGTGCCAAGTTGCAACAAAATCCGTCCAGTAGTTTCAGCGTGACACGTGTTCTTTTAAATAACTTTCAACGCCTATCCTGCCGGAACCCTTTAATTTTTCGGGATGTAAAGTATCATATGTCTTATCTCGTAGTATGAACTCAAATCATACCAAGTTTCATTTGAATTCATCCAGTAGTTCCGGTGGTTTGATGCGCATCCAAGATACAGACAGGCAGACATACAGACAGAAATGAAAAACATACAGTTTAGGCTTTATTATCGAAAGAAGAGTAACCTCCAAAAAAAATATTCACGATATCTTTGAACAGAATTTGGACCCGTATCCCGCAGGAACCCTTTATTTTTCGGGGTATATTTTCCATAGTAAAATAAACACGTATTTAGTTCATAAATAGATTTCTAATATGACAACTCAAAATGAATGACAGACATCAATATATATAATCAAAGACTAAGTAGTAAGGAGTTTGTAACATTCCTCCCCATTTACATTTCGTCTATGAGCCGACGCGGCGGTCGTACTTGACGCTGACTGCGACGACAGAGTGGAGGCACCGCAACAGTTGCAGGTGTGACGAACGTAGATGAAGAGAGCGGTGAAGATGACATGGATGGTGTGGGTGCGGATGATGTGTCGCAGGCTGCCATGTCTTTTCCTGACGAGTCTTGACGTACACTTTATCACCCGGATGGTAAGATGGAGCAGAGGACATAACATTAGCCTTCACCTGTTGATACTGTAACGATTTTCTTTTATCAGGTCGAATGTTCGTCAACAGACAGTTCAATTGTCGGCCGAACATCATCTGGGCGGGTGACTTACTAGTGGTGGTGTGAGGCGTGTTCCGATAAGTGAACAAAAACTCCATCAAGCGACGTTTAAGTTGACTTCCGTCATTTGTAGCCATTCTAGACTTAAAAGTTCTCACAAGCCGTTCCGCAAGCCCATTTGTGCGAGGGTGATAAGGTGATGATGTGACATGTAAAATGCCCTGGCTCTTGCAATATTCTTTAAATTCGTAAGATGACAGCTGTGGTCCATTGTCGGAGACAATCATTCGTGGAAGACCAATTGTACAGAAAATGTCATCTAATACATAGCAAAGACTTCTCGAAGTTATATTTTTCATAGGTCTCACTTCTATCCACTTTGAAAGTGCGTCACATAAAATTAGTCAGTATGTACCTTCGAACGGACCGGCAAAATCGATATGAATTCTCTCCCATACTTGTTCTGGAATGGACCAAGAGAAAACTGGAAGTTCCGAGTTGCACGGGCGATTTTCTTGGCATCTTGTACACGTTTTTACAAATACCTCTATGTCTTCGTCAAGTGATGGCCACCAAACATAAAAACGTGAAAGGGCCTTCATCGCAGATATACCAGGATTTCCTCTATGAAGGTATGTGAGAATCGTTCTTCGAAGTGCTTCAGGTATAACCATTCTGCCTTGCCACATGACGATTTTGTTTTCGACGGACAGTTCAAAACGTCTCTTGTAGAAAAGTCTCATGTCTCTGTTATGCTCCAGATCACGCCAACCAGTTTTCAGATACTGACAAACTTGTGATAGAATAGGGTCCTTTGATGTTTTGTCACTCAAATTGTTTTCTGATAAATGAAGATCAGCCATTCTACTACCTAAAAGTTTTGAACTTATTTTATGAACGGCACATTCAGTTCGAGAAGGATTGGTTTCGGGATTTGGCAGTCTAGAAAGGCAGTCAGCCAAAATATTGTTTTCTCCTTTCCGATAGCAAATGTCATATTGGTAGCTTCCAATCAATAGAGCCCATCTCACTAACCTGTTGTTCACTAGTTTTGGGAGATTACGTTGAGTGCCTAAAATGTGCACTAATGGTTTGTGATCAGTTACTAACGTAAATTTAGTCCCTCGTAAATATTGGTCAAATTTCTTGATTCCAAATAAAATGGCTAAAGCTTCACGGTCTATTACTTATTACTTGCTTTCAGCAGGACGAAGTTTCCTTGATGCAAATGTGATAGGTTGTTCAATATTTTTGTCTTTGTGAAATAAAATTGCTTCTACGCCTTTCTCCGATGCATCGCAGGCTAAGAAAAGGGGACGTTTTTCGTCAAAGGCTATCAATGGCTTTGAATTCGCAATGCATGTCTTAGTGGCTTCAAAAATTTGTCTCTCATGGTCAGTCCAACGCCATGTGCGTCTGCCACTGGTCAGTTCATGAAGATCTGCACATATTCCGTGAAGATGAGGAATAAAGCGTTCGTAAAAGTTTACTAAACCAAGGAAAGATCGTAATTCTTTCGAATTGGAAGGTTGTAAAGCCTTGGTGATAGCTTCAATTTTTGTGTTCGTCGGACGTATTCCATTTTGGTCTATTATATGACCCAGGTATTCAATCTCTTTCTGTAAGAAACTACACTTCTTCAAGTTGACTTTCAATCCAGCTTGTCGTAATCTGTCGAATACTGCAGAAAGTGTACGTAGGTGGTCCTCTAAGCTCCTACTTGTCAGGGCGACATCATCGAAATATATTGCAACGTTGGGAATGTTTCCAAGTAGTTGTTCAAGAAAATTTTGAAAAATTGATGGTGCTGTTGATATTCCAAAAGGCATTCTATTGTACTGAAAGTAACCCTTGTGTGTCGATATTATTAAATACTTTTTTGAATCTGGTGCTACTTCAAATTGCAGGTATGCATCTTTGAGATCGATTTTTGAGAATATCACGCCGTTTGCCAGTGTTTGACGTAGTTGGTCAAAAATTGGTACTGGATGTAAATGTTTGATCAAGACGGGGTTCAGTGAAGTACTGTAGTCTCCACAAATTCTGACTTCACCTGAGGGTTTCACTACGTTAACAGTAGGTGTAGCCCATTCTGTGGGAGTAATATTTGGGTCTACTTTTTGTATTATGCCTTCGGTAACAAGGCGATCTAATTCCCGTTCGACGTTTTTCTTCATGCTGAATTTGATCGGTGTACAGGTTCAGCCCCTGGTTTGACGTGAATGTTAACTTGGTAGTCTATTACCTTGCCCAATTTCCCATCGAAAAGTTGACTGTTCATCAAGGACATGCTTGAGTGTAGTTGGAATAATAGGTTTGACTGAGTAAACGGGTTTCGGAAATTCCATCTCAAACATTTCACTCCAATGAAGACCAAAAAGCATCGGGTTAGCGTTTTTCATTACCACAACTGGTAAAAACAATTGGCGTCCGTCAATTTCGACAGTTACGTCTGTAAGGCCGTTTGATTTTAACTTGTAGTTGCAGTAGGCTTTAAGTTTTGGTGCATTAGATAAGGTTGGTGAACCAATTTTCTTCCAGAAATGGGAACTGATTATTGAGTAGGTGGAGCCGGGGTCCCAATCCATCGTGCATTTTACGCCATTGATTAAGACATCGATTTGTTTGCAGTCTTTCTTACTGGTGCTTGCAATGTTGCAAACTAATTCTCCATCATCATCGCTACTTTCCATAGAATCATGTGGTGAAGCAGTTGTATGACTGTCGGTGATCCTCTGTAACTTGTGCTTGAAGGTATTCGATGTTTTCTTTCCTTCAATAAATGCGCGTCCGGTTTTAATGCAACAATTTTCAAAGTGTCCTTTTATATTGCATTCGTCACATATGTGTTTCTTCGCCGGGCAGTTGGCGAGGTCATGTTTGTCATTCTTGCCACATCTTAAGCATTGGTTAGAGTATAGTTTACGCATTGTATTGTTGTCTTGTGTAGTAGACTTCCGAGTATTGTTTTTTTTTCTGATTCGGTTGACACTCGAACCTGGGGTATCATGTTCAGCTTGTTCACGTGATTGTGCAATTGCAAAAATTTGAGAAAACGTAACTTCTCTCGATTTTCCTTGTTCAGTTTCTTGTAAGTCTGGCCATTTCTGTTTCAGATCCGTTTCAAGGTCTGGATGGTTTAGTCCTGTAGCAAAACGGTCGCGTAGCTGTCGTTCCAACAGTTCATCGATATCCACAATCCCGGCTCAGGCTTTTAAGTCTGTTTGCGTAATGCTCCATCGACTCAGTTGTCTCCCTTATGCAGTTCCAAAAATCTGCTAAAGCACGGTACCTGGTCTTTTTAATGCGGTACAAGTCTAAAAGTTTGGTACAAATATCCTTGTAAGTGCTGGTGTCAAATCTGGGTGTAAGTGCTATTTTCAACTCGCGGAATATTTCTGGCGTTAAAAAATTCAACAGTAGATCTTTCTGTAATTGCTCATTGGTATTATCAAATATTCCACACTTTGTCTCGAAGAAATCAATGAAATCATTGACTCTGCATGTCTCTGGGTTGTATTTTTCCATGTTAAAGTTTTTTATGATTACCATTTTGTCAGCTTTTGTTGTGGAGGCGGTGTTCGTCACGCCGCCGCTGTTGGTCGTTTTTTGCATTAACAACTTTAATATTTGTGTTATTTGTTCCTGTTGCGCCTGTTGGACGTGTAGAAACTGGGTAAATTGTTCACTATTCATAGTTACGTCTTTATCATCGTCGCCAATAAAATAAACACGTATTTAGTTCATAGATTTCTAATATGACAACTCAAAATGAATGACAGACATCAATATATATAATCAAAGACTAAGTAGTAAGGAGTTTGTAACACATAGTATCCATAATTTTCACCTATCTTATAAACTATGTCTGTGCCAAGTTGATCAACATCAGTCCAATAGTTTCAGCGTGCTATATACAAAACGGCCTACAAAAAAAAAATACACAATATCTTCAATTTACAGAATTTGAGACATTATCCCGCAGGAACTCTTTAATTTTTCGGGATGAAAAGTATCCAGTGTCCTACCTCGAAGTATGAACTCAAATCATACCAAATTTCATTTGAATTCAGTGAGTGTTTTCGGCGTGATGCGCTGCCAAGGTACAGACAGACAGACGGACAGACAGACAAAAATTACAAAAATACAGTTTTGGCTTTGGTATTGAATATAGAACGGCCTCCAAAAAAATTTACAAAATATCTTCAATTTACAGAATTTGGGACATTATCCCGCAGGAACTCTTTATTTTTCGGGATAAAAATTATCCTCAACTTTTACCCATTATATAAACTATAACTGTGCCAAGTAGCATCAAAATCTGTCCAGTAGTTTCAGCGTGGTAAGTATTATTTTAAATAACTTTCAACCCCTATCCTGCGGGAACCGTTTAATTTATCGGGATGAAAAGTATCCCATGTCCTACCTCGTAGTATGAACTCAAATCATACCAAGTTTTATTTAAATTCATTTAGTAGTTTCGGCGTGATGCCTAGCGAAGATACAGACAGACAAAATGAAAAAAATACAGTTTTGGCTTCAGTATCGAATATAGAGTACCCTCCAAAAGAAAATTTCTAAATATCTTCAATGTACAGAATTGGACCCGTTACAGTTTTATTATAAGTATAGATAGGTAAAAATAATAGCACTTTTACAAGTCAAAATTAACATCTCATGAATAAGGAGAAATACATAAAATATTATAAAAAGATCAAATCAATCAAAATTTAGATAAACTAAGTATTCTTTGAGTTTGAAAAGGAAATTTCCCTTTCATGTGCCAACAGAGTTAAATCTCACACTGGAAAAGGAAATACCCTTCTGACTCTACCGGTGCTTCGGAAATACGCCCGTTAGAGAAGAGAGCACCAAGAAACTACGGGAATGTATTTTTTCATTTTTGTTAATTCATTATATTTTTTCAAATGTCAAATTTTATAACAAAACTTACGTAAACTACATATATAAAAGTGAAATGAGATGTCCAACAATCGTCTAACAATCAAACTGGGAAAAATAAAGTAAAAATTCTAAATAGATATGTAACAACGTATAAAACAACGTGACATCATGTCATGATATCATGGTATGTTGTGAGACATCTCACAAAGTACTTTGAACATTTTATTCACTTCACGTAAACATCGAAGTTATCACTTATTATTATCAAGGAGCTTGGAGATATCACGCCATGCATTTCTGTCATTAATATAATCATTTACACTGTAATAAGCTTTCTCTATGAGATTTACTTTAACAAAAGTATTAAACCTATGCATTGATTGATAATTGATCAATGCCGTCAGGTACCTTATTAAAAAAGCGTATACAGTTCCCCATATATGAACCACTCACTTTCTTTAACCGAAATCCAGACCTTTCAGTTTATTTTCATTTCTAGTGTTAAAATTATGAACATCCCTATTTTTAATAAAGGTATTGGTATTCTTCCGAACATACATTATATTTTCATATATATATTGACAAGCCACTGTAAGAATATTGATCTCTTTAAAACGTTCCCTGAGAGAATCGCTGGATTTCATATTGTATATGGAACGAATTGCTCTCTTCTGCAGCACATATGGATTGAATTTCCGCGGCCTTACCCCACAGCAAAATGCCATATTATAAGAGATGCAGTTGTACTACTTTAGGCACTGTACGGATTGCCTATATCAGAAGGTTGATAGTTCTGCTAGGGGTGTTCACTAGTGGGGGTTCACATTAGAAACGCATAGGGTTATGCTATAATACCTTTTATTGGGTTCACATGACATACATACGGTTAAACGACTATTACAAGTGTTATGCGCGGAAGTTGGGAGACTACTGTCGGTACTAGGGGCGGTGTCGATGCCACACGCGAAATATGCTTATTTAGCATTCCCGACAATCGCCTACACATATGACATAATACTGTGAAAGTAACTAAAATATACTAATATTGCAGAGGCTACATCAGTAAACTCTCTTATTTTACGTACTGCATAGGCTGCAGAGCTCAATCTACCAGCTATCAACGATATGTGAGGAGGCCACTGTAATTTTGAATCTATAGTAATACCCAAAAATGTGGTTGACTGCACAAGGTCTACAGGCTCACTATTTATTAAAATACTTGAATTTGTAGGAACCCCTCTGACATTGGGTAGTGAGAATTTGATACATTTCGTTTTCATAGGATTTAACATTAAATTATTAGTTGTAAACCAATTAAAAACTAGTATGATTGCCTTGTTAACATCGTCAAAATTATTCAAGGATTTGTCAATCATAAAAATAAGAGAAGTATCATCTACAAACAAAACAATGTCACATAAGTTCTCTATGAAAAAGGGAAGATCGTTAATGTAAACCAAGACCAAGAATGGCCCCATTATTGAACCCTGTGGGACTCCGATTGTAATGAGAGATCCAGGTGACCTCGCACCATTTACATCCACTTTTTGGATTCTATTGCTAAGATACAACGATAAAAGATCGAGAGCTTTCCCATGAACTCCTTATTGCTTCAATTTAAAAATTAATGTTTCATGGCAAACGCAGTCAAATGCTTTGGATAAATCACTGAGAACGCTAATTGCGTCCTGTGACTTCTCCCAAGCATCGAATATATGCTTTAGGAGCCCTGTGCCTGCGTCTGTAGTAGAACGGCCTTTAGTGAAGCCATATTGTTCATTATGAAACAGACAGTTGAGATCAGGAGCCCAATTCTCGCGCAAATAGATATATGTCGGATTCGAGATTATCTCTAATCTTAAATCTCTACGAAAAATTCACCAAAATGCCGACAGGATAAAAAATCGCATTCTCAGTGGTTATAGAGTTTCTTGTCATAGACTTATTCGTAGACATTTGTAAATACGTTCCGTTTTCTCGACTGTGTTGACCTAAAATCGAGAAATATCAACATTGCGGAAAAAATAATAGCAGGTGATAATATTAATGAATACTACACTTCCCAATTATCTATCCGATTATGTGGAATTACCTAAACCAATGCGATTTGTTACAATTAGATTTTCAATGCAATATCAACTCTAAAGCGCCGCATTAAGTGCACTTTATAATGACAATCTGATTGCAACAAGATAGGAAATTGACCCGCTGGTTAATGAGCGGTCACATACTATTGTTCGTACGTGTTTTTACTACTTTTACCGTAAAGCTAAGATGATTAGTATTACCTACTTATAAATGTATATAAAACAAGGATCAAAAACTAAGTCATAAATAAATATTATAATAATACAAGTTTTATTATTTTATAGCACTTAGCGTAGATGAAGAAAACAAATTAAAAATAATTTTGCCTCAACCACGTTATTTGTAAAATCCTCAGTAATTTCACAAATAACGTGGTAAAGTCAAAAAATCGTCCTGAGTAAAAACATCTGAAATTTTTAAGATTTCGGATATATTTTATTATTTTACAAGAAGAGAGTTCAAGTTTAGTTCGACTACAGATAAGAAACGGTTTAACTTCTCATTCGACTTAAAAACTCTACTGGAGCCCAATTCTCGCGCAAATAGACATATGTCGAATTAGAGATATGTCGAAAAAAATGGCGTATGTCGATACAATACTAATTTCTGTATTCTCGGAAAGGCACGATAGAGATAAAATTATGTCTACGTCCAGCGCTCAACATGCAACAAGTGGTCCGGAGTCAAACCGTTTCTTATCTGTAGTCGAACTAAACTTGAACTCTATTCTTGTAAAATAATAAAATATATCTTATATAATATATATATAAAACACATGATTTTACTGAGGACGGTTTGTTTACGATTTTACCACGTTATTTGTGAACTTACTGAGGATTTCATAAATAACGTGGTCGAGGCAAAATTATTTTTAATTTGTTTTCTTCATCCACGCTAAGTACTATAAAATAATAAAACTTGTATTATTATTATTTTTATTTATGACTTAGTTTTTGAACCTTGTTTTATATACATTTATAAGTAGGTAATACTAATCATCTTAGCTTTACGGTAAAAGTAGTAAAAACACGTACGAACAATAGTATGTGACGGCTCATTAACCAGCGGGTCAATTTCATATCATGTTGTAATCAGATTTTCATTATCACGTGGACTCACTGCGGCGCGTTGGAGTTGATATTGCATTGAAAATCTGATTGCAACAAATCGCATTGGTTTAGGTAATTCCACTGCAGACATAAGGCGCATTTGTCTAATAAAAGTATTTTAACTTAACCTTCACAAGATAATAAACAGATCCGCAAGTTAAATAACATAGTAGGCACTTTAATACAGTAAAACTCTTTCAATTAAACTTCTCTGAAATCGTAAACTGAAATGTAGATTAAAACACTAATATAAACCAAGTTTTTTTTAGATTTCACTGTCGTCGAGTTGTGAGCTACCCTGAAAGTTTCAGCCGGATAGCTAATTGAAAGTACTCGAAATTTGAATTTCAAGATTTCACCTGAAACGACAGACAGACAGACAAACAAGAAAGTGACTTAATAAAAACGTGGTAAAAAAACATCATAGCCTCAAGAAGAAGATTAACACATTATTGTAATTTAACCGGGTATACTGTGGGCTCTTGGACTATGAAACTCCACCTTGCCTCGGCTACTGTTTTACTAAAGGTCGAGAACTTTCCTTGACGCAGCTCCTCATCCGCCTCTATTAAAGTTAATAATATTAGCTTCTGCGCCGAAGAAGCCATGTCTAAAACAATAAATATCTCAAAGATCCCATGCCATGTATTTAAAATATTTCAATTCGACATTGCAGAAAACACATTTCATTTCACGCGAGTACTTTTAGTCTTTTCTGAGTTTGAGGGTAGAATTTGAAAAATAAATTCTCGGTCTGAAAACTGTCTACTTTGCACAAATTGATGCAATTATGTATAAAATATTTTTCCAAAAAAATTATATCGACTTCATAATAAAAAATATATTTTGTTAACAACCACTAAAAAGAATGAAATAATTACAATTGAGCCAGAAAAGTATCACTTTTTCATAATTACCAACGTAATAATAATGCAAAAATACTGAAAAAACTGGAACATGTTGAATACTCGCTGTAAGGAACGGTTGTCATGGAAACGAAATAACAAGTCTGTCAAAAATCATCAAGAGCTTTGGTGCCACAGAGTAAGTAGTTGATGCTATACCAACAAAAAGCCACAGAGGCTCTAACCAAGAAGTCTAAGTCTACTTTTGCAATGGTTATTAATATCCTTGAAGAACGTAGGATGCTTTTTTCGCGATAAACTGTAGTCCGCGCGGACGAAGTCGCAGGCGGGTAAGCTAGTAGCTTTATAAAAACATCCCACTATGTTTATAAAACCCGGTGAGCCTCCCCCAGGCCATGCCCAATTAGGGTTAAAGGACACTACAAAGTAATACACTCAGTCGATGATATAACTTCGTTGCAAAATGATCTGAATATTATAAGTCTCTGGTGCTTTAATAACAAGATGATTCTTAATACATCGAAACGATTTCACATAAAATTTACGCGAAAAAGAGTTAGGTGATGCAATATATTCTATTGACAGTATACTAGTACAGTACAGTAGTAATCGAAGTGTCAAGCATGCGTGACCTAGGTGTTATTGTGGATCAAAAGTTAGACTTTCGCGAACATATTGACCATATTGTTGAAAAAGGCGCGAGATTGGCGGGTTTCGTTACTAAACAGACTAAAACTTTCAAAGCCAGATATACCGATTATGCTGTTTAACTGTTACGGTACTAAGCCTAGCCTAAGGTACTGGTGCTTTGTAAGGCACTCTTTTTGCAAAGCTTTCTTATATTGATAAAATTAAACAATAAATGCAAAAAGCCTTCTAAATCCTTAAGATTATTTATTTGTGAGATCAATCATCATAAAAGTTTTACATAAAGTTGTGTATTACGAACAAAATATAGTATTTTAATAATGCTTTGGATGGGCCTTATTAGGTAAATGGTGGATTAAGTAGGCCTGTTACACAAATGCACATGTATTTAAATAAAAACAAAGTCAACAACTCCCAAACAATAAGAAAACATTAATAAATTCGAGGTTGTACAGTAAACTATATTAAATCGTCCTAATTCATTCACAATTTGCCTTTGGGCCTTCCTAGGACTATCAAAGTTTAAACTTGTTATAAAATAAAAATAACTTATCAAACAAAAAAAAACGTATGTTCATCGACTTAATTAACGAAACTCTGACAAAATCAATTCTTAAATCTAATTTTTTCAGACTTAACTTTTAACACAAAATTTAGGGTGGGCCTTAGTAGGGTTAAAAAAAACTCATTTTGCTTTATTTGGTAACCATATACTCACTAACTAAAATATGAAAAACACAAATTAAGGGAATAAAAACTTACATTAACTTCTTCTAAAACTATAATAATCATAATTATTGTGAGAAGTAGGCAGAAATTAAGAAAGAATCAAAGAAATCATTAGTTACGGTCTGGACACACAAACTGTTCATTATCTTTCTTCGTTAATCCAATGCATTCTTCGTAGTACCAAGCCATGTAATCTTTGCATTGTCGCATGTCAGCAACACGTTCAATTTAACAGGCGTTACAATACCACCCTTTGTGTACATCTGTTTTTCTTAATTTCTTATATATTGTCTGTCGTTCTTCTTTTCCATGTCGTTTCTCTTTTTTATGTTGTTGTTCTTTTGACTGTCTTTGTTCTTCCGTCTCTTTTGCCTGTCTTCCATCTTTTTTGTCATCTTACTTGCTTTCAATGTATTTTTGATATTATTCTGTGTTTGTTTAGCTTGTTTCAACTGATTTGGCGGATTTGTTTTTTCAGTCTTTCTAACAAACAAATCTGTTGTAATTCTTTGGCCTTTATAATTTAATACTTTACGTCATGGTTTACGCTTTAAAGTTGCAAAGTTTGGCGTTGGGGTAAGGTTATGAAATTACGTATTTTTTGTGAAGTTTCTTTCAATTTCGATAGTGATACATCATCTTCAGAGTCGTGCTTGCTCTGCGGACAATGTACCTTTTTCTTGTGTGTTTGGGCTTACATTTTCTTCTTCATACTCTGAAGTTGATGAATAAATGTTAATGGTCCTAGGAGGATGGAAATAGCTTTGAACACTTGCCATGTCCATATCTTCGTCAGAATCTGATGCAGAAAAATTAATCAAAGGTTGATGCTGTGTAGATACTCCGGAGAAACTAGGTATAGGTTTATGGAATTCAGGAGTTCTGTTGCCACTTATGTCTTTGTGGGGTGATCTGTTACGCTGGTCTTTGACATCTTCAATGGTAGATTCTGATAAGGAACTGCTGTAATCGACCAACTTTCTGGTGTTTTGAGAGTTGCTAGGTTCAATACCATTTACCAACAATTCGTCAACATTATGATACACAACAGATGGCGACATACAATTTAAGTTATCCTCGCAGTCAGTGATATCAGTATCAATGTTATTTTCATTGTTTGAGCATATACAAGCGTGCTACACCTTCGACCACATCATCGCTTTCCATCAGGTGAGATCGTGGTCAAACGATTACCTAGTCAGTAATAAAAAAAAAAAAAAAAAAAACGTGACTCTCTTAAATCAGAAGCCTGTATGTCGGAACTGCTAACTTTTAAATCATGCCGTTGCGTAAGTATAAAAGGAGCATATGCATCATCCGGAATAGCATTTGGATCATATGAGTATAGTCCAGTTGCTCTGAATCCATTTTTGATATTATCGTGGGTCATGCATTTGGACCACAATTCTATAAAAAAAAAAAAAAAAAAACTTGTCTTCGTGAGTTTGCGTTCCGGATGTTGATAAGCATAATTATAATAACACCTCTTCATCCCAATAATGTTCATACGATCTATTCACGGACTTGTCAAACGGCTGCAATTCTTGGGTAGTATTAGATGGAAGGTATTGTAATACGATGTCGTTTTCATCAGCCGCATCTACAATCCTGGCGTCTAGATGAGAGGAAGCTCCGTCAAAAATAAGCAAACATTTTCCTGGTGTTTTAAACTTGGCAAGGTGATTGATAAAATTAATGAAAAGGTCAGTGTAGTCATGCTGCCTTTAGGTGCCATTTTGACCAAACTACAAATTGTCATTGAATAAGCTGTTTGCCTTTGAAAATGATCATAGGCGGAATTGCAATACCTATAGAATTGACACATGCTGCAATAGTAACGTTCTCAGCATGCTCTTCTGCTATGAAATGTACTCTTTTGGGCCCTTTTGTGGCTAATATCTTCTGTTGATGATGCAAGGTCAATCGGCAGCCTTTTTCATCCATGTTTTAAAGTCTCTCTGGATGATTCGAAATGTCCAACTCATCATAATTTTTTTGATGGCTTTAACATGCTGTGAGGCAATGGATTTGTGCAATGGTTTTGTTTGAGCTCTTGCAGAGTACATGAATTGAGCTTTGCGAACGGACATTTCAGGGTTCCTCTTTATAAAATTTCTGAGCAACTTTTTGCCTACAATACTTTTCTTTTCATTAAAAGAATGTGGTATTTTATTTGTTTCGCAAAACATGTAGGCTTATTTTCTAACAAGTTTGGGTGTCAGCGGAATCCTTACTTAGGCCAATCTTATTATGCGCTTTGCTAAATTATTCTCCTGTGTGTAAGTCAGAAAAGGTACTCGCCCAGTTACCTTTTTGGTAACGCCAGATTTAAGGTGATTTCTTATAGTACGCCTCGGAATGCTGTAAGTAGCTGCTGCCTTACGTTGTGACATAAGACGAGATTTTACTGTATCAATGGCTTTCTGTAGCTGTTTTTCAGACGTTTACCTCGACGTTTTGTCTCAGGTGGCTCCGTTTTAATCTGGGTACCAATGAAAATAAATATGTAAACAATTACAAAATTTAATAATTACACACTAAGTACACTCTGCAGGTAATCAAAATATTGGGTTGGCTATAGAAACAAGGGGCAATAGTTGAGGGGTGGTGGTGGTGGGTTGGGGTGGGGTAAGTGGAGGGCTACCCCCTGGTACTCTCCCCCCCCCCCTCCTCCCGCGGCGACGCTTACTTAATGAGATAGGGTTGGTTATAGAATCAAGGGGCAGGAGTTGGGGAGTGGGAAGTGGGGGATATGGAGGCCTACCCCCTGATATCCCTCTCCTCCGCGGAGACGCTTAGTTTATGTGATATTTCAGTAATAAGTTTATATTAAAAATCGACTGTTTGGTCACCGTAAATAAAATTAAAAATTAGTAGATTATTGTATAAATGGTCCAAAATTATGTAATTCGTCGAGTATTTTCATTAAATAGCAGCTGTCGTTTGAAAATAAACTATTGTCAGTAAAATACTTTGACTTAAAATGGTCATGACACTGTAAACTATGTGGTATGTTTCTACAGATCTTAATAGCTTTCGCCAGAAAGCAGCGGAATAAGCAGGGCAATAGCCGCTTTTTAATAAACTGTTACGGCTGTTTATCCGTTTTTTTATAAACTTTAAACTGAAATATCTCGTAAACTAACCGTTGCGTGCGGGGGGAGGGGTAGCCCTTCCCTTCCCCCCACCCTACATCCCCCCTCCCTCCTCAACTAGTGCCTCTCGATATTCTATATTTCCCTTTATATTGTTTAAAATGTTCCTAAATTATGTAATTCGTCGAGTATTTTCATTAAATAGCAGCTGTCATTTGACTATTGTCAGTAAAATACTTTGACTTAAAATCGTCATGATACACATCTTAATATTCTACAGATCTTAATATTCGAAGCCCTAATAAGGCCCAGGCCTTCTTTGGGCACCAAATAGTGGGCCTATGATGTTTTGAAAAAGGCAGTTAAAAATTCAGCTAGTAAATAGAAATAACAAACTTACCTTGAATTCGATGTCCTGATATATATTTTAAACGGACCACTAACAAAAATAAACTAACAACAACTTTTTGCTGAGAAATTCTTAAAAATGTATGGACTTGAGGTTATAAATCGACCGGCATTTGCAGTCACCGGTAAACTACTACTAAAATGGCGGCATGCTCGTGTGTACAATTCGCTTCACTTATGTCTACGTGTGGAACCGCGTATTTATTTATTTATTTATTCTTTAGCACACAAATACATTGTACAAGGAGGACTTAATGCTAAGTAGCATTTTCTACCAGTCAACCTGGAAGTGCAAAAAAAATGGTAGCGGTACAGTAAAAAAATAATAATAACGAAAGTGAATAGAAATAGGTACCTAGCTATAAACTAAAATTTTAAGAATAAATAAAAGAATACATAAGAATATTATAAGTAATACACTAATATATAAAAAATATATATTTATCATTCATCATTAAGTACGACAGGAGAAACAAAAATAAAAAGAAAATTAAAAATAATTAAAAAAACAGTTTATAAAGAATCCATACTATATGTAGGAACAAATAAGAAAAAAAAATGAGAGAAATTATGAATGATGAACCTTTTCGACATAAAAGTTGCGAACTTGGCGCTTGAACATACTCTTAGAAGTTGCCTTTTTTATGTCTATTGGCAACGCATTCCACAGTCTTACCGCTACAACGGAGAAGGAGTTGTCCAGAAAGGAGGAAAGGTGCTTAGGAGTAGCAAGAAGTAGGTTACTGGAGGACCTAAGAAGACGCTCGTGAGTGTTACTAAGGTATTGAAAAGATTCTTTGAGATACCTAGGAGTATTGGGATCATTAAGTACCGAAAAAAGAAGGCCAAGAATCCGAACATTTCTTCGCTCACGAATAGGTAACCATCGAAGTTTCGCTCTGTATTCAGAAATGTGGTCGTACTTACGTAGACCAAAGATAAATCTTATGCACGTGTTCAAGAGACGATCTAACTTGTTGAAAAGTACAGAGTTAAGGTCGACAAGGCAAACGTCAGCATAATCTATAAGAGGCAAGAGAAGGGAATTAACGAGGGTGATATTGATAGTAATAGGAAGGAAGTTTTTAAGCCGAATAATAGAGTGAAAAGAAGAGAAGAATTTACGAGAAATTTCTTTTACGTGTTCCGACCAGCAAAGACTGGAGTCAATGATGACACCCAAGTCTTTGACGGTGGAAGAGAAAGGAATTATGCAGCCATCGTAAGAAAGAGAAGGAAGATCAGATACATTTACTTTGACAAGCTGACGGGAGCTGCCGATAATAATGGCTTGGCACTTGTTTGTGTTAACTGCAATCCCGTAGCTGTCAGACCATGTGTGAAGATTAAATAGATCAGCATTGAGCCTGTCTATGACACTATCGAGATTCTCAACAGGTGCGGCGCAGTAAAGTTGGAGGTCGTCAGCGTACAAATGGTAGTGACTTTTGATGGCAGGAGAAAGTAGATTGATAAATAAGGAGAACAGGAGCGGAGACAAAATACCTCCTTGAGGTACACCTGCTTCAACATCGTGCCAGTCCGAAAAATCTTGACCATTTCGGGTTGCCTGCCTACGACCTTGAAGATATGAAGAGAACCAATTTACGGTGGTTGAAGAGAAATTAAGACGACGAAGCATGGCCAGAAGCAGGTCATGGTCTACGGCGTTAAAGCCATTGCTAAAATCAACTAGAACCAGCACAGTAACTAACTTGTTCTCCATGTTACAACGCATGTCTTCAGTTACTTTCAGGAGAGGTGTCGTTGTACTGCGGCCAGCTCTAAAGCCCGATTGAAGAGAGTTAAAGAGGTTAGCATTGGAAAGAAACTCTGTAGCTTGTCTATGAACTTCGGACTCAATTACCTTTGATAGAAAGGGAAGTATGGAAATGGGGCGAAACTGATTAGGGAGAGTAGGACTAGGGACTTTGGGAAGTGGAATGACATGAGCTTTACGCCACACGTCGGGAAATTGGCCTGAAGAAAATGAGAAATTAACAATGTGAGATTTGAGAGAACCTATGATCTTCCTTACCCTATCCTGACATACCGGAAGAAAGTTAAAAGAATCAATGTCTGGTATTGCAATTGCTTGAATTTTTAAAAGGGTATCATGCTTGGTTGTGGGGATGAGCGTAGAAGAGATGAAGAAATGAGCATTGATACAGTTTAGGTCGAGAGTGATTTTAGAATCAAATTACTTAGACTTACCTAGTCCAAGGGAGCGAAGAAATTTTCAGAGACCAGCTGGAGCTAGCAGAGTGGATAATTCAATTTGTTCCACGATGTAGCGGCGCTTAGCGTTCTGGACTAATTTATTGCATATATTTCGCAGGTTTTTGTAAGCAGACCAGTTACTGTCAGACCTAGAACGCTTGTACTTCCGAATAAAACGATCTCTTCTAGCCATAGCTTTACGAATAGTACTATTAAGCCACGGTGAAGGCGGATGCTTAAGTTTAACTGGACGAATGGGTGCATGTTTATCGAAAAGTTTGAGAATTGCAAAATTGAATTTATTTATTTTTCATCTATTGTCTTGGAAAGAAATATTTCAGACCTGTCCACATCAGCAGCATCTTTGGATAGCTTATCAATATCTAGACGTGAAAAGTTACGTTGATTTAGGACAACAGGATTAGGTTTAGGGGTTCTGATTTTGAAAGACGAAAAGATAAGGTCATGATGTGAAAAAGCTGGAGCAGGTACTTGACCATGGCTGGCCACTAAGTCAGAATGAGAGGTAATTATGAGGTCTAAAGTGTGTCAGATGAACCAGTATGATGAGTAGGAAAGAGATCTAGTAAGTTCAAATTCACGGATTGTAATAAATTACGAAACTTAGAACTTCGCTGATTTACATTCAGTAGACAGGTATTAAAGTCTCCCATGATCAGAAAATGAGAATAGTCAGACATGAGGGTTACTAGGATATCCTCCAATTTGGAGAAATAGTCCACACCCGGAGGACAATAAACAACACGCAAAATTAGTTTAATCCCCAAATCAACCTCAATAAATAAATATTCGGCGCCAGCGCTGTAGAGGGATGGTGACTGCAGTACAATTTTAAAGGAGAGATGGCTTTTTGTATATATTGCTACACCTCCTGCCCCTTTCCCAGTCCGGTCATTCCACACCAACACAAAACCTGGAATGGGAAAGGAAATGGAAGGGAGGGACGGTTTGAGCCAGCTCTCTGAAATGAGAACAGCGTGAAGATGGGGAGAGTTAAAAGAATCGTGAAGATCTGCAAAATGTGAAGGGATGCTCTGAGCGTTTACGTGGCAGACGTTGAAATTTTTAGCGAACGATATCAATTCATTACTAAGGATTTCACGCAATGTAACAACATCATCAAAGCTATCATAAGAACTAATGCTCGATTCTACAGTTTTCAATGAGTCATCATTACTAGAACTACAAGAGATTGATAAATGATATGAATAAATAAAAATAAAATATATACAAATATAAATAATATATACAAATTAACAGATTTAAAGTAAAAGAAGACTTAAATTCCTACAAATAAACACATTTTATTGCAATTCCTACTGGCAATTACAAAAATAAAAGAATAGTAAGGAAAACAAATCTTACAAAAATAATTAACTACCTGGAGTATACATAACAATTATGCAGATATATGTACTACACAGAATTTACATAAATTTTGAACTAAAAACACTATTTGCAAGAATAACAAAACTAAAATTAAGGAAACTATATGTACCTACTATGGTGCGAAACTAGGTTAAGTGAAAACTTCCAAAGGGAAACACGTGAGGCACCCACTGGCATCATCATTTATCTATATCTCTGCCAGAAATAGCTAGCAGTAACGGCAATAATTATATATAATATGTACTAAGATTAAAATATTATTTTGCTTACAACGGTGCTAGCCAAGCCTGTCAGAACGTGCGATACCTACGTGTAATTGCCTCAAGAGAAAATTAAAAAGTAATATATTTTTGATTTTGAGTAAATAATAGTATGTAACTTACCTATGCAAAGACTGCACCCAGAAAAGTAAGGGTACATTATAAAATTTTATTATTTAATATTACCTACTAAAATTTTACTATTAAATATGAAAAGCGCAATTGAACCGAAAAAGTGTATGAAACAATATAGGTGTACTCTGTGGGTGTACTGAACAAAACTAGGTACAAATTGTACGGGAAAGCTCTGCCTCAACTTACAGTAACAATAAGTGGCAGGTTACACATTAATTTCAAGACATACCAATAAGTTTAATTAGTAAATATAATAGGTAGATCAATCCATAGAAAATAAAAGATAGAAGCAAAAAAAATGTAGTTGGCCTAATCAGTGTTGCAAAAGATTTCATAAACAGTTATAATTACACCTACATGCCAGTCGCAGCAAGACGTGACACTCTGAGATTAAGCAATTTCATTACATAGGGCATTAGAAAAGAACAACAGTGGGTACTGTATGGTTTAAGCCTAAAAAAAAGTAGATTATGTAAGGATTAATAAAAGTCATTTACACATAGGTACAAGCATCTACCACAATAGAAGGGAAAAAGCAACAAAATAATAAACAAAAAAAAACAGTAGGTAGGTATCTCATAGAGTCACAGTCCACCCAAGCTGTCAATAAATATGAAAATATACAAAGAAACAATCTTCTAATGGCAAACAAAACAGAAAAATACTAGGTACCTACTTTAATTTGCTTATCATGAACAAAAACATCAAAGTTATATTTAGATTGGTATGATAAAAACTCAACATAATTTTAAAATACTTACACGAAGACTGTGCTTGTATGATTGAAAATACAGTAGGTATTATGTAAAGCACTACCTACTATGTTGGGTAGGGACTAAACGCAAAATAAAAAAAATAATAAAAAAAAGGAATATGGAGAAGTAACTTAGGTGTCTTGGTGGTTTTGGTCTTCAATCCCCAGCCCTGCGACTTGGAAGAGGCTCGGCAGCCACCACCGGCGCTGGTCCAGCATGAGAGCGATAATCCGACGTAGTTTTATTAATAGTTGACGGGAACTTAGCCATCAGCTGATCGAGCTCATCTGTAGATGAGATGCGCTTGCGGTCGTTATTAACACAATAACTTTTCCATCTCTTGTCCAGCAACGGGTGATACCGAAATGCTTTCGGGCTGAACTAAATATAACTTGTCGTGTTTTAGTTAAAAACTCACTCAGAACTGTTGGCGAAGCCTTGAGCCGCTTCTTTTCGTTCCAAACTAGATTGCGAGCAAGTACGTCAGCAAACCTAACCAGAATAGGACGGCTACGTGAGCTGTTTCTAGTGCCCAGACGATGACATGACATAATTGCTGTTGCTTGGATATCTCCGAGGTTCATAGTTGACTGAATGACAAAAAGAGTCAGTGATTTGCAGTCCTCATTCTCACTCTCCTCAATGCCACTGAACAGCAAAGCATTACGCCTGTTGAAGCAATCTAGATCATCTACTTGGACAGATAAATTCTGAATCAAGCCTCTCAGCATTTGAAAAATAGACCAAACTGAATCCTTGAACGATTTGTAATCCTGTGATAATTTCTCTAAACTTAGCTTACTGTCAGTGGATCCAGCTAGCTTAATTTGCTTCTCAAATTCCGCCATCCTTGAAGAAAGTGACTCCTCTATGTTCTTCTGGTTATCAAGGACTTCTTGTACATTTGCCATTGTAATTGTAAGATATGAGGGGGTGATGCCAGCAGGTTAGTACAGTTTAATTATTTTATCATTTTAGCTTGGTACTCATTGGTATATAGTATCACTTCATTACTCATGTGATATATTAAGATAAATACACACGAAATAGACAGTTCTTATTTCTTATCCACTTATTAAATTGAAGAGCTTAGTTAGATTAATGTTGACAGTTTTACTGCCTACCCGCGGAAAAAAGTATGCGCGCGAGATTTGAAAATGTTTGAATAAAGCAATAGGTATGCATTTTTTTTTAAGTGGGCCATTATAGGAGCTGGGCTATCATAGGCGCTAGTACCTTACTAGAATACTGTAGCCTGATTTGAAACCCCTCTTACGCAGTTCATATTAATAGATTAGAGAGACTTCAACGTTTATTTTTATGCCATCTTAGTTGCCATCGCCAACAATCGCCGCCGTAGTTTGAACTCATGATTCGAGACTTGAACACTATAAAATGATTCCACTCGATTCCACTCGTTAAGACCGCCGAAATTGTATTCCTCTTCAAAAACATTAGTGGCAAAATAGATAGCACAGACCTTTTAGAAAGTATGTTTTCTATCTTCCCCACCCTCCCCTCCCATCCCCCAACTCTTGCCTGACTTACCCTATTCTCCCCTCACTTTTATCTAACTTACCCCACCCTCCCCTAATCGCCCATATCCTCCCCACCCTTTCCCTGCCCTCGGCCGAGCACAACACAACCCACCCTCCCCCTGCAAGTCCTTTATAGTTTAATTGAAATGATCAAATAGGTTTTAAGAATCTCTACACTAAATTTAGTTTTAGTTTAATTTAGTATTTGTGAGTGAACAACGGAATTGACACCAATGTCATTCTTTTATTTATTTTCCACTACGTAGGAAAAGTTACGTCGCGCGGCAGTGTGTTCCGCATGCGTGTACACGAGCCGCGTCAGTCACTGACAGCGCGCGGAAATCAACTGAATTAAGGTCGGGTCACCCGTCGCTTCGATTTCATACCTGAACATAAGAGTGAAACCGGCCTGGTAATGTGTAGGACAGAAGGTAGGAAGGAGGTCGGTGCTAAATTATGTGAAGGTGATCGACCCGCGTATTGCAGATCGAGCCTGACGAGTACATGGCGTTCGGCATCTCGGGCAGCGCCGAGCACTCCACCATGTTGGGTGCCGACGTCGCCGTCGCCTCCTACAGCGAGCGCGAGCAGCGCGGTATCGCCGCCGACTACAACATCACCGCCGTGGGCCCGGTGAGTGTGTCGACGTCGCCGTCGATGTGTAGCGTGTCATGTTGTTGTGACGCGTTGTATTGTCCCGCAGTGTGTGCAGGTGTTGGGTGCATGGGTCGGCGTGTGCCGCGACGCCGCGCTCGGCGCGCAGGACTCCAACCAGGTGTTCAGCGCGCGCCGCGACGGAGGGCTCACCATCGTCACCTACCGCCGCAACCTGCAGCCCAGTGAGTCCCGCTGCCCCCTCCCCCGCGCCCCGTGGCGTCTCGCGCGCGTTCTGTAACCTCGTCACCGACCAATAGTATCACTCGAGTGTTTTAATACCTAGTTATGTGCCGTTCCATTCACTACTTTATCTTCACTCATGTATAGCTAGCGGCACGTAAGTTTAGCGGTGAACGAAACGTGGCGGGGATCTTGGCACAGTCAGTTTTCGGGATAAAAGTATTCAACATTTTAACACATTATGTAAACTTTGACTGTGCCAAGATCTCTGCCACGTTTCGTTCACCGCTAGACTTCAAATTCAAATTCAATTTATTGTAATAAAAAACGGTATTAAAAACACCAATTACACATTATTACACACATAACATATTATTACACATATTACACATTATCACACACATAAAACATTACAATTAATCAATTCAAAATGTCAATTAAATTACACACATGTCGAGTCAAAATAAAATAAGGAACCAGATAATCTACAATAAAATAATACACAGAAACAATCTTAAAAATCATAATATAATGTCAAAAATCAACACAATATGTCAAACAAATGGAAAAAAATGCTTTACAGTTGCCAATGAATAGATCAATATCAGGGTTAGCGTCAAGGAGTGCATTGAGGTTGCGCAGGGACCGACACGGGGGACTTGGCCCGGGCAACAGTGCGGAACAACCGGAACACAGAATAACTTATGTTTTCTGTTGGGCCTATGCCGCATATAGTTGTCCGGGACGAACAACCTGCACAGTCGGTCATGTAATTCTGAGGAGTCGACGGACCCTCTCAGTACTTTACAACAGATAGTGAGCTGGTCTAGCAACTTTCTCACTTGCAGGGAATTAAAGCCAAGCTGTCCAAGCAAGAACTTAGTGGGATAGAGGTATGGGTAGAAGCCGTAAAGCCTTTTGTATAAAGATCTTAAAAATGCTTTCTGCACCTTTTCAAGCATCAGTGTGTAGGTAACATGATGCGGATTCCAAACACATGCTAATTTCCTCCTCACAAGAGTATTAAATAAGGTTCGTATGACCTGCGGTTCCCGAAAATCCTTTGCGTTGCGTAGTACAAACCCCAAGCGACGGAAAGACTCTTTGGCCAGGTTGGAAACATGGTCATGAAAAGTGATTTGGCGGTCAAAAGTAACTCCGGAATCTTTAATAATATTTACTCTATTAATGTCAACATTGTTTAAATTGTAATTAAAATTAATTGGACTATATTTACGATCAAATGTCATTACATAACATTTATCAGAATTGAACAACATTCTATTACTAACGCTCCATTCAAAGATAGAATTTATGTCATTTTGCAAATTAAGGCAGTCATTGTATGATTTGATCTCTAGTATGAGCTTCAGATTGTCAGCGTACAAGAGACATTTAGCAATGTTCACAACTTGGCCAGGTCATTGATCATAATCAAGAAGAGGAGCGGGCCGAGCACTGATCCTTGACTCACTCCAGATCGAGTGTGATATGGTTCAGACACATACATGCCGTGCCTCACATATTGCCGACGATCTCTCATATAGTCTGAATAGAAACTGAGAAGATTTGGAGTAAAACCGATGGCAAATAGCTTACGCAACAAGATGTCATTATCTATTTTGTCAAAAGCCTTCCGAAAATCAAAATACACTACATCAAACTGTACTCTCTGATCCAAAGCCTTCGAGATGTAATCCACTAAGCAAAGTAAGTTAGTATTAACAGATCGTCCAGGTCTAAAACCATGTTGCTCATCACCTAAGTACTGTTTAACTTGCCTATATATTTCTTTATGCAGTATGTATGCAAATACCTTGGCAGGCGAACACAGAATCGCTATGGGACGATATACATCCACCACTGTCCTATTACTACTCTTAGGAATAGGTCACCCTGGATGTCTTCCACTGAATGGGGTAGATGCCGTCTCTAAGAGAGAGGTTACAAATGTGATACAAGGGGAGAATCATGTGCTTCTTATTAGACTTTAGAACAAAACTATCAGGTCCTGGTTAGCTACCAGGCTTTAACTTGTTTAGGGCACGGATAATATCGTCAGGTGAGAGGGGGAGTACGTTTACACCATCGCCACACTCAGCTTGTTCACAAAACGCATTAGGATTCAGTGTAGGCACCTCTTCTTGAAAAACGCTTGAGAAATACTCCGCAATCGCCTCAGCGGCATGCGCGCTGGTATAAGAGTTGCCTTCATAGGCTCAAAACCACCTTTAGACCTTAAGCTACTTACATGGCGCCAAAAATGAAGTTTTAAGTTTTCCTTAATTCGTGTCGTGTGTACTTTGTATGCCTGAGCAATACGAGTTTTCAAATTGGCACGAAAATCAGAGAATTCATTATATTTAGCTATTGACTTCGAATTCTTCCACTTTCTATGCAGTCTAGTTTCTAAGCGTATGTCTTTTATGATATCTCCGCTAAACCAGACAGGATACCTATTGCATGCAGAAATTTGCCTGTTCTTCTTAGGGACAGATAAATCAAATAAATTATAAAGTTTATTATAAAAAGCGTCAGTGGCAGTACAAACATCATTCGATTCTGTGACACGCCCCCAATTAGTTTCCGAGATCAGCGAGTCAAAAAGAGTAACATCCATTTTGTTAAAATTCCAATCGATAGATGGATCAATGTTACTAGTCTTCCCCGGCAGCTGTCTCCATGTCACGCCGACTTCGCAGGTTTATGCCCGGCCTCGCGGCTAATAGAACTCCTCCACAGCGCGTAATTCGATCTCGCCGCAGCACTGACCAGCCAGTTCGTACAATTTCAGCGTCTTCAACAGAAATGTCAAGGAAACTTTCAGTTGCGGCGAACAGCGATTGCTCAGACAATAGTATGTTAATATTCCAAGTCCGAAGTCGAGTCTTGATACCACGTACGTTTTGGTACAAGACCAACAATTGTTTTAGCGTTTTATTGCTGTGTTTGTTTGACGTGTTCGTGACGAAAAAACGTGCGGCCGTCTGTCCTAATGCTGTTATCAGCGCACTTCCTTTTGTAGTTTAGCCACTTCTTCATTCGTGCGTTATTAGGCCAGATTTCAATGGAGAAACACTTATCATAGCATTCTTCCGGAACTCCAATTTTGTAGGACTTGTAGTCATAATTAGTATTTAGCTCCTCGACAGTGCAGTTTCTGGTCACAGAGCTCGTTCAGGTATTGTTTTATTTCATCTACTCCCGAGATCATATTCCATAAGTGGAAGTATTTACGAGGTTCCACGGCCTTAAGTGACGGTACGGCCGGGCCGGCTAGGCAGCGCATCGATAGCGAAGCGCGCGCTTTTTTCCTATGTACCTCCGTCCACTTTTCCTCACCATCCTGGGTGACAGGATTTGATGTTCCCGTTAATGGTAGATGGTTCACTTTATTATGGTCACTAGAATGCACAGAGCTGACCTTGATTGTGTCCTGTATTGTTTTGGCAGCGTCCGTGACAGCTACAAAATCCTGGGTGGTTTTGGACAATAAATTACCATCTTATTCCTTTCATTACGTCGCTCTATGCGAGACGTCCTTTGGGAGCTTGGACCACCCTCACCTGAAACTGTCGCCACCGGTGACAGTGCCTCGGCAATTTTTAGCTCCTTCTTCACAGGTAATTTCGATGTAGGCGTACTATTAGTGCTAAGCGTCAGTTTCTTCGTGGGCTCAGAATCACGCTGAAGTACCTTTCAGCCTCATTGACCTTGACCTTCGCATTTGAATCACTCAGCAGCTTAGATTGACGTGTTACAAGATTCTTCAAGTGCTGTATGGCCGTTGACTGCGTTTGAAGAAGTACAGTTTGCTTCATCATCGCATCTCATCTCCGTTTCCATACTCCCAAGACGTGTTACAAGTCCGGAAAGTATAACCTTGCCAGAAAACAATAAAGTAACGGAAAGTTATAGACAAAAAGCAAATGCGCATGCGTGCGCGTCAAGCGTCTGCAACTGACTGCCGCTAGGTATAACAGGAACTTACGCGCCGCTAGGTATAACAGGAACTTACATTTAATGGAAAAAAATATGTCGTAATATTTTCTTGATTTGGCTGGTAAAAGCTCGTTCATGTTTGTTGCTGTTTCCGTGATGTAAGGTGGAGTCAAATTATCCACACTAACACTGCCGGACATTTTTAATCAGGATAAAACTTTTGATAAACATAAACACAAACGTAACACATTAAATTGGTTAGGTACTATTAAATGTAAAGTAAATTATGGTGCCAAACTCCAGTCCACAGCGAATTCGCGCACATACGGTCCAACACGCACCACCATCTTATCTATATCTATACTATAATAAAACTGTAACTGGGCTAAATCTGTACATTAAATATTTTTTGAATATTTTAATTGAGATAAACTTCAAAATCGATATGGAGTGCAAAAAGGTTATTTTTTTATTTTTTGTTTGTCTGTCTGTCTATCTGTCTCTTTGAACACGCATTACGCTGAAACTACCAGACGGATTTTGATACAACTTGGCACAATCATAGCTGATGTTATGGATTAACATTTAGAATACCTTTTATCCCGAAAAAAGGGTTCCCGCAGGATAAGGATTGAAAGTTATTTAAAATAACACGTATCACGCTGAAACTACTGGATGGATTTTGATGTAACTGGGCATAGTCAAAGTTTATATTATCTGTTAAAATTTAAAATACTTTTACTACCGAAAAAATAAAGGATTTTTAAAGGATAAGGGTCCAAAGTTTATTTTAAATTAAAGTAATAAACATCCGTTTAAAGAACGGTACCAAATTTCGTTGATCGCATCACGTAACGAGAGGCCAAGCGGTAACATGCGTGGAATTGTAATCCAGACGTCCGTGGATCGAAACCACGCGCTTCTAGAATTTTTTTGCTCCATAATTAAAAGCATTTACATATTTTATGCGTTATTTTTACATTTTTTAACCCCCGAACAAAGAGACGGGTGTTATAAGTTTAGGATGAGTATCACTATATGAGGGTGAGTGTGTGTGTGTTTCCGAATATTTTTTTGGTTGAAAGCTAGCTGTGATTGAGATGGTTCTTAGCTATATGGGGAGGGGGAGGGAGGAAAAAGGGGTGAGAATAGTAGCTTCCAAACGAATGGTCCGATTTACGTGCGGTTTTTTTATGATTGAAAGCTAAGGTAATCGAGATGGTTCTTAGATATCTGAGTACGAGTATAGCAAAATGGAGTATCCTACTTCCTTAACACGGGCGTAAGTCTTTTTAGTGTAGAACCTCTACACTAGAGAGCGTAGTATCTGTACTTATAATAAAGCAATAAGTACAAAAAATACTGTACAAAGAAGATAATTAAGGTTGTAACACTACATAATTTACCAGCATCGACAACTCCAGTGCATAAACCAAACAAATCAAAGTTCTGCCTCCAATTTAACTAGATGGCGCTGATTGACCTTAAAACACGCAAGCATATCATTCACTGCAACCAAGCGTGCCGCTAAATTCAAATCTGTAAACTTTTCACATTCGGCTCACACTAGCTTTAGCGATTTGCCTCAGCACGACCTCCAGCTCTCAAGTGTTTGCGACTGGAAGTTGTCTGTTGAATTGCCTACTGTCCGGTTGATATCAAATTACTCTGCAGTCTGCACATATCTATATATCTATATATATATATACATACAAATCAACCTATTCTGAATATACGTAACTTATACGAACAACGTAGGTATTTTCTTCGCTTCATCTGCAAGCTGTCATTCGTTACCTTACCGCCCGTCGCACTACGACGCCTTACCAGGTTTTATTTAAAAACAGGGGTAGGTACTTGGTATCGTAGGCCTTGCACGCACTGGCTTGCGGTGGAACGCGGTGCGTTTATTCTAGCGTTTATTTCATATTGTATTATATGCGTTTATTTCATCGCAGTACGTGCACTTCTATGACACTCCGTACTTCACAGAATATGCGTTATAAAAACGCAAGGCAGTGCGCGCTAGACTTATTCCGATGATTAGATGCCGAGCAATCGATAAAAAACTATTTGACTGCTGAACGAATTTTGAAGAAATGTAGTATAATATTGTACTTAGTAGGTACTTTTGGTCCTGGAATAACACGTGTGGACTACTTTTAAATGAAATGAACACGCGGGCAAAGCCGCGGGCACAGCTAGTAGATAATAAATGCCGAAAACCCTCGTAGTAAGGAGCCAAATCGATGCTTTTATGGGAATAAATATATTTTATAACATTGTTTAGTTCAAAAGCTGTGTTATGATGTTTTTGTTTTCTTATTAGATACGTGCCGTGCGTAATGTATATAATTATGCCACCATTTTTGAGTTCATAATGCGGATTTTACAATATTAGTGTTGTACGATTCAGTGTCTGTGCGCGTGCTGTGACCTCGTCCTTGTTGCAGCGGAACCGATCGACCGCGAGTGGGTGACGGAGCGGCCGCTGCCGGTGGTGTGGGCGCTGGGCCGGCTGGACGCCGAGCGCGAGCCCGCCTTCCACCGCCTGTACCACAAGCGCGACCTGTTCGTGCACCTCGCCAAGCAGCCGCCCACCGACGACTGCTTCAGCTTCACCACGTGAGTGCTACTGGACGAGAGCGACCGAGACGGTAACGTTGTCGGTAAACCAATATTTGCCGTACAGACATCCTACTTCTGCTGTTTACGAGAAAGCAAGTGTTCTCACTGTAACAAAATTATTTATTTATGAAAGTATCCGAAGATATCATAGAGAAACGGTGCTTGCCTTACCTGAACTAACCAAGATAGTCAACCGATGTCCCATTACTCGTGTGAAAACAAAATTTGCACATAATAGTAGTTTATGAGACGGTTGCATAATGAGAGGTATTAAAACATGTAGGCGAGTTTTATAGTATCACTCGAGTGTTATAATACCTAGTTATGTGCCGTTCCGTACACTACTTTCTCTAAACTCATGTAAAAGGAACTTATATTTAATGAAAAACAAAACTAATATTTTCTTGATTTGGCTGGTAAAAGCTCGTTCATGTTTGTTGCTGTTTCCGTGATGTAAGGTGGAGTCAAATTATCCACACTAACACTGTCGGAGATTTTTAATCAGGATAAAACTTTTGATAAACAGAAACACTAACGTAACACATTAAATTGGTTAGGTACTATTAAAAGTAAAGTAAATTGTGGCGCCAAAATCCAGTCCACAGCGAATTCCAACACTCGCCACCATCTTATAGATAACAAATGCCGAAAATCCTCGTAAGGAGCCAAATCGGTGCTTCTGTGGAAAAAAAATATATATTTTATAACATTGTTTAGTTAAAAAAGCAGTGTTATAATGTTTTTTTTTATTATTAGAAACTTGCCGTGCTTAATGTATATAATGCCTCAATTTTTTAGTTTTTAATGCGGATTTTACAATATGTATGAGTGTTGTATGATTCAGGGTCTGTGGGCGTCCCGTGACCCCAACATAAAGCAATTTCCCTGGACCGCACTGGTCGGCGATCCGCCGAGCGGTTCTAAAGTTGGACTCACCTGTGAATCCTGTTCGTATCGCCTGGAACCTGAGGGAACACTTATTAACCCTATTGGCCAACCTTTGAGGTCTTCAGGGGCGGCAGAGCTTGCACAAGCATAGTGGACGTCACCGCTTGTAGCATACCGCTTCTGGGGAAGATTGAGGGCTGGAGAGTTGATAGAAATCTAATAACATCAGACCACAATGCAATCACCTTCACCTTGCGGTTAGAAAAAGCCTTAGAATCTTTGAGGCCAATCACAACGCGCAAATATAACACCAAGAAGGCAAAGTGGAGAATTTTCGTTTCAAACTTGAAAGTCTCACTGACTGATAGGAACTTAACACCCATTTCTATAAGATAGTCTGGATCTTCTGAGGAGCTTGAGGACACTATATAATCGTATACAGAGGCCATCCACGAAGCCTGTGAACAGACCATCCCAACCGCAGGAACCTGGAAAGGTAAAGCCAGACCGCCTTGGTGGTCCAAGGAATTTGAATGAGCTAAAACGAGATGTCCTCAGGAAGAAGAGAAGAATCAGGAACGCATGCCCCTCCCGTATATATTATGTTATCGACATATATAGGAAAACCAAACTGGAGTACACTGAAAAGGCTCAAAATGCCCAGACCGAGAGCTGGAAATAGTTCTGCACGACTCAAACGAGAGAAAGTATGTGGGATAAGATCTACAGAGTGATTAGGAAAGCTTCGAGTAGACAAGATGATCTACTCCTTAGAAACACCGAAGGCAATACTCTAACCCCACAACAGTCAGCAGAACTCTTAGCAAAGACCTTCTGCCACGACGATTCAGAAAGCACAGATCAACCGTGCCACGCTCAGCTACGAGAACTGACAAATAATAGCGACCACGAGGACCTACCCGAGAATGATCCACCATTTACATCAGCGGAGTTGGAATTAGTGCTTCAAGCACTAAATCCCAAAAAGGCTCCTGGTCCCGATGGGTTAACCTCTGATATCTGTGCAGCAGCTACCCATTGTAACAGGGAGGTATTCATGGCGATAGCTAACAAATGTCTATCGCTGATGTACTTTCCCAAGCAGTGGAAAACAGCACACGTAGTGGTATTAAGAAAGTCCGGTAAAGACGACTACACACATCCGAAGTCTTATAGACCCATAGGCCTTCTGTCGGTTCTCGGTAAGATAGTAGAGAAGCTCTTAGTCGGTAGACTCCAATGGCATATTCTCCCCACCCTTAGCAAACGACAGTATGGCTTTATGCCACAGCGAAGCACTGAAGATGCCCACTATGACTTGGTGAATCACGTGAAAGCAGGAATGGCTAGTAAAAAGATCGTTCTCCTAAAAAAACCCTCCTTTCCCTGGACATAGAGGGGGCCTTCGACAACGCATGGTGGCCCGCACTTAAACATCAACTTCGGCTAAAAAATTGTCCGCAAAATCTGTACGCGATGGTAGGCTCGTACCTCAACGACCGGAAGATCAAGGTCAACTATGCTAGAGCAGCATATGAGAAGGAAACCACGAAAGGTTGTGTCCAGGGATCCATTGGTGGACCAACATTTTGGAACGTTACTCTAGACTCATTGCTGTACAGACTGGAAGTTGAGGGAGTATATTGCCAAGCGTTTGCAGATGACGTAGTTCTCGTCTTTACAGGTCAAACATCGACCGCCATAGAGCAAACAGCCAATGCCACGTTAGAGATGGTAGTAGATTGGGGAAATCGTAATAAGCTTAATTTTGCAGCGCATAAAACAAATGCCATGTTGCTAACAAATAAGTTGAAGTACGACATTCCCAATCTAACCATGGCAGGCACAACGCTGAATCTCGTCGACGAGATTAAGCTTCTAGGTCTTGTAACAGACAACAAGCTTGCCTTTAAATCACACGCAACCGCCTCCTGCAATAAATGCGCGGACATATATAAACAGCTAGCGTGTGCTGCAAGGGTGACTTGGGGTCTAAATGGCGAGATAACGAGAACAATTTACGTAGCAGTAGTGGAACCCATCATGTTGTATGCTTCAAGTGCTTGGACTCAGGCAGTAGAGCTAAAATTAATACAAGATAAACTCAACTCGCTCCAGAGGGGTTTCGCACAAAAAGTATGCAAGTCATACCGAACTGTTTCATTGACATCAGCTTTAGTACTTTCGAGCCTGCTCCCGTTAGACCTGAGAATACAGGAAGCATCAAACCTGTACAGAGTTAAGAAGAACCTTAACCAACACTACCTACCGCCAGGAAAGGAACTCGAACGCAACATCGGATATCTGGACCAACAACACCCGTCCACAATAGTATCCATCGATTACGAGTTCCTCGAAGACGCGGCTCACCAAGTTACCGGACCCCAGATATACACTGATGGCAGCAAGATCGAGGGTCAAGTAGGTGCTGCCCTAACTTGGTGGGAAAAGGATAAGGAACTTCACTCGGACACCTTCAGTCTCCAACCTTCCTGCACTGTGTTCCAGTCGGAACTTTATGCTCTCTACAGGGCGATTCAAATGGTGAAACGTAGCAGAGACCCCACAGTCAGTATATTGAGTGATTCAAGATCTTCACTCGACCTGCTACGGAATCCCAAAACGAGTCACCCTCTGGTGAGGAGCATAAAGGATAACATAGGAGAAATCAGAGCGGGAGGTAGAGAGGTTCGGCTGTTCTGGTTGAGGGCGCACGTAGGGACTGCTGGTAATTAAAGAGCCGATGAACTCGCGAAGTCAGCAGCACTCAGCAATAGCGCCCAGGACTAACATAAAATCCCACTGTCTTACGTCAAGAAGAAAATCCGCGAGGAATCGGTACGCAAATGGCAGGACCGATATGACACCTCCAGCACAGGGGCCGTCACCAAAAAGTTCCTCCCAGATGTCACCAATGCATACCGGCTGACGCGAACTATAAAGTTGACTCCCACGCAAGTGCAGGTCTTGACGGGACACGGGGGAATAGCCGAATATTTATACAGGTTCAGACTGAAGGATAGTCCAGGTTGTGAGTGTGATCCTGGTGTACGTGAAACCGTTTGGCATGTGTTACTAGAATGTCCCCAATTCTCAGCCGCGAGACAAGACCTGGAAACTCGGATTGACAGGATGCTGGAGGAGTCGGATCTACACAACATTCTTGAAGATCCAAAGTGCAGGCCAGCTTTCCTGTCTTTTGCGGAAAAAAGCTTCCGTACCGCGGCCAGACGTAACAGCGACCTCCCCCCCGAAACCACGACCTCAAGACCCAACTATTAGTCTCCAGCAGGCCACTGTCCTGCGCAGCATCGCCTTACCACATCTACTGGCATGCGGAGAGACTTGAGTGCCGGGGATTAGGCTGAGAGGTGTGCTTCATGGACGATGGTCTGCCCGGACGAGAGCCGACATGGGGCAGGTTAGTCCACCTCGCCTCAAATTGGCATCGGAGCCACGGGACCACGCAATAAACGCCTTCATCGAGTTCCTAGCCATAACAAATGCGACCATGGTGGTTGATACGAGAATCTGCAAAAACATCCTGCAGTGTTATGAGCTGGGAAGTGAAAATCTTTTGAAGGAAAATCTCGAGATGGAGGAAGCTGCCATCTACAACAACAACGACGCTCTTGTCCTAAAGGGAGAGATGACAGGTCGTTACATGGCAACATTCAATGCAACAAGTGGTTTTGTAGCTCTGGACTGGGGGAGACTGAGCGATCAGGGCTGATAAAATTCTTAGCCCCATCTGACGATCCGATTGTGGTCGTTGCTCGGCGTACCCGGATAATGCTAGACGACAGAATACTCGAGATGGCGAAATCCATCACGGGAACTACTCAAGTCGAGGCGTCGTGGGAAGGCTGGGTTATGCCCAAGATCGACTAGGTGAATGGGGTTCCAGGTTGCGGCAAGACAACATGGGTGGTTAAAAACTTCGATGGATATAGAAAAAAAAAAAACACATGTTTAATTTTGTAAGGATCTTTGCAGGTATTAAGACGCGTCAACTCGTGAACGGGTGCTTCTTGCGGGAGCTGGATTTATCTTGTAGCTGCAGGGATCCCATTTATCATAACTTTATATAATGTGTAGTAGTTGATATATACATATATTTAAAAAAAAAAAAGTCTTCTAGAGTATTTTTTCTAACCTTGTATATAAGAAAGAAAATGTAACATAATAAATTAAGCAACAAAAAAGTGTGGACCCTGGTGTCCGCAGAGTGTAATTGTACAATAAAAAAAAACCCTATTGGCCAATATTGTATCTAAGCGCAAACCCAGTTCTAGCCCGGCATACGCACGCTTTCCCTGCGTGCGTTATCCCGGCAACTCCACACGGGAATCTTCAGTCTTTCACCAAACTATATTTTTCCGCACTCATGACGTACGTCCACGCCGTTTCATGAATTCACCAAAATACAGTTCAAATTTTCACCACTCGCAGAAATCAGCGTTATCATACGCCGAATTATCAAAAAACACGTGACTAATTACAATGATTTAACCCGATTTCATATTAATTCCTTATCTTCAATAACACCACAAGGTTACCAGCGGTCATTTTTCGTTGCAGAGACATTACGTTTTTTCTCTAGACGTCAAACGTCAAAAGATACGTCAAAGGATCGATTGCCATAAACAATTCCCAAAGGGTCCAGCAGACGTTCCGTTTGGACCGTCCGACCCAAGTAAGCTGGGTGAAACCAACGATTGGTTTCGAACAAACACCCGCCACGAAACTGTTCGCTATACAACCGGAACCGGGACAAAGTGACAATCGTTCGACCACCAAATCCCCCACCTAAACCTCAACAAACCGGGGGGTTTTATCCTTTCTAGGGTAACAGTTAACAATGTGCCCCCGGCGCCAACGCAGTGGCAGTAGGTTAGCATCCTTAACCTGAATGAGATCACCTAAACTGGAGGGATTGGTTTGGTGGTTTTTTTCAGTCAGCCCATCCTAAGCGTTAGGTGGCTGATCAATGAAGAAGGAAGAGGAAGCGATCAAAATCATCAATCAATTATATCCCCGGTGTGTTCGAGTCAAGAGTGAGTACGTATCTACTAGGCAAGCGTGCTACACCTTTGACCACATCATCGCTTTCCATCAGGTGAGATCGTGGTCAAACGATTGCCTAGTCAGTAATAAAAAATAAAAAAAAAAACTATTTACAAACACCGTCGCTAACTCCTCACTTTTACATAGTTTGCCATATTAGTTAACAACTTGTAATGGGCAACTCTGGAGGGACGGTGACGCTGTAGTGGTCAGTTATAGACCAACAGCACAAATACTTTATAAAAAGAAAAAAAAAAAAAAAAAAAAAAAACAAGCAAGGGCACTTGTCGGGTGTCGCGGCGAGGAGCAGACGTGCGGTTTGGGGAATCCGAAAAGCACTCTATTCTACCACATCGCTTTGACTAAGCATGGACGAAGTCTTCAGAACAAGATAGGGAAAACTTCTCTAGAGGAGATAACGTCCAGTGCGGTTCGGGGCTCCGAAAAGCACAGACGCTCTCCTGCAGGCGGTCCCGAAAGGCCCCCCTGCTCAGGTTAGAGAACTCTCGGAGAGTTTAGGTTCAGGGAACAAAACCCTGTGCGGCTCGGGATTGCCGAGTACGCACACAGTGGACCTTCTCTCGCTCAGGGCACTGGCCAAAAACCCCCAGATAGGAAACACTCCCGGAAGAGTTTGAGGGACATAAGACGGGACACATTTGTGCGGCTCGGGGATTGCCGAGTACGCACATAGGTGGACCTGTCATAACACGAACCTTTAGCTCCGCAGTAATCCCTCTCAGTAAAACATAAACGCATAGAAAGAGTCAAAGCTAGGCGATAGGCTCATTTCTCTTCTCTCTTCTTCTTCCTCCTCCCCTGCAAGTCATAGATTATTCAAATCAACTAAATTGTATTTAGACTATAAGTGTTATATAATAAACTGTTTAGTATTCAAGATACATAGTCGTCTCAATTAGAAACCCGATACTACCCAAGTCAAGATCTCCGACTACAGCTAGGATAGATTTCCTTGCCCCCGGAAGCGTACTCAGAACGCCGGGGGTACCGATTAATGTACAACGAGCACTCGAGAATCGATCCCTCCAGAGTTGCCCATTACAAGTTGTTAACTAATATGGTAAACTATGTAAAAGTGAGGAGTTAGCGACGGTGTTTGTAAATAGTTTTTTTTTTATTTTTTATTACTGACTAGGCAATCGTTTGACCACGATCTCACCTGATGGAAAGCGATGATGTGGTCAAAGGTGTAGCACGCTTGCCTAGTAGATACGTACTCACTCTTGACTCGAACACACCGGGGATATAATTGATTGATGATTTTGATCGCTTCCTCTTCCTTCTTCATTGATCAGCCACCTAACGCTTAGGATGGGCTGACTGAAAAAAACCACCAAACCAATCCCTCCAGTTTAGGTGATCTCATTCAGGTTAAGGATGCTAACCTACTGCCACTGCGTTGGCGCCGGGGGCACATTGTTAACTGTTACCCTAGAAAGGATAAAACCCCCCGGTTTGTTGAGGTTTAGGTGGGGGATTTGGTGGTCGAACGATTGTCACTTTGTCCCGGTTCCGGTTGTATAGCGAACAGGTTCGTGGCGGGTGTTTGTTCGAAACCAATCGTTGGTTTCACCCAGCTTACTTGGGTCGGACGGTCCAAACGGAACGTCTGCTGGACCCTTTGGGAATTGTTTATGGCAATCGATCCTTTGACGTTTCTTTTGACGTTTGACGTCTAGAGAAAAAACGTAATGTCTCTGCAACGAAAAATGACCGCTGGTAACCTTGTGGTGTTATTGAAGATAAGGAATTAATATGAAATCGGGTTAAATCATTGTAATTAGTCACGTGTTTTTTGATAATTCGGCGTATGGTAACGCTGATTTCTGCGAGTGGTGAAAATTTGAACTGTATTTTGGTGAATTCATGAAACGGCGTGGACGTACGTCATGAGTGCGGAAAAATATAGTTTGGTGAAAGACTGAAGATTCCCGTGTGGAGTTGCCGGGATAACGCACGCAGGGAAAGCGTGCGTATGCCGGGCTAGAACTGGGTTTGCGCTTAGATACAATATTGGCCAATAGGGTTTTTTTTTATTGTACAATTACACTCTGCGGACACCAGGGTCCACACTTTTTTGTTGCTTAATTTATTATGTTACATTTTCTTTCTTATATACAAGGTTAGAAAAAATACTCTAGAAGTTTTTTTTTTTTAAATATATGTATATATCAACTACTACACATTATATAAAGTTATGATAAATGGGATCCCTGCAGCTACAAGATAAATCCAGCTCCCGCAAGAAGCACCCGTTCACGAGTTGACGCGTCTTAATACCTGCAAAGATCCTTACAAAATTAAACATGTGTTTTTTTTTTTCTATATCCATCGAAGTTTTTAACCACCCATGTTGTCTTGCCGCAACCTGGAACCCCATTCACCTAGTCGATCTTGGGCATAACCCAGCCTTCCCACGACGCCTCGACTTGAGTAGTTCCCGTGATGGATTTCGCCATCTCGAGTATTCTGTCGTCTAGCATTATCCGGGTACGCCGAGCAACGACCACAATCGGATCGTCAGATGGGGCTAAGAATTTTATCAGCCCTGATCGCTCAGTCTCCCCCAGTCCAGAGCTACAAAACCACTTGTTGCATTGAATGTTGCCATGTAACGACCTGTCATCTCTCCCTTTAGGACAAGGGCGTCGTTGTTGTTGTAGATGGCAGCTTCCTCCATCTCGAGATTTTCCTTCAAAAGATTTTCACTTCCCAGCTCATAACACTGCAGGATGTTTTTGCAGATTCTCGTATCAACCACCATGGTCGCATTTGTTATGGCTAGGAACTCGATGAAGGCGTTTATTGCGTGGTCCCGTGGCTCCGATGCCAATTTGAGGCGAGGTGGACTAACCTGCCCCATGTCGGCTCTCGTCCGGGCAGGTTGTGGTTCCTGAATGGGTGGGAATGCTTCAATGTTCTCTCTGTTCGGAAGGGTTGGTGTTAGCCCAAGGAGACTCTGCGCAGCACAGCTGAAGGCATCCACAAAAGCTCTGATGCGACCCGATGGCTTACGATTTTGACTCTGATGTGCAGCGGCGATTTTAGCGGAGGCTTCCGCTTTTTGCTGAACGCGCTGTGAGACACTTATGGTACTAGAGTCCGGTACGTGGTGTCCCCAGCTGTCGGTATTCATTGCATGTTTTTTTGAGGAAACTGAGGTTTTCACCTCTATCCTCATACACGACCACCTCATGGTACTGTGAGGCCTTTATGCAACCCAACCGATCAGCGACTTCACCCCTCTCGTTATCTACCACCATTGCGTCAACGCTGATTATGCAGGCGATGTTTTCCGCATCCTCTCCCAGCGTAGTGAGCAATGAACATGCCTGTGCAAAGGGAGTCTCGTCTGCCCATTCGAGTAGCGCGACCGTTTTGTTCTGCGATCGCACTATCAAATCAAATCAAAAGTTTATTTATTTTTCCTCACAAATGGTTACACAGTAATTGCGATCAGACAGAAGTAAAAAACAAACCCGGCTTTGTGAGGAGCTGGTGCCTGAAATAGGTTTAAAAAAACCTGTAGTGCAGGTCACCAGGATCCCCTCCCGTGGGAAGAAAATTATCTTGGCATCCCCATCCTAAATAAACTATTATTTAATTTTGAAGAAAAATAATAAACATAGCTACATATCTGTTCCGAGCGGCGAGAAGGCTGTGTGAGTGTTGTGTAGTGATATGTACGTGAGTGTAGCTGTGGTGCGTGTGGTGAACGTGTCCGTGTTTGTGTATTCGAGATATAAAAGGAGAGTCAGTAGTAAAGTTACAAGTGATTTCATACTTGTTACAAGCAGACTCAAAATTGACATTAAAATACATCTAATGATGAGAAAAAAGGCAAGCAATGGAACTATTAAGTTACAAACAGTAGATTAGAGGTGCTTAGGCTTATTTACATCGTTATGTACCGAAAGTTGGTGTTTTAAAAAGTTAAATAATGATAATTTATTGGATCATTATGAAATTTAGAAGAATGGTATACCATTGCGGTGTGAAGAGGTTGACGTCCTAAAATGAGATCATTATAAGTCAAATCAAATTGAAGCACGCTAAAGAAACTATTAGACAAAAAGAGGAAAAACTATAATTATTATTAAACTAAAGGTTTCAGTAGTTTTTCAGTTTCATCATAGTCCAAAGTTTGAGATATTTAAAGAGAGTTTGTTTGCAACTATGGCGGTGTAGCTGGTATAAATTTAGAATTTTGTTTAGCTTATTATATAGATAAGGACCTTGGAAGCAGAAGAAATTATGTGACCTGGGCCCTGTTTCATAAAACTTACAATTATAGTTTACCATTATAATTTAGTGTACATTGATGCATATGTTAGAGTGTTACGTGTAAATATGAATTTTGCTAGAAGATAAACTTCAGTGTACACTAAATTGTAATAGTAAACTACAATTGTAAGTTTTATGAAACAGGGCCCTGGCTGTATTTTGTAAAGGTGCCTGACAGACAGTGCCCTTTCTGCGCTTGTCTTTCACAAGTTCAGGGTTGTATTCGAGTTGAGAATGTTTTTTGAGGACAGTGTGAAAAATGAAGAGTTGCCTGACAGTTAGGACCTCCCATTCTTTGTTAAGGTCAACAGTTGGATATCGGAAGGGTAGACAAGCTCCGACTTTTAATATCGCACGTTGCGCTCTCTCAACCTCAATCAGATGTGTTTTAGCAGCACCACCCCAGGAGACAATACAGTAGCCAACTAGAGACTGACATAGGGCAAAATATAGCAGTATGTCGCAAGCCCTGAAAAATATAAATGAGTTTACGTAATCTGGTCACAAGGATGTCAAGGTGCGGCTTAAAGGTAAGTGTGTGATCTATAATAACACCTAGGTATTTCATTTTGTCAGTTCTTTGAAGAGCAGGACAGGAGCAATTAAGAAATCCTGGATCACAAACATGGGCGGTTATGGATAAGTTCGACGGTGGAAGAAAATCTGACCTCAAGGCAAAGGGGATATACCTAGTTTTAACGACATTTAATGTCAGTACATTATTTTGTAACCATTCACAGACCCTATTAACTCCATTTTGAGCAATATCAAATACCTCGTCCCAGCTATCACCGCTAAAGAAAAGAGCAGTGTCGTCGGCAAATGTGAGTGTTGTGCCACCACCAAGCTGGAGCTCACAGAGGCCATTTATATAAACTAAAAACAGTGTTGGACCCAATATAATGCCTTGCGGAACTCCGTACTTAGTAGTTTGCTCATCACTAAGCCAGTTCTCAATTTTGACTCGCTGCTTCCTTGAGGCCAGGTAATCATCAAATAACCGCAACTGAATGCCTCTGACACCAAGCATTTCCAATTTCTGTAACAAGTGTAGGATAGAGACCGTGTCAAAGGCCTTAGCTAGATCAAGGAACACAACCAAGCACTTCCTCTTTTCATCCAGATTGGTTAAAGCAGAGTTAACCAGTTCATGAACCGCATCATCTGTAGACCTACCACGACGAAAGCCATATTGAGAGTCTGAAAGAAGATTGTTTGATTCTAAGTAATTGATCCATTTTGAGCAATATCAAATACCTCGTCCCAGCTATCACCGCTAAAGAAAAGAGCAGTGTCGTCGGCAAATGTGAGTGTTGTGCCACCACCAAGCTGGATATCACAGAGGCCATTTATATAAACTAAAAACAGTGTTGGACCCAATATACTGCCTTGCGGAACTCCGTACTTAGTAGTTTGCTCATCACTAAGCCAGTTCTCAATTTTGACTCGCTGCTTCCTTGAGGCCAGGTAATCATCAAATAACCGCAACTGAATGCCTCTGACACCAAGCATTTCCAATTTCTGTAACAAGTGTAGGATAGAGACCGTGTCAAAGGCCTTAGCTAGATCAAGGAACACAACCAAGCACTTCCTCTTTTCATCCAGATTGGTTAAAGCAGAGTTAACCAGTTCATGAACCGCATCATCTGTAGACCTACCACGACGAAAGCCATATTGAGAGTCTGAAAGAAGATTGTTTGATTCTAAGTAATTGATTAAACGACGGTTCATTAGACGTTCAAGAATCTTTGAAAGCGTGGGTAAAATAGAAATAGGCCTAAAGTTATTGACGCAGTCTCTACCACCACCCCAATAAATTGGTTTAATAACCGCAATTTTAAACGCTGACGGAAAGACTCCCGTTGACATGGCCAAGTTACAAATATGCATGATAGGAGATAAAAGAATCATCCAAATCCGTTCAGTAGTTTTTGCGTGAAAGAGTAACAAACATCCATCCATACATCCATACTTACAAACTTTCGCGTTTATAATATTAAGTAGGATAATGAAAAACTGTAAGTCAGACAAATAATAAATGGTAAAATTAAAATATAACAAAAAGTAAATCCGCACGCTAAACAAACCTTACCCATACTGAACTATTGTAAAATATAAATGAAATGAAAGACAAGGCGTAGCGGCCTGAAAAAAAACTCAAGTTTTTTTGTCTTACTTACAGTTTTGGCGGAAAGAAGCTACATATTTTTATTTTGTTCATTTGAATATGGATTTCCGCAAAGTAACGCCTGAATTTATCAAGTATTTAGATAAACAGTATAATGTTATTGTTGCACATCTATACAATAAATTAAACAAGGAATACAACGTTATAACATATAGTAATAGGCAAATTAACCGCTGGGTTGTTCACGCGCTGAAGACCGCAGGACCAAACTGATAACCCAAAAAAAATATGGCCGACGCGACACATCTAACCTCAAACTGGTAATTGATTGTATATGCGTTGAGACTACAGGTACTTGATGGTCAACCCACAAAAAAAATAAGGTCTACGCGACACATCAGGCCGCGCCGACTTTGCGTAAACAAACAGTTTTTATGACCACTTCATTGAGCGCTTAGATAAACAAACTGGTGATTTATGGAGCTAAATAGGTACGGCACATATTTCAAGTGTTTATGTTGTCGGTTTCGAAGCAAAATAATTATATAAACACGCTAAGATTTGAATGATTATTGAGGTCAATAATGTTCAAAATCGAGTGGCAAAATTTACGTCGCTATCGAGTGGTCTGATGATCGATGAAAACAAAAAATGTGACTGTAGCGTTAGTTGCGATGATCAATGAAAACAAAAAAAGTGACTGTAGCGCATAGAATCAATCGAGCGGTTAAGATCACTTTAGTTGACTGGTTAAAGAAATATGACTGAACGGAACTGAAAGAAATGTTATCATATTTTTACTTTTAAAGGCTTTTTAAATATATACATACGTAACCCACATATACATAATCACACATAAACACACACATTGCAGTCACAAACAATGATTCACTATTAACATCATTGTTTGTGGAATCATTGTAGTGTGATTCCACAAACAATGATGTAATCGTGAGGTAGTGCTGGCCTCTGATGTCAGAGTTTGTCAAGCCGACCGTGGGCTTCTGACATGGCTTAACGACTGCTATTAATCAATAACAGCCGGGACCGACAGCTTAACGTTCCCTCCGAAGTAAGGAGCGATGGAAAACGGCACATAACTTAGAAAAGTCATTGGTGCGGAGCCTAGGTTTTGAACCCGGTATTGTTGGATTCTAAATTGCACTATAGAACCGTTAGGCCACCATCGCTTATTGTTTTAATTTTAATTATGTTTTTCTTTTGTTCGGCCTTTCACTAAATTAGACATAATTTGTAATATCTATATGAGAGAAGTCACTGGCTCCTGAAACACAGTTCTTACTAGTTCGGGAGCCTATAGACTCATTACTGTTCTGTACAATAATTATGTCAATAAACAATTATTATTATTAACGAGTCATGCTAGTTAACTTCTTGGAGAAAGAAGGGCTGTTATTAATGAACTCATTTTTTTAAAGCAACCCCAACTGAAGTTCACGTGGCAAAGCCCCGATGGTGTGACGAAAAATGAGATCGACAATTCCAAGGCCACTCTGACCCACCACTATACCGAAGAGCTGCCAGAAGTCAGCCTTGACGAAATTGGCATAGCTCTGAAATAGCTTAAAAATGGAAAAGCCCCGGGTAAGGACGGAATTACTACGGAGCTCCTGAGGCAGGTGGTACTCCCACGTTTAAAGAGCTTCAGCGTATGTTTAATTCTGTCCTTTTCTCTGGGAAAGTCCAAAGGCATGGAACAAGAGTGTGGTCGTCCTGTTTTTCAAAAAGGGTGACAAGACCCTTTGGAAAACTATCGGCCCATTTCCCTCCTGAGCCATGTCTACAAGCTGTTTTCGAGAGTCATCACGAATCGTATTGCGCGGAGACTCGACGAATTCTAGCCAACAGAGGAGGCCGGGTTTCGGAGAAGATACGGCACCATAAACCACATCCATACAGTGCGGAAGATTATACAGAAGACAGAAGAGTATAATCAGCCCCTGTGGCTAGCGTTTGTGTACTATGAGAAAGCCTTTGACTCTACCGAGACTTGGTCTGAGTCCCTGCAACGATGCTAACTGCTACTGGCGGTATATCCAAGTGATGAGATGTCTGTATGACTCCGCAACAATGACCGTCCAAGTAAAGAACCAGCAGACTAAGCATTTCCACCTGCATCGAGGTATGAGACAAGGGGACGTTATATCTCCGAAATTGTTCTCAAATGCATTGGAGGATATGTTTAAGACTATGGACTGGAAAGGATGTGGCATCAACATTAACGGTGAGTACATCCCAGCTGATTCTTCTCAAAACATTGGTCTCCGGATGAACTTGGACAAAACCAAGGTTATGGTCAACGAACATGTTATTCCGGAACCAATTTCTGTTAACGGAACTGCTCTCGAAGTTGTTCAGTAGTATGTTTATCTGGGGCAAACTTTGCAACTAGGTAAAAACAACTTCGAGAGAGTGACTCGCAGAAGAATACAGCTGGCTGGGCTGGGCAGCATTTGCGAAAATTCGTCGAGTCTTCTCGTCGCCAGTACCGCAAAGTTTAAAGACAAAAGTCTTCAACCAGTGTGTCTTATCTGTTATGACATACAAAGCCGAGTCGTCCACCAATTTTAGGTTGCTCAGCGTTCTATGGAAAAGGCTACTAGGAGTTTTTCTGAAAGATCGTATCCGGGATGAGGTCATCCGGCAAAGAACCAAAGTTGTCGACATAGCCATTAGGATTAGTAAGCTGAAATGGCAGTGGGCTGGTCCTATCTGTCAAAGGACTGATAACCGTAGGACTGCAGACGTGTTCTTGAGTGGAAACCGCGGCTCGGTAAACGTAGTGTAGGACGCCCTCCAGCTAGGCGGAGCGACGATATACGCAAAGTGGTTGGCAGCATTTGGTAGAGAAGAGCCGGAGATCGGGCTCAGTGGCGTTCTTTGGGAGAGGCCTATGTTCAGCAGTGGACTGACGGGCTGATGATGACGATGATGATAATGTGTTGCAGCGGGTCGCGCACGGCGCCGCCGGCATGGGAGCGCGCGCAGCTGTTCGACCCGGCGCTGCGCGTGTTCCGGTTCGCGCTGGGGCCCGCGGGGGGCGCGCGCGGCACAGCGGCGCGCGGGGCGGGAGAGCGCGGTGCGCCGCTCGCCTGGTACGTGAACGGGCAGCTCGCGCCTGACCTGCAGCTGCGCCGCGGCCTGCTCTACAGCTTCAAGGTGAGCCACGCGCCTCCGCTACCGACTCCGGGCGCGTGTTCCGCGACACTGACGCCTCCCCTGTGCAGGTGCTGGGCGGCAACGACCCGCACTCGCCCACCGAGTACCACCCGCTGATCGTGTCGGCGGAGTCGGCCGGCGGGCTCGAGCGGCTCAGCGAGCGCGCGCAGCGAGCCAGCCGCGTGCTAGCCGGCGTGCACTACACGCGCCGCGGCCGCCTCAGCCCGACCGCGGCCGGCGGGCTGTGCGTCGCGCGGCACGGCGCCGGCGCGGACCGGCGGCGCGACGACGACTACGCCACGTTCCGCGCGTTCAACCGCTCGCTGCGTTGGGAGTGCGCCGGTGCCGCTCCCGCCGACCTCGCCGTCGCGCCCAACTCTTCGTGGCCCGACCTCGTCTACTATCACTCCTTCACGCACCCCGGTCAGTATAAGCATGCCGAGTATACCAACCACCATTACGGTGACTAATAATAATAATTAAAGTATCTATATACATATAATAAAACTGTAACAGGTAGTTTTTTTGCTTTTTTAGTTTTGTTATTTGCTGTTGGTCTATAACTGACCTCAACAGCGTCACCAGCGTCAGTGGGACGGGCGCGAAAGCGCTCCGTCGCTGTAACAGGTCCAATTCTGTACATTGAAGATATTTTGTAAAAAAAAATATTGAAGGATTTTCTATATTCGATACTGAAACAAAAATTATTTTTTTCATTTTTGTCTTTCTTTCTGTCAGTATCTTGGCCGCACATCACGCCGTAATTACTGAATGAATTCAACTGAAACTTGGTTCGATTTGAGTTTATACTACGTGGTAGGACATCGGATACTTTCATCCCGGAAAAGAAAAGCGTTCCCGCAGGATATTGCTTGAAAATTATTTAAAAAATATGTGATACGTGTTGTATCACACTGAAACTACTGCATGAATTTAGACGCAACTTGACACAGACATAGTTTGTTAATTTTATTAAGATACATGTTATCCCGAAAAAATAAAAGGTTCCTGCAGGATAGGGGTCCAAAGTTATGTTAATTTTGAAGCAATAAATATAGCTACTCATAATAAAGCAATAATATAAAAAAGTGGTCTAGGGTACTTAAAATAAGCTACTGACAAGAATATATTATTATATAATATTTTCATTCATTATTAAGCATCGAAGTCAGACAGGCACCTTTTATTTATCAAAGTGTAACCTATTATAAACTATATATTGTTATTATTAACGCTATATCTATCTATACTTATAATAAAACTGTAACGGGTCCAATTCTGTACATTGAAGATATTTAGAAATTTGTTTTTGGACCTTACTCTAGATTCGATAATGAAGCCAAAACTGTTTTTTTTTTTCATTTTTGTCTGTCTGTCTGTCTGTCTGTCTGTATCTTGACTAGGCATCACTTTTCACCCCGAAAAATGAAAAGGTTCCCGCAGGATTGGAGTTGAAAGTTATTTCAAAAAACACTTACCACTCTGACACTACTGGAAGGTTTTTAATGCAACTTGGTATAGTCATAGTTTATATGATGGGTTAAAATTGAGGATACTTTTTATCCCGAAAAAATTAAGAGTTCCTGCGGGATAATGTCCCAAATTCTGTAAATAAAACATATTTTGTAAAAAAAAATGGGGGCCGTTCTATATTCAATACTAAAGCCAAAACTGTATTTTTTTATTTTTGTCTTTCTGTCTTTCTGTCCGTCTGTCTGTCTGTCTGGACCTTGGAAGTGCATCACGCCGAAAATACTCAATGAATTCAAATGAAATTTCGTATGATTTCAGTTCATACTTTGAGGTAGGACATAGCATACTTTTCATCCCGAAAAAATTAAGTGATCCTGCAGGATAGGCGTTGAAAGATATTTAAAAGAACACGAATCACGCTGAAACTACTTGACGGATTTTGTTGAAACTTGGCACAATCATAGTTTATATAATAGGTAAAAATTGAGGATACTTTTCATCCCGAAAAATAAAGTGCTCCTTCGGGATAATGTCCCAAATTCTGTAAATTGAAGATATTATGTAAAAAAAAATTAAGGACGTTCTATGTTCAATACTAAAGCCAACACTGTATTTTTTTTATTTTTGTCAGTCTGTCTGTCTGTACCTTGGCAGCGCACCACGCCGAAAATACTTAATGAATTCAAATTAAATTTGGTATGATTTGAGTTCACACTTCGAGGTAGGACATTGGATACTTTTCATCCCGAAAAAATTAAGCTTTAATGCAGGATAGGGGTGAGAAATTATTTAAAAGAACACTTAGCACGCTGAAACTATTGGACGGATGTTGATGCAACTTGGCACAGTCATAGTTTATAAGATAGGTGAAAATTATGGATACATTATGTCCCGAAAAAATAAAGGGTTCCTGTGGGATATGGGTCCAAATTGTGTACATTAAAGATATAGTGTTTTTTTTTTGGAAGTTACTCTATATTCGATTATGAATCCTAAACTGTATGTTTTTTCATTTTTGTCTGTATGTCTGTCAGTCTGTATCTTAGCCGCGCATCACGCCGTCGGAACTACTGGATGAATTAAAATGAAACTTGGTATGATTTGAGTTCATATTACGAGGTAGGACATAGGATACTTTACATCCCGAATAATTAATGGGTTCTCGCAGGATAGGGGTTGAAACTTATTTAAAAAAACACGTACCACGCTGAAACTAACTGACTGGTTTTGCACCGTCGTTTCGTTTCCTTTGCAAACTTGGCACCGTCTAAATTTAGAGAAACAAGAAGAACAAACAAACACAGACAAACAGAAAGAAAGACACGATTAATAAAAAATAATTGTTCAATACCTTTTTTAAGCACCCAAGAGCATTTTTTTCATTTGAATTAATTTAATAGTTTGGGTGTGATGCGCGGTCAAGATACGGACAAACAGACAGACAAAATTAAAAAATAAACCAGTTTGGCTTCAGTATCGAATATAGAGAACCATCCAAAAAATATTTTATATTACTTAAATATTAACATAACTTTGGACCCATATCCTGCAGAAACCCTTTACTTTTTCAGGATAAAACGTGTCCTCAATTTTAACCCATCGTACTCGTATAACTTAAGACAGTGCAAAGTTGCATCAAAACCCGTCCATTACTTTCAGCGTGGTACGTCTTCTTTTAAATAAGTTTCAACCCCTAAATAATAACCCATACATTTTTCGGGATGAAAAGTATCCTATGTTCTACCTCGTAGTATGTACTCAAATCTTACCAAGTTTCATTTAAATTCATTCAGTAGTTTCGGCATAATGCCTAGCCAAGATACAGACAGACAGAAAGAAATACAAAAAATATATACAGTTTTGGCTTCAGTATCGAATATAGAGTAACCTCCGTGTTTTTTCTAAATATCTTCAATATACAGAATTGAACCAGTTAAAGTTTTATTATAAGTACTAGCTGTGCCCGCGGCGTTGCTCGCGTGGTAATTTTTCTGGTATATAAGGATCCTATGAGTTATTCCAGTACCAAAAGTACGTAAGTAAATAGGTACCTACCTACCTGTGTTAAGAACCTTCAGTAGCGACCCACATGGTCGTGATAGGTAATAAGACGAAGGCGGGAGAGAAGCGTAGCGCAGCGCAGCGAGCATCCTCCTTCATCTTCTAACGAATGAATGAATGTCGAATCGCCACTGAAGGTTGTTGACAGAAATCTGTGTTACGGCACAGAATAAATAATAGTACAAGTACAGAAGGATAACTGAGTAAAGTCATTTAAATACATAGCAACTCTCGCTACAACGCAATAAAGTGCAATTTAACTCGCACAGCGCTGCAGCTTTCAATTTTATTTACCTAGAAGGCGCTCACCCATTGCGTGCAGGCTAGAATGTACCGTATCACAACGCGCGAGAGCTAGTAATTACTCTGAGATATAATATGACTTAGATATTGTAACCGAATAAACAATTATGTAAAAATGTATTATTTTATTACTTATTGTTATAAATGTTGATAGTTCTATTAACTACATATAATGGCATTCTTATCAGAATAGACCTAGTACCTCATTATTTGATTATATCATAATAGGTTACACTTTGATGAATAAAAGGTGCCTGTCTGACTTCGATGCTTAATAATGAATGAAAAAGAAATGGCTACCTACGTAATAAAATGTCGGTATGTAGGTATTTTACGAGATTTGTCAGACCGAATGCTATGCAGTACCTTCTAGGTTTCTCCTTGGTATTCATAATTAAGAAAAGAATAAAATTTGACAAAAACTTTACGTAAGTTTACGTAAGTAGGTACTTTATCGTTAAGCACACGGCACGCGACTCATCAAGCGCACGCTTTACACTCTACTGAATGAACCCTAATATTGCGGCCCCGAAGTTTAGATATAATAATTGTACTTGTTGCGGAGTGCAACCGCCCTGGTTACGGTAGCGTTGTAAGGAGGTATATTTCGAAATAAGCTTATTTCGAAATCCTAAATTCGAAAGTATACCCGATGTCAAATCGGCCATAAACGTCGGGTTTTCGCTTCTTTTATAACATGTCCGACGCCAACACGGTCTCTGTGTTATAATAGATTATCAATATCCCAAGATATAATAAACGCGCAGTCGTCTGTATATGTTTATCTGCTTATTTTAAAATAAAAATTAACAAAAAATTACAGCCGCCTTAAAAATATCAAGGATATCAAGGAAAACCCCCGCCCATATCGATTTTGAAATTTATCTCAATTATAATTTTCATATATATTTAATATACAGATTTAGCCCAGTTACAGTTTTATTATAGTATAGATATTCATGTTCATGACCTGCGCCAGTATAATGGAATTCTCAATAACCACGGGAGAATATTGGATTTAATTCTTTCAACCGATGACGCCCACATCACAAAGCTTTGTTAATAATAGCTTTATAGATATCTCGTGCTTAAAGCCTCGGTCTTACGTTAGGTACTTGTATAACAAGGGTAATTAAGACTCGATAAACAAGGAAACTTAGAGAATGACTGGGATACTGTGTTTACTGATTTAAGTTTGGATGACGCAGTTAGTTTATTTTACTCATCACTTGAAAGTTTAAAGAATAAATTTGTACCGACTAAAAATATTACTCAGTATGGAACTTACCCAAAGTGGTGCTCACCTGCATTAAAAAAGAGAAATACAAGTACCTAAAAAAAACAGGATTTACAAAAGTAAAGCCAATCAGCTTTGCTATATTCTACTTTGGGAAGAACTAGGTTACTGGAGAAACAATGTTACCTAAATTACATTTCTACAATTGAGAACTCGATAGAAAAAAATCCTAGATATTTTTGCTCATACCTACATCATATCATGATCTAAGTCTAAAGTTATACCATATAACCTTAAGTATCTAGATTCCGTATTAACTACTGGTGAAGACATATTATGTAACTCGTTTTCAGCTTATTTTCTTTCAACATTTATATCTCAGGGTTTTAATGACTCATCGGTTATTAATGAACCTCTTTCAGGTACATTCCAGATATCAGATATATCTCAGATTGAAATTACCGATTCAAACATATCCAAACTTTTGTCGAAGTTGGATGCTTCCAAATCAGCAGGACCTGATCATGTTAGTCTGTACTTACTAATTAACTGTGCAGAAAGCATTGCAATTCCTATCTCACTACTTTTTCGGAAGTCTCTGAGTGTGTGTTCGCTCAGATCTGGAAATCTGCGTTCATTACACCTGTGTATAAGAAAGGATCCAGGACCGAAGTTATTAATTATAGGCCGATCTCTAAACTTTGTATAATAGCCAAGGTATTTGAAAGGGTTGCCTATAACCAGGTTTATGCAGCTATTAAGAACTCAATCAATTGCCCGCAGCACGGCTTTCTCAAAAGTCGCTCAACGGTTTCCAATTTGATTTTGTTAAATGATTATATAACTGAAGCTATGGATACTGGTAGTCAGGTAGACGTAGTTTATACTGATTACAGCAAAGCATTTGACAGAATTCATCATAAGACTCTGTTAATCAAGCTTCATATCATTGGTATCAGGGGCAAGGGTGACTAGTACCGCTGGTTTTCTTCGAACATAGATCGCAGGACTCAGGCTGTGGTAGTCAGTAACTATGTTTCTAACTGGGTAACCATTCCCAGTGGGGTACCACAAGGTTCCTTGCTTGGTCCTTTACTTTTTACGATTTTTGTTAATGACATTTTTACATCGATTAAATTTCCTAAAGACGTAGTTAATCTTCAAGCTGACTTAAATCGTCTGGACCATTATTGTACTATGAATGAGCTTGATCTCAATCCGACTAAGAGCTATGTTGTCACTTATTCTCGTAAGAGGGAATCAATTTCTTCTGCTTACACCCTAAAAAAATAGTTCTTATGTGAAATACCACCATCCGTGACCTTGGAGTTATTCATGACTCAAAGTTACTGTATGATGAACACATAGACAGTATTGTTAATAGGGCGTCTAAGTCGTTAGGATTTGTAATGAGAAGTTGCGCAGCATTTTATAAAGCAAAAACCTTTAAAATTATCTACTGTAACTTCGTTTGAAGTATATTGGAATACAAGTCACATGTATGAAATCCTCGATGTGACAAATACATTGTACAAACTGAGCGGATTCGAAAGAAATTCATTAGATACGTAAGCTACTGTTTAAATATACCTTATAAATCTGATGAGTAGGTATTTGCATTTGTGCAAAAAAATGCATCTACTTCCGCTTTCTAAGAGAAGGGAATTAGCAGTTTTTTTTTATTATTTTTTTCACAAAAATGATTATTACACATTTCATCATTTGAAGTAACTAAGTACAATTTCTAGCTAAGTGCATAACCTACTGGAAGTGAACACAACAAGCAGAGAATAACTAGGATAATATTTACAAAAAAAAAAAGATTGAAACGTGAAATATTTGCTAACTTCCTACCTAGGTTTGACGTTTAAAAAACACAAAAAACCTATACTATGGTAATAGTTTATCCTCAATTGTTTAACACCACAAAAAGTAAAAACCAAATTGCGAAATTTTAGATTGATTTTCTTAGCCGCACTTACTGATATTTCTCATTAGAAAATTGATCTTATTACTATATAATCAAAGCATATTTTATAATAGCCCAAAAATGCCACTAACTAGGTCACAATTATCAAAATACAAAAAAAAAACATTTATAAATACATTTTATTATTATTATTATTAGCACGAGGGGAGCAATGTTTAGGTTACATAATTCAAATTGACACCGATATTTTATAATCTACTGTTCCTTTGCGCTATTAATATAAGTAGCTTGTGAAAGACATTAAATAAATCGACCAATGGAAAATGTGGAAAACTTATCTACGTCAATACTTTGATATAAGTAAGTAAACGCCCATTTTATGTCATCAAGCTCCGCCTTAAAATATTTTGATCGTATTTTGTATGTTTATCCGTTATCTATTGCCCATAGTACAGGGTATCCTAGTTCGGGGGCTAGGTAATTGGTGTGGAATTGTACCAAAAAAAAAGAAGAAAAAACAGATTTTACAAAAGCAATTGATATGGTTGATCACTGCCTATTAGTCCAGAAACTTGGTCATGCGGGTATATGTGGTTGTCTTCTCAGGTGGTGCGAGTCTTATTTGCAGAATCGGTCACAAATTGTAAAAATCCGTGCTTTTATTTCGGAGTTAGGAAGAGTGCCTTCCGGCGTACCGCAGGGCTTTCACCTTAGTCCCCTCTTTTTACACTTTTTGTTAATGACCTTTGTAGCGCTTTTGAATCTGAGATCCTGCTATTTGCCGATGACCTGAAACTTTATAGTTATAAGGTCGTCTATTGATACAAAGATTTTACAAAACGACATTGATAATATTGATTACTGGTGTCAATGCAATAGAATATTACTAAATTCCGAAAAAAAAAAAGAGCTATCAAATTAGATTTCCGAGAAAGAGGAAACCTACGCCTGCTTCATATTTTATTAACGACACTGCGCTTGGCGAAGTTACATGTATTCGAGACTTGAGGGTGATATTAGACAAGAAGCTAGATTTTCGTGAACATGTAGATCATATTGTTAAAAAGGGAGCCCAGGTCTCGGGTTTCGTGATTCGCCAAACTAAGCTTTTCAAAGACACTTACGTCTCAAAAGTTCTCTTTAATTGTTATGTTCGTAGCCTACTTGAGTATTGCAGCACAATTTGGAATCCTTCTTACAAAGTTCATATTGGTAGGTTGGAGAGATTACAGAAACGGTTCCTCTATCATCTCTGTTTTATTGATAACCGATGCCACGAACTCACGTCCTACGATGCAAGGGCCAGTCACTATAAAGTAATTTCTTTGTTAAAGCGACGTGCTGTCGCAGATCTCGTTTTCCTGTACAAAATTGTCAATGGTGAAATCGATTGTAAAGATTTATTAAAAAGATTACCTTTCTCAGTACCTCGAAAAAGCAGTCGTCTTCATAACAGAACAACTTTTTTGTTGCTCTTATGTCGTTCTAATCTTGGACATCATTCGCCGATTTATCGCATGTGCTCTAATTACAATAATATAGACACTCAAATCGACATTTCCAATGCGTCTATCAGTGTTTTCAAAAAGTCTTGTCTTCAACAAGACTTCAATTTTTAATAATATTATCACGTTTTAATGACAAATGACGTAGTTTTATTTGAGAACGTGGATGCGAATATTTTCGAAAATTTGATTTCACCTAATTTGGTATGAAATGATCGACAATAAACTTTATAACCATAGTATAAAATTTATTTTTCCATGTGATGTTTTTATGTGTCGATGACGTTGAGCCAATCATACCAAATAAGACCTCCCATGAGGTTTCATTTGGTATGATTGGCTCAAAAGTATAAGAAATGCGGAGCGTCACGGCCAGTAAGCGTAATTCAAAATATTTTAAGGCGGAGCTTGATGACATAAAATGGGCGTTTACTTACTTATGTCAAAGTATTGACGTAGATAAGTTTTCCACATTTTCCATTGCTCGATTTATTTAATGTCTTTCACAAGCTACTTATATTAATAGCGCAAAGGAACAGTAGATTATAAAATATCGGTGTCAATTTGAATTATATAACCTAAACATTGCTCCCCTCGTGCTAATAATTTCTTGAGCGGATTAAAGAAAATATTCGAAGTATATCTGATATTTTGTTAACTGTGACCTAGTTAGTGGCATTTTTGTGCTATTATAAAACATGCTTTGATTATATACTAATAAGATCAATTTTCTAATGAGAAATATCAGTAAGTGCGGCTAAGAAAATCAATCTAAAATTTCGCAATTTGGTTTTTACTCTTTGTGGTGTTAAACAATTGAGGATAAACTATTACCTTTGAGTCATGAATAACTCCAAGGTCACGGATGGTGGTATTTCACATAAGAACTATTTTTTTAGGGTGTAAGCAGAAGAAATTGATTCCCTCTTTCGAGAATAAGTGACAACATAGCTCTTAGTCGGATTGAGATCAAGCTCATTCATAGTACAATAATGGTCCAGACGATTTAAGTCAGCTTGCAGATTAACTACGTCTTTAGGAAATTTAATCGATGTAAAAATGTCATTAACAAAAATCGTAAAAAGTAAAGGACCAAGCAAGGAACCTTGTGGTACCCCACTGGGAATGGTTACCCAGTTAGAAACATAGTTACTGACTACCACAGCCTGAGTCCTGCGATCTATGTTCGAAGAAAACCAGCGGTACAAGTCACCCTTGCCCCTGATACCAATGATATGAAGCTTGATTAACAGAGTCTTATGATGAATTCTGTCAAATGCTTTGCTGTAATCAGTATAAACTACGTCTACCTGACTACCAGTATCCATAGCTTCAGTTATATAATCATTTAACAAAATCAAATTGGAAACCGTTGAGCGACTTTTGAGAAAGCCGTGCTGCGAGCAATTGATTGAGTTCTTAATAGCTGCATAAACCTGGTTATAGGCAACCCTTTCAAATACCTTGGCTATTATACAAAGTTTAGAGATCGGCCTATAATTAATAACTTCGGTCCTGGATCCTTTCTTATACACAGGTGTAATGAACGCAGATTTCCAGATCTGAGCGAACACACACTCAGAGACTTCCGAAAAAGTAGTGAGATAGGAATTGCAATGCTTTCTGCACAGTTAATTAGTAAGTACAGACTAACATGATCAGGTCCTGCTAATTTGGAAGCATCCAACTTCGACAAAAGTTTGGATATGTTTGAATCGGTAATTTCAATCTGAGATATATCTGATATCTGGAATGTACCTGAAAGAGGTTCATTAATAACCGATGAGTCATTAAAACCCTGAGATATAAATGTTGAAAGAAAATAAGCTGAAAACGAGTTACATAATATGTCTTCACCAGTAGTTAATACGGAATCTAGATACTTAAGGTTATATGGTATAACTTTAGACTTAGATCATGATATGATGTAGGTATGAGCAAAAATATCTAGGATTTTTTTCTATCGAGTTCTCAATTGTAGAAATGTAATTTAGGTAACATTGTTTCTCCAGTAACCTAGTTCTTCCCAAAGTAGAATATAGCAAAGCTGATTGGCTTTACTTTTGTAAATCCTGTTTTTTTTAGGTACTTGTATTTCTCTTTTTTAATGCAGGTGAGCACCACTTTGGGTAAGTTCCATACTGAGTAATATTTTTAGTCGGTACAAATTTATTCTTTAAACTTTCAAGTGATGAGTAAAATAAACTAACTGCGTCATCCAAACTTAAATCAGTAAACACAGTATCCCAGTCATTCTCTAAGTTTCCTTGTTTATCGAGTCTTAATTACCCTTGTTATACAAGTACCTAACGTAAGACCGAGGCTTTAAGCACGAGATATCTATAAATTAATAGATATCTATAGAGCTATTATTAACAAAGCTTTGTGATGTGGGTCAATAGGAACCAAAGGGTCGTCACAGTCCAAAACTAGCACGTCATCGGTTGAAAGAATTAAATCCAATATTCTCCCGTGGTTATTGAGAATTCCATTATATTGGCGCAGGTCATGAACATGAATATCTATACTATAATAAAACTGTAACTGGGCTAAATCTGTATATTAAATATTTATGAAAATTATAATTGCGATAAATTTCAAAATCGATGTGGAGCGCAAAACAGGTATCGTTTTTATTTTTAGTCGGTCTGTCTGTCTGTCTGTCTGTCTATTTGAACACGCATCACGTTGGAACTATCAGACGGATTTTGATGCAACTTGGCACAATCACAGCTGATGTTATGGATTAACATTTAGAATACTATCCCGAAAAAATAAAGGGATCCCGCAGGAGAAGGGTTCAAAGTTATTTAAAAGAACACGTATCATGCTGAAACTACTGGACGGATTTTGATGTAACTGGGCATAGACAAAGTTTATATAATCTGTAAAAATTTAGATTTAGGGTGAGAATCATAGCTTCAAACGAGTGGGCCGATTTGGCTGCGGTTTTTATGTTTGAAAGCTGGGGTAAACGAGGTGGTTCTTAGCTATAATGGGAAGGAGGGGGGGGGAGATAATGGGGGTGAGGATCGTAGCTCCCAAACGAATGGTTTTTATGTTTGAAAACTGATGTGATCGAGATGCTTTCTAGCTATAATGGGGGTGGGGGGCCGGGGGTTTTCCTTGATATCCTTGATATTTTTAAGGCAGCTGTAATTTTTTGTTAAGTTTTATTTTAAAATAAGCAGATAAACATATACAGACGACTGCGCGTTTATTATATCTTGGGATATTGATAATCTATTATAACACAGAGACCATGTTGGCGTCGGACATGTTATAAAAGAAGCGAAAACCCGACGTTTATGGCCGAGTTGACATCGGGTACACTTTCGAATTTAGGATTTCGCGTAGCTTATTTCGAAATATACCTCCTTACAACGCTACCGTAACCAGGGCGGTTGCACTCCGCAACAAGTACAAATATTATACCTAAACTTCGGGGCCGCAATATTAGGGTTCATTCAGTAGAGTGTCAAGCGTGCGCTCGATGAGTCGCGCGCCGTGTGCTTAACGATAAAGTACCTACTTACGTAAACTTACGTAAAGTTTTTGTCAAATTTTATTCTTTTCTTAATTATGAATACCAAGGAGAAACCTAGAAGGTACTGCATAGCATTCGGTCTGACAAATCTCGTAACATACCTACATACCGACATTTTATTACGTAGGTAACCGTTTCTTTTTCATTCATTATTAAGCATCGAAGTCAGACAGGCACCTTTTATTCATCAAAGTGTAACCTATTATGATATAATCAAATAATGAGGTACTAGGTCTATTCTGATAAGAATGCCATTATATGTAGTTAATAGAACTATCAACATTTATAACAATAAGTAATAAAATAATACATTTTTACATAATTGTTTATTCGGTTACAATATCTAAGTCATATTATATCTCAGAATAATTACTAGCTCTCGCGCGTTGTGATACGGTACATTCTAGCCTGCACGCAATGGGTGAGCGCCTTCTAGGTAAATATAATTGAAAGCTAGCAGCGCTGTGCGAGTTAAATTGCACTTTATTGCGTTGTAGCGAGAGTTGCTATGTATTTAAATGACTTTACTCAGTTATCCTTCTGTACTTGTACTATTATTTATTCTGTGCCGTAACACAGATTTCTGTCAACAACCTTCAGTGGCGATTCGACATTCATTCATTCGTTAGAAGATGAAGGAGGATGCTCGCTGCGCTGCGCTACGCTTCGCTCCCGCCTTCGTCTTATTACCTATCACGACCATGTGGGTCGCTACTGAAGGTTCTTAACACAGGTAGGTAGGTACCTATTTACTTACGTACTTTTGGTACTGGAATAACTCATAGGATCCTTATATACCAGAAAAATTACCACGCGAGCAACGCCGTGGGCACAGCTAGTACTTATAATAAAACTTTAACTGGTTCAATTCTGTATATTGAAGATATTTAGAAAAAACACGGAGGTTACTCTATATTCGATACTGAAGCCAAAACTGTATATCTTTTTTGTATTTCTTTCTGTCTGTCTGTATCTTGGCTAAGCATCACGCTGAAACTACTGAATGAATTTAAATGAAACTTGGTATGATTTGAGTTCATACTACGAGGTAAAATGAAAGGGTTCCTGCAGGATAGTGGTTGAATGATATTTAAACAAACACTTACTACTCTGAAACTACTAGACGGCTTTTGATGCAACTTGGCACAGTCATAGCTTGTATAATGGGTTAAAATTGAGGATACTTTTAATCCCGAAAAAGTAAAGGGTTCCTGCGGGATACGGATCGAAAGTTATGTTAAGTTTTTTTTTCGTTTGTTACTCTATATTCGATTCTGAAGCCAAAACATTATTTTTCATTTTTGTCTGCCTGGCTGTATCTTGACCGCGCATCACGCCAAAACTACTGAATGAATTCAAATGAAACTTATAATTAAATGGTATAATTTGAGTATTTACTACGAGGTATTACATTGGATACTTTTCATCCTGATATTCAGCATGGTTCCCTTGGGAGAGGGGATGAAAGTCAAAATGTTATAATGACTTGTAATTCATGAACGTGTAGTCCAATTTCATTCATTATTTTTTTGTTAGAAAAATGGTACCTACTTTAAATATTGTCATGTAAATATTTCAAGGTTATGGGGTTTGTAGTTAATAATGTAAATTACAGACAGCTCAACGCTCAGTATTATGTCCAAATAACTTGAAACCCGAAATGAACAGGAACGTTTGAACGTACGGCTCACCTTAAGCTGGCCTTTGCACTGTATCATATAGGATTAACGGTCACTTAGACATTAACACAACGTAGTGTGGGACGCCCGCCGGCCAGGTAGAGAGACGACTTGCGAAAGACAACTGGCAGCGACTGGATGAGAAGAGCCGAAGATCGGGCTCGGTGGCGTTCATTGGGAGAGGCCTATGTCCAACATGGACTGGTATAGGCTGATGATGATGATGATGATTATGTAGACACAAAACTCGCGTTAGGCTTATTCTGTGGTTAGGTCGCAAAAATCTGTACCGTCCTGTTTCTTTGGGACGTTGTTAGGATAGATACCAGTAGTGTAAAACTAAATTTGCATCTTCGAAAGACCTGAGCTAACTTCGTGGTGCTCGAAAAACTTCGATGTTTTTCAGTTCAGACTTTTTCAGATGTTGTGAAAATAATTTAACAAGTGAAACTTTGTAGGACCGAAAGTTACCCAGTACTCTAGACAAAACAAAAAATTATGGATTTGTATCGGATTTTTCAAGAAATGTAAATTGTTATTAATATTGCACAATAGATTACCTATTGTGATGTTATTAAAATGACATCAAATTAATAAATTTGATTTTATTTTAGTGCATCATACCTACATATAACATTTTTTTTAAACCGTGAGAGTATGTTTGTCTGTTTACCTGCGTCTGTTTGTTTGTTCGCGCATCACGTAAATACTACTACACCGATTGTGATGCGGTTTTCACTGATGGATAGCCTAGGGCTTCACTTAAAAACTAGTGTACTTGGTATCTCAGAATATTGTGTAGAAGCCGAGCAATCGATAAAAAACTTTATGACGTCTAAAGGAATTTTGATTAATGTTGGTAAGTATATTGGTATTTTAGGTCCTGGAATACGAGTAGCACATATAGTGCTTTTAACCTGGAGAAATAAACATGCGTGCGAAGCCGCGGGCACCGCAAGTCGTCTATACAATGATACTCATCACTACTACAGACATTAGAAGGAAGCATAAATGATGAATCAGTACTTGGTTCCCAAACAATAGAACTCAGATTAAAATCACCGATTAGCCGATCACCGATCACCGATTAGATTAGTACCTAGGTGTCATCTGGTTTATTTAAAATTAAATCGTCAAGTTTTATTAAAAAGTTATGTAGTTGTTGGGAAAAAGAAAAGCCAAGGCTCTGTTTACATAAATAATTTACGCATGGTGTGTTGTTTTTGAGGAGTGTAACTTGACTCTGTAGGAAGCCAATTGTCTCCTCCCAGTGTTCCACTTTAGAGATTCTGCTATCCAACCCGGACACTTTTACGGTGAGGTGTTGGTGTGTTGTTGGTGTATTCACAGGAAGTTTTGTGTGTGTGTGTGTGTGTGTGTGTGTGTGTGTGTGTGTGTGTGTGTGTATGTATCCATCCGTGTGTCTGCTGTGGCAGCGTAGCTCGCAAACGAATGGACCGATTTTGATGCGGTTTTTCTGTTTGAAAGCTGATGTGATCGAGATGCGCGTGCGTGACCGTTAAAAGTAAACAAGTAGGTATTCATGTATGTCACACTCCGTAGATTAAAATAGACCTTTTCAAAAGCATGCGTGACCGGCGAAAAATAACCAGATTTCCAGTACTTGTTTCTTTGAAAAACCGGACGGAGCTGTGTTGGGGCGCATGGCCGTTTGTTTGCCGTGAAACGTCAACGCCACGTACAATTTGATCTGGGCCTGAAAACCTCGCGTCTGCTCTGTGCTGGAGTTCAAAATGTGTATAGTCTTTATTTTAGGACGGACTTTCCGGGCTCTGCAGCCACTTTTAAAATTTTAACCCCATTTTTTTTTAAATTTGTTTTCTTAATTAAACTTTTTGCAAACTTTTTCATATAGAATCGAATTTTCTCAACGAAATCTTTACAAAAAATACCGGAATCAATATGCTACTCTTACTAAATCACGAGTTATACCGAATTAAAAATCATAAAAACATCAATTTCGCTGATTTTGCTCTCTGCATCCTGCCTCCCCACGTAATATTTAATTTGACATAAATAAACATTACATTATCGAGCTGACTTTATAGGGCAATTTTTTTTGACATGACGGTCAAGTCGCTCACCTGATAGTAAGCTTCACGCCAGCCCATATCAGTTGAAGTGCCACCCAGAAAAATGACTAATTAGAAAAATTAGATCTCTGTGGCTTATATATTTACAGAGTTAGAAGTTAGTTAGTTTAAAGACGTTTCATTTCAAAACTCCCACACTGTTCGAAACAATCGATCGCGCATGCGCATAGCGGCTTAAGAAAAAATCTATACAAACGGCTCATAAACACAGATAATAAACAACGCTTTATGATTACATTTGTTCATTATTGAAATGTGAGCAACACTAGCAATTAAATTTAGTCGTTGTCAAAATCAAATTAGTCCTGTCACAATGATGTTCTAGTTGAAATCAACAACTGATCAAAGAATATGGCGAACTCCCATACATATTTTTATGTCAGTAAAATTCCGGACGTCTTGAAACCAAAAATATCTCTAGTGATTCAGCATAATTTCCTGAGATTATTAGTCTAAGACTTTTTTATTGGGAAGGCCAGGAATAATTGTTATTAGGCTTCAAAGTTTTGTAGGTGATGTTACTGTTAACGACTTTTAAAACAAGTCTTAGAGATTTTATCTGCTTAATTAGGTAGGCAATTAAGTACTTACCTAAGCGTGATAAATATAATGATTAAAGATATTGTGCCTATTCCTTTATCTATAATAAATACCTATTTTAACAGGCTAGGGTTTGAATAATTATTATTTCCAATCTGTTACTGCGTAGCAATATTACAAGACAATATGTTTAGATATGTTGCTGCTGTTTCACTGTGCATTTAAATAGTCGTACAATATTAGCACAAATATTTTGCAGCAATTCCTTACACTAAATAATAACAACCATAACCTAACAACATATCTCCTTTGTAGTTTGTGCTAAACTACAATTCCTTACTTACTTCCTCCATAAACTATAATGCATAGTATTCTCTTTGTTATAATGTTTTGTTGATAGGTTTTATATTCACGTACCATTTTGTCTATAGTATTATTCTGTTTTACTCAAGGAGGTTGAATTACGATTACTGATAGATAAGGTTTAACGCCCGTAAGCGTAATTCAACCTCCTTTGATTTAAAAAAACCGGGTGGGAAATAAGCGTAGTTCAGCCTCCTTTGGTTTAAAAACTTGGACTTCTGCTATCGGCCCACTGAGTTCACGTAATAGATATTGCGGCGATGCCACACTCATCCTCATTAATGTTGTTACCAACCTCCGTTGTGTATTTCATATATTTGATCATAAAAAGATGACACGTTCATTGTCATGTAAACCAATATGTCCCCGTATCTCCTCTAATATGGTCTGTGGTCATAGTGGGAATTTTCATTATATTTAATTCAATATCTTTTATTAAATACTAATGCCCGGTTACTCAGGTATTTTATCGAGAGTTTATTTATCTATTAAGTTGCTGAATCTGACCAAATCTGATTAATTTCAATAAAATCAATGAGTTTCAAAATCGTGTGACACCTTTTAAATGATTTTCGAGCTATGTACTTGTAATTACATTACAAAAAATTACTTCACTCGATTTTGACATTAATCAGATTTAGTCGGATTTCAATTATTGAATAGACAGAAACCTGACATTAGTTGTTTATTAAGCTACTTCTTATACATATAAAATAGTACCGTGATACAGCTACTGATTGACAGGCAACGCACAGACAAAACGGGCCAGTGGACCTAGAGATTTTTTAAGGAATATTGCTTGAGTAACGAGTGACTTATCGAATGAGTAACTTGACGAATTAGGGATGCAAAGAAGCGACCTCATATGGGTATTGTGTGACGTAACACCTGAAAATGTTGCCATTGCGGTTTTGTCAATTATTTCCGCCCGTTTTTAATTGAAAAACTGAATATAATTGTGTTAAAAAGAGATCGCGATATGTTTCAAATCGCCTTATCGAAAAACATTATTATACCTATTTAAGGAGGTATAACTGATTGTAGCTATATTAAAATCCTCTGCTCCATTAGTTTGCAAATCAACCAGAAGAAGACATCAGTTTGAGTGGAATTGAAAAGTTGTATTCACTTAAATTAAAGAGAGAAAAAAATGGTTCCTACATCCTTGACTTTTTTTGCACACTGTACTAAAAAAACTAAAGTTGTTGACAATCGAGGTTCAAGATGGCGCATTTTCAATCCTATTCATATTTAGATCGCATGTTAGACTGTTTTGACGATTTTGAGGTCCGAACCGGAAACGTCATTGTATTATCTTTTTTTTCACCCGTTGGGCCGGTTGCCATTGTTGGAAGGCATTGTAGGAAGGAAATGAGTTTCAATTAAATATTTCTTTTAACTGATTTGTTAACCTGGCTTTTACTAGCTTACATGCTATGTTGATAAAACGTAGAAAAATAATTACTTATGTACTGTATAAATGATATTTCAAGATGCTGCAAGATTTATCACATAAAACTTCGCCCTTGTTCTTTTTACAATCACTAAAATAAATTAAATTTAGCTGTAACTTATTTTAGTTTAGTGAGTTGCTCAACAAAATTGATGTCATTGTACAAATAAGCTCAATATTTCCATTACGACGTAGTGTCACCAAAAAAATTTTTAATGCATATTTTGTTGTTTTAAAAGAAAACAGTTTTAAATCTTCCTTAACCAACAGGAAGGAAATTTAAGTCTTAACAATACTGCAATAAAAGTTAATTTTCGAACAAAAAGCACTCAGGTGACGAATTGATGAGAAGAGCTGTAGACTGAGCTCAGTAGCGTGCATTAGGAGAGGACTATGTCCAGCAGTGGACAAATATAGGAAGATGATGTATGGAGAAAACTTCTAATAATTTTCTAAAGGAAAAATTTGGAGCACATGCCTCTTCTCAGCCCCTCCCAATAGAGAAGGGTATAATGGAAGAGTTTGGATTACGAGTGATCACGGTAGCATAACTGTTTAAAGGTATGTAGGAGGCACGGAATGGTGCGTTCGAGTCCCGGCCGAGATCCAAATGATTTCTTTAGAAAATGATTAGATAGGTCCTTATAAGACTATAATATGTTGCGAATAGGTCCAATATGACTATAACCGATATAACAGTGCTTGTGTCGCAGGTATGGGCGGGCGGATCTTCGTGGTGGACCGGCACAAGCGCAACCTCGGGCGCGCTCGCTCTTTCGCGCCCGCACCTGCGCTCGCTTCGCGCGTGGCGGCGCTCGCGGCGCTTGTCTCGCTCGCGTGCCGCTAGCGACCGTATCCGGAGCTCGGAGACTGCACATTAGCCTCACAAGTCCGATGTCGGTCGATGTAAACTTGTAGCCGCGTAAGAAAATATATTTTATCCCCCGTGACACTACTGGTTGGCACTACCAGTAGCGTAGGAATATTCTCTCTCGCGTGACACTACTGGTAGTCCAATAGTAAAAATAACTTTTCCTGTGACACTACTCTGAAGCAAGTAGTGTCATAGGAAATGTGATCTTCGGTAGCACTACCAAAGGTCTAATAACTTTCTGATATACTTAGGTAGGTAAATGGATATCTTTTGATTTCTCAATGTTAATCTTCAACGTCTTATAGGTTTCTGTTCTCCTGGTACTTTGGAAGTATTTTTTAAACATAATAAGTCGATATATGTTAGCCTCGTGCCAAAGAGATGCCATTAGAATTAGTTTCCTCGCAGTGATACACACCTTTTATTAAACTCACATATGATTTTATACAAATTACAATTTGGATTTAAATTCAGGAGTGTCACCGGTAATAAGTAAATCTATGGGTAATTTGAATGTGTGGACATAAGCAGCTATTGAGAATAGTTAGTGTCACGGCAGCATAGACAACAGTATACTCGTGTTACTCCGCACTCTAAACAGGCTGTTGACGAATGTCGCTATTGAGAATAGTTAGTGTCACGGCAGCATAGACAACAGTATACTCGTGTTACTCCGCACTCTAAACAGGCTGTTGACGAATGTCGCTATTGAGAATAGTTAGTGTCACGGCAGCATAGACAACAGTATACTCGTGTTACTCCGCACTCTAAACAGGCTGTTGACGAATGTCGCTATTGAGAATAGTTAGTGTCACGGCAGCATAGACAACAGTATACTCGTGTTACTCCGCGCTCTAAACAGGCTGTCGCTATGAGCGCATTTGATTATCGCTATTTTGGCGCTGATAGCAGTAGTTTGGAAGTAGTGAGGGTCCACGGAACTAACGTAGGTACTTATACTACTTCGCTATTTTGGCGCTGATAGCAGTAGTTTGGAAGTAGTGAGGGTCCACGGAACTAACGTAGGTACTTATACTATTACTAGCTGCGCCCCGCGGCTTTACCCGCGTGGACAGTGCTGAAAAGTACCTAAACGTATAAGTATGTTAATCCAGGACCTAAAGTTCTACGTACCAGCTACATACATACAGACTTTCGCATGTTAGATTATTATTATTAAGCCTTTAATGCCAACATAAGTTTCTCTAAATAATATTAAAATAAATATAATTGTTATAATATAAATATTTGTCAACTAAATAATTATTTATTTATCAATCTGTATATTTAACTTTTGTTGAGCTTGTATATAATATACCTATTAGTTATTGGACGTCGGCTTGTCTTTGCGACACGAAGGCCTCCTCCAGCTCTTTATAACAGTATGATAATACCACAGATTAAATAAAAATACAGACGTCATGTCTGTCTGTAAGAAATGGCCTAGAATGTTATTTGTGGCCAGTTGGTGTCGTGGCCCATAATTTAAGAACTTCATTGTGTTAGCAGAATTAAAGTACGTATCCAACTGCCCTTCCATGACACCCTAGGCCCTAGTTGCGCCGGTGAGCCCACTTTTGTAGAATCACCAACGCTATTGTCGCAGACATTTTATCGCGATAAAAAGTATCCTATGTATCCTTAGGGTTCAAACTATTTCCATAAAATTTCTCATACAGCACGACTGCACGCTGCAATCATACAGCACGAGTGTACGCTGCACTCATACAGCACGACTGCGCGCTGCACTCATACAGCACGACTGCACGCTGCAATCATACAGCACGAGTGTACGCTGCACTCATACAGCACGACTGCGCGCTGCACTCATACAGCACGACTGCACGCTACATGGCCAATACCAACTATTATGATTTATTCTGTGACAGTGGTTGAAACATCGACACCAAGATGAAGAATTTTTGAAATCCATAAAATGTTGTTTACTATATACTTTGTAGAATGTTTACTCAAAGGATGTCCTGTTTGATTAGTTTGCCTTTTGTGATAAGTACGAGTAAAGCTTGAAAAACACGACTTTATCTACAGAAGATTACATATTCTCAATACAATGGGTATGTATGAATATTATGTTGCTATTTAAGTTTGAAATAAATTTCAAACTAATTGAATTCAATACGAACGATGTGATGCAGCAAAAACGAACTTAAACGTAACATAATTAGGTTCTGCTAAGTATCAGCTCGAGTCTTTGAATTCAATTGAGAGACGTGCTTCGAGGCTCATTGGAGATAACACTCTGGTAGGCTTCAAAGTCTGGCGCATCGACGTGAGGTCGCAAGCCTGTCGGTACAGATTACACTATGGAGAGTGTGCACAAGAACTGCACAATCTGAGTAGAAGGTTGGCAAAGCGCCACCCCTTTATGGTTGAAATACCTCCCACAAGAACGAAGCGTTACGCTTCTTCATCGATACCAATATATAAAAGTGAAACGTTGCCTGTTTGTTTGTTTGGGGAGCTTTCACGCAATAACGGCTGGACGGAATTTGATGAAATTTGGAATGGAGCTATCTTATACCCTGGAATAAAACATAGGATCATTGAGTGCTTTTTATCCCGGAAAATTGAAAGTTTCCACGGGAAATCTGGAAAATGGTGATTACTCGCTGTAAGGAACGGTTGCCCTGGAAACGAAATAATAAGTCTGTCAAAAAAATCAAGAACGTTGGTGCTATACCAACTTTTGCATTGGTTTTTAATATCCTAGAACATAGGATGCTTTTTTCGCGATAAACTGTAATCTGCGCGTACGAAATCGCGGGCGGGAAAACTAGTTTATACATATAGATAGATGGATATATTCCCAACTGCCCCATATGTGACTGACGTTAGGAGATGAAACCATTTCAATTTTAGTTCCATGGACACTTGGGGGAGGGGAGGGAAGGAGGGAGGTCTTTGAATCGGCACAAACGAAAGTACGGCAAAGCAAATCCATACAGATAAGCGGGGAGACTGCGGATGGGCATCGTAATGGTAAATGTATTGAATTTGACATTTCTAGTACCGGCAAAATGACAAATTGAGCGCGATTACCATTACAATTTGTATCCGCGGTCAGGCAGCAGTGAACGGTTGTACTATTATTTCTGCTAGGAAAATAACTATACCACTACTGGTAGTGCCAAGCAGTAGTGTCACGGAGAACTAGTGGAGAAAAGAAAAACCTGTCGACCGAATAGAGATGCACTAAACACTTCCGTCCATATAAGAATATCTAGTAATTGTAAGTACAAATGTGTTTTTCTTTCTTATAATTTAGATAGGGCCCGTGCCCTAACCTGTGTCGTATATCTCACGAGTGCTCAATGATAACACTCACGTGATCCCTGCCAGTGCAGGCGAGTTTTGTTACAGGGTTCTCTATGACAGCTCCGCTAACCGATGATAACACTCACGTGATCCCTGCCAGTGCAGGCGAGTTGTTACAGGGTTCTCTATGACAGCTCCGCTAACCGATGATAACACTTACGTGATCCCTGCCAGTGCAGGCGAGTTGTTACAGGGTTCTCTATGACAGCTCCGCTAACCGATAGGAAGATTTATTTTAAATACATAATTGAATGTATCTAAATGTTTTCAAATATTAAAAACGTTGTTTTTCATAAAGTTCTAGCCACTTCTAGTTCTAGAAAAAAATACGATACAAATTTTTGTTGGATACACGCAGCTGATTCTGTATTTGGCTTAATTTTTTCATTTCTGGAAGGGAAAACCGTTTTTTTTTTAATTTATGTACAAATAGTTTTCTCTTGAAATAAGTTAAAACAGAAGCTTTTATGTAGTAGCCATGTCATGATGGAACTTAGAACGGGCTATCACAATTAAATGCCTACACCAAATTTCGTCTGTGCTGTTAACTGTTGAGGAGTTCCCTAGTCAAGAGCCAACCCGGAGAGCAGCAACCATGTCATAGTAAAGCATCAAACCGGCTATCATAATAAATTACATACAAAAAAAAGAACCTGTCTGTGCTCTTGACTGTTGAAGAGTTCCTTTATCTGGAGCTAATCCTGGATTTCGATTCAGGTCATGCTTACCATTAAAATGCATTGTTATCGGAAATGAACCAACATGCAAAAATTCAACTCCGTAGGATAAGAGGAAGTGATTCTAATTCAGCTTCTAAGATTTGACCTAAATAAACAACATACAGACATACATACATACAAACATTGCAAGTTATATAAAAGCTTTTAAAAAAATATGCATTTCCATAACCAAAATATGCATGATATTTAAAAAAACTTGTTAAAAATCTCACCTGTATACAGAATGAAGTTTGTAACAGGGATCTCCATGGCAGCTATATATTACCTATGTGTTCATAGAAATCCATCTAAAGGGGTTCAAACGTATTAAAACTGCTATAAATAGTTTTTAGTCTAAAATCGACTGAATGTGAAGAAAAACCGCGATAAAGGATTTTGCTGCATAAAACAAACAAAAAGTTTTTTAAAAGTTTCTACAACTTCATGATAATTAGAGATACGATTCTAAACCCAACCGAATAACGAACATTGTTTGGTTCAGCGATTATCGAACCGAATGTTCGGCCGAACTATTCGATTCCATTTAGGCACGCTTTGTCGCACTAAACAGGTTTGTACAGGTAAGCGAGGCGCCCGGCATCGGTTTTCAAAAACCGATATCTTTTCAACGGACTTCAAGAGGAGGTTCTCAATTCGACCCGAATGTTTTTTTGTGTTATGTTACGCGATATATCCGGCAATTGTAGATCGATTTAAAAAAAACTATTTTTAATAGATAGGGTAGGGTATATATACCTCAAGGGTAGTCCCATTTAAATTTCATGAAAATATTCCACCTCTAAGGGTGGGAAATTATGGGATGACTTAATTTTTTTAATTTTCAACCACTTTATGATGCGATATCTCCGTCAAATGTGAGTCGATTTTGAAGTTTTTATTCTAGAAAGTAGGTTTTTAGATGTAGGTCATTTTTGTAAATTTCTTAAATGATGACATCCTTGGTCACTCTTTTCGATGCCAAAATCACAAATGAAGGTATTTTCTTAGTCTGTTTTTATACCGCTAGATTAGATTTTTGATTATTCAGTAGTTGAATACCAAAAAAAGTTTGACGAAAAAATAAACCGAAGGTTTGAGCACGGGTTGACTACTCTTTACTCCACATCCTGCATATAATTTCGTGAAGATCTGATAAAGACCTTCGGAGATACAGAGGAACTCCTCAATGGATCACTCGCGATTGCTGTAATCGTATGTTCATGTATTGTTCACGCCACTCATAATAGGGAAATAAAATGAACTTTAAATAAGATAAATAAGTAAAAAAAAACATAACATTATTTTAATTTTTATTAATATATTTTTTATGATGCCTGTTTGCATGTTATTCTTAGCTGGTTCCAAATAAAAATGATTAAGTCGAATAATTTCGGCTCGTAATTTAATAATTATTAATTGGTTAAAATTTGATATGTTTCGTCCATAACTATTTTAAATTAAGTATAATAAATATTAATTATATGTATTTTTTTATTATTATTTGCGTCAATAGGTAGGTCATAAAATGACATAAATTTAATATTCAGTTAATTTTCGGCACATCAACCGAATATCGAACGTATATGTAGGATGGTTTGTGTTTGGGTGAAGAAAAATCCCAGGATCGTAGCAGATAATCTTGATTTATTTTCCTTCCTTTTAATTACACGTCTTTTCACCGATCGTCTTATTTCCGTCTCTCTAATCTCATTCATCCGTCCCTTTCAACTTTTTGCGTTCCTATCTACTTAGATATTTAACATGATTTTTTCTACAGGCCGGCCATTCTGCAATCCGGCTGTCCTCAGTCGGATATAAATAAAAACTACATTAAATTAATAATTTTGGCTACATTTTAGTTATTCTAGGGTACATTCGCTTTTAAATTTAGGATACATCCGGTTTCAACTATACAATTTAAAAATCCTTCTTGTTTGCCTTCTTTCTTAGTTGCTAGCAAACATGGTATGCATGTTAATAAAAAAACATCTATTTTGTTACTTAAGCTTTTGATGTAGTGGTCTTTTGTTAAAATTTCCATCATTTTTCTATTACCAAAATGACCTTTCTCATGAACTCTCTTTAATATTTCATGTTCCATTCCTTTAGGTATTACTAATAGTATTTCTAGTCCATTATACAATAAACCGTTGTCATGTCCAATCCTCGTTGTCAAGTCCTCATAGCTTTTGTCTTTCAGAATTTCCATAATGGCTCTGTTACCTTTATCCAGCATCTGTGCTCGACTAATCTGGTCACGCAGGAGCAGTTCCACAGTCCCAACAAAAATGTTTCTACTCAAGGCATCTGTGTGATTCATTCTGTCACCTGGTCGATGCTTAATCACATAGTCATACTCTTCAAGTAACAATACCCACCTTGCAACTCTGGTTGTTAAGTCCTTTTTGCTCAGAGTCTTCTGGAAAGCTTGACAATCTGTCACAATCTTAAAATGCTTACCGTATAAGTAATGTCTAAACTTTTTCACGCCTTCTACTCATATGATAGCCAGTGCTTCTAATTCGTAGCTGTTTGGGTCATAGATAATTAAATAGCGCTTTAGGCCACTAAAGAAGCGTCAGTTTGGAGCTCAGTGTGCAACTTTGGGTCATAGATCATTAAAACTGGTTTGTATATCAAAGCCTCTTTTAAAATATTAAATGAATTTCTGTGCATGCCATTGAATTCAAAATGTACGTCTTTCTTTAGGAGCTATGGTTTAGCTGTCAGAGCATACTCTTTAATGTACTTTCTAAAGTATGAGGCCAGCTCTATAAAACTGTGAAGTTGTTTTAAAGTCTTAGGTTCAGGGGTCCTTGATACAGCTTCCGTTTTCCCCTTTCATGGTTGCACCTAACAATTCTCGATGATATGGCCAAGATATTCTATCCTGTTGCAAGCGAGCCTTCTTCCAATTGATGTCCAGACCATACTGGGATGCAACATGTAGCACTTCTTTAAGCCTGTCCACTGCCTGAAATTCATTGAAAGCAGGGATCAATAAATCGTCAATGAATATTATCAAATGTCCTTTTGCGATCTTGGTTCTTGGTTCTTGGTGGTCGGGCTTCTTTTCCGCAACTAGGCCGATCATCGGCCCTTTTTGCGTGAAACGGGCGACGACAGCTAATTCAGCCACCCGATGTCCCTCAGGAAGGCCAGCAGCTTGCGAATTCCGGCGCAGGCTTCCCTCAGGGTGGAAATTGTTCCCAGGAACAGTTCCCTTTGTATCGCCACGCTTTCGCACTCAAGGAGTACATGCGTGGCCGTTTCTTCTGCCCCCATGCATCCTCTGCACAAGGGGCTGTCTGTGACACCTAATCTGTGAAGGTGTTTGTTAAGATGGCAATGACCAGTTACAATTCCCACCACTTGTCGGAGACTGTCCCGTTTAAGGTACAGAAGTTTTCGGGAGTATCTCGGATTTAACTCCAGGAAAAGCTCCCTTGACCGTCTACAATCCTTTATACTTGCCCATAGTTCTTGATGTAGTTTATGTGTCCTTTGACGGATCCAGGCTCGAATTTGACTGAAAGGCAAAGGGATCATTGGCTCTGGCCCTACAGGGCGCATGCCCGAGCCTCTCCTTGCCAGTTCATCAGCTGCATCGTTCCCTCTGGATCCGCTGTGTCCCTTTATCCATTGGAGAGTAAGGTAATTATGTCTACTGACCTCCTCCAGAAGATGGTGACACTGGATAGTTAGCCCCGAAGAATGTTCATACCTTTGAAGTGCTATAAGGACTGCGGCGCTGTCAGAGAGTATTCTGATTTTAGAGTCAGTTACCTTCCTGCGCAGTATCGCTGTTGCTGCCTGGATTATACCCCACATTCCGCTTGGAAAATAGAGTTGTGAGTACCCAGTGCTGCTGCTATATGCATGTTCAAATCGTCCGAGAACGTACCCGCTCCCGTCCCAGTTTCCATTTTGGAACCATCTGTGTAGATTCTTACTTCGTGAGTATTTGACCTATCATAAATGGAGAGTATGTCTGGGTTACCCTCCGCATAATCCCGTATGATGTTAGTATGGAATGTTTGACTATTTTGATCCCAGAGATTGAGTGCTTTGAGTCTGTAAACAGACGCAGCAGCCTCCTGCTGGATGTGCAACTGCAACAGTGGCATACCCAGCAGTGCCTCTAGTGCAGCAGTGAGTGCTGTTCTCATGCAACCAGTCACTGCTACACAAGCCAACCTCTGGAAGGACTGTAGTTTATTTATGGTAGATACCTGTTTAGTCCTTGGCCACCAAACAAGTGAACCATATGTTATAGAAGGCCTAATCACAGTATTGTATAACCATAGTGTTATTTTTGGACTCAAGCCCCATGTTTTACCTATCATTTTCCGACATTGCCAGAAAGATATGGTTGCTTTCTTAATTTTGTTTTCTAGGTGTCTAGCCCAGTTCAATTTGCTATCTAAGATGATACCCAGGTACTTTACCTCATCAGTTAAGGTTAACTGCGTGTCGAAAAGGTGGGGTAGTGTGTATCGTCCTAAGTTTCTTTTGTTAGTAAACATTACCAGTTGTGTTTTTGTTGGATTCACAGTTATTCCATAGTCTAAGCACCAGGTTTCTACGATCTTTAAGGCGTTATTCATGATGTCACATGATACGCTAGCAAAGTGTCCTGATACAAGGATAGTCAGATCGTCCGCATAGCCAACTGTGAAGAAGCGTCGGTTGTTAAGCTCTGTAATTAGGTCATTTACCACCATGTTCCATAGTAGGGGTGACAGTACTCCCCCTTGAGGGCACCCTCTTGCCACCACCCCTCCAATAATGGTTCCATCTAGGCCGACCCTAACCGCCCTTAGGTTTTTTTTTTTTTTTACATGTTTATGACCCAATCAACCAATGTCGACTCAACACCATGCTTCCTTCGCTCTGCGTTTATGCTTCTAAAGTTAGTTCTGTCAAAAGCACCTTCAATATCGATGAAAGCGCCCAGGCACAACGTTTTGTTTTTTAAATCTTGTTCTATTGTGTTTATCACTTTGTGTAAAGCTGATTCTGTTGATTTACCCGAACTGTATGCGTGTTGTTGTGGGTGTAATGGTGATATAGTTAGAATGCTATCTCTAAAGTACCGATCACAAAGTCTTTCCAAGGTTTTAAGGAGGAAGAATGTAAGACTTATCGGTCTATAAGATTTAGGGTCTGTGTAGTCACTCTTTCCTGGTTTGGGAATAAATAATACTCTGACCTCTCTCCAGCCTAAAGGAATGTACCGATAGGATAAACACACCCTGAAGATTAAATCCAGTGTACCGTTTATATGTCCCTCTCCCCATTGGAGGAGTCCCGGAAAGATACCGTCCAGCCCAGCTGTTTTGTAAGGTAAGAATGTACCTATAGCCCAACTAATTCTTTCCCGACTTACTACTGACTTCGCAACATCCCAATCCGCATCAGCAGGTATAGCCTCTTCAATGTCAAACATGTAATGGTATCAGTGATTTGGCATCCTGGGAAATGTGTCTGTAAAAGTAGGCTATTTGTTTCTGTTTCTGTTTTAGTGTAAGTGTTGTCTAGTTTTTTTAAAGAACCGATATCGCGCTTAGGGTCAGCTGCTAGAATTTTCCTGACCCTATTTGCCTGCGTATTCGTTTCTATGTTTGTACTATATTTTTTCCATGACTTACAACCTTTGGAACAAAGTAGTTTTTTGTACGCCACCCGCGCCTTTCTATATTGCTCCCAGTCCTCATCATGGTATGTGTTCATGGCTCTATTAAATAATTTATGAACCTTCACTTTCAGTTTCTCCAAGTCTTTACCCCAACCATGACTACCAGCTTTACTTACGTATGGTGGGGAGAGGGGGCAGGCTTCCTCATAGCTTTTGGTGAGACTGTCTGTTAATTGTACTACCGCCTGCTCAGTCCTTTTGCGATGAGTTCTCTGAAGATAGTCACAAATATCATAAAATACTTTGGACACGTGGAAAGTCCAAATGGAGCTCTCAGAAACTCAAACTGTCCATGGTGTGTGACAAATGAAGTGTACTTTATGCTCTCCTCACACACCGTCAAATTAAAAAATCTATTTTTTAAATCTAGAACACTAAATACTCAGGCATCTTTCGGTTTATCTATCAACTCATCTATTACCCGCAGAGGAAATTCGTCTTTTACCAATATTTTTTTTTGTTGATGGGTCGATAAACCACGCATATCTCGTAGTACCATCTTTCTTTTTGACCAAAACTAAGGGAGAAGAATATTCAGAAAAACTTACTCGGATTATCCCGTCCTTCAGCCACTCAGATACCTGGTGTTCAAAGATTTGCTGCTCAGCCGAAGACAATCTACGCGGTCTTTGAGCCACTGGCATGTAATCTGTCAGAACTATATTCAGCTGGATTGGAGCCTCCTTGGTTTGAACTGGATCATAATTCTCCACACAATTTAGAACTTGTTGTCTCATCTCTTCACTTTTGATGTTACCTAAAATAAATTTGTTAGTGCACACAAAACAATTTAGATTACGCCACCAGTCGTCCTCGCTCAGGACAATAAACACAGAACCTTTGCGTAATATTGTGGTTACATTTTTTAAAAAATCCAATAAAAAAAAAAAAAAAAAAAATAAGTGTCCAATTATTACACTACATGAATAGAGAGTCACTAGGAATAACGTAAAACAGAACATTATACTCGTGTCCATCCAATCGAACGTTTGTTTTCACTTTTATTGACGAACTCACTTTGCTGCCGCCAAGTCCACTGAATACTGTCGTGTCGTGTCGAGTCGACGTATTTTCTCCTTCGGGTTTACCGATTTTTACGTAAAAGTCGTGGGACATAAGGTTAATGTCGCTGCCGGAATCGATTAACGCGTTTATTTGGAAGTGATTCACCGTAGGTAATTATCTTAGAATTTTCGAAGTTTGTCGGCATTTTTTCATCGATAATAACACACTTGAAGTTAGTCGTGCTCGTGCTTGGTTCCGACAACGACAGTAAGAAATGTCGTTATTATTTGGGTTCCGATTCCAGGGCTGTGTTCACTTACACGCTCGAATCATCCGTGCGATTATCGCTCGATCATCCGGAGATAGTGATCGACTTTGGACGTCCACATACAACTGACAACTGTCAAGTGTCAGTTTCATACTATTCCTCCCCTCCACTACTATTTTTCGGATGACCCAGGCGAACGCCCGGACGACGTCGTGAACGATTTCGAGTGTACGCGCGGGTGATCCGTGCGTCCTCGAACGTTTAGGTGAACGGCCCCAGAGACGCTCTATCTGTCGTGGATCTGTCATCTTGGAAATATCGTTCCGTTCCACCCTTGTTTCTTCGCAATTATTTGATGTGAAGTTCGTCACAGCTCACATCGTGCGTTCTCTCTCATCTTTTTTTTTTCTTTCTTTCTTGGACTTTGAACTTGTTTAGTGCATTTCGTTGCAATATGCCCAAAGTTATTGCATCTAAAACACTTCAAACCTTTTCTTTTACAGCGGGATGATTGATGATTCTTTTCACCAAATTGTTTCGTAGTCTCCGATCTTCCTGTTTTTTTTCTGTTTTCATCTTATATTTGATCGTCTCGTAGGTTTTAAGTTTTTCTTTTAGTTCTGGGTACATCGTAGCACCATATAATATCATATTATTAACTTCAGCGTCTACTATGCCGTCTATTATGTACTTTATTGCGACATAGTCGGGCATCTTTCCGCGTTTTCCCATTTCCTTCATCGTTAGTAAGTAATCGATGCAACTTTCATCGCGTAGCTTCTTCCTTGTAGACATCATTTCGTGGATAGTTTTACTATCGATTGTATTGGGAAATTCCCTCAAAAGGCCTGCTTTTAGAAGAAAAGAAGAAGAAAAAAGTTTTTATTGACCCAACACATAAAATATACAAAAATATAATTTATAGGTACCTAGTAATACTAATTAACATAAGCATTACAAGCTATACGAGTGTACCAAAAGGGCCATTGCTCAGCAAAAATGTCCAGTGCTAGACACTGGACGCTGGTTTTCAGAATAGTGCACCGCGCGGGTGATGTAAAAAATATATAAAAATAATAGGTGCGAATTTATTTAAAATACATAAGGGGTTACGTCATAAATATATATACATAATAATAATACAAATACATATATATATATATATATATAAAAATAATAAATACACTTAGGTAGTTAATTAAATAACATAAAAATACAGAAATAATCTATATACTTACTTAGAAATCAAGAAACATAAATTAAATTTTTAAACAGAATTATAACGGTTTTTTTTTTAATTTGATTTTGAGAACTAACGAGTGAAATTCATATTAAATATAAATAAAACGGCTAAAAACTCAAGAAATATTCGTGAGTTTTTAGCCGTTTTATTTTTAATTATTTTTTTCAATGGCAATCGAGTTCTGGCTTTTAGTTATTCCCAGCTTTTAAAAGGTCGCTCTGTTTTTAGGCAAAGGGCCGCCGTACCTTGTAGCGATCTCCTTGCTATAATAAGGGTTTGTAATGGCGTCCATTGAAATATTTCTGTATTATCTTCAATGTCGTACGCCCATTTAGTTACAGGTTAGGTCTTGTCTTGGCCTGTAAACGACAAAATTAGGTCTTCGGCTTGTGTTTAGCTAATATTTCTCGCACTTTTGAGTTCCTGTGCGTCTTCGTTGAAATCTGCTTGGCGACTTTGTCGGCGATCTTTTCTGTGTCCATGTCCAACCATCTTTTCGTATTTTTTATAAGAAATCGTCCTCTAGAATACGTCTTGAAAGTCACAGCCGGTCATGTCAACTAATATAAACGGTAGCAGCGTCACAGCTCTTGCGATTGCTTGAATACGTCGTTGTTTCGTCGTTTGATCCAGGTCATGTCCACGCCACTTAAGCAACAAACCATCCAGGTATTATCGTTGAAAATAGTCTTGATTCTTTGAATGTTTCGTATATCCCGGACGTATGCCTCCAGATTTGTAGGATGGTTTGTGTTTGGGTGAAGAAAAATCCCAGGATCGTAGCAGATAATCTTGATATATATTCTTATTATATATATATATATATATATATATATATATATATATATATATTCTGCATATTCGGCATGGTTATACGATTATATATATATATATATATATATAACCATGCCGCATGCATACACCCTGTACCTGTGTACGTACTTCATACAGTTTTGTCGTCAGATTCATCTATGAGGCTCAACACAACACATTATGTACCTACTTTGTTTTTTATGCTACCTCAGCATGTCTCTGGGATGACTGAACTGATTTGGATAATTATTGAAAATTGGATCAGTATATTTTTTAGTAACCATTTTTGAAAAATTGATTTATTTAAAGAATTATTTTTTGGATCTCTTACATATAAGTACCATGTGAGTGTTTTATAATAATATATAAAGTTGATATTAAGATAGATTTTATATTTATTTATGTATAAAACAGTTAAATACAGGTATTCTAGTATTTTAATTGGATATAGTGACGACGCAGATAATGCTAGATATGCACCTTTGGCGTGCGGTATCTGCGTCGTCACTTGCCACCTCCAGTCGTCTTCCAACTCCGCGCATTATACTACTATTTGTCAATTAAACAGTTAATTGTAGAAACCTAATAAAAGCTATTAGTATTTATTTCGTTATTTGTTATTGAACATCCCTGCTAGAACTATAACCCCTTCTGATACAGGCAATACATACCTACTGTGCCTAAAGTGGCGACAAGACTATGTCCTATACTTAACTTCGTTGTTTTTTTATAGTGGCTGTGTGTTCTCAAGTACTTGTAATTAAAAAAGTGAACCATATAGTGCGCCACGAGAGGCGATTCCCCGTAGACAAAGAGGGTGAAAGACAGGGTTGCGAAATAGTGTGGAAATATGATTGCCGGTAATCTGATATGACCGGTGGTGCCTATTCCTGGACAATCGGCGACGCCTGTTCAGTAGGCCAAGCACAAATTTTTCAAACATTCGTATCGCATGCGTACCGTGTTTACCAGCAGCCCGATTTCATAACTTGGCTTCAATCGAATTCTCAGTATCGCAGCCACTAATGCCTTGCGATAGAGTCGAATTTGCTTTGAAAAAAGTGATAATCCGATTGTAGCCAAGTTATGGAATTGGGCCACTGAGCAAGACGATAGTCGCCATCACAACACCTTGCGTACGACTAGCGTCCTTACGTTAATGACGTATTTCTAATGTAAATAAGAATGGGCTCGGTTGAACGAAAGCCGGCCAAATTGAATGAACAAAGAACGAATAGTTTGTTTGAAAACCTAATAATATAATGTATGTTCTGTGAAAACTCCTTTATTTTACAAATTGTCTATGAACGACATTTCTTTTGTTGACATCAGGGTTGCCAGAATGTTACTATTGTAACATTTTACGTTACTTTTGACCCCCTCATGTTACTTTCATGTTACACGACTTAAAATGTTACTTTTACGTAACTTTTACGACTAAAATATATATATTCGGACATGGCCAGTTTCTGTCTAGAATGTACTTTGACTGTAGGTAATTGTTAAAATTCACAAAAATAAAATAAAAGTTATGGCTTGTGTTATGTATCTCTAGAACTCCAGGCTTTAAAGGGCTGCTAATAAAAGTAATTAAATTGTTCTATCTGAAAATCAACGACATTTGGAATGTCTTACGTTCCGTTCAACGAAATGAATGTACGATGATAAATAAACTTCTATATGACAAATGTATCAATAATTAAAGTGAATGCACATAATGTTTATTCAAAATGCATTTTGTATATTGCAACATTTTTCTATTTCATTATTTGTTTGTTATTTCATTTATACAAATAATACAATACGATTTCGCACTTTCACTTAGCAAAAACGGACTACGAGAAATGTCAGACATCTGTAATATCACAAAATGTGATGTCACTTGTGAATGCGATATCCATTGGTTCCGATGCACTAGCATTCGTGTGTACTGTACCATTTAATTCTGATCTTGTTATTGCATTCTACAACCGACGACCTTGGCCTTCTTCCGGACTGATTTCTTCGACATATTCGAGATATTATTATTTACTATTTGAGAGTGATTAGGTATCTAATAGGCAAGCGTGCTACACCTTCGACCACATCATTGCTTTCCATCAGGTGAGATCGTGGTCAAACGATTGCATAGTCCGTAATAAACAATAATAATATAATATTTCGCTTGTTATAATATTTCGCTACGGACTCAGTTTTGCTCACGTTTTGGATAAATATTTATACAATTGATTTGATTATGAGGTGTATCAACTGCAGCACATCCACAAGTTTGCAAAGGCATAATAATGCGTTCTCACTATCAACGCATTTTCTGATGATACTTACACGATGGCTATCAATTGAGGTAAGCATGTGAAACTGGGCTTTGTAAAGATTGTGTCTAATAATAGTTATTTTTCAATGATACACTCTATAGTTCAAAAGATTTTCTCAAAACAAATTCAAATGGAGTGCCTGATAGGTTTTTGTGACCAAAAGCGCCTGTTTAGTTATTTAAAATGCGTTTCAGTTAGTAAAAAAAGCACCTTGTTATCTTTAAAGCTAGAAGTTCAAGAGAGATATTGCTTATTTGCAATTAGTAATAGGGTAATCTTGAACACGAATAACTTTAAATTATTGATGTACATTAACTTTAAATAACTAGGCAGAGAGCGCTAGAAAAACGGGCCGTGTCCTTTTATTCAGTAATAAAAAAAAGCGTGAAATGGAACGCATCAAAGGAAGTTTTCGTTCATCGTTTTGGCGCATTTGATTTTGAGCCATCATCGTCTTGAATTCGACGAAACGCGAAATGGACCAATCGCGTATAAGTTGAATTGTTGCCATGAACTGTAGCTGTGAAGACTTTTTGACCGAGCAAGTGCAAAGCGCTAGCGTACGCCTCCGTGTAAGCTTGGGCAAAAATGCTTTCGTATGTGTTTCCGACTGTCCGGCTGTTTTCCACTACTGGTAAAATTTCTCAACCAATCTAGACAAAACTTGGTATACAGGTTTAACACATATTTTTTTTGGGATTTTTGATTGGAGAAGGGGGGGGTACTTCCTCCAAAAAGAGGGCTACTGAATGTCTCCACCTTATTAGATCTGATTTCAATGGTTATTTTTTTATTTTACTGTGACAAAGAGGTTTTCTACATAAAATAAGATAATGTTACTTTTCTCGTGAAAATGTTACTTTTTGAACTGTCTCGTGTTACTTTTGACTATCGGCCACTGACAACACTGATTGACATCATTTGGTTTCGAATTTATTTCACAAATACGAATTCATTCCATTTTTTGAGGATCTCGTTGTTTTTAAGGTAAAGTCTAATTTAAATTAGTTTAAGCGCCTTCGGAACTACCGAATTTGTTAACAAGCCACTTCCAAACGTGATGTTATTGGATTGGAATCATCGAAAAGTAAGTAGGTATATTTCTTTTCTATATTACTTTCCCATAATATAGAAAAGGTACTTGTGTTTCCTAAATGTAATTACTTATTTGAATTTATGTTCTAGACATGGAGATTTATCCAAATCCCCTTTGGAATCTCATGGCCGACACATCCTCCAAGAGAAGTGAAAGCAGCTGACAGCCATAGCAAAGAATACACTAATAAAACCATGCTAACATAAGTGACGGCACCGGGGACAGTTCAGAGGAAAAATGGCATATGATGAACAAGCTCCACCACAAAAAGTAAGTAATGTGACAAGCAAGTCATTCACCTGATGCTAAGCATCACACCTGCCAATGATGGTTGTATTTTCACTTAGGATATCAAGCTGTAAAGTTTTGCACAGCACTGCACTAAGCTTGTTGCAAGGCGGTCCTCCGAGGGTATGGCCTACTAGCTCAAGGGGGCGACTGTCGTCAAACAATAATATGGTACAGGAACATGGAGGAGTCTACCAAAAAAACCAATAAACACTTCATACGAACACCTGGACTGCTACATGGCACAGCTTCTGTCTATTGCATACTATTATATACACATTTCCTTCAACTACGTGCAGTAAACTTTGATTTTACAATTAAATGTATTATAAGCAGGTATTCATTTCGTTTAAATTCTGTTTTATTAAAGTTTGTACAAGGATAGGTAAAAACATAGTTTAGCCAATTAAAGACAATGTCTGAATGACATAAAGTATATGTGTGGACAGTACGGTGATCAAAGAATATAGTTACTCTCTACCGAGACGGTGATAAAATAAAGAGGTTATAATTTTGATGAGGAAGACATTGTCACTAGCTGTAGGCCCAGTAGTTTTGAATAGGTATCTCTTATTTATTCCTCCCTATTTAATGTTTCAGATCGGCACACCTGGGGACAAGCCAACCTATTGTGGTGGAGATCCCTGATGAACAATGAATGGAAGCCTTCTCAAACAATAGGAAGAAGAATGATGATGCACTTGTTTGTTGAAAGAAGTTTTAATAAATGTTGTTATTTATGTAATAGTTCTGATTAAATACATATACTGTTTATTAATTCAATGGTTTTATTGAAGTATCTATAGGGGGTGGGGGGCAGTCGACCCTAGGATTGCAGGATTTCTCACATGTACACATGGTAATGAGGAGGCAGATAATCCGAAGTTCTTATCCAATACAAAAGTTACATCCCATTAGAATGAGTATTTTGATATTATCTCTCGAGAAAATGAATATGGTACAGAACAATGCAAAGTGAGCCTCCTCGTATACCATGGTGTGCCGATATGAAGTTGAGTAGGAAACTAATTGTGATTACTCATAGATTGCACTCGACATATGCCTTTAAACACTTAACGAAGAAAAACAACAGCCCCAACTGTGATCTAAGTGGTATTTCGAAAGATGTCTACCATTTTCTGATGGAATGAATAAGTCCGGAGTGCACTTATGAGAGAGGAATTATTTAAGGTGGTAAATGTAAACCAACTTGATATGGGTCTGTTCCAGAGCATCTTAGCTGCGCAAACATCTGGCACAGCAGGGATGCTTTATCAGTCGACATATAGTTTGGTCAAAAGCGGTTAGAAACTAGTGTGTATACTATGAGACTGACATATAACTGTATCCCTGGTGGTACAGTGGGTCTTTTAAAGTTAAACCATACCACTAATAAGTACCTAACTAGCTATTTCCCTACTTTTAGACAAATTAGTCAAAGGGAGAAAGCCCATCCCTTTCTCCCTACAAGCACCACTTATTATTAAATAGGTACCTACAACAAATGTACCAGTAACTACATTTATTTGCCTTATTGTACCTAGAAAAAAGAATGAAAGAGATTGGAAGTTTCTTTTCAATAAATTTGTTTATTTAAATAATAATAATATAGCCTTTTATTCAGATCTATTATTTACATAGTATAAAGATTATAATAGATGAGAATTAAGTATATTGTTGTATATCTACTATTTGCTTCTTTTCTGTAGATCTGTTTGCCAATCGGCAAAGGCCTCCGCCAACCTTTTCCATTCATGTCTTTCCTGAGCCACTCTGTTCCACATCACTCCTGCCGCTTGTCTGATATTGTCATGCACAGAAAAGGTGGGATGGGATTTCAATAATAGTTCTTATTTAATACATATATTCTTTATTAAATCAATGGTTTTATTTCTCTAGTGTTCTATAGTCATGTACAAGTGATAATTTAGGTAGCAGTGACCGCAAGTAGGCGAAGCGAAGGCCCTGTCACTTGTAACAGTGCAGTACATAACTGATTTAGATTATTTCTTGTACCTCATTACCGTTTTCTTTTAAAATGTTAGGATGGGATGAGACTGATTAGTTTGCTTGTTCTTCTGATTCGGTTATGTTAAGATCCATTAATATGTTCAGACCTTTCTCCTTTTGACTAATATATAACGTAGTGTTTATATATTCTTTGACTAATATCACAGCTAATATCTCTGAAAGTAGATAGATAAGTAGTTAGGCTAGGTACTATCGCAGTCAAAAAATCACCTAAATTGCTATGTTTAGGTACTTGATACTTTTAAATAGTGTAGCATTGATTCAACTAAAAGAGTGTTAATAACTTTTTGATGATAAAACTCTTAAATTTAAACGCCTCGCATGCTGCAACATTTGACGGGCTAATTTTAAAGTTGACATATAATTTAATGACCTGCTCGGTCAGCAGATATGAACCCATAGAGGTAGTATAAAGCAGTAAGCATAATTCAATATCTTTGTATGAGGTTATAAGGTTTCCTATATTTATCGTAGACAACTATCTTGAGCTTAGAGAAATGATTATGAGTACTGGCATATCTTGAGTGACCGTTTTTGTATTGATAAAAACACGATGCTCTACACAAAGATCTTGAATTATATATTATACACAGCAGCCATTTGTTATGCTTCACTCGTTTGTTTAGCGGTGTGGAATCCGTCTTGTTTTAAAGATTCTTGGTACCTAGAATTAAGACTGAAAAAAATAATTTTTTGTTTGCATTTTTTCACTTTCTTATTCTTGTTTTCTATTTATCTTGTAATAATTTAAATAATAAGTCGCCCCCCATTCCGTTCTCAGTATGTAAAACAGTTTTTATGCTTATAAAATACAAGTTTTATAGGCAATAGGTAACATAACCTCAACATATGATCAATATCTACTTAGTTGAAACATAGGGCTACAAAAAATGTTATTTAACTTAGGTACCTACATAACAAACTATAAAATAGTAGAATTAAACAATATTATTGTCTTGTATTTAACATTCTTGGTACCTAGGTACTTACTAAAAATATGATATTTATCTTCACATTTTATCGCTTTCTTCTTCCTGTTTTCAATTTATCTTGTAGCAAATTAAATAATAAGAGGGCCCCCATTCCATTTTGAGCTTAGTAGCTTTTCTAGTAGCATAACCTCGACTTTTGCTCAGTAAATATGTTCATATTAGAAACATAGGGCCACAAAAAAATGTTATTTAACTTAAGTACCTACATAAAATACTAGAATTAAACAATATTATTGTAATTCAATACCCTACGAAAGTATTTTCACTGACAAAATCTACGTGAATAAATTTGCGTACCTACTGTTGTGTGGGCCTATTAGTTGATCTATAAATCTTGAATAAGAATTTAGGATTAAGATTTAGTAATTAGGATTAAGGATTAGGAAATAAGTTTACGATCTAGAACTAAGTAATAGAAATTAAGATTAGGAATTAGTTAATTAAATTTACAAGTTTAGATTTCTTCTGAAAGATTTAGGAGATGGTGATGAATCATCAGAACTGAGTTCAACATCTGTCATTTCAATACTAGTTTTACTTTTGACTCTAGTATTCGACTTAGTATTGCAACTGTTGAATATTTGAATGCAACAGTTAGCTTTCGCGTCGTTACTTGTACAAAAACAACGATATAATTTGTACAGAATATAGGAAAATACAGAAATGGAAAGGAGAGTTGTAAGGAAACTAAAGTAATATCCATAAGTTATATGATATGGTTAGTTCTGAATTTTATCTAATTCGTCAATACTTTGATCAAGTTTATGGGAGGCGTACTGCAGTGAATCTAGATTGATATGCGATAATTTTACTGGAGTAAGAAATGGAATGCTCTTATTAAATTTTTGTCTAGAGCAGCAGTCATCTTCAATTATATTGAAGTTAGGAAAAGGTAAATGTATACTTAACGTAAATTCATTTGAAGGAAGAAATTGTAGTAGTTTATGATACGCCTTGCAGTTTTTAGGAACTGTAAGAATACCTGAACCAACTATATCGTAGTCGTGGATATACTCTTTACATTTAACAGTTAATTTAGTTATATCAGATTGTACATATAACCATCTATTATTGGTTATCTTTTGCCATATACTATATTATCTATACTACCTAAAATTAGTTTATAATTACAAGAACTGGGAATTTCACGTATGTGTTCCGTTATGATAGACACTTCACAAGTAGGGTTAGAGACGCTAGATTCAATATTGTTCAGTTTACACACATAGTAGTTATTAAGGATCACTTTACACTCACCTAAGTCAATGGACATAGAATACGTTAATTTATCGTCAGTTATTGCTAAAAACTTTGTGTTTGGACTTATCATTGCAAAGGTATTTGGATTTAGAACATCATGTGGAGTTGGAAGAGCATAGACATGAAATAGATTATATTCGGTTAGTGAAACTAAGGGATTTTTTTATAACAAATACGATTTTATTATCAACAGCAAAGGATGCGACATCTGCGATATCAAGAAAAGTGTGAATGTTGTCAATGGAAACTGAGACAGGAAAGTTACGATTCATATTGTTGGAATTGGAAGACAATTCATGGAATAGCTGAATGGGACTTAGAATCGATGGATGAACAATATTTATTTTACCAAATAGAATAACATCGATTAGATCCTTAATATTAGAGTTTAGGATCACAAGTGAGCTTTCAAGAGCACTAAACGTCATTGCAAGATGAGTATTAATTTCTAATTTATTAGTATTTTCAGATATCGTTTCTAAGATTTTATTGTGCTTTTCCATATTGTCGTTAAGAGTTAACTCGTTATCGATGAGTTTATTTATGGTTTGATTAAATGTGGTAATGGTTGATGAGATGACGTGAATGTTATCTTTCATAAGACCAGCCAAGTGTCTTTGATCATCTTGGACACTATTAATGGCATCGGTGAATGATTTGGCATCATCTTCATCAAGAGAACCAAACAATTGTTTTAGGATTGGACCACCGAAACCAAACCATGTGGCTCTTTTAAATCTGGTAGAATTAGTAGTCGTTAAATGAGACAGAGAGAAGAAATTGTTAGTCACAGTATTAAGCATGGTTTCTAAGGGACTTAAAATGTTATTGCAGTCTGAACGCATTTGATATGAAGGATAAGTTGAGCAAATTAATTTGGAAGTATCTAGATTGGATTTGAGAATGTCGAGGTGTGGTTTGAAATATGAAACATCGGAGAAGGTTAAGACATTGTAGAAATCGTTATGATATTTTACTGTTCCGATGGGGTCGAAGTAGAGACGAAGGGCTATTGATGATCGGAGTCGTCAGGTTTAATAGATAGGTCATTATTCCTGGCGCGAGGGCCCTGCAAGAGAATGTTCATGAGCAAGCTTGATTTCATCGAAATAGTAGCGCATGTGTTTACGGTTAATGAGGATCGTGACGTTATGATTATTGTGAATTTTGACGATTCTGTACGGGGCTTTCCAGACTGGTGATAATGCTTTACGCAGCCTACGATGCCATTTCACGTAAACCATTTCTCCAACATCGTATGATACTTTGCGGGTATGTTTGTCGTAGTATGATTTTGACTTTTCTTTACTTCTAAGAATGTTTTCTCGAGCTAAGTTTCGGGACATAGTGAGTTTGTGTTTCAAGTTCTTGATGTAATCGGGGTAAGTGACGTCAGGGGAAATGTCGTATATTGAACTTGGGATATGAGGTTTGCAACCAAATAATAGTTCGTGGGGAGTAAAGTGAGTCGAAGAATGGACGTTTGAATTGTAGGATATAAGAGCAGTATGAAGGAACTTGTGCCAATCGTTTTGGTTCTCGTTTACGTAGTATTTTAGGTATTCCTTGAGAGTAGCATGGCTCCTTTCAAGAGCACCATTCGTTTGAGGATGGTAGGGAGATGAAAAAATATGTTTTATCTTAAAGAGAGACGTGATCTGCTTGTAAACTTCTGCAATGAAGTGGACACCTTGATCAGACAGGAGAATTTTTGGAATACCAAAATGAGAAATGAATTTGATGAGACAGTTGGAAGTTTGTTCGGCGGTAGAATGAACATTAGGATAGGCCATTGAGTACTTAGTTAGGTCATCTTGAAAAGTAACGATGTACCTGTACTTTTCAGAGCCAGATTTTGGTAATGGACCAACGATATCAGTAGCAATTCTTTGAAGGGGTTCGTGAGATGTGGAAGTTATTTCCATGGGAGCTCTATTAGTAGCTCTTAAGGCTTTATTTTGTTGACACTGAGAACAATGTTTAACATAGGACTCAACTTCGGATCTCATGTTCTTCCAGTAGTACAAATCTTTAAGTTTGTTGTACATACGGGCTGTTCCTACATGACCACCGATAGGAGAGTCGTGATTGTCTTTGAGAATGGTAGGGATTTCGTTTGGAGAAGGATATATGACCTTATTATGGTAAAGGTTGATCTTGATATTAGTCTTGTTAAAGAGGTAAGTAATTATTTCGTAAATGAGGATGAATTTCAGTTTATCGAAGGGATTGGTAAAATCTGATATAGAAACTTCTTTGACATTGGGATAGAAAATTATCAGTTGATTACGTAGTTCTTTGAGAACAGTAAAAACATCTTTGTAAGATGCAGAGTCGAAATGATGTACTTTCGTAAAGAGATGGAAGAAAGTTTTATTGTTGACTTTGGAAACTTTAACACGGTTTAGTTCATTTTCAGACATTATGAAGTCTTCTTTGTCTTCTAGAAGTTCAAGAATGTCTTCACAATAAAGATTTGAACTATCGAGATCTATGGAAGTTGGATAGGCAATAGCAGAACATGAAGTTTTTAAGAGACTTTGATTATGTTCAACGATTTGAGTATCAGATGCAGTAGGACTGGAACGGGACTTTAGGAAAGATTCATAGGTCAGGTTAATAGCTAAGTTAACGTCAATGTCGTCGATGGCGTTGATTGGAGGACGAGACAAACCGTCAGCGTTTGAGTTTATTCGACCTGGTTTGTATAAGATTTCGTAGTCGAACTCTTCTAGTTTTAGTCTCCAGCGAACAAGTTTACTACTTGGGTCTTTGTAATTGAACAACCAAACAAGAGGATGATGGTCCATGACAATTTTGAACTTCCTACCGTAGAGATAGGGTCTGAATGTTTTAACACCGTAAATTATACCTAAGAGTTCTTTAACTCTACTGATTCTATCGGGAGATTGGCCAATATGGCCAATTTGAGTCACATCTGGGAGATCACAAGGATTGAGCTCGACACTAAGAGATTTTATTATGACGTCAGACTCAGTGGTATTGAGAACTGAGACATTAACATGATTATTTGGCTTGACTGAGAAAAGGCAGTTTGATATGAAAACACCTTCTTGGATTTCAAGTTTTTCAACGAAACCAGTGGACACTTTGGGATTAGAAACATTGCATTCGATAATGGTTTCAGATCGAGCAGGAATAGTATATTCAGGATTTGTAAAATGTAGGAGTAAGGAGTGATTGCCAATACTTAGAACGTTACTCTCATAGTCAATTTTTGCTTTTACAGATTTCATAAAGTCGCTACCAATGATTCCATCAAAGTTTATGTCGATGGAGTCTGGTATCAAATTAAAAACACCGAGGATGGTGTGATCTGAGAAATTGATATCAAATTTGAACTATCCAAAGCTTTCAATATAGTCAGCCTTTTTATCAATGCCTTTGAATTTGATCACCTTTGGTATCAATTCTGGTTCGGCTTGCAAGGAAGACTTTTTTAGAAGAGATATAGCAGCACCAGAGTCTACTAAGGGCACCAGTGGCTTATCGGAGTACTGAGATCTGACATATACATGAGGTAGATGGACCTTCTTGTTATATTTGATTTCGTAAACAGCTTGATATGATCTGGAGTCTGGGGTAGGGTGATGAGACTGGATGTTAGGCTTTGAATGCAAGTTTGAATGCTTGTATTTAGAAGATTCAGTGGGTTTGGTAAACTTAGAATACTTGGTAGATTTATTTTACTTAGAAGATTCAGTGGACTTGGTAGACTTTTGTGTAGAGTTTGTTTGTTTACGGTTCGGGGATTTAGAAGAAGAGTTTGTAATTTTCGATTGAAGCGATTGAGACGATTGAGTCGATTGAGGCGATTGAGACGAATGAGGCGATTGAGACGATTGAGACGATCGAGGCGATTGAGGTGATTGAGGCGATTGAGACGATTGAGACGATCGAGGCGATTGAGGTGATTGAGGCGATTGAGACGATTGAGGCGATAGAGACGACTGAGACGATTGAGGCAATTGACAGGATTGAGGCGCTTGAGACAATTGAGACGATTGAGGCGATTGAGACGATTGAGGCGATTGAGGCGATAGAGGCGATAGAGACGACTGAGACGATTGAGGCAATTGACAGGATTGAGACGATTGAGACGATTGAGGCGCTTGAGACAATTGAGACGATTGAGGCGATTGAGACGATTGAGGCGATTGAGGCGATAGAGACAGTTTCTTATGAGATTGAGTCAATTTAAACGACTGAGTCAATATAGTCAGCCTTTTTATCAATGCCTTTGAATTTGATCACCTTTGGTATCAATTCTGGTTCGGCTTGCAAGGAAGACTTTTTTAGAAGAGATATAGCAGCACCAGAGTCTACTAAGGGCACCAGTGGCTTATCGGAGTACTGAGATCTGACATATACATGAGGTAGATGGACCTTCTTGTTATATTTGATTTCGTAAACAGCTTGATATGATCTGGAGTCTGGGGTAGGGTGATGAGACTGGATGTTAGGCTTTGAATGCAAGTTTGAATGCTTGTATTTAGAAGATTCAGTGGGTTTGGTAAACTTAGAATACTTGGTAGATTTATTTGACTTAGAAGATTCAGTGGACTTGGTAGACTTGTGTGTAGAGTTTGTTTGTTTACGGTTCGGGGATTTAGAAGAAGAGTTTGTAATTTTCGATTGAAGCGATTGAGACGATTGAGTCGATTGAGGCGATTGAGACGAATGAGGCGATTGAGACGATTGAGACGATCGAGGCGATTGAGGTGATTGAGGCGATTGAGACGATTGAGGCGATAGAGACGACTGAGACGATTGAGGCGATAGAGACGACTGAGACGATTGAGGCAATTGACAGGATTGAGACGATTGAGGCGCTTGAGACAATTGAGACGATTGAGGCGATTGAGACGATTGAGGCGATTGAGAAGATTGAGGCGATTGAGGCGATAGAGACAGTTTCTTATGAGATTGAGTCAATTTAAACGACTGAGACGATAGAGACGGATTTTTATAAGATAGAGTCGAGTTAGTATGATATTGAGTCGAGTTAGTAAGAGATTGAGTCGAGTAAGTACGAGATTGAGTCAAGTTTGGTTTAGGTTGTGTCGAGATAGAATTTCTGAAAAGAAGATTAGGGTTAGCGGATACAGAGGACATGGAAATAAATTCATTAATTGATCTGTTGTATGCCACGTCGGTTTGTGTAGATGATTCCGAACGACGTGCAACCGGAATTTTCTCTAGTTTAAATCACTATCTGATTTATAGTCGTCGGAAACTTCGTTATAATAATGGATTTTATTTTGAGACTGAGAAGAGTTCGGTTGTAGTCTTTGACGTGCATTATTATTATATTGGCGCTTACGACATTCTGATATGTCATGGTCAATATTTTTGCAGTATGTGCAAATTATTGAATTTGAATTAGCATGACGTGGTGAGTTGGAAGTTGATGGCATTGGGTGCTGCGGTTGCGATACTGAGTGAATAGGGCGTCGCTGGAGGAAACAACTCCTTTCGGAGTGTCCTGGTTTACCGCAGGTTCTGCACAATATTTTACTAGACCTCAGTTCAGTATGTTTTGTGGACTGGACATAATTGTGCAGTTTCTCCTCTTGGATCGCAAGATTAATCGCGTCATGTAAATTTGACGGATTCCTACATCTAACGATAGTGGAGATATGGCTTGGGACACCTAGTAGGAAGGTATGTAAGGCTAAGTCTTCAGTACTGGCTATACGACCTTTCAGTTCGTCTTGTTCGCGTGTGGAATGGGCAATGTCAGTTTTTAGGCGAGTTAGGCAAGTTTCTAATCGAAGGCTGTACTGTGAAACCGACTCTGATGATATAATTTTACAATTTTGAAGGTCTAACAAGAGGTGATCTCTATGTTTTGTTTCACCAAATGTAGCCTTCAGAAATAATTTCAGGTCTTGCCAGTTATCAAAAACTTTAAGGGAACAAGCCAATTTGGCTTTGCCTTCTAATTGCGACAATATGAATTTAAACAGTAAGTCAGGCGGCAGGGGCAGCAGTGACTTGTTTTAAGAAGGACGACCTCGTCAGGGAAGGGCGGCCAAGGGACTAGATCCCCTTTGATTCGGACACCAAATGTTGTGTGGGCCTATTAGTTGATCTTAAAAAAAAAACAACTTTTCGGGCACACACTAACATTTATTTTTATTTTACTTCAACAAGTCTTAACAACTAACACAACAATTACGATACTGTAATTGTTGCTGCACTTCTGTCTATTTGGGCAGAGGTTCCACCTGACTATGCTTAGTCCAAGCTGACCGGCAGGCCTAAGACCGGGTCCGTAGTCAGGTGGCTTCAGAGAGCGATTAAGGAAAAAAGCCTCGAATACTATAAATCGCGGATTATATACCTTTGCATATTGCTGACAGTGAATTGAATGGTTATTGGGGGTTATCCCTTAGGTCAGCAATATGCGCAGTGTAACAGTACGTTCACCGTAGCATGACGTGAGCCAGCCTGCGTGCTCATGTCAAAAAAATATTCGTGATCGCTGTTTTGATACAGAATGTACCTACTAGGTTACGCTAGGCATGCGATACGAAGGCGATACGAAGGCGATACGCAGGCGACACGATAGTATTTCTGCTGCCAAAATTAAGGCTGATTAACGCCCGGTAGAGGCGCTTATCAAATCTCATACAAAATGGTTACGCTAACGATACGAACACTTTCTCGCAAATATTCGTGATTGGCCTACAGGGATCATCGGCGGAGCATTCAACGCCCGCCAGTGACTTAGCAGCGATTCAAATCTGATTCGTATTAGGTATCAAGCTACCGCTCACAAACTTACAGTAGAGCGTCTAGTGGACGATTTTGACTATCCTGTGTTAATCAAAGTAACTTAAATATAATTTCATCTGTAACATGAAAGGTAAAATAGTTGTAACATGTTTTTTCAAAGTCGGTTTCGCATCAATCTGCCCCATGGACGGGGTACTTTTATACATGCCTGGGGCACATTGATATTGACTATTTAATATGCCTATATTATGTAAAACGTATCCTATATAAACTAAACAAGATAAAAAAATGTGTATTTTTTAGAGTATATATTAAAGTTATAATCATAGCGGCATTCGGCATGAACAATGTCCCAATGAAATTTAACTTTTGTTTAATCACTTTATATAATCATTTCTATGTTATAAAATACATGTTCATATACGATTTTTAAAATCAAATGATTAATTGACATAGTAAATGCAAAGAAAACATACAAAATCAAATATGTAACATAAAAAATAAATCTGCGTTAACAACCTAAGGATCGAGATATATATCAAAGTGCCCCTAGTACCGTTGTATCAATGTTCCCCATATCATATATTTTTATGATAATACCTCCAGACTTAAATTATGAAAAATTGAAAACTCGCACTCTGTATCAAATTTAGAATATATTTACTATTAAACTAAAATTTTTGTTCAAATGGCAAACAGTATGTAAAAATTTACCTAGAGCTAAGAAGTGACAGGTCGCGGTCGTAATCAAGCACAGTGATTGGTTGAACCGACACCTATGTATATGAATGTGGACAAGTTTAGGCTGCATTTTATTGTGGCTGTATATATGTGCCCCGTGCATCAATGCACTCCTACTCCCCCTAAATAAAAATTTAGATTTTGCATCAAGTTATCGAAGGGACAATATAAGTAAGAATAAATATTTTTTATTTGGTTGGTGAATATCACAAACGAATATTTTAAAATGACAAAATAACCAAACATTGTACTTTTAATCTATCTATACTTATAATAAAGCAATAAGAACGAAAAATACTGTACAAAAAAGATAATAAAAAAAATGGTCTAGGGTACATAAAACAAGCTACTTACTGAACAAGAATATAACATTTTTTTAAATTACCCATGTCTGTCTGTATGTTTATTCGCGCATCTCGTAAAAACTACAGGACCGATTCGTCTATTCCCGTCGTCCCCAACTTGTTGTTCACCACTGGTGGATATCGAAACTAACCATGTCGCACTGTCCCTCACTACCTACTTAACTATTACAATGCATCAAGTTATCGCAATGACCACGGCACCAGACTCATACATTTTGCTTTCAGTCAAAACTTGTACATAAGTAACAGCTTCTATCCCAATAAAAACAGAAAGGAGATGGACGTGGATATCTCCAAACGGCAGAACTAAAAATGAAATATAGACTATATCCTTACATCAGACCAAACCCTTATAAAAAACTCTCAAGCCCTAAACAAATTTAGATTCAGTTCGGACCATAGGCAAAGTAACATTTGACATTAAACTTCAGCGTCAAAAAGTATTTAATCAAAGCCTAAAGAGGCTAGATAAAGACACACTGATAAACAACGATCAACAGTTTGATATAGAATTGAAAAATAGTTTTCATTTACAAGATCTAGATACAGAAGATGTACAAGAACAATTTAATAACATAGAAAGTAGCATCAGAACAGCTAACAGTGGAAAGGTGAAGCGAACACAAAATAAATTAAGGATGCTCACTAACAACACCAAAAACCTCATAGAAGAAAGACCTATTTTATGTAACGACAGGAAAGCCATAAAATATAGATTTGAAAGACAAATAAGTAAAGCGCAGCATTCGAAAAGATATCAGAAAATGTAATGAAAAGTTAGTAGAAATGTCATTAGAGAAGGGATCTCCAGAAACAAGCCCTGGATAACAAGCCTAAAAGACAACAACGAGATAAATCAACAAAGTAGAGAAAAAAAAACAAGAAATCTGCACAGATTTTTACAAAACACTATATTCGGACCCCCAAAAGCCTTTACATGATAATAGTGACTATACTTGCCCTGAAGAAATCCCCCTCATAACCGGATTCGAAGTCTTCGCTGCACTTCGGAGCGAAGTGCAGCGTCTTCTGCACTTCGTAAAATGAAGTACAGCAAAGTATCCGGTGAAGATGGAATTCTTAAAATTGGCGAACCTAGCCTTTTACCACTCATAGCAAACCTTTTCAATGATATTTTACGAACAGGAACTTTTCCTAAACAATTTTGTCATTATACTACTACACAAGAAGGGTGACGAACGCGATATAAATAACTATAGGCCTATAAGCCTTGCATTTCACTTGTATAAGGCTTTCAATAAAATAATAGAAACCCAAATCTGGCAAATTGGATACTCACCTGCATTCTGGACTGGTTGTTTTATTCGTAGCTTCGTGTACAAATTGGTCCATCGAGACGGGATTTTTGAGTCAGTGACTTCTGGCTTGGGTAGTCCTCGTGGAGGGGGGATTTACCTACACTTCGCACCTATAGGCAGTGGATTGCTGTCTGGGGCGAAATTTCAGTGGGGCTATTTCCACTGTTGGGAGTGGATCAGCTCCTCATCTGGCGGCCGGGTTTTGGACCCTGGAAGCCTGAGGAAGAAGTCATCATCAGCACATCTGCTGGTCATCATCAGTACAGCGGCACCGTCAGGGGTGCTGCTTGCAGACGGAGCATGGAGCCAGCAAGGTATCCAGGAAAGGGTGCAGTTCAGCAGCAATGGATCGGTGACGTCCGGATTCGGTCAAGAGTGAGTGAAGTTAAGTGAACAAATAATTGTGAGTACTTTAACATTAATTTTCAAGAGTAAATTAGCATTAATTTTCAAGAGTAAATTAACATTAATTTTCACGAGTAAATTAATTTTACATTATTTCATTTTGAAGAAAGAAAATTAATAATCAAGAAATTGAACTTTATCTGAATGACAATTTTAACTTGTAATATTTCAACATACAATTTAGATTAATATTTCAACTTAGAAAATATAGAGTCAGTAATTTTAGAACTTAGAATAGTTTGTAAAAGTCGGTTGACACGGGGAACATATGCTCGATTTTCAAATTGTGACAAGGTTCTTCAAAGACTTGACATTTTTTGAGACTTGTAATTTTTAATTTTAGGAAATCACCTAAAGAACTAATTTCAAAATCCTATATTCAAACCTGACCTGAGATTCTTGAACAGTTGTGGAGTCGTTTTATGGACATCATGACATTGGTAGCGATTTGGACATACCCTGAAAGAAACTTAATTTCTTCAAATGTAATTTAAACCTTGTGGGCTTCGTAACAAGGTATTTTTGCCCCTGGCATCTATGCCTAACTCACTAAAATATCACTAAAGCCTGTCAGCGTAAAATCAACTTTGTTTCCAACCGGCGAGAGTCCCGATTTGTCCAAACGCTGCCTCAGAACATCTCCGATTTTATCCAAGCCCTGTTACACAGCGTGTTAAAAACCTGTTTTAATTACGTTATTTTAAGCGGTCAGCTTAAATTGACGTAAGTTAAGAATATAATAGGGATAAGGCAGTTGCCTATCACTGCAGCTAATTACAATGAATGTTGGAGTCAATTAGAGAATAGATTTAACAACAAGCATTATTTGGCAAATAGTTTGTTGAAACGCCTCATAAATCAAAAAGGTACAACAATTGAATCGTCCGCTTTCAGGAGCTAATAGGTACAACTGTAGATTGCCTAGGTACACGGGTTAAAAAATATAGGTATTGATGTCGCATCATGGGACGTTATTGTAATTCACATCATTACGAACAAATTAGACTCAGAAACACGCAAGCAGTGGGAGTTGAAGTTTGCGGGAGAGAGCTCCAATGAGCTACCAAAATTCACAGTGTTAAGAGACTTTTTACAAAATAGATTTAGAGCACTTGAGTTTATTGAGCCCAACTCTAGACCCAAACCTTCAAATCTTGCTAATGGTAAACAAACAAAACATCATAATGTCTTACATGTTGCTAATGCGGCTTGCGAATATTGTACAAGCGATCAAAAGTTGTATTCATGCAAACAATTTGCAAAGTTGGAGTTAGGCAAGCGACGTGATTTTGTGTACACTAGTCGCTTATGTTATAACTGTTTGGGCAATAACCACTCGGCAAGAAGTTGTCCGAGTAACTCAACTTGTAGAGTTTGGAAGGGGAAGCACCATTCTTTGCTTCATACTAACAGCGATTCAGGTATTCAACGCGTTAGCACAGCCCGTTCACCATCTGGGGTAGGTATGGTCGGCTCATTCGCTGAGAACTCAGCGGCTCACTCCAGCTCGGTTGACGTGGCACCAGTGGTATCATGTTTTGGTTATGTTCCGGTAAAGAAGCAAGTCTTCTTGGCGACATCGGTTGTGTTGCCGGAAACCTCTAGAGGTGATACACACTGCATCAATGCGTTGTTAGACCAAGGATCTCAGGCATCCTCCGTCTCGGAAGCAACAGCCCAATACTTGGGTTTTAAGAAATATCCAGTAAAGGGAATCATATCAGTCTAGAAAGCAACAAAACTACCATTGCGAAGTACATGGTCGAAATCAAAATTCGATCACGAATTTCATAGACATAGACATAGAAATCATTTTATTGATAATTTTCCGTTACAAGTCACAATACAAAAGTAAAATAAAGTTGAATAATTATTAAAATAATTATTACTATTTAATAAAATACAGCCATGTATGATAAAAATTAAATATTATGTCACAATTATATCAATTTCATGTCCCTGAACTCTTGATAGGAGTAAAATGCCTTTTGGATTAGCCAGTTTTTCAATTTCGTTTTGAAAACTGTTGTACTATTTTTGGTTTGAATTTCATCGGGTAACTTATTATAAACTTCTGGTCCCATCACGTGGATTGTCTTCGATGTTTTCTTTAGATGACGTGGCACACCGGAAAGCTTATTCGCATTGCGTGTGTTATATTTGTGTCTTTCTCCATGTTTGGTATAAGAACTCAGGTTTTCTCGCGCATATAGCGCCACCTGTAGTATATGGAGTCATGGAGACATGGTAGGATCAAGATACCCAACTCTGTAAAGTGTGGTCTTGCTGTCTCACCTGTGCAACGCGTGCAATTACCATAACGGCTCGTTTTTGAAACCGGAAGACGCGTTCCCAATGTTTGAGCTTTGCTTCTAACGTGCCATGATCTGCCACATCGAAAGCTTTTGAGAGGTCGCAAAACAAAACGGCGACCTCATGTTTTCGCTCTCTCGCTTGCGAGATTCTGCAGACAACTTCTCATGCAACCATTGTTGTCGATCGCCCCTCACGAGTATATAATAAGCGAGTTGACGATCAGATAAAACCTGTGTGGATTTCAAGAAATCTGAGATTCGTGTCGTTATACCGTTTTCAAAAATTTCGCAATAGCTGGAATAATTGCTATAGGCCTATAACAATTCCGGTCCTCTTTTTTGCCTTTACCTTTATACAGAGGGCATATCCGAACCTCTTTAAGATATTTTGGATATGTGCCCTCCCTTATACATTGGTTAAATAGGACAGCGAGGGGCTCTGCGATTGGTATTGTAATGAGACGCATATTTTCTATGGAGATGTCATAAATATCTTTAGTAGGTTTGTTGGCTACTCTGTTCATTATTATATTGTTTATTTCTTCTGGAGTAAAAAAAGTCGCAGTGAGTGGTCACAAGGTGGGTACGCTATATTAATTGTGGCAACCACCATCCGAAGGTTTGCTTTTGGGGCACCGCATAGTTCAGCGGCAGATATGAATTGCCGGTTCAGTATATTAACTATGTCCTTTTTTGAATTAGACATACTATGTTCGGATATTTTAATAACATCGGTGTAATCTACTTTAGGGCAGTTTTTCTTTCCGGTCTCGATATTAACAATTTGCCACATTGTTCTTCTAGTTGTTTCACTTTTTAATATCATATTTTTATAATAGTATGTCCTTTCATTACGTAACATGTCAGTGTAAATTATATTTAGTAGTAATTATAGTTAGTAAGGTACGGCAATATGAAAGCAATGTAACTTTCATAGTACATAATAATAATAATAAGTAGACAAGTGATGGTTAAGGTTAAGACGTACGTGGTATAGGCTTAATGTATTTGACATGCCAACGGCCTAAGGGATTACCAGATAAATCACAAAGGTCGTAAATTAGTAGTGAAATTTTAGCTGCTATAATGCATTTTATAAATTTAGGAGCTAATTTAGCTGAAAAATACTTCCCTGCTGAACTTATGGGATAATTACGTTTCCATATAATGTCGCCTTGGTTAAATTCGAGGTGTTGATGATGTTTATTATAATATTTAGCGTTAGTTTCATGAGCGCGGAATAAATGTACTTGTACTTCAGCAAATAAAGGGCTTAACTGACCTATGTTGTCAGCGTATTCATAACGTGGAGCAAAAACCAATTCTTCAGTTAGATCCGAAGCATTATATACCGAACCACACGTTACAAGTTCGCGACCAAATACTAGGAAAGCTAGTGTGAATTTAGTAGTTTCATTAACAGCTGTTTTTTTTTCAAATTTGATTTGATTTAAATATAGATCCCAAGTACGATGGTCATTATCAACAAAAGAAGCAACTGCTGTTATAATTGTTTTGTTTTAACGTTCAACAGTATTGACTTGCGAACAGTAACGGGGGTGTAATGAATTTTTGGTATGTTGTAATATTGAAATAAATCCTGGAGTTCATGACTAATAACTTGCGGGCTATTATCTAGGATTATGGTCTCTGGAATGCCATAAACCATGAAAACTAAGTTCTCAAGTATATGTTTGATTACAGAAGAGGTAGCTCGCTTCATGGGGAATATAAGACAATATTTGGAAAAACAACATGTGACTACAAAAATAAATCTATTAAGTTGACGTGTCATTGGAAGTGGACCAACAATATCAATAGATATGCATTGGAAAGGACGAGAACAGTTCTTGGGTTTACCCATCAGAACAATGGTATTTTGATTCTGATGCTTATAAGCGAGGCATGTTTCACATCTGGAAATATGGCTCCAATGTCTTTGTACATTCCTGGCCAGAAGTATTTTTCTTTAATACGATGGTATGTTTTGAAAGTACCAAAATGAGCTGCTGTTGGTAACGAATGGTTTTCGTCGATAATAGCTGTACGAAATTCATATGGGATTACTTCTTTCAACTTAATTCTGAGTTTATGAGGGTATTAGAGAGGGTGTACCTGTAGAGTTTATTGTGTGGTATCATATAATCAGGAGTTGATGTGGAATTTGTGCTACACTTGGAGTATACAGAAGTGTACCACGAATCAGAAGTATGTGTTGGATCATAATTAATCACATTAATTGGTTTAATGCGAGACAATTTATCTGGGAACAAATGTTCCTTGCCACGTTTATTTTTAATGTCAAAATTAAACATTGATAAGCGTATGCTCCAACGGGCACGTCTACCTGTAGGATTATCTAAGTGTAAGAACCATTGAAGTGCAGAATGATCGGTATAGATAGTAAACTTTTGGCCATTGTCTAGGTAGCAACGCCAATACTCTAATGCTGTAATAACGCTTAGGAGTTCACGTTCAGTGATAGAATTGTTTCTTTGGGGACCTGTAAGTAATTTGCTCATGTAAGCTATGGGTTTTTCAACTCCATCGAAGTCTTGTGTAAGCATTGCTCCAAGTCCAAAAGCGGATGCGTTGCAATGAACAGCAAAAGGTTTAGAAAAGTCAGGGCAAGTTAAAATAGGAGTTGATATTAAAGCTTGTTTTATTTTATTAAAAGCTTTATCAGCTTCAGAACTACACTTGAAAGCGAGAGCTTTCTTACTGGTAGACGTAAGTTTAGTGAGGGGAGCAGCTAATGTGCTAAGATTGGGTACAAAGCGTCTATACCAACTAGCTGTACCGAGAAACTTCTTCACTTCGCGAGCAGACCTGGGAGCTGGTATTTCTAAGATTGCTTTGACTTTATCAGGGTCTGTGTGGAGACCTTGATCATTAATTACGTAGCCTAGGTATTTAAGTTCATTTCGGAAAAATGCACATTTTGGACAATTTACTGTTATACCTGCTTTTGAAAGTTTTGCGTGTAATTTGTTAAGCAAACGTACGTGTTCCTCGTACGTTTTTGTAGCTATTATTATTATATCATCCAAATAATAAAAAAGAGAGTCGTTATTAGACTCATCAGAAAGAAGATTATCATTAAATCATTGTTGCGTAGCTGGTGCGTTAGTAAGACCAAAAAGCATAACCTTAAATTGAAAAGATCCACGACCTGGGACGTGAAAAGCAGTATTAGGTCTGTCTTCAAACGTAAAGGCACTTCCCAAAAAGCTTTAGCAATGTCAATTGAACTCAGATATTTAGAATCTTTAAGGTTATCTATAATGTCTGATATGAATGGTAATTTATAAGCATATTTCCTAGTTATGTCGTTAAGCTTACGACTGTCGACGCAAAATCTCCAAGTACCATCTTTCTTAGGGGTAATAATTACAGGATTTAGCCATGGGCTTTCACAAGGCTCTATAACATCAAGTTCTAGCATTTTATCAACTTCTGCACGAAGAACTTTCTGTTTTTCAGGTGATAATCGATAGCATCGTTGACGAATTGGTGGGTGGTCACCTGTATCAATACAGTGTTCAATAAGGTTTGTTCTTCCTAAAGGAAGTACGTTGGTAGAAATATTACGAAATTGTTCTACGACTGCATTAGCAAGAATCAATTGTGTGTCTTTAAGTCTGTCATAATACTGTAAGTAAGTATCGTTATTATTGATGATAAACATGGGAGTATCTGAACTCTTGTGCATACTGACAGTATTAAGTATGTCTGGAGCCAGCTTAAAAGTTTTCCAGAAGTCGATACCTAATATGAAAGGTTGAGTAATAGCGGGTATTACATGGACAGTAATTATAGCAAACTTATTTTTAAATAAAGTTGGAAGCTTAATACGAGCCCCAATGCAAAAGAGTTCGTCTAGTGTGAAATTTTGTCTGTGAGTTTTTTTCTGACTTCATTATTTTTGTATATCTATATAAAATATTAAGCTGTTCTACTATCACATAGCGCGTTACCTAGGCCATTTTTTAATTATGAACCAATAAACTATTTTAGCTTTTTAAATTTATACATATCCTGTTTTAAATTCGAAGAAGTTATAAGCAAAATAGTACGTCTAATTGTTAATCGATGCAAAAGAGTTCGTCTATCTGTGAGTTAAATAAGATTATTCCTTCTTTGTACAATTATGTTGCATAATTTAAATTTATAAACGTAATTCTGTGTCATTTGTCAAGTAAGACAGTATAAATTCTGAAAATTTCAGTTTTTTTCATTCATTTTCAAATAACAATGGGTCGTGGCAAACCCGTGTGTGAAGAGCTTCGAAAGCGAATAGTTTGTGGGGTCGATGCTGGCAAATCAAGTTACCAAATATCTAAAGACTTGATACTTCCCAGGTCTACAGTCCAATCTATCATTCAGCACTATAAAAAGAATAGAACGACTTCTTGTTTGAAGAAAACTGGTCGACCACGCATCACAAGTGCAGTAGAAAATAGAATCCTGAAGAAAATTATCAAAAATAATCGTCGTGCTTGAGCTGGAGAACTCACCGTGCAATGGAAGGACATGATTCACAAAGACGTCTCAGTTGATACTTGCAAAAGAGTCCTAAAAAGAATGGGTTACGGATTTTACACCGCTAAGGAGAAACCACTGTTGACTGCTGTACAAAAGAAAAAGAGGTTGAAGTTTGCTCGTGATCATTTAAATTGGACTTCCGATCAATGGCGTAGTATCATTTGGAGTGACGAGTCCAAATTTGAAGTGACAGTCGGCGATGAAAGGAAAAAAGTGATTCGGAACAAAAATGAGGCATTTCATACTGATTGTCTCAAACGCAAAGTGAAGTTTCCGGCGTCTCTTATGATATGGGGCTGCATGTCTGCACAAGGTGTTGGTGGTATGCAGTTTGTGGATGGTTCTATCAATGCTGCAAGGTATCAAAACCTTTTGGAAGAGAATTTACTGCCCTCTATTCCGTCACTTAAGCATCAAGATTTCTTCATTTTTCAACAGGATGGTGCTTCCTGCCATACTGCAAGGACAACAAAGACGTGGCTACTGGCGAAAAGCATCCCTACAATCGAATGGCCATCTAACAGCCCGGACTTGTCGCCGATCGAAACCCTATGGTGGAAAATGAAAAAAGTTCTCCGTAAAAATCCATCAAGATCGAAGAGCGACTTAAAGGCTAAACTCTTGGCTGTCTGGTCAATTACGCCTGAGGAGTATGCAGCGTTGGTTGCAACCATGCCTCTTCGCATTAAAGCTGTCATTGAGAGCAAAGGCGACACAACTAAGTGGTAGATGAACTATTTTGCGTGAGTGACAAGGGTAGACGAATACTTTTGCGTTATGTTTATTAGAATATTTAAAAAAAAAAAATGTTATGTAAAGTCATGAAAGAATTTCAGTTATGTTAAAATAAACTTTAAAATGTTCCTCAAATTGTGGTTTACTTGTTATTAAACTTTCTTAATTATTTTACCAATATTTACTTTCTATATTTTACGCTTTGCACTACTTTCCATAGTAGACGAACTATTTTGCATCGGGGCTCGTAGTATTAATTGAATTGATTGTTTGACCATTAGCAACAGAACCTTTGATAATTTGGTCACGTTGTAGTTCCAAACCATGTTCAAGTAATAATTTATGTGAGGATATTACCTAAAATTGTAATGGCACTGCCACTATCCAGTAAACCGTTTAGAGTTAAATTTCCAACATTTACTCTAAGGTATGGACGTTCAGTGACCGATGTATTATCAAAGAGGAGCGTAGAAACGTTGTATGTTTTGAAAAATATTGAAATAGTTTTAAGCCAATTGTTCCAATCAGTTTGATCAAAGTTATTGTTAGTTGTGTTTCTAGTTCCTCTCTAATTAGTTTTATGAAGTTTGTGTACATACAGGGCGATTGGTAAAAATTACGTCTTTTTTACCGCAACGAAAACAAACTTTATGTCTGTAGGGACATTGATATAAATCATGGCTATCGTTTCGACAGCGAGGGCAAAATATAGGTAGTGCAGGTTTCTTAGAATCTGCAGCAATTGAATGTAAACAGGGTAAGGTTGAGAGTAAGGGTGTGTTTGCACAAGTGGTTGTTGCAAGGTCAACCATCATCCTCAACCGCCATCCTCTCACACTCCATTATTTCTTTCCATCCAAAGATTGACTGGAAGAGGTCGCTTTTAGCGAATAAGTCCGCCCGTTGTGCTTTAGTTATAAGATTGTTTCTATTTGCTGTAATTTTTTTGAAAACTGGTGTACAATAAAGTATTATCTATCTATCTATCAAGGTATTGTACGGATAATGTGGTGTAGCAGCGATTTTGTTTTGGGTATTAGAAGTCGAAGGATTTGCTAAGTCATTTTTGACATTTTTGAATTTCAGCTATATCCTGTTCAAATGTATACGGGCTTTGAAAATCCTGAGTATTCGAACTGTCAAGTAAGGTCGATAACTTGAACGTAAATTTTCTGCAGTATCTGTTGTATGGATCTCAGCATTTCGACATTTTAATTCATAGATCAATTCTGGTTTATTTAAATGCGCAGGGTCCATATTCCCAACTGCCCCATTAACGTCCCCATCAATGGGGCCGATGCGAATTTTAATTCCCATCGGCCCCATTGATAGGGATGTTACTTTTGAAATACATTTGACGCACTTTTGACATACTTTTGACATACCTTTGACATACTTTTGACATACATTTAAAATACTTTTAACACACATTTGACATACTATCTACATACTTTTGTAATTCATTTCACATACTTTCGGCATACTTTTCACATACTTTTGAAATACTTTTGAAATAATTTAGACATACATTTGCTTTAACATACTTTTTTGACGGTAATCAAGTCATACCGACAATGAGTAATTGTTTTTTGACTGAGTTGGAAATATATGGAGCTCTTAAAAAGTTGGATGCCAAAAAAAGGCCAGGGTTAGACAACATACCAAACGTGTTTCTTAAAGAGTGTTCTAAAAGGCTATCCAAACCATTACATATAATTTATAATAAATCTCTTAGAGATGGAATTTTCCCAACTATGTGGAAACAAGCACGTTTAACACCCATACACAAAAAAAGGGGGATGTTGCAAATGCTTGTAATTATAGGCCAGTGTCCATTCTCCCAGCGCTCGGAAAAGTGTTAGTCAATTGTGCAACATAAAATTTATTGGCACGTCAAAGAATTAATACACCCAGAACAACATGGGTTTTTGCCAAAAAAGTCTATTTGCTTCAAATCTAATTGGTTTCGTAAACGATGTTTCAAAAGCTCTTGATTCCGGAGAAGAGATGCATGCCGTGTATACGGACTTTAGTAAAGCCTTTGATTTTATTGACCATTCACTTCTTCTAAAAAAAACTCAGCTATGGGAATACATGGTTCTTTATTAAGATGGTGTGAATCGTATTTGTTAAATAGATCTCAACTGGTAATGATTCGCGGATACACATCACGAACAAAATTGATACCTGCAGGTGTACCACAGGGCTCACACATGGGTCCTTTATTTTTGTATCAGCTGACGTACGCGATTAATAAATGTAAAACCTTAAAATCATATGAGTCTAGATTGGAATATTACAACCTTACAGCTCTAAATGAACGACGAAAAGTATCCGACATCATATTTTTGTAAAAATTAATTCACGGCTTAGTTTTGTGCCCAGATTTCCTTGCGAGTATTGACTTTGAGATTACACGATCCAGTAGTCGATTAAGTAACCGAAAGACTTTTAAGTTGCCACTTTGACGCACTAATTTAAGAAAACACTCTTCTCTATACAGAATGTTATCAAGTTCAAATGCAATTCGCTGATCCTTAGACATCTTTGATGGTTCTTTGGCCTCAACAAAGATCAAAGTGAAGAAATTGGTAAACTGACAAAATAGTAAGAACAATAATTAGTGGAATAGTTTAGTTTATATATGAAATTCCATTATTTGTGTTTAAAACATTAGTTGCTATACTTACTGTATGTATTAATGCACTTGCCTTAAGGTAATTGCTTAAAAAAATTAAGGGTGCATTCCGACACGCGCAAATATGGATAAAATCGATATTATCGCGCTAAAACGCGTACCGAGTCATCGTGAGCGCAACAACGATATCCCTTGTGACGTCACGGATTACGTCATTACATCCGCCATTTTGCGATTACACAGACCATGCCCCAAACCGATATCACCGTGAGCGCTACTGTCAAAGTGACAGACTGACGGTTGTTTACAAAGAAAACTATTGTTTGAATTCAGTTGTGTGTGATTTTCGTACAGTTTTCCAAATATTACTACAGACAATTGACCAACTTTTAGACAGGCCTACGAGTAATACTTTGTATTTTGAGCAAATTTTGAGGTTATGTTGTTGTGATCTTGTAATCACGCTCACGAGCGTTCCGAATCAACTGCAGCACTCAACTGCCGTGAGCGCGATATCTGAATCGGAACGCAAATTAGCACTGTGATCGCTCACAGCGATATTATCGTGAATCGGAATGCACCCTAACATTGTCTTTTCAATATTCCATGCTGTGTTCACTGTTTTTAGGATGGACACTGAATGTTTACTATTATTTTTATTAAGAGATAGACAAAACCTTCTATGAGCCCGTGAGCCGATACCGTTGCACAAAGTTAGTGTAACAGATGTGACTGGGTGTAATTAATCTCCACCTACGTCAAGCTCCTGTCGCTCCCCTTCACGACGGTCAGCTCCTACAGCCTCCGAGGCTAACCTCTACGCAAGATACCGTCTCGTTATCGTAATAAAATAAAAAATCGCAAGATCTCATGAAGCTCTCACAAAATCTTATCTAACGAGAAACAATACTTCTAAAATGATCGAATTCGTCAAAGTTTACTACGACTAACTTGTCAAAGTGGCAAGTCGTACTGTTATAATGCAAACAATACTCGAAAACTTTATTTCGAATTCGAATACTACCATTTGATAAAACCCGTCCTACCAATTTTAGTTCCTACAAGTTTCCGCAAGAGGCGCTGACAGTAAATGTATGGAACTAGGCGAAACTACATTTCGTTTTCAAAAACTATAAAAACTTGTACTAGGGGTACTGAACTACTAAAATCGAAAACATTTGCGAATTAGAGACATGAGTAGAGGAGCGCGCCGCTTTCCCGCGCAAATCGCTTCTACCTGCTCGAGCCCGCGGGCATTAATGGTTTTGAGGTGCTGGGCGGCGCGGGCACAGAAGGGAACATTTTTTTTTAATTATCTTCTCTGTACACTTCTCGGTAGGTACTTACTGCTTTATTATAAGTATGCTTAGATATTAGGTAGATATGACAAGTAGATTTTATATTTGGACTAGATGTACCTGCGTGTTCATTTCATTTAAAAGTTATTCCAGGACTAAAAAGTATAGTGCCTATAAAGTACTATATACTACATCTTCAAAACAGCCGTCAAACAGTTTTTATCGATTGCTCAGCATGTAATCTTCGGATTATGATACCAATTACCCAAGTGAAACCCCTTAGCTACCCAACAGTGAAAACCGTATCGCAAGCGGTCCAGTAGATTTTACGATGTGCACGAACAAACAGACATACACAACTTAAAAAAAAACTTGTTCAGTATATACTTAGCTTATTTTAAGTGCCCTAGACCATTTTAACAATTACCTTCTTTGTACAGCCATTTTCGTATTTATTGCTTTATTATAAGTATAGATTTATTTATTAAATAAAACAGTTAAATATTTTGCTAGTATTTTATTCGGAAATGTATAATATTATAAGTAAGTATATAATAGTATCACGGCAGTACCTACCTTCTTACGAGATATTTTTCTACCTAAGAATTACCTAACACCCAGAATCCACATCTACACTCGAGAGCAATGAATCCTGCTAACATAACTTTTGACCAATCTTCAATAGTTCAATTTAAGTGGTTCTGGGCATATCTTAGTCTTGAAAAAAGATGGCCATGCTCCAGTTTAGTGCCATTTGCAGGTCTTGGTTTCAAGTTAGCTTCAACTAAGCGCGCGCGCGGCGCGGGCACAGAAGGGTTCAGGACCATTTTTTTAAATTATCTTCTCTGTACACTTCTCGGTAGGTACTTACTGCTTTATTATAAGTATGCTTAGATATTAGGTAGATATGACAAGTAGATTTTATATTTGGACTAGATGTACCTGCGTGTTCATTTCATTTAAAAGTTATTCCAGGACTAAAAAGTATAGTGCCTATAAAGTACTATATACTACATCTTCAAAACAGCCGTCAAACAGTTTTTATCGATTGCTCAGCATGTAATCTTCGGATTAAGATACTAATTACCCAAGTGAAACCCCTTAGCTACCCAACAGTGAAAACTGTATCGCAATCGGTCCAGTAGATTTTACGTTTTGCACGAACAAACAGACAGACACGACTTAAAAAAAAAAACTTGTTCAGTATATACTTAGCTTATTTTAAGTGCACTAGACCATTTTAACAATTACCTTCTTTGTACAGCCATTTTCGTACTTATTGCTTTATTATAAGTATAGATAGATTTATTTATTAAATAAAACAGTTAAATATTTTGCTAGTATTTTATTCGGAAATGTATAATATTGTAAGTAAGTAAGTATATAATAGTATCACGGCAGTACCTACCTTCTTACGAGATATTTTTCTACCTAAGAATTACCTAACACCCAGAATCCACATCTACACTCGAGAGCAATGAATCCTGCTAACATAACTTTTGACCAATCTTCAATAGTTAAATTTAAGTGGTTCTGAGCATATCTTAGTCTTGAAAATTGATGCCCACGCTCCAGTTTAGGGCCATTTGCAGGTCTAAGTGGTTTCAAGTTAGCTTTTGCAAGTCGTCGGCCTGTTTCGAGCATTGTGAGAATTCTGATGCATTCTTCAGGTGTAAGCGACATTATTACAGCTTGAATAATAAATATCGAACACTATCAATATGGTGTATATACCCACTTAAATGACAGATTAGAAACAAAACCAAAATCAAATGCAGTAATTTCGTAGTTCCATCTTCGAAAGTATTCATTCTTCAAGTGTTAGTGTGTGTTCTTGTTGTGTTCTTTAGGTGTTCATTCTTCATCTCTTTCATTTTTTTTTTTATGACATAACTTTACAATAACTAAGACGTTTTAATACCTTAATTTAAGGAGTATTTCATTGTCTATTAAACACAATTTATTTCATTAAGCTAGCATTCTTAGTTTCCGAGATTTATAGGCCGGATTGCGTTCGAGTGTAGCGTAATAAAAAATGGTATTGAAATATTGCCTTTTAAAATTATAACATCTTACACGACTATTAATACAGTAAGAGATTATTATTATTAGTAGAGTAATCTATTATTAATATTAAGACTATTAACACAATAAAAATATCTAGATTATCGATACAATAATAGGTACTTAAATCGTACAAATGAGTAGGTAGGGGTCCCTGCAATAATTTTTTAATTACTTTTTTTTTGTATATTATAGTCAAGTCGCTAAAGAGTGACTGTCAGTCACTCTTTAGCGACTTGATTATATTAATCTAGATTATTATCAAATTTTTATCTTCTCTCTTCAATATCATATAACAAACTTACTACAAGACATATAAATAGAGCTTGCCTGTGCAAAATCTGCCGGTCACTAATGTTTCTTGCCGTCTAAAAGTTAACCAACAATATACGCATCTTTTTGCAATACAAAGAAACGTTAGATGCATTAAATCTAACGGTCACTAATGTTTCTTGCCGTCGAAAAGTTAACCAACAATATACGCATCTTTTTGCAATACAAAGAAACGTTAGATGCATTAAATCTAACGGTCACTAATGTTTCTTGCCGTCGAAAAGTTAACCAACAATATACGCATCTTTTTGCAATACAAAGAAACGTTAGATGCATTAAATCTAACGGTCACTAATGTTTCTTGCCGTCTAAAAGTTAACAAACAATATACGTATCTTTTCGCAGTACTTAGAAACGTTAGTTGCATTAAATCTAACGGTCACTAATGTTTCTTGCCGTCGAAAAGTTAACCAACAATATACGCATCTTTTTGCAATACAAAGAAACGTTAGATGCATTAAATCTGCCGGTCACTAATGTTTCTTGCCGTCGAAAAGTTAACAAACAATATACGTATCTTTTCGCAGTACTTAGAAACGTTAGTTGCATTAAATCTAACGGTCACTAATGTTTCTTGCCGTCGAAAAGTTAACCAACAATATACGCATCTTTTTGCAATACAAAGAAACGTTAGATGCATTAAATCTAACGGTCACTAATGTTTCTTGCCGTCTAAAAGTTAACAAACAATATACGTATCTTTTCGCAGTACTTAGAAACGTTAGTTGCATTAAATCTAACGGTCACTAATGTTTCTTGCCGTCGAAAAGTTAACCAACAATATACGCATCTTTTTGCAATACAAAGAAACGTTAGATGCATTAAATGTAACGGTCACTAATGTTTCTTGCCGTCGAAAAGTTAACAAACAATATACGTATCTTTTCGCAGTACTTAGAAACGTTAGTTGCATTAAATCTAACGGTCACTAATGTTTCTTGCCGTCTAAAAGTTAACCAACAATATACGCATCTTTTTGCAATACAAAGAAACGTTAGATGCATTAAATCTAACGGTCACTAATGTTTCTTGCCGTCGAAAAGTTAACAAACAATATACGTATCTTTTCGCAATACAAAGAAACGTTAGATGCATTAAATCTGCCGGTCACTAATGTTTCTTGCCGTCTAAAAGTTAACAAACAATATACGTATCTTTTCGCAGTACTTAGAAACGTTAGTTGCATTAAATCTAACGGTCACTAATGTTTCTTGCCGTCGAAAAGTTAACCAACAATATACGCATCTTTTTGCAATACAAAGAAACGTTAGATGCATTAAATCTAACGGTCACTAATGTTTCTTGCCGTCGAAAAGTTAACAAACAATATACGTATCTTTTCGCAATACAAAGAAACGTTAGATGCATTAAATCTAACGGTCACTAATGTTTCTTGCCGTCTAAAAGTTAACAAACAATATACGTATCTTTTCGCAGTACTTAGAAACGTTAGTTGCATTAAATCTAACGGTCACTAATGTTTCTTGCCGTCGAAAAGTTAACCAACAATACACGCATCTTTTTGCAATACAAAGAAACGTTAGGTGCATTAAATCTAACGGTCACTAATGTTTCTTGCCGTCTAAAAGTTAACAAACAATATACGTATCTTTTCGCAGTACTTAGAAACGTTAGTTGCATTAAATCTGCCGGTCACTAATGTTTCTTGCCGTCGAAAAGTTAACCAACAATATACGCATCTTTTTGCAATACAAAGAAACGTTAGATGCATTAAATCTAACGGTCACTAATGTTTCTTGCCGTCGAAAAGTTAACCAACAATATACGCATCTTTTTGCAATACAAAGAAACGTTAGATGCATTAAATCTAACGGTCACTAATGTTTCTTGCCGTCTAAAAGTTAACCAACAATATACGTATCTAGCAGTACTTAGAAACGTTAGTTGCATTAAGTCTGTCGGTCACTAATGTTTCTTGCCGTCTAAAAGTTAACAAACAATATACGTATCTAGCAGTACTTAGAAACGTTAGTTGCATTAAATCTGCCGGTCACTAATGTTTCTTGCCGTCTAAAAGTTAACCAACAATATACGTATCTAGCAGTACTTAGAAACGTTAGTTGCATTAAATCTGCCGGTCACTAATGTTTCTTGCCGTCTAAAAGTTAACCAACAATATACGTATCTAGCAGTACTTAGAAACGTTAGTTGCAATAAATCTGCCGGTCACTAATGTTTCTTGCTGTCTAAAAGTTAACCAACAATATACGTATATAGCAGTACTTAGAAACGTTAGTTGCATTAAATCTGCCGGTCACTAATGTTTCTTGCCGTCTAAAAGTTAACCAACAATATACGTATCTAGCAGTACTTAGAAACGTTAGTTGCAATAAATCTGCCGGTCACTAATGTTTCTTGCCGTCTAAAAGTTAACCAACAATATACGTATCTAGCAGTACTTAGAAACGTTAGTTGCAATAAATCTGCCGGTCACTAATGTTTCTTGCCGTCTAAAAGTTAACCAACAATATACGTATCTAGCAGTACTTAGAAACGTTAGTTGCAATAAATCTGCCGGTCACTAATGTTTCTTGCCGTCTAAAAGTTAACAAACAATATACGTATCTTTTTGCAGTACTTAGAAACGTTAGATGCATTAAATCTAACGGTCACTAATGTTTCTTGCCGTCGAAAAGTTAACCAACAATATACGTATCTTTTTGCAGTACTTAGAAACGTTAGATGCATTAAATCTAACGGTCACTAATGTTTCTTGCCGTCGAAAAGTTAACCAACAATATACGTATCTTTTTGCAGTACTTAGAAACGTTAGATGCATTAAATCTAACGGTCACTAATGTTTCTTGCCGTCTAAAAGTTAACCAACAATATACGTATCTTTTTGCAGTACTTAGAAACGTTAGTTGCATTAAATCGCTCTTTTTGTACGGATTTTGACAGATCATAGTGAAGTTTAGTGTTAATTGACCCGTGTCATTTTGTGTTTTTTGGTAAAAATCATAAAATTGAGCAGTGGTATCCTAGAAGTATCCTAGTATCATTCTTAGTATGCTAAGAATCCTACGATACCGGGGTTCGGTCCTAGGCTCCGCACCAATGACTTTTCCTTTTTTATGTGTTTTCCATCGCTCCGTGCTTCGGAGGGCACGTTAAGCTGTGGGTCCCGGCTGCGTTTCAGTTGTTTGTTACGCTGACTTCCTTTCCAAACTAGTGTTCAATTCAAGGCACGCGTCCTCCAATCGCGCACGGGTTGAGGTTTAAGAAATGTTTTGTTTCTCATAAGAATAAAATTCACTTACATGAAAAACTTAAAAATAAACTTAGTTATATAACGATTGCTCGGTTTCTACTAATCGGATTGAGATAATAAGTACACCAATTATTAAGTCAAACCCTAAGCTATCTAACAGTGAAAACCGAATCGCAATCGGTCGATTACTTTTTACGTGATGCATGAACAAACAGACAGACACGAATTTTAAAAATGTCTAATTATTCTTTTTCAGTAGATTATTTTTAGTAGTAGTTTTTAGTTATTTATAAATATCTTCCTTTTACAGGTTTTTTGGTACTTACTGCTTTATTATAAGTATAGATGCCCTTCACAGAATAATAAATATATGTGTTATATTACATTATTTTAATCATGCCTATAAAACAGTACCGTGACATACCTACTGACTGACTGACTGACTGACTGGCAGACAACGCCAAGCCTAAACCGGTGGACCAAGATATTTGAAATTTTGAGGAATATTTCTTGAGTATTCTAGAGGTGAGGGGACGCAGGGGACGGCATTAAGAAGTCAGATCCACTGTCATCAACCATGGGGGTGGCGCAAGGGTCATCGGTCTCCAACATTTTGTTCTCCCTCCTTCTTAATGAATGATCTTCCGGACGTCGTGACAGTGTCTGACATTTTAATGTACGCAGAGAACGTAGCCGCAATTATCACTGCACCATCGTTGGATTGTTTGGAGGAGAGGTTGAACAAGACAACCTCAGACCTCGCGATATGGTTTCCTCGGGCTCAACCTGAGTAAAACGCACTTTATCCACTTTAATTTATCGGGCCGGGTGACGAGGCCACTGGTGGTTTCAGTGGATGCTACTAGAGTAGAACAAGTAAGAACCTCAACATTTCTAGGTTTTGAAATTGATAAAGTGTTGACATGGGAGCTCCATGTTCAGAAACTGTACGGGAAAGTAGGAAGTGCAAGTTACGCGCTCAGTTGAGTGTCCCGGGTGGTGACCGCGGAGGTGGCGCGCGCTTGTTACTTCGCGACGGTGCACTCGTTGCTGCAGTACGGTGCAGAGCTTTGGGGGAGCTGCTCAGAGTAGAAACGCGTCATCCGCATGCAGAAGCGCGCCGTCAAGGCGATAGTAACAGTGCCGCAAGACACCTCCGCGATACCCTATTTCAAAGAACTTGGAATTCTTACGTTACCTGCCATTGTGATCCTTCAGGTGGCAGTGTACATGAGAACAAATTTGCATTCTTATAGGAGACACTGTGACATACACTCTTATAATACACGTAACGCGAATGAGCTCGCTGCAGTACCGCGCTCCCTTGTTAAGTCCAGCAAGCTGACTCACGTCATGGGCCCTAGTGTGTATAACAGGCTTCCCAAGGACATAATCGCAGCTCCTAGTATGGCCTGCTTTAAAATTAGACTGACACGCTGGCTTAACGTTCTAATGCTTTGACAAATTCTTAACTTAGGTCTAATTTAGGTATTGATATATTATTATTATTTTTTATAATTTCAATGATGACGTTGACTTTTTTTATTTTTACCTTATGTAATTTTAATTTTATAACAGTTAGTGTACCATTGAAATATTTTTCATCGTTGACATGTTTTGATGCGTTGTATAACTTGTATACATAATGTACATGTATTTTATTATTATTCTACTCCGATAAAAAACGATTGATGTGTAAACCTGGTTTATGAATAAATGAGTATTGAGTACTAAAACAACACTTATGATTTTTGGTAGTAAACATCAGTTCGCTTCATTATCGACGAGCGTTAAATTAACACTGATGGGTGAAAAAAAAGATCGGGTCTATGAGGCGCGCAACCTTGGTTTGAACGTTGATGCTGAACTGAGGTTCGAAAAGCATATAGCTGAATCCGTCCAAAATTGTTTCTATAGGCGTAAGACAATATACAAGCTAGCAAGCAATATACCATACCTCTTTGAACAACTTTGCATACATCTTTTCGAATCCCTCGTGCTGTCCAAGTTGAATTATGCTGACACAGTGTATGGTCCCCGTCTGCTCTCGCGAACTGAGAGTTTAATTCAGCGTGTACAGAACGCCTGTGCGAGATTTTGTTTTTCAATACCACCGAGAAGTCGCATTACATCATTTTTAAATCGGCATTACACTTTAAAAATTAAATCTCGTCGCAAGCTTCACTTGGCATGCCTGCTTTTTGGTGTCGTAAGTTACTTGGATGAAGACATCCCGATTTTGGCGGGACGCCCCGATTTTTAAATCAAAATTAAATGTCACGGACAGGCTCAGTCCCGCTTTTCGGGAATAACTCGACCGTGCGTGCAGCGTGCTGAGGAAGCGCGGGCGGATGGCTAAATTTAATGAAATCTGAATTTCTCATCCAGTTTAATCTACAGCTATCCTGTGAAGAGTTCTTCATCTTTATTAATGAGAAAAAGGAAACTTTAAAAAAAGTTAAATCTTCGCAGAAATATCATGAACAAGTAATTCTTATAAATAATTATTCTCTTATTGTAAGTTGCAATTTTTAACACTCACTCCTCAGACTATTGTTTGAATCGCCATATTTTTCTAATGAAGAAAACTTTTAGATTTTGATTTCTGTTTTTTTTTTCATTCATAAGACGAATAAGACTCACCTATTTAACGATAGGGTAAAATCTGATTTAAAATATCATATTTTTATTAAAATACATTTTCTATGGCTATTTTTGCTATCTGTTGTCACGTAATTTGAACTCAAATAAAAACATAAATATTTTAAAACTTCTGATTATATACGTTTTTTTACTATGTCCCGCTTTCGACAAAAGAATCCCGCTTTTTTCACTCAAAAAGTTCTAAAATCCCGACTTGGCAAAAAAAAAAACTGGCAACGCTGTAGGATCCCTCATATTTGTACGATAAGATAGTAGAGGTTGGCCGATAGCAAGATATATTCTAGTAGGCATGGCTTCCAACAGTTGTCCATACCGCGGCACTGCACTACGTCTTTCAAAGGTTGCTTCCGCTATGCTGCTACCAAGTGATGGAACAATCTGTCGCGACCAATCCGGGGGCTAAAAAATGTATACTCTTTTAGGCTTTATTTAACTCAAGCAATATTTAATTGATGAGCAGAGGCAGCATGGCAATAATAATTTATAGACATCGATTTTGTGACTTTTACCTTGTAATATATTTCTTCTCACTTTATCACTAGTTGCACGTTTAGTAGAGGATTTCGCTGCTACCCACATGCGTGGTATTCTCAAAATTTAGCGCTTCCCGTTCTTCCTTCGTCAGAGCACAGAATAAACAAGTAAGTCAGAGTTACTTGACACCAACCAGATACACTACATAGTCATGCAACCTGAGTGCTTAGTCAGCGCAGATAAGCTCATTTCTTAGGAATAAGAACGATAAGGAGACGACTCGGGTGGTCTGTCTGGTTAGTGGTAATGTTTCTTAGTCAGCGCAGATAAGCTCATTTCTTAGGAATAAGAAAGATAAGGAGACGACTCGGGTGGTCTGTCTGGTTAGTGGTAATGTTTCTTAGTCAGCGCAGATAAGCTCATTTCTTAGGAATAAGAACGATAAGGAGACGACTCGGGTGGTCTGTCTGGTTAGTGGTAATGTTTCTTTGTTAGAATATTAAATTAGTCCCAAGCGATCCGTCGAATAAATGCCACTTAACTTCTTAAATGTTGTATTTTTTAAAACTCGTCCCGACTTGAGTACATTATTTGTGTCCTTTTTTGTTGTTATATCTTATATATACTTTTTATTTATAATAAAAATATTTCGGCGAAAGCTCTGAAAACTCTGGGCTTCTTATTTACTCGTAGAGTAACAAAAGACTTCCAAACTATAAAACCCTAAAGATTTTATATTGTTCCCTAGTTCGAAGTCAACTTGAATACACTTCTCAAATCTGGAACCCCCGCTATGATTATATATACTAAGATTTTATATTGTTCCCTAGTTCGAAGTCAACTTGAATACACTTCTCAAATCTGGAACCCCCGCTATGATTATATATACTAAGATTTTATATTGTTCCCTAGTTCGAAGTCAACTTGAATACACTTCTCAAATCTGGAACCCCCGCTATGATTATATATACTAAGATTTTATATTGTTCCCTAGTTCGAAGTCAACTTGAATACACTTCTCAAATCTGGAACCCCCGCTATGATTATATATACTAAGATTTTATATTATTCCCTAGTTCGAAGTCAACTTGAATACACTTCTCAAATCTGGAACCCCCGCTATGATTATATATACTAAGATCCTGGAAAACCACAATAAAATATCTTACGATTTATTAATTTCAAACATAAAATTCGAAGTCCTGACTATCTCGAGAGTTGTGAACGCCACCATTTGTTACCCCTATCCCAAGGAAGAGACGCAGCTGATCTCACTTTTTTGCATATATTTTTTTAAATTTAATTGTCTCTCCCTAATTACTATCACAAATCAAACTTTTAGCTCCGTCTAGAACGATTTGTCGCAGAAATTATCTTAAGCTGAATCATCATCTGTTCATCGTGTCTCAAACTACCGTCATAACTCATTTTTCTTAAGTACCGTCAGTCTTTTTAATTCTAATTATTCGGAGCATATAGATCTGTTTATGGCTAGGCAAAACATTTTCAAATTTATTATTATTAAGAAATTCTTTCCACAAATACATATTTGATTTTCCATCCCTAGCATTTGTATAATTTTTATCGGCTGAATTTTGAGGCTTCATTATTTTTGCTTTTGTTTCTGTTGTTGTATAATTAGGTTACTTAACATGTTTACGAGTATGTTAACACAGTTCACTTTTGTTTGGTCTATAAGTGAAAACTGTACGGCGGCTCGCTAATGCCCATTGTCTTCAATCTATGTTACCATTTTGCAGCTGTTAGTTTTCCATTTAAGTAAATAAATATTTTTTCTAACTTTGAGCATTTCGACATTAAATAGGTAGTTAGGTTAGAGTAAGACCTTGAATTGAATACGAGTTTGATAGGAAGTTAGCGTTACAAACCGTGCGCGATTAGAGGTCGCTTGCCTTGCATTGAACACTAGTCTGGAAAGGAAGTCAGCGTATCAAACCCGTGCGTGTTTCAAGGTAATACTGTCTTCTATTGTTCACGGAAACAGAAACACGCCTCTCGACCCCCTCCTGGAACGGTTACTACGTAGTAGTATGCAATAAAGAGTTTTTTTTGAGATTCAGTTGTATGGTGAGATTCAGTTTCAGTTGTATGGTGTTCGGGCGCCTAGCGGCGGTGTAGGTCGAGGAACGCGTCGAGCGTGGCGGGCAGCGCGCCCGCACCGGGCGACGGCGCGCCGGCGCGCACCAGCACGCGCGCCGCCGCGCACGCGAGCGTGGTGTGCGCGAGCGGGCGCACGCGCGAGCCGCGGCACATGGGCACCAGCTCCGCCGCCGAGTCTCCGTACCGGTTGGGCTGGTCGAGGTGCGCGCCGCCCTCCACCAGCGTCTCCACCAGCGCCGTGGAGAAGTTGTACGGCACGGCAGCCACGTGTAGCGGCGTGGAGCGCGCTGCGTTGCGTGCGCGCGGGTCCGCGCCGCACGCCAGCAGCAGCCGCACCACCGCCACCGACGGGAACACGGGCTGCGGGGTGAGGGGGGACTCTGCTCAAACTACTTTCGGGAGTTTCGGGGCAGATAATATGCACACCGCGGGTGCGCGGGTGGGCTATAGATATACTGGTTCGGTACGTCCCCTTCGAGACTGCGATAGCATTTCCAGACAGACAACACGCATACAAAACAGACAGACAACACGCAGACAAAAGAATAACGTAAATTATTCTTTTGACTGAGAGGTCAGATGAAGCTGAACGATTCGGAATTTGATCATTAAATTATCGATAGCAGATACGCGACATTTTGGCGTGATCGACGTATACGAAGGAGTCTCCAATCGTACTGCAGCTCGTTTAACTATCGGAGATGAATTATTAGAGTAATATTTCTGCGTGTTTGTTTATACCGTCCGGAAATAATATCGCTGTTTGTCATTTGTATCCAGGCATGGGGTGCACCTCGTACGTAGATATTTACCGGCACGGTGACGTCGTCAGCGAAGTAAGTGGAGCGGATCACGTTGAGGCGTGAGCACGCCAGGTGCAGCAGCGTGTCGCCCGTGCCGTGCGTGCGCGGCGCGTGCTGCAGCAGCGGCACCAGCTCCGCGCGCAGCGCCGCGCGCTCCGCGTCTGAGCGCGCCGAGCTCGCGCCCAGCAGCGCCAGGTGCGCGGCGCAGCGCAGCACGCGGTCCCACGCGTCCGCCTGCGCCGCGCACCACGGCCGCAGCGCGATCAGCTGCTGGCACTCTGCAACGCGACACGCCGCCGTCAGTACACGCGAGGACGCGAACTCCGCCCCCCGCCCGCGCACTCACCGGGGATGGCGCGCGCTACGAGCCGCAGCACGCGCATCACGATTTCGTGGTCGAACTCCGCCCGCCCCCGCTCCAGCCGCCCACCCAGCCCGTCCAGCAACAGCCGCGTCAGCGCGCACGCCGTGTGGCACGTGTCTGCAACAGAGCACACGGCTGTAAGAGTCCCGCTCGCCTACAGGAGGGCGCGGGCGCTGCGAGCGGTACGCACCGGTGTAGAGCAGCGTGTCCCGGTCGATGCGGATGCGCAGCGCCCAGGTCCAAAGGTCGACGCAGCGCCGATAGCGGAAGGAGTCGGCGTAGGCGGCGCCACGGTACATGAGCCGGAACACGGTGTCCTTGTGCTGTTCGCCGAGCACGCGCACGACCACCAGCTGCGCTTGCGTGCGCATCGCGTCCACGTCCGTCGCGACCGCGTCCAGCTCGCGTGCCGTGCGCCACTCGAGCGCGCCGCCAAGCGCGGCGCAGGGCCCGCGCGCCGGCCGCTTGGGCAGGTAGCCGCCGCCGGCGTGGCGCAGCGCCGTGGCGCGCCGCCACGAAGCCAGCGCGGCCGGCATGTCATTCAGCTCGTCGAGCTGCGTGGCGCCGAGCAGCTCGTGCGCATCCGCGAGGCGCTCGGGCGGGTAGCGCACGCGCGCGCACAGCAACGCCACGACAGCGGCAGCGCCCTTGATGCAGGCGGTGCGCAGCGCGTCGTCGCCGGCGCGCGATCGCAGGTGCGGCGAGGCGCCAGCCGCCAGCAGCAAGCGCGCCGTGTCCGCGCGGTGCTCCTGGATCGCGTAGTGCAGCACCGTCTTGAGCTGCGCGTCCTGCGCGTCCACGCGCGCGCCACGCTCCAGCAGGTAGCGGCAGAGGCGCGCCGACTGCACACTGTTGATGAGGCACGTGCCGCCGTGGTGGTTGGGGCGGTGCAGGTCGGCGCCGCGCTCCGCCAGGAAGCGCACGGCGTCCACGTGCGACATGAAGCACGCGGAGCGCACCGGCGTGGAGCCCGAGTCGGAGGGCGCGTCCAGGTCGGCGCCGGCGTCGGCGAGCGCGCGCAGGGCGCGCAGGTGGCCGGCCACCGCGGCGGCCCACAACGGCGTGACGCGGTGCGCGGAGCGGTCGTCGGGCACCTCGTACACGCCGCGCTGCTCAAGGCGCGCGGCGCACACGTGCACCAGGTACTCCACCTGCTCCACGTTCCCGCGGCGCGCCGCCACGAACAGCGGCGCGCACCCGTCGCGCAGCCGCGACACCACCCCGCGCCGCTCCTCTGGACTCATCCTGCACACCATAATATGATATGTACCATACAAGTACGATGCCGAGTTGGTTTTTTTTTTAATTTTGTTCTTTTCACAAATTGGAGGTAACACCATGCTGTACAAAATACCATGGTTCAAAAATCAACTTCAAATGGATTAACTGCTGTTCAGTTATTTACCTATTGTTTTAAGAATTAGTTTCACTTGACAGACGTACATACCGACCTAATTGATTTCTATCTATATGTATATCTACTACTATCGTTAAAATGCATGTTTTCATAGTGTGAAGCCAGTCTGACAAGAGTACACTTTTGTTTACTTCCACTTAGACCGCACAAGCTGATCTCCACCTTATAACCGCAACATAATATTATGGTCGCAGTCGCGCCGGATGCAGTTACCTCGAAGAACAATAAACGCAGCGCAGTTATACCTACGACAGCGGTTATTATTCACAATGTACAGCATCGCCTTAACATTGTCAGCTAATTATAAGCACGTGATAATTAACTAGGTCATCACGATCGCTTGCGGAAGACAGGTATAGTAGGAACCAATCTTAATGGCGGCTGTGAACCGCGCTGCGAGTGTGACTTCGCGCTGGTACAGTAAGGTTCGCAATTATTAACGTATTTTTTTTACTACCTACTTGTAGAACATGCTAATAATAAGAAACAATTTATTACACCAGGATTATGGAACAAATATACAAGAATTTAATATAAAAATAGGTAAAACGGGTGGTCTTATCGCTAAAAGAGATCTTTTCCAGACAACCTTTGGATGGACAGAAATTACGAATTAAAAAAAGACGGTGGTGCAAAACAATACAATAAATCATGCAAAATAAAAATGAATATACCTACATACATATTTAATAAACTACATAAACCATACTTACTTACATGTCACATGCAAATAATGTAATGATTGAAAAAATATATGTGTTAAGTACATACAAATAATGGAATGATAAAAAAATGTTATACCTATAGCTATATTTCTAGTAGCTAAATTAGCATCGACACTTAACGCTTTAACCTATTCATTATTTTTTAACCAATAATGAAATTATGTTAACATACGTCAACACAATAATATGAATATCGGAATATATGCTGATATCGTGTTGGTGGATTGTATTGGTTGGTATCAAACAACTTTAAAATAACTAACTAGACTATACTTGAACAGAATCGCATGCATGTGTGCAGCGTACGGATGTAGTGTGCACACAAGCACAACCGCGGCGGGCGCGTGCGGGATGCGGTGGGCTAGCGGGAGGGTGTGCCCCGGCCTCTCACCTCTCCAAAGCCCGCTTACACCTAAAATTAGCTATTGCGCAGCGCCTTGCGCCTAACTTCTCAGCCGCTATAAAGATCTCTACGCGAGCCGCACGACGCGCGGCCTTGCGGGCGTCAGCACTTTCCGGACACTAGTAGGTGACGCGACGCGACCTTTTTCTACGGAAGTCAAAGAGAAGTTGAAACTTATATGAAACTACAATGAAAATCTTCCCTTTTATATCAAACTGGTTCAGATATCCTGCATCCTTATCTTCCCTATTAAAAACTACAGAAACAATTTAGATTTAAAAAGTGGGACCTACTCGGAGTCATACCCTTTCAAACAAAAAAATAATTATCCAAATTGGTTCAGAGGTTTTAGAGATATGAAAAAAAAACATACAAAATATAAAAATATACTTAAATATTTTTATATTTTTTTCTTATTCTTAGGGTACGTAAGACACACACTCTATTTTTATTACAATCTAGCCATGATTTGGCTAATAAGTAGGTAATTTGGATATAACTTAAACTTTTACATTGAGTATACTAAAGATGTATCCATTAACACTTTTTTTATAGTCTCTATGAAGGTGAAGTCACATTGTTAATGTTTACTTGATAAGTAGCACTTGTTACAAACTACACTACACTACACTAATACAATAATATACACTACACTAACTCAAACGGTTTTGTCCTTTTAAGTCTTCTAACTATGTCAGTGTCATCGAGGATCTGGATTGCCTCTATGTTCACATGGTGATGAAGTCTATGGTCGTGAGCTTACTTTTTAATTACTTTGTCAACGAACTCTATTTTGAGGTCCCGATGGAGATCGTTGTTTCCTATGTACCAAGGTGCATTCACTATTTCCCTTAGTACCTTGTTCTGGAAGCGTTGAATAATTCATGTATTGCTCTGTTTGGTGCAGCCCCACAGCTGTATAGTCCAGACTGGCTTTAGACTCGCTTGTATAATAATAATTTATTGTGTGTTGACAGCGAGGAGTGTCTTCCAAGCAACCAATACTTTCTTTTGAATCGCAGCGGAGCTTCGCATCAAGCGTCACACCGAGATACTTGGCTGTATTCTCGTATGGAATCTGTTTATTATTTACGTAAACTGGAGGTTTTCTTTTTAGAAAAATATAGATGCAGATGAATTGAGAAACTCCTTCTATTATAACTATGTCGATAACAAGACATAAGTTCAAAAACAAAAAATATAGATGCAGATGAATTGAGAAACTCCTTCTATTATAACTATGTCGATAACAAGACATAAGTTCAAAAACAAAAAATATAGATGCAGATGAATTGAGAAACTCCTTCTATTATAACTATGTCGATAACAAGACATAAGTTCAAAAACAAAAAATATAGATGCAGATGAATTGAGAAACTCCTTCTATTATAACTATGTCGATAACAAGACATAAGTTCAAAAACAAAAAATATAGATGCAGATGAATTGAGAAACTCCTTCTATTATAACTATGTCGATAACAAGACATAAGTTCAAAAACAAAAAATATAGATGCAGATGAATTGAGAAACTCCTTCTATTATAACTATGTCGATAACAAGACATAAGTTCAAAAACAAAAACCCAAATAAGTCGGGTATAAAATAGTTTACGACACTCTTGTGATGAAGACAAATCGATTGATACCTCGCTTGTCAAGTTTTTAGTTTGAACACATAGACCTACCTATGCTTTCCCGTATTCGGGTAAAAAAAAGTCTGTGACTCTATACTAGAAGACGAATCGATTAAAACCTCGTTTGTCAAAATCGGACCAATAAGTACGCTATAGTGGAACATCCACATACCCACATACTTACATACATACATAGACTGTTAAACTCATTACCCATCGCTTGCTTTGCCGTACTCGGGTAAAAATAGACATTACCTACGCTATTTTAAAATCTGGATAAAGTAGACATACAAAAATTTGTTAAATATTGATGCTCAAAGTCATACATTCTAAACACGAGATTAACATCGTTTTCATTTTGACACATAGTTATCGATTAAAAATATTCTAACATGCAAGTCACTACACTACAAGTATTTGAGATTATAAAAATATACAATAACAAATTAAGTAGAGCAATGTTCGTGATTCGTTCAGAGCGAGAGTTATGTACTATTACAGAGCGAGAGCCGGCTCTGGGACGGTTCTGCCAAGTAAAGGCTCGAGCCTTTGGATTCGATTGATAGACGTGCTATCAGGCTCATTGGGGATGACACTCTGGTAAAGAGTAAGCTTCAAAGTCTAGCGCATCGACGTGAGGTCGCAAGCTTATATATATATATATATATATATATATATATATATATATATTTTTTTTTATATATTTGGGACATTTCCACACCAATTATCTAGCCCCAAACTAGGATACCCTGTGCTATGGGCACTAGCTAACGGATAAACATACATATATAGCTTGTCGGTATTCTACAGATTGCACTATAGAGAGTGTGCACAAGAACTCCACAACCTGATTCGCCCATCACCTTTCCATCACTGTACGACTAGACGATCAGCAAAGCGTTACGCTTCTTCATTTATTATAAGAACTGCAAAGGAGTGGAATGCCCTGCCCTCGTCAGTGTTTTCGGTAAATTATAACCCAGGTGTGTTCAAGTCAAGAGTGAATAGGTATCTACTAGGCAAGCGTGCTACACCTTCGACCACATCATCGCTTTCCATCAGGTGAGATCGTGATCAAACGATTGCCTAGTCCGTCATAAAAAATAAAAATAAGAAGAGAGGATCGCGTTTTTTTTTACATGGATCTCACGTCCGAACGCTTCGACCGCTGAGCGGTCACTGAGAAATTTTGTCGGTGATTTTTATATAAAAATGCATTATTTATGGATTGTAATAATGATTTTTAATATACTTCTGTATACTATTCATGTAATTCAGTCATTCAATACTTCATATTTATGAAATTCAATTGATTGCCTCAATCCTATGCGCCGAGCGTACAGTAAACATTAGTTTCGACGACGTTGTGTTACTTTAAATCATTAAAAATACATTAAAGTGTTTAATTATCTGAACAGTGAACAATATACCTAAAAGTACTTATTACCTTTATGTGACAGTGTTCGGGAGACCAAATTGGCAGTAAAACAGGATATACAAGTGAAATATAATTTGCCAAAGTGACTGTATAAACTTTGCTATATGAAACATAATTTCTGGTTTCGAATTTATTGCTGTGATAATGTTATACCCTGTGTACGCCTATTCATGGGTAAATTATTGCTGTGATAATGTTATACCCTGTGTACGCCTATTCATGGGTAAATTATTGCCGTGATAATGTTATACCCTGTGTACGCCTATTCATGGGTAAATTATTGCTGTGATAATGTTATACCCTGTGTACGCCTATTCATGGGTAAATTATTGCTGTGATAATGTTATACCCTGTGTACGCCTATTCATGGGTAAATTATTGCTGTGATAATGTTATACCCTGTGTACGCCTATTCATGGGTAAATTATTGCTGTGATAATGTTATACCCTGTGTACGCCTATTCATGGGTAATTTATTGCTGTGATAATGTTATACCCTGTGTACGCCTATTCATGGGTAAATTATTGCTGTGATAATGTTATACCCTGTGTACGCCTATTCATGGGTAAATTATTGCTGTGATAATGTTATACCCTGTGTACGCCTATTCATGGGTAAATACGCATCGAAATAAAAATTCAAAGTGAATTTCAAGAAGTTTTTTTTTTATAATAATTCTGAAGTGAAGTTAGAGACTTAATAATAATAATAATAATTTCAGGGTGACAGTTTGAGTCCTTTGTGGTTTTGCCTAGCACTGAATCCTCTCAGCACTTTGTTGAAGGATTCAGGGTTAGGCTATCGGCTACGGAGAGAGGGCGAGATCATTTCTCATCTGCTGTACATGGATGACCTCAAGTTGTTTGCACTGAAACATCCAGACTTGATGGAGTTACTGAAAATCACAGAAGTTTTCAGTAAAGCCATCAACATGGAGTTCGGTGTAGACAAATGTGCGGTCATGCATGTGCAGCGGGGGAAAGTTGTAAATTCTATGAATTTGCAGCTTTCTGAGACAATGACACTCAAATCTCTCTCTGAGACCGAGACCTACAAATACCTTGGTATGTCACAATCGTTGGGTATCATGGACAGGGAGATTAAGCAGTCGGTGAAGGAGCGCTTCTTCTGCCGCCTGACCAAAGTACTTAACAGTCTTTTGTCAGGTGGCAATAAGGCGCGTGCCTTCAACGGTTGGGTGATGCCCTTGCTCATATACTCTTTTGGCATACTAAAGTGGACTCAAACTGAGCTTGACGCCTTGGATAAGAGAGTCCGTCAACTGCTTACGTCACATCGTATGTTACACCCACGCTCGTCTGTTATGAGATTGTACATACCACGGAAGTGGGGGGGTCGTGGCTTTTTAAATGCCAAGAACCTCCACAACCGTGAAGTGTGCAGTCTCAGGGAGTACTTCCTAAACACCGAGTGTGGGTTGCATCGTGATGTGGTGGCAGTTGATAAGACTCTCACACCGCTCTCCTTGGCAAACGAGAATTGGTGCAAACCATCGGTGTTGTGTACCGATGACCGCAAGGACGTATGGAAGGGCACGGGCGGTTCTATCGGGCCTTAACAGGGCCTGATGTGAACTTGCTCGCGTCGGTGAACTGGCTACGCTTTGGTGACCTCTTTGGGGAAACTGAGGGTTTTGTCTGTGCAATTGCGGACGAAGTTATCAAGACGAATAACTACCGGAAATATATTATGAAGGACGGTACGGTCGACATTTGTCGGGCATGCCGCCGTCCCGGGGAGTCCCTCAGGCATATAATTTCCGGCTGTTCTCATCTTGCTAACGGAGAGTACTTGCACAGACACAACCAAGTAGCCAGGATCATCCATCAGCAAATTGCCCTTCGGTATGACCTTGTCGAATCTGAGGTGCCGTACTATAAGTACGTACCGGCGCCAGTTCTCGAAAATGGTCGTGCATTGCTCTATTGGGACCGCTCTATCATCACGGACAGGACTATTGTTGCCAATAAGCCTGACATTGTGCTGGTAGACCGGTCCCAACGCCGGGCAGTGCTCGTCGACATCACCATTCCACACGATGAGAACCTCGTGAAGGCCGAAAAGGACAAGCTCAGCAAGTACCTTGACTTGGCTCATGAGGTGACCGCCATGTGGAATGTTGACTCGACGATCATTGTCCCGATAGTTGTTTCGGCGAACGGCCTTATAGCGAAGAGCCTCGACCAACATCTTAAGAGGCTCTCGCTAGATGGTTGGATTAAGGGTCAGATGCAGAAGGCAGTACTCCTTGACACGGCGCGTATAGTCAGGAGGTTCCTCACTCTGCAGCCCTAGCCACCGGTAGTTTGGGCCCTGCTCCGCTACCGTTGGTACCCTAGGTTTAGGTTTTTTATAATATTTTTATTAGCTTTTATTTAAAGTAATATTGTAAAAAATTTAAATTTAAGATATAAAGATAAATAAAGTGAATAATAATAATATATTCGGGACATTTCCACACCAATTATCTAGCCCCAAACTAGGATACCCTGTGCTATGGGCACTAGATAACGGATAAACATACATAGATAAGAATATTACATCCATGACTCGGAAACAAATATTTCTGCTCATCACACAAATGATTGCCCCTTGCAGGATTCGAACCCGCGACCGTTCGATTTCGTACCTAGGATCTCTAGCCACGAGACCAACCGGTCGGTCGTTTTAAGTTTCGTTTTAAATTTTACTTCATAACAGTTGCTTTTATTTAAAGTAATATTGTAAAAAATTTAAATTTAAGATATAAAGATAAATAAAGTGAATAATAATAATATATTCGGGACATTTCCACACCAATTATCTAGCCCCAAACTAGGATACCCTGTGCTATGGGCACTAGATAACGGATAAACATACATAGATAAGAATATTACATCCATGACTCGGAAACAAATATTTCTGCTCATCACACAAATGATTGCCCCTTGCAGGATTCGAACCCGCGACCGTTCGATTTCGTACCTAGGATCTCTAGCCACGAGACCAACCGGTCGGTCGTTTTAAGTTTCGTTTTAAATTTTACTTCATAACAGTTGCTCAGACAATAAATCAGCTGACGAAACTGCTGATCGCAAGTAATCTACAATACCCTTAATTTCGTCGAAAGTCTAAGAGTGTATTTCGTCGAATCATTTGTTCCGCTGCCGAACAGGGACTTGTAATTAATTGTATTGCCACTGCGCCGGAGTAATCCTTTCCTGTGAGGGACCGAATTCGAATCTTAGCGCAGGCAATAATTTTTGCATATAATTCTCAGGAGTTTTTTTCTTTTTTTGGCCTCTTTTCTGTCCTTTTTCTTTTTTTTGTCCTTTTTCTTCTCTTTTTTTTCTTTTCTGCGTTCAAATCCTGAAAATTCATCCACTCACAATTAGAATTGTTTTTTTTTTCAAGACAAGCAAACCTAGAATGGATTCTCAAGATGAGAATATCACTCAGAGGAGACAACTTCCTAGACATACTCTGAGATTTAATGACAGTGATTTGGATTTGGACATATCATATCAGAGTTTGCCTGCCAATATGGGTAATGAACAGAAGGTTAAGGATCTAAAGGAAGAAGTAGAGAAATGTAGGCAGGAACTACGGATCGCAACTGGAGAGATTGATAGTTTAAATTTAGAGAACAATGGCTTGAAGAAAAAATTGCATGCATCTCAGAATCATGTTAAACTATTGAAGTCAGTCGGCATAGAAGTTAACGATAACCATAAGCATGCATACCAGCTTAAATTTTTCTCACCACAACTATGTCACCGGTTCAACGCCTCGAACTACAAAATAGGCTTCCCGAGAACATCGACCAGGGAATTCACAGTAAGTGCCCTATCTAACTTAAGCTCCACTTCAAGCAATGGTGGGACATCATTAAATGTAGAAGTTGAGAGGGAAATAGAATCTGAGAATAGCCCTTCAAAATTGCAACTAAGCACTGACCCAACTTTAAATGGGTTTGCTAGCATCATGACATGTATCTACTAGTGTAACGCCAGGTCAGAATAAAAAACAGAGCACAAGTAAGAAGCGAATCATTCTTAGTGTAAATACACATTCAAAAAGTTTGGAATTTAAATATACAACAAAAAACACTAATGCGACTTTTCACGACAATGGGGCAGTTGGGAACAGGTAGGTAAAAAGTAAAAAAAAACTATATTAAAAAAGATCACAAAAAACGTCAAATTTGACAAAAATATGTCGAATGTCAAAAATATGTCAAAGGTATGATGAAAGTATGTCAAATGAAATATGTCAAAGTAATATCAAAAGTATTACAAAAGCATGTCAAAAATATACCGAAAGTGTGTAAAAATAATTACAAAAGTATGTCAAAAGCACGTCAAAAGTATGTCGAAAATATGTGAAAAGTATGTCAAAAGTAAGCCAAAACATATGTGAAAAGAATTAAAAAAGTAAGTTAAAGCAAATGTATGTCAAAAGTATTTCAAAAGTACGTAAAAAGTATGCCGAAAGTATGTGTAAAGACTTAAAAAAGTATGCCAAATGTATGTCAAAAGTATGTCAAATGTATGTCAAGTGTATGTCAAAAGTATGTCAAAAGTATGTCAAAGGTATGTCAAATGTATCAAATATGTATGTTCAAAAGTAACATCCCTATCAATGGGGCCGATGGGAATTTAAATTCCCACCTGCCCCATTATCCAAGCCAATGGGGCAGGTGGGAAATGCCAATGGGCCAATGGGGCAGGTGGGGCCGATGGGAATTTAATTTGCCACCTGTCCCATTGGCTTGGATAATGGGGCAGTTGGGAATATATCATTATTTTGAGCACCCATATAATTATTTTAAGGTCCATTGTTTCACCCCTTAATCAGGATTGAATGTTAAGAATGAAATTGATTATTAAAGGATAGGTATGAGCAGATGAAGCAATTTGACCATCATTGTGTAGGTACATGCCCCTTACAAAAGTGCTGAAACATTTATAATCTATCTATCTATACCCTATAATAAAGCAATTAGTACGAAAAAGTCTGTACAAGAGGATAATAAAAAAAAATACTTAAAATAAGCTACTGAACAAGAACATTTAAAAAAATCGTGTCTGTTTGTTTGATCGCGCATCACGTAAAACTACTGAAACGATTGCGATCTGGTTTTCACTGTTGGATAGCTTAGGGTTAGACTTAAAAACTGGTGTACTTGGTATTTCAATCCAATGAGTAGAAGCCGAGCGATTGATAAAACATTTTAACAGCGGCTGAAGAAATTTTGATAAAAAATTGGTACATTGGTATTTTTCGTCTTGGAATAGTACAAAGAGTACTTTTAACCTAGAGAAATAACCACGAGTGCGAAAGCTAGTACTATTAAAAAACTACTGAACGGATTTTGATGTGGGTTTCACAGTATGGTAGCTCGGGGTTCAACTTAAAATCTAAGCCACATTTTATCTAATTCCGGTAGGCAGAACCAGAGAAACAGCTTGGCTTCTCCTTAGTACCTTGTACTATTATTTATTCTGTGGTACCTACATTATAAAAGACATTTTAAAATGAAAAACTTATTAAATTCCACGCGGATGATATTGATCCCATTTAGATGAACTTTTAATTTTCCTATGGGAATGGCCTCCAAATTCCCACAGGAACGAAATCCCGGGCAGAAATCTAGTATATATCTAAAATAAATATTACCTACTTATCCAGTTTTTTCATACATTTATACATGAGATAGTGACTATGTCAGTAAAACTTATCCTCCTCATAGGTGTAAGCCACAATGGGGTATTTTAATACAGAATAATAAAAATGATAACGTGATTTCAGTTGCTGTTCCAGAAGCACCCTGTCCAGGGCCCCGATTCTGTAAGCTATTGAACCGCGATAACGCAAGTCGATCGCTTGAATTTTTTTGAGAAATTTTCTTACTTACCACTTAAAAGTGCTGACATGAGACAAATATTTGTCAGTTGGCTGTTACTATGTATTTAGTAAAATGTGATACCAAATGGTTTACTAGCGATCTACACAGCATGGCAATATTTAAAATGTTATTCACCCGGCTCGGGCTTTTGTTGATTAGCCGCTCGATTAATTCTATGCGCTACAGTCACTTTTTTTGTTTTCATTGATCATCGGACAACTCGATAGCTACGTAAATTTTGCCACTCGATTTTGAACATTATTGACCTCAATAATCATTCAAATCTAAGCGTGTTTATATAATTATTTTGCTTCGAAACCCACAACATAAACACTTGAAATATGTGCCGTACCTATTTAGCACCATAAATCACCAGTTTGTTTATCTAAGCGCTCAATGAAGTGGTCATAAAAACTGTTTGCTTACGCAAAGTCGGCGCGGCCAGATGTATCGCGTAGACTTTCTTTATTTTGTGGGTTGACAATCAGATACCTGTGATCTCGGCACGTACCCAATAAATCCCCAGTTTGCGGCCAGATGTGTCGCGTCGACCTTCTTTTTTTTGTGGGTTGACCATCAAGTACCTGTAGTCTCAACGCATATACAATCAATTACCAGTTTGAGGTTAGATGTGTCGCGTCGGCCATTTTTTTTTTTTGGGTTATCAGTTTGGTCCTGCGGTCTTCAGCGCGTGGACAACCGAGCGGTTAGGCCACAGAATAAATAATAGTACAAGTACAGAAGGATAACTGAGTAGAGTCATTTAAATACATAGCAACTCTCGCTACAACGCAATAAAGTGCAATTTAACTCGCACAGCGCTGCGAGCTTTCAATTATATTTACCTAGAAAGGCGCTCACCCATTGCGTGCAGGCTAGAATGTACCGTATCACAACGCGCGAGAGCTTCCATTGCTCTAATCGTTTCAGAATCGCTCTGTCACTTTTACGCTCGGTAGGGTTGTATCAAGATATGACTAGGTACTTGTACTAGTAATTATTCTGTGATATAATAAGATTTAGATATTGTAACCGAATAACAAATTATGTAAAAATGTATTATTTTATTACTTATTGTTATAAATGTTGATAGTTCTATTAACTATATATAATGACATTCTTATCCGAATAGACCTAGTACCTCATTATTTGATTATATCATAATAGGTTACACTTTGATGAATAAAAGGTGCCTGTCTGACTTCGATGCTTACTATTGAATGAAAAAGAAATGGCTACGTAATAAAATGTCGGTATGTAGGTATTTTACGAGATTTGTCAGACCGAATGCTATGCAGTACATTCTAGGTTTCTTCTTGGTACTCTTAATTAAGAAAACAATAAAATTTGACAAAAACTTTACGTAAGTAGGTACTTTATCGTTAAGCACACGGCGCGCGACTCGTCGAGCGCACGCTTGACACTACTGAATGAACCCTAATATTGCGGCCCCGAAGTTTAGGTATAATATTTGTACTCGTTGCGGAGTGCGACTGCCCTGATTAGGCATCAATGTCAGAGAATTAATCAAAGCCTTGCATTACAAGAAGAACGTATGGCTGATGCAAATAAAACAACAACAACAGCATAAAAAAAAATGCAGTTGAGCTGAACAGCAAGGCTCAGCAAAATAATCCTAGGTCATTAAATAATATGTCTATACCTATAATAAAACTGTAACAGTGGCAGTATTACAGAACTTGGTTACAATCGGATTATCACTTTCTTCATAGCAATTTCGACTCTATCGCAAAGCATTAGTGATAGCGATATTGACAATCCGATTGAAGCCAAGTTCTGTGGTCGGGGCCCTGCAGCAGCCCGATTACAGAACTTGGTTACAATCGGTTTATCACTTTTTTCATAGCAATTTCGACTCTATCGCAAGGCATTAGTGATATCGATACGACAATCCGATTGAAGCTAAGTTATGTGGTCGGCAGTGCGATTACGTAAGGTTGATCATAGGCCCCCGACCATATATATTTTTCATAGCAAAATCGACTCTATCGCAAGGCACTAATGAATTTGACGGCTTGAAACCGTTATGATCAACATTACGTAATAGCCCTGCTGGTCCAATTCTGTACAAAGAAGATATTTTGTAAAAATTTGGTGACTTTTCTATTAATCTACTAGGGTCTAGTCTAGACACTAGGATTAAGGTGACCAGGAACCCATCTTATAAAAGACCTATCGGGGTGTCTGGTACAAGCAACATATAACGAAAATGCTATAATTTTATACTGTGATAAATAAGTAATACCTTCTATTATAATATTTGAGCCTAATAGGGTCTAGACACTAAGACTAAGGTGACCCGGTACCCATCTTATAAAAGACCTATCCGGGTGTTTGGTAGAAGCAACACATAAAAAACACATTTGTGTAACTTTTAACATTAGAACAAGGCAAAAATAAAAATTTGGAATTAGGAAATACTACAGATATCGATAAAGTAAAAATTATCGACAGTTCACATCACTATATTTGACAGCTATTTTATAGATAAATGTTTATACATCACTAGTGACACCTATAAATTTGTTTGTTATTATGGTACCAAGGGGTTGTACTATTATTTATTCTGTGACAAGGGGGGAAGGAATTTCATACAAAATGATTACAAACTATCAAAGTATCGTAGTGCCATCTCTTCTAGCGTAGCGGTTGTATTCTCTTTGATTCAAGCTGTAATCATGTTGCTTACACCTGAAGAATGCACCAGAATTCTCACAATGCTCGAAACCGGCCGGAGTCAGCGCAATACAGCCAGAACTGTTGGTGTGTCGCTATCAACAGTACAAAGAGTTCTCCAACGTTACGTGGAAACTGGCTCTAACTTACACAGACCAGGAACAGGCAGAACCAGGTGTACCACAGCACGAGAAGATCGATACTTGGTGAACACCATGCTTCGTAATCGCTTTCTCACAGGAACTCAACTTACAAATCAGTTTCGACGCCTCGGAGGAAGTAACCCAAGCGCATGGACAGTAAAACGACAACTTGCAAAAGTCAACTTGAAACCACTTAGACCTGCAAATGGCCCTAAACTGGAGCGTGGGCATCATTTTTCAAGACTAAGATATGCTCAGAACCACTTAAATTGGACTATTGAAGATTGGTCAAAAGTTATGTTAGCAGGATTCATTGCTCTCGAGTGTAGACGTGGATTCTGGGTGTTAGGTAATTCTTAGGTAGAAAAATATCTCGTAAGAAGGTAGGTACTGCCGTGATACTATTATATACTTACTTACTTACAATATTATACATTTCCGAATAAAATACTAGCAAAATATTTAACTGTTTTATTTAATAAATAAATCTATCTATACTTATAATAAAGCAATAAGTACGAAAATGGCTGTACAAAGAAGGTAATTGTTAAAATGGTCTAGGGCACTTAAAATAAGCTAAGTATATACTGAACAAGTTTTTTTTTAAGTTGTGTATGTCTGTTTGTTCGTGCACATCGTAAAATCTACTGGACCGCTTGCGATACGGTTTTCACTGTTGGGTAGCTAAGGGGTTTCACTTGGGTAATTGGTATCATAATCCGAAGATTACATGCTGAGCAATCGATAAAAACTGTTTGACGGCTGTTTTGAAGATGTAGTATATAGTACTTTATAGGCACTATACTTTTTAGTCCTGGAATAACTTTTAAATGAAATGAACACGCAGGTACATCTAGTCCAAATATAAAATCTACTTGTCATATCTACCTAATATCTAAGCATACTTATAATAAAGCAGTAAGTACCTACCGAGAAGTGTACAGAGAAGATAATTAAAAAAAATGGTCCTGAACCCTTCTGTGCCCGCGCCGCGCGCGCGCTTAGTTGAAGCTAACTTGAAACCAAGACCTGCAAATGGCACTAAACTGGAGCATGGCCATCTTTTTTCAAGACTAAGATATGCCCAGAACCACTTAAATTGGACTTTGGAGATTGGTCAAAAGTTATGTTCTCCGACGAATCAAAATTTATGCTCTACAAACACGACGGAAGACACAGAGTGTATAGAAGACCAGGAGAAAGATTGCATCAAGCAAGCATGCATCGAAGAACAAGTAGCCTACGGTGGTGGGTCTGTACTTGTGTTGGCCGGAATTTCATCTGAGTGTCGCACAGAACTGGTGTTTATAGAAAAATCGCTCTTTAACTAGCGTAAGATATGTGGAAGAAATTCTTAATGAACACATTGGGCCATTAAATGGCCCAATTTATGGTCAATTTGGGTGAGGATGCTATTTTTATGCATGACAATGCCCAACCTCATACAGGTTGGATTGTGAATGACTACCTTCAAGTGATGAACATTACTTGTATGGAGTGGCCAGCACGCAGCCCGGATATCAACCCGATCAAGCATGCTTGGGACGAGCTAGGGAGATGAGTAAAACAACGAAAGCCTCCCCCAATCACACAGAGGAATGGGAGAATATTTCCCAAAATCGTATAAGGAACTTGGTGTACAGTATGCCAAGCCGCGTAAATGCAGTAATGGAAGAATGAGGAGGCAATACAAAGTATTAAAATTTAAGAAAATCGTAATGTTGTTCAAAAATGACATGTTTCTTTTTGTTTTAAAACGAGATCAGCAGTTTTATTTCAACACTTTATTACTTTCATTTAAGGGGTATTATATTGTCTAATAAACACAGTTTATTTCATTAAGCTGGCATTCTTAGTTTCCGAGATTTATAGGTTTCTTTAAGTGACCCGGATTCATTGCTCTCGAGTCTAGACAATTTTTAATAAACTGTTACGGCTGTTTGGTTGCTTTTGGCAAACAAAAATCCGATTTTTATAAACTTAAATCTGAAATATTTAATAAACTGAGCATCGCCTGCGGAGGGGAGGGGTACTAGAGGGCAGCCCTTCCCTCCCCCACCCCATCCATTACCCTCCCCCCACTGAATACGTCCAAAAGCAAGAAAAAATTGCAATAAAATATATATTAAAAAACTCATATCTCAGAGGGGGGGGGGGGCGGCGGCAGATCTAGTCACCCCCACTCTCAGGGGGGGGTTCTACAACCTCCCCCTCTCACCCTCTCCCCTCCCCCCCTTAAAATCGTGGGCCAAGCTTGTAGTGGTCCCGCTCACACTGACCTCTCGAGCGCGGTGCGGATGCGCACGGAAAGGCGCGCGCCTGGCGGGCCGTGCTTCACCTCGTGCATGAGTTCGTTGAACACCTGCTCGTGCACCTTCTCCTTGTCGCTCGCCGCTGACACCAGGTCATCGCCACTGGCGCTGCTGCAGCGCCCGCTGTCGCACTCCGCGTCCTCAGCAGAGCTCATCGCTACACTGACCCCACCAACCCGACCACTCGCACGAGATGCGCACGATACCGCCCGCCTACTATTGGGATAAAGCGACTGGCTACTGACTGACTGATCTGGGTATAACCTAGTGTTTATATACTCATTGGATCTGGGGTGGGAATGACGATAATCGGAGACTACTGCACTTAATTAATCTCAATTACGATTACAACCAAAAATCAATACCACACAGTACGACATAACAAACACAGATGTTTTGCTTGCATTCAAAGACTACTTGCATTGCAATGCAATTGCAGTATGTTTTACGTAGCATTTATAGGTAGGTATACTCTTTGTAGTTGTACAAGGATCTTGCATTTTGGTCATGTTGACAATTGTCTTTCTTTTGTTTTGGGCCGCCGTTATTGATACAACATATTTTTTTAAACACTTTTTTTTCTTTATTTATAGTCTGTGTTCGTTCACTACGTTCAAAGTACCAAACAAACAATCATTCGAAATTTTATTTACCATTGTCTCATGGTTTATTTATTATAACTACGCCTTGCCTATTTTCTTGAATCATGCATTGTCTTGTAGGTAAGTACCTAACAGTGCAAGTCACACCACTCTTCGAAGTTTCGTCACAGAACGCACTTGCACTCTATGTCAAGGTCTGGAATCATATGTTGGCGACGGAGAAGAATAAGTACTATCCGAAGAAAGAAGACATGACTGTCACGACTTACAGGAAAATTACGACTGCAAGCACACTTAGATCTTCTTGCTAAAAACTTATGGAATCATTTAATCATAGTTTTGATGCAGGTGCGTGACTTGTGCTGCATAGCAAGTGGGATGGAGTATCTAGTCACTGTTTACTAGCAACAAACCACTTAAAGGTGAGAAGAATTTATGGCAAGCCTTGTGCCTCTTAGACTCACTGAAAGTTATAGTGGAAACACAGTATGGCAAAATAACCGGCCTTCGTCTACTGGTTGCTGTCGTCCGATTTCTTTTACGTTTATGAAAGAGACAAAAGCAAACATAAAAATGGAATTGGCTGCATTTGAGTCAGATATCACTGAACTAACTCCAACTGATTGCGGAAAGGCCATAGCCACACACAGCCTAATGCTAACCATGTATGGAAAAATGCACTCATTCAGGGACTTCAGCTGCTGTACGTAATCTGGGTAAATCTCGTCTGACTGAAATGAATAATTTTGAAGCAATGACCGCTAATGCAGTGTAAGAAGACTTATATGAACACGGAAGATTTATATAATCATAGTGAGCAAAAGGTGAAGAAATGAAGTGAAAGACAAGACAGGTTACATTCAAGAAGCTTTTCGAAGAGAAACCTGCATACTATTAGACGTAGTCAAACGGCACTGGTAACACCAATACCGGGGATGTTGCAAGGCAGTATTTTGCAGATCCAGAAACAGAAACAATTACAGTTGCAGCAGAAACGTCTTTGCATGTAAACGCAAATGGAAATCGTGAATACTCGTCAATTATGGTTAAAATATATTTGTTAGCAGAAGCTGACGGAACTGGTCCCTTAAAATCAATGTTCAACCTTTCGAATGGTGAAGTCGCTTTTATCAAACAACTGTTGTTTTTAAAAAATCTAGGCTTTACAACGGCACAGACTGAGCATGCATTCGTGATCTTCCTGATTTCTTCTATTGAGTACGGCAAATTCTTACTCCGTACCCAGTGAAACATACGAGTCGTTCCTGGAAGGCATAAATCTTTATGCAATTCTATTAGATTATTTTCCGAATGGACGCTTGCACACATACGCGTTAAAGTGTCAGCAGCTTTATTCTCCTTTCCTGGTCTGTATATAATGTTGTACTTAAAACAGGATAATTCCAAGTGCCATCTTTCAATCTTCTCATTTTTTATTTTGCTTGTATGAGTGCGATCAAACATCTAAGAAACTGATCTTTGATCTGTAATTAAGCGAAAAGACCTTCCAATCAAGTAATGGCGCCATTTACGAAGGGCTTCGACGATAGCGTAAGCTTCCTTTTCTATAGCCGGATGTCTCTTTTCAAAGGTTGAAAGTGTACGTAAAAAGAATGCTACCGAGCGTCCTTCTTGTGATAAAGTAGCCGTTATAGCATTATCACAAGCATCTATTTCGAAAACAAACATCTTCTCATCAATAGCAAATTTGTTTGATTTTGCTATACAGCTTTTCAAGTCTTCAAAAGCAGCTTTAGCTTGTTTATTAAGTGGAAATTCTGGATTAACAAGACTATGAATCCTTTCCAGAATTTTGGTATCCATTTTGAGTAATGCGAGAACATGCCAAAGGCTGCAAATATATCATTCTTTGGTTTTATGAATATTTTATTGAGGGCATCTATGGCAACCTCATAATTTGTACAATCACTTTCAAATACCTTCGGACGTGATTTATAAGCTGCTGCATTTTTATTTTATCTGACATTGGTTTGTCATCACTGTTAGTAGCAGTTAGGAAGTTATTGAAAGGGAATATCCAATGGGTCCATTCTTGAGTCGCAGTTGGTGATGCCGGATCCACATCGAGATTGACATCTCATACCAGTGGCCCAATTACATAACTTGGCTACAATCGGATTATCACTTTTTTCATAGCAATTTCGACTCTATCGCAAGGCATTAGTGGTTGCGATACTGAGAATTCGATTGAAGCAAAGTTATGGAATCGGGCTGCTGATATCTAAATAGCGGATATCTTCTTAAACCATAGACATATCAATGAGTAGATCCTAATGTTTCGACTAAAAAGTTTACTCGTAGTCTACTACAATTCTGTTATGATATACACGCAACAGCTCGATGCTGCTAGTGTATTATATAATAATAATAATTCTTCATTCTTGTTAATAAAAGACCAGAATAAAATCGACTTCATTGATATGTCTTCATTAACTGAAGTAGACTGATAGTAGTTATGTATTGTAAAAATAACAAGTCTGTAACTAGTTTTTACCCCAATTAATTATAATATGACCTGCACCACTGCCTGTACCATTTATGTAGACAGAGTTGTTTACTGAAATGCTATGTGTTGATTCCAGGAATATTGATAAAGTAGTAGGTTGCTTGTTATTGTCTATTATGATCATTATGGTAATTGAATATAATCTATCTATCTATCTTTACTATAATAAAACTGTAAATGGGCTAAATCTGTAAATTAAATATTTGAAAATTATAATTGAGATAAACTTCAAAATCGATATAGAGGGCAAAAAATATTTTTTTATTTTTTGTCTGTTTGTCTGTCTGTCTCTTTGAACACGCATCACGCTGAAACTACCAGACGGATTTTGATGCATCTTGGCACAATCATAGCTTATGTTATGGATTAACATTTAGAATACTTTTTATCCCGAAAATAATATGAGTTCCCGCAGGATAGGGGTTGAAAGTTATTTAAAAGAACACATATTACGCTGAAACTACTGGACGGAGTTTGATGTAACTTGGCACAGTCAAAGTTCATATTATGTATTAAAATTACAGATTCTTTTTATCCCCAAAATATAGGGGATAGATATTCAAAGATATGATAATTTAAACGTAATATGAATAAAACATTAAGATGGTATCATAATTTCGACCTTCTAGCCACGTTCTGTGTGGTACAGTGGGAGCATGTTAGCCTTCCGACCCAGTTGTGCGAGCATCGAAATCACGCGCTCTTGAAATGTTATGCTCCATATTTTTAAGCATTTACATATTTTATGCGTAATTTTTACATTTTCCTTGATATTTTTAAGGCTCCTGTCATTTCAACTTTAGTTTTACCTGAAGCACAGAATATATACACTAACGCGACCTGAAGTGAATGTTTAAAAAAGAAATAAATTATCATTTATAATTTACAATCCCTCATAAAAAGCGCACTCTTGCGGCTGTTTTTATTGGTAACCAAACTGCTTACTATTTTACATTTTTAACCCCCGAACAAAGAGACGGGTGTTATAAGTTTAGGGTGTGTAAAACTTTTGTGTAAGAGGGTGTGTGTGTGTGTTTCCTGTGGCATCGTAGCTCCCAATCGAATGGACCGACTTTGATGCGTTTTTTTTTTGTTGAAAGCTAATGTGATTGAGATAATTCTTAGCTATATGGGGAGGAGCGAGGGGGGAGGTGAGAAAAGGGGGTGATAATCGTAGCTTCCAAACGAATGGTCCGATTTAGCTGCGGTTTTTTATGTTTGAAAGCTGAGGTAAACGAGATGGTTCTTAGATATAATGGGAGGGAGGAGAGGGGGGGGGGGGGGTAGAATCGTTGCTCTCAAACGAATGGATTGATTTTAATGCGGTTTTTTATGTTTGATATCTGATGTGATGGAGATTGTTCTTAGCTATAGGGAGGGGAGGAGGCGAGAAAAAGGGGGGAGGAGGCGAGAAAAGGGGGGGGGCGAGAAAAGCGGGGGGCGAGAAAAGGGGGGAGGAGGCGAGAAAGGGGGGCGAGGCGAGAAAGGGGGGAGGCGATAAAGGGGGGGGCGAGAAAGGGGGGAGGCGAGAAAAGGGGGGAGGAGGCGATAAAAGGGGGGAGGAGGCGAGAAAAGGGGGGGCGAGAAAAGGGGGGAGTTTTGAGGAAAAGTGTGTGAGAATCGTATCTTTCAAATGAATGGACCAATTTAGCTGCGTTTTTTTATGTTTCAAAGTTGACGTATACAAGATTTGTCTTGGTTATAATGAGGAGGGGAGGAGGGAATGCGGGTGAGGTTCGTAGGTCCCAAACGGATGGACGGATTTTGATGCAGTTTTTTATATTTGAAAACTGATGTGATCGAGATGGTACATCATGGTTCTTAGCTATATGGGGATGGGAGGTAGTTGAAAAAAGAGGGGTGGGAATCGTATCTTTCAAACGAATGGACCAATTTAACTGTTTCTTTTTGTTTCAAAGCTGAGGTAAACAATATGGTTCTTAGCTATAATTTGGGGATCGTAGCTCCCGAACGAATGGACCGTTTTTAATGCGGTTTTTTATGTTTGATAATTGATGTGATCGAGATGGTTCTTAGCTATATGGAGGGTGGGTTGAGAAAAGAGGGGTGAGAATCAAATTTTCCAAACGACCTATTATCTGCGGTTTTTTATGTTTGAAAGTTAAGGTAATCGAAATGGTTTTTAGCTATAAGAACGCAAGCCAGTGCGCGCTAGCCTTATTCCGATGATTAGATGCTGAGCAATCGATAAAAATCTATTTGACGGCTGAACGAATTTTTAAAAAATGTAGTATAATTTACTTTGCAGGTACTTTTGGTCCTGGAATAACACATATGGGCTACTTTTAAATGAAATGACCACGCGGGCACAGCTAGTTATGTATAATATTTTTGATTTGTAACATCTTTCCTCTTGCTTACCTGAAATCTATGGGAGCTAGAGAGGAGTATACTCGTATTCCTTGTATGGGAGTGATTTCGTGACAAGTCTTACAATGTGCGCTCATTGGTCAACTGTTTAACTGAAACAATTGACCAATGAGCTTTATCATTGCTCGATGCTAAAGCATCGAGCGATGATAAAGCAGTGCTTGAACAGCGATGATAAAACTTTTTTTTTATTAGTTTCTAACTCTTGTGCAGTGTAAATGCGAATTACCCGTGCACCCACTAGTGGGTGAAGCCGGTGGGTAGACGGGTCATTGCCCTTAAAAACAGCTTGAACTGATGTTACACATCATATGCAACTACTGCGTTTTTTTGTCCTATTGCATTCAATATCTTACTATCTACACCATTAGCAAAAGTGTTCCGTTTGGACCCTTTTAGTACGGAACCCAAAAACAAAGGAGAAATGACACATTTGTGTTGTTGTGATTGTTATTTGTAAATAATTTGTATTATTACATTTTCGTTTTGTTCTACTAAATTGAATCTTTTATTACCATTACCCTAAAAAAACAGCAACAGCTACAAGATTCCATTTAGTTTGGATCATACGGGTAGAACAAAATAATAATAATAAAAACAAGTCCTAAGTCAAAAACTAAAACCCGACTATAATCGGGTAAAAAATAGCACTCATATGACACTCTTGCGATGAAGACGATCGATTGATACTTCGCTTGTCAAAATCGGACCAACTTTTTAGTTTGAACACAATACCCTTCCTTTATAGTCGGGTAAAAAATATGCCTATGAAACTCTATGTCTAATAGACGAATTGACTGTCACCTCGCTTGTCAAAATCGGACTATTAAGAGCTACGAGCATATATCCATGTTTTTTTTTTTTTTTTTTTTTTTTTTTTTTTATTTAAAACTGTTTGCACCAGTTACATTAATTATTACGCTATAAAACTAAATATACAAATTAATAGAATTCAAATTAAAAAAAAAACAACAACGAATACAAAGAAAAATATAAAATAAAAAACAGTCTCACACAATCATTTACTCCTCACAAAATTGCAATCACTCAGACAATATACTCTGCCATCCATCCGGAAACAAATCACATTCTGGATTGGCGATCAGGAGAGTGTTGAGTGCGAAGAGGGTGCGCGGTACAGGCGACTTATGTCGCGCTAAGATGGAACGGCAAAAAACCGGTGTCTCCTGATACGTTGGTAGTTATTCGGGACAATAAACTGACTCAGCACATCATGCAGATCTGGTGCATCAATCTGACCTCTAAGAATTTTGCACATCACTGTAAGGTGTTGCTTTTCCCGTCTAACTTCCAAGGAATTATACCCTAGGCAGTCCATGACAAATTTCGTAGGGTACATATATGGATAGTACCCATTTACCCGTTTATAAAGGTAACTAAGAAAGGCTTTTTGTACCTTCTCGAGTAAAAGAGAATATTTGCTCTCGTGCGGGTTCCAGACGCACATAGCACTTTCTAATTTAGTACGGACCAACGCCCCGAAAATTAACCGTATTACGTAATGGTTACGAAAGTCACGAGAGTTTCTAAGAATGAATCCCAAACGCCTAAATGACTCTTTGGCCAATGTAACAACATGGTCGTGAAAAGTTAACTTGCAGTCAAATGTGACTCCCAGGTCTTTTATTACTAATAATAATAATAATATATAATTTTTAATAATAATAATAATAATAATTTATGGACATAAATATGTGACACAGAATAAAAATTGAATCCATAGGCCCCTAAACTAGTTAAAAACTGTGTTTTAGGAGCCAGTGGCTTCTCCCAAAGAAAAAGCAGAAAAATACATTTATGTCTAAGCCAAAAAGTACAAAAATATTCAAAACAAAATATTAATATTATTAACACTAAAATACGCGTGTACGTTAGTGTGTATGCGTGGGTTTGTGTGTGTGTGTGTGTGTGTGTATGTGTGTGTGTGTGTGTTAGAGAGTGAAAATTTGATGACGGGAAAGAATGTACATCAGAAATAAAAATTTGCTAACATTTGCTCAATCCCCTCATAATTGAATCTATGTAGCCACGTCAGTACAATCTTTTTTATATCTATGTTACTTAACTTTTTCTCATTATAATCTTTAATGTCCTTGCAAAGTTTATTATAAAGGTGGGGAACAACTACTCCGAACTGCTTATGAGCGAACCTACTTTTTACTCTGGGAACAGGACATCGATCTACCCTTTTTGACGAAACTGGTAAGGTAGGTACAAGTCTTTTATGGTATCGTCGTATGCTCTCATAGATAAACAGTTTGCGCACAGTTAGAACATTGGCCTTCTCATAAACAGCAGTTGTGGGGTGCCTGTAAGGTAGGTAGAGAAGTACCTTCAAAACAGCGCGTTGTGCACGCTCCACAGTGATAAGGTGAGTTTTTGCTGCACTACCCCATGCACATATGCAATACCTAATGAGGCACTCACACGGTGCCCTATATGTTTGAATGATAAGCCTCATATCCGCAACTGTTCTAAGGGTTTTGAACACATACATAAGTTTTCTTACCCTAGAAGCCAGATAATTTATGTGCGCTGTCCAAGTAAGTGTATAATCTATAACGACACCGAAATATTTTATAGATTTAACGCGGGCCAAATCCGAGCAGCTGCACAGAGAAGTACTAGGGGAGCTTCGGTTACAGGGAAAGGTGTGTATTTTTAGACTGAAACTGATTCCTGGGCCTCCTGAAGCTGTCTTACTATAGCACATATATTTGGTTTTGACCGTGTTCAACGACAGTAAACTATTTTCTAGCCATTGTGTGACAACTGAAATACAAATTTCAGACAGCTCAGCAACCTTCTCCCATGTATTTTCATGGAGCAGTAGAACCGTGTCATCTGCGAACATCAGTAAATCCAAACCAGGCAAGTGAGTACAACATAAGTCATTTATATAAATAAGAAACAGTGCTGGCCCCAACGTACTACCCTGAGGTACCCCATAGGTGCAGTCAGCACTGTCACTTTCATGTTCCTCAACTCGGACATTCTGAGACCTTCCCGAAAGGTAGTCAGTAAACCACTCAAGGGCCAAACCCCTGATGCCAACATTTTCAAGTCTTGATATTAAAATGGGAATGGAAACAGCATCATAAGCTTTCTGGAGATCCAGAAAAACTACACACTTATTTCCACCATCCAGGTAAGAAGTAATTAAAGATGTCAGCATCAGGACGGCATCCTCGGTAGACTTACCATTTCTGAAGCCATATTGATTGGAATTCAAAAGATTGTTAATTTCCAAGTACCGCATCAATCTTTTTTTCACCAATTTTTCTAAAATTTTTGAAAGTGTCGATAGTAGAGAAATAGGTCTATAGTTTGATGGGCTGATTTTATCGCCAGTTTTATAGACAGTACAAACTACCGCTTTTTTAAATCAGATGGAAAAGTGCCTGTCTCAAAACTTAAGTTGCAGACATATGCAATTGGATCCACCACAAACATACAAAACTTTTTGAGTAAGTTTGTTGTGATTTTGTCCCAACCAGGAGCACTGTGCAATTTCAGACCACAAATAACACTTTTTACTTCAAATGGATCTGTTGGAAATAAAGACATGGAATTTGCCGGAGAGTTTGACTTTTTTGCGAATGAGGCCAGCTCAGTTTCCTTTAAATTCATCATTTGCAAAGTTCTATTTGCAAGGTCTCCGCCAACAGTTATATGTTATATTCGTTATATTTAGTTTTAGTTTTTATGTTTGTGTTTTTATTAGTTATATTCCTATACTTCAGATATTTTTCTTTTATTTTATTATCCTTCGGTGCCTTTTTTACCATCATATGCAGTTTACCTCTTTTTCTTAAACAACTAACTACACCTCTTGTGATCCAGGGCTTAATTGATTGATTTCTTTTCGAAATTTTCTTTATTTGCGTGTTCAATTTAATAATATCGAGGAGTCTGGTAGTAAGTAACTCTGCTGCCATGCTTGCATTTTTCAAAATAAATAAATCATGCCAGGATTCCGATTTCAGTAATTCATTAATTCCCTCATAATTCAATATAACCTTATTATAAGTTATTACCTTTTTGTTTATTTTACTGTATTTGATATAGAGTAGGATGGGGGAATGATCGGCAAGTTGCTGTTCAGTTTTCCAGGAACTTAGAGTTTTAACCATGAAGAGTTACTGTTGAACGAGTTACGCTAGTGCCATTTATTTTATAGTCGTAAACCATTGGGTGCCACATTCGACGGAAAGTCATGGCACAGCATTTAGCAGCATTGAACTCCATCCTGTTCTCATGACTCCAACGGTATACAGCGTCGACGTCCTGCTGCAGGGCTATGCAGTCAGCATCAGACCTCACCTCTGTGAAGAGTTTGAGGTCGTCAGCGTACAGCAAGCATCGAGAGTTTTTCAGAACGGTAGGAAGATCATTAACCATTAATAAAAATAAAAGAGGCCCTAATATTGTGCCCTGACTTAGATTCGTATAAACCGAGTGTGACATATGATATGATATGTTCGATGTATGGATATATGTATATTTGTTCGAAGATTAAGGGCGACGCTATGGTGAAACATCCACATACCCACATAAATATACAGGATGTCCCAGGAAGTAGTGATAACTGGAGGTCCCGGGGTAAAGCACTCTCAGGGGCACCCGAATAACCCCCATTTAACCTAGTTACGCCATTTTTTTTTTTAACAAATCTCCAGATTTCGACACGAACTTAATAATTTTGACCAAACCAACATAAGATTTTTTGTATTTTGGTAGTCCAGTAGTAACCCTCGTTTTATATCCCTTGCGTCGCCGTAATACTGAATATTAAGAAAGATGGTGTGGGTGGGAATATGTGTGTTTTTCAATCTGGTGACACCGGGTTTAATTCTCGGTCCGATGAGTTTTGTTACTTATAGTCTGTAGCTTTGTATTGAGGTATCACTCATCATCATCATCATCATCATGTCAGCCTTTAGAAGTCCACTGCTGAACATAGGCCTCCCCCAAAGAGCGCCATAACAAGCGATCTTGTGCCACCTCCATCCACCGAGTTCCTGCGATGGCTACAATATCGTCGGTCCATCGTGTGGGGGGTCTCCCACACTTCGCTTTCTTGTTCGTGGTCGCCATTCGAGAACCTTTATTCCCAAGCGATTGTTAGTTCTGCGAACTATATGGCCTACCCATTGCCACTTCAACTTGCAAACTCTGAGAGATATGTCGGTAACCTTCGTTCTTCTACGGATTTCCTCATTTCTGATTCTATCACGTAGTGAAACACCGTGCATAGCTCTCTCCATTGCACGCTGCTCAACTCTGAGCTTGTGTATGAGACCAATAGTTAGCGACCACGTCTCAGTGCCGTATTTTATCACTGGCAACACGCACTGATTATAACCTTTCGTCTTGAGGATCTGCGGTATCTGCGACGAGAAGATATGGCGTAATTTCCCGAACGCTACCCATCCGAGTTGGATTCGTCGGTTGACCTCTTTGTCTACCCAGTTGGATCTACCCAGTTGGATCTCTGACCCAAGTAGCCTAGTAGTGATCAACAGCTTCGATAATATCGTTCCCAACATAAACCGGCATGGGTACGACATGGGCATTTGACATGATGTTCGTCTTGCCTATGTTTATTGTAAGACCCACCTGTTGGGAAACAATATTGAGGTCACTGAGCATTGTGCTTAGGTCTTCCAGGGTTTCAGCCATGATGACTATATCATCAGAAAATCGAAGGTGAGTAATGTATTCGCCATTGATGTTAACACCAAATCCGTTCCAGTCCAGAAGCTTGAATATATCTTCCAGTGCAGAGGTGAACAGTTTCGGAGAAATAACGTCTCCCTGTCTCACCCCTTTTTGCAGCTGGATAGAATTCGTGATCTGATCCTGAAGATGAACTATCATGGTGGCCTTGCTGTACAAATACTTCAAAACTTCGATGTACCGGTAATCAATCTGGCACCGCTGTAATACAAACGCTAGACATGATGGCGGATTATACTTCGGTTTTCTGTATAATCTGCTGGAGCGTATGGATGTGGTCTACGGTGCTAAAGCCTTTCCGGAATCTAGCTTGTTCGGGAGGCTGAAAGTCGTCAAACCTACGAGCGAGACTGTTTGTAACTCTCGAAAACAGCTTATAGACGTGGCTCAGCAGCGAAATGGGCCTATAATTCTTCAAGAAGGTTTTATCACCTTTTTTAAAGAACACAACGACTATGCTCCTGTGCCACGCCTCTGGCGTAGTACCCTCAAGGATGAAGGAGTTAAACAGCTTCTGAAGGACTTTTAGTACTAGTTTGTTCCACCTGTTTTCAGTAGCGCTGTCGTTATTCCGTCCTCCCCTGGTGCCTTGTTGCTCTTAAGCTGTTTGAGAGCCATTCTGATCTCGTATAGGCTGACGTCCGGGATATTTTCGGTATAATGTCGGGTCAAACGGGCGCTTGCATCGCTAGTCGTGCTAGGAAGACTACGCGATGAGGTGTATAATTGTCCATAGAACTTCTCAAGCTCACTCAAAATCTCTGGCTTGGTGACCGCAGTGTAGCAAATATGTGCTCGGAGGACACTGCTGCCCATCTTCCGGTGTGTAATCCCTTAGTCGCCTCTTACGACACCCACGGGAGGATTGGGAGGGGTCTTATTCTAAGTCGAGCGCGCTTGTCCATCTTACCACCATCGCCACGGTTATCTTTTGCTGCTATAGAGTACAAATTAAGCTCTATCTCCATGGAAACAGAGTCTATAACTACATACAAAAATGTTGTAAATTTGTGCTTTAAGAATGTAAACAAACCATTATAATGTCAAAAATGTTACACACATACTTATAATATACAACACATGCAAAATTTTAACTCACCCATAGACAATAATCGCTTGCAACCACAGATTCAACAAGGGAGTGATCACTAACATAGATAACAAATTTAAATATCAGAATGATTATTTATTTAACTTTAATTTTTACGCCTTAGTACTTTAGTAAAATGTTAGTATTTCAAACCCTGTTCTACTAAAATGTGATTATTTTGCCGCATTAAAAATATGTTTGGGAAAGGCTTTAAAAAGGTTGAATACTCACGGTCATGCATGGTAATTAGCAAACAAATATCTCTACTCTTTGGACAATGAAAGAATCAATGAAAAGTGCAAAGCATAGACAAAAGTCAAAAGCCTACAAATTACAGAATTTTAACTGTCAAACAGAAAAAAATGCGTTTATTTAATGTCTTGGGCACGTTCACTTACAACGTTTGAGGACGCACGGATCATCCGCGCGATCACTCGAAATCGTTCACGCCGTCGTCGGGCGTTCGCCTGGGTCATCCGAAAAATAGTAAGGGAGGGGAGAAATAGTATGAAACTGACACATGACAGTTGTCAGTTCTATGTGGACGTCCAAGCCGTTCACTAACTCCGGGGGCCAGACCACATAACTTGGCTTCAATCGAATTCTCAATATCGCAACCACTCATGCCTTCCCTCGAAGACGAAGGGAAGTCTACAGACGAAGGTGCGTGGTGCATTTCAGTCAAATGTTACAAGGTGCAATGCGGAGGTTGTCAGTGCACTGAACCATTTGGATGTTTTTGGACAGTGGGTTCATTTCCCTTAAACATTCAATAAATTGAACAGACTTAAGAAGAGTTAGTAAATTATACAATCTGCTTAATTTTCATCAACACAGTTGGATACCTAGCTTTTAACGCATCTAATGGTGTATTTTAATTAGGTTGGTTTGGCCTTTCTCGACTGCAGCTGTCTTTGGTCACCATATGAAATTCCAGCTATATTTCACTGCAACGATCGACTATGTTACCTACATGGGATGGGAATAAAACCATGAATCTATGTTTCAACCATCAATGTTTCTTCTACCAACTGAAGAAGTTGTGTAAAAGTTCGTAAATAATTTGACATGTGATACCCCTTCACAACCCGCGGGTGCTGTGAGAACCAACAAAGAAAAACATTAAATAGACGGCGCGTTTTCTTGCACATTATCAACAACTGTGATTACCAAGACGCCTGCCATGCCCAGTGTTTATGGAAAACCCCCAAATTTCTTATCGGGAAGCCCATTTTCAAATGGCAGTAGACATTTTGAGGCTCTTGATGATGATTGATGATGTGATATATGCAACATAACTAGGAATCTATAAAATATGTTCTATTATGCCTGGAAATAAATACCTAGCTTGTGCATAGGTAGAGTCAGACGCAGTTACTGTTGTACCTATCAATATCTAGGCACCCAATAGTCATAGGCTCATTCAATTGAAATCATTGGGTACCCTCAGACGTACCATACGGTGAAGGTATACATAGTTGGTAAAGCGAGCTTATTACAAAGTGCAAGTACGGACCATCGTCTTTAGATCAAAGCTACTTTGAGGCAATAAAAGGCTCCACAAATGCCATTACTTCAAGTGTGAGATTTGTGGCAACCAAAACCTTTTCTGAAAGCTATTTTCGGAGAGATCCAACGGGTCTTTCACGTCACGGCCAAGTGCCTTCTTTGCACCTCTGCTTGCAATCGGGCGTCTCTGACGTCAATAATAAAAACTGTTATATAATTTCGTCCGCCGTCATCATAAGAATAGTAATTTCAAAGTTACTATATGTAACTGTATTCTCTAAAATAAAATACAAAAACCTAAACTGAAATAGCGTGATGTGTTTATCCTACAAAAACTCACTCGATATGTCAGTGATAAACCGATATCGACTGATAGGGACGACTCATTACATGTCGATCGCTAGGACTCTATAAATATCTATCGTGATATTGCAGGAATAACAAAAGACGCTGTCATTCAATATCTGCCATAGTTTTCGTTATTTATCTATTGTGATAATTATATGACTTCGTGAGAATCGCCCTTGTGCTATTACGTAATGTTGATCATATCGGTTTCAAGCCGTCAAATTCATTAGTGCTTTGTGATAGAGTCGAAATTGCTATGAAAAAAGTGTCAATTCTTAACAAGCCGTTCGCTGTGAACATTGTCAACACTTTTGTCCTTTTTGCACATTTTGACACTACCTATCCTTTTCAAACCGAATGAAAAACGACTATGGATGGCAGCATAAAGTCGATTTTCTTACGCAAACATAAACATGTCATGAACATGTCATCTAAACATGCAAAACGAACGGTGATTGAAAACGGTTCAGAACGTTAATTTCGCCCACAAATGTCCAAGGCGAACGCTAAAAGTGATCATATATATACATATATATATAGCGTTTTTAACAGTTATTTTCGCCATTTGCTTCAAAACGAATGGCCCCTCAGACTAAATTTAAAGTGTTAGATTGTCTGTGGGTGGTTACAATCCCTGCATTCTAGATGATGCAGTGGCGTTTTGGGCTGTTTTGTTCGATTGCCATTTTTGATCCTAATGATCCTTTCTAAGCCAAGTGTAAAACGACCCTAAAGACTAGGGCATAAAGTCGCCTTTCCAATATCAAATTTAACTGTCATGTCCAAAGCTACCACTGATCGAAACATATTTAGCGTTTTTTAACTGTTATTTTTGTTCATTTTGCATCAACACGAACGGCATGGCCCCTGTTGACATTCTCTAGATGTAGTATTTCTAAGTAGTCTGTGCATTCTTTCTTGTCCTGTGATGTTGTGATTATGTATATTTGTTTTTGTTTGCGTTGAGTTTGAGTGGTAGCTAAACATGCTATTATGGTATGTAATACCTACGCTCATTTGAGGGTGGAGAATTAGGTACTATACTTAACTAATTATAACGTGTAGGTACTTTTTTGGCCGAACACCAACATTTTAGCTGGATCTTAAATTATCTGAAAAAGTTACACGAGTTACCCTATCCTGGTTTAGGATGAGCGAGGAAGAGGAAGATTATGATGAACTGCCGCCAATTTCAGTAAACTCTTCCACACGAGAGGTAGGTCTGATAACATTACAGTAATTAGTAGGTATAGTTCGCGCAAATATCTTGAGCTTTTGGAAGATAGCACGAGTGGCTGCGCAGTACGCATATTTAAGGTGTCGGAGGGACGCCGAAGTGCACCGAGAAGGGTACCGCCCGCTCGTCCCGCGCCGCACACCCGCTTGTGACTTGCAGAACCGCGCGTCTGGGTGAGTGTTACGTACGTAAACAGAACACATGCGTGTTGACGTTCTAAAGTACAGTCGTGAGACGAGTGCGATAATCTTCTGTTATTTTTGTTCTCTGTTTCCGTTTTTTTTTCTGTTATTGTTGTTTCTTACTGGTACTTGCAGTGTACTGTTACTGTTGATAATTTCGTCAATCATGCCTCCCGGACGCTCCAATATGAATTAATATATGCTCAAGTTTTTAAATTAACTTGTGTTTTATTTTGGTACATAGCTAATTATCCTAATATTTAGTACATGTAGGTTCGATTAATTAACCATCATAGTAACCATTTTGAAAATTTCTCAATAATCTGTATATACTTATTTGGCACATAGGAATTACTAAATCTAGCCGACTTTTTCAGCTCAGATATTTTATTAATAAAATAAATTGCATTTGTTTTATTATAGTATATTGTATTTTTAACGGGTAGAGGGCAGGGAGTAGAAATCCCCCTGAGAGTGGGGGGGCTAGATCTCCCCCCTTTCTGAGATATGTTTATGTTTTTTTTTTTTTGCATTTTTGGACTTATTCGGCGATGGATGTGGTGGGGGGAGGCGAGGGCTGCCCCCGGGTACCCCTCCCTTCCCACGGAGACGCTAAGTTTATGAGATATTTCAATTTTAAAATATCTCATAAACTTACAATTTCAATTCTAAAATCGTGGGCCAAGCTTGTACAGTGGTCCCATTAAATGCTCCATTCAGAATTTTTGCTCTGCTTACAATCTAACCGAATCTGAAAGTTCTTACATTAGGTAAATGGTGACAGATACAATCCATTTATCTAGTTCAAGTGGGAAGCGCTTAAATATCACATAAACAGTTACTGCTACAAGACCTCAGCAGCCTTGAGGTTGGACTGAGGATAAATATGTCAAAGACAAAAGTCACGATTAGAGATTTTAATCCTGGTCCTTATTTCTGATCCCGGGATTTCGGGATTATACTTGTTCAATACTGGGATAATCCCAAGAATGAGGGTTACAAATAAGAAAATAAGTAAAATCTTTCAGAAATCAGCATACTAAAAATCAAAATTTAAAAATCAAAGTATATAAGGTATACGGATAAACCTAGCTTATCTTATCACTCTAACTAATCATTATTAGAGTCAGACTAACTATTTCATATCACTGTCTTTATATAATTATTTTTTCGAAAATATATTTTTACTATCTAAGAAAACCTCTATGAAACAAACTATGCAAAAAAACTTTGAAAATGTACAGAAATGTTTTTTTACATCCGTGGGCATAATGACAGGCATACAATGGATGACTTCCATGTAACAACTTAGTAAATAGACATACAATGGATGACTTCCATGTAACAACTTAGTAAATAGACATACAATGGATGACTTCCATGTAACAACTTAGTAAGTAGACATACAATGGATGACTTCCATGTAACAACTTAGAAAGTAGACATACAAAGGATGACTTCCATGTAACAACTTAGTAAGTAGACAGTAAGTTTTGTATCAAAAAGTATTTCAAAACAAATATTAATCAGCCATATTTCTCTTAAATATAAAGAAAAGAGAGGAGGATGTTGATGATGATAAAGAAAAGTAGGTAATCTAAGAGGAACATTTTAATTTCAATTGGGAAATTAGATCTCATCTCAACAACATCTCATCATCAAGCCTGCTTCACAATTTGTTGCACTTAGGTAGGTTTAGGTATAGGTATTTATAGGTATAGGTAGGGAGTAGAAATCCCCCTGAGAGTGGGGGGGGGGGGGGGCTAGATCTCCCCACCCCTCTGAGATATGTTTTTTTTATATATTTTTTGCATTTTTTTCTTATTTTTGGACATATTCGGCGATATCATATTTGGCTTAGGTATAGGTATGCATAAAATCAGGTGGCAAAACAAGGTGGCTAATGTCAGTGACAAATTATCGGATAAACCGATATGACTGCCATATTGACGGGTAAAACGCACTGAGTGTTTCACTTCAAGCAGTCTAATTTGCATATTCTTTAAATGATGTTTATCAGGAAAATTTTACTGACTGAAAAGAGGTTCGGATCCCGAAAACCGGGATCGAATCCTCTAGTCGTGACCAACACCACTATGCCGAAACACTATAGATGGGGTGGTAATCCATACCAATATATATAAGTGAAACGTTGTCTGTTTATTTGTTTGTTTGTTTGGGGAGCTTTCACTCGATAAAGGCTGGACGGATTTTGCTGAAATTTGGAACGAAGATAGCTTATACCCTGGAATAAAACAGGATACTTTATATTCCTAAAAATTTTAAGTTTCCTTGGGAAAACTGGAAAAATTACTAGCTGTAAGAAACGGTTGTCATGGAAACGAAATAACAAGTATGTCAAAAAACATCAAGAGCATTGGTTCTATACATAATTTTGCATTGGTTTTTAATATCCTAGATGCAAAAGGAATTATTTTTTTTACGTCTGCCGCATGCGGGATGAGCTGTGGGCCAAACGTGGAGCCCTGATACAGCGAGGCGACATCGCGGCAGACCTCGGAAGATATGGCGGGATGAGCTTGACCTCTTTATTACCAAATATTTCAAAAAATCGCAATGTCTGGAATTATTATTATTTATTATGTTGGGAGGCCTTTGCCCAACAATGGGACAGTACAGGCAGTCTAGTCCAGTAACTGTTTAATAGTAATCGTAAACAGTTACTGGACTAGAACAGGCAAACACCACACAGATACATTCTCACAGTTGTGCTTCATGTGCATCAACAACAAAGATTGAGAGACATATGCATACCGTAGTATGAATGAGAGTCACTGTTAACATTTGCAAATACACTCCAATTGTGACTATGCCCATAGAAGGCAAATTGTATGTGCTGTACTTACCTTATGTAAATGGCCCACATCCAATCTGTAGTGAAGTCTTTGGAGCGCTGATATTTTGATTGCACATCTTCCCACTTTTAATTATATCCATGCACTAGAATTGTGTAAAATTTGGATTCATTTTTTTTTACAAAGTTAAAATGTTTAATTTCAAGCATGTTGAAGTCAATGTTCATGGCAAAAAAAGTGAGGTTGGTTTGTTCATGCTCTGCAATATCAGAGTGATAGATGAAATCTCTGTGATGGTTTGTGTGCAGAGTTCATTCTCGATGCCGTGTGCGTCAGAGCTGGCGACGCAGCGCGCGCGCGAGCAACAGTGCGAACTAGAGATCCGCCGTCTGCGCGAAGACCACGCACAAGAGGTAACAACACACATACACACCACGGTGACAGTACACCCACACATACTCGATGCCGTGTGCGTCAGAGTTGGAGACACAGCGCGCGCGCGAGTAACAGTGCGAACTGGAGAGCCGTCGTCTGCGCGAGGACCACGCACAAGAGGTAACAGCACACATACACACCCTCATGGTAACAGTACACAAACACATTATCGACGCCGTGTGCGTCAGAGTTGGTGACAAAGCGCGCGCGCGAGTAACATTGCGAACTGGAGATCCGCCGTCTGCGCGAGGACCATGCACAAGAGGTAACAGCACACATACACACCCTCATGGTAACAGTACACAAACACATTGTCGACGCCGTGTGCGTCAGAGTTGGTGAAACAGCGCGCGCGCGAGTAACAGTGCGAACTGGAGATCCGCCGTCTGCGCGAGGACCACGCATAAGAGGTAACAACACACGTACACACCCTCACGGTAACAGTACACAAACACATTATCGACGCCGTGTGCGTCAGAGTTGGTGACAAAGCGCGCGCGCGAGTAACATTGCGAACTGGAGATCCGCCGTCTGCGCGAGGACCATGCACAAGAGGTAACAGCACACATAAACACCCTCATGGTAACAGTACACAAACACATTATCGACGCCGTGTGCGTCAGAGTTGGTGAAACAGCGCGCGCGCGAGTAACAGTGCGAACTGGAGATCCGCCGTCTGCGCGAGGACCATGCACAAGAGGTAACAGCACACATAAACACCCTCATGGTAACAGTACACAAACACATTATCGACGCCGTGTGCGTCAGAGTTGGTGAAACAGCGCGCGCGCGAGTAACAGTGCGAACTGGAGATCCGCCGTCTGCGCGAGGACCATGCACAAGAGGTAACAGCACACATACACACCCTCACGGTAACAGTACACAAACACATTATCTACGCCGTGTGCGTCAGAGTTGGTGAAACAGCGCGCGCGCGAGTAACATTGCGAACTGGAGGTCCGCCGTCTGCGCGAGGACCATGCACAAGAGGTAATAGCACACATACACACCCTCATGGTAACAGTACACAAACACATTATCGACGCCGTGTGCGTCAGAGTTGGTGAAAGAGCGCGCGCGCGAGTAACAGTGCGAACTGGAGATCCGCCGTCTGCGCGAGGACCACGCACAAGAGGTAACAACACACATACACACCCTCACGGTAACAGTACACACACATTTTCGATGCCGTGTGCGTCAGAGTTGGTGACACAGCGCGCGCGCGAGTAACATTGCGAACTAGAGATCCGCCGTCTGCGCGAGGACCATGCACAAGAGATAACAACACACATACACACCACGGTAACAGTACACACATATTCTCGATGCCGTGTGCGTCAGAGTTGGCGACACAGCGCGCCCGCGAGTAACAGTGTGAACTGGAGATCCGCCGTCTGCGCGAGCACCACGCACAAGAGGTAACAACACAAATACACACCCTCACGGTAACAGTACACACACATTCTCGGTGCCGTGTGCGTCAGAGTTGGAGACACAGCGCGCGCGCGAGTAACAGTGCGAACTGGAGAGCCGTCGTCTGCGCGAGGACCACGCACAAGAGGTAACAGCACACATACACACCCTCATGGTAACAGTACACAAACACATTATCGACGCCGTGTGCGTCAGAGTTGGTGACAAAGCGCGCGCGCGAGTAACATTGCGAACTGGAGATCCGCCGTCTGCGCGAGGACCATGCACAAGAGGTAACAGCACACATACACACCCTCATGGTAACAGTACACAAACACATTATCGACGCCGTGTGCGTCAGAGTTGGTGAAACAGCGCGCGCGCGAGTAACAGTGCGAACTGGAGATCCGCCGTCTGCGCGAGGACCACGCACAAGAGGTAACAACACACATACACACCCTCACGGTAACAGTACACAAACACATTATCGACGCCGTGTGCGTCAGAGTTGGTGACAAAGCGCGCGCGCGAGTAACATTGCGAACTGGAGATCCGCCGTCTGCGCGAGGACCATGCACAAGAGGTAACAGCACACATAAACACCCTCATGGTAACAGTACACAAACACATTATCGACGCCGTGTGCGTCAGAGTTGGTGAAACAGCGCGCGCGCGAGTAACAGTGCGAACTGGAGATCCGCCGTCTGCGCGAGGACCATGCACAAGAGGTAACAGCACACATAAACACCCTCATGGTAACAGTACACAAACACATTATCGACGCCGTGTGCGTCAGAGTTGGTGAAACAGCGCGCGCGCGAGTAACAGTGCGAACTGGAGATCCGCCGTCTGCGCGAGGACCATGCACAAGAGGTAACAGCACACATACACACCCTCACGGTAACAGTACACAAACACATTATCTACGCCGTGTGCGTCAGAGTTGGTGAAACAGCGCGCGCGCGAGTAACATTGCGAACTGGAGGTCCGCCGTCTGCGCGAGGACCATGCACAAGAGGTAATAGCACACATACACACCCTCATGGTAACAGTACACAAACACATTATCGACGCCGTGTGCGTCAGAGTTGGTGAAAGAGCGCGCGCGCGAGTAACAGTGCGAACTGGAGATCCGCCGTCTGCGCGAGGACCACGCACAAGAGGTAACAACACACATACACACCCTCACGGTAACAGTACACACACATTTTCGATGCCGTGTGCGTCGAGAGTTGGTGACACAGCGCGCGCGCGAGTAACATTGCGAACTAGAGATCCGCCGTCTGCGCGAGGACCATGCACAAGAGATAACAACACACATACACACCACGGTAACAGTACACACATATTCTCGATGCCGTGTGCGTCAGAGTTGGCGACACAGCGCGCCCGCGAGTAACAGTGTGAACTGGAGATCCGCCGTCTGCGCGAGCACCACGCACAAGAGGTAACAACACAAATACACACCCTCACGGTAACAGTACACACACATTCTCGGTGCCGTGTGCGTCAGAGTTGGCGACACAGCGCGCGCGCGAGTAACAGTGCGAACTGGAGATCCGCCGTCTGCGCGAGGACCACGCATAAGAGGTAACAACACAAATACACACCCTCCCGGTAACAGTACACACACATTCTCGGTGCCGTGTGCGTCAAGAGTTGGCGACACAGCGCGCGCGCGAGTAACAGTGCGAACTGGAGATCCGCCGTCTGCGCGAGGACCACGCACAAGAGGTAACAACACACATACACACCCTCACGGTAACAGTACACACACATTCTCGATGCCGTGTGCGTCAGAGTTGGCGACACAGTGCGTGCGCGAGTAACAGTGCGAACTGGAGATCCGCCGTCTGCGCGAGGACCACGCATAAGAGGTAACAACACACATACACACCCTCACGGTAACAGTACACACACATTCTCGATGCCGTGTGCGTCAGAGCTGGCGACACAGTGCGCGCGCGAGTAACAGTGCGAACTGGAGATCCGCCGTCTGCGCGAGGACCACGCACAAGAGGTAACAACACAAATACATACCCTCACGGTAACAGTACACACACATTCACACCGCACACCACGGTTCCCTCTGCCACTCTTTTCTTGATCTCATACAGGATGTTGATTTACCGGGTGCAACAGCATGAATATGACCCTGGCTGTTTTCACGACACTGAAAATTGGCGAAATTGTTGTGTACATAAACAAAATGTTTTTTTATGACTTGAATGTTGAACGCCCCATTAGGGTTTTTTTACATAAAGAAGTGCGAAAGTAATGAATTAACTTTTTAACCCCCAAACGCGAAAAGAGAGGGGAGTTATAAGTTTAGGGTGTGTATGTGTTTGTCTGTCTGGCGTCGTAGCTCCCAAACGAATGGACTGATTTTGATGCAGTTTTTTTTTAAGGCTGATGTGATTGAGATGGTTTTTAGCTATATTGGGGAGTGTCGGGGGCTATATACATTTTTAATTTATGCTTTTTATCCAATTCGAGAGTCGGCTGCTCAATGTTTTTGCCCCACGTTGGGCGCCATTGAAAGGGCCGTTGCCCGGCTAAGGAAACGGACCTCCTTCTCAGGTAAAGGCGAAGTATTAAAACAAGATGGTAAATTCAATAACAAAGGGCTTTATTACAAAAAATAGAAAAAAGACACACATGAGTTATCAAATATTGGTACTCTCCCCTTTACTGAGGAATTCAAAAAGAAATATTTTACACTTAATTTAGTTTGTTCTGCATCAAAATAATTCTAAACAGCAAGATCTTATAATAGGAAATACTACTAACTTAATACTCAAAACTCAAAATTCTCAAATATGATTATAATTTCCTCAAACATATAAATTTTAGTACATAACTTCGGCCTGTACGAAATGAATTTACAATAGTACTGGAGAATCCTAGGCTAATAAAAACTTAGAGAGTCTGTGCTCAGCAGATTAACATGTATTGGTCACAACGCAACGGAATTGTTTTGTCTTTGCCTCAGAATGTTCTAAATTAAAAGAGAACTTGTGCAGAGTGTGTGTGTGTAAGATTGTGTTTCCCAGAGGGATATTAAACTCCAAAACAGAAAGTAAAACAGAAAGTAAGACAGAAAGTATCTTTCAACAGTATATTAACACGCAAGTAGGCGAAGGCTTCCCTCACTACCGTAGCTCGCTGACTCAAAATGATTTGGAGTGGACCAACCTGGAAGCTTCCTGGGACGCAGTACCGTCGTCTCGCGTGCCGCCGCGGAACGCCTCCCCACTCCACTCGATCAGCCCCTACCGCTCCACGAACGGTGCCCTCCGCCGCTCCCGAACGGCTCCAGTGTCTCCCACGATCGGTGCCCGGTGTCCTCTACTGGACAGGCGGTGCGTTGTCCCTCTGGAGTCCCTCGCAGACCGGCTTCTTCCACGAACGGTGGCGAGCCCCGGGTGATCGCGCACAGCAGCTCGCAGTGGTGACGACAACAGCCGTCCGTAGATGCACGATTTTAAACTGAAACCCACGTTCCTTTGTGTTCAAATGTGTCTTGAGATGCCCGCCTTGGATAGACGTGGTGCAAAATCAAAACAGATATTTCGTTAGTACAATACTGAAATCAGGGGAAATCCCACTAACCTGGCTTTTGCACTCGTATACTTATTTCGCCTGTAACAAAGCAGCTTCGTTCTGGACTGCGTGCCTCGGTCGTTTTGTCCATACAAGAGAAACTGTGTGTTCTTCTGCTGCCTGCGCCGATCTCAATCACGTGCCAACTATGTAAACTAAACTGAGTTTACGTCCGAATTCAAAATCCAATCCACAGGCTTCTCTCTTGTATATATACGAACTTTGGTTTGCACGTCGAGTAGCATTCTACTCTGACATCGAACTTCCGCTTGTCCAGAGAAGTCTAGAAACAACTCTGCCACTTGCATCGTAAAGCAGACCTTGTCGGCCTAGCTATACAGGTCACTGTCCTCCAGCCAGTTCTGGTACATTCCAACCAGCTTCCGTTGTTTACTTGTAACAAGTTCATACAAAAAAAAGAATCTCTCTGGAACTTTGATGTGATATACGCATTACGTCAAAACATTCCATGGTGTGACCATCGCAAGCGATTTGTAGATGTAAATTATTTTCGACATATGAATCGCTGCCCTCTGAATTTACGATTTGTTAGCCAACTTAAAGATGCGACCTATTCCGGATTTTTAAACAACCTGTTCCTCGTCCAAAGTTATCCAGAGCCCGAAATATTCCTAGAACGCCAATTTATAATAGCAACACTCCAAAAGCCCCGCTACTTCCCGTCAGAGGCCACCGCTTCGTTTACACCTTCCTTCTAGTTCACGCCTCTTGTCGCTAGCTGTCGCTGCGTAGATTAACCATTTTATCTATTTTGAGACAGTAGATGAAAACTTTTCCCTTTCACTCGCAGAGGCAAATCACACCATTATTTCTTGATTCTTAGATAGGCGAAATTATCAATCTGTCTTCAACAAGAAAAGCTTTCATTATTCCTTCAACGAAGAAAGTGGCGCGCGCGTGGTGGAGTTCGGCGTTTTTTACAAACTCGGCGTCTGGCTTTCAGATACGGAGAAAACACATCTTGATCTAATAGAAAAGACGCTGCTCCTCGCCAGATGGCGTTGTACCCAATACATTATATTTTAATCGGGATCTATAACAAAATCTAACTTGGAGTCATGATTTAACATGTTACACATCGTAAGTTCAGACCTAAATTCACACCTGATTTTGTTGAATAGAGTTCTTGAAAAACTGAAATTTGCAAACCTAACAATAAACTTCAAAAAATGCCGTTTTTCCGAAGCTCATTGCGTTACTTGGGATACGTAGTAGATGAAAATGGAGAACAGATCCCGAGAAGGTCCGCTCGATTTTGGATTTTTCGATCCCAAAAACGGCAAAAGAAGTCAAAATGTTCTTAGGTACAGCATCATGGTATCGTAGATTTATTAGAAATTTTGCTACTATCGCTGCTCCACTAAATGCATTGACCTCAACTTCTAAGAAAGCTCCAAGCTTTAAGTGGAACCAAAAGGCTGACGACGCGTTTAATGCTCTAAAGGAGGCATTGGTCACGGCTCCGGTATTAGCATGTCCAGACTTTGAGAGACCTTTCACGATACATTGCGATGCTTCATCTCTTGGCATAGGTGGCATGTTAACACAAACTTTTCAGGACAACGAACATCTAATAGCGTATACTAGTAGATCACTGTCAGGAGCCGAGCGCAACTACAGCGCTACAGAAAGAGAAGCGCTAGCCGTTTTATACACGATAGAAAAATTCCAGGCGTACCTAGGGACGAGGCTTTTCACTGTAGTAACAGACCACGCGTCACTTAAATGGTTTATGCGCTTGGAAAACCCAACCGGAAGGCTAGCGCGTTGGGGTTGTCGTTTGTCACAGTTTAACTTCGTCATAACCCACAGAAAGGGCACAGAACACACTTTTCCCGACGCCCTCAGTAGATTAATAAAAGTCGAGGCTATCGTAGACAACCAGCAAAACCAAACAAGCGATAAATGGTACGACAACATTCTAGAAGGTGTTCGTTCAAAAGCAGAAAAATTTCCAAACTATCGTGTAGAAGGAAACAAACTCATGAGGTTTTCAAACGCAAAATACTCCCTTTGCAAAGAATTTGAATGGAAGGAAGTTGTAAGGACATCAGAAAAGGACTCCATCTTAGCAGCGAATCACAATGATCTACTCGCAGCCCATTTAGGGATTTTCAAGACTCATCGCAGAATTAGTCTACGCTATTTCTGGCCTGGAATGTTTAGAGATATCCGAGATTTTGTAGGAAAGTGCGATACTTGTGCATCATACAAATGCAGAAATAGGCTAACCCCAGGTATCATGGGAAAACCTAAGGTTTGTTCTCGTCCATTTCAGGTGTTATCGGTAGACATGGTGGGACCCTTGCCAATGTCAAAATCAGGCTTCATTTTTCTGTTCGTAGCGACTTGTTGTTTCTCGAAATACACGATGCTGTTTCCACTTCGCAGGGCAACAAGCGCATTAGTAGCCAAAACTTTAGAACAGGGTGTTTTCCTGATCCACGGTGTACCAGAGACTATCATCGCAGATAATGCAGGAACCTTCACGGGACTAGAGTTTTGTAATCTGTTAAAGCAATATAAGGTACCAAGATCACACTATACTCCACGCTATACGCCCCAGGTCAACCTAGTGGAACGCTACAACAAAACAGTAATGACTGCAGTATCTTCATACATCAGGGAGGATCATAGGTCATGGGACATAAATCTACCAAAGATACAATTCGCCATAAACAGCGCAGTAAACGAAACTACAGACATCACTCCGTTCTTTCTCGTCCATGGTAGAGAACCAGTCATAGATGGATCATTTTATTCAACTCCACAAGGTGATTATGAACCCGGAATGCCCAGGGAAGAATATGCAGGGGATTTAGATCATCTCAAGGAGATCTTCATAGGGGTTCAGAAACAAATGCTGAAAGCCCACCAAACTAATGAGAAATATTATAACCTAAGGAGGCGCGACGTGAAAGTAAAAGAGGGTGATATTATATGGAAAAAAACATATCCCCTAAGTGACGCGTCAAAATTCAAAGCAGCAAAATTGTGCAAAAAAATATGAGAAATGCAAGGTAAAACGGGTTTTATCTCCACTGGTTTTCGAATTGGAAGACATGTCCGGAAAAGCATTGGCATCATGGCACATGAAAGACCTAAAAGTCTAAAGATAATGTTTTTAGAATTCAACCTTTACTTTATTCGAAAATTTCTTTAAAATGTTCTGAAGTTTTCACAATTATTACTTCGATAGGGTTTGTCTCCTAAAGGTTTAGTTCCAGCAGCAAAATTATTTGATGTTTTATTTCTTTTGCATTATTTCAGCTTGTCCAAGTTCTGTCGCTATACTATTACACACAGTCAGTTGCCGGTGGATGTTATAAGAGCTGAGGACATCTCTATATTTTCAGAGGAGGGGTAGGGCCGCATGTGCTTTCTCTCGCTCACCTCTCATTGTCAGCGTACGATACACATATTTTGCGTATATACATGAAGAATGACTAATCAGAGAGTTTTTTGTTTTGGTGATCGCATTTGATCGTATTTTTTTTAGATGCTGTTGTGTTCGGGAGATCGAGCCGGCCAGAGAGAGTTGAGCCGGTCACAACAGGTCTAGTTTTGATCGTATATTATGGGATACATAATGATCGTTTTTTATAGATTCTGTGGTGCTCGGAAAATCGGTGGGGTGGAGCCGGTCACGACAGATCTTGTTTTTTTTGCACGCCCTAGTGGTGTGACAAATTTTGTTGCACATATATTTATGCGCGAATTTCAGGCAAGAATAACCTTAGCCGGGTTAGACTGACGGCCGGATACACGGGTGCGGATGACAACACCTGAACTAAAGAAGCCTGGGTCAAAACATGGATTTTACGTGAAGGTTTTTTTTTGGAGAGAAGAAACCCTGGACCGCATATATGGTTGCGTGAACATCTGTCCTGGGGAAGGCTCATTACTAGGAAATGATTGCTAGAGTAATAGAGAAAGAAAGATTTAATGGGTAGTCCAATAATATTTTGTACATATTTTCTTTGTTAATTCTATTTTTCATGGAGAGCGGGGTCAGACCAAACCCTGGACCGCATATATGGTTGCGTGAACATCTGTCCTGGGGAAGGCTCATTACTAGGAAATGATTACTAGAGAAATAGAGAAGGAAAGATTTTATGGGTAGTCCAATTATTATTTTTTAGGTATATTTTTTGTGTTTTTTTTTTGTATTGTTATATCTGGCGAGTCTTTCAGGATAAAATTGGTTTAGATTAGTTTTGGTTTCTTGTTCTAGGTTTAGCTCAGCCAACTTACAATTTTTGTGTTAGAATATAGTTTAGCCCGGACGAGACAGGAATTTTTTGGCGTGTAGAACATTGGTCCTGGCAGATGGAATAAAAAAGGAATGGCAATCTCGATAAGGTAAAAATGTTTAGAAATGGGGTAATCACTCATGTGACATTTTCTTTAAACGATTTAAAGTACATTATTTGTGTCAATGTTAGGCATGTTACTTTGATCGAAATTTAACAGTCAACTTTAGAGACTGGCTAGGTAGTTGGATATTTTGTGCAGGCATATTATGTTATTTTATTTAGAAACATATTTGATCCTAGTCCAGCATGTTATATTTTTTTGTAGTTTTTATCAAACGAGCGCAGAGGCGGTTTAGACTGGTGACCTCTTTAAACTCAAGCCTAGAAACTAGTTAACGAAACAGAGGCGGTTTTTTCAGGTGACCTCTATAAATGAAAAGCCTAAAACCAGTAAAAGCGCGAAGAGGCGGATTTCCTGGTAACCTCTATAATAAAAAGCCTAATTACCAGTAACAGAAATTCTAAAGCGGGTTTTCCACTCAATACTTTTTTTACAAGGGGATATGGGTGTATGAATGTTTTACCAAATGTAGCATAAGTGCCAACAGCTAAATGTTCGGTACTGTGTCTATACAATGTGTCTGGTCACCGGTGTCGGATACTTAAGGGGGGTTAAATATGGGGATTTTTATCGACAAATCACTATCTCGATTTTCTCTTGGCCTCTCCATACTAAAATGGCAGCCATTTTGTTTTTTTTACTTCGCAGCTCAGACGCTATTAACTCATTACTATTGACGCTATTTAATCATTGCTATCGATGTAGACGTCTTAGGAAGACGAAAGAGGTATCATTTGAAAGCTAACAATGAAGACAATCAATTTATGATACATTTTATTCAATATCTTTTTCACAAAATAACATAACAATATTAACAAAATAAAAATCGTATTTATTTATTGCATTTTTTTATTTTTTTAATTTTTTTATGAAAACTAACCTGTCAAGAAAATAAAATAAATCTTACATCAAGGTCCTAAGTTAAATATTTTCGAAGCTATGATGGTTTAAATATGACCCTTAAAAACTCTATTAATAGCACACGTCAAACAATAGACTCAAGACCCCACATTTAATTGGCGTGTCGTAAGACAGGCAGCTGTTCTTTGACAACATGTTAGAAAGAGACATGTATAGGGTGTGAATGAGACAAAATTGCGGCTCTACTCAGGTCAGGATACAATTACAGGTAGTCGTCCCTCGCCTAGCGTTGTGATTACATTCTTATCTGCCGAAGTACTGTGCGTTGCTATTTTCTAACCTCTGCTTTGTGTTTTGGACTCGTTTTGTTATTTTAGTTAACTTTCGTTAACTGAAATGGAAGAGCGTCGTTTTTCAAGCTGCGACGTGGCCAACATCCATTTTGTGTATGGATTTTGCGACGGGAACGCGAATGCTGCTGTAAGAGAGTATGCGAGAAGATTCCCTGATTGACCTACGCCGAATGCTCGCACGTTCATCAGATTGCACTCGAATCTCTCCGAATATGGAATAAGAAGACCCGCTAACGAACGTACTCGTTTGGTGTCTCCGCGAGAGGAAGAAGAGGTGTTGGATTTAATAACGCAAGACCCACAACTGAGTGTCCGTCGCATTATGATTAGACTCGGTCTATCGAAATGGACAGTTTGGCAGATTTTAAAACGGCAAGGATTGCATCCATTCCATTTTAGAAGAGTCCAGGATTTAATTGGACCTGACGTCGCCCGAAGAACAGTTTTTTCTTCGTGGATATTACGAGAAGCGCGATCCAATCCCAATTTTTTAAAGAGGATTATGTGGACCGATGAAGCAACTTTTACAAGATCTGGATACACAAATCATCGGAACGAGCACCTGTGGCTCCAAGAAAACCCGCATGCAGTGAGACCCAGTAGCTTTCAGCACAAGTTTTCGGTAAATGTTTGGGCTGGAATGATAGACGATATCCTTATTGGGCCTCTTATTTTGCCCGCTACATTAAATGGCCCAAGATTTTTAGAATTCCTGCAGAATCACTATCAAGACGCATTAAGCGAATTGCCATTGACGTATAGGGCAAGAATGATACTCCAATTAGATGGAGCTCCGGCACACTTTGCGGTAAATGTGAGAAATTACTTAAACAACACATATCCAACATGGATTGGACGAGGTGGGACGATTGCTTGGCCGCCGCGTTCCCCGGATTTGACACCCCTAGATTATTTTTTATGGGGCACAATAAAGCAGAAAGTGTACGTTAACGTGCCCAACACAAGAGAAGAACTAATTGAAAAAATATTACAAGTCGGGGATGTAATGAGGGCGGACAAAGCCATGATAAAAAGAGCTACACAACATGTGTCAATTAGGGCAACTGCTTGTCTACAACAAAACGGAGGACATTTTGAATCGTGGCTGTAGTACCTAGTTTAGATGGTATTAAATTAATAAATGATAATTAATGGTTTTACTTGTTCTTTTCTTGCCTTTTCCCATCCCAATCATCATAGCTTTGACGTGTGCTATTAATAGAGTTTTTAAGGGTCATATTTAAACCATCATAGCTTAAAAAATATTTAACTTAGGACCTTGATGTAAGATTTATTTTAATGGAAATATCTTGTACTATGATAATACAATTTAAAAAAAAATAGCTTGACAGGTTAGTTTTCATAAAAAAATTAAAAAACTAAAAAAAATGCAATAAATAAATACGATTTTTATTTTGTTAATATTGTTATGTTATTTTGTGAAAAAGATATTGAATAAAATGTATCATAAATTGATTGTCTTCATTGTTAGCTTTCAAATGATACCTCTTTCGTCTTCCTAAGACGTCTACATCGATAGCAATGATTAAATCAGTGTAGGCGTCTGAGCTGCGAAGTAAAAAAAAACAAAATGGCTGCCATTTTAGTATGGAGAGGCCAAGAGAAAATCGAGATAGTGATTTGTCGATAAAAATCCGCATTTTTAACCCCCTTAAGTCTCCGACACCGGTGACCAGACACATTGTATAGGTTGTTTAAAAGGAAAGTGAATGCTCACAATTTAGGTGTGTAGCAGGACTTATGGTATGAAAGAAGGATATATAACGACTTACTTACTGACAATACTAGTTTTGTAGTGATTGATTTTTTGTCAGGGATTTTGTAAATAAAAGGAGTGCAATGTAAATGTATACATTTTTTAGTTTCCACAAATAGATTCACCCAAATAGATTGGTAATATATCAAAATGATTAGGAAACACATAAGTAGAAGTATGCAAAATTAGAGTTCTAGATAAATATATTGTACCCGGTTGAAATATCACATGAATGAGGGGGGGGGGGGGACTTAGTGCATAGGATAATATATATATTTTTTTCATTTTTTTTAGTTTTGAGAAAAGTTTGTTGGTAAATTTTTAGTTCCAGGATTGAAATTATTGTTAACTTTCGGCCTGCGCCTGCAGCAGTAAACTTAGAACTGCAAAATATTCTGTTAGGGAATTTGGTCATTTTTTTTGTTTTCATTCTTCGTTAAAGTTTGCGTTTCGGAGTTCGTTTGATTCAATATATTTTGTTTGGGGATTTACAATATACCCAAAAGGTCCAGGAAGTTTCTATGGTTTCCACATTGTCAATGAGATGTTTTTTAGTCTGGTTCTGTTTGTTTTTATTTCTTGTTTGAAATAGTTCCAGTGACTGTTATCGCTGAGGGCAGCGAGTGTTTCACATTGGCATGTGAAACTCTGGCAGGTTAGGGTGTATTGTAACATGTTAAATCATGACTCCAAGTTAGATTTTGTTATAGATCCCGATTAAAATATAATGTATTGGGTACAACGCCATCTGGCGAGGAGCAGCGTCTTTTCTATTAGATCAAGATGTGTTTTCTCCGTATCTGAAAGCCAGATGCCGAGTTTGTAAAAAACGCCGAACTCCACCACGCGCGCGCCACTTTCTTCGTTGAAGGAATAATGAAAGCTTTTCTTGTTGAAGACAGATTGATAATTTCGCCTATCTAAGAATCAAGAAATAATGGTGTGATTTGCCTCTGCGAGTGAAAGGGAAAAGTTTTCATCTACTGTCTCAAAATAGATAAAATGGTTAATCCACGCAGCGACAGCTAGCGACAAGAGGCGTGAACTAGAAGGAAGGTGTAAACGAAGCGGTGGCCTCTGACGGGAAGTAGCGGGGCTTTTGGAGTGTTGCTATTATAAATTGGCGTTCTAGGAATATTTCGGGCTCTGGATAACTTTGGACGAGGAACAGGTTGTTTAAAAATCCGGAATAGGTCGCATCTTTAAGTTGGCTAACAAATCGTAAATTCAGAGGGCAGCGATTCATATGTCGAAAATAATTTACATCTACAAATCGCTTGCGATGGTCACACCATGGAATGTTTTGACGTAAAGCATATATCACATCAAAGTTCCAGAGAGATTCTTTTTTTTGTATGAACTTGTTACAAGTAAACAACGGAAGCTGGTTGGAATGTACCAGAACTGGCTGGAGGACAGTGACCTGTATAGCTAGGCCGACAAGGTCTGCTTTACGATGCAAGTGGCAGAGTTGTTTCTAGACTTCTCTGGACAAGCGGAAGTTCGATGTCAGAGTAGAATGCTACTCGACGTGCAAACCAAAGTTCGTATATATACAAGAGAGAAGCCTGTGGATTGGATTTTGAATTCGGACGTAAACTCAGTTTAGTTTACATAGTTGGCACGTGATTGAGATCGGCGCAGGCAGCAGAAGAACACAGTTTCTCTTGTATGGACAAAACGACCGAGGCACGCAGTCCAGAACGAAGCTGCTCTGTTACAGGCGAAATAAGTATACGAGTGCAAAAGCCAGGTTAGTGGGATTTCCCCTGATTTCAGTATTGTACTAACGAAATATCTGTTTTGATTTTGCACCACGTCTATCTAAGGCGGGCATCTCAAGACACATTTGAACACAAAGAAACGTGGTTTTCAGGTTAAAATCGTGCATCTACAGACGGCTGTTGTCGTCACCACTGCGAGCTGCTGTGCGCGATCACCCGGGGCTCACCACCGTTCGTGGAAGAAGCCGGTCTGCGAGGGACTCCAGAGGGACAACGCACCGCCTGTCCAGTAGAGGACACCGGGCACCGATCGTGGGAGACACTGGAGCCGTTCGGGAGCGGCGGAGGGCACCGTTCGTGGAGCGGTAGGGGCTGATCGAGTGGAGTGGGGAGGCGTTCCGCGGCGGCACGCGAGACCACGGTACTGCGTCCCAGGAAGCTTCCAGATTGGTCCACTCCAAATAATTTTGAGTCAGCGAGCTACGGTAGTGAGAGAAGCCTTCGCCTACTTGCGTGTTAATATACTGTTGAAAGATACTTTCTGTCTTACTTTCTGTTTTACTTTCTGTTTTGGAGTTTAATATCCCTCTGGGAAACACAATCTTACACACACACACTCTGTTTGCACAAGTTCTCTTTTAATTTAGAACATTCTGAGGCAAAGACAAAACAATTCCGTTGCGTTGTGACCAATACATGTTAATCTGTTGAGCACAGACTCTCTAAGTTTTTATTAGCCTAGGATTCTCCAGTACTATTGTAAATTCATTTCGTACAGGCCGAAGTTATGTACTAAAATTTATATGTTTGAGGAAATTATAATCATATTTGAGAATTTTGAGTTTTGAGTATTAAGTTAGTAGTATTTCCTATTATAAGATATTGCTGTTTAGAATTATTTTGATGCAGAACAAACTAAATTAAGTGTAAAATATTTCTTTTTGAATTCCTCAGTAAAGGGGAGAGTACCAATATTTGATAACTCATGTGTGTCTTTTTTCTATTTTTTGTAATAAAGCCCTTTGTTATTGAATTTACCATCTTGTTTTAATACCTCGCCTTTACCTGAGAAGGAGGTCTGTTTCTTTAGCCGGGCAACGGCCCTTTCAGTGAGTGCCTTCGATGTGATCAGACGGAGGGCGTGGTGAGCCGCATCGCGCACTCGGACTCGTCGGGGTCGGAGGGCGAGGCGGCGCTGGCGGCGGCGGTGACGGCGCTGCGCGTGCGTGCCGGCGCCGGCGCCGGGGCGGGGGGAGGGGCTCGCGCAGCCGCGCTGCTCGCCGCGCTGGTGCCGCTGCTGCCGCCCGCGCCCTTCCTCGCGGAGTACCTCTCCGCCGCACGCGCCGCGCCCGCACGCATTCTCGACGCGCTCGACGATGACGTGAGTGATGCGTGCTGTATTCGAGACACCGTAATAGGGCCGCTTCAGCTTTATGTTAAAACTAGCTGCGCCCTGCGATTGCATCCGCGTGACTGGTGATGAAAAGTATCCCATGTGTTCCAGTGTATAAGCTATCTCCATTCCAAATTTCATCAAAATTCATTCCACCCGCGTGAGTAATGATAATGTTGATGATGATGAAAAATATCCTAGGTATACGAGGGCTGTTGGATAAGTCCTTTTAAAAACTATTTATAAAACCTTATTTCTGTTCAATGGCATTAACACTGGCAGCACAATCTTGCAAATGGCATTAACACTGGCAGGCACAATCTTTCAAATGGCATTAACACTGGCAGGCACAATCTTTCAAATGAAGACTGCCTAAAATTCAGCAAAAAAATACTTGTTTTTTGTAAGTTTAACTCTTACGTAGTATTTATATACTCTTTGAGTTTAACCATTGTTTAACTGTGATCACTCGTAAATTTTCAACAACTATGGAAAAATCTGAATTTCGTGCCGTTATAAAACATTTTTTTATGAAGGGTTGCAGTGCTGCCACAATAAAACTGAACTTAGAAGACCAAGACTGTTTTGTCGGCTGGGAAGGTTATGGCGACAGTCTTCTGGGATGGCGAAGGAATCATTATGATTGATTACTTGGAAAAGGGAAAGACTATCACTGGCCGTTATTACGCAGAGTTATTGGACCGTTTTAATGCCGAATTGTTGGGAAAACGACCAAAATTGTCCCCCAAGAAAGTCCTCTTTCATCAAGACAATGCCCCAGTGCACACGTCAGCTATTGCAATGGCCAAAATCCACGAGTTGGGCTTCGAGCTGGTTCCGCATGCTCCGTATTCGCCGGACCTAGCTCCGTGCGATTGTTACCTATTCCCAAATCTGAAAAGATGGCTTGGAGGGCAAAATTTTTTGATAAACTCAAATTTTTGGAAACTTGCTGGTACAAGTGTTTGGCCCTCAAAGGAGACTATGTTGAGAAATAAATGTAAATTGTTTAAAAAAATATATATTTTTTAACTTTTTAAAACGACTTATCAAACAGCCCTCGTATGTTATTCAAGGGTATAAGCTATCTCCATTTGAAATTTCATCAAAATCCAGTCAGCCGTTTGAGCGTGGAGGAGTAACGAACATACACACACACACACACACACACACACACAAACGCACACACGCGCGCGCACACATAAAACTTTCGCCTTTATATTAAATTATTAGTGTGATTTATAATGTAACTAGCTTTCGCCCGCGACTTCGTCCGTGTGGACTACAATTTATCGTTAAACAAGACATACATACGATCAAAAACTAAAACCCGTCTACGTTCGTTTAAAAAATTGTCTATGACACTCTTGCGATGAAGAAGAATCGATTGATAACCTGCTCGTCAAAATCGGAATCGATTTATACCTCGATTGTCAAAATCGGATAAGTTTTTAGTTTGAACACAATGACACTACATTTGCTTCGACGTAGTCGGATAAAAAAAAATGCCTGACTCTAATAATCAAGACGAATCGATTGACACTTCGCTTGTCAAAATCGGAATAATAGGGGCGACATAGTGTCGCCCCTATTATTCCGATTTTGACCGATTCCGAGTTTGGTGGAACATCCACATACCCACTTACATATATACATACATACATACATACATACATACATACATACATACATACATACATACATAGAACGTTAAACTCATAACCATTCCCTTGCATCGCTGTAGTCTGGTAAAAAAAAACTTATTTTCATCTAGGATATTAAAAACCAATGCAAAAGTAGATATAGCACCACTCTTGATGTTTTTTGACATACTTGTTATTTCGTTACCATGGCAACCGCCTCTTACAGCAAGTAATATTTTTGCCGGTTTTTCCAGTAACTTTCAATTTTCCGGAATAAAAAGTATCCTCTGTTTTATTCCAGGGTATAAGCTATCTCTATTCCAAGTTTCATCAAAATCCGTCCAGCCGTTATTGCGTGAAAGCTCCCCAAACAAACAGACAACATTTCACTTTTAGATATTGGTACATAAGGATGTTCTCTAATATCTTGGGATTTCTAAACAGAATTAGATGATTGTTTTTACTTGAATAAGAAGACCTCTAGTGTGACAGGTACTGTATAAATTTCATCAAAATTGGTTTAGTACCTTTAAACAAGCTTTAATTTAATTCACTGTGTTAGTATGCTTGGGCTAGTTTGCAAGTCAATTTTGACCGTTTTAGCTCCAAAATCGCTACCAAATCCTTACCGAATGCGATACAGTGGACGAACTAAACAACGGGCTGGTGGAAATTGTTCACGCGTTCACGTCGGAGTTCTTTAAGACCCACCGCAAAAAAATAGAACACAGAAACTGTCTGAGCATACACTCAAACTTATGGCAGAACGAGGTGAGATGAGGCTGCAGTCTTCAGTGGATATGTTTAGTTACAGCTTGCTTAATAAACAGATCTCAAAGTCGATGCGACACGATTTGTGTTCCTATAATAATACTACTTGTATTAAGAACGCAATAGAGCGTTGAGCAAAAAGGGATGAGACAGGGAGACATTATTTCTCCGAAACTGTTCACCTCTGCACTGGAAGATATATTCAAGCTTCTGAACTGGAACGGATTTGGTGTTAACATCAATGGCGAATTCATCACTCATTTTCGATTTGCTGATGATATAGTCATCATGGCAGAAACCCTGGAAGACCTAAGCACAATGCTCAGTGACCTCAATATTGTTTCTCAACAGGTGGGTCTTAAAATGAACATGAGTAAGACGAACATCATGTCAAATGCCCATGTCGCACCCATGCCGGTTTATGTTGGGAACGATATTATCGAAGCTGTTCATCACTATGTCTACTTGGGTCAGACGATCGAACTGGGTAGATCCAACTTTGACAAAGAGGTCAACCGATAAATCTAACTCGGATGGGCAGCGTTCGGGAAATTACGCCACATCTTCTCGTCACAGATACTGCAGTGCTCAAGACGAAAGTTTATAATCAGTGCGTGTTGCCAGTGATGACATACGGCACTGAGACGTAGTCGCTAACTACGGTCTCATACATAAGCTCAAAGTCACGCAGCGTGCAATGGAGAGAGCTATGCTTGGAGTTTCACTACGTGATAAGATCCATAACGAGGAAATCCGTAGAAGTACCAAGGTTATCGACATAGCCCTCAGAATTTGCAAGTTGAAGTGGCAATGGGCAGGCCATATAGTTTGCAGAGCCGACAACCGCTGGGGAATAAAGGTTCTAGAATGGCGACCACGAACAAGCAAGCGCAAGTGTAGGGAGACCCCCCACACGATGGACGGATGACATTGTAGCCATCCCAGGGATTCGGTGGATGGAGGCGGCACAAGACCGTTCGTCGTGGCGCTTTTTGGGGAGGCCTATGAGTAGGATAATATTGGGAATTCTACTCCAGGCCTTACGTTCGCTTCGCTCACTGCAGGACGTTCGCTTACGCTCACTCCTGGGAGTAGAATTCCCAAAATTACCGCTGTACATTCAATCGTTTAAAACGTTGGCTAACGTAACGTGAGAGACGATGCGTTTGCGAAGTTAATGAGTGTGAGGTTTGTTTCGATCGATAATAATAATAACACTTTATTACACCAGAAATAAGGAACAAATATAGAAAAAAATGTTTTAAAAATAGGCACAATGGGCGGTCTTATCGCTAAAAGCGATCTCTAAACGATTGATCTTGATATGTCTAAGCAAAATAATTATTATATTTAATTTAGGTACTTACATTTGAGACTTGTAGATTTAGACTCGCATGCGATGAAATGATCTTTGGAGAACATAAAATCATCAATCATCATAATAATAATAATAACTCACATCAACGTCTACGATCTTTATTCTTTTGATTCAGATTTACTAACATAAAGTAAAGAATCTAGTTTGATACTAATAATCGCCAGATTGGCTCGTATTTTTCGCGATTAAAAGATCTATTTTATTCTGATTCAGATTTAACATATAATGAGTTGATACTAATAATCATGACCAGTTTGGTTCGAAGTTTCCTGGATTACTTAAAATAAAAAATATCTTTTAATCTCAATTAATATTCATGACCAGATTGGCTCAAAGACTTAGGGTTTATTTTAATATTAGTTTCGTTCAAGTCTTTCATGAATAACTTAAAATAAAATAATATATTTTAAATTAATTTAATATTCGTGACCAAATTGGCTCAAAGACTGAGAATTTGATATTTGATATTAGTTTCTTTCAAGTCTTTCACGAATTACTTAAAATAAAAAATATATTTTCAAATTCAATTAATAACCATGACCAAGTACGGTTCAAAAATTCATAGATTTATATTCAAGTATTCCATGATTATTGTATCTAATGATATCTAAATAAAATTATTTAATTTAAACCAGATTGATTCATATCCTTGACGAGACATAATTAATATTTATTTTCCATCTATAATTTTCATATGTAAACATTAATTTATATCTAAAATTTTATGTTAGCTATAATCGTTTGGCTCAAAAAAAAAAATTAGACCATGATTAACTGATATAAAAAAAACTTTTCTGCAATTACTTTTATTGAATTTAAGTGTTCCTGAAATAGATGAATAGAAAGTCATTTTTTGGGTATAAGTTAACTAGTATAACGCTTTAACTATTTTGATTTATAATTTAAAATGAAATATATCTCAGAGTTTTTGTGTGAATAATTATAAAATTACATTGAGACAATTTCTAACAATTTCCTTGAAAGCTTTAGTTGTTATCTAAACCAAATACGCGATAGGTACAAATAACTATAATTATAACTTACCATAAATATTCACATAAAATTAAATTTTTCACACACATAGGTACTCTCACTTCTTTAACTAGAAATACATTAAATTTTCTCACAGTCAATTGAGACGCAATACGAATACAGTTCACGAAATTTGATGTAAGCAAATTTAACGCTAAGTACAGTTGACAACAAAAGTATGCATACTAAAGTCGTTGTAATGTGCCCTACGGCTAGGTGGAACGATGATATATGCAAAGTGGTTGGCAACAGTTGAAAGAGAAGAGCCGAACATCGGGCATAGTGGTATGCTTTGGGAGAGGCCTATGTCCAGCAGTGGACTGACACGGGCTGATGATGATGATGATGATGATAAAAAAACTTGAACCAAAATTGTTGTTACGTTCGAAGTCGCTATAGCCAAATTATTTTCCCTCTAAAGTTTTAATTATTTCCCTTTAAGTAAACTTTAAACTCACAGGACTTAAGTATTACATCGCTATAACCAAAAAACTCGTTCAACCGAGATTTTTATAAATGAAATCCATTGTATATTGTAAAGAAAAAACTTATTGCGTCGGTAAAACTATTTTGTTTTAAACTTATTTGAATCCATGATGTAAACATGGATTATAATTTAATAGAACATGTTAGGTATACAAAACTCATGATATCAATGGTATGTATTGATACTTTGATAAAAAGTAAAATAAAAAATAAGTTTTCCCTCTTTTTTTTCTTTTTTTTTTACCTTATATTATTATAATCGTTATAGAAACATGTTTTTTTGTCTGTACCAACCTGTGTTGATAGGGTTCGTAACATTTTTTATCAGTATTGTAATGTTTTTTTTTGTAGTTTTGATGATTGTGAGACATTTAATTTGTACTTATAAAGGTGGTATTACATAAATGTATGTATATAATCATGTAAGTAATAAAGTGACACACAAAAAAAAATGTATTTGTAAAAGTGTTGTAAAGAGCGTATTTTCAAAATAATAATAAAAACAGAAATGTTTATTGGTGTAATAGTAAGTAGTAGTAAGTAGTTGTTTATGAGGCGGTATAATCAATATGTCACAATACTACATAGTTTTTCAAAAATCTTAGAGAACGTACTATTATGAAGATTTTATCCACAGGTTTAATACATCTGGATTTTACCATAAATGTTGAGTAATCAGTTGATATGTTGATAGGTCGACACTGAAATATATGTAATTCAGCCATACATGTTAAACACAGAATAAATAATAGTAGATGCGATGTTGTAATCAATTAGAAAAATATGTTATTTTCAGTATTATATATTATATATATATTATATTTACTATACTAACCTATATAAATTAAACAAGGGTTAATAAAATATAACTAACGCGTAGGTACAAGACATAAGTTCAAAAAACTAAAACCCGACTACGGTCGGGTAAGAAATAGCTTATATCACTCTTGCGATGAAGACAAATCGATTGATACTTCGCTTGTCAAAATCGAACCAAGTTATAGTCTTGTTATAGTCGGGTAAAAAATATATAATAAAAATTGCCTATGACACTTAGTGGTTAGTGACCCTGAATATGACGCCAATCGAACGGTCGCCGGGTTGAATCCTTCAAGGTGCAATCATTTGAGTGATGATCAGAAATGTTTCCGAGTCATGAATGTAATATTAATATTTATGTATGTGTATACGTTATCTAGTACCCATAGCAAAGGGTATCCTAGTTTGGGGTTAGGTAATTGATGTGAATTATTTCTCGATATAAATAATACGCGGGCACAGCTAGTTATTCAGGTCTAAACCTGTATGATCATGTTTTACTGCAACATTTATGTTTTAGTCATATAGTCCTTTGTCGGTATTCTTTGAAAGGCGCCGCCTCGACCGTTTATAAACGTAAGAAAAGAAATCAAAGCTATTTTGTGTCATAATTCCTTTAATATAGAGTAAATTATATTAATTAAATATTATTGCTGACGATACAGCTTATTTGCTTTAAAAGCCTCGTTTTTTTTCGATAACCTCATTATTAGTGATTATTCTTTGCAGTGAAGTGACGTAATTCAATCGAAAAAATATGTAAGTAAGTATTTATGTTTTTTGTAACTCTTTATATATTTTTCTCATAGTAGCTTCGTTTGTTTGTTTGTCGTATGAGGTAGTGCTGGCCTCTGATGTCAGAGTTTGTCAGGCTGCCTGAGGCCTCTGACATGGCTTAACGACTGCTATTAATCAATAACAGCCGAGACCGACTGCTTAACATGCCCTCCAATGCAGGGAGTGATGGAAAGCCGCACATAACTTATAAAAGTCATTTGGTGTGGAGCCTAGGATCGAACCCAGTATAGTCGGATTCTAAGTTGCACTATTGAACCGTTAAGATACCATCGCTTGGTGGTACCAGTAGCCTTGATAATTTTCTTATATATTCATGTTTTGTTTTTTGTTCTCAGGTCTGACTACGAATATGAGAGTGGTGGTTATCCTATACAACTAGAAACAATACAAAAAAAACACTTGGAAAGATCAGCAAGCGGAAGTCTACGACGCCAATTTCTCCTGATGAACCAACTCGAATTTCGCTAGACTCATATAAGTAAGTGATAATTAATTTTCAATTTTATTACACTCTAGCTGCTCCCGCGGTTTCACCTGCATTTCACCACAACAAATAGGTTTTTTTTAATGACAAATTTGATGCATATATTTTGCATTTTTCTCGATGTCATGTCACTCGATGATAATTTATAAAATCTATTTTATATCTTTTTTTGAGTTTATCTATTACTAACAAACATACAAACAAATCTTTTCTCATTATAATACTACTGTAGATTTATCGTAATTACAATTTCGTTCTTATGTTAGGCACTTATACTTCTGAAAGGTATACTGTATTGTGATATAATGACTTTCTTACAAAAAAAAATAACTTTTGTGCATTCACTGTATATGCGTACAGGCGCTAATGTTCATATTACTAAGGCTTGCCCATATTTATATTGTCTGTGTTTATTGTTACAGAAAAAAGCGCAAACTTAAAGACGTGGACTTGTTTAGTATTCTCAAAGCCGAAGAACAGAATATTTCAACAGGGCAAGCAACAGCAACGACATCCAGCTTCACTTCCCGCGTATCAAGGGGCAAGTCAGGTTTACCACTTTGCTAGGTGGTAATTTCTTTATCGATTGCAAAGTATACAACACGTCGGACTGGTTGGCTTCTAAACCTCAAGAACGATATAAAAAAGCATTATCATATGTAAAACTCTAGACGGACGTGTTAAGCCCTGAATGGTTAACTATACAAAACTTTTTAAACCAAGCTTACGAACGCTTTGAAGATAGTGAACCTGTGTTTTATAGGAACGAGCTAGATAAATAAAATTTGCTATCATTTTAAGATGTAGCTTTCGTCAGACCTGTGTGTAAAGTTTAAAAGTAGTTACTTTTTTTGATAATTTTAACGCAGGAAAATTAATTGTTCTTAACACATTTAATTTTTACTTATATTTTTTTTTATTGTGCTTAAGATTTATGTTGTACTTTATTATTTTTCCTTAATAATAGAGAGGTTTTTTCTTATTCGTAGTCAGACTTATAAATAAAAATGACATTTTATTTTTAATAAGGTATTATTATTATTATTATTTCATTATACTTAAGTTTTTATTTAAGTCTTTATGAGATTTTAAATTTTGATTTGATCTAGGTAATGTGAATGTACCTGTAATTCATAGGTACATTCACATTAGGTTGGTATAAAGAAAGGTAAGCAGAAATGTCTATAAGCAGTGCCAACTAAAAAGTATAATATTTAGTTATATTACAGCTGCTTCAAGGTATCTGAGTAGGTAGTTATAAAAATGAGATTTTGTAAGACTTGTGATATATCTGTTAGAAGTACGTCGTGGGTAGGTCACTTGCGTAGTAATGCGCACAAACAAAAAGATACTAGTATGCTATATAAAGATGGTGTACATATCGTATCATCAGCATTTAAGGGACGCATTGTAACATAGATTTAAAGCACATGATAAGTTTGAACATGGCTGTGTGGAAGCATTTCTAAACTCTATTAGTAAACAAATAAAGTCGCTTTTAGACGATTCACTTGGAAAGCACACATGCTTAAAAGTAAATTTTGAACTTTTTTCTTCGTTCATGATGATGAAAAACAATAATCTAGAAATGAAATCATTTGGTACCAAAAACATTGTATTGTACAGTAATTACTATTTTGTAACACTTTTGTCGGACACAAAAACAAAATAAAAAAATATTGAAGAATTTATGGAACGTGACAGTGGTTGGACATTCCTCAACAACTCACATTTAGAAATAAATATAAATAAATACCAACCTTTGGGTGGTTCAAAATATGTGTCACTACCAAAAAAAAAAAGAAATAAAAAGGCATGTTTAAATATACAAAACCACGACGACTACTGCTTTATGTGGTGTATCACTGTGGCTTTATTTCCATCGTCAAGCCATGCTGAGAGGGTGTCATCTTACCCGGACTTTCATACTGTGCTAAACACCGCCGGGATGCAATTTCCTGTTACTTTTGCTGATATAGAAATATTTGAAAAAAATAATCCAAACATAAAATTTATTATCTATGGTTTGGGAAATAAAAGCAGTATAGTAGGTCCTTTGTACAAATCAAGTAATGTGACTAACAACAAAAAAACTATACATTTGTTATTTCTTGAAAATGGTGCTTCTTCACACTATTGTCTAATAAAGGATTTATAACGACTTGTCAGGGGAGTCAAATAACTAGATGAACATTCTTGTGGAGGTGTTGTTACTGTTTTACCTGAGGACGGTTCAGTAATAAAATTTAAGAACTATGAACGCAAACAAGATATGCCTTTTGTTATATATGTTGATTTCGAGTCATTGTTAGTAAAACATGAAGATGAAACGAAAGTATCTAATTCAACAACTACGTTACAAAAACACGTACCCGCGGCGTTTGTTTATCATATAGTTTGTTCTGTTGATGAAACTTATAATCGATATGTTTCATATCGAGGTCCTGATTGTGTTAGTAAATTTATAGAATCAATTTATCACGATTAATTACAGATACATAAAGTGCTAAATAAAAAGACGCCGATCATATTAACAGAAGAAAACGAAAGAGACTAGAAATGCAACTAACTGTCATATATGTGGACATTTCCTTTATGGTAACAGAGTCCGGGTCCACTGGGGAATTACCGGGTTGTATCGTTCCGCGGCACATATGCAGTGCAATTTGCAATATAAACTACCAAAGTTCATACCAATTTTCTTTCATAACTTCTTCTTGGATATGACAGTCATTTGTTTATAAAACAATTAGGAGAAGCACCAGGGCCTATTAAAATTGTACCGAAAACAAAAGAAAACTATATTTGTTTTACAAAATTCGTTCCAGTTGGATACGATGAATTCGTTCAACTTCGCTTTGTGGATTCTTTCAAGTTTTGGGAACTAGCTTGCATAAACAAGCATGCACTATGAGTAGTGATGAATTTACGCACATGCACAATCATTTTCCAAACGAAAATGAGTTCAAGTTTGTTACGAGGAAAGGAGTTTATCCATACGAGTATATGGATAAATGGGAACGTTTCAAAGAACCAACCCTTCCAGCTAGGGTTTTTTTTTATAGTTCGCTTAATAATGAAAATGTATCTAAAAAGGATTATAAGCATGCTCAGTTAGTGTGGTCTTTATTTAACATACAAAATTTAGGACATTTCACAGATATTTACTTAATGACCGACGTGTTATTATTGACTGATATATTTGAGAAATTTAGAAAAACATGCAAATTTCACTATAAGTTGGATCCTGCATTTTACGTTACCGCACCGAGTCTCTCTGTTGATGCAATGCTTTTGAAAACAGGTGTAGAGTTAGAGTTAATAAATAATTTAGATTCAAAGTGGAATTAGAGGAGGCATTTGCATGTGTTCACATAGGCACGCTAAAAGTAACAACAAGTATTTAGAAGATTATGATCATCGCAATCAGATTCGTATATTGCATATATTGATTGTAATAATTTATATGGATTTAGTATGTGCCAATTCTTAAAGTCAACTGAAATAGACAGTCTTAATATAACAAACATCCCTGATGATGCTGATTATGGATTTATACTTGAAGTCGACTTATGCTACCCTGAAGGATTGCATCATAAACATAATGATATACCATTTTGTCCTGAAAAATGCGTTCCTCCTGGAAGAAAGCATACAAAACTCGTACCCAACTTATATGATAAATACTTTTACGTTATACATTACGTTCATTTAAAAACTTGTAAGAAACATGGTTTGGTTTTAAAAAAAATACACCGTGTAATTGCTTTCAGACAAAGACCATTTCTCAAAAAATATATCGATCTTAACACGACTTTGCGTCAAAAAGCAACGTCTAGTTTTGTGCAAGATTTTTGTAAATTACTCAACAACAGTATTTTCGGTAAAACGTTAGAAAACAACGAAAAAAGAGTAAATGTGAAGTTAGTCAAAGAGTGGGATGATGAACAAAATATAACAAAAAAGAAACTGTGCTTGCAAGCTAATTGCTAATCCTAATTTTCACAGTTTATCAGTTTTTACTGAAAATTTAGTTGCTATTCAGTTGAAACCTGATTGTGTGGTTTTAGATAAACCTATTTACATAGGGTTTACAGTTTTGGAATTATCTTAAAGTCACATGTATGACTTTCACTACTCAGTTATGCAACCTCATTACGATAACCGCTTACAGTTGTGTTATACTGATACTGATAGTTTTATATATCATATAGAAACCAAAGATTTTTATAAAGACATTAAAGATATATTTTTAGATTACTTTGACACGAGTAATTTTGATAGTTAAAATATGTTCAACTTACCACTAAAAAATAATAAAGTACCTGGTCTTTTTAAAGACGAAATGAATGGTAATTTAATAACAGAATTTGTAGGCCTGCGAGCAAAACTGTATTGTGTTAAAACTATGCAGAAAACTTTAAAAAAAGCTAAAGGAGTAAAGAGTTGTGTTGTTCGTGATTTCAAAATGTCTGACTATGAGAATACCTTATACACTGGTAACGTTGTACGAAAAGTCAATGTTTTATTTAAGTCAATATGCAAACATGAAATATATACAAGAAGTACTAATAAAATTGCTTTATCTAGCGATGATGATAAACGTTTGATTGCTAAACATAAAGTAGCTACAAAAGCTTGGGGTCATGTATCAATAATTGGTTTTAAAACTGGATAAGTTATGTTTAATATAATTTTATGAATATGAATGTACCTACATTATGAATACTAAAAGAAAAATCAAATTAATATATCTCGTAGATTATAAGATGAATACCTTTAAAATAAACTGGATAAGTTATGTTTAATATTATTTTAAGAATGTGATTGTATCTAAATTATGAATAATAAAAGAAATGTAAAATAAATATATCTTGAGGATAATAAGATGAACGAAACCTTTAAAATAAAATACTTTATAATTATAATTATTGTTTTTTATTTATAATACCAAATAATAGTTTAATTTAGGTAAATAACTTTCCAAAATAGTAATAATGTATATGTCAATATACAATATATATCTAACATGCATATTAGTATCTTTTAATTAAATTTTCAATTAGTAAAAAGGTTCAGGTACCAATCAGTCCTTACAAGTTTTAAATTTCATTGAATTTACGAAATAAGAACTGTCTGCTTCATAAGAAATCTTGAAACATTATACTTCAGTATCAATTAGGTATATCTTCTACCAACCAGTCCTTACAAGTTTGAAATTTCGTTGAATTTACGAAATAAAAACTGTCTGCTTCCTAAGAAATGAAACATACGTCAATAGTTTATTTTATTTACATGCCTATACTAAAAAATCATTCAATCTCTGCGACTGGCAGGCGACGCTTGTCACAACTTAAACTATTTAGTTTTAACTGCATATTATCTGTAAGTATTTTATATCTGATCAAGTAGTATTTTAAATATTATTATTTTATATATTTTATGTTCTTATTTACATGGGATCAGAAACTGATCCAATGTGGTTTCCTCATGCACAAGACCCACTTACTGGTTAGGATGACCTCGAAAGAAAGATAAGAAACGAGCAGCGGATTGCTGCAGCTAATGCTGTCAAAGAACAAAAGCAAGAAGAAAAACGCAGAAAGCGCAAAATCAAAGGTGCTGTGTCATATGTTGTCAACAAGAGCCCAAGAAGAGGACATCGTGTAATTAAAATACAAGTTTACGAATATTATGAACAACTTAATGCAAATTGTGAAACTACTCGTGTGCAATATACAGTGTCGGAATGTATAGATGAAGTTTTAACTATGACTGAAAATGTGATTAGTAAAATAACAAAAAAATTGACTGAAAATGTAAGTGATTATTAACTAAGTGTGAGATCCTAAAAAGTATTATGGTACTGTAAAAAATATTTATAACAGTGTGTTTTACTTTTAAATAAATTATGGGAACTTAATTATTATGTTGTTTCATTTTAGTAAAAACCATTTATTTTTAATTAAAAATTTAATAAAAATCAATAAAATATCCTAAGACATAAAAAACTTAAAATTAAAAATGTATACAATGTATGCATTAACTTTACCTTTCTTTTAACAACATCTGCAGATTTTATAATTTGTTGTTTTAACGTCTTTTCTAAATTTTCCCTAATGACTGTAATGAGACCTATATCTTCCAATGTCGGACTGTTGAATGAAGTTTATATTAATATATAACGCATTTATATATACACTACCAGCTAATCGATAATAACAAAAGTGTCAAAGTTTTTTCTGTAACCTCCTTTGTTTTTTTCACAATCTTTATTAATTACTAAATAATTATATGGGACACTCCAAATTTTTTTACACATCTCACGAAACTGATTCCATGTCATATCTGTATGTTCATCATAAGCATGTCTAAGGTTAATTTCATCTTGCTAAAAAAGAACAATAACATTTGCGTTGTCTCTAATAAGTTGTTTCGGTATTTTACTATATGTTTGATTTAAGTAAAAATAATCAATTTGTTTGTGTCGCCCTGTAGCAAAATAATCACGTATATTATTCTGTTTTTCACAAGCCATGTCATCTAATATTATCACTGAGTCTGTCTTTGCGTCTATTAGACTCAATACTTCATCATTTTCTTTAAATTTATAGTAATTAATCGCAGGTACCAATTTGAGAACATTGTCTAAGAATATATAAATCGGTTGAAATAAAGTTTTTGAGAATATGTACACGTTTAAGAATTTTAATCAGTTTTAATGTAAAAGAATACCAATCAATAAATTGGTTTTGCCGCAGTTTGAGGGGCCACAGACAATGCAGCGAATAGAATTAGGAAGAAGCTTACTATGTCTGTGAGTCTTTGCAGTAGTAATTGATGTACAGATTTGGTTTAAATTCAAAGTACAAGCAGGTCGCACTCCGCAACAAGTACAAATAAATTCAAGGACCCAATATTCGGGTCAGTTCAGTCGAGTGTCAAGCGTGCGCTCGATGAGTCGCGCGCCTTGTACTTAGCGATAGAGCACCTACTTACGTAAAGTTATTGACAAACTTTATTCGTGTTTTAATTATGAGTACCAAGAAGAAAGCTAGAAAGTACTGCACAGCATTCGGCTGTTTGAATAGTGATAGAAATGACGAATTGTCATTCTTTACGCTTCCAAAGGATATTGAAAGGTAATAAATTGTAACACCTATAATAGGTCCTAGTTATGTAGTTAGATATTGATATTTTTTTTATTACGTAGGTTCCTATAGTTTTATGTTATTTCATTTGTGTTCCATACCGAAGCTACGCATTATTAAGGTTTTTCCGCGCAGAAATGAAGTCGTTTATTAAATCGATCAACGTAATTTTATAATTGATTAAAGTAGGTATTGTTGATCGGAAAATGAATTACTGTGCTGACTTAGTAAGTAGCCTACAACTAATTAGGAATTTATATAATATAATATGTCTCGTATAATACCTACCTACTTTTAATACCTTTTATTACGTAGGTAGCAATTTATTTTTCACTCATTAAAAAGAATGGAATTCAGACAGGCACCTTTATTCATCAAAGTGCAATACCTATAGGATATAATCATAATCAACCAACGACACGTAGGTAGGTATCTCACTAAAGTTATCGGCGGTCTGAAAATGGGATAGGTAGGTAGTAAAAATGAGGTAGTAGGTCTATTCTGATAAGAATGTCATTGTATGTAATAGAACTATTTTAATTTATAATAATAAGTAATAACATAATACATTATTACTTATTTATTCTGTTACAATATCTAAGTCATAACATATCACAGAATAATTAGTAGTACAAGTACCTAGTCATATCTTAATACAACCCTACCGAGCGAAAAAGGGACAGAGCGATTCTGAAACTGTTAGAGCAATGGAAGTTCTCGCGCGTTGTGATATGGTGCATTCTAGCCTGCACGCGGTGGGCGAGCGCCTTCTAGGTAAATATAATTGAAAGCTCGCAGCGCCGTGCGAGTTAAATTGCACTTTATAGCGTTGTAGCGAGAGTCGCTATTTATTTAAATGACTTTACTCAGTTAGCCTTCTGTACTTGTACTATTATTTATTCTGTGGTACAAGGTTGTTTAACGAACAACATGTTACAGTTATTTGACTAAATTCAAGTTCAACGAGATATTTTATATCCAAAACATTATCATAGGCCGATTGAACACACAGCGGTAATGGGAATTCTACTCCCAGGAGTGAGCGTAAGCGAACGTCCTGCAGTGAGCGAAGCGAACGTAAGGCCTGGAGTAGAATTCCCAAGATTATCCTACTTCTATGTTCGTAATGGACTGCTAAAGGCTGAAATGATGATGATGAAGGAAGTGGTAATAAAAAAAACGCACATATAACCGTCTACTATTGTGAAGTCGCTTAAAAATAGGGATGTTCATAATTTTAATACTAGAAATAAAAATAAACTGAAAGTGTGAGGATTTCCGTTAAAGAAAGTTAGTGGTTCATATACCGGATTATTGGTAATTCGACGTATTCCCGTTAGGAGGTGATAGGGGTGACTATATGCGATAATTTAAAAAATTATCAATTTAAATCTATTTTTTTCTTCTGATTTATAAAACCGATCAAACACTGGTTATTTATCAATATTAAAACAACCATTATCGGTCCAAAATTAAAAACGCAAGGCGAATAACTATATTATTTCAATATCTATAACTCAAAACAAGAATTATAATCGCAGCAAATGCCATGCGGAATTATTTGACTACTTCGGTAGTTAAGTCACAACTGAAAATAATGCGAGTTTGCGTACGCAATAGGGGAAGTCACTTCGAGCAAGAACTTTAATTAGGCTAAATTACAAAATGTCTTAGTTGTTACTTATTATTAATAGTTATTTTTTATTACTACTAAACTGTTATTGGTTCTAAATTTTATTTTAAATTTGTATTTATTTACATTTTATTTGTATTTATTGTCTTTAATTAATTTTATGGAAATTTTAAGTCTAGTTCGAATATTATTATTTACGCTTCCTATTAAATTTGTTCATAGTTGTTATGCATTGTTGGAGAGCTAAGAAAACGGATAACCGTAGTATATTATTTTATAAACATAAGTTTATAAAATAATCTGCAAGCCAAGTTTCATAACGTTTTTTTGTTTTAAGGCATTTTAGTGAAAAAAAAACTCAAAAACATATTGAAATAATAGCTTCTCGCATTTTAAATTTGGACCGATAGTTGTTGTTTTAATATTGATAAATAACCAGTGTTTAATCGTTTCTATAAACCAGAAGAAAAAATTAGATTTAAATAAAAACATTTTTTGTAATATAAAAAATATGTTGCATTTTGACTTATTTCGAATAAAGCTAAAAAACATGATAACTCAAAAATGGTTCACTTTTGCATGATGCATATGGGGGTTAAAATTATGGCAAATAGTCACCCCTATTACCTCCTAATACTTCCTACATATACGTCGAATTACCAATAATCCTGTGGGAAATGGATTGGGGAACTGTACTCGTTTACGCTTTTTTAATAAGTTACCTGACGGCATTGATCAATTGACAATGCATAGGTTTAAAACTTTTGTTCAAGTAAATCTCTTATAGAGAGCGTATTACAATGTAAATGATTATATTAATGACAGAAATGCATGGCCTGATGTCTCCAAGTTCTATGTTAATAATAAGTGATCACTTCGATGTTTACGTTAAGTGAATAAAATGTTCAAAGTACTTTGTGAGATGTCTTACAACATGCCATGAGATCATGACATGATGTCACGTTGTTTTATAACAACACTAGCTTTCCCGCCTACGACTAAGTCCGCGCGGACTACTGTTTATCGCGATAAAAACATCCTATGTTCTTCTATGGATATGAAAAACCAATTCAAAAGTAGATATAGCACCAATGCTCTTGATGTTTTTTGACAGACTTGTTATTTCGTTTCCATTGCCAACGTTCCTTACAGCGAGTAATACATATTCCCGTTTTCCCATGGAAAATTACAATTTTCTGGGAGAAAAAGTATCCTATATTTTATTCCAGGATAAAAGCTGTCTCCATTCCAAATTTCAACAAAATCCGTCCAGCCGTTATCGCGTGAAATCTTCCCAAACAAACAGACAACGTTTCACTTTTAAATATTGGTATACTAGATATTAGTTAGAGTTTTTACATTATTTTTCCCAGTTTGATGATTGTGGGACATCTCATTGTCACTTTATCTTTTATATTTGTAATTTACATATGTTTTATTATAATTTGTGACATTTGAAAACAATATAAAGAATATAGCATATATGGTAAAAATTACATCCCCGTAGAGTTTCTTGGTGATCTCTTCTCTAACGGGCGTATTTTCGAAGCACCGGTAGAGTCAGAAGGGTTTTTCCTTTTCCACTGTGACATTTAAGTTGTTGGCATATGAAAGGGAAAGAAGAATGCGCAGATTGGACCTGTTAAAAATTTTGAGATGAGATGTAGTGTATAGCGAGAAGATATATCTTTAAAAACCCTAATATTTTGTTATGTACATATCACCAACCGAAATCAATATTTACAGGAAGGAAGAAAAAACAATATTTCACCTACAACACGATCACTGTGACTTTTGAAAACGGAACGTTATCTGCGTTGTGTTGTCTGTCAAGACATGTTGGCAGGTGGCAATATTATGTTTCTGGGGAAAACACATCCTACCTTTTCGATGTTGATGCCAGCCTCCGTAGTGTTTTCCATACACACACGTTTTTAAAGGCAGACAGTTTTGCTGTCATAACAACGGTTGTTGATAATGTCAGGAGGGTAGAGAAAATATTTCTCCAAGCGTGAATGTAATATTATATATTTTGAGCTGTAAAATAATAACTATCGAGTTCATCTTATCATTCTGATCGTTTAATATAATGTTTTACAAGTGAAAAGTATTTTATTACTTTATTAATTCATGGGCTTTATTAGTCCATTGGATATTGAAAAAGTTAGTACCACGCATATGTTTATAAGTATTGTAATTGAAAATAATTTCAACAGAAGGGAATAAGTGAAAATTGCTGCAACTGCATAGTAGGACGTTGCACTGTGGGATTTTGTGCACATGTTATGAATGTATTTTCTCCAGTACCTTCTTTAGACGATGTTGTAATTATAGGGAAGGTTTTGAATAAAACATTGTGTAACAAATAGTATTTGAAGTCTATTTTGAAATAGGTTTTAAGGCCTCCTCACACCTAAGAAAAATCAGCTCGCTTACTCCTTGACATTCGCTAGTGATGTGGTATATCTGAACCTAATTAATAGAAAAGAATAATAATAATTAATAGAGGTGAAAAGTAGATACAAGAACACGTTTTTAATTTAAAAACTCATGTAAATACATCTTAGCAATCGCTAGGTATGATTGAAAATAAATTTTAATACGTTGCAATATGCTTGTTTTGCACTAAGTTTCTACATATTTTTTATAAATAGAAAAATAAATGTTATCTCGTGGTAATACAGTTCATTGTCAATTATTTGATACCTCATTTAGTGAAATAAAATCTGAGAAAATTTTCAAAGCCACTTTGCTGGCTTATGAGATTTTCCATTAAAAAAAACGATCTTATAACAGTACTTCAAAGCATATTTTTTAATAGCACAAATACATTATTATTCAGGACAGAAGTTAGCAATTTCTTTGATATACATTGATTTATTTGTGTTATTCGTTCAATAAATTAAAAGCACGAGGCCCGTAATGTTTATGTTAGTTAATTGAAAATAGCGTCAGTTTAAACAAAATGTATCATATACATCACGTGACATCTAGAACTATTTTATGTGATTCATTATAGAAATGAAGCAATAAAAACTATTTGCTAAATACCGACCTTAGTTAATAGGAAAAATCACAAAGATAAATAAATCATATACTATGGTAATATAGTATATTATCAATTGTTTAATACCATAAAAAGTAAAAACCAAATTGCAAAATTTTAGATCGATTTTCTAACCCGCACTTACTGATATTTCCCATTAGAAAATAGATCTTATTAGTATATTAGCAAAGCATATTTTCCAAATAGCACAAAAGCAGTAATTTTTAGGTCGAATTTAGCAATTTCTTCGGCATGCATTGCTTTTTTTTGTTTAATCCGTTCATAAAATTATCAGCACGAGGCGCCCAATGTTTACGTTAGTTTATTGAAAATAGCGTAAGTTTCAACAACATGTATCATATACATCACGCGATATCTAGACCTATTTTATGTAAGTCATTATAAAAAGGAAGCCTTGAATTTTCACGTATTTGCTAAGTTCCTTTCCTAGGTTTGACGTTTAAAAATCACAAAGAAGAATAAATCTTATACTATGGTAATACAGTTTATTCTCAATTGTTTAACACCACAAAAATAAAATCCAAATTGTGAAATTTTAGATCGATTTTCTTAGCCGCACTTACTTTCTCATTAGAAAATAGATCTTATTAGTATATTATCAAAGCATATTTTTTAATAGCACCAAATTTCCAAAAACTAGGTTGCAGTTAGCGGATTGTCAGATATACATCGATTCTTTTCTTAAATCCGCTCAAGCAATTATTAGCACGAGGGGAGTAATGTTTAGGTTACATAATTCAAATTGACACCGATATTTTATAATCTACTGTTCCATTGCGCTATTAATAGCTATTGCTTATTTAGTAGCTTGTGAAAGACATTTAATAAATCGAGCAATGGAAAATGTGGAAAATTTACCTACGTCTATACTTTGTAAGTAAACGCCCATTTTATGTCATCAAGCTCCGCCTTCAAATATTTTGAATTACGCTTACTGGCCGTGACGCTCCGCTTTTCTTATAGTTTTGAGCCAATCATACCAAATAAAACCTTATGGGAGGCCTTATTTGATATAATTGGCTCAACGTCATCGAGACATACAAACAACACATGGAAAAATAAATCTTATACTACGTTTATACAGTTCATTTCATACCAAATTAGGTGAAATCAAGTTTGGAAAATATTCGCATCCACTTTCTCAAATAAAATACCGTCATTTGTCATTCAAAAAAATAAATTATTACAGTAAATTAAATCACAATTTTCAAATAGCAGAAATAAATTGATAATTTTAAATATTTTGCTAAGAAAACCTACAAAACCTTGCAGACGAACGGCACTTATTGATGTCAACTGCAACCAGCATCAGTTGGAGTGACGGCAATAGGATGTTAACTTATTTAAAGATAAACAATAATAAGCTACATATTCTTCTATACTAATCAACTTCTACACATATATTTTAAAGAGGAAAGATTTGATTGCTTGTATATTTGTTTGTTTGTTGGTTTTAATGGATAAACTCAAATACTAAATATCCTAAACTGATTTTAAAAATTATTGTATATATAAAAAGCTTCAGCGAGTAACATGGGCAATATTTCATTATTCAAAAAAATAGAGATCCCTACGAAAATTGCAATAATGTAACTTAAGGTATCAAAACCATGCAAAAATGATGATTACTTGCTGTATAACGTAATGACATGTTGCCGTGGAAAATAAATAATAATAAGTCTGTTAAGTACGTGAGCAGGCAATAGCCTTTCGTTCAAAATCACTACTGCAAATGATTTTGAATTACACTCATTGCTGGGTTTTTTTTAGAAATTACGACACATAAATGCTAAAAGTGTGAAAATGACGCAGTGTGAGCGCTTACCGTGTAAAGCCGGGGCGAGTCACTAGTAAATCTATAAAACAGAACCGTGATGTACCTGATGACTGACTTACTGACTGACAGACAACGCAGAGTCTAAACCAGTGGATCTAGAGATTTGAAATTTGGAAGATATATTCTCTGAGTATCCAAGAAGTGTTCTACCAGCTCTATGATGTACCTAATTTTTTTTTTGTCAAGACGGAGTTTAAGGGGGCAGTACACACATAGGATAATCAGAAAAACATATGTTTTTGTGATTCGGTATAACTCACGATTTGTACGTGGCGTAGACGTTTCACGACAAACAAATGGCCATGCGCCTAGAAAAAGCACCAACCGCTTTATATTATTAAATTATGATGATGACATTTTGTAAATATAGTCAAAAACAAGTGCTGCACAAAAAACTATGGTGCAAAAAAAAAAGACTACAATTGGATTAAATAATAACTAAAATTACTGATCTAATTTTGATTCAATTTAAACATTACTATTCTGGAGGTCTTGTTTCTCAAGTAAAAACCATCATCTAATTCAGTTCAGAAATCCTTATATATAAGAGAACATAAACTTAAAAACAAATAGCATTTCTAATTAAAAGAACTGAACCAATTTTGATGAAGTTTATATGGGACTACACTGAAAGTCTACCCTTTTGAATATAACAACAACCAAATCAAATGGATTTACTAAAAAAAATGTGTCGAACAACTACTGAACCAATTTTGATAAAATTTATATGAAATCACTTGGAGAGTATAACCCTTTCAAACAAAGGAATAATTTTTATTGTCGGTATGCAATTGACGGATAAATCGGTGCACATACATAAAAAAAATACATATACGGTCTCTTTTTGTGAAGTCGATTATAAAAACACTTGTTTAATAATATTTGAAAATTCATCTTTAAAGCGGTGAACGGGGATGGCAAAGTTTATATGAAGAAACATTAGGTATTTGTTGAAAGTAGAGTACAGATTTAAATTAAATTTGATATATATATTGCAAGGAATATCACGCTAAAAGGCGGAACCTAGCAGCTGGTGGCAGATGGCATGAAAAGATGGTGTGAGTAAAACGCCACTATTCCTTCGGCAGTCGAAGGTATTCAATTATCTCTCAATTGCGTTCCTTAAATTCCCCTTATTTAATTTCTAAAAGTATTTCATGTGTAATAAATTTATTTTGTGAAGTATAATTGAACGAGCGAGCGCAAAGTGCGAGCGAAGCATCGTTTCAGCTTGGGTAAAAAATGCCTTCGTATGTCTGTCCGGATCTCTGTTCTCCTCAACAGGTCGCATCGTGGATCTTGCGAATATTCGCGGGATTCACTCCAATCTCCAACTGGTCCATTATCATCTGGAGACCTCTAAGCCCCACTTGTTCTTCTTGTCGGAGACGCAGATAGGATGTCCAGCTGGAGCATCTATTTATCCCAAATGCCGGCGTTTGTGTATACGCCCGTGATGACATTTGTTGTCTGCGTCTCCGAAATCTTGAGCACCCTAACTTCGCAGTGATTTGGGTGCTGGTGGACACGGGCATAGAGAAAATTATGTATGCTTGTGTGTACCGCTCACACAGCGGAGATCGAGGGACGACTTTATTGGTAGACTTTCTAGGTGAGGCGGCAAGTGTGGCCCAACAGCGTTACCCGTCTGCTCAATTGGTGTTTTTGAGGGATTTTAACGCCCACCACAAGGAGTGGCTTGTCCCATACCAAAAAACCGACCACGCTGGTAGAGAGACGAGGAAGCTTGCTCTGGCGTTAGATCTCTCTCAGCTTGTTAAGTCCGTCTCAGTGTATTCCCCACCTGATCCTAGCCTTAAGGGAAATAGGCGCGTGTGGAGATACAACTCAGCAGATTGGGACGAGATGCGGCAATTCCTTGCATCGTACCCTTGGCAGCAAACATGTTTCATCTCCCAGGACCCGTTGACTTGCGAAGCTCAGCCTTGGTTTGGATCCAGCTGTGGTCATGCTGTGGCTCTAAAGCGTGCGGCATATCTAGACTGGGCTGATGCTCAAGTCAAAAAGCGCAAGTCTACTGATATTCGGGCCAAGAAGAGAAAATTTAACGTTGCCGCTAAGACCTGCAAGAAGATACTTAAGAAGGCCCATTTTGATCACGTAAGTCGAATTGGGGCCAAACTGACTTCATACCCCGCGGGTAGCAAAGCTTTTTGGTCCCTGGCCAAGTCGGTAGAAGTAAACTTCTGCCGCCCCTCACTGCCACCATTGCTGAAACCTGATGGATCACTAGCTCACACTGCTGGAGACAAAGCGAATTTATTTGCTTCTCTTTTTGCAGAAGCCTCGCATCTAGATGCTTCTGGCAAGACACCTTCCTGCCTTCCTCATTGCGGGGTTTTATGCCCGAAATTCGCATTCGCCAGAAGGAGGTTCTCAGAACGCTTCGAGCTCTAGATGTGAACAAGGTATTCCAGCGATTGTGTTGAAAAACTGTGCGCCCGAATTGTCTCCCATCTTAACGCGTTTGTACCGCCTCTCTCTTCACTCAGGTAAAATTCCGAAGAGCTGGTAGGTTGCCAATGTACAACCAGTACCAAAGAAGGGTAGTCTTGCCTGATCCTGCCAATTATCGTCCCATCTTGATTACCTCCTTAGTCTGTAAGTGTATGGAGCGTGTCATAAACATTAGGCTCTTGGCATACCTTGAAGACAATGATCTTCTCAGTGACCGACAATACGGATTTCGCCGAAACCGGTCTACTGGGGATCTTCTCGCGTATGCCACTCACGTACTGAGCGAAGCCATAGAGATGCATGGTGAGGCGCTTGCCGTCTCCCTTGACATATCGAAGGCATTTGGTCGGGTCTGGCACGATGGCTTTTTAAACAAGCTTCCCTCATATGGTTTACCTGATCAAATGGCTATCAATGCCGGTGTACCTCAGGGATCGGTTCTCTCGGCTACACTGTTTTTACTGCACATTAATGACCTTCTGAAGCCCGGTACCTTTGGATATGCTGATGACAGTACTGTAGTTGAGAGATACACTTCCAATGCTCAAGCCAGCTGTGACGCTGTCCAGTTTCAGAGAGAGGCTATGGTAGACCGTTTAAATTTAGCCTTAGAAGCCGTGTCCGATTGGGGCGATGCTAACCTGGTTAAGTTTAATGCTACTAAAACGCAAGCGTGTTTGTTTTCTGCTAAAAAGAGTCCTCTACACCGATCTCCGTCTTTCCAAAGTGTAACAATACCAATAGGCGACCATTTGGAGCTTTTGGGTGTCGAACTCACATCAAACCTGAATTTTGGGTCTTATATTGAATCCAAAGCCAAGGTAGCTGCAAAAAACTTGGTATTTTGTCTAAGGTTAGGCAGTACTTCACACTGGGACAGCTTTTGAATCTTTATCAAGCACAGGTCCGATCTTGTATGGAGTACTGCTGCCACCTCTGGGACGGTTCTGCCAAGTATCAGCTCGAGTCTTTGGATTCAATTGAGAGACGTGCTATCAGGCTCATTGGGTATGACACTCTGGTAAAGAGTAAGCTTCAAAGTCTGGCGCATCGACGTGAGGTAGCAAGCCTGGCGGTATTCTACAGATTGCACTATGGAGAGTGTGCACAAGAACTGCACAACCTGATTCCCCCATCACCTTTCCATCACCGTACGACTGGACGATCAGCAAAGCGCCACCCTTTCATGGTTGAAATACCTCGCACAAGAACGAAGCGTTACGCTTCTTCATTTATTATAAGATCTGCAAAGGAGTGGAATGCCCTGCCCTCGTCAGTACTTCCGGTAAATTATAACCCCGGTATGTTCAAGTCAAGAGTGAATAGGTATCTACTAGGCAAGCGTGCTACACCTTCGACCATATCATCGCTTTCCATCAGGTGAGATCGTGTTCAAACGATTGCCTAGTCCGTAATAAAAAAAAAAAACTCAATCGATCTAGATGTAACTTAGAATACAGGTTTGATGAGTTTTTTAAATTATTTAAAATATTTAGCATTTTTGATTTACTTCTCCCAAGAAGAGCAAAAGAGGAGCTAATGAATATCTTCTTCTTATATGATCCGATTTCTATGGTTCTTTTTTATTTGAAAGATAGAACTTTAATGTTGGTCTCATAAAAAATTGGTGAAGATGTGATAATGATCTTCGGCGTGAGTAGCAGAAGGGCTCCTCAAAATTAAGTAAATTACTCACTTTTAGGTTTCTACCAGTGGAATCAGCCCTTACTAGGTAGGGATTGATGGAGCACCTTGGTTATAATGTTAGTTTTACAATAAGGTAACTAGATGGTGCTACTGTGCACCCTTAGATTGATAGAAAAAAAGTTTGGTCTACATCTCACAGAGCCACTAGTATAAAATTGTGTTTGATCGTGTATACTTTTTAATAAACCGGCATCTGGTTGCTTATAATATAATGTACTAGCTTTTGCCCGTGACTTCGTCAACGCGGACTACGGTTTATCATGAAAAAAGCATCCTATGTTCATCTAGGATATTAAATATGTACATCTAGGATATAAAAAAACAATGCAAAAGTGTAGCACCAACGAACGCTCTTGTTTTTTTTGACAGACTTGTTATATTTACGTTTCCATGGCAATCGGTTTTTACAGCGAGTTATCTACATATTCCAGTTTCCCCTGGAAACTTATCATTTTCTGGGATAAAAAATATTCTATGTTAATCTATATATTGTACAGAATTTATTTACAAAGATTTATCTAATCGGATCGGCTGCTTTGGCGTTAAAAATCCCCAAACAAACAAAGATACAACGTTTCACATTTATATATTCATGTGGATATTCCACCATTTTTTCAGACCCATTCTGACGGAGAGGTCGTCACAGGAATCACAGGGGGCAAATGCTAGTTCACTTTTTGGAAAAAGAGGGGTTCTTTTTGATGAACTATTTCTATTTCATTTCCCCAGAGAAAGTGGACTTGGCAAAGTTCAAAGATGGTGTGACTAAAAATGAGATTGATTTCATCATGACGGACAATAAGCACATATTCAGGGATGTCTCAGTGATCGAAAGTTTTAATACAGGTAGTGATCACAGACTTGTCCGAGGCTACTTGAATATCTACCACAAGCTTGAAAGATGCCGTATGGTGAAGTCTACGCTCCAAACCAACCTGCTCCAGGTCACTGTTGCATCAGAACAGATTCAGTTCAAGTTGGAAAATCGATTCGCTGCCTTGGAAACCACCAATGACGCGCATGAGGACCTCCAAAAAGTTGTGGAAATCCTTAGGGAGGAAGGCACTAGATTTTGTCAGCTGCATCGTACGGGCACAAAGTCTTTCATCTCGGATGAGGCTCTTCGACTTATGGACGAGTGACGGGAGCAACAGCAAGCCACACCGTCAGAAAAAAAAGATCTAAATTGAAAAATCAGTTAGCTGGAGCGATGTGACCTCGAATGCTCAAATACACGCCAAATAGAAAAGGCAATTGAGCAAAATCGGGGGTCAAAAGTCTTCGCCCAGCAATTGAGTAGATCCCATCTGACGAAGCTCAAGACCAATAATGGCACAATAGTCGTCTCTAAGCCAGTGAAGATTGAAGACCAATATGACCAAATTCCCGCCACTAAACTGACAAACTGCCCGACGTCAGCCTAGACGCGATTGAGATGGCGCTCAAACAACTTAAGAATAGAAAGGCCCCCGGTGACGATGATATAACTTTGGAGCTCCTGAAAGCAGGAGGAAACCCGTACTTCGGGAGCTTCAAGGGTTATTTAGCACCGTTCTTAACAGTGGGAGAACTCCAAAGGCGTGGAGCAGGAGTTTGGTAGTACTCTTCTTTAAAAAAGAGGATAAAACCCTTTTAAAGAACTACCGACCTATTTCACTCTTGAACCACGTCTATAAGTTATTTTCGAGGGTCATCTAAAATCGTCTCGCAAGAAGACTTGACGAATTCCAGCCTCTTGAGCAGGCTGGGTATCGTGGAGAATTAAGCACCATAGACCACATACACACAGTGAGGCAGGTTAAACAGAAGTCTGAAGAGTATAACCAGCCCCTGTGTCTTGCTTTTGTGGACTATGAGAAGGCCTTTGACTCCGTTGAAACCTGGGCGGTTCTGGAGTCTTTGCAGCGGTGTCAAGTAGACTGGCGATACATCGAAGTGCTTAGGTTTCTGTATGACGCCGCGACTATGAGTGTCCAAGTACAAAACCAGTAGTCTGAACATATCCAACTGCACAGGGGAGTGAGACAGGGGGATGTTATATCCCCGAAACTGTTCACTAATGCCCTGGAAGATATGTTTAAGACGCTGAATTGGAAAGGAATGGGCATTAATATCGATAGGGAGAACATCTCACACTTTTCCGATGATATCGTCCTAATGGTGGAGTTGCTGCAAGACTTTAAAAGTATGCTGACCAACCTCGATGATGCTTCTCGACGGATCGGTCTCGGAATGAACATAGATAAGACCAAGATCATGTTCGACGATCTTATTGACCCGGAACCGATTGCAGTTAATGGTGTGCCTCTTGAAGTTGTCCAACAATATGTTTACCTTGGGCAAATATTGCAATTGGGTAAGAACAACTTTGAGAAAGAAGTCAACAGAAGAATCCAGCTGGGTTGGGCAGCATTCGGCAAGCTTCGTAAAGTCTTCTCGTCTTCCATACCACAGTGCCTGAAGACAAAAGTTTTCAATTAGTCATGACCTACGGTGCCAAAATGTGGACACTCACGGTCAAACTAGTCCACAAATTTAAGGTCGCTCGGCGAGCTATGAAGAGAGCTTTGCTTGGAGTTTCTCTGAAGGACAAGATTCGTAATGAAGATATCCGACGGATAACCAAGGTAACCGACATAGCTGAAAGGATAAGCAAACTGAAATGGAAGTGGGCTGGTCACATTTCCCAAAGACCCGATAACCGTTGGGGTACACGAGTTCTTGAGTGGAGACCACGTTTAGGCAAACGTAGTGTAAGACGCACTGTGGCCAGGTGGAGTGACGACCTGCGTAAAGCGGCTGGAAGAAAATGGAAGAGGAGAGCTGAAGACCGACTCAGTGACTTGCATTAGGAGACGACGACGTCCATCAGTGAACAGATATAGGCTGAAAAAATAAACATAGGAGTATAAAAAATGTTTAAAAAATTACATATAAGTAATTTAAATAAACATAGATAAATAAATAAATAAAAAAGTATATATAAAAATGTAGTCTCTGAATGGTGTCAAATAACTGACAAAGAAAGTGTCGTCAAAATTGCGTAAGATTACCGCTGACTATTAAGAATACCACGCACGTGAGTAGCAGCGAAATAACCTCTACTATTACGTGCAACTAATAAGTGAGAAGAAATGAATTTCAAGGAAAAATAATAATAATAAGCATATATATCACAAAAACGATATGTCTATATTAATACTGCCATGCTGCCTCTGCTCATCAATTAAATATTGCCTGAGTTTACGCCTAAAAGAGTATAAATTTCTTAGCCCCCAGATTGGTGGCGGCAGATTATTCCAACACTTTGTCGCAGCATAGCGGAAGCAACCTTTGAAAGACGTAGTACGGTGCCGCGGTATTGACAACTGTTGAGAGCCATGCCTACTAGAATATTTCTTGATAACCACTTTATCTTGTCGTACAAATATGAGGGATCCTGGTAACTTACGACACCAAAAAGCAGGCATGCCAGGTGAAACTTGCGATGAGATTTCATTTTCAAAATGTAATGCCGATTTAAAAAAGGAGTAACGTGACTTCGCGGTGGTATTGAAAAACAAAATCTCGCACAGGCGTTCTGTACACGCTGAATTAAACGCTCAGTTCGTGAGAGCAGACGGGGACCATACACTGTGTCAGCATAATTCAACTTGGACAGCACGAGGGATTCGACAAGTTGTATGCGAAGTTCTTCAGAGAGGTATGGTCTTAGCTTGTATATTGTCTTAAGCCAAACAATAAAAACAATTTTGGACGGATTCAGCTATATGATTTTCGAACCTTAGTTCAGCATCAACATTCAAACCCAGGTTACGCGCCTCATAGACCCGATCTATTTTTTCACCCATCAGTGATAAGTTAACGTTCGTTGATAATAACTGATGTTTACTACCCAAAATCATAAATTTTGTTTTATTAGGATTGAGCAAAAGACAGTTATTTTCAGACCACGTGGCCAGCCTAAGTAGGTCTTCGTTAAGATCATGTATGGCACCATCAATGTCCTTTGGATGAAAAGGTATATACACTACACCTGTATATCATCTGCGTAAATGTGATATTTACATTTTTGTAAGCATTTGATGATATCGGCACTGTATAAAATGAAAAGAGTTGGGCCTAGAATTGAACCTTGAGGAACGCCTCTCTTTACGGCTGTGCGGGAAGAGGATAGTGACACACCTGAATTTACATGAATTTCTACGTACTGGTGACAGTTAGAAAGATAGCTATAGAACCCATAAAGACTAAGCTTAGAAAGAAGTAGCGCGGTGTTAATAGCGTCGAAAGCGCGGGAAAAGTCTAACAACACTAACAATGTGCACATACCCTCATCCTGATATGCCAAGATATTATCGGTGACGTCCAACAAAGCAGTAGACGTACTTTTACCCTTCCTGAATCCAGACTGGACCTCGGGGAGAATTTTATTGTCCTCAATGAATTCTGTTAACCACTCATGTAATAACTACAGAAACGATTGCAATGTTTTCACTAATAGGTAGCTTAGGGCCTTGGCCACGGAAGCCTAAGTCTATGCGTGTCCAACACGTACTTATCATAGCAACACCACTTTATTGTCGCATCAGGCTGCGGCTCCCGGGTCCTATGTCGTCTATTTTCCAGCAACTATAAGTTTCTCAAGGTTCTTCCTTGCAATAGTCCGAAATACTCGAGTAGTGATTTGAGGCAGATGGTTGAGAGCCTTATTAAAATGTTGTAATGTTTTAATATTTATGCGTTGGTCCGATGTGCTCTCCGAGGAAATTGCAACATCTTCGTACCTACTTTTAGTTATTCTATGGTATCATAGTGCAACGACGCTGGAGTGTTGGTTAGATACGGGCGGTGCACATATTTTTTATTCATATAAATATTAAGAAAATTTCTAGACTTACAGGAGTTAAGTAGCGGGTCGCTAGTCACTACGGTGTCGTTCGCTATCCACACACATATATATATATATATATATATAAAAGTGAAAACGTTTGTTTGTTTATTTGGCGAGTTTAACGCGACGGATTTTGATGAAATTTGGAATGGACATAGCTTTATACCCTGGAGTAACACATATAATACTTTTTATCCCGAAAAATAGTAAGTTTCTACGGGAAAACTAGAAAATTTCGATTACTTGCTGTAAGGAACGGTTGCCATGGAAACAAAATAATAAAAAGTCTGTCAAAAAGCATAAAGAGCGTTGGTGGCAAAGAGAACACAATACGTAGGTGGTTTACTTTTCCATTGTTTTTCAATAACCTAGATGAACACAGGATGCTTTTTTCGCGATAAATTGTAGCCCACGCAGACGACGTCGCGGGCGGGTCGCTAGTTTTAAAATATTTCCAGACACGCAAAGAGTCCACGGTTTGTCTACCAACTCGCAGCTACTCTGTCGACGGCATTGTGCCGTTCGTCTGAAAGAGCCCTGTGGCATCATCAAGGTCGAATCAAGTCGGACCATGTTTTCTTCACATTGCCTACGTTCTTCGCATTACATCTACACGTAACAATGGCGCCCAACGTGGGGCCATTGTTAGAATCACAAAATGAAGTCATAAACAAGAACCATTCCAATCCAATTGCTGCGCATTTAGGAACATTCAAAATATATAAACGACTACTTTTAAAATATTACTGGCCAGGTATGATGTATGCTGACGTCGTAAAATTTGTAGGTGAATGTAGTACGTGCTTAGCTTATAAATATTCCGCTCACACTACTTTAGGAAAAATGGGCATACCTAAAGTCTGTTCACGCCCATTTCAGACACTTTCCATTGATATGTTAGGTCCTTTGCCTACCAGCAGAAAATAAAATAATTACATACTTGTAGTTAATTGCTGTTTCTCTAAATACTGCCTAATATTTCCTGTGCGACAGGCTACCGCTACTGCAGTTTGTAAACTTCTTGACGAAAATGTATTTCTCGTACATGGTGTTCCACAAACTAGATAATGGACAATGCCTCTATATTTGCGGGTCGTGAAATGGCAGCTTTGTTAAAAAAATACCACAAACTCATTTCACTCCTAAGTACACTCCTCAAATAAATAACGTTGAAAGATATAATAGAACAATAGTAACGGCTATCTCCACATTTGTAGAAGAAGACCACAGAACTTGGGTTCTCAATTTACCAAAAATCCAAGTCGCGATTAAGAGTTCCGTGAATGAAGTAAATGGCTTTACGCCAGTCTTCTTGGTTCATGGAAGGGAATTAGTTACTTGCGGTTCTCACTACATTAATAACGATATTGCTACGGAAATCATCTTTTTACCTCGAGATACCTATGCTGAGAACTTAGGGTTCTTATCTGGTATATTTAATAATGTACAAGCTGCTCTTTGGCATAGTCACCAAAAAGCTTCTCAGCGTTACAATCTGCGACGTAAGCATATAGAATTCAATGTAGGAGATATTGTTTGGAAGCGGTGCTTCTTTCAAAGCGATAAAGGTGCACGTTTTAGTAAAAAACTTGCACCCAAATTAGAAAAGTTTAAAGTAAAAGAAAAAGGATGCCCTTAGTATACGTTTTGAAAAATATGTCAGGTCGTGATATTGGAGCAAGGCATATAAAATACCTTAAGTTAAAAATACTCAATTGTTGACCTATAAATATAATTTTGATCAGATTTTTCTACCGAAGAAAAATCCTTGCTGAAGAGGGGGTGTACTGTTACATTGCTGTACATTCAATAAATCTCTAATATTACCTATCAAAACGCATACATAGATAATAGTATCATTACTTAAGTACATTGCTGTACATTCAATAAATCTCTAATATTACCTATCAAAACGCATACATAGATAATAGTATCATTACTTAAGTACATTTCTGTACATTCAATAAATCTCTAATATTACCTATCAAAACGCATACATAGATAATAGTATCATTACTTAAGTACATTGCTGTACATTCAATAAATCTCTAATATTACCTATCAAAACGCATACATAGATAATAGTATCATTACTTAAGTACATTGCTGTACATTCAATAAATCTCTAATATTACCTATCAAAACGCATACATAGATAATAGTATCATTACTTAAGTTTGTTATTGAATAACAATACGTCGCTGGTGTGGCTTGTTGCGAAACCGGTCGTGGGCACAGAATAGCGCATAGTAGTTATGCCTATCGCGCTCCGCTGCGAACTCGTGGTTCCAACATTCCAGTGCAAGCTACCATTGGCAATAGATTCGTTGCGTTATTATTCTATAAAATAATATATTACTACGTGTCGTCGTATTTTGTTAATTATTAGTAATACAATTATAAGTGTTTATGTGAGTGTTAACCCCGTAATCGGATATATTCCCAACTGCCCCATTAACGTCGTCGTCGTCGTGAATAATGGGGCCGATGAGAATTTACATTCCCATCGGCCCCATTATTCACGCTAATGGGCACTAATAGGGCCGATGAGAATTTAAATTCCCATCGGCCCCATTGATGGGGACGTTACTTTTGAAATACTTTTGACATACATTTGACGTACTTTTGACATACATTAGACATACCTTTAACATACATTTGGCATACTTTTGTAACTTTTAAACATAGTTAAATATTTAAAACGGGACTTAATTGCGCTGAAAACTCGAGGTAAATAAATATTAAGTTTTCAGCGCGATTAAGTCCCGTTTTAAATATTTATCTATACTTTTGTAATTCTTTTCACATAATTTCGGCATACTTTTGACATACTTTTCACATACTTTTGAAATACTTTATACGTACTTTTGACATACTGTTGACATACTTTTGTAATCCTTTTTACATACTTTCGGTATACTTTTGAAATACTTTTGACATACATTTGACGTACTTTTGACATGCTTTTGACATACTTTTGACATACCTTTGAAATACTTATGTTATATTTCTTTTGAAATACTTTTGACATACATTTGCTTTAACATGATTTTGTAATTCATTTCACATAATTTCGGCATACTTTTGACATACTTTTGAAATACTTTATACGTACTTTTGACATACTGTTTAGATACTTTTGTAATCCTTTTTACATACTTTCGGTATACTTTTGAAATACTTTTGACATACATTTGACGTACTTTTGACATGCTTTTTACATTTTTTTGACATACCTTTGACATACTTATGTTATATTTCTTTTGAAATACTTTTGACATACCTTTGTAATTCTTTTGAAATAATTTTGATATTCATTTGCTTTAACATACTTTTGTAATTCTTTTCACATACTTTCGGCATACTTTTGACATACTTTTCACATATTTTCGACATACTTTTGACGTATTTTTGACGTACTTTTGGAATACTTTATACATACTTTCGGCATACTTTTGACATACTTTTGACGTACTTTTGACATTCGTTTGACATTCTTTTGACATATTTCTTTTGACATACTTTCGACATACCTTTGACATATTTTGAACACTTTTGACATATTCTTTAATATTGTCTATTTTTTTACTTTTGACATACGTATTCCCGACTGCCTCATTGGCGTGAAAGTTCCGATTGGCCCCATTTTATTTTTATATTTGGGTCGCATTAGTGGTTTTAGTTGCATATTTAAATTTCAAACTTTTTGACTGTATTTATACTAAAATTGAGTGTTAGGAGGAACAGAAAGAAATAAAAAGCCAAATAATTCGATCAATTGATTTGATTACAATTATTTTTCTTACAGATAATATTAAGGTATTTTTTATCACAGTAATCATCACATTTTTACAATAATTCTTTTGATAGAATCTAGAGCACAAGAAGTTTAACAAAATATTAATAATATCGCAACAATCACAGCATATTTTACAATTATTTTTCTAACGAATAATATCTAAAGTACTATATAAAAGGCTTTTATATCACAGTAATCATCAAATTTGTACAATAATTCGCTTTATAAAAGTTAAGGTGGTACAAGGTTGTAAATAGTTTTTTATATTATTTAATTAAGGCGCTCTTCTAGGGCAGTATGTAGGTATGAAAACATTTCCTCAGCCCCCGCAAATGTTTCGAGCGTAAAGACGCAACGAGCGAGAAACACGGCGCGAGTGGGGAAGCCCCCCGCGCTTTTGGGCATGCCACAGTATAGTAAATGCAGAAGATATGTAGATCAGGTTAGGGTATAATCTGGTTTAGCTTTTCGCTATATTGGGTAGGTACTAAAGAAAAAATAAATTTGCTTTTCTACTGAGTACGTTTAATTGTTATGTAGGTACCTAGGTCTGAATTATTATTGTAATTGCAATCTAATCTTATAATAAATATTCAAAAGTTTGTGTGCATTTATGTATATTCAATTTGATTTATTTCAGATATAAACATTCATATTTGTTAGTATACCTATGTGTGTCTGTTATCATTAAGCGCTGATATGGATGAATGGATTTTGATGAAATTGTGTATATGTTATCATCATCATCCATCATCATTTCTCCACCTAGGTAAACCCACTGGGCGCAGCTAATAAACGTATAGCTGTAACAATATCATACTAATAAAGTTTGTGTGCCTATTTATGATTGAAACTATGTTATCTATATCAGCTGAACGGATTTGGAAGAACGGCTAAAATTAGAAAAAGTGTGATATGGCATATTATTTTTAACGTATAAACTAAAATGTTTCACAATATTTTCACTCTGTAATGTCGTACGGGTTATTGCTCTGGGACAATGCTGCCGACACCAATGGTTTTTTTGTATTACAGAAACGAGCTGTAAGGGCTATCTATAGGCTTAGCCCTAAAGAATCGCTAAGAAAAGTATTTTCACAAGTGAAATTTTTAACATTGCCTTGTTTGTATGACCTCTTGGATATTCTGTACGCTCGGAAACATTGAAATAGGATTACAACATGCGGACAACGTCACAACTATGAGACAAGGCACAAGTATAAACTTGTGCTGCCAAAAACTACGCTATCAAAAATTAACCGATCCTTTTTTTAAAACTATGTTCGTTTTTATAATTCACATGGAGTGAATAATTTGTGTGAGTGGATAATTTGTGATTGATACACAATTTTATCACAAAAGACTGCATTGTTTTTAATGTTTCATGAGAACTTGACAGAATTGAAACGACGAACAAGGTCTAGATCTTGCTTCGATTTGCGGCCGATCGGCTTATCATGGTGTAAGTGAGAGGCGGCTTGTGCAAACGAGTGGATCGGAATATTTTAGTTGCTTCTCTTTAGATTTCATCATCATCATATCTGTCCACAGCTGCACGTAGGCCTCTTCTTATGAAAACAATACTATTAATTCAAACTGACAGCGTATTTAAAACTAAAGTAAAGGACTTTTTAATGCAAAAGGCATATTATAGCGTTAAAGTTTTTTTAAGTGACAAGGCTTCATGGCTGAATTTGGACTTTGGACCATAAGTACTAAACTCGAAGATATTTTTTAAAGCATTAATTTACTTTAATTCTTTAATTTATAGATATTATTATTGTTTATAATGGATTTATATTTTATGTTTTCTCTGTTGACGCTCATAAGTGTACCGTGTTGTACCTATATTAAAATAAATTAATTGAAATTGACAATCATACTCAAATATAAAAACAGAAACAAAGGTAATCAAATTAGGATGACATGGAAACTAAAATAAGAGATCACATCAGCGGTCTGCTGATGGTATTTATTTCTTCTCATCAAAGCACAGCATTTTTTTTGTGTTATCCTCGCCATTTATACGGCAATTTTTCGACCTTCTGATGCTTAATTATATATCAAAGACAAAAAGAATAAATATTGACATATATACTTTAAAAATATGTGTTTTTATAGCAACCATCTTAGCAGCACAAACACATATACACAAAGTCACTTATGCAGGCGTATTATTGAAAAAAAAAACAAAACAAACCATGGTATGAAACGAACATGTGGTATAACACAATGGATACTTTTATCCCGGAAAATAATAAGTCTCCTCGGAAAAACTGGAAATTATCGATTACTCGCTGTACAATGCTGTCAAAAAGCATCAAGAACGTTGGTGCAAAAGAGAATACTATATGTTGGTGCTATACTTTTGCATTGATTTTTTAATACCCTAAAAACATAGGATGCTTTTTTCGAAATAAATTGTAGTCCGCGCAGACGAAGTTGCGGGCAAAAGCTATATTAAAAAAAAACTGCCTTGTAAACCCCAAATGAATTGGATGAGAAACTCCAAAAAGTTGTGGGAATCCTTAGGGAAGAAGGCACAAAATTTTGTCAGCTGCAGCGTACGGACAAGATATCTAAAATCCCAGATGAGGCTCTTCGACTTATGGACAAACGGCAGGAGCAACAACAAGCCACACCGTCAGAAAAAAGGTATTAAGGAAGATTAGTAAGCTGGTGTGATGTGACCTCCGATGCTCAAATACACACCTGATAGAAAAGACGATTGAGCAAAATTGGTAGTCGAAAGCCTTCGCCCAGAAATTAATTGAGTAGGTCCCATCTGACGAAGCTCAATACCAATAATGGTACAACCATCGTCTCTAAGCCGGATATTCTGTCTGAGAACGAAGACTTCTATGGTGGATTGTCTGACTCGCATGCTTCTAAACCTGAACCCAGCAAAGAGGATTCCCACGCAATGACCCGCCACTAAACTGACAAACTGCCTGACGTCAGTCATGACCTACGGAGCCGAAATGTGGACACTCATGGTCAAACTAGTCCACAAATTTAAGGTTGCTCAGAGGTCACATTTCCCGAAGAACCAATAACCGTTGGGGTAGATGAGTTCTCGAATGCACTTTTAGGCAAACGTAGTGTAGGAAGCTCTGTGGTCAGGTGGAGTAACGACCCGTGAAAAGCGGCTGGTAAAAACTGGATGAGGAGAGCTGAAGACCGTACTCAGTGGCGTGAGATTAAATTTTTGCCTAAACGGCTTGATAGATTTTGATAAATGAGGTATCATTGGATTCGTATTAATCATGAGAGTGATAAAGAATATATAAAAGGTCAAGAAAACTAATATGACGGCATACAGCTGCAATATTGTATTTTCCACTGAACATACAATTATCCAACCCTATCGAGTGAGGTATAAAAATTAAGGTCTTTTTTTTTCCAAAAAAATACAATTCTTTTTCCTAAATAGTAGCAAATGTCTTTTAAGCTTCTTACAAAATTTTCAATTTTAGACTTTTCACGTTAGTACTATAGTCTAATATTGCAATTGCAACTATTATTTTAAATATGTAAGTAAATATGAAACGTTATCATTTTTGCAGGTCCGTCTGCTAGCGTGGCTGAAAAGCAAAAACACGAGCATGAGCATACGTTTACGTCGTGTGTTCCGCGCCCCACGCCTGCACGCCAGTCGTGTTTTTTGTATTTTTATAACAATTTTTACTTGTTAATTACCTACGTCTATCAAAACATTGTTTCTACTTTATCCTTGATTTCAGTGATTGGTCGAAAACTAGTCAGCAGGTGGACGAAACTGGATTTAGGGTCGAAAACTGGCGAAATGTGCATATTCAGTCATACATAAAATAAAATAAAAACTCCTTTACTAGCAATTGGCAAAGAACTGGCAAACTTACTACACTACTTTTTCATTTCCCATCGTTTTATATTGAATTACTGACCCAAGTATTATTTTGGGGTAATTGAGCAAAGAATTTTAACTAAGTAACTCAATCTGTTCAGAAAATCTTACCTACTGTACTTTTTTATACTGTGGCATGCTTGCGTAAAAAATGATTAGGTCGTCAACGTAAATCATATACTGTAAATAAATGAGTTAGGTAATTGATTAAGTATCGGTAAGTATTTTTTGTTATTTTTTTGTAATAAACTTTTATCTACATAGTTAAAAATCAAAATACTTACTATTTTCAGTTCCAATCTCAATTATTTTATTATTATTACCCATTTTGGAAAATATAAATCAACATCAATGAATAAAAATGCGGTACTCACAATTTTTACCTATACGATAACTTTACTACGCCAAACATTTATTTATGGCTCTACGCTACAACAAATATCATACATACTAAGCGCGAGGGGTATTTTTGCGGAGACAAACGACACAGGTCCTTCCTCGGAGAAGCCTTGGCGAAGCCTCGGCGGACACTGACCGACGGAGACTGGTGCTCGAAATGCAAAATTTTGGTTGTTTTTCCTTCTTGGAAAAAAATAAGAACGAAATTAGAATATTTTTGTTTGCAGCTCCTAAAGAATAAAAAGCCACGTCTATTGGAATAACTTTCACGTGGCTTTATGATAGTATCACTTAACAGGACACTTTTTAAATACCGATTTAGAGTCATCTTTGGTTTTATTTTTTATCGAGCCAACAATTCTCAATCACGTTTCTATAATTTACAATTTCTAGAGTGTATATTCAAATTTAATAAAACATTATTTTTTTCTTATATTTTAGTTGATTTACAGAGGTTTTGAAACCTTCAAATGTGCTAGAAGCCCGCCTTAAGCACCTGATGATTACTGTGATAAAAAAAGCCTTTCATGTTGTACTTAAGATATTATCCGTTAGAAAAATAATTGTAAAATATGCGATATTATAATATTTAGTTAAACTTCTTGTACCTTAGTTTCTGTCAAAAGAATTATTGGAAAAATGTGATGATTACTGTGATAAAAAATACCTTGATATTATCTGTAAGAAAAGGAATTGTAAAATATGGCTGTGATTAATGTTGTTTATTCTAGTACCTAAAGATATGACCAATTATAAATATTGTTAATTTAAATAACTGCATAGTGATTTTTTAATGAAAAGAGTTATTCTCTATAAACCAGTATTTGATTTGCTAGAATAAGTTAGCCTTTTATTTCTTTCTTATCCTACACAGAATGTTTGGAATTTAAATATGCAACAAAAAACAGTAAAGCGACAAAATTATCAAAAAGAAAATGGGGCCATTGGAAATTTTCACGCCAATGAGGCAGTTAGGAATATGTACGTAAAAACAAATGTCAAAAATAAAAATAATGTCAAAAGAACGTCATATTCGTCAAAAATATGTCAAAAAAATGTCGAAAGTATATCAAAAGTAAGTTAAAAGGAAGTCAAAATAAATATGTCAAAAGTGTGTCAAAAGTACGTCAAAAGTATTTCAAAAGTATGCCGAAGTATGCCAAAATTATGTTAAAGCAAATGTATATCAAAAGTATTTTAAAAGAAATATAACATAAGTATGTCAAAAGTATGTCAAAAGTACGTCAAAAGTATGTGAAATAAATTCCGAAAGTTTGTGAAAAGAATTACAAAATTATGTTAAAGCAAATGTATGATAAAAGTATTTCAAAAGAAATATATCATTAGTATGTCAAAAGTATGTCAAAAGTACGTTAAAATATTATCTAAAATATGTGAAAAGTATGTAAAAAGTACGCCGAAAGTATGTGAAAAGATTTACAAAGGTATGTTAAAGCAAAAGTATTTTATAAGTATGTGAAAAGTACGTCTAAAGTATGCCAAAATTATGTGAAAATAATTACAAAAGTATGTCAAAAGTATGTTAAAGGTATGCCAAATGTATGTCAAAATTACGTTAAATGTATGTCAAAAGTATTTCAAAAGTAACGGCCCCATTGGCGTGGATAATGGGGTAGGTGGGAATTTAAATTCCCATCGGCCCCATTGATGTGGAGTCCCACAGAGGTTACACATGACCTACGTGCAATCTTAGACAAAGATAATTTCGTGCCTCAAATAACACCTTACCTTAGGAAGTTTGTAAATTCACTTTCGGCCATTCGTGAGCGTGTAGAAATCCAGCAGGATAAGACCAAAGAGTATACTGATCAGTCACGCAGACCTGCAGAAACCTTTCAGGTAGGAGACTTGGTACTTTTTAAATCTCATGTGCTCAGCAGTGCTACTAAGAATGTGACCGCCAAGTTCGCGCCGAAGCGCGATGGACCTTACCAAATCGCGAAGAAAGTAAGTCCAACAACTTATACTCTATCGCATGTGGATCAGCCTACTGAAGTTCTTGGTAAGTATCACATCCAGGATCTTACAGCCTACAATAGTAGAGACGACACCTCACCGCTTAGGCCTGTCATCCCAAAAATAAATCGAGGACGACCAGCGAAGGAAGCTAGAGTCCTAGTCCAGGAGCGAGGGCGTTCCCCTGGACTAGAGGGGGAGCATATAGTAAACCACCATGCGTTGTTGCCATACCGTGCCTCTCGCGGCCGTCCGCCCGCTCGCTTCTTTGACTAACACGCATGCGCATACAGCCGCGCGTCCGCGCCGTCTCGCTCACGCCAGAGCTTAGTACATTGATGGCGTCTTTTACGCCGCTAGGCCAGCCAGTCCGCCGCTCAATCCCGGTCGACACGGATGTATACGCGTGCTACATAAACCTATTTACGTTAAAACTACGAACTACGATAATCTTTTGTAATACTAACTAACTTTTTGAACATTTTGTTATTTTTTGGATGAAAACAGTGAATAATTGACAACATACCATTTTTGCCCAGAGAGTTTCTCATGTTTCATTCCTTATGAGGCCCCACGCCTCATAATGTCTAATTTATCCAGATGTTAAAATGGCGTAGGTAATGTCTATTTTTACCCGAGTACGGCAAAGCAAGCGATGGGTAATGAGTTTAACAATGTATGTAAGTATGTGGGTATGTGGATTTCCCACTATAGTGTCAACCCTATTGGTCTGATTTTGACAAACGAGGTTTCAATCGATTTGTCTTCTGGTATAGACACACACTTTTTTTTACCCGATTACGGCGAAGCAAATGAATGGTTATGTTTTCAAACTATTAGTTATTCTGTGGTAGGGAGCACAAAAAGACAAATTTCAAATTTTGCACTGCCGGTCTTGTCTCATAAGTATATAATTAGGTAGGTATTGTACTAGTGTGTTGCACTGGGCATTTGTGCTGATTATATAAGCCTCTTTCAACACACTGATAAGCACATTTTATGTATGTTATTATCTATGTTTATTTTTGTAATGTGTATTGAATAAATGGTTTTTCTTTCTTTTATCATTAATTCTGTGCTATTGTAAACATTTGCACGTCTGCTTGCAAACTGAATACAGTGACTCAACAAAACAATTTATTTTAAGATATTTTTTATATGACTGTGATCTGGCAAATAAACAATTTGATTTGAAAAGCCCCGGGTGAGGACGGAATTACAACGGAGCTCCTGAAGGCAGGAGGTACTCCCACGCTTAAAGAGCTTCAGCGTATATTTAATTCAGTCCTCTTTTCTGGGAGAACTCCAAAGACAAAAAGGTGACAAGACTCTTTTCAAAAACTATAGGCCCATTTCCCTCCTGAGCCATGTCTACAAGCTGTTTTCGAGAGTCATCACGAATCGTCTTGCGCGGAGATTCGACGAAATACCAGGGGAGGACGGAATAACGACAGAGCTACTGAAAGCGGGTGGAACACCGGTACTTAAAGTCCTTCAGAAGCTGTTTAACTCCGTCATCCTCGAGGGTACTACGCCAGAGGCGTGGCACAGGAGCGTAGTGGTTTTGTTCTTTAAGAAAGGTGATAAAACCCTTTTGAAGAATTATAGGCCCATTTCGCTGCTGAGCAACGTCTATAAGCTGTTTTCGAGAGTAGTTACAAACCGTCTCGCTCGTAGGTTTGACGACTTTCAGCCTCCCGAACAAGCTGGATTCCGGAAAGGCTTTAGCACCTAGATCCATACGCTCCGGCAGATTATACAGAAGACCGAAGAATATAACCGGCCACTATGTCTAGCGTTTGTGGACTACGAGAAAGCCTTTGATTCAGTCGAGACCTGGGCAGTGCTACAGTCATTACAGCGGTGCCAGATTGATTACCGGTACATCGAAGTGTTGAAGTATTTGTAAAGCAAGGCCACCATGACAGTTCGTCTTCAGGATCAGAGCACGAATTCTATCCAGCTGCAAAAAGGGGTGAGACAGGGAGACGTTATTTCTCTGAAACTGTTCACCTCTGCACTGGAAGATTTATTCAAGCTTCTGAACTGGAACAGATTTGGTGTTAACATCAATGGCGAATACATCACTCACCTTCGATTTGCTGATAATATAGTCATCATGGCAGAAACCCTGGAAGACCTAAGCACAATGCTCAGTGACCTCAATATTGTTTCCCATTAGGTGGGTCTTAAAATGAACATGGGCAAGACTAACATCATGTCAAATGCCCATGTCGCTATGTCGCTTGATCACTATGTCTACTTGGGTCAGACGATGCAACTGGGTAGATCCAACTTCGACAAAGAGGTCAACCGACGAATCCAACTCGGATGGGCAGCGTTCGGGAAATTACGCCATATCTTCTCGTCGCAGATACCACAGAGCCTCAAGACGAAAGTTTATAATCAGTGCGTGTTGCCAGTGATGACATACGGCACTGAGACGTGTTCGCTAACTATTGGTCTCATACAAAAGCTCAGAGTTGCGCAGCGTGCAATAGAGAGAGCTATGCTCGGTGTTTCACTACGTGATAGAATCAGAAATGAGGAAATCCGTAGAAGAATGAAGGTTACCGAAATATCTCTCAGAGTTTGCAAGTTGAAGTGGCAATGGGCAGGCCATATAGTTCGCAGAACCGACAACCGCTGGGGAATAAAGGTTCTCGAATGGCGACCACGAACAAGCGAGCGAAGTGTGGGGAGACCACCCACACGATGGACCGACGACATTGTAGCCATCGCAGGATGTCGGTGGATGGAGGTGGCACAAGATCGCTCGTCATGGCGTTCTTTGGGAGAGGCCTATGTTCAGCAGTAGACTTCTAAAGGCTGACATGATGATGATGATGAAGATGCCTAATAAAATAATATAAAAAACAGTATAGGAAAAATTAGGAGATTTTTTGTACCATGGTATTTTTACATCACTTGTAAAATATCTCACTCCCATAAAGTCCAGTTCTCTCAATGACCACTGTCCTCTCCAAATTTGTTTCAGATCGTGCAAGACATCAGCGGCGCGGTGAGCGCGGCGGCGGCGGGCGAGCCGTGGGAGGGCGCCGAGGCGGCGGCGGCAGGCGCGTGGCTATGCAGCGCGTTGGCAGCGCGCGCGGCGCGGCGCCGGCCCGCGCTCACACGCGCTGCGCACCTTTTGCTGGACGAGGTGGCGGGCGCGGGCGCGGCGGCGGCGCTGCTGGCAGCGCTGGCACGCGCGGGCGCGCCGTGGGTTGCACGCGCGCGCCTCGATCTTGCGGACGCGCTGCGGAGCGGCGGCGCGCGGTGCGAGGCGGTGGCGGACGCGCTCGTGCGGGCCGCGCTCGCGGGCCTCCCGCCGGCGGCGTGGCGGCAGCTGGACGCGGACGCTCAGTACTGCGCGCTGCAGCTGGCGGGCCGCGCACGCGCACACGCCGCGCCGGCGGCGGAGGAGTGCCCCCTGGAGGCGCTGCTGACGCTAGCGGCGCCGAGCGCGAAGGACCACCGCCCCGACACGCTCAAGGTGCGAATCCCTCCTTCGACACTATAATTTACATACGTCCCATATTTTGTGCTCCCATATTTTGAGATACAGTCTATTGTAACTCTAGTTTACACTAGAGATTTAATGTTTTTTTTGCATTAACTCCTGTAGCTAATACGCCTGTAGATTCTAAGTCTCTCGCATATGCTATTGAAAATAATAAGATTTATGTTCTTATAATTTTCTATAGGAAAAATTTGGATCACGGAAGGGATCCCGCATCATCCATGCCTCTGCGCAGCACGTGCCTTTAACCAATCCGTTTTCTGTGACTACGGCATCATCATCCAAATTTTTCCCTCAGTTTCTAAATCCGTCTTACGGGGACGGTAACGCCGCCATCTATTGGTAGTTTTTTTCGTATAGAAAATTATTAGATGTGAATAGAAATTTAATTGTATCGTTTTGTGTTTCGCCTCTGCTCGAGGCATCAGCAGTGGGAATCGCTCAGCTGATGCCTCGAGCAGAGGCGATTCGATTTTCAAAACAATATCTTATTGTTACGAGCTAGGGTTCGAAAAAAATAAATGTATGCTAATTAAACCAAAAATTAACACTTATATTCGAAGAACCAAAAAAGATCAACAAATAACACTCAAACACTTTTTTACTCGACTGTACACACTAATTAATTATCACTGAATATTCGCTTCGAATCACTTTGATAGTTTCGTTCCGAATGCCAAGTCAAGGCTGTTCCAGACAGCCGATGCGTGCCCTGCCGTATTTATACCGCGACGGAAGTTTTTTTTTATTTTTTTTATTTGGTTTACCAACAGGTTGATACAATAAACTTAGTCTAATTACATATATTTTTTTAGGGTGAAAGTAACAACCCAATAAGAGGCAAACACAGCATGAATAAATAAAAATGATATTTTTTACAACCAACTCTCGACCAAAAAGAAAAAATGATGTTAACTAAATAACTAATGTTTAACTAAATGAGAAAAAAATATTGAATTATAAAATATAAGGAAAATTTTGAAATAATATTAAAATTAAAATAAAACAACTAGGATCTCTAATGAGACCCTCGAGTAGCTTTAAGGGTTTCGGCAACCCTTCTCTTAAAAATTCGAAGAGAAGTATCCAGAAGGTACTCGTATGTACTAGCAGTAGTCGGTAGGTACTTGAACTTTCAAGGCCGGCGGCGCCTTTGATGTTGCCGCTTCGCGCCGTGCCTGTAGGTACTTAAGGCCGGCGGCGCCTTTGATGTATCCGCGCCGCGCCCGTATGTACCTACCTAGTGCGCGCTCTGGAAGTTTCTGTAGGTTACCTACGCGGAACTATTGTACTCCAGAAGGTTCCTTTAAATGTAGGTATTGCGTCATCTAACCACGCTTCTCGAACATTTTAGTACCTACTGTTTTTCTAAGAATCGACCGCTTCTTTGGCCTCTTGCCTCACACTATGCTTACAATTGTCCAGGCAAGGTCTTGAGAAAGCGTCCGCGTTACCGTGAGTTCTGCCACTGCGATGCTCAGTGTCAAAGTCAATACTCTTGCAGATGTTCAATCCATCTTGCCACTTGACCTTCTGGGTTCTTGAACTGGAGCAGCCATTTCAATGCAGCATGATCGGTTCGCAGATGAAATTTGCGTCTCAACAGTTATTTACTAAAATGCCGCAATGTTTTTACCACAGCAAGTAACTCTCTTTTCGTGACGCAGTAGTTACGTTCCAGTTTGGACAAGGGTCTGCTGAAGTAAGTTTTTGTGATTTTTTACAATCACAAATTCCCGGTCTCCTTTTCGTTGAGACACACCGCCATTACCAGTGTTACTCGCATCTGTATCAACTTTTCGTGATTTTTTCAATCACAAATTCCCGGTCTCCTTTTCGTTGAGACACACCGCCAATACCAGTGTTACTCGCATCTGTATCTACGATGAAGCCATTCTCGGTGTCAGGATAGCCAAGAATAGGTGTATCGCATAGACTCTTCTTCAATTTTTGGAAAGCGGTGTCACAGCTTTCATCCCAACAGAAGGACCGCTTCTCCTCAGTGAAATTGTGCTAAGGCTTAGCAACATCAGCGAAGTTCTTCACAAACCGACGGTAAAAAGAGCACAAGCCCAAAAATGCTCTGACTTCTGTCTTGTCTTTTGGAACTGCCCACCTCTGACAGCGATGATCTTCTCTGGGTCATTTTGCACTCCTTCTTGTGAAACCATCTGTCCCAAAAAGTTTACTAGCCGTCTGAAAAATGAGCACTTTTTCGGGCTCATTTTCATTAGCAGTCTGAATTTTTGTTATCACACGTTCCAGGTTTTGCAGGTGGTCTTCAAACGAGCGCCCTGCGATGATAATGTCATCCAAATAAACGAGACAGGCGTCTCCAATCAATCCAGTGAGTACCAGCTCCACCAACCTTTCAAAAGTTGCAGGAGCATTGCACAATCCAAATGGCATTACATTAAATTACCATAGATCCTTCCCCGTAGAAAACGCTGTTTTCTCTTTGTCCTTCGGATCTATTCTCCACTTGCCAGTAGCCACCCTTCAGGTCCAGCGTTATAAACCACTTCATCCCCGTCAGCGTATCCAGTGTTCTCGATCCTTGGTAAGGGATAACTGTCCTTCTTGGTAACATCGTTGAGCGGACGATAATCCACACAGAAACGTAAACTGTCATCCTTCTTTTTGACCAGCACCACAGGAGCACACCAAGGACTGGATGAAGGTTCTATTATGCTATCTTCACCATGCATTCAATCATGGTTTTGACCTCCTTCTCTCGTGCAACTGGCAGCCTCCTTGGACGTTGACGGATCAGTAACTCGTTCCCGGTGTTTATCTTGTGCCGAACTAATCCCGTCTTCCCAATATCAGCTTCATTATTTGAAGAGAAGATGTCCGCGTACCGATATAACATTTTCTCAGCTTTCGCAAGTTCCTCTTTGGAAAGATCCTTTCGGCAGTCTTCTAGTAGTTTCGACACATTAAATCTGCCATTGTGTTTAATGTCACTAAGTGACTCTTGACATTGTCGCATCCAAACTACTTTCTCGCAGGTATCCATCAACGTCCCTCTGCTAATGAGATGTTCGTCATTAGTCTGGTTCAATAAGCGCACTGCTGAAGTGTTGGTGGCCCTCACCAAACACCACCACTCAAGGCTGGTCATGTTCCGATTTTTCTAGTAGTGCGCATCGATGTTTTTACGTAGAATTCCGTGGCGGACTCACTGGAACGATGGTTTCCGACCTGGGAGCAAGGACTATTTTCTTAAGGCAGTAAATCTTTCCTGATGATTATCTTTCCATAAAGATGTCCTCACTGCCACATTTCAAAATTCCTTACTTCACGTCGATCTCACAATGGTGTTCTCTCATGAAATCCAAGCCAAGAATGCAATCATCGACTATATCAGCCACGATGACTTTGTCGGAAAATCCTTTCACCTAGTTTCATCTCCACCTGCTTTTTGCCTTGGACGGGTATGTGCTGACCAGTAGCTGTTAGTAGTCTAATTGGCTTGCAGTTCCTGAAGAAGTCCCCAATAACACTATTTCTAAGCTTGGAACTGATCACGGTTCGAGAAGCACCCGTTTCTAAAGTCAGTTTACATGGTATGCTGTTGACTTCACCCTTAATGGTCAGGCTGTTCCCGTCGTGCGCTTGCGAGAATAAAATTCTGGAGGTAGGTACCCGCCCCTCGTTCCTGGCGTTTACTCGTTTCCCTGGGTCGTTTCGGTCGGTTGCTGACCACCCGTACTTGCTGAGGCCGATCTTCCCTGCCAACAACTCGTCTCGGGCAGCTGAATCTCAGGTGAACCCTCTCTCCACACTCATAGCATCTAGGGCTGAACTTCAGACGATTGTCACGGGGAGGTGATGCCACTACTTCCCTGATGCGGTGAGCCCGATGATCTTTCCGTACAGCTTCCACCTCCAAAGCATGGGCCAAGGCATCCTCAAGAGATTCGTGATGCCCAGCTCTCACAGCAGCTCTCACTTCTAGGTCGTGAATCCCATCGATAAATGCTTGAATCAAATTACCGGTGATGACTACAGGTGAAGCTGAAGACTGGTATGCCTATCGAACCAGCTTTTCAATTTCGAGAACCCACTGCTGTAGGTTCTCAGTATGCCGCTGCGCCCTGTCCTTTAATTGAGGACGATACACGTGCTCCAGGTGAGCGTCACCATAGCGAGATTCCAAAGCTTCGACTAGTATTCTTAGGTAACGTCCTTTCCGAGGGCCTCCAGTATAGTTACGGCCTGGATACGAACCTACCTCACCGCTAACCTAACACCAAATGTGTCACTTTGTTTCAATACTCAATATTTTATTGCCATAATATTACAAAAGATCTTAGTAATTAATAGGTAGAATGACATATTACCCTCATAATATGGTGTAGCAATTTAAAGTAGGAGCGGACCGAACCATTTAAAAACTCATTCCTGTTGGATAATGTATTAGACTAATTTAGTTATTCATAAAATCATTTAAATTATAATAACATTTTTTAATGAAATATAAAAAATAAATAAAAATATTCGGGACATTTCCACACCAATTACCCCAAACTAGGATACCCTACTAGGTACTAGGCACTAGATAACGGATAAACATACATAGATAAGAATATTACATCCATGACGGAAACAAACATTTCTGCTCTTTTCACAAATGATTGCACCTTGCAGGATTAGTACCCGTGACCGTTCGATTTCGTGCCTAGGATCTCTAGCCACTAGACCAACCGGTCGTTAAAAAAACCAATTTTTAATTTATTTATAAAAACGTTATCTCGTCGTTTCCTTCGACTTTTATTTCGTCGTATATTTTATTATATATTTTTACTGACATAAACAGGTGTTTTAGGTGTTGGTGGCGGCTTCCAAACTTCAAGTGCTGTTTCACGTCAAAAAATGAGGTCGACGTTATTTGCGACCGGCGACCGTGCGCGTGGGGAGCGAAGCGAACGCGAATACATGGAAACAATAACCTTCGTCGCCGCGCGCGGTCGCGGCGTGCCCCCGTCATATTATGGAGATTTAAGTACTTTAGTATAAAAACACTCGAGAGAGAAGAAAAAACAATACCTTCATGTAACCTTACAGTTTAGATAGAGGCGAATAGAACAATTTAAAAAATAAAGCAACCAATATATTTTAAAGTACTTTTTATGAAAAATTTACAAAATGATCCCAACAGAGTTTATATTCTTAATTACGATGATATTCGAAACTGGGCACCCCGGCTACGGGTCAGGTAGGTCGAGCGTGAGGTGCGCCACGAGCAGCGTGGAGGCGGCGCCCACCACGGGGCGCCGGTACGAAGCGCGCAGGCGCCACCCCGCCGCGTGCAGCGTAGCGCGCGCGCCGCCCTGCACCTCGCTCGCGGCCGCCTGCAGCGCGCCGAGCCCGGCCGCCACCGCCGCCGCGGCCGCCGCACCGCACAGCGCGCGCGCCACGCCGCGCCGCCGCCACGCGTCGCGCACCGCCAGCGCGTGCACCCAGCCACCCGCGCGCGGGCCCCACAGCTCCGACAGGCTCACGGTGCCCACCACGTGCGCGTGCGGCGGTGGCGCACACTCCAGCACGCGGCGCGCCTCCGCCGCGGAGAAAACACGCGGCGCGGTCGGCGGCGCAGCGCCCGGCGGCGCCCACGCCTCCGCCACCCACCCGCTCATCTCCTGGCGGATGTTCTGCGGATACATGAAGCAGAACGTTTCTCAGGGTTTCAATTGAACTTTGGTGCAATTTGCATCTCAATGTGACGAGTAAAAGCCGAGCAATTGATTACAAAACTATTTGTGGGCTGAAAAAATGTTCATAAAATTTGATATACAGGCTACTATACAGGTACAAATCCTTAAGTACCACTTAAGATACGTTTATACCAGAAAAATACCAAAGTCCACACGGGCAAACCAAAAATGTTTTTTTTTTCAAAATTTACATATTTTGTATCATGGGGCCCCATAATATTAGTAAACTTTGTAAATCGATCAACTTTTTCATGTACCAAACGTTCAATAAGCAAAACGTTGTCTGTTTGTTTGTTTGGGGAGCTTTCACGCGATAACGGATGGACGGATTTTGATGAAATTTGGAATGTAGATAGCATATACCCTGGAATAAAACATAGAATACTTTTATCCCGGAAAATTTTAAGTTTCCACGGGAAAACTGGAATACATATATAGTCAATACATATATAAGGACTATATATGTACTGTGGTATATGTTTATCTGCTTATTTTCAAACAAAATTTGACGGTTCACTTAAGGAAATTATTTATAGAAGCGCGTGATTTCGATACATGGACCTCTGGATTACAGGCCTATGCATGTTCCCACTGCGCCACTCTGCTTCGTGGACGGAACGAAGAAATTCGGTACCGTTCTATAAACGGATGTATTATTATTTTAAATTTAACATAACTTTGGACCCCTAAACCGCAGGAACCCTTTTTTCGGGATAAAAGTATTCTAAATTTTAACAAATAATATAAACTTTGACTGTGCCAAGTTACTTGATGGCGTTTCAACTAAAGTATTAAACAGTCTGCGACTATTTTGGTTCCCATTATTACACATATCTGTATTTAAAGTCTGTCTTCTGGTTCCTTCCCACGCATTTTCAAAACGTCCATAATCACACCTATCCATATGGGATTATTACCGAAATCCCCACCAGACTGTCCCCACCAGTGGGGATTTCGGGAAAAATCTAAAAAAGTTTTCCCGAAATCTCCACTATAAACACAGTGGGGATTACAGGAATAAGCAAAAACACATTTTTACCGTTTTCCCCACCACGAAAAAACATTCTACTGTAAGCATTACCTAGGTACCTACTATCTTATTTTCAAGACTACCAGCAGAAGGTCAAGAATTAAGTAAATACCTACCTACATTACAGCTTTGCACCGCTCGCTCCCTGTCCGTGGTCCACCTACATAGTTCACCTGGCTGTACCAAGGGCAATGTTTTCTTTCCGTGGTCCAACTCAAGGATACAAAAGCGACGGACTCTTGGTCACCCCGTCTTGTCACACACAAACAGGTTGAAAAGGGCGTTTCCTCGTGGCCTAACTAGGCAGAGAAACTGTCAGTTCGTCTGAAATACATTTAGGTCTCCGAAACACTCGCATAGAGCACCTTGGACATTACGTAGGTACCTACCTACCTAGTAGGTGCTCTATATTTTTGGAGTACGTAAGCGCGGTTCTTAAACTAGCTGTATCACCGATAGTACAAAGAGAAATAAATTTATGTAACCACAATAATTTTATCTTTATTTCTTGCATTTACATGTATCTTTATTTTCGACAAAAAACAAGCATACAATATAGGATTACCAAACTTAAGCTACCAAAGGCCTGGTTTCTTGTCTTCTACTCTCCGACATTGAAAAAACTATAAGTAGAAATAGTTTCTAAAATCTTTGTGGGTCGTAAGTTGTGTATTTGTTATACACATAATTTGTTAAATTTATATTATCGTTGGCAATGATGTTTTAATATAATATCATTGATCGTACTTGTATTTTACTTTCATTTATTTTCTATGAATATCAAGATTGACATTGATTGACGTAAGTATTTATCAAAGAGTATTTAAATACAACGTAAGAGTATTTTTATATTATTTGACTCATATTATTGTTTTCATTTTTAATGCTTCTCAACTTCAGTGAAAGGAAAGCGTCTCAATACTTACAAGCATTTCCTACGTCAATGTTTACAAGGTATTTAAATCCTTTAATGTAGCGTAGTGAACCCTTTAATATCTGTGCTACAGTAAAAGTCTGGCCAAAGAGGAGGTGTACCATCCCCGTATCTTCTTTGTAGTTTGTGGGTGTACCTAGCCCTCGTCAAAGCGCTATAACGCTAAGATCGCTTTCTTTGACCACCTATATTCTGAAATAAATTATAACGCCCGCCGCGTTCTGCCTGACGTCACGACGACAGAGCGTTCGCGTCGCTTCCTACTACTCTACCAGCGTGGCAAGTTAGGGGAGGGTAGGGTTAAGTGATGGGAAGAAGTAGAAAGTTTGGGGGAGGGTGGAGAGGATGTGTGAGGAAGGTGGGAGAAGGTAGAGGAAGGTGGGGGAAGTGAGGTGAAGGTATGGGAGTTTGAGGAAAGGTGAGGAGAAGGTGGGGTAAGTTGAGAAAAGTGAGAAAAGGGTGAGAGAATTTGAGGGGAGGATCGGGGGAAGTTTGGGGGAAATTGGGAGAGGGTGGGAGGATGTAAAGGGGTTACGGGAAGTTGTCATAAAGTTAGGGGAGGGTGGGATTAAGTAATGGGAGGGAGGAAGAAGTTTGAAGGAGGGTGGGGGATGGAGGGATGTGATGTCCAAAATAATGTGACACCTTTAAAATTATTTTGGAGCTATGTACATTACAAAAATTAACGTCACACGATTTTGGACCTTAATGACATTAATCAGATTTAGTCAGATTCGGCATTTACTGTGTTTATTAAGTCAAAATACGTAAATAAATTAAAATACTTAGCACATGTCAATAAGGTCGACAATCATCTGACTCCTCATGATCATCTGAGCTAGGTACCTCATAAAAAATATTCTGCCAGGCGTCCTGCGAATTCTTTCTTTTAATTTGCCTACAAATTTTGAAAGTTTGATATCTGCATGCAGGAAAAAGACTCCAAACCAGTATTTTTGGGTGACTATGATGTATATATTATGGTCATAGTCATTCATTAAACAGGAAGAATGAGTTGTGGTAAGACCGTATTTTTTATTATGCATACAATTTAAGTAACACCAACTGGTATGTATTTAGTAGTTACAAATATATACATATATATATATATATATATATATTTACATCACAGTACTGATTTTACGACCTTTCATTTCGCATTATTGTAACGTCCACTACTTTTAGTTCATTTTTATAAACTATGACAGCTAATATTGGTCCATTAAATAATTTCAAAAACCATGTAAAACTTATTTTTTACATATTTACGATATGTTGATATACAAATATTCTTATATTGCCAGACGGGGGGAAACCAACAAGGACTCCTATCCATATTAAAACTCATCGGAACTCCTATGATATACATGATTTTTAATTCATGCTACTGCTTATTGTAATTCCTTTGTAGAATGCGACGTTGCCATTCTTATTAGCTATTATATCATGCGCGATGCATCACGGACTCGCGGTTAAGGAAATAAACACTGAGACTTTGAGATCATGGATTGCCCAGCCGTGCTATACTATAAACTGTTTATAATAAGCAATATTAAAAAATATTGATGTAATTGAATCAAATATTGGGATCAAATGAAACGTTTATTAAACATACGAGTACATCTATTAACAATTATTAATTTAGTGAGGTAGATATTTATAATTATATAATAAAGATTTTAAGAAACATAATTAACACAAATTGGGTATTGGTATATAACTAAAGTCAAATATTAATCAACATGAAAGTATATTTTATGTAATTCAGACGTCTATATTATTTAAGGAAAAAGCATAAATTAAAAAAATATATTATCCCCCCTCCCCCCCATTATAGCTAGGAAGCATCTCGATCACATCAGTTTTCAAACATAAAAAAAAACATCCATTTGAGAGCTACGGTCGTCACCCCCATTCCAATTATTATGGCTAAGGACCATCTAGTTTACCTCAGCTTTCAAACTTAAAAAACCGCAGCTAAATCGGTCCATTCGTTTGTAAGATGCGATTCTCACCCCCCTTTTCTCAACTCCCCCTCCCCTCTATATAGCTAAGAACCATCTCAACCACATCAGTTTTCAAACATGAAAAACCTCATCAAAATTGGTCTATTTGTTCGGAAGCTACGATCATCACCTCTATCCCCCTTCCCCCTATTATAGCTAAAAACCATTGTAGTGACATATTATATTTAGCACATTAAGCAAAACTGTAGAGCGGCTGTCCGAGCGCCCCCCTCCGTCGGCAGTCGTCTCCGCCAGGTCTTTGTATACAAACGTGATTAAAACTACTATGTGATTTAACCCAAGTGTTTTTATTTAATTGGGCTAGATCAATTACTTTGAAGACATAGACTGAACAATATTCCAAATAACAACCAGCCCCGACATTTGGTGACCCCAGACTATAGTGAATACGCAAAAACTTTTATTTTTTATTTTAGTGAACATTTTTGTTGTGAAATCAGTGACTCATATTTTATTGTTACAAAATGAATCCAGCACTCGAATCACCGGTCGACCCACAGCAACCGAAGGTAGACGAAATGGATCAGCCGGGGACTACCTGTTCAGCTTTGTCGCTTACTCAGAAAATACCAGATTTTTGGGAGGATCAGCCCAGAGTGTGGTTTATACGGACCGAAGCGATTTTAGCACCACAAAAAATTGGGGACGACTCAAAATTCAACGTGATACTATCCAAATTAACAAAAGACGCGATAACTCAAGTGACAGATTTGATCGTTAACCCGCCCGATCGGAAGTACGAAGCTTTGAAAAACCGCTTGTTGCAGATTTATGAAGAGAGCGAGAATAGACAGATACAAAAGCTTATCGGAGAAATGGAGTTGGGAGACCAGAAACCATCCCAACTGCTACGCCGGATGAGAGATCTCGCGCGAGGCAAAATACCCGATGATACCCTGCGCATATTGTGGCAAGGTCAAGTGGTATTGTGGTCAAGGTGCCTCAAGCAGCCAGAGCGGTGCTGGCGGTCACGGATAATTTGGAGTTAGAAAACTTAAGTGTCATAGCCGACAAGATCGTGGAGAAAACTCGGCCTGTGCAAATTGCCGAGGTTGTGCATACCTCCAATAATGGCCTAGATAAAGTTTTAGCGGAGATTGCAAAAATCAACCTAAGACTAAATAACTTGGAGCGAGGGTGAGCCAGACAAAGGGACAGCAGCGGAACCTCACGTGTGTCTCCAAGAACCCGCAGCAACTCGCGCAATCCAAGGAGCCCGGATTGGTTGTTTCTATCATTACCGTTTCAAGACACGCGCTAGGAAGTGCATTCAGCCCTGCGCCTGGAAAAACCAGGAAAACTAGGACGTGTACAGATAGAGGCGGTAATCTGTACAATAGCGGAGAGTCACCGTCTTTGTGTAACAGACTTAACTAGTGGACATAAATTTTTAGTGGACACAGGTGCGGAAGTTTCGGTAATTCCGGTAACAAAAAAACTTTTTACAAGTAGTGCAGTTTCGGACTATAAACTGTATGCAGCGAATGGCTCAGAGATAAGGACTTACGGTACTCGGACTTTGGTATTAAATTTCAAACTGAGACGACCTTATCGTTGGACATTCATTATCGCGGACGTGAAACAGCCTATTCTTGGTGCTGATTTTCTAAAACACTATAAACTATTGGTAGACATAAGTGAACAAAAGTTAGTGGACAAAACGACTAATTTGTGTGTTATCGCGCCAATAGTACCTTACAGTGATTCACCGATATACGCAGTGGACATTACGCATCCGTATGCCAAACTTTTGCATAAATATCCGGATGTAACCAAACCAGTTTCTTTCAGGGAACCATCTAAGCACTCTGTATATCACCACATAGAGACTACCGGCCCACCAGTGTACGCTCGAGCGAGACCACTGCACCCGGACAGGTATGCCAAGGTGAAGGAAGAGTTCCGCGTCATGCAAGAGATGGGAATCTGCAGGCCCTCCAAAAGTCCATGGGCCAGTCCATTGCATGTAGTTCCCAAGAAGAATGGTGAGTTGAGACCCTGCGGCGATTATCGGTGACTCAACGCGATCACAAAACCGGATCGTTACCCTATACCGCGACTGCAAGATTTTACCTATGTACTTGCTAATAAGACTATATACTCGCGTCTAGACATAAATCGTGCATATCATTTTATTGAGATCTGGCCTGATGATGTAGAAAAAACCGCTATCATAACGCCGTTTGGTTTGTTTGAGTTCCCACGCATGACTTTTGGTCTAAGGAACGCGGCTCAAACATTCCAACGCTTTATGAACGACACGGTGCTGCAAGGGTTAGATTTTATATACTGTTATATCGACGATGTGTTAGTAGCCAGTTCTGACGTCATCAGCCACGAACGACACTTAGCTCAAGTTTTAGAACGATTTACCCAGTATGGAATCTCTATCAATCTATCTAAATGTTGTTTTGGCCAAAATAAACTTACGAAGTATCAACTGAGGGGATACGCCCTTTGGAAGATAAGGTGCAGGCGATAGAAGATTACCCGAAACCACAGACAGTAGCTCAACTACGTCGTTTTTTGGGAATGTTAAATTTTTACCGCGCTCATCTTCCACAGGCCGCGTCTTATCAGTCGTTATTAAATGCGTATTTGCATGGAGTTAAAAAAAATGATAGTACTAAAATTGAATGGACTGAATTAGCGGAGAATGCTTTCCAACAATGTAAAGAGAGCTTGAAAAGTGCTTGTATGTTGTTCCATCCTTTACCAGGGGTCCCATTAGCGCTCATGACCGACGCATCTGACACCTGTGTGGGAGCAGTACTGCAGCAGCTGCATCAAGGTACTTGGAAGCCGTTGGGATACTTTTCCAAAGCGCTATCAGCAGTTCAACGTAAGTACTCTGCTTACGATCGTGAGTTGTTGGCTATTTACATGGCCATTCAATTTTTTAGGAACATGCATGAAGGTCGTACCCTTACTGTGTATACCGACCATCAAGCACTAGTACATGCATTCAAAAAGATAGGTACAGACAAAGAGACGCCACGGCGAACACGGCAGCTGATGTTTATAAGTGAGTTTACCACGGACATAAGGTTCATAGTCGGTTCAGATAACCAATGTGCAGATGCCTTATCTAGGGTAGAGACAGTATATTGCCCGTCAGCCATCGATTATGCAGCATTGGCAGAAGCACAGTCCCACGACGAGTATGTTACTTCGAATAACATATCAGGTAACATTCAGTTGAAACGTGTCAGTTTGCCCGGATGCAATTTACAGGTATATTGCGAGGTATCTACTTGCAACGTCAGACCTTATGTACCCGAGTCATTTCGCAAGATTGTCTTTAATGCTGTACATAATCTAAGTCACCCAGGTATACGGACGACACGCAGTATGATCACTCAAAAATTCTTTTGGCCAGGAATGAATCGAAATATAGGTTTATGGGCTAAAGCTTGTGTACAATGTCAACGTTCGAAGGTGCAACGGCACACGGTTTCCGACCTACAACAGTTTCTACCGTCTGCCAGGTTTGAACACCTCAATTTAGACATAGTAGGCCCATTACCCGAAACAAAGGAAGGTTACAAGTACTTAGTCACAATAATAGACCGATGTACTAGATGGCCCGAGATTTTCCCGGTCAAGGATATAACTGCTAATACAGTCGCAAAGGTAGTATATGACGGCTGGATAGCACGGTTTGGTATATGTCATCGCATCACTAGCGACCAAGGTCGTCAATTTGAAAGTACGCTTTTTACTCGTCTGATGCAGTACATGGGGGTAGAGAAGTTTCGCACCACCGCATACCACCCACAAAGTAATGGAATGATAGAACGGTGGCATCGCTCTCTCAAAGTTGCCCTTACTGCACGCCTAGACTGTACGTCGTGGGTAGATGAGTTACCGACGGTTTTACTAGGTTTGCGATCAGCTATCAGACGTGATAGCGGGGTAAGCGCAGCAGAAATGGTATATGGTCAATCAATAAGAATTCCCTGCGAATTTTTTGACGTCACCAAACAAGTAAGCGATCCCGCGACTTTAGTCGACCGCATTAGAGATTCGATTAGAAAATACAAACCGGTTCCAAGGTCAAGTCATAGCAATTCTCGTGCAGTTTTCGTGCATCCTGATTTAAGAACGGCAAATTATGTATTCGTTAGGCATGATGCGGTAAGGAAACCTCTTCAACCCACTTATGACGGCCCATATCCCGTAATAAATAGAGGGGAAAAGGTTTTCGTACTGAACATCAACGGCAAAACCACGCGTATATCAATAGATAGATTAAAACCAGCGTATCTATTGCTAGCTGACGACGGCGAACAGATCGTTTCGCAGAGAGGCTCACAGAGCCCCGTGCCGCTAAAGATCCCAGGCACGGAGGAACGATCTAATGCATCAACTAATGCAGAGAGAGACTCGTCGAGCCCGGTATCACAGAACCACAGTACCGGCGGTACCAACACAGATGCCTCCGGTGCAGCCAGCAGGAAAACTAGATCTGGACGAGCCGTACGAACGCCGATCCGTTTTCAAAATGATGTATAATTCGAGTAGTATATTGAATAACGTATAAATGTATCGCAAATGTATCGTAATTTAGTTTAGTTGTAAAAAGATGCACGAACACTACATAGTATTTATAAGTATAATCGGCATCTTTGCAAAGCCGCATACTTATAAACTCCTTTAGTTAGCATTTTTGCAATTAGTAATTCTAGCATGTAACTACTCGTATTTAATGTTAAGTAAATGGTTGTATGTGCAGAAATATGGGTCATATTCATATTCATATTCATGTTACCGCGTTTCCACTCATTATTTTGTGCAGTCGCATTCCATACGAACGTTTGTTTTTCGTCGTGATAATATGGGAAAGGAGCAGAGTAAAGAAGAGAAGAAAGGCGAGGTCGTTATCGCACAAAACGGAACAGTAAATATGGAATCGCATTTATCATATTCATATTCATGTTACTAGTGATTTTGAGTTTGTTCGCGACTATTATTTTACTACTGATTTGGAGAAAGCTGAAAGGGCAGATAGCAGCGTGGTTGCGAGGGCAGATAGCCGGCGCCGGCGCGCCGCCGCCACCCACCGCGACCGCTCCGCCGTACGCAACGACACCGTCAGCAAATCCCGTATAATACATGATATATAACATGATGCCACCCATATTTCAGAAGCATACGTATTGTTTTAAGTTAAGTTGAATGTTTTAAGCCTCAATCAAAAATATATATTTTATTGTTATGAAAATGTAATTTTGGAAGTTTTTGGAGTTTACCCTTAATTATTTTTTTTTAATTAAAGAGGGGGAATGTGTAGTGACATATTATATTTAGCACATTAAGCAAAACTGTAGAGCGGCTGTCCGAGCGCCCCCCTCCGTCGGCAGTCGTCTCCGCCAGGTCTTTGTATACAAACGTGATTAAAACTACTATGTGATTTAACCCAAGTGTTTTTATTTAATTGGGCTAGATCAATTATTTTGAAGACATAGACTGAACATTATTCCAAATAACAACCAGCCCTCGACACCATCTTGATTACCTCAGTTTTCATATATAAAAACACCACAGCTAAATCGCTCCATATGTTTGGAAGCTACGATTTCCACCCCCCTTTTCTCACGTCCCCCTTCCCCCCTCTCCCTCCCCATATATCTAAGAACCATCTCGATCACATCACCGAACACCACCACCATCGTACAGAAAAAACTGCATCAAAATCGGTCCATGCGTTTGGGAGCTACGATCATCACCCCCCATCACTCCCTTTACCCTCTCCTTATTATAGCTAAGAACCATCTCGTTTACTTCAGCGTTCAAATATAAAAAACCTCAGCTAAATCGGTCCATTAGTTCGAAAGCTACGATTTTCAGCCCCCTTTTCAAACCTCCCCCTTCCCCCTTCCGCTCCCCATATATTTAAGGACCATTTCGATCACATCAGTTTTTGAACAAAAAAACACCTTCCAAATCGGGCCATTCATTTGGGAGCTATGATGCCACACACACACACACACACACACACACACACACACACACACACACGCAGTGATACACACCCTAAACTTATAACACCCATCTGTTTGTTCGGGGGTTGAAAATCACTAAAATAAACGAAACACGATAATAATAAATAACAGTTAGGTAGGTATCATATGACAATATTACAACAATCTGGCGTCCGTATGATAAAAAAGATGTCGGTTTTCGTATTATCACCCAAAATATACTAACTATTGTTTGACGTCCATATCTTCGTTATCTGAAATCCAATGTTGTTGTTGATTATTGCGTTTTCTTAACAGATATAGTTAGCAACGTTGTTCAAAGAGTTTGACTGGATCTGTGCTCTGTGGTCAGCAACATAATACGTCCACCTTTAGAGCGCTCTTATCTCGGGATTGGACTTGATGTAATCTGGCGTCTATATCATAAAAACATAGCCACACACATCAAGAAAGTGCAACCACCAGACAAGAGTGATCTGAAGGTGACATTGTTGATGTATACGCACGGTACGGCAACGTCGCATCTCCAAATTTTGTGCGGAAGTCAAACACGGCTATCAATGAAAGTATTCACAAATTCATAACAGCGCCATTTGTTTTGCAACGAAAATCAACGGAACTACGTAAATATGCAGTATAGCAAGACTGGAAGAAAAATGACGTCCATTTTTTTTCATATTTTGACATTTCTAGTATCAGTGTGTCATTTCGCAAACATTGCTCTTAGGCTCCTATTTGACGCCCGTATATGGATGTCGTCACATAAGATGCAAAAAGGTCCATGTTGGACGTACAATAGTTTGACACACACAAACAAAAAAAAAGTGTGTGTTTAATTGACAGAGCGCGAAGCGTCTCCGTTTCAGCTTGGGCAAATATATATATATATAATATATTTATATATTATATATTTGTTTTTGTTATATATTTTCCCGGTTTACTGCTTATAAGATGTCGTAACTAAAAACGTCGCATACTAGCGCAGCGCTGCGTTGTGTTTTACTTTTCAAGTTTGAAGCGTGTCATACAAAGCGCTCGCGCTTGTACTACTCGCCTCTCTGTTGCGGTGCGATTTCATGGACGCGGCGCAGTCATTTCTTACAGATTTGTCAGTATAAGTCATTTTGTGATTATGACTGTAAAATTAAAGTGTGTGTTTAATTGACAGAGCGCGAAGCGCGAGCGAAGCGACTCCGTTTCAGCTTGGGCAAAAATTGTTTCATATGTCCGGATCTCTGTTCTCCTCTACAGGTCGCATTTGTCAACCGATCTAGACGAAACTTGGTATACAGGTAAAACGAATTTTTAGATTTTTTTAATTGTCGGGGATTTTTAATGGGGATGATACTTCCCCCAAAAAGAGGCAAAAAGGTGGCTACTGAGTATCTCCACCTAAATAGATCCGATTCGACGGTAATTTTTTTATTTGAAAGATAGTAACTTTAATTGGTTTCAAAAAGTTTGGTAAAGATCTGATGAGGATCTTCGGCGTGTTGAGCAGAATAGCTCCTCAAAAGCTATTCTGCAGTAAATTGCTCACTTTGAGGTTTCTACCAGTGGAATCAGCCCTTTACCCACTAGATAAGGATTGATGGAGCACTTTGGTTATTAATGTTAGTTTTACAATTATGTAACTAGGTACTGTGCACTGCTACATTGTTTGCAAAAAAGTTTGTACGCTCGAGGTCTACAGCTCACAGAGCCACTAGTTTATGTTATAGTTCTTCTTCATCTGAATCACTTGCCATCTCTTGACAAAGACTGCTCTGCCCCCCCCCCCCCCCCCCCCGATAGTTGAAAAGGCGCATGTAACAATAAGTCAAAACGGAGAAAAAAATATACATATATCAAACGGGAAATCATTCGCTGTCTTAAGGTAAATTAAAATAATTACTTATTAAAAATTGGAAATAATGGCCACGATAATAGTCTTTGAATTAGATTTATTTATTTATTTATTCAGGTCTTCTAACAATTGTTACATTAATCCATGCTTAAAATAGTTTTTTTTTTGAATGCTAAATGTACAATCTATTACAGGCAAACACTACATGCGTTTATGAATGACAAATTTTGGGCATAATGAATACAATGTAAATTTTTAACTACAACATTGGCCTGCCGGACTTTGATGCAAATAATAATGAATACCAAAATAACTCGTTACCTGCATTATTTATAGAAAATTTATAATTAGTATATTATAATAATTTACGAAAAAAACGAGGGTATTAAGTGCATCGCACATCCGACCGGCCAACACAGTCACAATCTAGCCTTAGGTAAAAATATTTAAACATTAGAACAAATTATATATCTATGTTTTAGGCACCTAACTTACATAAAAGGCACCTTTCAAAATATGGACTTCTTGATGATCTACTTATCGCTGTAGAAAGATATAACATCTTTCCGAAATTTGGAGAAATAATCTCCAAACATATCAACATGAACATAGCTACATTCATTAAGGAGCTTGCAAAGTCTTGGGATAGGTGAGTTGCTACCAAGAACTGTTTTACGTGATGGGGCTGCGAGGGGCTTTATAAGATTCCGCGGGTATCTGTATGGTACCTTAAGTTTTAAAACATATGAATATTTTTAAATTACTTAGCTACAAAAGCATCGATCCTATTAAACAAAGGAGGACTAGGGACCAACTATTCAGCATGGACCGCGTATATTAGGTGCAACGCACACAATTGGCCTCAGTCATAATCGGCGTTGCGTTGGTGCAACACGTGCGTGTACTTTACCACATATTATTCGGAATTCGCAGCAAAAATGCCTTCTTGTTTTTTTATAAGGTGCACAAATAGCTCAAGAACCAAAAATAAGTTGCACTGCATTACTTTTCACTCGTAAGTACTATAAATCATAATTTTCTTTAAAATTCTACTGATTGATATTGTTTGAAATTCGCCATTTGCAGAAAGGGAGAGAAATATACGATTCGTAAGAGTGCGACAAGACAAACGGCGTATAAAAGTTTGATCAAGGCCCTGTTTCATAAAACTGACATTGACAAATGTCAATCAAACCGACAATTGTCAGTCTAACTATAGAAATGTCGTACATTTTTGTTATATGAAACGCAGGTTTTGCGTATTCGACTGACATTTGTAGATCTATTATTATTTGTCGCTTTATGAAATAGGGCCCTGATCGCTTTGTACCGTCAGGAAGAAAAAAAATTTTGGGTATAAAAATATTTTTTTGTCTTTTACATGCGTTAGGAACATAAAGTTGCAATATTGATTTTCAGTCTTGGTCAGGGAGGGATGAAGGGGTCTGATGAAATTAATGTCACAAACAACTAATCTAACATGCGCCATCCCATAATTGCACAACATATTAATATTGTCGTGAAGTTGGACGAAAAATAAACCCAAAAATGTGTTAAAGTATATCACGATATTTTCATGGAACACTTTTTGTTTGTTATAATTTTCCCTATCGATTGACACTAAGTTTCATTTATAGCCAAGCTATCGAGTTTTTCTTTTTCAAATGGTCATCATAGTCTTATCAGCTGTCCGAGCGTGATTGAGTAACATACTCGTATAAATAAACTTTCGTATTGCACGATAAAATGTTGAAATGTTGTTACTCAAGTACACACTAACAGCGGATATTATGTATTAGGTACCTACTACAAAAAATACGAAACTTATTAAACAGACATTTTTTTACATTGGTGATCAAACCCGCGGTAGAAGCTAATATAATTTTATTTCATTGAATTTATTTTGCTGACGGTTCCTTACGTTACTTTTTGTGTACGGACTAAGACGAACTTACCCGATACCCGAATCGTATTTGGTTCGAGAATTAATGTTGTTATCTCTTTTGCGCTACTGTTTGCATATGTCTCGCTATCTTTGTTGTTGGTGCATGAAGTGTACGACAGTGCAAATTTAGTTGTGTGGGTGTGTTTTCCTGTAGTTGTATCTGATCCGGGTGTAGTGTACATGAAGTTCTAGGTTGCCCCGTCCTCCTTTGTTTAATAGGGTCGATGAATTCTAAGTATCTAGGGATCCCTATAATTAAGTTTCTAAATAAAAATAAGCGCATTTGGTTATATCCGCCTTTTTGCATAAGTATTCAAAACTATGTAGATAACCCTTGGGTAAGATAAAAAGTATATACAGTTATCTAATTAATCCTTTCATCAGGGGCTATAACCTAAAAATGTAAAATAAATGTGTTTTACTGCTTACTATTATGTAGGTACCCTTATTTATTTTTATCAGAAAAGAAAACACAATTAACAGAGTCGAGTATATTTTTTTTATCTATGGCACAAAATCAAAATAAATGATAAATTATTATAATATGCAATGATTTTCACTCAAAACTCACATGTTCCTACTTATAGCAATTAAGTAGGATAATAATTATACAGCTACAATATTAAACTTTGAACTTACGTAGCAAAAAGTAATATAACTTAAACAAAATTTAGCAAATTCAGTCTTAATAACAGTCTATCATCTTTAATTGCCACATACTTTTATAAGAATGCATTATTTATTATGACAAAAAACAAGTCTAGAAAAAAATAACAATCGACCACTAATAATATTTCTATTATAATCTGGTGGTTGAATACCCCTTCTAGAAACAACATAGTACCTTTCGTTAGTGACTAAAATAACAAAATAAAAAACATTATAAACTCACAACTCAGCATTATGCTCTGTCCACGCAATTATTTTCTTTGACTGAATGAAACAATGCAATATTTCATAGACTGTGCTTCTTTTTAAGAATGATGCGAATCTATCGACTCGAAAAATATGCTAACGAGAATTTCAATATTTATCGAGCTGACAAATTACGTTTGTATGAAAAATTGTTTTCTCTCATTAAGTCAAAGAAAATAAATGCAAGAACGGAGTTTAATCATAGTTAGGTAAGTAATAAAATCTAACTTTCACGGTTGGATTACAGAAAATTATCAACCTTTGGACAAATCTTAAAAACTAGGTACAAGAAATACTTTTTACAAACAAATATTGTATAACCAGCAGTCTGTTTGTCACCTCATTATCCTCATATTCGTTAATCAATTCAACAGAGTTATCATCACATGGCAAAAACGCCCTTCGGTTCTCTGGCATAAGAGAAAGTAACTATTAATCAGTTACTTTCTCTTTCTCAGATTTACGCTTTTCATTAATTCCTCTGTATTTGGTTTAGATAACTGGTTTTGGAATTCCAGTTTCAATGTTTTTCATTCTTACGAAGTCCAGTACTCTATGTGTTCCATCATCAAAATCAGTTTTGAACGTTATCGTATTAGGTACTCTTTGAAAAGTTACTTCAAACATGTTTATAAGGTAGACTCGTGGTATAGTATTTTGAAGCTTATAGACAAAAGACTGCTACTGCTGATGCTACTGCTGTTGGTTTTGGTGGTGGTAAGGGCTTGGTCTTTACCAGAAAGAACACTATTATCACTGTCAGTTGTAGAGACTTTATATTGATTAATTTTGTTACCGTAGCTTATTTTGTCTGCGTGATTGTTGTCGTTATTTGCGTTGCATAGCAAAATGTTCTGTGTATTTTCTAATGTACAGTACTATTTGTACTTTGCGTATTTGTAGAAGCTAAAGCTTTAGTAAGTAAGTCAAAGCTTCAACCTTTCTTCATGTTAGTTTTGTCTGTAACAAAAATAAATAGATCATTAAATAACCAATTTGCAAGCGATATAATTCACTTTAACTGCAAGTCGTTTTATAATTTTTTCTTATGGCTACAATAAATCATGAATGATTTCATGTTACTTTATTTTACTCATCTTAAACAAAAACTCAAGATGACGATAAATCATAGTGCAATTAAAACTGGATGCGTACCTTGTGATAAATCACGCAACGAAAAATTGCGCATCCGCGCGACACGTCCTTACTCCCTCTGTTACTCGGCCGCAACTGACACAATGATTAGCCGCCGCCGTACTAATCAAACCCCTTTACCTCCACCGGATTCACGATAATAAGTGAAAAGAACGTATCTGCTTACTTGCGCCTCTTTAATTTAGTACCATTGGTACATTTTTTTCGCAAAATAAGGTTTTAAGACATATATGACAAATGCGCCTGGGCCATAACTAACTTTACGACATAGAAAGGGCGTAAGTGGCAGATGTAGACTTTTTTTCTTAGTGTGCAAAGCAGTTTTCAATAAGTGCATTAGGCACTAAAGGTTACTTGCGCCTTATTAATTTCCTCTTAGAAATAGGGTGAAACATGCATCTTTTAAATTACTTAACTCAAATAAAATATGCAAGGCACACAAGGGCATATCTACATAAATGCGACTCTTCAACTAAGCTTTAGCTAAATTCGTCTTTTTATCTTCAATAAGGTGTAAATATATGAGCAGAAGCTGGTAAAAAACAACTTAAAATATAAACTTGCGGTTACCATAGCAGTCTATGAACGCGGTTGGGTGTCAAAGATAATAGACATCCAAAATACCTACGTGACGTCTCGTGCATGGCGCTGCATTTTTGTCATGACGCACGCATTGACGCGTATTTATGGTTACTGTCCATACGGATACGGATTTGACCGGGCATGTCCGGACTTTTAGACCGTTACTTGGACTATTTCCGGCTTTATTAGCCTAGATGGAATAAGAGTAATAAAACTCACATAAGTTCTATCAAATAGATCTTTAATCTTTTATTAACCTCTAATTCATCTCAAAACAAAATATTCATCTTTTAACAGTTAACTTAACAAAATCAAACAATAAATCCTCTATTACAAAATAATCAACTGATTCAAATATGAAATATTTTCTTTAAAATAAAAATAGTAAAGTACAAAATAATCAAACATAACGCTAGAACAAACTACCCTGACATGATACTACCCTGAACTATATTAACAACTAAAATGTAGGTACCTACCTGTATTCATGCAAATAAATTTATTTCATTTCATTGATTTTGTGTGTATTTATTATTATATTTTTCAGAGCCAGATACTTGACGGAGCAGTTCCCTTTCATTCAAAATTCTCTTTTAGAATTATTTGCAGATCATGTTTTTGAGACTAAAATGTCCGGACTTTTGAAGTGTCGGGCTTTAAGTCAGAATTTTTCAAATTTCTAAATGGTAACGCTACGCGCGCTAGAGGTACGCCTCCTGTCTGTTAAAAAGTTTCCAATTTCGACGGGACAGTATACCGAGTTTCATTCATCGTCGGAACTTCTTTGTGTTCACCACACTCTATGTTCAGTAAGATATGTCTACAATTTTCCTTAGTCTGTGGTATAATTTAGTGATCATGACGGTTTCAAGCCGTAAAATTCAATAGTACTTTGCGATAGAGTCGATTTTGCTATGAAAAAAGTGACAATCTGATTGCAGCCAAGTTCTGTGGTCGTTTGTGTAGTACTTTGTGTTGTCATCAATATTCAATACGTAGTATCTCTACCTGCAGCCCGATTACAGAACTTGGTTACAATCGTTTTTTTTTTTTCATTGTAATTTCGACTCTATCGCAAGGCATTAGTGATATCGATACCTACTGACAATCCGATTGAAGCTAAGTTATGTAATTGGGCCACTGGGTTCACTACGCTACCTACTGTGGTCATCAATCAGTATCACTCGCTCACATTGCATAAAATATGTCATGAATAGTTTGTTAATTTTACAATCAATTGTATTTTTCCACCACCTTCCTTGGCGTAGTAGGCTGCGGCTTCGGGCGAAAGTTCTCTGTCCCGTGGCTGGGCGCCGGGGGCAACTACTTCCAGGGAACGGATATCCTGCCCTTATGCAGCCTCTCAGCGACTGTGTGTGTGGTCCCAATGTGATCATCTGTGGACTGTGGGGCCGCCCGGCCGTCTCGTCCCTCTTCGCTATCATATCATCCAACGGGACGACCTCGCGAGGGAGCGTGCAGCAGTTTATAGTGAAAATTATGCGACTGTTAATCTGTTACACGTTTTACTTCTCAAGAATACGAGAACATATTTGTTTATATTATGATGAATTACCAGGTAATAAACTTGTAAATAAACAATCAAATTGTGAATGTTGTGAATAAAAGTTACATTAGGTACTTACTTAGTTTACCTATATTGCGGAATACAATAAGGTACCTCATCACATAATTGCCTTCAGCTTAGAGACAATACTCAAAAAAAACCTTCGCCTGTTGTTCATACGTTTTAACGTTAAAACAATGTAGCTGTTCCTAAACAACATATGAAATATTCCCAATACAAATTTTTTCAACAATATATTGTAAGATTTAACCACCCTACAAATACCCCACACAATTTAAGCAACAAAACTTTGAAATGATGCATCATCTCCTCATAAACTAAGTTTGTTTGATCAATTTTTATAAATAACTTTTGAGTTGGTAGTGCAAAATAGGCTGTTGGCACAGAATAAGTAATAGTGCACTAGTATTATAAAGATAATTTCATTATTCTGAATGATGATTTGTTTCAGCTTTACATTTTTTGCCAAAAAATAAAAGTCTCTAAAGGGGGATTCTTGGTCGGCAGCCTACTGTACTACTATAAAAGCTTAGCATCAGTTGCTCATCTCTTATCAGATGACGACATTGAAGTCGCACATAGTTGATTGAAACAGTACTATCGTTCGTATTTGGTAAATACCAACGAAAGCAGACGATCGGGTACATAGAATAGATTATCGTACGTTGTTTACTTACATGATATAATCCTGTAAATCAGAGTTCCAAAAAAAACAGTAGTCATGTCCAGAGGTTATAAACACTTCGATAAATATAACACGTCCATGCACTACGGAACACATCGAAGAGAACACTCATTGATTCAGATATATACAAAAGGAACAAGGAATAACTGGGAATCAGATAATAAACAAATAATTAATAAAGTACAATTGATAAACACATAGACAAGTAGTGACCTCTACCGTAGGTTCTACTTATCTTTGCATCGATTAGCAATCAAAGCAAAAGGGCGCGTTCTGTTCGGCACGGTCCCGTAATGTCAGCAAATAGAAAATAAAATTAAACAAACCAATTAAATACAACGGATGTCAAACTTAAGAAAGTAGATTTTTTCCAAAGCAAACCCATACAATATCATAATTTAATAGTGACAGTATATAGTTTTATGATAGTATAACAGTACCGAAGCATGGAGACCGCGTTCCGTACCTTTCGTCTGGAAGTGAACGTATCATTTCTAGTACGGAACGTTTTATGGGCTATAGTTTATAACAATTCTTAGACGTCTCTTGACAGTTGTTTAGCTGTCAAAAATAGTTAAAAAAACCCAGTAAATAAACAAATTTGGTTTCGACGGTGAGAAATCTTAAAAAATAAAAATAAGGCCAAATAATAATTTCGAAAGCCCATGTGTAAGCGTTGATCGGTTTCTTTGTGGAACGAAATGTTATTCGGATAGATTTTGCTAACTGAGAAGCAAACTAGATCCGTGGACAAAAGAAACCGAGACAATGGAGACGAGAGGCGTGAACGTTTTTTTCGTGATGCAGAGCCCGGTAGCAGGACTGACAAGTCTTTTCCCTGCGTATTATAAAACCCGTAAAAAAAGCTGAGAGCACTTTTCGGTATTTTGCATTGTCGGCACTAATGATTGCGATTGTGAAATCACTTTTATCCATTTTTTGAGACGCCATTTTAGCGAACTGAAAGCGGTGGCGTTTTCGAAGTCTCGAATTCTAACGAAACGTTGTGTTTATTCATCCACAGCGGGTCCCCCCCCCCCCCCCCCCCCGGACTGAGATACCCCACGACGGAGGCTTTCCCCCTGGATTGAGACACCACACGACGGAGGCTTCTTCCCCACGGATTTAACTAGGAAGGCGCCGTGTTAGGTGTATACGTGTCGCGATACGCCACGTCGACTTTATATCCAACGATTCCTGCCACGTTCTTGGAATGCGGTATCGTATTGGCATGTTTATGCATATATTTAATTAACCGGAGTGTTGAACTTTGGTTCCCCACCGACCTGCTGGACACCTGCAACGCCTGAGGGGTCTAGCCTGGCTACCTCTCACGCGAATCGGACATTGCTGAAACGTCGGATGGAGATTTACCTTCACTAACATAACGGCACAATCTTATAGAAAAAGGTAAATAAGTAGACTGCACTGCCGGCCGGCAACTCATCACTTGTTTTGTTAGGATAAATACTTAATTTTGTCGGTTCTATATCGACCGTAGTTATAACAGGGTAATCTTAGATCTTAGTACTTCTTAACTGCAGAGTTGGATCTGCAGGCATGGATTCTTTAGACTTTAAGTAAACAGGCAAAGTTAAACCAAAAATAGTAAATATTGTATTGGCGAATTTAAATTGCATGTTTTGTCTTCCACTATTATATGCTAACTTGAATGGCCGTCCAACGTACCAACGGCACGATTCTTTAGACTTTAAGTAAACAGGCAAAGTTAAACCAAAAAATAGTAAATATTGTATTGGCGAATTTAAATTGCATGTTTTGTCTTCCACTATTATATGCTAGCTTGAATGGCCGTCCAACGTACCTACGGCACGGTTCTTTAGATTTTAAGTAAGTAGGGAAAGTTAAACCAAGGATAATAAAGATTGTATTGGTGAATTTGAGTTGTATGTTTTATCTTCCACTATTGTACCCACTAGCTAGTACATTACCGAACGGTCTTGATCCAATAGTTCTTGAAGCTCGTTCCGGTCTAAGTTTATCCCGGTAATTTTATTAATTTCAAAGTAGTAACGAGTATTTAAAGTTTTGAGTGATTTCGAAGAAAGATATAGCGTCCTCACGTTTAAAGCGACCGGATAGGGTAAGAATCCCGACTCACCCCACTCTTGGTGTGACTCACCCCGTTTTATTTTTTTATTCCCTTTATTCTCAAAATTACTTTTAATTGATTTAAGCGAATACCCTATCGGCGTTAGACACCGGACCAACTATCTCGGTGGTTGGCGAGTTTGGCCTAAAAACCAATTCATCACATCTTTCATCAGAATCCGTCAGCACAGAGAAATTTACTATAAAACCGCATATATCGTTACAATATGACGAAAAACCAATCAAAAATCGTTACACACTGTGTGTGTGTGTGTGTGTGTGTGTTTGATGCGGTTTTTATGTTTGAAAACTGATGTGCTTGAGATGTTTCTTAGCTATATGGGGGGTGGGGGGTCGGGGGGTTACACAAATTTGTAATTGGTGCTTTTTGGAAAGAATAAATATTCAAGAACCTCAGACCAAATATCCATACCAATATATAAAAGTGAAACGTTGTCTGTTTGTTTGTTTGTTTGGGGAGCCTTCACGCGATAACGGCTGGACGGATTTTGATGAAATATAGAATGGAGGTAGCTTAAAGCCTGGAATAAAACATAGGATACTTTTTATCCCGGAAAATTATAAGTTTCCACGGGAAAACTGGAAAATATTGATTAATCACTGTAAGGAACGGTTGTCATAACAGAATGGTCTGTGGTTGTCATGGAAACAAAATAACAAGTCTGTCAAAACACATCAAGACCATTGGTGCTATACTTACTTTTGCATTGGTTTTTAATATCCCAGAAGAAAATAGGATGCTTTTTTCGCGATAAACAGTAGTCCGCGCGGACAAAGTCGCGTGCGCGAAAGCTAGTTACTAATATTTCCGCTGAGTCAGGTACAGTATTATAACAAAATTGGTTAATACGCACGTAGATACTCCAATATTCATGGACTAACTGTGCCCGCGGCTTTGCCCGCTACGTCATTTTTCTGGGATATAAGGATCCTGCGATATTCCAAAAACAAAAGTACCACAATCATCAAACTTCGTTCGACGTCAAATGTTTTTTTATCTATTGCTCGTTTACTCATCAGATTGAGATACTAAGTACACCTATTTTTAAGTCAAACTCTATGCTATCTAACAATGAAACCAGCGTCGCAACCTAACCTAACCACCAAAATCTGGCCATTAGGAAACACCAATTACTTCCAAATTTTATCATCACTTTTCTGCCGTTAAAATCCATAAGCCAGCCGTTTTTAGTATTAAAATAAATAGGTGGGTTGCACGGACGCAGTTAAATACAAAACAATACGAATACAACAATATATTTTCTTGAATTGCAGTTTCCTGTAAAGCTGATAAGTAGGTAATCTTGAAATAAGATAAATAAGGTACCTATAGCTAGTTCTATAGTAGCCGTGGTGGGGAAAACGGTAAAAATATTTTTTTGCTTGTTACCGAAATCCCCACTGCTTATCCTGGTGGGGATTTCGGGAAAACTTTTTTAGCTTTTTCCCGAAATCCCCACTGGTGGGACCCCCACCAGTCCATCCCCACTGGGGACGTTCTGGTGGAGATTTCGGTAATAATCCTCCATAAGAGTGGTAACAGAGAATGTGATGAAAACTACAGGCCAATATCGATCCTACCATCTATTTAAAAAGTCTTAGAATAGATAATTAATAGACGACTTATATCATACCTCGAAAAGCATAATATTCTTTCGTCATCTCAATTTGGCTTCAGAGCTGGTAGGTCAACGGATAACGCAGTGTCTGAGTTGACAAGTTTTATTTTGAGTGAATTGTATAAGAAAAAGAAAGTCAAAGGAATATTTTTAGACCTTGCTAAAGCCTTCGACACAGTCTCTGTATCTATACTTGTGAAGAAGCTCGAACTTGCTGGAATACGAGATGGCGCGTTACATTTAATGGCCGATTACTTAAATGGACGTACCCAGAGGACCAAAGTAGGCAATGATTCAAGTGAAGAGAAAGAAAGAAATTGTGGTGTTCCCCAAGGTAGCGTGTTGGGCCCAAGCTTATTTCTAATTTACGTCAACGATCTATGTAATCTAAAGTTAAAGCAGTGTAAAATATTTTCATATGCAGACGACACTGCACTTATTTTTGTCGGTACTAGTTGGGAAGAGGCTCGTGCACATGCTGAAGTAGGTCTTAGAGCAGGACTGAATGGTGGCGAGAAAACCAATTTCATCACATTTACAACAAGAGGCCGCACACCTATCATTGCAGTTGGAGTACATTTGAACTGTGCAGCAGGAAGCTGCAGCTGTCCAAAATTACAATGTGTTCCATATATTAAGTACCTTGGAATAATTATAGACAGAATTATACTCATATTTAGACTCAGCAAAAGAGTTAGGAAACTTATATATGTTTTTAAAAATTTGCGTGACGTAGCTGACCGAACATTGATATTCTACGTGGATAACGCACTTTGCAGATCAATCCTAACTTATTGCAACACATCGTGGGGTGGCGCATGTGGTACCTATATGTTAAAGTTAGAACGTGCTCAACGTGCAGTACTAAAAGTAGCAATTTTTAGTACGGCACGTTCATTCATTTTATTTAGGTTTCCAACCGTAGAACTTTACAAAGATTGTGGAGTATTGACTGTTCGACAATTATATATAAAAAACCTTATACTATTCCAACACAAACAGATTAATGCAATAGAACTAAAATCTAAATTAAAAAACAAAAATAGAAAGGACACAGTTTTTTTGCAGACCAAAACGTAACACTAAACTAGCCAAACGTCATCAGTCTTTTATCGGCCCTTATTTGTATAATAACGCATGCAAATCAATAAATAATCTAGCATCAATTAATATCAGAGACGCGAAACTAGCCCTGGACAATTGGCTGCAAACCCTTAACCATGACGAAACCGAATTACTGAAGGTATTCAATTTCAATTTTAAAAGTTCTTTATTTACTTATTAAATAGCCTAGCACAAATTTCAGTGTTAATTTAATCCTAGAACGCACAATTAGATTTTTTTAACTGTTAATCAAGCTAACAAATTGCTTATCTAAACTTACAAAAATAAAAATTCAACAATGTAGTTAGGTATACGAAATAAAATTGTGACAAATGTTTACTTGTTATGTATGGCAGCTTCACGTAAATTGTTACCCTGCATTATACTTCCGCTGAACCAGTGACTTCAATGCAAACCACGAGGCGCTGATGCAACACGCGCTGCTCGGCGGCGCATCTCCCAATTATGCCACTTCGGTACCTAGCATTGGGCCGGTTGTACACATTACTTTAGGTTAGAATGTAAAATGTAGTTTAAATATATTGATATACCTAGTTATAGCACATTTGGGTTTCTTTGCATCTTCCGGCTACGGCCTCCGTAATTGGCGCAGTCGGTAAGATGTTCAAAGATAGGGTCGCTAAACAGGGCCTCTTCGAGCATCCAGAACCTACGGGAGACGCACACCGGAGGATCATCCAAAAATCGACGCAGCAAAGATACCAAAAATGTAAATGTGAGTACTATAGATGAATACTATGGTTTCTGTCCTCTATTTTAAGTCCATTACATTTTTACCTTCAGTGTTAAAATTTAATTCCTAATTTAATTCCAAGATTTACCAATCGAGGCAATCGCGGATCCTTAGATATAGATAGATATAGTTTTCCCCTACTATATAAGTTTTCTTACATTTAACCTTCTGTGTTAATATGTAAAACTCCAAGATTTACCAATCGAGGCAATCGCGGATCCTTAGATATAGATTAGATACGAGTAGATTATAGTTCTTCCCTTCTTACATTTAACCTTCTGTGTTAATATGTAAGAATCCAAGATTTTCCAATCAAGGCAATCGTGGACACTTAGATATAGTTATGACTGTAATGAAAACCAGACGCCGAGTTTGTAAAAAACGCCGAACTCCACCACGCGTGCGCCACTTTCTTCGTTAAAGGAATAATGGAAGCTTTTCTTGTTGAAGACAGATTGATAATTTCGCCTATCTAAGAATCAAGAAATAATGGTTGAATTTGCCTCTGCGAGTGAAAGGGAAAAGTTTTCATCTACTGTCTCAAAATAGATAAAATGGTTAATCCACGCAGCGACAGCTAGCGACAAATGGCGTGAACTAGAAGAAAGGTGGAAACTAAGTGGTGATCTTTATCGGCAAGTAGCGAGCTTCTTAGTGTTGCTATTAATAATTGACGTTCCAGGAATATTTCGGGCTCTGGATAACTTTGGACGAGGAACGGGTTGTTTAAAAATCCAGAATAGGTCGCATCTTTAAGTTGGCTAACAAATAATAAATACAGAAGGCAGCGTTTGATATGTCGAAAATAATTTAAATCTAGAAATCGCTTGCGATGGTCACACCATGGAATGTTTTGACGTAATGCAAAAATCACATCAAAGTTCCAGAGAGATTCTTTTTTTTGTATGAACTTTTTACAAGTAAACAACGGAAGCTGGTTGGAATGTACCAGAACTGGCTGGAGGACAGTGACCTGTATAGCTAGGCCGACAAGGTCTGCTTTACGGTGCAAGTGGCAGAGTTGTTTCTAGACTTTTCTGGATAAGCGGAAGTTCGAGTTCTCAGTAGAATGCTACTCGAAGTGCAAACCAAAGTTCGTATATATACAAGAGAAAAGCCTGTGGATTGGATTTTGATTTCGGACGTAAAACTGAATTTTGCATACATAGTTGGCACGTAATAGAGATCGGCGCAGGCGGCAGAAAAATACGCAGTTTCTCTTGTGTGAACAAAACGACCGAGGCACGCTGTCCAGAACGAAGCTGCCCTGTTACAGGCGAAATAAGTATACGAGTGCAAAAGCCAGGTTAGTGTGATTTCCCGTGATTTCAGTATTGTACTAACGAAATATCTGTTTTGATTTTGCACCGCGTCTATCTAAGGCGGGCATCTCGAGACACATTTGAACACGAAGGAACATGGGTTTCAGGTTATATCGTGCATCTACGGTCGGCTATTGTCGTCACCACTGCGAGCTGCTGTGCGCGATCACCCGGGGCTCACCACCGTTCGTGGAAGAAGCCGGTCTACGAGGGACTCCAGAAGGACTCCAACGCGCCACCTGTCCAGTAGAAGATATCACCACCGTTCGTGGTCAAGCAGTAGAAGCTGATCGAGTGGAGTAAGGAGGCGTTCCGCGGCGGCACGCGAGACTACGGTACGGCGTCCCAGGAAGCTTCCAGGTTGGTCCACTCCAAATCATTTTGAGTCAGCGAGCTACAGTGTTGAGGGAAGCCTTCGCCTTCTAACGTGCAAAGATTCTGTTGAAAGATACTTTCTGTTTATTTTCTATATACTTTCTATATACTTTCTGTCTTAGATTCTGTTTAACTTTCTGTTTTTAGAGTTTGATTTCCCTCTGGGAAACACAATCATACACACACACACTCTGTTTGCACAAGTTCTCTTTTAATTTAGAACATTCTATGGCAAAGACAAGATTATTCCGTTGCGTTGTGACCAATACATGTTGATCTGCTGAGCACAGACTCTCTAAGTTTTACTAGCCTAGGATACAGCTTTTCTATTGTAAATTCATATCATACAGGCCGGAGTTATGTACTAAAATTTATATGTTAGATGAAATTGTAATCATATTTGAGAATTTTGAGTTTTGAGTATTAAGTTAGAAGTATTTCCTATTATAAGATCTTGCTGTTTAGAATTATTTTGATGCAGAACAAACTAAATTAAGTGTAAAATATTTCTTTTTGAATTCCTCAGTAAAGGGGAGAGTACCAATATTCGATAACTCATGTGTGCTTTTTCTATTTTTTGTAATAAAGCCCTTTGTTATTGAATTTACCATCTTGTTTTAATTCCTCGCCTTTACCTGAGAAGGAGGTCCGTTTCCTTAGCCGGGCAACGGCCCTTTCAGTTTATAACAATTCTTAGACGTCTCTTGACAGTTGTTTAGCTGCCAAAAATAGTTAAAGAAACAGTAAATAAACAAATTCGATTTCGATGGTGAGAAATCTTAAAAAATAAAAATAAAACCATATAATCATTTCCAAAGCCCATGTGTAGGCGCAGATCGGTTTCCTGGTGAAACGAAATGTTATTCGGATAGATTTTACTAACTTGGAAGCAAACTAGATCCGGCTACAGAAAGAAACAGGCAATGGAGACGAGTGGCGTGGTTTTTCTTTTCGAGCTGGAGAGCCCAGTAGCAGGACTGACAAATCTTTTCCCTGCATATTATAAAACCCGTAAAAAAGCGGGTTTTCCCCCCGGACTGAGATACCCCACGACGGAGATTTTCCCCCGGATTGAGACATCACACGACGGAGGCTTCTTCCCCCGGATTTAACTAGAAAGGCGCCGTGTCGCGATACGCCACGACGACATTATACCCAACGATTCCTGCCACGTTCTTGGAATGCGGTATCGTATTGGCATGTTTATGCATATATTTCATTAACCGGAGTGTTGAACATTGGTTCCCCACCGACCTGCTGGACACCTGCAACGCCTGAGGGGTCTAGCCTGGCTACCTCTCACGCGAATCGGACATTGCTGAAACGTCGGATGGAGATTTACCTTCACTAACATAACGGCTCAATCTTATAGAAAAAGGTAAATAAGTAGACAGCACTGCCGGCCGGCAATTCATCACTGGTTTTGTTAGGGTAAATACTTAATTTAGTCAGTTCTATATCGACCCTAGTTATAACAGGGTAATCTTAGATCTTAGTACTTCTTAGCTGCTGAATTGGATCTGCAGGCAAGGATTCTTTAGACTTTAAGCAAACAGGCAGAGTTAAACCAAAAATAGTAAATATTGTATTGGTGAATTTAAATTGCATGTTTTGTCTTCCACTATTACATGCTAGCTTGAATGGCCGTCCAACGTACCTACGGCACGGTTCTTTAGATTTTAAGTACGTAGGCAAAGTTAAACCAAGAATAATAAAGATTGTATTGGTGAATTTGAGTTGTATGTTTTATCTTCCACTATTGTACCCACTAGCTAGTACATTACCGAACGGTCTTGATCCAATAGTTCTTGAAGCTCGTTCCGGTCTAAGTTTATCCATGTAATTTTATTAATTTCAAAGTAGTAACGAGTATTTTAAGTTTTGAGTGATTCCGAAGAAAGATATAGCGTCCCCTCGTTTAAAGCGACCGGATGGGGTAAGAATCCCGACTCACCCCACTCTTGGTGTGACTCACCCCGTTTTTTTTTTTATTTCCATTATTCTCAAAATTACTTTTCATTGATTTAAGTGAATACCCTATCGGCGTTAGACACCGGACCAACTATCTCGGTGGTTGGTGAGTTTGGCCTAAAAACCAATTCATCACATCTTTCATCGGAATCTGTCAACTCAGAGAAATTTACGATAAAACCGCATATATCGTTACAATATGACAAAAACACGGTAAATATCGTTACAAACTATAGTAGAGAATGAAACTTTTTATTAATAAAAAAAATTAGGTATAAAAGTAGATTTCAAAAATGTAATTCCTGATTTAATTTAAATTTTATACTGATAAATCTTCATAGATTATAATATGTCCATACAAGTTAATTTTGGCAACAAAAAGAAACGTTTCTTATACTCTCTTTTAATATGTTAACACATATTCATTTGTAAGATGAGTTTTGCCAATAAGTTGAGTTCAGGCTCTACTTTAGATTTTCACTCTGAATGGCACAGTTTCGACCTTGAATACTAACAGTTCATAAAATAGTTATTCCTAGTCTTCATACCTCATTACACTAGACTTCTCATATGAAATATTTTAAACCAGACTTTTTAAATTCAAATTAAGTAGATTTTTGCTAAAATGTTATAATGATATTTAACTTACCCAAGACCTCAAATTACATTATTCTAATAGTTCTATTACTCAGTGATTCATTCACAAATTGATATACAGATAGTTTAGTCATTACATTATAGTACTTACTTGTAATTTATTCTGTGAGTATAGATCGTCGTCAAATTGCTGATTTCCTTCTTATCATTAATATAAAATTTATACAATTGTCAGTATTATATAATAAGAATCAATCTTTAAGCCTATACCTACCTATCCCACCCTTTGTAGCATGAGCAACCTATAGTACTGATTCTTCGTACACTATAGACAGAATGTCCGAAGTTCAATCCACCTGGTATCTTGTAGGAAGAAATTAACTTGACGATGCGATATTAACAGCTTATCATGCATATGTGGGCTCCGCACTGAAATATGGAATTTTATTTTGGACAAACTCCACAGATAAGGAAATAGCATTCAAAGCACAAAAAAATGTATACGGTCAATGTGCAAAATCCAACAGATGGATTCCTGCAAACCATATTTTCAAAAACTTAAAATTTTAACTCTTCCTTCGATGTATATCTATGAATCGGCTATATTATTGAAAAAGAACCTCAATAAATATGAGACGCTGAACAGTAAGCGACATAAAATTAGATTAAGATTGGCAAAGTGTAAAACAACCATGTTCAGCAAAAGCACTTTCTCTATGGGAGCTAAAATCTATAATAAAATACCTGAGTCTCAAAAAAATTGAATGTCTTAACATTTTTAAACATAAATTAAAAAGGTTCCTTATCGAAAAGGCTTACTACTCTATTATTGAATTTATTAATGATAAGACATAATATAATAAGAATCTTTTTTTAAATTTCTTTTGACGTTTTTATATGTACATGTAGTGTTTTGTTTTTATGAAGTAATTTTGAAAATAATAACCAAAGGAAATGTAACCTAGATTTAATAATTTATGTACTAGTATATGTAATTTTGCACACCTAACGGTTGAAATGTGGCGTTCTATATAATTAAAGTAACATCTCATGTACCCATATTTAACAAATAAAAGTAATTTGAATTGGTTTTTTTTTTCTTGCGAGTTTTAAATTTTTAATGAGTTTATTTTTACTACGTGGATTGCTGTGTAAATAGAATTTTTTAGACAGTTTAAAAATGAATTCATTTAAGATGGGAAAATTTGTTTGGTTATGTAGCTTATGCAGATTTGTACGAAAAGGTGTGTTATATGCGTATTTTAAAGCTTTGTTTTGGAAAACTTTTAATTTATTTAGATTAGCTGTGCAGGTACTACTCCACACTGGACAGGCATATGTAATACAGGGACGCACTAAAGTACGGTATATATGTAATTTAGTACTGCTGCTAAGACAAGAACTTCTATTAAGTATAGGGATCAATGCATTTAGTGCTCTTGTATCTAATCGTAATCTTAGTTTATTTTCACTCCAGTTTAGTTTGTTATCCAACACAGTACCAAAATATTTAACTGAGGTGCTCCAAGGGATGTTATAACCAACAATTTTTAGATTTCGGGCGGGTAATGCTCGTTGCCTCGTTAACATAGTGGCCTCTGTTTTAGAGGCATTTATTTTTAATTTCCACTTGTGGAGGTAGCTAGAAAGTAGGTCGAGGGACACTTGGAGGCGAGCAATGATTAAATCAATGTCTTTAGAAGATGTGAACGACGCTGTGTCATAAGCAAAAAAAGCCAGCGTTGTGCGTTTTTGTATAGGTGTATCATTAACGAATAGCAAGAACAACTGAGGTCCAAGGATCGAACCTTGGGGTACACCAGCGGGAACTGGTTTCGGTACGGAGGTGAAGTCTTCTATATGAACTTGGAATGATCGATAAGCTAGGTAGGATCCATTTATGTTAATCAAAGAAAAAGAGATGCCTAGGATGACCAGTTTGTGGATGAGGGCTTGATGCCAGACCGTATCGAAGGCTTTTTCGATGTCAATGAGGAATCAGAATCAGAATTATTTATTCACAAAAATGTAGTAATTTAGTAGATGGTAATAATAAGTATAAAAATCCATTACATCCTACCATAACAATGGTGTGCAAACATATCTATACAAGAAAATACAACGATAATAAACAAGATTCAATAGTAAAGTATAGGGTTTATTATTTAATTAAAGTTAATGTCAAATTTTATCAAAAATTAAGTCATAGTTGCCAATTAAGGAAGCTTGATACTTGATACTTGATGCGCGGGCACCTTTCCGCAATTAGGTCGTATGTCGGCCCTTTTTGCGTGATGGAATTAAGCAAGCATTATATCAAGAATTTTGACAAGAATTAATCACATTATGTTTAATTATTTTCCTTATATGTCATGTACTCATTGAGATTATAAAAACATTTTTCTGAGAGCCACACAGTCAGTCTTCTTTTAAACATGTTAAGCGTCAGTTCTTTAAATGTGCATGGTAATTTATTATACACCTTAATGGCATTAATGTAGGTATTTCTTTTAAATATATTTAATCTACGGTAAAACCAATACTGCCTAAATTCCAGAATCTATGGCTAAAACATTGTAGGAAGGAAATGAAGTTTCAATTTAATGTTTATTTTATTTGATTCGTTAACCTGGATTTTACTAACTTACATGCTATGTTAAAAAAACGTAGAAAAATAATTACTGAAGTTCTGTAGAAATGATATTTCAAGACACTGCAAGATTTCTCGCATAAAATTTCGCCCTTTTTCTTTACAGTTTCGACTATAACCACTTTTTCTCCATTGATTTTGACATCTATTGTCTGTTTGTTAGCCACTGTAGACTTAAACAAAATTAGGTTTGTTTTACTTGCGTTCAGATAAAGGTTGTTTACATTATACCAGTTGTTAAAAGCCAGAAGTGCGGTGTTGACTTTTGCTTCAAGCTCTAGCACGTCCGCTCCTGAAACTATTGCATTGGTATCGTCAGCATATACAACCAATTGAATATCAGGGACAATCTGGGAAATGGATTGTATAAGATCATTTAGACAGATTACAAAAAATATTGGTCCCAATATTGACCCTTGTGGTACACCACGCTTAATATTAATTAATTTAGATTTAATTACCTGTTGGTGTTGCATTCCACCAATTTCATTTGTAGATTTTATTTCAACAATCAATTTCCTGTTTTGAAGGTAAGACTCTATGAGTCGAAACGCTTTATTCCTTATCCCATAGTGGTCTAGTTTAGCAAGTAAAATGCTATGGTCAACAGTGTCAAATGCAGCACTGAGATCCAGAAACATTCCAGCCACTTTTATTTCTCGTTTAGTTTGCCTACAATGTCATTTACCAGCACATCAACTGCATTTACTGTTCCAACCCCTCTTTGATATCCAAATTGTCATTTATTTAGTATGTTGTATTTGTTAAGATAAGATACAAGTCTATCTTTAAGTAATTTTTCAAATATCTCAGAGAGAGTCAGTAGCAGTGAAATCGGACGATAGTTTTTTGGATCTGTTTTTGATCCTTTTTTGTAAACTGGTAGTACTCTAGGTATTTTCAATTGTTCTGGAAAAATACATGATTCTATGCAATTATTGAAAAAGAATGATAGTGGTGCGGTCAAACAGTCTATATTTTCCTTTATGACAGTTATTGGAATATCATCATATCCATGTGATTTCTTAGATTCCATCTTTCCTATAACCTTTTTCACTTCATTTTCATTAGTGTGTCGTATGAGCATGTCATTTTCAATTCGTTTACAATTATTTCTAAGGTATGTCAATGCTTTCTCATGGTCATTTTTATTCTGAGACTCATTGCGTCCTAGGTCAAAAGAATTTGCAAATATATCAGCTATTTGTTGGCTATCGTCAATAATTTTATCATAAATTTTTAACAACAAGTTTTTATTTTTCCTTGAATAAATGTTATTCCTATGTTTATTTACTATCTTCCATATATTCTTTATTTTGTTTCCAGCCTTCTCTACCTCTCTTTTAACTGCCAGTTTCTTCGATAATTTTACGACCTTTCTTAAGATTTTAGTGTATCCACTTCGAAACAGGAAAATTAAAATATTATTAAGGATTTTTAAATTCAGTGTTCAGAATTTAAAAATCTCTTCATATTACTAGATATTTTAATTCCTTTTGCGATCCAGATACTATTTTTCTGTCTTTTTAGGTTTTTTTTTATTCTTAAAGCATTTCTTGAAAAGACACTGTTTTTTTGAAGAAGTTGATTTGAACTTTTTCTTGTTGTGTATATTATATAGAACGCCAGATGAAAAGAATTTTAAAGACTTCATGATACGATTAGAAAAACTACTAGAACACTTTTTCAGCAGGAGATGTATTATTTTTGGTGATTTTAATGTAAACTTTCTGAAGGAGAGCAATAACCAAATGGAGTTACTAAGCCTTCTTAAATGCTATAATTTCGGATATCTTATCAAAGCAAATAATTTATACGGAACGATTCAGAATCATGCATAGATAATATTTTAACAAACATTTATGAGTTCAAAACAAGCAATATGACTTATTTATACTTTTATTAGAGTAATTATGTGAAAACAAGCACAAATTGACCCTTGACCACCCCACAGTAGATACTCCACCGTCGCGTCGACCGCTAGACCAAAGTTACATATGATAAGCGTTGCGAAATTGGTTGTGTGCTCCTATAAATAAGCTGAGTTCTATTATTTTTCGACGGTAGTAAAACAATCTGCGTTCACCCACTAACTTGAAATATAATTATTCATTTTGTTATTTGCATATATAGTCCTGATAAATGTCACTGCGTAGGTCAGGAAATGCGTGTTAGTAAGATTAAACTCACAGTTTTGTATTGACTATGTCATATGCTTAAAATTAATAATACTATCATTTACGACTCACAAGAGATAGCGGACATTTTTGCTGAGCAATATGACTATGGTCATAGTAAAAGTAACTCTCCCTTAGATAAAAGTGATGCTTTGACGTTCCTACAAACACACTCTACGCGAAGTGAGGCTGAAATGAATCTACGATTGACTAATGAAAATGAAATTCGTAAAATTGTTTGTAAAATGGAATCGAAAACATCATTTGGTTATGATGAAATACCACTGGCAAGCTTTTTCAATAGTTGTATTAATTCTGGATTTTTTCCCGAACAGCTTAAAATTGCTCGAGTTCTGCCTATTTATAAAAAAGGAAGTAAAACTGATCCTAAAAACTATCGCCCAATATCATTTTTACCCGTTGTATCCAAAATATTTGAAAATATTCTTAAAGACAGATTGGTATCACATCTTAACCTAAATAATATCCTAGATAGACGCCAGTTTGGTTACCAAAAATGCATTGGAACTGTAGATGCAATTGATTTTCTAATAAACGATGTGGTGTATAAGCTCAATAATAAATTAAAAGTAGCAGGAGTATTCCTTGATCTGAGCTCTGCATTTGACATGGTAGATCATAGTATTTTACTATCTAAATTGGAGCACTATGGCGTAAGGGTTAATGCACTGCACATTTTTGTGTCGTATTTAAATAATAGAAAATACTTTGTTGAATTAAAAAATACTGTTAACAGATGCGTGGTAACAACCAAATCCAGTTTAATTCATATTTAACGTGGGGTTCCGCAGGGTTCAATCTTAGGTCCAATATTGTTTATAATATTTGTAAAAGATTTAATAAAATATATCATCGACACTATTCCTGATCTTCAGGTTGTGGTCTACGCGGATGATACGAATGCAATCATGTCAGCTGATACTTTGCAAAACTTAGAAGCCAAGGTAAACTGTGCACTCAAAGCTTTTGAAAAATGGTTTGGCGCGAATAACTTAAAGTTAAATACAAAAAAGACCAATACCATACTCTTCAGATCCACTTCTCAAAATTACCGGACAATGAACATTGAGTTCAATGGAAAGATTGATATGGTGGACTGTGTCAAATTTTTGGGGGTATATATTGACCAACTTTTAAATTGGAAGAACGAACTTGAAGCGGTCGATAGTTATATTAGCTCAGCGTGCTACGCTTTGAGGAGTCTACGTGACGAAGTGACCATTAAACAGCTCAAATTGGTGTACTACGCACTTGTCGAATCCAAGTTAAGGTACAGTTTTCGATGTTGGGGCAATAGTTACGATTACAACATTAAAAGAGCCTTTGTTTTACAGAAGCGTGCTATTCATGTCATAGTGCGTATACGACTAATCGAATCATGTAAAGAGTATTTTAGGGATCTTGACATTCTAACGGTTCCTAGCCTGGTATGTTATGGTTCTTCTCACAGACGTTATCAAATTTAGAGACAAATACGAAACAGCTGAACAAAAAAGCAGGAGATTGGAGACTAGGAGAAAAGATTTAGTGTTGCCATTTGATTTCACTCCAAAACTTAACATTGCAAAGCATTGTTCCAGGTACCAGGCAGTTAAGCTATTTAATCGCTTACCAATAGAACTGAAGACAATTGATAGTATAAACATATTTCAACAAAAATTGAGGGGGCTCTTGCTGAAATGGTGTTTATATTCGATCGATGATTTCAATTCTAAATAATTTGAATTCTAAATATATGTATTTATGATTTTATATTAATTTTATAAACATGACTTATTTGGAAAAAATTGTTGACATTTTAGAGTTAAGTAGTTTTCTTGAAATTATTTTAGAACTGTTTTATTTTGAATTTGATGTTTTTGTAAAGTTGTTGACGATAATTTGGATTGTATGTATTGTTTTAATTTCTTTTTTGTGTTAATCTTTTAGTTTCAGACACAATGTAATAATTGTTAATGAATAAATTATGAATGAATTATGACTGTCCAGAATTTACGCCAAAATTGAAGAGTTCACATTTAAGATTGTCCAGTTATTGTCACGGTTTTTGTCACAATTGCGTGTTTATACACTTGGATAACGTTTCCAAATGTAGCACATTGATAATATTATTGATCAGCTTTTGTACTCAAATTTTACTTGTTTATATTTTTAAACACAATTTAAGAAGAAGTAATCGCAAGAGCTGTTTACTGCAAAGCGCCCCCTTGGTGGCTTGATACTAACGACTATTGGTGCCGGTGTAATGTTTTGATTTATCATCAATTTTGTTTTGTCGATGTTCATGCGGAGGCCAATACGTCGGGAGACATCTGCTAGGCTGATCAGCATTTGTTGCAACTCTTGCAGCGACTCCGCCATAAGGATAATATCGTCTGCGAATCTCAAGTATGAGATGTACTCGCCGTTTATGTTGATTCCCATTCCATTCCAAAAATTTGTACATTATTTTATGCTTATACCCTTAAAAACGCACACATTGCAGTTTTATGACAATATGTACACTAGCGCTACGCAAACATTGTGCCTAACTTGGGCCGTTCTTTGCGTGTTGTATATTTACATCTATATAGAAAGGCATATAAACAAAGCTTGATACCCAAGCTTTGTTTATATGCCTTTCTATATAGATGGAAAAATGTCAGTCTCTGTTAAGTTTAAAATGAAGTTATGAATACGATCTAGCATCTCACCTGGAGGTGCTTTTCTGCCAGAGTGAGGTGCGTGAAGTACACGGCGAGCGCCACTAGCGCCGCGGCGGCCGGCATCACCAGGCAGCACGCGCCCACGCTTGCGCCCACGAAGATGAAAAGCACCGCGCCACACAGCACGCAGCACTGCAGTGTCAGCTGTAACACATCGTGCACACACCCTCAGGGACTGTTTCATATCCTCTTGCCGCAAACTGCTCAATGGACAGATTCAAATAGACTAGTAGAGTGACACATTGGACTGGACCGAGAACCCCGCTCATCAACAAGACATAAGTTCAAGAACTAAAACCCGGGTAAAAATAGCCTACGACGCTCTTGCTATGAAGTCGAATCGATTGATACCTCGCTTGTCAACATCGGACCAATAGCGGCGACGCTATTGTGGAACATCCACATACCCACATTCATACATACATAGACTGTTAAACTCAAAGAGCATTAATCACTACGTTTTAGTTAAACTCATTCGTATTTTCCAGTATCTAAGGTTGGTGAATTTACGCCTGCTGCTATGATCAGTGGTTCAATTCAAATTAATCAATCTCAATCTTGTTCCAACGACAAGTTGGAGAGCCCTAAAGACAAATTTCTCATAAATGCCCCAAAAAAGGGAACCATACCTTACTACTTTTCAAAGTGTGTAGAACCAGCGACAAATGATCAACCGTCACAGCCTAAAATAAAAAATTAAACGTTTTTTCGTTCCTAAAAGTGAATCTAATTTTACCGTATTTCATCAGAATATAGCCGGGGCAATAAATAAAACGGAAGAAATTGTTTTTGCGCTTTCAGAATTTTCCCGAAATGATAGAGAAATAGACATTGCGACTTTCATAAAAAAAGGGTCAGAACAATTATTGAAGATACCAGGATATAAATTGGTTTCATCGTTTTCTCGTAACTCAACACGAGGAGGCTCTTGTATATTAACCAAAAATAGCGTGGACTGCAGAGTTAATGCTAAGTTATGCAAACGAGTTAGCTTGTAATTTTACTTTTGAATATAGTATTGAATTAACATCACAAAAAATACTCATTATTTGTATCTACAGAACCCCAAAAAGTAATCCTTATATTTTTCTGGAAAAACTAGAGCAACTGTTGTTAAAAATATCTAATAGATCCAACAAAATAATTATATGCGGTGATTGGAATTTCGATACTTTACACCTTAGTAAGAACTGACTTGATCTAATAATTCTGTTAAAAAATATATATAGAAATGCATATTAAGTCAATTGGCTAGAAAATTGGCATGCCTTGACCATTTTGCTAGTAATATAAAACAAATTAGAGCTGAAGTTCACCATTTAGGTCTTTCAGAGCATGAAACAGGTCAAACATTGACAATAAAAATTAATAAAAAACATCAGTTACTTAGTTGGTTCGAGAAAGCCAGAGATTTTAGTGTACAAAATATTGTCAAATTTTATAGTTGCATTTCTGCTATGACATCTTCAGAAGTTTAAGAAAAACCTAGTTTGAATGAAGCGTTTAACGAATTTCATGAACTATTTACATTATTTTTTAATTTGTGTTTTCTATATCTATTTTTAAAAAAACTAACAAAAATAATAAAAATATATGGTTGACCAAAGGGTTAAGGAAGTTTTGTGTAAAAAAACGATTTTTGTATTTAAAACATAAGCAAATTGGGTCTTATAAAAGGTTCAATAATAATGCCTACAAAAAATATTCAAGAATCCTGAAACAATGCCTACATAAATCACAGCAGTTACAAAACAAAAAACATATACTTAAAAATAAAAATAAATGCAAGGCTGTATGGGACGTTATTAATCAGAATATTGATGACAATAACAAAAATCGCCCTATCCGTGGAATAGGGCCACAGTGGCCGTTAGGTCTTTATGTTTTAATTGCATTTTTGGGATCTTATAATGCATATGCATCTATTGACAAAGGCAAAAAAAAAATTTACCTTATTTTGATTTTAAAAAAAAAAGTTTTACACAAACAGCCACGTGACGAATACCGCCACTAACGCCAGTGCAACCGATTTTTTCCGTTGAAAACGGCCACTGTCGCCTCAGCGACTATGTTCGACGCAAATATCTGTTGCGCTTATGACGCTTATGCTTCATAAGACGCTTATGCTTATGCGCTTATGACCTCTTCCGCCGACTCCGGGGAGTCGGCGGAAGAGGTCATAAGCGCATCGCTGCCATTACTCGGCGGAATTGCTAGGCGTCGGGTATTGGTCGTGGTCCACCTGCTCAGTTCACCTGGGTGGACCACGGGCACTTTTCAAGGCGAAATAATTAATACAATGAAGAGACATCGTGAACGTGAGTAAACAGATCATTTTTGAACCACACTAGTTAAGTAGTACTTATTTTAATAGAAATTCAGGTCTGACGTCAGCATTAGGTACCTACTTTGGTACATTCAGACCTACCTATGGGCACACACTGAATAACATCAGACTTCATAATGTACAATCAAATAAAACTCCTAGGTACCAACCTAATCCAGAGACTTAAATTTACGTAGGTATCTAACCTGCTTGTTAATAAAACACCTAGGTACCTTCCTAATTCAGGGACTTTATAGACCTTTTAAGCAAGGTCTTATCACCATTTTTGAATAATAGTACCACCATATACTCCTGTGCCATGCCTCGAGTGATCTGCACAGTTGACAACGGAGTTAAAGAAGACCTGAAACTCCTTGAGTATTCTCACCTTACCTTTAATAGCTCCGATGTAACTCCATCTTCACCGGAGGCTTTTCTATTTTATTATCAAATGGCAATCTCCATCTCTTTTAAGCTGACGTCTGGTAGCTCATCAGTATAAAGGCGAGTCAACGTAGCTCTTAAATCCTCACAAACAGTCTCTGGCCGAGGAGCATGCGAAGCGTATAAGTGTCCGTAAAAATCAAAGGTGAGTAATGACCACGACTAGAGTGATGTATTCGCCATTGATGTTAACACCATATCCATTCCAGTTCAGAAGCTTGAATATATCTTCCAGTGCAGAGAAGAACAGTTTTGAAGAAATAACGTCTCCTTGTCTCACCCTTTTTTGCAATTGGATAGAATTCGTGCTCCGATCCTGAAAACGGATAGTCATGGTGGCCTTGCTGTACAAACACTTCAACACTTCGATGTACCGGTAGTCAATCTGGCACTGCTGTAATGACTGTAGCACTGCCCAGGTCTCGAGTGAATCAAAGGCTTTCTCGTAGTCCACAAACGCTAGACATAGTGGCCGATTATACTTTTAAGTCTTCTGTATAATCAGCCGGAGCGTAGGATGTGGTGTACGGTGCTAAAGCCTTTCCGGAATCCAACTTGTTTCGGAGGCTGTTAGTCATCAAACATACGAGCGCGACTGTAACTACTCTCGAAAACAGCTTATAGACGTGCAGAGAAATGGGCCTATAATTCAAGAGGGTGTTATCACCTTTCTTAAAGAATAACACCACTACGCTCCTGTGCCACGCCTCTGGCTTAGTACCCTCGAGGATGACGGAGTTAAACAGCCTCTGAACGACTTTAAGTACCGGTGTTCCACCCGCTTTCAGTAGCTCTGTCGCTATTCCATCCTCCCCTGATGCCTTGTTGCTTTTAAGCTGTTTGATAGCCATTCTGATGTCGTATAGGCTAGTCCAGGATATCTTCGGTATAATGTCGGGCCAAACGGGCTTTTGCATCGCTAGTCGTGCTAAGAGGACTACGCGATAAGGTGTATAATTGCCCATAGAACTTCTCGAGCTCACTCAAAATCTCTGGCTTCGACGAGACGATGCTGTCACTGTCCGTCTTCAGCTTCGCAAACAGGCTTTGCCCAATAGACAGATCTCTTGCAAACATTTGGGAGCCCTTGTTCCGTTTTATTGCGTTCCTAATACAATTAATGTTATAGCAAAGCAAATCATATCGCATCGACTTGGAGATCTGTTTATTAAGCAAGCTGTAACTCGAAATATCCAATGAAGACTGCAGCCTCATCTCGCCTCATTCTGCCATATGTTTTAGTGTACGCTCAGAGTTTCTGTGTGCATTGACGTCATAAACGATTACGATCGCTCAACTGCGGTCGCCCTGCTGGGCCCCAATTCTACTAAAACAATTGTAATGACAATTATCAACAATTTTCGCATTTACCTCTTAAAAGTAGTATAAGCGAAAAATTTGTGAAAATTTTTGAATTTTGAGTTTTCCATTTTTGGAATTATTATTTTTTGAAATTTTCCCAATTTTTTTCGCTTCTACCACTGTTAAGACGTAAAAGCGAAAATTTTGCGAAAATTGTTGATAATTGTCATAACAATTGTTTTAGTAGAATTGGGGCCCCGATCGCGTGAACAATTTCCACCAGCCCGTATCGCATTCGGTAATGATTTGGAAGCGATTTTGGAGCTCCAACTGAAAGCTCTTGGGGTTTTGGATTTGGGCAGGACTTGGCGAAGACTAGATCTCATCAAACGAGACCTTTCCAGCTTTACGTTGATATTCAATGAGTCTCTTACCATGCGGTGATCACTGCCGGTCTCAACCCTGTTGATCACAGAGACATCATTGAATATATGCCTATTGGTCTTCGAAATGAAATCTAATTCGTGTTTATGACCGCCGGGGTGCAGCCATGTCCATTTCCTGGACGGACACTTCTTGATTCATCATAAAGAGTACCTCCTTCTCCATGAAGTCGGCCAATCACTGACCCCTTTGGTTCCGCTGTCCAAATCCAAACTGCCCCACTCTCAGTTCATCGCCATTCCTCATACCCAGCCGTGCGTTGAAGTCCCCAATCACCACTGTGAAGTGTGTTTTCGGGGCATGTATGGCATTGGAAATGTCGTCGTACATAGCCTCCACTTCATCTTTTGGATGTTTCGAGTGTGGGGCGTATACTTGCAAGACCTTCAACGAATACCGTTCCGATATTCTGAGTATAAGGTATGCCACCCTACTCGAAACGCTTTCGATCTTCACAATGTTGTTGACGAGGGAGTTGTGGACGAGAAACCCGATACTGTGTTGATACTGCTGGTCGCACACCCGGTAATAGAGTTAGTTGCCGGAATTGAGGGTTATCGTATCCTCTCCCTCTCCTCGGACTTCTGATAACCCTATAATATCCCAGCGCAACTCACTTACTACTTCTTCCAGCTCTATCAACTTCATCGGTCCTCAAGGTGCGTGCGTTATAGGTTGTCCGTTCCAGAGATCGTGGGGGTTGGTAGCTGGGTCTCTGCCGGGGATTCTTAGCACCCCTTGCTCCGCCGTTACCATGGGTGCTACCGGTGCCAGGAATAACGGAGCCGCCGGGGACTGGGGGCCGTCTTTGAGGTGGTTTATCATATATTTGGGGGGGGGTTGCCATAGTCACCACGCTTGGCAGGTGGATTGGTGACCTCAGTGTTACAATTATGTACTTGGAGGACGCTTCTGCCCATCTTCCGGTGTGTATTCCCTTAGTCGCCTCTGACGACATCCAGGGAGGATTGGGAGGGGTCCTAATCTAAGCCGAGACCACCACGGCACATAAAACTTATAGAAATATAATATAACATTGTAATATACTTCCGGCTCATATCATATTTTTATAAATGTTCACTTATGTATCAATTTATAAGGTATGATGACACGAATAATGATTCAATATTAATTACATCATTGCTTCTGCATAACCGCGTTTGCTATACGTATGGAGTTTTAAATAAAAGTTACCTTATTAATCGACTTCACAAAAGGACACGGTTATATATTCGGCTGTTGTATGTTCTTTTTTTTTTTTTTTTTTTATTTATGTCGTTCGATATCTCCGTCAATTGTGGACCGATTTTAAAAAACCTTTTTTTTTTGAAAGGGTATACTTTCCAAATGGTCCCATATATTGTATCAAAATTGGTTCAGCAGTTTTTGGAGAATAAATAGTTTTGTTGAGTAAATCCATTCGATGTTGTGTTTATATTGCCTTTATTTTGTGTATATCTCTGAGATTTCTAAACCGATTTAGATAGTTGTTTTTTTTATTCAAAAGGGTAAACGTTTCGTGTAGTCCCATACAAATTTCATCAAAATTGGTTCAGTAGTTTTATTATAAAATCAATTTGTTTTATAGTTAATGTTCTCTAATATCTTGGGATTTCGGAACTGAATTAGATGATTGTTTTTACTTGAGTAAGAAGACCTTTAGTGTGGAACTGTATAAATTTCATCAAAATTGGTTTATCAGTTTTTATACAAGCTTAAATTTAATTCTTTGTGTAATTATGTGTAGGACTGGATTGCAAGTCAATTTTGAACAATTGACGTCCAAAGATGCTTCTGTAAGTTTTGCACCTGGTTCTGATGACAATTAAAAAAACAGCAGCAGCAGCAGCAGCAGCAGCAGCAGTAGTAGTAGTAGTAGCAGTAGCAGCAGCAGCAGCAGCAGCAACAGCAGCAGCAGCAGCAGCAGCAGCAGTAGTAGTAGTAGAAAAGGTGTGAAAACTTAGGCGCAGGCCACATATGAATGGCGTCAGGCGCGGAAATGGCGCGGGCGGTTTCCTATTCCATTAAAATTTCATATAAAATGCATGGAAATAAAGCGCTATTTAGGACACACGGTATAAAAAGACGTCACATGGTCACGTCCTGTTGACTTAACAGACGTTACAGTCCAATATGACACGTCTAAATGACGTCATTTTAACGTCAAAAAGGCAGCGGTCCAACTTGCAAAAGACGTTTACTTTAAGACGTGCAAAAGACGTCTTTGAGAAAAAAATTGTTATTATGTTCATATATTTTTTGCGTACGTTTTGAATAACATCTTATTTACGTCACCAACTATATATGGACCATGTTAGCATTGTACTCATGTAAAACTACTGAAAATTAATCATTTAAAAAAAACAACAATATTAATTTATTTTCTTCACATACTATTAGTTCGCCTCGAACTCAATCCTTAACCTCCAAATAGTAAGCTTCAACATGCACATATGCAGTCACAGAGAAACTATAACGGGAGATCCCAAGCGCAAATTCTAGTACATTTTTTTTTTTGCCAGTTTTCAAGGGAGACGAGGTAAACATGTACAGCACACATTTACTTACTCACGCACACTTTTGCGGATAGTTGAGGCGTCTTTATAAACGCACGCGTAAATATAAGCTGCACACAAACACAAAAACAAGCACACAATTAACATATTACTGTTGTCACAGTATTGTTTAGTTACACACTAGCGCAAAAACTAGAGATGGGTTGTAAAATACCGTTAAAAGGAATGATACTTAATGATCGAAATTTGGATTGTTCAATGTTATTATTTTATCTACTAGCCCGTGTGATTATTTCTCTGGCTTGAAAGTAATTTATATGTTATTCCAGAAATAAAAGTACCTTTAAAGTACATTACACTACATTTCTTCAGAGTGCGTTCAGACGTGAAGTCGTTTTTTATTGATTGCTTGGCTTCTACTCATCAGACCGTGATATACCAAGTACATCCGTTTTTAAAATGGATGGTCCATGACATGAGTTTCACTAGATGGCGCTAATGACACTATTAGCTTAATTTATTTCTCCGGATGTGAGGAACTGATGTATTATTTCAGGGGGGTTCCCGCGGTATCCACGCAAGTTCTTCAATGGCGTAGTTATGCCTTGACTTCCGTGGGTTAGCCATTCCGACATCTCGTTTGCTATTACTCGTCCAACCTATTCACAAAAACACATCATGAAAAAAGTCCAAAGAAGATATAAGTTAAAACGGCATATGCACGTCCTCACACTTAAAGTGGATCTTGCGAATATTCGCGGGATTCACTCCAATCTCCAACCGGTCCATTATCATCTGGAGACCTCTAAGCCATGGCGGTATACTTGTTCTTCTTGTCGGAGACGCAGATAGGATGTCCAGCTGATACGGCGTACTTGGATTACCCAGGCTATATCTTGGATCATCTATTTATCCCAAATGCCGGCGTTTGTGTATACGCCCGTGATGACATTTGCTGTCTGCGTCTCCGAAATCTTGAGCACCCTAACTTTCCAGTGATTTGGGTGCTGGTGGAAACGGGCATAGAGAAAATTATGTATGCTTGTGTGTACCGCTCACACAGCGGAGATCGGGGGACGACTTTATTGGTAGACTATCTAGGTGAGCCGGCAAGTGTGGCCCAACAGCGTTACCCGTCTGCTCAATTGGTGTTTTTGGGGGATTTTAACGCCCACCACAAGGAGTGGCTTGTCCCATACCAAAAAACCGACCACGCTGGTAGAGAGACGCGGAAGCTTGCTCTGGCGTTAGATCTCTCTCAGCTTGTGCAGGAGCCGACACGGGTACCTGACCGTGACGGTGACACTGCCAAATGTCTCGACCTGTTGATGACGACTGAACCAGACCGATACTCCGTATCAGTATCCCCACCTCTTGGTAGCTCTGATCACTGCCTGGTTAAGTCCGTCTCAGTGTATTCCCCACCTGATCCTAGCCTTAAGGGAAATAGGCGCGTGTGGAGATACAACTCAGCAGATTGGGACGAGATGCGGCAATTCCTTGCATCGTACCCTTGGCGGCAAACATGTTTCATCTCCCAGGACCCGTCGACTTGCGCGTCTGCTGTTACAAAGGTAATATGTCAGGCAATGGAATATTTCGTTCCATTCAGTGACAAGACTCTTTCCATCAAAGCTCAGCCTTGGTTTGGATCCAGCTGTGGTCATGCTGTGGCTCTAAAGCGTGCGGCATATCTAGACTGGGCTGATGCTCAAGTCAAAAAGCGCAAGTCTTCTGATATTCGGGCTAAGAAGAGAAAATTTAACGTTGCCGCTAAGACCCATTTTGATCACGTAAGTCGAATTGGGGCCAAACTGGCTTTATACCCCGCGGGTAGCAAAGCTTTTTGGTCCCTGGCCAAGTCGGTCGAAGTAAACTTCTGCCGCCCCTCACTGCCACCATTGCTGAAACCTGATGGGTCACTAGCTCACACTGCTGGAGACAAAACGAATTTATTTGCTTCTCTTTTTGCAGAAGCCTCGCATCTAGATGCTTCTGGCAAGACACCTTCCTGCCTTCCTCATTGCGGGGTTTTTATGCCCGAAATTCGCATTCGCCAGAAGGGGGTTCTCAGAACGCTTCGAGCTCTAGATGTGAACAAGGCCAGTGGTACTGATGGTATTCCAGCGATTGTGTTGAAAAACTGTGCGCCCGAATTGTCTCCCATCTTAACGCGTTTGTACCGCCTCTCTCTTCACTCAGGTAAAGTTCCGAAGAGCTGGAGGCTTGCCAATGTACAACCAGTACCAAAGAAGGGTAGTCGTGCTGATCCTGCCAATTATCGTCCCATCTCGATTACCTCCTTACTCTGTAAGTGTATGGAGCGTGTCATAAACATTAGGCTCTTGGCATACCTTGAAGACAATGATCTTCTCAGTGACCGACAATACGGATTTCGCCGAAACCGGTCTACTGGGGATCTCGCTTATGCCACTCACGTACTGAGCGAAGCCATACAGATGCATGGTGAGGCGCTTGCCGTCTCCCTTGATATATAGAAGGCATTTGATCGGGTCTGGCACGATGGCCTTTTAAACAAACTTCCCTCATATGGTTTACCTGTTGGCTTATGCAATTGGATAGTTGATTTCTTGAGGGAACGATCTATTCGAGTAGTCTTAGAGGGAAAACAAATGGATCGATTTTGATTCGTTTTTTTATGTTTGAAAATGATGTGATCGAGATGGTTCTTAACTATATGGGGTGGGGGGGCGAGAAAAGGGGGGAGTTACGAGAAAAAGGGGTGAGAATCGTACCTTTCAAACGAAACGACCAATTTAGCTGCGATTTTTTACGATGCTGCGATGTTTCAAATCTGAGGTAAACAAGATTTGTCTTAGCTATAATAAGGGGGGAGGGAGGGGGGGGGGAATATGGTGAAGTTCATAGCTCCCAAATGAATGGACCAAATTTGATGCAGTTTATTATGTTTTAAAAAGGATGTGATCGAGATGGTTCATCATGTTCCTTTGCTATAAGGGAGGGGTGGGAGGAGTTGAAAAAAAGGGGGGGGGGGGAGGAATCGTATCTTTCAAACGAATGGACCAATTTAACTACGGGTTTTTATGTTTCAAAGCTGAGGTAAACAATATGGTTTTTAGCTTTATGCTCGCTACGCTTCGCTCCCGCCTTCGTCTTCTAACCTATCACGACCATGTCGGATCGCCACTGAAGGTTGTTAACACAGGTAGGTAGGTAGGTACCTATATTGGTACTTTTGGTACTGGAATAATTCTTAGGATCATTATATCCCAGAAAAACTACCACGCGAGCAACGCTGCGGGCACAGCTATAGGCAATAATAACGTAAAAGTCTGTACAAAGAAGATAATTTTAAAAAATTGGTCTGAGCTACTGAACAAGAATAAAACATTTTTAAAATTCGTGTCTGTCTGTTTGTTTGTGTGTATGTTTCTTCGCGCATCACGTAAAAACTATTACACCGATTGCGATGCAGTTTTCAGCGTTGGATAGCTTAGGGTTTGACCAAGACCTAGCGTTGGTATCGTAATCCAATGATTAGATGCCGAGCAATCGATAAAAAACTTTAAACGGCTGAAGGAATTTTGATCAAATGTTTATTGTAGGTCTTGGAGTCATTGGCACATAGAGTACTTTTAACCTAGAGAAATGACCACGCGAGCGAAGCCGCGGGCACAGCTAGTATGAAATAAACGGTAGAATAAACGCACCGCGTTCCACCGCAAGGCAGTGCGCGCAAGGGCTAAGATACCAAGTACCTACCCCAGTTTTTAAATCAAACCTTAAATCTTCTTTGTACAGTCTTTTATGTTCTTATTGCTTTATTATAAGTACAGATACTACGCTCTCTAGTGTAGAGGTCCTACAATAAAAATACTTACGCCCGTGTTAAAGAAGTAAAGTATACCCGATCACAGCTCGTCCAGTGACTCTCGTTGCTCGCCCTCAGGCACGGCTGTGACAGTTCAGTTAAAACAGTAAGCAGTTTGGTTACCAATAAAAACAGCCGCAAGAGGGCGCTTTTTTATGAAGTATTGTAAATTATAAATGATAATTTATTTCTAGTTTATACACGCACTTCAGGTAAACCTAACAAATTTACAAAGTGAAAAAAAACAAAGTATATTGACCGAATTCTTTTCTGTTTTTAGTTTGTTTTAAATTATCCGAATTGGAATTATTGTGAACTATTTTGTTGTAACGATTTGACAGTTTACTTCAGGAAATGACAAAAGCCTTAAAAATATCAGTGAAAATGTAAAAAATAACGCATAAAATATGTAAACGCTTAAAAATATGGAGCAAAATATTTTAAGGAGCGCGTGGTTTCGATCCCGCACCTCTGTGTTGGAAGGCTAACATTCTCCGACTTTGCCACAGCGCTTCATGGCGAGATGGTCCAAATTATAATACCGTTTTAATGTATTATATTTATTACATTCAAATTAACATAACTTGGAATACCTATCCCACAGGAACCCTATATTTTTTGGGGATAAAAAGAATCCGTAATTTTAATACTTAATATGAACTTTGACTGTGCCAAGTTACATCAAACAACCCAAACACACAAACAAACAGACAATGTTTCACTTTTATATATTGGTATAGATTAGGATTACCAAGAAACACAGGTAGGTAAAGGACTGATTCCACTGGTAGAAACCTAAAAGTGAACAATTTTCTGCATTTTGAGGAGCTATTCTGCTCATCACGCCGAATGTCCTCATCAGATCTTCACCAAATTTTTATTAGACCAACTTTAAATACTCACATTCAAGTAAAAAAAACATTGGAAAGGATCTAATAAGGCGGAAATATTCAGTAGCCCTCTTTTTGGGGAAAATTTGACGTCAGATGATGAGTAACTAGGACGTACCAGATTCGGCCTTCATACGTCATGTAAAATAGGTCCTACTGACGTCACAATACGTCTTGTGCCCGTGACATTTTGACGTCTCAACAAACGTCACGTCAGGACGTAAAATTCCTACCTCTTGCCTCAGGATATCAAAACCCGGGTACTAGCACACAGCCTGCAGAACTGATTCAGCACCAACATCAGGCGCAGTACGCCTTATTACCTGCATCGGCACATGAGAACCCGGGTACCAGCATGTAGCATCAGGCCCAACACACATCACATGCAGCGATATCAGAACCCTGTCTGAACATATCAATCTTTACCGGCATATTTCCCGATCAGCCCTGCTTCAGTAAATTCAAGACTTCTATTTAATGATAGAACGACAGAATATTATCACTTGATGACGACTACTAATAACTGAATGTAAAGTTGATTATACCTACTTACAATGATTGATGTTAATAAATGAATGAACTTTTTTTTTTACCTTAGCCTAATAAGAAGTCTCTCTTCTGGACAACCAGGCATCCTCCAGTTTATGCACCTTTTCTGGAGTTCTGTTTTAGTTTTATTAAAATATATTGAAATTGTTGCGGAGACTTTTTATATACGTCATAAAAATGATCAGGAAAGTGTCTCAAATTTCGCATTGCTGTAAATATCTCTGGTCTGGAATCCTGTCCCGATTGCCACAAAGGGTGCACCCAAAATTGCATCTGTATGTTAATTAATTGTACGAGAGCAAGAGGGTCTTCCGTCATCTGAGAATGACATGCTGACGCATCAATGCCAGACAACAGACTGCTCTAAACTAGCGGCTGCCCCACGTCATTTCTGCGTCATATCCTAGCCATTTCCGCGTCATGTCCACACCGTGACCTAGCCCGACGCCATTTATATGTGGCCTGCGCCATAGTTTTTTTTAATCACCTTTGTAGTGTTAATAGTATCCAAATAAAATAGACAGACAGAGAAGGACAGATGGACATGGCGAAACCATAATGTTACATTATTTGACTATGGAACCCTAAAAATGACAATACATAGACAGACACAACCCATTTACTTTTATCATAGTAAATAAATAATTGAAAGCTTCGAGAGAAATATGCAAAAAGAAAACAACTAACAAAATCAGCCTGTATAAGCTGTGCACTTATAATTCAGACACCAAAACTAAACAATATGAACAAAATGTATACGCACCTATCTAAATCGAATACACCAAGGACTTTTTTTTAAGTTGTTTCTGTAATTATTGAGCACCATAATGGTCCAAATTATTTAAAACCTTTAATTTGTAACAATAGTGCTGCTAGAATAAAACCAAAACAAAATGACAATTAAGATGGCGTTGCGTCAAATCCAGACGAACGGCTGTCATTGTGGTCGGCTTGATATTTGGATGCAGTTGCTTGAGCAAAATATTGCTTTCAATCAAACAAGCACTCTACACTATTTATGAATTGGATCTTTTATTTTTGTTAATTGTGAATGTTAAAATAGAAATAATACAAAATTATAAAACTATATGGATGGCGCGTAATCAACTTCTCTATGGTTTCAAATAAAAAATTACATTTTGGATAAAAGGTTGGTTAGCCATTCAAGTACTGCGCCGGCAATCTGTCAAAATCTATATAAATATAAGATCCTTTGCGTTTCCACAAGTGACAATTGGCACATACATAAATTGTTTTCTTATCGTTCCAAAAATTTGTGGCACTTGAAGGGTAAAAAGGAGCAAAATTCAAATATGAAAGACAAGTCAGGTGCATGAATACTAAGTCTTAGGGGTCAAAATTACTAAGCTAAATCTATAAAAGCTTTTATTTAACTTGCAATGTTTGTTTGTTTGCTTAGGTCAAATCTTGCAAGCTGAATTAGAACCACTTCCTCTAATCCTACGGAGTTGATAAGAGGAAGTTGCACGTGGAAGTGAACAATGCATTTGTATGGTAAGCATGACCTAAATGGATATCCAGGATTAGCTCCAGACAAAGGACATATACATACATATTATATACAAACAAAAATGGAATAACCAACTTCATCATGGCTGGACAGCCTTTTTGTAAAGTACTGAGCACTACCTTTGAGAAACAAATGCCTGGCTGTAGTGACGGGCATGTCATTCAGCAGGACAATTACAAAAGCAAATATGACTTGTTGCTAACTGTTTTTCATAGTAATATATACATATTACTATACGCACCACATTAAGTGATAGTGATAATGAAAATCTGATTGAAACAAGACACCAGCATTGCGATTACGTAATGTTGATCATGACGGTTTCAAGCCGTCAAATTCAATAATGCTTTGCGATAGAGTTGATTTTGCTATGAATAAAGTGACAGTTCGATTATAGCCAAGTTCTGTTATTGGGCCACAGGCCCCCCTGGGGCTACCTCTGGACTTCTGCTCATCACTGCGAAAATCTGATTGAAACAAGACTCCAGCGGCCCGCACTGCGATTACGTAATGTTGATCATGACGGTTTCAAGCCGTGAAATTCAATAATGCTTTGCGATAGAGTCGATTTTGCTATGAAAAAAGTGACAATCCGATTGTAGCCAAGTTCTGTAATTGGGCCACCGATTACAGAACTTGGTTACAATCGGATTATCACTTTTTTCGTAGCAATTTCAAGTCTATCGCAAGGCATTAGTGATATCGATACTGACAATCCGATTGAAGCTAAGTTATGTGGTCGGGCCCCAGGGCCCCCTGGGGCTACCTCTAGACTTCTGCTCATCACTGCTTCATGGGACACCCTGAATAGAGAAGACTTGCTGTGCCTACCTCCTGGAAGAAGAACAGCAGGAAGGCTTCTCGGAAGTGTGATAAGAGGCCGTCCCGCACGAGCGCCGCGCGCGCCGCCTCGTCGCTGACGCGCGCGCGCCTGATCACCACACAGTCTTCCTCGCAAGACATTGCACAACCTCACCGCTCCTTATACATGCTGTCCAATCCAACTGAGACCAACTGTGCCATGCTACATCATCCAACACAATCGAATACACCTATATACACTTTAACTCCACATAACTAACTTCAACTTTTTTATTAATGTTTTTTTTTTTTTTTTTTTTTTTTATTTGTGGCAATTGTCTTTTTGACATTTCTGCCAGAGTCATGTAGCTTCGCGTCAAAAAGTTTATAGATAATTTACTAGTACAAGAAATTTAGAAACGTTAACAAGACCAGATTAATATGATGAATTTTACAAACATAGGAGAACTACATACATAAATGAATTAAATATATATAAATACATATGAACTATAATTTATAAAACTACAATATACACAAATACTTAAAGTTTCAGATTATTTAATGAAAGGAATTGAACTAAAGACATATAAATATTACGACTATTGGATGATAAAAGTTCTGTTATATGAGTTGGCAATGAAACTTCTAGTGAAATAAGAGACTAAAAGAATGAGAAATGATTCAGTAGCGGACATGAAAAGAAAATATGATTGAGATCTCCTTCATCAAGACCACATTCACATATTGAAGAATCTTTAACATGAATCTTTTGCAAATGAGTAGGGATACAACAGTGACCCAGCCTCATACGAATGATTGAAGATGTAAAAAGCTTGTTGAAGTGCCACCGTGCAAACCATGGTTTACTAGGGATGTCAGGCTGAATTCTAGCAAAACCAGAACCTTTGTATTTGCTAGAAGATCTCCAGTTTATACACCAAGAATTTAATAAATATTTTTTTGTTAGGCAAATAAGGTCCTGGCTATAATTTATAAAAGGAATCTTATCGCCACAAGAAACTGCTTCCTTGGCCACTCTATCGACACGCTCATTACCAGAGAGACCAACATGCCCAGGCACCCAGGCAAGAACTACGTCTAAGCCTATAAGGAGACATTCATAAATAGACTTTTTGATATGAAGTATGATTGGATGAAATTTAGAATAAAATGGATTAGAAAGCAAAGATTGGAGGGAACTACGTGAATCTGAGAAGATAATAGTACGACGAAGTTTAAAGAGAAGGACATATTTAACCGCTTCAAGGATAGCCAAACATTCACCGGTGAACACTGACGACTCAGGAGGACACTTAACTTTTTGGACAATGTCGAATTGAGAATGGAAAACACCACAACCAACACATCCAACTGGCGATAATTTTGAGGCATCTGTGAATATTGTATGCCAACCAAGCCAATCCCTGTGCAAGATCTCTCGAAAATGCTCATCACCATAAAGGTCACCTTTGCAGATATCAAACTCTAAAATTATTTGCGGATGAAAGGTAACAATATCGTAATCAAAATTAAAAATTGGGAGTTTTGGAGACCGGTATGTAGGGTCTTTAAGGGATTTATAAACTATGAAACTTTTGAGCAACAGAGGATGATGTTTACATCTTCAATAACGGGAGGTATAAACGTATTGATAGAGAAGTTGAAGCTTGGGTATAAGAGGATGATTAGAAAATTGAATAAAACGAAAGAAGAATCTGTTGGAAAGAAATTGTCGGCGAAGATGGAGAGGAGGATCAACACACTCCACCTGGAGTGCATTGATTGGAGAGGACTTCATCGCACCTGTAATAATCCGAAGTGACTTTGACTGAATTAAATCAAGTTTTCTTAAGCCAACCCTGCAAGCAGGATCAAGCAGAAAAGTACCATAATCTAAAACGCTACAAATTATAGCGTTATATAAAAGTTTAAGATTAAAAGTATGAGCACCCCACCATACTCCCGACAGACACCTTAAAATGTTCAGATTCCACTCACACTTATTTGCAATATACTCACAATGCAAACGTCCAGACAACTTATTGTCCAACAAGAGACCGAGGAATTTTACGGACTCTTTAACTGGAATTCTGCTCTCATTAACAGTAATGTTTATATCAGGAAGATTTCTTTTACGAGAAAAGATAACGATATTACTCTTAGAAGGCGAGAGATCCAAGCCATTTTTATGTAGCCAAACATTTAAATAATTAAGGGAAAGGGAAATACAGTTACGAGCGTCATTAATTTTATTTTGAGTACTATATAAAAGAATGTCATCCGCATATTGAAGAATGCGGCAGAGACCAATTGAGGATTCTAGATCATATGTATAGACGTTATAAAGGAGAGGACTGAGGACAGAGCCTTGAGGTAATCCCCGCCATATGGTTCTAGTTGAAGAAATCGAGGGGTCACTACAGTGGAGGAATATGTATCTCTCTGAAAGAAGGTTCATTACAAAATTACTTATCTTTACTGGAATTTTCAACCGACTAAGCTTATTCTTGAGAAGGGGAAGCTGAACATTATCATAGGCTGCAGAAATATCTAGGAAAGCACCAACAACAGATTCATTGCGAGTAAAGGCAAGTCTTATATCGGTAGTAAATATACCCAGGCTATCCATAGTGCTTTTGCCCTTTCTAAAGCCATACTGAGACTTTGCAAGAAGCTCATGACTTTCCAGGAACCACTCAAGGCGGTTCTTTATTAAGTGCTCAGCAAGTTTAGCCAAAACTGAAGAGAGAGCAATAGGGCGGTAAGAATTAGGATCTACCGTATCTTTATCAGGTTTAAGAATAGGGATTATGAATTGAGATTTCCAAGTAACTGGAACATATCCATAATAAAAAATAGTATTAATAAGAGATAAATAATAGATATGAAGGCGGACGTTAGCTTTCGAAAGAAAAGAATACGGAATGCCATCCATACCGGGGGCTGAGTCTCTGACTGATTTCAAAACTATTTCTAATTCTTTTAAAGAAAACGGTTGGTCTAAAGTTTCAATAGATGAAGGATTAGAAAGAGATGGTAGTTCTGAGGGAAGAGGGCAATATTGAGGGGCTAATTTGTCCATGAAGGAGTCAGCCCAAGCCTGGGATGGGCAACAACTTTGATAAGGAGGACACCACGAACGACGATACCTATGGATCTTCTTCCATATCAAAGAGGTAGGAGTGTCGGGGCCAATGCTAGTGCAAAAAACTTTCCAGCTATCACGTTTCTTATTATGAAAGAGGCGCTTAGATTTTGCGATTACTTTATTTAATTCAGAGAAATTTTCACTAGTCATAGCCATACAAAAGGTGACTTCAGCAACCTTACGAGATTTAATTGCTTCAGTACAGTCTTTATCCCACCACGGAGGAGATGGAATTTTATTCGAATGAGGTTTTTTAATAGGGAAAGACCCATTAGCACACTCTAACAAACTGTGCACAAGCGCATCAGAACAAGATCTTATATTGTAAGAATTTATGACAGGTAATTTAGGAGAATTTATATCAGTGAGTTCATTAAATTTGGCCCACCCTGAACTATTATTGTCTATGGCATATTTAAGAAGAGGAGGATTTCTAGAAGCAGTACGCGGACATTTTTGTGAAATATTTATAAGAATAGGAAAATGGTCACTGCCATAAGTAGAAGGAAGGACACACCAAGACATAAGTGAAGCAAGTTCTGGAGAACATAAGGACAGGTCCACTGCACTAGGGTGTTCATCTGGCCGAGATCTTCTAGTCGGGGAACCGTCATTTAAAATACAGAGATTAAGATGATCTAAGGAGTCCAATAAAAAGATCCCAGGTGAATCCGACAAACCACAACCCCATACAGAGTGATGACAATTCAGATCACCCAAAACTAGAAGAGGCTTAGGAAGAGAATTTAAAACATTAATAAGTTTACGAATTATAGATTTGGAAGGCAAAGGAATGTATAGAGAGATAACTGTTGAATTCTTAAGCTGAACAGCAACCACCTCGAAACCTTCACCATAATAAGGCAAAGAAATATTTGAGTAGGTAATATTATTTTTAATAAAAAGGGCAACACCACCAAAACCATCTTGACGGTCTCTTCTAACATCAACAAAACCCGATAACCTAAATTTGGAATCGGGTCTAAGCCAAGTTTCTGAGACCGACAAGATGTCCGGACTGTGATGGTTAACTAGATAAATAAGATCGGACTTTTTGTTAATAATACTTCTAGGGTTCCATTGGAGAATCCTGTAAACTTGATCCATTTTGTAAGAAAGATAAGAGGCAACTTAAGGTGGGGGCAACGTTGGACGGTAAGTTAGAGAGAGACGGAGCACTGTTTAATAAAGGAAGAAGAGAGTTTATAAGTTTCATAAGAAAATCAACAACGAGTGACTGAAGAGTGGAATTATCTATATTTACTCTGTCCTGAGCTTGAAGAGCGCAGCCATTAGGAGCTGCTTCTGATAAATCGTCTCTAATAATATTATTATGAGCGACTCTGTCGTAACCGTTACCGTTAGCGACGGCCGAAGTAGGGGCATGATGCTTCTGAATTACCTTCTTTTTGTATACGACTCTTTGAGGTTCCACAGTATTATTTTTGATCATATGAAAGGAAGAAAAAGGGGGAGAAGGAGACGTAGAAGAAGCGACGTTGGCGTAGGACACTTTTGACACAGAAAACAATTTAGAAGCTTCCAAGTAAGAAATTTCTTTTTGCGCCATAGCTACTTTTATATTTTTTTGCGTTGCATCTCCGGGCAAGAGTTATTCGTGGCAAAATGGTTACCCTTACATGAAATACATATTGCATTGTCCTCCTCTACTCGGCAAGACTCGCCAAGGTGAGTGGACGCACATTTATAGCATGTTGGATTAGAACGGCATTGGGTTTTCGTGTGACCATACCGACAGCACTGGAAACATTGAATAGTTGGGAAGTTATACAATGCCACTGGGAACGAATTATAACAAAGAAACACTCTGTTCGGAAGTATTTGGCCATCAAATGTTAGAACCACCGTTTGGGACGGCTTCCAAGCCACGGATCCATCGATTATAACTTTATAATTTAGTCGACGGACTTTTATAATCGAGCCACAATTGGGAGGGACCTTCATCTCTTCTTTTATCATCTCTGGGGACATGTCAGCTGGGATACCTCGTATTAATCCCATTCGTGTTACATTGTATGAAGGAATTAGGGCATTATAGTTATTTGCAGACAGAGTCGGAGATTCTATGAATTTGTTGGCGTCGATTCCGGAATGAAAATCTAAGGATATTCTGTTTCGCCCGATACTTTTTATTGAACCATCAATAATCCCTTGAAACTCTCTGTATCGGCTAAACAAAAAACGGCCAAAGGTGACTGGGTGTAATGTTGTACCGTCTGATGCAGAACTTTGAGATCTTTGGACATGAACCGTAAAAGGCCCGCGATCTGTATGAATATACAAGTGGCGACCTACAGGTGCAAAAGCAACAATTCCTTGGGTGAAAAACTACAGAAAATATTAAACAGGTCTAGATATTTACGCGATTAATATCAAAAACCAAAATTGTTACAATTTTTCACCTATTGTCAACAATGACCTATTTATGGCTTCTGCAGGGTTGCCACAATTTTGCCAATGTCGCGTGGATAGAGTAGAAGATACACAAAGGAGGTTGATCGGTGATGTAGTGTAGATTCAATGAAAACGTAGTGATTATATTCTCTTTGACTCAACCGGGCAAAGAGAATGTAAATACCGGGTAGAAACAAAACTTGTGGTATGGGAGGCGGATATAAACACAAACTACAAAGAAGATACGGGGATCAGGGGGCCGGTGGCCCAATTACATAACTTGGTTACAATCGGATTATCACTTTTTTCATAGCAAATTCGACTCTATCGCAAGGCATTAGTGGTTGCGATACTGAGAATTCGATTGAAGCCAAGTTATGGAATCGGGCTACGGGGCATTGGGCTACTGCGGTCCGATTACATAACTTGGTTACAATCGGATTATCACTTTTTTCATAGCAATTTCGACTCTATCGCAAAGCATTAGTGATATCGATACTGACAATCAGATTGAAGCTAAGTTATGTGGTCGGGCCGCAGACGAGAATCTCCATCCGTACAACCAATACCGAGCAGTGTTGCCAACCGTACAATTTAAATCGTATTCATACGACCTTTTTCCAGCTGATACGATGTACGATCATGCATTCGAAATCGTACACAAATATACGACTTTTCCAAATCTTTCAATCTTCATAACAAAATAGCAAAATAATGTTACATGAGGCTAATTTTGTTGATATAAAAATGAAAACAACAGACTTGAACGTGCCATAAACTTCTTCTTTGTAGTTTTTATGAATGCATTCAATAAATTTTTAAACCCTCTATCCTACTCGCACTTTAGAAATACACAAAATGACTACCTAGGTACTATCCTGCAGCCGTATCTTATGCCAATGCGCTAGAAGCAATCAGATTTTCAAAGCATAAATAATATAGTGACTAAAATGAATTTAATACTTGTTATAAAATTGTGATTGGGGTTTGAAGTTATAATAATATTACGTAACTATTGTAATCATTTACTATTGTTTTATTGAAAATTTTAAAGCGTACTATTTTTATTCACGAATTTTTAGCAAAATACGTTTTTTCATAGTCTTTGGTACGATCTGTGGGCTACTCACATAGGTACTTATAATTACAGACACATTAATATAACTATTATAATAATAACTAATATTAACTAATAATAATAACTATTATTATTATCTATTGCACACTTACATAAACAAGTTAATATAATATAATACATAAACTAAATAAACCTATTTATTACGGGTTACAAAATACTCATTTATATTTCATAAACATTATTACATAATATGTATGTACTTAATATATTTATCATAATATATACATATTCCATTATAGTGGTTACTTATTACATTTAAATAAATAAAATGTAATATTAGTGCTAAATCACATATGTTGGTACTTGGAATCAGTGCCGACTCCTCCGCCAGCCTTATCTCGGCCGCGGTCCGGCGCGATGCGCGAGCGCCTTCCGCTGAATCCCCTTTGGCGCTGTAGCGACCAAGATCCAAAACCGCAAATCCCCCTTGGTCGCTAGAGCAACCAAAAAAAACCACGGAAGTTAATTGTAACGGTTTGATCTACTAAAATCGAGTTAAATGTAATCTCGCATATATTATCGAATAAGTGTGTTTCTGTCTTTAAAAGGATATACATATTATACGTAAAAACACTAAAGAAGTTTTTTTTTTTTAATAATAAAACCACGGCCGTTCTCCGCGAGCCGTTAATTTTTGAAACTTTTGTTGGTTTTCACGAAAATATTCTGGTCACTTTTTGTACTAAATTGTGTTGATGTTTTAATGTTAACGGATAGCTTGGTTCATCTAGTATTTAAATTAAAAAAAAACAGTATGTCATCGATTTCGTTTCCAAAATACGTTTTTTTTTCTGAAACTACTCCCATTTTTGGCTTCATCATTTTTCCGCGGTGCTCTCTCCTTACATAATAATTTCATAAAACTTACGTTCGGTTTGTCAGTGGCTACATATATTCAGCGTATCACAGGCCAAGTTTTGTACGGATCCGCCAAACCGTTGAGGAAGGAACGGAAAATAAGTTTTGCGCGGCAACATTTTTTTTGCGCCATTTTTTTATCTTGCTGCGAGGATGTCATGGTCACGTGATCGGAGTGTATTTACATTATAGGTTGTTTTATAGCGGGGGCATAGAGCGGTTATACAATAGGCGGCGCTCGACATCTCGCCCGGCCGGTTACCGCGTGGGCCGGCTCAGTCAGCTACAGACGATACCACGCGAAGCCCGCGCCGCTCGCATGCCATATATTATATAAAAACACGTGAATAGTTATCAATTTGGATATTGTGATTATGCTAGTTAATATCTCTTGCAACTCATTGTAGTAAACAAATAGACCACATCTACAAGAACTTGTGTTGTTTACTATCACTCCTTCCACATCAAAACACGGCCGACGCACAGCCGGCCATAACTGGTGACCCTTGTGTGTTGTCGTGTAATCACGAAGATCTAAATGAGTGAAAGCAGTGATTCTAGTGCAAATACCGCAATACCGCAAGATGGAGGCAGCGCGAGTAAACAACATGTGACCGTACGCCGCGCCCAAAAAGTGCGTGATTCTTCGGAACACAAAAACGAGTATTCGTCGGTTTTTCGGAAAATTAATTTAAAAGTGCCACCATTTTCACCGGATGACCCAGAGATATGGTTTGCTTTGTTAGAAGGTCAGTTTGAAAATTTTAATATCACGGAAGATGCCATAAAATTTAACAATGTGATTATTAACCTAGACATCCACACGCAAAGGCCGTGAAGGATATTATTGTCTGTCCTCCGGCAAGAACGACGAAGATCCGACGCCTGTCTGCTTCGCACGAGAAAAAAGTTAAGCAGTTGCTCACTCACGAAGAGCTTGGAGACAGGAAGCCTTCACAGTTCCTGAGGCACCTACAGGACCTGTGCTGGACCATCCGTTCACAAAGATTTCATCCGTACAATTTGGAGCAACCGTCTACCAAACAACATCCAGACCGTGTTAGCGTCACAGACCACCCATTCGCTAGAGCAGCTATCAGGTCTGGCTGACCGCATTCAAGAGCTCACTTCGCCTTACAACGTCGCATCGATCTCATCCAGTGCCGCACATTCTCATCCTTCTAATGAAATTGCGGAGCTGAGAAAAATGGTGGAGCACCTCGCGCTGAAGATTGATGAACACACTCGCGCATCCAACCACTCCAACAACAATGACCGTTCTAGAACCCAGAGACGTCGTTCACCGTCACGTGGATCACGCCAGAGGATAAGATCAAACTTCAGTTACCGGAAATACCCTTTGTGCTGGTATCATTCGAAGCACGGAACAAATGCACGCGCATGTGTCAAGCCATGCGACTTCAACAAGAAGGCGGGAAACTACATGGGCAGTCGCTAATCCCAGTTTGCCCAGCCTCTTCAGGTCGCCTCTTTGTTACTGACCGCAGTCGAGCACCCAGTTCCTGGTGGACACCGGCAGTGTCCTATGCGTTTATCCTCGATCTGCGCTCCGCAAACAACGTAGCAAGACTGACTATTAATTGTGTGCAGCTAACGGAACTACCATTGACACTTTCGGTTATTTAGAGCTTAATCTTAATTTAGGCTTAAGGCGTAACTTTCCATGGTGTTTCATAGTAGCTAACGTCACTAAAACAATCATTGGTGTTGATTTCCTAAGCTTTTATAACCTAAATGTAGATTGCCGTAACCATCGCTTGATTAACAACACCACAACTTTGAGTTCAAATGCTTCTGCTGCTAATACTGAAGTATTTTTTGTAAAGACTTGGACAGGTGACACGAGGTATCACAAAATTTTGAATAGCTTCCCCGAAATTACCCGCCCTTCAGGCACACTGATGATTCCAAAGCACAACACCGAACATCACATCCGCACTACACCTGGTCCACCCATCTCATGCCCACCCCGCAGGCTAGCACCCGATAAGCTTAAGATTGCTAGGCACGAATTTGAGCTTACGCTTAGTAACGGTACAGCGCGTCCATCTGACAATCTCTGGGCCTCACCTTTACACCTTGCCCCAAAGAAGGATAATGGCTGGCGACCATGCGGCGACTATCGAATGCTTAACGCACGCACTATCCCAGACCGTTATCCGATAAAACACATACAAGACTTCGCTCACAGCATCGCTGGTTGCAAGGTCTACTCCACAATAGACCTGGTTAAGGCATACAACCAACTACCTGTCCATGAGGATGACATACAGAAGACCGCCATCTCGACACCCTTTGGATTGTTTGAATTCCCCTTTATGACCTTTGGTTTGAGGAATGCGGGTCAAACATTTCAAAGGTTCGTCGATGAGATGACTAGAGGTCTGGACTTCTGTTATTGTTATTTAAACGACTTTCTGGTCTACTCGCGCACAAAAGAAGACCACGAAGTCCACCTTCAGCAGCACTTCACCCGTATGAAGGAATATGGCATCCTTGTAAACACAGCGAAGTGTGTATTTGGAGCTAGTGAGGTCTCGTTTCTTGGATACAAAATATCCGCTTCTGGAACAAAACCCTTAGAAATATAGAATTCGCTATCAAGAATTTCCCCCCACCGAAGACTGTCCGAGAACTTAGACGATTTTTAGGCATGGTGAATTTTTATAGGAGATTTTTACCTCACGCTGCAAAAGTTCACGCACCCCTAAACGCCTTACTTACTGGCTCAGTTCAAGCGTCTCATCCCGTTAACCTGTCTGGTGACACAATGTTAGCTTTTGACCAATGCAAAGAAAACCTAGCTAATGCTGCATTACTTGCACACCCAGATTGTACAAATACAAATATTTTTATTCATAAAAGTCACAAAGTTATAAAATTATAAATTTACTGATGGTCTCCACACTAGGTCAAGCCTGTCTCGTGGGGACCTTAGAACCGTGTTACAAGATTATAATAGTTTTAAGTACGACAGAAAATTAATGTGATTTTGAAGTTTATTTTATATAGTTATTCTATGAGGTACATTTTATAGACAAGATTTAACAGAGTATTTTTATAAACGAACAAAGTTGTGATATTATTATTCTGTTCTGTTTAGTACTTAACATAATCATGACAATCTCTTAAGTAATTTTTCAGTGTCGGCATATGACGTTATTAACAACCAGTTGATTATTTTGTGCTTGGCTTGGTTAACGGTACAGTTTTTTAAGTCTAAATGTTTCGAAACAATTTTGTAGATGTATGGGAGCATAAATTCTGGTAATCTTTTAGCAAATGCGGTGCGTACAAAGTGACGAGGAGGTCTAAAAATACGTTTATTAAGAAGATTAGGGTATGCTAAAGGACTCTTGCGTGATGTTTTAGACTCGCTCGAAGAATAAATAGTTGTCTGACATTTAACACCTTTGCTTCAGCGTAGAGTTGTATTGTAGGGTATCGAAATGGTTTACTGTGCATTGTTTTAAGGACAGAACGTTGCGCTCTTTCCAATCCCAGCATAAAAGTAGTTCCAGCTCCTCCCCATACTAATACACAATATCCAAGAATTGACTCGCAAAGAGACGTATAGACCAGACGCAAGACCCATGGAATCAGCAGAGGTGCGTAGAAGTTTCATAACATACACAATCTTTCTGACCCGTTTTGCTGTTGAGACAAGGTGAGCTTTGAAAGAGAGCTTCTGATCGATATCTACACCAAGGTATCGTACCGTTTCGACTCTATCAAGTGTTTCGCAGTTGCAGTTCCCACTGTTACACCTAGGGGAATTAATTTTTATGCATGTTATCGACTTAGGAGCAGATGGTCGGGTCTTGTGAAAACAGACTTAGTTAGTTTTGTTAGCATTGAGGTTTAAAAGGTTATTGTCTAGCCAATATTTGATTGTCTTCAAACCCTCTTCAGCTCGATTCAGTGCAGCTTTCCAAGTATTCCCGTGAAACAGGGCAACCGTAACATCTGCATAACAGATAAGATTCGTAGGACTGGTAACAGATTTGTGGATGTCGTTTATGTACAAAGTAAACAATGTTGGGCCGAGGACGCTTCCTTGTGGCACGTCATATTCAATAGGTAGTTCTGAGCTGGTGCTGGTGGCTGGCTGGTGGTAGTGGTTGGTAGCACACCAACTCTGACGGATTGGCGTCTACCAGTGGTTATTCGTCTACATTATTATGGTTCCAAAGTACCAGGTAACTTTGGAACCATAATAATGGCAGGCCTCTGATACCAACATGCTCTAATTTTCTCAGTAGTATTGGCACCGAAACTGTGTCTAAGGCCTTGGTAAGATCCAAGAATACTTAGACACACTTCTGGTTACAATCAAGTGATGCGGCAACCAAGTTAGTAAGAAATGTAACGGCGTCCTCAGTAGACTTTCCTCTCCTGAAGCCAAATTGTAACTCAGAAAGGAGCTTAGGAGCTTTTCGAGCACCTTGAAGAAGATTCCCAAGAGAGAGATTGGTCTGTAATTTTCAGGTTTATTTGTAGGTTCCTTTTTATGAATGGGTATAACAACTGCTTGTTTCCATGAGGTTGGGAAAGTACCATTAATTATGCTTAAATTTAGAATGTACACAAAAGGTTCTAAAATTTGGAATTTTATCTCCTTGATTAGCTTAACCGTGAAGCCATCTTTGCCTGGAGCACTGTCATTTCTAAGTTTACTGATAAGTGTTTCAATTTCAAAGACATTGGTAGGCTGCATAAAAAAACAATAAGGTGAGGCTTCTCCTAGGTTCAACTGCGACGCCAAGGACTGTGGGCTTTTTTTTTAGCTTTTCTAGTAGTTGGTTAGCAAGACTCTTACCTACACCAGAGAAGTATTGATTACAGCCATTTAGAGCCTCCTCGGGAGAGGATTGATCGTGAGTTAGACCTTTAGATATTTTTTTTGCATTTGTGCGTTCACTGATTCTTTTGATAGACTGCCACAGTTTTTTGGGGTTTTGTCTGTTTTTGTTTAAATCGGTATTGTCATATGCGCGTTTAAGATTATGTAACAAATCAGTGAAAACATTCCGGTATTGTGTATATTCAAGCTTGAGTTTTTGGTAAACGGGATATTTCCTAACCTCAAGATGGAGTTTATCACGCTTATACATACATTTAATGAGGCCGGGTGTAATCCACGGTTTTAAAACAAATTTAGATCGGCTAATTTTCTTGTTGTTGGTGTGCTGAAATAATAGCGTTAAATTCCTCAACAACAGTGTCAACGTCTTGATTATTGGTAATCGTAGACCAGTCTGCTGATTGCAGCTCATCCGCAACGGATTTAAAATTAGTTACTGTGACCATACGATTTTGTTTGGGTTTTTCATGCACATATTGTAAGTTAGCGCCTAGCATAGCCATTTGGTGATCAGTTACATCCACATCGCAAACCAAGCCGATCACTGGACGTGATTTAGATTTTAGAAAAATGTGGTCTAGGCAAGATTTGTTTCTTGTGGGTTTTGTTATGGCTGGAAACAAGCCATGTTCTACCATGAGGCATATATATTCATCATTACATTTATCATCTGTTATTAATATTTATCAGAATATTAATATTTATGTCCCTAGTTAAAACCATTGTAGTATAGCTCTTAAGGGAAGTTAAAACTTTGTCGAGAGAAGAAATAAAGTTACCTATTTGCCTAAAAGAGGGAGATCGGTAGATGGCTACTAAAGAGGTGTGGTTGGCTATCTTAACAACCAAGCATTCAGCATCCTCAATCAAAGGCTCGTGAACTGAAGCATCCCATAAGTCTCTAACGTACGTCACCACACCGCCACATTTATTGAGATTTACAGTTGTGTTATAAGCGCAGTATCCCGGTATTTGTCCAACTGTGTCATCATTACCAAGCCAACACTCCGTAAGCACGATGACGTCATAAGTAATATTTAGTCTATTTAGAACAACGCAAAAAGAGTTAAAGTTTTTGTGTATGCTACGAATGTTAAAGGTTAATATTTTGAACTTGTACTCGTCAGTTAGTACTTCCTTACAGTTTTCTAGTAGATCTTTCGTCTGACACTCAATATTAAACGAATTATCAACATCAGTAACTATTTTAAAAGACATCATGAAAAAATTGTATTATTGAAAGAAAAATAATTGTATGTAGTGACGATAGTGACAGACGGTTGCAGTTCAAACAATTCAAGCAAGCAAGACTGTAAGAAAAAATATATATTAACAGAAACAACAATAGGTGACAAGTAAATTATTGTGTTAATTACCTTTTCAAAAACATACCATGATAAGCGATATAAAAAGATACGAATGAATCGAACTGTACTTTTGGTATGTAATATAAGTAGTACTAATTTATTAATTTCTTTGATTATAAACATAATTATTTTGTACATGCTTAAGTAATAAGTTAGTTGATGACTTATAAGAAAATTTAAATAAAATATTAGAAGTAAACAACAGTAGTTAACACATTGAATATAACTATTATTAGTCAGTACTAATAATATATTATGGTAAAAATAATCGAGACGAATAATTTTATGTGATTTGTTACTAAACCAACGCCTTTGTTGCCGCTTGTCCAACACGCTCTTCAAGGTCAACCAAGCTTCTGATATGGACTGCAGGTGTTTTGTCGGTCCTGCGGACGTAGATGGCACCATCCCGTACCCAGCAGTAGCGAAAGTTATGCAGCCTGCAGCGGAGACGAGCATCGCGAAACAATAGGCGATTTGTTTTTGTCAGTCGCTCGTTAATGTACAGAGCACTAGTCGATCTAGGAACGACATCTTCCGTCGTAAGATTACGGCGGCTCCTTGCCGCCCGGATCATCTCGGTTTGCTTGGCGCGGCGAGTTAATTTGACTATTATCAGGCGTGGTCTCTCCTTGCCATTCAAAGTTGTAGTAGGTGGCGGACGTCGCGGGCCAACACGGATGACCTCATCTAAATCCGATTCAACAAGATCGACACCAACCTTTTTTGCCGTGACTAGGGCTATGTGATACAAGTTTTCATGTTCGATTTCTGGTACTCCAGAGATTTCCACTTCGAAGATTTCCACTTGTCAGGCCAAACACGCGCTGGTAACAGATGCGTCTGATTTGGCAATGGGTGCAGTTTTGCAACAATTAGTGGACGATACATGGCAGCCTCTCGCATTCTTCTCAAGGAAATTCAGTCCTTCTCAACAGAAGTATTCAGCCTTTGACCGCGAGCTCTTAGCCATATACGAAAGTATAAAATACTTTAGACACATGTTGGAAGCAAGACACTTTGTGGTGTATACGGACCACAAACCCCTCAGTTACGCTTTTCGTGAAATAAAAGCTAACTGTTCCCCTCGTCAGTTCCGGCACCTCGATTATATTTCCCAGTTCACTACTGACATCCGCCATATTTCAGGACAAGACAACATCGTCAACGATGCTTTGTCCAGGATAGAGGAACTGCAGATACCAATCGACTACACCCTGCTTGCCACATCTCAAACCTCTGACCAAAAGCTGGCTCAACTTCTGGGTGGTGAATCTTCACTCCACCTAAAGAAGTTGAAAATCCCAAACAGCAACTGTGACCTTTACTGTGACGTAAGTACAGAATAACCAAGGCCTTTCGTGACAAAACCATTTCGAAAGCAACTTTTCGACAATCTTCATAATCTTAGCCACCCAGGCGCAAACGCAACCGCTAAATTGGTATCCGAGCGATTTATTTGGCCCGGGGCGCGCAAAGACTGCCGAGATTGGTCACGAAATTGCCTGGCCTGTCAACGTGCTAAAGTAAGTCGCCATGTGTCATCTCCATCCTTAAAAATAAAGTTGGCAACGCTGATACCGAGTACTTCCGACAGAATTATTATATAACCTAAGGCGGTAAATATGATGTGGTTAATATCCCCAACATCTTCTCCACATTCACATTTTGGAGAGTCATTATTAATTCGAATTCGACAAAGATGCGCCGGACTGCATATGTGACCCAAACGCATACGTATAAGCATGGATGTGGCTCTCTTACTAAGTCTTACCTTGGAGAACCAAGGCTTCACTTGAATTTCGGGTTGTATGGTACAATAATCTTGACACTGGCAAATACACGAGAAGTGTGACGCCAAATCCTTGAACGAGGAAAAGAAAAAAAAAGCCTAAGGCGGTAGTGTAAAGGCTGACATTTTTTTTTTTTTAATATTCTTTGCAGTCTAGTATTATCTATGCTTGGTTTAGTTATTAGCCATTGAGGTTTTATTACGCATAAAGTAAGCGTAATAAAACCTTTTTGTTTTTATCCCACCTTAGAAGCCCGATAATGAATTGTCCAAACAAACGTTACTCCAAAAACATTTGTAATTGAAGCAAGTTTTCACCATATTATGGGGAGACTATAATACACGACCAAAATAATGTACGACCAGTATTGTACAGCCAATGTTACACGGCCAGATATTACGTGTACATGGATTCGTAATATTTGGACGGCTAATACTGGCCGTGTATTATTGCCCGTACAAAATCGGTCCGGGTTGATAATGCACGGCCAGTATTACGCGACCAATATTACGTGTACAACTGGATACGTAATATCAGCCCGTGCCGATTTTGTACGACCAATATTACACGGCCAATAATACGAAGCCAACCATAGACAAAGCTAGAATCACTCCTTGATGCCTCGTTTGTGTAGGCGAGTGTCAAGATGAAAAAAACTGTCACAGAACCGAATCGGCCAACCCCGATTCCACGTGGTCTTGTCTGCCCTACACTAGAGTGTTTTTAAAAATCCGGAGGCGCGGAGGGAGTGCAGCCCCCGTCCGCTGTGACAAAGTGCAGGTACCAAGGTGAGCTGGAGCGGCGGAGGCTGGTCGCCGAAGGCGACCAAAAAGCCGAAGCTGCGGAGGCGAGCGTTGGTACCTGTGCTTTGTTACGCAAGGGCGGAGGGGCAGCACTTCCCGCAGCGCCGGAGCAATTGCGATTCATAATCTGTGGTAAAAGGAAACTGGAACGTGCAAACGAGGCTTTGACCTTGTCATTTCTATATTTTAATCTGTGATGTACACGTAATATTGGCTGTACATTATCGCCCGTAAAAAAAGTGTACGGCCCGTATTACACAGCCAATAATGCACACCCTGTTATTACATGTACATATTTTGGCTTCGTGATCCTGGCTGCGTATTATCACCTGTACAAAATCAGCACGGGGTGATATTACATGGCCAATATTACGCAACCAAATAATGTACACCCTGATATTACGACGCCAATCCACGTAATATTGGTCACGTATTATTGGCTGTACATTATTTGGTCGCGTAATACTGGCCGTGTAATATAGGGACTCCATATTATGTACTATTGTGCAACAGTACCTACTGAATATGTTTGGCTGCATTGCTGGGTAATACAAACAATATTGCTGCCACATAAAGCAGTAACAATATGGCCCGTTTAGAAGCACCTTGAATATAAATATGCGATTGCGAGTGAAGTGCATTTAATCATCAAATAAATAACTTACTCTCTGTTGCAGTAAATACTGAGGCGAGTTGTCGTCGCGGGCGATGGTCATCTGCAGCGAGGGCAGCGGGCGCGTGGCTCTCAGTAGCGCGGTGTAAGCGCTCAAATGGCACATTTCACGTTCTCTTCGCGTTCTACAAACAAAAACTATACTAAAACAAAATACGACAGGTCATTGTATTTTCAAAAATCTATCTGAGCACTGAGAGACGCGACGCGTGACCAAAATGCTGGAACGTTTTTGGCTCATCTAATTAGCATTGCTATCTAATCTAATAGCTAATTTGCGCTGCCAACTGGTAGTGGGCTAGAACATTTGGACTACCTAGGAGGCTGTAAAGACAGTACACTGCCAACTGGTAGTGGGCTAGAACATTTGGGCTACCTATAAGGCTGTAAAGGCATGTGGGTTGTCCAATGGGAAGTTTTCCGTAAGGCAATTAGAAAATAAAATAGTTCATATAAATGTGAGAGATGGCGCTGAGGAGACGTGGATCTGGAGATTTTGTAAAACCACACGAAGCAAGACCTATAAAAAAAACTTTCTTACTAACATAGACAAGCGTATATCTCTGTCTGTCATGCATACTGTCATGCTTGTTTTTGTTATTTTATTAAGTTTTATATTCTCTTTAGTTTGTGTGGCTATTGTTTGTGAACAAACAAAGTACTTTTGTTTTTCCACAACACAATACAAATTAGTAGGTACCTATATAACAGTAAACTTTGCATTTTCATTGATTAAATGCGAAAAAAATGAGAACCATGTCCCGTCAGCGCCACCTATCGATGGTTTCAGAACTAGGTTCCTCCAGCTGTCAGAAAACATCTCATTGTTTCATGTAGTAGTAGTTACAGTCTGTCCAAGTTACCATGTCACTTATGACGTTTGCTGCAAGTGATGGGATACAACATAACTTTCATATTGATAAAATTATGGCCATGTGTGTGTCTTAACGTAATGTCATCAACATATGTCTTTATGTTCAATAATCGCTATCAAACTTGATATTATAATAACGCTATGTATCAGTATGCACACTTGATATTATACCAACGCTATGTATCAGTATGCAAACTTGATATTATACCAACGCTATGATCATTTATTGTTTGCAAGTATATTCTGTCATAGAAATGGTACTTCAGTCTCCCTCTACCCTCTGACGCGAAAAGGCTGCTTAAGGATAGTTTTTCTAACTTTGTGACACATTTTCTATTTTCAAAAATTAATTAATAAATAATTTCATTTTAGCGAACTCAAAATCTTTTTTTTAAAACGCGTTTTCTACAAACCCGCGTAACATAAATGGTGGCAGCGTAAAGGGATCAAATTAGGGTCCCCGGTCCGTCTCCAATCTTCTGAGTTCCGACAGTGAAATTAGTGAACAGTGAAGGTCACTAGGAACCTAAAAGTGCACCCCAAAATTGGAAAATAAAGTGTCAAAAACTGTATCCAGAAAAACACTAAATCCTACTCTGTATCCTGCTCTCTGTATCCAACTCGCTATATCCAGCTCGCTGGTTCCTGAAAGAAAAATCGCCGAATCCTGAAGTATTCATTCTTCGAGGGAAGAGACTCATCCTGCATCTCGTCGTCGCTCAGCTCCTCTGTGCATCAACAAGTCACAGCCACCCCCGATAGTTGTGGTTGCGACCCCATCCAGCACCGAGCTCCCGTGTTCCAGACTCCGGATAATAACCTTGGTAATCAAGGTTACGCCGTGTCGTCGCGACTTCGCCCGAGAATGCATATTATCGCGGCCGCCTACGCGTTCTGTGTACTGTAAGTCTTTGGTCATTGTTCTATTCCGTTAGGGTTGTTACCTTCTAAATCCAATTAATTATAATTCAATTTGTATATTTTTATTGTGTTCAATTTATTGATTCTCTGAATTCAACATGCCAATAGAAGCTAAAGACGAATCCGTTAATGTGCTTGTACCAAATCAAGAATCCAGCGGGAGTAGAGCCCCGTCAAGATCTAACAGCCAAGAGCCCAATCCTACTGTGGATTTAAATATTCTCACACAGTTCATTGGCAAATTCGATGGTAATCGAGAACAATTAAATTCATTTATTACCAATTGTAAAAATGCAATTAATCTAGCCGCCCCATGGCAAAATTACATCCTATTTAAACTTATTCTTTGTAAATTGGAAGGCAAAGCTCAAATCGCGTGTACTATAAAAGAATTTGACAACGGGAACCAATTGGAAGAATGTCTTAAAACACAATTTGGCGAGAAAAAGCATTATGCTCATTTGCTTTCCGAATTACAAGAATGCAAACAATTGCCTAACGAGTCAGCCAATCAGTTCTCACTCAGAGTCGAAACATGTTTAGCCAGACTAATTACTGAGATCAATCAACCATTCCGACTAAACGTAAAATGGAACTGAGTGGTCGAGTCGCAGCCATGGAGGACCTTGCCCTTCATACTTTCATTACAGGGCTTAATCCTAAAATTGCAACAATTGTGAGATGCCGTAATCCTGAAAATCTTAACACTGCTGTAAATTTTGCCATTGTGGAAGAGAAAATTTCTGACAGTATGTTAAAGAAAATGACACCATCTTCGTCAAATAATAATTTTAATCGTAATAGAAATCCTCAATCACGTCCTGATGTCAATTCGTATAGCAAAAATGTTAATAATAAATTATTTTGCCGTTACTGTAAATCCGTAGGTCACGTGATAGAAAACTGCCGCAAGCGCGAATTCAACAATAACCGTTTTCGAAACACCGACCAACAACAACCTTCAAGCTCCGGCTATAAGTCTTCACAAAAACAATTCCCACGTGTTCATTTCATATCCGACAATTCCGACTTGTCCTATGATGAGCCCCAAGATGAAGAGGGCTGTGATGAAGTAGATTCTGATCCAAAAAACGAATAAATGTCTCGTCCCGGTGTCGTGCGGGAACTCACATTTCTAAATCCGACACTTCTACTTCAAAATCACTTTCATCGAGTTTGCTTTACGCTAGTCGAACTTTTTCGAAATCCAAATTGACTCCGCTACATGGCAGTCAATCAAATTCTAAATCCAAACTGACTCCACTACATGGTAGTCACGACCTGGATTCATGGAACCCTAAATCGCTAGCATCGATACAAGATGGCAAGCATAAATTCATTGAATCCGTCTCTAATTCAAAGTCTAAACGCGAGCAGGAATGTTATGTAAGCCTGCCACAGTCGCGAAACTCTAAATCTAACCGCGAGCAGCAACTTAACGTTGTTTTGCCCCAATCGCGAATCTTTGAATCCAATCGCGAGCAGCAACGTAACGTTCTTCTGCCACAATCACGAATCTCTGAATCCAATCGCGAGCAGCAACGTAACGTTGTTCTGCCACAATCGCGAAAGGTTAGGTTAGGTTAGGTTAGGTTGGGCGGGTCTGGGTTTATCCATTAATAGTTGCATAGTCCTAGCTTGCATGCTTCGCTCGCGCTGCTTGTTTTGGATAAATCCAGCCCTTCCTTACTCGTCCCGGATGGGTAAGGAGGCGTTGGTCTTGGGGGAGAGCGCAGGTCGTGTAGATCTCCAAGGCAAGTCTGGTGGTTATGCACATTGTTGACCTTCTGTTGACGATGTGTTCCTTCTCGTGGTTGCCGCCTGTTTTGTCTATTTCCTTCAGAAATAGACGTAACTGAAACCACCAGGCGCCGCGGCTTCTCCACGAGTTCCTCTGTCATGTAGAGGACTCAGTGGACGAAGCACGAGGGGATGGAGATTTTCGCAAAGATTTGCGAGAGTATCCATTCCTGATCACTTCATATTCATAATCATCAATCATCTCCATTTTCACCATCATCCTCATCACCATCTTTTTCATTATCATGAAGAGGAGAGACCGAATCCCACGGTTTCGGTGCCCGCTTAGGGGATGCATGGCTGGGGGGAACCTGGTCGCTAGGGCACCAAAGGGGGACCTCACCCCCTTTCAAAATAAAGGAACACACATGATGGCGAACTGTGAAAAAAATAAACTACCCCAGGGAGGTACCAGCGAAGCTGGAGAATCCTCCAGTGCATTTAACGATGCACTCTGTCCCACGTATTCTGGGGGGGACAGCACTTGCCACGAAAACATTAGTTTTCGCAGAGGAATGAGCAGTTCTTCTATACAGAAGGAGGTTTCTTTGAAATCATTCAAAAGCACAATCAAAGGCGGTGACTGACGGAGAAGACTCGGACTGCTCATTCATGTCCGTCTCTTCACGCACATCAACGGCGTCAGATTTATCCCGTGCCAAGAAAAGAGGAAGAAAAGAGAACGACAGCGCGGAATCTCCGCGGTCCAAGAGGGCCGCATTCTTGAAACAGAGAGAAAGATGCGAGGATGATGTATTTGATCCCTCGGTGGCACCTATTGATGCACGGACCAAGAGAAAACTGCCGGCGGCAGCAGACATCGGGAAGGACATGCAAACACAGACTACAAAAGACTTGGGCGCCTCTATTACACAACAATTAATGTTGGTGGAAAAAATCGCAGACACGTCCACAAATCTTAAGGGCAATTTTGTACAAGCCTTGCGAATGGCGGTGCGAACGGTTCAGGCTGCTACCACAGAGCTTGTGCAGCGGACCTCTGTGGATGCTAACGTAGAACGGCTAGAGAGGGAGAACGCTGAACTGCGATCACAAATGGTAGAGCTAAACGCGAAGGTAGAGAGCTTGACGGTAGAGATCCGTAATCCAAGTAATACTCAGGTCACCAGCGCCAAACCAGTGGCTCCTGCATCGGCCACCGGAGCGGATGAGATTATGAAAAAATCAGCGCCCTTATGGATAAGAAGCTGGCGGCCTTTAAAGCGCAGATTTCATCTACACAAATAGGTGCAGCAAAGGAAGACACAAGACCCTATTCCAAAAATGATGGAGGCCAGATTGGGGTGATGTCCAAAAGCCAGCCGAAGGCAAAACGACAAAAACTCACTGCTCTTGCTGCCGTATCCACCGTGCCTGCAGTGCCATCGCAGCCCTCAGTGACGCAGACACCAACTGCATCAGAATCTACGTGGGCTACGGTAACGGGTCGGAAAGGGAAGAAAGGTCAGCCAAAGAAGGCTGCACCTTCACCAAAATCTACCCAGATCAAGGTTGTGCAAGTCACCGCTAAATCAAAGCCAAAGCGGTTGCCCACATCTGCAGCAATCACTGTAACGGTTCCGGAGGGTTCGGACGTCACATATGCTGCGGTGATGACAGCAGCTAAGCAGCGAATTAAGCTGGGTGACTGCGGGGTGGAGTCTGTCCGCACAAAAAGGGCACTGACTGGTGGCCTGGCCTCATCCTTGAGGTATCTGGCCCAGACTGCGCCTCTAAGGCGGACTCACTTGCTGAGCGCATGAGTAAGTCTCTCGCTGATCTGGGAGCACGAATTTCGCGACCAGTTAAAACAGGGGATTTAAGGGTGATGGACCTGGATGAGGCCATCACAGCAGAGGAGGTGGCGGAAGCTGTTGCTAAAGCAGGGGAATGCTCAGCGGCTGGCGTTAAAGTAGGGGAAATTCGTCGCTCACCTACTAGACTGGGAACTGTCTGGGTACGTTGCCCGCTTAGCGCAGTTCGCAAGATCATGTTAGCCAGGAACATCATAATAGGATGGGTATCAGCTAGGGTTGAACATCTAAAGGCACGTCCCCTTCAATGTTTCCGCTGTTTGGAAACGGGGCATGTCCGCAGATCGTGTCCAAGCGTGACGGATAGGAGCAACCTGTGCTATGCTTGTGGTGAACCAGACCATAGGGCGAACCAATGTACGCGACCACTCAAGTGCCCCCTGTGTGCGGACCTAGGTCGTCCAGCTGGCCATAGGATGGGGAGCAAGAAGTGCACTCCTCCCAAAGCTAAAAAAGGAAAGAGGACATCTCCACAAACAGGAGCAGTGATCCCAGCAACCCCGCCAGACTGTGTAAACAAGCACCTGCAGCTAAGGTGCCGATTCAGGTGGGCAACGACCCACTCGAGGAGTCTATGGAGGCCTCATAATGGGTACACCAAAAGTCCTGCAGTGCAATATAAACCACAGCCAACGGGCGCAGGACTTGCTCATGCAAACCCTCGCACAGTGGTCGATCGCATTGGCCGTGATATCGGAGCCCTATCGTATTCCGAATCATCCTCGTTGGTTTGGAGACGATGGAGGCCTCGTTACAATTTACTGGGCAGGCCAACAGAGTGATCCCCCGTGCTCTCTTATTGAGAAGGGACCGGGAACGGTGGCTGTAGAATGGGGACACATCGCAGTTGTGGGCTGCTACATCTCTCCCAACTGTGCCATCATTGATTATGAGGAATATCTGGACGGGTTGGCTAATTGCATACGCAGATGCCTGCCTCGTCCAGTGCTCGTCCTGGGTGACTTCAACGCTCACTCTAGTGAGTGGGGAAGTCCCCAGGATGACCAAAAGGGTAGAACTTTGGTAGAATGGGCGGCGCAGATGGATCTCCGATTATTAAATCGTGGGTCTGTTAGCACGTGTGTGCGGTGGCAGGGGGAGTCGATCGTGGATGTATCATGGGCGACTCCTTCTGCTACACACATGGTCTCGCTATGGAGAGTGGCGGAGGAGATGGTCACACTATCTGATCATCGCCACATTGTTTTCGAAGTGGCTCTTCGTCCTCCTGATCGCGGAAGTTACCACAGTAGCAGTCCGCCAAGGAGATGGGCTCTCAAGAAGCTTGACAGAGATCTGCTGGAAGCAGCGGCCATCGCTGCAGCTTGGCCGGAAACCCAGACTGACGAACCAGAAAGGGACGCGACTTGGTTTCGGGATATCATGACATCAATTTGCGATGTTTTGATGCCCCGGGCCAGGCCCTTCAGACGCAAGGCAGTTTACTGGTGGTCAGAAGAAATTGACAGGCTTAGGGAGAGTTGCCTGCGTGCACGACGTCAGTACACTAGGACGCGCAGAAGGCGGCGTGCCACAGAGGAGCAGACTGTCATAGCCTACAGGGCGTACAGAGAGGCAACCAAGGCGCTTCAAATCGCTATTGGAGACTCTAGGACTACGTCTTGGAACGAACTCCTTGATGGGCTGGAGAGGGATCCATGGGGACGCCCTTACAAACTGGTTCTGGGCAAACTCAGACCGTGGGTCCCCCCACTAACGTAAACTCTAAACACTCTATTTGTTGGGAGTGTAGTAGACGCTCTATTTCCAAGAGTCGAGGCCAGTTGTTCTGCACTTCCCCTCGAACCGTCAGAGGATCAGACTTCGCCATCCTGGTCTGATGAACTGGTGGTAACTAGGCACGAGATGGACCGAGCGGTAACGCGCCTCAGAGCTCGTAATACCGCACCAGGCCCTGACGGTATTCCAGGGCGTGTCTGGGTGCTAGCTCTGAGTGCCGCTCTAGGAGACAAGCTTCGGAGGCTTTTTGACAACTGTCTTCGATATGGTGTATTCCCTACGGGATGGAAAGAAGCTAGGATGGTCCTGTTGAAGAAGGAAGGAAGACCTGCTGACTCGCCATCTGCTTACCGACCTATATGCTTGCTAGATGAGGCAGGCAAATTATTCGAAAGAATAATTGCCGCTCGTCTTAACGAGCACTTGACGCGAGTGGGCCCTGACATCGAACGATCAGTTTGGATTCCGGCGGGCGCGCTCGACAGTGGACGCGATTCTTTGTGTCCGTAAGCTGTCGGACCAGGCCGTTACCCGTAATGGAGTGGCATTGGCGGTGTCCTTGGACATCGTCAATGCCTTTAACTCACTGCCTTGGGGAACGATCAAGGGAGCACTCTCATACCATGATGTCCCGCCTTACTTGCAACGCATCGTGGCCGCCTACTTGAGTGACAGGAGCGTGCAGTACATGGGTAGGGACGGCGCGTATCCTCCCGTATCCGTTTCCTGACGAAAGACACGGGTACTTTGCTATAATCTGGGGCCGTTTTCTTTGTTAACGCAGCCTTCTTCGCCAATTCGTCTGCTCTTTCGTTCCCTGGGGTACCTACATGGGCTCTCAGCCAAAAGAGTCTCACAACCCTGCCCTCCTCCCGGATATCCCGTACGCAACTCTTGATGCTCTGGGCTAGAGGGTGAGTTACAGAAGGACACCGCAGCAGATCAAGCGAAGATCTAGAATCGCTCAAAATGCTGACCGATGCCCTCCCTGACTCACTCACCATCTTAACAGCCCTATAGAGTGCATACAGCTCCGATTGGAAGACAGTATTGTGAGGCTCCAGGCGAAAGGTGGAATACTTGGACTCCCTGCCTTCTTCCCACCAAGTGAGGGCAGCTCCGACTTTCCCCTCAATCTTGCTGCCATCGGTGAATATCTGGGGGCCGACAACTTGATGGTTTTCCAGGGTTTCGGGGTCCAAGTCTTCCAAGCGCTCGTACTCAGTTGTCGTGAGTAGTGATGGATGTGGAAACCGTTGGTATTCCACATTGCGCTCTAACTCTCTGCCTGGTGGCATGTAGTCCTCAGAGTAGCCCTTTTTGATGGTAAATAGGGATGCAGCCTCAAGAACCCGGAGGTCCAGGGGTAAATGGCCCGAGAGGATTAGTGCCGATGTTAGAGAGACCGTGCGGTACGCCTTGCAGATCTTCTGCAGAAAGCCTCTTTGCAGTGAGTCTAACTGATTTCTTACCATCAGTTTCTCAGCTGCCGGAGACCACGCACTCGCCGCATACAACACGATCGGCTCTATCACCGACACATAAATGGTTCTTACAATTTCTCCATTCAGACCCCACGACACCTTTGCGGCACACGCTAACTGCTTGTAAATGTCTGCAACTTTGCAGCAAGTAGCAGACACGTGTGCGTTAAAAGTGAGTTTACAGTCGATGACGAGACCTAGCAACTTTATCTCATGAACGAGGTTTAGCCGAGTGCCAGACATATGGATCACCGGGGAGTCATACTTAAGCTTCTTCGTAATAACCATAGCATTGGTTTTATGCGCGGCGAAGTTAAGTTTGTTATGGACTCCCCATTCCTGTACGACCTCCAGGATGTTGTCGGCTTTTTGTTGCAAGGTATTGACTGCTGAATCGGAGAAAACAAGAACCACATCATCTGCGAAGGCCTGACAATATACCCCTAAACTAGCCATTTTGTGTAAGAGCGAATCGAGGATAAGGTTCCAAAAGGTTGGTCCACCAATGGATCCCTGGACACAACCTTTCGTAGTACCCTTCTCACTCGACGCTCTGGCATAGTTGACCTTGATCTTACGGTCTTCCAGGTATGAGGCTACAAGAGCAAAGATGTTTCTAGGACATTTCTTGGCGATCATCTGCTTCTTTAAGGCCGGCCACCATGCGTTATCAAAGGCCCCCTCTATATCAAGCGATACTAGAAGAACAAGCTTTTTGGCTTTAACTTCTGTCCGTATATGCTTGATGAGGTCGTAGAGGGCGTCTTCGGTTCCACGCTGCGGCATGAATCCATACTGGCTGGGATGCAGAGTTGGATTAAAATGCCACTGAAGTCTGCCAACAAGGAGTTTTTCGACGATCTTCCCTAGAACCGATAAGAGGCCTATCGGTCTGTAGGACTTAGGATGGGTGTAGTCTTCTTTCCCCGGTTTGAGGATAATGCACACATGAGCAATCTTCCAGTGCTTCGGGAAGTGCGGCAGCGATAGGCACTTGTTTGCCAACGCCAAGAACACTTCCCTATTGCATTGGATGACTGCTGTGCAAATGTCGGCCGTCAATCCATCAGGCCCAGGAGCTTTTTTCGGATTTAGGTCCCTGAGGACCTTATCCAGCTCCGTACCTGTAAAAGGTGGATCATCGTCCGACAGCTGTTCTATATCCGCAGGGGTTTTCCCATCCGTGAGTCCTCTGACCAGCCTGTGGTGTTCACTTTCCGTTTCTACAGAGTCATCAGGATAAAACGTTTTCGCAAGGAGATCCGCTGACTGTTCAGGGCTTAGTGTCTCCCCTGCGGTATTTCTCAGGAGCATGTCGTCCTGTCTCCTCGCCGTTTTCCTTATGACTCTGTAGATACCGTCCCACATACTCTCTCGGTTCTGTGTCGAGCAAAACTCCTTCCAACTTTCCGTGACAGCTTCTGCAACACTCTGCTGGTATGCGACTTTAACCAGTAAGTACTCATCGATAACGGCCTTTCTGCGATGAGGAGCAGCGTTTCTAATCCTTCTCTTCATCCTCAGAACATTTTTCTTGAGTTGGTCCAGAGAGGGAGACCACCACGGGGGTCTCGGGTCTCCCTTCCGTAAACCCAACTTCGGGATCATGAGGTCGCATGATCCACGGATGGTGTCTGAGTATGACTTAATTAGATCTTCAAACTCTCCCGGGTCCAATACCTCCGTTATTCTTGCGGGTGTGATGTTTTTATCTACCAGGCTGGTCTTGAAGTGTGCACGGAAATCGGTCCATTTTGCCTTCTTGGTGTTATATATGCGAGTTGAAGTTGACCTCAGAGGTTCTAAGGGCTTCTCCAACTGCATAGAGAAGGTAATCGCATTATGGTCCGATGTTGTAAGATTCCTATCCACACTCCAATCCTCGATCTTGCCCAGTAGTGACAGACTGCAAGCAGTAACGTCTACCCTGCTCGTACACAGCCTGTCTCCCCTATGAACTTCGAAGGTTGGAACTTGGCCGGTGTTGAGAATTTGAAGATCCAATTCGTTCAAGAAGGAGTTATACGCCGCCCCCCGATGGTCTTCGGAAACACTTCCCCACCACTGGCTCCAGGCGTTCACGTCTCCCCCCACTACGATGTTATTCATGCCTATTTTCCCACATAATTCCTTAACCCATGACAGGTACGGGTCCAAGTCTTGGTCACCCTCGAAATAGACGGATACTACTGCAAGCTTAAGCCTCCCAGATTTTATTTGGACAGCCGCAACATTTTCGGTCACCAACTGTGGGTCATGAATGACTTCCAATTGGTCACCGAAAACTACGACTGCTGCTTTCACCTGCTTTTGGCGGTTCAGGGTGCACTGGATGACTTGAGTGCCAGGGTATTGTTTCATTACCCCTGTTCTACCCACGTAGGGCTCCTGAACGAGGGCAATAGAAAATCCCTTTGCCTGTGCCGCCTGAGCAAGCTCCGCCGTGGCAAGCTTGGAGCGCTGCAGATTCGCTTGTACAAAACGCAACCTGCAACTCGACCCGTCCAAATTCCGATGGTGAACCCCGACTATCCCGTCATCCACCTGGGTGCCTTTAACAATTATAAGAAACGCGCGACCTCGCTATACTATCCCATTTGTGCCTCTCTTGGCACACATCGCTGAAGGCGTTATGTGCCAGATCTTCAGGAGCTTTCCCAGCCTTCACACAGTTTGTGCATCTTGGGGGTTTTCCACTTGCTCTCGAGGGACAGTCTCTCCCAATGTGCTCGCCACTGCAGTAACTGCAGATGTTACTGTGCACATCCCTGCATACGGCCTTCGTATGGCCATATCCGAGGCACTTTGTGCACTGCACAAGAGGAGACTGATCCTCCACATGGCTCCTTCCAACCCCCAAGTGTATATGTTCTGCCTGTGTGAAGCGCTTCCATATTTCTGGTGATAGCTCCACAACAGGGTGGCACTGAAGCGGGTTCCTCGCGCGTTTCCTAAACCGTACTCTGACGGTCTCTCCTGCTACATCAACATCCTTCAAAAGGTGTTTATTTTGAGAAAGGAGACACTCTTCCATCTCCTTGTTGCTGTAGCACGAGAGAACACTCCGTATGCACACAAGTGGGATTCATCTGCCTGGGCTCTGTGACAGACAAACCAACACTCTTCTGGACCTTTCCTTTGATTATTTTTAGGTCCTCATTGCTCGCGCAGCTGAGGACCACTTTCTGATTGCGGGCCCTTCGGACTCTGTCCACCCTTGCCCCAGTATTTTTTAAGTCCAGGGATAACCTGATCCTCTCCGCGACGTTATCGCTCGTGTGGAGCGGATCTGTCGAGGAGACAATCAGGGTGTGGTTGGGAAGTCGGGGAGGCCTGGGCTTTGCTCTGAGCGTAGGTGGTTGATGATTTTTCCACCGTGCTTAGGTTAGTTACTCCCTTGCTGATGGTCGCAAGGGAACGCTTAACCTCCTCCAGCTCAAGTTCCGAACCCAGGCTCGGCCCCGCAGGAAGGGATGGCTGAGGCTCAGCATCTCGAATTTGGCGTACGTCAGACGACACCCCCTCCAGCCTCTTCGACAGTGTTTTCAGTTGGTCAGTCAGGTCCAGTGGTAGCGCTTGTGTTTGTTGTTTATGTGGCAAATCTGTGGGAATCATATCAATAGTTCGTTTCATTTCTCGCAATGTTTCTCGCATTTCCTTTAATAACTCTTCGCCGGCTGCGTCAAGGACACGAGACGGAGGGGTGATAGGGGAGAGAGGGGTGGTTGCCATGGGGAGCTCTGAAGCTACAGTGGGCTTTTCTTCAGACAACCTCCGCAACTCATCTAGCTGGCTGGAGATCTGGACTATCCGGTCATTCACTTTGCCGAGGCCTTTTCCTATGGATTCCAGCTTCGGCTCCACGTTTGTCATTGTGGTGGTCCCACCCTCCTGCTGTATTTTACTCCCCAATGATTTGAGAAGTAAAACAAGTTGCTCAATTCCCTCGAACGGCTCTCTCGTCTCGTGACCGAGCCACAGTCGAACGTCCTTTGTTACCTTCAACGTCTCCCTGATGTCTTCTCGAGACCCCAACACTTCCGCAACAAGGCTCTGCCTCATCGCCATCAGCTCTTTGGTGTGAGCCCTCTCAACACTTACCAGCTCTTGGGCGTGTCGAGAGCGCTCTTTCTCCAAGTTGCATTTGTGTCGGGCTCTCGAGTCGGACAAGGAGAGAACAGTCTCATAGAGGGCCTGCAGACTATCATGAACGATCACCTTGCATTCCCTCTTCATATTTCCAGCCGCCTCCAATGCACTCTTACCCTTCTGTAGCTCGTCATTAGCCACTTTAGTGGCCAGGTCCATTTCCACCCCCAATCCCCTCCGCGGAGTGGTAAATAGCATACTCACTCTTTTGGCTGCTGTTCTGCTAGATCGGCTTGACCCCACCGATGACTCGTCAAAGTCATCGGCAGACTCAGCCGTCTCACTTACGGGGGGATGGGGGGGGATGCCCACTTGTTCCAGAAGCTCATCAACTCCTGTCAAAAAAGTATTGCTACTATTTGACTGCAGTAGCTCCTGCGAAGTGGTGGGCACCCCCATGTGCTGTTGGTCTGCACGAACATTGTCCACTGTGGGGCTATCTATCTTTGACGACGGGGAAGGGAATGGGCGCAAGCATTTGGTAATCGGGGCTCCTGATGCTATGTGGGCCCTAGCTATTGCTTTTTCGCGCAAGGATTGAGTGCGCTTCGATGTGGGGACGGCTTTCGCTGATGTCTTGCGAGTAGTAGAGGCCTCGTTTTTCAGGCTCGACATTGTTCCGAGGTTATTATTGTCTATACCGGGTTGTTGTCTTTTCCGAGGTTAGTAGTATTAGGTAATTGTCCGATTTAAAACTAATAACTTTACACAATTATTCTAACTTAACTTTATAAAAACTTAATCTTCTAAGCATTCACTTAACTAAATAAAACTAAACACACAGATTATAAACAGATTATATACAGAGTTGTACTAACTAGCTTGCCGATGGTCTGCAAGTATGAAGCTGGAATGAGCACCTTACGACTGTAGGTGTTTTACAGTCTCTAACGGCACTGCACCAACTACGTGCACGAAGAGGAAGATCCGGTTTACAAGGGACGAAATCAAGAAATCAAGAAACCTCAAGAGGGGAAGGGATTGTGGTTTTGACACTGACAATTTCGTCGGGAATGATATTTCGACGTTTCTGCCAGGGCCAAAGGGTAGGAAACTCCCTTACGGTTACAGGGACCCCAAACTCGGGTGATCTATCCCTTACCGTTTAGAAGTTAGGATCAGGGGGGGTGGGGAAAAAATTTTGCGGGGGTGGGGTGGGGGGAAATGAAGCCCGCAAAAACTTCGTGGGGGGGGATCGGGTTAAAAGGGTTAAAAAGAAGGGGAAAAGGCTGTGACCCAATGCAACTCCGTCAGGGATGGTGTTAAGACGTTTCTGCTGGAGCCAAAAGGTGGGAAACTTCCTCACGATTACGGGAACCCCAAACTCGGGTGGTCTATCCCTTACCGTTTAGAAGTTAGGATAAGGGGGGGGTGAGGAAAAATTTTTGCGGGGGTGGGGGGGGGGGAAATGAAGCCCGCAAAAACTAGGTGGGAGGGATCGGGTTTAAAGGGTTAAAAAGAAGGGAAAAAGGCTGTGACCCAATGCAACTCCGTCAGGGATGGTGTTAAGACGTTTCTGCTGGAGCCAAAAGGTGGGAAACTTCCTCACAATTACGGGAACCCCAAACTAGGGTGGTCTATCCCTTACCGTTCAGGAGTTATGGCCCGGGGGGGTGAGGAAAATTTTGCGGGGGTGGGGGGGGAGAAAAATGACGCCCACGAAACCTTGGGGGGGGGGGGGTTGGTGGGGGGTGGGGGGGGTGGGGGGGGTCCGAACTTAGATACTGGGTAGGACAGCTAGGCTGGCTATGATAGCCAGGCTAGCTAGGACAGGTAGGTTGGAAACAGTAAGGTTGTTGCTTACACCGATCTGGCTATGATAGCCAGGCCAGCTAGGATAGGAGGTTGGAAACAGTAAGGTTGTTGCTCACACCGATAAGCCTCTTCCTCACCCCCCCGGGCCATAACTCCTGAACGGTAAGGGATAAGGTTAGGTTTTTTTTTTTTTTTTTTTTTTTTTTTTGTCCGGGCGCTATTGGCCACGGCCCGCGAATACTATAGACACGAAGTCCATACACTTAAATAACATGCAATTAAAATAAAAATAAAACCAGTACTCCTTCCAGCCTCATAGGGTGAATATTATTTTGTTCACCTATTTTGTAGTACAACTCATATATTTTTTTTTTATTTTTTTTTTTTTTTTTTAATATTTTATTTCATTAAGATTTTAATACAAAATACATTTAAACATTAAAAATATAGCTAACAATGTTTGAGAACCCTGTGAGCAGCAAAGGTCCGGCCCCCCCAAGCAGCACCCGTTCACGAGTATGATGAGTGTGCCAGCCATCGCTCTCCTCAACCATATCTTAGGGAGGAGGACGACCCGCCACACCCACCGCTGCAGGTTTAGGCCTCTGTGAGCATGACTTCTGTCACCCACAAGGCTCCGACTTATACATAAGACATGTCAACACTTAATTACATACAAAATAAAATACAGACAAACACATTACAACCCATCCCCGAAAATATTACACCTCTCCATCGGCAGCGGAAGACGTCCCCCCCTTGAGAATACCGAGCATAACCGCAATGGAGGCTGCGTCTCGATTACGCATCGCCATCTTGAGATTATGCTCGATGACTCGCTCGGTTTGCGCCCCCACAGCCCGATTTATGAAGCGTTCCACCCCATCCTCAGCGCCATCGGTATAGTACACACAGCTGTTCGTGTGTCGTGACACTGCCACTACCGCATGAGAGACGCTGTCATGGAGCCTCAACTTCTCTTTCTTCATCCGGACGATTTTAACCGACGCGTAGGTCAACCCCTGGGCTTCATGGATGGTCAAAGTACGCGATCCAACACCAGTCCCGTATCCCAGATTGATTAGGGACTCCTTTTCCTCCTGAGTGTAGACTAGGAAAAGGGTATTCGGAAGGGTGTTGGGAATTTGCGCACCTGTCCACCTTTTCAGCTCCATAGAATGTACCTCTGATCTTTTCGAGTACATTCCAGGGTAGACCTCGCTAAGTACGTACGCCACATCCATCGGGCATCGGTACGAACAAGACAGTTCCTGGCTGATGGTCGCTACCAGGCCGGGGCTGCTGTACCTTAGCTCGAAGAGATTCTCTCTATCGATATAAGGCAGCTGATTGATATCTCCAATGAGAACAATTTCACTAGCACCTGACAGCCGAGTAGCCATTACTATGGCCCCAAAATGATTCATGAGAGCTTCATCTATCATTAGACGACTGCAGCCGTCCCGCTCTCTAAAACCATTTACTAGTATTGAGGCCATAGTGCGCACCTTGGTGGTTCTTATACGGTGCGCTAGCTTAGCTCTGAGTTCCTTGGCTGTCTCGATGGTGGTGGTGACTATAATGTCGTTGCTCTCATTAAAGTTATCAATAACCCACGTTGTCTTGCCACTTCCGGGAACCCCATTGACCCAGGTGATCTTCGGCACCGCCCAGCTTATGTCTGGACCACAGGGTCCTGAGATGGACTCAGCCATACTCAGGATCCTGTCGTCCAGCATTATCTTTGTGCACCATGTGACAACCATGCGGTCATTGGATGGGGTAACGTACTTCGGCAGACCCTTTCGCTGCGTCTCACCCTCGTCTAAGGCCACGAACCCACTCGACATATTATATGCCGCCATATATTTACCCGACATTTTCCCCTTGATGACTTGGGAAGTGTCGTTGTCATATATGGCAGCATCTGCCTCCTCGAGCCTCACCTTCAGGAGTTGATCATTTCCCAACCTGAAGGCTTGCATGATGTTACTGCAGACGGTCAAATTGACTTCTCTAGTCGCCTTTGTGACCGCCTGAAACTCGAGGAAAGCATTTAATACGTGGTCCGATGGCCCCAACACTGGCATTAGACTAGGCGAAATTACCTGCCCTTTGTCGGCTCTCGTCCGGTTTTCCATTCGTTTTTCAAATATTTTCGGTGCACTCCTAAAGAACACCTCAACAGAAGCAGCCTGTCTTTCCTCTGTTTTAGACTTCAGGGTTCTAGTGAGTGCACCGAAAACATTTACAAATCCTTTTTTCTTTCCGATCAGCTCCATTCTCTCCTCAGGACTGGCGCGCTTGCTCTCCTTTCTCTCGGCGATCTCAGCAGCTACCTTCAGCTGAAGACGCTCTGATCCATTTTGAGTGATTGGGTTTGGTACGGGGTGCCCCCAGCTGTCAGTGGGGCTGGTCGCCGTTGCCGCATCGTATCTGGGGACTTTGAGGTAACTTAAGTTTTCCCCTCTGTCCTCATACACGATAACCTCATGATGTTCAGAGGCTATTAGGCAACCATTGCGATCTGCGACTTCCCCCCTTTCGAACCCAAGGATCATTGCGTCCACGCTTACTTTGCGGGGTGTGACAATCACTCCCATCCCAACCTCCCCCATCCTGGTTAGCACCGAGCATGCCTGAGCGAAAGGAGTCTCCACACCCCACTCGAATAGCGCGATCGTTTTATTTTGCGATCGCACCATTCGACAGGGGTATCCAGACACCCTCGACTCAGGTAACGCATTGTATACTTGGCGTTTCATGCTCGTTTTGCGAGTGCTACCATTCAGTAAAGAGGCCAGGCCGGGCGATATCACAACTTTCCTCCTCTGTCCCGCTTGGCAGAAGCTAATACCGAGATTTTCGCAAACGTCGTCCATGAAGAGAGCTACACCTCGAATCCTGATTCCCGGGTTTCCACTCTCTCCACACGCCAGTAGCTGGTTGATGGCGGTGGTAGCTGGATCTGTTACCGGTGCGGGATCATCCGAATACGAGGCGCTCGGAGCAATCTGAGGCTCCACGGGAATGGGTGATCTTCGTGATGCTGATGCGATGTCCTGAACAATTGATGCATGGAAACGTGAGGGGAGTGCCGGAAGGGAAGTTGCTCCGTTTCCCCTAGCCGTGATTATAGCAACCCTGCTCGCGAAAGCCAAGAATGCTGTCTTCTTGGACTGGTTCTCCAAGATCGAGGGGAGAGTGGACTGATCGAGCTTGGTTTGAATTTCGATCTCCAAGTCCATTCTTTCCAGGCCAAACCTTGGACATTCCAGGAGCACGTGCCAGATGGTTTCGTCACAAACCGGGTCGCAGATACAGGAGGGACTGTCCTTGAGATGGAAGCGGTGCAGATAGGCGGCGAATCCACCGTGACCTGTTAAAATCTGGGCATGAATAGGTGTTATTTTCATGCCCTTGAGTACGCGTCTAGCGAAAGTGACCGTAGGTAAGAAAACCTTGGTCACTGATCCCGTACTCGAAGATTCATACCGCAACTGCCACTTCTTAACAGTATCCTCCCGTATCCGTTTCCTGACGAAAGACACGGGTACTTTGCTGTAATCTGGGGCCGTTTTCTTTGTTAACGCAGCCTTCTTCGCCAATTCGTCTGCTCTTTCGTTCCCTGGGGTACCTACATGGGCTCTCAGCCAAAAGAGTCTCACAACCCTGCCCTCCTCCCGGATATCCCGTACGCAACTCTTGATGCTCTGGGCTAGAGGGTGAGTTACAGAAGGACACCGCAGCAGATCAAGCGAAGATCTAGAATCGCTCAAAATGCTGACCGATGCCCTCCCTGACTCACTCACCATCTTAACAGCCCTATAGAGTGCATACAGCTCCGATTGGAAGACAGTATTGTGAGGCTCCAGGCGAAAGGTGGAATACTTGGACTCCCTGCCTTCTTCCCACCAAGTGAGGGCAGCTCCGACTTTCCCCTCAATCTTGCTGCCGTCGGTGAATATCTGGGGGCCGACAACTTGATGGTTTTCCAGGGTTTCGGGGTCCAAGTCTTCCAAGCGCTCGTACTCAGTTGTCGTGAGTAGTGATGGATGTGGAAACCGTTGGTATTCCACATTGCGCTCTAACTCTCTGCCTGGTGGCATGTAGTCCTCAGAGTACCCCTTTTTGATGGTAAATAGGGATGCAGCCTCAAGAACCCGGAGGTCCAGGGGTAAATGGCCCGAGAGGATTAGTGCCGATGTTAGAGAGACCGTGCGGTACGCCTTGCAGATCTTCTGCAGAAAGCCTCTTTGCAGTGAGTCTAACTGATTTCTTACCATCAGTTTCTCAGCTGCCGGAGACCACGCACTCGCCGCATACAACACGATCGGCTCTATCACCGACACATAAATGGTTCTTACAATTTCTCCATTCAGACCCCACGACACCTTTGCGGCACACGCTAACTGCTTGTAAATGTCTGCAACTTTGCAGCAAGTAGCAGACACGTGTGCGTTAAAAGTGAGTTTACAGTCGATGACGAGACCTAGCAACTTTATCTCATGAACGAGGTTTAGCCGAGTGCCGGACATATGGATCACCGGGGAGTCATACTTAAGCTTCTTCGTAATAACCATCGCATTGGTTTTATGCGCGGCGAAGTTAAGTTTGTTATGGACTCCCCATTCCTGTACGACCTCCAGGATGTTGTCGGCTTTTTGTTGCAAGGTATTGACTGCTGAATCGGAGAAAACAAGAACCACATCATCTGCGAAGGCCTGACAATATACCCCTAAACTAGCCATTTTGTGTAAGAGCGAATCGAGGATAAGGTTCCAAAAGGTTGGTCCACCAATGGATCCCTGGACACAACCTTTCGTAGTACCCTTCTCACTCGACGCTCTGGCATAGTTGACCTTGATCTTACGGTCTTCCAGGTATGAGGCTACAAGAGCAAAGATGTTTCTAAGACATTTCTTGGCGATCATCTGCTTCTTTAAGGCCGGCCACCATGCGTTATCAAAGGCCCCCTCTATATCAAGCGATACCAGAAGAACAAGCTTTTTGGCTTTAACTTCTGTCCGTATATGCTTGATGAGGTCGTAGAGGGCGTCTTCGGTTCCACGCTGCGGCATGAATCCATACTGGCTGGGATGCAGAGTTGGATTAAAATGCCACTGAAGTCTGCCAACAAGGAGTTTTTCGACGATCTTCCCTAGAACCGATAAGAGGCCTATCGGTCTGTAGGACTTAGGATGGGTGTAGTCTTCTTTCCCCGGTTTGCGGATAATGCACACATGAGCAATCTTCCAGTGCTTCGGGAAGTGCGGCAGCGATAGGCACTTGTTTGCCAACGCCAAGAACACTTCCCTATTGCATTGGATGACTGCTGTGCAAATGTCGGCCGTCAATCCATCAGGCCCAGGAGCTTTTTTCGGATTTAGGTCCCTAAGGACCTTATCCAGCTCCGTACCTGTAAAAGGTGGATCATCGTCCGACAGCTGTTCTATATCCGCAGGGGTTTTCCCATCCGTGAGTCCTCTGACCAGCCTGTGGTGTTCACTTTCCGTTTCTACAGAGTCATCAGGATAAAACGTTTTCGCAAGGAGATCCGCTGACTGTTCAGGGCTTAGTGTCTCCCCTGCGGTATTTCTCAGGAGCATGTCGTCCTGTCTCCTCGCCGTTTTCCTTATGACTCTGTAGATACCGTCCCACATACTCTCTCGGTTCTGTGTCGAGCAAAACTCCTTCCAACTTTCCGTGACAGCTTCTGCAACACTCTGCTGGTATGCGACTTTAACCAGTAAGTACTCATCGATAACGGCCTTTCTGCGATGAGGAGCAGCGTTTCTAATCCTTCTCTTCATCCTCAGAACATTTTTCTTGAGTTGGTCCAGAGAGGGAGACCACCACGGGGGTCTCGGGTCTCCCTTCCGTAAACCCAACTTCGGGATCATGAGGTCGCATGATCCACGGATGGTGTCTGAGTATGACTTAATTAGATCTTCAAACTCTCCCGGGTCCAATACCTCCGTTATTCTTGCGGGTGTGATGTTTTTATCTACCAGGCTGGTCTTGAAGTGTGCACGGAAATCGGTCCATTTTGCCTTCTTGGTGTTATATATGCGAGTTGAAGTTGACCTCAGAGGTTCTAAGGGCTTCTCCAACTGCATAGAGAAGGTAATCGCATTATGGTCCGATGTTGTAAGATTCCTATCCACACTCCAATCCTCGATCTTGCCCAGTAGTGACAGACTGCAAGCAGTAACGTCTACCCTGCTCGTACACAGCCTGTCTCCCCTATGAACTTCGAAGGTTGGAACTTGGCCGGTGTTGAGAATTTGAAGATCCAATTCGTTCAAGAAGGAGTTATACGCCGCCCCCCGATGGTCTTCGGAAACACTTCCCCACCACTGGCTCCAGGCGTTCACGTCTCCCCCCACTACGATGTTATTCATGCCTATTTTCCCACATAATTCCTTAACCCATGACAGGTACGGGTCCAAGTCTTGGTCACCCTCGAAATAGACGGATACTACTGCAAGCTTAAGCCTCCCAGATTTTATTTGGACAGCCGCAACATTTTCGGTCACCAACTGTGGGTCATGAATGACTTCCAATTGGTCACCGAAAACTACGACTGCTGCTTTCACCTGCTTTTGGCGGTTCAGGGTGCACTGGATGACTTGAGTGCCAGGGTATTGTTTCATTACCCCTGTTCTACCCACGTAGGGCTCCTGAACGAGGGCAATAGAAAATCCCTTTGCCTGTGCCGCCTGAGCAAGCTCCGCCGTGGCAAGCTTGGAGCGCTGCAGATTCGCTTGTACAAAACGCAACCTGCAACTCGACCCGTCCAAATTCCGATGGTGAACCCCGACTATCCCGTCATCCACCTGGGTGCCTTTAACAATTATAAGAAACGCGCGACCTCGCTATACTATCCCATTTGTGCCTCTCTTGGCACACATCGCTGAAGGCGTTATGTGCCAGATCTTCAGGAGCTTTCCCAGCCTTCACACAGTTTGTGCATCTTGGGGGTTTTCCACTTGCTCTCGAGGGACAGTCTCTCCCAATGTGCTCGCCACTGCAGTAACTGCAGATGTTACTGTGCACATCCCTGCATACGGCCTTCGTATGGCCATATCCGAGGCACTTTGTGCACTGCACAAGAGGAGACTGATCCTCCACATGGCTCCTTCCAACCCCCAAGTGTATATGTTCTGCCTGTGTGAAGCGCTTCCATATTTCTGGTGATAGCTCCACAACAGGGTGGCACTGAAGCGGGTTCCTCGCGCGTTTCCTAAACCGTACTCTGACGGTCTCTCCTGCTACATCAACATCCTTCAAAAGGTGTTTATTTTGAGAAAGGAGACACTCTTCCATCTCCTTGTTGCTGTAGCACGAGAGAACACTCCGTATGCACACAAGTGGATTCATCTGCCTGGGCTCTGTGACAGACAAACCAACACTCTTCTGGACCTTTCCTTTGATTATTTTTAGGTCCTCATTGCTCGCGCAGCTGAGGACCACTTTCTGATTGCGGGCCCTTCGGACTCTGTCCACCCTTGCCCCAGTATTTTTTAAGTCCAGGGATAACCTGATCCTCTCCGCGACGTTATCGCTCGTGTGGAGCGGATCTGTCGAGGAGACAATCAGGGTGTGGTTGGGAAGTCGGGGAGGCCTGGGCTTTGCTGCCATCTGAGCGTAGGTGGTTGATGATTTTTCCACCGTGCTTAGGTTAGTTACTCCCTTGCTGATGGTCGCAAGGGAACGCTTAACCTCCTCCAGCTCAAGTTCCGAACCCAGGCTCGGCCCCGCAGGAAGGGATGGCTGAGGCTCAGCATCTCGAATTTGGCGTACGTCAGACGACACCCCCTCCAGCCTCTCCGACAGTGTTTTCAGTTGGTCAGTCAGGTCCAGTGGTAGCGCTTGTGTTTGTTGTTTATGTGGCAAATCTGTGGGAATCATATCAATTGTTCGTTTCATTTCTCGCAATGTTTCTCGCATTTCCTTTAATAACTCTTCGCCGGCTGCGTCAAGGACACGAGACGGAGGGGTGATAGGGGATAAAAGGGTTAAAAAGAAGGGGAAAAGGCTGTGACCCAATGCAACTCCGTCAGGGATGGTGTTAAGACGTTTCTGCTGGAGCCAAAAGGTGGGAAACTTCCTCACGATTACGGGAACCCCAAACTCGGGTGGTCTATCCCTTACCGTTTAGAAGTTAGGATAAGGGGGGGTGAGGAAAAATTTTTGCGGGGGTGGGGGGGGGGGAAAAATGAAGCCCGCAAAAACTAGGTGGGGGGGGATCGGGTTTAAAGGGTTAAAAAGAAGGGAAAAGGCTGTGACCCAATGCAACTCCGTCAGGGATGGTGTTAAGACGTTTCTGCTGGAGCCAAAAGGTGGGAAACTTCCTCACGATTACGGGAACCCCAAACTCGGGTGGTCTATCCCTTACCGTTCAGGAGTTATTGCCCGGGGGGGTGAGGAAAATTTTGCGGGGGTGGGGGGGGGGGAAATGACGCCCACGAAACCTTGGGGGTGGGGGTTGGGGGGGGGGGGGGGTGGGGGTCCGAACTTAGATACTGGGTAGGACAGCTAGGCTGGCTATGATAGCCAGGCTAGCTAGGACAGGTAGGAAGGAAAGCAGTAAGGCTACCACCTACACTGATCTGGCTATGATAGCCAGGCCAGCTAGGATAGGTAGGTTGGAAACAGTAAGGTTGTTGCTTACACCGATCTGGCTATGATAGCCAGGCCAGCTAGGATAGGAGGTTGGAAACAGTAAGGTTGTTACTCACACCGATCTGGCTATGATAGCCAGGCCAGCTAGGATAGGTAAGTTGGGAAGGACGGCTAAGCTACCTACACCGATCGGTGGACCAGTATAGCCAGGATAGCCAGGAAAAGTAAATTTATGATTTTAGGGGGTTTTGGGAGGGGGGTGAGAAAGGTCTGAAGGACCTGTTTGGAAAAAGTCCAAACACGACTAGTTTAGGACCAGGGACTTAGCAGTTCTCTTGAGGTTACCTGAAGGGCGATGAAGGCGTCCCCAGCGCGGTGATGATGGTGTGCGGAGAACGATGGCGGAGTCTTAGGGCCGGCTTCGAAGTCTCAGCTCGCGGCTGCCTCGTGCCGACACGCAGGTTCAACGAACGCCCTCGGTCAACGTTCACCGGAACTAGGCCAAATCACGGACCGCGTGGCTTTGGAGGTTGGTTTTGCCTCAACTTTGATACCTTACAACTTCTCAGGGCGCAGTCGGATTTCAATGATCTTGATGTCAAACGACGGGTCTCGACGGCGCCTCTGCGGGGCTATGCTGGTCCTTCCAATTTCACGAACCTCCGCAATGTTATTAAGTATTTCAATGTTGAGGACCTCCAGCTCTGGATCCCGAAGAGTTGAGCAGTTGTCCACACGTCACCGGATAGATGGAATGCCTCCTCAGCACACTGCAGCAGATGAAGCGCGTAGTGATAAATTTACTAATATTTAGTAATTTTTTGCGCGGAGCAGATGTTATGCATGTCGCGTTTGCAAGTGTACTGATAAGGTTAGGTTAGGTTAGGTTAGGTTAGGTTAGGTTAGGTTAGGTTAGGTTAGGTTAGGTTAGGTTAGGTTGGTGTCCTGGACGGCAGGGTGCGTGTTGGCCGGTGATCCCCCCTGGGAGCTCCAAGCGGAGATCCTCGCCGAAGTTTACCACTTCGTGGCGGAGAGGAGATCCCGTGGAGACCCCCCAGCGTGGGAGGAGGTCACGCGCATGCGGCGGAGGGCGTGGGCCGCCATGTTGCGGCGGTGGTCGGAGGACCTAGCTCCACCGGTCCCTGGGCAGTGGACGGTGGAAGCTATCCGCCCGGTCCTGAAGAGGTGGGTGAGGCGGAAATTTGGGCCGCTAACCTTCCGATTGGTGCAGGTGCTTTCCGGACACGGATGTTTCGGAAAGTACCTGCACCAAATCGCAAGACGGGAGAGGACTCCGGTGTGCCACGAGTGTGGGGCACCGGAGGACACGGCGCTCCACACGTTGGAGGCGTGTGCCGCATGGGGCCCGCAGCGGCACACGCTTTCAATGATGATAGGACGGGATCTCTCTCTGCCAAGCGTAGTAAACGCTATGCTTGGCAGCGAGAGATCGTGGCAGGCAATGGTCTCCTTCTGCGAAGCCGTTATGTTGCAGAAGGAGACCGCGGAGCGGGCCCGGGAGACTGACGCCCAAGCGGACGCGCTCCGGCGCAGAAGACCAGGTGGGAGGAGGAGGCGTTTCGCCCACCTCCTCCCTCCTCCGTAGTGGGGTCACTGGTGGAGTGTCGGGGGACGCTTCACCGGCTTGCACGGCCCCACATGTCTGAGGGGTGACCTTTGTGAGCAAGGTTGCCCCTCCAAGGGTGGAGAGACCCGATAAGGGTCGCCACTGGGGCAAGATGGTAGAATGCTACCGCGACCCCATCTTGCCCCACTGCGGTGGCGGACGGCTCACGGGGGGGTTTTAGTGGGTGCGAGCCCCACATACCCCCTTCCATCACCCCCGTGGTGGAAGGGAAGTGCGCAGGCATTTCCCCCCCTCAAAAAAAAAAAAAAAAAAAAAAAGGTTTGGTTAGGTTAGGTTTTTTTTTTTTTTTTTTTTTTTTTTTTTTTAGATTTTTTGCCAGAAAACCCCCCGATATTAAAAATTCGGAGTCCTTAGAGAAAAAGAATTGTAAAATATTAGCAAATAACAATTATAAGAAAACAAGAAACAATAAAGACATTATCAAAATACCATTCATATAACAAAAACAAAATAAATTAAATTCATTGAATTAAAACCATAATAAAAACTAAAATTACTCTAGTTAATATTAAAGCTCTCTAAAAACGAATCAATTACCCATTTAGCATTTACAATATTAACAAGAAACAATAAATACATTATCAAAATACCATTCATATAACAAAAACACAAAATAAATTAAATTCATTGAATTAAAACCATAATAAAAACCAAAATTACTCTAGTAATATTAAAGCTCTCTAAAAACGAATCAATTACCCATTTAGCATTTACAATATTAAAAATTAAATCATATATTTTTCCCCCCCATTAAGAAAACAATTAATAAAATAATATTCCACGAAACATCAAAATAATTCAATCAACATACAAATATAATTAATCCTAGATAACTTACTAAACTTCAGCAAAACTGAAGTTCTAAGTCTCACGCAGATAAATAAATATAATTCACACACAAAACAACAAATAAAATTAAAAGTAAAACAGAAAATTAACTCTTATTTAAATTGGCCACCCGCCGCATCACATAACATAGGAAGTCACGAAAAACACGACCAGAATCACTTCCAGCCAGAAGACTATTCCACACCGAGGTGGAGATGACCGAGTCTAACTCCAACTCCACCTGCAACCTCCTAGCAGCAAACATCGAGCAGTCATTGACTATATGTTCCAACGACTGCTCGACATCTACCCCACATGGACACCACGGATGATCCTTAACCTTAAATCTATGAAGGTAGCTTGCATTCCCCCCATGCCCTGTCAAAGCTTGCGTAAACCAATAATCGACACCGAGTTCCCCTATAACACGGAACGCCTGACAAACATCCGGGAAAAACAACCGAGTAATTCGACCCTGTCGAAACTCAGAATACTCCTTCTGCCAAGCGTTCAAGGTCCGTCGGCGAACAACTGACTTCGCAAAAGACAAAGGAAACCTGTCGTAGTCTGCAGCAGTTCTACTAAAAAGGGCAGCATGCTTAGCCAGTTCGTCAGCCCGCTCATTACCGACAATCCCAACATGAGCACGAACCCACCACAGCTTAACACAGCTACCCAACTCCACTGCCCGCGACAGGTTCCCACGAATATCATTGACAAGGGGGTGAGCAGACCGCGGATTAGCCAACGCCTCCAGTGACGAGCGGGAATCGCTGAAGATATCAACTTCCTCACTGCATCCCCAACCCACCACCAGATTTGTTGCCTGCCTCAATGCCAACAACTCCGACTGGTACACCGAACAGAACGGCTCCAGACGAAACTTCCTGCACAACACCTCAACACCGCCACGCCAACAGGTAAAAGCACAGCCAACCTTCCCCTCCAACTTACTACCATCAGTATAAATACTTATTGGAGCCGAAGGTCTCTCCTCACACAAGGGATCATCGAACTGATTCAGAGTGGCATAAGTAATTTCTGGCCGCAAAGCAGGATGAGGAAGCTTAAAAAACGGCGTCCTTCCCTCCAACCTACGATCCGCAGCCTCAAATAACGGCCTACCCCGCTTCACCCTATAAACCTCGGCCACCTCAAGAGCCCTAAAATCCAACGGCAGAAGTCGTGCAACAGTCACAGCTGAGGGGTAGGAAACCGTGCGATAGGATTTCGTTATTTTAATGGCAAAAAGACGCTGCATGGACCGCAAACGTCGCTGAACACCCCTCCGATCCGCACAAAAACCCCAAGCATTCGCTGCATACAAAAGTATTGGCTCCACTGCACCAATGTACAAGTGCCTGATTATGCCAGACTTCAAGCCCCAAGAAGCCTTAGCCGCTCTAACCAAACCCTTATACACAGCCGCAGCCTTACAACAGACCAACTGAAGATGCTCATGGAATGTCAAATTCTTGTCAATAGTCAAACCCAAAATCCTGACACTATCAACTGGTATCAGTTCAACACCCGCCATAAACAACCGGGGTACAGGAGAGTTCATCTTCCTCGTTAACACCATAAAGGCAGTCTTTTGAGGAGAGAACTTTAACTTCTGCTCCACACCCCAATTAGCAACAATGTCAAGAACAGGATTAAGCATGGACTCAAGCTCTCCAACAGTATCAGCCGAGGCCACAAGAACCACATCATCGGCAAAAGCCTGAACATGGACCTCACTGCCCTCTAACAACTCGAGAAGCGAGTCCAGAACAACATTCCACATTAAAGGCCCGCTTATACTTCCTTGAACACACCCTCTAGTCGTTGACCTAGTTACCACCTCACCAGCAAACTCGACAACAACAGACCTATTCGTGAGGTAGCTCTTGACCAAACCATAGACATCTGCAGGGCAATTCTTCATCTGCAGCTGCCAAAGAATAAGGGGCCACCACGCATGATCAAAAGCGCCCTCTATATCCAGTGAAACCAATGCTACAATCCGACGCATATCATTACGCTCATACTTGACTAGTTCCACAAGATCATAGAGGGCGTCCTCTGTGCCCCTCTGCGGCATAAAGCCATACTGCCTAGTGCTCAAATGCCCCCTCGACTCAAGATGCCAAAGCAGCCTACCATTAAATAACTTTTCAAGAACCTTCCCCATGACCGGAAGAAGCCCAATAGGACGATAAGACTTCGGATTTGTGTAATCTGCCCTATTAGGCTTCTGAATTACACAGATCCGCGCCGATTTCCAGATCGTGGGGAAGAGACCCACCTCCAAACACCTCGAAAAAATCGCAAGAAACATCTGAGCATCGGCAGCAATTGCCGCCCTACAAATGTCCACAGTAAAACCGTCCGCACCAGGTGCCTTCTTCGGACTCATTGAAGCCAACACATCACGCAACTCAGCCATCCCAAAAGACGGCCCAGGCGATGACAGACACTCCTGCAGAGGCTCCGACTGTACCGACAGACGAAGAACAGCCTGCTCCGGAGTATCATCCTGTGGACAGTCCTCCGGAAAAAGGGTCTGTGCAATGCACAGCGCAGACTGTCGGGGAGATAAAAGAATACCATCCCGCCCACGGAGAGCAACATCCACTCTACCCATCTTCTTGGAACGCCGTATAATCCTCCAAGCCCCATCCCATACATTCTCGGCCATCATGTCACCACAATAAGCCTTCCAACCAGCAATCCGCGCCAAATCCATGGCTTCTTTAAATTCCTCAAGGGCAGTAAGATACCGCTGAACAACAAAGGGCTTCCGTCTCGGATTCGCCCACCGTATCCGTCGCCTACGTCGCACCACCTCAGCTCTCTTTGCAGTCAAATCAGGAGTCCACCATGGATTGGTTCGAAAAGGTTGCAACCCACAGGGTGGAAACATCACCTGACAAACTTCATCAACCAGACTCATCACGGCAACGACAAAGCCGTCCAGTTCCACACTTCCCATGTGAGCAACTCCATCAACACCCACACCCAAACCACGTATCTTATCACTCAACAACTCCCTGAAATGAGACCATTTTGCCCCACGTGTATTAAACTTACGAGTAGCAGACACAGGACGCACACCACCGGAAGGCCCGAGTGCCAAGCTAAAGGTAATTGGATTATGATCCGAAAGCAGGACCATTGACAAATCCACCTTCCACCCGACAGTCTTGTCTATCAAGCCCTCCGTAACCAGGGTTACGTCAACACGACTAGTATAACACCGGCCAGCCCGATATACCTCAAAAGTAGGGACACTACCTTCATTAACTACCTCTAAACCCATAGATAAAACAAAAGCCATCAAACTTTCTCCTCTACTATCATTCACCGTACCCCCCCACCAGACACTTTTTGCATTAAAATCTCCACCTATCACTACATCACCATCACAGTCCCGGAGACAATCCCTCAGCTTATCCAAATAAGGTTAGGTTAGGTTAGGTTAATGGGGGGACGCAACTGTTTCGTGGCGGAGAGGAGATCCCGCGGAGACCCCCCAGCGTGGGAGGAGGTCACGCGCATGCGGCGGCAGGCGAGGGCTGCCATGTTGCGGCGGTGGACGGAGGACCTGGCTCCACCGGTCCCTGGGCAGTGGACGGTGGAGGCTATCCGCCCGGTCCTTCGGAGGTGGGTGAGGCGGCAGCATGGGCCGCTGACCTTCCGATTGGTGCAGGTGCTTTCCGGACACGGATGTTTCGGAAAGTACCTGCACCAGATCGCAAGACGGGAGGTGACTCCGGTGTGCCACGAGTGTGGGGCACCGGAGGACACGGCGCTTCACACGCTGGAAGCGTGTGCCGCATGGGGCCCGCAGCGGCACACGCTTTCAATGATGATTGGACGGGATCTCTCTCTGCCAAGCGTAGTAAACGCTATGCTTGGCAGCGAGAGATCGTGGCAGGCGATGGTCTCCTTCTGCGAAGCCGTTATGGTGCAGAAGGAGACCGCGGAGCGGGCCCGGGAGATGGACGCTGGTGCGGTCGCGCTCCGGCGCAGAAGACCAGGTGGGAGGAGGAGGCGTTTCGCCCACCTCCTCCCTCCTCCGTAGTGGGGTCACCGGTGGAGTGTCGGGGGACGCTCCACCGGCTTGCACGGCCCCACATGTCTGAGGGGTGACCTTTGTGAGCAAGGTTGCCCCTCCAAGGGCGGAGAGACCCGATAAGGGTCTGCCACTGGGGCAAGATGGTAGAATGCTACCGCGACCCCATCTTGCCCCACCTCGGTGGAGGACGGCTCACGGGGGGGTTTTAGTGGGTGCGAGCCCCACATACCCCCTTCCATCACCCCCGTGGTGGAAGGGAAGTGCGTAGGCATTTCCCCCCCTCAAAAAAAAAAAAAAAAAAAAAAAAAGGGGACGCAACTGTGCCCCTCCAAAGACGAAGGGTAAGGCCACCAGGACCCAGGCCAACCCTGTGGCCACAAAACAGGCCACCCCCGAAGCAGACCGCCAAGCGGTGGTCGAGGTGGTTGTGATGTCTGATTGATGGATCAGGTCCGGCATCACAACCTCCTCCAGACGAACTTAAATCACTGCGCTGGGGCTCAAGACCTTCTCATGCAGACCCTGGCGCAGTGGCAAATAGATTTGGCGGTTGCCGCGGAGCCGTATTACGTTCCCCCGGACCCCCATCCCTGTTGGGCTGGGGATCTGGACGGCTCCGTGGCTATAGTACTACGGTCTGGCTGCGCTTTTCCCCTCTCAGTCGAAGAGAGGGGTTCGGGCTACGTGGTGGCCAAGTGGGGGGAGTATGCCATCGTCGGGGTATACTTCTCCCCCAATAGACCCGCTGCGGAACTGGAGGTCTTTATGGACCTCCTTGCCGCAGCGGTTAGACGACAGGCGCCTCGTCAGATCCTCCTTATGGGGGACCTGAACGCCAAGGCCCGGGATTGGGGCAACCGCTCTACTGACTCTCGCGGGGAGATTGTCAGGGAGTGGGCGGTTGCCTCGGGACTGACCCTGCTCAATAGAGGGTCGGTCCACACGTGCGTGCAACATAACGGGGGGTCCGTGGTGGACCTATCGTTTGCCACCCCGGCTGTTGCGGCACGTGTCCGGGCCTGGAGGGTGTTGTCGGAGGTGGAGAACCTCTCGGATCACAAATATATTAGGTTCGAGGTTCTCCCCTCCCACGTCCAGGGAGGGTCTGCGGATGTGGTGCGCGCGGATTTCCCGCGATGGACGATATCTCGCCTCGACGCTGAACTAGCGGAAGAGGCGGCTATCGTTCAGTCGTGGTCTGCCACTCCCGCGCACCCAGAAGTGGACGTCGCTGCGGGCCTTTTCCGCGAGGCGGTAACGGCCGTGTGCGACGCAGCCATGCCGAGGTCCCGTCACCGCCCAAATCGCCGCGAGGTGTACTGGTGGTGCTCGGAGATTGAGGATCTCCGGAGCGCTTGCTCGGTAGCGCGGCGACCCTACACCCGCTGTAGGAGATCGCGTAATGGCCGAACCGATGACCAACTGTCAGCTGTAGAGCTGGCGACTGAGCGCCAACTGCACGGCTTGTACCGTGACGCTAGGCGGAAGCTACAGCTGGCTATAAGCCGGGCTAAGTCCCGGGCCTGGGGCGAGGCTCTGGAAGGCCTCGACAGGGACCCTTGGGGGCGGCCATACAAGGGCGCCCGGAAAAAGTTCCGGGGCCAAACGACCCCTACTGCGGAGTCCCTGGAGCCTGAGCTCCTGGGAAGGGTGTTGGTGGGGCTTTTCCCCGACTCCCACCACCACACCCCTCCGTCTATGGTGCTCTCCGCGCCCGAGGAGTTGAGCCCAGCCTCCATTCCGCCTGTGTCCGAGGTGGAGGACCTCAGGGAGACGGTGCGGTTGGCCACGGTGGGCACAACCCTCGTGGTTGACCGCATACGCGCCCTGGGACTAGAGGTCGCCCTCTCCAAGACCGAGGCCCTATTGTTCCATGGGCCTCGGGGGGGACCCCCTCCAGGAACGCGGGTGGTTCTGGATGGGGTGATGGTCCGGGTTGGGACCCAGATGAAATATTTGGGTCTCATCCTGGACGGGAGGTGGGCATTTGAGGCCCACTTTGCCCAGATGGCCCCGAGAGTGGTGGGAGCGGCAGCCGCCTTGGGAAGGCTGCTGCCCAACGTGGGCGGCCCGAGCGCCAACTGCCGTAGACTATACTCCGGAGTGGTCCGGAGTATGGCCCTGTATGGGGCACCGGTCTGGGTGGACGCCCTCAACCGCAGGACCAAAACCCTGCTGCGACGTCCGCAGCGGGTGATTGCGACGAGGGCGATACGCGGATACCGGACGGTGTCCTGGACGGCAGGGTGCGTGTTGGCCGGTGATCCCCCCTGGGAGCTCCAAGCGGAGATCCTCGCCGAAGTTTACCACTTCGTGGCGGAGAGGAGATCCCGTGGAGACCCCCCAGCGTGGGAGGAGGTCACGCGCATGCGGCGGCAGGCGAGGGCCGCCATGTTGCGGCGGTGGACGGAGGACCTGGCTCCACCGGTCCCTGGGCAGTGGACGGTGGAGGCTATCCGCCCGGTCCTTCGGAGGTGGGTGAGGCGGCAGCATGGGCCGCTGACCTTCCGATTGGTGCAGGTGCTTTCCGGACACGGATGTTTCGGAAAGTACCTGCACCAAATCGCAAGACGGGAGAGGACTCCGGTGTACCACGAGTGTGGGGCACCGGAGGACACGGCGCTCCACACGTTGGAGGCGTGTGCTGCATGGGGCCCGCAGCGGCACACGCTTTCAATGATGATAGGTCGGGATCTCTCTCTGCCAAGCGTAGTAAACGCTATGCTTGGCAGCGAGAGATCGTGGCAGGCAATGGTCTCCTTCTGCGAAGCCGTTATGGTGCAGAAGGAGACCGCGGAGCGGGCCAGGGAGACGGACGCCGGAGCGGACGCGCTCCGGCGCAGGAGACCAGGTGGGAGGAGGAGGCGTTTTGGCCACCTCCTCCCTCCTCCGTAGTGGGGTCACCGGTGGAGTGTCGGGGGACGCTCCACCGGCTTGCACGGCCCCACATGTCTGAGGGGTGACCTTTGTGAGCAAGGTTGCCCCTCCAAGGGCGGAGAGACCCGATAAGGGTCGCCACTGGGGCAAGATGGTAGAATGCTACCGCGACCCCATCTTGCCCCACCTCGGTGGCGGACGGCTCACGGGGGGGTTTTAGTGGGTGCGAGCCCCACATACCCCCTTCCATCACCCCCGTGGTGGAAGGGAAGTGCGCAGGCATTTCCCCCCCTCAAAAAAAAAAAAAAAGGTTAGGTTAGGTTAGGTTAGGTTAGGTTAGGTTAGGTTAGGTTAGGTTAGGTTAGGTTAGGTTAGGTTAGGTTTTTTTTTTTTTTTTTTTTTTTTTTTTTCAGGGAGGGGGAAATCCTCATGGATACCGCAACCGGTTATGTCGGACTCCGCCTTGCGGCGACCTACCGACTAAAACCCCCTCCCTGTTTCGTCTGTATATCCTCCTACGTTGTAGGAGACCTTTGTTTGCTTAATGATGATTTTACATACGACAGGTTAATATTTTTAAGTTTAGATACGCAATAATATGAATCAGTGACTAAAATTTGAATTGCTTTTAAATGGATAATTTTTGTTTGGGCTTTTATTTAATTAGAAAAAAATATTTTAATAATACATCAGTTTTAATTTAGAGAGACTATTTTATTTATGATATGTATTACAAGTAATATTCTTAAGAATATACGAAATACATATATTTTGTATATAAGGTTGTCGAAATACAACAAGATAACACCAAGTGTTACCTTGTTTTATTCCTCTTAATTACGTCTTCTGCTACTTTCGTGCAGAAATATACTAGGTATGGCCTGGAATCCTTTCCAGCCAACATCTCACACAATGTTGCTATCGTCAGCTTTATGTTAGTTGCAGATTCCAGGTCGAACCTGATTGCATCGTATTTGGGGCACTCCAGTAGCAGATGTTGTATTGTTTCCTGTTTTTCGTCATCACATATACATGACGGGCTGTCCTTGCACCTGAATCTATTCAGGTACGCGGAGAACCCGCCATGTCCAGTCATAACTTGTGTCATTATAGGCGTGAGTGTCATATTTTTAATAATTTTATGTGCACTTAATACGTCCGGTAAGAAGAGTTTAGTGACACTTGCCGTGTCACCTTCAGAATATCTTAGGCCCCATTTCAGAATAGATACTTGCCGGATCCTAAATTTCTCGTAAGAGACGGGACATCTGTCATAGTGAGCTGCTATTTTTGTGTACAGGGCCGCCTGCTTTGCCAGATCGTCTGCTCTTTCGTTACCAGGGACCCCGACGTGTGCCTTGATCCAGTAAAGGTGGATAGTGCACCCACTTTCTTTCAGCTTTGCGATGTTCTGCCGAATTGCAAAAGCCAGAGGGTGGAACGTGTCTGGGTTCCGGACAAGTTCCAAAGCCGACCTCGAGTCACTCAGTATACCGACCGTATCTGGCGTTACTCTACACAATAGCTCTGTGGCTTGGTGCAGTGCATAGAGTTCAGCCTGGAAAACGGTGCAGAATGACTGGAGTTTCATCTTTTTGGTCCTCGTCTCGGTTCCCTTTATCCAGTAAGTGTATGCAGCTCCGACTTTTCCGTCAAGTTTGCTCCCGTCAGTGAATATCAAAGTGTCCGGGAGTTGGTGTTTTTCAACGGTTTCGGGCTGCATATCGTTCAGACACTCAAAGTCGATGTCCACCTCTCTGGCTGGATGTGGGGCATGGATAAAGCACACGCGCTCTTCGATTTGCCTGTCCTCTGTGTCAAGTGCTCGTTTCCCCTTCTTGATCTCGTACAGCTGGGCTGCTTCTTGGATCCTGAGATCCAGTGGGAGCAGTCCAGATAGGACGAGAGCTGCGTTGAGAGATACAGTGCGGTAGGACTTGCAAATTTTTTGGGCGAATCCTCTTTGGATGGCATTTAATTGCTTTTGTACCAAAATTTTATCGGCAGCCGATGCCCATACGCTCGATGCATACATGATTATGGGCTCTATCACAGAGACATATATCGTCCTGATCACCTCCGGGTTCAGTCCCCATTCTATTTTAGCCGTCCTTGCTAGCTGCTTGTATATATTGGCGGCTTTACGACAGACGTTTGACACATGGCTGTTGAAGGTCAACTTACTGTCTATCGTAAGCCCCAGCAGCTTGATCTCCTCGACCATTTCAATGGCTTTCCCGCTCATGTGCAGGCGTGGGGAATCAAACTTTAGTTTTTTCGTTATTATAATTGCGTTGGTCTTATGTGCGGCAAATTTTAATTTATTTTTGATACCCCACTCGTGCACATGCGCGAGAGTGTGGTTAGCCTCTATCTGGATTGTTTCGGCTGTATTCCCGGAGAAGACCAGAACAACATCATCTGCGAACGCCTGAGTGTAGACACCTCGCGCGTCCAACTCGTCTAGCAATGGGTTTAGCAACAAATTCCAGAATGTGGGTCCTGCGATAGATCCCTGTACGCAGCCTTTGTCGGTTTCACGTTTGCAGGTTTCGCCGGCATAATGGAGAACCACCTTCCTGTTTTCGAAATAGTTGTCTATTAATCGACGTAAATTTAGTGGGCATTTCGATTGGATGAGCTGGCACCTGATAGCAGGCCACCAGGCACTATCAAAAGCGCCTTCAATATCGAGTGACACTAAGACGGTAATTTTCTTTTGTTCCAGGTTACCTCTGATGTGCTGCATAAGGTCATACAAGGCGTCCTCCGTGCTGCGCTGAGGAACAAATCCGTACTGCCTGGGGTTAGTGTTCGGCAATAGGTGCCATCTGACTCTTCTGACCATCATTTTCTCGAGAACCTTTCCCAGTACTGACAAAAGACCTATCGGTCGGTAAGATTTCGCTTGGCTATAGTCGGACTTTCCTGGTTTCCTCAGCACCACCACAGCGGCTTCCTTCCATGGCGAAGGAAAGCACGACAAAGTAAGGCACATATTTGCTATCTCCATGAAGACATCTATTGCTGCGTATATTGCTCTGCAGCAAATATCCGCAGTGAATCCGTCTGGTCCGGGAGCCTTTCTGGGGTTGAAACTGTTCAGAGTCCGTTTGAGTTCAGCCACTGTAAAGGGAGGGTCATCGGTGTCTTCCGGTAACGCATCGTTGATTGTCCCCGCTTTTTCTCTAATAGATTCGTGGATTGCATTATCTTCGTCTCTATTATCACTCGGGAAAAATGTTTTCGCCAACAATGCCACCGACTTCTCTGGACTCAGCACAGTTCCATCCCCAATCAGGAGTTGGTCTTCGTGCCGCCTTGTCGCGCTTCTGATCACACGGTATATCCCGTCCCAGAGACTTTCCCTGTCCTGTTTAGTGCAGAAGCTTTTCCAACCTTCCGTCTGTGCTTTATCCGCTTCTTGTTCATAATTACTTTTTGCTTTCAGGTAATCGTGCAAGACGTATTGCCTTCGGCGAGGAGCTGCGCAAGATATCCTTCGTCTCTTCGTGTTTACTTCCCTCTTCAATTGTTCCAGCTCGTTCGTCCACCAAGGTAAGTAGTTTTTCTTTTTGTTTGTTTTTATTAATGGGATGGTATTTTTGCATGCTGATTGTATACTTTCTATATATTTGTTAATTATAGTTTCTAGCTCTTCTTTAGATTTTAGTTTTCTAATATTATCCGAAGTTATACAATTTTGCTCTAATAAATTCCTTACTTCCTCAGTGAATTCACTCCACTTGGCCTTCCGGGTATTATAGAGGCGCGTAGAACTCCTAGGCCTTTCCTCAGAGGGCTTCTCTAGACACAGGTCGAATGTCATGGCATTGTGATCAGAAGTGGTGACCGACTTATCGACTTTCCAATTTTGGATGTTTTGTAAGAGCTCAGTAGTACAGACGGTTAAGTCTACGTTGCTTTTGAGAATACGTCCTCCTCGGATTGTGTCGAAAGTTGGGTCGGTCCCTTCGTTCAGAATATGCATGTCTATTTCATTCAAGAAACCCCTGAGTACTTCGCCTCTGCTGTCCTCTACTACGCTGCCCCACCACGTGCTCCACGCGTTAACGTCTCCTCCTATTAGGATTTTGTTAGTTTGCAATGATCCACACACGTCTTTCAGCTCATCCAGGTAGGGCTCGAGCGGCACACTGCCTTCAAAGTAGACCGAGACGACAGCTATTGACCATTTGTTCGTTTTCAAAATGGCCACTGCTATGTTTTCGGAACTCAATATAGGGTTGTTTAGTATTTGAATTTCATCGTCAAATATTATAATAGCCGCCTTTACTGGCTTTGTCCTGTTCGGTCCACATTGAATAACGCGAGTACCAGTATACCGTTTGAGCTCTCCTGTAGAACCTACGTAAGGTTCTTGGACCATTGCAAAGCTAAACTTCCTTTTCTGCGCTTCAAGCAAAAGCTCCTGAGTCGCTAGTCTTTTTCTTTGAAGGTTGGCCTGCACTATTTTGTATTTTATCATAACATCCGAAGTCATATTATCGACGTTATTTTTTGAGATGCCGTTATCGTTAACAATACGCCACACTTGACCTGGCTATCGTGTCCCATTTCCGGTGTACGGGACAGTCTTTGTCAAACGCATTATGGCCAGTTTCTTGGTACTTGGCCATGCTGCAGTTGCGACAAGTTGGTGAGTCGCCTACAATATATCTGGGGCAGTCTGCCCGTAAATGCGGTCCAGCGCAAAAGCTGCAAAGGTCAGCTGGTTCCTTGCACAGCCTGCGTCCGTGCCCGTACCCAAGGCATCTGGTACACTGCACCAGTGGGGATTGATCTTGTACCACCACGTACTGTAGGTCTATGTGTACTCTCTTGCCCGACGTCAACCTCTGCCACATCTTAGGGGACACCTGTAGCACCACGTGATTTTCGTGTGGGTTTCTGGCTCTTCTTCGGTATCTAACCGTGGGCTTGAGCTCGTCATCGGTCAGGTCCTTGAGTAAGTCTGCGTTTTGTGACTTAAGGGACGCGATAATGTCCTCGTCTGTATTGTAACTGAGGAGGTCTTTGATGATAACCAGTGGATCCTTGTTTTTGGCCTCCTCTACGTTGAGTTTTCCGCTCCTTAGTTTAGCGGTCATTTTTGCCATCTCGTCCTTGTTGTTGCAACTGAGAACTACTTTTTGGTTCCTTACTTTGCGGACTCTCTGCAGCTGGAATCCACTGGTTTTAGCGTCTAGAAATTGTCTGACTTTGCCGAGCACTTCGTCACTAGTGTCCTTTTCGACATCTGAAGACACGATAATAGAGTGATTAGGCAGGGTCTTGATTGGAGTTTGCCGACCTGGTCTCGAAAGGATGTCCGCAAAAGAAGGTGATCCCTCCTTAAGGGAAATAAACTGCCGTCCAGTTTCTTCTGTGCTCTGGCGCAGGTCACGAACTTCTTCGACGAGCTTGTTTAGGCTTTCGCTTTGCACTTTAACTTGTTCGGCTTCGTAAGAGTTTTTATTTAGTGTCGCCTGCAACAAACCTATCTTTTCCGTGTTTTCCTTCATGAGCTTAAAGTGCTCCTCAATCCTTTTAAGGAGCTCGTCATCGTTTCGAGGAACAGGATGAAGAGGTAATTGAGAAGCTATAAGCCCCTCCTCTCTCTCCTCATCCTGCAATTTGCTCTGACTCTTCCCTTTCTTTTCTTTTTGTATCTCCAACTCTTTTACCAGCTGGTATAAGCGGTCCAAAGCTGCTATAACCCCGTCTTTTATTTGAGTCTTTAGATTTCCGGAGCTGCTGAGTAGGAGCTTTGCCTTGTTCAGAGAGGCTCTTGCCTCTGCAGCCCTGGTAGGATACGTTGGTTTCGGCGGCGGGCTCCCCGACGCCTCCGTAGATTTTATTCGGGTTGCGTCTCTACTATCTTGGGAGAGAATAATTTTTAATTTTTGCCTCGAGGGGCCAGCCGCCACTACCTTCTTCGGAGATGTTTGTGGATTTGGGGATTTCGATTTACCAGACTCTCCTATGCTCTGCCTTACGTTTGAAGTTTGAGCTGGTCCTGCCTGCTCGGCGCTGTCTAGGGAGAAGGTATCGTTGGAGGTCATTTTTTGGGGTGTGCGAAATATACTCATAGCGGGTTTAAATTTAACAAAGTTAAACACAAAATTTTGTATAAGTTGTAAATAGATTAAATTTAAAAGTTCCTATCCTCAGTGTAAGTCGTATTCAAAAACCGTGGGTTAGAATAAAAACCTCAGCTAGTCAACGTACAACCCAGGTAGTTTATCAAGTTATTCAATATAAGTCAAAGTATAGTCTAAAGGTGGTTCCAAAACGAAGACCACCAGTCCACAAAATCGCAATCAGAACAATTCTGGAATGATTTGCGAACAGTAAATTATTATCCTCAATAGTCAAAATATCCTATTATTATAGCCTTATTTAGCAGAATCAAAAACAAATGTTTTCAAAATTTTTGTCTGATTTCAACCCGACCCTATGGAAAACTTCAAATTCTTACTATCGTAGACCTGGGTGGGCAGGTGGGCAAAATTTTGTCGAAATTAGCGTTTTCGAGTATGGGGCGCGGTGCGCGCTCACTCGCTGATTCCTAGAAAAATACTAGAGAAATTCTAAAAAATGAAATGGCCAAAATATTGATGAAAATGTGTTATTTGTATTGAAAATTACGTTAATTTAATAAATTTTTTCGTTTTTCAGATGCAGACCGCGTGCGCGGCGTGCTTGCAAAGCTGAAAACGTGTATGCGGTGATTTAAAATTATATTCCAGAGATGTATGTGATAAAATATAGAATTTAACAATAAAATGCTACTAAATAGCTTTAAAATTATGAAAATCTGTAAATTTTGAATATTTTTTCAGGAAACGATATCCTTTTTAGTAACGCTGTGTGAAACGCTCGTGATTACGCGTATTATGATATGCCACACTTGTATATCCAGTTATATTTGAGTTTGCAAAAAATCAGTTTGTACTGGGCTCGGTACTTGGGTATATCAACTTTTTAGTACTGACGAAATAAAATTTTGTCGAAATTAGCGTTTTCGAGTATGGGGCGCGGTGCGCGCTCACTCGCTGATTCCTAGAAAAATAATAGAAAAATTCTAAAAAATGAAATGGCCAAAATATTGATGAAAATGTGTTATTTGTATTGAAAATTACGTTAATTTAATAAATTTTTTCGTTTTTCAGATGCAGACCGCGTGCGCGGCGTGCTCGCAAAGCTGAAAACGTGTATGCGGTGATTTAAAATTATATTCCAGAGATGTATGTGATAAAATATAGAATTTAACAATAAAATGCTACTAAATAGCTTTAAAATTATGAAAATCTGTAAATTTTGAATATTTTTTCAGGAAACGATATCCTTTTTAGTAACGCTGTGTGAAACGCTCGTGATTACGCGTATTATGATATGCCACACTTGTATATCCAGTTATATTTGAGTTTGCAAAAAATCAGTTTGTACTGGGCTCGGTACTTGGGTATATCAACTTTTTAGTACTGACGAAATAAAATTTTGTCGAAATTAGCGTTTTCGAGTATGGGGCGCGGTGCGCGCTCACTCGCTGATTCCTAGAAAAATAATAGAAAAATTCTAAAAAATGAAATGGCCAAAATATTGATGAAAATGTGTTATTTGTATTGAAAATTACGTTAATTTAATAAATTTTTTCGTTTTTCAGATGCAGACCGCGTGCGCGGCGTGCTCGCAAAGCTGAAAACGTGTATGCGGTGATTTAAAATTATATTCCAGAGATGTATGTGATAAAATATAGAATTTAACAATAAAATGCTACTAAATAGCTTTAAAATTATGAAAATCTGTAAATTTTGAATATTTTTTCAGGAAACGATATCCTTTTTAGTAACGCTGTGTGAAACGCTCGTGATTACGCGTATTATGATATGCCACACTTGTATATCCAGTTATATTTGAGTTTGCAAAAAATCAGTTTGTACTGGGCTCGGTACTTGGGTATATCAACTTTTTAGTACTGACGAAATAAAATTTTGTCGAAATTAGCGTTTTCGAGTATGGGGCGCGGTGCGCGCTCACTCGCTGATTCCTAGAAAAATAATAGAAAAATTCTAAAAAATGAAATGGCCAAAATATTGATGAAAATGTGTTATTTGTATTGAAAATTACGTTAATTTAATAAATTTTTTCGTTTTTCAGATGCAGACCGCGTGCGCGGCGTGCTCGCAAAGCTGAAAACGTGTATGCGGTGATTTAAAATTATATTCCAGAGATGTATGTGATAAAATATAGAATTTAACAATAAAATGCTACTAAATAGCTTTAAAATTATGAAAATCTGTAAATTTTGAATATTTTTTCAGGAAACGATATCCTTTTTAGTAACGCTGTGTGAAACGCTCGTGATTACGCGTATTATGATATGCCACACTTGTATATCCAGTTATATTTGAGTTTGCAAAAAATCAGTTTGTACTGGGCTCGGTACTTGGGTATATCAACTTTTTAGTACTGACGAAATAAAATTTTGTCGAAATTAGCGTTTTCGAGTATGGGGCGCGGTGCGCGCTCACTCGCTGATTCCTAGAAAAATAATAGAAAAATTCTAAAAAATGAAATGGCCAAAATATTGATGAAAATGTGTTATTTGTATTGAAAATTACGTTAATTTAATAATTTTTTTCGTTTTTCAGATGCAGACCGCGTGCGCGGCGTGCTCGCAAAGCTGAAAACGTGTATGCGGTGATTTAAAATTATATTCCAGAGATGTATGTGATAAAATATAGAATTTAACAATAAAATGCTACTAAATAGCTTTAAAATTATGAAAATCTGTAAATTTTGAATATTTTTTTCAGGAAACGATATCCTTTTTAGTAACGCTGTGTGAAACGCTCGTGATTACGCGTATTATGATATGCCACACTTGTATATCCAGTTATATTTGAGTTTGCAAAAAATCAGTTTGTACTGGGCTCGGTACTTGGGTATATCAACTTTTTAGTACTGACGAAATAAAATTTTGTCGAAATTAGCGTTTTCGAGTATGGGGCGCGGTGCGCGCTCACTCGCTGATTCCTAGAAAAATAATAGAAAAATTCTAAAAAATTAAATGGCCAAAATATTGATGAAAATGTGTTATTTGTATTGAAAATTACGTTAATTTAATAAATTTTTTCGTTTTTCAGATGCAGACCGCGTGCGCGGCGTGCTCGCAAAGCTGAAAACGTGTATGCGGTGATTTAAAATTATATTCCAGAGATGTATGTGATAAAATATAGAATTTAACAATAAAATGCTACTAAATAGCTTTAAAATTATGAAAATCTGTAAATTTTGAATATTTTTTCAGGAAACGATATCCTTTTTAGTAACGCTGTGTGAAACGCTCGTGATTACGCGTATTATGATATGCCACACTTGTATATCCAGTTATATTTGAGTTTGCAAAAAATCAGTTTGTACTGGGCTCGGTACTTGGGTATATCAACTTTTTAGTACTGACGAAATAAAATTTTGTCGAAATTAGCGTTTTCGAGTATGGGGCGCGGTGCGCGCTCACTCGCTGATTCCTAGAAAAATAATAGAAAAATTCTAAAAAATGAAATGGCCAAAATATTGATGAAAATGTGTTATTTGTATTGAAAATTACGTTAATTTAATAAATTTTTTCGTTTTTCAGATGCAGACCGCGTGCGCGGCGTGCTCGCAAAGCTGAAAACGTGTATGCGGTGATTTAAAATTATATTCCAGAGATGTATGTGATAAAATATAGAATTTAACAATAAAATGCTACTAAATAGCTTTAAAATTATGAAAATCTGTAAATTTTGAATATTTTTTCAGGAAACGATATCCTTTTTAGTAACGCTGTGTGAAACGCTCGTGATTACGCGTATTATGATATGCCACACTTGTATATCCAGTTATATTTGAGTTTGCAAAAAATCAGTTTGTACTGGGCTCGGTACTTGGGTATATCAACTTTTTAGTACTGACGAAATAAAATTTTGTCGAAATTAGCGTTTTCGAGTATGGGGCGCGGTGCGCGCTCACTCGCTGATTCCTAGAAAAATAATAGAAAAATTCTAAAAAATGAAATGGCCAAAATATTGATGAAAATGTGTTATTTGTATTGAAAATTACGTTAATTTAATAAATTTTTTCGTTTTTCAGATGCAGACCGCGTGCGCGGCGTGCTCGCAAAGCTGAAAACGTGTATGCGGTGATTTAAAATTATATTCCAGAGATGTATGTGATAAAATATAGAATTTAACAATAAAATGCTACTAAATAGCTTTAAAATTATGAAAATCTGTAAATTTTGAATATTTTTTCAGGAAACGATATCCTTTTTAGTAACGCTGTGTGAAACGCTCGTGATTACGCGTATTATGATATGCCACACTTGTATATCCAGTTATATTTGAGTTTGCAAAAAATCAGTTTGTACTGGGCTCGGTACTTGGGTATATCAACTTTTTAGTACTGACGAAATAAAATTTTGTCGAAATTAGCGTTTTCGAGTATGGGGCGCGGTGCGCGCTCACTCGCTGATTCCTAGAAAAATAATAGAAAAATTCTAAAAAATGAAATGGCCAAAATATTGATGAAAATGTGTTATTTGTATTGAAAATTACGTTAATTTAATAAATTTTTTCGTTTTTCAGATGCAGACCGCGTGCGCGGCGTGCTCGCAAAGCTGAAAACGTGTATGCGGTGATTTAAAATTATATTCCAGAGATGTATGTGATAAAATATAGAATTTAACAATAAAATGCTACTAAATAGCTTTAAAATTATGAAAATCTGTAAATTTTGAATATTTTTTCAGGAAACGATATCCTTTTTAGTAACGCTGTGTGAAACGCTCGTGATTACGCGTATTATGATATGCCACACTTGTATATCCAGTTATATTTGAGTTTGCAAAAAATCAGTTTGTACTGGGCTCGGTACTTGGGTATATCAACTTTTTAGTACTGACGAAATAAAATTTTGTCGAAATTAGCGTTTTCGAGTATGGGGCGCGGTGCGCGCTCACTCGCTGATTCCTAGAAAAATAATAGAAAAATTCTAAAAAATGAAATGGCCAAAATATTGATGAAAATGTGTTATTTGTATTGAAAATTACGTTAATTTAATAAAATTTTTCGTTTTTCAGATGCAGACCGCGTGCGCGGCGTGCTCGCAAAGCTGAAAACGTGTATGCGGTGATTTAAAATTATATTCCAGAGATGTATGTGATAAAATATAGAATTTAACAATAAAATGCTACTAAATAGCTTTAAAATTATGAAAATCTGTAAATTTTGAATATTTTTTCAGGAAACGATATCCTTTTTAGTAACGCTGTGTGAAACGCTCGTGATTACGCGTATTATGATATGCCACACTTGTATATCCAGTTATATTTGAGTTTGCAAAAAATCAGTTTGTACTGGGCTCGGTACTTGGGTATATCAACTTTTTAGTACTGACGAAATAAAATTTTGTCGAAATTAGCGTTTTCGAGTATGGGGCGCGGTGCGCGCTCACTCGCTGATTCCTAGAAAAATAATAGAAAAATTCTAAAAAATGAAATGGCCAAAATATTGATGAAAATGTGTTATTTGTATTGAAAATTACGTTAATTTAATAAATTTTTTCGTTTTTCAGATGCAGACCGCGTGCGCGGCGTGCTCGCAAAGCTGAAAACGTGTATGCGGTGATTTAAAATTATATTCCAGAGATGTATGTGATAAAATATAGAATTTAACAATAAAATGCTACTAAATAGCTTTAAAATTATGAAAATCTGTAAATTTTGAATATTTTTTCAGGAAACGATATCCTTTTTAGTAACGCTGTGTGAAACGCTCGTGATTACGCGTATTATGATATGCCACACTTGTATATCCAGTTATATTTGAGTTTGCAAAAAATCAGTTTGTACTGGGCTCGGTACTTGGGTATATCAACTTTTTAGTACTGACGAAATAAAATTTTGTCGAAATTAGCGTTTTCGAGTATGGGGCGCGGTGCGCGCTCACTCGCTGATTCCTAGAAAAATAATAGAAAAATTCTAAAAAATGAAATGGCCAAAATATTGATGAAAATGTGTTATTTGTATTGAAAATTACGTTAATTTAATAATTTTTTTCGTTTTTCAGATGCAGACCGCGTGCGCGGCGTGCTCGCAAAGCTGAAAACGTGTATGCGGTGATTTAAAATTATATTCCAGAGATGTATGTGATAAAATATAGAATTTAACAATAAAATGCTACTAAATAGCTTTAAAATTATGAAAATCTGTAAATTTTGAATATTTTTTTCAGGAAACGATATCCTTTTTAGTAACGCTGTGTGAAACGCTCGTGATTACGCGTATTATGATATGCCACACTTGTATATCCAGTTATATTTGAGTTTGCAAAAAATCAGTTTGTACTGGGCTCGGTACTTGGGTATATCAACTTTTTAGTACTGACGAAATAAAATTTTGTCGAAATTAGCGTTTTCGAGTATGGGGCGCGGTGCGCGCTCACTCGCTGATTCCTAGAAAAATAATAGAAAAATTCTAAAAAATTAAATGGCCAAAATATTGATGAAAATGTGTTATTTGTATTGAAAATTACGTTAATTTAATAAATTTTTTCGTTTTTCAGATGCAGACCGCGTGCGCGGCGTGCTCGCAAAGCTGAAAACGTGTATGCGGTGATTTAAAATTATATTCCAGAGATGTATGTGATAAAATATAGAATTTAACAATAAAATGCTACTAAATAGCTTTAAAATTATGAAAATCTGTAAATTTTGAATATTTTTTCAGGAAACGATATCCTTTTTAGTAACGCTGTGTGAAACGCTCGTGATTACGCGTATTATGATATGCCACACTTGTATATCCAGTTATATTTGAGTTTGCAAAAAATCAGTTTGTACTGGGCTCGGTACTTGGGTATATCAACTTTTTAGTACTGACGAAATAAAATTTTGTCGAAATTAGCGTTTTCGAGTATGGGGCGCGGTGCGCGCTCACTCGCTGATTCCTAGAAAAATAATAGAAAAATTCTAAAAAATGAAATGGCCAAAATATTGATGAAAATGTGTTATTTGTATTGAAAATTACGTTAATTTAATAAATTTTTTCGTTTTTCAGATGCAGACCGCGTGCGCGGCGTGCTCGCAAAGCTGAAAACGTGTATGCGGTGATTTAAAATTATATTCCAGAGATGTATGTGATAAAATATAGAATTTAACAATAAAATGCTACTAAATAGCTTTAAAATTATGAAAATCTGTAAATTTTGAATATTTTTTCAGGAAACGATATCCTTTTTAGTAACGCTGTGTGAAACGCTCGTGATTACGCGTATTATGATATGCCACACTTGTATATCCAGTTATATTTGAGTTTGCAAAAAATCAGTTTGTACTGGGCTCGGTACTTGGGTATATCAACTTTTTAGTACTGACGAAATAAAATTTTGTCGAAATTAGCGTTTTCGAGTATGGGGCGCGGTGCGCGCTCACTCGCTGATTCCTAGAAAAATAATAGAAAAATTCTAAAAAATTAAATGGCCAAAATATTGATGAAAATGTGTTATTTGTATTGAAAATTACGTTAATTTAATAAATTTTTTCGTTTTTCAGATGCAGACCGCGTGCGCGGCGTGCTCGCAAAGCTGAAAACGTGTATGCGGTGATTTAAAATTATATTCCAGAGATGTATGTGATAAAATATAGAATTTAACAATAAAATGCTACTAAATAGTTTTAAAATTATGAAAATCTGTAAATTTTGAATATTTTTTCAGGAAACGATATCCTTTTTAGTAACGCAGTGTGAAACGCTCGTGATTACGCGTATTATGATATGCCACACTTGTATATCCAGTTATATTTGAGTTTGCAAAAAATCGGGTAGGTTAGGTTAGGTTAGGTTAGGTTAGGTTAGGTTGGGTTGCAGGCCGGATAACCTCCAAGAGTGCCCAACGGTTGCTGGTCCCTTTCGATGCGGTTCATCTGAGGGGAAGAGCAGCAGTTGGGACGGTGCACCCGGGGATCGGTCAATAATTCTCCTCGGGGGATTATTGGCCGTAGCCGATATCTGGCAGAGGCTTCTCCGCGTGTCCCTCTGATGAGCAGAGGGCACAGTGGACGAAGGTAAGGGGGTCCGGGTAGTGTTACTACCTGGACGGCAGGACGAGAGCCTCTGCAAAGAGCTTTTATCTTTGTAGAGGTTCTCGTGTTGCGGCGTGGAGGGCTTGGCGAGATGCCGAGCGGAGGAGGCTGTCCGCTCTGAGCACTACTGAATATCGGCAGTGGTGCTCAAAGTGTGACGTACTCCGTGGTCTCTCGGGTCTGTCGCTGCTGCTCGGTGCTGCACGGGACAGAGGATGACTGTCGGTAACTGTGTGGTGCTTGGCGGGGACGATGGATGTGGGACGCCATGGAGTGGAAGATGGTGTCCGTTCTCTGCGCTACTGCTGGGTAGTCTGTCTCCACCCAGGGGCTCGGTAGTGGTGCGGAGAATGTGACATGGAGGGGGGCCTGGGTTTTGTTGCCCGGGTCGAGAGGGGAGGTCCTCAACGGAGGGCTTCGTCCTTGCAGTGCACTGCAAAACACCGTGTCGTGCGCTGCGAGGAACTGGAGTGGAGTGGAGTTAGAGAGACATTCTCTCTCTCTCTGACTCTACTCACCCTTTCCCTCACTCACTCCGCAATGTAATGTTTTTTCCGCATTGCATTGTGGAGGGTTTGAGGGAAGGTCCGTGGCGTCTGGCTTCCAGCCTGCTGTTTGGGCAGTAGTGTTGAAAGTGGGACGAAGCTTCGCGGCCTCCTGCTTCCGATGCAGCTGTATGGGCAGTTGTGACGGTTGTGGGAGGAGTCCTCTGACCCGTTGCATCCAGCACTGCTTCGTACACGTTAACGGAGTGTTTACACGTTAGCGGCGGTGTTGGGGGTGACGGGTCGGTGGTGGGGGTCTGGGTTTTGATACCCAGACTGGGAGGGGAAGGCCTCGACAGAGGACTTCGTCCTTGCGGTGCACTGCAACTTGGGTAATTGTGGTGCATCGCAAGGTGGTGAAGGCATGTGACGTGGATTGAAAGAGTTCTCTCCTCTCTTTCGATCCACTCATCTTCTTCCCCCTTTCTTTCTGCGGTGACATGTACGCTCCCCTTGTCGCCGCGGTGAGCTAGGGGAAAGCTTACGTCGCACTCTTGACACTGCTGTGGTAATTTCGCGGCAGTGTCAGGAGTGGGACTACGCCAGGAGTCGGAGAGGGAAGCAACATGCCCCTCCTTCTCCGGCTCCCACTGAGACCTAGGTGGTAGACACGGGGGTGTCTACCACCAGCATAAGGCCTCGAGGTGGCGCGCGCTGTGTTTCGGTGCGTCCCTCAATGGCGGCCATGGGGTGGAGAATAGCTCTGTCTCCACCCCACTGAGAGGGGGTCCTCTACAGGACCAGCGCCGTCGGGGCCGCGGACGAGTGCGAAAGCGTACCCGTAGCCCCGGCACAAGGCGTAGTGTGGAACACCGTGGGGTTTTAGTCGGTAAGAGTCCGACATAACCACCCTGCTGCCCCCGCAGCTTGGTGGTATCCATGAGGATTTCCCCACGTAAAAAAAAAAAAAAAAAAAAAAAAAAAGGTTAGGTTAGGTTAGGTTAGGTTGGGTTGGGCGGGTCTGGGTTTATCCATTAATAGTTGCATAGTCCTAGCTTGCATGCTTCGCGCTGCTTGTTTTGGTTAAGTCCAGGCCTTCCTTACTCGTCCCGGATGGGTAAGGAGGCGTCGGTCTTGGGGGAGAGCGCAGGTCGTGTAGATCCCCAAGGCAAGTCTGGTGGTTATGCACATTGTTGACCTTCTGTTGACGATGTGCTCCTTCTCGTGGTTGCCGCCTGTTTTGTCTATTTCCTTCAGAAATAGACGTAACTGAAACCACCAGGCGCCGTGGTGGCCAGATTTATCTGGCGGAGGCTTCTCCGCGTGTCCCTCTGATTAGCAGAGGACACAGTGGACGAAGGTGGGTCCGGGTAGTTTACTAACTGGATGGCAGGATGGGAACCTCTACAAAGAGCTTTTATCTTTGTAGAGGTTCTCAACCTGTGGACCGAATCCCAAGGTCTTGGTGCTCGCCGAGGGGATGCATGGCCGGGGGGAACCCGGTCTCTAGAGCACCACCCCGGGTATCCTAACCCCTTAGTTAGGAAAACATGAAATGGCGGATCTTAAAAACAATCTACCCCAGGAGGGTACCTGTCTCACAGAGGCAGGAGAATCCCTCAGTGCTTCGGCACTCAGCCCCTCGTATTCTGGGGGGGGCAAGAAACGCCATGGGAGCTTCGGCTCTCAGTCCGACAGTGACGAGAGAGGAAAGAAGAAGGATCTTCCTTTAAGCGATCGGACAAACCGATCAAAGGATCATGCGGAGATAGATAGGGAGAGGGCGTCTGACTTGGACACTTATGTTCAGTCGATGGCGTCGACACAAGGTGAAGCACGGGTAATTTTGACCCGCTGCGAGGACGATCTGCTGATCGGCTCGTCGGTGATGGTGGACCTGTCGGAGTCTGACTCTGACATGAGTTGCCAGACAGTGCGGTCGCAGGGATCTAGGACCCCATCACCTGGATTGTGGCGAAAGCGCCGGAGAAGCTTAGAGCTGGAAGCCTCCGATGATGATGGTGCGCCGTCACCCAAGGTGACTCCGGCCCGGCGAGGTCGCGGGCGCCCCCTTACAACGGGACAGTACGTCGGTCTGGCGAAAGCCAAGGCCGAGTACAACAAGGCTAAAAAAGAGGAGTTGCTGCTTGAAGCCGAAAGGCAATTAGCAGAAGAGCAGCGGAAGAAGCAGAAGGTGGCAGCCGCCTTCTTGAAGAAGGCGTCACTGGCATCGCAGGTGGAAGGCCGTGATGTGGCGGAAATAGAAAAGGTGGTCCTGGACTCCGTCGACACAGTATTACAGGTCGCCGCAAGGTCCGGGAATCTAAAGGGTACGTGCGTGCACGCCCTGAAAGACGCTGCCCGTAACGTGAAGGCCTGCTTTAAAGAGCTGCTGAATCGTACGGTGCCCGAAGAGTTGGCCTTGATGATCGAGGCCAACAAACGTCTGACGGCGGAACTCAAGGAGCTTCGTCGCGAGATGGGTGAGCTGCGGGCCGCACAGGCGCATGCAGCGCTAACCCCAGTCGCTGCTCAAACTCCAGTTCAGGTTCCGGACTACGAAGATCTGCTGCGGGCAGTGATGGTGCAAGTAGGCACAAAAATAAATGCCCGCTTCGAAGGCCTCGAGGAGCGGTTGCTGCCCGCAAAGCGTATCAGGCCCCCTCTAGCCGCCGACAATCAGAGGGAGGAAGTCGCATTGGCTGTTGGCAGCACTTCGGAAAAGGGGAAGCGTATGACGGGGAAAAATGCGGTTGTGGCAGAACCTCGCCCCCAACCACCACTGCCACAGCCCGCAGACGAGGAACGAGACGTGGTGCCGAGGAGAGCTACAATTCGGCGCGCGGCTCCAGCCACCAAGCAAGTGACGCCTCGCCCGCTGCCGCCGGCACCCAAGTCTATGGACGAGGGCTGGTCGGTAGTGGCACGACGAGGCGTAAAAAATAAACCTGGCCCGAAGCAGGCTATCCCTGCAACGAATACTACGAAGGCTAAGGCGACTAAACTTCGCCTCCCTCGCACTGCAGCCATCATAATTACACTGCAACCAGAGGCACTGGAGAAAGGGCAGACATATGCTAAAGTGCTAGCGGAAGCCAAGGCCCGCATCGACCTTGGGGCCCTTGGGATGCCGCCTTTAAAAATGAGAACTGCAGCTACTGGAGCCCGCATCCTTGAAGTCTCCGGCGCTGAGAAGTTGGAGAAAGCGGACTCCCTGGCTGCTAAACTGAAGGAGGTCTTCCAGGGAGCAGAAGACATACGGATATCCAGGCCAATGATGACGACAGAGTTACGGGTCACCGGCTTGGACGACTCCGTGGACTCAAATGAGTTAGTGGAAGCTCTCGCTAAGGCCGGAGGGTGTCTTTCACAGGAAATCAAAACTGGTGAAATAAAGAAGGGCCCGGCAGGCATGGGCGCTGCTTTTGTGCGGTGCCCTATGACAGCTGCCAAAAAGATAGTGGCTAGTGGCGGCCGTCTACTAGTTGGATGGGTGGCGGCACAGGTCCGGGTTTTGGATGCCAAACCGCGCCGCTGCTACAGGTGCCTTGCACTGGGTCACGTTGCGGCCCAATGCAAGTCGGAAGTCGACCGCAGTGATGAATGTCATCGCTGCGGTCAGAAGGCCCACAAAGCCAGTGCTTGTTCCGCCGCCCCGCACTGCACTCTATGTGCAGCTGCAGGAAAACCGGCGGACCACCTCTCCGGGGGCAAGGCATGCGCCAAGCCCCCGTCCAAGACAGGGGCGAGAAGAAAACCAGCCGCAACTGAGGCCAAGGCCAAGTCGCAGCCGACTGGCTCCGGTACGGAGCTGGTGGAACGCATGGAGGCAAATTAATATGGCCCTATCTTTCCTCCAAGCGAATATCAATCACTCTGCCCGGGCTCAGGATCTTCTTCTTCAGTGCCTGGCGGAGCGGTCGATCCAAGTAGCGGTGGTCACCGAACCATACGTAGTCCTGTCTAGGTATGATTGGGTTGGGGATCTAAACGGCGTAGTGGCGATAACCACGCAGTCACCAGCCCGCTCTCCTGCACTGGAGAGAGTGGTGAGAGGAAGGGGGTTCGTCGCAGCCTGGGTTGGCAAGGCGTTGGTTGTAGGGGTATATTTCTCGCCAAACAGGGTCTTCGCCGAATTTGAGACTTTCCTCGGCGAGGTGGGGACCCTAGTCAACCGAAACCACCCCCAACCCATTATTGTCATTGGAGACCTCAACGCCAAATCTCCAGCGTGGGGGTCTCCGGTCACAAATGTACGGGGAAGAGCCGTTGACGCATGGCTGGCAGAGTCTGGGCTGTGTGTCTTAAACCGGGGGACAACTTTCACCTGTGTGCGACGATCGGGCGGATCGGTGATCGACATAACGTTCGCCACCCCTGAAATAGCGCGCCGCGTTCGGGATTGGGAGGTGCTGGTGAATGAGGAGACGCTATCTGATCACCGCTACATTCGGTTTAGCATCTCCTCATTTGCATCTGATCTGGAAAGACAGGGGGCAACCATGTCTGGCCCCCGTTGGGTCCTCAAACGCTTGAATCTGGAGGTGCTGCAGGAGGCGGCCCTCGTCCAAGCTTGGAACGCGTCCCCTTCGGAGCCAGTGAACCTGGACGAAGAGGCTGACGGGCTGTGTAAAGCTATGACTCACATCTGCGACGCCGCAATGCCTCGTGCTAGGGCACCACCATCCAAGCGCAATGTCTACTGGTGGACGGAGGAGATCGCCGAGCTCCGTCGTCGATGTGTGGCAAAGCGCCGCCGATACCAGCGGTATAGGAGAAGAAGACGCCGGGAGACGGCTGAGTCTGATGCTCTTTACGCTGCGTATAGAGAGGCTTCCAAAGCCCTCCGCGTGGCCATCAGTGAGGCTAAGGCGGAGTCCTGGCGGCAGCTACTCCAATCATTGGAGCATGATCCGTGGGGGCGCCCGTATAAGATGGCGAGACAAAAGCTTCGTCCCTGGGCTCCTCCCATCACCAGCACGCTGCAGCCACACGTCCTCCGGCGGGTAGTTGAGGGTCTATTTCCTAGGGCACCGGGAACTGAATTTGCTCCCCCCATCACGGCGGCGCCACAAAGCGAGGCCCATAGCGGGGAAGAAGCTAACTCTGCTCCTGAAATATCGGAGGGAGAACTTTGCGTGGCCGTCTTGAAAATGAAGACTAAAAACACGGCTCCGGGGCCTGACGGTATTCCCGGTCGTGCGTGGGCCCTCGCCCAGGATGCCCTGGAACCACGCTTGAGGACTTTCTTCGACCGCTGCCTGAATGAAGGGAGATTCCCCAGGCGGTGGAAAGGGGGAAAGCTCGTACTCCTTCGAAAGGAAGGGCGCCCAGTGGACGAACCAGCAGGCTATCGTCCGATTGTACTGCTTGACGAGGCTGGCAAATTACTGGAGCGTGTTGTGGCTGCCCGCCTCGTCAAACACCTGGAGAGAGTCGGCCCTAATTTAGCTGACACCCAATACGGCTTTCGTAGAGGCCGCTCGACGCTAGATGCTATATCTTGCGTCCGCAACCTCTCCGAGGAAGCGTGCTCCAGCGGTGGGGTAATGTTGGCAGTGTCTTTGGATATTGCAAACGCGTTCAACACTCTACCGTGGAGCACGATTTTGGCGGCGTTGAGATACCATGGCGTACCCCTTTATCTTCAGGGCTTGGTGGGGGATTACCTCTCCAACAGGGAGGTAGTCTACCCAACGAAAGATGGAGAGGGCCGCAGCCCTGTCACGCGCGGTGTTCCGCAGGGGTCCGTATTGGGTCCCCTCTTGTGGAACATTGGGTATGATTGGGTTCTTCGGGGTGCTAATCTTGGTGGCGTCGGCGTCGTTTGTTACGCCGACGACACCCTGGTTACCGCCCGAGGGGGATCCTACAGGGAAGCGGCGATTTTGGCTACGGCCGGAGTCGCAGCAGTTGTGGCCAGAATAAGGCGGCTGGGGCTGGAGGTGGCGCTCCACAAATCTGAGGCTATCTGTTTCCACGGTCCTCGGCGAGCGCCACCTGCAGACTCAAATATTGTAGTAGGAGGGACCTCTATTGCTGTCGGGCCGACGCTGAAATACCTTGGTGTTGTGCTTGACAGCAGATGGAGATTCGGAGCACATCTACGGCGGCTTTCCCCAAAACTGACTGGGACTGCTGCTGCGCTGAGCCGCCTTCTCCCAAATCTTGGTGGAGGAGATGGAAGCTGTCGCCACCTTTACATGGCGGTGGTACGCTCCATGGCCTTGTACGGTGCCCCCATATGGGCAGGGTCTCTCGACTCCCAGGAGACCGCCCTGCTCCACAGTGCGCAAAGGGTCATGGCGGTGAGGATATGCAGGGGATATCGCACAATATCACATGAGGTGGCCTGCGTTCTCGCTGGATCTCTTCCGTGGGACTTAGAAGCCGACGTTCTCTCCTCAGTCTTTTGGCGTAGAACGCGGGCACGCGAGCGTGACCTCCGCCCCGCACCACAGGAGGTGATGCGATGGCGAAAGGATGCCAGGAGGGTGGCTCTGGCGACCTGGCGTGAACGGCTCCTCGCTGGGCCTGCAAAGAGAGGGGATGGGGCTCAGCGATTCCTGGAGGCTGTCCGACCCATGCTCGTGGAGTGGGTCCAACGAGGACATGGTGCGCTGACCTTCCGGTTGACGCAGGTCCTCTCGGGGCATGGATGCTTCGGGAGGTACCTGTGCAACGTGGCTAGAAGAGAAGCAACCCCGGTGTGCCACCGGTGTGGCTGTGCGGAAGACACTGAACAGCACGCGCTAGAGGCATGCCCGGGAGAGGCGGAACCGCGTCAAGCCCTGACTGTGGTTGTAGGCGCAGACCTCTCGTTGCCAACCGTCATAGCCAAGATGGTGGACGACGAGACGTCATGGGAGGCAATGGTCTCCTTTTGCGAAACGGTAATCTCGCAAAGGGAGGCCGAGGAGCGAGAGAGGGAGATTGATCCTCTCTCCCTTCCAATCCGGAGGGCGCGGACAAGGAGACGAGCTAATCGAGCTCGCACTCCGTCTCCGCGTCTCTCTCCAGCACACCACTCCTCACATTGAGGAGGTGATGCACTAATGTTCCGGTGCATCACGTGTTGTATAGGGCGGGCATTCTAGCCCACCCGAGGTGGGTTCGTCCTGTGGGAAAGGACGAATGTCGGCATAGGCGGGGTTGCGGAGAATGCTAAAGCGGGCCCGCGACCCCGTTGCAGCTGGTAATGAAGGAACATCGTGGGGTTTTTAGTCGGTAGTGGCAACAGTTGTTGCCGAGCCCGACATAACCCGCTCGCACTCCCATTGGCGGGCGGGTATGCGTAAATGCATTTTCCCCACGAAAAAAAAAAAAAAAAAAAAAAAGGTTAGGTTGGGTTGCAGGCCGGATAACCTCCAAGAGTGCCCGACTGTTGCTGGTCCCCTTCGATGCGTTTCATCTGGGGGGAAGAGCAGCCGTTGGGACGGTGCACCCGGGGATCGGTCAATAATTCTCCTCGGGGGATTATTGGCCGTAGCCGATATCTGGCAAGGTGGGTCTGGGTAGTTTTACTACCTGGACGGCAGGAGGGGAATGGCTACAAAGAGCTTTTATCTTTGTGGAGGTTCTCTTCCTGTGGGATGGGCGTTATAGTGACGTGGAGGGGGGGCCCGGGCGCTCGGCGCAGGCTCGAGGAGGTGGGGCCTTGTGCGCTTGGCGCCGGCTCGAGGAGGTGGGGCCCGGGTGTTTGGCACCGGCTCGAGGAGGCGGTCCGCTCCCAGACCTACCATACTTCGGAATGATGGATTCGGTGCTGGGAGTGTGACGTGGAGGTGGGGCCTTGTGCGCTTGGCGCCGGCTCGAGGAGGTGGGGCCCAGTGCGCTCGGCGCAGGCTCGAGGAGGCGGTCCGCTTTCAGACCTACCATACTTCGGAATGATGGATTCGGTGCTGGGAGTGTGACGTGGAGGTGGGGCCTTGTGCGCTTGGCGCCGGCTCGAGGAGGTGGGGCCCGGGTGCTTGGCACCGGCTCGAGGAGGCGGTCCGCTCTCAGACCTACCATACTTCGGAATGATGGATTCGGTGCTGGGAGTGTGACGTGGAGGTGGGGCCCGGGCGCTCGGCGCCGGCTCGAGGAGGTGGGAGGAGGAGGCGACTCCTCCTTCGTATTTGTGGGGTCACTGGTGGAGAGTCGGGGGGCTCTCCATCGGCTTGCACGCCCCACCGGTCGTGGTGAGGGGTGACTTTGGTGAGCAAGGTTGCCCCTGCACAGGCGGAGAGGCCCCGATTGGGTCTGCCACTGGGGCAAGATGGTAGAATGCAACCGCGACCCCATCTTGCCCCACCTCGGTGGAGGACTGCTCACCATGGGGTTTTAGTGGGTAGGACGGGCAGTCGCCCGGTGAGTCCCACATAGCCGCTGGGCCTTCCCCGGGCTCAGTGGTATGCGTAAATGCATTTCCCCATGAAAAAAAAAAAAAAAAAAAAAAAAAAAGGTTAGGTTAGGTTAGGTTGGGTTGCAGGCCAGATAACCTCCAAGAGTGCCCAACGGTTGCTGGTCCCTTTCGATGCGGTTCATCTGGGGGGAAGAGCAGCAGTTGGGACGGTGCACCCGGGGTTCGGTCAATAATTCTCCTCGGGGGATTATTGGCCGTAGCCGATATCTGGCGGAGGCCTCTCCGCGTGTCCCTCTGATGAGCGGAGGGCACAGTGGATGAAGGTTGGTGGGTCCAGGTAGAGTGACTACCTGGACGGCAGGATGGGAAACTCTGCAAAGAGCTTTTATCTTTGCAGGGTTTCACAACCTGCGGATGGTGGGTGTCTGAGCTTCAGAGCTTAGACGGTGGTATGGGAACCTCTATATGGAGCTTTTATCCATGTAGGGGTTCTCATCCTACGTTAGTTGACCGAATCCCAAGGTCTCGGTGCTCGCCGAGGGGATGCATGGCCGGGGGGAACCCGGTCGTTAGAGCACCAAAACACGGGGAACCTTACCCCTAAAAAAGGTAACAACCATGAAAGCGCGTTTGAAAGAAAAACTACCCCAGGAGGGTACCAACTTCTCAGAGGTTGGAGAATCCCTCACCGGCTCATCTGAGCCGGTCTGCTCCTCGTATTCTGGGGGGAGCACAAACCGCTTTGAGGTCCTAGGCCTCGATGTGAATGAGAGGGAGAGGCTAGCGTCTGATTCAGACGCTAGTGTGCATACAATGGCGTCTGCAGCGTCGGCACGGTCTTCCGGCACAGAGACTGCCCAGAAGGGGAAAAAAAGAAGAAGGGGTGTTAGCTCGGCTTCGTCGAGCGACGGAGAGACTGGAAAGCCTGGGGCTTTCAAGAAACCTGCATCTGTGGGTGCCTCGAAGGCCTCGGGAAGTTCCAAGAGGGAGGATTTCCTCAAGCGCCGGGATGAAGACGATCGGGACCTGGAGGAGATCGTCCAAAATGCCAGCGTGAATCGAGAGGTGTTGGGCTTGCTGTTGGATACTGAGGATCCAAGAACCGCTGATGCCCTGAACGAGAGAGTCCTTGAGGATGTCTCTGTGATCGTCGAGGTAGCGACGAAGTCAGGGCGCCTCAAGGGCACGTTCGTGCGGGCATTGAAAGAGGCAGCGGCCTCGATCAAGACGGCGGTGGAAGCCCTGCACAGGAGGACTTCCTCAAAAGAGACGGCTAAATTGCAGGCGGACAATGCCCGTCTCCGGGGTGAGGTGGAAGTTCTCCGCAAGGAAATGGCTGATCTTCGGGCAGAATTCCGTAGAGACGTTTCGCAGGCTGCAGGGGACCCTGTTCCTCCAACTTCTCAGGCGATGCTCACGCAGAGGATGGAGGTGTTGGAACCCGCAGCCTCAAAAGACTTTGCAGAGGAGCTCACGCGCTCTATCATGCTGCAGGTAGGCGGCATGGTAAGCGCGCGGCTTGAAGGATTGGAGGGACGCCTGTTGCCGGAGAAGCGTCTTCGTCCTCCGCTTGCGCCTGACAGGAGAAACGCTGCTGTGGCGGCCGCGCTCCAAAAGCCAGGAATAGGAGAAACGTTAGGGGTAGGACAGTCGTCGGTGAGGACGATTGCCTCTAAACCAGGGACAGGAACATCTTCGGTCATGCCACCTGTTCCTAAATTGGTGAGAGCGGCTGCCCCAGCATCCCAGAAAGGGAAGAAGGCACCAATACAAAAGACGCCCAGGCAATCGCAGGTGGCCCCTCGTCCCCTGCCGCCGACACCGGAGTCCTTGAACGAGGCCTGGTCAACGGTGGCAAGGCGGGGCGCCAAGAGTAAAGTTGTCACGCAGCAGGCAGCCTCTGCTCCAAGGCGTGTAGCCGCTGCAAGGCCCCGAGGCCAACCAGTGAGGTTGCGTCCCCCTCGGTCCGCGGCGGTGGTAATTACACTGCAGCCCGGAGCGGAGGATAAGGGCGTAACCTATGCGAAGGTGCTCCAGGAGGCGAGGTCAAAGATCGATCTTGCCTCCTGTGATATCACAGGCCTCCGTTTCCGGAAGGCGGCCACAGGCGGTCGCATCCTGGAGATTCCAGGTGCGACCAGTGCCGATAAAGCAGACTGCCTAGCCAAGAAACTAAGGGAGACCCTTAATTCGGCAGATGTGAAGGTGTCCAGGCCAGTTAAGTGCGCGGATCTGCGCATCTCGGGCTTGGATGACTCGATCACTGCCGAAGAAGTGGTCTCTGCTATTGCAGAGCAGGGGGGTTGTCCACCGGAATTGGTGAAGGCAGGCGAGCTAAGGCGCGATTTCCAAATCTTTGGCACCTGCACTGTCTGGGTGCGCTGCCCAGTAGCTGCAGCCAAGAAAATTGGAGAGGGAGGACGCCTTTTGGTCGGCTGGGTTGCGGCACAGGTGCGATTGCAGCAGCCCAGACCAATGCAGTGCCACAGGTGCCTGCAGAGGGGCCACGTGAGGGCCCAATGCACTGCAGAGGTTGACCGCAGCGATGAGTGTTATCGTTGTGGTCAAACCGGCCACAAGGCGGCCAAGTGCTCCGCAGCTGCGCCAAAGTGCTCACTTTGCGCAGCTGCAAACAGACCGGCGGCACATCGAGTGGGGAGCAAATATTGCTCCCCACCCAAACCAAAAAAGGGGAAGAAGGTGTACGCAGCAGCCGCGAGGGCTCCAGCAACACCTAGCCGTTCCTCAGAGCTGGCGGGGGCTACTCCTCCAAAGCCAGCGGGGGAAGAGGAGGCGATGATCACTAATCAAGTTTGATTATGGCTCATCGCTTCCTCCAGGCGAACATCAACCACTCTGCCCGCGCGCAGGATATTCTCCTGCAAAGCATGGCGGAGTGGTTGATCGAAGTGGTGGTGGTCTCCGAGCCATACCACGTCCCCTCCCGGGATAACTGGGTGGGTGACCTGGATGGTTCGGTGGCCATCGTAGCATCAAGTACTGCTGGAGTCTCGCTCTCTGTCCTTGCGAGGGGCAGAGGATACGTGGCGGTAAGGTGGGGGGAGACTGTCCTCGTTGGGGTGTATTTCTCACCCAACAGAAGCCTCGCCGAGTTCGAGTCGTTTCTGGATGGGGTAGGGGCCTTCTTAGGTCAAACCTTGCCCCGTCCAGTACTCGTTGCGGGGGACTTTAATGCCAAATCACAGGCTTGGGGTTCCCCTGTGACTGATGCTCGCGGTGAGACTCTCGAGGAGTGGGCGACGATGACCGGCCTTGTGGTACTTAACCAAGGGACGGTCTACACGTGTGTGCGACTGAATGGGGGATCCAGAGTGGATATCACATTCGCTTCCCCTGTTGTCGCACGCCTTGTACGGGATTGGAGAGTGGTGGTGGATGCGGAATCCCTGTCGGATCACCGATACATTCGGTTTGACGTCTCCGCATCTCCAAATACCCCGAGTCGTCCTAGGAGGTACACCCCAACGACACCCAGGTGGGCGTTGAAGAGCCTGGACAGAGAAGCGCTAGTGGAGGCTTCGATTGTCCAGGCGTGGCAGTCCCCCCCAGAAGGGCCGGTGGAGGTTGAGGAGGAGGTGGAATGGTTCCGGGAAGCCATGTCGCAAATCTGCGATGTAGGCATGGCCCGAGCCAAACCCCTGCCTCCGAAGCGTCAAGTGTACTGGTGGTCTCGAGAGCTGGCCGAACTTCGTGCTGGCTGCGTGGAGGCGAGACGCCAGTACACCAGGCAGCGCAGACTGCGACGCAGGGACGAGGAGGCTGAGGGGCGGCTGTATGAGACCTACAGGGAGCGAGTTAGGGACTTACAGCTGTCCATCAGCAATGCCAAGATCCAAGCGCGGGCAGAGCTGTTGGAGACTCTCAGTAGTGATCCGTGGGGTCGCCCATACAAGGCAGTCAGGGGCAAATTACGCCCTTGGGCCCCCCCGATCACGGAGAGTCTCCCACCTCAGTTTTTGGAGGAAGTGGTGTCCACACTATTCCCGAGCCGACCGGAGCACGCTGCTCCGGCAATGGCATCTTCGGGAAGGGTATCTAGTGTGGATGCCGAGGAAGCTGAGGTACCGGGAGTGTCACAGGGGGAGCTTGGCGCAGCGATTTTGCGGCTGCGTGCCAAAAACAAGGCTCCAGGGCCCGATGGCATTCCTGGCAGAGCTTGGGTCTTGGCATTAGATGCGCTGGGGGACCGTTTCCGCAGGCTTCTAGATGCTTGTCTAGAGGCGGGGCGGTTCCCTACACAGTGGAAGACGGGCAGGCTCGTTCTTCTGAGGAAGGACGGGCGCCCTGCAGAATCTCCTTCCGCCTACCGCCCCATTGTCTTGCTGGATGAGGCTGACAAGCTTTTTGAGCGGGTTATTGCTCGACGCCTCATTCGGCACCTTGGTGAGGTGGGTCCTGATTTGTCCGACGATCAGTATGGATTCCGAGTGGGCCGATCGACGATCGACGCTATTAAGCGTGTCAAGGCCTACTCGGACAACGCGGTGGAGCGGGGTGGAGTGGTGTTGGCTGTGTCGCTAGATATATCCAATGCCTTCAACACCCTGCCCTGGTCTTGCGTTAGGGAGGCACTGAAGTACCATGACGTGCCTCCCTACCTCTGTCGGATTGTCGAGGCTTACCTCTCCGACCGGTACATTTCGTACCCTGGGCGGGAAGGCCAACTACACCGGAGGGAGATGTCGTGCGGTGTTCCACAGGGCTCGGTTCTTGGACCGCTTCTGTGGAACATCGGTTACGACTGGGTGTTGCGGGGTGATCTCCTCCCGGGCGCAGGCGTGATCTGCTATGCGGATGACACGCTGGTCATGGCCCGGGGGGACAAGTATGAGGAGGCTGCCCGTCTGGCCACGTTGTCGGTGACGCTGGTTGTCGAGAGGATAGGAATGTTGGGACTCAAAGTGGCGCTCAGCAAAACGGAGGCTGTGTGTTTTCACGGTCCCCGGAGAGCTCCACCGCGTGACTCCCACATTTCTATCGGTGAGACCCGGGTCGAGGTTGGGTCTGGTATGAAGTACCTGGGACTCTTCCTCGACAGCCGGTGGAACTTCCGCGAGCACTTCACTCGCATGGTCCCCCGGTTGATGGGTGCGGCGGCCGCATTGAAGCGGTTGCTGCCGAATCTCGGAGGGCCAAATGCAAGCACTCGCCGCCTGTACATGGGGGTGGTGCGGTCCATGGCTCTGTATGGGGCACCCATTTGGGTGGAGGCCCTGACGGAAAAAGTCATCACGCTCCTGAGGAGACCTCAGAGGGTGATGGCTGTTGGGGCCATCCGTGGATATCGCACCGTCTCCTACGAGGTGGCGTGCTTGTTGGCGGGTTCCCCACCATGGGATCTGGAGGCCGAGGTTTACGCCAACATGTACGATTGGCGTATGAACCTTAGCCTCCGGGGAGAAATTCCCCCGCCAAGGGCGATTGAAGTGTGGAAGTTCCACGCTCGACGGTCCTTACTGGGGAAGTGGCAGGAGAGGCTGGCCCAACCCAGGGCTGGCACAAGGACTGTCGAGGCCGTCCGGCCGGTCTTAAGCGACTGGTTGGACAGGGCTCACGGGTCGCTGACCTTCCGGCTGGTGCAGGTACTGACGGGGCATGGGTGCTTCGGAAAGTACTTGTGCCAAATAGCCGGAAGGGAACCGACAACCAGGTGTCACCATTGCAGCTGTGACGAAGACACGGCGCAGCATACGCTGGAGGAGTGCCCAGCTTGGGTCAGCGAGCGTCGCGAACTCGTCGCAGTGGTGGGGGACGACCTCTCGCTTCCGGCCTTGGTCAAGGCCATGGTCCAGAGTGAGAGGTCGTGGAATGCCGGTTCCGCCTTCTGTGAGGACGTGATGTCACGGAAGGAATCTGCTGAGAGGGAGAGGGAAATATTTTCCGAGCTCCCTCTTCGCAGACGCAGAACCGGGCGTCGGAGGAGGCCCTTCCACGCCCTCCTCCGTCCCCCATAACAGAGGCTTGGGTGGCGGACTCTGGGGTTGTCCGTCACTCACTAGATGCCTCGAGGTGGCGCGCGCGGTGTTTCCGCGCGCCTCTCATAGGTAGATGGAGTGGAGAAACTCCCTCTTCACTCCAACGGGCTGGGGTCCTCCTTTTGAGGACCAACGTCGTCAGGGCCGCGGAAGAGTGCGCAAGCGTCCCCGTAGTCCTGACATTAGACGTCCCGGAGAAACACCGTGGGGTTTTTAGTCGGTAGTGGCAACAGTTGTTGCTGAGTCCGACATAACCCGCTCGCCTCCCCAGAAGCGGCGGGTATGCGTAAATGGCATTTTCCCCATGTGACAAAAAAAAAAAAAAAAAGGTTAGGTTAGGTTGGGCGGGTCTGGGTTTATCCATTTATAGTTGCATAGTCCTAGCTTGCATGCTTCGCGCTGCTTGTTTTGGTTAAGTCCAGGCCTTCCTTACTCGTCCCGGATGGGTAAGGAGGCGTCGGTCTTGGGGGAGAGCGCAGGTCGTGTAGATCCCCAAGGCAAGTCTGATGGTTATGCACATTGTTGACCTTCTGTTGACGATGTGCTCCTTCTCGTGGTTGCCGCCTGTTTTGTCTATTTCCTTCAGAAATAGACGTAACTGAAACCACCAGGCGCCGTGGTGGCCAGATTTATCTGGCGGAGGCTTCTCCGCGTGTCCCTCTGATTAGCAGAGGACACAGTGGACGAAGGTGGGTCCGGGTAGTTTACTACCTGGATGGCAGGATGGGAACCTCTACAAAGAGCTTTTATCTTTGTAGAGGTTCTCAACCTGTGGACCGAATCCCAAGGTCTTGGTGCTCGCCGAGGGGATGCATGGCCGGGGGGAACCCGGTCTCTAGAGCACCACCCCGGGTATCCTAACCCCTTAGTTAGGAAAACATGAAATGGCGGATCTTAAAAACAATCTACCCCAGGAGGGTACCTGTCTCACAGAGGCAGGAGAATCCCTCAGTGCTTCGGCACTCAGCCCCTCGTATTCTGGGGGGGGCAAGAAACGCCATGGGAGCTTCGGCTCTCAGTCCGACAGTGACGAGAGAGGAAAGAAGAAGGATCTTCCTTTAAGCGATCGGACAAACCGATCAAAGGATCATGCGGAGATAGATAGGGAGAGGGCGTCTGACTTGGACACTTATGTTCAGTCGATGGCGTCGACACAAGGTGAAGCACGGGTAATTTTGACCCGCTGCGAGGACGATCTGCTGATCGGCTCAGCGGTGATGGTGGACCTGTCGGAGTCTGACTCTGACATGAGTTGCCAGACAGTGCGGTCGCAGGGATCTAGGACCCCATCACCTGGATTGTGGCGAAAGCGCCGGAGAAGCTTAGAGCTGGAAGCCTCCGATGATGATGGTGCGCCGTCACCCAAGGTGACTCCGGCCCGGCGAGGTCGCGGGCGCCCCCTTACAACGGGACAGTACGTCGGTCTGGCGAAAGCCAAGGCCGAGTACAACAAGGCTAAAAAAGAGGAGTTGCTGCTTGAAGCCGAAAGGCAATTAGCAGAAGAGCAGCGGAAGAAGCAGAAGGTGGCAGCCGCCTTCTTGAAGAAGGCGTCACTGGCATCGCAGGTGGAAGGCCGTGATGTGGCGGAAATAGAAAAGGTGGTCCTGGACTCCGTCGACACAGTATTACAGGTCGCCGCAAGGTCCGGGAATCTAAAGGGTACGTGCGTGCACGCCCTGAAAGACGCTGCCCGTAACGTGAAGGCCTGCTTTAAAGAGCTGCTGAATCGTACGGTGCCCGAAGAGTTGGCCTTGATGATCGAGGCCAACAAACGTCTGACGGCGGAACTCAAGGAGCTTCGTCGCGAGATGGGTGAGCTGCGGGCCGCACAGGCGCATGCAGCGCTAACCCCAGTCGCTGCTCAAACTCCAGTTCAGGTTCCGGACTACGAAGATCTGCTGCGGGCAGTGATGGTGCAAGTAGGCACAAAAATAAATGCCCGCTTCGAAGGCCTCGAGGAGCGGTTGCTGCCCGCAAAGCGTATCAGGCCCCCTCTAGCCGCCGACAATCAGAAGGAGGAAGTCGCATTGGCTGTTGGCAGCACTTCGGAAAAGGGGAAGCGTATGACGGGGAAAAATGCGGTTGTGGCAGAACCTCGCCCCCAACCACCACTGCCACAGCCCGCAGACGAGGAACGAGACGTGGTGCCGAGGAGAGCTACAATTCGGCGCGCGGCTCCAGCCACCAAGCAAGTGACGCCTCGCCCGCTGCCGCCGGCACCCAAGTCTATGGACGAGGGCTGGTCGGTAGTGGCACGACGAGGCGTAAAAAATAAACCTGGCCCGAAGCAGGCTATCCCTGCAACGAATACTACGAAGGCTAAGGCGACTAAACTTCGCCTCCCTCGCACTGCAGCCATCATAATTACACTGCAACCAGAGGCACTGGAGAAAGGGCAGACATATGCTAAAGTGCTAGCGGAAGCCAAGGCCCGCATCGACCTTGGGGCCCTTGGGATGGGGCCTTGGATGTTGATGATAACCAGTGGATCCTTGTTTTTGGCCTCCTCTACGTTGAGTTTTCCGCTCCTTAGTTTAGCGGTCATTTTTGCCATCTCGTCCTTGTTGTTGCAACTGAGAACTACTTTTTGGTTCCTTACTTTGCGGACTCTCTGCAGCTGGAATCCACTGGTTTTAGCGTCTAGAAATTGTCTGACTTTGCCGAGCACTTCGTCACTAGTGTCCTTTTCGACATCTGAAGACACGATAATAGAGTGATTAGGCAGGGTCTTGATTGGAGTTTGCCGACCTGGTCTCGAAAGGATGTCCGCAAAAGAAGGTGATCCCTCCTTAAGGGAAATAAACTGCCGTCCAGTTTCTTCTGTGCTCTGGCGCAGGTCACGAACTTCTTCGACGAGCTTGTTTAGGCTTTCGCTTTGCACTTTAACTTGTTCGGCTTCGTAAGAGTTTTTATTTAGTGTCGCCTGCAACAAACCTATCTTTTCCGTGTTTTCCTTCATGAGCTTAAAGTGCTCCTCAATCCTTTTAAGGAGCTCGTCATCGTTTCGAGGAACAGGATGAAGAGGTAATTGAGAAGCTATAAGCCCCTCCTCTCTCTCCTCATCCTGCAATTTGCTCTGACTCTTCCCTTTCTTTTCTTTTTGTATCTCCAACTCTTTTACCAGCTGGTATAAGCGGTCCAAAGCTGCTATAACCCCGTCTTTTATTTGAGTCTTTAGATTTCCGGAGCTGCTGAGTAGGAGCTTTGCCTTGTTCAGAGAGGCTCTTGCCTCTGCAGCCCTGGTAGGATACGTTGGTTTCGGCGGCGGGCTCCCCGACGCCTCCGTAGATTTTATTCGGGTTGCGTCTCTACTATCTTGGGAGAGAATAATTTTTAATTTTTGCCTCGAGGGGCCAGCCGCCACTACCTTCTTCGGAGATGTTTGTGGATTTGGGGATTTCGATTTACCAGACTCTCCTATGCTCTGCCTTACGTTTGAAGTTTGAGCTGGTCCTGCCTGCTCGGCGCTGTCTAGGGAGAAGGTATCGTTGGAGGTCATTTTTTGGGGTGTGCGAAATATACTCATAGCGGGTTTAAATTTAACAAAGTTAAACACAAAATTTTGTATAAGTTGTAAATAGATTAAATTTAAAAGTTCCTATCCTCAGTGTAAGTCGTATTCAAAAACCGTGGGTTAGAATAAAAACCTCAGCTAGTCAACGTACAACCCAGGTAGTTTATCAAGTTATTCAATATAAGTCAAAGTATAGTCTAAAGGTGGTTCCAAAACGAAGACCACCAGTCCACAAAATCGCAATCAGAACAATTCTGGAATGATTTGCGAACAGTAAATTATTATCCTCAATAGTCAAAATATCCTATTATTATAGCCTTATTTAGCAGAATCAAAAACAAATGTTTTCAAAATTTTTGTCTGATTTCAACCCGACCCTATGGAAAACTTCAAATTCTTACTATCGTAGACCTGGGTGGGCAGGTGGGCAAAATTTTGTCGAAATTAGCGTTTTCGAGTATGGGGCGCGGTGCGCGCTCACTCGCTGATTCCTAGAAAAATACTAGAGAAATTCTAAAAAATGAAATGGCCAAAATATTGATGAAAATGTGTTATTTGTATTGAAAATTACGTTAATTTAATAAATTTTTTCGTTTTTCAGATGCAGACCGCGTGCGCGGCGTGCTCGCAAAGCTGAAAACGTGTATGCGGTGATTTAAAATTATATTCCAGAGATGTATGTGATAAAATATAGAATTTAACAATAAAATGCTACTAAATAGCTTTAAAATTATGAAAATCTGTAAATTTTGAATATTTTTTCAGGAAACGATATCCTTTTTAGTAACGCTGTGTGAAACGCTCGTGATTACGCGTATTATGATATGCCACACTTGTATATCCAGTTATATTTGAGTTTGCAAAAAATCAGTTTGTACTGGGCTCGGTACTTGGGTATATCAACTTTTTAGTACTGACGAAATAAAATTTTGTCGAAATTAGCGTTTTCGAGTATGGGGCGCGGTGCGCGCTCACTCGCTGATTCCTAGAAAAATAATAGAAAAATTCTAAAAAATGAAATGGCCAAAATATTGATGAAAATGTGTTATTTGTATTGAAAATTACGTTAATTTAATAAATTTTTTCGTTTTTCAGATGCAGACCGCGTGCGCGGCGTGCTCGCAAAGCTGAAAACGTGTATGCGGTGATTTAAAATTATATTCCAGAGATGTATGTGATAAAATATAGAATTTAACAATAAAATGCTACTAAATAGCTTTAAAATTATGAAAATCTGTAAATTTTGAATATTTTTTCAGGAAACGATATCCTTTTTAGTAACGCTGTGTGAAACGCTCGTGATTACGCGTATTATGATATGCCACACTTGTATATCCAGTTATATTTGAGTTTGCAAAAAATCAGTTTGTACTGGGCTCGGTACTTGGGTATATCAACTTTTTAGTACTGACGAAATAAAATTTTGTCGAAATTAGCGTTTTCGAGTATGGGGCGCGGTGCGCGCTCACTCGCTGATTCCTAGAAAAATAATAGAAAAATTCTAAAAAATGAAATGGCCAAAATATTGATGAAAATGTGTTATTTGTATTGAAAATTACGTTAATTTAATAAATTTTTTCGTTTTTCAGATGCAGACCGCGTGCGCGGCGTGCTCGCAAAGCTGAAAACGTGTATGCGGTGATTTAAAATTATATTCCAGAGATGTATGTGATAAAATATAGAATTTAACAATAAAATGCTACTAAATAGCTTTAAAATTATGAAAATCTGTAAATTTTGAATATTTTTTCAGGAAACGATATCCTTTTTAGTAACGCTGTGTGAAACGCTCGTGATTACGCGTATTATGATATGCCACACTTGTATATCCAGTTATATTTGAGTTTGCAAAAAATCAGTTTGTACTGGGCTCGGTACTTGGGTATATCAACTTTTTAGTACTGACGAAATAAAATTTTGTCGAAATTAGCGTTTTCGAGTATGGGGCGCGGTGCGCGCTCACTCGCTGATTCCTAGAAAAATAATAGAAAAATTCTAAAAAATGAAATGGCCAAAATATTGATGAAAATGTGTTATTTGTATTGAAAATTACGTTAATTTAATAAAATTTTTCGTTTTTCAGATGCAGACCGCGTGCGCGGCGTGCTCGCAAAGCTGAAAACGTGTATGCGGTGATTTAAAATTATATTCCAGAGATGTATGTGATAAAATATAGAATTTAACAATAAAATGCTACTAAATAGCTTTAAAATTATGAAAATCTGTAAATTTTGAATATTTTTTCAGGAAACGATATCCTTTTTAGTAACGCTGTGTGAAACGCTCGTGATTACGCGTATTATGATATGCCACACTTGTATATCCAGTTATATTTGAGTTTGCAAAAAATCAGTTTGTACTGGGCTCGGTACTTGGGTATATCAACTTTTTAGTACTGACGAAATAAAATTTTGTCGAAATTAGCGTTTTCGAGTATGGGGCGCGGTGCGCGCTCACTCGCTGATTCCTAGAAAAATAATAGAAAAATTCTAAAAAATGAAATGGCCAAAATATTGATGAAAATGTGTTATTTGTATTGAAAATTACGTTAATTTAATAATTTTTTTCGTTTTTCAGATGCAGACCGCGTGCGCGGCGTGCTCGCAAAGCTGAAAACGTGTATGCGGTGATTTAAAATTATATTCCAGAGATGTATGTGATAAAATATAGAATTTAACAATAAAATGCTACTAAATAGCTTTAAAATTATGAAAATCTGTAAATTTTGAATATTTTTTTCAGGAAACGATATCCTTTTTAGTAACGCTGTGTGAAACGCTCGTGATTACGCGTATTATGATATGCCACACTTGTATATCCAGTTATATTTGAGTTTGCAAAAAATCAGTTTGTACTGGGCTCGGTACTTGGGTATATCAACTTTTTAGTACTGACGAAATAAATTTTTGTCGAAATTAGCGTTTTCGAGTATGGGGCGCGGTGCGCGCTCACTCGCTGATTCCTAGAAAAATAATAGAAAAATTCTAAAAAATGAAATGGCCAAAATATTGATGAAAATGTGTTATTTGTATTGAAAATTACGTTAATTTAATAAAATTTTTCGTTTTTCAGATGCAGACCGCGTGCGCGGCGTGCTCGCAAAGCTGAAAACGTGTATGCGGTGATTTAAAATTATATTCCAGAGATGTATGTGATAAAATATAGAATTTAACAATAAAATGCTACTAAATAGCTTTAAAATTATGAAAATCTGTAAATTTTGAATATTTTTTCAGGAAACGATATCCTTTTTAGTAACGCTGTGTGAAACGCTCGTGATTACGCGTATTATGATATGCCACACTTGTATATCCAGTTATATTTGAGTTTGCAAAAAATCAGTTTGTACTGGGCTCGGTACTTGGGTATATCAACTTTTTAGTACTGACGAAATAAAATTTTGTCGAAATTAGCGTTTTCGAGTATGGGGCGCGGTGCGCGCTCACTCGCTGATTCCTAGAAAAATAATAGAAAAATTCTAAAAAATGAAATGGCCAAAATATTGATGAAAATGTGTTATTTGTATTGAAAATTACGTTAATTTAATAAATTTTTTCGTTTTTCAGATGCAGACCGCGTGCGCGGCGTGCTCGCAAAGCTGAAAACGTGTATGCGGTGATTTAAAATTATATTCCAGAGATGTATGTGATAAAATATAGAATTTAACAATAAAATGCTACTAAATAGCTTTAAAATTATGAAAATCTGTAAATTTTGAATATTTTTTCAGGAAACGATATCCTTTTTAGTAACGCTGTGTGAAACGCTCGTGATTACGCGTATTATGATATGCCACACTTGTATATCCAGTTATATTTGAGTTTGCAAAAAATCAGTTTGTACTGGGCTCGGTACTTGGGTATATCAACTTTTTAGTACTGACGAAATAAAATTTTGTCGAAATTAGCGTTTTCGAGTATGGGGCGCGGTGCGCGCTCACTCGCTGATTCCTAGAAAAATAATAGAAAAATTCTAAAAAATGAAATGGCCAAAATATTGATGAAAATGTGTTATTTGTATTGAAAATTACGTTAATTTAATAAAATTTTTCGTTTTTCAGATGCAGACCGCGTGCGCGGCGTGCTCGCAAAGCTGAAAACGTGTATGCGGTGATTTAAAATTATATTCCAGAGATGTATGTGATAAAATATAGAATTTAACAATAAAATGCTACTAAATAGCTTTAAAATTATGAAAATCTGTAAATTTTGAATATTTTTTCAGGAAACGATATCCTTTTTAGTAACGCTGTGTGAAACGCTCGTGATTACGCGTATTATGATATGCCACACTTGTATATCCAGTTATATTTGAGTTTGCAAAAAATCAGTTTGTACTGGGCTCGGTACTTGGGTATATCAACTTTTTAGTACTGACGAAATAAAATTTTGTCGAAATTAGCGTTTTCGAGTATGGGGCGCGGTGCGCGCTCACTCGCTGATTCCTAGAAAAATAATAGAAAAATTCTAAAAAATGAAATGGCCAAAATATTGATGAAAATGTGTTATTTGTATTGAAAATTACGTTAATTTAATAAATTTTTTCGTTTTTCAGATGCAGACCGCGTGCGCGGCGTGCTCGCAAAGCTGAAAACGTGTATGCGGTGATTTAAAATTATATTCCAGAGATGTATGTGATAAAATATAGAATTTAACAATAAAATGCTACTAAATAGCTTTAAAATTATGAAAATCTGTAAATTTTGAATATTTTTTCAGGAAACGATATCCTTTTTAGTAACGCTGTGTGAAACGCTCGTGATTACGCGTATTATGATATGCCACACTTGTATATCCAGTTATATTTGAGTTTGCAAAAAATCAGTTTGTACTGGGCTCGGTACTTGGGTATATCAACTTTTTAGTACTGACGAAATAAAATTTTGTCGAAATTAGCGTTTTCGAGTATGGGGCGCGGTGCGCGCTCACTCGCTGATTCCTAGAAAAATAATAGAAAAATTCTAAAAAATGAAATGGCCAAAATATTGATGAAAATGTGTTATTTGTATTGAAAATTACGTTAATTTAATAAATTTTTTCGTTTTTCAGATGCAGACCGCGTGCGCGGCGTGCTCGCAAAGCTGAAAACGTGTATGCGGTGATTTAAAATTATATTCCAGAGATGTATGTGATAAAATATAGAATTTAACAATAAAATGCTACTAAATAGCTTTAAAATTATGAAAATCTGTAAATTTTGAATATTTTTTCAGGAAACGATATCCTTTTTAGTAACGCTGTGTGAAACGCTCGTGATTACGCGTATTATGATATGCCACACTTGTATATCCAGTTATATTTGAGTTTGCAAAAAATCAGTTTGTACTGGGCTCGGTACTTGGGTATATCAACTTTTTAGTACTGACGAAATAAAATTTTGTCGAAATTAGCGTTTTCGAGTATGGGGCGCGGTGCGCGCTCACTCGCTGATTCCTAGAAAAATAATAGAAAAATTCTAAAAAATGAAATGGCCAAAATATTGATGAAAATGTGTTATTTGTATTGAAAATTACGTTAATTTAATAAATTTTTTCGTTTTTCAGATGCAGACCGCGTGCGCGGCGTGCTCGCAAAGCTGAAAACGTGTATGCGGTGATTTAAAATTATATTCCAGAGATGTATGTGATAAAATATAGAATTTAACAATAAAATGCTACTAAATAGCTTTAAAATTATGAAAATCTGTAAATTTTGAATATTTTTTTCAGGAAACGATATCCTTTTTAGTAACGCTGTGTGAAACGCTCGTGATTACGCGTATTATGATATGCCACACTTGTATATCCAGTTATATTTGAGTTTGCAAAAAATCAGTTTGTACTGGGCTCGGTACTTGGGTATATCAACTTTTTAGTACTGACGAAATAAAATTTTGTCGAAATTAGCGTTTTCGAGTATGGGGCGCGGTGCGCGCTCACTCGCTGATTCCTAGAAAAATAATAGAAAAATTCTAAAAAATGAAATGGCCAAAATATTGATGAAAATGTGTTATTTGTATTGAAAATTACGTTAATTTAATAAATTTTTTCGTTTTTCAGATGCAGACCGCGTGCGCGGCGTGCTCGCAAAGCTGAAAACGTGTATGCGGTGATTTAAAATTATATTCCAGAGATGTATGTGATAAAATATAGAATTTAACAATAACATGCTACTAAATAGCTTTAAAATTATGAAAATCTGTAAATTTTGAATATTTTTTCAGGAAACGATATCCTTTTTAGTAACGCTGTGTGAAACGCTCGTGATTACGCGTATTATGATATGCCACACTTGTATATCCAGTTATATTTGAGTTTGCAAAAAATCAGTTTGTACTGGGCTCGGTACTTGGGTATATCAACTTTTTAGTACTGACGAAATAAAATTTTGTCGAAATTAGCGTTTTCGAGTATGGGGCGCGGTGCGCGCTCACTCGCTGATTCCTAGAAAAATAATAGAAAAATTCTAAAAAATGAAATGGCCAAAATATTGATGAAAATGTGTTATTTGTATTGAAAATTACGTTAATTTAATAAATTTTTTCGTTTTTCAGATGCAGACCGCGTGCGCGGCGTGCTCGCAAAGCTGAAAACGTGTATGCGGTGATTTAAAATTATATTCCAGAGATGTATGTGATAAAATATAGAATTTAACAATAAAATGCTACTAAATAGCTTTAAAATTATGAAAATCTGTAAATTTTGAATATTTTTTCAGGAAACGATATCCTTTTTAGTAACGCTGTGTGAAACGCTCGTGATTACGCGTATTATGATATGCCACACTTGTATATCCAGTTATATTTGAGTTTGCAAAAAATCAGTTTGTACTGGGCTCGGTACTTGGGTATATCAACTTTTTAGTACTGACGAAATAAAATTTTGTCGAAATTAGCGTTTTCGAGTATGGGGCGCGGTGCGCGCTCACTCGCTGATTCCTAGAAAAATAATAGAAAAATTCTAAAAAATGAAATGGCCAAAATATTGATGAAAATGTGTTATTTGTATTGAAAATTACGTTAATTTAATAAATTTTTTCGTTTTTCAGATGCAGACCGCGTGCGCGGCGTGCTCGCAAAGCTGAAAACGTGTATGCGGTGATTTAAAATTATATTCCAGAGATGTATGTGATAAAATATAGAATTTAACAATAAAATGCTACTAAATAGCTTTAAAATTATGAAAATCTGTAAATTTTGAATATTTTTTCAGGAAACGATATCCTTTTTAGTAACGCTGTGTGAAACGCTCGTGATTACGCGTATTATGATATGCCACACTTGTATATCCAGTTATATTTGAGTTTGCAAAAAATCAGTTTGTACTGGGCTCGGTACTTGGGTATATCAACTTTTTAGTACTGACGAAATAAAATTTTGTCGAAATTAGCGTTTTCGAGTATGGGGCGCGGTGCGCGCTCACTCGCTGATTCCTAGAAAAATAATAGAAAAATTCTAAAAAATGAAATGGCCAAAATATTGATGAAAATGTGTTATTTGTATTGAAAATTACGTTAATTTAATAATTTTTTTCGTTTTTCAGATGCAGACCGCGTGCGCGGCGTGCTCGCAAAGCTGAAAACGTGTATGCGGTGATTTAAAATTATATTCCAGAGATGTATGTGATAAAATATAGAATTTAACAATAAAATGCTACTAAATAGCTTTAAAATTATGAAAATCTGTAAATTTTGAATATTTTTTCAGGAAACGATATCCTTTTTAGTAACGCTGTGTGAAACGCTCGTGATTACGCGTATTATGATATGCCACACTTGTATATCCAGTTATATTTGAGTTTGCAAAAAATCAGTTTGTACTGGGCTCGGTACTTGGGTATATCAACTTTTTAGTACTGACGAAATAAAATTTTGTCGAAATTAGCGTTTTCGAGTATGGGGCGCGGTGCGCGCTCACTCGCTGATTCCTAGAAAAATAATAGAAAAATTCTAAAAAATGAAATGGCCAAAATATTGATGAAAATGTGTTATTTGTATTGAAAATTACGTTAATTTAATAAAATTTTTCGTTTTTCAGATGCAGACCGCGTGCGCGGCGTGCTCGCAAAGCTGAAAACGTGTATGCGGTGATTTAAAATTATATTCCAGAGATGTATGTGATAAAATATAGAATTTAACAATAAAATGCTACTAAATAGCTTTAAAATTATGAAAATCTGTAAATTTTGAATATTTTTTCAGGAAACGATATCCTTTTTAGTAACGCTGTGTGAAACGCTCGTGATTACGCGTATTATGATATGCCACACTTGTATATCCAGTTATATTTGAGTTTGCAAAAAATCAGTTTGTACTGGGCTCGGTACTTGGGTATATCAACTTTTTAGTACTGACGAAATAAAATTTTGTCGAAATTAGCGTTTTCGAGTATGGGGCGCGGTGCGCGCTCACTCGCTGATTCCTAGAAAAATAATAGAAAAATTCTAAAAAATGAAATGGCCAAAATATTGATGAAAATGTGTTATTTGTATTGAAAATTACGTTAATTTAATAAAATTTTTCGTTTTTCAGATGCAGACCGCGTGCGCGGCGTGCTCGCAAAGCTGAAAACGTGTATGCGGTGATTTAAAATTATATTCCAGAGATGTATGTGATAAAATATAGAATTTAACAATAAAATGCTACTAAATAGCTTTAAAATTATGAAAATCTGTAAATTTTGAATATTTTTTTCAGGAAACGATATCCTTTTTAGTAACGCTGTGTGAAACGCTCGTGATTACGCGTATTATGATATGCCACACTTGTATATCCAGTTATATTTGAGTTTGCAAAAAATCAGTTTGTACTGGGCTCGGTACTTGGGTATATCAACTTTTTAGTACTGACGAAATAAATTTTTGTCGAAATTAGCGTTTTCGAGTATGGGGCGCGGTGCGCGCTCACTCGCTGATTCCTAGAAAAATAATAGAAAAATTCTAAAAAATGAAATGGCCAAAATATTGATGAAAATGTGTTATTTGTATTGAAAATTACGTTAATTTAATAAAATTTTTCGTTTTTCAGATGCAGACCGCGTGCGCGGCGTGCTCGCAAAGCTGAAAACGTGTATGCGGTGATTTAAAATTATATTCCAGAGATGTATGTGATAAAATATAGAATTTAACAATAAAATGCTACTAAATAGCTTTAAAATTATGAAAATCTGTAAATTTTGAATATTTTTTTCAGGAAACGATATCCTTTTTAGTAACGCTGTGTGAAACGCTCGTGATTACGCGTATTATGATATGCCACACTTGTATATCCAGTTATATTTGAGTTTGCAAAAAATCAGTTTGTACTGGGCTCGGTACTTGGGTATATCAACTTTTTAGTACTGACGAAATAAATTTTTGTCGAAATTAGCGTTTTCGAGTATGGGGCGCGGTGCGCGCTCACTCGCTGATTCCTAGAAAAATAATAGAAAAATTCTAAAAAATGAAATGGCCAAAATATTGATGAAAATGTGTTATTTGTATTGAAAATTACGTTAATTTAATAAATTTTTTCGTTTTTCAGATGCAGACCGCGTGCGCGGCGTGCTCGCAAAGCTGAAAACGTGTATGCGGTGATTTAAAATTATATTCCAGAGATGTATGTGATAAAATATAGAATTTAACAATAACATGCTACTAAATAGCTTTAAAATTATGAAAATCTGTAAATTTTGAATATTTTTTCAGGAAACGATATCCTTTTTAGTAACGCTGTGTGAAACGCTCGTGATTACGCGTATTATGATATGCCACACTTGTATATCCAGTTATATTTGAGTTTGCAAAAAATCAGTTTGTACTGGGCTCGGTACTTGGGTATATCAACTTTTTAGTACTGACGAAATAAAATTTTGTCGAAATTAGCGTTTTCGAGTATGGGGCGCGGTGCGCGCTCACTCGCTGATTCCTAGAAAAATAATAGAAAAATTCTAAAAAATGAAATGGCCAAAATATTGATGAAAATGTGTTATTTGTATTGAAAATTACGTTAATTTAATAAATTTTTTCGTTTTTCAGATGCAGACCGCGTGCGCGGCGTGCTCGCAAAGCTGAAAACGTGTATGCGGTGATTTAAAATTATATTCCAGAGATGTATGTGATAAAATATAGAATTTAACAATAAAATGCTACTAAATAGCTTTAAAATTATGAAAATCTGTAAATTTTGAATATTTTTTCAGGAAACGATATCCTTTTTAGTAACGCTGTGTGAAACGCTCGTGATTACGCGTATTATGATATGCCACACTTGTATATCCAGTTATATTTGAGTTTGCAAAAAATCAGTTTGTACTGGGCTCGGTACTTGGGTATATCAACTTTTTAGTACTGACGAAATAAAATTTTGTCGAAATTAGCGTTTTCGAGTATGGGGCGCGGTGCGCGCTCACTCGCTGATTCCTAGAAAAATAATAGAAAAATTCTAAAAAATGAAATGGCCAAAATATTGATGAAAATGTGTTATTTGTATTGAAAATTACGTTAATTTAATAAATTTTTTCGTTTTTCAGATGCAGACCGCGTGCGCGGCGTGCTCGCAAAGCTGAAAACGTGTATGCGGTGATTTAAAATTATATTCCAGAGATGTATGTGATAAAATATAGAATTTAACAATAAAATGCTACTAAATAGCTTTAAAATTATGAAAATCTGTAAATTTTGAATATTTTTTCAGGAAACGATATCCTTTTTAGTAACGCTGTGTGAAACGCTCGTGATTACGCGTATTATGATATGCCACACTTGTATATCCAGTTATATTTGAGTTTGCAAAAAATCAGTTTGTACTGGGCTCGGTACTTGGGTATATCAACTTTTTAGTACTGACGAAATAAAATTTTGTCGAAATTAGCGTTTTCGAGTATGGGGCGCGGTGCGCGCTCACTCGCTGATTCCTAGAAAAATAATAGAAAAATTCTAAAAAATGAAATGGCCAAAATATTGATGAAAATGTGTTATTTGTATTGAAAATTACGTTAATTTAATAAATTTTTTCGTTTTTCAGATGCAGACCGCGTGCGCGGCGTGCTCGCAAAGCTGAAAACGTGTATGCGGTGATTTAAAATTATATTCCAGAGATGTATGTGATAAAATATAGAATTTAACAATAAAATGCTACTAAATAGCTTTAAAATTATGAAAATCTGTAAATTTTGAATATTTTTTTCAGGAAACGATATCCTTTTTAGTAACGCTGTGTGAAACGCTCGTGATTACGCGTATTATGATATGCCACACTTGTATATCCAGTTATATTTGAGTTTGCAAAAAATCAGTTTGTACTGGGCTCGGTACTTGGGTATATCAACTTTTTAGTACTGACGAAATAAAATTTTGTCGAAATTAGCGTTTTCGAGTATGGGGCGCGGTGCGCGCTCACTCGCTGATTCCTAGAAAAATAATAGAAAAATTCTAAAAAATGAAATGGCCAAAATATTGATGAAAATGTGTTATTTGTATTGAAAATTACGTTAATTTAATAAATTTTTTCGTTTTTCAGATGCAGACCGCGTGCGCGGCGTGCTCGCAAAGCTGAAAACGTGTATGCGGTGATTTAAAATTATATTCCAGAGATGTATGTGATAAAATATAGAATTTAACAATAAAATGCTACTAAATAGCTTTAAAATTATGAAAATCTGTAAATTTTGAATATTTTTTCAGGAAACGATATCCTTTTTAGTAACGCTGTGTGAAACGCTCGTGATTACGCGTATTATGATATGCCACACTTGTATATCCAGTTATATTTGAGTTTGCAAAAAATCAGTTTGTACTGGGCTCGGTACTTGGGTATATCAACTTTTTAGTACTGACGAAATAAAATTTTGTCGAAATTAGCGTTTTCGAGTATGGGGCGCGGTGCGCGCTCACTCGCTGATTCCTAGAAAAATAATAGAAAAATTCTAAAAAATGAAATGGCCAAAATATTGATGAAAATGTGTTATTTGTATTGAAAATTACGTTAATTTAATAAATTTTTTCGTTTTTCAGATGCAGACCGCGTGCGCGGCGTGCTCGCAAAGCTGAAAACGTGTATGCGGTGATTTAAAATTATATTCCAGAGATGTATGTGATAAAATATAGAATTTAACAATAAAATGCTACTAAATAGCTTTAAAATTATGAAAATCTGTAAATTTTGAATATTTTTTTCAGGAAACGATATCCTTTTTAGTAACGCTGTGTGAAACGCTCGTGATTACGCGTATTATGATATGCCACACTTGTATATCCAGTTATATTTGAGTTTGCAAAAAATCAGTTTGTACTGGGCTCGGTACTTGGGTATATCAACTTTTTAGTACTGACGAAATAAAATTTTGTCGAAATTAGCGTTTTCGAGTATGGGGCGCGGTGCGCGCTCACTCGCTGATTCCTAGAAAAATAATAGAAAAATTCTAAAAAATGAAATGGCCAAAATATTGATGAAAATGTGTTATTTGTATTGAAAATTACGTTAATTTAATAAATTTTTTCGTTTTTCAGATGCAGACCGCGTGCGCGGCGTGCTCGCAAAGCTGAAAACGTGTATGCGGTGATTTAAAATTATATTCCAGAGATGTATGTGATAAAATATAGAATTTAACAATAAAATGCTACTAAATAGCTTTAAAATTATGAAAATCTGTAAATTTTGAATATTTTTTCAGGAAACGATATCCTTTTTAGTAACGCTGTGTGAAACGCTCGTGATTACGCGTATTATGATATGCCACACTTGTATATCCAGTTATATTTGAGTTTGCAAAAAATCAGTTTGTACTGGGCTCGGTACTTGGGTATATCAACTTTTTAGTACTGACGAAATAAAATTTTGTCGAAATTAGCGTTTTCGAGTATGGGGCGCGGTGCGCGCTCACTCGCTGATTCCTAGAAAAATAATAGAAAAATTCTAAAAAATGAAATGGCCAAAATATTGATGAAAATGTGTTATTTGTATTGAAAATTACGTTAATTTAATAAAATTTTTCGTTTTTCAGATGCAGACCGCGTGCGCGGCGTGCTCGCAAAGCTGAAAACGTGTATGCGGTGATTTAAAATTATATTCCAGAGATGTATGTGATAAAATATAGAATTTAACAATAAAATGCTACTAAATAGCTTTAAAATTATGAAAATCTGTAAATTTTGAATATTTTTTCAGGAAACGATATCCTTTTTAGTAACGCTGTGTGAAACGCTCGTGATTACGCGTATTATGATATGCCACACTTGTATATCCAGTTATATTTGAGTTTGCAAAAAATCAGTTTGTACTGGGCTCGGTACTTGGGTATATCAACTTTTTAGTACTGACGAAATAAAATTTTGTCGAAATTAGCGTTTTCGAGTATGGGGCGCGGTGCGCGCTCACTCGCTGATTCCTAGAAAAATAATAGAAAAATTCTAAAAAATGAAATGGCCAAAATATTGATGAAAATGTGTTATTTGTATTGAAAATTACGTTAATTTAATAAAATTTTTCGTTTTTCAGATGCAGACCGCGTGCGCGGCGTGCTCGCAAAGCTGAAAACGTGTATGCGGTGATTTAAAATTATATTCCAGAGATGTATGTGATAAAATATAGAATTTAACAATAAAATGCTACTAAATAGCTTTAAAATTATGAAAATCTGTAAATTTTGAATATTTTTTCAGGAAACGATATCCTTTTTAGTAACGCTGTGTGAAACGCTCGTGATTACGCGTATTATGATATGCCACACTTGTATATCCAGTTATATTTGAGTTTGCAAAAAATCAGTTTGTACTGGGCTCGGTACTTGGGTATATCAACTTTTTAGTACTGACGAAATAAAATTTTGTCGAAATTAGCGTTTTCGAGTATGGGGCGCGGTGCGCGCTCACTCGCTGATTCCTAGAAAAATAATAGAAAAATTCTAAAAAATGAAATGGCCAAAATATTGATGAAAATGTGTTATTTGTATTGAAAATTACGTTAATTTAATAATTTTTTTCGTTTTTCAGATGCAGACCGCGTGCGCGGCGTGCTCGCAAAGCTGAAAACGTGTATGCGGTGATTTAAAATTATATTCCAGAGATGTATGTGATAAAATATAGAATTTAACAATAAAATGCTACTAAATAGCTTTAAAATTATGAAAATCTGTAAATTTTGAATATTTTTTCAGGAAACGATATCCTTTTTAGTAACGCTGTGTGAAACGCTCGTGATTACGCGTATTATGATATGCCACACTTGTATATCCAGTTATATTTGAGTTTGCAAAAAATCAGTTTGTACTGGGCTCGGTACTTGGGTATATCAACTTTTTAGTACTGACGAAATAAAATTTTGTCGAAATTAGCGTTTTCGAGTATGGGGCGCGGTGCGCGCTCACTCGCTGATTCCTAGAAAAATAATAGAAAAATTCTAAAAAATGAAATGGCCAAAATATTGATGAAAATGTGTTATTTGTATTGAAAATTACGTTAATTTAATAAATTTTTTCGTTTTTCAGATGCAGACCGCGTGCGCGGCGTGCTCGCAAAGCTGAAAACGTGTATGCGGTGATTTAAAATTATATTCCAGAGATGTATGTGATAAAATATAGAATTTAACAATAAAATGCTACTAAATAGCTTTAAAATTATGAAAATCTGTAAATTTTGAATATTTTTTCAGGAAACGATATCCTTTTTAGTAACGCTGTGTGAAACGCTCGTGATTACGCGTATTATGATATGCCACACTTGTATATCCAGTTATATTTGAGTTTGCAAAAAATCAGTTTGTACTGGGCTCGGTACTTGGGTATATCAACTTTTTAGTACTGACGAAATAAAATTTTGTCGAAATTAGCGTTTTCGAGTATGGGGCGCGGTGCGCGCTCACTCGCTGATTCCTAGAAAAATAATAGAAAAATTCTAAAAAATGAAATGGCCAAAATATTGATGAAAATGTGTTATTTGTATTGAAAATTACGTTAATTTAATAAAATTTTTCGTTTTTCAGATGCAGACCGCGTGCGCGGCGTGCTCGCAAAGCTGAAAACGTGTATGCGGTGATTTAAAATTATATTCCAGAGATGTATGTGATAAAATATAGAATTTAACAATAAAATGCTACTAAATAGCTTTAAAATTATGAAAATCTGTAAATTTTGAATATTTTTTTCAGGAAACGATATCCTTTTTAGTAACGCTGTGTGAAACGCTCGTGATTACGCGTATTATGATATGCCACACTTGTATATCCAGTTATATTTGAGTTTGCAAAAAATCAGTTTGTACTGGGCTCGGTACTTGGGTATATCAACTTTTTAGTACTGACGAAATAAAATTTTGTCGAAATTAGCGTTTTCGAGTATGGGGCGCGGTGCGCGCTCACTCGCTGATTCCTAGAAAAATAATAGAAAAATTCTAAAAAATGAAATGGCCAAAATATTGATGAAAATGTGTTATTTGTATTGAAAATTACGTTAATTTAATAAATTTTTTCGTTTTTCAGATGCAGACCGCGTGCGCGGCGTGCTCGCAAAGCTGAAAACGTGTATGCGGTGATTTAAAATTATATTCCAGAGATGTATGTGATAAAATATAGAATTTAACAATAAAATGCTACTAAATAGCTTTAAAATTATGAAAATCTGTAAATTTTGAATATTTTTTCAGGAAACGATATCCTTTTTAGTAACGCTGTGTGAAACGCTCGTGATTACGCGTATTATGATATGCCACACTTGTATATCCAGTTATATTTGAGTTTGCAAAAAATCAGTTTGTACTGGGCTCGGTACTTGGGTATATCAACTTTTTAGTACTGACGAAATAAAATTTTGTCGAAATTAGCGTTTTCGAGTATGGGGCGCGGTGCGCGCTCACTCGCTGATTCCTAGAAAAATAATAGAAAAATTCTAAAAAATGAAATGGCCAAAATATTGATGAAAATGTGTTATTTGTATTGAAAATTACGTTAATTTAATAAATTTTTTCGTTTTTCAGATGCAGACCGCGTGCGCGGCGTGCTCGCAAAGCTGAAAACGTGTATGCGGTGATTTAAAATTATATTCCAGAGATGTATGTGATAAAATATAGAATTTAACAATAAAATGCTACTAAATAGCTTTAAAATTATGAAAATCTGTAAATTTTGAATATTTTTTCAGGAAACGATATCCTTTTTAGTAACGCTGTGTGAAACGCTCGTGATTACGCGTATTATGATATGCCACACTTGTATATCCAGTTATATTTGAGTTTGCAAAAAATCAGTTTGTACTGGGCTCGGTACTTGGGTATATCAACTTTTTAGTACTGACGAAATAAAATTTTGTCGAAATTAGCGTTTTCGAGTATGGGGCGCGGTGCGCGCTCACTCGCTGATTCCTAGAAAAATAATAGAAAAATTCTAAAAAATGAAATGGCCAAAATATTGATGAAAATGTGTTATTTGTATTGAAAATTACGTTAATTTAATAAATTTTTTCGTTTTTCAGATGCAGACCGCGTGCGCGGCGTGCTCGCAAAGCTGAAAACGTGTATGCGGTGATTTAAAATTATATTCCAGAGATGTATGTGATAAAATATAGAATTTAACAATAAAATGCTACTAAATAGCTTTAAAATTATGAAAATCTGTAAATTTTGAATATTTTTTCAGGAAACGATATCCTTTTTAGTAACGCTGTGTGAAACGCTCGTGATTACGCGTATTATGATATGCCACACTTGTATATCCAGTTATATTTGAGTTTGCAAAAAATCAGTTTGTACTGGGCTCGGTACTTGGGTATATCAACTTTTTAGTACTGACGAAATAAAATTTTGTCGAAATTAGCGTTTTCGAGTATGGGGCGCGGTGCGCGCTCACTCGCTGATTCCTAGAAAAATAATAGAAAAATTCTAAAAAATGAAATGGCCAAAATATTGATGAAAATGTGTTATTTGTATTGAAAATTACGTTAATTTAATAAATTTTTTCGTTTTTCAGATGCAGACCGCGTGCGCGGCGTGCTCGCAAAGCTGAAAACGTGTATGCGGTGATTTAAAATTATATTCCAGAGATGTATGTGATAAAATATAGAATTTAACAATAAAATGCTACTAAATAGCTTTAAAATTATGAAAATCTGTAAATTTTGAATATTTTTTCAGGAAACGATATCCTTTTTAGTAACGCAGTGTGAAACGCTCGTGATTACGCGTATTATGATATGCCACACTTGTATATCCAGTTATATTTGAGTTTGCAAAAAATCGGGTTAGGTTAGGTTAGGTTAGGTTAGGTTAGGTTAGGTTAGGTTAGGTTAGGTTAGGTTAGGTTAGGTTCCGAGAAGTGTGCTGAGATGCGCATTTCGGGTCTAGACGACTCGGTAACTAAAGAGGAAGTAATAGCAGCAGTAGCCAAAACAGGTGGCTGTGCAAAAGAAACTATCAAGGCCGGAGATATCATCCGATCCGCAGGGCGCCAAGGAACGATCTGGCTGCGATGTCCGATCGCTGCAGCCAAGAAAGTCACGGCAGGAAGGCTCTTGGTGGGCTGGGTTTCAGTTCAAGCTAAAATCCTGGAGCCCAGACCACTGCGGTGCTATCGCTGCTTGGAACCCGGGCACGTAGGCACCAAATGCAATAATGGGGTAGACCGCAGCAAACTCTGTTTCTGTTGTGGCAAGGCTGGCCACAAGGCAGCCCAGTGTACTGCCGAGCCGCACTGTCCCGTGTGCGAAGCGGCTAACAAAGCGGCCAATCACCGTATTGGCGGGAAATTATGTTCGGCGATGCCTACCAAAAAGAGTAGAAGAGGGAATAAGAAGGCTCGTGATGGCTCCAAGGGCCCCACACAGTCAACTCAGCGACCAGCGCCTGTGGAGGATCAGATGAACACCTCAAGTTAATATGGCAACTTCATTCTTACAGGCGAACATAAACCACTGTGCTGCGGCTCAGGACCTTCTACTCCAGAGCATAGCAGAGTGGTCAATACATATAACCGTCGTTTCTGAGCCTTACTTTATTCCCCCCCGTGATAACTGGGTGGGTGACCGTGAGAACTCCGTGGCCATCATCACTCAACCAGCTAATGGCTCCCCGCCCTTCGAAAAAGTAGCGAAGGGTAAGGGATGCGTTTTGGCTGTCTTGGGTGGGGTTGCATTGATTGGGGTGTACTTTTCTCCAAATAAGACGCTCGCTGAATTTGAACAGTGGCTCGTTGAAGTTGGGGTTCTCGTGGGACAGGCACAACCCTACCCCGTCTTAGTAGCTGGAGACTTCAACGCCAAGTCGAGAGCGTGGGGTTCTCGGAGAGCGGATGTACGGGGAGAGACGCTAGAGGAGTGGGCTACTTCACTTGAACTTGATATCCTTAATAGAGGATCAGTGCCCACGTGCGTGAGAGCACAGGGTGAATCAATTGTAGACCTCACGTTCGCAAGCCCTGGCCTCGCCCGTCGTGTTCATGGATGGGAGGTGAAAATGGGAGTGGAGACGTTATCCGATCACCGCTACATACGGTTTAGCATCTCCTCATTTTCAGCTGTTTTCGTAAGACAGGGGTCACCCATGGCTGGCCCACGCTGGGTCCTCAAACGTATGAACCTGGAAATGCTGCAGGAGGCGGCCCTCGTCCAAGCGTGGAACGCTTCCCCTTCAGAGCCAGTAGACCTAGACGAGGAGGCTGACGGGCTGTGTAAAGCAATGACTAACATCTGCGACGCCGCCATGCCTCGTGCAAGGGCACCACCATCCAAGCGCAATGTCTACTGGTGGACGGAAGAGATCGCCGAGCTCCGCCGCCGATGCGTGGCGAGGCGCCGCCTATACCAGCGGTATCGAAGGAGAAGACGCCGGGAGACGGCTGAGTCAGACGCTCTCTATGCCGTCTATAGAGAGGCATCCAAAGCTCTCCGCGTGGCTATCAGTGAGGCTAAGGCGGAGTCCTGGCGGCAGCTGCTGCAATCATTAGAACATGATCCGTGGGGGCGCCCGTATAAAATGGCGAGACAAAAGCTTCGTCCCTGGGCTCCTCCCATCACCAGCACGCTACAGTCGCATGTCCTCCGACGGGTGGTTGAGGGACTATTTCCTCGTGAACCGGGAACTGAATTTGCTCCCCCCAACACGGTGGTGCCACAAAACGAAGCCCATGGCGAGGAAGAAGAAGACAACTCTGCTCCCGAAATATCGGAGGGAGAATTATGCGTGGCCGTTTTGAAAATGAAGGCTAAGAACACGGCTCCAGGGCCTGACGGTATCCCCGGTCGTGCGTGGGCCCTCGCCCAGGATGCCCTGGAACCACGCTTGAGGGCCTTCTTCGATCGGTGCTTGAATGAAGGGAGATTCCCCAGGCGGTGGAAGGGGGGCAAACTGGTACTCCTTCGAAAGGAAGGGCGCCCAGCGGACGAACCAGCAGGCTATCGCCCGATTGTACTGCTCGACGAGGCTGGCAAACTACTGGAGCGTGTTGTGGCTGCCCGCATCGTCAAACATCTAGAGAGAGTCGGCCCTGATTTGGCTGACACACAGTTCGGCTTTCGTAGAGGCCGCTCGACGCTGGATGCAATATCCTGCGTCCGCAATCTCTCCGAGGAAGCGTGCTCCAGCGGTGGGGTAATGTTAGCAGTGTCTTTAGATATTGCCAACGCGTTTAACACTCTACCGTGGAGCACGATTTTAGCGGCGCTGAGGTACCATGGCGTACCCCCTTATCTTCGGAGCCTGGTGGGGGATTATCTCTCCAATAGGGAGGTAGTCTACCCAACGAAAGATAGAGAAGGCCGCAGCCCTGTGACGCGCGGTGTTCCACAGGGGTCCGTATTGGGTCCCCTCTTGTGGAACATTGGGTATGATTGGGTTCTTCGGGGTGCTAATCTTGGTGGCGTCGGCGTCGTTTGTTACGCTGACGACACCCTGGTTACCGCCCGGGGGAGAACCTACAGGGAAGCGGCGATTTTGGCTACGGCTGGAGTCGCAGCCGTTGTGGCCAGAATAAGGCGGCTGGGGCTGGAGGTGGCACTCCACAAATCGGAGGCTATCTGTTTCCACGGTCCTCGGCGAGCGCCACCTGCAGACTCAAATATTGTAGTGGGAGGTACCTCAATTGCTGTTGGGCCGACGCTAAAATACCTTGGCGTTGTGCTCGACAGCAGATGGAGATTCGGAGCACATCTACGGCGGCTTTCTTCAAAACTGTCTGGGACTGCTGGTGCACTGAGCCGCCTTCTCCCAAATCTCGGTGGAGGAGATGGAAGCTGTCGCCGCCTTTACATGGCGGTGGTACGCTCGATGGCCCTGTACGGTGCCCCTATATGGGCGGGGTCTCTCGACTCCCAGGAGACCGCCCTACTCCACAGTGCGCAAAGGGTCATGGCGGTGAGGATGTGCAGGGGATACCGCACTCTATCACACGAGGTGGCCTGCGTTCTCGCTGGATCTCTTCCGTGGGATCTAGAGGCCGAAGTTCTCTCCTCGGTCTTTTGGCGTAGAATGCGGGCACGTGAGCGTGACCTCCGTCCTGCGCCACAGGAGGTGGTGCGATGGCGAAAGGATGCCAGGAAAGTGGCTGTGGCGACCTGGCGTGAGCGGCTCCTCACTGGGCCTGCAAAGAGAGGTGATGGGGCTCAGCGATTCCTCGAGGCTGTCCGACCCGTGCTTGTGGAGTGGGTCCAACGAGGACATGGTGCGCTGACCTTCCGGTTGACGCAGGTCCTCTCGGGGCATGGATGCTTCGGGAGGTACCTGTGCAACGTGGCCAGAAGAGAAGCAACCCCGGTGTGCCACCGGTGTGGCTGTGCGGAAGACACTGCACAGCATGCGCTAGAGGCATGCCCGGGAGAGGCGGAACCGCGTCAAGCCCTGACTGTGGTTGTAGGCGCAGACCTCTCGTTGCCGACCGTCATAGCCAAGATGGTTGACGACGAGACGTCATGGGAGGCAATGGTCTCCTTTTGCGAAACGGTAATCTCGCAAAGGGAGGCAGAGGAGCGAGAGAGGGAGATTGATCCTCTCTCCCTTCCAATCCGGAGGGCGCGGACGAGGAGACGAGCTAATCGAGCTCGCACTCCGTCTCCGCGTCTCTCTCCAGCACACCACTCCTCACATTGAGGAGGTGATGCACTAATGTTCCGGTGCATCACGTGTTGTATAAGGCGGGCATTCTAGCCCACCCGAGATGGATTCGTCCTGTGGGAAAGGACGAATAACGGCATAGGCGGGGTTGCGGAGAATGCTAACGCGGGCCCGCGACCCCGTTGCAGCTGATAATGAAGGAACATCGTGGGGTTTTTAGTCGGTAGTGGCAACAGTTGTTGCCGAGCCCGACATAACCCGCTCGCAATCCCATCGGCGGGCGGGTATGCGTAAATGCATTTTCCCCACGTAAAAAAAAAAAAAAAAAAAAAAGGTTAGGTTAGGTTAGGTTAGGTTAGGTTTTTTTTTTTTTTTTTTTTTTTATTAGTCAGGGAGGGGGAAATCCTCATGGATACCGCGGACGGTTATGTCGGACTCCGCCTCGCGGCGACCTACCGACTAAAACCCCCTCCCTGCTTCGTGTCTCCCTCTGACGTAATCAGAGTCTTTGTCGACATGTTCTTTTATTTATTTATTTTTTATATTGGTAAGCTTAAAAATAATAATTTTGAAATTTTATCTTGTATATAATATAAACTACTATTGTGGATTTACTACTAACATACTAAGGTAGAAGTTTAATTTTGTTGACATGAAATAATTTTTCTTTCTACTTTACTTTAGCTACATAACCTATTAATTAATTTACTTTTACTATTATTTTGTGTTCTTTTCTGTATTTTCTATACCTCTTAAATTTACATTCATTTTTATTACTACTTTCACTTATGTTCTTACGGCATATTCTAATAATATGAGTATAACATAATTTATATATCTATTTATTTCTATTTACTACAATTTTGGCTACATTAATACAATAATCTATAAACTTATTTCTTTTATTTTTGTCCATCATTAGTACGTTTATGTTGTCTGCGCTGAGATTAGTGTCTAACAATTGTTCCACATCAAATTTCTTATAGGCAAAGATAGGACATTCGAGAAGAATGTGGACAACTGTTTCATCTCTATCTGGTTCACAGATGCACGATGGGCTCTCTTTACACTTGAAGCGACTCAAGTATTCCGAGAACCCTCCGTGCCCTGTTAATATTTGTGTGAGGATACCGAACGGTTTTAACGACTTAACTATTTTGAAGGATTTAATTGCATCGGGAAAGAAGATTTTTGTAATATTTGCCGTATTTCCTGACTGGTATCTCTGGTTCCATTCGTCAAGGGATTCCATACGGATCTGTCTCTTGACGAATGAAACCGGGCACAAATCATAGTCAGGTCTTTTCTTGCTGTAAAGCGCAGCGTCCTTAGCTAATTGGTCCGCCCCTTCGTTGCCCTCTAGCCCTGCATGTGCTTTAATCCAGAACAAGGAAATTTCCTTGTTCTGGAGTTTACCGAGGCGGATGTTTTCCCTGGTTTCAGCAGCCAGAGGGTGGGGCGAAGTTGGATTGATGATAGTCTCCAAGGCGGACCTCGAGTCGCTAAGAATGGCAAAGCTTGCCTCACTTCTCCGTTTTATTAGTCTTGTGGCCTGGCATATGGCCAACAGTTCAGACTGGTACACCGTGCAGTACGACGGCAGCTTAAGCTTGAGGGCTTTAGTCTCAGCTTCATTGCTCCAAAGAGACAATGCCGCTCCGACTTTGCCCTCAATCTTGCTGCCGTCGGTATAGATTTTAACTGCTTGGTTTGCATAAGTAGCAATATCTTGTCGGCTTTCCAGTTTTACGAACTGGAGGCTCAAATGTTCTGCCGGATGTGGAGTATCGGTGAAGGCTTGCTTTTGCTCCACCTCTCTATCCCATAGTACTGGCTGGGGTACTCCTCTTCGGGCTTCATACAATTTAGCTGCTTCGCGTATTTTCATATCGAGTGGTAGTATCCCAGCCAGCACCAGCGCTGAGTTAAGAGAGACGGTGCGATATGCTCCGCATAATTTTTGGGCAAAAGCTCTCTGGACTGCGTTAAGATGTCGTTGTACACCTAATTTAAGTGTTGCCGGCGACCAAGCGCTGGCGGCATATGAGATAATTGGCTCCACCGTCGCCGTATATATGAGATGGATGACTTCCGGGTGGAGACCCCAACTTATCCTGGCGGCTCGAGACAGCTGTTTGTAGATATTTAAAGCCTTCTTGCAGACGTTCGCAGTGTGGCTATTAAACGTCAGCTTATGATCGATGGTGAGCCCCAGGATTTTTATCTCAGGCGACATTTCAATGTCGATCCCGCCCATGCTCAGCCGTGGCGTGTCAAATTTTAGCTTTCTGGTGAGAACCATTGCGTTGGTTTTATGAGGCGCGAATTTCATCTTGTTTTTAACACCCCACGTCTGAACATAGGCAAGAGCAACATTGGCACGTCCCTGCACTTCAAGCGCTGTGTCCCCGTCAAATACCAACACGACATCGTCTGCAAAAGCCTGACAGTAAACATCCCTCTGTTCCAAGCCCTTCAGCAGTGGGTCAAGGAGAAGATTCCAGAGAATCGGCCCTCCAATCGATCCTTGGACGCACCCCTTGTAAGTGTCCTTTATGTACTCTTCTCCAGCGTATCTAACACGGACCTTTCGGTCTTGAAGATAACTGTCCATTATACGCCGGAGATTGACCGGACACTTTTCCTCGGCCAGTCTGACTCTAATTGCAGGCCACCATGCGCTGTCGAAGGCTCCCTCTATGTCTAGCGACACCATAGTTATCAACTTCTTGCCATCAAGTTTTCGGCGTATGTAATTTACTAAATCATAGAGGGAGTCTTCGGTGCTCTTCTGGGGCATAAAGCCATACTGGCGGGGGCTCATCCTTGGTATCAGATGCCACTTCAACCGGCCTACTACCATTTTCTCTAAAATCTTCCCCATCACCGGCAGAAGACCAATGGGTCTATAGGACTTGGGTACGGTATAGTCTTCCTTGCCTGGCTTTCGCAATACGACCACTGTAGCTTCTTTCCAGATTTTTGGAAAATGACCGAGCTCAAGACATTTATTCATCAGCGCCAAGTGCAGTTCCATATCCCTGGATACCACCTGGCTGCAGATGTCGGCAGTAAAACCATCGACCCCGGGGGCCTTTTTCGGGTTGAAACTCTCCATAGCAGTTCTGAGTTCTCCCAATGTAAACTCCGGGTCATGTATTCCTTCATCATAGACTCGGTCGTTTACATGGTCTGCCGTTTCTCTAATAAGCTGATGATCTGCATTATCCTCCGATTTCAAGTCCCCGGGGTAAAATGCGTCCGCCAATACTTTGGCTGACTCTTTCTGGCTCATTTGTTCCCCATCCTTCACTAAGGGTAAGTCTTCGTGTCGCTTTTTCGTTCTGCCGATAACTCGATAGATGCCCTCCCACATCCCTTCCCTATCCTGCTTTCCGCAAAAACTTTTCCAACTTTCAATTGTTGCCCTTTTTGCTGCATACTCATATCTCTCTTTTGCTTGCAGGTACTCATCGACCACTTTAGTTCTTCGGACTGGCGCTGCGCATTGGATTCTGCGTTTCCTAGTGACGACTTCACGTTTCATTGTCTCAAGTTCTACGGTCCACCACGGCATGATAAGAGTTTGTTTTGTTTTCTTTTTGGCTATTATTTGATGACATGTTTGTGTTATTAACTCTGTATGTGTTTCTATAAGCGTATCTAAATTTTGTTTAATTTGAATTTTATCTATTTCCATTTTGTTTATTTTGCTTTCAGTTTTTAACTGATCCAGTTTCGCATGAAACTGGTGCCAGTTTACCTTTTTTGTGTTAAAAATTCTTGTAGTTCTATTTATACTAAGTCCCTTTGATTTTTTGAGTTTAATTCTAAAAGTAATGCCGTTGTGGTCCGCGCCCGTTAGATCATCCTGGACTCTCCAGTCCATCACTAAGTCGAGCAAGTCTTCCGAACAAGCAGTAACGTCGACATGGCTGGTAAATCGACGACCTCCTCTAATAGTGTCGAAGGTCGGGATATCGCCCTGATTGAGTATCTGCATACCCATTTCCTCTAAGGCACCGGACAGATCCTCACCCCTATGGTCCACAATGTGGCTCCCCCACCAGGGACTTTTGGCATTTGCATCGCCTCCCACGATAATTCTTCTAGATCCCAGCTCTACTTTGATCTTCTTTAGATGCTCCAGGTATGGCTCTATGGGCAGGTCTGACTCGAAGTAAAAGGATACAGCAGTGATCTCCCAAGCAGCAGTTCGGATCCTCACCACCACGATATTATTGGTGGTGAGTTCTGGGTACTGTATGATGTCCATATCGGGGTCGAAGACGGCTATGGCCGCTTTTACAGTCCCATTTCCCTGGCTTGTGCTTTGAAAAATCCTTACACCTCTGTAACTCTTCATACTTTTTGACCCACCCACATATGGCTCCTGGAGCAGTGCCACGGCTATTTTTCTTTGGCTGGCTTCAATTATTAGCTCGTTTGTGGCGAGCTCTTTACGCTGGAGGTTTGCCTGAGCTGTGAGATATCCTTTTGTGGGGGCACCCGTTGCATCGATGTTGCTGCCAGATACCACCTTAGCAATAATAAGAAATTGTGGCTCTGGCTAATGTGTCCCATTTTCGCCTAATCGGACAATCCATGCTAAAAGCATTGTGCTCTATCTGGTCTAATTTAGCATGTGAACAGTTGCAACATGCAGGAGGAGCACCGGCGAGCCAGTCTGGGCAGTCGACCTTCTTGTGGGGGCCGGCGCAATGGCTGCACTTCTCCAGGGTTTCCTTGCAGAAGCGCCTGCCATGCCCGTACCCCAGGCAAAGTGAGCACTGAACAAGGGGCGACTGATCAGCAACGCGTACTCTCTGCAAGTCTATCTGCACAGCTTCACTATCCATAGCCCGAGTCCATATTGTGGGCGACACCTTCACGACTATATGAGCCGTTAAGGGATTTTTGGTCCTCTTTTTATATTTAATTTCAATTCGGTTCTCTTTCTGATCCAAACCTCGGAATATTTTATGGTTTTGGTTTTTGAGGGCGCGGAGAATATCCTCATCAGTATTGTACGTAAGTACGTCTTTGAGGATTAAAAGTGGATCTTTGTTTTTTATATCCTCCACGCTCAGATAGTCACCTGCCTTCTTCAGTCTCTCCTTCACCTTATTTCTTTCTTCATCGCTCCTGCATCCTACTATGACCTTCCCATCTTTGGCCTTTCGAACTTTGTCGATGATAATACCTCCTTCCTTTGCGTCAACAGCCTTTCTTATTCGGTTTAAAACATCCTCTCCTGTTTCTGTTTCGTCCTTGGAGGTGACTACTACTGAGTGCAGCGCGGTCTGCTGCGGGGGTTTCCTCCCACTACTCCCAGCGACCACACCCGCGTATGTAGCATCCTCCAAGGATTTTTGGTGGCTTTCTAAAGTCGTTTTTAGCTCTGTCATTTTCTCCATATTTTCCTTAATCAGCCTGTCATGTTCCCCGAGGCGTAAAAGGAGCTCGTCATCTTCTCTTCTGGGGGCGAGATGAGGCGAGGGGAGCGAGGCCGGAAGCTCCATCTCTCTCTCCCCACCCCTCCCCCCACTCTGGCTAGTCCCTTTTAGTCCCTTTGACGTCTCGGACTCCCTGACAAGCTGATAAAGCCTGTCTACTGCTGAAGCCACACCATCCTTAATCTCTGTTTTTAAATTTCTGGAGGCACTAAGGTGCAACTTGGCCTTGTTTAGGCAAGCTCTGGCTTCCGCCACTCTGCTTGCATATACCGGCCTCACAGGCGGGCTCCCTGAGACGTCCGTCGATTTTGTACCAGTCTTACCCTCCTGCAGGGAGGCGACATTTGGTCTTCGTTTAGAGGGGCCCACCGTTGCAGCCAATATCGTCGTGGAGGAGGTATGTCCAGGAGATGTAGATCTTACCGACTCCCACTCGTCTATGCTAAGTCTCACTTTGGAGACTTTGTCGTTATCCTCAGAAGTACCAGCCTTCTCTGTTCGTTTTGGAGACATTTTCGATGCAGTGCAGGCGTCATTCGCCCTTTTGACGGGGGGTGTTGCGAACATGTCGTCAGAGGGACGAGTCAAAAGTGTAAGTTATTATAAATATAAATGTAACACTGAATGTATAAAAGTCAGTTACAAACGTAAAAAAGGTTTGTAGAAGTTATAAAATGTTCTTAATATAATATTTGTAGGTATTTTATACCTGTTGTTTAAATGTAATTGTCAAAATTTGGCTCTAATATATAGTTCCGTGTCCTTAAATAGTCAAAATATCATAACAAAATGTTTTCAAAATTTTGTCTGATTTCAACCAGACCCTATGGAAAACTTCAAATTCTTACTATCGTAGACCTGGGTGGGCAGGTGGGCAAAATTTTGTTGAAATTAGCGTTTTCGAGTATGGGGCGCGGTGCGCGCTCACTCGCTGATTCCTAGAAAAATACTAGAAAAATTCTAAAAAAATGAAATGGCCAAAATATTGATATAAATGTGTTATTTGTATTGAAAATTACGTTAATTTAATAAAATTTTTCGTTTTTCAGATGCAGACCGCGTGCGCGGCGTGCTCGCAAAGCTGAAAACGTGTATGCGGTGATTTGAAATTATATTCCAGAGATGTATGTGATAAAATATGCAATTTAACAATAAAATGCTACTAAATAGCTTTAAAATTATGAAAATCTGTAAATTTTGAATATTTTTTCAGGAAACGATATCCTTTTTAGTAACGCTGTGTGAAACGCTCGTGATTACGCGTATTATGATATGCCACACTTGTATATCCAGTTATATTTGAGTTTGCAAAAAATCAGTTTGTACTGGGCTCGGTACTTGGGTATATCAACTTTTTAGTACTGACGAAATAAAATTTTGTCGAAATTAGCGTTTTCGAGTATGGGGCGCGGTGCGCGCTCACTCGCTGATTCCTAGAAAAATACTAGAAAAATTCTAAAAAATGAAATGGCCAAAATATTGATGTAAATGTGTTATTTGTATTGAAAATTACGTTAATTTAATAAAATTTTTCGTTTTTCAGATGCAGACCGCGTGCGCGGCGTGCTCGCAAAGCTGAAAACGTGTATGCGGTGATTTGAAATTATATTCCAGAGATGTATGTGATAAAATATGCAATTTAACAATAAAATGCTACTAAATAGCTTTAAAATTATGAAAATCTGTAAATTTTGAATATTTTTTCAGGAAACGATATCCTTTTTAGTAACGCTGTGTGAAACGCTCGTGATTACGCGTATTATGATATGCCACACTTGTATATCCAGTTATATTTGAGTTTGCAAAAAATCAGTTTGTACTGGGCTCGGTACTTGGGTATATCAACTTTTTAGTACTGACGAAATAAAATTTTGTCGAAATTAGCGTTTTCGAGTATGGGGCGCGGTGCGCGCTCACTCGCTGATACCTAGAAAAATACTAGAAAAATTCTAAAAAATGAAATGGCCAAAATATTGATGTAAATGTGTTATTTGTATTGAAAATTACGTTAATTTAATAAAATTTTTCGTTTTTCAGATGCAGACCGCGTGCGCGGCGTGCTCGCAAAGCTGAAAACGTGTATGCGGTGATTTGAAATTATATTCCAGAGATGTATGTGATAAAATATGCAATTTAACAATAAAATGCTACTAAATAGCTTTAAAATTATGAAAATCTGTAAATTTTGAATATTTTTTCAGGAAACGATATCCTTTTTAGTAACGCTGTGTGAAACGCTCGTGATTACGCGTATTATGATATGCCACACTTGTATATCCAGTTATATTTGAGTTTGCAAAAAATCAGTTTGTACTGGGCTCGGTACTTGGGTATATCAACTTTTTAGTACTGACGAAATAAAATTTTGTCGAAATTAGCGTTTTCGAGTATGGGGCGCGGTGCGCGCTCACTCGCTGATTCCTAGAAAAATACTAGAAAAATTCTAAAAAATGAAATGGCCAAAATATTGATGTAAATGTGTTATTTGTATTGAAAATTACGTTAATTTAATAAAAATTTTCGTTTTTCAGATGCAGACCGCGTGCGCGGCGTGCTCGCAAAGCTGAAAACGTGTATGCGGTGATTTGAAATTATATTCCAGAGATGTATGTGATAAAATATGCAATTTAACAATAAAATGCTACTAAATAGCTTTAAAATTATGAAAATCTGTAAATTTTGAATATTTTTTCAGGAAACGATATCCTTTTTAGTAACGCTGTGTGAAACGCTCGTGATTACGCGTATTATGATATGCCACACTTGTATATCCAGTTATATTTGAGTTTGCAAAAAAACAGTTTGTACTGGGCTCGGTACTTGGGTATATCAACTTTTTAGTACTGACGAAATAAAATTTTGTCGAAATTAGCGTTTTCGAGTATGGGGCGCGGTGCGCGCTCACTCGCTGATTCCTAGAAAAATACTAGAAAAATTCTAAAAAATGAAATGGCCAAAATATTGATGTAAATGTGTTATTTGTATTGAAAATTACGTTAATTTAATAAAATTTTTCGTTTTTCAGATGCAGACCGCGTGCGCGGCGTGCTCGCAAAGCTGAAAACGTGTATGCGGTGATTTGAAATTATATTCCAGAGATGTATGTGATAAAATATGCAATTTAACAATAAAATGCTACTAAATAGCTTTAAAATTATGAAAATCTGTAAATTTTGAATATTTTTTCAGGAAACGATATCCTTTTTAGTAACGCTGTGTGAAACGCTCGTGATTACGCGTATTATGATATGCCACACTTGTATATCCAGTTATATTTGAGTTTGCAAAAAATCGGTTAGGTTAGGTTAGGTTAGGTTAGGTTAGGTTAGGTTAGGTTAGGTTAGGTTGGGGTGGCAAGTAGAGAACCTCCCCGTGGTGCCCCCTGGAAACTGTTTGGACCCGGTAACGCAGGTGTCCAACAGGCCAATCTCTACCTTCGCAGCTATCACCAGCCGTCGCTGTGATTAGAATGCCGAAGAAACCGCAGCGTGACGCTTCTGGGAAGTTCACAAAAGGCCCTTCTCAGGGCCACTCCCCAGAGGCCCCCGTGGATTATGACGTAGTGGATAGAGACGTGGAAGTCTCGGCTCCAGAAATGGAGGTGTTCCGTAGTGCGGAGACTGCGGATGGACGGGACAACCGTCGAAAGCGGCGGTCTACTCCGTTTCTCGAGTCTGGTCTTTCAGATTCGGACACAGAAACTGAAGCGACGGCAGCCGCTAAGGTGAATACGGCTAGACGAGGGAAAGGAAGGAACGTGAAAGCGGGTTCTACCAGAGAAGCGTTCCTGAAGTACCAAGCGTCATCAGATGGAGAGCTGGAGGAAATCCTGCGAGTCAGACAATTTAAGAAGAGGTGTGGCGCTGCCACCGACACCGGTAGTGATACCGATGCCTTTGCGATGGTTGGTGACATCACCAGGCTGAATGCGCAAGAGCTGAGGGCGCATGCGGGTGAAAAGCTTGCCGATATTTTGGACGTTGCTAGGAACTCGGGCAACCTGAAAGGCGAGTACGTCGGCCGCCTGAAGAGGTCTTCGTCGACCCTGAGGGAAGTGGTGGACGCTCTCGCGAGCAGGAGCGAAGCCGAGGAGACGCGACGTCTTCGGGCGGAAAACGGCCGTCTCAAGCTGGAGGTAGAGGCGATGAAGGCAGAGGTGAAGGCGCTACGTCGAGGCTTCACTGAGGCTAAGACAGCCGCTGCCACCGCTGAAACCACCGCCGCCACTGCCAAGGCCGCCGCCGCCGCTGCGGAGACGCGAGCTACTCCTGCTGCGCCGTCGGTGGCGGACGATCTCCTTGAGGAGCTAAAGCGCTCCTTAACAATAACGTTTGGGACGATGCTGAGCGCCCGACTTGCAGGGTTCGAGGACCGGCTCCTGCCGGCCCCGACGGTCCGCCCACCCTTAAGGGCAGATGCTAAGAAGGCGGCAGCGGTAGGCACTCCCTCAGTGCCTCCAACTCCTCTGGTGGGCAAGCGGGCAAGCAAGCCCGTAAAGACTGTCAACACCTTAGTGGTACCAGCCTTGACCCCCTCCACGTCGAGGGGGACCCAAGGCACCAGCCAGGCTGCTCCTGAAGAGCAGACCTGGGCCACAGTGGTGAAAAAGGGGAAGGGCAAGGGCAAGGGAAAGGGAAAGGGAAAGTCTTCTCTACCCTCCCCTGCACCCACGTCCATCCCCGTGGCCCGGGCTCCTGCCAAAATTAGGCAGGGAGCCACCAATGCCGGTAAGGCTAAGGCGGCGCTGAAATCCCCCAAGTCCGCGGCGGTTGTTCTGTCGTTGCAGCCTGAAGCCGCGGAGAAAGGGGTGACTTACAGCGCCGTTCTAAAAATGGCGCAGGAGAAGGTCGATCTCCAGGAGCTGGGGATTGACCAGCTCCGCTTCCGCCAGACGGCCACGGGAGCCAGAATGCTGGAAATCCCTGGCTCCCAAAACTCAGATAAGGCGGACCAACTCGCGGAGAAGCTCCGCGGGGTCCTTTCTGAGGTGGCCAACATCGCCAGGCCCATTAAATCCGCTGATCTACGCATCTCGGGCCTGGACGATGCGGCCACGAAAGAGAAGGTGGCGAAGGCGGTCGCTGAGGCAGGAGGCTGCAACGTGCAGATGGTTAAGACCCGGGAGATCAACCCGGGTTTTAACGGTACTGGCTCCATCCTGGTGTCTTGCCCAGTTTCAGCAGCCCAAGTGCTGCTGAAGAAGGGCAGACTCCTGGTCGGGTGGAGCTCAGTGCGTGTGGTGGCACTGGGAGCGCGTCCCATGCGGTGCTTCAGGTGCTTGGGGCTGGGGCATACGCGCCCCCAGTGTCCTGCTTCAGTCGATAGGGGTGACCTGTGTTTCCGGTGTGGAGGCGCAGGTCATCGGGCAGCCAGCTGCGGGAAGGCTGAACCACGATGCGCGATATGCGCGGAGTCGGGGAAGCCTTCCGGGCACGTAATGGGGGGACGCAACTGTGCCCCTCCAAAGACGAAGGGTAAGGCCACCAGGACCCAGGCCAACCCTGTGGCCACAAAACAGGCCACCCCCGAAGCAGACCGCCAAGCGGTGGTCGAGGTGGTTGTGATGTCTGATTGATGGATCAGGTCCGGCATCACAACCTCCTCCAGACGAACTTAAATCACTGCGCTGGGGCTCAAGACCTTCTCATGCAGACCCTGGCGCAGTGGCAAATAGATTTGGCGGTTGCCGCGGAGCCGTATTACGTTCCCCCGGACCCCCATCCCTGTTGGGCTGGGGATCTGGACGGCTCCGTGGCTATAGTACTACGGTCTGGCTGCGCTTTTCCCCTCTCAGTCGAAGAGAGGGGTTCGGGCTACGTGGTGGCCAGGTGGGGGGAGTATGCCATCGTCGGGGTATACTTCTCCCCCAATAGACCCGCTGCGGAACTGGAGGTCTTTATGGACCTCCTTGCCGCAGCGGTTAGACGACAGGCGCCTCGTCAGATCCTCCTTATGGGGGACCTGAACGCCAAGGCCCGGGATTGGGGCAACCGCTCTACTGACTCTCGCGGGGAGATTGTCAGGGAGTGGGCGGTTGCCACGGGACTGACCCTGCTCAATAGAGGGTCGGTCCACACGTGCGTGCAACATAACGGGGGGTCCGTGGTGGACCTATCGTTTGCCACCCCGGCTGTTGCGGCACGTGTCCGGGCCTGGAGGGTGTTGTCGGAGGTGGAGAACCTCTCGGATCACAAATATATTAGGTTCGAGGTTCTCCCCTCCCACGTCCAGGGAGGGCCTGCGGATGTGGTGCGCGCGGATTTCCCGCGATGGACGATATCTCGCCTCGACGCTGAACTAGCGGAAGAGGCGGCTATCGTTCAGTCGTGGTCTGCCGCTCCAGTGCATCCGGAAGTGGACGTCGCGGCGGGCGACTTCCGAGAGGCGGTGACGGCCGTGTGTGACGCAGCCATGCCGAGGTCCCTTCGTTGCCCCGATCGCCGCCAGGTTTACTGGTGGTGCTCGGGGATTGAGGACCTCCGGTGCGCTTGCTCGGTGGCGCGGCGAGCCTACACCCGCTGTAGGAGGTCACGTCATGGCCGGACCGACGACCAGCTGTCGGCTGAGGAGCTGGAGTCTGAGCGCCGGCTGCACGGCTTATTCCGCGACGCTAAGTGGGAGCTGCAGCTGGCTATCAGTCGGGCCAAGTCTCGGGCCTGGGGCGAGGCCCTGGAGGGTCTCGACAGGGACCCTTGGGGGCGGCCATATAGGGGCGCCCGGAAAAAGTTCCGGGGCCAAACGACCCCTATTGCGGAGTCGCTGGAGCCTGAGCTCCTGGGCAGGGTGTTGGAGGGCCTATTCCCTGACTCCCACCACCACACCCCACCGACGATGGTCTCCTCCACCCCCGAGGAACTGAACCCAGCCTCCATTCCGCCTGTGTCCGAGGAGGAGATGGAGGTGGCAGTCGGCCGCCTACGGGGCAAAAGGACCGCACCGGGTCCAGACGGGATCCCGGGGCGGGTCCTTAGGATAGCCCTAAGGCAGATGGGCGACAGGCTTCGGGGACTGTTCGACGCGTGCCTGACGTCAGGGCAGTTCCCGAAGCTTTGGAAGGACGGCCGGCTGTGCCTGCTACGGAAGGAGGGTCGACCTGCCGACTCGCCTTCCGGATACAGGCCCATAGTGTTGCTGGATGATACGGGTAAGCTCCTGGAGAGAGTTGTGGCCTCCCGTGTCATCCGGCACCTGGAGGAGACTGGGCCTGGTCTGTCGGAGGCCCAGTACGGGTTCAGAGCGGGGCGGTCTACAATAGACGCCCTGCTCTGGCTCAAACGGTGGACGCAGGATGCGGTCGGCGAGGGTCAAAAGGCGTTGGCTGTCTCGCTCGACATTGCCAACGCCTTCAACAGCCTCCCGCACGGAACAATACAGGAGGCGCTCCGGTTTCATGGAGTGCCCCTGTATCTGCGGAGGCTGTTAGCCGACTACCTCCGGGACCGTGAGGTCCTAGTGGAGGGACGTGACGGTCTGAGGCACCGTCGCGTCTCCTGCGGGGTTCCACAGGGGTCGGTACTGGGACCGCTCCTGTGGAACGTAGGCTACGACTGGGTGCTCCGCGGCACGCTTCCTGCAAGTATGCAGGTCGCGTGCTACGCGGACGACACCCTAGTCGTAGTCAAGGGGAGGGACCTCAGGGAGACGGTGCGGTTGGCCACGGTGGGTACAACCCTCGTGGTTGACCGCATACGCGCCCTGGGACTGGAGGTCGCCCTCTCCAAGACCGAGGCCCTATTGTTCCATGGGCCTCGGGGGGGACCCCCTCCAGGAACGCGGGTGGTTCTGGATGGGGTGATGGTCCGGGTAGGGACCCAGATGAAATATTTGGGTCTCATCCTGGACGGGAGGTGGGCATTTCAGGCCCACTTTGCCCAGATGGCCCCGAGAGTGGTGGGAGCGGCAGCCGCCCTGGGAAGGCTGCTGCCCAACGTGGGTGGCCCGAGTGCCAACTGCCGTCGATTATACTCCGGAGTAGTCCGGAGTATGGCCCTGTATGGGGCACCGGTCTGGGTGGACGCCCTCAATCGCAGCACCAAAACCCTGCTGCGACGTCCGCAGCGGGTGATTGCAACGAGGGCGATACGCGGGTACCGGACGGTGTCCTGGACGGCAGGGTGCGTGTTGGCCGGTGATCCCCCCTGGGAGCTCCAAGCGGAGATCCTCGCCGAAGTTTACCACTTCGTGGCGGAGAGGAGATCCCGCGGAGACCCCCCAGCGTGGGAGGAGGTCACGCGCATGCGGCGGCAGGCGAGGGCTGCCATGTTGCGGCGGTGGACGGAGGACCTGGCTCCACCGGTCCCTGGGCAGTGGACGGTGGAGGCTATCCGCCCGGTCCTTCGGAGGTGGGTGAGGCGGCAGCATGGGCCGCTGACCTTCCGATTGGTGCAGGTGCTTTCCGGACACGGATGTTTCGGAAAATACCTGCACCACATCGCAAGACGGGAGGTGACTCCGGTGTGTCACGAGTGTGGGGCACCGGAGGATACGGCGCTTCATACGCTGGAAGCGTGTGCCGCATGGGGCCCGCAGCGGCACACGCTTTCAATGATGATAGGACGGGATCTCTCTCTGCCAAGCGTAGTCAACGCTATGCTTGGCAGCGAGAGATCGTGGCAGGCGATGGTCTCCTTCTGCGAAGCCGTAATGGTGCAGAAGGAGACCGCGGAGCGGGCCCGGGAGACGGACGCTGGAGCGGTCGCGCTCCGGCGCAGGAGACCAGGTGGGAGGAGGAGGCGTTTTGCCCACCTCCTCCCTCCTCCGTAGTGGGGTCACCGGTGGAGTGTCGGGGGACGCTCCACCGGCTTGCACGGCCCCACATGTCTGAGGGGTGACCTTTGTGAGCAAGGTTGCCCCTCCAAGGGCGGAGAGACCCGATAAGGGTCTGCCACTGGGGCAAGATGGTAGAATGCTACCGCGACCCCATCTTGCCCCACCTCGGTGGAGGACGGCTCACGGGGGGGTTTTAGTGGGTGCGAGCCCCACATACCCCCTTCCATCACCCCCGTGGTGGAAGGGAAGTGCGTAGGCATTTCCCCCCTCAAAAAAAAAAAAAAAAAAAAAAGGTTAGGTTAGGTTAGGTTAGGTTAGGTTAGGTTAGGCGGACGCGGTGGGGCCGCAGGGGAAGAGGAGTGCCGGTATAACGGTTCGCCGCTCTCCCTATCCTCTGCGGCCGAAGTGGCTGGCGGTGGGGCCACTGAACCGACCCATCGCAGGGGGACCTCGAGCGTCCCGACGCGGGGATTTCGTCTGGCGCTCATTTGCGGGTTGGTCCCCGGGTGGTTGCGGCGCACCATGTGTACTGGTGCGTCGCAAGGGGGATTCCTCAGAGGCGGGTCAGGAAACGGACAGCCGCGGCGGGTTCGCGGTCGTGTGCGTAAGCGTTCCCGTGTTCCCGTCATGAGCGGCAGTGGAGGTACACCATGGGGTTTTAGTGGGTAGTACGGGCAGTCGCCAGTGAGTCCCACATAACCACTGGGCCTTCCCCGGGCTCAGTGGTATGCATAAACGCATTTCCCCATGTAAAAAAAAAAAAAAAAAAAAAAAAAGGTTAGGTTAGGTTAGGTTAGGTTAGGTTAGGTTTTTTTTTTTTTTTTTTTTTTTTTTTTTTCAGGGAGGGGGAAATCCTCATGGATACCGCAAGCGGTTATGTCGGACTCCGCCTTGCGGCGACCTACCGACTAAAACCCCCTCCCTGGTTGCATGTTCCTCCGACATTGGTCGGAGACGTTGGACAACAACATTATTATTGTATTTCAATGTATTTTAAAGTACTGAGCAATATTTTTTTAATATATGCTCGTGAAATTCATGGGGTCCTAAGATTTCTATGTGGAAGTATATCATGTATGTTTTATTTTTACGTTTAATTACTTATTATATTATTATTTTCATTTCTATTTTATCTTCATTATATTTCTTCAAACTTTTAATTTTTCTTAATTTTTATCACTTTAATTTTGGTAACTCTTAGTATATAATTATTATATACTAAAGTTTAGCATTTATTTCTGTTTATTTCTTTTTATTACCTTTGTAGCTAATTTTTCACAGTATTTTAAGAAGCTTTCTCTATAGTCGTTATGTTTTATTAATATTGCAAAATGTTCTTTTCTTATCTCTATACCTAACTCTATTTCTAAATTGATTCTATCAGCACCATACATGGGGCACTCCGTCAATACGTGACTTACACTTTCTTCATTTATCGGGTCACAGGGGCAAGCCGGGCTCTCCTTGCACTTGAACCGGTTCAAGTACTCAGAGAACCCGCCATGCCCAGTAAACACTTGCACCAATATTGGAGTAAGCCTTATCTTCTTCAAGACGGAGTAGGCCCCGACAGCATTCGGGAAGAAAAGCTTGGTGGTGGATGCAGTGTTTCCTTGTTCGTAACGACGGTTCCACTCGTCAAGCGTCTCGATGCGGATCTGACGCCTAACGAATGAAACCGGACACAGCTTGTAGTTGGCTACAGTTTTACGTTTAAGTGCAGCATCCCTGGCCAGTTCATCAGCTCTTTCATTACCCTCCAACCCCGCATGTGCCTTAATCCAAAATAGATTTATTATTTTGCCGCGCTTTTGGTTGCTTGTGAAAGCTGCTTTAATTTTGAATGCAAGGGGATGGAGGGAAACGCTGTCGGTAACTGTTTCGAGAGCCGACCGCGAGTCACAATAGATGCTGCACTCATTCGCTTCTGAGGCGAGAGCCAACTCCACGGCTTTTTGTAGCGCTAAAAGCTCGGCCTGGTAGACCGTGCAGAATGGTTCCAACCTAAATTTCCGGAATTTGGTCTCGGCCTCACCGTCCCATAAGGACAGTGCCGCTCCGACCTTACCCTCGATTTTGCTTCCGTCTGTATAAATTTTTAGCCCATTGCAGTTATGTTGGTTCCATTCTGCACGATCAGCGATACTTCCAAACTTAAGCACCACTTGTTTTGCAGGATGAGGCAAATCGGTAAAGTTGACTGGTTTTTCAACCTCCCAGTCCCCTATCCCCCGCCGGGAAAAACCTTTTCTTAATTCATAAAGACGGGCTGCTTCCTGAACTCTCAAGTCCAATGGAAGCATCCCGGCGAGAGTGAGAGCCGAGTTTAGGGATACCGTCCTATATGACTTTACCATCTTTTGCACAAATCCTCGTTGCACCGCGTCAAACTGCTTCCGAACGGACAGCTTACATGCTGCGGGTGCCCACGCACTTGCTGCGTACATAATAGTGGGCTCCACCACTGCTACATACATGGTCCTGATGATCTCCGGCTGCAACCCCCAGGATATTTTCGCAGCTCTCGACATCTGCTTATAAAAATTTAGGGCTTTCCGGCATACGTTTGACACGTGCGAGTTAAATGTCAGCCGATCGTCAATGGTAAGTCCCAAAATCTTTATGTCGCGCGACATTTCTATGCTGACCCCACCCATGCTCAGTATTGGCGAGTCATATTTTAGCTTATTAGTTATTGTCATAGCTTTAGTCTTGCTAGGTGCAAATTTTAACTTGTTTTGGACTCCCCAATCCTGAACATGTGCGAGAGCAGCATCTGCCGAACCTTGGATTTCCGTTGCTGTATCACCGGAGAAAATCAGGACCACGTCGTCCGCAAACGCCTGACAGTAATGCCCCTTCATCGTTAACCCTTTAAGTAGAGGGTCCAAGAGGAGGTTCCAAAAAGTTGGGCCTCCTATCGAACCCTGGACACACCCTTTTGTCATTTCTCGAGCCCACTCCGCTCCAGCATATCTCACCTTTACCTTTCTGTCGCTCAGGTAACTATGAATGAGGCGCTTCAGGTTGGTTGGGCATCCAGTCTCAGCCAGTCTGCATCTTATGGCTGGCCACCACGCGTTGTCGAAGGCTCCCTCTATGTCCAGAGAAACTACTGTAATTATTTTGTGCTTCTTCAAATGTTCTCGTATGTACTGGGTCATGACATAGAGGGAGTCCTCGGTACTACGCTGCGGTGTGAAGCCATATTGATTCGGGCTCATGTCCGGAAGTGTGTACCATCTGATTCTTCTCACGACCATCTTTTCCAAGATTTTGCCCAGAATAGGCAAAAGACCGATCGGCCTATAAGATTTCGGGTGTGAGTAGTCATCTTTCCCATTCTTCCGGAGTACTACTACTGTTGCTTCCTTCCAGGATTTGGGAAAGCATGACAGTTGAAGGCACTTGTTCAGAAGGTCAAGAAAGATGTCAGGTCCCAAGGTAATTGCCGCTCTACATATTTCGGCCGTGAATCCGTCATGGCCTGGTGCCTTTTTAGCACTGAAACTGGCAGCAGCCCACCTCAACTCTTCTGCCGTAAATGGGGGGTCGCATGTTCCAACATGCAACTCCCCGTTTATTTTACTGGCTAATTCTCGCGTCGACTGGTGGTACGTGTTATCATTTTCGACTCCATCAGCGGGGTAAAAAGTTTCAGCCAGCAATTTCGCGGACTCCTCGCCATTGAGCTCCTCGCCGTTCAGCACGAGCGGGACGTCCTCCTTTCTGACGGTAGTGCGTCTTAAGACCCTGTACACTCCATCCCACATGCTTTCCCTATCCTGTTTTTCACAGAAAGCCTTCCAGCTGACAACCTGAGCTCTTGCTGCCTCCAGCAAGTACGTATCCTTCGCCGTGAGGTAATCTTTTACTACGTATTTCCTACGGACAGCCGAGGCGCAGCGTATTCGACGTTTTTTTGTTGTCATGTCACGTTTCAAGGCTTCAAGCTCATGACTCCACCAAGGCAATCCTTTAAAAGTTTTGTTTTTAATTTTGGGAATAGTTTCTATGCAAGTTTTTGTTAATGATTCCGTGTATTTGTCAATTGTTTGGTCTAATTTGCTCTTGCTATTAATTTTGCTTATTTCTTCTTTATTAATATTATTTTCTATCCAAACTTGGGTCAGTTTCTCACGAAACTGATGCCAGTTTGCTTTTTTCGTGTTATATATTCTAGTTGTACCTTTTATATTTGTTCCCAAAGCCTTATCAAAATTTATCTCAAAAAGGATTGCATTGTGATCAGAGCACGTGAGACCACTTGCTACTTTCCAATCGTTGATTCTACTAAGCATGTCCAAAGAACAAGTGGTCACGTCGACGCGGCTCGTATATCTTTTTGTCCCCCGGTAGGTATCAAACGTAGGTTCCGTCCCACAGTTAAGGATCTGGAAGTTAAGGTCGTCCAACATTCCAGCAAAAGCTTCGCCTCGAATGTTTGTCTCCCTACTACCCCACCACGTACTCCATGCGTTAGCGTCACCCCCCAAAATCACGTTGCGGGTCCCCATACCGGCAACTATGTGTTTGATCCGGTCCACGTCTAATTCGATGTCCTTGTCGCCTTCTAAATAGATCGACACCACGCCAAATTCCCACGCACTGGTTTTCAATATTGCAACTGCTATATTGTGAGTTGTTAGTGTTGGGCACTGCATGATGTCGATTGTATTGTCGAACAGTAAAATTGCGGCCTTATTAGGTTTGTCCGTTTTTTGTTGGTTTTGAATTACCGTGACCCCGGAGTAGGTTCTCAACTCACCAGTGTTGCCGGTATAGGGTTCCTGCACCAGTGCAAAGGCAAGTTTTCTTTTGGCCGCTTCAATAAATATATCAGCGGTTGCCTGCTTGCTTCTTTGGAGGTTCGCTTGCACCACTCGATACGGATGAATTCCACCTGGTGTGTTCACGCCTGGGGTGCCCTTAGCAGTACGCTACGGCTGACCTCGCCAGGGTCTCCCATCTCCTTCGCACGGGGCAGTCTCTACTGAATGCGTTGTGGGCAGTTTCCGCGTAATTAGCTTTCTGGCAATTACAGCACATCGGGAGTGCTCTAGCCAGCCAGTCAGCACATTCGCTTTTAAGGTGAGGGCCCCCGCAGTGACTGCACAGATCCGTGGTTTCACGGCAGAATCTTTTACCATGTCCGTACCCGAGGCAGCGCGAACACTGTACAAGGGGGGACTGGTCCGCCACTCTGACCGTCTGAAGGTCTACACACACTGTGCCCTCCTGCGTCATACGGTTCCAGAGCGGCGGTGACACCACAAGGATAACGCTGTTCAATAGATCATTCCTGGATTTCCGTCGGAATTTAACCGCCATCCTATCATCCTCCTCGCTTAATCCTCTAAAAAGGTGTTTATTTTGGGCTCTCAGCGCCTTCATAATGTCATCGTCTGAGTGGCACTGCAGGACGTCGCGCAGGATAACAAGCGGGTCCTTGTTTTTAATATCTTCAAATTGAAGCACTTCCCTCGATTTTTTAAGTTTGTCCTTGACTTTACCCAACTCTTCCCGCGTTCTACATCCCAGAATCACTTTCCCATCCTTAGCCTTCCTGACATTTTCAATCCTCAGCCCAGCTTCCTTTGCGTTTACCGCCGTCCTGATTCGTTGAATCACCTGTTCGCCGGTATCACTCTCATCCGTTGACGTTATAACAACAGAGTGGGTGACCTCCTGCTGTCGGGTTGGCCCTGCTGCCACTCTGGCATACGTTCCCTTCTCCTCGGACACCTCCTGATGTTTCCTTAAAGATTCCTTTAGCTTTTCCATTTCTTCCGTGTTTTTTTGGAGTAACTTACCGTGCTCTACAATCTTATCTATCATTTCTTGTTGTAGCTCTGTATTACTATTATATTCTAATTTTTTACTACTTTCTTCTGTCCTCTCCTTGTCCTTTGTCTTCGAACTCTCTTTACCATTATACGGTTTCCCTTCTTCAGCGTCTCTAACCAAACGACTCAATCTGTCCACAGCCTCCAGAACCTCCGTCTTAATCTCACTCTTTAGATTCCTGCTGTTATTGATCTGCAGCCTGGCTTTCATTGCCCATGATTTCGCCTCTACGTATCGGCTTATATGAGCTGGTCCCTTCTGCAAATCCTCAACAACCGGAACCCCGGGTTTCCTTTGCAGTCCAATGGTCGATTTTGGTACTGCCTTAACGGTTCTAGGGGAAACTGAAGATCTCGTTTTGGACTCAATCTCACCCACACTAAGTCTAACCGAGGTGGGGTTAGTGTCGTTGGAAGGTCCGGCCTTCTCCATCAAAATTTCGTCCTCTCTGGGTGATTTCGGTCCAACCGAAGTGGGTTTTCCCTTTATTGGCGTTCGGTGTCCAAACATATTGGTTGACTCCACGGGTTCAACTGTTATTGCCGACGTCAGTAATGTAAATAGCACAGAGTCGTTGCTATCAATGTATAATTATAAGTATTTTATACTTATGTCATCAGGCTGCGCCTGTACAGTTGTCAATTAAATCACAAAAGTGATGTCAAATTCTAAATAAATAAACTAAAACCCAAATATCCCCGATCACAAACGTCCAAATAACACAAGCAAACTATTTCCGTGGTCCACACAACCACACCAACCAATTCCAAACAAAAAGCAAATACTACAAAAAATTGTATTCTGTCCCCTCTTATACTGGTGGCAACATACGCTGAAACTATCATGCTCGAAAAGGAGGCGGCGGAGAGGGACAGAGAGGATGATGTCCGTTCGCTCCCAATCCGCCGGAGGAGAACTGGCCGTCGGCGGTTGGCCTATGCCCACCGCATGCCTCCATAACGGGGACTTTCGGGTGTCGGATCGGGGGGTCTGATTCCCGAAGCATGAAGTCCCGAGATGAAATGCATCCCGTTGTGTTCCGGGATGCATTAATCGGAGTTGTGGCTGAAGACAACCTTAGAGATGAGACCATCTGGTCACCCGCCGAGATGATTGCGGAAGCGCGCTAGCGAACCCGCGGCCACCTCTTTTACGCGGAGAGGAGAACACCCCGGGTTTTTTTTAGTGGGTATACTGCCTCACGGCGGTGAGCCCCACATAATCACCGTGCCCCCCCGGGCCGGTGGTATCCGTAACGGATTTTCCCGGGTTAAAAAAAAAAAAAAAAAAAAAGGTTAGGTTAGGTTAGGTTAGGTTTTTTTTTTTTTTTTTTTTTTTTTTTTTTTTAGATTTTTTGCCTAAAAACCCTCCGATATTAAAAATTCGGAGTCCTTAGAGAAAATAAATTGTAAAATATTAGCAATTAATAATTATAAGAAAACAGCTAAAATTAAATAAAAAACAATAAATACATTATCAAAATACCATTCATTTAACAAAAACACAAAATAAATTAAATTCATTGAATTAAAACCATAATAAAAACTAAAATTACTCTAGTTAATATTAAAGCTCTCTAAAAACGAATCAATTACCCATTTAGCATTTACAATATTAAAAATTAAATCATATTTTTTCCCCCCCATTAAGAAAACAATTAATAAAATAATATTCCACGAAACATCAAACTAATTCAATCAACATACAAATATAATTAATCCTAGATAACTTACTAAACTTCAGCAAAACTGAAGTTCTAAGTCTCACGCAGATAAATAAATATAATTCACACACAACACAACAAATAAAATTAAAAGTAAAACAGAAAATTAACTCTTATTTAAATTGGCCACCCGCCGCATCACATAACATAGGAAGTCACGAAAAACACGACCAGAATCACTTCCAGCTAGAAGACTATTCCACACCGAGGTGGAGATGACCGAGTCTAACTCCAACTCCACCTGCAGCCTCCTAGCAGCAAACATCGAGCAGTCATTGACTATATGTTCCAACGACTGCTCGACATCTACCCCACATGGACACCACGGATGATCCTTAACCTTAAATCTATGAAGGTAGCTTGCATTCCCCCCATGCCCTGTCAAAGCTTGCGTAAACCAATAATCGACACCGAGTTCCCCTATAACACGGAACGCCTGACAAACATCCGGGAAAAACAACCGAGTAATTCGACCCTGTCGAAACTCAGAATACTCCTTCTGCCAAGCGTTCAGGGTCCGTCGGCGAACAACTGACTTCGCAAAAGACAAAGGAAACCTGTCGTAGTCTGCAGCAGTTCTACTAAAAAGGGCAGCACGCTTAGCCAGTTCGTCAGCCCGCTCATTACCGACTATCCCAACATGAGCACGAACCCACCACAGCTTAACGCAGCTACCCAACTCCACTGCCCGCGACAGGTTCCCACGAATATCATTGACAAGGGGGTGAGCAGACCGCGGATTAGCCAACGCCTCCAGTGACGAGCGGGAATCGCTGAAGATATCAACTTCCTCACTGCATCCCCAACCCACCACCAGATTTGTTGCCTGCCTCAATGCCAACAACTCCGACTGGTACACCGAACAGAACGGCTCCAGACGAAACTTCCTGCACAACACCTCAACACCGCCACGCCAACAGGTAAAAGCACAGCCAACCTTCCCCTCCAACTTACTACCATCAGTATAAATACTTATTGGAGCCGAAGGTCTCTCCTCACACAAGGGATCATCGAACTGATTCAGAGTGGCATAAGTAATTTCTGGCCGCAAAGCAGGATGAGGAAGCTTAAAAAACGGCGTCCTCCCCTCCAACCTACGATCCGCAGCCTCAAATAACGGCCTACCCCGCTTCACCCTATAAACCTCGGCCACCTCAAGAGCCCTAAAATCCAACGGCAGAAGTCGTGCAACAGTCACAGCTGAGGGGTAGGAAACCGTGCGATAGGATTTCGCTATTTTAATGGCAAAAAGACGCTGCATGGACCGCAAACGTCGCTGAACACCCTTCCGATCCGCACAAAAACCCCAAGCATTCGCTGCATACAAAAGTATTGGCTCCACTGCACCAATGTACAAGTGCCTGATTATGCCAGACTTCAAGCCCCAAGAAGCCTTAGCCGCTCTAACCAAACCCTTATACACAGCCGCAGCCTTACAACAGACCAACTGAAGATGCTCATGGAATGTCAAATTCTTGTCAATAGTCAAACCCAAAATCCTGACACTATCAACTGGTATCAGTTCAACACCCGCCATAAACAACCGGGGTACAGGAGAGTTCATCTTCCTCGTTAACACCATAAAGGCAGTCTTTTGAGGAGAGAACTTTAACTTCTGCTCCACACCCCAATTAGCAACAATGTCAAGAACAGGATTAAGCATGGACTCAAGCTCTCCAACAGTATCCGCCGAGGCCACAAGAACCACATCATCGGCAAAAGCCTGAACATGGACCTCACTGCCCTCTAACAACTCGAGAAGCGAGTCCAGAACAACATTCCACATTAAAGGCCCGCTTATACTTCCTTGAACACACCCTCTAGTCGTTGACCTAGTTACCACCTCACCAGCAAACTCGACAACAACAGACCTATTCGTGAGGTAGCTCTTGACCAAACCATAGACATCTGCAGGGCAATTCTTCATCTGCAGCTGCCAAAGAATAAAGGGCCACCACGCATGATCAAAAGCGCCCTCTATATCCAGTGAAACCAATGCTACAATCCGACGCATATCATTACGCTCATACTTGACTAGTTCCACAAGATCATAGAGGGCGTCCTCTGTGCCCCTCTGCGGCATAAAGCCATACTGCCTAGTGCTCAAATGCCCCCTCGACTCAAGATGCCAAAGCAGCCTACCATTAAATAATTTTTCAAGAACCTTCCCCATGACCGGAAGAAGCCCAATAGGACGATAAGACTTCGGATTTGTGTAATCTGCCCTATTAGGCTTCTGAATTACACAGATCCGCGCCGATTTCCAGATCGTGGGGAAGAGACTCACCTCCAAACACCTCGAAAAAATCGCAAGAAACATCTGAGCATCGGCAGCAATTGCCGCCCTACAAATGTCCACAGTAAAACCGTCCGCACCAGGTGCCTTCTTCGGACTCATTGAAGCCAACACATCACGCAACTCAGCCATCCCAAAAGACGGCCCAGGCGATGACAGACACTCCTGCAGAGGCTCCGACTGTACCGACAGACGAAGAACAGCCTGCTCCGGAGTATCATCCTGTGGACAGTCCTCCGGAAAAAGGGTCTGTGCAATGCACAGCGCAGACTGTCGGGGAGATAAAAGAATACCATCCCGCCCACGGAGAGCAACATCCACTCTACCCATCTTCTTGGAACGCCGTATAATCCTCCAAGCCCCATCCCATACATTCTCGGCCATCATGTCACCACAATAAGCCTTCCAACCAGCAATCCGCGCCAAATCCATAGCTTCTTTAAATTCCTCAAGGGCAGAAAGATACCGCTGAACAACAAAGGGCTTCCGTCTCGGATTCGCCCACCGAATCCGTCGCCTACGTCGCACCACCTCAGCTCTCTTTGCAGTCAAATCAGGAGTCCACCATGGATTGGTTCGAAAAGGTTGCAACCCACAGGGTGGAAACATCACCTGACAAACTTCATCAACCAGACTCATCACGGCAACGACAAAGCCGTCCAGTTCCACACTTCCCATGTGAGCAACTCCATCAACACCCACACCCAAACCACGTATCTTATCACTCAACAACTCCCTGAAATGAGACCATTTTGCCCCACGTGTATTAAACTTACGAGTAGCAGACACAGGACGCACACCACCGGAAGGCCCGAGTGCCAAGCTAAAGGTAATTGGATTATGATCCGAAAGCAGGACCATTGACAAATCCACCTTCCACCCGACAGTCTTGTCTATCAAGCCCTCCGTAACCAGGGTTACGTCAACACGACTAGTATAACACCGGCCAGCCCGATATACCTCAAAAGTAGGGACACTACCTTCATTAACTACCTCTAAACCCATAGATAAAACAAAAGCCATCAAACTTTCCCCTCTACTATCATTCACCGTACCCCCCCACCAGACACTTTTTGCATTAAAATCTCCACCTATCACTACATCACCATCACAGTCCCGGAGACAATCCCTCAGCTTATCCAAATAAGGTTCAATTGGCTCAGTACCCTCAAAATATACCGAAAACACCGTCAAGTTTCCTCCCCCAGGATAAGCAATGGTCACAACCACAATGTTCTCGGTAATAAATAGCGGATTAGTCCTAACCAACAACCCATTGTTCAAAACAACCACGGCAGCCTTAACTTCCTTTGTGCGAACTCCACACGACTGAATAGTCCTTGCACCACGCCGGTGTGACATTTCTCCTGCACTGCCAATATATGGTTCTTGTAACAAGAGAACATCACACTTACGCTGCGCAGCAACCCCAAACACACCATCAGTCGCATTACGAGACCTTCGCAAATTGGACTGAATAAAACTCAAAGACCGCAAGGTCTCCTGCGATAAGCCCGCAATAACATTGGTCCCCGTGGTGCCCTTAACAATATATCACAGCTGCTCTAGCTATAGCTAACCATCTAGCTCGTACCGGACAATCACCACTAAACGCAGAATGGCTGATATTAGGAAGTCTCTCCCTGACACAATTTGCGCATGTGGCTGGCCTTTGCGGGGCCGCACTTTTCTCCGGGCAATCCCAAGCAACGTGGCCAGGCCGAGAGCAGTATGCACACACCTCAGCAGCAGGCTCCGCCCTGCAAGTACTGCGAGTATGCGCAAAACCCAAACACCTTCCACACTGCAACAAAGGTGAACGCTCCTCAACCCGACAACGCTGCCAACCCACAAAAAGCCTACCCGCCTCCATCATACGCTTCCAAAGACCAGGCGTAGCCTCCAAGACTACATGGCACTGCAAGGCGTTCCGAGCTCTCAAGCGATACTTGACCTGGACTTTTTCATGTTCAGCAAGGTCTGCATATACTCGTACGTTCTGCCGCCTTAACGAATCAATAATTTCGTCATTAGTACAGACTGCCATGACATCCCTAATAATAACTTGTGGAAGCCTCCTTACTGCTTCCGTAACCACAAGGTCATCGGAAACCTGTGAAATAGCACGCCCTAAAGTCTCCGCACCATCCTTTGAGGAGCAACTGAGTACCACCTTTTGGTTTCTCGCTTTCCTCAGTCGCTCAACACCGACACCCAGTCCCCTCGCATCAACACCGCTAGTCACACTATCCAGAACTTGCTGGCTAGTTTTCTGACTGTCCCGGGAACTAATAATCAAGGTGTGAGGCTGAGACTGAGCCGGAGGCAGCGCAGAGACTCCCGAACGTACAACCTCAGTGTAAGTCCGGCCCTCCATCGTCTGAACGAGGGTACCCACCTTAGCAATGAGGTTCTCCACTGGAGCATTAACCGGCATGCTTCTGAAACTTTTGAGCGCCGGCATTACCTCATCCTTCAGCAAAGGACCCAAATTATCCAAGTGATTACCACTCTGGCCCATGACACCTTTGAGGGCTTCAATATCCTGTTGTATTTTACCATTTTGACTCACAAGATCCCCCAAAACCTGCCTCTGAGCCTCCATGGCAACCGAATGCCTGACCTCAAGATGGGCAATCTCCTCAGCACGACCAGCCCTCAATCTCTCCGTTGCCGTCTCATGTCGCGACCGCGAATCTGCTAAACGTAATATCATGTTATACATCTCCTGGAGAGACGCGACCGCAACATCCCTAATCTCACGCTTAAGATTTCGAGCGCTCTCAACAGCCCTCTTCGCTGAACCAAAGAGTTGGTTTGCCCGAGCCGGAATCTCTCGTATAGGGAGCTCCTGGGAAACACTGGCCAGGCTGCGATGTGCCTCAGCCACCGCTTCATCGCCACTATCATCAGAAAAAGACCCCTGGGCAGGAGTAGATGTAAACCCCATCCGTGACCCAAAATCACAAGGAGATTCAGCCACAAACCGGTCATCCATGAGACCCGAACTTTCCAAAAGTCCACTGGGTAACAACGTCTCGTCAGGTTCCTGTATAGTAACTTTAGAAACCTGCCTGGCAACCCTCGCAGTTCTCAACCGCTTCAGTATACTGGAACCCACCGAACCACTAAGAGCACCTACCGACTGTTGCAAAGATAAGGGCATAGGCGTCTCAACCGAATCCAAGACACTCACCACCGGCTGTGAACACGACCCAGAAGGACCATCACTTCCAGATACCTTCGAGTCAATATCTGCAACCACCAATCCTTCCACCAAAGAAGCACACTTTGGAACTACAGGTACCAAGGAACGTGGCAACTCCAAACTGCTATGACCCGTGCTAACAGCAGTATGCTGAGCTTTCCTCGTCCCATGTGAAACAGCCCCAACTACCACTCCTCCAAAAGGTGACTTTACAGGTTGACTCTTTTGGTCCCGCTTTCGGGTCGGTCCAACAGACACAGACATCTTCGCAGCAACACCTCGCTTCTTACTACTCATTATCACGCTTTCCAAGCCCCAAACGAGCAAACAATCTGCCAAAAATATACTATTAAGCTTCAAAACCCAAATATCCTCGGTCACAAACGTCCTAATAACACAAGCAAACTATTCCCGTGGTCCACACAACCACACCAACCAATTCCAAACAAAAAACAAATAACACAAAAAATTGTATTCTGTCCCCTCTTATACTGTACAGTTCAAATTCTCACTATCATCGACTCAGGGAGGGTGGGTGGGCTAAATTTTGTCGAAATTGGCGTTTTCTAGTATGGGACGCGGTGCGCGCTCCCTCGCTGATTCCTAGAAAAATATTAAAATAATTCCAAAAAATTAATTGGCGAAGTTATTGATGATATTGTTATATTATTATTGAAAATTACGTTAATTTAATTATTTTTTTCGTTTTTCAGGTGCAGACCGCGTGCGCGGCGTGCTCGCAAAGCTGAAAACGTGTATGCGGTGATTTAAAATTATATTCCAGAGATGTATGTGATAAAATATTGAATTTAACAATAAAATGCTACTAAATAGCTTTAAAATTATGAAAATCTGTAAATTTTGAATATTTTTTCAGGAAACGATATCCTTTTTAGTAACGCTGTGTGAAACGCTCGTGATTACGCGTATTATGATATGCCACACTTGTATATCCAGTTATATTTGAGTTTGCAAAAAATCAGTTTGTACTGGGCTCGGCACTTGGGTATATCAACTTTTTAGTACTGACGAAATAAAATTTTGTCGAAATTAGCGTTTTCGAGTATGGGGCGCGATGCGCGCTCACTCGCTGATTCCTAGAAAAATATTAAAATAATTCCAAAAAATTAATTGGCGAAGTTATTGATGATATTGTTATATTATTATTGAAAATTACGTTAATTTAATTATTTTTTTCGTTTTTCAGGTGCAGACCGCGTGCGCGGCGTGCTCGCAAAGCTGAAAACGTGTATGCGGTGATTTAAAATTATATTCCAGAGATGTATGTGATAAAATATTGAATTTAACAATAAAATGCTACTAAATAGCTTTAAAATTATGAAAATCTGTAAATTTTGAATATTTTTTCAGGAAACGATATCCTTTTTAGTAACGCTGTGTGAAACGCTCGTGATTACGCGTATTATGATATGCCACACTTGTATATCCAGTTATATTTGAGTTTGCAAAAAATCAGTTTGTACTGGGCTCGGCACTTGGGTATATCAACTTTTTAGTACTGACGAAATAAAATTTTGTCGAAATTAGCGTTTTCGAGTATGGGGCGCGATGCGCGCTCACTCGCTGATTCCTAGAAAAATATTAAAATAATTCCAAAAAATTAATTGGCGAAGTTATTGATGATATTGTTATATTATTATTGAAAATTACGTTAATTTAATTATTTTTTTCGTTTTTCAGGTGCAGACCGCGTGCGCGGCGTGCTCGCAAAGCTGAAAACGTGTATGCGGTGATTTAAAATTATATTCCAGAGATGTATGTGATAAAATATTGAATTTAACAATAAAATGCTACTAAATAGCTTTAAAATTATGAAAATCTGTAAATTTTGAATATTTTTTCAGGAAACGATATCCTTTTTAGTAACGCTGTGTGAAACGCTCGTGATTACGCGTATTATGATATGCCACACTTGTATATCCAGTTATATTTGAGTTTGCAAAAAATCAGTTTGTACTGGGCTCGGCACTTGGGTATATCAACTTTTTAGTACTGACGAAATAAAATTTTGTCGAAATTAGCGTTTTCGAGTATGGGGCGCGATGCGCGCTCACTCGCTGATTCCTAGAAAAATATTAAAATAATTCCAAAAAATTAATTGGCGAAGTTATTGATGATATTGTTATATTATTATTGAAAATTACGTTAATTTAATTATTTTTTTCGTTTTTCAGGTGCAGACCGCGTGCGCGGCGTGCTCGCAAAGCTGAAAACGTGTATGCGGTGATTTAAAATTATATTCCAGAGATGTATGTGATAAAATATTGAATTTAACAATAAAATGCTACTAAATAGCTTTAAAATTATGAAAATCTGTAAATTTTGAATATTTTTTCAGGAAACGATATCCTTTTTAGTAACGCTGTGTGAAACGCTCGTGATTACGCGTATTATGATATGCCACACTTGTATATCCAGTTATATTTGAGTTTGCAAAAAATCCGGTTAGGTTAGGTTAGGTTAGGTTAGGTTAGGTTAGGTTAGGTTAGGTTAGGTTGGGGTGGCAAGTAGAGAACCTCCCCGTGGTGCCCCCTGGAAACTGTTTGGACCCGGTAACGCAGGTGTCCAACAGGCCAATCTCTACCTTCGCAGCTATCACCAGCCGTCGCTGTGATTAGAATGCCGAAGAAACCGCAGCGTGACGCTTCTGGGAAGTTCACAAAAGGCCCTTCTCAGGGCCACTTCCCAGAGGCCCCCGTTGATTATGACGTAGGGGATAGAGACGTGAAAGTCTCGGCTCCAGAAATGGAGGTGATCCGTAGTGCGGAGATTGCGGATGGACGGGACAACCGTCGGAAACGGCCGTCTACTCCGTTTGTCGAGTCTGGTCTTTCAGACTCGGACACGGAAACCGAAGCAACAGCAGCTGCTAAGGTCAATACGGCCAGACGAGGAAGAGGTAGGACCACGATAGCAGGTTCTTCCAGGGAAGCTTTCCTGAAGTGCCAAGCGTCGTCGGATGGAGAACTGGAGGAAGTCCTGCGAAGCAGGCAATTTAGGAAGAGGTGTGGTGCTATCACTGACACCGGTAGTGATACCGATGCAATGGCTGGTGACATCACCACGCTGAACGCACAAGAGCTGAGGGCGCAGGCGGGCGAAAAGCTCGCCGATATTTTGGACGTTGCCAGGAACTCGGGCAACCTCAAAGGCGAGTACGTCGGCCGCCTGAAGAGGTCTACGTCGACCCTGAGGGAAGTGGTAGATGCTTTAGCCAGCAGGAGCGAAGCCGAGGAGACGCGACGTCTTAGGGCGGATAATGGCCGTCTAAAGCTGGAGGTGGAGGCGATGAAGGCGGAGGTAAAAGCGCTACGTCGCGGCTTCACTGAGGCTAAGACAGCCGCTGCCACCGCTGCAACCACCGCCGCCACTGCCACGGCTGCCGCCGCCGCTGCGGAGACGCGAGCTCCTCCCACTTCTCCGTGGGGGGCTGACGACCTCCTTGAGGAGCTGAAGCGCTCCTTAACTATAACTTTCGGGACGATGTTAAACGCCCGACTCGCGGGGTTCGAGGACAGGCTCTTGCCAGCCCCGACGGTACGCCCACCCCTGAGGGCGGATGCTAAGAAGGCGGCTGCGGCAGCTGCTGCCTCAGTGCCTCCGACTCCTTTGGTGGGCAAGCGGGCAAGCAAGCCCGTTAAGGCAGTCACCACCACAGTGGCACCAGCTTTGACCCCCTCCACGTCGAGGGGGACCCAAGGCACCAGCCAGGCTGCTCCTGAAGAGCAAGCCTGGGTCACAGTAGTAAGAAAGGGGAAGGGCAAGGGAAAGGGTAAGGGGAAGGGAAAATCTTCACTTCCCTCTGCTGCACCCACGTCCGTCCCCGTGGTCCGTGCTCCTGTTAGGCAGGCAGCCGGTAAGGCCAAGTCGGTGCTGAAAACCCCCAAGTCCGCAGCGGTGGTGTTGTCGTTGCAACCTGAAGCTGCGGAGAAAGGAGTGACCTACAGCGCCGTCCTTAAAATGGCGCAGGAGAAGGTCGATCTCCAGGAGCTGGGGATCGACCAGCTCCGCTTCCGCCAGACGGCCACGGGAGCCAGAATGCTGGAAATTCCTGGCTCCCAAAACACAGAGAAGGCGGATCGACTTGCGGAGAAGCTTCGCGGGGTCCTGTCTGAGGTGGCCAACATCGCTAGGCCCACTAAATCCGCTGATCTACGGATCACGGGCCTGGACGATGCGGCCACGAAAGAGAAGGTGGCAAAGGCGGTCGCTGAAGCGGGAGGCTGTGACGTTAAGCTGATTAGGACCCGGGAAATCAACCCGGGTTTTAACGGTACTGGCTCCATCCTGGTGTCTTGCCCGGTTTCAGCAGCTCAAGTGCTGTTGAAGAAGGGCAGACTCCTGGTCGGGTGGAGTTCAGTGCGAGTGGTGGCACTGGGAGCGCGTCCCATGCGGTGCTTCAGGTGCTTGGGGCTTGGGCATACGCGTCCTCAGTGTCCTGCTTCAACGGATAGGGGTGACCTGTGTTTCCGGTGTGGAGGCGCAGGTCATCGGGCAGCCAGCTGCGGGAAGGCTGAACCACGATGCGCGATATGCGCGGAGTCGGGGAAGCCTTCCGGGCACGTAATGGGGGGACGCAACTGTGCCCCTCCAAAGACGAAGGGTAAGGCCACCAGGACCCAGGCCAACCCTGTGGCCACAAAACAGGCCACCCCCGAAGCAGACCGCCAAGCGGTGGTCGAGGTGGTTGTGATGTCTGATTGATGGATCAGGTCCGGCATCACAACCTCCTCCAGACGAATCTAAACCACTGCGCTGGGGCTCAAGATCTTCTCATGCAGACCCTGGCGCAGTGGCAAATAGATTTGGCGGTTGCCGCGGAGCCGTATTACGTTCCCCCGGACCCCCATCCCTGTTGGGCTGGGGATCTGGACGGCTCCGTGGCTATAATACTACGGTCGGGCTGCGCTTTTCCCCTCTCAGTCGAAGAGAGGGGTTCGGGCTACGTGGTGGCCAAGTGGGGGGAGTATGCCATCGTCGGGGTATACTTCTCCCCCAATAGACCCACTGCGGAACTGGAGGTCTTTATGGACCTCCTTGCCGCAGCGGTTAGACGACAGGCGCCACGTCAGATCCTCCTTATGGGGGACCTGAACGCCAAGGCCCGGGACTGGGGTAACCGCTCTACTGACTCTCGCGGGGAGATTGTCAGGGAGTGGGCGGTTGCCACAGGACTGACCCTGCTCAATAGAGGGTCGGTCCACACTTGCGTGCAACATAACGGGGGGTCCGTGGTGGACCTATCGTTCGCCACCCCGGCTGTTGCAGCACGTGTCCGGGCCTGGAGGGTGTTGTCGGAGGTGGAGAATCTCTCGAATCATAAATATATTAGGTTCGAGATTCTCCCCTCCCACATTCGAGGAGGGTCTGCGGGCGTGGTGCGCGCGGATTTCCCACGCTGGACGATGTCTCACCTCGACGCTGAACTAGCAGAGGAGGCGGCTATCGTTCAGTCGTGGTCTGCCGCTCCAGTGCATCCGGAAGTGGACGTCGCGGCAGGCGACTTCCGAGAGGCGGTGACGGCCGTGTGTGACGCGGCCATGCCGAGGTCCCTTCGTTGCCCCGATCGCCACCAGGTTTACTGGTGGTGCTCGGGGATTGAGGACCTCCGGTGCGCTTGCTCGGTGGCGCGGCGAGCCTACACCCGCTGTAGGAGGTCACGCCATGGCCGGACCGACGTCCAGCTGTCGGCTGAGGAGCTGGAGTCTGAGCGCCGGCTGCACGGCTTATACCGCGACGCTAAGTGGGAGCTGCAGCTGGCTATCAGTCAGGCCAAGTCTCGGGCCTGGGGCGAGGCCCTGGAGGGTCTCGAAAGGGACCCTTGGGGGCGGCCATATAGGGGCGCCCGGAAAAAGTTCCGGGGCCAAACGACCCCTATTGCGGAGTCGCTGGAGCCTGAGCTCCTGGGCAGGGTGTTGGAGGGCCTATTCCCTGACTCCCACCACCACACCCCTCCGGCGATGGTCTCCTCCACCCCCGAGGAACTGAACCCAGCCTCCATTCCGCCTGTGTCCGAGGTGGAGATGGAGGTGGCAGTCGGTCGTCTACGGGGCAAAAGGACCGCACCGGGTCCAGACGGGATCCCGGGGCGGGTCCTTAGGATAGCCCTAAGGGAGATAGGCGACCAGCTTCGGGGACTGTTTGACGCGTGCCTCACGTCAGGGCAGTTCCCGAAGTTGTGGAAGGACGGCCGGTTGTGCCTGATACGGAAGGAGGGTCGACCTGCCGACTCGCCTTCCGGATACAGGCCCATAGTGTTGCTGGATGATACGGGTAAGCTCCTGGAGAGAGTTATCGCCGCCCGTGTCATCCGGCACCTGGAGGGAACTGGGCCTGGGCTCTCGGAGGCCCAGTATGGGTTCAGGGCAGGACGGTCTACAATAGACGCCTTGCTCTGGCTCAAAGAGTGGACGCAGGATGCGGTCAGCAAGGGACAAAAGGCGTTGGCTGTCTCGCTCGACATAGCCAATGCCTTCAACAGCCTCCCACACGCAGCAATACAGGAGGCGCTCCGGTATCATGGAGTGCCCCTGTATCTGCGGAGGCTGTTGACTGATTACCTGCAGGACCGCGAGGTCCTTGTAGAAGGACGTGACGGCTTGAGGCACCGTCACGTCTCCTGCGGGGTTCCACAGGGGTCGGTACTTGGACCGCTCCTGTGGAACATCGGCTACGATTGGGTGCTCCGCGGCGCGCTGCCCGCAAGTATGCGGGTTGCGTGCTACGCGGATGACACCCTAGTCGTGGTCAGGGGGAGGGACCTCAGGGAGACGGTGCGTTTGGCCACGGTGGGCACAACCCTCGTGGTCGACCGCATACGCGCCCTGGGACTGGAGGTCGCCCTCTCCAAGACCGAGGCCCTATTGTTCCATGGGCCTCGGGGGGGACCCCCTCCGGGAACGCGGGTGGCCTTGGACGGGGTGATGGTTCCGGTTGGGACCAAGATGAAATATCTTGGTCTCATCCTGGACGGGAGATGGACGTTTGAGGCCCACTTTGGCCAGATGGCCCCGAAAGTGGTGGGAGCGGCTGCAGCCCTGGGAAGGCTGCTGCCCAACGTGGGTGGCCCAAGTGCTAACTGCCGTCGATTATACTCCGGAGTGGTCCGGAGTATGGCCCTGTATGGAGCACCGGTCTGGGTGGACGCCCTCAACCGCAGAACCAAAACCCTGCTGCGACGTCCGCAGCGGGTGATTGCGACGAGGGCGATACGCGGATACCGGACGGTGTCCTGGACGGCAGGGTGCGTGTTGGCCGGTGATCCCCCCTGGGAGCTCCAAGCGGAGATCCTCGCCGAAGTGTACCACTTCGTGGCGGGGATGAGATCGCGAGGAGACCCCCCAGCGTGGGAGGAGGTCACGCGCATGCGGCGGCAGGCGAGGGCTGCCATGTTGCGGCGGTGGACGGAGGACCTGGCTCCACCGGTCCCTGGGCAGTGGACGGTGGAGGCTATCCGCCCGGTCCTTCGGAGGTGGGTGAGGCGGCAGCACGGGCCGCTGACCTTCCGATTGGTGCAGGTGCTTTCCGGACACGGATGTTTCGGGAAGTACCTGCACCAGATCGCAAGACGGGAGGTGACTCCGGAGTGCCACGAGTGTGGGGCACCGGAGGACACGGCGCTTCACACGCTGGAAGCGTGTGCCGCATGGGGCCCGCAGCGGCACACGCTTTCAATGATGATTGGACGGGATCTCTCTCTGCCAAGCGTAGTAAACGCTATGCTTGGCAGCGAGAGATCGTGGCAGGCGATGGTCTCCTTCTGCGAAGCCGTTATGGTGCAGAAGGAGACCGCGGAGCGGGCCCGGGAGACGGACGCTGGTGCGGTCGCGCTCCGGCGCAGAAGACCAGGTGGGAGGAGGAGGCGTTTCGCCCACCTCCTCCCTCCTCCGTAGTGGGGTCACCGGTGGAGTGTCGGGGGACGCTCCACCGGCTTGCACGGCCCCACATGTCTGAGGGGTGACCTTTGTGAGCAAGGTTGCCCCTCCAAGGGCGGAGAGACCCGATAAGGGTCTGCCACTGGGGCAAGATGGTAGAATGCTACCGCGACCCCATCTTGCCCCACCACGGTGGAGGACGGCTCACGGGGGGGTTTTAGTGGGTGCGAGCCCCACATACCCCCTTCCATCACCCCCGTGGTGGAAGGGAAGTGCGTAGGCATTTCCCCCCCTCAAAAAAAAAAAAAAAAAAAAAAAAAAAAGGTTAGGTTAGGTTAGGTTAGGTTAGGTTAGGTTAGGTTAGGTTAGGTTAGGTTAGGTTAGGTTAGGTTAGGTTAGGTTAGGTTAGGTTAGGTTAGGTTAGGTTTTTTTTTTTTTTTTTTTTTTTTTTTTTTTTCAGGGAGGGGGAAATCCTCATGGATACCGCAACCGGTTATGTCGGACTCCGCCTTGCGGCGACCTACCGACTAAAACCCCCTCCCTGTTTCGTCTGTATATCCTCCTACGTTGTAGGAGACCTTTGTTTGCTTAATGATGATTTTACATACGACAGGTTAATATTTTTAAGTTTAGATACGCAATAATATGAATCAGTGACTAAAATTTGAATTGCTTTTAAATGGATAATTTTTGTTTGGGCTTTTATTTAATTAGAAAAAAAGTATTTTAACAATACATCAGTTTTAATTTAGAGAGACTATTTTATTTATGATATGTATTACAAGTAATATTCTTAAGAATATACGAAATACATAAATTTTGTATATAAGGTTGTCGAAATACAACAAGATAACACCAAGTGTTACCTTGTTTTATTCCTTTTAATTACGTCTTCTGCTACTTTCGTGCAGAAATATACTAGGTATGGCCTGGAATCCTTTCCAGCCAACATCTCACACAATGTTGCTATCGTCAGCTTTATGTTAGTTGCAGATTCCAGGTCGAACCTGATTGCATCGTATTTGGGGCACTCCAGTAGCAGATGTTGTATTGTTTCCTGTTTTTCGTCATCACATATACATGACGGGCTGTCCTTGCACCTGAATCTATTCAGGTACGCGGAGAACCCGCCATGTCCAGTCATAACTTGTGTCATTAAAGGCGTGAGTGTCATGTTTTTAATAATTTTATGTGCACTTAATACGTCCGGTAAGAAGAGTTTAGTGACACTTGCCGTGTCACCTTCAGAATATCTTAGGCCCCATTTCAGAATAGATACTTGCCGGATCCTAAATTTCTCGTAAGAGACGGGACATCTGTCATAGTGAGCTGCTATTTTTGTGTACAGGGCCGCCTGCTTTGCCAGATCGTCTGCTCTTTCGTTACCAGGGACCCCGACGTGTGCCTTGATCCAGTAAAGGTGGATAGTGCACCCACTTTCTTTCAGCTTTGCGATGTTCTGCCGAATTGCAAAAGCCAGAGGGTGGAACGTGTCTGGGTTCCGGACAAGTTCCAAAGCCGACCTCGAGTCACTCAGTATACCGACCGTATCTGGCGTTACTCTACACAATAGCTCTGTGGCTTGGTGCAGTGCATAGAGTTCAGCCTGGAAAACGGTGCAGAATGACTGGAGTTTCATCTTTTTGGTCCTCGTCTCGGTTCCCTTTATCCAGTAAGTGTATGCAGCTCCGACTTTTCCGTCAAGTTTGCTCCCGTCAGTGAATATCAAAGTGTCCGGGAGTTGGTGTTTTTCAACGGTTTCGGGCTGCATATCGTTCAGACACTCAAAGTCGATGTCCACCTCTCTGGCTGGATGTGGGGCATGGATAAAGCACACGCGCTCTTCGATTTGCCTGTCCTCTGTGTCAAGTGCTCGTTTCCCCTTCTTGATCTCGTACAGCTGGGCTGCTTCTTGGATCCTGAGATCCAGTGGGAGCAGTCCAGATAGGACGAGAGCTGCGTTGAGAGATACAGTGCGGTAGGACTTGCAAATTTTTTGGGCGAATCCTCTTTGGATGGCATTTAATTGCTTTTGTACCAAAATTTTATCGGCAGCCGATGCCCATACGCTCGATGCATACATGATTATGGGCTCTATCACAGAGACATATATCGTCCTGATCACCTCCGGGTTCAGTCCCCATTCTATTTTAGCCGTCCTTGCTAGCTGCTTGTATATATTGGCGGCTTTACGACAGACGTTTGACACATGGCTGTTGAAGGTCAACTTACTGTCTATCGTAAGCCCCAGCAGCTTGATCTCCTCGACCATTTCAATGGCTTTCCCGCTCATGTGCAGGCGTGGGGAATCAAACTTTAGTTTTTTCGTTATTATAATTGCGTTGGTCTTATGTGCGGCAAATTTTAATTTATTTTTGATACCCCACTCGTGCACATGCGCGAGAGTGTGGTTAGCCTCTATCTGGATTGTTTCGGCTGTATTCCCGGAGAAGACCAGAACAACATCATCTGCGAACGCCTGAGTGTAGACACCTCGCGCGTCCAACTCGTCTAGCAATGGGTTTAGCAACAAATTCCAGAATGTGGGTCCTGCGATAGATCCCTGTACGCAGCCTTTGTCGGTTTCACGTTTGCAGGTTTCGCCGGCATAATGGAGAACCACCTTCCTGTTTTCGAAATAGTTGTCTATTAATCGACGTAAATTTAGTGGGCATTTCGATTGGATGAGCTGGCACCTGATAGCAGGCCACCAGGCACTATCAAAAGCGCCTTCAATATCGAGTGACACTAAGACGGTAATTTTCTTTTGTTCCAGGTTACCTCTGATGTGCTGCATAAGGTCATACAAGGCGTCCTCCGTGCTGCGCTGAGGAACAAATCCGTACTGCCTGGGGTTAGTGTTCGGCAATAGGTGCCATCTGACTCTTCTGACCATCATTTTCTCGAGAACCTTTCCCAGTACTGACAAAAGACCTATCGGTCGGTAAGATTTCGCTTGGCTATAGTCGGACTTTCCTGGTTTCCTCAGCACCACCACAGCGGCTTCCTTCCATGGCGAAGGAAAGCACGACAAAGTAAGGCACATATTTGCTATCTCCATGAAGACATCTATTGCTGCGTATATTGCTCTGCAGCAAATATCCGCAGTGAATCCGTCTGGTCCGGGAGCCTTTCTGGGGTTGAAACTGTTCAGAGTCCGTTTGAGTTCAGCCACTGTAAAGGGAGGGTCATCGGTGTCTTCCGGTAACGCATCGTTGATTGTCCCCGCTTTTTCTCTAATAGATTCGTGGATTGCATTATCTTCGTCTCTATTATCACTCGGGAAAAATGTTTTCGCCAACAATGCCACCGACTTCTCTGGACTCAGCACAGTTCCATCCCCAATCAGGAGTTGGTCTTCGTGCCGCCTTGTCGCGCTTCTGATCACACGGTATATCCCGTCCCAGAGACTTTCCCTGTCCTGTTTAGTGCAGAAGCTTTTCCAACCTTCCGTCTGTGCTTTATCCGCTTCTTGTTCATAATTACTTTTTGCTTTCAGGTAATCGTGCAAGACGTATTGCCTTCGGCGAGGAGCTGCGCAAGATATCCTTCGTCTCTTCGTGTTTACTTCCCTCTTCAATTGTTCCAGCTCGTTCGTCCACCAAGGTAAGTAGTTTTTCTTTTTGTTTGTTTTTATTAATGGGATGGTATTTTTGCATGCTGATTGTATACTTTCTATATATTTGTTAATTATAGTTTCTAGCTCTTCTTTAGATTTTAGTTTTCTAATATTATCCGAAGTTATACAATTTTGCTCTAATAAATTCCTTACTTCCTCAGTGAATTCACTCCACTTGGCCTTCCGGGTATTATAGAGGCGCGTAGAACTCCTAGGCCTTTCCTCAGAGGGCTTCTCTAGACACAGGTCGAATGTCATGGCATTGTGATCAGAAGTGGTGACCGACTTATCGACTTTCCAATTTTGGATGTTTTGTAAGAGCTCAGTAGTACAGACGGTTAAGTCTACGTTGCTTTTGAGAATACGTCCTCCTCGGATTGTGTCGAAAGTTGGGTCGGTCCCTTCGTTCAGAATATGCATGTCTATTTCATTCAAGAAACCCCTGAGTACTTCGCCTCTGCTGTCCTCTACTACGCTGCCCCACCACGTGCTCCACGCGTTAACGTCTCCTCCTATTAGGATTTTGTTAGTTTGCAATGATCCACACACGTCTTTCAGCTCATCCAGGTAGGGCTCGAGCGGCACACTGCCTTCAAAGTAGACCGAGACGACAGCTATTGACCATTTGTTCGTTTTCAAAATGGCCACTGCTATGTTTTCGGAACTCAATATAGGGTTGTTTAGTATTTGAATTTCATCGTCAAATATTATAATAGCCGCCTTTACTGGCTTTGTCCTGTTCGGTCCACATTGAATAACGCGAGTACCAGTATACCGTTTGAGCTCTCCTGTAGAACCTACGTAAGGTTCTTGGACCATTGCAAAGCTAAACTTCCTTTTCTGCGCTTCAAGCAAAAGCTCCTGAGTCGCTAGTCTTTTTCTTTGAAGGTTGGCCTGCACTATTTTGTATTTTATCATAACATCCGAAGTCATATTATCGACGTTATTTTTTGAGATGCCGTTATCGTTAACAATACGCCACACTTGACCTGGCTATCGTGTCCCATTTCCGGTGTACGGGACAGTCTTTGTCAAACGCATTATGGCCAGTTTCTTGGTACTTGGCCATGCTGCAGTTGCGACAAGTTGGTGAGTCGCCTACAATATATCTGGGGCAGTCTGCCCGTAAATGCGGTCCAGCGCAAAAGCTGCAAAGGTCAGCTGGTTCCTTGCACAGCCTGCGTCCGTGCCCGTACCCAAGGCATCTGGTACACTGCACCAGTGGGGATTGATCTTGTACCACCACGTACTGTAGGTCTATGTGTACTCTCTTGCCCGACGTCAACCTCTGCCACATCTTAGGGGACACCTGTAGCACCACGTGATTTTCGTGTGGGTTTCTGGCTCTTCTTCGGTATCTAACCGTGGGCTTGAGCTCGTCATCGGTCAGGTCCTTGAGTAAGTCTGCGTTTTGTGACTTAAGGGACGCGATAATGTCCTCGTCTGTATTGTAACTGAGGAGGTCTTTGATGATAACCAGTGGATCCTTGTTTTTGGCCTCCTCTACGTTGAGTTTTCCGCTCCTTAGTTTAGCGGTCATTTTTGCCATCTCGTCCTTGTTGTTGCAACTGAGAACTACTTTTTGGTTCCTTACTTTGCGGACTCTCTGCAGCTGGAATCCACTGGTTTTAGCGTCTAGAAATTGCCTGACTTTGCCGAGCACTTCGTCACTAGTGTCCTTTTCGACATCTGAAGACACGATAATAGAGTGATTAGGCAGGGTCTTGATTGGAGTTTGCCGACCTGGTCTCGAAAGGATGTCCGCAAAAGAAGGTGATCCCTCCTTAAGGGAAATAAACTGCCGTCCAGTTTCTTCTGTGCTCTGGCGCAGGTCACGAACTTCTTCGACGAGCTTGTTTAGGCTTTCGCTTTGCACTTTAACTTGTTCGGCTTCGTAAGAGTTTTTATTTAGTGTCGCCTGCAACAAACCTATCTTTTCCGTGTTTTCCTTCATGAGCTTAAAGTGCTCCTCAATCCTTTTAAGGAGCTCGTCATCGTTTCGAGGAACAGGATGAAGAGGTAATTGAGAAGCTATAAGCCCCTCCTCTCTCTCCTCATCCTGCAATTTGCTCTGACTCTTCCCTTTCTTTTCTTTTTGTATCTCCAACTCTTTTACCAGCTGGTATAAGCGGTCCAAAGCTGCTATAACCCCGTCTTTTATTTGAGTCTTTAGATTTCCGGAGCTGCTGAGTAGGAGCTTTGCCTTGTTCAGAGAGGCTCTTGCCTCTGCAGCCCTGGTAGGATACGTTGGTTTCGGCGGCGGGCTCCCCGACGCCTCCGTAGATTTTATTCGGGTTGCGTCTCTACTATCTTGGGAGAGAATAATTTTTAATTTTTGCCTCGAGGGGCCAGCCGCCACTACCTTCTTCGGAGATGTTTGTGGATTTGGGGATTTCGATTTACCAGACTCTCCTATGCTCTGCCTTACGTTTGAAGTTTGAGCTGGTCCTGCCTGCTCGGCGCTGTCTAGGGAGAAGGTATCGTTGGAGGTCATTTTTTGGGGTGTGCGAAATATACTCATAGCGGGTTTAAATTTAACAAAGTTAAACACAAAATTTTGTATAAGTTGTAAATAGATTAAATTTAAAAGTTCCTATCCTCAGTGTAAGTCGTATTCAAAAACCGTGGGTTAGAATAAAAACCTCAGCTAGTCAACGTACAACCCGGTAGTTTATCAAGTTATTCAATATAAGTCAAAGTATAGTCTAAAGGTGGTTCCAAAACGAAGACCACCAGTCAACAAAATCGCAATCAGAACAATTCTGGAATGATTTGCGAACAGTAAATTATTATCCTCAATAGTCAAAATATCCTATTATTATAGCCTTATTTAGCAGAATCAAAAAGAAATGTTTTCAAAATTTTTGTCTGATTTCAACCCGACCCTATGGAAAACTTCAAATTAATACTATCGTAGACCTGGGTGGGA